>JARCFY010000009.1:71678607-74178607 GCA_029233225.1 Lepidodactylus listeri
GCTAATAAATATACATTCACAGAAAAAAATATGGATTTAAGAGAAACCCATTATTTCAATACTCGGAGGCATTTGTCTGTAGAATTTTGCATTTGCAACCTACTCTTCTGTTTTTGTGTCTAACCTTAATGCGGTGCTGCTTCTATTTGTTTTTATAGTGTTCATCTGTAAGCCTTTTGTTTAGAGGGTAGTTTCGTATTGCTTTTTAAAAAAAAGTTATAAGACCCAGGCTGAAGCCCTAAGCAGTTTGAAGTGAAGGTCAGGTGACTCAAAAACAACAACAAACCTTATTAGGTAAATTAATCTTGGGGTTTCAAGGCAAAAGTCAGCCCAAGAAGTTAGGTCTAATAAAACTGGGTTACATGGTTTTTGCGGTTTGTTGTTGTTGGGTTTTGTTTTGTTTTGGGGTTTTTTCGCAGCATTTGGTGTCTGCTTCTTAGGCAGGGGTCTGTTGGAGCGGGAGCGCACAGGAGCGCAGTTCCGGGAGTGAGGAGCCCAGGGGGCAGGCACATGACCAAGCCCCACCCCCTCCTCGGCTTCCCCGAGCAGTGCAGAGGCACAGCGCCCCGGGGAAAGCCCTGCTAGAGTCTTCATTGTTTTTAATGTTTTGTTCTAATATTGATAATTTTATCATTGTTCCTTTTATGGCTGTGTGCTGCTTTTCCAGAGACTTGCTCAAGGTGGCATATACATTTTCTAAGTATACCATTTTTTATCCGGGCACATGGCACATAAGTACTGGAGAAATTTCACCAACCCTTCAGCAGCTTCCACCTTATCAGTTTGGTGTAGTGGTCAGGAGTTGGACTCTGATCTGGGAGAATCGGGTTTGTTTCCCCACTCCTCCACATGCAGCTGCTGGTGTGACCTTGGAACAGTCACAAGTGCTCTCAGAGCTGTTCTCTCATGAGCAGTTCTCAAAAGACCTCTCTCAGCCCCACCTACCTCACAGGGTGTCTTGTTGTGGGGAGGGGAAGGGATGGGTGGTGCACATGTCCTGGGTATTTCAAGTCTACTTGAAACCTAGTGGTTTCAAGGGAGCAGGAAGAGAATGAGGGTGTGTTCTTTACGCTTATTTTTATTGCACAAAGTATTGGATGGGGAAGGGAATGGAGGAAGAGCAGGTCAGCTTCACTCACCTGTGGAGTAGAGCCTGAGGGCTGGGTGTTGCCTTCTGACACACTTCCGGTATGCTAGGGTGTGTGTCATATGCAAATGAGTTATGCAAATGAGTTATGCTAATGAGCTCTTGCACCTCTTTTTCTACGAAATGACCCCTGTTCTTAGGTATCTTTGCTACAGCTGGATAGTCTTGTGACTCTCGATGCAGCTTTGTTTCTATACAGTTAGAATCCTACTGGGTGTTTATGTCACTGCACCTTTCTAAATGAGATCTTTGTGTTGCAGATAAATTGCTCTCTGTACCATAGAGGTAGCTTAACACTTCATGCAGCACAATGATTGATTTTTGTACATCAGTGGTTACACCACTGTTTTCTGCAGTAAATACATACAATGTGATTGATACCTGCACACCTTAAAATATGCACCTGGGAATTCTAATTGGATAGGAGTTGTAATACATGAGTATTTAAACTTACCCATATACTATTAAGATCATGGCATCTGGCCCTATCACTCCTTGGCAAATAGAAGGGGAAGTCATAGAAGCAGTGACAGACTTCATGTTCCTGGGATCCAAGATCACTGCAGATGGTGATTGCAGCCATGAAATTAAAAGACACCCACTCCTTGGGAGTAAAGCTATGGCAAAAAGTAAAGACATCACCCTGCCAACAAAAATCTGTATAGTCAATGCAATGGTATTCCCAGTAGTAATGTATGGCTGCAAGAGTTGGACCATAAGGAAGGCCAGGCACCGAAGAATAGATGCTTTTGAATTATGGTGCTGGAGAAGACTCGAGAGAATCCCTTGGACTACAAGGAGATCAAATCTGTCAATCCTAAAGGAAATCAACCCTGACTGTTCCCTGGAAGGACAGATATTGAAGCTGAAGCTCAAATACTTTGGCCACCAAATGAGAAGGGAGCACTCACTGGAGAAGATCCTGATGCTGGGAAAGATTGAAGGTAAAAGAAGAAGGGGACAGCCAAGGATGAGATGGCTAGACCGTGTTATTAATGCGATGAGCATGGAGTTGAGCAGGCTCCAGAGGGTGGTGGAGGACAGGAGGGCCTGGCATGATGTGGTCCATGGGGTCATGAAGAGTTGGACTCGACTGTGTGACTGAACAACCACAAATACACCATTTCTACTTGATGTGTCTGGTGCAAAGAATAACAGTGGCACTGATGTAACTGTAGAAAAGATATGGACCTCTCGATGTGAGCTAGTATTCATTTCATAGTTTCTCATTAGGGTTACCAACCTCAAGGTGGGGCCTCGAGTCTTCCCAGCATTACAACTCATCTCCAGACTACAGCAATCACTTTCCCTGGAGTAAATGGCAGCTTCTGGGGGGGGGGGGGTCTATGATCTAGAAGAAAATGAAGTCCTAGGGTGAAATCACATTCCCATTGAGCTCCCCTCCCAAGTTCTGCCCTCCCCAGGCATCACCCCCAAATCTCCAGGAATTTTCCAAGCCAGAGATGGTCATCCTATTTACCATTTTCTACAAAAAACATAATTTGGTACCTTTATGTGAATGGAATTCAGTTTAGAATCAAGGACTACAAATTAAACTAAATCAACTTTACTCCAGACTAGGCCAAGAAAGCTTATGGCACCACAACATGTATGCATGTATTTGTTTGTTCAACATATTGCCATCCCACCTTATCTCCTTAAACTACAAATGGTGAAGAAAGTTCAAATACATTTAAAACAATCTAACAACCCATCAACAAGATTTTAAAAATACAAGAGAAAACATAGCCAGGTTTGCCAAAACATTTTACCCTCTACCAAATACCCTCTGAAATAAAACTGTCTTGCACAGCTTCCTGAATGCAGAATGCAAACAATTGTCAACATAACGAACACCCATTCTGCATTTACTCCATATATTACTGCTCAGTTCATAGGCATCAATTACGGGGGGGGGGGGGGGGGGGAAGGAGGCTCAGGCCACCCATGTAGTTTCCGGGGGGGACTGAGCCCCCCCGGCAAAACGGGACACCTGCCGCCTCCCCGCCTGCTGCCATCGCGCCTCCCCGCCTCCCTTGTTCAGCAGGCCCACCCGCCCACCTGCCGCCGCTGCAAGAGCTGCTCGGCTGGCTGCCTCCCCTCCCCTGAACCCACTGGATCCCTCCCTCCCGGGGCCATCCCAGTGTGATGATGTCACCCAGAAGTGACATCATAATGCCGTGCACATTGCCAGGGTGACACTCTAGCAACCGCCCTGAAACTCTATGGCACCATAGAGTTTCGGGGCAATTGCCGGGGCAATGCATCACGTGCCCGGCATGATGATATCACTTCCAGGTGACATCATCACGCTGGGGCCCCGGGAGGGAGCCAGTGGGTTCAGGGGAGCTGGCCAGCCGGCTGGGCCAGAGGGGAGGCTCTTGCAGCAGCAGGGACATCATCCCCGCGCGTGCATGCGCTTTGCATACACGCACATACAAGAGCCCCTGCCCCTCCGGTAAGTTAAAAAATCTATGCCCCTGGCTCAGTTACCAGGTTCAATTCAAGAATCAACCACAAAGCCCTTAATACTTTGAACTTGCATACTTGCAGGACCACCTCTTCTGCTAAGCTCTACCTCAACAGCTTTGATCATCTGAGCAAAGCCTTCCAAAGGGGCCCCCTTTCAAATGGATAAGATTGGCAAGTGTATTTATGCATATTCTCTGTAGTGACTACTACCTTGTGGAATAGCCTACCAGAATTCTGGAATTCCCCAGGTGAAAGTATGCATGAAAAGCACCGTTTGGGGTCATTACCATGATTTTCCAGAACAATTACAAAAATCCTGGATTCTTAAACATTATGAAACATTCACGCCTGAAAAAGCTGTGTAGATTTTCATGTTCAAGTGCATACCGTCATCAGCAACAAACATCTTGTTTTCTTTAATTCTCTGAATTTTTCCAGCAGTGGCTCAGAGAAGGTGCTCCTAGCTAGTGCAAGTCAGGTGCAGGGCACAAAACAACTGTCATTCTTAGTCAGTCCTTCTCTCCCTGCTTGTGGGGGCAGAGCCCTTTTCCTCCTCCAACTAGAGGGCATGCAGTCAGTCACCTTGTTCAGGGGTTCATAGACAGCACTAGCTTCCCTACAATTTTGGTGTTGTTTGATTGAAAAAAACAGTTGCTCCAGCCTCCTTGAATGGGTCCTTCCCTCCCTTATTTCTCACTTCATGAAAGGAAACAAATAGCAGACCACAACAAGGAAGTATGGGAAATGCAGAGTTTTCAGCAGAAATGTGATTGTCACTGTGTTAACGAGCCCTGGCCAGGAGCTCTTAGGTTTGCAGAAGTTCCCAAGAACAGACATGAGTGATCTGGGTTTACTTATGAGGAGAGCTTTAATAACCCATCATAGTTCTCAAAGCAGATGCAGGGCTGAGCTCCAGTCAGCTGACCTCGAGACACATACACACAAGCAGTGGAGCTTAGCCAAACCCTTGAGACCAAGAGCATAACTAGGTGTCTCATACCCTAAATGCTGGCGGAGAGCCCAAAGAATGGTTAATTAAGCTATCCCAAACACATCGATGAGCTAGGCCATCTTGCACCTGGCTTCTAGTGGGGTGAAGAAACAACCCAGGCCTTGAAGATAACTGCTGCTAACAAGCATGAGAGTGAGAGTGTTCCCCTGGGAGCAGCTCATGCTGTCCTCTCCCAAGAGACTCAGGGCAATTAGCAAAGATGGAGTCACCCAGGGCAATGCACACTGTAAGAGTAGGAAAATCAAATCAGTGCTGAGAGGGTTTTTGTTTTTTTATGCTGGTGGTGGGTGACATTTCCTCCCAATAGAAATCAGTGGAGAGAAGTGCCTGTACCAAGAGGCACCTACTTCAGGGGTCTGTAAAATCAAACCGCTTTGTTTGAAATTTAGAACTTCCTTGTTCAAAGGGAAGAGTCGGACTCTGTTCTGTATAAATTTCGTGCAGTTACCTATAAACAGAGCTGCTCCAGACCATTAAAAATAATGGTCCCAGAACTCCTGAACCCCCTCCCCCAACGACATGGATTTGAATCCTGAACCAGTAATTCCTACCTAAAAATCAGCAATCAGTGCAAAATTTTCCTTTTAGAATCCTGAATCTGAAATGATAACACAAACTTTCTTGGAGCACACCCCTATCAGAAGGGCATTTTTATAAAGGGATTATAAAGGGAACTGTAGTAGAAGGGAATTGTTCAGTTGGGCATCTTTATACTGGAGTAGGTCTCTACTCTACTGCAACATTTATTGTAGGTATCAACTTGCTTAATGTCACTTTCTGCATTGTTTATGATATACTTATTTTCATTGTTTCATAATTTTAAAATTCTAGTCCTATTGTATTGTTCATTGATTTCTTATGGTATCTGATTGTATCATTTTTCATTCTGTTATCTGCCTAGAGTCTCCATTAGAAAGGCAGTCCATAGAGAAAGCAAGTACGTACATTAAACAAACAAACAAGAAAATAAAAGGTAATGAATCAATATATTCTTATAAACATCATCCCCACCGCACACAATTAAGCTATATGATGACCACAAAGCTGATACTGTTCAGTTGTCTCAGCCATTCTCACACTGCCACTCATCATAAGGGATACTCACAACTGCACCACACTTCAGACAGCAGCTTTTCTCACTGGTTGAACTTGGAGGTGGCTTGACTGACCTGCAGAGAACTATATTATACTTAATATAAACAAGCAGCATAAAGGCTCTGGCATTTTACTTATGCACTAGATCTTCCAACACCTGTTGATAAAGAGTAAGCTTGCCTAACATGCTTCAGAACTGATCTGTTGAATAAGCAAATAGTTTCACAAAGGAAATCCTGCTGTATACTCAATTGTGGATCACATTAGATTGTTAGGATACTCCTATAGTATAGGTTTCTCTGTAATCTGGGAATGAACCCAAGTCAATCTTATATGAAAACAGGTTTTTAAAATTCAAAGTATGCCACTGTATCTCATATTTCTATGCCACTTTGCCTATATTGACCAATGATAACGTCATGTATCTATTTCCATCTTTCACAAAATACTCTTAACAATATAAACCTCTTTTTGAAATGCCTTGAAATCTACATCTCAAGAGCAATATGTTCAAGCTAAATACAGAACAAGTTTGTATATTGCCATCTCTCAGAAACTAATGTGGTATTTTGGAATTTAATAGGATATAATTCCCTCTTGATCGGAGCATATATTTCCCATCAGTGCTAATGGGAGTTATATGTTGGTATTGAGAGAGCATATCACTTTGCATGTAGATTTTGCATTTGATTAGGTGAAGGATCTGTTGCTCCCCTACTCCTATAGCATTTGTGTTGGTGCAGATTTCCACCCCAGCACTGAAAGTTGTTATCCAACATTGTGCTCGTTTAGCTTGGCCTAATTGTACTTTATTCGCCAATACGATTGCAATGCAAATGCTTTAATTTACAGTGCTTTGATTTTCATGCCGATTAACAAATAGCCTTTCCCCCCTTGAAGTTAAGATGTGTTTAAACTTGATTTAATAGATCTAGACATTTCCTTTTACTTCATTCTTACAGCTGGATACAGCTTGGTTTGACATATTGCCATTAAAAAAATGTAGAAAAAAAATCCCAGCTTATAAAACTTTAACTGCTAATGGTGAAATTCTTTATGTGATCTAGAAAGAATGGTCTCTGCCTTATGACCACCCCTATGCAGCTGCACTCTGTATTTTGCATCCATCTCATTTCTGTGACTCTAAAGCACATATGCAGAGACAGCTCCAAACAGGAGTTTTAACTTTATGGCACAAGTATTGACAATTTCCATTTGATGATACAAGTTTCCAGTCTTCTCTGTTTAGAGTATACATTCTCTAGAAGTAGAATTTAACTGTCTATGAAACAGGATGAGAATGCACTTACAGGGATGTTACATAGAATACAAGGTAGATCCCAATTACACAATTACACATTCAGTGTCTATACTGATGCTTTCCTATTTCTTTTTTCTAAGTACAGCTTAACGCCACCATTGCCCCCATAGACAGAAGAAAGAGTCGTACAACAGTAGTTGGGAAAATAAAGGCCACTTTATTTATTAACAAGAACAATAGCAAAGGCAGGCAGTATGCAGCGGCATGGTCAAGGCCTGGGGTCACCAAAACCCCACCCTTGCCATAAAAAGGGCAATGTACCTGGCCCCCGGATGAAGCCTGCTGTGACGACCCCTCACCATAGCCACACAGATCCATCAAGGCAATCTAAAAGACAGTCTGCCCTCCTCATCCCTGGCTGCACGGCCGCAGTGATGATTCTGACAGACCCCTATACCCTCCAGAGTTGCTGATGGGTGCTTACCAAGCCGCAACAGATTTTCCTAAAACCAAACTCAGCCTTACCATAAAGGGACAAACCTAACCACTGGCACCCTGTCAGTTCCTCAGTCCACTGACCGCAGTTCAGGTTAGGCAAAAAACACCCCTCATCCATAGCCAATCAGATTATTTATTTATTTATTTTTCAAATTTCTACCCCACCCTCCCAACCAAAGCCAGCTCAGGAAAGCTTACATAAAAAACAGATAGGATATATTAAAACATAAGTTACACTATTAAAACTATTCTAAAATCATAAAAAAGTGCCAGTAGTCATTGTTACTCATTGTTCTCCATATGACGGTAGCAGCCATTGTTCAAAATTCTCAGCTCACAATCACAGTCAGTGTTCATTTTGATTGTCCTTGCAGTGGTTGCTGTTCTTTGGGTTGGAGGTGGCAGTAGGGTTGCCAAGTCCAGATTGGAAAATTCCTGGGGACTTTGGGGGTGGAGCCAGGAGAAGGTGGGGTTTGGGGAGGGGAGGGGCCTCAGCATGGTACAATACCATAGAGTCCACCCTTCAAAGCAGCCATTTTCTCCAGGGGAGCTGATCTCTGTCAGCTGAAGATCAGTTGTAAAAGCGGGAGATCCCCAGGCCCCACCTGGAGGCTGGCAACCCTCAGTGGCAGTTTCCAAAATCCAGGGCCCTCTCATATTCAGCCATCTGATGTTCTTCATTGGTGGTGGCAGCGGCTCCCAAAAGCCTGGTGGAAGAGCTCTGTTTTATAGGATCTGTGGAACTGTAAAAGGTCTCTCAGGGGCCTGATCTCCTCCAGGAGCTCATTTGATAACTGACACTTCCCAAACCTTCCCTCCCACCTTTAAAAGATGCCCACCTAAAATGGAAAGGTGGGGGGATAGTGGGATTTGGCAATGCAATTTTTTAAATAAAACATCAAGAAAAAGCACAAGGATCACAGCAGAAATTAAAAATAAAAAACTAAAAATATGAAATGCTCTGAGCCTAGGTTAGGGGGGCGGGGGATCCCCTGCTACAGGGGTTCCCAATCTGCCGGCCAGTATTTGGCCGGCGGAGGGAACCCCACCCCCGAAGTCATCCAGCCAAGACGACTTCCCCAACGTAATGACGTCACCCGGAAGTGATGTCATCACGTTGGGGCGTTGCCAGGGCGATGCTCTGGCAACGCCCCCAACGTGCTGACATCACTTCTGGGTGACGTCACCGGGTGCGGGTGCTTCGCACGTGTGCCGGGGAAGCTCCCGGACAACGGAGGACTCCCCCCTGCCGGTAAGTAAGGAAGACTTGGCAACCCTAGCCTAAGGAAACATGAAATGTCTGGGCATTGCAAGCTCTCCCCCCCTCAGAGTGGCAGTGGCTCTCCAGTGTAACGTCCCCCTTTGGCTGTGGGTTCCCAGGCTAGAGTACCCACTCAGGCACCCATTTTCAGGTCCATTCAGCAGAGGCAAGCTGGCTCAAAACATCAGCCCTTTATTTGCAAGCAGACAAATTCAACTGAAACTCCACTCCACTGAAATACATTGCAGCTAAAAAAAAAAATTGCAAAGAAGATGCAGAATGGATATTCCAGTAAGGTTTCTGGGCCCAGATAGACTACTCTGGGACTGGAATGGCAGCTCCCAGAGTAGAATTGCATTCCCAGAATGCAGCCGCTACTCCCAGGGACCATCATTCCATTCTGGGGGGCTGCTATTCCAGTTCCAAAGTAATCTATCTGGGCCTAGAGACCTTAAAGGAAAATCCATTCCATATTTTCTTTGCAGCTTTTTTTGTGCTTTAGCCCAGAGGAACTTCTTGCTGGAGGAGAAACTGTGAAGACAAGGCCCAGCCAGCTGGGAAGTTCGGCAGCCCCAAACTCCATTAGAAGGATGAGGACAGGTGGGGGATGGGGTGGGAGTGGAGAAGAGAACCACAGGCCTGATTAAAGCTCTGGGCAGGCCACTTCCAGCCCACGGGCCTTATGTTTGACACCCCTGGCTTACTGAATATAATAGGCAAGTGGTAGCTGCATATCAAAGGGTATCTCTGAAGTCCTGCTGACTGCATGAAACAGTCATTTGTAGCATGGGAATCCAAAGTAAACTTGAGAGCATCTCTACGAAGAGGATGGTTCCCTCAACAATCTTAGCCCACTTATCTGGGTTGAGCAGGACATGACTGTTTAGAAGTGTTGGCTTTCATGAGAGCTTCTTACTTTAACTTTCACTTTTTTTTTGCATAATCACAAGCAGGATCCCTAGCCATTGCTTCCTAAGTAATAATAACGGATAGTTCTAGCACGAAAAGCTATTAATTTGAATATAGTTTGGCTCAGGGTCTATTTGATAAATCTATACATAACTTGTCATAAAGAATCACAGCCAGACCTAATTGGTTCCCGTGGTACTGTACTGAATAGCCTTAATTCAGAGATAACTGCAAAAATAGTTTTTTTTTCCTTTAAGCAAAGGTGGGTGTCAATTATTCAAAGAAATGCCCTTTCTCTTATAATAGGCTAATAAGCCTGAAATGAACAAAGCCTAATAAAAAGTCTGTATTAAAGCCTTTATGCTATTTCCCCTCTCTAATTTCATTTCCTGGAGTTTCTTGCAATCCACTCGAAAATGTATGAGAATGGCAAATGATTCATCACCATATTCATGTCTTCAACAAAAAGGGGAAACCCACTTCCATCTGTCATGGAAAAACCAATACTAGTTATTCTATCCTACATAGCACCTCTCAATATGCAGCATAAATGAAAACAGGAGGCATCATATATGTTGGGGAAAAATATTACAGAGACGTGCTTAGGGGGAAAAATTAGATATTTTGACATTAGAGCTGACCTATACAAAGTGAAAGAGATTATTCAATTACGACTAAAGAACTAGATTGTCAGCAACTAAAATTTAATTGAGAAATACCACTGTAAAACTGAGCTTTGTTCCCAAACCTAAATTACAAACGTATCTCTCTGTGCCCAATGAATTATTCACAGTCTTTCTAACCAGCCTAGCAATCAATGCAGAATATTCAATGTTACAGATTTTTTTATTCTGGAAATATTCATTTTTTTGCTATCTATCTTCTCATTAAAATAGCTGGTCCTTTTCACGATGTGTTGATTGATCCTGCATGCCTTACAATATACTGTGTTTACACACTACTTAGAGAACCATCTTGGTATCACAGATATATATATATAATTTATTTATTTAATTCATTTCTACTGTGCCTTTTCCCCCAGTGGGCATCCAAAGTACCTTACATCGTTCTCCTCTCCTCTGTTTTATCTTCACAACAATCTTGTAAGGTAAGTTAGGCTGAGATTGTATAGCTGGCTCAAGGTCATCCAGTAAACTTCCCTGGCAGAGTGGGAGTTTGGGTCTGATGATTGGCTGGGAAGGAGATAGGGTTGCCAACTCCAGGTGGAAAATTCCTGGAAATTTGAGGGATGGAGCCTGGAGACAGTGAGGTTTGAGGAGGGGTGGGACCTCAGACAGGTACAATGCCATAGACTCCACCCTCCAAGCCAGTGAGTCCCTCATGGGGAACCATTGTTGCCAATTTCCAGGTGGGGACTGGAGATCACTCAGAATTACAACGGTTCTCTAGGGGGGAGGGGGGAAGAGATGGAAAGCTAAAGCCAGGGGGCAGATAATGATACATTGATGGTTGGCAGGAAGGTAGGGTTGCTAACTCCAGGTTGGAAAATTCCTGAAGATTTGAAGGGTGGACCCTGGAGAGGGTGAGGTTTCAGCAGGGGTGGGACCCCAGACAGGTACAATGCCACAGATTCCACCCTTTAAACCACCCATTCCCTCATGGGGAACCATTGTTTCCAATCTCCAGGGGAGGGATGGAGATCATGCTGAATTACAACTGCTCTTCAGATGGCAGAGATCTTCCCCTGGAGAATATGGTGGACTCTGTGTCATTATACCCTGCTGAGGTCGCCACAGCAAATTGACATTGAGTGCCCAAGGCTGGGGCACTTCTTTCTAGAGCCCGTTGTATTTATTTCCACAACAGGCCTTATTCCTAGTGCTATTATCATTCCACTTCTTGTGAAGGTCATGGATTGTGTGGATAATTGTTACAAGTTTTTTTCAGTCCACTCCTGTTTATCTGGGAAGTAGTTTCCATACTTCCTAGGTAATGCCAAAAGGAACTGCTAAACTAAGTGTTACCAGCAGGGGTCCTTTGGGGTTGGAGTGAGGTGGAGCGCTGCTCTGCCAGCCCAGGAGTGGGCAGTAGGGCAGCCACGGGCCGAATCAGATTCTCTGATCTGATTCGGCCCACTGCCGAATTGCCGCTGAAATTCGGCGGCAGCTTTAAAAGTGGCTGGAGGGGAGGGGGTTTGAACGAGAGGCTCCAAACTTGCAGAGTAGCTTCTGGGACCTCTCCCCCAAATACCCACCAAGTTTCAAGAAAATTGGACCAGGGGGTCCAATTCTACAGGCCTCCAAACAGGTTGCCCTCATTCCCTCCATTGTTCTCTATGGTGGGGAAAAAAGTAATGTTTTTTCCCACCATAGGGAACAATGGAGGGAATGAGGGCAACCTGTTTGAGGCTCCGTAGATCCACATACAGCATTTCACTAATCCCTACTTTCACAAACTTCTATACAAGCTGCCATCATTCAGAGATTTTCTTTCAATTGCACTTTTTTATTATGTAGTATTACTCAAGCTCATTTTGAAGATCAGTGTTTGAGGAAAAGCAGTTTCTAACTTTACACTGGAAAAAGTGTAATAAGTGAGAGAGGTTTAGAAGATATTCTCATCTGAAATAATCTTATCCAATTTCTTTAAAAAGAAACAGTTTGTTATGAAGAAAAATACATAAAATATTCAGAGATATTATTATTAAAGTTATTTCAGCAATATGAGCAATTTGATTGATTTAGAAGTTAACATGCAAATGTATTAATGCATACAATCTTCTTGGCCATCTAGATTAAACTGTATTAGATCTTAATATTCCAACATAACTGAAATCTGTAAAATACTCTGTTCAGTGCTAGCTTTTATATGTTATCTGTCTAATGTCCTAGACTTCATCACTAGTCTTTAAATCATGGGATGTACCCCACATACAGTTTTTCTGTGTGCAGTCCCTTCTTCCACAACAGACTTCTGACTCCCCTATCCAAGCAATTCTTAAGAACATAAGAGAAGCCAATGTTGGATCAGGCCAGTGGCCCATCCAGTCCAACACTCTGTCACACAATGGCAAAAATACCAGGTGCCCTTAGGAGGTCCAGCAGTGGGGCCAGGACGCTAGAAACCCTCTCAATGTTGCCCCCCCACGCACCAAAAATACAGAGCATCACTTGCCCCACACTGAAAGTTCCTATCTATACTTTGTGGCTAATGGCCACTGATAGACCTCTGCTCCATATCTATATACTAATAGCCAAGTGGCCACCCTTAATATCTAGATCCGCATGGGGGTACTTGGGGGGGCAAGGAGATCAGCGGGGGTTGGGCAGGGGGAAGAGCTGGTGGGGGGCCAGGGGATAGGTTGAGGAAATGATCATTTAAACCTCTGCAAGGAACAAGAGAGCATCTGGTTTAATTTTGTTCCACTGAGAGGATGCATCCCCCTCTGTACATCAGCTGTGCCACACATATGGAGAACTCCAAACATTGCTGTCGGATTCAGAAGAGAAGGTTGTCCATGGTGGTCTTGGGTTTCTTTGGGCAGCTCCATCCCCCCGGCTTCGGCGGTGGCTGTCCCAGGTCTGGCATGTGGATGCGCCACCGGCTCAGCCTCCTCTGAGGGCTGCTTCCTCAACATGTCTTCCTCTTCCTGAAGGGAAAGCAAGGGGTGGTCACTGGTGGGTGGGTGGGGGGCAGGGGGAAGAGCTGGCGGGGGAAGAGCTGGTGGGCCCCACGACTGGAAGCCGCTGGGTCTCGTAGTCACTGGCGGGGGGGGGAGGAGGAAGAGCTAACGGGGGGAGATATTTACTTACCTCCAAAGCCTTACCTTTGGGGCTCCTTCTCTCCCTCTCCCCCATGGGTCCTGCAGGTCCCGCCTCTTGTGTTTATCTAATTCCCTCTTGAAGCCATCCAGGCTTGTAGCCACCACCACCTCCTGTGGCAGTGGATTCCATGTGTTAATCATTCTTTGTGTGAAGAAGTACTTCATTTTATCTGTTCTAACCTGACTGCTCAGCAATTTCATGGAGTGCCCATGAGTTCTTGTGTTGTGAGAAAGGGAGAAAAGTACTTCTTTCTCTACTTGCTCTGTCCCATGTATAATCTTATAAACCTTGATCATGTCACCCCTCAGCTGTCGTTTCTCCAAGCTAAAGAGCCCCAAGCGCTTCAATGTTTCTTCATAGGGAAAGTGTTCCAATCCTTTAATCATTCTAGTTGCCCTTTTCTGCACTTTTTCCAATGCTATAATATCTTTTTTGAGGTGTGGCGACCAGAACTGTAAACAGTACTCCAAATGAGGTGACACCATCGATTTATACAGGGGCATTATGATACAGACTGATTTGTTTTCAATTCCCTTCCTAATAACCCTCAGCATAGCATTGGCCTTTTTCATTGCAGTCACACACTGTCTCAACATTTTCATTGACTTGTCTACTACAACTCTAAGATCTCTCTCTCGGTCAGTCTCCACCAGTTCAGACTCCTTCAACATGTATTTATAGTTAGGATATTTGGCTCCAATGTGCATTACTTTGCACTTGGCCACACTGAACCCCATTTGCCACTCACCCATCCTGACAGATCCCTTTGGAGTGCCTCACAATCCTCCCTGGTTCTCACCACCCTGAACAACTTCATGTCATCGGCAAATTTAGCCACTTCACTGCTTACTCCCAACTCCAAATCATTAATAAACAAGTTAAAAAGCATTGGACCAAGTACTGATCCCTACGGTACCCCACTGTATTCTTGATTGATCCATTCTTGATGTTTTTCCATCTCCTAGAAACAGGAGGGGGGCATTTTGGGGGGTAACCAAGACTTCTGTGGACAAGAGGGGGTAAGCAGCACTTCTTTGGACAAAAATACTTCCATATTCAGAAGTGTTTGGTGGGATCCAAGCCACTCTAAATTGTTTTCCCAACTGATTTTTCTCAGCTGTCTAGCCTGTCTGTCTCAGGCATCCATTCAAAGAAGAGATAAGACAACACCTTGGGTTTAATTAATTAAATTGATTTGCATCATAATTACATATGCTAGCATATTTAAATGGATGGGCTATGCTAAGGTGGCTGTCTTTTCTGGCAGACCAACCCTGCCTGCAGACATAGCCAGCATCTTCTGGCAGCTTTATCACCTGCACACAATGTACTGAAGTGCCCAGCCCCATTGCCCTCACCTGATGTGCTGCACAGCCACTACCAGATTCAGAAAGATGTTGCTCAGTGCCAAGGGCTGCTACTTCCCAGCCATACCCAGCCATACAGCCTGTGATATGCTGTTCTGAACACTCCCTTCACCATTTTGGATATCTCAGGGTGCTTGCTGGTTATCCATACCTAATGTGATCAGCCTGCCCAATCCCTGCCAAACTAGTTATGGCTTAACCGTCAATGACCAGGCCTATTTAACCACCCTCACCATGACATCAAAAAGCAGGCGAAAAAAGGCACCCCAGAAGCCAATCAAGGAGAACCAAAAAAAATCCTCCTTGGCCCCAGTTGGCAACCAGCTAATCCTGTGATACATAAAGGGAGAGCGGGTGGGCAGCAGCTAGCAGCAAAAGCCTGTTAGAGAAGACATGGCTACAATATATCCTGAGGCAGTTACACCTCTCTAATGGCTGCCTGGCACCCAATGGGGCTTTGTGACACCTTGAAATTCTAGTAGGCTGGGGCAAACTCCAGCCTGGCATTATTGCTAGGAATTCTACCTCTTACCACTTTGCCTTCCCAGTTTACTTGTGAGTTGCACTGCAGCAGCAGCATGACTAAGCAAGTCAACTGAGAAGGCATTTAAATGTGAGTCATGCCACAGTGGAAGTGCAGCTTGCAAAAACCATTTAAAGGGATCCCTTTAAATGGTTTTTGCAAGCCCTGTTGCTGGTGCCAGCATGTTTGCTTACACCAGCCATATGAACCCACTAGGAGATTTGTGGAAGGTTGTGAGGGCAGTATGGCATGAGCTGAGGTTCACAAATTGGGTCCAGTTCATGATGATTTTCTGTTTGTAATTCGGTTTGTGCCCATCCCTAATTCTGATCCCAGCCCAATGAACTATAAGGAACAAGTGAAAGAAGGTCCTCTTCCATGACAATTTGAATGGAGCTCCAAAAAACCTTGCTTGGCCTGATCAGGTATTCAACTAATTCCACATTTTTCAAAATGGATTGGTGGGCTGCCAATTTACAGCAGATTTGTTCCAAAGGGTTGGGGCTGGAATCTTCGTTAAATTGATTTGCATGCACAAGGATTAACAAGACTAGGTCTTGTTTTTCCTTGCTGGCAGAAGACACCAATAGAGGGAGACAGACAAATCTCACTGTCCTTGTACAAACATACTGTTGATATTTCATCATTTCATACAGTAAATTGTTAATTATTTCATGTCACCTAAACTGGGGTTATATAAAACTGGGGTTATATACATACACACACAAATAAACACCAAATATGTCAAGGATTTGACAACGTACCTTCTCAGGGGGGGAAAAGGCCTTCAAAGTTGTGTGGGGGCATAGATAATCATAACAGGATTTCTCCTCCATTCTTGTAGTAACTATAACTCTGACGTTCTACTCTAGGATTAAAATAATCCTGTCATGTTTTTTTGTGACATTTCTGTATTCTTCAAGGACCCAGAAAATCTACACTATTTATTAGAAGCCTAGAAAAACACACCCTGTCATAACTTACTGTTGTCCAGAAGACTCAGATTGTACCTATGCCCTGTCAGGGCACTGCATTATTATTAACTGTGTCACCAAGACCTTTTAAACTGTGCAGTATGTATGTTTATAGTGCAAGTAGGGAGTATAGAGTTTTAAGCATGCACATTTTAATATATTTAATTTGCTTCACTTGGCAGTTTGCTTTGTGAACTGTTAATCTTTTCAACCAATACAGCAAAATGTCAGTGTATTCATTTGCACAATATAATAGGCTTATATCCTGAAACAATAAAGTTATAATGGCCTGCTAGCTGTCTTGTGGAGTTATACAGATTCAGCATGTACAAGACACTGTACATTCTTCTTACACTGAAGGTTCTTTCAGCTTCTCTGTTCTTCATTCCTTTGCCTTGAAAATTAGTGGTGCATATTATTTTGCCAAGGTAGACCCAAGCGATTTGAATGGATTGAACTCTGTTGCATTTTTTCCCCATTCACTCTCCTTGAACTTTCTAGCACTGCTGTTGATATTAATTCCTTAGCGGGCTTTCTCCTGGTGACAAATGTAAGCTGTATTCCTTGATGGAGGAGGGTGGAGATTGGCTCTTTCAATTTATCCACAAGGGAACATATTTGAATAATTTCATTCTGTACACCAATTGACAAACCCTAGCGACTATTTGTTTCCTTAAAGTGTCATTGACTTCAATGGACTTAAAAGGGTTGTATTATCTGATATGAAGGCCAACTCAGTACTTGATGAGGCAGAAGTGTTTGCTGCATGTACACTTATTGTTTCTCACAGCAAAAGCAAATATGTAAAGTCTGGATGGCATACAAACATGTTTGCATGTATTTAAACATCCAAGCAAATATGCTCTGATATATACACAGAGTATATATATATATACATATGTATATATATATATATATATACATATATATACACATACACATGTGTTATCTCCATTAGTGATGGGAGAATTCTTCTATTCTTGATGAAGAATTGGCTTGGTATTCAGAAAAGAGTCATCTGTTATCTACAAACTGTGTCCTAGGTCATAATGTCAGTACATCAGGGAGTTCTAAATTTATTCACAATTAGGTTAAAGATTTTTTTCTGCCTTTCTTGTCTACAAGGATCATGTTTGATGTAACAGCTTGTATCTGTGGAAAGTGATAAGTTGTGATATCATTGTTCTTCATGGCTATGCCCATCCAGATATACTTCTTTAGTGTTCACAGTCCGGGTGGCTAAAGAGAAGTATCATGCAGGCACTTTTCAAATTAATTCAATTTAAATGGCTCCATTCCAAATTGAAGAGAAAACAGAAGGACCACACCAATCACTGTGAAATATATATATATATAGGCAAAAGAGCCAGTGGTGCAAATGAAAAAGGATATTTGATTGTTCAGTTGAAAAGTTCCCTACACATTTCACACAAAGCTTCCTTGGGGGAATCCGCTAGTCTTTTAGTAAGAATGCAAGTTCAGTAATAATCTATTTTTTCTCCATTCTAAATTGAACAAAGAAGGAAGGGTGCCTGCTCATCACTAATTGAACTTGCCATAAATAGGACAGAAGAGATCTAGCTGATCATGTGCATCAGTCCTACAGCTTCTTTCTACCATGTTCTGTTGGTGCAAGGTCATCCTGCTGATGAGAAAACTGACAGGTCATACCTTACTCCAGCAAAATGCATAGGATACAACCTTGCATCTCTAAAATGCTTGGGTGTAACACTTCATTGCAGTACATAAAGGACCAGTTCTATATTACTTTTTCCAGACTCATGGGTTCGAGATAGGAAAACAGAAGTCATTTGGGAAAGCTGAGATGTCCATCATAAGGGTTGTTGAAGAAATTATGTCAGTTCTTCTTTATTGAATTTTTCCCTGGAATCCAAAAATCTGTTCTCTCCCTCTTTGTAGGAATATGAAGTCAGTTTCTAATTAACTCTGTTTTAATCAAAGAGAAATTCGAAAAGGAAGAAGGGAGGTTCTCCAAAAATTTAAGAATTTCACTCTGTAGATGCTCAGAGGCAGGCAATGTCTTCCCAGGGCATCCAGAATTTCCATTATAGCACCACTTTGTGGTGTGTAGAATAAAACAATTGCAAGGGCTGAAAGGGTGCATTGAATTCTTTTCAAGGAGAAATCAAAGTGAAATGAAAGAGAAATCCCCATTTTAGAAGAGGGGGAAAATAATAAGAGGAATCAATGGCTTTATCTAAAAAAGTGAATTTCAGGGGTGGGAAACTCACTTCCATGTAACAACAATAGTCCAGCATAAGGATATAAGAATATTTCTGGCCCAATTCCCATCTGACTTATCTGAAATTATCAGGACTTGCAAATATTCCATATCTGCTTCTCCAGTTCATGTTCTTAAGAAACACATGCAGGAAGGTAACATTTCAACTTCCCCAAAATGTATTTTATTTTGCTCTAATACTCATGATTCTGCATTTTAATAAGCTCATCAAGCAAGCCTTTGAAAAGAGTTTTATTCTTGCTTGAAGATGATTTCTGTGCTTATTACACTTTCATGTACAATATAAACACCACAGATCACTGTCTTTCATTGTTCCTCAGTTGTTCAGTCATGATCCACAACTGGATTTTTATCTACAATGCTGCCATTTTTTTGTTTAGACTCTTTAAAGCTAATGAGAGACAAGAAAGAGAGCATTCATTTTTTTAATGGCTGACATAGTGTACTGCTCAGATTGCATACTTCTTTGTGACTAGCATTTGTGTTGGGGTAAATATTATATGGTTCTGGTCATGGTCAGAACAGGACTGCAAAGACTCAAGTTCAGCTTTGCACTGCCACGTTTACTGGATGTTCTTGAATCAGTCTCTCAGTACAATTCTAGGGACATTTTTCTAGGAGTGAGACCCATTAAATAGGATTTTAAGTAGACCTAGTTAGGATTGCTTTCACTGTTTCTTACTTAATATATATCGTAGGACTGCTAAAGTGACAAAATGTGGTGTGTGGAGGGGAACCATGCACATCATTCCAAGTTCCTTAGAGGAAGGGTGTGGAAAAATATAAAACATAATAAATTATATGCCATCTGAAGATCTATGTTTGGCTGAAAGTGTAGGATATAAATATTTGTGATGAACTAAAGCTAAATATGAATTTTTGATGGTTCGTGGTTCTTGAAGCAATGTTCTCGAACTGAAGAACCATTATGAACTTTCATTAATTTTGATGAAGTTTGTGGTGGTTTGTGAAGAGCAGAAAGCAGGGGCTTAAATCTGTGCATTCTGCTCTTCACTAAAAACAGCTGAGTGGTGGGGAGCTCAGCTGTTTAAAAGGGCTTTCTAAAAAGAGCTGTTTAAAGGGATTTTCAGTTTTCTCTGTGTGGCTCAACTATTTAAAGTGGCTTTCTTGGGTGGCATGTCCAAGAAAGCCCCTTAAAACAGCTGAGCCCCTGGGGCTGGTTGCCCAAGAAAGCCCCTTTAAACAGCTGAGCTATGCAAAGCAAATTGCTCATGTGGTTTAGCTGTTTAAAGAGGCTGTTAAAGAGCCCCAGGGGCTGCTTGCCTCAGAATTCTCTTTAAACAGCTAAGCCATTTGGGGGATCCCTGCATTTTTAGTGACGAGCAGAATGCAGGGATGTAAACCCCTGCTTTCTGTTCTTCATGAACCGTCACAAACTGTATCAAAATTCATGAAAGTTTGTGGTTGTTCTTCAGTTGAAGAACATTTCATCATGAATCACAAACCAGCCAAAATTTATGATCAACTTTAGTTTGTCAGCCAGTTCATGCCCATCCCTGTTCATCTCTCCCCATTTCTATGTGGCCCTCCCTCCCTCCCTCCCTTCCTTCCTTCCTTCCTTCCTTTTGAAATTCTGGACTTCTTTAAGAAGTTTTTAAATCTGAGTGAAATAACCTTCAGGGTAAGTTTCAAAGACTGACTATGCAGCGTCTCTGGGGGAAAGGTTTGGTGCATATTTCTTTCTTTGGGGATGGAAATCTTGAGCTGAAAGTAATTCGGGCAGTGTTAGACCATGTACTGTTAATTTAGCAAGTGTACACATATTTTAAAATATTGTTATATTGGGGGGGGCTTAATAAGTCCAGGATATGATTTGTAGTTCAGACCTCTTCAAGTGTTAATTAAAAGGTTTCCTAAATCTTGTAGAAGAAGACCAAGTTTCCTATCTCTCAAGCAAATAAAATCTAAAGGAAGAAATCAATAATGGAATTCAAGGATTTTTCTCTTTCAAAAAAAGTTATCTCACTCTGCTATATATTTTTTTAAAAAAATACACTTTGCTTGTTATTTGAAATGGATACATTGGCAACAATAGGATTTTTTTCTGAATAACCTGCACTTCAGTGGCATTTTACATAGGGGCTGGATATGTGAGGGAGAAAAAGAGGACAATTTCAGAAATAAGATAAGGAAGCTACAGCTCTCTTTCCTGCAAAATAATTGTCAAGAACCTGTACAAACCTGTTTCTTGCATCTAACGAATCCTCTCAAAAGATAACAAGTCTGCGTTTGTCAGTAGAACCCTTGCAACAATTACTAGCTTCTTTGTGGTCTGCAGCACGTTAACAAAAGACAACAAACCCCTGTTTGGAAACTGTCCTCTTCAGCAGTTTTTAAAAGTAAACTTCATTTTTTAAATAGTACACCTTGACTTCGAGGTGAATTTAAAACAGATTCTCAGGAGCCTCTCCTGCTTTCTGCCTGTTATTTCTTCCGTGGTTTCCAAAAGGAAATAAATGCTAATGGAGTTAGCTCAAAAAATCGTTGAGCATTTCACATGTTTATAGATTTGTGCATTTCTTTTGTTGTTAATTACAGTAATTATGAAATTGGGGTGTTCAGTAGTTATTGTAATTAATATGGAATTGAAGAAATTCCCCACCCAAACAGCCTATTTAAAAAAATACATGGCTTTCTTTTGTGTTAGTCTGTTTCTATAGTCTTTCTCTCTCTCTTTCTCTCTCTCTCTCTCTCTCTCACACACACACACACATAGAGAGTGAGAGAGAGTCTTTACTGGTTTCACTTCTGCAAGGCAGCTAACCTATGTGTATATCTTCGATGGAAACCTATGGGAAATAATTGTGAAACAGAATTAGGAAAACAAAACAACAATCATGAAAAAATAAGGAAGCAAAACCATATAAAACAAATCCTTTTGAAATTAATAGAGCCAGTTTTAAAATTGAGAGCCAGTTTGGTGTAGTGGTTAAGTGCGCGGACTCTAATCTGGGAGAACCGGGTTTGATTCCCCACTCCTCCACTTGCACCTGGCTGGATGACCTTGGGCAAGCCATAGCTCTGTACCAGCTGTTCCCTCAAGGACAGCTTGGGAAAGAGCTCTCTCAGCCCCACCTACCTCACAGGGTGTCTGTTGTGGGGAGGGGAAGGGAAAAGGAGTTTGTAAGCCACTCTGAGACTCCCTTGGGGAGTGGAGGGCGGGGTATAAATCCAATCTCTTCTTCTTCTTCTTCTTAATAACAAAAACAAAAGAAACAAAACATGCTACTACATATAAATCTAGCTGTTACTGAAGATTTCAATTAGATTTTGTTTTAAGAGTTTTCAATAAAGAAAATTAACCCTTGATTTCTAAATAAGGGAGAAGGAAGAAGAGAGGATGGGAAGAAGAGTGGCAGTGGAGTCAGTGGAGCTTTGGGAACTAAACTGTCTGATATGAAAATAATAATAACAGCAACAAAAACTTCCCTTTACTATCAAGTGTGTGGTAAGTGGTAAGTAACAATGCCTTTCTAAAACAATTTACTATAAAGCATTAAAAAAGGTCCAACTATGCTTGTAGAGAAATGTAATCTTAATTAAGGGGTTGGAACAAGGGAGGAGCAACAAAAGTACAACAGGAGCTAGAGAGAGACTGGAGAGCAAGAAGGAGGCTGCAAAGCAGAGACTGGTGGAACGGTTTGCTCTTTTTCTGTTTGCTTTATGGGAACTTGATAAATAGCTTGTTATGCTAAACTGCTGAAGTCCTTGGCATCGATAAGACGATGCTTAGGATGGCATTGTAAGTTGTGAAAATGCAGTTAGTTTATGTCCATTTACCATTACTTTTTAGGGATTTTGATGAACATCTCTATTCTTCACTGGCTCTTCTTCTAGCTCTTCACTGAATCCAATCTGTACAGTCACCAGCCCACTACATCAAAATGAATCTTTTTTGCATTTAACTTCTATTTCTGCCTCCTACTAAATGAATTAGCCACATATTGATGTCACAGGCTTTGAGTCTTTCAGAATAATGCTTTATAATACAGAAGCCTGGGGAGCACCAGCTGATCTCACAGGCCATTCCCCCCCCCCAAACAACCTCTACCACCCAACCCACATACAACCCTGGGGACAGTGAAAGCCTGCCATCTTCATTCAGCCAAACACATGTGAAATATCATATTGAATAATAAAGTAAAATATGCATTCAAAACTATTTTCAGGAAAAATGCTAAACAAAAATCTAAAGAGAGGAGCAGAAAGGCACAGATATACAATGCCTATGTACAGAAAGGGGGCCATAGTGGCTCAGAGGTTAAGATGCTGAGTTGCAGACTGGAAGGTCAGTAGCTTGGCAGTTCAAGACCCTAATCCTAAAAGCAACATAAGATTAAGAGGTTCTAGAACCACTTTTCTCTGCCTAATGAAACAAAACCCAAAACTACAATAGAGTACTATATCGGCAACTTAACTCGTCAGAGAGTTAAGACCTTATTAAATTATAAGCCATTAATGAAACCATTTTTGTTGGGGGGAAATTTTGCCTCTGGGCAGACAGATGATCAAAAAGGCAGCAAGGTGAAGAGGGGGGTCAGCAGGGTTCAGGGAGTTACCACCACCACCAGCGGGCACCATACCCAAGTGTGGATTTCAGCAACTACTTAGGAAAGCCAACTTGACTAATGAGGCCCTTGGATGCTCCAGAACCCTAGCAGACATAGGCATAAAAACATAAGAGTCATGCTGGAATAGACCAAAGGTCCATCAAGTCCAGCTTCCTGTTCACATAGTGGCCAACTATCTGCCCCTAGAAAGCCCACAAGCAGGATGACTGTAACAGTGTACTCCCACCTGTGCTCCCTAGCAACAGATATAGAGGCATACTCTGGTATTTGAGATAGCAGATATCCATTTGGCTAGTAGCCATTGTGCCTAGTAGCCTTTGATAGCCCTATCCTCCATGAATTTGCTCATTACCCATTTAAATCCTTCCCAGTTGGTGGCCATCACAACATCCTGTGGCAGCGAGTTACACAATTTAACTAGAATGGTGATTCACAACACAATTGTAGCAATAGATACTGTTAGTAGTTTTAATGACCAGGAAAAGGATTACTCACCTTGGAAAGACAGTTTTGAATTTAATTTATTCTGGCCCTAAATGATAACAATCATTTCGTATAATTTGTTGCACATCTCAGTGCTATTTCCACACCATTTCCCTTTGATTTGTTCCTTGAACTTGTTTCAGGTTCAGCAGTCAGTGTTGGTTTGGAGGTCTTGAACACCTGTTGAAATGCTGTGAAGTACAAGACATTAAATTTGTTGTAAATTGAACCCTTTCATACTTTAGCAGTCATTGGGGTTAGAAAGAGTTCTGCTATGAAATATTTAAGAAACATCCTAGTTTAACCCAAGTGGCATGTGCAGGAATTATATTAATTCTTAAGACTATTTTAACATCAAAGGTAGTCCTGGTGTAAAGGATTGTCATTAACTGCTGAATTACGAAAAGTGTCTAGATAGTGCACTTAAAACACATTTCAGCAGAGTGAAATAATTTAAAATCCAATGTGTGATCTGGAATTGCATATCAATTACCATGTAGTCTGTGGCATAAAAAATGCATGCAACTGGAGGCTTTAATTATATTAAATATCTCAGTGTTAGCAACACCTCACTCTTTTTTTTTTTTTAAGAAGAAGACTTGAGTCTTAAAAAAAATAAAATTCAACATGAAAAGAGGGTATTACGTATCATATGAAGATGCAGGAAAATGAGTAGGAATGTTGTAATAAGGAAGGGAGACGTTATTGGTTGAAAGTTTAGCAAATGAAATTGGCTTATGCTGAGTAAAGACTGAGGGTCTCTCCAGTTTCATTTATTATTATTGGCTGCAGTTCACTAAGGCTTCATACAGAGGTTTTTTCTACCATGCTACTCAAGATTCTTTAGCTAGACATGCTAGAGAGAGCCAGTTTGGTGTAGTGGTTAAGTGTGCAGATTCTAATCTGGGAAAACTGGGGTTGATGCCCCACTTCTCCACTTGCACTTGCTGGATGACCTTGGGCAAGCCATAGCTCTGTACCAGCTGTTCGCTCAAGGACAGTTGTCTCAGAGCTCTCTCAGCCCCACCTACCTCACAGGGTGTCTGTTGTGGGGAGGGGAAGGGAAAGGAGTTTGTAAGCAGCTCTGAGACTCCAAGTGAGTGAAGGGTGGGATATAAATCCAATCTCTTCTTCTTCTTCTAGAGATAAACATATAAGGCATGTGTAACTAAGCTGTGATATGGCAGCCCCCCTTGGGTTCCTCCTCCTCCATTCTTGATGTCAGGACCAGCTCTACTTTCTACATGTCACATCAGGCCAGGGTCTTTGGCCATCTCTATGACAAAGGCCACAGAACCAGCAGAGGAGCCTACTCTTATCATGTTAATTAGAATACAATAGACCAGGGGTGGGCAAATAGTGGCCCGGGGGCCACATGCGGCCCGCCACAGAGTTTTTTGCGGCCCACCAAGACAGTTGGCCACGTGGTGTGATAGAGTACATTTGTCTCATTAAACTGATTCTAAAATTAAATATGCTTGCAGCTATAGATGATATGAAATTAGCACAATAAATAAATTGAATAAAACTACCACTATTTTATTTAATTTATATTTATTGATTTTTATGATACAATTTATACCTTTTCTGAAATGCAAAGTTAACTAATGAATGCAATCATTTTAAAAGGTGCGGCCCTCCGCTAACCTCCGCTCCCACAAAGTGGCCCCCAAGCCAAAACAATTGCCCACCCCTGCAATAGACTGTATTGGGGAAGCCTTACCTCACCCAGTGTCTGACTGTCAGATAATTAACCAAGGACTCTCAGAGAACAATCATTGTGCCTTTAACCACAAAAATGAACCCACCATATTAGTATTTGTAAACCAAAGTTAACCCTGCCTTGCTGTCCTGATAATCTAATTAAATTGCTTGAATTAGTCACCAAACCATACATGTCTGATGTCTCCCAACACAACCTCTTCCCACTTGGATAATTCCATCTTTGACCTTACTTGGAAGATTTTCTAGGACCCTGAACAACCCACTCCTCTCCCTTTATCTATCCCACCCATTTCCCTCCCTCTTTTCAAGCCTGGAAATTAAATAATCATTTGTTTTTGGACTTTGATGCCTGCCCTATAGTTGAGGCTGTCAAAGTATAACTTTGACTGGCTCTAAATCACCCATGTTTGTGCAGCTACTTCTCCCAATCTCTGATGGCATCATGTGGATTTTGTCTGTTTCCCTTTTGAATGTTGCTGCCCAGATGCTTGAAGCTCTTCAGTCCCAGTGTTTGACCCCTTACTTGGAGTTCAGTACTTGATATTGTTTTGGCAGCTTGAATTAGGGTGGACCAGAGCAGCATTCTCACAGGTGTAAGGACTTCCACCTACAAAGCATGACATTCTTGTCTCCCCACTCCTGTAGCAGCCTGAAATGCCCCTGATACTGGGCCGCAAAGGTCAAAGCAGAGGCTTGGCCTTGGCTGTGGCAGGTTTGTGCAAGCTAGAAAGGAACTGGTGAGCGCCTTGCGGCATATCCCGTTTGGGAACAGGAGGTCATCAGGAGACTGCCCCAAGGCTATGTGGTTCGGGGCAGAGAATGGTGGCCGCCTCTGGGAACCTCTCTGGCTAGGCTCCTCCCTGAAGGTCCGTACGGTCTCAGGGGTAGGCGCTCCTGTGGGGCAACCAGTATGCTGGGCTGCCAGTTAAGAGCCAGACTTGGGGCTGGCTCAATACCGGAGTCAGGTGTCCTGCCCTTATCAGAAGGCAAGGAGGCTGTGTCATGGATTGACGCCGGCCTTGCCTGTTCCTGTGCTTGCTTAGTTTGCCCGTTGCTGCAATGTTCTCTTAAATAGTTAATAAAGTGGCCCTTGTTTAATTCCAATCGTTGTCTGTCTCGTTATTTGGGCTGGGGTGGCAAATGGTCTGATGGATCCAACCCAACACTTTTCCTTAACTCCCCCTCTCTGTACATGACATGGTTAAATCCTTGCCTATTCTATTGCATCTTCTTTCTCTGCAGTCCCCACATCTCGATTCTTTTCTGTGCCATTTTCTTCTGTTTTCTGGCCTCCTCCTTTCCATACTTGAATTTCATTCTTAGTGCAATGTCCAAATATTTCTAAATGCACATATATGTGAGTTTGCCATAGCATTTGTGGTTTGAAGTATGTTGGGAGCAGTATGTAGGAAGCAACTGTTACATAAGTTTTTAATCACATCAGTGAAACCATCATTTGAATGGCTTCGCTGTTATAGTTAAAACTGTCTGATCCCCACTATAGGAGCCATGTTACTGGTTTCTCCTGAAAAATTTCCATCATATTGTGAATTATCAGATTCTTTTGTATTGAGAGTTGAAAAGTGTTGATACTGCTTCTTTCTGACTATGCAGTTCAATCAGCCAAGGATTTCCAAGCCAGTGTAATAATAACATAACATTTATAGGCAGATTAAGCTAAGTGGTGATGTCATAATGCCATTTGAAAATCAAAGTTAGAAATGCCTCATTCAACTGAAAGAGCTTTCTGACTTCACATGGAGCCATTCAGTGAGGTCAGGAAACACTGCCCTCACTCTGAATCAATGCTCCCTCTAAGCTGCAGAGTCTGGTGAGCAAAACTTCTACTTTGTGAGCTACTGGCATTAAAGTTGTGAGCGAGTGATTTGGCTACTCCTCCTCACCGACATGGGGATAAAGGGGCTTGCCTTGCAGTGGCTTGCTTCCTTCCTCCAAGGTCAGGGACAAAGGGTGGTGCTAGGGGAACAGCAGTCCTGGAGGCACCCGCTTGAGTGCGGAGTGCCTCAGGGGTGGTGCTTTCCCCGATGCTCTTTAACATCTATATGTGCCCCCTTGCCCAGATTGCCCGGAGGTTAAGGCTGGGGTGTCACCAGTATACTGATGACACCCAGTTGTATCTGATGTTGGGTGGCCAGTCGGGCTCCGGATCAGAAAACATGGACCGGGCATTGCATGCTGTGGCTGGATGGCTCAGGCTAAGCAGGCTGAAGCTAGATCCAGTGAAGACGGAGGTCCTGTGCCTGAGTCGGGGTGGTGCGGGGTTGGGACTCCCAGCCTTTGATGGGGCACCACTGGTGCCTGCGCTGGGGGTTAGGAGTTTGGGAGTGCTCCTGGACCCCTTCTTAACAATGGAGGCCCAGGTAGCAGCCACTGCTAAGTCAGCCTTTTACCATCTTCGGCTGGCTCAGCAGTTGGCTCCCTTCCTGGACCTGGCTACAGTGATCCATGTGATGATCACCTCGAGGTTAGACTACTGTAACACTCTCTACATGGGGCTGCCCTTGTCACAAATCTGGAGGCTGCAGCTAGTGCAGAATGCCGTGGCTAGGCTATTGATTTGTCTCCCTAGATGGGAGCACATCTGGCTGATGCTAAAGGCATTGCACTGGCTGCCAATAGCATACCGAATTCACTTCAAGGTGCTGGTATTTGCCTTTAAAGCCCTAAATGGCCTGGGTCCGACATACCTGAAGGACCACCTTTCCCCGTATATACCCCAGAGGGCACTACGGTCTGGGGCACAACATCGCCTGGTGATCCCAGGCCCCAGAGAAGCCAGGCTCGCTGCCACCAGGGCAGGGCAGGGGCTTTTTTGGTGGTGGCTCCTTACTGGTGGAATTAGTTCCTGGTAAAGATCAGGGCCCTGTGGGACCTTGTGCAGTTCTGCAGCACCTGCAAGGTGGAGCTCTTCCACCAGGCCTTCAACTAGGAACTGCTGCTCCCCCCATTACCATCAACAGCCACAAATAATCAATATCGGTGGCTGGGGCTGGCTGCAGTTGTTATTGAGCCACCCTATATAGAGAACTGGAGACTGCTGAGCAATATATATCATGCCAACTGTTGTGTTAATCATTGTGAGCACTTTAATTGTAAATTGTGATTGTTTTAAGTGATTTTAGATGTTTTAGATATTTATAGGAACCTTGGTTCCTTTGGCCAAGCTATGTGAGCTGCTCTGAGCCTGCTTGCGAGGAGAGCGGCCCATAAGAACAATGAATGAATGAATGGATGGATGGATGGATGGATGGATGGATGGATGGATGGATGGATGGATGGATGAATGAATGAATGAATGAATGAATGAATGAAAAGTTTGCTCCGGAGCCATCCTTCCTGAGCTAAGACAAAAACGTGTGAGCCAGAAGCTAAAAAACTGTGAGCTAGCTCACACTAACTCAGCTTAGAGGGAACACTGCTCTGAATGTGCATCTGACAAGAAGTGCTGCAAACAAACACTTTGATCCTGTTTATAGATGCCTAAAAATGGTACATGTGCTTTTTTCATAGCTGGCAAAAACAACTGACAAAAATACTCTGCCTTGTTTCACCTCTGCTCTTGTAGGCAGGTTACTTGCTACTCCTTCTCACTTGACTTCTTATGTTCATAAATAAAAGAAAGATCCCTTGTGAACAGAATTCCTGGGTTCAAGCTTGCTTAGGTGTATAGCTGATGTAGCTTTTTTTGTTTCTATTTGTATAGGCTATTTTTACATCATTTGTACACACAAATAATTTAAATATGTAAGCACAATTCAGTGTAAGGGGAAAAACTCAGGTATAAAAATAAAACTCAACAGGTTTATTTTGCATAAGTGAGAAACAAAATCACAATGGGGACAACCAAAGGGAATCAGGACAATTATGAAATTTCGTGTCTAGCTAAGGTCTCTGTGTTATGAACTTCTTTTTGCAGAACTTAGTGCAAAAATGAGATATTATGACAAAGAGGCTCAAAATATTTTTAAAGATATGCTATACTATATGGGCAATTCTCCCCCCCCCCTTTGTTGTTATTACTGTATTCTTTCTCGACTTTCAGCAACCCTAGAGATTTAACCCCCCCCATGACCTAATTGTTAAGATGATGGAAACAAATTAACTGTGTGACATTCAGTAAACAAATGTAATACATCTTCTGATGTAATAAATATAATAAATCTTCAAAGATGTAACAAATATAGGGGAAAATGCTACAAAGGTCCATGCTGATTTGATTGTCCAGTCTACTCTGTCTGAATAGTTTGGAGAAGATAGCAATGCTAATATAAAACTCAATAAAACAATGATGCCGAACACCTATTAAGAAGGCAAAATGAAATAAAATTGCCAGTGCCTGCTCTGGGAAGCTCAGAGAAGCAGCTTTTAGAAAAATTCCACGGGGCGTGGATGGGTCTCTAGGAGAAGGCACATTCATAGTTATTAAGCTGCAATGCCATTCTAAGGAGACTCACCCCTTTCTAAGACATTCACTGCTTCAGGTGACACTTTTGGTTTGCTATTTTGTTTGACATTTATTATTTTAATGCAGAAAGATGGAAAGTTCGAATGCTCATTGTGTCCGAACTGTGGCAATGGCCAGTTGCGCCAATGGTTTTATAACATAGTTTTTTTACACATATCTGGAGGACAGGTTTAGCAATAGTTATTAGACATGGCTGCAAAATGGAAGAAACCTTCTCTTGAACACACGTGGTATATTTCTGAATTTTAGATAAACAGTGAGTATCAAATAAACACTAGCAGGTAGATTTCCCCTGGCTCAGTTCAGAAATTTGCCCTCGCCAGTCATCCACATTTTTCAAGGGATCTCATTAATTCTTTTCCCAACTTGCCTTCTCATTGCTCCCCCAAACCTTTGCTAACTTTACAATAGTAGTATTTATCTTGTGAAATAGCATTCCTGAATAGAAGACTGTTTTGTAAGGAGATTTTTATGTAAGACTATTCAGCAGAACTTTTGAGGGTCACTAGAGGTAATGATTAGTGATTTTGGTAGGATTGTTAAATTGTGTTGTGAAACACTCTGGCTCCTCTTTTAGACAGAAAGAGGTCATATAGAAGAGTGTTAAAAACATAGATACATATAAAGGCATGTGCATATGACTGTTGAGAGAGATGTCACTGGTAGAGGCAGAAGCCTGGCTCATACACCACAGATGCTACAGTCGTCCCAGTTTGAGATGTGTATGGCATGGAACATACCAGCAGAAACTGAAATCTTGGATCTGAAAATACCTGTCTACTTCCCCGCCCCCCCCCCAAATAATCACCTGTCATTTGCTTAGGAAAGAAGCCCACCCAAATGTTTTCAAACAAACATGTCAGCTGTAGAGTCAAGAGCTTTCATCAAAATATGTAGCCTCACTTCACTTTCATGTATCCCTTGCCATAATCCATCAACCCTCTGTTAGTTCATGATAAGCATGAACTCAGCTTGTTTGATGTGCTCATGCACCTCCCTCTTCCCCTTCCAGTGAAGAGCACGATTGAAAGATTGCTGGGTTGGTAAGCCTTCTATCAACTGCAAATTGTGCTTATGTCCACCAAAATGGAGTTTTCTCCCTACAAAACAAGATTGTGAATTTTGGTTTACTCTCTAATTAGAATCATGCCTTGTGTGAAGAAAACAAATGTCAGAATGCAATCTCTTTGCCCAGAACCCCTTCCCACCTACCTAAACCCCAGGTGCCTTGCATCTTCCCCAGCACTGAATGGAGTTAAACAAGTGCCCAAAGAGTGCTGAACAGGCATCTATTTTGTTAGCACAATTGCCACAGTATGTACATAAGATAACTGAATTTTCATTCCACTGGAGGAAGCATTCCTATTCTAGACTTCTTCAAAACCAACCCCAACTCTATTGTGCAATAATTTGAATGACACAGACCTTGACTATGCATCTGCTTACCTACTGTGTTAACTCACAAGGGTAATAGCTTTGCTGAAAACCATTACTGGAACAGATGCAGGTGCAGGCTACAATGATCCGGTGGGAGAAGAGCAGTCCCACTAAAGAGACCTTTATCACAGAGTCTTAGGTTTGAATCAGCAGTATGTTAAATAATCATCCATATTGTTAAATTTTGTGGCCGAGATATTATTCCAGGCTGAATCTCAAAAAAGCCAAGACCAATTCTGACAGTGGTCACACCAGTATGATTGCTCATTTATTCTACCATTTTACATGGCTAGAGATTACAAATGATTCCCATCCAGACTTTTGACAATTGAAAGTCTGAACTCAGCAAAGCACTTCAGTGTGTACCAGGCAAAGCATGGCGTCAAACCCTGCTGAACCTGGGTCCAGATGGCTTTTTTTTCCATTGTAGCAATTATTTTCTGACATGTCTTACACAAAGGTATCTGTTACTGTCAAAAAGTTTGAGAGGCTTTACTTGTGCGACATCTGACCAAAAAAATGTGCCTTATGTTTAGAATAGGCATTGCATACACATGCTTTTATCAGAAAGTAGATCTTCCTTCAAAATACAGTGTCGTATTAAAAGAAAAATAGAGTTAAAATAAAGCTATCATAAACTGTTCTGGTTTTCAATTTGACACTAAGGAAGTTATACACTTTCAAATCCTGTACTTTCATTGTGCGAGATTTAAGTACATCCTTAATCCTGCTGTTGAAGAAAATGACTTTAAAAGGCTTAATACTGGCTAGATCTTGTCTGGAGACCATCCCAAACTCTTCCCTTTTCATCCAATGCATTATTATTTTAAAACATCTCTGCTATTGCTATCAGAAAAATAAACGTACTTCATTATGGCAGAGGGTGAGCTGAAAGACACATATCATGATCTAACAGTGCAATCCAAAGAACATTTTTCTGGGAATAAGCCCCATTGAGTAAACAGTAAGATTCTGAGTAGACATGCTTAGGATTGCTTTCTAAATCAGCTTCCTCTGCTGAGGCAGGACTTTCAGGAGCTAAAAAGGGCACTGGTCCAAGGTGCTTACTATGGCTTCTCTTCTACCACAGTACAGTCACCAGGGAGTCCTCTTTTTATATTCAATGATCAAGACGGTTAGGTGCCTCTATTTCCCCTAAGAGCATACTGTTCTGCTGCTGTATCTCATGTATGTGCCAATACTTGTTGTAATGTATGAAGCCCATTTCTTTGAAGCAGAGGAGAAAAATAAACGGCAGCACTAAGGTTTAACTCTTAAGAACAAACTCTGCCACTTCAGATGAACACTTCTCCCTGACAACTTGTTTTCTGTATACAGAGAACTCTTTATATGGAGAAGCAGGGCTATTTTGGGGCAGGAACACACAGGAATGGAGTTCTGGCTGGCTTCTGAGTTGGCCACGCCTACAGCCTCCCCCCCCCCCTGGGTTCCCCAGGGGCCTCGCAAGCCGTGGGGCAACTGGGAAAGCCAAGCTGATCCAGGGAGGGAAGGCAGTTTAAACTGTCTGCCCCCGCCTCAGGTTACCCAGACGTCCACAGCTGCAGGGCACCTGGGAAGCCAATCCAGAAACTGCCTTCCTTCCCTCAGGTTCCCCATGGCCCCGCAAGCCGCAGGGCACCTGGGGAAGCCAGTCCTGGAAGGGAGCTGTGCTGTCAGGGATGTGGCCTAATATGCTAATAGATTTCTGCTGCTGGGTATGGCCTATTATGCTAATGAATTCCTGCTGGGCTTTTTCTACAAAAAAAGCCCTGTGGAGAAGCATTCAGTTACCTGCTCTCCCACCTGTAGCCTACAGTGGTACAGTCTGGAAACAGTTTTAATTCTTCATTCTTATTGTGACAAGGATACTAAGTATGCCATCAAAGATGAAATAGGATTTCAATAAGATGAAAAAATAGGCTTCCAAAAAGCATTTTCCTTAGCTTACAATGCTCAACTGTATTATGAGTCACACTCCATCGCCTTGAAATTTTTACTCTGTTCTGGGGATGGGCATGAACTGAGGAAATGGTGGTTCATTGGGGTTCATGGTTCATTTGATTAAATGAACCACAAACCACAAACTTGCATAAACTTTTCTGTTTCCCAAACCAGTTCATAGTTCATTGGGTTCCTGAGTTTGTAGAATGGCCCCATGCAGAAGTGAGCCCTGAAGGCATTTAAATGCCATTGGAGCCCATCACCCGCCTATGGCCCCACCTGAGTGAGTTCCAAAGGCATTTAAATGCCTTCAGAGCTTACTTCTAGGTCGGCATGGCCTAAGTGAGCTCCGAGAGTGAGTTCTGAAGGCCTTTATAGACTTTTGGAGCTCCCAGAGTGGGCTCTGAAGGCTGTTATAAACCTTATATGCCATTATATGGACAGACCCTTATATGAGTAGGCCCCACCTGGAAGCGGGTCTGCCCATATAAGGGCATATAAGGCCTATAAAAGCCTTCAGAACCCACTCTGGCCAGACCCAGAGATTGGCTCACACAGGTGGGGTTGGGCCAGTAGTGGGCTCTGATGGCATTTAAGTGCCTTTGGAGCTCTCTTCTGGGTGGCCCACAAGACCCAGAAGTAAGCTCTGAAGGCAATTAAATGCCTTAGGAGCCCAAGAACTTGTCTCCCATGAACCTCATGAACTTCCATTAAAAAAATGGAGGCTTGTGGGCTAATCATGGGAGACATGTTCTTCTGAACCCTTGGTTCACAAACCACAAACCAGCCTGGTTTACACTCAAACTGGGGTTTGTTTGGGGGTTTGTGCTCATATATACTCTGTTCATAATTAAAGAGGCAGTTTGGGTGTTCAACCTGCATTCAAAGATTAGATCAGTGTGCCCCCATGTGACCCTCTGATAGGCTCTCTGATGCTCATTTGCTTCCTCCCCAAATCATCTCTTTCCCAAAAGTAAAGAGCCAGTCTTGGCTTTCTTCCACCTCATTGCGTAAACAGAATTCCAAAACCACTGATTCAGCTGTTCAAGACCACTGGGTCAAATGAACACTAATAGAAAAGAAAGAAAGAAAAACCACTGATTTCACAGCAGAAGGCTGCTTGGCTTTCAGCATGTTGGGATTCCCCACCACCACAAAATGGCAGGCATTTTATGATTAGCCCTCAATGGCAGCTATTTTATGGTGGCACCTATTCCCTGTTATCAAAATTCTAAATGTGCTCACAGGCTGAACAGGATTAGGGAGCCATGGACTAGATGCTAATAACCACTGTTGATGTATGCACAGAAGACGATTACTTTAACCTCTTACTTGGTCTTGATGAAACTATCTTTGATCACTGAAATTGACTATGATGTTGGAGAGCATAAACCTGACTTGAATTTGTCTAGGTGATGCAATGACCTAAATGTTTCCTTACCTTGTACTACAGTTCTGGAACATCAGTGTGAGAATAGGCATGCACACACAAAATGTCAGTCATTTTAGAACTCTCCAAACCAAGCTTGCTTTCCCTCCAACTCTTTGCAGATAATGCATGCCACTGATAGCCCAGCTACCAGTCAGTCCCATTTGGAGGAGTTTGATCATCAATAGAGAGAAGAGGGGTGAAGTATGTTGCATCAGAATAAAGGCCCCAATCAGCCAGAGTTTAGTACTTTTCGGTTTTATTGATAGCATTTGGTAAGCATCTTCCATGTAAGTGAGTGGGTCTAAAAATGCATGATCTGACTGGATCATGCCCAAAATAGAATCTGATATTCCTTGCAGTAGAAATCATTTGATGGGTCTTTGGAATACCTCTTAACTTGCTCCTCCAACTGTTACACAAAGAACTTGCACATGTGACCTCTTATATAGATCTTTCACAGAGGATCTATACACAGAGGAACAGGGATCATTATGAGGTGAATATAAACCGAGACCAGACAATAGTGGGGATAATCTCATTTAGCAATCCAAACTAAAGCCCAGATATAGTTTGAAAAATTAAAAACAACCCTGCTAACTAACAAGACAAATTAATCTCAGCTGTAGCAAGCAGAAGTGACAACTCAGCTCTTTTGCATAATGAGTTGAAAAAGAAGCCACAGCTTGCTACATATGAGAATATGTTTGGTAGACAAAATGCCTCTGAAGCCTGCAAACACACACACTCACAAAACAAAATTACACTGTGTAAACATAATTTAAAGAATAGAGGAGAATCTTTAGGGGAAAGCTGTCTGGAAGAAGTTATTTTAAAAACTAAGATGTTTCCTCAAACACACAGAGGAATGCAATATTTCTAGCTCAAGTGTGCTGATTTGACAACTGTGTTTTATCCAAAAGATTGTATCAAACCAACCAGTGGAAGATACTGGCAAATACAGATTTTCCATGGGTTGTTCTTCCCACAGGACTCACCTAAGACCCCTGAAAAAAAAATGGCTGGATTTATTGAACCCTGCAAATGACAAGGCACACAGGCTGGGAAGCAGAAGTGAGGAGAATCACATCAAACTGTCCTTTCTTTATGTTTCACCAGCAAAGCCCCCTGAGAGGAAGAGGAAGACAGAGGTGATTTTATGTTACATATTGGCAGTTAGGTTGGCTGGATACATCCCCAAACCTCCAAGTTTGCTTCTTCCCTGGAATACAAAGCTGTGCTTTAAAACTTCCTACCATAGGCTGAGGACAGACTGGGGATGTGGCCCGCTATGCCTCCGCTTTAGAAGTGGAGGCTAAGAGGCCATCCACACAGCCGCAGCTGTCCCCCACCACCCGCACGCATGCACTCACCCGTCCCTGAAACGCGGTCCTTGCGCTTCAGGCGAAGACCCCTGGAAACTGGTCTCCAGCGTCTGGGTGTGTGTCCCTGCTGCTTCCTGTGGGTGTGGATGTGCCAACAGCGCGGAGCACGCAGCAGCAGAAGTGTGGACGGGCTGTTCCGGCGGCTGCGCCTATGCGAACAGCTGCACCTCACTGAAACAACCAGAAGCTGCACGCCGTGGCAGTGGAGGCTCCAGGGGCCGGCTGGCAGTGTGGACGTGTTGTTCCTTCTCCTCCCTGGTAGGGTCCTGCAGCACTGCAACCAGTGCGAATAGGGCGCCCCACACTGGTTTCCCCACATGGCTTTCGCCCCTGCAGCTGTTCCGGGGTGGATTCTCAGCCATGGTCTATGATGATGATGACGATGAAACTTCCTACCTTCCACATACCCCTCTCCCATTTAGGTCTGGATAAATAAAGTTCCTCTAGAGACAAGGAGTGTAACATGAGACTGAAACATGCACTGGATGGCAACCTTAACATTTCACTGTGGTTTATCTCAAAGTTGAAATTTATAGAGGGGAAAAAATACCTTTCCCAAATACTGCAGTGAAATAGCCATTATAGAAGTAGGAAGGTTCTGCCTACCAGTCTAACTCAAGTAAAAAAAGAAGCATATTTCTTTGGAACTTGTCTTTCATTTCCACATCCATGTGTTCAAAGGCATTCGAACATCCCTGAGCACTGACCTGAATAAAAAGAAGAAAGAGGCTAATAGAGTGCTCACCTACAGCATTGTTTCCTCTCTTGTTATTAGATGGATATGATCCAGTCTTTGATCTTCCTGCAGATGGTACAACCAAGGATGCTTGGGAGAGAGAGAGAGAGAGAGAGAGAGAGAGAGAGAGAGAGAGAGAGATCACCACATTATGCCAAGGAGGCAGAAAGAACTAGGACAGAATGCAGAAGGGGAAAAACACACATACAAAACTGTATGCAATATGATAAGTATAAGTGACAAGGATAAACAAGCAAGGATGAGCGCCGTATTCCTTTGTGAGTTTTAAATACGTGCCAAAGCACATCCTTTATGTGGTATGGATAGACACAGAAGTCAAGGTGAAAGGAAACTATGAACATCACTTTGATCCAGTGAGGTGGTAAACAGAATGATTAAATAAAACAGGGGGAGGGTGTTTATCTGTTACCAATTCTTTTATATGTCAACATAATTCATATATTTCAAGGACACATCTTCTTATTCCTGAGTGGTTGTCAAACAATGAGCTTTGCCTATTGTCACATAACAATGAGACCTCTCCGATCAAAGGGAGTTTTGGGCTTGAAAAAAATAAGAGAACTATTTTACTATGTAAGCGAAGGCTCTGCTGGGAATGAAATGCTACTTACGGCTTTTGGTTGAATAGACCAAAAAGGTGACATTCTTCATTACAATATAGTTAGTTATTACCTTGAATCTGTGTCCCTTTTTGTCTTAGTGATTCAAACTTGTATGTGGAGGGAAGAAGTACCCTGCCTATGTTTCTCAAAAAATAGGCTTTCACATAAGCAATTGCTTTTTTACTTTTTCATTTTGTAACTTTTGCAATATTTAACTTATCTTTTTGTATCTCATATTGTCAGTGGAAAAAAGCAAACATATAAACATTGACTAACAAACGTGTTTGAGATTGGCCTCCTGTTCTCCTTCCTGAGATCCCAATCAGATAACAATTTTGTAATGGGAAGCATGGATCATGTAAACCTGAACTCCCTCCTGTCTTTAGAAGGCATCTTTAAAATTACAAATGACTACTCTGGTCACTACTGTAGCCCTGTTTTTAAAAACTAAATAGGCAATCATCTTTTAAATCTTTTAACAACTCATTTTTAAAAAATTCTATTCATTTTTCTTAATTTTCTAGCCTGCAGTGGGGTGGGGGCATAGAAATGGGGAGGAAGCAAACAGGTTCAAAAAAGTGAAAAAGAAAACAAAATCATGTTGTAGTGTAAGAAAAACGTGTTTTTAAAATATTGCATAGGAATGCACTAGAAGTCCATCACAGACTTTTAACATTTAAAAGAGAGAGAGCAACTTCCGGGGGGGGGGGGGGGGGTTGGGGTGTATCAGTTGTTTTCTATAAACTGTTGTTCTGTGAGAACACACCAGAGATCTAGTACAGTTCCCTGGGAAAATTTCCCACAAATTTTAAAATGGAAAGAACCACAGATTCTGACTTCCTAATTTAAAAACTCTTGTACTTTAGCAGAGACTGTTCTGTAGGCATCCATGCAAAGCCCGTTTGGTGCAGCGGTTAGGAGTGCAGACTCTAATCTGGGAGAACTGGGTTTGATTCCCCTCTCCTCCACATGAAGCTGCTGATGAGATGTTGGGTCAGTTACAAGTACTTTCAGAGCTGTTCTCTCACAAGCAGTTCTTAAAAGAGCTCTCTCAGCCCCACCTACCTCACAGGGTGTCTGTTGAGGGGAGGGGAAGGGAAAGGAGATTGTAAATTGCTCTGAGATTCCTTTGGGTAGTGAAGGGCACTGGGTATAAATCCTCTCTGTCTCCTCTTTTTCAAATATAATCAAAGACCTTCCAGAACAAATGTGTTTTTAATGGAAGCTCGAAGGTCTGTGGTGATAAAGCTTATTGCAATTCTGGGGATGAAGTTACAGCATCTGAGGAGATTCCCTCTCAAGGCACCAAGCCAACCACACTTCTGAACTGGCAGATTCTTCCCAGCAATTCCTCATCCTCTGGTGGCTATAGGTTGAGGCAGTAGGAAGACATTTTCTTCATTCATCACATGGGGGGAGGTATTTGTGACTTTCCTGCATTGTGCAGGGGGTTGGACTAGATGACCCTGGAGGTCCTTTCCAACTCTGTGATTCTATGAAAGTGACATACTGGTTTTATATCAGTTGAGCTGTCATGGCTTTGGGGCTTCCCCTTCCCCAAAGAATCGTGGGAAATATAGTTCAGCTGCTAAAGATTCTAATCCTAGCCTCCTTTACAGAAATAAAATTCCCAGAATTCCCTCCTTTGGAAACAGAACTTGGTTATAAATAAGTTTAATTTTGTAGCATTTGCATACCCTAACAGTGCCATCAAGGTTTTATAGGCCTCACTGGAGTGTGACAGCATCTTGGATCTCTGTCTTAAGCATTTATAAATACACAAGCATGTAGGGATGATATTCATTGTAGTTACAATTTTGTATAAACTTGTTAATGCTGTTCTGGTAAAACAGTTCTTAATACCAACAAAATCATATTGTATATCTACCCCCTCCCCCCAACATAGACATTATAGTTGCAGACAAGGAGAGGTCAGCATCCCCCCTCTTTCTAAACAATAATTGCTGCTCTAAATGACACAGATGCAGCTTAGTAACAACATTTTCATTTTCCCAACTTGCATTTTTATGACAGATGATGCGGAGGGGGGCACCGAATAATTTTGCTGCGCTGGAAAACAAAGTGTTTTGTTCCTTTCCACTAATGTCACGAATGCAAAGAAAACAAAGGTGAAAACAAACACATGTTTCAAGAAGATATGGCCAGCTTCAGCAAGCCTGGTCATGACACCATGCATCTATACAGCAGAAGGCTGAACACTGGCCCTGTCCCCCCCCCCCCCCTTGTGAGTCAGCTGATCTACCTGCCTTTCAAAAAGATTTTTTTCAAGGGAAAAACAGTTAAAATAAAGTTTTAAAACTAGTCTGGATTTTGAGTGGGATTGGGAAAATAGACGATGCTAGCAGAACTCTCTCATCCATGCACTGCCATGCAGAAAAGCTGTAAAAAAGGGAAGAGGAGGGCTGGTTAAAATTGTGGTTAAAGTCCATGTGTTTCCAGAGAAGCAAAATAGTCTCTGCTACTCTTTCAATGTTTGTTTGTACTTCTGGTTCAATTATAACTGTAAAGAGAGGTATATTAGGTAGAGGCAATATTGTATCATTGTTGTCAATAAATACGTTCCCTCAACTACACTGTTTATCTGCCCCCTCCAAATAAAGCACAGCCTATTTTAGGATTCCAGAGAGGTATCTATTATGGTCAAAAGAACAATGCCTTAAAGATCCAGGTACTAGTAATTTGTAAAGTTAAGGCATGTTGGCTCTTTCTTACAAACACAAATGTACCTACATACATATTGAATGTACATGTATTCACTATAACATCTGAACAGGACTACTGTTACCCAGGGAACAGGGGGTACAGACATGCACCACACACAGGGTCTATGTATACACAGGTTGCAGATCGATGTGGCACCTTCCATGTAAGAGAATGGGACCATTGTTCTAAAAAAGTTAACTGCAAATGGATAAGTTGAAGGCAAAACAAAAAGGATATCAGAAGGGCACTTGATAATCAAAATGCTTGGCAAGTAAAAAATAGAATACTTCAAATATCTACTTTGGTAAGTCCTAATCAAACAATTACTAAACATTTTCAAAATTAAAATGCCCAATTACATCTCATTCATGGCTAGTACAAGACAGAATTGTGTGGATATGTGCATGTCTCTGAAGAATGTGGGAGGTGTTGGATTCTCTGGACTTTAGTACTGCCAGGAATCTGAGTAAAGTAGCAGAGTGCTCCAAGGAAATCTCACACAGCAGAGCTGGGACTGAGTGTATGCTATTAAACCTACAGAGTTACACAGAATATTTTTGTCCATTTCAAAGTAACAAGAAATCTCTGTTAAAGAAAGTATAGTGACCAGATCATGTGAAGCAATTGCATCACTTTACTCTGTTCTGGTTAGACTTCACCTAGACTATTGTGTTCAGTTTGGGGCACCACAATTTAAGAAGGATATAGACAAGCTGGAATGGGTCCAGAGAAGGGCAGTGAAGATGGTGAGAGGTCTGGAGAACAAGTCCTATTAGGAAAGGTTGAAGGAACTGGTTATGTTTGGCATGGAGAGGAGATGACTGAGAGGTGATATGATAACCATCTTGAAGTACTTGAAGGGCTGTCATGTAGAGGATGGTATGGAGTTGTTTTTTGTTACCTCAGAAGGTCAGATAAGAACCAGTGGGTTGAAATTAAATCAGAAATGTTTTTGGCTAAGCATTAGGAAGGACATCCTGACAGTGGAACAGGCTTCCTCAAGAGGTGGTGGGTTCTCCTTCTTTCAAGGTTTTCAAACAGAGGCTAGATGGCCATCTGACAGTAATGCTGATTCTGTGAACTTAGGCAGATCATGAGAGGGTGGGCAGGAAGGGTTGCCTCAGTGTTTTGTTCTTGTGGCCTTTTCTTACAAATGCAGGAAAATGCTGATTGCCACTTTGGGGTCAGGAAGCAATTTTTCTCCAGGCTGGTTTCACTGGAGATCCTGGAGATTTTTTGTCATCTTCTGGGCATGGAACAGCAGTCACTGAGGTGTGGAGGGGGGCATTTGTGAATTTCCTGGATTGTGCAGGGGGTTGGACTAGATTACCCTGGAGGTCCCTTCCAACTCTATGATTCTATGGAACTACATTCTAGATAGTGAAGATAAGAGATAGAGATAGATTACCTATTCTAGCTAACTGGATATTGTTGGATGCTGGACATATATCCAGCCTCCATGGTGCAAGATGGAGAGAAACATCCACATTCTTTGTTGGTGAGAGAAAGAGGAGAGAGAGTGAATGAAAGGAAGAAAGGCAATTTCCCTGTAATTATCAGGCTCCAGAAGAGTAAACAGAAAGAAAGGCCACAGCAGTCCTGTTTATCAACTGATTCTTTTGTAAACCCCCCCCCCCAAGAGGCAGAGGCTAAAAAGGCAGCACCAAGACCTTTTCCAACAGGAAGAAGTACTAAATGAAAGAGGGAAAGAGAATGAAAGATAAAGAGAAGGCTTAAGAATCAGAAAGGAAGAGTTATGCTGGAGAAATATGGGGTAGCTGGTAGGAGCCCCGGGTTAGAGACTCAGAGGACCTGGAGAGGGGCTTTGGGAGTCAGAAAATTCTTTTGTGGGAACCAGGAGCCATGTCAGGGCTATGGGGAGGAAGAGTGCAGGGAACATGGGCCATAGTGAGAGAAAGAGGGAGAGATTAAGAAAAAGGGAGATGTTAGATCATAGCAACCAGTCTTGAAGAGTGCATGTGATCATCTCAGTGATGGAGACATGCTTAGACAGAAGAAGCTGAATTACTCGTATGGTTAAATCCTAGACCTTGTGCCCTTAATTTCCCACCTCTGGAGGGGCATCCCACCTTTGGAGGGGCATTCCCTTTACATTCACCAAAAAATGGTCTTTCAAACGTTTATACTTCTAAAAGATGTATTTCGGGGCTTTTCACAGGAATTGTAAAAGTTATTAGTTTGTTTACTGCTACAATGGTTGGCTGCTCAGTTTCCATCTTTAAACAAAGGTGCATGCCTTGTCCCTGAGCCTAGGTGACAAATCTTGTGATCACTTCTTGCACTCATGATAGATGTTGCTAAATGCACAAGTACAAAAACAGGCAATGCATCCAATGCATAAAAGGTTTAAAGAATGCATTCATCGACAAGTGCTTCTGTGCTCAACAGGCAGGTCTTTAATAAGCAACCAAGACCATGAAGTGCCTGTTCACCAGTGATGAAGAAGATTTATTTGAAGACTTCATAAGTGGCCATAAGTTGCAACAAAATCTATATATCTAATTCCCAAGTGGCCCCTTGCGTGCGGATATCTAAAGCCACGCAGGGGGGCACTTGGGGGGAGGGTAGTTTTTCTGTACATGTGGGGGACTCCCCACATGTGCAGAAAAATATAAAAAGTTTTTTAAAATATGCAGGGGATATTTAAATCCCCCAAAAAGTTAAAGAATGGGAACTGCGGCGGTCAGTCAGTCAGTCAGCCGCTCTCTCCCTCCCACGCAGAAGGTGCCTCGGCCTTGGCCACGAGGAGCAGGGCTTCGTAGTCGAGGTTGCTGGCACTGTGCCTCCCTTCAGCGCCTTGGTCCCTGCTCCCCGGCTTGCCTGGGCTCCGCCCCGCTGGATCCTTTTGTGCCCAGCTGCTCATCCATACCTGTGCCACCGCCATGTTCCTCAAGCAGGTGCCTCAGCTGCTGCCACCTCAGCTGCTGCTGCTGCTGCAACAGTTGTCCACCCAGTCGGCAAGCGGTGGCACCACCAGCCACAAGTCCCCCAGCAGCAGCCCCAGCCCAGGCCCCAGAGGTCTGTCGGCAGCAGGCGGTGGTGGTGGCGAAGTGAGCAGTGACCCCCAGGCAAAGGCAACAGGCCAAGTCTAGGCAGGTGGGTCTGGGATGGCCCAGGCAGGTGGGAGGGAGGGAAATGGGTGCATGGGCCTGGCCCGGCCTTTGCAGCCAGAGGAGGGATCCTGGGGGGGCTTGCAGCTGCCGCCGCCTGAGACCTCAGAAGGGTGCAGAACTGACAGTCTGCATTACTGTGCAGGAGACCCGCCGCCAGGCCCAGCACCAGCAATTTCAAATTTTGTGGTTTTCAGTCTTTCTAAAATGCATTTATGTTTGAAAATTGGTGGGCGCATGGGGGAGGCGCCAGAAGGTAGCCTCGCTTAATGTGCAAAAAAACCCGGCACCAGCCGGGTTCAGGCAACTACCCAAAACCATCACAGTAGGAGAAATGTATTTATTTAGTGTACTTAGTACTGGATAATTACATGGTTATTGATTTATAATTGCTTACATTTAGTAGCAATCAGAATATCACAATGCCAGTCCCATAAGAATCCTTAATTTTAATAAATATGAAAAAGGAGGCATGAAAATTGATTTAGAGATACGAGGAAATTCAGAAACTGAATTTCTGTAAGAATAATTTTGAATCTTTAAGTGAAAATTTTAAGTACTCCTACCATTCCAAGAAGACTTGGTGTGTGCATATGTGTGTGCATGAATCATTATAAAGAGATACAAATATGGAGAACTGATATACCCAGAGACTCACTGCTTGATGTCTCCAGCTGGTATAATTGATGTGGACAATTCTGCCTGAGATTGTAGATACATACAGCCAGTTAGGGTAGACCCTATTGTGCTAGGTTGACTACTGGTCTGCTTCACTACATGGCAAAACAACATACCGTGAGATAACACAAAGATAAAAACTTAATCCAGTATTCTGTTTCCTCCAATGGCCAGCTGAACGCCTCCAGCATCCTTGTGATGGTTTCTGGAGAGACAGAACGGCACAGATTTTTGACAAGACACTTTTATGCAGGAGACTGGCTTCTACGTTTGGTTCTGTTCAGAAGAGAATGATGATGATGATGAAGAAGAGATTGGATTTATATTCCACCCTTCACTCCCCAAGGGAGTCTCAGAGCAGCTTACAAACTCCTTTCCCTTCCCCTCCCCACAACAGACACCCTGTGAGGTAGGTGGGGCTGAGAGAGCTCTTTCCCAAGCTGTCCTTGAGGGAACAACTGGTACAGAGCTATGGCTTGCCCAAGGTCATCCAGCCAGGTGCAAGTGGAGGAGTGGGGAATCAAACCCGGTTCTCCCAGATTAGAGTCCGCGCACTTAACCACTACACCAAACTGGCTCTCCAGTTTGACGGCTTAAAGTTTGATGGCTTAAAGCATCTTCATTAGGCATTTTAAATATCTTAATTAGGAAAATATGATGTGCAGAGCAGTGACCCTAAGGTTTGGCATTACTCAAGACTCTGGAGATGCATCACATTCCTTGAATCTTTCCACATACAGGTTGCAGTAGCAATCTAAGTGTAGAAATAAAGACACAAGTGTGGGTGTTTATGGTGCGATAACACAGCTGTTGTCATTTATGTCATCTCCCTAGCCTCAACATTGGCTAGAGTTATACCCTTGCTCTGGAATTTTGTTTGTTACTGCTTGAGTAATAATGATATGCTTTCCTTTGTGTGGCATGTACCTGTCACAGATAATAGCATCTTGGCACCTCTCTCTTATTTCAAGGACAAGCAGTTTTTAAGTCCTGCCCCCGGATGCCTGTTAAACTCTGGTGTTTTAGTCTATAAATTTGGTTGCTGAACCAGGGCTTGTCTTTTCCCTTTCACATTAAATGTATAAAGGCGCTGTCAGATGTAGATGAATTTTTGCTGTTTGGTGCATTTATAAACACAGGAAGATGTGTGTTTATAGTACATAGGCACAAAGTTGGAGAGTTAATGGATCAGTATGAATTTATGGGTATATATGGCACAGAATTCTTTCTTATCTGGAGTTCTGTGACTATTTTAAAGGATTTTTTTTCTTTTACAAATTGGAGCTGATTGAACTGGGGATACTCAAATGCCCTTTTGGATTCTTCTCATCAGTAATACTCAGGGCTTCTTTCCTTTCTTTCTTTCTTTCTTTTTTTGCTGAGCAGTTCAGCTGTTCACAAACAGCTCAAGCCTGTTCATCAGGTTAATTTTTTTCTTATTCAAACAGTACAGTGCAGTGAAGTGCAGTTGGAAGTATTTCAGGCATGTATGTTCTCATACAGCCAATGGAGTCCTACTTTCCCCCCTCTCCAGCAGACCTATCATTGCCATGGATTGCAATGATTTGCTGCATTGCTATGTGAGTAAACCAGATAAGTCAGGCAGTGATTATAAATAGTGGGGGGCATCCAACCATCATCCCCCAAGTAGCCTTTCTCCAAATTTAAAGCTCTTCTTACAAGTACCCAACATAATAAAAAAATTATTACAGAAAAGGATGGTTGAGTTTTAATAAAGGAAAAGAAAAAGAAAAACAAGAAAAAACGTATAAAGATAAAAACATACTAACAGATACGGAGTCTGTACTGTATATATTTGTATTAATATTTCTACTAGGATCAATTTCTAATTCACCAAATTAGCTTATCACAGTTTTATAGGAGCATATAGTTAAAATTAGTTCATTTTTAAAGATATTCTTCTAACCATTTATAAAGCCTTAACCAACATAACCATCCTTGACCCTGGGACGGAATTGATTTCCCCTACTGTGAAAGTGCAATGCTGAAGGATATAAAACTCAACCTGCACATCTACTATGGAGATGCAAAACTGTTTGGCAGCTGTTCAAGTCAGATGATGGTTAGGCAAGGAGATCCGAGGTTTGGCTCATGAGTGACTTCAGCTCTCCCACATGGTATGCTTGCTTGCTGAACATTTGCTGTGAAGTTTATGACATCTCTAGATGGAACTGTGATTTCTGGGGGAAGTTTGTGGTGAGGAATGTCAAAGACAACTTGTAAAATCTCCTCTTTGCCCTATTTCTCCCTGGAAATTATCATATTGCCCCTTTGAAAGAAAAGTCACATCTACCCATATTTCTTTTCCAGCAGGTGTAAAAGTACCTTATAGGTGATGATTTTCACAGGAAAATAGCCCTGGGGATTCAAAGCTCCTTCTTTGGCCCCACTATTCTTCCATTGGTAATTGTGGTCTGAACAGCTACTATCTGTAAAAGAAAAAAACACCTAGTTTAAAATGACAGAGCAACTACCTGTGATGTGCAGTTCCACCTTTATACAACATTTTCCCATGATCTTAATGCCAGTTTATGGACCCTCTGCCAGCTGTAGAGAAAGGATGTATGACCTTAAGTCTTCTCAATACCATTTTTTCATTGCTATCAAGACTGAAACTGTTTACTTCACCATTAGCTCAAACTGTTGCACTGAACATGTGCAACCACCATTCATTTTATTGGAAAATTATCTAAATCACATACATGTGAGACCATGCTCACATATACCCAAGACTATGTCTGATCTGTCATTTGCTGGGTGCCATTGAAATATAATGATGTATTTCTGAAACAGCTGTCAATTTTATTTTATCAAGATTTTCAACAGGAAGAATCAACATTTCTGTTGGATGTGCAAAATGTGAACAAAGTAGCAAGTTTTCGACTCATTCAATGTGAGATCATTAGCCTGAACCGTATGTATAATTGCCACTGACTAGGTTACCCTATTGTATACCAAAGAATACTCTCTATTTTATAGAAAAATAATAATCCATAAATTGGGCTGAACTTTCACCTTCTCCCCTAAATGATGAATCACAGATGATTTTGGCCGAGATAAAGTATATCAACTATAAGGGAAGAAACAGCAGGGAGGAAAGAAAAGAAACAAGTGTTTGAGGATTATCCTTTCTGCTTTGAGCTGAAAATAACTGATCAGCTTCACACTAATGTCAGTTTTATGACTGATTAACAAAGGACAGAATGTACTGCTTGTTACCTTGTTCACAGTTAAGAGGTGGGCTTATAGGGGTACCATTTCCTGGGAACAAAGTCCATTAAATATGGCCATCTCTTGGCAATTACAATGTTCTTTCTTTTTTGAACCATAGCTGCAAAATTCTGAAATATATAAAAATAAGTTTTTTAAAAAAACTTTTGTTCTGACTCAGGGAGAATTTTTTTTCATTGTAAACACTCACTAAGCAAATCAATTGAACAAGCTAAATTATACTTTTCAACTTAAGCTAAACGTATCTTTATTTTTGTAGTAAATGCCAAAGACATTTTAGAACATTCCTAGCAACTTAAGGGAGACAGATGGCTATCACTTCCCTTGTAACAGTTTATTTTGTAGCTTAGCCACTCTTTAATGTGTTAGAAAAATACTATTGGTATAGTATGCACAGGACTGGAATGTTTCCACTAATGGTAGCCCATCTTATGTTATAAGAAGGTTCCTTGTACCAGAAGAAAGTTTCATGGATAGTGGAAAAGACCAATGGGGTTCAACCCATTGGTTAGAGTCCCACCTTTCGGTGGGAATTGTGCTATGTCATTTTCATTGCTTTTCATTCTGTCTTCATACCCAGTTCAATGTGCTGGTGATGACCTTTGAATTTTTTTATTAGATTATTATTACTTGGATTGCATTATTGCTTCAACCTGCATCTACAAAGTACAGTGTCACACTGAGTACTGAATGATGCAAGTTGGCAGGTCAGTATGCCTTAGTCTAATGTACCTGTGGGTGGTTGGATATGGTGTGGAAAGGTTTTCATTGTATGCCACACAGAATTATTATTCAGTTCAGTCCTTCAGCTCATTATTGCAAGGAATAAATGCAGTCATGAACAGCAAAATAATCCAATATGGAAAAGGTGATAACCCCCAGATACATATTCATAGACATTTTTCCTGAGTACCTTGAGCTGTGTTGTACATACATTTCATATGAAAGTTAGCATCACCAAAGTACAGATATATTCAGTCTGAACAGCCAGAGTTTGTTCTCTCTCTCTGCCCCCCTTCCTTCCTTCCTTCCTTCCTCCCTCCCTCCCTCCCTCCCTCCCTCCCTCAAAATGAGTGGGGCTCTATGCAAAAGATGTGAAGTCATGATACTCTCCTGTACCTGTTTTTGTGCACCCATGTGGTCTTTGTTATAGTGATGATTGCACTCCCTAGTGCAGCATGTTTTTTTTTCTTTTACTGTACAAGATGACTGAATTCTCTTACTCTAATGCACCTTCCAGTGTCAATGTGCAGCCAAAATCTATTCCTATGTGATATTGCCCTGAAGCCACATCTGAGTTATGATAGGAACTTGTTGTCTGCCCTTTCATAAAAAAAATGGTACCTAGCAGCAACTATGAGAGTGTTTGCCATGGTTGGAGAAGGGAGCGAAACCTTCAAAGATATTCATGTCCCCCAATAACTGAAGTCATCCCCCAACTGTGTAGCATGTTGAAACTGAAGATTTGTATCTTTTTTGTATACCCCCTTTTATTCAGGTCTGTCTACATTCCTGGAACTTACATTGTTTTTGACTCTTCCATCTCCCAAGATGATCCTTCCTGCCAGCTATAAGCCAGTGGACAGAGGTCAATTGAACACCTGGTGGCAGAGGTGACCAGTGCCAGGACTTCATGTATGAAATATCTTTCCTTGGGTCATTTAAATCTGAGTTCTGAGCAGCTTCAGTTGCTCTGATCATTGTCTAGAGGTGGTATACTTCCATTTCCATTTTCCTTGACCTCTCAGTAGCAACATATTCAGTTGATTCTGCACCAAATATACTGGCTGGTAGTGAGTCAGTTTAAAGCACTGGGTGCCTGTACAATGATAGTAAAGCTGGATTAATTGATATAAGTACAGTCATTCATTAATCACAACCTGATCTCAAAATATCCCATCTGAAAGAAAGATCACTAATGTTCAAATCTGGCTCATTGTTCTGGCATCTAGCTTAAACTTCAGAGAAGTCACAGAGAAATCACAAAGATGTTGGGAGAAGAGGGAGAAAGCAGATTGAAAAACATTCCTGTGAGTTACCTATCTCTAGTTCTGCAGATCTTGTGACCCAAGACGAATTCACATGTCTTTCCAAACCATTTAGTTAACACCAGTTACATATCTGGTTCACCAGCTTGGGGAGGACTTTGATTTTATAGATGAGAGCTGAAAGTACCTTTTCAGCATAGGACATGCACAGTCCTTCCATTCTAAATCAAGCCCACTCAGTTTTTAGGGGATGTAATAATAACTTTAAAATCACAACCTTCTGCTTGTCTTATGTATATGCAGGATGTTAGCCAAATCGCTCTACTTGCTTTAATAAAAGGTTGGGGAATTATGATATTAATGTGCAATTGGCATAACTACAGGATCATGGCCTTTGTGTACCAGAGTCCCACTTTATCCAGGTCACAGAAATAGATGCAGAGGCTAGATAACTAAAGCAGTGATCTCTTTACTGAAGGATTCTTAAATCCTTATAAACAATAATCAAACATTCATACACACAATACAGAATTAAGGAAGCAGAAGTGATTGATAGGGAATAGAGGGGATGAGTTATGGGGTGATACTACCTGTCCAGATGTGCAGAGGTCCATGAAGAAAGGATTATGGCCTAAACCCAGAGGCTAAAGGGGTGGCTTGTCAGTTGGCATCAGGGCAGAAAACCACGGTCTGAGGCCATGGGCCTAGATGGTTAAAGGCACTGGAAAACACTGCAGACCAATGGAAGGTTTTGGGGGCTGGTCTCAGGTGAGAACAAAAGATTACCTGGGCTAATCAGGTGTCCCAGGAGGTGTGTGACATCAGGATGGGCAAGGCCTAGATGTAGCCAATGAGCTTCCAGAGGGGGCAGAGTCTGGATTAACAATTGGAGCCAGGTGTGCAATCAAAATGGTACAATCAAAATGGGACCAAAATGTGCTGAATGGATTTTATGACCACTGATGGTTCTGCCAAGGCAATTGAATAGGTTCCCAGATACAGACAAAAGAGGGAAATGGGTCCCTGATTAGTGTCAGGAAGGATTGTTAATAATTTGAATGTTTGATTGGTATCTTGGCATCCTGAGGGATGGGGCAAGGAGAGACAACAAAAATAGACATGAGATGACAGTGACACAAAAAGGGCTGGGTGAGCTTCTGGAGATAGAAGGACTATTTGCCAGATGGCCTCTGAATAGCCTTTAGAAGTGTAGATACTTCACCTGGTGGAACCCATTGTTATCCCGTAAGCATAATCTCTTCTGGGTGGAGGGGGAAGACTGGAGGTTTGCTTTGAGGATGCCTTTTGAAACCTGAATATGAAATCCCTGTTTCCAGAGCTATGGCTTGCTCTGTGTTCCAGAACCAGAGCAAGAACTCTGCCTTGGCCTGAGTTTTGTGGGTCTCTGGTTCAAGTTAGAAGTGGGGTGCCCCTTGCTATTGGCAACAAGAATGACTGGTGCTGAAAAGGGTCTCACTATTTTTTACATTGCTTGTTTATGACTTGCCAAGGCAGAAATTCCTTGTAGAGACATTAACCTAGGATAGGAAGGTAAGGCTGATTCTGATCACACTGAAGTTTTTATTTTATACTTATTCAATACATTTTTGTTTCCAGACATGCTGTACAGATATGCAGAAACAAATTTATGGAGCATTTCGTGGTTGACTGTCAAACTAATGATTTGCATTCTGCTTTATTATTTTATTGGTTTATATAGCACTCACTCATCTTTTAATTTTTGTGCGTACCTTTTTGATTGACCAATAAACATCAGATCCTGCTTGCTTGATATTTTGATTTCTGGGGTAATTAATACAAATAGTATAAATTAAGACAAGTGCTGCTAGGCCCAGGGACAAATGTACACCTTGATATACAGGCAGCTCTGCATACTGAAGGATAGAAGCTGATGTTATTCCTGTGCCCTCCACCCCTATGCCAAAGATAGGCACTACAGCCACTAGGGGTCAGGGACAGCCTTTGTGACCACATTGAACTCTGAAAAATGGCAGAGATAGGAGATTCAAAACAAAACTAAACTAAACACCTCATGTCTTCCCCAGGATGCCAGGCAGTATCAGTAACAGGAGAGAGACAGACATAGGGAATTAGGTCCAAACCAGATGAGAGGTGAGAAATCCATGGTTAGGAACTGAACTATCTCAGTGCCTTTCATTTTTCTTATAAGGGGCCAGGGAAAGATGGTCATTTGGATTATGGCTGTGAGTTGAGAGAGGAGGAGGAGGAGCAGGTTTTATACCCTGCCCTTCACTATCCAAAAGAGTCTTGGAATGGCTTACAGTTACCTTCCCTTCCTCTGGCCACAACAGACACCCTGTGGGGTGGGTGGGGCTAAGAGAGCTCTGAGAGAGCTGTGACTGCCTCTTCCCCTGACTCCATTTCCCATGTAAAAAGAGATCTCCCCCATCTTCTATTTGTACTAGTAGCCTGTGGGAGATACATGTACATTTATTCAAGCATCTTCCATTTCCTGTCTAAATCACGGAGTATAGAATTCAATTTCTAAGCAATAATGGAACATACAAGTGAGGAGAGCTAAACACTTCACCCCTAGGATCAAACCTTACTTTGCCCTAATTCTTTCTATATTTTTTTCTGCCAGCCAAGTTCACTTCTAATATTGACCTTAAAGCACTAGAGGACAGCAAATTAATGCGTATTGGGCAGATTCAGCTCATGTTTCCCAAGTGCTCCATGTTTGTTTAAAAGCAGACCCAATCCCAAATTCAAAGGACGTCTTGAGAGGGGGGGAAAGTCCCAGGGTCAAAGAACAGGAAGTGGAGTTGGGTGCTGACTCTGCCAGCTGCATTCTAACCCAGTCTCTTCATGGTTGGTACATTCCTTGATGTGATTATACTTAGGGATGTATCGGTGCATAGAAACACAAGAACAGCAGTAAAACAACACACACACATTTTAAAAAAATCTTAATGTACTCTTAACTATCATTGTATTTAGGAGTGTTTTATCAATGTGCATGTATGTGGTGGTAACATGATGGAGGGAGGATACAAATGAATTAAAGGAGTTAAATGCTGTGGCAAACTGAGTATGTTAATTTGGAAAATTCCCATATTTAAACTGGAATGAAGGATGAGTGAAAGTAAGAATGCTTCTGAATGCCCCTTCCCAGTGGGAATTATCCCAGAAACTTGCCATTCCAATCTGAAGTGTCTATGTTCATGAATGAAACAATATGTGCATTATTTTCAACTGTTTTCTATTGACATGTTCCAGGTTTGTTTGTTTTCCTTTTGGGAGGGAGGCATACATTGAGATATATAATTACGGAAACACTATAAAAGTATAGATGTAACACATTCCAAATACATATATAAATTTATTATCCAAACAGAAACAGAAAGCTGGAATGGATCCCAAGGATTATCTAATCCAACACCCTGCACAATGCAAGAAATTCACAGATGCCCCCCCGCCGCTACTCCAGTGACCCATGCTCTATGCCAAGAGGAAAGCAAAAAAACTTTCAGGATTGCTGGGCCTGGAGGAAAATTCCTTCCTGACCCCAAAGTGGCTATTGACATTACCCTAGGCATATAAGAAAGGACCACAAAAGCTGGGCACTGGCTCATTCCTTTCCGCCCTTCCTCTCATAATCTGCCTATATTCATAGCTGATAGAATCAGCATTGTTGTCAGATGGCCATGGTTTAAAAACCTCTAAAGAAGGAGAGCCCACCACCTCTCAAGGAAGCCTGTTCCACCGATGAACCAAGATAAATCATGTGCACATTCTCACAAAATGAAGACACAGAAATTCATACTGGATCACCAGAAGGATGTGGCATGGAACTGTGAAAGTCTGGGTGAGGGGCAGGATAAAAATCCAAACAAACAAACAAACAAGAAACAGAGCAAATATGTTTGTCCAAACTTAGATGAAATGCGGTACAGAGTAAGCACCTAGGACTAAAGGAGCTCAAATTTACTAGCAAATGCTTGCCGTATTAAAAAAGAGTACCACCTCTGTTCCATAGGCAAGACACTGACAATGTGAGAGTGCAAAGGTAAGCCAGTTCCACATATTAGAAGATGCTTACAGTATTTTTTTAGCAAATCAAGGGTGTAATCTTTTTTTTACCAAGGAAATTCCATCAAACCATATACACTATTCTGAACTTCTTTTGTCATAGCAAAAAAAGAAAAGAAAAAAAGTCAGGCGTTTAAAAGAAGAAAGAGAAAAGGATACAAAAGGGAATTTTGTCTTGCTTTTGTTGGGATAAGAGGTCCATTTCATTTGGCTAAAAGAACTATGTTTCCACTTAACAGGACTAAAAAAGTGACTGAAGAACAGACATCTCTGTAAATGATCCCCGAGATTCCTTTGTCTCATGTTGTTTCATCCTTAAGAAGGGTTGGGTTTTTTAAATTTTGGAATTAATTTCCAGTTGTGGTTTGAAGTTATTTGATCTTTTCTCCAAGATAAATTTTGTTATTGTTTTTCCTTGGTGATGATAGTAATTATCTTCAAATCAGAGCCTACCCTTAAGAGAACATGCATGAAAAATTCCATGACTGAAAGTAAGAATTTTAAAATGCATTTCTATTGTTAATGATCCTCATTTTCTTTTTGACTCAGATTTTTCTTCAGCTTATTTGATTTCTAAAGTGTCACCCTGATTCTTGATCGATTTGTCAACAATTCAACTGTCAGGTGACAGAATTTAGTCTGTTGATGCTGTTTTAAAAACAAAAATATGATTCACCATCAGTACAGGCAAAAAAAAAAATACTCCATCCATCATGAGGTAGAATGAAGCTGAAGAAGAAGGAACTGCCTTTGGGAAACCAACCATAGAAATGGGCTGGTGGGAACAATTCCATGGTGGGGTGGAACAGATTTTATGGTCTCATTTTTCATTCCCATTTTCTGTGAATGAATAACTTTGTAGAGCTCTCTATGATGGGTCTGATGCACACTTATCAGCAGTTATACCAACAAATAAAATATATTGGTGGTCTCTATACCAGAAGTGCTGGAAGCCAACAACAGAAAGGGAAATAATTGGCCAACTGACACTGGGTAATTGTAGTTCAGTTTCTTAAAAAAAAAAAAAAAAAAAAAACTTCACAAGCTCACTCCCTTCCCAGGTTATTTTATGTACTTGGAAAATATCCCTGCCATTCCTGCCTAACTCTCTTTATATATCTAATAGGCTATGGGTACTTAAGTATCTGGAGAAAAAACACTGTTCATTGGTCCTGGAGAATACCACAGATTTAACAACTCTGCAGTTTAAATGGTAATCTTCACAATGCACTATGGATACATATGAGTTTCTTGCTCCTTTTAAGATAAATAATCCTCTTCAGTTCAAGTTATATGTCCCTTGTGTGGGCAAGAACTTTATTTTTATGCTCGTGGAACTCTACAAAGTGACAATGACACTGGTGGCACTAGGGAAATAATAAGTAATAATAGTTTTTCTCTACAGTTATAAGTAATCTGCCAGGCTTCTATTACACATTTGTGATTATCTGACTAACCACTGGATGTCACTGATGATCCACATTCATCCCAGCCTAAATTTGGCAAATGGAAATGTCACATGACCTTGTGAGAGGAGGACATTTCAACTGAGCTCTGCTAGAGTCCTTTGCCCCTTCAAAACAGCCCAATCCTCAGATTTCTGTCCTAGAACAATTTTATTAACTGTTATGGTCCTATCCTAACAAAGAAGGCAGAGGATCAAAGCCTAAGGCTTCCACACAGAGATCAGGATTTACTCTTAATATGAAGGTGGCACCAACTCCTCAAAACATTATTGATATCTAAACTGAGTGTGAAACTGAAGACCCCTACTCATAACCCTTTCACCTTGAATAAATAAAACACCTCGCTTCCCAACTGCTTCAGCACATGGTGAGCTGACAGCACACATATGTACATGCCCTACTTGATTTGGGTTTTGTCTTGTCACTGAAACACTGATTTTCAGTTGAAATAATCATAAGAATACATTTCATCTTAGTCAAGTTAAGCTCTGTGGACTGAAGCTCTGCTGGTATCGCTTCCCATTACAGGCGAACATGCCCAGACATGTTCCCTGGTTACAAACAAAGACATAGGCACAGGACATAACAGGGATCAAACACTCGTTCAGCATGTCTGATCACTGTGATCCATGTAGCTGCTGAAACTTCACCTCAGCCACTCTCCAGCTTTTCTGGATAATAGATCATTGGATGATTGGGGAGAGAAGGCATGGAGTGCAATGCCAGTGGTGGTGGTGATTGCCCTTTGTGTTAACACACCTTTGTGTTAACACACAGGGGCTGTAAAAGTGGAACCCTGAAAGGAAGTAAATGTTCTATGCAGAAGCAACCTAAGAGCCAGTTTGGAGTAGTGGTTAAGTGTGCGGACTCTAATCTGGGAGAACCGGGTTTGATTCCCCACTCCTCCACTTGCACCTGGCTGGATGACCTTGGGCAAGCCATAGCTCTGTACCAGCTATTCTCTCACAGACAGCTTGGGAAAGAGCTCTCTCAGCCCTGCCTGCCTCACAGGGTGTCTCTTGTGGGGAGGGGAAGGGAAAGGAGTTTGTAAGCCGCTCTGAGACTCCAAGTGAGTGAAGGGCGGGATATAAATCCAATCTCTTCTTCTTCTTCTTCTCTTCGAAGATGACTTGAATGGAACGAGAGTCCCCTCACACAGCACAACTTAACTAAAATGAAAATATTCTCATTAAGCAGTTTCTACAGTAATTTTTTTTTCCTGCAATGGATCTAACAGCAGCTTCTGCAGAGGATAATTTTTAAAGGAAAGTGTAGGGAGAAAAGATTAAAGATTCCTTGCCCCAGCACCACTGATCAACGTTAGAGCCCACTGCAGCTGCTTTGAAGGGGAAAAAATCGAAATGTGGGGGAGAGCCAGTCTTGAACCTTGCTTTTCACTTGTAATCTGGCCCTCAGTGTGTTTAAAATCAGATCAGAAGGTATATGTTGGTATCTCTTGTTCCAGCCTGGGATATGAATGGTTTGGCTTTTAGCTCCTGGTATTCAACATTAAATAAACAGTGCTTATTGTCTGTGTTTCCATTGTTACTTTTATTGTTGTATTATGTTAATGTTATATTGCAATCTGCCTTTTGAGAGGAGGGACATATGTGTTTTAATACATAAGAACCCTCATATTTTAACAGCAGAATTAGACTTTCTGGAGCGGTGAGCATCCATTTGTCTGAAGTTCTGGCAAATGGACAATTGCATAGTCCTAAAAAATGTATTGAACAACAGGCCAGCTGCCTCACTTAACAATGGTTAGTATAAATGTGGCCATATGCTACAGGAGTTGGGACTGGCGCCACTAACTTAACAACTGTGGATAGTCAATGCATTAAAATGCTAGTAAGAATCCAAATGAGAGAATTTAGAATTCAACAATACAAGATACAAGTCTCAGCATTTTCCCATTGTTACCCATTTTTAAAGGGCATGCATGAATTATAAAGTTATTTGCAGGATCTTATCTTCTGTGTCTTAGACAGGACCTTCGCTGCCTTTAGGTATCAATTCAAAGTAAACTATGTTCTTCCATGGCTCCAATTTCTCCTACATTATCTATAGTCACAGAAGGTTACCATATTCTTTCATGATAAATGCACTCCTAAGGAAACAGCTCTGTTGCCGCTGTCTAGCAACTGAGGTTTGAATACTAAGCAGCATAAGTAGACATAAGTGTGCTAGAGGAAGGAGACTGCTGTTTGCAAGCTGCCCTGAGCCCGCTTGCTGGGAGGGTGGGGTAAAAATGTGAACAAATAAATAAATAAATAAATAAATAAATAAATAAATAAAATCAACTCCTCCCACCCACTGCACCCTTGTGAGCCCCCTGAATTTTTTCCCCTGAGAGTCAGTGAATCCCCAATAATGGCATGGGGACAAAGTGGGCGTCTATGGTGGGATTGGGGAAAATTGCAGAAATCATTCTCCCTTCCTCCCCCAACAGAAATCATTTTCCTTCAGTGGGATGGCAATTTAGGATTCTAAGTTTCTAAGCTGCAGAATTCATTCATATTTCCCATATATTGTTTCTTTGTATTTTGAATATTTATATTCTTGTATTGGCTTTCCCACTAATCTTTTCTTCTTGTAATGAACTTTCATTGAATTAAAAAAAATGTTCCACATCACCTGAAGTATTTGGGTGTGGCCCAGCTGAAGTATGTCACTTTTCAGCCATTGATTTCAACAAGAGTGAGATAAGCACATGATTAAAACTATTTTCTTTGTTGGAGCTCAGCAGGACAACGTGCTGAACTTTGGCTAGATTATTTTCTGTACAAATATGAAACCAATTTTCATTGGGATTTTTACAGGATCATTCACTGTGCGGTGGGAATAGCTTATGTTTTTGAAGTACTCACAATTAGGCTCTAATTAAAGGATTACTTTAGTTCGCCTCCAGCATCCTACACTCAATGAAACAAAAAAAAATGTTGTAGTATTACCAGCTGTACATTATTTACTTAGATAAGCATCTTGGGAGCTATTGGAAGCTGGTCAAATAAACCTTGTGTGACTAGAGTATAATCACCCTCTTCTAAGGATATAGATTTTGTTATAATAATAAATATCCTTCATCAAGTCTAGGATCTCATCACTGACAGGGACCAAAACGTGATGCTGCGGAGAAAAGAAAACATTATTTTAATGCCAATCAAAAGACTAAAAAAAAAAAGCTCTGACCTGGATAGCCCAGGCAAACCCAATCTCATCAGATCTCTGAACCTAAGCAGGGACCGACCGTGCAAATCCTTGGATGGGAGACCTCCAGAGAATACCAGGGCTGGGAGGCCAGAGGCAGGCTATCAAGTCTCCGAATGTCCTCCACGTCCCAGTAGGAGTTGCCAGAGGTCACCATGACTTCCAGGCACATATGCACATGCACACACACAAACACAAAATGCAAAAATGCTTAAAAAAAAAAAGACTCAGTAAAAAGGCCCAGACCTGGATCGCCCAGGCAAGCCCAATCTCATCAGACCGGGCACACACATTCCCACCCACCCCAAAAGACTCAATAAAAAGAAGAAAAACATATAAAAATTTAGGCCATTACATCAAAAGGAACATCTATGTTTTTGGGATTAAACCTTTCCTGGATGGTCTATGAAGATCAGCTGTTCTTCAACATAGTTTAATGAAAAGTGTATAATTTTAACAGACATCACTATCAGTCCTTCTGATCATTACTTTCTCACTCTCCCCCCCCCCCCCCCCCGCACAAACGGAACAGGAATGAGCAACTCTGCAAGTGATTTCCATAAGAATATAGGAGATGTGAAAAAAACAAATGAACAAATGAAATTGCCTTATATTGAATTAGACCACTGATCCATCAAGGTCAATACTGTTAACCAGTATTCCCTCTAAGCTGAGTTAGTGTGAGCTAGCTCACAGTTTTTTACCCTCTTAGCTCAGGAAGGATGGCTTCAGAGCAAACTAATTTATGCAGTAGCCAAACTGCTCACTCACAACTCTAAAGCCAGTAGCTCACAAAGTAGAATTTTTGCTCACAAGACTCCAGAGTTTAGAGGGAGCATTGCTGTTAACTCAGAATGGCAGCAGCTCTCCAGAGTCTCAGGCAGAGGTCTTTCACATCCCATATTACCTGGTTCTTTTCACTGGAGACACCAGGTATTGAACCTGGTACCTTATCCATACCAAGCAAATCTTTCACCACTGAGCCATGGCCCCTCCATTATTTCTTTTGATTAGATAGTGGGAAAAAACCAACAGCTCTTTGGATATTGGTTCTTTGATAATTAAATGTGATTAACAGAGAGTTACAACTAATGGATGTCCTTTTTTGTTGTGGGAATGGGATACAGATAGGCTAAAGCAGATGGGATAGCAGCATGGGAAAAAGTGACAACTCAGTTTGGTAGCTGGATTCCTCCCCCCCCCCCCCCAATTTATAAGAGTTTTAAGATGACTTTTACATCCATAAAATCCAGTTGCATTGCAGTACTAGCATTTATTAGCACCTACACATAAATGATCCATGCAACAACTTCTTGAAAAGTTCTGTGAATACTCAAGCACATGAAAAGACAGAGGTGCTTTCACACACACTAAATAATGCACTTTCAATCCACTTTCAATGGATGTTGCAACTGGATTTTTTAAAAGCTCAGTACTACCTAAATAGTACGATGATAGCACCTTACTTGTACAAGGAAACAGGGAAAGTAAAACTCAACCACATGAAAAGTGCCTGTAAGGACACACAGCATTCCTATGGACTTTACAGCTGATTTCTCTGAGAAGTGCATGAACTATGATGCCAGCTATGTGAGACATGAAAGTACACTAGGTAACCAGTGGGAAGATAGGGACAGACAGCTACACTATAGGGTCAGAGCACCATTTTCTGAGGTTGCCACCTCCAGGCGGGAGGTTAACACAGAGAACAAAGAGATTCTCACACACATGAGGTTACAGGCTCTGTCAGCAACTCCATATGGATATGCACTCCAGGCACGTACACAGACTTATGCCCCCTCCTGCAAGATCTCATTTACATTTACTACATCAAAGGACTTCACACCTGGGTGCGAAGACAGCAGGGTACTTTCTGAGAATCCGTTCCCATGCCTTGCTCTCCGGTGATCCAGAAGACAGGTGCCAGATGCAGCTGACGTCAGCATCCTGCCCTGACCATCAGGTAGATCTGAATATTGACCACTCCTATAGCACCCCCTAAGTGGATAGAGATAGAGAACGGACCATCTATAGGCTCTTTTGAGATGGCATCATATCATGCCATCCTCCCAGGTACCACCTTCCAATAAAAGCTGCTCCCCAAGAATCACAAGTTAGTTCCAGTTAGTTCTAGTCTAGTTCCAGTTCCTATCCCTTGCCTGTTTTCCTTCCTCCCTCACGGACCCTTGGGTGCACCACTGAGGTCTGCCACGTGGCTTTCTGCTAGTCCAGAACCACAATCCTTTGTCCTCTTCCTGAAGACTTCTCCCCCTCATTTTCCAGACGGATTCCACTGATTCATATAGAGGTAAATATTGCCCTCGACGGAAACCATCATATATCCTGTTCATGCAAACGTTTCTGTATTTCCTACCTATTTTCTTAGTTGTGTATAACTGTATGAATGACAGTACAACACTGTAACATTGTTTATAAATCTTTTATTATACTTCTAGTAAACAATTTATCTTTTATACTTTAACTTGAGTCTGCGTCAGTTTCTGAGAAGCCTCGGTTTAGTGCTGCCTCTGTATACATCGGCTAGACCCTGTAGAGCTGGCTGCATATTGTTAAGAGCTAATATTCCCCAAATATTAATAACATAAAAGAACAGTCAGGCTAACACAGCCCCTAGAATGCCACAAGGCAGAAGTATCTGGATTAAAGGAGGTTATTTCAATGGCTGATTTACATCATTCAAGATCCTTGGCCAAACTTTTGAGGGCTGGTTGCTGGCTAACAAGCAGCCAACCATGTGTAAGGATCAGAATGTATGGATTTCAAGGCTGTCATTAGTTGCAATCAAGCTGTACTTTTTTACAGGTGAGTTGTAGCCTGTTTGGGCCAAGCATTAATTAAAAGCACCTGGCGGCCTTGACCAGATGGCATAAGATGCTTTTATCTGGTTGCCAGTTAACAACAGAGATTGGCTAAAGGAGGCCATTAGGGCTGATGAAAAGGGGATGCTGGAACAGTCCAAGGGGGGAGGCTACCTAATGGGGTGGCAGCCATACCAGAGGTTGAGGCCTCTATGACTTCAAATCAGAAGGTCAAGGACTGTCCCAGTTGGAGTGGATTCTCTTTCTTAGGCCTCCAGGTGAGAAAGTCAGGCCATAGGATTACCCCAGAGAGGGAATCCAGCAAGCATTTAAGGTTTTGGGCTCAGCCTCTGCCCAGCACAAGTATAGTGTTGTTGTTTTGCCATTGTTGTGATTTGAGAGTGATTTCTGCCTAGCAAACACTCTTCATTATTTGAATGATTTAAATAAATGTGGAGGTATTTTTTTATCTGCTGTGTCAGGAGTATTTGCTTACATTTTCAAAGGGAACCCAGAATCTAAAGACCCTCAGCAAAGAATCAGGACCTGGTGAGATCCCCGAGGGCCCCAGGTGGCTGTGAGTTCAGTGCCTGAGAACAGGAGAGGGATTGTCCCTTGGTCCAGACACCATGGCTATCAGCATTTTTGGCAGATCTACCCTTGTTCCAAATTAGGCCAGTGTTTCTGCTGGCTAGCTATTAAAGGCATGGTTGATGCTGTTCAGCACCAAAGGAGTCTTCTCCCCAAACCACCTAACCAGTGAAGTCTATGATGGGCTGGTTTGTGAAGGTCAGTGCCTCAGGGTTCTTGCCAACTGCCCCACCTATACAGCAGCAACTCATCTTCTTTCTACCAACCTAGCTTTGTTCTATCCAGGCTAAATTATACTTCATCAGCCCTAAAACAATGTGGAGAAGGACTGAGGGAATGGCTGCCTTCATTGTCAATCCAAAGAAAACATTTTTAAAATCCTGCTTGGCACCTTTGTGGTGGCCCCATATTATTCCAAAGGTAGGGCCAGCTTGCAGAAAACCTACTGAGTAATGCAATGTAGTTGATTCTCCTGGACCTCTTGGTGGTTTTGACCACAGTAATTAGGGTTGCTAGCTCCATGCTGGCCACAGGTGGAAGCTGTGTGGAACAGGGTCATACGAAGAAGGCATTGAAGTGATCCTGTTATTTCACTTCTGGCATCATCACAAAGCTTATTTCCCCCCTCATCCCCACACCACTCTACTGAGTGGCAGCAGCCCTAGTGACTCCAGGCAATTTATTGCTAAATGATGTAAGCTGCTTTGGGTTCCCATTAGGGAAAAGTGGAGTATAAATAAAACAAATAAACCCTTCTGCACATAGAAAACTAGACTTCAGGGAAGAGCTCCAGCTTAGTAATTTTCCTGGCATGCTAGTTTTCTGTGCATGCTATAGACAAAAATCTCTGCAGTGATGATTGGCGCTGTGTTATGCCCCCTCCAAAGGGGGAGGGGGGGAGAAGCTGAAAGAGTTTGAGAAAAACTGATTTGAGCCAGCAGCCATGGCAAAACATGTGCAACCCTAAATATACATTTACATTTTATTGCTTATCCCCTGGAGACCATAATAAGGTCTAGAACTCAGTGGTTTTGCTTTTTAGAAGGTATAATATAGCAGTGTAAAGAAAACTAAACCTATTATTAGCTTTGTTTATTGAATTTGCACCTGCTGCACAACCATTTTAAACTCTGAAATCCCTGTATTTGTATCTATTAAATGGGGGGGGGGGGGTATAGTAGTGGTTAGCATGTTGGACTAGAACTGGTTAGATCTTGGTAGGGTTGTCAATGGCCTGAAGAAAAATGTCATGTCCCATTAATAAAGGCTTAGTAGGATTTTATTTGCTTCCATGCCATTAAAAGCTTCAGCTACTCATTTCCATTCATAAAGGGACAGACCATTTTTCTTTTTTATTCTGTTATTTTTGTTCAACAATATTTTTAATCAAGTGTCTATTTTTGTTGAAACTAGCTGGCTGTGAGAGTTCTGCTCAGAGTAGTCAAGGATCAGATCTTGGTTGGTTAACCACAGTTCTTTATTGCCTATTCCTACATTAGTACAGCATCTCGGGTTATTGTCAGAGATGAGACAAATAATACAAGCGGGTCTATTATACCATTCCAAGGAGTTTGAATTACCCATAGGTAGCCAATCCCCTCAAGGGAAAATTGGCGGGCTAAAAGGTGTCTTGACCGTTTGGTTCACACAGGAAAAAAGTGAGGTGTTAAGCAGTAAATTTCCCCTCTCAACCAGACCCCTCAGTTCACATAACAATTCATGGCTCCAAGGTTCTTTAGCATGAGATAAGAGATGAGAGCCAATCCTCCCCTTGAAGTTACTGCCGGGGCAGCTGGAATGCGGAGGCAGGGATGAGAGGCCTCCTTGTTCTCACCCTTAAGGGTTGTCACCCTCCCGACCAAAACAGGATTCATACAAGGTCCAATACATGATGATTAAAGGTTACATAGGTTACATAGCATGCATGCAAGAATACATTGGCTGAATTGACAGATTCTGACACCCTGCCCTCCCCATAATTTTCTTCACCTAGCTTTATCAGGGAACATTTTATGAAACAGTTTAGTCAATTTGGGGGCATGAACATGTTCTGAACGAATCCATTCATTGTGTTCCGGGCCGAAATCCAACCATCTAACTAAGTAATATAAGTGGCCCCTTCTCATCTTGGAGTCAAGGATTTCAGTTATCTCGTAGTGAGGACTCCCCTCCTTCATCAGTGGAGGAGGAGCTGGAGGAACTGGATGCCATGCATTCGGCCCAGGATCTTTCTTCAGCAGGCTGAAATGAAACACAGGGTGCACAGAGCTCAGTGATTTAGGCAGTTCTAGTTCAAAAGACACATCAGAGATTTTACGTAGCACTTTGTAAGGTCCAACATATTTCCATCCCAATTTCCGGCTGGGCTGCAACCCATGGATATTTTTAGTAGAGAGATAAACAGAGTCCCCGGGCTGAAGATCCCATCCCGGCGCTCTCCCTCGGTCCGCATACTTCTTGTAGTCCTCTTTGGCATGGTCCAGGGCTTTACCTATTAATGGCCAGGAGTCTTGGAGGCTGGACCACCAACTTTTAAAATTCGAGGGGGGGGCTTGGGGGTCCTCCTTAAGAGTAGGGAGTGGTTTCCCTTCAAAACCTCCCACTGCCATGAAAGGTGAGACCCCTGTGGAGGAATGCACTGCATTATTGTAGCTATATTCTGCAAAGGGCAGCAATTCCACCCAATTATCCTGGTGATAATTTGTGTAACACCTTAGGAATTGCTCTAGAATTTGATTAGTTCGCTCGGATTGGCCGTCGGTTTCTGGGTGGTAACCCGAGCTTAGGGCCGGCTCTATGTCCATTAATTTCAAAAGCTCCCGCCAGAAGGTGGCAACGAACTGACTTCCGCGGTCGGAAACCACCCTCTTCGGAAAAGCATGCAATTTGATCACGTGGTTGAAGAAAGCTTTAGCCATCCCTTTGGCGGTGGGCAATTGCTTGAAGGGGGTGAAATGGGCTTGTTTAGAAAAAGTGTCTACCACCACCCAAATCACAGTTTTTCCCTTGGAGGGGGGCAAATTGGTGATAAAGTCCATGGCTATGTCTTCCCAGGGTCTTGAGGCAGTGGGTAGGGGGTGCAGCAATCCTGGGACTTTCCCCCCCCGCTTTTTACACATTAAACAAGTTTGGCAAGCCGAGACGAAGTCCGAGACGTCCCGGCGCATGCGCGGCCACCAGAACTGACGCTGGATCAAGTTAAGTGTCTTTAGGAAACCGAAGTGCCCGGCTAGCTTTGAGGAGTGACAATTTAGCAGGATTTCCTTGCGTTTGGTCTTAGGCACCACTAATTTGTCCCCATGCAGCCAGCAGTGGTCCTCTCTCTTGGAACACTCTCCCAAGGCTTCCAGTTCCTCTATTTCTTCTGGAGCATACTCCCCCCCCCACTGGAAAGTCTCTGTGTTGAGCTCAGCTCTCTTTGCTTTGCTCCGGGTGACTACCACCCCTCCCAGTTGCTGGGGGGAAAACATGGAATCGAACACCTCTTCTTTTACACTCTCGTGTTGGGGCAATCTGGACAATGCGTCTGCCAGGGAGTTAGCCTTCCCAGGAAAATGCTTTAGCACAAAGTTGAATTTGGAAAAGAAGTCAGCCCAGCGCAGCTGCTTGGCATTGAGAGACCGCTGAGTGCGCAACGCCTCTAGGTTCTTATGATCAGTCCATATTTCAAACGGAGTCTGCGCGCCCTCCAACCAGTGGTGCCACGTAGTGAGCGCTAACCTAATGGCTGCGGCTTCCTTGTCCCACACCGACCAATTCCTTTCCGTCTCGTTAAATTTCTTTGAAATGTAAGCCAAGGGGTGCAGTTTTCCCTCCGAGTCACTTTGCAAAATGGCCCCCCCCATGGCTACATCCGAGGCATCTACATGAATTATAAAGTCTTTCGTCTCATCCGGGTGTGCTAGAATGGGTTCAGAAGTGAAAAGGGTTTTTAACGTCTCAAACGCCTTCTGGCACTCCCCATTCCATGCCAATCTCTCTCCTGGTTTTCCGGCCTCGGGCCCCCTCCCCTTGGTTTTTAATAAGTCCGTTAAGGGAAGGGTAACTTTGGCAAAGTCTTTGATGAAGGTTCTGTAAAAATTACAAAATCCTAAGAGGCTCTGCAATTGCTTTCTCGTTCGCGGGGCCTCCCATTGCACCACTGCCTCCACCTTCCCCGGGTCCATTTCCAACCCCTTTTGCGAAATGCGATAGCCCAGGAAGTCCACGGACTCACGGTGAAACTCGCACTTAGACAGTTTCACATAAAGCTGGTTTTTCAGTAAGGTTGAAAGAACGTCTCTGACCAAAGTCACATGCTCACTCTTATCAGTAGAATAGATCAAGATATCATCTATGTAACATAACACGCCCTTAAACAGATGCTTGTGCAACACTTCATTGATTAAACTCATAAAGACCCCGGGCGCGCCACTTAAGCCGAACGGCATCACTAGGTATTCGAATTGCCCCAGGGGGGTGTTAAAGGCAGTTTTAGATTCATCCCCTTCCCTTATGCGCACCCTGAAGTAGGCATCTCGTAGATCCAACTTGGTAAAGATCTTCCCCTTGGCCGCCTCCGCCAAGAGGTCCTTTATTAAGGGGAGGGGGTAGGCGTTAGTGGTGGAGACTGCATTCAACCCCCTGTAGTCAGTGCATAGCCGTAAGCCCCCATCCTTTTTCTTTCGAAACAGCACGGGCGCCGCAAAGGGGGACTTGGCTGGGCGGATAAAACCCCGTGCCAGATTTTTGTCCAAGAACTTCCTTAGCTCCTCCCGCTCCAACGGGCTCATGGAATATAATTTCCCCTTGGGGAGTTTTTCTCCTGGGAGTAGTTCTATAGCACAGTCCGACAGTCGATGGGGGGGCAACTCATCCGCCTCGGTCTCACTGAACACTTCTAGCAAGTCTCTATACTCTTTAGGCACCATGGTAGGGGTGAGGGCGAGTGCGGGCGCCGGGGGAGGCGGGGTCGGAGGTCCAGGTCCCCATCCGGGGTCCCACCGGTGGCTCTGACAGCGTTCGTCTACCCACGAAATCTTCCCCTCGCTCCATTTTATGTAGGGGTCGTGCGCCCCGAGCCAGGGGCTGCCCAGCACCATAGGGAACTGGGCGTTCGGGGTGATGACGAAAGCTCGCTTCTCCCAATGCTCCCCCGTTCCCAGAATCAAACTCTCAGTCTCTGCTATGCACTCCTCCTTCATTTCCGACCCATCCATCTGGGTAAACTTCAGGGGTTCTGATAACGGGGTGACTCTGGGTCCCAACCCCTCCACTACCAGGGGGCTGATCAGGTCTCGCGCACACCCAGAGTCAATTAGGGCTCGAACCCGCATGTGGGTACCAGACCCAGGGGTTACCACCGTCACTACCATATATAGCAGGGGGCCTGGGATGCTCACCGGAGATGGCGCTTCTTGGCGGGGGACCTGCAGTTCTGCGCCGCTCACTGCAGGCCGTTGGAGTTTCCCGACATCTGCGCTTCCATCAGCTCCAGCTCTCCCTGGTCGCTCGCCACCCCTTCCAGCTGCAACGCCCGGGGCTTCATTGGGGTTTTTCCGCGGCTAGGGGTGCTCCCCGCTCCGGGAGTTGAGGTCTTCGGTCCCTTCCCCCCTCCTCTTGGACAAGCGGAGGCGAAGTGGCCACTCTCCCCACACTTCATACACAACCCCTGACGAAACCTTGCATCTCGGACATCTTGCACACTGGACCGGGGCTTCACTCGGGGGGCTGCCTTGCTGGCCGCCGTAGCAGACGCTCCCATCTTGATTAGGGCGAATCGCTCCTCCATGTCGATGGCAGCCCTCATCCAGGTGTTCAGGGTGCCCGGGCGACCCCCTAACAGCACCGTCTCGTAGATTTCCGGGTTCAGGCCCTCCCAATACTTCTCCATGAATAGTTCCTCCGGCCACCCATGGATCTTTGCCGCGATGCGCCGGAACTTGTCGGTGTAGTCCCTCACTGACGATCTCCCCTGGAACAGCTTTCTTAGTTGATTCCTGGCTTTTTCCTCACCCAGGGGGTCCTCGAACTGATGCCGGAGGGCCCACATAAAGTTGTTCAGTGAGCGCAGTTCAGGTCCGGGGTTGTCGTGCAGGCTCACATACCAGTCGCTGGCAGTGTCTTTCAGTTTGGACCCGATGTAGCCAATCCGTTCTTTCTCGGTGGGGTAGAGGTGGCCCCAACTGTCCAGGAACCTCCCGATCTCCAGCATGAAGAAACGTAGCTTCTCGGGGTCCCCATCGAAAGTAGTCGTCAAAGGGTCGGAAGGGGCTGGGCGGGCGGCCGGCGCGGCCGGGACTGGGGCCGGCGCGGGGACGGGCCCCGGAACTGGAACTGGGGCGACCGGCGGGGCTGGTTGCGCCGGTAGAGCGGGCGCCTGCGGTTGAACCGGAACCCCTCCGGGCGCCTGCGGCGGTGGTTGGACTCCGACCCCTTGCCCGAGGAGGGCTCCTTGCATCGTCATCATAGCGTCACGAAATTGGTGCTGGAGATCGAGGGCCAACTCGCGGAGCTCGGCGGTGAGTTGAAGCCGCAGGTCTCCCATCATCTGATCCAAAGGGACCGTCTGCTCCTCGCGATACGGATCGGGCCCATACAGGTCCAGTCCCTCCTCTTCGGGAGGCGGGCGACGCGGCCCTCCACGGTAGATCGGCTCGCGGTCGTCTCCTAGGTAGCTCGGTCTCCCTCGATCGGGCTGGTCTCCGGTGAGCGAAACTCTCACCCCTTTCCGGTCGTGCACCCACGAACTCACGGTACGCTGCCCGAAGTGGCTCCATGCGTACTTGGGGGTCACGCTCTGATGAGTAACCAGGCGGCGCGGAATGTAGTAAGCCCCCTGGCTCGTGGTCACCGGCACTTCGGGACCTCCTCCGCCGCCACCACCCCCGTTCCCCGGATCCGTCGGGGTAACGGGAGCCTCCTCTGGAGTAGTAGGTTTGAGGGGGACAGCGTCGTCTTCTGACATGGTCAGGAACGGCTGAGTCCCAATCAGAGATCTCTGACAATCTGTGAAAGTTCTGCTCAGAGTAGTCAAGGATCAGATCTTGGTTGGTTAACCACAGTTCTTTATTGCCTATTCCTACATTAGTACAGCATCTCGGGTTATTGTCAGAGATGAGACAAATAATACAAGCGGGTCTATTATACCATTCCAAGGAGTTTGAATTACCCATAGGTAGCCAATCCCCTCAAGGGAAAATTGGCGGGCTAAAAGGTGTCTTGACCGTTTGGTTCACACAGGAAAAAAGTGAGGTGTTAAGCAGTAAATTTCCCCTCTCAACCAGACCCCTCAGTTCACATAACAATTCATGGCTCCAAGGTTCTTTAGCATGAGATAAGAGATGAGAGCCAATCCTCCCCTTGAAGTTACTGCCGGGGCAGCTGGAATGCGGAGGCAGGGATGAGAGGCCTCCTTGTTCTCACCCTTAAGGGTTGTCACCCTCCCGAGCAAAACAGGATTCATACAAGGTCCAATACATGATGATTAAAGGTTACATAGGTTACATAGCATGCATGCAAGAATACATTGGCTGAATTGACAGATTCTGACACCGGCAACCCTAGATGTCAATAGTCCAAAGATCAATTATTTTGGGAGATTTCCAACTCCCACCTGGAGGTTGGCAACCCTAGCCACTGTTAGCAGGGGGGAGAAAACAGGGATAGTTCACTCTTGTGCTGAAATATCTGTATTGGCTATTCATCTGTTTCTGTGCACAGTTCAAAGTGGTGGTGGTTCTAAGGTCAGGGTAACTAAAGGACTACTTCCTCCTGTATTGCCTAGCTTAGCAGTCAAGATCTTATTCTCAAGCCCTGTTTTATGGACCCCTGCCTACAGAGATGAAGTTAGTGGCAACCAGAGGCAGAGCCTTTTTTGGTGATGGCATCCTGACTGTGGAATGCCTTCCCCCTTGAGCCTCACCTCACACCTACCCTACTTTCTTTTAGGCATCCTTTCTTTTCACCTGGTCTTTGGTCTAAGGGGGTGATCTTTTAAACAAGCTTTTTATAGTCTGCTTCTGACCTGGAAAGTGTTGTAAGAGACACAATTTGAGCTGCTCAATGTATTATTTTTTTTCTTTCCCATGCTGAGTTTTTATAATATTCTCAATTTTATAATATTAATGTGATGTTATGCTTTTTAAAATGATGGCATGTTTTATTTTGTAAGCCACTTGGGGTGGGTTCCCTGGAGAGGCTACATAGACTTTTTAAAAAATAATTAATTAAATGAAACCAGCTTAAATAGCTGTTTACCCCCTGCCTACTACCTGCTCCTAATGAGGCAGCAAACAGCCCAGCACTTCCCTGAACATAAGTCTTGTGCTCCCTTCAGAAGAGAAGCTGCCACAAAACTCCACCACAGTCCTACAGGCTGTTCTCTGCTTTTTGTCAAAAGTAGTTCTAATTTACAATATTGCCAAGGTCTTGCAGCTGCATCATTCCACAGTTCAAGAACTCGTTATTCTATACACTGTTTTGTTTAGTCAAGAATGGAATTCATGCCATGTTTACAATGTTCTGAAATCTGTGAAACATCAAAACAAACAGTACATGAAAAAGTAGGTTCATACCAAGGTAGCCAGGCATGTAAAAGCTTCTCTAACTCTTTGAAGAATGAACAAAATTCAAGTCCAGTGGAACTCTTAAGAACAACAAAGTTTTATTCATGGTATAAGCTTTCATGTGCACACACTCATCTTCAAATACAGTAAATAATAACAGGAATAACAAGCTTATTTTATATGGTCACGATTTGTTTGGATTTTTTCTGGGGGGGAACATACTGAAGCAAATAAATATATCAGAAGTGGAGACTGATGTGTAAATGTACCCTTCTTAATTGTGAAATGCTGGAAGTAATTAACAGAGACCCTGTTGTTTTGTTCCATGGTCTCCTCTCAAGCATGGAGGTAACTAACAGCATCTTTTCCTTTAAGGTGGGGTGACTGGTTATGCAGTGTTATGTCTCCTCTGTCACCAGACCAAACTAAGCTTGTTATTCCTGTTTGGTCCTTGCATCTGTTAAACATCTTAATTATGTTGTATGTTAATTTGCCTCGACCTATATGCAGGGCTTTTTTGTAAAAAAGCCTAGCATGAACTCATTGGTATAATGGGCCACACCCAACAGCAGAAAATTATTAGCATATTAGGCCACACCCCTGACAGCTCAGCTCCCTCCCAGGATTGGCTTCCCCAGGTGCCCTGTGGCTTGTGGGATGCATGGGGAACCCAAAGGAAGGAAGGCAGTTTTTGGATCAGCTTCCCCAGGTGCCCCCTGGGGAACTGAGGTGGGGAGGCAGTTTAAACTGCCTTCCCTCCCTGGATTGGCTTGGCTTCCCCAGGCACCCTGTGGCTTGCGAGGCACCTGGGGAACCCAAGGGAGGGAAGGCTGTAAGCGTGGCCATCTCAGAAGCCAGCCAGAACTCCATTCCTGTGCATTCCTGCCTCAAAATAGCCCTGCCTATATGTACCCTCTACCTATATTTATGGACTGGTAACTTACACTTCACTGTATCTGAAGAAATGTGCATGCACATAAAAGCATATAACTTGATATGACAGCCCCTCACACTTCCCTCCCTCAGAGGTAGATTTTCCCTCCGAAATTTTGTTCCCTTCTGTGACTGAACCACTCCAAATAATGTGGTTTTTTTCTTTGTCTTTAAAAGACTGTCTGTCCCACCCTGTCACAGAGATATAATTTGGCTTTTAGCCCAACCTTGGAATCTGAAGAAAGAATAAGGAGCTCTCTTGGGTTGAACCCCTTCAAATGGCACTTGAGACAATGTAGAAATCAAATAGAACAAACATTTTCATTTAAAAGACGGGGAAAGTCAGATGTAATCAATGTTTGTATAGACTGTAATTCTTTATACAGGCAAATGAGAGTTATTGAAGATTAGTTTCTTAGGTATTAAGATCTTACTACCAAATTTTCCCTCTGAGTTTTCCAAACACCACAATGTTTCTTAACTGAGTTTCCTTTTTCTCCTCTTATTTCCTTGAGGCTGGAACCTTCTTTACTCCCTTTAATCCCTAATTCCTATCTAGCTCTTAAGGTGTCTCAAGCAGTTTCCTTTTAAAACAGACCTCCCATAGGTGACTCTCCCTGTTTAATTGGGCAGGGATTCTTCTTATTTCCCTAGAAGATATATCCCCTTTCCTTTGGCCTGACTGGGAGACGCATCTCACTAACCAACAACCTTGCCAAATCTCATTCCCAGTTCTGTGTCTGTATAAAACTGCTTTCATAGGCTGAGACTCAGACCCTTTCAGTTCTTTGACTGAATTCTTCCTTGGAGTAGATTTTTAACAGTTAAGGTACAGAATCATCTCCTGTCAAATCAGGAATCTGTCAGAATGCCCATTCCCACTCAGCAACCAGCTAATAAAAATTTCTGCCCTTAGCTGGAGCTGGCCAATCACTTGGAGCAGTCTGTCACTCAAAGCTCTCCATTATTGAGGAGATTTAACTCTTTACCTCCCAGTACTCTGCTAGTGCAGCATTTTGAAGCCTGTTTTAAGGGCTTTCTGCGACACTTAAATAAAAGTTTGTTGGTCTTAAAGATGCCACTGGACTCGAATTTTGTTCTGTTGCTTCAAACCAACCCAGCTATCCACCTGTATCTATCTTTGCAGAATGGTATATGCAAATGGACTCTGAATATTCAGTCTTTGAGTTCAACACAATAATCATAGATATGTACGTGTAGCCCTGTCAGGCAAGCTGCTAGCACACTGCTGTTAGTTGGATTTGCTTCCTCCAAAAAACTATATTTTATGTGACAGCAGTACATATGCATAAGTCCAGCTGCTGAATGGCTACCCAGCTGTATTTTGGACAACAATTCTTGTAATGAGGTTCTATGAGACACAAGAAATTTGAAGGAGAACAATGGTGGATGGGAGGCTCAGGTCTCAGCCAAAAGCTCAGATCTCCTATCCTGTGAGCACACTCTCACTAGTTTGGTGAAGACAACTTTCAACATATGGTATTCTTATCTTCTAAAAGTATTTTGTATTGGGGATTACAATAATTCGCTAGAGTTCACTTCTTCTTTGGAGATTGCTGTTATACAGCTGAGCCACAGCCATTTTTTTTTGGCTTTTATAGGATATGAAAGATTGTAAGAACTCTCCTTCCTACTCTCCTGTCATTTTTACTGCTGTTTTCATAGTAGTAATGAGCTTGCTGTCTGCCATTTTTGGACACCATTTCCCCTCAGTTGTTTAACCAAGAGATATCAAGCAGCTTCCAGGGAGCAACAGCTAGCTCTTATTTGTATGTAGTATTATCATGTGGCTAAAACTGAATGAGGACAATACCTTCTGTCCCCATGGAAATAGATCAATATAGGCAGTCTGCCTGTAGCAGTAGGAAAGAGCAAGATACAGCAGCACCTTAAAGACTAACAAAATTAGTGACCGGGTATGAGCTTTTGGGACTCATGATTTTGTGAGTCAAATTTTGTTAGTCTTTAAGGTTAGTCTTGCTCTTTTCTCCTGTCCCCACTTAGTTTTACCTCCATGAAATTGATACCATAAAAATTCAACCCCACATAAATCAGCAAAATAACAACAACAAAAACACCTTAACAGGTAAAAACCAACAACCCACCAACAGAAATTCAACAACAACAACAGAACCTTTTATTGGCATAGATCAGAATCATAAACAGTCACCATTCAATTCATGGGATTAACACACATCTTCCTCATTATGAGGCAATTACAAAACTTAGCAACCGCTTCAATAACCGCTATATTTTGTGAAGCCAGTAAACAATACATCATTCTATCAACTGATTCTTTCTTAAGAATGGCTTCTAAATAGACTGCCCGAATGTTGTCATACAAATTACAGTAGAGGAATACGTGTTTGATTGTTTCAATCTCATCTGAATCACAGTCACAAAGCCTAGCAGAGTAGGGGATTTTCTTAAATCTCCCTGCTAAAACCGCAGAGGGGAGCACGTTAAAGCGGGCCAACATAAATGCTCTACGCAGCTGCGGGGAAGTCAGATCGAATAAGTATTGTGCTGGAGCATCGATCAGAAAACGTACCCATCTTAAAGGAGAACAACAGAAATTCAAAAATCCAATAAAACCCAGTAGCAGAAAATAAAAATAAGAGCAAGGAAAAACAACAACAGCTACTAAAACAACAGAATCATACAAACTTGGTCCTTCTTTTTTGCCGCCCAGTCGCAGCCAACTTATGGCGACTACATAAGGTTTTCAAGGCAAGAGATGTACAGAGTTGGTTTGCTATTCTGTGCATCTATTCAGAACAGACTGTAACTCTATTCCTGGTTTGGCTTTACCTCTTACCAACAATACTTCCATCTTGTGAGGAGTGACCCTGTTTGTTCCAGCCTTTCACCACCTTCAGGCACAGAATTAGGGTCCTCACAGACTTCATAGATTTAGATAGCAAGGACTAATAGAACTGGGTGTCATCAGCAGTTTCTGGATAACATCTTAACAGCAGTTTCAGAAGGTAGCCACGTGCATCTGCAGTAGAACAGTTAGATTTGAAGCCAGTCACACAGAGAACAAGATTTTCATGGCATAAGCTTTCAAGTCAAAGCTCCTTTCCTTAGATTCCTGATGAAGGGAGCTTTGACTCTTGCAAGCTTATACCCCCAAAATCTTGTTGGTTTCTAAGGTGCTACTAGGCTCAAAGCTAAGCATCTTACAGCAGTTTCACAGATAGACAAGATATTTCACCCCAGTAGATCAGGGCCCAAGAGATGGAACAGTAGTCTCCCAGGTGGGATGGAGTCACAGCAAAATCATGTCCCCAAACTCATCCTGGCTTAGTGGCTTGGAAGGATACTATGGTCATTGTTTTCTAAAGCTATTTAGATACCCAGGGACACTGATAAGAAAACAATCCCCAATTAATTGCCTGATAAGGGTCATATAGGAGGGAGGCCAAGGAAGCTCTATCCCATAGCTAGGCCAGAAACCATGCTGCGAAAGGCATAGATAATATGTTGCATCTAGGCAACCTGTTCCTTGAGCACTCCCTCCTGAAAAGTTAAATCTAACACCAAGCAAAAGTTGTTCAAATTCTGGAGTTCACGAATAGCTTCTTTAAGATTGGTGTAACGACAGCCTCCTTTAAGACTTTATAGAAATGCTCCTCTTGCTAGGTATCAACTATCCTCCAAGGCAGATTCAAATAGCCAAGAGAGGCAAGAGTCAAGGATATTAGTAGTGACCCTCCAAGGATTCTATGTCCTCAGGATGAATGAGCTGAAAAGTATCCATAGAAACGGGACTAGTGGAAGCCTCAATAGCATTAGCAACACTGAGCTGTTGAGTGTGCAGATCCTATCGAGAGCCTCTGAAGGATGGGGATTTGTAATTATGTGTAAAAAGAGTAGCGTAATATGCATTTTGTTGGGTATGTCCCAGTCCCCTTGACTAAATGGAATGGCTTGTAAAGCTAGGCATATTGGGATACATAAGGAAATGCAAAAGTTTGTTAAAGGATTCTACCGACAATTAAATATGTACTGGAGTTTGGGTTCTTGTCCTGTCTTGGTTTGTTTTTTGGAAGATAGCCTGACTATAGCAAGACACAAGTTAAGAGGTTGGCACAATTTGCATATAAAGTTTATGGGGTTAAAAGATTGTTTTGCAAAGCAAGCGTGAAGCTATGTACAACATAGTGAGCTGGGCACATTCAGCAGGAAAATGATAGTTGCACTTTATGAGTTTAGAAGCAGAAAGCAACTGTCAGCTAACATTATGGACTTTTATTGCAACCCTTAAACTACTAGTTCTCCTGGTTCACTCTTTAGGAGATACGTATCCCATAGAACTCCTAGGGAGCTTTTAACAGGCACCTGGTTTGATCCTTTAATTTCCCCACAAACATAGAAAAAACTAAATGTTAAGTGTGACTCTCTCCCAGTAACTACACTTCATCAACCTCAGTAGCTAACTCTGAGACCTTAGAGTTCCTAAAACAGCACCTCCTGATTGAAAACAGCAGTTTAATTGATTTTTACTGTCAACTCTCCCATCCCATTTCATTTCTCCAAAGTCCCATGGGCCTTGAATTGCTGTTACTTGCCCTTCACACAACTCCAACCAGGCATGAAGAGGATCTTTTGGTATCTAGAAAGGGGCAGAGCCTTCACCCCATCACAGGGACAGAACATAAAAAGCACAGTTTGATGACTCCCTGAATTCAGTGACAGTGGAGAAGTAATTTCTTTGTAGCCTTTCACTGTTATGTGATATGCTTGCAGATGAGGGCCAGCCATGTACTATCAGTTTTAGCACAAATCTTCTACCATGCCACCTGCCATTTAATCAAACCAGTTCTTCAGAGACCCAAAGAGATGCCTGGAATCATCCTGAGAGAAGAAGACTCTTTGGAGCAACTGTGTCAACAGCCTGAGTCACTTCATTTTTCTGAATGTCCAGTAGGGGACAGTGGGGGATTTGTCTATGTAACAATGACTGAAGACTAAACAGGCACCAGACTGTGGTGGAGAGGATGAATACTGAAAGTGGGGAAAATATTTTGGTCCCTTTGAGCAGTTCTCCCAGAAAATGTCATATTGGGAGAACTATTGGGATTTTTGATTAAAATAGCTGAGTTTTGCCCAGTCGTCGAAGTATGATACTGAGTGAAGTAAATAAATCTCCCAAAAAGTATATTGTAAAAAAAGGTAAACTTTATTCAAGTAGATCCAGCTCACATTCAGGTTGCAGTCAAAAGAGGAGAAAGAAACTTAGTCTAAAGAGTACTTTATCACAAATGGCCAGTTTGTCCAGCATTATGTGTGTGGGAGTATGAGGGCATTGCATCTACAGGTGAGATTTGCAGACACATGTGTCTCCATGGAAGGCCATGTAGAAACAGAGAGAGGAGGGGTCAGAGGGCAGCTCCTAAGTAAGACAAAGAGAGGCTTCCCATTCAAGGAGATGACACCTATACACCCTTGGAGTGATGTAGTGCATTCTGAGTTGCTTACTCCAACAAGAACATTCTAGCTCAGCCTGTGTTTTGATGAGAATGTTGATAAGTTTGATATATATCATTGAATGTTCCACTCACCCTGCAGGCAAAGCGTGTAACTCTCAACAGATGTACGCGTTTGGACTGGAGTCAATACTGTGAATTTTATTGCAGGATTTGGATCTTGTGCTTTTAACGTTTGGACACATAGACTCTGCCTACTCTGATTAACTGGAATGTGACTGGGCTTTCTAGCTGCTGCTGTCATTCAGGTAATGACAAATGTCTCATCCCACTGATCGCTGCTTTTCTAATCACTTGATCTAATCTGCAAACCCACACACCCACACACACTCACATGGTTTTGCCCTTGTTAAATCGAAGTGAAGCTTCATCTACTGAATCTCTCTGCATCTTCTCTGATCTAGGATTGTGTTAATCTTCTTTGAGAAAGAAAATTTTACCTCAGTTGACAATATCTGTATTTCATTTTCCTCAAAAGATTTTGCACCCTTGTTGCTGTGGCAGTTAATTTCTTCTCCATTGCAGTGAAACCAGATTTTACTTCAGCGTGTTTTGCTTTCTTGTTGTCAAATGGGGAAAGTGACCATGTGACCATAGAGAAGGAAGGTGAACATTTAGAATTTTTACATATATATTCTTGTTACTAAATCCTTCTATTGTTTCTAAGTTTTTACTTAATTACAGGTGGTTTTCAGGATGTTTTGAATCACAAATAATTTAGGATGATTTCCAGTTCTCATCCTTGCTACTGTAGACCAACAACTCTGATTTTGATGTCACTTCTCCCCTGTGCAAATTGATCCCTTTTCTATTTCCTCTTACCATTTGTGTATGCATGTAAGTGAAATGAACACACTTTTCAAGTTTTTATACCTCAGTAGCAGCATTATATATTATAGGGTGGAGCTTTTTCATTTAGTCTCCACCAGCTCTTTTCTTACTACAGCCCCTATTCCTTTGGCTTTTGGCTATGCAGATCCCATGATTCCTGCTATAGCCCCATCCTTTTTTCAACAGTGGAAAAACTGGTTGAATACATATAGACCTATATATACATGAGCATATACATACAAATAATGTTTATGATACTATATAAAATGCATATACAAAAACTGTACAAGGTGCCCACAACAAAGACTAACCTTTGACAAATTGATAAACAAATATATAAAAAGGGATGAATCTCACCTCTAGTTTTACTTTGCCTCCTTGTCTATAATTTTGAATCTCTAAGGGCAGGGGTGTCGTACTCATTTGTTACAAGGGCTGGATCAGACAAACCCAATTAGTGATAATATTTTTTTAAACTCAAAACACAAATATGCTTTAAGCATAAGAGCATAAACAGAGCCCTGCTGGATCAGACCACTGGTCCATCTAGTCCAGTATCCTATCTCACACGGTGCCCAATAATTTTCTCTGAATCTATACATTATTCCAAATGAGGCTGCCCCACAGATCTATAGAGGAGCATTACAATATCAGCTGTTTCATTCTAAATTCCTTTCCTAATCATCCCTGATTTAAGAGTTTGCCTTTTTTCATTGCTGCAGCACACTGGGTTAGAACATAGGAGAAGCCATGTTGGGCAGGCCAATGGCCCATCCAGTCACACAGTGGTCAAAGCCCAGGTGCCCTCGGGAGGTCCATAAGTGGGGCCAGAACTCCAGAAGCCCTCCCACTGTTGCCCTCCAAGCCCCAAGTATACAGAGTATCACCCTGGGGGAAATGGCTACTTTGGAGAGCAGACTCCCTTGCATTAGACTTACCCCCATCTCTGTGCCTGACTAGGCTCCAAAATATGGTAGTGGTGGAGGAGGAGGAAATGGGCTGGGGGTGGGGGGAGAGGCTATCGTTATGGTATCCTTCTCTCCCAAGGAATGCTCACCCCCCCTTCTAGCTCTCCCTCTTGGACCTTTCCCCACCACTAAAGCTGTCCCCAGTGCAAGGCAGACAGCTTCAAGCAAAAAGCCTCACCCCAGCCTTGAAGTCCTCTCTTGGAAAGGAGGTGGTAGCACCACTGCACACTGTACCTGAGTGGGGGCTTGGCAGCATCCTTCAGGCTGCTCAGCAAGACAGCACTCTTCTTTCTCTTCTCCCCCCCCCCCAAGGATTTAGTCCAATTTGGGAAGCTGCAGGGGAGACTGCTCCTCACGACCATGCTGGTCCGAACTGGGTGGCAGTTGGTGGGGAAGGGGAATGAGCAAAGAGGCAAAGCCCAGAAAGGGAGCCCGCAAAGCAGCCAGGCTAGTTGCTGCCAACTCCCACCTGGTCTTGCTATTGAACTTGGCTTCCCTTGCCACCCGGGTTCAACTGCATCTGCTGCTGCTCCTTCATGGCTGTCCTTGTCCAGAGTGGCGGGGGGGGGGAGAGACCTGCACTTCCTTTCACTGTTCTTGCAGTTGGACAGCCCTTTCACTCTGCCCCACTGGCATGAGTGGCAGCAACAGCCAAGGACCAGGGATTAAGTGAAGCATGGAGTCCTCTCTCCCCCCCCCAGCTGGCAATCATGGTGGCACAGCAGCTCTGTGTCTTTCACTCACTGGCTACTGCAATCCCCCCCTCAACCTGAAGCCAAATGAGGAGAGAGCAAAAGGAGAAAGTGTGCCCAAATGGGCTGGAGTGGAAAGCTCCAAAGGGGTGGAAGCTAGCAAGCTCATGGTGGCAGCAGCAGCCGCCCTGAACCAGCAGCCACCTGGGACATGGGTTGGCTCCCCACACAGAGACCAATGGGCATTACTGCAGTGGGGGTGCCCTCAAAGTAGTGGCTCCCAGCATCCAAAGAACTTCCCTGAGAGAAGCATGGCAAAAAGGAGCAAAGACCTGGGTGCGCACTCCCTTCCTCTTGCACTCAGGATCCTGCTTGCTGCCATGCTCCTCCTTGTAGAGAGTGGCTGGGCAGTCCCCTGCCTCTTCACCCTTGAGCCCCTCCCCTCCTTGCCTTTACCCAGTCGGCTGCCCATGCTTCGGGTTGGAAGCTGAGCTGGGAAGCTGAGCTGAGAAGGCAGCCAACAATGGGGAAGACAGAGAGGGGTGTGACCAGACTGGGAAGAAAAGGAAGTAAAGGAGCTGAGATCAGGAAGGAAAAGAGCTGGAAACTTAGCAGTTGAGGAACAGAGCACCAGCAGGGAGGAGGAAGGAGTTTGCTTGAGGGCCAGGTAAGAACCCTGGATGGGCCTGATCTGGCCCATGGGCTGGATGTTTAACACACCGCTATCTTAGGGAACTTGTTTCTCTCTTAGACACAGGGCCAAACTACATATTTCAGTTGTTAACAAATTCCCCGGACCCAGCTCAGGTTTCCCACAGCCACGCAGTAGCTGTAGGGAATGGCTTTTAAAAAAAAATAATGGAGATCCCAGACAGGCTCAGAATACCACCTTGGGGAGGGTAGGAAGCTATGGCACTGTTCCAAGTTCATTGGGGCTCTCCTTTATTTTTTTTAAAAGCCATTTCCTGCAGCTCCTGTGTGTGTGTGGCTTCAAAGAACGGTTGTTGGGTCTGGACCCAATTTGTTGAAAACCCGAATGTGTAGCTTGGCCCACAGTTCTCACAAATGGCCAGTCTTTTTCTGTAGTGTACTAATTCAGATGCAAGCAGAGATTACCATGGCTGAATGCTACTCCATTAAAAAAAAAGCACAGAAAAATAAATCCCATGGGGAATACTTCTCCTTACCATTAATATTTGGTCCTTTACCTTCACAAATAATGTACAGATGTCATTGATAATATATTAGTGTAGGCACTGCTTGTGCGTGAGGAAGTGGCATAACTTGAATGTCCACTGCTTTCCTGGTAACCTTTGGGAGTGGGGGCAAACAATGCAGTGCACTGGATTGCACAGAAGATTTCTGTTTGTGCAATAGTCCTTGTGTAAGGGGAAACATTAAAAATTACTTGTTGCTATTTGCTTGCTCTTAGTGAAACCAATTATACCCAACTGCCTTTTCTGGGTGTTCAAGGCCAAGGTCAAGGTCAAAATGTTTCTTCCAATACAGTTCCAAAACTGAATTAAATGAAAGCATGTGAACCCTGCACTGGGCAGGCCATTAAACATCATTATGCTATCAAAATTATATCAAAGTTATTTTTGTTTCTGTAGCCATTGCACTACGTGGCACTGTACATATTACATATTCCTGTACATATTACATATTCCTGTACATATTACATATTCCTTCCCTCACATGCATCTCTAGATCTTTTACCCAATCTGCTTGAACTTGTATCAGTTCTTGTCCAAGTAGAATTCCCCTGGTAAAGCTAGCCTTTACTAGTAGCTTCACTATTAGCTGCAGAGTGCAACCGAGCATCATCAAAAGGTAAATACCCGAGAAAAGACATTACTTTCACAACATCCTGCAGCTCTTAAAACACCATGCTGATAACCTAACATTATAAAATCAGTGCAGGAGCAAAGTGGGCTTTTAAAAAAACACACAGATAATGCCCAAAATGAAACTGGGATTACTAGTTGGCTTTCCCATCGTGGAAAGAGTAGTATTTTCTGGCAATGCAATTTGTCTGCTAAGCAAGGACTATCTAACAAAATGTCACTGCATCAAGTGAAATGGGATGCCAAAAGGGATTCCAGCAGGTCATTAGAAACCACAGTGCCTTCTGCAATGCAAATGTGTAATTCATCCAGGGGACTGCAAAATACAGCTCTGCAGGCCACACTTAGCCAACCTTTGTTCTAAGCAATTGTTGATCCATAAAAGGACATGCCCTTTTATGCCAAGACTATTTAGCTCTTTAAGGAGCCTTTATTGGGGATCTTGTCAGAGGCTTTTTGAAAGTCCGAATGCACAATATCGACATAATCACCCTTATCCACATTAGTTTATTGACTCCTTCAAGGAAGTCCTATAGATTTGTGAGGCTGCCACAGTGATAGAATTGCATAGCTGCCTCTGTAAACCGTGTGTGTTTTGCAGAACCTGAAGTAAAAGGGCCATAAAGTCAGCTGAATAACAACCTTGAAACTTAATTCCTGTGTTTAAGTACACATCAACAGCGGTGGACACATCACCCTGTAATATTCTTGGAAATTGTGCCTCATTCCAGATCTGGAGCTACCATTTTTATGTCCCTTAAATCTTTGGCCTTTTGGCCAGACCTAATAGCAAAGAGGTATTATTCCTGGAGCTGTTTTGTGATGAGAATCTTGTTTACCAGGAACTTGACTGCGGCTGCCAAGTAGTTTCACAGCAGCCCTGCATTTATATTAATTTCTCCTGAACATGAGTCAAGGCAAAATGCTCAGGGTTTGTATTGGCTCTAAGGCCAAATACATGGTGCTTTTGATAGCAGGCTACCAATAAAATTATAACAGCAAAGTATCACAGGCTGTGTAAAATAGTAAGGAAAGGAATGTTGTCACAGAGCAAACATTTATAGTACAATCCCAAACAGTGTTACACCCTTCTAAGTCTGTTGAAGCCAATGGGCTTCGAAGGGTATAACTCTTTTTAGGATTGCACCGTTAGTCGCTGAAACTGTGTACAGCATTTGTCACGCTCAGTACGAGAGTTAATATCAAGACTTATCTTACAGTTTCAGACACCAAGAATTATCCACACCTTTTGTAATCATGACAGAACAACAACACAATAAATCATTTTTTACTGGAGCCCTCTCTCCATTAAATCATGAGAATAATAATTAAACTGCATCAGCAGAGTAGCTGATACTGTTTCCTGCTGAAATCATCTTCTGGTTTTAAGGAGAGGAGGTTGGGTATGTTGAAGGTGAGAAATACAAAGACAGGCAGAAAAAGTTATCTAAGAGACTGCTCCTTAGTTTAAAGCTGTAAAGTAGTTATGAGGTTAGCAAGAGCCCACTGAGGGGGGAATATTTGAACAAGGTTTCCAGTCAATAACCAGAGAAAGGCAAGAATCTTTGCTTCAGTTTGAATCAGTAGGTAGCAACAGCATTGACAGAAGCTTATTCTTAAACTTCATGGGTGTCGACATGAGTCAAATAGCGTGTGTCTAACAAAAGGAACTCGCCTTCTCTTCAGCTGTTGTTTTCACATTCATTAACTAAGTTTCTTACACCTCAGAACAGCTTTCTGCCAGAGAGGTGTTCAGCTAACAGAAAAGGACCACAGCCAATTTTACTTTAATTGGCACCCCAACAGGCAATCTCACCAGACAGGCCGAAACCTATGTGAGTGATGAGACTGAACTCCCTTTCCGGGTCATCAGTGAGCCATAGTGAGGGCAGAATGGGGAAATACACACTGATGTGGTCCGTGTTTACCATCAAACACTAATGAGCACATTTACTTTCAGGTAATTACACAAGCAATGGGATGAATGGAGCTGCTTCTTCACTTTTATCCTCACTGCCATCTAACCATCTTGATAACAGAATATCTAACATTCATGCCTTTAGTGCTATGTTTGGCATGATGGGTGTGGGAAGTATTTTTCCAAATGGCTGGAGGGCCAGAACAAAAATGGTCAGCAAGTCTTCAACTACAATAACAATGATTCAAACACTTGTTAAGGTTTGTAAAGAACCTCTGGAGGGTTTCTTCCCTAATTGCCAGCTTTTCAGTCATCTATTTTAATAGCTTTAGCCTAAGGGCTTGTCATTCACTTTATTATTATTTTTTGCTTGTCACTGGTTCACAACAAGCTGAAGACTGTTTTATTTAGGAACATACTCCATCAATTCAGCCAAGACTTGAAAAAAGGTTTTCTAGACCTTATGCCATAAAGGTCTTAAGGTCAGCTTGTGCTTTTTTTTTTTTTTAAGGTGAAGGCCACTTATTATGAAGGCTGATGTTTGATGGTTTAATGACACCGTTCTATGAAGAATTATTCCATTCTAAGCCCATTGATTTAATTTGACCTTTGACTGGAGCCACTGTGCATGGGATTGCACTGAAAGTCACCCAGATACACTAAAAAGAAATCTACTGAATACATTTCCAGTATTTTAGATTTAATTTCTGTAAACTGGGGGGGGGGGGGGGGGTTTGGGGGTTGGCAATAAAGCAGAATTAGGGATTCTCAAATGCCGGCTACATTGGTTCACGTTCTGCTGCAATCAGGGAGCTTACAGCTGGAGGCTCAGGTCTGCTCCATGGCACATGGCACCTTTTATCAGTGCTGGCTTGTTTGTCAGCTATGGCCATTTCTTGAAAAGCATGGTCTGGCTACAGTGATCCATGTTCTGATCACATCCAAGTTAGGTTACTGTAATGTGCTCTACATGGGGCTGCCTTTGGAAGATGGTTCAGAATCTTCAATTAGTCCAAAATGCAGAAGCCAGGCTACTGTCAGGGACTGGTGACAGGGATCACATATTACCCCCATGCTGAAAGATGCTGGTTCTTATTTTAAGGCCCTAAATGGCATGGGGACAGGGTACTTGAAGGACTGTCTCAGCCCAGACTACCCAGCCTGACAATTAAGATCTGCCTCTCAAGCCCTGCTTCCTGCCATTAGAGGTGAGGAAGGTGGTGACCAGTGTTCCCTCTCAGCTGAGTTAGTGTGAGCTAGCTCACAGTTTTTTAGCCTTTAGCTCACACATTTTTGCCTTAGCTCAGGAAGGATGGCTCTGGAGCAAACTAATTGATACAGTAGCCAAATCGCTTGCTTAAAACATTAATGCCAGTAGCTCATAAAATAGAATTTTTGCTCACAAGACTCCATAGCTTAGAGGGAGCATTGGTGGTGACTATATATATTGGAATCCTAATTTACCCCCCATAGACTTGTCATCACTGCATGTTTCTCAGTAGCTAATCAATGAAATAAAGGTAAGCAAACCAGTTATTTAACCAGCAATTAGAAATATTCACTGTGTTGTGAAGTTTAAGCACTTAATGTTCATCTAAGTCCATGTTATCAATTTTGTACAATTTTGTAGTTCCCCTTCAATCATTTAATTAATGGACCTACCATCGAAGATCCTGGGGAAAGCTGATTTCACCTACTGCACTAATGCAAAAGTAGAGGCAAGGTGGGAGAACTGAAAACCACAGCTACTGTGCAGCTGCAAGGCTGTTTGGCTGATCAGGTTGAATGGTAGTGAGGCAAGGAAATCCAAGGCTCAGCTCATAAGTGAATGTGGCTGTTGGGGGAAAAAAAGTATGTTTGCATGATTTCTGTTTTATTTTGATGGCTCATCTTAACTTTGGCAGATCAACTTAAAATTTCCAAAGATGCTCTTCAAAGTTTTCAGTATTACTATACAGGTTGTTATTACAAGAATTGCTACTAAAATGGGATTTTTAATCTGAGCCAGAATGGGTAGTCCCATTATAACTCATTGCTTATAGTTTTCAGACCTCCACTTCTACCTAAGGTTTACTTGAATTTAACAAATTGTAATCATATTTATTAATTTTCCAGTATTTAAGTCTGTTGTCTTAGCCCATAATTCAGTACCAACAGAGCTAAATCAATGAATTTACTGAAAGGGCCCTTTGAAGAAGGGATTAGGAGGAACTTTAAGAGACTGTACCATGCATGTGTTTAGGAAGCGAGCTTCATTCACTCTACTGAATATCACCCCCCCCCAAAAAAAAAGTCCACTGAGGATTTGAAAATGGTCCCAAATAAATATGGAACAGTTGTGTTGCCACATGCACATTCAAATGCACCAAACTGCTTTGAATATTACAAGGGAAGGAATTACTGTGGATGAGCAAGCTGCTTATTCAAAGTGCTGGTTCTTAACTGGAAGTCCCAAACAGCATGAGGCCATACTACTCGAAGGAAACACCTCCTGACCAGTCAGTTACTTAAATCATCTTCCTAAACTTTGCTGTCTGTGCCTGCCAACTGCAAAAGTGAAGTGGGTGGTAGCCACAGACAGCAAAAAGTCACACCTTTCCTTTGCCTTCATTCAGGAACCAGGCCAAGACATGGCTTTTTACTCAGGCTTTTAACTGAGGAGTTTCATCTTTGCAGGTGTGTGTGGGGGGCTGGTCTGCTTCTTTCACGAGGGATGCATTATGGATATCAGAATAGACTGCTGGATTTTTTTTCTATGATAAGTTCAAAACAAACTGTGCAGAAGGACGTTAAGAATAGAACAGAATAATAAAACAATTTACTAATGAGTAACAATAACTGGTAGTACTAGCTGAAAATACTACAGGTTACAAAAATCCAACAGGTAATTGGGTTTATCATAGTTACTGTGTAATTGCTGATTGCTTTCTGGATTTTTTTTCTATCCATGTTGCAGAATTTGTGTGTCATCCTTGCACAGGGCCCATACTAATCTTCTCTTTCCAATTTTAATTTATGTGCTGCCGAAGCGAGCACTATCCATGTCTTGTTTTAACTTTGACACTTCTATTTTCAAATAGAATACTGTCAAATTCAATTTCTTTCATTTGTAAGCCACCTCCAGCAGGTCTCTGGAGAAGTGGCATATAAATTCTCAACATAAATAAATGAATAGTGAACTTAAGCCTCAGTTTCTCAATGGTGAAATAACATATGCTGCAGATGTCAGTGTATTTCAATGATCTTTCTGTAGAGAAAATACATTACTTCCCCCCCTTTAAATATTATGCCAAAATATTAAGTCAGTTGCACAAAATTTTTGCTTCCTAGTAAACATTCTAAACCATTCACAAACAATTCTCTTTAAATCATCCTTCAGACTGAGTTGATTCTGACAGAATTGGAAATGACATATTTACCATGTAGCTCCCATTTTAAAAAACCTTTACATCTATGTTTGGAGTATACAAAATATTTATATTGTTATTTATTATTCTTTTTTTTTATTAGGCTTATGTATTTTCTTGCAATTTGCTTAAGGATTATGTTTAAAACAACAACAATACATTTCAGTTAGGGTGGAGTGAATTTTCCCTAACCCATCCCTTAAACGTTCTGTATGCTCTTTCTGTGGCACCTCACTGAATATTCAGCAGTTGCTTTATGATACCTTTGCAGCAGTTTGCACACTGCAGTACTGTGAACACATGAAGCTGCCTTATGGTATTGTGTTCACATTACAGTGAATGCACGCACAATCTATGTACCATAGACACTTTTAAAATATACATGTTATGTATTGACCATACGGTCGCCATGTGCTCCAGTAATGGTGACCGCCATGTGGCCAGAGCACATGGCCAAGAAACTACCTGAGCTTCAGCCAGGTAGAACAAAGGCCAGGTGGATTCTAACCGGCCACCAATCATGTACCTAGGTTTCTCCCAGGGAACCTATGAGATGTAAATAGACTGATAATAGCCTATCAGGCCAGTTGGGCGAGGTCAGGGGATTATCCCTGACCAGCATAAAAGGAGGGCTCGGAGCCCTGGGTTGTATGCTTCATCCGGACCAGCAATAAAGATCTAGCTGTTTCACTGTTCCATGGACTCCCGACTCCAATACTTCTCACATGTGTTAAGTAATTCTCATGTTACATTCAATACAGCTAAACTCCACATTTTTCCAGATAATTGTCCTTGGTTTCATTTCTAAAGTGAATCCACATTGACTGCTCCTTACAAACAGATGCACACAAGTACATGCTGGATGTATGCACATTAACGGTAATGTAAACAAGGGTACTGAGTCAGACCATTAGTCTATAATGGTCAGTATTGTCTACTCAGACTGGCAGAAGCTCTCCATGATCTCAGGTGGAGGTCTTTCACATCACCTACTACTCGATCCTTTCAACAGGAGATGTCAGGGACTGAACCTGGAACTTCCTGCATACAAAGCAGATGTTTGACTACTGATTCACTTTTCCTTTCCTCAGCAGCATTTTCCAGCTTCCTCTTTCACATACACCAAGTCCCAGGAAAATTGAATTTTTCATATACTCACATACATTGGTTTAATTTTATTCTCCAGATTCAAAGTTAGGGGTTTGCATTTGATTTAACTGAGCTGAAAAATACCTTACCAGTATTTTCCAGGTATTTTTAAAGTGGGTTACCAAATGGGGCTCAATTTTGGCTATCTGAAATGGCCCAGCCCTTAAAATCCTGAAAATATTTAGGATTTTTGGGGTCACCAGATAATCAAACTTAAAGGGCATTTAAAGGGATTGTAGTGCCTTTATATGTCATCTCCAAGCCACATGATTCTGTGGTGAGTTCACCCATAAGGCATTTAAAGGTCTCGCAGTCCCTTTAAATGCTTTCCAGATGAACTTGAAAAATGCCTTCCAGATGAACTTCTCACTTGAAAAAGGCATTTAGAGGGACTGTGAGCCCTTTAAATGCCTTTAGACTCTCACCACAAAGTCACACAGCTTGGAGAAGGTATTTAAAGGGACGACAATACCTTTAAACATCTTTTTTCTCTATTGGTTTCAATGGAGGATGGGGGTACCTTCTTTGGGGGCCCATAGAATTGGACCCCCTGCTCCAATCTTTTTTAAAACTTGAGGGGGGTTGAGGAGAAACACCAGCAGCTATGCTGCAAATGTGGTGCCTCTACATCAAAACACAGCCCTCCAGATCCCCAGATAACCCCAGATCAATTCTCCATTATAGCCTATGGGGACCATTGATTATAATGGTCCCCATAGGCTATAATGCAGATGAAAAAATTGGCTTTCCCAAATATTTACATAATTCCAATATCATACAAGTATTGGAATTTGGGAAATATTGGGAAAACTGCCATTGGGGGGGGGGTAATATACCTGGGGAAAAAAACATACCATTTTTTGTTTTGCGCACCCCTATTCAGAGTCACAGAAATATTATTTCGAGTAGTCCCAAATCCCCTGTTCAAACTGTTGCTATGATATACAGATTCCATGAAGTAGTACTATAACCCTCTCCTTTCCCCCCTTCTTTTTCATAATGTACAATATGTCATCCAAGTGTCAGTTTCTCCCAGTTTCAGTTTTAAGAAACTTGTGTTAGTCTTGGGTTTCAGCTAATACTAATTAAACTAATGAATTCTTCCTTGCAATCTAATCCATTCAGCTATTCTTAGGAGAGCAATATTTCCAAGGCACATTTCCTTTTTCCAATGGCTTAACACTTACACTAGTTTCTGTCCCTTTCCTCTATTAACCTTTCCTCTTGACCCCTATTTCTTTTCCAGACTTTGACAGCACTCTCCATTTTCTCTTCTTCCTGGCTATCCTCCAGTTCTGAAAAAGAAATCCTGCAGAATCACTTCCTAGGAAATCTTTATTCTTACTTATTACAATCCTCTGTCTTACTTTCCATTTCCTATTCTTTGTCACACAAATACCCCAGCAACATCTACAGAATCCATTCAGCATATTTTAATAAAACAAGCAGGGGCTGACTTGTCTAAGATTATTAAAGTACTCAGAGCTGGACAATACTCTTCAACGATATCTCAGTCATAAAATCACTTACCTGAAAGTATAGGCATTGGAAAACAATTGACTGTCTGACTTCCACATTAGTGTGTTGAAGTACAGGATGAAAGTTGCATTTGGTTGCATTGGCCCTTAGAACTCCTATAGTTGGACTACTTATGTCAAAATCACCCCTCACTGGCTGGTGAAATATAATGGTCAAGATCAGCATAAATGATGTGCAACACAGAATTATTTCTGCCCTTTAAATGAAAAGGAAAATACAGACCCTCAGTTCATACTGTGCAGTGGCAATAATGTGAGTTTTTGTTAACTTTCCAAGAGTGGATGAGAGTATGTATCTGACAAAAAACCCCAGCTTTAGTTAAAAACAACAACAATAGTGAAAAAAAAGAAACAGGAAAAAGCAGAGGAGTGAGTGAGTTTAGAAGAAGGGAAATGGATCTGAAAGAAGATTGGTCACTGCTTGACTTGTGTGTGATTGGTGAATCTGGGGAACTGGTTGCCTGATTGGTAGAAGTTTGAAAATTATAAGGGTGGGGAAAAGCAGAGTCAGTTAAAAGGCAGTTAAAGGCAGCTGGGCAAATAGAGAAAGAGAAGACAGAAAGAGACACATACACTGTTAAGCAGAACAAGTAAAGTGCATGGGGTAGACAGAAACAAAGTTTACTGTATCTGAATAAGGTATATTTATTTATTATTTATTTATTTTTCAGTTTTATACCCCGCCCTCCCCGCAAGCGGGCTCAGGGCAGCTTACAAGGCACAATGTGCCACATCCAATACAATAACATTAAAATCAGCATTAAAATCCCAAAAAGTCCATTAAGCATAACATTCCAGTTAAAAATGCTTCCAGCCATATTATAAGATCAGATGGCTTCGGGGTCAAAGCACAGCCTTCCATGGCCATCAGGCCTGGGCTGCCTCCAGGGTAACCCACATCACCAGATGCCAATCGCAATGTGGTGCCAGCAGTCTAATGCCAGCGGTGTACTGCCAACGATGTAGTGCCAACGGTGGCGGCTCCTATTTAAAGGCCTGGCAGAAGAGCTCTGTCTTACAGGCCCTGCGGAACTGCATAAGGTCCCGCAGGGCCCTGATCTCCTCTGGGAGCTCATTCCACCAGACAGGAGCTGCCACCAAAAAAGCCTTAGCCCTGGTTCCAGCAAGCCTGGCCTCCCTGGGGCCCGGTACGCAAACTAAATTTTGGGCCCCCAACCGAAGTGCCCGCTGGGGTACATATGGGGATAGGCAGTCCCTCAGGTATGTTGGACCCTGGCCATATAGGGCTTTAAAGGTAAGCACCATAACCTTAAAGCGAACCTGGTACGCTATAGGTAGCCAGTGCAGTGCCGCTAGCACAGGCTGGACATGGTCCCTCTTAGTGAGGCCCATCAACAGCCTGGCCGCGGCATTGTGCACCAGCTGAAGCCTCTGCATTTGTGCCAAGGGCAGCCCCTTGTAGAGAGTATTACAGTGGTCAAGCCTCGAGGTGACCATCACATGGATCACTGTGGCCAGGTCGTCACGGTCAAGGAAGGGAACCAACTGCCGTGCCAGCCATAGATGATAAAAAGCTGACTTGGCAGTGGTGACTACCTGGGCCTCCATTGTCAGGGATGATTCAGGAGCACTCCCAGACTCCTTACCCCCGACACAGGCACCAATGGCACCCCGTCAAAGCTCGGGAGTGGGACCCCCTGCCCCAAACCGCCCCAACCCAAGCACAGGACCTCCGTCTTCGCCGGGTTTAATTTCAGCTGGCTCTGCCTGAGCCAACCAGCCACAGCGTGCAATGCCCAGTCCAGGTCTTGTGGGTCGGAGTCTGACCGGCCGCCCAACATCAGATGGAGCTGGGTGTCATCAGTGTACTGGTGACATCCCAGCTCATACCTCCAGACAATCTGGTTGAGGGGGCGCATATTGATGTTGAACAGCATCAGGGAGAGCACCACCCCCTGGGGCACCCCACATTCAAGCGGGTGCCTCATGGATTGGTGCTCCCCAAGCAGCACCCTCTGTCCCCAATCTTGGAGAAAGGAAATGAGCCACTGCAAGGCCTGTCCCTGCATCCCCACATGGGCAAGGCGGCGGGACAGCAGCTGATGATTGACCATGTCAAATGCAGCCAACAGGTCAAGCAACAGCAACACCGCCCTGATTCAGATGTCTCCGGAGGACGTCAGTAAGGGCAACCAAAGCTGCCTCCATCCCATGACCAGGGCGAAAGCCGGACTGGTAGGGGTCGAGGACCGAAGCTTCATCCAGGTAACCCTGAAGCTGTAATGCCACTGCCCTCTCCATTAATTTGCCCAAATAGGGCAAATTGGACACCGGTCAGTAATTAGCCAATTCGGCCGGGTCCAGATGTGACTTTTTCAGGGGAGGGCGGACCATCGCCTCCTTGAGTGCCCCCGGAAATCGCCCCTCCACAAGAGACGTGTTGATAATTTCCAGGGCGGCACCTCGCAGCCCATTGTGACTGGCTTTAATCAGCCAGGATGGGCACGGATCAAGAATGCAAGTGGTTGGACACACAGTTACAAGAAGCCTGTCGACTTCCTCTAGGCTGAGTGGGCCGAACCCATCTAAGCCCGGAAATGAAGACGTGCAAGGGGCCTCAAGTTCACTCACTGTTTCCAAAGTAGCGGGGAGGTCATGGCGGAGCATCAAGATTTTATCCGTAAAATAGCTCGCAAAAGCCTCACAGCCAATTTCCAATTCCCTAGCATTTGGTCTGCCCTGTGGCAGAACTGTTAAAGATCTAATTGTTCGAAATAATTGGACTGGGCGAGAGCTTGCGGATGCAATCGAAGCAACATAGAAATCTCTCTTTGCTGCTTTGGTTGCCATCTCATAGGCTTTCATAAACGTCCTATAAGATGTTCTTGTAGCTTCATCGCGGGCATGGCGCCACCGTCTCTCCAGCTGTTGAAGCTCTCACTTCATGCCCCACAACTCCTGGGTATACCAGGGTGCGGGCCTGTTGCGAGGGCATAGAGGGCGCCTGGGAGCGATCTCATTGATGGCCATGGAGAGTCAACTATGCCAGTCCTCCACAAGCTCATCCAACAAACCGTCAGGGGGCATGGGATCCTGCAGAGCCATCTGAAACCGCATAGGGTCCATTTGGCTCTGTGGGCAAGCTAAAATAAGCTCGCCGCCTAGGGGTCAGAGCAGCATGTTCAGACGGGACCCCAGGGCATAGTGCCTGAGCAATGATCCGGTCCACAGTCACCCCCACGGCAAAGATCAGATCGAGCGTGTGCCCAGCCCGGTGTGTGGGGGTTGAGATGTACTGAGAGAGCCCCAGTGTTGCCATGGATGACACCAGGTCCATTGCCTGAGCAGAGGCTGCGTCATCAGCATGGACATTGAAGTCACCCAAAACCACTAGGTTAGGGTGCTCCAATGCCCAGCCTGATACAGCCTTCATCAGGGACAGCAGGCTGCTGGCTGGCACATTAGGTGGTCAGTACACCAGCCAGACAGCCAAGCTTTCTTCGGCCTCCCACACCAGACCGACACACTCCAAGCCTGCAATCTCTACTGACGGGAGCACCCTGAAGGAGTAAGCCTCCCAAGTGAAAACTGCCACCTCTTCCCCCTTGCCCCCTAGTCCAGGATTGGTGTAGGACCGAGAACCCTGGGGGGGCTATTTGGGAGAATGCTACTGTCTCCCCATCCCACACCCATGTCTCAGTCATGCACGCCAGGTTGACCTTCTGGTCCATCAGAAAATCCTGAAGGACCTTGGTCTTATTATTTATCAAACTGGCGTTGCACAGCACCAATGTCGGAGAGGGGTATTTCTTCCCAGCCCCACTGCCAACAACCATTGGGATGAGTCGCAGGCTGGAAGGGCATCATGCCTTCCTATTTCTCAGCACACTTACCTTTCCTTTCGGCCTGGACCCACCGCTCTTTCCCCTCCTCAGGAGCACCGGAATCTGCCGACCAGGCATTGCTAGACATTCTTTGCAGCAGCAGGTACAGGAAGTAGTTAGCACATTTTTTTCTTAGTTCATTTTTATTGGCTTAGTATATGTTACAAATCCATTTGTTTAATCAGTCCCTATATCTAGTGCTTGAATATATTAAGTATCATGTTGTTGGGTATATTGGAAATAAAGGAATAGAAACCTTGTGTGGTGACAGTCACTCGAATGGACCCTGTGTCACAGTACCTATTTCATTCATTTTTCTATCATAATTATATCATCATATATTCTAACAGTAAAGTATGCCCCAATCTGTGGATACTTAAATCTGCTCCTTCTGCTTCTTCCAGACATTGATGCTCATCTTTCTTCTCAACTTGGCATCAAATAATAATAGCCTCTCCTTTTTGTGGTAGCATCCTAGAAACAGTGGCTATTACGCATGGGATAGAGAAGGCAGAGAAAAGTACTTTTCTCTCTTTCTCACAATACTAGACCCCATGGGCGTTCGATGAAATTAATGAGCTGTAGATTTAGAACAGATAAAAGGAAGTAATTCTTCAACCATAGAGTGATTAACACCTGGAATTTACTGCTACAGGAAATGGTGGTGGCTGCAAGCAGAGACAGCTTCAAGTGGGGATTGGATAAACATATGGAGCAGAGGTCCATCAGTGGCTATTAACCACAAGGTATAGATAAAACACTATGTCTGGGGCAATGATGCTCAGTATTCTTGGCGCTTGGAGGGCAACAGTGGGAGGACTTCTGGAGTTCTGGCCCCACTGGTGGACCTCCTGGTGGCACCTGCGTTTTGGCCACTGTGTGACACAGAGTGTTTTGAACTGGATGGGCCACTGGTCTGATCCAACATGGCTTCCCTATGATCTTACGTTCTTATATTGATTTAAATATTTTCCTTTTCCTGTAACTTAACAGCCCACAAGCCATTCATCAAAGTATTTTATAGATAAATTGCAACTGCATAGATAAATATGGCTAGATCACATGTATACTTTTCCCCCTTGCCTGATAGTAAAATCTTTAGTTTCTGCTGGTCAGAAATGTTCTGTAGGTGGTCAGTCCAGAGAGTAATATATTGGTTGTGAAGTGAATTATAATGGGGGCAGCTAAAAAGGATATGGGCAGATCCTTACAGTAAATACAAAGAGGTTTCTCAGGGAGGATTCTACTGAAACAGCCCTTCATCTCAGCAGAAGGTAATATATTGCATCTAAGTAACATGAAAGAGTGATGATATTTTGGAACTGTTAAATAAATGAAATATTTAGACAGTGTGAACATTTGATTCACTATTCAATGGAAGTAAATAGGGGAGCATCTCCAATCAGCTTTGAATTGATTTAAATACTTCAGTTGCCTTCCATATTTTGAGAAATTTCACAATACTGAAGAATGGAGGAAATGTAATATCAAGGTAAAATGAGGGAGACATGACATAATGTAAGGAAGAAAAAAACAAGCTTTGTAAATGACTAAACTGTGTCAAATATTCACAAACAAGTACATCCAAATCTTTTAAAAATTGTATATACCATTAGGGCAACTAGATATAATATCAGGAGATCTGTGTATTCACTTAAGAGAATAAGTATACGCTGACTTTCAATTTAAAATTTTAAAAAAGTCATGGTAGCTTGCAATATTAGAATCCATATGACATTTAAAAATAGATAACTACCATTGGAAATTAGAAGCCAAATGTTTGACTGAAATGGATCTTGTCAGCATTGTTTAAAAGGAAATAGGAACTACAGTATGGGGAAATTAAAACCAACCTCCTCATAAGGTATTTAGCCACTGAAATAGAAACAAGACAAATTGATGGTTTCAGTCTTTCCCCCCTTCCCAGAGTTTTTTCCCACTTCTCGGTGGGATGGGGGGGGGGGTAGGGCTGCCAAGTCCCCCGGTAGAGCGGGGGAAACACCGATTTTTAAAGCTTTCCCCCGCTTTTCCAAAATTGGCCACCGGGGGGACAAAATGGCTGCCAGCAGGGGAACCTCGGAGCCTGCCCTGGCCAGCCTCTTGAACTTCTTAAAAGGGAAATTTCCCCTTTAAGAGCTGAGCCAGCAAGAGAGCCTCGCCCAGAGATTAAGGAGGGACTAAGCTCTTTCTACTGCCTGCAAGGTTGCTGCTGAGTAAACTACTCGGGTAAGCTGCTGGGGTCTGCGAGCTCTTTTCCTTCTCTGTCTCTCCCCCTCCCCCTCTTTCTTTTTTCTGTCTGTCTGTCCACTGTGGTTTTGTCAAAGGAATAAACTGTCACTTCCAAAGAGGTAAACATCACAAGGAGAGGTTGCCTGTAGAAGGTCTGGGAGTGGGATTGTTTAAAATGTCTTGTCGTGGCTGGTTGGGTCCCCCCAATCCTCATTTCCCTTCTGCAAATAAAAGTTGGGATTCCTCATTTTTATGCCAATTTTCTGTTTCTTTCAACTGTGTCCCCCCCCCTCCGGCAGTAAAAATCTGCATTTTTAAAAGCATTTGTACATCAAGTAACTGGTATTTTAAATTAGGGATGGATCCAACTAGCTTTTCTGCTGGCGAAAAGGGGAGGACAAAGGTCCTCTTTAGCCACCAAAAAGCCTATGCTGGGGGGGGGGGAGAAGTTATGGGACTTACATGGACAACAGTTGGGTGAAACAAGGGCCAGAAATAAAGCCTGGGAATTGGGCAAGAGTAAGTGAAAAAGCTGTCTGTCTGTCTCTCTCTCTCTCTCTCTGTCCCCATCCAGCAGAGGTCTATCAGTGGCTATTATTAGCCACAAGGTCTAAATGGAACCCTTTGTCTGGGGCAGTGATGCTCTGAATTCTTGGTGCTTGGGGGGCAACAGTGGGAGGGCTTCTGGAGTTCTGGCCCCGCTGCTGGAACTCCTGAGGGCACCTGGTATTTTTGGCCACTGTTGTGACACAGAGTGTTGTACTGGATGGGCTGTACTGGATGGGCCGATCCACTGTGGCTTCTCTCCTGTTCTTATGATATGAAAATCATATTTAGCACTTGTGTAGCACTTAGGGCTTCATATTCTGCCGAGATGAGGAAGGATTCAGTAGGGCCATTGCTCAGTGATAGAGCATCTGCTTGACATGCAGGAGGTATCAGCCTCTTCAGCTAAAAAAGGATCAGGTAATAGGTGACATTAAAGATCTCAGCCTGAGACCCTGGAGAGCCACTACCAGTCTGAGTAGTCAATACTGACCTTGATGGACCAATGGCCTGATTCAGTATTAGGAAACTTCATGAGTTCATGTGGAAGCATGTGGAAGCAACATCACAGGATGTGACATCACAAAATTATGTCACTTCCTTTCTCCTGGCTCCACCCCCAAAGTCTCCTGGCTCCACCCCCAAAGTCCCCAGATATTTCCCAAGTTGGACTTGGCAGCCCTAGGGGGCGGGATAAGTTTTGACTGGTGAAATTACACAAGGGGGGGGAGAGAGTTAAGTCATTTCTTGCTTTTTCTCCAGCTGCCCCAACACAAATTGGAGTTCTCCCTGGCAGCAATGTGCCTTTAAAAACTGCAAAATCAATGCATGAATCTCCAAAGGTCTTGTCTCATTTGTCCTTACCTTGAGCTATATTTTCTTGGACTTACAGATAGCCTTGTGAACTTTTGATTCCCCCCCCCCCAGCATTTAATGTGTGTTCAATTTGTTTGCATTTGAGGAACTGGGGTCTTTTTTCACTGTTATGCAAAAGGAAAGCTATCACCCCATGCCTGTCCCTAATGAACAATTGTGAAACAGACTAATATTTTGTTAGAGGTGAATACAAGAGTTAAGGCTTGGTACAGCAATGTATAAGCTCTGATAAGATCACCAAGGAATAGCTAAGCTTGACATGAAAGGATTAGTCCACTAATTAATTGATGTGTTAATTACAATTATTCAAATGATAAAAATTAATGTGTTAATTGCATATCAACAGTGGAGCAACAGTTGCAGTGTTCTGCTCTGAAAGTAACCAGGGACACATTCTTGTTCTAAGGGAGGTGTTAATGGCATTGGCACTGTAATGCACAAGTTCGGTATATCTCATGATGCCTCCACCATTAACCAAGTTTGATGACATCTGGCTTAGAATACAAGGTATCTGAAGGTGAAATGTTTTTGTAGAAGGCTGCCTGATATATAATGCTACAAACTTAAAAAATGAAAATGTTTTAGTATGTGCTATTATTATTGAATTGACAAGTACATTGTATGACTATTTGATGAACAGCCATTAAATCACAGGATCCAGACAGCATTTCCACCACTGCAAAAGATAAAACCACCAGAAAAGCTGCATTGGGGATAAAGGGACTTGCATAAACAAAAGTCATGGGGAGTAGGGGCTATAATATGGAGAGGAATTAAATGAGACTGAGAAAAATACCTGGCTGGATTCAATCCATAAACTAAATATGTACAGTTGTGGGCTGTTAAGTCACAGCCTACCCATGGCAACCCCAGGACCCTATAATATGCTGCATCCGGACAACCTGTTCCTTGAGCCCCCCCTCCCACAAAGTTAAATCTGACACCAAGCAAAAGTTGTTCCAATTTTGGAGTTCATGGATAACTTCTTTAATAGTGGTATAATTACAGTCTCCTTTACTTCATAGAAAGACTCCTCTTGCGAAGAGGCATCTACTATCCGGCTTACTCTGAAACCCTCCAAGGCAGATTCAAATAGCCAAGAGGGGCAAGAGTCAAAGATATTAGTAGTGGCCCTCCAAGGATTCTGTCTATGTCCTCAGGATGAATGAGCTGAAAAGTATCCACAGAAACTGGACTAGTGGAAGCCTCAATAGCATCAGCAACACTGAGCTGCTGAGTGTGCAGATCCTGTCGAGAGCCTCTGAAGGATGGGGATTTGTAATTATGTGTAAAAAGAGTAGAGTAATATGCATTTTGTTGGGTATGTCCCAATCCCCTTTTCTGACTGACTAAATGGAATGGCTTGTAAAGCTAGGCATACTGGTATACATAAGAAAATGCAAAAGTTTGTTAAAGGATTCTACCAGCAATCAAATGTGTACTGGAGTTTGGGTCCTTATCTTGTCCTATCTTGGTTTGTTTTTTTGGAAAATAGCCTGTCTATAGCAAGACACAAGTTAAGAGGTTGGCACAATTTGCACATAAAGTTTAAGGGGTTAAAAGATTGTTTTGCAAAGCAAGCTTGAGGCTATATACAACACAGTGAGCTGGACACCTTCAGTAGGAAAATGATACTTACACTTTATGAGTTTAGAGGCAGAAAGCAACCATCAGCTAAAAGCCATATGGACTTTTATTGTAACCCTTAAATGGCTACTTCTCCTGGTTCATCTTTAGGATATACATATCCCATAGGACTCCTAGGGACCCTTTAACAGGCACCTAGTTTGACTCTTTAGGTTCCCCACAAACATAGAAAAAAACTAAATGTTAAGTGTGACTCTCTCCCAGCAACTACACTTCATAATAAGCCTCAGTAGCTGACTCTGAGATGTTAAATTCCCTAAACCAGCTCCTCCGACATTAATCCCTGTCTGCTTGAAAAAAAAGCAGTTTAATTGATTTTTGCTGTCAACTCTCCTATCCCATTTAGTTCCTCTGAAGTCCCATGGGCCTTGAATAGCTGTTACTTGCCCTTCACACAACTCCAACTAAGGGAATTGGTTGTATCTAGAAAGGGGAAGAACCTTTGCCCTATCACAGGGCCAGAACATAAAGAACACAGTTTGATGACTCTGTGAATTCAGTGATGGTGGAGAAGTAGTTTCTTTGTTGCCTTCGCTGCTATGTGATATGCTTGCAGATGAGGCCCAGTGGTGTACTGGCCCCGAGGTCTCATGTTTGACACCCCTGCCCTAGGGTTTCCAAGGCAAGAGATAAGCAGAGATAGTTTGCCATTGCCTTCTTCTTCAAGGCAGTCTTCATGGGTGGTCTCCTCTCCAAGTACTAACCATGGCCAAGCATGCTTAGCTTCCTCGCTTGGATGAGATCAGGCTAGTCAGAGCTATCCAGGCTGCTAAATATGAGTATAGTGGTGCCATAAACACTTTTTTTTTAAATTCCAGGAAACTTTCATGAACTACAGTCTGATTCTTCTGATGCCATGTAATTACTATGTTTCTGCAGCAGTGGGTTCTAGTCTATGAAACTTATGTTGGAATAGAAAAACAGCGGTATTGACATACTACTAGTCTAGGCTTCTATTTCTTATTGGTACAGCAGACTAACTCTTTTGAATGTCTCTGTTTTATTATTTTATTATATTATGTTATATTGTACTTGTATTAGCCAGGGAACAGCACAGCACACATTCTGTATGTACAGTCCATTGTTTAATTCCTGCATCTCTGCTTAACAGTGCAGAACGATGTGAAAAGACCTCTGCCTGGGACTTGCTGCTGGGGCTCCTTTGTTAGGTTGACCACTAGGCCCCCACAGCACAAGGTAGCTCGTCCTAATTCCTCTCCAGTGGCAGGAGCGTCATGCAATGCTAGAAATGCATTTGGGTTTTACTTCAGAATAAATACCTCTCACCTGTTCCTGCACTAATTATATGCCTTTCATATGTCACTACTTTAATCTTGGGCAAGCCTGAGTAAAGCTCAATGAATAAAAAATGTTAAGATGTATGAATACTGTTGACATGACAATAGAGGAAGTCTCAAGTAGCAGCCTGGTAATGTACTTATTTTTGCTGCAAACTGAAATTACCGACCTGCACATCCTTGATCACCACTGCTTTTTGTCTATTGGAATCCACATAATTAAACTGGAACTGGACAGTACCCAATTTGCCTAAGGAAAAAACAGTCTGGCTGCAATTATATTTCCTCCAACTGTCTCTATTTACCAAGGATGGTTCCCGCTTTGTTTCCTGCCCTTTTTTTGTCCCTGGTAAATCACTGTTCCTATTTTGTTCTGATTGTTTTTTCCTTTGAAAAAATGCCTTATGAAAATGTCAGTAGGGCTGCGGTCACACACAGTAAATCATCCACTTTCAATCCACTTTCAGTGCCCTTTCCAACTGGATTTTGCCAGTTCACACAGTAAAATCCAGTTGGAAAGTGCACTGAAAGTGGATTATTTAGTGTGACCACAGCCTAAGTATTACCTGAGTTGTCTTTCCTCTTTAGGGTTTCTATTTAAAATAGTAATCCTAATCAGGTTATTCAGTGGTGCTTACTCCCACTAAGGTAAGTAACTTTAGGATTGCTGCCAAAGTGGGGGAGTGGGTACATTTGATTTGGTAAATGTGCCTGCACAGCTGTGCTCGGCAAGGCTTGTTATGAACTGACCATAAAGACAGATTGCAGAACAATTCTGTTTCTCCCAGACTACTTTTAACCTAAAGAACAAACATGCTCTTGGATTTTAAAACAGGGTAGGACAGGCTAATACATTATAAAAGAACACAGCATAAAATAAAGCAGAGCCTTTAACAGTTTGTAATTGGCAGGCACTTGGTCAGAAAGGGGTGCCGCAAGTTGTCTCCCTGCTCTGTGAATGCTGAAGTGTATATAATCATGTTTAAACTAAGGTCAAATTTATATCTGACTTTCCTGCTAGAATCATTCTAGTTTCAAAAAAAACCCTGTCTATACCTGTTTCTAGTTTCAAACCATACTTGTTCTAGTTTATAAATTATTGTTTACATTTGTTAATTGCCCTCCTGTAGTCAAGCTTGCATTATACTGCTTTAAACAAATGCTGTTGCTTAGTACTCTTCAGTCCTCCTGGAGTGAAATTTGAAATGAGCTTGGGAAAAGACAGCAGTCAAACTACTTCAGAGAGAGGATGTAAATTGGGCCTAAATATTATTTCTTACTGAGTGGTACCATAATACAAAACAATACCTTACATGCACCTAAGTTGTCAACTCAAGATCCAAATGCTGAAGTTTTATCCCATTCACTTGGAATAGATTTCTGTTGAAGCAAATAAGATTTAATTTTGATGAAAAATGTGCCAGGTCACACTTCACAGCTTGCAAACTATACACTTTTATCTGTAATTTCATCATTTTAGAATTTAATGTGTTAAAAGCAACACAATTAATCAACTTACTTTCTAATTGGTAGATAAGCCAAAGGAAGAATTTTTTAAAAAAAAAAACCCCTTCCCTTTTGATAGTTTTGTAAGTAGAGTATTCAGTTTCAAGTATCAGTATGACACTGCCTGAAATCGTTTAAACCCGTGCTTTCTGCTCCCCACCACTTTTTGCGGGGAGCAGAAAGCAGGGGATTAAACTTAAAATGGCTCATGAACCAATATGAACTGGTTTGGTTTGCGAACTGTCCTATTGGTTCGTGGTTTGGTTTGTGATCCAGCCATGAACCACAAACCAAAACAAACCACTAAAATGTAGTTCATGCCCATCCCTAATAACAACAGCACCATTAAGTAAGTTGCATTCCTGGGAGCCCATATATCCACCACCATTGATTTCTTACATGTATTTGGGTAATATATATTCACTCCTCTCTGACGGGGGAAAATTGGGACTGAGAATGTGCATAGCTATCTACATGTACCATTTGATGCATCTATAACATTATGTAGTCCATGGCACATGCGTGCATAGGCACAGACAACATCATACATAGGCCAGGATCCTAAATGCAGCAGCACTCAAGGATGGGAACTGTATGAAGTGGCTCTAAGTTCATAGCTGGGCTGAGGGATAGAAAAGTTATTTGAGAAAACAGTCATCCTTGGTCTCTATTTTCCAGGAAGTAAAGAGATTGATGGCTGTTTCTTCCCTTAGCAGCCCGGGGGGGGGGGGGGCACACCCAGGATATCATGCTCCTAATAACAGATATTTAAGTTTAACAAGCCCTTTGCCTAAGTCCTTTTGCATTCTTACAGAAGAACACTTCTCAGGACTGTTTGTAGGGTGCAGCTTCCATTTCCCTTTCAAATTTACATGTTTCATTTAGTATCCTTCCTATGCAGCAAGACAGAAGTTTCCAAAGAAGTAGATTTCAGGGCATAGGAACCTGAAATTTTTAACCAGGTGAATGTGAACACTGAGGGGAAAGGTGAGGCTTCCATCTAAATAATGTCTTGCAAATCTGCCTTTTGAGAGCAGCTGGAGGGAAGCAAGAGCCTAATTAAGTATGTCCTTGAACTATTTGTTTGTGAGCACATTACCAGACTAGTTCTCTTTCTGCATCAATTCATTCAAAGAAAATGGCAACCTGTTTCGAAAACACAGCACAGGAAACTGAAATTTTATTCATTTGACTTATAGTGTCACTTGAAGCAGAGCAACACCATTCTAAATCCACAGAAAAGGGAATAACTGCATAGAATGGTACAGTTAGTGACATTCTTCTCAAACAACCATACTATGTTTTTTTTAAAATATATTGATATAGGTGCAATTGGATTTTTAAAATTATTTTCCATAATGGCAAACATAGTCACACTTGGACATATAATGGTGCACTCATTCTCATGTTACATCTAGTTCATGTACAGCTGAACGTGTGATCGAAACTACACATGTATCTAGGTACTGGTGGATGGTTTCCGTTGCAATGTGAATGCATGTTGACTCTTTCTTACAAACAGATGTACATACATACACTCATAATGTACATGTGTTCACTGTAACCTGTGAACAGGGCTTCTATGGGCAATGAAATGGTTATGAATAGACAGAGGGCATGGCCAGCACACTCATCCTTGGCCCCCCTCTATATCCGTTTATTTCAACCTGCAAAATGTCATCTGTGAAGGGCTATTCCTTATGAGTACTTCCAGCATTAAATCAAACATATCATCACTCCAGTTACCAACGTAAGACATGACCTTCACCACAGAGATGCAGGAATACAGTAGCAGCTATAGGCTTCTATAAGACATAATGATTACCAATGGTGGTGTTGTCTACTTTCAACTGAATACCAGAAGTTCTTTTTCTCCATCAGACTAATTTTTTTCTATGTCTTTTGAGGGCTCATAGAGTTAGTCTGCACAAGGTTGCTGAAGTGACTCATTGGCACTTGTTTGGAGGTAGTTCTGAACTGTCAAGCAAACAGAGAGGGGAATGGTTCTAATCCAAGACCTTCCAAATCATACTCTGACTGCAAATTATGACGGTGTTTAGTTTGTCTTCTTAAAGGTCTTACTGATAACTGCTCTCCTTCTTCAAGAAAAAAACAACATAGTCTTCATACTAAAGGTGGCAGTGACATTATGGAAGATTTTGAGTCACTGTTGTGATGTGATGAGTGGTTTGTCCTGCTTAGAGGACATAACTTCATTATGCTGTGTTCTTCATTCATTAAAACAAAATAACTACTCATGCACTCTGAATTTGGGGAAAGGAAGTGAAGGTGTGTTTTTGACATGTTTGTATCATCTAAATTTCTCATGTCTTAAAAAAGTTGTTTTTAAAGGCTAAATATCTTTTAAAGATTAAACAGATGCTCTTTGAAAACCACCCTTTCTGTGTTTAAGGTCTCAGGTTGTTTTATTTGTCTAGGACAGAGTGATAAGAGAAATTGTTTATGAAAAGACATCAGACTACACCACATGTGCAAGTGATTGAGTAAAAGACTAGCCCAGTGCAAAGCAAGACCTGGGGGCTAAAATAGAAGTTCACTTTTTTAAGGAGTTGGGTCCTGGTCCCTGGGTTCCTTGGACCCAACTTAGGATCCCAGCAGCCAAGCAGCATCTGCAGGTAGTGGCTATTAAATAAAGGAGAGCTCATTGGGCTCAGAACATGACCATAGGTGGAGAAAGTAGGGCACAAACAGAACCATGAAGCAAAATTCCTCATGAATGTTGCCTTATTCATGGTTTGCAAACAGAAGTTTGTGACGGGTCTACTGTCATGAACTCCCACAATCTTTTAAAGCAGTTTGTGGTGGTTTGTGGATGAAACAGACAGCTGGGGTTTAAAGAGACTCTGAGGCCCTTTAAACCCCTGCTTTCTGTATCTTACGAAAGCCACAAAAACAGCTGAGCAGCAGGAAGGTGCCCAAGCTGTTTTGGGCTATCTTTTGCAGTGCTTTTAAAGTTTAAAGCTAAAGGATAGAGCACCTCCCCATTGCTCAGCTGTTTTTCAGGCTTTCTGCAAACCCCGAATAAAGGGACTGTGGTCTCTTTCAGTGGAGTCTGCAGGACCATGAACTGGTCTGGTTGCAAACCGGCCTCCGAGTTCAGTTTAGTTCATGGCTTGGTCATGGCTTGGCCATAAACCCCAAACTGAACTGCATTTTCCTGGTTCATGCTTATTCCTAGGGGGAAGAGCCCCTGCCTTCCCCACAACTGTCTTCTGTGCCAGCACCGGGGAGGGAGTGATTTCCCTGTTTTTGCTGCTCTACATGGATTATGCTGTGCAGATGGAGAGGCAAAAATAGGAAAATAACTCCCCCCAGTGCTGTTTAAGTGTGGGAAATGGCTAGGGGGGAGGCAGGAGCCCTTCCTTCCCCTCACGGTGGCATTCCAAGCCTCTTTTGGCTCTTTAGTTTTTAAAAGCCATTCTCCACAGCAGTTATGTGGGTGCAGGAAACTCTTTATAGTTTGGCCCTGGGATCTGTTTCTGTGTTTGAATGCAAAGTAATCGTCTGGTTTAAAGTATATTACTGGAAAAAAGAAGCAGAGATGTTCCCTCTATAATTCTAGAAGAAGGCATTTTCAGAGAACCAGCATAGTTCTATCATCGAAAGAAACCAGGAGGGTACAGCATCTCTGACTATTTAACAAGCAGCCAATTTACCAGAGACTGTTGAAGATACTACAGGTGATACCTTGAATTCTATTACCACTGAGGATGGTCCCTGCCCATTATAGTCTGTTCTGCTGAGGTCCTGAAGTGTCTATGGGTTGCTCATTAAATGCTATCACCTTCCAGAGTAGCCACATGGGTGTAGCTACCAAAATGTTGTTAATAGAGCTGTCCTATGCAGTTACTTCAGTCTAAGCCTCAGAATAATTCTGCATAGGACTTCACTGCAGTGCTAATAATACTTTGGGAGTGGGTGGTAACACTCAAGAACAAAAGCCATACAATATGCCTTTTATAAAGGCATATTGAAATAACATAAAACAGCCTGCATAGTTTTGAGTTCCCTAGGACTCTTAGTCAGTCTGGATGTTAAAAAGGGGAGTGGGAAGAAAAAGATGTTTTCAGGGCCGTGATCTTAAGGTCTCTTTTCTGCATTGTGTAGAATGCCAGGTAGGTCTGAACATAATGACACCTGGTACAGGGTTCCCATCTTTTTGCTAAGGGCAGTGGATCTCCCACCCCAGTTTCTATCTCCCACAACCACTCCGCTGGGTGTCAGGAGGAAATGCCAGGGAAAATGGGAGGGGGGTGATTGCATCCCTGGCTCAGTGATGCCACTTCTGTCACTACCTGGAAGTGACATCACACTGGGTGCCACTCTAGCATTTATCCAAGAGAGAGATTTGATCAACTACTTTACCATAGAGTTTGAAGTGAATGCTATAGCATCTCTGTGGTGCAATGATGTCACTTCTGAGTTGTATCAGACGTGATGGCATTGTACTTGGGCTGCTGATTCCCTCCCCCGAAAAAAAAATTAACCGTGAGTCCTTGACTCCCCCATCTCCAGCTGGCAACCCAAAATGACATCAGGTTTCATCATAAACCTTTTGAGAAAGCTGGAAGAAGGGGCAAACAATGATAACTTCAATCTGAAAACAACAAAAAGTAGTTGACCAAATCTGTCTCTAAAGCAACAGGTCCTTTAAAAGACTAGAACTGGAAGGATAAGTGTTGCTGTTGTTATATTAGCAATACTGGAGACTAATTTTAGATAATGTACTAGTAAACTTTCAGTCAATGAAATTCTTGGGTGTAAGCCCCACTGAATAGATCAGAGTAGGATTCTGAGTATATTTGCTTATAACAACTTTCAACAAAAAAAACAAAATTTGGTTGTATTACTTAGTGAGGTGGTGTTGGGGTTGCTACTAATATCTCCAGCTGTCCGTTTAATATCAGTTTGATCTGCAAGCAATTATCAGGTGATGCTATTTAATTTCATGCCATGAAAAGCTTCAATTACCCATTAAACTTCTATTAAAGGGATAAGATATTTTTTTCCCCTTTCCAGTTGGCCGTGACAAGAACAAACACCATCATTCATTAGTGTGTTTTTGTCCAGTTGAAGAATCCAGATGAAATTACTTTGAGGGATTTTGTGCTGAAAAGCAATGAATGATTTTTTAAATAAATAAATGAATAAAATATATCTTTCCATGAGGAGTTAAAATGTGTTATTTCCACCTTTGACAAATTATGAATTTGTTTTATCTCCTCTCCTGTTTAACTTCAGGCTTTAAAGAACAAAAGATTTACAGCAGAGACAAGGACAAATTATTTCAATAGACATGGGATTGATTGATTCTTTTTTTAAATACTCTTTTCCATTTAGATCTTAATATGTAGCCACAGCATTTAAAAAAAAGAAAATTGAAACAACCACCTAAGCATTACTTGTTTTCCCTGCTCTGTGATTTTTATGGATTGTGTGTTGGGATTTGGGGGACCAGAAAGAGAAAGGGTTGCTTTATGAAGTTTTCTTTTTTGAAATTAAATTAACACAAATTCTATTTGGTGCCTTGTTTTCAAAAGCTTTCCTAAATGTTCCCCAGGTTTTGTCTGCTTCCTTTATCTTTTGAGCAAAGTGACATAAAATAAAAAAGGATCAAGAAAATGATCGAAGGTCTGAGGGAAAAAAAGGTTAACAAGGGAACTGAGCACGTTAAAGCTAAAAGTCAGAAGGGAAGAATGATAACTGCTTGCATGTATATAGAAGGATGGAAGAAAGTATTCTCATTAGTCAGCCAGACAGAACATGAAACAATGTGCTTATGCTACTGCAAACAAAGTGTAGGTTAAATGTTATGAAAACGTTTAACCAAATGAGAGTAGTTGGACATTGAAATGAGTAGCATAGGGATATTATAGAAACAAGATTGCAATAAATGTTCAAGGTGAAATGTCTATTAAGGATTGGCCCGGGACAAAATAAATTAAATGGAAAATCATGATATGGAGGCCTCAGATTGGATGACCTTTCCTGCTCGTGTAATTTTGAGATTTTCAGATAAGGATTCATGTAAGTCAAGACCAATTATGTCAAGCCTAATGAGAACAGAGAGAAGTCCAGAGGAGATTCATGAGAAGTAATTCTATTTGAGGTTAGAACAAAGTATTGGATGTACCTTGAGATATGGACACTAATACCCTCATTCTGAATGTGTAGCTTGGTCTTATGCAGTGTTACATGCCACTAACCTCACTGACATCAAAGGCTTCGTGCAAAGGCTGACCACTTGTCTCTTGGATCCATGACCCTCATGGCTGGTGAAGGCTGGTGGTGAGGAAATATGGATGCCCCTGGTAGACATTATCAATATGTCCCTGGATTCAGGGGTCTACCCAGGGGGACTAAAAGAGGCTGTGGTTGTACCACTCTTAAAGAAACCAATCTTGGATCCTATGGATCCTTCCAATTACTGCCCAGTCTCAAATCTTTCATTTCTGAGGAAGGTAATTGACAGAGCGGTGGCAGAACAGCTCCAGAATTTCCTGGATGACGACTCATCAGTGAACCCATTCCAGTCTGGCTTTTGCCCCAGCCATGGGTTGGAGATGGCCTTGGTTGCCCTCAAAGATGATCTCTGCAAACAGTTGGATTGAGGCAGGTCAGTGTTGCTGTTACTGCTTGATCTTACAGCAGTGTTCAGCACGGTTGATCATGATCTTTTGACCCACTGCCTCATGTAGGAATTTTTGCGGTAGTCTTGAACTGACTTAACTCATTTCTCCAAGACTGGGACAGAAGTTGGTGCTGGGAGAGAGGATGTCAACTAGGCACCCATTAGTATGTGGGGTTCCTCAGGGGGCAATACTCTCTCCAATGTTTTTTAGCATCTACATGCACCCTCTTGCCCCATTGGTGCAGAGTTTAGGGCTGGGGTATCACCAGGATGCTGATGACACCCAGCTATATCTGATGATGGGTGACTGGCTGGATGCCACCCCAGCAAATTTGGCTGAGGGGCAGGAGGCCATGGTGAGATGATTAAAAGAGAGCCAGTTGAGACTGAATCCTGCTAATATGGTGGGGGGACTCACATTCAGAGTGCCAACGCCTAGCTCTTGATGGTGTGCCCTTAATACCGGCTCAAACTGTCAAGAGCCTAGGTGTGGTTCTGGATGCCTCCCTATCAGTGGAGGCCCAGATCACAAATGTTGCCAAGCTCGCATTTTTTCCAGCTATGCTAGGTCAGGCAATTGGCTCCCTACCTGTCTTGCCCTGACCCAGCCACAGCAGTCCATGCACCAGTCGCCCCTAAATTAGACTACTGTAGCTCACTCTGTGCAGGGTTACCCTTGAGACTGACCTGGAAACTCCAGCTGGTCCAGAATGCAGTGGCGTGGGTCCTTACAGAGACCACATGAATGACACACCTTCAACCTGTGCTGTGTGAGATGCACTGGCACCAGTTGGAGGACCAGATCAGGTTCAAGATTCTGGTGTTAACTTTCAAGGACCATGTATCTTCAGGACTGCCTTTCCTGATATACCCCCTGAAGAGCATTGTGCTCGGCAGATAGAACTTACTGGTGGTCCCCGGCTCAAGAGACATCCAGCTGTCCTTAACCAGGGCCAGGGTGTTTTCTGTCCTGGCCCCAACCTGGTGGAACTCTCTGCCAAATAACATCTGGGCCCTGTGGGATTTAATGCAATTCTGCAGGACCTGTAAGGCATTTGGTTGAGGACAGCAATGATTTCCATCTGTCCAGTGCTCCTGTCTCCTGCCTCCCATGAGACAGTGGCATAATTGGTAGTCTTAGCATCATCTTATCAGGCTGATTATTGTATTTTATTGTATTGTAATTGTTTTAATTTTTAAATTAAGATATGAACATTTTTATTGATGTACACCACCCTGATCCCTGTTCTTTACAGGAGCAGGTGGTTTAGAAATCTAATTTAATAAATAAATAAGTAAATAAATAAATAATACTTAATCTGTAAAAGGACTGCAGCCCCAGTGTGCCAAAAAAGGAACACTATTAAGATCAGTAGAACAAAATTTAAGTCCAGTGACACCTTTAAGACCAACAAAATTTTATTCAAGGTATAAGCTTTCGTGTGTAAGCACACTTCTTCAGATACTTCTTCAGTATGTGTATACTAGTAAAGGTAAAGGTTTCCCTTGCTCAAAAGCCATTCAAATCTGACTCTAGGGGGTGGTGCTCATCTCTGTTTCCATGCCAAAGAGTCAGTGCTGTCCAAAGACTTCTCCATGGTCATGTGGCCGGCATGACTAGACACCGAGGCACATAGAACGCTATTACCTTCCCACTGAAGCGGAACCTATTTATCTACTTGCAATTTCTTGCTTTCAAACTGCTAGGCTGGCAGGAGCTGGGACCAGAGATGGAAACTCACTCTGTCACATGGCACTAGAGTCTCAAACGGCCGAGCTACCGACCTTCCAGTCTGCAGCTAAGTGTCTTAACCACTGAGCCACTATGGTCCTTGTGTGTATTCTAGCTCTTGCTGTTTGATGGGATGTTTTGTTGGGCCAAATTAATATTTGTTTGTTCATTCTAAATAACAGCTTGCTGACCTCCAGAAGACTGTACTATGTTATCTGCACCTGGCCGAGGTGCACCTGGCATTGGATGGCAAACTGCATGTTGTGGCCTTATGACCCATCAAAGCTCCTTATTTGTTTCCTAAGCCAAGTTACAGCCTTCTATGGCCACTGACTTCTAAGTCCATTGACTTCAATGGACTTAGAAGGGTCTTAACTCTGCTTAGAGCAGCATTTGAAATGAGTTTAATGAGAAGCTGGCATGTAGAGCAATATTTGAGATATTTTGGAGCAAATGAACCAGCGGGTGTTAAGAAGCAAGTTTCTTGCCATCAAGTTTTATATTGTCACATGCCCGTATCTATTGTTCCTGACACATGGAGGTTCTTTTGGTCTACTAGATAAAGGAGCCAGTGTTGGCTATCTTTCAGTACCTTTTTCTATATACCAATTAAAAAGTTTCAATTTTTTAAAAATGTAATGTTATTGAATTGCTTTATAGTAATATAAATATGTGGAAGAAGCCAGTTTGAAATCAGAGTGCATGATAGTGATATAAGTAGTATGCTGTTGTTGTGATTATCATGTGACTTTGAACACCAGTAAGTAAAGATCAGAATATCAAAGAATGCTACCCCATGAGACCATCACAGAAACACAGATCATCCAATCTGTTATCTCTTCACTAATTGCTATACAATGAATTATAAGGACCTAACAGTGCAATCCTAAACAGAGTTACAGCTTTTTGAAGCCCACTGACTTTAGTGGATTTAGGAGGGTGTTAATTCTGCTTAGGATGCAATTGTAAGGCATTTAATGGGAATCTGGCATGCAGAGCAATAGCGGCATAATTGATTTGTCTGAAAGGAAACACATAAATGACACAAATCCTTAAATGAGGATGTTTTCTATTTTACGCATTCTTCTTTATGAAGATAGAGTGGAATAGAGCTAATGCGTTATCCACAAAGGGTTTTCTGTTTAGTCTTGACAAAGGACTGTTGACCGCATCTGCCAACACAAAACCAGCAAAAGCTTTCTTTAAAAACAAACAAACTGGGGAGACCAATGACTAATCCATGCATGCAGGATATTAGTGAATGCCTTGGCAACTGTCTGGGGATGGGGGAGGATGGATGCAGTCAGTGGCATCTTTTTATTCTCACAGGTTTCTCCAAAGTAGTCCCACTTAAATCTGCTGAACAACTGTATAGGAAATGGGACAAGGCCTTATGACCAGTCAAAGCTCTATATTTGTTGCTGGCAGCATACAGGTACATTTACTATTAATGCAAAAGCAAGGGTACAAGTCTGTTGCGAAATTACTGTAGGCTGTGATTTAATAGTTTTTCAGTCATTCAGCCCCCAAGCCATCTTTTCAACTCTTATCATATTTTATCTGACAAATTTTGTCTGAATGAAGTCTGCTAGACCTTTCCTTGTTACTGAACAATCCTGAGAACAGCATTAAGTGAAACTCTCTTAATTGCTCTCAACTTCATTTCCCCCTGAAATCCAACAATTTGTTTCTATTCTTTTTAAAAAAAAGAAATTTGGGATCTGTTTTTAATCGATTACATTTTGATCAAAGACAAATGCAGAGAGAGAACAGAAAGAAAGGAAGGTTTTGCAAAATTTCAGAATTTCACTCTGTAGATGCTCAGGGACAGTCAATGTCTTCCAAATTTCCCTGTCCTCCTGCTAGAGCACCAGCCTGTGCTGTGCAACATAAAACAGCTGCAAGGGCTGAAGTTACAGAATGGTGAATTGATTTCCTGGTGGCTAAAAGTATTGCTGGGTAGGGCTGCCTGGCAGCCCACCAGAAGAAATTGGGGTGGTGGGGATGTTGTGCTCATCTGCTACATCACTTGCAGTGCAAACCAGAAGTGACATCATCACAGTAGGGCAATTGTATAGGACTGGCCCAAAACTCTATGGTTAAACTATACCACCAATGAGCCCCCTTCATTTTTTCTCTGCTGGTCTATGAAGCAGCAGCGGGAAACGGGCCAGTGCTGGGATGTCTCCCACTATAGTGGCAGACCTGCTCCCCTGTTGCTGAGCAAGGGGCAATATAGCAAATATCTGTATCTGCAAGCACCTTTTACTGACTACCAAGTCAATGGTGGAGGACAGACTGGCAGAATGAAGCGCAAGGGAAGCGGGGCAAAAAGACCCAGGCCAAGTTGTCACAGGGCTTTCCAGTCACACTGCATGGACTGATGTGGGACCATACCGGGTAAGAGACAGAATGGAATGTTCGCACTGCGGGGTGACCCCTGGTGGCAGTGCTCCCATTGTGTGTGGCTTTGGTCTGTTTCGCCAACCTGCATGTAGGTGCATGGGTGCATAGGCGCAGCAGCAATTGGGGCAGGATCCCATGGCTGGGAGCTTTAACTCCGTGAGCCGGAAGCATCCCCGCAGGCAGTTGTGCGCTCAAGTGCACAGCACGCATGGGCAGTTATGCCGGATCAGCGGGTTCACATTATTGGCGCCGCTTGATTGAGGCTTATTTGTGTCCACACTTTCACAAAGTGGAATCAACATGCACCCAAACGGCTTGCCACAGCTGTCACCTGGTACTTTTTAAAAGCAGGATCAAAATGCTTCAGGCTGGGATAAGTACGGCATGGGAACTGCCAGACAGGCCAAACTGCCAGTCTTAACAAGCTCCCTTTTTCTTTTTGAATCTGAATGGTAAGAAAGAGGGAGAAGTGAAGTAAAAGCTATTTCTACCACCAAAACTCCCTTTTCCTCTTCAGCAGCTGTTTTGAAGGAACAGTTTGGCATTCATTTCATCCACCTAGTCAGGCAAAATGAGCTGCTGCTGGAATAAACTGATTAACAGTTCCATTATCAAGACTGATAGGTTAACAAAAGGTAGTGGTGGAAGACATTCTTTCCTTGCCCCTTTCATCTCTCTGAGAGCCTAGTCACAGCTCTAGAATCTTTTCCTGCCCGGCCAACCATTCTGAACATTGATGCATGGGAACCTTCTCTTCTGTTCCAGATTCCAAGCAAGTCAAGGAGGATTTCTGTCTGGGCAGCAGCTGGTGAGAATATCTGAACAAAGCCATCATGTATACAAAACGTTTTGAATCCTTTAAAGTTCTGTATCAGTGTTAAGTATTGCTCCCTGAACTCTCTAGTTCTGAGTTCTTTTAAGTTCCAAAGTTCTTTGAAGACCCATCGATTTCGGGGGGGGGGGGGGGGGGGGAGGAGTTAACCACTTGCTTAACTCTCCTACTGAAATCAATGGGGCTTAAATCTGATTAAGTTTGCTTGGCTTGTATCCATGCTCCTTAAGAATATAATGCCAGCTTTCCTGTTCTTCCTGCAGTCACAACTGAGTGAAGTCCAGGAAAATATACATAGCTGAAAGCCCTTCCCCAAAGTTCCCTACTGAACTGGTAGACTTTCATTGCCATTTTATGGCCCCATTTGAAAACATTAAATGTTATGAGTATCGGTATGTGATGTTATGTGGTTGATTTGTTTTATATAAGAAATGGTTAGCTAGCACTCTCCCTGTATAAATCTGTCTTTCCCCACCTAGCTGGTATTAATTTGTCCCCTCTTTGCTTTCCATTTGTCTGTGTTCGTTGGTTGGAGTCATCTCAATCAAGAGCCTTTTTTGGCAGTGGATAAAATCAGCATGACCAGGAGAAGTCCTTCTGTTCCATCATGAGAATCTCCTTGTCATTGTTTCTCTGTGGAGCTCCATCCAGCGTCTCTAAAATATGAGAGAAAGTAAGTGTACATAAAATAACAGTTTTCTGAAATCAGATGTGTAAGCACATGAAAGTGTGTGATTGTATTCAAGTGTTTAAATCAGTACATGTAGTGAGGAAGGCACAGGCAAGAGAATCACAATATTTGTAGGTTATGTGTTTGTGTATGGGGACAATTTAAACTTGGTATTGTCACTTTCAGACCAAAAAATTACTTTCATGCTTGTAATTTAGCAATCTATCTTCTATAATAACTTCCAGATTTTTTACCATGGTGGTGCAAGAAAGGGACTGTAGTCACATGGTCAGCCCAATAAGTATTTGCCAGATTGCTGCTGGTGCATTGAGGTGGGAAGGAAATTCCCACTCATACCTGTATATGTTGAGCCAGGAGGCACCCCAGTCAGTATGGTACAAGCACATTTTTGCTAGCATCAGTAGGCTGGCTCATACTGAGGTGTTGTCCAGCTGGCAACCATATACTTGATTGAGACATTCACTGAAACTGGCTTTTAAAACATAAGGACAGATATTCCCCTCTCACTCGGCCACCACTTACAGCTGGTCAGATGTCTCTCTGAATGCCATAGGAGAAAACTCAGAAAATTATTTCTAGGAACATCAAGAAGCGACCCATGCAGAGTGAATGTCAATTGTGGAGTAAATCACCAATAGACCAGTTGACTCTCCCTGCCTGTTATTTACAGAGCTCCAAAGCTATCCAGAACTCCAAAGGATTGAGATTTTATAATCAGTATAAAAAAAGAACTTGAGTTAGAAACACACCTGACCTGAAGACTGCAAACTGTCAGGGGATTTCAGTGATGATGAGATTTCCAAGGCACTGAAGGACATCAATAGCGGAAAGGCACCAGGCTTTAACTGCTTCCATAATGAATTCCTGATCAGTAGCGGCACATTCACTAAGAAGTGGCTTGCAGAGTTTCTCACTGACATGAAAACAGGAAGATTTCTAGGGAAATTCAGAAAGCAAAGATATTCGCTGTTCTGAAACCTGGAAAACAAAAACATCTGGTGGAAAGTTACAGACCTATGGACAAACTTGTCCCTGTAGAGCAAGCAGGATTTAGATGCCTATCATAGTTGTGAAGATCAGGTTCTCAGGTTAACAATTTTCATTGAGGCAGGGTATCAGATGTGTCTTAGGATATCAGCAGTTTCCCCCCCATCTGACTGCCACATGACACAGTCTGGAGGAATAGTCTGTTGTATACGTTTTTACAATTTTTTCCCAGCAGAACATTATTTTGACTCCTAAATAACATGCTGAGCAATAGAACTTTCTGAGTAATTATGGGTCAGTCAATCAGCAAGCAGAAGAAACTGAATAACAGTCCCCCCCAGGGCTCGGTCATCACTCGGTCATCTTCCCAGTTCTTTTTAATCTATATATCTCTGATGTTCCTGAGATGATATCCAGGAAGTTTGCTTATGCAGATGACCTGGCGATTGCAGTAAGGCACAAATCAATTGAAAGAATTGAGGAAATTGAAATTTTGGCTGACTACTACCATAAATGGTGGCTTATCCCATGTCCAGGAAAAAAACAGAATGCTCCTGTTTCCATCTCAAGAACAATCTTCCAACTGTGAACTGAATGTCTACCTTAATGGCACCCAACTTACACACAACCATACATATAAGTACCTTGGTATTACCCTGGACAGGACATTGAGCTATAAACACCATCTTACCAGTTTAGCAACAAAAATATGCACAAGAAACAACATTCTCCAAAAATTATGTGGTACAACTGTTACAAAACTTAGATGCTCAGTTTTGGAGTTGGTATACAGTATTGTGGAATATGGCACTTCAGAGCAGCTCAACAGTCCCCGTAATGTCCAACTCAACACAATGATGTCATATGTGATGTCCAACTCAACACAATGAGAACCATTAGTGGATGTATTAAACCCACTCCAACCTAATGGCTGCCCACATTGTGCCACATTACTCACCTGCATCTCCAAAGACAAGATGCGCTTCTTTGTGAATATAGAAACATCATTGAAAACATGGCTTATGTGGGCCACTCCAGACTAAGATCATCCCTGCAATAAGATCTGCACAAATCCTGCAATCACAAAATTTCAATCTAGATAATGAATGGTTGCAAACATGGATGCAATTAGTTCCATGCAATATCCATAACCTGATAAACAACAACAAGAGGGCCTCAGGATTTGATTTGCCATGTAAAGTATAGAAGATGGCTAATAGAATATGAACAGGTTTTGGCAGTTGTGCAGACCTGTTGTTTAAATGGGGCAAAATATGAGGACCTGAATGTGATTGTGGTGCAGCCTGCAACTATTCTCCATCTTTCTCAGGAATGTGAGTGCCATGCTTTCCAGGGAGATGTGATGGAGCTCTTTGAATTCTCCCCAGCTGTGACTGAGTGGACTGAAAATCTAGTGCAAACCGACTGGGCAATCCCCCTAAATACTAATATCTAGATATTAGTATTTAGGGGGATTGCCCAATCAGTCTGCATACCCATTGTATCAACTTGGTTACATATTTTATATTATTATATACTTCCTGTGTGTAACTCTGCCATATAATAAATAATAATAAATAATAACCTCTGCAGATGATATTGGGGTAGAATGGTGTGGCTTACCTTTGAATAGAGACCAGTAAGGATTAGTTTCTTTCATTTCTATCTTTGTTAACAGTTTTGGTACTTTGCTTTTTACTGGTAGGTTTATGGGTTCTGGGGGTTTGTGGCTTGGATCTACTGGGTGATTTCTGCTTATTCCCCCTTCATGCTGTTCCTGGAGGCACCCTGTCTCTGAAGAGCAGCATTTTGAGGAGAATTTTGGGCTGCTGGGAGGGAGAGGGAGGAATAATGCTCCACTAATAGAAATACTTTACCCACCAAATGAGAAGGGAGCACTCAATGGAGAAGACCCTGATGCTAGGAAAGATTGAAGGTCAAAGAAGAAGGGGATGGCAAAGGATGAAATGGTTGGAGAGTGTTATCGATGCAACAAACATGAAATTAAGCAAACTCTGGAGCACAACGGAAGACAGGAGGGCTTGGTGTGATGTAGTCCATGGAGCTGCAAATAGTTGGACTTGGCTGTGCGTCTGAACAACAATAAAAATCCACTCCATCTTTATTTTTATGTCATTTTCTCTGATGTTCCATCAGTGGAAATTACCTGTGGATTCAAGCTGTTCATATGTAATTTATATGATACTTGTACATATGTACAGCATTTATACTTATAATATGATTTATATAAAAACATATAATATGATTTGTTGAATTGTAAATAATGTTCTATGCACACATTTTACGGTGGAGATTCTATGAGGAAATAGAAAAGGACATTAAAGTTCAATACACTCAAGAAAGAATCAAAAAGGACATGGGGCTTTTTATGCTGAACCACAAGGGATGAAAAATTTGAAAATCCTGAAGCAGGATTATATGACTTTTCCTGTTTCTGAATTGCAGGAAATGCCAAGTTGATCAAACTGTTCCATGGGCAAGGCTGAGCTCTAGAACTTTTGCTGACTCTCCTGATATTATTGTTGTGATAATGAGTTAAAACCTGTTTATCAGTCCAGGCCAAATCAAAGGGAAGAAAAAAACACTATGTAGAAAAGCATCCATATCCTTGAATGTGTTCCCTGTGAGTACTTTCAACTTTGATTTCTCATACCTGACATATATATCTACAACTGAAGTAAACAAGTATGGGAAAAGACAAAAAAAGGCCTTCAGCTTCTGCCTCGACAAAAGAGATGAACTCTTTTGTTCATCTGACTGTTGTCACTTTCAGGTATCATTATTCTGCTGTTACTTCTGCAGGCAAAGATTCCTAACAATATAGCTGAAGCATATTGTACCTAACAATATAGCTGAAGCATATTGTACCAGCAAATGTTCCTCGGAAATGAAACATTAAGTAGCTATGTACAAATTAAATCTGCTTTTGCTTGAATGGTTGATCAACACCCTCCAATTATTCTTTCAACTACTAAGTGTAGGTAGTAACTAAAACAGCTCATAGGTTACCAGCATTTTGGGTAACTCCACCATGAGCATTACCACATTGTTTATACTACTTTGCACACCAAACTGTTCTGAGAGGCGTCAACCCTCATCTGTCTCTACCAGTGTGATATTCAAGCATTTTAAGATATTGGTAGATGATCCCCAGCACCAAGGGCACCCCCTCCACAATCTACACAACTGCTGACATCAATGATAAGCTTTTTGGAATAGACCTTCACCCTTAGATGCCTCATAGTGCTTGCCAGTTAACCCTAAGTATACTATTCTCATAACCTGCTCTATTCCTGCCATGCACAGGGATTAGCCAAGTTTCACACCCCTTGCTCTATGTGCTGACTACAGTGTCACACAATGCAGATCTGCCAAATGGCTGTCACAGCCCTCAGCAGGGTGATGAACATCATCGTTCTTGTATATGTGGGGTACATCTGCTCTAATGGCAGGTGTGTGCTGGGTACAGGAACTCTTACCCTTTATCACAGCTTTCTTCTGATCCCTTTTATTTACCAACTCATTTTTTTCTGGCTTCAAGGCCTGTCATATTCAATAGAAAAACAGAAAAACAAAATTCAGTTCTTAAATATAGCCATTGATTCCTCTTATTTCCTCCCCTTTTTTTAAAAAAACAGGGATTTCTCTCCTTTAAAATTTTTGGTTTAAAGATAAATCATGATACCCTTTTGTAACTCCAGACCTTGTATCTGTTTTACATTATACACCACAGGGTGGTACTCTAATAGGAGGACAGAAAGGTTTGGGAAGACATTGCCTCACTCTGAGCATTTGCAGAGTGAAATTCTGAAATTTAGCAGAACTTCCCTTTCTGACCCTCCTCAATTTGAAGGCGTCCTTGATCAAAGTGGGATTGATTTGAAACTTACCCCAAATTTCTTTAAAAAAGAGAAAAAAAGAGGAACAGAAATGGGTTATTGGATTTCAGGGAGCAACTGGGTAAAGAGAAACTAAGAGAATTTCTCTTAGCACTGCTATTGTTCATCCTCCAGAGAGGAAGCCGATACCAACCACTGCACTCAGATGATGTTTACTTCTGTTTTCAGTCAGGTTCACCCCCCCCCCCCCCACACACACATATACATGCACAGCACCCTGCCCGAGGCCTTGCTATAAATAGTCACCACTTGGCAAAGTAGCTGCTACTAAGTGTAACACTATGAAGAATGGAAAGGGTGGGAGAGAGTAGAGGTGAGGGCACCTGCCAGGGAAAAAGGACCTGCCAGGGAAAAAGGAACCAGGCCCAACAGCAAGGTAAGACCTGCACCTGTTCCCAGCAGAGAAGGCAGGACAAGTGGGCAGGGAGTAGAGGGAAAATGGGACCACTTGTTCATTTACCCCACCTGCCCACAGCGCTGAAAAGACATAATGGCTCACAATATGCATGGGCCTATAATATGCCCCCCCCCCCCATGCAGGTTGAAAGAAAGAGTAATAAAATGATCCCAACCATGCCAGACAGAGGTCATGTCTCCAGTTAGGACAGCAAGATTTTACCATCTGGGCAACAACCACCAGCCAGTCTTCCAATAGGTACCTCAATATAATCCATACACAGCAACAGAATTTGCTTTCACACACACTGAACAACTCACTTTCAAACCACTTTCAAAGCACTTTGCAGCAGGATTTTACTGTGTGCAAACAGTCACTGGAGTGGATAGAAGCTGCAATTTTTAGCATGTGTGAAAGTGCCAGCTCCTCTTACCTACTCCCAAGTTCAGCCTGTTTCCACATGCTTGGCCTCTCTGTGCCCATGTCTTTTACTCCTCCGGGTGCTTTTGCTAAACAAACACAGCAGTCCAACATGAGTTCTTTCTGCAGCAGGAAACATTGGCTGTGGTCACACAGCCCTTTAAATCTGGACTCCTTCCGGATTTAAAGGAGCCGCTTCTCTTAAGTTTGGGTTGGGATGTTTATACATCCCAACCCCCAGCGGCAGCAGCCACTGTGGGCAGCTGTGGTGGGTGGCCGCAGTGGCAGAGAAGGAGGCAAGCGGCGGCGGGTGGCAGCCGAGAAGGAGGCTGGCGGCAGCGGAGGCTCTTGGCAGAGGCTGCAGTATCAGAGGAAGTGGGTGGCGGCGGCAGAAGAGGAGGTGGTTGTCGGTAGTGGAAGAGGAGGTGGTCGGTGGCAGTGGAGGAGGTGGCAGGTGGTGGCGGCGGCCGGGGGAGGAACCCTTCCCTGAGCCCCGCCGGCCGCCTGGTAAGTTTTCTGGGGGGTTTCCTCCTTTTACACTTGGGCGCTTGAGTGCCCAAGCGTAACAGGGGGAAAAATGGCGGACAGGACCATCTGGACAGCCCTGCTCTCACAATGATTGCGAGAGAGGGCTATCCAGATGGCTCAAATGCAGGTTCCTCACGCGACTCCCGGGAAAACAGTCGATTTTCCCAGGGTCAGAAAATGTGGGAGGAACCTGCATTTGAGCCCACTTTGGCGCGGGACTAGCCGCGGCCATTGTAGATGGTCCCTTTAAATGCGGGAGGAAACAGCCGTTCCTCCTGTATAAAATGGCCGTGTGACTGCGGCCAAAGTCTCTCCACAAGTCTTCCATTGGCTAAACACCAATACAGGTCATCCAGTGATGTCCTGTGCCACACCTGAACAAGAGAGCTAGTATAATGATATCCCTGGTTCAAGTAGAGCCATTAGAGAATGATTTGCTTACTGATTCTCTCCCCACTTTCTCTTTGTGAAAATGTATTGCTGCATGAATCCTGGGAAGAAGATGATCAGCAAAGGAAATAGAGGAGATAGTAAATTAACAAGTATCACTTCATTTGGGTCAACAGAGACTCTTGATAATTCTTCGTGCATTCTATGGATTCTGAAATATTTCTTGTGTGCTGCATATTATCTGCTTAAATAAATGATCAATCACAGCACTGGCTTGTTGGTAAACTAGGTTGGTGTTCCTCAACCCAATAGATTCAAGGCCAAATAGGAAGTTATACTTACATATTTATACTTTCGTATGTTAATCAAGTTCTTAATCCTTCTGCTCTGGTGCTTTCTTGGCATTTCCATTATCAACAGAGGAGTTTGCATCAGGAAAATCCAATTATTTGAGCCAGGAGGCTTACTAAATCCATTTCAAAATCCTTTCTCTTACAATTTACGTAATCTGGTGGACTAAACTCCTAAAACATACATTTATTTTTGTCATTTAATTGTGAAGCTAATTAGCTTGAAGAAATCCTGGATTACAAAGAGCAGAACCTTACCTCTCTGCAAAATGTTAAATATATCAGTGTGCTATGAAAAGGCATAATACATGAGATGTAAACATATTTTGCAAAAAGCTAGCGCCCCTCAACACTGCAGTTTATACCTAAATCCCTTTCTCTCAGCCTTAAATCCTAAAAACCCAGTTGATTTTATCTCTGTCCTCCACAAATATACTGTCTATGTGTGAGACAATAAATTATGAGAATTAATGCTATTCTCCAAAGTGTACAGAAGTAGAAGGGGAGCCAAGTCATTTGATTTCTGATTTGCACATCTGGTCTTTGAGGAGGAAATGGGCTACTGATGCTCACGTTTCAGCTTTCTGGATGCTATAAAAAGAAGATAATGCACACAATATTTTGGAGCCCTTTTCCCTATCCACTTTAATTTAAAATATGTTTTCTCCACTTTGTTAAAGCTATTCCCATTACTTGTCTCCCCTTCCCTCACCCAAGGGATCCTTCCAACATCCAACAGAAAGAAGAAAATATTCCATGATGAAAATTATTGCTTGTAGACTGTGCTTAGGGAGATTTAATGATGCTAGTAAGAATGGACTTTGTCCTCCTCTGAGAAGATCCTTAAGTGGGTGGCGGTAATTTTTAAACTAAAAAAAAGAAAAAAAAGAACAGAAGTTAAGGGAGCCAAACCCTATTTGCCTTACTTTGCTGTCAGCAATTCCACCCCCAGCTGTTTTGGTGTCAGATCTGGGCTTGGAGAATAATGCTGAAATTAATTAACTGAAACTGTATTAGAGCACATTCTTTGGAGTAAGCCCCAGTAAATAAAATGGGACTTACTATTCAGGAAACATGCCTAGGATTGCTCCCTTTCTTTCATGAGGTTAGGGATCATTTCAAATTTCTTACCTCCGCTATTCTGACCTAAAAGGCCCCATTTCATTTGCATTTGTTTCTTGTGCAAATCAAACCATGATTTTTTTATTTTCAAATCATGTTCTGTTGCCTTACATTGAACTTTATCATCCAGCATACACATTATTTGTATAACCACCATAAATCAAAATATATAGAAATTGAACAAATATATTAAAAGAACCTTGTGAGGGAATGGACTCATAAACTCCATTCTCACAAGTTCCAGGGGTCAGAGAATGCCACACCCATGTCTGGTTTCCACCCTTTCCTTCTTTCTTATTCCCAGACCATTGTTTATCTTCTCTCTGAGATACCTGCTACCAATTTTGAAGAGTATTTCCTAGCACTCCTTACAGCGCTGCCATTTAAAGGCTTTCACTATTTGCTATTTCTCCTTGTTTCACTCATCCTTATGAGAGAATGATCTATTACACTTTCACAACTTTGTACTATGGAGATGGTGTCTGACCCGTAGCTCCTCCCCTTTACTCCTTTTTGAAAAGTGTGAATGAACCAGGCATGGCATGGCCAGAAATCAGAGTTCAAGCATTTAATTATACCTAAATAACTAAGCAATGAACTGACTTCTGATATAGTGAGATCACAGGTCCTTCCTCACCACAGATCTCTTTTATCATTTGACTCTTGCTACAGCATTGCTTACCAATATGGAGAGAGGCATGTGACCCAAATCTGTAACAAAGTAGTAGTAGTAGTAGCAGTAGTAGTAGTAGTGGAGGAGGAGGAGAGATTGGATTTCTACCCCACCCTTCACTCAGAGTCTTAGAATGGCTTACAATCCCCTTTTCCTTCCCTCCCCACAACAGACACCCTGTGAGGTAGATCCATAGGAGTTAACTGTGTTAGGCTGTTGCTGCAAAATAATAAAAAGCCCAGTAGCACCTTTAAGACTAATAAACTTTATTGCAGCATGAGCTTTCAAGAAACACAGCTCTCTCTTTCAGATGCATGGCAGGTATGAAGAAACTGGCTAGAGATATATAGGTGGTAAGCAGGGGCGTAGACTTTTTAAATCCCCAGGGGGGCGGGGGCTCTCTCGTGTGTGCACGCGTGCACGGGACCATGTCCCCGCCGCTCCTCCCCCCCCGCCCCAGGGAGGCAGGTGCAGTCTCGGCGGCGGCAGCAGCCAGCTGACTGCCCCACGCGCGAGCGGGACCATGTCCTCGCCGCCTCTCTCCCCCCCCCCGCCCTAGGGAGGCAGGAGGGCAGGCTGGGGGTGGGGGGGAAGGAGAGGCGGCGACAGCCAGCTGGCCGGCGGGCGCTCCCGGCGGGCGCTCCATTTTGCCGGGGGTGGCTGAGCCCCCCCCCCGGGAAATTTCGGGGGAGGCTTGAGCCCTCGAGCTCCCCCCCCCCATAGTTGATGCCCATGGTGGTAAGGGGAGGAGGGAGATGATGCAGAAAGTGCCATACAAATGCAAAGCAGTTGGGAAAGTCATGAAAAAGGTAGAATGTGCAATCCAGGCTGGGTGTGACCCAGTCCTTCTATTGATGAATCTGAATGGAATACCTGAAAGGCAGTTACTTCTGGTAATGAGATAACTATCCAAAGACACTATTCAATCCAAGTCAGACTGAGTCAAATTTACATATGAATTCCAGTACAGCAGCTTCCCATTGGATTTTGGTTTTGAAATGTTTCTGCTGAACTATGGTGACTTAAGTCCTTGATGGAATTTCCTGGTAAATTGAAGTGTTCTCCCGCTGGTTTCTGCAAATTGCCATATTGCCATTTTTGATGTCAGATTAGTGTCCATTTATTCTTTTGTGTCGAGGTTGGCTAGTTTGTCCTATGTACAGAGCAGAGGGGCATTGTTGGCACATGAGAGCATATATCACACTGGAGGATGAGCAGCTGTAAGAGCCAGAGATTGTGTAGTTGATGCCATTGGGTCCTGTAGTTGTATTTTCTGGATAGATATGTGGGCAGAGTTGGCATCCAGGTCTGCTGCAGGGCCTGGTTCATGTGTCGGTGACTCTGTTAGATGGTTCATGGTTGTTAGTGAGAAGTTGTTTGGGGTTGGGGGGCTGTCTATAGACAAGAAGTCTTCCACCCAGGGCTTGTAAGAGAGAGGCATCATTTTCTAGGATGGGCTGTAGCTCACTGATGTTATGATGGACTGGTTTGAGCTGGGAACTATAAGTGACAAAACACCACAGATGTTTGCCCCTGCATCTCTCTAGCAGGCATGGAGCCAGAGAAAGTGAGAATGGAATATTATAATATATGGAATTTGAAACATCCACTTCAGTCCACTGAGATAGTGCAATGATTGGTGGGAAGTGATGAAACTGTGTAAATAAATACTTTTAGGGATGATCTTCTGGCATGACATAGTGGTTATAGTGTCAGACTAAGACCTGGGACATCTGAGTTCAAATCCCTGCTCCGCCATGGAAGCTTGCTAGGTGAGCCTGGGCCTGTCGCAATCTCTTGGTCTAACCTACCTTATGGGGCTGATCTTGGAATTATAAAGTAGAGGAGGGAGAATGATGTGGTAAGCTGCCTTGGGTCATTATGTGGGAAGAAAACAGACTATAAATAAAAAGTAATAAAATAACAAGCACATCTGGCAAGAAGAAGAAGAGAAGAGAAGAAGAAGAGATTGAATTTATACCCGCCCTTCACTTGTAGTCTCAAAGTGGTTTACAATCTCCTTTCCTTTCCCCTCCCCACAACAGACACCCTGTGAGGTAGGTGGGGCTGAGAGAGCTCTGAGACAACTGTCCTTGAGAGAATAACTGGTACAGAGCTATGGCTTGGCCAGGGTCATCTAGCAGGTGCAAGTGAAAGAGTGGGGAATCAAACCTGGTTCTCCCAGATTAGAGTCTGTGCACTTAACCACTACACCAAACTGGCTCTGCTAACCCCTTTGGATGGAACATATTGCTGTCAATGAAATTATATGCTGTTACCCCTCCTTTCACTGCCCCTCCTGCTTCCTTCAATTGATACTACTATGGAAAGCAGAAATTAAGGCATAAGGAGAACAGTCATTTTCCAAGATTTTTGATATCCATTATTCTGATTGAAGATTTCAATTAGTTTCCTTCTGAATACTCAGCATATAAAATAGACTTTGCCAGTGATATCTCCTGAATAATTATCAAGATTCAGAAGTATACCAGCCCTGACCTGCATAGCCCAGGCAAGCCCGATCTAATCAGATCTCAGAAGCTAAGCAGGACCGACCCTGGCAACTCCTTGGATGGGAGACCTCCAGAGAATACCAGGGCTGGGAATATGTAAGATCCTGCAATTTTGCCAACCTGTCTTTGATGGAGAGAGAATTGTCACAACTACTGGCAGAATCTGATGATTCAGCTACTGCAAGATGAGATTGTATCATATGCATGTCCAAATGGAAGAAAATGGCTGTTTAATTAATTTATTTAAATATTTATATCCCACTTTCCTCCCCAAATGGCTTAAAGTGACAGAAAACACAAAATAGAAATAAAAGAAATAAACAAAGGAAACAAGAAACTATGTTCCAGTTTCAGGAGGGAGGGAGGGAGGGAGGAAGAGAAGGCAGGCAGGCAGGCAGGCACACAGGCAGGCAGCCAGATGAAATGGGGTGCAACCAGCAAGAAGTTACCCACCAACAGTTCCCCGCCCTGTATGGAAGGATCCATTCCATTTGCTTATGACCTGATCTAAAATTCAATCAAAATCTCTTTATTATTTATTATTTATTTATTTCAATGTATATCCCGCCTAGCCAGGAAATTGTCTAGGTATTAGTCAGTACCTTAAACCCATTGCCTTGTACTTTTGCATAAGACATGAGATACCCAAATCATAACCATCTTCTGCACAAAGAACTACATTTGGCAGTTTTATAATTAGCTCACATGTGGCAAATCTGAAATGGAATAATTTAAAGATATCTGAGTAGAGATAATACAATTTTTGGAAATAAGCCAATCCAAAAGTTAGTGTGTTTGGCTTGTAACACTGGTCTCCTCTTGAGTCAAGAACTCCATAGGATTGCACTGATGATTTCTTGGCAATTTAAGACAAATGACAGTTGGAGTGATTTTCAGTTAGTGGCATGCTAGGGTTGTCACCTCTGGGTTAGCAAATTCCTGGAGTGGAGCCTGGGGAAGGCAGGACATAGGAAAGGGACAGACCTCAGCAGGGTATATTGGCATAGTCTATGCTCCAAAGCAGCCATTTTCTCCAGGAAAGCTGTTCTCTGTAGTCTGGAGATCAGTTGTAAATGTGGGAGATCTCTGGGCCTCAACTGGAGGTTGGTCACCCTATAGCATGACTGTCTGTTTAAATAGCCTCATTTGGCCCCTTTTCTCAGTTTGATGCCTTGCTTAGATTACATTTTCCGCTAGTTCATAATGGATAGGTCCCATCATCCAACCTCAGCTACTTAATATATCGTTGCTACTCGTCCCATGTAGTCAGAAACATCCATCCTGCTGGTGAACTTACAAGATAGAATTATAGTTCCTAGGCTGGAGTCTGAGCATGTACAATGTATTTGTGATCCACTCTAGAATACTTTTTTAAGAACATGAAAGTGCTCATCTTTGGGAATACCACAGGTGAAACAGCCAAGACAGAAATTGTAAACATACAAGTCAAACAGCTTCCCCCCCTCTTTGGTAAGCCTGGGAAAAAAACCCCTTTGATCTTTTTACCCCTATCAAGCAGGTGGGGGGTTGCCTGGCAACTGGTGGGAGGGCTGGGAGGAGACAACATCATGGGAGATTTTTTTTTTTTAATGCAGCCTTATGAACTTACTGGAAGTTCTTGCTGGAAGTGACAAAGCATAGCTCTAAGTAGCTCCTAGAGCTATCCTTTGCCACTTCCAGCAAGATCTGCCAGTAAGTACATGAGGGTGCATTTAATTGTTTTTCTCCTGCCCCCACTCCAAGCAGCAGCAAGCAATGGGAGCTGGGAGGAGGAAATGCCCTGTTCCCACTGGGGGCTTGGCAGCCCTGGGGCAGGTGGGGGGGGGGGGCAAGAACCACTGCTGGGAAGCAGTGCTGGGATTATTTATTTTGTTCTCATAAATTTCACTCAGTAACTTCTAATGGGTTTCACACACCCCTTTAAAATAAAAACAAACAAACTTCTCTCCAGACAAGGGGAAGCAAGTTTACTGGTATCCACAAAAGGAAGTAAGACTTAATTATTCATATGATGCGGTCCTCTGGGTGGAGATTGTCTTTGTTTACCTTGTACTTAACTTGCCATCTATAAATGAGATAAACAATAGGAAGCCTTTTATAAAAGGCAGAGAACATTATTTAGCTGTGTTTCTTGTTACAAGAGCCATGTATTTTCTTTTGACGTTGAATTTTCCTGAAACGACTCATTTTTAAACATCTCCGCTTGTCTGAATTTTACAAGTACCACTTTTGACAGAAATAAACCACTGGTAGGGGAAAAAATGGAAAAAGAAATGTTAGGTTTGACATTAACAACCTGGTTGGGAAAAAAAAAGATATCACAGCAATTTAGCTGAAATGTATTAATCAGATGCCGGGGAAGGTTGCATCAGGTAGAAAGTGCCATTGTGCCCAAGCCAAATAATAATTAACTATGCCCCCTGAATTTAGATTAGAGAAGTCATGCAGGTAATTTAAACAACAAAGCTGTTTAGAGTGTCTTTTTGGAAGGAAAACCACCAGCTTAGGGGGAAAGGCTTTTATTTTGTAGTGGAAGCTTAGAATTTTGGAGAGGAAGATAAAACTTCCAGACTCAAATCTACAGCTACATTGTCTAATTCTTGATTCACCTCTCTTCATACATTCACCATCATCCTGAATCTATTGATTTGAAAGGTATGGGGTGGGAAAGTGGGCCTCTTGGTAACAGGTCTGTTTGAGGCCCACTGTGATTATTCAAATTTGCAACCTCCAGAATAATCAATGAACTTCTAAGCAGCTGTTTCAGGCCTGTAGACATCAGAGCTCAGAAAATGAACTGGAAGGTAAAAGTCAGAATACTTTTAGATCACCAAAGGGATTGTGGAAGCCTCCGGGACTAAGGCTTTGGGATTTTCAGAAAAATCCCATCACGATTTGGGGGCTGGGCAAGTTTAAGGTCCAGTTCAAGGATTTTTGTGGCAAACTGGACCTTCTGGTGGTGGTGGGCAACCCCACAAGTCTCCTGGGGCTCTCGTGGTTCCAGCCCTTGGGTCTAAGAGTGAGGGGAGTCAACAGCCTCTGTGCTACAGACTTTGAGGCAGTCTAAGCGGAGCTTCCGGTAGTTTTTGACGGAGCACTAGGCTTCTACACCAGTCCCCTGGTGTCCCTGGACCTCAACCCCACTGTGTGGCTGGTCCACATTCCAGCCCGCTGGCCCCTGCTTGCTGTTCGGCCCAAGATCGAACAGGAGCTTGACCAGCTCCTGGTCCAAGGGGTTTTAGAACCTGTGTCCCATGCCTGCTGGGAAACCCCCATCGTGACTCCCCTGAAGTCCAATGGGGACATCTGCATCTGCACAGATTAAAAGTGCACACTCAATACTGCACTTTAGGTGCATGCAACCTCTATTTTGCTCTGGGGTGGGGGGAAGGAAGAAGAAGAATTAGAGAAACATAGCAAGAGGAAAGAGGGTAGAAGAATAAACACATATGAAAGCCCAAATTGGGGGGTGGGGGAAGAATCCTAATGGTGGCAGGGAAGAAAAAGAGAGGAAAGAAGGATTTCCTGTGCCTGTTCAGCTCATGGCTTTCCTCATACCTTTGCCAGATTCCTGCTCCCCTCCCTGATATTAGCTCACTTTTCTTTTCAACCCCTACCCTGTTTAGACTAGCAACATTATAGATGGGATCTTTCATTCTCAGCAGTGTCCAGGGAAAGAACAGGCCAGTGAATTGTTGGGAGAGCTTGCATGGTTGGGAGTATCTCTAGCAAGTAAGTCTTCCAAGTTTGGCTTCTTCCTTCCATGAAAGATGGGGAAAGGAGGGGATGATTTCAACAGATGTCCCAAGAAGTCTAACACCGCTATGTGCACAGCAGAACAAGTGCCACTGTGGCAGTACAAGTGCCACACCGAAACCCCACTGGACCAACTTCAAACCTGAGAATCTCTGTTTTACATATTGGGGGAGGGGGGCTTTGTGCAAGGACAGCAGAACCTAAAACCAAAAAAATCCCCACCAATGACACACACAACTGCTGAACTAACACAGACCACTAAAGAAACTTTAGTTGATCCAATCCAAAACAGCAAAAAAAAAACCCCCCAGCAACCAGAAGGAACAATCCGATAAAAAAAAAACCTGGGAAACATTCGAAAAACCCAACCTTCACAACAACAGTGCAAGAACTAACACAAACCAGAACTTACAACAAGGGCACTATTGAACAACAACCCTTACCCCACCAGCTCCCACCCAACAACAGAAAGGAATCTACTCTTAAACTGTAAAACTTTACTAAACCCAACGTTCACAAAACTGCAGTGACTAACACAAACCACAAAAGAAGTTGAACTAGTGAACAAAAATGCACACTAGTGAAGAGCAACCCGCCCCGCAACCAGAAGGAACAATCTAAACAGGAAAACTTTCAAAAAAACCCTCAACCTTCACAACAAAGCAAGTGCAACAACTAACACAAACCAGAACTTACAAGACACACTATTGATTTTGTACAACAATCCACAACCCACCATTACCACCCCCCAAGGAACCCCAAAGAAATAAACTAACAATAAAACTTTTTAAAACAGGAAAACAAACTTTTAAAACTTTTTGAATGCTTAAATTGTAACTTCGAGCAAAGTCAAGTAGAACTGAGCAAAATCAATTCCCCTCAACACCCACCTGACAGAACCCACCTGCTCAGACCAAGCAATCTACCCACCTAACACAAGATACGTAAACGAAGACTTTAAAAAAACCTTTAGAATTTTCTTTTTTCAAAAAACAATATTTTCCAAAACCAGCTGATGTTTTCAGTCTTCAGTCCAGTCAGGCAGGAGTCCACCACGTTCCAGCACGGAAGAGACAGGCAGACCAGGCACAGAGCAGCAGCAGCTGAGGCCAAGACAAGGCCAGCAGCTACACAGTCTCTCCAGCCAAGCAGCCAGCCAGCCAGCCAGCAATGGAATCTAGCCACTAGGCAGGACTCCTGCTTAAATGCTCTCTGCCCATGCACAGAACAATTTCAAAAAAGAACACTGTCCTGTGATTGGACAAAGAGCATTGCAACTTGCAATCCTATTGGTAGAATTGCAAGTTCTCCCTCCTGCCTCCCAAGCAAGATAGGTGGTGCTGGGGTGGGGTGGGCCAGCAGCAAGCAACACCAGCCTTGCAAAGGGATTGCCCTTAATGGAGGGTTGCCAACCCCCAGGTGGGGCCTGTGATTCTCCTGGACTGACCACTGATCTCCAGACTACAGAGACCAGTTCCCCTGGAGGAAGTGACAGCTTTGCAGAGTGTACTTTATGACATCATATCCCCACTGAGCTCCCTCTTCAGGCACCACCCATAATTCCAGAAATTTCTTAACCTGGAGTTGGCAACCCTACCTTGAAGTCAACCCAGGAACTGCTGTTGGTAAAAGAAATACAGCAGTCAGATTCTTCCTATCACTGTTACACAAAATATGATAAAACCAGTCATCCATGTTTCTTTTCACTCCATAATATCATACAGGGTCAAACACAGTAGAAGTCATCTGGTGGGATGGGTCTTTTTGTTGTAAAAATCCATTTGGACAAGCTTTAAAAGTATGGATAAACATATGGAGCGGTGGTCCATGAGTGGCTATTAGCCACAAGGTGTAGATGGAAGACTTTGTTTGAGGCAGTAATGCTCTGTATTCTTCTTGGTGCTTGGGGGGCAAACTGTTTGAACTACTCCTTCTTCTGGTCTCTATACTGGCACCTAGAAACATTATAAGGGAGGCATACACTTTTTATTTATGTATTTATTTAGCATTTATATGACTGTCTTTCTCCAGATCATTTCAGGATCCTAAGGCAGGTGATATAAAAACATTTTCATAAAACAAACATTAAAACAACAAATACAGAAAACATTAAAAACAAATATAAAAACATTTTATATCACTCCAGCAGAGTATTCCCCCTTTGGCCAGGCTAAGGCTTGTCTCAAAGCTTCCCAGAATAGTTCTGTTTTACAGCCATGCAAATGGAGGCCATTGATATGGCTGTTAACAACCCTTCTCATTAGCATGGAGGTTACTTCATGTCCCATTTCCTTTAAGAAATGGTGGTGGTTTAGTTAATACATCTATGACAATCTCCTCTGTTGGGCAGCATTAAAATTTGATTACCCCCCCTTTCCCAACATTTTCTTAACAGATGATGTTTGGCATGTGTATTTATTTTCTCAGTTTAAGCTAACGTTGTACACCCTGATTGTCCTCCATAAGAGGTGAGTCCTATCACTTCACATGTTTTTACCAAATAGGAGAGTCTGTGGGATGGTACTTGTATGCCTTTTGCAATCCTATGTCTCTGTCTTAGTTGACAGGACAGTATCTTCTCCTGGATCCTTGCCCACTAATGTATTTGTGGCTGGGATTTCTTCAAGCTTCACTGGTATAATTGTGGTCAATCTGGACCTTTCACTGAAGTAAACGCTGTGGCTTTCTGTCACTTAGCTTGTCTTAGGTTAGAGTATTTTGTATCTTGGCACAGATCACTGTAGTCTACCAACACAACCTCAATTGTGCTATCTCCCACTTTTGAACATTTCTCACTTGGAAATTTCTCTGAACATGACTACCAGTTTTACTTCCTCCACCACCAATGGAAATGGGCCCCCCAGAAATTAGCCAGTAAAGAGATGACAGTAACAGTGGTCAGGGCTTCACCGCTGCCAGGTTATAGATCTATATGTAGCCTCCAGCTAGCATTGTCAAGAGAAATTCCCTTAATTTTTCTTTACCCAGTTTTTCCTTCAAATCCTCTTGGCTATCACAGGCTTTTCTGCTGCAGTCCAATACCTGTTGACCCCCAGGGCCTCCCTTTGTTCAGTACTTGGGGTCTGATATTCAATATAGATGCTGCCTTAGATTGGGGTACTATTACCAGTTCCAGATTTTCCCCATGGTTTAAACTGCTCAAATGAGATCACAACAGAACTTCCTATTTGTCCAGGATCACCTTCCATAAACTTAAGAGAAGCCTTTATAGCCCACAGATTTCAAACAATGACAAGTGCCATGTTAGCTGGCCATTATCAGAACACCAATTGCTCAGTGAGGATGTATCTGTGGAGCCCTGGAATTGGAAGCTCTCCTTCATTATGTCCTGTTTTGTGACCTTTATGCGGTTCCCAGGGCCAAGTTCCTTGCAGCCATTTTAGCCAGGTTAGCCTCACACTCAGTGGCAGACAAAATCATCCACCTCTTAAATGATGATGATCACCTACATGATGTCACTGTATGCAGTGGCTGCCAAGAAGATTCATCCAAAACTTTTGCCCTCATGTTCAACTTGCTGTATTCTACACGACATCCTGGTCCTGACAATTTTAATATTGTTTTTAACCTTGTTGTGTTTTTACTGTAGTATTTATTACAGCTCGTGCAGCTATTATTATATTGTTATGGCCTTTGGCATCATGTGATAAAATTCTACCTACCTACCTACCTTGAAATCCAATAGTCTATTCCCACCCCCCAATTTGGAAACTGTTTTGAATCAATTCCATTTTGATCAAAAGAGAAATTTGAAGAGAGGTGTGGCAGGAAGGAATGTCACTCTGCAGATATTCAGCCAGTATCATCCCAAATGTCCCTAATCCCCCTCTAGACTATCACCCTGTGGTGTGTAACATCAAAATAAAATAAAATGGAATGAAAACAAGAACACACAAAGGCTGAAGTTACAAAAAGTGTAACAGAAAACAATGAAGAAAAAATCAAAGAGAAATACCTATTTTGAAAAAGAATAAGAGGAATCAATGGCTATATCTTTTAAAAAAAGAATTTAGGGGAAAAAATCCACTCTCCATATCACTACCTCCAGATGGTGTTTTTTCCTTTCCAGTGCCATCAAGCAGGCAAAAAAAAAAAATGGCTGGGGATGTGGTGGGAATAAGATGGCAACAGTCCTCACCTTAGCTCAGGTGTTCCTAATTTGATTAATGACTAGTCTGTTTTCCATCATCTTCTCTGTAACTTTCAAGGGTCCTGTGAGGCTTAATGGTTTTGGAGATGAAAAGATACCTGGCATCTAGGATTTGTTGTAATTACTGGCTGAATTTATTCATCCACATACACACTTTTTTTTTTTTTTAACTATACTCTCTCTCAACTTAATTGTGTTACCATTCGCGAGAGAATGCCACATTACTTATTTGGTATTTTTCATTTATATTTTCTTTGAGGACACACAAACGAGATCAGATCCAGAACACATTTCCAGCATTTTGTATGTTAGTAGGCAAAGTTCATTTCAGGAGCAAATCTATATTCTAATTCCGAGAGGTTTTATTTCTGTGTGGATACTTATATCTGCCAAAAGAGAGCTCACTCTCCCCCAATAGCTTTTTCTATATAGCCGGGGGCCTTCCTCAGTCTGCAAAAAAATCCAAAAAATTTTTTTAAAAAAACTTCAGGGACTGTTGAATTCCCCAAATACCTTTTGAAATGGCCTTTGCAGGGATCTCCAACTTCAGACATCAACTGTGAGAGATTAGAATGTTCGGGGAGGGGGGGAGGGGGGAGTTTTTAACTGTTTCTGTCAGTAAAAGGCAGAGGGAGGGGGGAGGGGCCCTTTCCAGTTCTATTTTGGCCTTTCAGGGAGGGAGTCTTGGGGCCAGGCTGGGTTTGGGGAAGGGAGAGGCCTCACTAGGGCTGCCAAGTCAGCCCGGGGGGCAGGGGATCCCCCGCTATAGGGGTTCCCGATCCACCGGCCGGCATTCGGCCGACAGGGGGAACCCCGCCCCCGAAGTCATCCAGCCTGGATGACTTCCCCAGTGTAATGACGTCACCCGGAAGTGACGTCACCACATTGGAGGCGTTGCCAGAGCAATGCTCCCAACGTGGTGACGTCACTTCCGGGTGATGTAACCGAGCGCACGCCAGGGAGGCTCCCGGGTGAAGAAGGACTCCCCCCCGCCAAGACGTGAGTACGACTTGGCAGCCCTAGGCCTCACCTGGGTATAATGCCACAGAGGCCACCCTCCAAAGCAGCCATTTTCCCCAGGGAGCCAGATCTCTGCTGTCTTGAGTTCAGTTGTAATTTGGGGGGAGGTCTCCAGGACCACTTGAAGGTTGGCAACCCTAGGCCTGGCAGCATTCTAGGGTTGCCAAGTACCCCCCCCCCGGCCACTGGCAGCAGATCCAGATCCAGGCTGGGAAACTCCTGGAGATTTCGGGGTGGAGCCTAGGGAGGGCAAGGACCTCAGTGAGGTATAATGCCATAAACTCCACCCTCCAAAGCATCCATTTTCTCCATGGAAAGTTATCTCTGTAGTCCAGAGATGAGCAGTAACTCCAGGGGATCCCCAGGTCCCACCTGGAGGCTGGCATCCCTAGGCAGCACCCTCTGTGTGACTTGATACCATCTGATTTGCATGACTCAGGTAGGCACAGTTGCTTTGCTACTGTTCTTCAGCAGCCACCCTATGAAAGCCACTGTGATGTAATAGAGCTTCAGACTGGGATCTGCGAGACCCAGGTTCAGATCCCCATCTTGCAATGGAAGCTGACTGGGAGATTTTTGGACCAGTCACATACTTTCAGCCTAACCAACCTCACAGGGTTGTTGTGCAGGTAACAAGGAGAAAATAATAATGTAAGCTGCTTTAGACCCCACTGTGGAGAAAGACTGTAATTTCCCTAGTTAGAGGCTGTGGGGGAGGGGGGGTGGAGATGGAAAGCTGAAGACAGATAAAGGTAAGTTGGCTGTTGGGTGGGAAGGAAATAGGGCTGCCAACTCCAGGTTGGGAAATTCCTGGACATTTGAGGGATGGAGCCTGTGGAGGTTGAGATTTGAGGAGGGACTACAGACCTGTATAATGCCATAGACTCCACCCTGCAAACTAGCCATTTCCTTCACTTGAACTACCATTGCCAGCCTCCTGACAAAGGCTGGAGAGCACCCAGAATTACAACTGTTGTCCAGGTGACAGAGAGGTTGCTTTGACTCTATAGCCCTGATCCTACCACTGAAGACCGCCAATGGACCATCAGCACCAGGTCCAGAAGAAGTCTGATGATGCCGCTCAGGCAAAAATGCTGAAGTTTTCACCATCCTGTATTATATTTTAAAGGCTATATAGCATATTTTTATACTATGGTTGTTTTATAGAATTGTATAGACATTGTGCTGTTAGCTGTCCTGAGCCTGCCAGAAGGCAGGGAGGGTGGGATAGAAATGTAAGAAATAAAAATAAATAAATAAGGTGAATAGATCTCTGCAGCTGGGAGATCTATTGTGATTCCCAGAGCATTGCCACTGCTACTGTGGGGGGAGAGGAAGCAGGCAGGAGGTTGGGAGAGTCATGGGGGCAGAAAGAGAGAGGGCTGGAGGGGGGCAGAAAGAGTGATGGAGTGTGGGGCAGAAAGAGAGAGAAAGAGTGATGAGGTGGGGATGCAGAAAAACGAAGAGAATGAGGACGAGTCAGAAAGAGAGAAGAAGCAACATACATGGAGGAGAGAGAGAAAGTAAGAAAGGGAGGGCAGAAGGGAGAAAGAGTGTGAGAGAGGTAGGGGGAGAAGGGAGGACGCAAAGGTGTGAGGAATGGGATAACCATCCCGAAAGTTTCTTGCGGGTCTCCACTTGTAACCTTATATTTTATTCAGGGACAGGAAACTAGCAGGAGTCATAACTTATCCTTACTGAGCAATTGTCTTTCTGTTTTGCTTATTATTGAGGAATTCATTGCATAAATATTGTCTGCTAATTTTAAATACAGGAATTTATTTTATGTGATTTATATTGCTGTAGACTTTTAATATTACCTTGAGATGGTTCCAATCTCAAATACAGATCAAGCTTTCAGTTCCATACCTCCATTTAACTGTAGGATGTCTGTAATGATTCAGGGAGTGGTCTTTTCTTACGAATAGTGTTTTGAGTGTTAATTGTCTGGATGCCTGTTAAAGGACAGTGCTATGGTTTTATCTGACAAACTAGCAGGTGGTCAGACTGCCAATGTGAATGTTCCTTAATAATTGGGTTCCCCTAGTGGTCTGAAATCTCTTTTCCTAACCTTTAGAATATGGCATCCATGAACTGGAAAGGGGGGAATGTAGCTAGTTTGATTTTTAGAGACATTCAGAGAGAGAGCAAAAAGAGACTGGGTAGTTTAGTGAGATTGGAAGCAACTTCAGGATCTGTGGCAGTTCATTCAGTTGCTTTCTGGGAATCTGATGCCAGTTCAGCAGCTGTATGCCCATTGTAGGAGCAGGTTTGCTACCACTGTGCTCTGTTTTATATTTGTAAGTCATACGGATACCCAAGGTCTCTGGTACTTTGGAATCCAAAGAAAACTAAACTGTGCACCATCCCCAGATTTCTCTTTACTTCAGGAAGTGGACAACATGTAACAATCTAGTTATGTCTACTGGGAGAAAGCAGAGAGCAAAGGAGAGAGCTCCAAATAGAGTATTCCTGAATCTGGTTAAAGTGAAGAAATCTGGGTTAGCCTGGGGGACAGTTCCAGAGGGCCTGATTAACATTTACCTGTACAGTAAGGATCAGAAAGTAAGCCATTAACTTTATTGCCTTTCCCCTCCCCCATTGTTGAGTCCTCCTCCCCATCATTTGGACTTCCTTTGGGTTAATTAATGACTGAACGTTTTACAAGCCAACCAAGTGCGGAATCCGGTAAAAAGATGAATAGCACTTATGAAGTAATTGACAAAAGGTATGTTGGGGTTTTTTGTGCAAAGGTATTTTGCATCTTAATAGAGGAAGAAAGCCTCCTTTGTACTGTGGTTTGTTAGGTCATTAGTAAATTCTCAGAACTCAGCACTAGATAATAATGACTCAAGGCTACAATGAGCTTGCTGAGACTGGGGTAGGCAACTCCCTGCACAAAAATCTCTCCAGAGAAAACACTTAATGTTTGTGTCTTGGCATTATCAAAATACCCCTGGTGTTATCTCAGATGAATTCCCTGGCTATTTTCTTTTCTTTTGACAGCAAAGTCAGAGCTGACAAACCAAGGCAGTTCTCAAGGAAATTCAATTACTGAAATGTCTGACAGCTTGCTTTGCTGCTTCTAACTAAAGTTTTCAAAGTTACATGCTGCATATATAATAAGATTTTCTCACTACAAAGGACCATATTTGCATTTTCTAGTGGGGGAAATCATTTTAAAGTGGTAGATTTCTAATGATAAAAGGGAAGGGAGTGAAATGCTGAAGCTCCCATTTTGAAAAGAAATAATAATAATAAAAAAAGTCAGGTGCCTGCCAAATGAACCCAGGAAAACACCATGTTTTCTTAAAAACATAATTTACTGGCCTTCACGTATAAATGCGGTGAGTGTCATTCATTCTGAAAGGTTATTTGGAAAATAATTAGCACATATTATTTATGCATGATGCTGGAGACTTAAAAAAAATAAATGTGAAACATTTAAATGCTCCCTGTCTGCAGACTCGATTACATTATAACATCATTCTATAGGTTTGGATTTGATTATTCTTAAGTCTGAGAAAACAGGAGGAAACTGAAAACATGTTCGCTCCATCCAGGTCATCATTGAGTCCAATACTATCCACTGTGCCTTTCCAGATTGCCAAATATTGCATGATATCTTATCAGTATCATGCTAGAGATGAGAGTGGTTGCAACTCAAAGTGGACCTGACCCTTCAAATGGTGCAAAGAATTCTCAGTCTCCCAATTTCCCCCATGTCTTCCCATGGGGATACTCTGCTGCTTTGATGGGATATCCCTAAAACATCTGATTGTCATTGAGGTGAATGGGAAGGCCCTCAACTGGACAGTTGTGTTAATTGTGCTCATTGTGACAGAAACCCTAAAACTTACTAAGGACCAAGAGTGCCACCTAGAGCATCTGGGATCTTGGACCCCTGGAGTTTCCATTAGAATGACCCGTTCATTTCCTGCATCCAAAATTCTTCATCATACTGCAGCCATGCAGATCCAATGAAGTCTTTGTACCCCTTGTAAATGATATCTTGGTACTGGAATAGCGGGGCTACCCACCATGGATGAGACAGCACCAGATCACCTATATAAATCAAAAAACCCAACAGCCAATTGTCCCAGGTTCTATCCACCTTTCTACTCTTCAGTTATTTCTTATCTTTATTGTCAAGATCCTCTTTATTCTTCTTCTCCAGTTCCCTGTAGAAAAGGGTAAAGATGTCAACGTTCTCCCCTTTTAAGATCTTCTCCGTAGTGGTAGGGGTTAAATGGTCACCTAATATATTTATTTATTTAATTTATGCCCTGCCCTTCCCACAAGCAGGTGCAGGGCAGCTTACATAATTGGTACATAAATGACCATTAAAATCACATAAAATCATTTAAAACAATTCAAATAAAATAATACAATAAAATCATACAGTCATAAAGTGCTAGTAATAATACATTAGTTATTTAAGATGGTGAGCTGAAAATCCTTGCAAACAGACAATTTACCAACTCAGTGGTCTTCCCGAGTCACGCAGTGGTAAAGGCCAGATGTTAAAACTGTGAGCTGGACTTCTTGGTGGTAGTAGTTAGGGCGGCTCCTTAGTTGAAAGCCTGGTGGAAGAGCTCAGGCTTGCAGGCCCTATGGAACTGTAAAAAATCCCACAGGGCCCTGATCTCTTCTGGGAGCTCATTCTACCAGTATGGAGCTGCCACTGAGAAAGTCCTGGTATTGGCGAGCCAGGCATCTTTGGGGCCTGGTAGGGTCAGTTGGTTCTGAGACCCTGACCTCAGTGCTCTCTGGAGTATATATGGGGAAAGGTGGTCCCTCAGGTATGTCAGACCCTGGCCATATAGGGCTTTAAAGGTGAGTACTAAGGGCAAGTCCCCAAATGGCAAGGCCTTAAAATGGAACTGACCTGTACAGCGTCAGGCACTTAGAGAGGTAACCCTAAGCCCATCAAGAGGATACCTGCCATGGTGAAGACTGAGGAAAAGGGGGTTGACCAACACTCCAGCCCCATGGCATGGGTGCTGGTGTTAACAGTGGTACAGAGGCCCCCAGTACACCATTTGAGGCCCAGCTGGGGCCTGCTGTCCCCAGGCACCCCAAGTACAGGAGGGCCCCTGTGTGTGTGAAGGGCCCCCTTGGGCCATAACCAGAGACCTGGATGCACTAGGTTGACCAGGGGGCAGCTAGTGGCCACGTGGACCAAGCCCCTGTGTGGAAGGTATATGTGCCATGGCTGGGGACCTGGAAGCAGCTGTCTGACCCCAGAGCCCCCAAGGGCAGGAAGGTGTCAGAATCTGCAGATTCAGACAAGGATTTTTGGGATCTCCTGCTAGATATTATAACCTGTTACTGTACCCATTTTGTACTCATGCCTATTGCTATCAGTTGCTCCTATGCCCACTATGTAATCATGCCTATTGCCATTTGCTTGACCATTATGAATGTATGCTATGTGACCCCAGGTTTATGGCTTTGACCAGGCCTGGTCTGTGTAACTGTTTGCCTGGGAGAATGACAACTTCAAAGCATGGGAACAATGGGCCTCTCACACTCCTGCCTCCGCATTCCATTCATCCCGGCTGGGAAGACAAGGGGAGGACAGGGACCATTTCTTATCAACGTGCGAAAGCCTTGAGGAAAGCATTTGTTATGTGAATATGGTTACATCTGAGGGGTCTGGTTTGGGAAGGGAAATTTACAGCTTCACACCTAGCCTTCTTTCCTGTGGGAAGCAAACGGCCAGAGACCCTTTTTGCCCGCGGTTTTTCCCCCTTGGTGATTGGCTACCTATGGGCAATTCAAATTGTTCTGGAGAGTATATTAGACCTGCTTCTATTGTATGCGTTATCTCTGACAATAATCCGAGGACCTGTACCAATGTAGAAATTGGAAATAAAGAACTGTGTTTCATCAACAAAGATCTGATCCTTGACTACTTTGAGCAGAAGCCTCACAGATTGTCAGAGATCTGTGACTGGGACTTGGCCGTTCCTGACCATGTCGGACGACGGTACTCTTCCCATCCCTACTACCGAAGATCAGCCAGTGACCCCGGGGGACCAGGGTGCCGGTGGTGGAGGAGGTGGCAGGGAGCCCGAAGTGCCAGTGACTACGGTTCAGGGGGCTTACCACATCCCGCGACCACCTCCTCATCAGAGCGTGACCCCGAGGTACTCATGGAGCAATTTCGGTCATGGGACTGTCGACTCCTGGGTACACGATCGGAAGGGGTCACGGGTGTCGATCCAGGCAGATCACACCGAACGCGGGAAGCCGAGCTTTCTGGGAGACGAGAGAGAGACGACCTACGGAGGAGAGTGGCGTCCCCCGCCTTTGGAAGAAGAGAGAGGCGGACCGTACGGGCCCGATCTCTATGGGGAAGACCAGACCCAAGCCCTGGATCGTATGATGGGAGATTTACGGTTCCAACTCACCGCAGAATTGCACGAGCTAGCCCTCAACCTGCAGTACCAGTTTCAAGATGCCCTGATGACTATGCAAGCAGCTCGCCCAGCCCCGGGAGGGGTCGGACCCCAGGAGGGGGAGTCCCGCAGCCGCCAGTTCCCCCCGGAGGAGCTCCCGCAGGAGTCGTCCCGCCGCAAGTGCCGCCGCAGGTCCCACAGCCCGTTCCCCGCCCGGTTCCCGCACCCGTACCTGCACCGGCCCCAGTGCCGGCAGGGCCGATGGTTCGCCCGGCCCCCGCCGATCAGTTGACGGCTACTTTCGATGGGGACCCTGAGAAGCTGCGGTTCTTCCTCATAGAGATAGAGCGGTTCCTAGACACCTGGGGACACCTCTACCCCACCGAGAGGGACCGGATTGGCTACATCGGGTCCAAGCTGAGGGACACCGCCAGCGACTGGTACATGAGCCTGCACAATGCCCCCGGGCCTGAGTTACGCTCCGTGCACAACTTCATGTGGGCCCTCAGACACCACTACGAGGACCCCTTGGGAGAAGAGAAGGCTCGGAACCAGTTGCGGAAGCTGACCCAGGGGCGGTCCTCGGTGAGGGAGTACACCGACAAGTTCCGGCGCATAGCGGCCAAGATTCGTGGCTGGACCCAAGATCTTTTCATAGAAAAGTACAGGGAAGGTCTGAATCCCGAGGTGTACGAGACGGTGCTGCGAGGGGGAAGACCGGGCTCGCTAGCCACATGGATGAGAGTGGCCGCGGACGTGGAAGAACGCTTCACCCTCATCAAGATGGGAACTTCAGCGACTGCCCAAGCCAAAGCGGCTCAGAAGGTGAAACCCAAGCCGAACCTCCAAGAGATCCGGGACGCCCGTTTCAAGCAGGGGCTCTGCATGAGGTGCGGGGAGAGCGGTCACTTCGCCTCAGCGTGCCCCCGTGGGGGGGGAAAGCCCCCAAGACCTCCACCCCGGGAGCCGGGAGCACCCCTAGCAAAGGGAAAACCTCGTTCAAGCCCCGGGCATTACAGCTGGAAGGGGCCGCGAGCGAGCAAGAAGAGCTGGAGCTGACGGAAGCACAGATGTCGGGAAACTCCAACGGCCTGCAGTGAGCGGCACAGAACTGCAGGTCCCCATCCGTGACGCACAATCCCCGGTGAGCATCCCTGGCCCTTTACTGTATATGGTAGTGACTGTGATAGCCCCTGGGACCGGGACCCACATCCGGGTCCGGGCCTTAATTGACTCAGGGTGTGCCCGGGACTTGATTAGCCCTCTAGTGGTGGAGGGGTTAGGACCTAAGGTCGCCCCATTGGGGGAGCCACTCACGTTTACCCAAATGGACGGATCAGAAATGAAAGAGGTGTGTGGCAGAGACCGAGAGACTGATCGTAGGGACGGGGGATCACTGGGAGAGGAGAGCCTTCATCATCACTCCGAATACCCAGTTCCCCATGGTGTTGGGGAGTCCCTGGTTAAGCTCCCATGACCCCTATATCAAATGGAGCGAAGGGAAAATCTCCTGGGTGGATGAGAAGTGTCAAAACCATAAGTGGGACGCGGGGTGGGGAGCGGGGCCTCCGGCGCCTCTCCGAGTGGCGGCGCTCACTCTGGTGCCCTCCGCAGTTCCCTGAGAATATCGAGACTTAATGGGAGTGTTCAGTGAAACCGAGGCCGATGAACTACCCCCCCACAGACTGTCGGATTGTGCTATAGAGCTGATCCCGGGAGAGAAGCTACCAAAGGGAAAGCTCTATTCCATGAGCCCTTCGGAGCGGGAGGAGCTAAGGAAATTTCTAGACAAGAACTTGGAGCGAGGTTTCATCCGCCCCGCTAAGTCCCCATTCGCTGCCCCTGTTCTGTTCAGGAAGAAGAAGGACGGGGGGCTACAGCTGTGTACAGACTACAGAGGATTAAATGCAGTGTCAGCCTCCAATGCCTACCCCCTTCCCCTTATTAAGGACTTGTTAACAGAAGCGGCCAAAGGAAAGGTGTTTACTAAGTTGGATCTCCGAGACGCATATTTCCGGGTGCGCATCAGGGAGGGGGACGAATTTAAGACTGCGTTTAACACACCATTGGGGCAATTCGAATACCTGGTGATGCCGTTCGGCTTAAGTGGCGCGCCAGGGGTCTTTATGAGCTTAATAAACGAAATGTTGCACAAGCATTTATTCAAGGGGGTGTTATGTTACTTAGATGATATCTTGATCTACTCGGCTGATAAGAAAGAACATGTACAGTTGGTCCGTGAAGTGCTGTCAACCCTGTTAAAAAACCAGTTGTATGCTAAGTTGTCAAAATGCGAATTCCATAGGGATTCAGTGGACTTCCTGGGGTACCGCATTTCCCAGAAAGGGCTAGAAATGGACCCTGCCAAGGTAGAGGCAGTAGTGCAGTGGGAAGCCCCCCGAATGAGAAAACAGCTTCAGAGTCTATTAGGATTTTGTAATTTCTACCGCACCTTCCTAAAAGACTTCACCATGGTCACTCTCCCGCTAACTGAACTCCTTAAAACCAAGGGGAGGGGCCCGGAAGCAGGGAAATCCAGGGAGAGAATAGCCTGGACGAAAGATTGCCAAAGGGCGTTTGACACCCTCAAGACCCTTTTTACCTCGGAGCCCATCCTGGCTCACCCCGATGAAACCAAGGAGTTTGTGGTGCATGTAGACGCATCGGATGTGGCCATGGGGGGAGCCATCCTACAAAAGGGGTCGGACGAGAAGCTGCACCCTCTTGCATATATCTCAAAAAAGTTTAATGAGACAGAGAGAAATTGGTCAGTGTGGGACAAAGAGGCAGCAGCCATATGACTGGCCCTCACCACCTGGCGGCATTGGCTAGAAGGAGCGCAGACCCCTTTTGAAATTTGGACGGATCACAAAAATCTGGAAGCCTTGCTCACCCAGAGGTCCCTGAATGTGAAACAGCTACGATGGGCCGATTTTTTCTCAAAATTCAATTTCGTGCTTAAACACTTCCCTGGTAGAGCCAATTCATTAGCAGATGCGCTATCCCGATTGCCCCAGCACGAGAGTCAAAAGGAAGAGGTGTTCGACTCCATGTTCTCCCCCCAGCAGTTGGGAGGAGCTGTCACCACCAGAAGCCAGAGTAAGCAAGCGGCAGTAGAGTCGTGGGGGAATGACTGGGGGGGGGGGACTACTCCCCGGAAGAGGCCGAAGAGTTGGGAAACCTAGAGGACTGTTCCCTCCGGGAAAACAAGTGCTGGTACCATGGGGACAAACTCATGGTACCTTGAACCAGACGCAAGGACATATTGCTGACTTGTCATTCATCAAAATTGGCAGGGCATTTTGGGTTCTTAAAAACGCTCAATTTAGTCCAACGGCAGTTCTGGTGGCCGCGCATGCGCAAGGATGTCTCGGACTTTGTAACTGCCTGCCAGATATGTTTGATGTGCAAAAGGAGGGGAGGGAACGTCCCAGGACTGTTGCATCCACTGCCCACCCCCTCTCACCCATGGGAAGCGATAGCCATGGACTTCATCACCAACCTGCCACCCTCGAAAGGAAAAACCGTAATTTGGGTGGTGGTGGACATGTTTTCGAAACAACCCCATTTTACCCCGTTTAAACAACTACCCACGGCAAAGGGGATGGCTAAGGCTTTTTTCAACCACGTGATAAAGTTGCATGCTTTTCCCAAGCGTGTAGTATCCGATCGGGGCAGTCAGTTCGTTGCCAACTTCTGGCGGGAGCTCTTGACGCTAATGGACATTGAACCAGCCTTAAGCTCGGGGTACCACCCAGAGACTGATGGCCAGTCTGAACGAACTAATCAAATCCTGGAACAATTCCTGAGGTGTTATACTAACTACCATCAGGACAATTGGGTAGAACTACTGCCATTTGCAGAGTACAGTTACAACAATGCTATTCATTCGTCTACGGGCGTATCCCCGTTCATGGCGGTGGGCGGCTTTGAAGGGAAACCTCTGCCCACCATAGAGGAAACGCCAAACACCTCTCCCACGGACTTTAAACGTTGCTGTGCAACCCTTCAAGACTCATGGCCACTGATAGCTAAAACGCTGGACAAAGCTAAAGAGGATTACAAGAAGTATGCGGACCGCAGCAGAGCAGAGGGCTGGGACTTACAGCCAGGGGATTCAGTCTACTTGTCCACCAAAAATATACATGGATTACAACCCAGCAGGAAATTAGGGTGGAAATATGTTGGGCCCTACAAAGTGTTGTGCAAGATTTCTGATGTGTCTTTTGAACTGGAATTACCCAAATCACTGAGTTCTGTGCATCCTGTTTTTCATTTCAGCTTGCTGAAGAAGAATCCTGGGCCGAATGCATGGCATCCAGTTCCTCCGACTCCTCCTCCACTGATGAAGGGGGAGGCACCCCATTTTGAAATTTCTGAAATCCTTGATTCAAAAATGCGTAGGGGCCACTTACTATATCTAGTTAGATGGGTAGACTTTGGCCCGGAACAAAATGAGTGGGTTCGTTCTGAAAATGTGCATGCTCCTAAGTTAGTTAAAGCTTTTCATAAAAGATTCCCAGATAAACCCGGGTAGATTTATTTTTAGGGTGGCAGTGTGTCAGAATCTGCAGATTCAGACAAGGATTTTTGGGATCTCCTGCTAGATATTATAACCTGTTACTGTACCCATTTTGTACTCATGCCTATTGCTATCAGTTGCTCCTATGCCCACTATGTAATCATGCCTATTGCCATTTGCTTGACCATTATGAATGTATGCTATGTGACCCCAGGTTTATGGCTTTGACCAGGCCTGGTCTGTGTAACTGTTTGCCTGGGAGAATGACAACTTCAAAGCATGGGAACAATGGGCCTCTCACACTCCTGCCTCCGCATTCCATTTATCCCCGCTTGGAAGACAAGGGGAGGACAGGGACCATTTCTTATCAACGTGCGAAAGCCTTGAGGAAAGCATTTGTTATGTGAATATGGTTACATCTGAGGGGTCTGGTTTGGGAAGGGAAATTTACAGCTTCACACCTAGCCTTCTTTCCTGTGGGAAGCAAACGGCCAGAGACCCTTTTTGCCCGCGGTTTTTCCCCCTTGGTGATTGGCTACCTATGGGCAATTCAAATTGTTCTGGAGAGTATATTAGACCTGCTTCTATTGTATGCGTTATCTCTGACAATAATCCGAGGACCTGTACCAATGTAGAAATTGGAAATAAAGAACTGTGTTTCATCAACAAAGATCTGATCCTTGACTACTTTGAGCAGAAGCCTCACAGAAGGTCCCTGTTGTGGCAGGGTAGACTTACCCTCAACCTCCTAGGGCACCACTACCACAGCTACCAGTCTCATATCTGTAGGGTGTTCCTGTTCTATAGTCTCACATTCAGCACCTGCTGCACCTTTGTGGTCTGGCTGGACTCCAGCTCTTCCACCTCCAGAAGAGCCTGACCTACCTTCCAAGGCAGAAAGACAAGTTAAGACATCCTTTTGGAAATAAAGGTTTGATGCCTACCTAGTGTTCCTCTGCCGCAGCCCTCCCCTAGTGGGTGCAAGAGGGGCACCCCTGTTCTGTTCCAAGGCCATCAACCTGTCCAAGACAGCCTGCCAAGACTGGGCCTCCTCATCCTCATCTGAGGAAGAAAAGGCTGGATGCACCCACTTAGGCAGAGGCCTTTTGGAAAGCTGCTTCCCTTTAAAGGACCCTTGGCCTTTCTTAGGAGCCATGTCCTTCCTATCCCAGGGACCCACGTAAAATGGCCACCCAAGTAGGAACCACTAAATGTCCACCCCCACCTAGCCTTGCTCTAGGGCCCCTCGGCAGACCTGCTTCATTTCTGCTCTGCCCCAGCCCCTACTCCCAAAAACAAGAATGGGGAGGACCGTTTCCAGTCAGCTAAGGGGAGACCCAAGTCACTCAGCTTGTGAAGACAAGTACCCTGAGCCCCACCCCCTCAGCACTAAGGTGAAGAGTATGGTGGGGAAGGAAACGAAAGGGGGGGTGAACACCCTCACACAGAAGCACCAGGCCCACCCTAAGGAACCCCTCCTTGGCACTACACCCCAGCCACCCCGCAGGGACCCTTGAGGCCACTGTTATCAGGCCTTGTATGGCCACTGAAGTCTTCCTCTAGGATCCAGTGCTGATAGGCCCAAGACAGGGAGCCAAAGCCCTGCACTGCCTGGAAGCCCCTTCAGCTGGCAGGCCCCAAGCAAGGACTGTCAGCCGCCCACACCCCAGCAGACCACAGCAGCTGCCACTGCCACTCACTGCTGCCCTCTGCCAGCCTCCAACACACTGCTCTGCTTGCTGCTGCTTGCTGCAGGCCACCTCAGCCTGACTTGAGGGGGAGTTGTAAATGTTCTCCTCCCTGGCCAAGAACCAAGCAGCAACTGTGTAGATGGGGGCAAAGCCACCTTATAAGGCACCAGGCTCCACCCTGCCTGAAGTCCTGTATGCATGGGAATGGCCGACTGCCTCTTCGTCCTTCTCGAGAAGGAAAGGCAACCCCCAGCCTTAGCAGCCTGTAGGATTGCTTAGCCAGAAAGGGGCCAGATAAGTCACAGCTGACTTGTGGTGACCTCATAGGGTTTTCAAGGCAAGAGACATTCAGAAATGGTTTGTCATTGGCTATTACCATGTAATGACTCTGGAATTCCTCAGAGGTCTCCAATCCAAATACTAGCCAGGGGTGACCCTGCTTAGCTTCCAAGATCTAATGAGATTGGGCTAGCCTGGGTTATCCAGTTCAGGGACCTTTAGAATTCTTTAAATATCAAAGAGCCTTCACCTTAGCCCATTTTAATATCTTACCTTCAGCTCTTCTGATAGGGAGATATTTATGTATACCCTGTTCTCAACAAGTTTGTCCTTTCCAACTGAATGTGGTTGAAACAGTTAAACGTGCTAATGTATTGCTCATTTTATAAGGACATTCATTCCTTATATATCATCCAAATTCTGTCCAATTTTCCAGGTAGATCCAACAGGTTTTGGATGGCCCTTCTCCTTTTGGATCATTTTAATGTGGCTATATTTAAGGTGCCTAAATTTTGTACTTGAGCTGGTATAATAAGGAAGCAACTGGCTAAATCTTTTTTGTTAATTTTGCACTTAATATGGAATTTAGTTTATAATGAGGCTATGGTTTTTTGTTCCATATCCGGTTCTAACTGTTGCTTCTTGATCCGTATACAGGTTTCTCAGGAGACATGTGAGGTGGTCTGGTACAGTACCCTGATGCTGGGAAAGACTGAAGGTAAAAGAAGAAGGGGATGGCAAAGGATGAGATGGTTAGACAGTATTATTGATGCAACGAACATGAAATTAAGCGAACTCCAGAAGACGGCAAAAGACAGGATATGATTGTGGTCCATGGGGTTGCGAAGAGTCAGACTCGACTGTGTGACTGAACAACAACAAAAAACAAATGTTTTTTACTGCATGTACATATTTCTTTCTATGTGTTGCTGACTCTGTTGACTATATTATTGCTGTCTGAGCTATGATTTTAATAAAATTAAATAAGATTGTTTTAAAATTCTGTTTCAATTTTTCCAGAGACCTTTCATCATTGCATATCTGCCTTTGCAATACATTAGCATCACACACAAACAATCAAGATACAGTAGTTTCATCAACAATATTGTTATATTAAAGAAAGTGAATTGTCAAAATGGGCCTTGAAGCATATTTACATCAGCTAAATATATTTTCATGACTAGCACAAGGATCTTGAGAGTACACGTATACAGTGTCCCACTTTTTGGAAGTTGCCTTTTACTGAACAATTAAACTACTGGGGTGGTTGTGGAAAGACTTTAATCCTGAAGTTTAGAGGGAAAGTAGATAAATTGTATTCTAGTGACTTTCCACCTTTGCAAATCTCCCCCCGCAAAAAACACAGCAAGGTTGAAGGAAATATCAATTCTTGAAATGGTCCTGAGTTCAGGTATCACACACATAGGTAATAATTCATTCCTCAAGAATGAATATATGCTTATAGAGACAAAAAACCATCTCCATATCGTCTGTGGAAACAGACAATACATCTCTGAAAGAAACACAGATTTTCCAGAGTTTGGCCAGATCAAACAAAACACCCTGTCTTATGCATATTATTCAAGGGTACGCCCATTCTCTAGGTCATATTTTAATATCAGTTCTCAATATTCGCACGGCCTTCTGCCAAAAGACTTAGTGTTATGTACTGAGTAGAACCAGGGCTATTTTTGGGCTGGAATACTCTGGAACAGCATTTCAGTTGGCTTCCTAGCCCGCCCCACCCCTCCCTGCCTCCATTGCCCGGCTCCTACCTCCTCCTTCACTGCTGCTTCTCCTGGGGCCAGCTGAGCCTGGAGGAGGTGGGTGCTATGTTTTCTGCCTTCTCCCCTCTACCAGTCCATTCAGGGGTGGGTGTTAGTTGGCTTCGTTTTTTGGGTGGTGGTGGTCTGAGTGTGCTCAGATTGACTGTGACCGCCCCAAGCCGGCTGCCCAGCTTGGAGAGGCTGCAGGTGATCGAGCCACTCCATGGAGTGTGGTGAGGGTTTGTTTTATGTGTGTGTGGGGGGTCAGGCTCTGAGCCTGTTGGGGAGGCAGGAGGGGGTGTTTGTGTGTGTGCAAGCTGGGGTGGGAGGGAGGCCATTCGCGCCCTCCTTCTGTAAGCCAGCAAGGCATTTTATATGCTCTTATGAACTGTTAAAATCATAAGTTTGACCTTTGGGTTGGCTTTCTGCCTAAGGCAAAGGCACTCTCTATTGCTACGAGAGGCTCCAGCCCACAGCGGGAGACTTCCTTCAGAGTTCACACTTGCATGGAGACCAGAATTTCATTTCAAAGAGATCTTTAGTTCCTTTCACGTGTTCCCACCAACAGGGAGACCAAGATTCTATTTCAAAGGGTCCTTTTTCTCCTTTACTCTGGCCTCCTCACACCTTCCCCCAAAGTTCCTGTAAGAGATTAGGTTGCCCAGCAACTAATCGCCGACCATCAAGTGACCTGGCCGAAGCCATCACGAGACCAAAAATTGGCGCCAAGAAGACCGACCAGATGGCCCAGGTGTTAGATCCTGATTAGCACCTAGATTTGCAATATTGTCCACTCCTTCCTGCCCCCTCCTCTCTATGACACTGACCACTAGCAGGGCTAGTAGGGACAGACAAACTAGTAGGTGTGACAATGGGATGTGGTCAGCGCAACCCACCCTAAAGCTACCTGATAAAAGATCTTGCACAACAGAAACACATTGCTAGCCACCTTCAACCCCTATCTTCTTACCAACCTCTTATGTCAAGCTTCCTGTACCCAACACCTTGCCTCCATCTTTAATTCCTGGTTTGTGCAGCCAGGACTGGAGCGTGTATCTGAAGGTTCAGATCTCGTTCCACCTATTTTTCTCATTCATCCCTCCCCCAATCTTCTCGTGGACGTGGACCACCCATCACCAAGATAGGTAACCTATTCCCCCTCAACGAAACTCCTGCTAATGCAACAGTGCTATTTTCTGTCTGATTTCCTTAGATCTTGTGTGTATGCGGTTTTATTATTATTCCTTTTATGCTTGATCAACATTTTTATAGTAAACATCAGTCAAAGAAACCACTCAGCCTCCGTGCCTATTTTCTGAGAACTCCTGGAAGGGGCGGGACCTTGGTATAGTTGGCAAGAACCCGTTATTTTGCCAATTGCTGAACGTAAATTAAAGCTATTTGGCTAACACTTCCTCCCTTGGCAACGCGTTCCAGCAGCCCTTGTGGGTCTGCAGCAGCCAGTGCTGTCAGGGGAGGCTGGAGAGTGTGTGTGCGCGTGAGCCAGGCTTGTGGTGGGAAGGACGTGGGCACCCTCCTTCTCCCTGCCGCTCTCTGTCTTTCTCTCTCTTACTGACTTTATTTCTCTCTCTTCCACCTCTGTCCCCCTTCTGTCTCTCTCTGTCCCCCACGTCTCTTTCTCTCTGCCTCTCTCTCCTCCATCTTTCTCTCCCCCCTCTTTCTCTCTCTCTTCCTCTGTCCCACCCCACGACTCTCTAACTGATTCTGCACAAGCCACTGCTCCACCACGGCTTTTCCCTTTTCCCCAATTGCACACATCAATTTCCTACTATGTGCTGTGCAGCCGCTTTTTGACCCACAGCTTTGCCCGATTTCCCCTGTCTCTGCAATCCTGTTTTTTGCCCACGAGTTCTTGTATCATGAGAAAGGGAGAAAGGACTTCTTTCTCTACCTGCTCTGTCCCATACATAATCTTGTAAACCTCGATCATATCACCCCTCAGTCATCCTTTCTCCAAGCTAAAGAGCCCCAAGTACTTTAACTTTTCTTCATAGGGAAAGTATTCTACCCCTTTTATCATTCGAGTATCCCTTTTCTGCCCTTTTTCCAATGCTATAATATCCTTTTTGGGATGTGGCAACCAAAACTGGACACAGTATTCCAAATGAGGTTGCACCATTGATTTATACAGGGGCATTATGATACTGGCTGATTTGTTTTCAGTTCCCTTCCTAATAACCCCCAGCATAGTGTTGGCCTTTTTAATTGCAGTCGCACACTGTCTCAACATGTTCATTGAGTTATCTACTAAGACTCCAAGATCTCTCTCTTGGTCAATTTCTGCCAGTTTGGATCCCATCAGCTTGTATTTATAGTTAGGATTTTTGGCCCCAATGTGTATCACTTTGCACTTGGCCACACTGAACCCCATTTGTCACATTGACACCCACGCACCCATCCTTGACAGATCCCTTTGGAGTGATGAAAAAGACCTCTGCCTGAGATCTGCTGCCAGTCTGAATGGAAAACAGTGAGTTTGATGGAGCAATTACCTGATTCAGTAGAAGGCAGCTTCATGTATTCAAGGGCAGCATGCCTAGGAAAGTGCACCTGATGAATGTGTCTGAGCCAAGATGTTGCCTTCTTGAGGGGCTCCCCTCCTCTCTGGCAGGCAGCACATTTGAACTCAGAAAAAGGCAGGAGTTCCCCAGGTGCATCACAGTTATGCTGGGTCAGATGGGAAAGCAGGGGAACTGCAGAAAGCACCCAAGAGGACAGTAGCAGGTGTGTAACAACAAGAGAGAGAAGGTGGTCCAAAGCCAGGGACATATCAACTCAAGGAGAAGGCAAAAGGAAGACCTGTCCAGAGCACTGAAATACAGGGATAGTAAACATGTGACCTGGATTGCCCAGGCTAGTTTGATCTCAGCAGACTCAGAAGCTTAGTAGGGTCAGCCCTGGTTAGTATTTGGATGGGAGACCACCAAGGACATCCAGGGTTGTGATGCAGAGGCTTGCGAAAGTTGCTCAGGTGGGCAAATTAGAATTACCATTGATCTCCAGACTACAGAGACTACAGAGAGCAGTTTCCCTAGAAAAAATGGCTGTTTTGGAAGTTAAACTTTATGGCATTGTACCTTGCTAAGGTGATTAAGTGAGCTCTGACTCATGGAAGTTTAATCTAGAATAAATTGGAGGAGGAGTGGGGAATCAAACCCAGTTCTCCAGATTAGAATCTGCCACTCTTAACCATTCACCATGCTAGCTCTATGTGTGAGTGGAAATGGGTGCCATCTTCCAAGCAGCAGTTCCTCCTGTAGAGAGAGGAGAGATGCCTCAAACAAGATGAACAGAATAAGAAGCAAAAGGTGGGTGTGGCTGGATGACCACACTTCTGGTAACATGGGAATGTGGCCTAATGTGCTAATGAGTGGTGCTGTCAGGGGTGTGACCTAATATGCTAATGAGTTTCTGCTGCCAGGTGTGGCCTATTATGCTAATGAGTTCCTGCTGGACATTTTCTACAAAAAGAGCCCTGAAGAACTGGTTGGATTCTGAAGGAGGAGACGGGCTCAACTTTTTTTCTCAAGTCAAGTAGTTCACTGGTTGGCTCCAAGCTGTAGTTGGTCCCTATCACTTACATCTATCTAGAGCAAATATGTCAGACTTGTTTATTAAAAGGGCTCGATCTAACATGGAAGTTACTTTGTTGGTTTGAGCCACATCTGCCATAAAATATAGTGCCAGGTACCAGAGATATAAACTTAATAAAAGACAGAGGCAAACCTAATTAATGATATTTTTTTTTACTCAAAATACAAAGGAATTGATTCCTAGGTGTGAAAGCAATTGATATACTGGGAAAATCCACAAAAGCCCCAATGAATGCTTTTATTATATGCAAGATCAGTCTTTTCCCAAGGAATACCATACTTACCCCCTAGCCATTTTCCTTCATTTCTTGACAGCTTTGACCACATATAACTCACATGTCCAACCACACAACTGTTCCCCCAAGCACCCTCCTGCCTTCCCTGTCTCGTACCAGTTGCTTGTGGGCTGGATAAGAGCCCTGGACAGGCTGGTTCTGACCCCTGGTCCACATGTTTGACACCCCTAATCTAGAGTGCTGATTGGGATGGAGTGAGGGGAATCAAGGTGATCATCTATGCCAATGAGGTTGCTCTCTTTCAAGTGTTACATCATTGCCACTAATAGCACTAGTATAGCGGAAAAGGGGTACATGTAGTTGATCATGGGGACTTCTAATGTTATTTGATTAAACTTTTACAGCTCTATAGTTTTAATTCTAAATAATAAGATATTTTTACTTTTCAGAACAAGGATTCCTCTGAATTTCCATACCTATTATAGCTTTAGAATCTGTCAAAATCACAAAGAATATTAGATATGTAGTTCCATTTTCATTTGAAAAAAACACACATAAAGGTCTCTCTCTCCTCAATTTTGGCCTGTTATGCATGGGTGTTTTGACTGGCTTTCAACATGTATGTCCATTGGGGTTTCTTCTTCACTCTACATTGTTTTTCCTCCCTTCAGCACACAGTTCACTTTACGTTTGGTGTTTTTCTGGGTCTTCTGAGAGTGCTTTTGTGCTGGTTTTTCCCTTGCTTCACTTCCAAGCTGAAGGTAATTCAAAAGCATACAGATTCCCTCAGATTCCCCCCTTCCTTTCCCTGCACCTCAAAGGTCATTCCCACACCCACATCCAGGTCGTTCCACCCACTGTGTACCTTCCGCCATTCATCTGTGTGCCCCTCATTGTTTTAAATTTTAATTTTTTTTAGAAGCAACATTAGTCTAGTGAAATGAGACTAGTCTCAGATGGCTGGAAAAAAGAAATGACTCCTGGCAGGGCTGCCCTTTCCTGCCACCTGGTGGTAAGAGAAGGCAGCACAGAGCTGATGGCTCCCTGCAGACACAGCAATTCTGGCTGGGCTGCCCTCTCCTGCCACCCACTTTAAACTGGGGAGTGGGAGAGGGCAGCCCAGCCAGTGGAGTTGCAGCCAACTTTGTACTGGCATGTGCACACACACTCACATGTTGCCAACGATCACAGCTTGCAGTACCAGAGTCAGTGAATTCTACTGTGCATTCTGTACCCTCAACATGTTCCCCCATATTATGAGCTCATGCACCTCTTTCCCATTTTTCACAGTGGCCAATAACACAGCAGAGAATCCCCCAGTGCTTGGCAATATGGAAAATGGGGCTTCACAGCTGCTTGTCAATTTCAGAAAAAGACTGGTCAGTATCAACAGTGCCCCCCCCCCCCCTTTGCCTGTGTTCCTTTCAGTTTCCTTTCTTTCAACAAACTAATGCTAAAATGCATGCACAAAGCCTGAAGCATAAGGATTTAAATGGAAGGTGCTTGCTGGATGCTACTGCACAGCTGCAACAGGGCAATTGTGCACTTTGCCCCCAAATCATTTTTAGAACCTTTGTTAACAATGATCACAGTGCTGGCTGTCATTCACTGCTGTATTTCTTCTTCAGAAAGAAATTAACAATACTGTTAGTACCTTGCTTCCATTATTCTTTTTTTTTTTTTGTCTGTTAGTCCCCAAATGTCAGTGACAAGTATCTGGCCTTTTAGATTCATGGCCATTGTATTTCTTGGGTTCTTCCATCATCCTGTTTTTTTACCCTTCTTCTACCATAACAGCAGCTTTCTCTGATTACCTCTAAAGCACAAGCATTGGATAGTATTTTGCTTCATGGCTTGTTAAAAGTAATCTGATGATAGTACCATTGTCTATACCAAAGACAAGTGCCAATAAATCATTTAGCCTCTTTGCAGTTTTCTTGTCCTCTTTGATTGTACCCTGGTGAGATAGAAAACCTACAGACTGCCCATGGAATTTTTCTGATACGCCTCACTATTTCATCTTTTATTTTCCTTTCAACTTCCTTAATCTTAGCTATGAAATATATTTTCAGAGGGGGGGGAGAGAAATGTTTTAACAAGACTGCTCCCCCCCATATTTCTCTCCACAGCCTTTATACATGTCTGTACCTTTAGATTAGTCTGATATGTCTTTTATATTTTATTTTTTTTAATCTATCCCAGTAACTTTTCTCAAGAAAGTGGTTATTACTTTATGCATAGCTTTGCACTAACGAACACCAAACTTTCATTTTATTGCTTACTCACTCAGTTTTGAGGAAGACTTCTGTGCTTTGTCTCAGGCTGCTTTGGAAATTAATTGTCTCAAATCCTTTTCTTCATCATCTGCACATCTTGCCAGTTCACTGTTCAGCCATTTTCCAGATCATAAATGCAAATATTAAAATGGAACTTGTCCCAAAACAGATCATTGAAAACTACTCCCCCCCCCCATTCATCCTTCACCAGTAATATCTGAACTGGCATTGTGCTACACTCCATATCTTACCTTTAGTTTTTCCTCCATGAAAGGAATCCTTCTCTCCTTTTAGAAATGCTTAGATTGCTTAAAAGATTCTGCTGAGAGAATGTTGTAAAGATTTTCTTCTTTTAAAAAAAGAACAGATACCGTCTATAGAAAGTTGGTGTTTCTTGTAAGTAGAGTTGACCCAGGCGCTGTTAAGGCAATACCAATGACTTTGGTTTTTGATAGGACCAGGGCACCAAGGCATTATTCAAGGATTGTGACTACTGTGCTGATATTGTACTTGTCTGCTCTGCTCCTCTCTAACGCCACTGGCCATGAAACAGATTTTTTTTGGGGGGGGGGGCAGTGCTTGCTATGCTGATCCTTAATTGTGCTTTTCTGTTATAGAGCTCTTTAAACATTATGGGCCCTTTCACAGCATCATTTTAACCTGGTTATTACTTGTTGCTGCCCCAATTCCATGTTAAGTGATCAGCAGTACACTTGATTCTTACAAAATGCACTGGCAATGGGTGGGGGGAAGGTGGCACTTTCAGATGTATCACAACACTCTGCAGAGAATCAGAAGTGCACAGAACATATGAGAACAGTAGGAAAAAAAGGTTTTCTGAAAAAAAAACCCAGGACACCTGTGGCTGAGTGTGAAAAGGTTAAAAAAAATCTGTTAGCAACCAGCAGCAAAAATGGTTTACAAAGTCTGTGTGAAAAAGCCCTATAACTGCGCATAGCAGGCACCTGCCAAATGAGCATATCAGGAGCATGTACTACCCATGATCCTCCTGCTAAAAGCAGTTTGGGCAACACAGAGATTTTGCAGGCCGGTGCGACCTCTGTGTGTGAATACAAAAACCCTGATTTTCTCAGGGTTGTACTTCATGGGTACTGAAACTAAAAATCCCTTTCAGATCACATGGTGACTGAACATATCAGTAGGATCTCTGTTAGGGTTGCCAAGTCTTCAGTACTCACCGGCGGGGGGGAGTCCTCCTCCGGCCAGGAGTTTCCCCACCCAGCGACGTCACCAGAAGTGATGTCAGCACATTGGGGGTGTTGCCAGGGTGACGCTCTGGCAACGCCCCCAACGTGCTGACATCACTTTCGGTGATGTCATTACGTCATCCTGTCTGGACAACTTCGGGGGTGGAGTTCCCCCCGCCGGCTGAATGCTGGCTGGCGGATCGGGAACCCCTTTAGCGGGGGATTCGCCGCCCCCCGGGCTGACTTGACAGCCCTAATCTCAGTGTTCTTCCCGGCCTCCCAGCATGCACAGTTGTAAATCTGGGGAAAGCTCATGTTAGAGCAATATGCAGTATCTCCAAATGAAGATCTAGCAATCCTACTTAACAGCATGTTCACTGTCATTTTTTTACAGTGGTTCAATAGATGAACCATTTCTCATGACAGGATTTGTGTTGGCATAGATACTACCTGTAGTTCACTGGGCCATCTTAGGCCAGTCACATATGCTCAGCCTAACCTACCTCATAGAGCTGTTGTAACAGTAAAACAGAGGAGAGGAGAACAATGCAAGTCTCTTTGGGTTCCCACTGGGGAACAAGGTGAGATATAAATTAAGTAAATAAATACAAAAATACTCCAAGTAATGCAGTTACTTGTCTGTGGTTTCCAATACCACTCAGTTCTGAAATAAAATGATACAGCTTTAGATGTTATCTGGTTCTCATTCATTAGAGTTATTGTGAATATGATACCCTAGTTCTTTAAGGACAGGTAAAGGCATTTTAAATGTAGTTTGGCTGGGATAGTTCTGAAGCTTCCGTACAAAAATGTTTTATTTGTTCATTCAAATATATAACAATTCACAAAATTCAAGACTGATTAAATGTTTGTATATTGTTTTATGGCCCTGATTTAGCCAGGAATGTTGGTTTGCCATCTCCTTTCTTTTGAATGTGGCATAAGACATTATTGGTAGAGCTGGGATGGCACCCAACCAATATCAATGACATTCTGAAAGAGCATAAAAACAGGCTGCACTTTCTCCATGCAGCCTCTTGCCACATCCTGCTGACCTACCATCACTCCCTATCAGAGTAGTTTGAGATTAGCTGGCTACCTTTTAGGAACCAAGCAGGAATTTTTTGGATCACGCTCAAATTGGCTTGCATTGAGCGGGGAGTATTTTTCCACCTACTTCATGTCCCCCCCCCCCCCCCCGGTGTGTTGTTATAACTAGGCCTGGTCTGATTCAGTTGAGTAGCCATGTTGGTCTGAAGCAACATAAGAAAGTTTGAGTTCACCTTTAAGAAAGTTTAATTTTGTGTATAAGCTTTCATGTGAATTCATACTTCTACAGATATCTGAAGAAGTGTGCGTGCACACAAAAGCTTATAATTAAACTTTGCTGGTCTTAAAGGTGCCACTGGATTCAAACTTTGTTATATGAAGATTGTACATGTTCCCTCTGTAGGGACCTGCTGGAGGTCTTAGGACTGGTTAGGTTATAGAGTTGATAGGAATAGTGTGAGTTACTAGAACATAGGTCGGGAGGCATGGGGAGTGGCACTTCAGGAAGAAGGAGCTTCCTAAAACAAATCATTTGTTTGAGTGATGGGGTGGATTATGGAGGTATTGAGAACCCTCAACCAAATGCTTAGTTGTTTCAGCAGTCCGTTGGGTAAAGGGGTGAGACATGGCACCTCTTGGCACAATTACTGTGTGATATAGACAAAACTAGTGGTAATGCTGGCCAAGTTTGGAGGCAGGATGGAGTTCCTCCAAATGCTAGTATCAGTGGAGTGCAGTGTGCAGTTAAAAGTCAGAGTAAAATTCAGTTACTTAATAAAAACCTTGTTTCTCAAACAGTGGTGTGTTACATCTTCTTTGTTTGGGTCCAGGGATTCTGATGTAACCAGATCAAAAGCTTAATTTCAGCTATCGAAAGAGTATCCTATTAAATATGGAATTGTTCCATTGCTGTTCTGAACTTCAGCTATCTAACCCATAGCAATAAGTCCTAAGACCTCACATGTACAATGCTAAAACAGTGCCCCAAACAATTTCAATGTGATGTGCAGTAGCACGCACATGTGTGTGTGTGTATATAAAACCAAACAAAATCAATCCTTGGACACAGAGAGTACTCCATCTTTCTGTGTTATACCTCTGAGGATGCCAGTCACAGCTGCTGGCAAAACTTCAGGTAGTACAATGCCAAGACTACAGCCATACAGCCCAGAAAATCTACAACAACTTATAAAAAACAATACTCACTAAGGATGCCACAAATACCACAGCGGACATATTAAGCAGTCAAACTTTGTGTGCTGCTTGACTGTGTGATGATCAGGCATGCACTGATCATTGGGCCTGTTCCATTTGGCATTGAATAATTTGAATGGCTGCCAAACAAGTTTGCTTCAGTTCTTTGCAAAACTATGCATACATGAAAATGTTTCCATTCCAAACAGATCTACAGTCATTTCCATTGCTAAGGACTACTTAGATGAATATGAAACAGGAGGATTAAAAAATAGCATTTATTTATGACTGATTTATAGGAAATGTGACTGGTTTCACTGTCTGTTTTAAACGATTGCCTGATGAGCTGAGCAGAAGCATAGCAAGATGGGGGGGGGGGAAGTAGCACTCTGTTGGGCTGTGTGAAAACAGGCTGACGAGAACAGCCAGTTGTGCTGTACTGAACTGTTAGAAAGCCTTCTAGTACTAAATGGCCACGAATAGGCCAACCAACAGACATAGATCCTTCCCACACTTGGATCTCATCCTTGGTTTTATCAGAGTTTAACTCATGACACAATACCTTGCATTTATCCCTGGTTATAACAGAATCCATTTATCATGGGACAAGTGTGGGACAAAACTGGGGTGACCTCAGTGTAATGTGCAGAGGTCATTTTGAGCAGGAGCTCAGGGGAGCTCAGCTCCGGGAGTTGGTGCCAGCCCCCCCCCCCAGGGGAATGCCTGCTTGTGTCATGGCTGCAGCAAAATGACCCCATCCCCTGGAAAGGTCCTTGTTCCTCTGACCAGCCTTCTGAAGGCTTCAGCCACCACTGAAGCTATCCTCCCAGAATAGTGGTATTTCTGAGGCTTGGATTAGTAGCTGTTCCCTCTCTGCCAGCCCTCCCTCCCTCCCTCCCTCCCTCCCTTCCTCTCTCTCCCTCCCTCCTTTTCTCTCTATCTCTCTCTTCTTTCTTGCCTTCTGACATACTTCCAGTGATGTCAAGTGGTGTAGCATATGCAAATAAGTTATGCTAATGAGTTATGCTAATGAGCTTCTGAACCTCTTTTTCTACGAAATGACCCCTGGTAATGTGGAAACAAAAAATACCCCAAGATAATTATAGGGGTGAACTCAAGTGTAGTGTAGAATGTAAGTTCAGGGACAGGGTTGAACCAGGGTGTAAGGTCTAGTGTGGAATCACCCATAGAGTCCATTGAAAAATTGTCTCTGTGCCCTGACCTGGATAGCCCAAGCAAGCCCAATCTCGTCAGATCTTGGAAGATAAGCAGGGCCAACTCTGGCAAGTACTAGGATGCAAGTCCTCCTTGAAATACTTTATTTAGGCACCTCTCTGAATACCTTCCAAGCCTCCAGTAATGGTCAGTCACTAGAGGTCACCACGACTTCCATGTGCCCACACACTCACATGCACACACATACACACACACAGATACTGAAAAGAAAAATCATCTCTGTCTGAAATTGGCAAACAGTATATGAGTAAAATTGACAGGTGTTTGAGCATCCCTAATCCTTATATAACATGTTCATATCAAATTTAGGAGATTCCCCCATGTTATCTCAGCATGTGCATGCTCAGCAACAGCACAGAGCAGGAAAAGGCGAAAATGAAGTATCTTTGGCCAGTCTGCATAGGCTCCAATTGCAGTATTATTTTTTAGGAATTTCCTTCAATCAAACTGTAACCAGGGGTCCGTTGGGGCCGGAGTGAGGTGGAGCGAGGCGGAGAGAAGCTCCGCCAGCTCAGGACTGGCCAGTAGGGCAGCCACGGGCTGAATCAGATTCTCTAATCTGATTCAGCTCGCCGCCGAATTGCCGCCGAATTTCGGCGGCAATTTTAAAAGCCACTGGAGGGGAGGGGGTTTGAGGGAGAGGCTCCAAACTTGCAGGGTAGCTGATGGAGCCTCATCTCGAAATACCCACCGAGTTTCAAGAAGATTGGACCAGGGGGTCCAATTCTACAGGCCCCCTAACAGGTTGCCCCCATTCCCTCCATTGTTCTCTATGGTAGGAAAAAAGTTAACATTTTTTCCCACCATAGAGAACAATGGAGGGGATGGGACAATCTGTTTGGGGGCCCATAGAATTGGACCCCGTGGTCCAATCTTCTTGAAACTTAGTGGGTATTTCGAGGAGAGGCCCCAGCAGCTACCCTGCAAGTTTGGAGCCTCTCCCTCAAACCTCTTTTCCTCCAGCCCCTCATATACCCTATGAGTTTTTGCCTTTGATTTCAATGGCCCATAGGATATAATGGGGCTGAAACTGACATTCCCTTTCTGACACACTTCTGGTGATGTCAGGGGATGTGGCATATGCTAATGAGTTATGCTAATGAGTTATGCTAATGAGCTCCTGCACCTCTTTGTCTACGAAAGGACCCCTGGCTGTAACTAGGGCCGAGGACAGACTGCCAATCTAAAGTGGAGGCAAAGCGGAGGGAACTGGAGCGGGGGAAAAAACCCACGGAGCTGGCCGTTCACACTGGCCAGAGCAATGCGGATCAGTGGCAATACGGAGCGTTCAGACTGCCACGGAACGTTCAGACTGCTGCGTAGCCAGCGCGCGCGGCTTGCGCTTGCCGCTGCTTTTTTTTGTTTTCCGTTGATGTGTTTCGCATGTGCGCACTTCCTCCGGATGCCTCCCGCTTCTTCCAGTTCACACTGTTTGGAAGCGGGAGGCATGTGGAGGAAGGCCCCTGAACACCGGGAAAAACCGGTGTCCTGTTAAAGCGAAAGGAAAGCAACTGGGAGACGGGTAAGTACGCAACGGAGCCGAGGGACAGATGCGCATGTCTGAACGTGCTCCTTTCTTCCGTTTGCGAAGCGTGCCTGCCCCGCTTTAGATTGCCAGTCTGTCCTCAGCCTAAGGATAGAGTGCAACACAGAGTAAAATTGCAGACCAGTAAAGAAATATAATGATGGAAATCTTCTCATCATATGAATACCAATGAATCTGTCTTGTACTGAAACAGAACATTGGTTCTTTACGGTCAGTATTTTCTATTCAGGCTGGCAGTAGCTCTCCAGGGTCTCAGGCAAGTCTTTCACAGCACCTCCTACATGATCTCTTTAGCTGGAGATACCTGGGATCGAACCTCAGACCTTCTGCATGCAAAGCAAAAGCTCTTCCACTGAGCCATAGCCCCTCCTATCCCATCCCCAATGAATGACAGACAGAGGTGCACTGTGGTCTGCTCCTGAACCATATGAAGGGGATTACCACATGGGGAATGGTATCAATCAGAGCGTAGTCTTCTTAGTTCCCTGACATGATAATGCACATCCAATCCTTTGGTTCTTAGGGTGCTACTCTCCTCAAATCAGAATGAGGCACAAGTCATTCAGCTTCTTGTCTGTTATATTTTCTTCTCTAAGAGTTAAATGGCAGTTTGATGTTAGGGGGAAAAAATCATACGAAGGTTTTTGCTTGGATCTTTACCAAGCAGTAGAAGCAGAAAAGCCTGTCATAACTGTGGTGGGAATCATGACAGTGTCACCCCTTGGACCCCTTTCCCAGAACCGGGTTCTTTTAAGTCACAACAATAATATACCCTTCAGAACTATTTGCAAATCCCACAAACTCAAGCATAGAAGAGTGACTCCGGGCAGTTTTTCTCAGTATGGTTGTGTCTTTGGAACTATATTTGAGCTCTCAGTTTCCCAAGTCTAGTAGTGTGTGGCAGAGTCTGAAAAAAACAATGGAATAGAAAAAGACACATGTAATAAATAAGAGGGTGGAAAAACTACATTCAAAAACTAGAACACAATTGGAGTTGGAATCCAACACATACACAGAAACTAAGCAATCTTGTGCAGGAACATTAAATAACACCCAAATCTTGTGGTAGTAGGACTGTTTCTTGTAAGGACATTAAATAATCCCCAAATCTTGTGATAGTAGGACTGTTTCTCTCATTTGTGTTTATTGTCCATCTTGGACCCTAATCACAAAGCTTCCCTTTTCACAGTCAGAGGCAGAAAGTCATTCCAGTGAGAAAAAGGGGTTTTGGTAAGGGGATTAATAGGGGAAATAGGGGTTTGGAGATCCTCCTGCCCCTGTCCCGCTACTTGCCCCTCTACTGTGATTACTCCTACTGCTAGAGGGCCTACTACACCTCAGTGAGAATAGGGGAGGGCATTGTGTCAGATATAAATGTTTAGGGTTATGGGAGTTGGGAGTGTAATTTTATATCATACAGCAGGTGGCAAATTTGTCATTTGTGTGGTTTCCACTTGGAGACAGAAAAAAATTGCAGTAAATAACTGTGAATCTGGGAGCTTGGAATGAACTTGTATAGCTGTGGGAGAGTGCAACTCATAGTCATAAGTAAACCTATAAATAAAGCATCCACTCAGGTAGGAACAAGAGGGGATGAAGATGGGGGAATGAGAGTATGAGCTCTTTCACACACACTAAATAATGCACTTTCAATCCATTTTCAATGCACGTTATGACTGGATTTTACTGTGTGAAATGGCAAAATCCACTTGCAAATGGTTGCTGAAGTGGATTGAAATGGCATTATTTAGCATGTCTGAAAGTGCCATATAAGTGGGCTGAAGAACAAGGCTAGAAGACAGCAGTGGAGAGGACCACTGTGTGGAAAATCCCTGGACAAGCCTCTGCTGGCACTTTGTCTGGCCAGGCTTGGCCTGGCTGGGTTGGCAGCTCCTGCGGCTCCAGCACCATTTATCAGTAAGGCTGCACCCATGAATAGAGTAGGGGAGGAAGGACTCCATATTATCAACTCTTTCCCCATCTGTCTGGTTTCTGTGAACTATAAGTCAAAAACTAAGGTGTAAGAGTAACAACATTTTAGCCCTGGCCCAGTTCCATCTGCCAGCAATTCGATCTGCCTGCCTGTGTATGTTACATAAGGACTATATATGAGTGCTGTTCGGACTCACCTGCGAGAACACTGTAACGCTGCCGATCTTGTTTTGGATTATAGGTTGTTTTAAAGTGATTGTATTTTAATTCTTGTTGTGAGCCGCCCTGAGCCTGCCATTTGGCGGGGAGGGCGGGATATAAATCCAATAAATAAATAAATAAATAAATAAACAAATAAATAAAAAAATAAATAAATAAATAAATAAAATAATGATGATATGAACAAATAACTTTTTTGGCTTATCCTTTATTAAGTTAGTATCCAAGCTGCCCTCTCTTTTTCTGAAATCAAATGTATCTCACCATTCCTGAATACTGGCTTGATATATTTCATAGAATCATAGAGTTGGAAGGGGCCATTTAGACCATCTAGTCCAACCCCCTGTCCAATGCAGGCACTGGGAGCGCCATGAATGAGATACAGTGTTGCGGTGCTTTTTTCCCTATTTTTTAAAAATACTTGGAGTATAAAACCCTCATCTGAAGTGGGACTATAGCAGTCCTGATTTTAACTAAGGCCCAGCACACCTATTTTCTAATCGGGGTTGAGCCTCTTCACTGGAATCTGGCTCGCTCATCTACTTCTCCAGGAGCTGGCAGGGTTAATCTTTCCTTTCTCTGCAGCAGTGGGAAGTTCAAAAGCTCCTTTGCCTCGCCTTCCTTTGTTCTCCCAGCAGCAGAGTCTCTGGTGCTCCAAGGCTCAGCTCTACTTACAGCAGGCAAAAATTAATCCGGTCAAAAAAAGATCCTTTGCTCCTGGCAAACTGCAATCAGCATAGGTTTTCCCCTGATCAGCAAGGAAACAGGGTTGGGCCTTTCTGGCTGCAAGATTGCTCTGAGAGCAGGAAGGAAAAAAAGTGGTCGTTTTAAAAATCCAAGCCTCTAGCTCTTATTCCCTATTTCTCTTTCTCAATCAATCCAGAAAGTTTTTAAGAGAAGAACCAGACTCTCTTGCTACCATTTGTTAGGACTTTTGTCCAATAATCAGAAAAAAATTCAGAGTGATGAATCTTGCTTTTCTGGAAAGAAGAGATTGCTTCTTTTAGTTTAAAAGAAGTTTATTACTAAAGGGAAAAGGTAAACGGGATTAGCTACAAATAAACAAAACATGCTTTCTAAGGAGCTGCATTGTGCTCCGTCTTCACACTAAGACATACTGATAGAGAGTGAGAGATTGCAATGGAGGATCTCTCCTTCTTCTTGACCCCTGAAAGGAAACATCTGATATCAGTAACCAATTAGCAAGACAGTACACCTTCAGTTTTCCCGGGCTCAAAGTTAATTGGCCAGCTGCCAGGTATTACTTCCAGGCTAACATAGGTAAACAAACAAGTTGCATAGTTAACCCTATAATGACTGAATTTCTCAGGCCTTTCCTTGGTAGGCCATGAGTAATGTGAGATCCCTCTCCAATAGAGCTTCCAGCTCCAGGTTGGGAAATGCCTGGATATTTGTGGGGAGTGGAGTCTGAGGGGGTGGGGTTTGGGGAGAGGAGGGGCTTCAATTGGGTATAATGCAATAGAGTCCACCTTCCAAAGTGGTCATATTCTCCAGGGGAACTGATCTCTGTCACCTGGAGATCATTTGTAATAACGGGAAATCTCCAGCCACCACCTGGAAGTTGGCAACTCAGTAGCTCTTTGTTTCTGTTGGGGGGGGGCTTTGGGATTTCCCCCCCGGGGGGGATACTTGGACTTTCATTAATGTGCATCATGTGCATCTTTGGACCTGATATGTTCCTCCCCAAGACATTTCATCCCCAAGCAGACAATAGTATCAGGAAGTTTATTAGGGCTGTCAAGCCCCCTTTCTGGGCTGGGGATCTCAAAAAAGGTCAAAAAAAAGTTGGTATTGGAGTTTCCGGTCAGAGGAATGGAGGTCTGACACGCTTTGCAAATGCGCAAGGTGGACAGCGGCTCTTCCTGACAGCTTGGGTGGATTAATCCACCTGACGCAACCTCACACAGGTAGTGTGAGGACCAGCAAGCAATATAATCCAGGTTTGAGCAACCTCGGTGAAGGGAAAGTCTCGGAGGAGACTTTTCCGACACCTTGAGCACTGCAGCCCAAGAGGATTCTTGCGAGTATCTCTAAGGAGCCGAGCTGAGCTGAAAAATTCAGCATAAAACCTCCAATTCCCCTGATTCCTTAACAAAGAAGACAAAGTTTAAACATTGGGACCACATCTGAAGCGAAGTAACAACAAAAGGTAACGGAAAAAAGTTTTTTGCCTTACCACCGCCGCGTTTTGAAAGACGAAAAGCAGATCGGGTGAAGCAATAGACTGTTGTTGATTGGATGAGAGCAGTTTTGAAGCGCTAAAAAACCGAATTTGAACTTAAAAAGCAAAAAAAACAAGTTGTTTAACATTCCTGCAGTTAAGAAGAGTTGGGAGGGGAAGCCAAGCATCGCGAGACAAAGAGGGAGAAGGGAACCAAGCATCGCGAGATTAAGACGTGAGGACTGAATCAGGAAGTGACGGCTAGAAGAGCAGACAAGAAGGGAAAAGGAGAAGAACCGGAAGAAGGTAAAGGGGACTCTAAATACTGCCGGACCAGAAAGGGGACTCTAAATACTGCCAGACCAGAAAGACCATAACAGGAAGTGACGTGCAGAGAGCAGACAAGTAAATAAAAGGAAGGGACAAAAGGAAACTACGGCAAGCCAGAAGCAAGGTAAAAAGACTATAACCTTTGACATTAACCATAAAGAAGTCGCGCCCGCCATTTTGGATTTATAAAATTTTTAAACTGCAATATCTCAAAGATTATATAACTTAGAAGGCTGAAACCAACATAATTTGACTTGGCAAGATTAGCTTGTTTGAATGCACTAATTGGTGTTTGATTTGGAAAACAAGATAAAATCGATCTTTTTTAAAGAGGCAAAACGGACCGCGGACTAAGATCGAGAGCAGCTACATGGTCCTCTCCTACAATGGCAGCAAAAAAAGAAAAAGAGCTACTAGCCGTTATGGAAGCAATGGAAAAGAAAATGTTAGACGCTATAGGAGAGGTAAATGTTAAAATGAATAATATAGCAGCACAAGCAGATAAAAATTTCATGGAATTAAAAGCAGAATTTCAAAAATTATCCACAAGAACACAAGATATAGAAACTAAAGTAAAAGAACTGGAAGAAAGCACCCATAAGACAATGAGAGAGAATGAGAGGATGGAAAAGATGATGCACTATAAAGATATGCAAAATCATTTGAGATTTTGAGGGATCGAGGAAAAATTGAATGAGGACATTTTTACAAGAATGCAAGAAGCAATAGCAGATTTTTTACAAGAACAGGAAGAAGTTGTTAAAGAACACATGGATCTTGTTTATAGAGTTAATTCTACATATGCAAGAGACAAAAACATACCAAGAGATGTGGTTGTCCAATTTACAATGAAAAGAACAAAAGAACAAATCTACAGGAAGTGTTTTACTGACCCTTTTGTAATAGATGGAAAGAAAATCATAGTAATGAAAGAATTGCCCAGAGCAATACTGCAAGAAAGGAAAAAATTCAAGCGTCTGACGGATAAACTGAAGGAGAAAAAAATCAGATTTTGTTGGGAAATACCTCAAGGACTAAGCTTTTATTATGGCAACTCCAGAGTAGTGATTAAAAGCACAGAAGAAATGTATGCATTCCTGGGAGAGAATAAAGATGATTTTGGAGATATTTAAGAATATATCAAAATGGATTACAAAATACTTACATGGAATGTAAATGGACTAAATTCACCCCAAAAACGTAGAATGGTAGGTCATTGGTTGGAAAAACAAAAATGTAATATAATTTGTTTGCAAGAAGCTCATCTTAAAAAACAAGACCATAAGTATTTAATAAGGAAAAAATTGGGAGAAGAATTTTATTCTTTAGCAAGCAACAAAAAAAATGGTGTTGTAACATATGTCAAAAAAGATTTGGAACCTAAAGTAATATTTAAAGACAAAGATGGAAGATATTTAGCTATTGAAATTTTACTGCAAGGATTGAAAACTTTGATTGTGAACATTTATGCTCCGAATGGAGCTAAGGAAATTTTTTTTAAAGAACTTCAAATGGAATTGGACAATGTAAACTATGATCAAATTATGATGTTGGGGGACTTCAATGGAACTGTAGATAATAAACTAGACAGGTGCTCTAAAAGAAAGGATGGGACGTTAGGGAAGCTTCCAAAAAATTTTTTTGAACTGATAAAACAAGAAAAGTTGGAAGATATTTGGAGGAAAGCTAACCCACAAGGAAAAGATTTTACCTTTTACTCTAACAGACATGACTCACATTCAAGAATTGACATGATTTGGATGACTACTAACCTAACCTTTAAGACAAGAAAAGTGGAAATTTTACCCAGAATAATCTCAGATCACAATCCGTGTTTATGGACAGCTGGGCAGATTAAAAAACAAAAGAGATGGAGAATAAACGAGGACTTATTGGATAATCAAGAAATAATTTAAAAATTACTTGAAGAAACAGACCTGTACTTCCAAGTAAACATGCAGAAAGAAGTTAAAATTCAAACCGTATGGGATGCATACAAAGCAGTGATGAGAGGACTATTGATATCACTAAATGCTAAAGATAATAAAAAGAAAAAAGAGCAATATGAAAATATTCTACAAGCCATTAAAACAAAGGAAGAAGAACTGAAGAAGAAACCAGGGAAAAAGAAACTGCAAAAGGAAATTTGGATGCTACAAGACCAAGCAAAAGCCATTTGAGATGTACTGGAACTTAAAAAAACTTCAACAAAAAGCATTTGAAGGTGCAAATAAACCCGGAAAACACTTAGCATGGCAATTAAAGAAAAAGCGTGAAAATAAATTTATCACTAAAGTGATAAGAGATAATATTGAGATAATAGATAACAAAGGAATAAAAAGAGAATTTTTTAAATACTATGCAAAACTTTTTAAGAAGGAAAACAAAGACAGAAGAAAGATTAAAGAATACCTGCAAACATTAAAGTTACCAAAACCAACAGAGAAAATTAAAGAACTATTTAATAATCCAATATCATTACAAGAGATCAAAAATGCAATAAATGACTCAAAATTAGGTAAAGCACCTGGACCAGATGGATTTACAGCGAAGTTCTACAAAACGTTACAGGAGTCAGTTTCACCGGTGTTACTGCTATTGATGAACGATATAAGAGTTACTGGAGAGGTACCAGAAACCTGGAAAGAGGCATCCATCTCACTGATCCTGAAAGAAAATCAAGATTTGACCAATGTTAAGAATTATAGACCAATTTCTTTACTGAATAATGATTATAAGATTTTTGCTAAGATTATAGCGGATAGACTAAAAGAGCACCTTAAAGAGACTATACAAACAGAACAAGCAGGGTTCTTACCTAATCGACAAATAAGGGACAATCTAAGAGTAGTAGTGGATGCTATAGAATACTACGACAAACATCCTGAAAAGGAAGTGGGCTTTTTCTTTTTAGATGCGGAGAAAGCGTTTGATAATTTAAACTGGGATTTTATGTTTGAAGTTTTAGAACATCTTGAGATTGGTGAATATATGCTTAACTTCATTAAAGCAATATATAAAGAACAGAAATCCTCAATAATAATTAATACCGAAAAGACAGACGATTTTAAAGTTGAAAAAGGAACAAGACAAGGATGCCCACTTTCGCCGCTGCTATTTATTTGGATTTTAGAAGTTCTACTGTTAAATGTGAAGGAAGACAAAGATATTAAAGGCTTAACAACTAAAGGTTTTTCTTTCAAATATAGGGCCTTTGCAGATGATGTGATGTTTATAGTGGAAGACCCCTTATCCACATTACCACATTTGTTACAGAGAGTAAAAGAGTTTGGTGACTTAGCAGGATTTTATGTAAATAAGAACAAATCGAAAGTAATGTGCAAAAATATGTCAAATAAGAAACAAAACGAGTTACAAAAACTTACAGAATGTGAGGTGGTGAAAAAGACAAAATATCTGGGTGTAAACCTAACTATGAAAAATATTGATCTTTATAAAAATAATTATGAAAAATTATGGTTGCAAATTATGCAGGATATTAAAAAGTGGAATGTATTGAATTTGTCATTGCTGGGTAGAATTGCGGTGGTCAAGATGAATGTGTTACCACGATTAATGTTTTTGTTTCAAACTATTCCAATTGTGAAAGATGTAAAAACATTCAAATGTTGGCAGAAGGAACTGTCTAAATTTGTGTGGGGAGGGAAAAAACCAAGAATTAAGATGAAAATAATGTGTGATGCCAAAGAAAGAGGAGGGTTTCAACTACCAAATCTAAGGTTATACCATGATGCAATATGTTTGACCTGGGTAGGGACATGGACTATGTTACAAGATAGAATGTTATTGTCCCTGGAAGGTCATGATTGTAGATTTGGGTGGCATGCATATTTGTATTATGGCAAAACAAAAATGGACAATATGTTTAAACATCACTATTTGAGAAGAACACTAATGGATATGTGGACAAGATATAAAAACTTTTTTTCAGAAGAGATACCCATGTGGATTGTACCCGCAGAAGTCTTACATCCAACATCAAGATATAAAGGACAAGATTGGCTGAAGTATAGAGACTTATTAATAAGACATGGTAAAGATTTTAAACTGAAGGAGCAGCATCAGATTGACTTTGATTATGGTTGGTTAAGATATAGACAAATATATGATTTGTATAGAAGTGATAAAAAACACGGTTTCAGGGGAAAAATAATGAAATAGAACAAGTTTGGGAGGAAGGTGGGAAAAAATGATTTCTAAAATGTATAAAGTCTTGCTAAAATGGTTCAATGCAGATGAAATGGTAAAAGAACAAATGGTAAAATGGGCGATAAACTTTAACAAAGACATTGAAATGGAATCTTGGGATTTTTTATGGAAAAATGCTATGAGTATATCTACGTGTTATAACTTTAAAAAATTGTTTTAAAATGATGTATAGATGGTATATGACACCAAAAAAAATTGCAAATATTGGTCAGAATATGTCTAACAAATGTTGGAAGTGTAAAAAGAAAGAAGGTTCTTTTTATCATATGTGGTGGACTTGTGATAAAGCAAAGATTTATTGGTCAAAAATACATGCAGAAATGGAAAAAATCTTGAAATGTACATTTAAGAAGTTGCCTGAAATGTTATTGCTAGGACTTAAACTAGAAGAGATAAATGTAAAGAAAAGGACAATAATATGGTATATGATTACAACAGCAAGAATGGTGTATGCACAAAATTGGAAAAATGAAAAAATACCAGAGGTGTGGGAATGGTTGAAAAAACTGTTATACATGGCTGAAATGGATAAATGGACTAGAAAATTGAATGATCTCTACTCAGAGACCTTTCTAGAAGACTGGAAAGATTTGAAAGAATATGTTGAAAAATACTGGGATATGAAAAACTACATTTATACATGGTTATAATAGCATAAAGGAATAGAAATATATTATATGAAGGTTTTAGTTAAAATTAGACAATGAAGCTGTTTTTATTTAGAAATATATAAGAATATAGAAAATAAGAATTGGTGTATAAGTATTTTAAAGATATATAACCGTTACCAGAAATGAAACATAGATATAAGTATTACTATTTTGAATAAAATGGAAAATGTGTTATGCTTCAGAGGTGGTGGGAAACCACCAAAACAAGATAAAAAGAGAATGTACAAATAGAACAAAATGTTATATAATATGGAAAAAGGGATTTGTATAAGGTAAATGTATTATTTTTGATGTTTCTTTTTTGAAAAATAAAAATTTCTTTACAAAAAAAAAAAAAAGTTGGTATTTTTCAAATCTGGATATCAGGGCACTGAAAAATATTGGTATTTCCAGTTCCCTGGGTTCCAAATTCTGGCTTGGTACTCAGATCCAAGTTTTTCAGGATTATGATATTATTCAGTTTTGTTATTTCCTATGGGGAACCTTTTCAGAGGGCTGGAAGAGGTTTTTTTTTAGCATATTGCACCAAAATTACAGTGGAGCTGTTGATGCCTGTCATTTAAATAACCCACAAGTGAATTGGACCAAGAGACCCAATTCTATGGGCTCCTAAACAAGGCTCCTAAAATCACACCCTGAAGCACCCCACAGGTCAACAGCTATGGGGCAGAGCAGGAATCCCCCAACACTATCTTCTGAGACTGAGCCTCCCAATTGGATTTGGACCACTGTTAATATGCTGCTCCTTAGTCTCAGTGCTGAGAGCCTGCTCAGTAGGATACAATGGTTGATAGTATCAAAGGCCACTGAGAGATCCAACACAACTAACAGGGACACATTCCCCCCTGTCTGTTTCTCCATAGAAGTGAAGTCAGATTGAAATGGTCTAGAAAATGGATCCAGTCTCTTCCAAGAACCCTGGAGTTGAGAAGCAACAACTCTTCTAGAGTCTTGCCCAAGAATAGAAGATAGGAGACTAGCTGGAAATTTTCTAACATAGTAGGGCTCAGGGACTGCCCCTCCCAAAAAAGGTCTAATTATTGCCTCCTTGAGCAAGGGCAGCACAACTCCTGCTCTTAAGGAAGCATTTACCTCTACCCTTACCCATTCAGCAAGTCCCCCTCTGGCCGTTTTTATCAGTGAGGAAGGGCAAGGGTTAAGAACACAGGTGGTAGGCCTCTCTTGTTCAAGGATCTTGTCCACATCATTGGGGCTAAAGCCCCATTTGCCCATGTTCTGTGATCCATCTGAATTAGGACCTCACAAACTTGCGAATCATTGGGAGCCTGGAACACTGAACTTTACAAGGACCTTGGTAGGACATGGGAGTAGACCAGAAACAATGAATTGTGTAGTTACACCCTTAGAATGGAATAATTGAGGAGGAGATTAAAGCTAGCTTCAAGCCAGAGAACAGTGAGAATAAGACACTGAAATATCAGAGAAGAAATGGGGGGATCCTTAGACAATCCATTGCCAAGTAACAAATTCTGCAACTCAGGTAGTTAGTTAGTTAGTTAGTTCACTCCCTGCAATGTTTCATATAAAATCAAGTGTGAAATCACATGTAAATAATTTTCCTAATAAGATGTTGTATATAAAGAATATGTATGTAAAGAACTGCTTGTCTCTAATGTTGCAAGTTTGCAACTAAACAATCCCTAAAGTTTCAATGGGATAAAACCCTACACTGTTGTTCATGCCTTAGTGCCATCTGAGGACACAAAAGTGAATGGACAGCAGGGACAACTTTACCAGAAACATACGTTCCTTTTCAAATTCTGAATTGTCCTAGACTTCCCTCTTTAATTCATGAATCACATTGCTTATTATTTTCAATAATGTCATATAAAACTGTCATAGTGGGGAAAAAACATGTCTCTTCATAAAGGCCCTAAATACATAACAGAAGAGGGGTTAAGGACACAAAGCCTAGATTCTTGTTGGCATAACAATGGATTTGGTTTTTGGTCTTTCACTGCTTTTGGTTCTTTGTAGCCATGTTGGTTATGAGTGTGTGTGTGTGTGTGTGTGTGTGTGTGTGTAATACCTTTTATTAGGACTAATCCAATGGCACACTGGAACAAAGTACAAGCTTTTGAGCTTGTCAGAACTCTTCATCAGGTCACACGTTGAAAACATTTTTTAAAAAATGAGGAGAGAAAGACCTGGTCATGCCAGTATTTGAAACAGATGCTTTGCCAGCTTGTTTTTTTAATTGCTGTTGGTGTGATTTAAAATATGAGACCTGCATTTTGTTAGACGCAGAGCAGATCCAAACAGAATAGTTTCAAGTTATTTTAGGCGTGAGGCAATAAATGGAATAACTCTTCATCAGAAAAAAAAAAAAACTTCAAGACCAACAAATGTTTCTGATGTCTCTCTAAATTAGTTGCACTCCAAAATCCCATTTTGGAAAAAAAGATCAGAAATCAATTGGAAGTCTTAGTTTTAACATAGGAAATAAATTTAAGGTATTGCAAAAGGCACAGAGTCAACTGAGGTCAACAGGTCATTTTACCTCAGTTCCATTCTCATAGTCACATTTTCTTGCTAGTCATGTTAGCCTCAATGGGCTGGTCCTAATAAAAGTTATTACATGGAAGGTGTTCTTGCTTTTAGTTCAGCCCAGTCTTTCTGATCCCCTTCCCTAAATGGAAAGTCAAGGCATTTCTTTTCAGGTATGTGAAGCAGGAAAGTTAAGTCTTCTGAGAACCTTACATGTTTTCCACTAAAAGGGTAGACTAGACAAACCCAACAGAAATGTGGGATGACAGCCTTCCATGGATCTATAGCATAAGGCCAAGGGTGAGAAATATGCCAGGGAAATAGCAGATGCCTTTTTTTATGAGATGCCCCTTATATTTACTATAGGAAACCTACCAAGATGTATTGGTGGGCTTCTGGGGGTTACCAGTTCAGGCTACAACATCCTGAATGCATGTTCTGCAGACCAAGGCTTAGATATAGCAAATCCGAGCTCTCTAAACTGATGTTTAGCATCATTCACTTTAAAAGCACTGCAAGTTACCACATTACCACACTACCCAGCCCTCTTGCTTTCTTTTTTCTTGGCAGTGCTGGGAATCCCACTCAGACTGTCCTTATGTTCTTATCCAATAGATCTTTCATGATAGATCTTCCTACCTGTCGGTGCCTATGACAAACGAACATGCTCCTTGCAACCTTGACATGACATACAGCAGTAAAATAATTTTTAAATCTTTAAATACCCTATTGGTGTATATATCAAAAATGAGACAGCAATGAATCAGTGGGTCTGTTAAGAGAGAAGACACTGGTTGATCAGCACCACTTAGTTGTCAAGGCTGGAGCTTGTAAAGTGGCGAAAGAATCTTTTTTAAAAACAAGGTTATGCTACTGTTCTTCCAAATGGCTTATCTATCTGTTTAGTTCATCTTTTAGCAGCATGAGGAAATGACAAAAAAAATCAGATTTAGCAACTTACCCTTTGGATTTTGATGAAAACTTCCTCTGAATATGATCTTTTGCATTTATAATAGAATCATGATGTTCGTTAATAACTTTACCATTTCTCAAGCCTGTCACCACCCTCAGAGGTTAATTATATCGGGGGTAAAAGTGAAAAGATCTGAAAAGAGAAGGAAAAAAGTTTTCCATAAGAGCTGAATCTAAGAACAGCCACTGCTGTGCGATATTTCTGCTTAAAACCACAATGTGGGTTTAAAGCCTAATGTCCCTATAACAATCTAATACTTGCAGAATTACATTAGGCGGGATTTCAATATAAATCTACCATGTATAATCCTTAGAAACTATATCACAGGTACTGGGCAAAGTAGGAATAGAAAGAAGAGCAGTGATGAAGAACTAGTTGTTCTTTGTAAAGGAAGTTAAAGAAAAACTGCTTTTCGAATTTTGTTGTGAAATTTTTAAAAAATGTCACAACCAAGACAAAGATGTTCCATGTTGTCCTCTCTTTTTGTTGTTCCCATACTCTGAAAACCTGAGCAGCCAATGATGGACTCTCCAATACCCTCTTAAAGCCATAAACATAGATGGCTTTCAAAAGGAGTTAGAGTCATGGAGCAGAGGTCCATCAGTGACGTTGCTACAGTGACTAAAAGAAACCTCCACATACAGAGGCAGAAAACCTCTGACTACTTAGTATCAGGGTACGTCCACAACCTCTGTGAGCTGCTTGGCCCTCTAGGGGAACTGGTTGTCTGCTGTGTAAAAACAGGGTTGCCAACTAGGATTTGTTCTATAGTCTTGGGAACAGCAAGTTCCAGGGGCTGTTCCTTAATGCAAGTGCTGGCTGCTTGGCATAGGTGGGATCTTACTTTGTGGCATGCCAACAATATGAGGGCCTCCAGGCTATTTGGGAGTGCTGGCGGTTATTGCTTGGGCAGGGGATGAATTTTGTGGTTCAGTTTGTGGTCTCACAAACTGTTCAGCAGACCTGAATGTGTTTTTTACTCAAAAAAATAGGTCAACTAGTAGAGCCCTCCTTCAAAACAGGACTGGTTGTTCAAATGTAGTATAGATGTGAGATCTGGAAGATGGGTAATATTGCCCTATTAGAGCCTGTGCAATAGAATTTCTTTAAAGGCTTTCACTGTTCAGCTCTCCCCTTTTGTTTCTTTTGTTGTGATTCCAGCTGACCAATTTCCAAGCACTCTTCCACATTCTCATTTTCCTCACTTACGTGTCTCCATTGCTTTAGGTTTCTTTTTCTGCACATTTTTCTCCCTTAAGAAGTCAATTCAGTTTTACTTTGTTCTAAGTCCAGCAGCAAGAGCCCCAAAGCAGCCAAAAAAAGTTTACGTTAATGTTGATAGTCCCCCCCCCCCTCCACCCTAGGTGTATTGGCTTGCAGACTCCAAGTATCGGGTGCCAGAAGTCAAGAAAGGTTGGGCCGTTCAGTCCAGGACAGGGGCCAGAAGTCAGACAAAGCAAAGTCATACAGTCCAAGGTCAGAGGTCCAGCAGTCAGGCAAGGCAGAACTGATGGCTTAGCATTTATCATACATGTTGCATCTATGTCTAACAGCCTTTCTTGGCTGGTTCTATAGTCCCACGCCTAAGGGTCATGCTTGCAACCAGTTGCTTAGAAGCAATCCTGCAACTACTCATTTTTGTTATCAGCAAGCAACTGGTGTTAGGCCAGGAGGCATGCAGTGCACTTTGCCATCTTGTCTGTAGTTCTGTTCTTAACCTCTCTCTGCAGTGCCCTAAGGGTGTAGGTGATACTGGTGGGCTGGGAATGGCCAGCTGAGATTCACCTGCTGAATCCAGGCTCAAGGGTGTTGGTGGCTCTGCACCAGCTGTTGGCTGTGAATCCTGACAAGCCTGTAGCTCATTTTAATGCTGGTCAGCTTCCATTAACTCAAGGCTGGCTACATGCGACTTCTCTTCTCCTGAGGAGTCCTTGCTATCACTGAGCCCTGGCTGACCCATGACACCAGGATTGCATTTCCCCCTTCCAGGTTGGAGGAGGCTGGAGTTTTCTATCAAGTAGAGGTTATCTTAGGCATCTAAAGAGTTATACAAATACAAGAATTAATATGAATAATTCAATAATGATTTTAATATGATAATAATGTGTAAGTAAATTAGATGGGTCTGCTTTACATAGGAACACCTATTTTGAGACAGGAGGTCCATTTTTTTGGGTTCAGTGGCTTCTCCAATTAAAAGTATCAAACAGTAGATATTGTGCACCACCTATATGAACTAGTGATTGTTTTGCACCCTTTGAATTATATTTTATCTCTAGTTAAAGGGATTAAGTAATCAAGTATTAAGGAATTCCCCCCACTTTTTTTCAGTTTGGTCCAAGCCCCAGTGTTACTGGTAAAAGGCTGTGGTCTGTCTGCACTTCTGGGGAACTTCAGATGGTTTGGGGTGTTAACCCCCATTACTTTTTAAATTTATTATTGCAGTTTGGAGAAAAATAACCAAAGCTTTTACTCAAAACTTGAACAATATTTCAGGTGATTTATAAATCTGGATAAAAATACTGGAAAATATTAGTTAAGTAGTGGAAAATACTTGTTTTATAATGATGGTGAGTGTACAGTATTTATAAGGTTTAATTTCTTTCTTAACAAAGAAAACAGAATATCATGTAATACTGTTCAATAACTATATTCTACATAATTTGTTCTGTGCTAGATGTATGCACCAAGCATGCTGATGAACTATGAATTGAGAAATGAATACTCACACGAATTCTTTAGCGAAATCAGCTGGAGTTAAGTGTCAGTATTAGAGACACATAGTAAACAGTCAACTGTCAGAGAGCTGTCAGTGAGATCACTGCAGCCATGTTGGTAACAAGTCATATGACTATTCTGGATAAAACTGGACAAGACAGGTGCAGACTTGTACAGAGGTATGACTTGGGGGAATGACTCAGCATGGACCTGATTGGCCACTGAGTACAGAGAAATGTATATATGTGATGTATGTTGTACAGTTCTTCTCTTCTCTTATGATTTGGTGGCTGGCGAAGCATTTTGATCCTCTGCGCAATATTTGTAAATAAATGTACATAAACTGTACATAGCTTTGTCTCGTGTTTGGAGTCTTCAACCTCTGCTACAGTGCTGTTTAGCACAGCTCACGCACACACCAACATTAAGAACATGCAGACAAGGTCTACTTTTTTCTGCCGCCTTGGAATGTCCATAGTAATAGTGTTCCTTTGCCTGGAAGTGCTTCTCTAACTCATGTTCACTATGAATTTATTGTCCCTTTCTCTCCCTTCAGTTTTATCTTCTAGTGCTAATTCATAGATGGATCCTTCAACTGAAGTTCAAACCAGTGCCAGAGAAGCAGGGTGGATATATTGTTCCCTGTCCTGCTTTCCAGTTGAGATCCTATGATCTTTGTTTCACAACAGTTATGACTATCACAGCTTTCTGTCAGCCTCTCTGAATTCTCAGGGCTAATAGGATGGAGCATGAATGGTCTCTGCCTTAGTCCAGCTTCAGTAGTTTTTTCATGGCAAAGATGTACTGGTAACTGGGGTACAGCTCTGGCTCTGACACCAGGATCAGGCTTAGTGCTGAAGAAAGCTTAGAAAAGGGAAAGATGGCTTTATTCACAGGGAAATATCATGGAGTTCTGGAACTGTGGGCTTTGTGGGATGAATATGCATTGATTTCTCTTTAGGCCAATATTTCTTTCAAGAGGATTGTGGCCTCATCATATAGAGAGCTCACCAAATTATAGCCGGGTTGAAAAAAACAAACTACTGGGACAGTACCTTAATTTCTAGGTTTTGAAATCTGTCATACAAATTTCTCCTAATAATCATCTCATCTATGTTTTTTCCAGGTACAAACAGATTGCTTTCCTATGTCTAATACACTAATTAGTGATATGAGATAATTGCATTGAAATTTAACAGTAATGACACTTGGGTATAATATCCTGTGAGCCAGGACAAACAAGTTCATGAGCCCAATCGAGAATTTATAGATTTTTAGCAAGCCTTCTGTATATTCATTTATTTTCAGCAGTGTTTTATTGACTGCTATGTTTTTGAGTAATTTATGGAAGTGACTGGAGAAGCATCTTCTCATTTGAATTTTGAATACTTGAATTAAAGCAAATCTCACTATTTAGTTCTTTCTTGGAATGGTTACTGCATGAGGTAATATTCAGAATTCGTACTTCATGTTTTGCTACAAAATGAAGACCAAATGTGCTTAATTTACCCATCATGATGTGCTGGTATGCCTCATTGATATATAACATGGCTCATCAACCTCAAAATACTTTAAAAGTTTCAAGAACCATTGGTACCAAGGAGCAACTTAGCTAAAATCTGATGAACTGATATATTAACATTGTCAATTGAAATTCAGGATGTTAGCAACAGCTGTTTTGGAGTCTACATGGAATTAACAGCCACTGAAGAAGAGTAATTGAGTGGGGGGAACCTCTTGGAGTTTTCTGCTAAGTCTATAAAACATATCCATGTATTGAGTGTATAATGTGATACACTCAAATTTCATCTATTCTGTGGTTCTTATTAGAAGCCAAAGGCATTTTTTGTTAATATATTGCCCTTCTAGTTTGTCACAGGTCCATGGAAAGTGCTTATGGAGCTGTACCTACTATAGAAGAGTGGTAGGCACAGTGTCATCATAACAGCATTCTATTCATGTATGTTCACTGCTACACCCAGTTATTGCAAGCTCACCCATTCTCTGAAAGCACTGGTTGTTTACATTGTGTAATTTTTGTCTTTTCTGAGCTGTGTTCTTGGACAATTTATCAGAACTGACAGAATGAATCTAAAAGTTATACATTTGGCATATGATCCAGTGTTAGGTAATTGAATAGAAGATTTAGGGAAGTAACCCTCCTCAAGTCCCCAGGGAAAATAAGAGAGGACATTTCTTTTCAACTGGGCTGTATTAAAAGACTAGGATGGTCTAATCCCATCAGATGTTGGAAGTGAAACAGGGTTGTCCCTAGTTAGTACTTGGACAGAAGACCATCATGATAGTCCAGGGTCATTGCATAGAGGCAGGCAATGGCAAACCACCTCTGTTGATCTCTTGCTTTGAAAACCCTATGGAGTCACCATGAGTCACCTGGGACTTGCTGGGACTTTACCCACACATTAAATGGCTAGAGCAAGTTAGGGTGCACTGTTTGGGCTGGGGCATACATTGGTAACTGGTTCATTAAGTTGCCTTATACTGTGTCTCTTCAGGTTCTTAGGAGAAAAAGGCTATCCCTGATACTTGCTATTTGAGAGCATTTAACTGGATATGTCAGGGGCTGAAACTGGGATCTTGTATTGCAAAGTCTCTATCCATGCAAACCTAAGAACACTTTCCTGGAAGTGAAACCCATTGAATAGACTTGAAGAGAAATCTGAATAGACCTGTTTAGGATTGCTCTCAAAATCAGCCAGATCAGGGGATGACCCCCTTGGGTGTCAGATTTTGAAGGAGCAGTGAAAGTCTGAAATATTGATATAGTTCTAACACAGGCTTTTGAGCTACAGTGACAATGAGATCAAAATAGGATAAATACCAAGATAAATCTCAAGTGAGATTATAACAAGGCAGAGTTAGGATGGTTAGCTAGCTTTGCCACATTTAACATCTCTGTATTTCAGTAAAGTTGTAGCTGTGGTTAGCCCAGCATCCTATTTGTTGGTTCATTCTGGAGTTCAAAGCCACTGATCTAACTTCCGTACTTGGTTTTTGTAATGTATTGAGCCCTTTTCCATTCAAAACTGTTTGCAGTTTTGAAATGCAGGTTTAAGTTCAGCACTGGAAAACCTCTACTGTTGATGAAATCTCTTTACATTTTTCAAATGCCATCTTAGCTTGTCTAACACTTGTTAAAATAAAATATTCAATTTCAGCTGGAAACACATAAATTGTTGAGCTGACGGTTGTTGCAAACATGTTACCTCTGACAAACACCAACAAAAACACCATTTTTCTTTTTTAACTTCAGTGAAAGAAATCGATCTCAGCATTCCCTAAATGGATGCTCCTAGAGCAAAGAGTTAAGACAGGAAATGTTATTTTGCAATTCATAGCCAAGGGAAAAAATGTAATGAAATTAGTCAAATGGCTGAAGTCAAAATTATACATCAACTCTTTCTGATGCTTTGAAAGATCTCTTTTATTCCCAACATTTTTAAAAACTCTCTGATGACACTATTCAATTAGCAGTCGCAAGGGCCAATTATCCTTTCAAATAATTTTAACACCATTTGCATTTCATTAAGAAATTTTTGCATTTTCACACTAATGCTGAGCTATGATGAAGTGAAAGGATTTCGCACTTAAAGACCTTCCGAATATTCAGTATAGCTATTTGAACACGTATCCATCTCGGAAAGGACAACATACTTCTATTTTGAAAATGAGTAGCGATAATGGCACTCAGATGAGACAAATCAACAACACAGTTCCATCTGACACCCCTCCAGGCTGCAAAACAGATTTCTTTTATAGGATTTAGAAGAGGCTGGAATGAAGAACTGCAAGCAGATTCAAGCAAGCAAATCAACAGCTGAGCCCCAGATCCCTGTTTCCCTGCTGATACTACTTCATGCTGGCCAAGGAGGTATTCAATTTTTGTTTTTTTCCCATGGGTAATAGAGCAAAGTAATTAAACCCTAATCCAGGGGATAGGGTTTGTTAAAATTTCTTTGTAATAATCTGACAATAGCCAATATAGCCCCAGCTTTCATTCTCACTGCATGCTCACTGTGGTACCTAGGTGAGCACATACCTGCCAAATACATGAATGGCATGTATTTGGCATGATCAGCCTTAACAGCACCAATCAGGAGAAATGGCAAGACTTGGACTCAGTCATCTCCTTCCATCCCAAAGAGCTTTCTGTTTAAAGCAACCAAATGGCCATGTATTTGGCAATGTGCTTTGTGCAGAGCAGATAAATCCCTACACATAGAACTCTAGGTACTGGAAGCAGGATGAGTATTACTGTGTATGTAGTGACTTGAATAACTGGCCTTCTTGCATCAGGTGGCATTATGCTGAAATCTGCTCAAATGTCTTCCATAAAGCCACCATCCCAGCTGGGAGACACATACAGAATTCTGTTCAGAAGATAGTGCTAGTCCACCACACAGGAAGACAGTGACAATCCATTCTGTATAATGTAGAGAGATAATATCTGAGTTAATACTCAAATAAAATTATGATAACAATATCTGTGTTGGAGCATTTGTTTGCTTATCAAGTTGTGTCCTGCCAGCTCTTGCTTCTGCCATGGCAATGATGTGCATCCAGAAATTCATGAGTACCATCACAACTAAGTTTTTTATGTGCATATACTGAACCCATGGAAACTTGGAAACTGGAACTAGGGCCAGTTCGGTGTATTTTGTTACTCCCTGCAGTTTTGCTTTCTATGCTCTTTAGTCCCTAAACAACAGAACATGAATTCATGGGAAATAATCTATAGTTTCCTGGGATAGAGTGGATAGAATATAATGTATAGGGGTTGTGGTTCAGTGGCAGAGCATTTGCTTTACATATAAAACATCCCCAGATTCTGTTAGCCGAATTGCTTTAATTTACACTTAGCAATTGGCAAAATACACGGGTTCTTGCCAACTATACCAGGGTCCCACCCCTCCCGGGAGTTCTCAAGGAAAGAGGCACGTGAGGCAGATAGCAAATTAAATGTTGTTTACTTAATGGTGTAGTTCAAGCACACAAAAACAGATTCTCCCATACATACACACAGGTCTAGGGAAATAAAGATAGAAAATAGCACTGTTGCAATTTGCAGGAGTTCATTGGTGGGGAAGCAATATGTTACCTTCCTAAAGAAGAGTTGTCTGACCGAAGGAAGAATTGGATGGGGAAGGAAAATATAGAAAAATATGGGACACGTGGCTCGAACCTGCAAGACCACATGGTTCTCTCTGTTCCAGGATACAGAGATTTAAAGATGGCATAAAAGGGGGGGGGCGATAGCTCAAGAGGCCGAGTGACTCTCGCTTTGGACTTTTATTGGGGGTCTTGGGGCGGGTTTTGCAGACCACAACCCACTAACACACCTACTAGGCGGTCCGTCCCTCTTGGACCTTTCTATAGGTTAAAGGTGAACAAAGGGAGGAGGTCCAGGGGTTGGTCAGTGTTGCAAGAGTATGATCTCATCAGGAAACAGACACTGAGTCTGGGGTCCGATGGCTCACCTGGCCAAGTCCATTGTTAATCAATGACTTTGGCCTGTTGGTTAATGTCTGGCACATTAGTTGCTAGGCAGCATATCTATCCAGATGTGTAGGAGAGGGGGTAGGGATTTGGCCAGCGATCGCAGAAACATAAAGAAACCTCATGGCAAGAGGAGTCCTTTGTCTCTGGTGAACTTATCTAGGGTGTCAGCCTCCTGGCGTGGGCTGGAGCTGGCTCCTATTCAAGAAGAAAGCGCAAGACCCTACCATTGTTGGCAACACAGAGTTCAGACTTATGGATATGAAAATCCACAAGAGCACAGAAAGTGCCTTGCTGGCTAACACATCTCAAGATAAAAAAAAGGATCAGACAGTAGGCGATGTGAAAGATCTCTGCCTGAGTCCCTGGAGAGTCCCTGCGAGTCAGAGTAGACTAAAATGAGTTTGGTAGACCAATGACCTGACTCAGTATAAAGCAGCTTCATGTGTGTTCAATTTTTAATTTATTCCAACTTAAATATACAATGGCTGTGGCCACACATGAGATAAAGCGGGGGGGGGGGGGGGAGGCTATTTGTGCCAGAGCAATGTGACCTGCAGCTGTGTGATCACACAGTTCTGTGAAGCTGCCGGCGCAACTCGCCACTGCGTGATAAGACGCAACTGCGGGCGAGTTGGGGTGGGTTTTTTTGTCGTTTGTTTCAATTTGCTTAAACAGGGGATTGATAAATCGCATGTCCACCCTGAGGGCTTCCAATGGCAGTATGCAATGGTGGACATTCTGAGAAGGGGAAAAAAACAACAGCATGGCATTGGGGTAGCCTGATCAGACTATTCCCGATGCCAGAAGTGCACGCTGGAGCGATCACACAGGGAAAGTCAGTCTGTGGCACACAGTAACCCATTTGATACTGGATTTTCCCCAGTGTTTTTTTTACTCCACTTTTCCAGCGGAGCAAGATGGCTTGCTGATGGGCGAGGGATGCTTCACAGATGTGCTTTTGTGATCACACCCTTAAAATCCTGCTGGGAGTCGTGCCTATCACGGCTAATTCTGCGTGTGATCGGGCCAATATCAGTTCATTGTAAGGGATCATCAGCCCATTGCAGAATGCATCTTAATATGCATTACAATCACACCCATTTCTTAAAATGAAAAAGGTCCTCAAAAATATTGTAACATAAATAATTACTGAAAACATAATTGCCAAATTAGAATTTTAAAACAGATTTATTTTTTTCTGACCAGGAAGTGTTTGGATACAGTTAAAGTTGTTGGGGATGCTCACTGTACTTGTACTTAAGAGTTTTGCATTAAAATATCACAAACAATGCTGCTTGTATTTCATGGCCTAGTTAATGATGCTTCAACTCCACTGTTTAGATTTCCACATCATGAGTCATGTTTGTAGCTGAGACTTCATTTTATGCATCTAATGAAACAGGTGGTAGCCATGAAGCTTATACTACAATAAATCTTCTATCTTGATGAAATCATTTTGCTTTTGTTACAGCAGCTATCTTTCTGGACCCATTACTTATTGCCAAATCTCACCTTGGAGTTAATTTCTGACACTTGATGAAGTAGAATAAGATAACTCTGAATATGGACCAAGTGTCATTCTGGAAGGGACTTCCAGGATCATCTAGTCCAACTACCTGCACAGTGCAGGGAATTCACAAATACCTCCCCCCACCCCCAATGCTCTATGCCCAGCAGAGGGCAAAAAACCCCAAAACCCTCCAAGATCCCTGGCCAAATTGGCCTGGAGAAAAAAAATTTCCTGACCCCAAAGTAGTGATCAGCATTTCCCTGGGCATGTAAGAAAGGGTCAAAAGAATTAATCACTGATGCAACCCTTCCTGCCCTCCCTTCTCATGATCTCCCTAACTACCCAGAATCAGCATTGCTGACAGATGGCCATCTAGCCTCTTTTTGAAAACCTCCAAAGGAGAGCCCACCACCTCCCAAGAAAGCTTGTTCCACAGAGGAACCACTCTGTCAGGAAGTTTTTTTCCTAATGTTTAGCCAAAAACTCTTGATTTAACTTCAACCCAGTGGTTCTGGTCTAACCGTCTGGGGCAATGGAAAACAGCTCCACACCATCCTCTACATGACAGCCCTTCAGGTACTTGAAGATAGTTATCATATCACCTCTAAGATGTCTCCTCTCCAGGCTAAACATGCCCAGCTCCTTTAACCTTTCCTCACAGGACTTGGTCTCCAGACCTCTCACCATCTTCATTGCCCTCCTCTGGACATATTTCACTTTGTCTATATCCTTCTTAAATTGTGGTGCCCAAAACTGAATACAATACTCTAGGTGAGGTCTAACCAGAACAGAGTAAAGTGATACTACCACTTCACATGATCAGCCCAAAATCGCATTTGCCTTTTTAGCTACCACATCACACTGCCAACTCATGTTCAGTGTATGGTCTACTAAGACCCCTAGATCGTTTTCACACCTACTACTGCCAAGACAAGTCTCTCCCATTCTATAATTATGCATTTGATTTTCGCTACCTAAATGCAGAATTTTACATTCATCCCCATTGAAATTCATTTTATTTGCTTTAGCCCAGTTTTCCAGCCTCTCAGCATCATCCTGTATTCTGACTCTGTCGTCTATCATATTTGCTACCCCTCCCAATTTAGTATCATGAGCAAATTTAATAAGCATTCCCTCTGTTCCTTCATCCAAATAATTGATAAAGATATTGAACAAAACAGGTCCCAGGACAGATCCCTGAGGCACTCCACTGTCACCACTGAAAGCCTGCAGTCTCCTGCCTTCCCTCCTGCCTTAATCAGGAACACATTGCTTGCAGACAGACAAGCAGGATTTTCAGGTATAAAAATTGAACCCATAGCCACTTTCCTTCAGAAAAAAGTCCATTCTTGAGTACTCTCCCTTTTGCCAACTTCCGTCTATTTTTTAAAGATAAAAGACACCACCTAACTAGAATAGTGGGAAAAGGCATTTTCATCTTTAAATTGTTGAAACTGACTCTCTATCAATTAAAAGGCATGTGGAATATGAAGAAGCCTTACCCAGATTCCTCCTCTGGTCTGCTTCCTGTCCTAGAAACTTCCATTGCAGCCCCTTGCAAGCTTCTTCTAGATGAGTGAGCTGGAGCTGTCAACGCTAGCCAATGCATCTAGTTTGTATTTAGTACTGACACATCTGGAGGGGAAAAAAGCTCATAGTGGGAAAATCAGCAGATTGATTGAAAAGAATCAATTTTGTGCCAGCTTCTTACTTATAATCAACAATTATAAGGGAGTTGGACTGGGGTTTGTGATGCTTTAATATGCAATATTTCAGATTAGAGGGGTATATATACCACTTGGGAAAGACTGCATTGTGTGTAGCTCCTAGCTTCAGTTGACTAAGGGCCTTTCATCACTGACAGCTTGCTCCGGAGGTCCTGAGCAGTCAAGCCTTAAAGGTTGAGTTCACAGTCACACGCATTCCCTCTGCACTGGTCTCTCTCCCCCCCCCCCCCCGTTTAATTATTTGTGTATTCTGTATGCATTCTGCATCTACAAGCTGAGCCCGCATTTTTTGAGCTAACTGGCTGCCAACTCCTCCCTCCCTCCCTCCTTCCCTCCATGATTCTGCAAAAAGAAAGGGGAGGGAGGGGGAAATCCAGACCCACACATGCAAGACTGACACATTTGGAACAGGGAATTCCCTAGTCTTTATATTTACTAATTCTTTCTTATGCTGTCTCTGGCTTTTTACAAGTTTGCCTGAGCGGGAGGACACATCATCTTTTGTCTTTGGAGAAGGAGGGCAAAAAAACAGAGTAAGGAGGGAGGGTCAATCTAAAGAGAGAGAGGCGGAAACAGGGGAGGGGCAGTGGGCAGCACTTGAATACCTGTAGAAACAATTCTGTTTTAGAAAAGATTAGCAATTTGACTGTGGATGAGAACAAAGAATTGGTGCAAAAGTTTTGGTTGCTGCAAGGCAACAGTGTTCTGGAAGCAGTCTGAATGCAGATTCCTGAAAACAAATGCAAAAACAAGATAAATCCCTGAAACAAAGTGAAAGTGACAGTGCGAGGGAATGCGGAACAGAAAAATAGGATCCACTCAGAGACCAAGGCAAAATACAGGTGCAGAAAGGGCCTTAAACTGGAGTTTTTCAGCAACGGATTGCACTGCAACATTGACTTCAGTGGACTTAGAAGGGTGTAGTTAGGATTGCACTGTGCTCATCTAAATAGTGCAAAATAAGGGGGACAAAGATGGCAAGGGGTGCATGGAGAGACATTTCCATGAGACAGCTGATGAATAAGCCTATAAGAATCCAGACCTAGCAAGTCAGTTGCCAATGAGGAGGACAGGGCAAATATCTGGGTGGCACTCCTTTTGCTATGCTGCCCCAAGTAACCACTTGTGTGGCTCATGCAGAGAACTGGAACCCCCATAAAGTTTAGGATTGGGGTGAATTTGATGTTTTCCTTATCTTTCCTTATCAACTGGCAAGAAGCCATTCACTTTTCTCTTGGAAGCCATAGATCAAAATTTGATCATGCAGTGTGCATGCTTAGATCTCTTCAATAGAAGGGGTATCAGATATACAGTGTAGAGTGTTTGGGTGGAAATATGTTAGACAGCCAAGTTCAATTAATATGAGAGCATGAGGACTTGAAGAAAATTCTCAAGTGGAATGGCAAATGTTACAATATGAACAAAGATGCTGTCAGAGAAGACAGTCTTCATAACCTGCTAATACAGGGAATCATTTTTTGTTGGAAAGAACTCATTCTTGAATTGATGCCTCTGGTTCTTCAACATTTTTAATACTCCTTTTGTTACACTTTATTCAGGAAATAATATGAATAAAATCTAACTGCTACTTGATTGAAATAAAACAGTGGTGTGTCAGATTTTCAATTAGCTGTTGGATACATCTGTGAATGCAACACAGAGTTCACCCCCCACCTTAACTAGATAAACTGCAGAACAACAATGTAAGTTCTGTTACACTTAAATACATTTGGTGAGGAAGTTAAGGCCTATTTATTTGACTTTTTGGATGGATAGCATCTCTTGGCACAATTTGGTACAATTCAGCAGCTAGCTTATCCCTCTAATTTTGGAACCATAGTAGAACTGCCCAAGCAACAGTGAACACACTGACTTGCCTCTCAGGGAAGGGTGGTAAAGAATTTACCAGGCACAGGTAAACCATGGAAAGTTAATAAATCTTCGTTTAATCCAAACTTGGTCCCTGGGTCTTCCTTCCTGGGGTGGGAAAGCCTGATCATCCATCAGGTTCCTCAGCCATTTTAAATTGCTAAATGGATATCAACAAAAAATAAGTCACTTTTTTAATTTGTACCATTTGTTTGATTTGTAATTTTATATGGCCTATGTCTAAAATAAAAATATTAACCAATATAAATTGCAGTCTTTAGCAAGCACAACAGAGCACCATGCAAGGGAAGTAATCTGTCTGAACAGCTATTTTTTTAAACTTTTTTTTAAAAAAGAAAATGATTGGTAGAGAAGGAACATAAGTAGGGATGTTCAAACACCTGCCAGTTTGGCTCATGTCCCTTTTGCCAATGGTGATCAGGCAGTCAAGTTATTAATGGGCTATTTGCCTGTTCACAGCCTCTTTGCCTGTATTCACAGGGATCTCCTGCTATGGAAATTTTACAGGGTGTTAACTTCCAGCAGATTTGCTGGAAGTTGGATTATTTTGCTCTCCCTAGAAAACTTTCTGAGAAGCAGAAAAATGGAGGGGGGGGATCAAAAGCCCAGATTATTTCCTTTCTCATCACCACCCCAAACTGTCTGAGCTACAGAGAAAAAGAGATAAACTAGCAATTACTACTTTTGGCAGTGCATCATTCTGTGTGTCCCTGCCCAGTTTGCCTGGGCGGGGGGGGCACCTTTGCAATGCACATATTAAAAGCATTGATTTTGTCTCCACCCAGTTTGCATTGGAGGGAAGGGGGAAATGTGTAGCTATTTTGTTGTGTGTGTGGGGTCAGAACCCCATTCCCAGTTGACTCTCCAGATCAGCTGCGAGTTGGCTTCTGAACAACAGACATCTGCCAACTTAGTGTTCAGCCACTGTTTGAGTTGCTCAGTGCAACATATCCCTGATTGGCTCAGTCTGCTCATGAGTGTTGATGAAGGTACAGTTGTATGCTGGACAGGTTTGCTGGGGAATCTGCAGCATTCCTAGACACATGGCAATGTTTGAGCATGGAAACAAGAAACTGCATTACATCACAGACCTAACTGATGGATCCTTAGAATTTTAGAGTCTGAGCATCATACTCTAAAGGATCACTTCTATAGTGGTAAAAATAAAGGAAGCCATTGATCCTTTAACAGATGCCCCCAAATCTGCTGCATGAGAGGGGCCTTACTCACTCCACCAAAGATAGGCTTTCCTGAACTTTGGTGCCAAATCTTCTCAACTGGGCCTTTGACCTCTTCCAAATTTTGCTCCCAGTATGAGTATCACATTTCTTTGATTTTATTAACACAATATCTTATGCTGAACTACAGTGTAAGCTTATTATTACTTCTATTTCACAGACTAGCTAAAGCATTTATATTTTGTTTAAAATGAACCAGTGATCACTATCTTTAAACACCCTTTCATGGTTAAATTAATGCATAAAGTTTAAAACTTCAAACACTAAACTAGCAAAAAGCTCTGTTCTTGCTTATTAGATGTAGATCTTTGATCTTGAGAACAATGGATTGTAATAAAAGCAGCTTCCACCTGTTTTGGCCCAATGATTAAGGGAATTAGTCCAGGTTTTTTGTAATCTGCAGTTAATGATGCAAATTACTTCTGCAAATAACTTTTGAGTGAGCAAGAGGCTCTTTGATTGCATTTGGTGAATAGAAAAAAAGATGTGCATGTGACTTAATTTGGTAGGACTTCAATGGAACTCATTTTGACCACCAGCTTCTTGATGCTTTTCAGTTAAGTCATGTTGGTGTCACACTAAGACAGAAGAAAATATGTAGAACATATCATGTTTCCTTCATTCAAGTGGAAGATGCTTCTGAAATTCTTCTCATTCTATTTTTTCCCCAGATTTTAGAATTCTAACAGTGTAGTTCTAAACAGAGTCACACCCTTCTAAGACTATTGACTAAAGTGAAGGATTTAGAAGGGTGCAGGAATGCACAGGAACAGAGTTCCGACTGGCTTCTGAGTTGGCCACACCTACAGCCCAAACCTCTGTGCATGTGTGGCTACAGAGCATGCTACCCTCCCCACGTTACACACAAGAGGAAAAGGCGGCATGTTAAAATGCTGACTTTCCCTCTGGGGAGCCCATTGGGATTTCCTTGTCAATTTCACTCCCCACCAGTCAGCTGAGAGTGAAATTGACAAGGAAAAGCCTCTCTCTGCCTTCACTTCTCTGGATGACATGTTGCAGCTGGAAAAAGGAAGGCAGGGAACCCAGGCACATTGAAAATGCCTTTCTTTCCCTCCCTGATCTGGGGGAAGGAGAGAAAGGCATTTAACCATGCCCCCCCACACTCCCCAGAGTCTCTCTGCAATAGCGGAGAGGCTCAGGGAGGAAAGGGGCATGTTTGCCTGGCTGCCCTTGGTCTCCCCAGCCTGCTCACCTTGGTGGGCTGGCTGGGGAGACTGAGGGCAGCCAGGCAAACATGCCTGCTTCCCTTCCTGATCTTTTGGAGGAGAGGGTAGGAGACTAGAAAGGTGATGCTTTCCCTGGCTGCCTGGGTCGGGGGGGGGGGTAGACTAGAAAGGTGATGCTGAAGTGGGGTGGAGAAGCTCAGTGGGGGAGGGAAGAGGCAAGCTTCCATGCCTGCCCTGTGCTTTCCCAGCCCCCACCTAATATGCTAATGAGCTGCACTGTAAGGGGTGTGGCCTGATATGCTAGTGAGTTTTTGCTGTTGGGTGTGGCCTATTATGCTAATGAGTTTCTGCTGGGCTTTTTCTACAAAAAAAGCCCAGAGGGGAATAACCTTTTTAAAAGGATTGCACTGCAGATTCTAAGTCCAAAGTACAACTGATGGATCCTCCTAAGTTTGGTCAGTTAATTTGTGTCACTTTGGATGCCATCCTAAACCCTGCCTCTAAATCGTTTAGTATGGCAACTGAGTCCAACACTGACATTGCTCCAAAATAAGACAGCATATCTCAAATATACTTTGGCATATCCAGAAATATATTGGCACTAGCATAGAAATTACGAATGCACAAGCATTTGCCTATTCCTTTCTATGTGAACAGAGACCTGATTTTTCTACAATTGTTTTGATAGGTCATACATTTGTTGGTTTCACTCTATTCCTTACTAACCATGCAGTACAGCACTTTTTTTTTTGGCCATTCGTATTCCCATATGACTCGACTGAATTCTACTGTACCATCCTTGCTGCACAAGTGCTCCTCTCAGCAGGTACGATGGCCCCATCCACTTCCCTCCCTCAGAGGCAAGATTTTTCTTCCGTTTTTCTTTCACTTTACTGACTGAGCTGCTCTAGTAATGTATTTTCCTCTTTGCTGAAGAACTCTGGCTGTCCCACTGGATCACTGGACAGAAGGATTGTGAGCCCCCTTTAATTTTAATGGCACTCAAGATGTACAGCACTTCTAAGCTTCCAAAAACTGCAGTCTGTCACAGCAGACAATAGTTTAAATGGACAATTAATCATTTACAAATCATATAAACCTGTCATCAATAAATGCTGTGTTTTGATAAAATCTTACCCTCCTGTTTTTGACTAAGTAGTCCTTGGTGATGCTAGTGGATGATGATCTGTTTGAATCAGCAGCATCTCTTCATGTGTGCTGTTTTAGGGAAACCCAATGCAAACCAGTTTGTCAGGTGTTTGTGGCTGCTTGGCCACTCTTAGAAATGGCAGCGAGAGTGGAGCCAGGTGCTAGGGGCTCTGCTTAAAAAGAAGTCTAAGAATGCTTAAGAACTCCAAAAAACAGTAGTTTTTGTTTAGCTGCTACCATCAAACTCATATAGCCCATGTAGCAATGCGAGAACAAAGTATGTGGACTTTTGGGCTATCACCTTTTGATCTACCTCCCCCACTCCTATGAGACAACTTCCCAATGGGCCTAGTCCTGGGTGGACGATCAGGCAATGTCTTGGACTTACCTGATGGCCAGATCGGTGCCAGAGGAGTGTGTGGCAGTGGCTGGGGCCTTCCAGGGCATGGTCGCTATACTATGTGCACCTATAGCAGTTGCCTGCTTAGACGGCTGCGTCTATTTTCAGCTCGTCACCTACTACTATCAGTGATGATGGTCGCAGAGGCTGCTGAGGCCACTGGGGTGATTGCAGATGCCTGCAAGGTATCGGGATCGGGGACCGGTCAGTGGGACCATGGAGACATCAGTCCCTCGTGGAGGATCTACCTGGGCCTGGCTCCGGCAGGCTGTAGCAGTGGCAACCCTCAGCGTTTGGCATTGGGCTTGCGGGGATCTAGGGAAGCTGGCAGTGATTTTTGGTGGGTTGCAGTGGTGGTGACTCTTGGTGCTCTGCATCAGGCTCGTGGGGATCCAGAGAGCAGGCAGTGACTTTTGACCTGCCTGCAGGGGCCCTGAGAGTGGACCTTTGGACCTAGAGACCATGGGCTCAGAAGCAGGGATCTTAAGACTGAGGAGGACTGTCTGGAAGCTGGGACAGTGGCTGTTTACACCACTGGGAGGAGATGTACAAGGTAACAGACCTCAGACTGGAGGAGACACTAGGTGGTGTTCAGAAGATCCTAGTCAAATCCATCTGCCAAAGGGTGCTATTGTCTTGACTATCTATTGAATATTTTTAGAGCCAGAGTTAATTAACTTAATAGGGAGTTAGCTAATAGGGAAATAGTTTAATGGGGAGTTGTATTTAATTGAAAAGAGTTTGATATATTAATTGTTAGTTTTCTCTCTGAATTGTTAATGATCTGAACTGTCCCTTAAGTGTCTAAACTAATTAATCAATTATCAACTGGTCTAATTGACTAATTGGAAGATTGAGAATTGGATCAGACTATCCTATTGATGAGTGCATGATTAGTGAGCGCCTAGCAAACTGGGGAACAGAAATAGAAGTTGTATTATACTGGCCTTTATTTGTGTCACTGGCCAGGGATTAGTGTAGGTTAGTCTGTTAATTTGCTATTAGTATTAGTAATATTGTGATATTTAGGAAAGATTAGAAGATTAGGGATAGTTGGGAACAAGATGGGAGAACTGTATATTACTCCGTTGTCTCCATTCATAGGTCTGCAAATAACAACAGTGGTTGTGAGAATTATTTAAGGGATGGCCAGGCAAATGATACCAGTGCTCCTGGGGAGGGGAAAGTATAGCAGTGGGACTGTGTGGAGAGTGGAGGGAAGGGGGTGGAGAAATAATTTGGCTCGGCCACCTTCCAGCCTATGTCCCATCCCAAAGGTAGTCAGCAGTGGGACTAGGATGGTTGACCCCTCTCCGATATTGGCACTGTATAACACCAGGTCTATAAATAATAAGACCACAGTCCTGTGGGATTTTCTGTTGGAACAGAATGTAGACCTGGTGTGTGTGACCGAGACCTCGGTGAGAGAAGAAGAGACAGTGTCTCTCTCACAAATGGCTCCCCCTGGTTTCTCAGTCCTCCACCAATCACGGACTAAGGGGCGGGGGGAGGAGTGGCTCTATTCATTTGGGAGGCTTACTCCTTCAGGGCGCTCCCGCCTCCAGGGATCATGGGCATTGAGTGTGTCAGTCTGGTGTGGGAAGCCAAGGAGAGTTTGGCGATTTGGCTAGTGTACCGACCGCCCAATGCACCAGCCAATAGTCTGCCATCCCTGCTAGAGGCTGTATCAGGCTGGGACCTGGAACACCCTAGGCTGTTAGTCTTGGGTGATTTCAATTTCCATGCTGATGATGCAACCTCTATGCAGGCAGTGGACCTAGTGTCGTCCATGGTGGCCCTGGGACTCTCGCAATTGGTAATGGTCCCTACACACCAGGCAGGGCACATACTTGATTTAGTCTTTGGGGTGGGAGTTACGGTGGACTGGATTACTGCTTTGGCAGTGCCGTGGTTGGACCACTATGTCTTGAAGGCCCAGCTGAATGTCTCACCCCAACCCTGTTTGGGCGGTGAGCTGATTTGGGCTTGCCCACAGAGCCAAATGGACCCAGTGTGGCTTCAGGCGGCTCTTCGGGATCCTAAGCCCCCTGGCGTCTCATTGGGTGAGCTTGTAGAGGATTGGCATTGCTGACTCTCAACAGCCATCGACGAGATTGCTCCCTGGTGCCCTCTGCACCCCCAGGCCAGGCCTGCTCCATGATTTGCCCAGGAGCTGCAGCTGATGAAACGGGGGCTTAGATGGCTAGAGAGGCAGTGGCAGCGGTTTTGTGATGAAGCTACAAGAGCATCTTATAGGATGTTTATAAGATCCTATGAGAAGGCAGTCAAGGCCACAAAGAAACAGTACTATGTGGCCTCAGTTGCGTCCACAGGCTCACGCTCAGCTCAATTATTTAGGGCAATTCAGTCACTTACAGTTCTGCCACAAGGCAGATTAAACCATAGGGAATTGGATATCGGCTGTGAGACTTTTGCAAGCTATTTTGCAGATAAAGTCTTGTTGCTCTGCCATGACCTTCCAGCCATAATTGATACAGTGAATGAACTTGAGGCTCCTAGCATGTCTTCTAGTCACATTCTGGATTATTTCAACCCGCTCATCCTAGAAGAAGTTGACAGATTGCTTTTAACTATATGCCCTACCACATGCCCCTTGGATCCATGCCCTTCATATTTAATCAAAGCGGCTCACAAGTGGCTATGGGACCTCATATAGGAGATGGTTAACAAGTCCCTCTTACAGGGACAGTTCCTGGGGGCTCTTAAGGAAGCAGTGGTATGCCCTCTCCTGAAAAAGCCATCTTTGGACCCAGCCGCATTGACCAACTATTGGCTGGTTTCCAACTTGCTCTATGTGGGCAAGATAATAGAGAGGGTGCTGGCACTTCAGTTACAGAGCTTTCTGAATTACATTTCTATTTTAGATCCCTTCCAGTCCAGCTTTCACCCTGGGCATGGGACAGAGATGGCACTGATTGCCCTCACGGATGACCTCTGAAGGCATCTGGATCGGGGTGGATCAGCAGTACTGTTGTTGTTAGATCTGTCGGCCGCATTTGATATGGTCAACCATCAGCTACTGATCCACTACCTCGCCAACACTGGAATCCAGGGACCAGCCTTACAGTGGCTTGCTTCCTTTCTCCAAGGTTGGGGACAAAGAGTGGTGCTGGGGAATCAGCTGTCCCGGAGGCCACCACTAAAATGTGGGGTGCCACAAGGGGCAGTGCTGTCCCCGATGCTTTTCAACATCTATCTGCACCCTCTTGCCCAGATTGCTTGGAGGTATGGACTGGGCTATCATCAGTATGTGGATGACACCCAGCTCAATCTGTTGTTGGGTGGCCAGTCCAACTCCAAACCGGAAGTCCTAGACCAGGCATTACAAGCTGTGGCTGGTTGGCTTAGGCTGAGCTGGATGAAACTAAATCTGATGAAAATTTAATGTCTGTTAGTGTTGAGGCAAAAGATTAGCATCTTGCCAAGGTTTCAAACTTACCCCTGCTTACAGTTTGCTGTTCTAATACTTTTTAATGATTTTACAACATTCCACTTTGTTTGATGCTGGTTTTAGCCTGCTTTCATGGTGTTTTTATGCTGTTCCCACTTGTAGTATTGGTTTGACTGACTGCTGGATTTCTTTGGCTGTCTGCTTTTGGGTTGTGGCCAATGCTTCCTCTAAGCTGTGGAGTCTTGTGAGCAAAAATTCTACTTTGTGAGCTACTGGCATTAAAGTTGTGAGTGAGCAATTTTGCTGCTGCATAAATTAGTTTGCTCTGGAGTCACCCTTCCTGAGCTAAGGCAAAAACGTGTGAGCTGGAGGCTAAAATACTGTGAGCTAGCTCACACTAACTCAGCTTAGAGGGAACACTGGTTGTGGCTTTCATTTGAATTAGGATTGTTTTATTTTATTTTGTATTGTGAGTCACCTCAAACCATTTACAGGACAGGTAGCAGATACATTTTCTAAATGACTAAATAAAGTTGGGGGATAGAGGCATCATACAATGTAAGTTGACAGATGAAAGGGACTACACATCAGATATCAAAAGAGATGTATATAGGAGGAATACAGAGATTGGATTCTTAATAAGTATAAAAAGGACTGTGGAAGGATAGCAGCAACTAAAAATACAGCAGTTGTTCCCAAGTGTCAGTAAATTAATTATTTTTATAGTAATGTAGCATGTCAGACTTAGGGCTTACAAGAGATATTGAAGAAGCTGGTGACCATCTTGTATGGTGCTAAATATATCAAGCACTTCCCTTGTGTGATTCAGTAGTGCTATAAAGTTTTGTTTATTATAGCTCTGCTCGCATGAAAACAGACTTTAAAGAGACTGCAAATTATTCTGGGAAAATACCCTTGCGCAGGATATTTCCTTGACAATTCCAGAGAAAGTGTTAGGCTATTACAGTTGGACACACTCCCAGGTCTGTGTAAAAATTCAAAATTGTGGATTCAGACATTGTCAAGAGCCATGGTGGCTTTTTTTCCATAAGAGAGAGAAAGAGAGGGCAGCCTTATATAAATAGGTGAGGATCACTCTGTTTATTAGTATATATTATTTATGCCTACAGGATTCTTTTTTGCCAAATATTTTCCTGTGCCCACTCTGCAAGTATGAATTGTAATTGCCTATAAAATAAGGATATCTTCTCCACATTGCCTAAAAATTTAGCAGGGAGAATCCCTTGGGTGAAGGTGCAGTCCATGAGAACTTCATCCCAACTGGATGGTGGTGGTGAAGAGTTACAGATGGGAAATATGTTTCCCATTAAAACCAACTCAAACACAAACAGAATGGAATAACTAAAATAAATAACTTTAATAACTAGTTAATGAAAATAAATCAAGTTGGCTTTAAAACGGAAATTAACAAAACACAATATTTTTGTGAATGTCCCAAGCGGTGGCTGCTTAAAAATGTATGTAAAACCAGCAGTATTAGTGTCTAGCCAAGCACTGAGGTAAATATCATTGGACTTAACATCTTTCTGATTGGATGAAAGGATAAAGGAATTAACCTCACGATATATTGTGGCTGGACATAGAATGCAACAGCTTTCCATGCAATGAATTCTAGGGATGATAAACATCTGCTAGTTTGAATGTCATCCTGTGCACCAATCATGAACATGGAGCCAGCTTTTCAACAGACTGTATATCCACAGACCCATTTGTGGCCGTTCATTAGGCTGTTGAACAGACTAGTTCAACACTATCAATTATTCTGAGGACAAACAATACCAATAATTAATAGCAATACAGTATGCTTTAAAAACAGCTTACAGCAATTCATTAAACACAAATGATAAACTCACCATTCTGGAATCATACATGGAGTATTCATGCAAAGTTATACATAGCTAGACAAGCTTCACAGTGTAATGCAGTTCACATCAAGCATTCAACAAAAAGGGAACCAAGACAAAGTATCCACCCTACTTCTTAAAGGCAAACACAAATTTCTGAAATGTCTTAAGTTTCTTAAAGGCAAACCAAATTTCTTAAAGGCATACTACATTGAGAAGTTTTTATACAGGGAAAGATTTATATACGGGAGAACTTTTCATACAAAACAAGAAAAGTCCAGGGACATATTAAGACCATAAGGATTATAGGTTTTTAGTCTATATATCCAATATGTTTCCCTTTGCAGTAGTTTTTTCTTAATGTCCACCTTATTGTACCTAGACACATGCAACATCTCCAAAACCAAGAACTTAAAGTCCTCTGGTTTATGTTGGTTTTCCATAAAGTGTAAAACCAAAGGAGCCTCTAAATTGTTAGAACGGATTGCATTATTCTGTTATATGATTTATTGGTTTAGTGTACTTTGCAGCTGTAAGTTTCTTTTGCTCTTGTACTCCCAAAATAAGGACAGAAGACAACAGCATGGTTTTCACTAATTCATTAAAAATAGCTGATCTACATTACCACTATTAAATATGCTAATATTTAATTGGGTGGGCTGCACTAAGCAGCCTTACTATGGCCGGCAAATCCACCCTGGCTCCAAACTCAGCCAGCATTTCCCAGCATATCCTCAGCTGTGCATCATGTGCTGAGAGTTGTCAAGCCCCATCCCTCTTTCGTGGTGCACCATAAAGCCACTACCAGGTTTGGAAAGATGTTGCCAAGGGCACTCCTTCCCAAGCCCCATTCTACTGTAAAGCCAGTGACGGTCTGTTCAGGACACATCCTTTATCATGTTCAATAATTCAGGGTGCTTGCTACTCATCCATAGCTATTGTGAGCCACCCACCCTATCCATGCCAACTAGGTATTGCCTATCCAGGGGGAACCTAAAAAAATCCTGCTTGGTCCTTTAAAGGCAACTGGCTAATACTATGCTATCCTAAAGGAGGGTGGATGAGTCAGCATTACACTGCAAATACTTCCTTGAGATGGGCATAGCTTCTCTATGTAGCTACACTGCCACCCCTACCCCTTGACTGGAACATTTCTGGTCCTGACCAATGCTGCCTCATGCCTCATTTGGCAGAAAGTGAGGGGCAGGGCAAATATATCCATGGCTGCTAGTGCGAATGCTCTGAATGCCACTTTAAAAAAATCAGTGTTCATCCATAGGAATATTTATGACTGCTGATCTATTTGGATTGGCAGCATACTTGTACTTATATAGACCGGGGGGGGGGGGGCAGGGGATAATGTGAATTTATCTGATAGGCATTCAGTTTGGTTGGTGAAAACAGCACAGACTGTGTGATCAGCTCTTGCCTGATTGTCACAGTTGAACATGGTATGTTTGACTGGCAAACATACTCATGGTGAAATCTGTGGCATTTCTAATGAATTCAGAGGTGGCCAATTTCCAGGAATGTTCAAGGGTCAGACATGCCCTCTCCTCACACATGCACAATGTCTTGGACTGTATTTGGTTGTTCTTAAGGAGTGCCTCTGCCTCTAATCTGCTCACTGCTTCTACACGAGGACGACTACTGCTACAAAACTACCAAATGTGTTTATGTTCTTGGTATGCAGGCAAGAGCTTGATGTCAGGGTGCTATTTGTGTTGACAATATTTCTCTTGTACTTCCCAAGTTGAAGAAAATACTCAGAAGAAACATTGTTAAAATTAACAATGCTGTAATTTTTGCAAAGAGCGTCTTTGAAAAATGGCATTACCTTGCTCACAATGCCATCATTTTTTTCTCAGGAGAAGCACCTAACATAACTGCAGTGATGGTTTGTTTACATTTCACAATTAAAAATGATTGGCATTTTCAGTGGCTTTGCACCTGTGCCGTTTCTAGCATCCAGCATAGTAGCTGTCTAAGCAGCCGGTGTTCACTCATGTGAACGATTTACCAGACAGCTTTGATTATGTACGTCCCAGGGTTTTTACATGAAGCTCACTCATCATTTAAAAACACCAGCATTTTGAGTGTGCAACTTCTGGGTTCATGCATTCATCTGCCACTGGTATTCATCATTTTGGTGTATACTCGCAAAACTTAATGAATCAGCCTACAAAGAGAGAATACTCAATGTGTTTGTGATCCAGTTTAGAACACGCAGTGAACAGCTCACCTGCAGAACCAGTCTGAGATACTAGGCCACAGTGATTTCTCCTACTACAATCTCACCAGGACTAAATTTGCCAAAGAAATAACTTCTTTTGTAAGTTCTATTTTCTTCCCCTGTGGAGTGGGGAAATGGAACATGGGAAAGGGAACAGGGACACGTACAGGAACATAGTGCAAGAGTGTGCATGTACAGACCATCTGTAATAAAACAGAATAATTTTGAATGCTTGATAAAACACAAACGTCTTTTCCCCTAAGCCCACAACTGGCAATCAACTTGCAATGTATCAAATGATATCTAAGTCTGTCCAGGTGGGGTAAAGCAAATGAAGTAATGGGGATGAATTTTATATAAAGCCAGTTTCTAGAAGAAGAAGTAGAGGTTTTTATACTCCACTTTTCTTTACCTTAAGGTCTCAATACAGCTTACAATCACCTTTCCTTCCCCTCCCCACAACAGGCACCCTGTGAAGTAGGCAGGCCTGAGAGAGTTTTGAGAGAACTGTGACTGGCCCAAGATCACCCAGCCGGCTTCATGTGGAGGAGTGGGGAATCAAACCCAGTTCTCCAGATTAATGTCTACCACTCTTAATCACTACACAATGCTGGCTCTCTAGGGTTCTGCCTCTGAAATTTGTGTTTACATTTTTTTTAAGTACAGGATAGGGGCTTGGAAAAGTCACTTTTCAGGAGCACAGCAGGTTGTATTACACTTCATTATTACGTTATGGATGTGTTCATAACAGAGATAACTAAGCTACTGCCATGATATTTTCAGGAAAAAAGGACTTTTTAGATTTTCAGTTTCTTTAGTTGATCAGGGCTGCCTCTATCATTAGCCAGAATGTAGAGACTTCAAGGTCTGGGAGTGTCAGAGACAGGGTCATGGATAGCAGATGCCAAAATCAAGAACAGCAAACCAGAGCCAAGGGTGAGGTCAATGGGCTTCCCAAAGGCAAAATTTGGAACAAGTCATAACCCAGGAGCCCAAGGAAGCAAAGAAATCCAAAGGCCTGATGTCAGAAGATCAGAAGCTGAGGCCTTGCCAAATCACACACCAGAAATCAGAAGGGAAACCATCACCAGGGATGAGGAAAACAGCAGGAATGGACAGATCAACAGTAAAGAGTATTAACTGGACTGGGATTCTCAGTCTTCCCTGGGGCTTTATAGCTGTTTCCTTCTCTTATAAGCTAAAAGGTGGAGCCTTTCTGAAGCTCAGGACTTCTTAAAGTTCCTGGAAGTTATTCATCCTGCAGTTCAGTGACTTGCCAAATGGAACTGCATAGCTCCTAAACCTAGGACTAAGTTTGAATCCCTACCCCTAGCAAATGGGGGAACCAGTAAAGGACTGCAAATGAAAATATATTATTATGGCATGGGGTACATTTTCCTTTCCTTTTGTACTCTTAGAAGCTAATTGATTCATGAATCTTGAACAGCAGAAAACACTTATTTCTTATTTTTTTAGATGCAAGGGACATGGGGTACAGTTTCTGTTTTCTTCTTCAGGTGCCAAATTGTCTTGGGCTGTCTCTGCATCTGATTAGTCCTAGCTCTTGGCCAGTGTAACGGAGAAGGTAGCAGATCAGCCAAGGGCTGCCTGAGGTTCCAATTGTGAACAAGATGTGTGGGGGACTTGCTACAATATATTGGACACATCTGCATTCTTCTGACATGAGCTTGACTGAGGCTTGATAAAAATTTGCATGATATAGTTGGGTTGAATTTGTCTACTTGATTCCAATCAACACAATAATAGCCCTATTAAACCTCAAGCAAATAACATCCAAATCTTGCATTCGAAGGCAATGAATACAGTACCATAATGCTGCTCCCCAGGAAGTATGCTTTTGTAAATATAAACAGAATGGAAACATGTGCCTTACATTAATTTGGCTACTAGGGAATGTGAGGATTGACTCTGATTTGGCAGTCTTCACATGACACAAACAATGAAACTAAAAGCTTTCAGGAATGGAAGAAGATTCTGTGCCAGTTGGAACAAATACTGTTGGATCTGCACATAGTCTTGCTGACTTTCCAAGTTGCCTTTTATACCAAGTGGGAAGTATCTATATTTGTCTAACATGTATAATCACTGTAGCAGTGCCTGTGGCCAATAATGCCCAACTTTTAAATTTAAAAGTAAAGCAGGAAAAAAAATCTCTCTCTCTTTCTCTGAAAATATAACTTTGAAAAGTAATAGGATCATATTTAGGCCTCTATACATTGGCACATTATTTTTTTAAATTTAAAATATTTATATCCCTTTTCACCACAAAAAAAAAAATTAAGATGGCTTACAATAATTCATTGAAACCCAGCAATTATAAAGGCAAACTAGCAGCTAAAAGAGTCAGCCAAAAATGTAAAAGCAGCAGAGCTAAAAACCTAAAAACAACCAAAATAGCAGCCAATAAAATTCAAGGATAGGAATCAGACAAACGCAATATGATTTGACACCATCATTTTAAAATTATTTTAATTGTATTATATTACCGTATTTTTTGCTCCATAAGACGCACTTTTCCTCCCCCCAAAAGTGGGGGGGGGGAGTGTGTGCGTCTTATGGAGCGAATATGGAGCTTTTCTTACCTGTAACAGGGCTCTTTCTTCAGCAGGAATGCAGAGCAACGCCATTCAGGCTGGCATCCCAGCCTTCCCCGCCCCTCCCTGCTGGGCCTGAGCTGTTAAGACTTAAAAGGGAAACGGCAGGAAAAACCCCACCAGGCTAAGTACTCTTTCCCTTTAAGTGCTTTTCCCCTTAAGACAGCCAGCAGCAAAAAGCCCCGCCCACAGATTAAGCTCCATGGCTACTTTGCACAGAAAGGCCTGGCTTTGCATGGCATGCCGATGGCTCTCTTCTTTCCTTTCTCTATCTTTCTTCCTTCCTTCCTTTCCTTTTTTCTGTCTGTCTGTCTTTCTGTCTCTCTCTCTGTCCCCACCTTTCTTTCTTCCTTTCTCTCTCTCTCTCTCTCTCCTCCTTCCTTCCTTTATCTCTCTCTCTTTCTGTTTCATTTTTTCCAGTTTTCTTCCTCTAAAAACAAGGTGCGTCTTATGATCAGGTGCGTCTTATGGAGCGAAAAATACGGTAATTGATGTAAACTGCCCTGAGCCCATTTATGGGGAGGGTGGTATATAAATCAAATAAATAAATAAATCTCTCACCAAACCATAGGAAGAAGAAATCAGAAAAAGCATATCACAATATAAGAGTTACAAATAAGAATCCCATAAAATTTGGCAAATTAATATGAAGAAGAAGAAGAAGAGATTGGATTTATACCATGCCCTTCACACCCCAAGGGAGTCTCAGAGTGGTTTACAAACTCCTTTTCCTTCCCCTCCCCACAACAGACACCCTGTGAGGTAGGTGGGGCTGAGAGAGCTCTGCAGAAACTGCTCTTTTTCAAGAACAGCTATGCCAGAACTACGGCTTACCCATGGTCATCCAGCAGGTGCAAGTGGAGGAGTGGGGAATCAAACCCAGTTCACCCAGATTAGAGTCCATGCATTTAACCACTACACCAAACTGGCACTTTGTATTAATGTATTAATGCATTAATAACTTCACCTGGTGTCTAAAAGATTTGAAGTTCAGTGCTAGGAGAGGCTGAGTGGGGTGTGGGGGAGAAGTTCTAAAGAAGATGCCACATTTTGTCAACTACTGAATAAGATTGGGAAAAGGCTGTGGTTCAGTAGTAATTTTTTTTCCCCATGCAGAAGATCCTAGGTTCAAACCTTTGTATCTCAGGTCAAAGACATTGGGAAAGACCTTCCTCTGCCTGAGGCTCCAGAGAGTTTCTGTCAGATAGATCAGATAATAATGATCTAGAAGGACCTGTAGTTTGAACTAGTATTAACTTCATGTGAGCCTATGCTATTGCAGCAGGATATAGCTCAGGGGGCAGATGAGCTGCAATGGAACCCACACTGGTTTCAGTAGAGTGCTAGGTCTTTGGGATACTTCAGTTCATCCTTGAATAAACATACCCCCCCTTTTTTACAGTCATACTAATGACTGCAGAGGGGTACCCATAACTGCAATCCATAGCTGCACAGATAATTATATCCCAACACAGAGTTATGGATTGTTGAATACTTAATCTTTGCTCTAGGAAGCTGGATAGACAGCTGTGTTAGGATGAAGCTACATCATTTAGTGAAAAGAGGGAATTTTACATGCTGCTTCTAATAGAGCCTTCTTATAGGGAAGGTTAGTTTTTAATTGCAGTGTAAAAACATTATACCTGCAATAGACATCCACATTATGTACAATTATATATTAAACAATTCAGTAATTTCATACTTTATTCTCTAATTACACGATTTTCCAATTGCATTGTATGAATAGCACTTTACTGAATTTGATGTTTTTAGGGCATTAAGAGAAAGCTGATACTCTAGAGCCATATGAAAAGAGAACACCCCCCCCCCTTGCAAAAAAGCTGACTGAAGACTTTGGCCACTTGATTCCAGTATTTTAGGGGCATCCAGGGTAGGCACAATAGTTTTTAAATATAATAATAAAGTTCCTGTGCTCAAGGTGTCTTTCAACAACAACAAAAATAATAAATGAAAGAACACAAACACTCAGTATTTAAAACAGAAACTGCTTGACAGCATTCTTTATCTATAAAATTGGGCTGTGTGGGGATCCAACCAGCTTTTCTACTAGTGAAAAAGGGAAGAAGGCTATGTTGGGAATTATAAGATCTCCATGGGCAAAAGCCAGATAGGACAGAAAAGGTAATAAGGAGTGGAAATGGCCAAGACTGAGCTGGCTGAATTCAACCTTTGTTCTCCCTTGGAAAGGAAACAGTTCTGCACCTCCTCCCACAACAACATTCCAGAACTTTTACGGCAGCCACAATGAGGGTTCCACTTCTTGTAGCTGATGATCTGACCTGCCTCAACATTGACATTTTGTCCTACTAACTCTGACTATCTCTGGGGCTCATATAAAGAAGAAGCAGTCACTAAAATATGTAGGGTTATGCTAAGAAGTGAGACGTTTGACCAGAAACAAACCAGCATTCTGTGTATTTGTAGCAAAGTTGTTCAGAAGATGAGGCAAAGCATTTTGCACTAGTAGTTCAACTAGCCCACCTCAACCTAGAATGGAGGCTAAAATGGATTATCATGAGGGTTATTATTTCTCAGTGAAAGGTAAAACATAAAGAGGCACAGCTCATGTCTTCTAGAAGTTACTAGCCTTTTGGTGTTACACCAGGGACTTTCCCCTGTTCATGGCAAAACACATGCCAGGAAAAGGGGAGGTAGCATGCAGCTCATTACATTGAGGATTGTGTTCTTTAAAGAGGTTGCAACACTTGGCAAGAGAGAAGGGGGACTGGACTAGTTCACATAATATTTTGGACTGCTTCCCTTAGGTTGCATTCAGGCTGGTAGTTTGGCCCGGTATAGGCACCTTTCACAAACAGATTAAATGGGCTCATTCACACAGCCACAGCTGTCGCACATTCCCTGGGCATACTCACCCCGACAGAGGATGACTTGGAGCTGGGTTAAAAAGCCACCGCCTGTGAAGTGGAGTTTTTGTTTTCTTGTGCATTCATCGCACGTGACAGCTGTCTGAACACGGGAGTGCGTGCAGAGATTTGGCAGTCTGAACCTGCAGATCTGTTCTGCCGCTAAGGTATATGCACACACATCTTTCGACCATTTTTGCAGTACGCTCTGTGGCAGATGCCCTACAATAATGTGGATGCTTTCCCACGGGATGTCTCCGTGGATAACCCACAGTAGGGTGTGTTGTGTCCCGCAACATTTTAAACTGGGTCAGTTAGAAGCAGCACTGTATCGCAGCAAGCTGCCAGTCTGTCCTCAGCCTTAGAGTGGTAGAGGCAAACATTTGTACTCTGATTCAGTTAGCCCTGGAAAGATTGCCAGAATGAGAGGAAGAGGAGATAACTTTGCAGAAAGGAACTGCTATCCAAAATAGCATCCGTTTCAGTTCAGTGGCTTGATGATACTGAACTCTAAACCTTCAAGTGATGTATTTAAGTCTCTTCATACAGTTATTACAAAACATCTGTAATAGTGCCTAGCTCTGAGGAACATTATACAACCATCTCACAGTGGTCAGATCAGTGTAGACCAGGGGTGGCCAAACTTGCTTAACGTAAGAGCCACACAGAGTAAACGTCAGATGTTTGAGAGCCACAAGACATGAACAAATATTACACACATGTTTTTATTGAAAAATACACAAATTTGCTTTTTATTAATATTAAATGAGACTGCCAAAAATAAAAACAAAAGCGGTAAAAACAGATGTTGATAATGATATTAATCCAATTATATTTGTAGGGGAGGGAGGCTTTGAGCATGCATTTAAAGTTAAAGTTGCATTTAAAGTTAAAGCTGCTCCCCAACACCTCAAGCCTACCCAGGGAGGGGAACACTGGCTGGGGAAGGGAAGACCAATCAGGGAGGCATGCCTCCAGTTCACTTCCCTAGCTGCCCTGCCAGGAGTCACAAAATACATATGAAAAAGCAGCATGAGGCTCCCAAGCCACAGTTTGGCCACCCCTGGTGTAGACTATACTCTGGATGTAACCAGGCAAAAAGAACTGAATCACTGATGTATTAGCACAGGCAACAAGATCACAGTTGCTTAGTATCCAGCAATACAATCATACTTTCACATTTCAAATAAGCTGCACACATATATGAAGCCCTGCTAGAAGGCCTTTGCAGTTTTTTTAAAAAGACTACAGATATCATTAGTGAAATTACAGAAATATGATATAATTTGTTGCTAGAATCCTCTAAGTGTGAGTGAAAAGGATTCATGGTGGTGTGGTGCTTACCATTGAAGAATGAGTGCTACAATATGGAACAGATCACTTGAATGGTCTCATTTGTCCTAGAAATAAGCAAATACTATAGAGCAGCATAGCAGCTACTGTACACAAACGAACTGTCACAAAATCTGAGTGATTCAGCCCTGTGTCTGGGGGGGGGGGGGGGGGAGAGATCAAATCTACTTTGAGTTCAAAGTAACAGACAACAAAAGGGATCACAGCTTGAGTTGTAATGGTGTGTCTTTTCTGGACAGTACTGCTGTAACAAGCTAATGGAAAACAATGACCCAAAGTTCTTTGAAATTTCACATCGGTAGGGGAAGATATCTTTTATCAAGTTGATAATCACCCTCCTGTGACAAAACAAAGCACATGAAACAGTTTGGCTTGCTCCCACTCAGTTCTGTCATCTTAGTACACGCTTACAGTTCCACAGACAGATATCATCCGCTCTATTGTCCTCGGTGCACTTCTCTGGTTAATTAGTGCCTACCATACAGTTGCATGTCTTCACGGCTAGCAGGTGATTAGAAAGAAGAACACAACTGAGAAAGGACAGCTGTTTACTATGCTGTTCACTTATTTTTTCCTACCCCCCCCTTCCCAAATCCTACCATTTATCCTCTTTTAATAATCACACTTATTGCAGTTTCTTGCTTAAGGCAGTTGCTCAAGAATGTGCATGCTAGCCCTGACTTGGATAGCCCAGGCAAGCCCATTCTCATCAGATTTCAGAAGCAAGGTCAACTCTGGCAAGTACTTGGATGGGAGACCTTCTTGGAATGCCAGCAGTCAGGAAGTGGGGGCAGGCTTTATTCAGCCACTTCTCTGAATATCCTCCAGGCCCCCAGGAGAGGTCGGTCACCATGACTTCCAGGTACACACACAGTCAATCTCCAGAGGTCACCATGACTTCCAGGCGCGCGTGCACACACACACACTCACATGTGCACATACTTACAAACACACATATGAAAAATACAAAAAAAAAAGAATGTGCATGCTGAAAAAGATAACTAATATTTATTGTTGATAAAGGTCATGTAACAAATGGTGCATGAAAATATCATGGATTATATCCAGCATGGAGTTTCATGACTTTCTTGTCTCCCCTATCCCATGGCAGCCCAAAATGTCCATCCAATATTTTTTCTGGGGGATCCCTTTCACTTGAGTGCAGGATTACTGTGGGCATTTGGGGCTGTTGCAGGACAGGCAAGCTGAGAAAGTTGCACTTGATGGTGAAAGTCCTTGTATCTAAAGAAATCCTGTGCTGAATCCAACCCCATATTTTCAACATTCATACTTTGTTCAAGAAAGACACAAACACACACACAATGCATTTTCAAGCTGTATTTGAGGGGGGGGGGGGAAACCCAGTTGCTCCTCAAGACATGAAGGCAGTTTCTGAAACCTATATTTAGTGTTCTAGACTCCCAGAGATGTACTATGTTCTCTAGTTCTATCTGCTGGCTATTCTTCTAGCCAGTTTTTTAATTCCTTCTGTTACTTACTATATCTACCCTGTGTATAGACAAATTTATATTTATTATCAATAATATGAATTCAGGTGCTGTGTCAATCTCATTGTTCTAAATACTTGCTGAATATGCATTCCTACTTAACCCGTTTCCAGGATTTCTATTTTGCTTAGGAATTCAAATTCAGTCTAATCTACTCCTATCTTAATAAGGATACTTGTGTACCATCACAACACATACAACTGGGGCTTCACTTGTACATAGATGTATAACTGGAATAAATCATATTAGCACCAGGGATGTATACTTTGATAAACTGAAGTCAAAAATAAACTGGAAATTACCTGTTTTGAGTCAGCTCAGGAATAACCAAAGTGATCTAAAACCCAAAATTCAGGAAAAAAAATTATCTCCCAGAATTTCAGGGTTTGGATGCCTGGAGCCAAGAGGGAGAGAGAGAAAGCTGGTCGGCCAAACTGCTTTTGGCAGGATCTCTCTCCTTTTACATTTTAAAGGGTTATTATTTTCTGTGCAAAGACCTGGCCTCTGAGATCAGACCTTGCATGTGCTTGACAAAAACAGCCAGCATTCTGAAAGCCTTTCATCAAACTTCTGGCTTTAGGTCAGACAAACCATCCATGCCAAAAGAACTCATAGCCTTTAATTAGTTATGGTATTGAAGCTGGTAATTATTTAGTTGGGAACAAGCATTTGTCCTGCTTATAATACATTCAATTGTTTTACAAGCCTCAAGTTCTGTAGTTCAGAATGTTAAATGAGAATCTGTACATTCAAGAACAGCATTCATGAGACAAGGAAATCAAAGCTAGGTGCTAAATGGATAAAATCATATAAATCCTTTAATTTATTTCCTTACAATAAAATGCTCACTGATACTGTAAAGCTACATGGCCCTGATGTGCCAACAAATAATACATGTGTCAGTAAATAAAACAAACAGTGCAATCTTAAATCATTGAAGAAACTCTCTATAGGATTGTACTGAAATATGTATCTTACCTACATTTCAAGTTCAACATATTATTCCTTTTTATTGGAAATTAACACTTATTCAATTTCCAGCTATGTTAAAAATGGAGGAAGTCATTAGATCATAATTTAAATGAAAGAGCATGGTCTCATTTGTTTCCTCATGGTTCCTCTTCTTCTGTGTCTACTTTGTTTAAAGAAAACATTTACAAAATGGTCCATCAGTGGCAACTTTCACCTGTTTGGATTGCCAGAATTGATATAAACAGCAATGATAAATGTTTTGTAAATACCCAAATGCCACTTTTCTGCATATGTGGTGGCACTGCACTTGAGCAGAATTTTTCTGGGATATTTTAATCTCTTGTAATGATACTGGATTGTTAAATAGTTCTTTAATTTTCTCTGTTGGTTTTGGTAGCTTTAATGTTTGCAGGTATTCTTTAATCTTTCTTCTGTCTTTATTTTCCTTCTTAAAAAGTTTTGCATAGTATTTTAAAAATTCTCTTTTTATTCCTTTGTTGTCTATTATCTCAATATTATCTCTTATCACTTTAGTGATAAATTTATTTTCACGTTTTTTTCTTTAATTGCCATGCTAAGTATTTTCCGGGTTTGTTTGCACCTTCAAATGCTTTTTGTTGGAGTTTTTTTAAGTTCCAGTACATCTCTTGGTTCAGAATAGCTTTTGCTTGGTCTTGTAGCATCCAGATTTCCTTTTGCAGTTTCTTTTTCCCTGGTTTATTCTTCAGTTCTTCTTCCTTTATTTTAATGGCTTGTAGAATATTTTCATATTGCTCTCTTTTCTTTTTATTATCTTTAGCATTTAGCGATATCAATAGTCCTCTCATCACTGCTTTATATGCATCCCATACGGTTTGGATTTTTACTTCTTTCTGCATGTTTACTTGGAAGTATAGGTCTGTTTCTTCAAGTAATTTTTTAATTATTTCTTGATTATCTAGTAAGTCCTCGTTTATTCTCCATCTCTTTTGTTTTTTTACCTGCCCAGCTGTCCATAAACACGGATTATGATCTGAAATTATTCTGGGTAGAATTTCCACTTTTCTTGTCTTAAAGGTTAAATTAGTAGTCATCCAAATCATGTCGATTCTTGAATGTGAGTCATGTCTATTAGAATAAAAGGTAAAATCTTTTCCTTGTGGGTTAGCTTTCCTCCAAATATCTTCCAGCTTCTCTTGTTTTATCAGTTTTATCAAAAAAATTTTTTGGAAGCTTCCCTAATGTCTCATCCTTTCTTTTAGAGCGCCTGTCTAATTTATTATCTACAGTTCCATTGAAGTCCCCTAACATCATGATTTGATCGTAGTTTACATTGTCCAATTCCATTTGTAGTTCTTTAAAAAAAATTTCTTTGGCTCCATTCGGAGCATAAATATTCACAATCAACGTTTTCAGTCCTTGTAGTAAAATTTCAATAGCTAAATATCTTCCATCTTTGTCTTTAAATATTACTTTAGGTTCCAAATCTTTTTTGACATATGTTACAACACCATTCTTTTTATTACTTGCTAAAGAATAAAATTCTTCTCCCAATTTTTTCCTTATTAAATATTTGTGGTCTTGTTTTTTAAGATGAGCTTCTTGTATGCAAATTATACTACATTTTTGTTTTTCCAGCCAATGACCTACCATTCTACGTTTTTGGGGTGAATTTAGTCCATTTACATTCCATGTAAGTATTTTGTAATCCATCTTGATATATTCTTAAATATCTCCAAAGTCATCTTTATTCTCTCCCAGGAATGCGTACATTTCTTCTGTACTTTTAATCACTACTCTGGTGTTGCCATAATAAAAGCTTAATCCTTGAGGTATTTCCCAACAAAATCTGATTTTTTTCTCCTTTAGTTTATCCATCAGACGCTTGAATTTTTTCCTTTCTTGCAGTATTGCTCTGGGCAATTCTTTCATTACTATAATTTTCTTTCCATCTATTACAAAAGGATCAGTAAAGCACTTCTTGTAGATTTGTTCTTTTGTTCTTTTCATTGTAAATTGGACAACCACATCTCTTGGTATGTTTTTGTCTCTTGCATATGTAGAATTAACTCTATAAACAAGATCCATGTGTTCTTTAACAACTTCTTCCTGTTCTTGTAAAAAATCTGCTATGGCTTCTTGCATTCTTGTAAAAATGTCTTCACTCAATTTTTCCTCAATCCCTCGAAATCTCAAATGGTTTTGCATATCTTTATAATACATCATCTTTTCCATCCTCTCATTCTCTCTCATTGTCTTTTGGGTGCTTTCTTCCAGTTCTTTTACTTTAGTTTCTATATCTTGTGTTCTTGTGGATAATTTTTGAAATTCTGCTTTTAAGTCCATGAAATTTTTGTCTGCTTGAGCCGCTATATTATTCATTTTAACATTTACCTCTCCTATAGCGTCTAACATTTTCTTTTCCATTGCTTCCATAACGGCTAGTAGTTCTTTTTCTTTTTTTGCTGCCATTGTAGGAGAGGACCATGTAGCTGCTCTCGATCTTAGTCTGCGGTCCGTCTTGTCTCTTTAAAAAAGATCGATTTTATCTTGTTTTCCAAGTCAAACACAAATTAGTTCATTCAAACAAGCTAATCTTGCCAAGTCAAATTATGTTGGTTTCAGCCTTCTAAATTATATAGTCTTTGAGATATTGCAGTTTAAAAATTTTATAAATCCAAAATGGTGAGCGCGACTTCTCTATGGTTAATGTCAAAGGTTATAGTCTTTTTACCTTATTTCTGGCTTGCCGTAGTTTCCTTTTGTCCCTTCCTTTTGTTTACTTGTCTGCTCTCTGCACGTCACTTCCTGTTGTGGTCTTTCTGGTCCGGCAATATTTAGAGTCCCCTTTACCTTCTTCCGGTTCTTCTCCTTTTCCCTTCTTGTCTGCTCTTCTAGCCGTCACTTCCTGTCTCAGTCCTCACATCTTAGTCTCGCGATGCTTGGTTCCCTTCTCCCTCTTTGTCTCGCGATGCTTGGCTCCCCCTCCCGACTCTTCTTAACCACAGGAATGTTAAACAACTTTTTTTTTGGCTTTTTAAGTTCAAATTCAGCTTTTTAGCGCTTCAAAACTGCACTCATCCAGTCTACAACAGTCTATTGCTTCACCTGATCTGCTTTTCGTCTTTCAAAACGTGGTAATGGTAAGGCAAAAACTTTTTTTCCGTTACCTTTTGTTGTTACTTCGCTTCAGATGTGGTCCCAATGTTTAAACTTTGTCTTCTTTGCTAAGGAATCAGGGGAATTGGAGGTTTTATGATGAATTTATCAGCTCAGCTCGGCTCCTTAGAGATACTCGCAAGAATCCTCTTCGGCTGCAGTGCTCAAGGTGTCGGAAAAGTCTCCTCCGAGACTTTCCCTTCACTGAGGTTGCTCAAACCTGGATTATATTGCTTGCTGGTCCTCACACTACCTGTGTGAGGTTGCATCAGGTGGATTAATCCACCCAAGCTGTCAGGAAGAGCTGCTGTCCGCCTTGTGCATTTGCAAAGCGTGTCAGACCTCCATTCCTCTGACTGGAAACCAAAGAAAGAAGGTTCTTTTTATCATATGTGGTGGACTTGTGATAAAGCAAAGATTTATTGGTCAAAAATACATGCAGAAATGGAAAAAATCTTGAAATGTACATTTAAGAAGTTGCCTGAAATGTTATTGCTTGGACTTAAATTAGAAGAGATAAATGTAAAGAAAAGGACAATAATATGGTATATGATAACAACAGCAAGAATGGTGTATGCACAAAATTGGAAAAATGAAAAAATACCAGAGGTGTGGGAATGGTTGAAAAAACTGTTATATATGGCTGAAATGGATAAATGGACTAGAAAATTGAATGATCTGTACTCAGAGACCTTTTTAGAAGATTGGAAAGATTTGAAAGAATATGTTGAAAAATACTGGGACATGAAAAATTGCATTTATACATGGTTATAATAACATAAAGCAATAGAATTAGAGTATATGAATGTATTAAGGATAATTAGATAATGAAGTTGTTTTTTATTTTAGAATTATATAAGAATATAGAAATTAAGAATTAGTGTATAAGTATTTTTAAGAAATATGACCGTTACCAGATATGTAAACATAGATATAAGTGTTACTATTTTAGATAGAGTGGAAAATATGTTATGCTTCAGATGTGGTGGGAAACCGCTAATATAAGATAAAAACAAAATTATACAAACAGAACAAAATGTTATATAATATGGAAAAATGGATTTGTATAAGATAAATGTATTATTTTTAATGTTTTGAAAAATAAAATTTTTTACAAAAAAAAAAGAATTTTTCTGGGATATGATAATAAATGTTATCTATAAATTTTGAGGTGAACTTGAAGAAATCCGTAGAATTGGTTTAACTCAACTATACTTTATGTATCCCAAAGCAGTATCAGATACTATCAGTGTATTTGCTAACAAGTTTAGTATTTGCCAGAACCTGGAAAGCAAAAAATAGACCATCAGTGCTTAACTGCTTAAATAAGGTTAAAGAAATGTTTCAATCATTACAACTAACTTTATTGCAAAGGTCACAAGATACTGTAAATGTTAAAAGACAATGGAATAATGTGATTCAAAAAATTGAATATGCTTTACATAGTAATACCATAGTGTAACTAATTTAATGTGGGATGTTTACATCATGTAGGTCATATGATGTAATATAGATGTACCTATTTAATTTATGTTGATATTGTATGCATGATTTCTCTTCTTTTTTGTTCTCTTTTGTACTTTAATATTTATATATGATAAATAAATTTCTTCAATTAAAAGATAAAGTTCAATAATGTTATATATTAGGAATACACATAATTTATAATGACCAAATCTTGCTGCTGGTAATTTTTAGAGCCTGTAAGTTTCATATTCACGTTAACTTGCAATTAGTGCATTCAAATTAAGTTGATGAGTCTGTCTGCAGCTACAGATTCACCACAGTTTCAGTTATGCATGTGATATGAAACAAATCTACAATCCCCAGGAGACAATGCAATTATGCACATGTGTATGTCACCATCAGTGCACATGTGTCATCATTATGTTTGGAAAACAGACACAGTTTTCCAAATGCTCATCCCAAAAAGCTCATAAATACTAAGGTGATAGCCATTAAACTGAAGGAAACTAATACATTGCTATATTGATGACCAAATACAATATAACTATGTGGAACAGGATATAAATCCAGATCCACCTTTCTACACTGCTAACATAATTCTGAAATCACTGTGGTGGGCTATAATCTTCCTTTCACAGTGATCCCATTTTGTGCTTTGAGAATTCTTGTCTCCAAAGCAGTTAAATGTGTTATTTGAGTGTGTAGGTCTCTCACTCAGCCCATGCCCTCTCAGCATTTTTTTTTCTTTTGGGTTTATTTTACTACATACTATTTGGTTAACTGGTTGAGGTCTGAATTATGAAAACTTTGTAGGGCAGTTCAGAGTTCTGAAGATTTGTTGTACAAAAATGGTGAAATGTGAAATAAGCTTCTTAAAGCTTTCAAATGTATTTTCCAATCAGGAACTGATTTCCATATATATCTATATCTGTACACATTAATGCTGCAGTTCGATAGCCTAACTATGATTTTGTTCGCTAATTCGCACCATAGAAGCTTTGAAAAAAATACAACTTCTGCATACTACACATTACAAAAGTGACCCTGGTCTGGCAAAGTTTCAGTCTCATTTTGGACCATTTACCTTGATGTTTCCTTCAGACCAATGAACACAAGCAAAGCTGGAACTTTAAAGACAGAGGCTGGACTAGGCAGATTTCACTCCATTTCTCCCTATTCCCTGGCTTGCACACTTTCACACAATGGTCTAAACCTTTCCACTCATCCTGTCCCAGCTGGGAGCATTACTCTCTAAACCTAAACCTTCTGCACTGCTTCCTGCTAGTGCCATTCTCTGGTCATGATCAAGAGCACATCCTCAGCACTTATGGCCATAGATCAGGAAATCTAAAGAGTCATAATTAGGGTCATCATTAGCATTTACCAGAAAAATAAGGTTCGTGTCAATTTGTGGTTCATGGCCAAATCACAAACAAAACCATGAACTGAATCAAACCAGGAGGTTTATTCATGAATCACACCAATTCGTGGTCCCACAAACCCTGTTGAAAGGGACTACAGAACCTTTAAACAGGGTTTGCAGAAAGCAGAAAAAAAGAGCTGAGTCATGGGGAGTAGTGTGCTCCCCACCACTCAGCTGTTTTGGGCTTTTTTGCACAGTCCCTTTACACTTTAAAGGGATCATACAAGAAAGCCCCAAACAGCTAAGCAGCGAGGAGCAGGCTACTCCCTATCCCTCAGCTGTTTTTGTGGCTTTCATGGGGAACAGAAAATGGGTTTAAAGGGGCTCAGAGTCCTATTAAACTCCTGCTTTCTGCTTTGTCCACAAACTACCATGAAATGCTTTAAAAGTCTGTGGAACTTTGTGACAGTAGACCTGTCATGAACTTTGGTTTGTGAACCAAAAAGAGGGCAAAATTTCTGATGAATTTTTCTTCATGGTTTGGTTTGTGCCCCTCCCTAGTTATCACTTCCTTGCTATCTGTCTTCATAAAGGGGACCATCTGTCTTCATAAAGCGGATTTGATGGCTTAGTTCTTGGGCTAGAGTGTTTTCTCTGAGGCCAGGGTCCTCTCAGGGTATTATGAGACAGTTTGGTGTAGTGGTTAGGAGCACGGACTCTAATCTGAGAGAACCAGATTTGATTCCCCACTTCTCCACATGCAGCTGCTGGTGTGACCTTGGCTCGGTCATAAGTTCTTTCAGAGCTGTTCTCTCAAGGGCAGTTCTTGAAAGCTATCTCAGCCCCATCTATGTCACAGGATGTCTGTTGTGGGGAGGGAAGGGAAGGAGATTGTAAGATGTTCTGAGACTCTTTTGGGTAGTGAAGGGCACGATATAAATCCAATCTCTTCTATTCTTCCTCTCTTCCTAATCAAGGCATCTTTCATTTCCCAATCACAACAATCACCACCAGGAAGCAACAGCTGTAACAATGGACATGAAGAACTAGAAATTATTTCTTCAGTGTATCAGCATTCTGAAGAATATTTAGACCTTCTTTGGCTCAATTTACTAATGTTTGAACTAATGTAATGCAATTTTGTGTGTTTTAACTACTATGACAGTAATCCTACATATTCTTAAATTGTGTTAATTTATTTCATATGTAAATTTGACTACCTTGGTGTCATCTTACTAGCTTCTGTTACTGAACACTATAATGGTGGATTTGCACATCAAAGGAACTAAAATATCAAATGGTCCTAAATAATTCATAAACTCTAACATTTGTTGCTATGCGGGATGAAGATATGCATCATCAACCACCTGCATCAAAAGCCACACGCACACTTCAACAGGGTGCCAAAGAGCACTAAAAACCAAACATAACTGCACATCTGGATGCATGACTGCATTCATGTAGAACACATAAATCTGCCTTACACTAAGGCTGAAGACAGACTGTCAATCTGGAGCGGGAGGACAGCGGGGCTGAAGGTTGCGGGGGAAAACTGCTCCGGGGCTGGCTGTTCACACTGGCCAGACTCCTGCGTCAGCATACCAGACCGGAGCGATCAGACTGCTGTGGAGCGGCCCCGGGTGGGCCAGTCTCCGCAGCTCATGGCGGGGCTGTTTCGGCAATATGCATATGTGCGCCTATGTGCATAGGCGCATGGCCACATCAGCAGTCTAGAAATTTAAAATCTCCCACCTCCTGTATTGGGGCATGGGTGTGTATGGGTGTATGAGTGCTCATGCGCTCATGCACATATCTCCATGATGGTGCATTCACACCGCCGCCTCCGCTTGAATCCCGCCTTCTTCCAGTTCACACTGCACCGAAGCGGGATGCAAGCGGCAGGTGGCCTCTGGACACCGGTTTCTCCTGGTGTCCTTCTAACGCAGAAAGGAAGCAGCTGGAAAGTGGGTAAGCACAGAAGGGAGCTGGGGAACAGCTGCAGCTGTTTGAACGGGCTCCCTTCCCCCGCTTTACAAGCGGAGCTCTCCCGCTCTAGATTGCCAGTCTGTCTTCAGCCTAAGACACCTCACCAGTATATCAAGAACACTACTGTCTATTCTGAATGGGTACAGCTATTTAAAGGTCCTTTGTAACACCTACCACCCAATCCTTTTAAGTAGATACCAGGGACTGAACTTTGAACCTTGTGCATATAAAGCAGATGTTCTACTACTAAGACACAGTCCCTTTCCAAACCTACTTCACGCACAAGATGCAGTAAATATCTGCCCAGGAAATCTCATGTCATCGAAAGCAGATTCATTGCTAATGAGCCTCAGCACTCTCTTTTAAAAACTTATAATGGAATTCCCTTTCATTGTCTCAGGTGCATTTGTTGCAGAATAAGTTATTGTAACTTTCATTAGCAAAGGTTAAACAAAGAACATTAAAACTGGCAGCTGAATGTGAAACAAACACACACAAGCTATTTGCTGTGACTTTAAGAAAAGGCTTTCCGTAATTACACAATGATTAACAACTGTATTTGTATTTTCTTATCTAGGTGTCATAAACATTCTTTTTTGGAAGCTGAATTAATACAAGCTGTGAAAAAGGAATACTGATGGCTCTTTTCAATACAGAACATTATTTTGTTTGAGGATTATGCAAATAAGTTCTTAAAATCTCATTAAATGATAATATGTAAGCCCAACACCCAAGAAAAAACAAATCCTGGTTAAAATCCTGATCAGTCAAACATGGTTAGAAGGTAACACCTTGGCAGGTATATTATTTACAAGCTTTGTTGTAAATAAATTATTTGCACCTAATATTTGTGATATGCCAAGCATCCAGTATCTCTTGTCTATTTTTGTTCTACATATATATTTCAAAAGTGTCTTGGAATGTTGTCAATGCTGAATGGAGCATTGATTACTTATGTGAAAAGGTTTTGTGGCTTCTGATGGAGCAAATCAACATGCATTACCCTTTTAAATATCTTCATTGCAATGGTTTTTGCATGAGATCAGTGCCTAATCCTTAATTTTTTAAAAAAAATTATTTTAATATATGTAATAAACACACAATTTAGGGAACAGTTCATATCTCTACCCTTCCCATCTTCAAAGCAGGCCAGTTTTTGTTATGAAAATAAAAGATATGCTCCCCATCTGGTTTGATACACTCTGTCTCGCATAGGCCAACCATGTGAGTACATAGGCCTAGAAGTCAAATCTCACCTATTGGCCCTCCTCACACAACTGGTATCCAGAGGTACGTAGCTTCTGAATATGAAGGTTTCATTTAACCATCATGGAGAATAGATATTGTCTTCCATGAATTTGCTCATCTGTTTTAAAGACTCTTGTGGTCAACATTACATCATGTAGTGAGTTCCATAATTTAACCATGAACTGTATAAAGTAATATTTTCTTTTGTCAACTCTGACAATGCAATTGCCTTCCTGCCCAATCTATCCTACAATAATTGCATGACATAGATAGGAAAAGAGATAACTTGCCCCCGGCAATCCAGAATGCTTTACGATACAAAAAGTTCTGAACATGAGCTTCCCAGAGCCAACCACAATGTTCTGGTGTCTCACTACACTGGCTTTTTGTTTGGCTGTTTCTTTACAACATTTTCACTGAACCCTATCCTTGTGCTTGAGGCAATTTACAAACAAACAAACAAAAATGGCTTATTCACCCTTAATGTATTCACTCTGAACGAAGGCTGTACAAAGCTTTGATGCAATCGAACTTATACAATGCTTGGAGCTGTCCCCAATACTGAACTGAATCGCAAAACCCTACTATATGCAAGATCACCAAGCACATCAAATCTTCTATGTTCAGTAGAGCAGCTGAATTACTACCTACAGAATTTATTTAGGATCAAATGCTAAGTATCTTCATTTACTTCCTTTGTTTCTTTATAAGAACTAAAAATGAAGTTTATGTTAAATTGTCAGTGAAAGAAGTACCATTTCTTATCAGAATGTACATTATACAAAAACAGTGACTGACTTTCATAAAATGTGTGCCAATTTAAACACCCACAGAAACCAGATTTGTGTAAATACAGTTAAAAGAACTCCAAAAAGAGAGCTAAGCAGAGAATGTGAAAGTCGGTGATTCATCATAGTATAGTAATATGAAAAAAGTGTTAGATGTGAGCATGTTGGGATTTGTGCTTCAGGTTCCTGCTTACTTATTATGGAAATACAAGAAGTTTCTATCTATAGGAAGGGAGAAATCACACTAGTTGATGCATGCCTTGAAAGGGAAACAAAGCAACAGCCCCCAAAGACAAATAGAGCTGAGAAAGACAGTGGGAGATTAAGATAATGGACTCTTCCCAGTTTAATCTTGCCGTATTTGTTTTCCATTCACTTTTATTTACTTAGAATAATCTTGCTTCATAAATATAAAAAACAAAATAAATGAAGTAAAATAAAGCTAAATAACCTTGGATACTCAGAAGATGGTTTATGACTATCAGATTTTTCTGCGATTCTGATCTGATGCTTTGTTTACATCAAAACATTTCAGGATCTAAACTTCTCATACAACCCCAGAATACATTAACATTATATATTTGTTGCTAATTATAAATGCATTATTAACTGAAACCACTCTTGACATATCTTCTCATGTTCCCATCTTATTCTTCTTCAAAGGTGCTTGTGAGTTTTGATTGTCAGGAATTACTTTTGTCCTTAGGAATGCTGTGGTGATAAGCCATGGCTTTCATAAGAACACTCTATCCCTTAGGTTTATTTTGAAGGACTTCTCATTAAACTGTAAACTGCTAGACAGAAATACATCATTACACTAAAAGTGCTGACACAAATATTTTTTTTCATATTACTCTTTAAGTTGGGTGATTTTCTGTGAATGTTAAGTCAAGGACAAGGGCTTGTATTCCTTCTGCTCTGCATAGAGATGAGGAGGCTGCATGTATTCATGATTTCTTCTTGCACTGACAGTTTTATATATACAGATCTGGAGAGAATTAAGTAGCAAAAGAGATGCCTTTTTTAAAAAATCAATTTTATATTCAATGTAATTTTAAAAAAATTCAATTGTAAGAACAATAGTAATCACTAATACCTATTTTTTCTAAATGTTTCAAGGTCATTGTATGAACTTTTGTTATAGCTTTTTGTAAATATCTGATGGAGCAGTCATATATATATATAATTGAAAAGCTAGTTTCATTGTCTCCCTTTAAAGGCATTTATTCTCACACAAAATAATATTCTTTATTTTATTTATTTGAAATAGCCATTTTGTTGAAAGCATGTGAGATTAAAATTTGGGTTTTTTCTGGATTTCTAGATATAAAATAATCATATGAACATCTTATATTCATGATTCAGACTGTTGTTGCTGTATTGGCCCAGAAACCAAAAGCATAATGTGAAATGAGTCATGTAGTTACTGCACTGTCATTCATAAATAAATAAATAAATAAATAAATATTATTAATTATCTACAAACTATAAAAACAATATCCCTACACTTACAAAACTATCCCTAATTAAAGCAAAGAATATAAATCGTTTTAAAAATATATATGAATGAAATTCCCCATATAGCAAAATACAAAATACTGAAACGTGATAATAAGTTTCAAATGATACTGGCTATGCATATGTAGATTCAAGCATGTGGCAAAATAAATTTCTTAAACTTTCAAGTTATATACAAAGCTATTTCCCCCTCCTCCCTCTTCTTTTAGGTTTAGCAGGTTCCCTTTGGACTGTCAGTTACTTAGGGGCAGCTGCCCCCTTTGCTGTGTCAGAGTCCTCTGAAGAGCTACTTGATGAGCTTTCAGAGCTTTCCAAGTCATGTATGATGCCTTCTTCTTCTTCCTCTTCCTCTGCTGTCTTCTTTTATTATGTTAGTCTTTGTTGCAAATCCAGAAAAGTCTCTGCACTTTTGGGAGAGGTCATCTTTTCTTTTTGTTCCTTATAGTTGAATACCAAACCCTCTGGATAAATCCATCTATAAGGGGTGGAGTTCTTTTGCAAAAATTTTGTCAAGTTTTTATATTGCTTCCTTCTTTTTCTTATTTCAAATAGAACATCTTTCAAGACCCTAATTTCCACATCTTTCATTTTTAAGATTGTCCCATTAGTGGCCTTGAGCACCACGTCTCTCGTTGTTCTCTTAGAGAATTTTACCACAATTTCTCCAGGCAGGTTTTTCTTCTTCACAAAATCAGGATATGTCCTGTAGACAATATTCATTTCGCTTTGCAAATAATCTGCTTGTAAACCTGTTTTTGGAGCCAAAGCTTCATTTAAGATTTCTTTTAAATTCTACGGCTTTTGTTCTGGGACACCTTGAAATTGTAGAACATAAGACGCCTTTTCCATTTTCAGTCTCAAAAGTTGGTCTTTGTCAGTTGCTCTTTCTTTCTCCACCATTTGTAGTCTTTGTTTCAGTATTTTTGTTTTGGTTTCAGCTGATTTTGCTGATTTAACCACCTCTTCTATTTTAACATTAGATTCTTTAATCTCTTTCTGGAGTGCATCAATACTTTGGTTCATTGTGATCATCTGATCCAGTAGAGGTTGCAATGCTAACGACAACATGTTTGGAAAGTCTATGGCAGCTTCCTGTTTAGGAACAGGAAGAGAAGGAGCTGTTGCTTTTGGAGAGGGTTTCCCTCTGGGTGCCATTTTTTCTCCTCTGCCAGCCATTGTTTACTTCTCACAGGAATTAAAGTACCATGGAAAGTTTTTTTTAAAATGCCATTTTATGAAAGATTGCATACTACTTGAACCCCATATGCAGTGCCAGTGGTCCCAGCCCTCCTCTTTTCAGTCTTTTTAAAAGAAAGAATGGGGGGGCAAAAACTTTCCCTCCCCCGTTGCTGCTTTGTTTTGGGGCTACAGGATGCCTGTTAGTCCTATTGAGTGGACCCACTGACTCACATTTCGTTCAAGGCTGCCCCACAGGTAGGGGTATTTTCATTTCTTCACTGCATTCTTTGCTTGTCAAACTGGTGTGCCACTTTAGGTGCCAGAGGCTCTGCGGTGACAGGACCTTAGGGGCAAAAAGGTGCCTCAATCCTTTGGCCATCACCTCAGGAGAGGTGCCTCTTGCACCCCAGGCTGGGAGCCCCCTACAAGGGCTATGGTGGGGTGACCAGAATCTGGCCAGTACCCCTCCCATTCACCGAGATTGGGGGCTACTCCATGCAGAGCTCCACTGGAGCACGCCCACCATTAAGCCACCAAAACTGGAACCTGGACTGTCTTTTTATTTGTGCAGAAGCTAAGCTTTTCAGTGGCACAAAACATTTTCTCATAGAAGGAGTTTAATGTTTCTCATGCATATTGAGGAGAAACAACTAAAATTCTGTGAGAAAAGTTGCCAAATGTATATAAAGATTTTAAATAATACTTCTGTATAAACAAGGCAATGTTTACTGTTTTTAAAAACCTGTAGAGTTATGAGGTGAATGTGAAGTGACTTTAATTCTGCAAGAGAAGTAAAACCAAGCTGCCCTGAGCCCAATTGTGCGGAGGGTGGGTTAGAAATGTGAAATAATAAACAAACAAACAAACTATACAGCAGAGGAGCTGGTGCCTGGTTACTATTGCCATGGGAGTGGCACTCTCTTTAAGGTTTCCAGTGAGTCGCTCATACTTATATGGAACAGAAGGATTCAAAATGTATTATTTTTGATTGGTTGAACTTATGACTGGTCAGTTAGTGAATGTTGTAACCACTTTTGATGGAACTGAAGAGTTGTGGAATGCAGCAGGTAAACAGAGAAGCTGCAGAGTCACGTGATTGAGAAAGGATGGGGCCAGAGAGCTCTGACTTCTCAGGTTAAGTGACAGATAACAGTCAGAGCAGACACTTGAGAACAAACAGTTGAGTGAGGGAGTTGAAAGAAGTGGATGGAAGAGCATTAACTGAAGCACAGAGAGTTAACAGAGAGCTCTGAGGAGTAAGTGAAACCTCTTAGCTCAGTGAAAGCAGCCAGTTCATGTGAAAGAACTGTGGCTGAATAACACTCTTAACTGGTGTTCTCAAACAGTGAGAGGAGAGTTACCAGAGAGTGGGCAAGTTTAAGACCTCAAGGGTCACAAACACCAAACACACTACTCCAAGGGGACTTAAAAGGGTGGCTAAAGAAGGGCAAGAGGGTCTAAAGGAGTCTTGGAGAGCTGTGATGTTGAACCAGTAGACAGGAGACCAGATAAAGCCCAAAAGGTTAACCACTAAAAAGTGACTGGTGAGTGGAGTCAGTAGAAGGATTTTGTGAACCAAGTAACATCTGAATTAACTGACAAGCATACAGCCTCTGTGAAAGTTAAAGCAAAGTAATTTGTTTAGTGACCAACGAAACAAACTATCCTCTGTATATAAATCCCATCCTCCTGTTGAGTTTTCTGTATAATAAAGATCTGTGCTGTTTGACGTTTACAAGCACTGGTGCCTGAAATCTGTGGTAAAGAGTATACTGGACAGTGGCCTTCCATATATCTAGAACATATAGAAAACCCCCAAAGAGATTACTTATAAAGCAAACCCCGAAGAGACTACTGAAATAGGGAACTGGTCAGATATAGAAAAGTGGGACTGATCAGTTACCTCACAACACAATAACTGAATCCAGTATAACGAAATATACAAATAGGCAATGATGTTACAGCTCAGTCACAGCCAACGGCCGGGGAGAGGTCGTTGGTGTTATACCACTTTTATTGACCTTTAGCTTAGAAGTGATAAGCTGAGGGCCTCAGACACAGTGAGTTTTAATTGGTTGGAAGGTTCAGTAGGAGAGAGTAAGAGCCCAGCCTTAACCCAGTTAGGGAAGGTCTGAAAAAAATGAGTTGGGGTCAGTTCATGAATCATTCAAGAAGTGTGAAGTGTGAATATTCTGCAGTTCCTAGAGGCAACAGAAGAACAGGACATCAGAAGAAGTTCTGTTTGAAAGAAGAAGCCTGCAATTAAGGTCAAATTTACATCTGACTTTCCCACTAAAATCATTCTAGTTTTTAAAAAAACCTGTCTATACCTGTTTCTAGTTTCCAACCATACTTGTTCTAGTTTATAAATTAGTGTTTACATTCATTAATTGCCCTCCTGTGGTCAAGCTAACATTATACTGCTTTAAACAAATGTTGTTGCTTAGTACTCTTCAGACCCCCAGGAGTGAAATTTGAAACCAGCATGCAATGAGCTTGGGAAAAGACAGCAGTCAAACTACTTCAGAGGGGAGGTGTAAATTGGGCCAAAAAAAGAAACTGAGAAGAAGCTGAAAGCTGGGGAGAAGAGCTGTCTGAGAGGGTCAGACAAGGAAAAGATGGATTTTTCCAGGTGTTCTTTTTCCTGCATTTACAGTGAGCATAGTCCTGTTCAGACAGAAACCACTAGCTTTATAGAAAGGCTGCAATCACATACACTAAATAATCCACTTTTAATCCACTTTCAATGCACTTTCAAATTGGATTTTGCCAGTTCAAAACAGTAGAATCCAGTTACAAAGGGCACTGAAAGTGGAGTGAAGGTTGATTATTTAGGCTGGTTCTGCATCTGACATTCACTCCACATTTTCTCAACACTGAGGAAACGGTTCAGCTCAAAACCACATTCAAATATCCCGTGACAATGCCAAACTGACTTCAAAGTCACCCCTGAATGGCCATAAACCTATGCAGAAGGTATCATAAAATCTGATGATCCAAGAAAGCAAAAGTGGAATAGAGTGTAGAGGGCACCATAAAATCTAATGATCAAAGAAAGTGAAAACAGCATGCATTGTAGAGGGAAATTTCTGTTCCAGGATAGGTTTGCTAAAACAACAGAGGGAAAAGCCAATGCAGAATTAGTGTGTGTGGTCACAGCCATAGTGTCTTCAAGGAACAGAACAAAGCAAAAAAAGCTAACCCAAAGGAATACTTAAGATTAGAACAACAGGAGGAAAGTTATGTGAGTACAGACTTGAAATAGACGTGAGAGAAAGGAAAGTTGACTGAATTTATTAGGGAGAAGAACTAATATAGGGATCAGTACCTTCCTTATTTATAGGAACACTATAGGAAATAATCAGAAGGTATAATGGCATAACAATACTTAATCAAATGTTCATATTTTCCTCAACAAGCATTTTCAAAGTTGGTTTCTGATTTACATTAGTTTCAGTGTCTGACTTTGGTATACATACTAGCAGTATTATTTGACAATGTATAAGTAAAAAAGGTGATTTTACCATTAAAGGTAAATGTTGACAGCAGAAAATAAGCAGTGAATAAGGACATATAAGTGTACAGTTTCATGTTAGTGGTAGCATCGCCAGGACTGAGACAAGTAAAACTAGCAAACTCTATGTTCTGTCACCACCACCACCTTTCTCTCTCTCTCTCTCTCACACACACACACACTCCAAAAGCCAGACACAAATGTTTATATATTTATACAGTTATGGAATAGTTTCTGCTTCTATGGGTATGGGTGTCAGCGTATAGCAGTAATGCCTACAACCAACAGTTGTGTAAAATTCCCATGTCAGTGCACCTAGCTACAGGAAATTTTACATGTATGAACTATCCCTTGGTTAGTTTAGATAAATATCCACAACTACAAGACATTTACTCTGTAAAAAATTAGAGCTACAAGAAGAGGAAGACGAAGGGGTTGGATTTATACCCCGCCCTTCACTTGTCGTCTCAGAGAGGCTTACAAACTCCTTTCCCTTCCCATCCCCACAACAGACACCCTGTGAGGAAGGTGGGGCTGAGAGAGCTCTGAGACAACTGTCCTTGAGAGAACAGCTGGTACAGAGCTATGGCTTGCCCAAGGTCATCCAGCAGGTGCAAGTGGAGGAGTGGGGAATCAAACCCAGTTCTCCCAGATTAGAGTCCGCACACTTAACCACTACACCAAACTGGCTCTCAAGACGTGGTACAAAGAGTCTGTTGTTCTGATACTGTAGTTTGTTTGTAGGGCTCCACTGAATAAATAGAACTCCAGTTGCAGTGTTTTCCTGATTTAGTACAACTGTGAGGATAACTCCATATTTGCATAAGAGTGTACATGAGGCTCTGGATTAAATGAGGGAAGCTCCCCTATCTCTGGTTATTAGTCTCTGCTGTGCTAAAAGTTTTATTATCTGTCTCATCAGAAACAGTTTCCCCCCCTTAAAACCAAGCAGTACCAACTATTTTTTTAAAATTAACATGGCAATAAACATTATAAATGGTTTATGTATCTCATCTAACTGTTCGGCAAGTTCTTTTCTCATCTGTGTTCTAAGAAGCTTTAGCACAATGTACTTACATATCTTTGGGGCATCACTTAATATCACTATATCAATGGCTGCATGAGCATACAATATTAAAGAACATTCCTAGCTATCATTCAAACTCCATGCATAAGTCTATGATGAAAGCATTAGTTTGCCCAACAGAAAAATGGCTTTGGTACATTAATTTATCTCTTTTTCTTTCTCTCTTTTTAAACAGAGCCATCTTAGCCTTAGGAAGCCTCAGGGCCATGCAACTCAAATAACCATCTGAGAATATGACTCTACTTTCTTGGGTTTCACTGCACAAGGTGCCCTTGGCCCAATTTGCTAAGGGTATTGGAACTAACATGCTGTTTTTAAAAACTCTGTCTTGATAAAGCAGAGAACACTGAGTCTTTAGTCAATGCCAAGGTCATCTAAAACATCTCTTAACACTTATTCAGGCTCCTCAGATATCCCTCCCCAAAGACTTGTATACTCAAATACAGGACATGATTTCTTTATACTTTTAAATTTGCTGTTAGCTTCCTTTAAAGACACTTGCTTGAACCTATAACATTAGTCAATGTAGGAAGTCTGCTTCATAGCTTATACCACTTGGCAGAAGTTAAGACTGAAGCTTTGGGGGGGGGGAGTTATTTAACAAATCATTGCCAAGCTCACAGCCATCAGTTTACTTGAGGAAGCAAACTTCCTTGTGATTCAGGATGGAATAAGGGCTGGTGTTTCACTTCAAAACCACCCACAATCAGTCTTAAAGGATCTTTAACTGCTGCAATGGAACCATCCATATGCCTTGTCTGAACACTTGTTTCTAGGGTTTGGCCTGATATAAACTATATGTTTCCAGTACTGAGAAGATCTTGATGAACCATTCAGAGCTCTATTCTCTGCTGTGACATTTATGCCATGTCTTCATTATGATCTTTTTTTTCCTGTTAAGGACACTGAGGCTGCAATCATATGCACAATTAGACCCGACATAGGCGCAAATGCAGAATGGATTTAATGGGAGTGATCAGACAACAACATCTGGGAAGTGCCCCGCAGCCGGCAGCAACCTGCTGGGCTCCACTGCAGAAGTGGAGTTAAAAGACACTGGGCAAAATCTGGTAGTAAATGGGTTGCAACGGGCCACAGGTGGACTTTCCCCTGTCTGATTGCTCCAGCGCGCTCTCAAGTCATCGGGATGATCTGATCAGGCCATCCCAACTCCGTGCTGTTGGTTTTTTCCCCCCTTCGCAGTATGTCCATCATTGCAAACTCCATAGAAAGCCCTCAGTGCAGAGGTGTGATTCATCAATCCCTCATTTAAGCACATGGGAATAAAACGGGACAACCCCCCCCTTGACACCCACAGTTGCATCTGATCACACACTGATGGACTGCGCCCACAGCTTCAAAGGGAGGTGTTATCATGTAACTGCAGGTCAAATTCCTCCGGAGGAAATAACCTCTCTTCCCCCCCACCACTTTATCTGGCGTGTGTGACCACAACCTGATTTCACTGTTATTTTTGCATCGATCAATCAGCATTATACATATATAATACCTATAACATACATTTTGCTTATGAATACCATCTAACTTGTCTATACAACAGAATACACAGTGCAGATGACAGTGCAAAAACAAGGAAAAGCAGAGAATCAAAATGTGAAAAAAATAAAGAACATTTGCTCATTCCTACTTCAACAATTTTGCTTTGACAGCATCTGCTCTCAAATTACTGCTGTTTCAACCCTTTCTTAATAGATTGTAGATGAAACTACTATGTGGTCTGGGGGCTGATATTCATCCCTTCTCTTCTTTCTTAGTGGTGGAGACAGCAGACCTATGGTCCGCCCATCAGGAGAGTCAGTTTGTGTTGTTGCCAGAAAGAAGCAGCTGTGATAGTCTAATCTATAGGTGTATTTATGGGCACTTCCAGTGAAGGGAGAACACTGCCACAGAGTACTCAACTATTTCATTGGAGTTTTACAGAGCAGAACAAAAGGCAAATTCCATATAAAATACTACATTTCTGTCACAAAATAAATTTTCAACAAACTAGAATGTTTTCTTGTTTTAATATTTAGAGTTCTGTGTATTAAAGCTGGGAGGCCAGTAAGGAATGGAAGCAGGGGCAAACAATTCAGAAATCCTACACCCTTCAAAATCTCCTGTCAAGATTCTGCTTACTTTCCAGGGTTTGAGGATAATAATTTTACTCTAAGTTTGTTTTGCATTACTCATAACATTGTTGTGTTTCTTGGGTATGCTCTTTATCAGGTCATTTCCTGTGTTTATTTGCTTTGGTTAATTTACAAAGTCACATTTTCCCCCTGCATATGTGGTAAGTCACCTGAGTATGTAGATATTGATGCCTTATCTATGAGTGGTTACCTTACTGCCTTGGGGATTCAGTATTGAAAATTAAGGCAACAAGGTAACCATTCACAGATAAGGTATCAACATCTACATACTTAGGGGACTACCCAAACACAGAGAAAAAATGCAACTTTTTTTGGCTCTGAGGCCTGCTCCCCTCTAGGGTCAACTACCTAAAGGTAGGACCTAGAGATCTCCAGTAATTGCTACAGTAATTACTATAGACCACAGCAGAGATGACTTTTGCCCACAGTCAGCGGGCAATCTCCCACCCCCAGGGTCCAAGCCCTACCAGGGCTCTGTGCTCCAGTGGGAGCACAAATGGGACGCAGAAAGCAACACTGTGCAATACTGCAATGACATTTTGACCTGATTACCTAGATGCACTAGGAATTTCCAACATTTCTAAGATTTTACCATAGAGACTGAGGAATTCCTAGCATTGTGGCATCACTTCTGGACACTCAAATGGAAGTGATGTCATGATGTCATGTGATGTTACTTCTGAAGTTCCTGTGCACAAAATATGACCCCTGGCTGTCATTCTCCCACTTTGATGCTTGCAATGTTCCCCTTTAATAAACTTTAATTCTGAATTTTATTTTGTATGGGCTCTCTGTGAGCTCCTTTAAATTGTCCAACTTTGTGGTTGCACTTCATTACTCAGTCAAGGATATTTAATGTTGAAGCATAAGTAATTTCTCTAAGTGGTGATTTAAGGCTATTGGATCTGGGAAAGCATGTAAGCATACTGCTCCCAGGACATTTTACTTCAGCTACTGTTAAAATTTCTAAGCCAGCGGCTCGAATACATTCAAGAAAAGAGGTAGTTTTTCCACACTTAGTTTTGAAGCCAGGTTTGTGAGTGTGGGCTCCATTTGTGGAGTAAGTTCATCTTTACATGGGCAAGTTTCTGGAGCATACTTGAGTCTGACCACAGGTTGGCCTAGTTTTCCTGCTTTCGTGATTGCAATGGGGGGAACAACTTCACTTATTTGTTAGAGGGTATTATAACTGTTCCAGTTTTGCATGATCCATTTGTTCTAACTAAATGGTATTAGCCTGTATGATTCAGTTCACATGAACACAGTAACATATGAATGTAACTACATACTACATTACTATATTTCCCCTCTAGCCTTCCAGGTTCGCATTCTTCGGTTCAATGGCTAGAGGCTAAGGGAGTGGAAAACTGTAGGCATAAAACTTGAAGTGTAGTATTGTTCTGATGATCAGACAAAGGCCAGGCTATTACAAAACTTTAGGAGTCTTTGTGGGGCCTGCCAATCATAGGGACATAGCTTGGACACCACTATGCAGGTGGGCAAGAGATAGAGTGCAGTGACCATAGGATTCCGGTTCAAGTGGGAAGCATTTTAAAGCCATTATTGTTTCCAGTAAGACACTTTGGCTTCCACATAGATGAGAATTCTTTCAGACACACTAGTGGCAATAACATTCAAATGCTAAACATGCAAGAGGGAAAGTAAATGAAAGGGACTGGGGGGGTTTCCTGGGGAATTTATTAGTTAAAGGATGACAAGGGAGAAGAGTGAGTAAAACTTAATACCAATTTAGCTTCAAATCACAAATTTCCTTTCTAACCAAAGAGCTTCCACATCAGCACTCAGAGAAGCAAAGCCTAAGGGCATGGGAATGGCTGGTGACACAGAATCAAAGACATGAGCAGGTGCAGCTATAGAATCTCCCTTAGGCTCTGAGACTCCTTTGAGAACAATGGTAAAAACAATATAACAGAAGTGTACACAATATTCATGGGTTGCCATTAAAACTATGTTTTTAGTAAGAACTTAATCCTATTTTTCTTCCTCATTTCAATTCTGGACCCCTTTTATTGATGCAAATAAATTGATGGTACATCCTATAAGAAGAATGTAGTAGAACAACAGATAATTACTGCAAATTACAGTCCCTCAGACTCAACATGCTTTCTCATCAGCCACAGAGCAGCTGTGGGGAATGTTCATTTAAAGCTCTGTGGGATCCTGATTCAGCTCAGGGCCACAGCATGAGAGGTGAAGGGCTCCTATCTCCCCCCCCCCCATGCTGTTTTTTTGAGTCAAAATTAGTATCTGGGGATATTTCTCTCTTCTCAGCTGCACATGCACAGGATACTAGACTTGTGCATGAGAGTTTCTTTTGTTTCTTTCATTTCTGTTATTCATTATAAAATGGACTATTTTGCTTTGGGGCTGTTTCATCTGTCTTAAATTGTTGTTGTTTTCATAATTCTATTTTGATAGAAGAACCCCCCCTCCCCAAATTGGGTTTACTTCATGGTTTCCCATCTGAATTGAAAAAAAAAATAGGGGATTGTAGTATTCCCCAAGGACACTCACATTGCCAGATTTCAAATTATCCCTCTACTCTATTGAGGCAGTAAAAGGCATCCATGTTTAACAGTGAAGTCTGTAGAAGAACTGATAAAAAAGATTCCATACAGTGACACAGACAGCACTGCAGCTACTTAGCTGGAAGAACAGGAGGAAGAACATGACTGAGAAGGCAAGGGTGTTTGGTGGAACAAGGAATGTAAGGCATCTGGGCAGGCAGACACCAGGAGGAGGACCTTGTGAAGTTGTGATATATATGCTTGGAGGGAAGATAAAGTTTGGAGAGTAGCCAGTGAGCAAGGGAGTGCAGACTGCAAGGGGAAATTTGGCACAGCAGAGCAGGAGGAGAAGGAAAGGCAATATCCCATCCCATATCCTTGAGTACTGGAATGCTTCACACAAATATGTAATCTTAGTGGCTACAGTTTGTAGACAATCAAGAAAGGCCAGAGCGCCCCCCCCCCCCATGCTTTTTCTATGCCAGTGGTTTTCAACCTTCCTAATGCCACAACCCTTTAATACAGTTCCTCATGTTGTGGTGATCCCCAACCATAAAATTATTTGTTGTGTTGTCCAAACGGTTTTGACAAAACTGTCCCATCTATACAAAATCTTGCCTGAACCAATATCTTATGTCCAACCATTATTCCCACACTGGATTGGAATCAATTCCTAAAGGTTAGGTTCCCATGGAAATCAGCTTGCCTTCCTGCAGAACTAGTATGCTGAATATGAATTTTTAGGGTTGCCAACCTACAGGTGGGGTCTGGAGATCTCCTGGAATTACAACTAAGCTCCAAACTACAGAGATCAGATCAATGGCTGATTTGGAAAGTGGAGTCCATGGCATTATGCCTTACTTAGGTCCCTCCTTCCCCAAAACCCCACCCTCCTCAGGCTCCACTCCCAAATCTCCAGGAATTTCCTCAACCTGGAGTTGGCAACCCTACTTCACTGGCAGAAGAACCCTAGGTTTGTGGATGTACTGGACTCTTTCTCTGCAGATGTCCCCTAAAGTCCCCCAAGCAACAGTAGTGTTCTGCCAAACAACAATGAGGAGAGAGAGAGAAAGAAAGAAAGCTAGGTAGGTAGGTAGGTAGGTGGGAGGGGAAGAGAGAGAGAGAAAAAGGAAGGAAGGAAGGTAAGGGGGGGAGCTTGTTGCAGCCTTTCCTGTGCTCTGGGCTTCGTTGTGGAGCCCAGGAAAGGCAGTGGGGGGGAGAAGCTGTTGCAGCCCAGGAAAGGCAACTGGGGGGGGGGAGAGCCTTCTTTCCTGGGCTCTGCACTTTGGCGCGGAGCCCAGGAAAGATGGCTGCAGGGGCAGCTGGAGTTTTCTTTCCTGGGGTCCCACCAAAGCGTGGACCACAGGAAAGATGGTGGTGGGGGTGAGGAGGCGGCTGGAGCCTCCTTTCCTGGGCTCCCTGCCGAAGTGCAGATCCCAGGAAAGACCGTGGGTGGCTGGAGCCTCCTTTCCTGGGCTCCCCGCCAAAGCACTGAGCCCAGGAAAGACCAGGAGAGTGGCTGGAGCCTTCTTTCCTGGGCTCCCCGCCAAAGCACAGAGCCCAGGAAAGACCAGGGGAGTGGCTGGAGCCTTCTTTCATGGGCTCCCCGCCAAAGCACAGAGCCCAGGAAAGACCAGGGGAGTGGCTGGAGCCTTCTTTCCTGGGCTCCCTGCCAAAGCGCGGAGCTCAGGAAAGACGGCGGTGGGGGCAGGGGGAAGCAGCCATTGCCTTACCTGCTGGCTTCTTCCTCCTCGTGACCCCACTGAGGGCTGCAGGAAGCAGGGGGCGGGGCTTCATCCCCAACCAACCCCTGCTCTTTGCCTTTAAAGGGAAAGCTCCCTTTGAGGGCAAAGAGCCGGGAGGCAAGACCTCACGCTTGATGGAGTGTGGGGCCCTTTCCTGCCAGTGGGGAGGGGCGGGGCAGGCTCGGACGCCAGCCAGCAACTTCTGTGAAATGGTCGTTCGACCCCAAAAGGGGTCATGACCCACAGGTTGAGAACCACTGCTCTATGCCCTTATTATGAAGGGACATTCTATATAGCTGTTCAATGTGTTTCTGTTAAATACTTTGAATTATCTATACTCTATTCTGCCTGAATATTCAGCAATATCTTCAACAGGAACAATGTAAAAAAAAAAAAAAAGAATCAGAGCCCAAAGTTAATGAAAACATCAGAAAACTTTGAGGTTTCATAGGCCCCACCTGAATGCAAACAAATGAAGGGCCAAAGGAAAGAAACAATATATTGTGTTCAAAAGAAAGCTCCAATACTGCAAAATTACTCCTTTCAGCGCATACCCAGTCTGCTTCAAAGTTCTTGATAATAATTCAGTACCACTAAACTGGAACATACCAGTGAATGTCAAAGCCAATTGCAGTATTTGAACTTAAATATGAATAGAGCTAACAGCAGAAACAGCCCTTGAAGGAAAGAATCAAATCACACTGAATTGCATCCTCCCCCTTTACTTGTGTTTTGAATAGTGAATTGCTTGTCTGAATCAGGTATTGTACTATATCACTTATAATTACAATCTCTATAGCTGTTCTCTATCGGGAGGCTTTTTAAAAGGGGGGGTTTGAGAATGAAACCTATGAGAAATTCCAGTTACAGTCAATAATCGAGGATTGTGTCAAAATATTTCGTTCCAAGAAGCTTTCCCCACTCAGAATGGCAATAACATTGCCCACTGACAGCTCAGAGTCATGTAATAGGGCAACCAGGGTATCACTGCAGTCAGTTACTTTAATGACCTGAGCTGATTCTCACTATTATTTCCTGCCTGACACAGAAGGTGCCTGGGCCAAGGACAGCTATTTGAAGCAAATGGCTGAAAAGCTGCAAAAGGCCTCAATAAGAGGCTTCTAAGTGGCATAAGAAGGTTTGGTTGTAATCCAGACTAGCTTGCTCACTTTGTCTATAGTAAAATTGGAGTGAGAAGGACTTCTGGTATAGGTCCCCCTGGCCACCAGTGGGGGATGGGGGGGGGTAGGGTTACCAGATCCAGACTGGGAAACTCCTGGAAATGCAAGGGTGGAGCTTGGGGAGGACAGCAACCTCAGTGGGGTATAATGCAATAGAGTCCACCCTTCAAAGCATCCATTTTCTCCAGGATAACTGATCTCTGTAGCCTGGAGATGAGCTGTAATTCCAGAGGATCCCCAGGTCTCACATGGAGGCTAGCATCCGTGTTAGCCGAATTGCTCTGGGTTAGTGATTTTAAGGTCAGCAATTGGCAAATAACCGGATGACAGCCAACTATACCAAGGTCCCGCCCCTTCCAGGAGTTCCCAGTAAATAGGCACTGAGGCGGAGTTCCATTTAAATGATTTTTACTGAAGAATATTCTCAGACACACAATACAGATTCACACACACTAACACACAGTTCCTAAGAAACTTTAGATAGTGTCAAGTTCCGCCTCCGACCCCAGGGGCGGCCCCCCTGTCACCGTGGTCCCTCCCAGGCAAGTGAAGCCCCAGAAAGGGGAGGAGTAAAATTTTGGAGGAGCAGGGCCTCAGAAATGACAGGGGGTGGGGTTTAACAACACCTGTGTCGCCCTCCTGTCTCCGGGTGCCAATGGACTTCCTATCTCTCTGGCCACTTGCGCCAGTGGCCCTCCCGGCATATCCTCCCTGGCCCCTTGCTCTTCTCTCCTTTTATTCATTCCTCTCCCTTCCCAGAGCTCCCCTCTGTCCCTCCACCCTTCCACAGGTCCTGACCCTGCCCCCCTTTATAGTGGAAGACGCCCTCCCTCTTCCTGTCGGGTGGGACCCAACGCCATGCCAAGCTGCGTCCCGGGACCTGACGCAGCTGACCGCGCTCTCTCCGTTGCCCCGCTGGCATCAGCCTCCTGGCGTCCGTTGTCTGGGGGCTGTCCCGGGCTGTTTCCTCCCCGTTCTAGCAGTGGGGAGGCGTCCTGGCAGCCACACGCTCCAGCCGCCCCGGGCTACTCCCGCACAGTCGCAGCGTTCCCCGGGCCCTGCGTCTGTCTCTGGCGTGGGTGGGCCGGGGAGGCAATGCGGCAAGGACGCTGCTCTTCCTTTCTTCAGGCGTGGCGCCTGGGCCAGCTGCCCGTCCTCCGGCATCTCTCTCTTCGTCCCCCTGGTCCGGGGGCTCGTCGTCCTGCGGTGTCCTCGGCCCGGGTGAGTCAATAGTGGCAGCGGGGGGGAATACAGTCCCGGCTGCCCGGATCGGGACACACCCCCCCTCTGGGCCCCAAGTTGGTCTCATCAGCCTCGAAGAGCCAGGAGAGGTAGTCGGCGATGTGGTGATCTGTGCCCGGTTGATGTCGCACTGAAAAAGAGAAAGGTAGGAGGGATAGATACCACCGGAGGATACGAGGGTTGGAATCCTTCATTCGGGCCATCCAGAGAAGGGAGGCGTGATCGACCACTAAGACAAAGGGGTTATTTGTGAGATAATATTGCAACGCTCCTACAGCCCATTTCACCGCTAATGCCTCCTTTTCCACTGTGGAGTATCGGACCTCTGCCGGCTGCAGCTTGCGACTAATAAAGAGTACAGGACGGAATCTCCCTTGGACCTCTTGAGCCAGCATCGCCCAGAGGCCGGTGCCCGAGGCGTCCGTATGGAGCTCAAAAGGCTTGGAGAAATCTGGGTTGTGCAGTACCGGGGACTGCGACAGGCTCTGACGCAAATGCCGGAAAGCCGCTGTCTCTTGGAACCCCCACAGTATCTGGTTAGGGCGGGTCTTGTGGAGACAATCCGTAAGGGGGCTGGCAATCTGAGCGAAATTGGGAATAAACCGGCTGTAGTAGCCTACGAAGCCGAGGAACCAACGTAACTGGCGTTTGGTGAGGGGTTGGGGATGGGCTTCCAGAGTGTCCACCTTCTCAGGCAGGGGCCGCAGCTGCCCCTTCCCAACTAGGTATCCTAAGTACCATAGCTCTTGGAAGCTGAGGCAACTCTTTTTTGGGTTAGCCTTTAACCCTGCATTATCTAGCGCCCACAGGACTTGACGGAGATGGTTAATATGCGATGGCCAGTCAGGACTGCAGATGATAATATCATCCAGGTATGCCCTAGCAAAGCCTCCACACTGGGCCAGGGCACGGTCAACCAGACGCTGAAAGGTGGCTGCAGCCCCCTGTAGGCCGAAGGGCATGCGCTTGAATTGAAACAAGCCCTGCGGGGTGGCGAAGGCTGTTTTTTCCCTGTCTGCTGGGGCCACCGGCACCTGCCAATACCCCTTTGTCAGGTCCAGGGCTGACAAGAAGCGGGCTTTGCCCAGCTGATCAATAAGAAAGTCAGCCCGGGGCATGGGGTAGGCGTCAAACTTGGCGATCTTATTTACCTCCCGATAGTCTACACAAAACCTCACTGACTGATCGGGCTTTGGCACCAAGACGACGGGACTCCGCCAGGCGCTGTGAGAGGGCTCAATGACGTCTAAGCGCAACATGTCGTCAACTTCTCGGGCTATCACCTCTTGCAATTTGGGGGGTACGGGTCGCCACGGGCTGCGGGCTAACTTGCCGGGGGGCGTTGGAATGTAGTGCGTGGCTAGGTGGGTGCACCCCGGCCAGGTCGAAAACACCTGGGGCCCTTCCTTTAGAAGATCTTGAAGGTCGGCCCGCTGGGCCGGAGACAGGGCATCATCGAGGACAGGACCTTCCGACATCTCTGGGGAGGCTTGCCACGGAAGTGCGCCATCTGGTAGGTTGCCCGGTTCTTCCACCAACAGTCCCTCCTGTGGGAGAGGTTCTCAGGTGTGCCAGCGCTTCAGTTCATTGACATGGATGTGTTTACGCCCATGAGCTCCAGGGGCACACTGTACCTCATATGACAGGGGCCCTAGGACTCGGGTAATTGGGAAGGGTCCCTGCCAGGGGTCTCCGGAGGGGTGCGCCATTACTGCTTTGGACACCAGGACTCGTTCTCCGACGCGAAACTCCCGGGGGCGGGCCCCTTTATCATATCTCTCCTTCTGAGCGGTTTGGGCCCTCTGCAAATTGGCCTGTGCTTCCTGCCTGACTCTCTCTAACCGCTCTTGTAGCTGTTGGACATAGTCGCCAGGGTTCAATCCCGGGGCTTCCACAGACTCGCTACGGTCCCCCTCCACCAGGCCGAGAATCCCCCGAGGCTGGTGACCGTAGAGGAGCTCGAAGGGAGAGAATCCCATAGAGGCTTGGGGGGTCTCTCGAAGTGCAAATAGGAGGGGGTCTACATATAGATCCCATGACTGTGGACGCTCATGGGCCATTTTCCGGATCATTGTCTTCAAAGTTTGATTCAGTCGTTCCACCAAGCCATTGGTCTGGGGGTGGTGAACGGAGGTGAATAGCTGGCGTATGTGCAGTACTTTACACACCTGTTGCATCAGGTGAGCGGTGAATGGGGACCCTCGGTCTGTCAGGAGCTCCCGGGAGAGACCGACCATGGCGAAGAACCGCATCAGGACGCGCGCCACCCCAGCACTCTTCAAGCTGGGCAAAGGAACGGCCTCGGGGAATCGGGTGGCATAATCCATTAAGACTAGCAGATAGCGCGCGCCCCGGGGGGTCTGGGGAAGTGGTCCCACAAAGTCCATTGCTACCCTGTCAAAAGGCATATGGATGATCGGGAGGGGGGAAAGAGGGGCCCGTGGTTCGGAACGGGTGGACACTCGTTGGCAAATCTCACACGAGCGACAGTAGGCCCTTATGTCCCAGGCCACGCTAGGCCAAAAGAACCGGGCCAGGATGTGAGTCAAAGTATTTCTAACGCCCTGGTGTCCAGCACAAGGGTGGTCATGGGCTTTCTGCATGACCGATGGGACATACCTGTGGGGAAGCAGTAGCTGCCGGTAGGGCCCTACCCGCCCCTTTACCTCCCGGAACCAAGTTCCTCCCTCCCGTAGAATGCGGGGCAGCCGACTGCTCCGCCGCGGGTCCATCACCTGACCTTCACTCACTGCCATGTGTTGTCGAAGCCCGGGGAGCGCCTCATCCTCTTCCTGTGCTGCTTGGAAGGCGGGGTCATGATCCCACCCTGGGCCTGGCTCTGGCGGGGCCTCCGGGTCCTCTTCAGGTGCTGTCAGTTCGGGAGGTTCATCAGGACCTTCCTCCGCGGGGCCCGCGAAGTCTTTTACCGCTAAAGCCTTGAGTGTGGGAGGGAGCGGGCTTGGTCCTGCTGCTTGTAAGGCCTCCGCGAAACGTGGGGCGTCCCTTCCCAGAAGGATTGGAAAAGGCAGCTTGGAGACGCGAGCTACGGGTATCTCCCAATTTTGCCCCAGGTAGGTCATGGTTGTCAAGACTACAGGACATTGCTCCTCATGTCCATGGAAGCACACGATGGACACTGTCCAGAGCTCTGGGAGGGTCTGGGGTAGGAGGTGGGAGCGTACCATGGAGATGGAACTTCCACTGTCCAGTAGCACCAGCATCCGCCTACGGCCTATCTCTACTGGCAAAACCCATGCTGGGGGTCATCGCCCCTCTGCCGAGGCCTGCATGGTCGTCTCACTGCCCCAGTCGCACTCCATCAGGGGACAGTCCCTCTTGAGGTGGCCCCACTGCCCACAGGTGAAGCATGGGCCAACTTCCTGTGCTCGTCTCCCTCCACCGATCCCAGGTTGCGGACTCTGGACACCAGGACCACTATCCGCGGGCACCTCACCTCCCCGGGCCCCTGATGGAGGGAAAAACTGGCTGCGTGCGTCGACCCCTCTCAGAGTTCCCCGAGATGGGTTGGGGCGTGCTCGCCCGGTATGGCTTAGATCCTCCCGTGGGCCCGGGAGGGAGGGGCCCGAGGGCTGTCTCCCGGTTGGCATTACACCACGCCCCGGCCGCCCGGGCTCCGGCTTAGGGTGGTTCTCCCGCCCATCGGCTGCCAGGTAGTTCTCCCACAGTTCCTGTGCTTCACTCAGCTTTGTGGGTTTCCAGCAGGCGAGCCAGTGACGGGTCCGGGCGGGGAGGATGTGTAAGAGCTGTTCCAGCACTACTAGCTCCACCCACCGCCGGGCGTCATCAGTCATAGGCCCCAGCCAGCGGGTGGCTGCCTCCCGCAGAGCCGCGATAACAGCCCTCGGCCATGCGGAGGCTTGTACTTGTATACTGCGAAAGCGTTGACGGTAGGTCTCTGGCGTGATTTCTAATCGATCCAAGACGGCTGCCTTGACCTTGTCATAATCGGCCGCATCAGCCCTCTCCAAGGCCTTCAGCGCGGCTTGTGCTTCGCCTGTCAGATAGGGCCCCAATATGTGAGCCCATTTTGCCCGTGGCCACTGGGCCGCCTCTGCCGCCCTCTCGAATGCCTCAAGAAATGCCTCAATATCATCCTCGGGGCCCAGCTTGACTAGGGCCAGCCACGGGGCCCGACCAGGGCCCGCCGGTGCGACGGCTATGCCTGCGGGACGTGCGGGCTGAGTGGACAGGACTTGCTGGAGGTCTCTCATTAGTGAGGCCTGCGCCGTTTGTTGCTGCTGGGCGAGGTCACGGATCAGCTGAGCTTGATGTTCCGCCATCCACTGTCCAAACTGAGTTAGATCCATCTTGGCCCCTGGGCTTTCTTCAGGGTCTGGCACCGATGAGTCAGGGGACGCTAGTGGAGGTCGAAAAGTTGGAGGCCGTAAGGGGCTCCGAGCCCCCGTCCAGCCCGCAGGGGTAGGAAGGTGGGGTAGCAGGCACCCTAGTGGGGGACGCGTGCCCGCATCCTCCACCACCTTGTCAAGCTCCGCCTCTGACCCCAGGGGCGGCCCCCCTGTCGCCGTGGTCCCTCCCGGGCAAGTGAAGCCCCAGAAAGGGGAGGAGTAGAATTTTGGAGGAGCAGGGCCTCAGAAATGACAGGGGGCGGGGTTTAACAACACCCATGTCACCCTCCTGTCTCCGGGTGCCAATGGACTTCCTATCTCTCTGGCCACTTGCACCAGTGGCCCTCCCAGCATATCCTCCCTGGCCCCTTGCTCTTCTCTCCTTTTATTCATTCCTCTCCCTTCCCAGAGCTCCCCTCTGTCCCTCCACCCTTCCCCAGGTCCTGGCCCTGCCCCCCTTTATAGTGGAAGACACCCTCCCTCTTCCTGTTGGGTGGGACCCGACGCCATGCTGAGCCGCGTCCCGGGACCCGACGCGGCTGACTGCGCTCTTTCCGCTGCCCTGCTGGCGTCAGCCTCCTGGCGTCCGTTGTCTGGGGGCTGTCCCGGGCTGTTTCCTCCCCGTTCTAGCAGTGGGGAGGCGTCCTGGTGGCCACACGCTCCAGCCGCCCTGGGCTGCTCCCGCACAGTCGCAGCGTTCCCCGGGCCCCATGAGGCCCGGTGTCTGTCTCTGGCGTGGGTGGGCCGGGGAGGCAACGCGACGAGGATGCCGCTCTTCCTTTCTTCAGGCGTGACACCTGGGCCAGCCGCCCGTCCTCCGGCATCTCTCTCTTCGTCCCCCTGGTCCGGGGGCTCATCATCCCGCGGTGTCCTCGGCCCGGGTGAGTCGATAGCGGCAGCGGGGGGGGAATACAGTCCCAGCCGCCCGGATCGGGACAGATAGATAAATAGCACTTTCACATTAGCAGGAGGTTCGATGGTTGGGCAATTCTTTACCTGTCCTGGAGATGGGTTGTCCATTCCAAAGGAAGAATTGAGGGATTGAAAGGAAAATAGGGAACGTGTTCTGAACTGGCAGAAACATGCTTACCTCTGGCTGTGGACCCAGATATCAAAGATGGAGGGAGGGTATTGGGATAGCAAGCTGGACTTGAGAGGGGTAAAAGCAGATAGGGGTCGTGGAAACTCAAGAGACCAGCCACATGGTAGGTGACTGCTTTTATTAGGTGGTCTGGGGGTGGGCAGCACTGACCACATTCCCCTAACACACCTACCAGGTAGTCCGTCCCTACAAACCCTACCATTGGTTAAAGAAGAAAGAGGAGTGGATGGTGGGGGTGGTCAATATTGAGACTCTAGGAGCTAGACAGGAACTGACACCTGGGCAAATTTGCGATGAGTCACTGAGCCATCCTATTGTCTCTTGATGGCCCTAGCTTGGCCAGTTGATGGGTTGAGGATTAGTTGCCAAGCAACCTCATTCACAGTCCAAAGTTCAGCATCTCTCTGGAATGTGTGGAATCCCACAGGTATGTTGGGGGGGGGGGTTGCCTAGCGTAAGTTGACAGGAACACCCTTGGGCAATGGGGTCCTCAACTCCTTGTTTCTGTCTTTGTGTGGACAATGGCAGGAGTGTGCTTCTTGGCAGTCAGGAATAGACTGGAACCTCTTGCAGCAGGTAAGAGGGCATGTGTGCAGTTTGTGGCTGGCATCACAATACAGTCCTTTAAGCATACACTTAGCACAGTCCAAAGTTCAAACTTATGAACATTAAGAGTCCATAAGAGCATGTAAAGTGCCTTGCTAGGCAACATCTGTACTCTGGTGTCTTTTCCTTCCCTGATCCAATGGCTGTAAAATGGATGCTAGCAGGGACTAGTCCAAGCTTAGTAAGTGCATGCTTTTTCTTCTTTTTTCTCCAGTGGTGAAGATTTATTAAAACCCAAAATACATGGTTACATCAGTTTGTCCATTGCCACAGTCTCGACAGAGACAAATAAATTTCTGGCTCATTTTCAACAAAATAATGGCTTTTGCAGAACTCAGAATGTTGCCTGACATCTTTTCAAAAAGTCAGGTTGCAAAAACAAAGACTCCCACCAACTGACATGGCTTTGAAAATCAGGTTATTTGCTTCCTTTCCGAAATATTTAGTATTCATCTAATACTAAATTCATCTAATACTAATTCATCAGGTGTATGCTATATCACATCTCCTTTGTCATTCAGAGCGGAAATCAATAGTAACAGTACAGGTATGTGATAAACTCTAAAATGTTGTTTTGTTTTTTCAAAAGAAAGTTTGCTTTTGGAACCAGCAAGGACACCTCTGCTCACTTCTGCTCCTATCTATCACAGTAGATAAAAATATATACTGATAATACTTCAGCTGAGAAAAGCATCATTACCAGAGTTGTTTAGATTAAGAACAAGGGTGAGTATTGGGCTACAGCTCTATACTACTTGCTTGGAAGTAAGTTCAACAAAAATCAAAAGTACTTGTTTCCAAGTAAATGTATTTAGATTTGAGGTGTTCATACACAGTGGTTACAGTCTCATACTAGGATCTGAGAGACCAAGGCTCAAATCCACATTCTACTACAAAAACTTGATGGGTGACCTTGGGCCAGTCATACATTCTCAGCCTAATGTACTTCATAGGGCTGTTGTGAAAATGAGGGACAGGAGGATAATGTAAGCTGTTTTGGGTCCCCATTGGGGAGAAGGGTGGGAATAAGTAAGTAAAATAAATAAACAAATAAATAAATCAGTTACTGAACATCACATTATGACTTGTAAGTACCCATTCTATTAAATAAGGACTAAAAAACATGTAATGCTGGGAGTTCCATGGACAAAATCCAACATTTTGTTTATCTGAAAAATCAGACATGTGATTGCTAATTTGTATTTGGGCCATGGCTAGGGATGGGCACAAACTAGGATAAATGTTGTTTGGTTTGGTTCGTGGTGTGTGGCGTGTCCAGTTCACAAGCCAAGAACTGTTGCAAACTTTTAGCAGTGGTTCTGTTTGTGAGTTTTGTGAACTGCTAGAATGGATCCTGTGCAAGCTAGAGACACCAAACTCGCAAGAGACCTCTGGCTGACTCTCCTCTACCTGCCTTCTATGTTTAATGAGGATTGGATTTATGGGTCCAAGTTATGGCCCCCCCAAAAAGGTGCCCCCAAGAAAGTGCTTTCTGGGGAAGTGACTGCCTGTCATGCAGAGGAGCATTCAGGGGAGATCCCCTGCAAGTTTAATGTCTCTAGCTTGCACAGGATCCATTCTATACACTCCTGAACCTGCTGAGCCTGCACCTGTCATTTTTCCCATTGTGCAATATCAAGATGATGAAACATATTGATACAAGCCTCATATATACAGAATCTTCCAATGGATCAAGGCTCCACTCCTGTAGGGGAAGAAGGCTTATTTCACTGAATACATGGAAGATAGTCTCTGCATCCAATCCGTTCTGGAAATATTTGTATTTACACCCATGAATCATGATGGCATTTAAACAAATAGAGAGAGAGAGAGAACAACTTCTCTTTCCCTAACAATTTGCATGTGTTTGTGAATCCAGTGCTAAAAAGGAGGGGTGAAGAGATGGTAAGTGAATTTTCACACAACCCTAAGAACATGCAATACACATGGAAAACCTGAATTGTAAATGGCCACAACTTTTTTGGTTACAGCAGCTGTCAGAGCCTTGGCAAAGCATGGAGCAATAGATCCTAGAATCAGCTGACCTGTCTGCTGGCTGACGTACATCACCCCAACCCAGCCCACCTGCGGGGGGGATACCATGGGGTGTCAGCATGTAGGATTCCACATGGGCGTAGTCCTGCTACATAAAAGTGAGAGTGCCTTGACAGCCCCTAAGCTGGGCATGTCCCACACAAACACTCAACTCAAAATCCCTTAAGGGGATCCCTGACAGGGGGGAAATGGGCATGCAGGCCACCTTCGCCTGAAAATGGATACTCATCAGCCTCATGCTGATACCACCCAATGCAGTTATGACAGAAAGGAAAATAAAACAACAGGACATAGATTATAAAAGAAAAACCCTGATGCAACATTTCCTAAATGCTGCTAAATCAAGGGAGGGATGGGTGGGGAAAAACATGAGGCCAAATGAAGTTGGCAGAATACCCACTGGGTGGATCAGAAGGAAGACTCCTTTTGTTTGGTCTGCTGGCTGTGGCTCTGCCCCTGCCCAACCAGGATGAGCTTGACTGGCTGAGCCGGGGAGGTGGCTGGGGAAAGCCTGCACAAGTGCATGTTAACCAGCCATGCCACTGGCCCCAGACCAGCTCCCAGCTGCATTGCATCTCTCCTTGCCCTTCCCATGGGCCCGCAAACAAGGCCCAGGTAAGTCTGGGGGCCCTCACTTCTGTTCTATATTAAGTGAAATCCTGTTGCCTTATATGCAGGATGCAACAGCAACCACAGTTCGTATGCCATCCATATAGTGCTTCTATCAAAGTTGATAATGTTTTTTTTTTGTTGTTGCAAGACTTGTCAACAGCCAGTTTATCTCAAAGTCATCAAAAAATCAAATAATGAAGCTTGAGCAGTATACAGGTTACAAAGAATGTAGCTTTTTAGATACTTGAAGATGTTATGAGAGAACCTAAATATATAACCAAGGCCCTTTACAGAAGAGGAATATAAAGTCAATCTAGAAATATGTGAAAGGTAAGGAGAAATTAAACAAGCCACAAAAAATATGCACTGCGACCATGCCCTCTTCCGCATCATAATACCTTGTAAAGTCTGAAGAAGAAGGGGAAAAAACCTCCCTATGTTAATACGACATACATAGCTGGTCACTCAAGTTGACAGGCATATCCCAGAGCAGGCTTTCAATAGTGGAAAGGGGATAGAAATACAAACCTATCCATCTGAAGAACAATTGATTCTGAGTGGGGGGGACCCCTCTCTGCTTTCATGTTGTCAGCTGACTGATAAATCATAGATCAAAATCCTGCCCATGAAATATTGAACCTTCAGAGCTCCTCAGGCATAAACTAGTCCTTAATGATTTGTGCATACTAAAAACCATTTGAATTCAAAGTACATTCAGAAGGCTACGTTCTGGTTTGATTTCACCTCAGCTCCACATATCTCTCTGTTCTATGCTTGATAAATCGAAACCCCGGTGGTTCTCAAATTAAGTTCTTTGGAAGACTTTGGTTTTCATTAGGAAAACATCTAAAAGTGCACAGATGGAAATGTTACGTTAAACAATCACGTGTGTTTTTTCATGTTGTTCCTATCCCACAAATAGTGCAGTGGCTGACATGCAAGGTGACTATGACATATTGCTAACCTCTTCAGCATACAAATTGCCTTTTAACCTTCGATTGTACCTGCAGCCACCTTGTTTTCTGGAAGAGACATTTGGATACTTACAAAACTATGTCACCTCTAAAGACAACCAGAGGCCAATTCCGTCTTGACGTGCCTCATCTTTCCTAATAAAAAATGTGCAAGCGTATGCAAGTAGAACATAATAGATTGCTGCCAAATTGGCTTGCCAGTGATGAGAATGGTAACTAATGTTGTGACAAATTTGCTTGGGGTCACAAGAGGTCTTAATGTCCCTTTTAAGAGGAAGCAAGACATATTTGTTTCAAAGAGGTGGCATTAAAGCATTTAGCTGCCCTGTAAGCTTATGAAGACATTTCAGACTGTCAGACTTTTCACAGGGAAAATCCCCCCCCCCCCCAGATCCTTAAGATTGAAAAAGAGATAATGCATAATGAAGCTTTTGAAAAGAACATATTGCATTTATTACATTTGCTACCACCCAAATAATATCTTGGGGTTCATTTATTACGATAGTAGTTACATGCTGCTTGAATTAGGTTATTTTTATGATGGTTAATGAATAAAATCATGATTTTACTTACAACTTGTTTTTATGTAGTGTTGGGGCTAAACACCATCACCAAGCTCTTGTGTGGCACAAAAATGGGTCAGTGGCCTGTCCTCCATGTGCCCTATTTTCCATTGACTGCTTGATGGGACCCTATGAGGCCTCAAAATGGAAAGTGGAGTTGGTTCCTGCCAAGTGATTCTCTACAAGCATCTCATTTGCCACCTGCTCATTCCTCCCTAGCCTGCCTCTTGGCTCCTTATGAGGCCTGTGCTTAGAGCTGCCTTCTCCAGCATGGGAAATTCCTGGAGATTTGGGAGAGGTACTTGGAGAGGAGCAGAAGCTCAGCAAGAATGTGAAGCTATAGAGCAGGGGTACCCAACCTTTTTGATCCTGCAGGCACACTTGGAATTCTGAGAAAGTGGGGTGATAGCACACAAAATGACTGTCACAGGAAGTGGAGCCAGTGACAAAATGGCTGCTGCAGCTTACTTTCAGTCACACAGTGAAGATGATTGTATTGTGGTGGCAGCTGCTGCCAAAGCAATGTTTTTAAAAATCTGCACAGCCAATCTAATCTCCAAAAAGCCTTGCTGGGCAAAAGCCCCACCCAGCTTCAGCCACTTTCTAAAAATACCTGGTGGGCACCAGGAAAGGTGTCTTTGGGCTCCATGGGACCATATTGGGGACCCCTGCTATAGAGTTTGCCCTTCAAAGGTGCTGTTTCTTCCAGGGGAACTGATCTCTGTAGTCTGGAGATCAGTTGTATTTCCATGAGAAGTCCAGGACCCTCCTGGAGGACAGCAACCCCACCTATGCTGCTTTTTGTAAAGACCTATTGGAGGGGGCTGGCCTCTCGAAAGGAAAGTGGACCTTACAACTAGAAGTCAGAACTGGAGAAGCAGTCATTAAAGTTTTTCTTCTAACGCCGATACCCTAGTTTCCCTATTGCTTGAGGAACCTGATTTAAACATAGAAAAAGCAGTCTGAATTTGTCAGCTGCAAGCTGAATTAGGCCACAATGTAGGTTCTGGAAGGGAAGTAGGACAATGTTATGGTTGACTGGACCAGACAATCTTGGAGCCAGAGCTGTGTGCAAAAACACAGGATGGAATATTTCAAAGAGGTGTCCAAAATGTCCTGCCTTGGGTAGACTCGCTTCACTGGCAAAAAGCAGAATCATTCTGCAAAAAAAAAAAAAATGTTCTGGGCCCAGAAAGAAACAATGTATCACTATGCATCAGGGCAGAGAAACCATCAACAGAGGTTTGTAGACAAGTTTATCACAAAGCCCTAGAAGAAAAACTTTTCATAGGAAGTCTGCAAGAGGGATTAGCCGGTCAATCACTTGAAATACAAATAGGACTTTCATTACTTATAACTGGGATTCTGGTGATCAAATATATGCAGTATCTGAGGCACTTAGATGTGAGACGTCTAAAGAGAAAGTCAAGCCAGGCTGAGCAGAAGAAGATTCACTTTAAATATTACTGTGAAGATGACCTCCAACAACCCTGGAAGTATGTGAAGCAGATAGGGATGGGCACGAACCTGCTCACAAATGAAAGTTCATAATGAATTTTGGCTGGTTCATGGTTCACAAACTCAACTTTGTGGCAAGTCAATCAGCACAAACCTTCCACAAACTTGCAAGCTGTTCATGGTGATCCATGGCAATTCGTGAATGGATACATTTCCAGACATACTGTCTCCACTCAAACAAAATGCTTACCAAAATTCAAAGCAACAAAGCAATTTCAAAGCAACAGGGGAGCAGAATTCTCCAGCCTTGGAAACACCAATAGGTTCCCTGTGAGTTTGATGCATGTAGCCTGCACTTTTGAACCTGTGCCTGACATTTGCCACCCGAGCCGGAATAACGAGACAGACAACAGTTTGGAGTAAAACAAGGGCCACTTTATTAACTATTTAAACAGAACATTGCAGCAACAGGGCAAAACTAAGCAAGCTCTGGAACAGGCAAGGCAGGCGTCACTCCCTGACACGGCCTCCTTGCCCTTGATAAGGGCGGGACACCTAGCTCCGGTCTGAAGCCATATACTTCTGGCTTGTAACCGGCAGCCCAGCATGCTGGCACTTCCCCCCCAGGAGCGCCTACCCCTGTGGCTGCACAGACCAACAGGGAGGAGCCTAGCCTGAGAGGTTCCCAGAGGCGATCCCCATTCACTACCCCAGACCACAAGGCCCTAGGGCAGATCCTGAATATCACCTGTTCCCAAAAGGGATATGCTGTGAGGCGCTCACCAGTTCCATTCTCTTGCTTGCACAACCTGCCAAGTGACCAGACTAATTAAGAACCCGACCACCAACTAAGCCCCTAAACCACAGAGAGCAGTGTAAGGTAGGCAAAAAACACCCCAACCAAACTTGGCAAATAAGGTAGGATGCAAAAATTCCTACCCGGCCCCAAAAAGGCGACCAGCCAAAGCCTACACTGCAACCAGGGCGGGCGGGTGGGCGAGCACGCGGAGCGAAGACCAAGGCGGGAGTGGGGTGCAGGCTACTTATAGCGCAAGCCCCGCCCCCCGCCTGCTCCGGGACACATGCAGCGCGTCCGTTGCTGCCTCGCAGTCCGGCGAGGCGGCAAAGCAGCCCCCGGGAGCCAGGGCTTTGCCTGGCGCCCGGGAGCTCAGTTCTTTCAAAAGCACTTTCCTGGGGATATCTTCTTTGGGGATGCCATAACTTTGATCCCCCCCCAAGTCCAATCTGCACATAACTTGGAGGGCATAGAAAGGAGCATCATGGGGAGGTTCCCTGTGACTTTGATGTCTCTCGCTTGGACAGGGTCTGTTCTAGACATCCCTGAACGTCCTGAACTGGCACCTGTCGAAATGACTAACTGTCATTTCCCCAGACATTTTCCTGGGGACACTTTCTTTGGGTGTGTGTGTAAGTTAGACCTCATAAATCCAATCCTCACCAAACTTGGAGGGCAGGTAGAAGAGAGTCAGCTGAAGATCCCTTGCAAGTTTAGTGTTTCTAGCATGATGGGGAGGATTCTACCACATCATAAACTTCACAAACAGAACCAGTTCATTTGGTGGCTAAAGATTCATGACTGTTCATGGGTTATAAATTGGGCATGCCGCAAATCATGAACTGAACTGAACCATATTTTCCCGGTCTGTGCCAATCCCTAAAAGTAGATGTTGAGGGAAATCAGAATAATAATTTGATTTTTTTGAGATTACTGATTAATTTCACTACAGAACAAATTGCAGCTGATTTACACAGAGAAGACCATTTTATGTAGGGTTGCCTGGCTTGGGATTGTTCTGAAATTTGGGGGTGGAGCCTGGGGATAGCCAAGTTTGAGGAGGGGAGGGAGCTCAGCAGTGATGTGATTCCATCCAGTATGCCCTCTGAAGCTGTCATTTCCTCCAGGAGAAACTGATCTCTGAAATCTGGAGTTCCGTTTTAATTCTTCAAGAACTCCAGGTAGGGTTGCTATCCTCTGGGTGGCACCTAGAGATCTCCTGCTGTTACAAGTGATCTCCAGACAACTGGGACCAGTTCCCCTGGAGAAAATGGCTGCTTTGGGTGGTGGACTCTATCACACTATACACTACTGAAGTCCATCCCCTCCCCAACCCCCACCCTCCATAGGCTCCACCCCCTGAATCCCCAGAGCTAGCAACCCTAATTCCAGGCCCCACCTGAAAGATGGCAACCCTTTTATGGTGAGATAGTGAGAGAATCTTGTGAATTCCCTCTGTTTGAACTGATCTCATGAACTGATGCTGGTAGAGTTGCCAGGTTCCCTCTGGCCACTAGTGGGCCATAGGGGGATAGGGTAGATTTGGGAAGGACAAAGATCTCAGTGCAGTACTATGTCATATAGTCCAGCCTCCAAATATCCATTTTCACTAGGGGATATGAGGTGTAATTCTGGGGGATCCCCAGAGCCCACCTGGAGGCTGGTATCCCTAGGTGCTGGTGATCACATGCATAGCAACTAGGCAAGCCTCCAGATCTTTGAAACTTTCTGGGTGACAGGAAACAGCACAGATGTGTGACCAGCAATTTGCTTTATGGCATAACATTTCAAGTGGACTATTAAGGCTCTCTAGTCCTCAAGGAAGGATGTAGTAAGCCTATCTTTGCTTGATTTTGCCTTGTTACATAACCACCACCCTGCTTATAGCATCTTGTTAAACATTAATAAATGCCATTTTAATCACAAGTGACATTTTGCCCTATTTTTCAGTATCATATGAACCTAAAATCAGAGTTGGGTTGGCTTTAACTCTAAATTAAGATATATAATGTCTCTAGAATTGAGACAGTGGGGACACACATGAATCTGCCTTTACTGAATCAGACCATTGGTCCATTAAGGTCAGTATTGTCTACTCAGACTGGCAGTAGTTCTCCAGGGTCTTAGGTGAAGGTCTTTCACATCACCTATTGCCTGGTCCTTTTTACTGGAGATGCCAAGGGTCGAACCTGCAACATTCTGTATGTCAAACAGATGCCCTACCCTGAGCCGTTGGCTGTCAGCAGTGAACTAAACAGCAGTGCAGCTTTAAGACAGGTTAGAGTTTTGAGATATTGTGAAGGTGTTATGAAGAGTCTTATGTTGCCCAGGCAAGAAGTGAGTATAGTATCATGTATGTGTATCATTTGCAAGGGTGTGACACCTAAGGCCACAAATTGGAAGAATGTGCCAACAATGGCTACTTGGGCAGTTCCTATGCTGAATGCTACCAATTGTGCACACCAAAATTCCTTTAACTACTGCCCATTTTAATTATCCATGCAATTATATGGGGTGTTAAATCATAGCACCCATATAGGGTGCTCCACTCAAGAGGAAATGGACACTGCAAGCAAGGTCAGTTTGATTCTGAATGTTCTACTTAAATATATATATATATATATATATATATATATATATATATATATATATATATACACACACACACATCTTTACCAGGAAGCAAGTTCCACTGAAATGTATTTCTGAACAAAATGTTTATTTTACGTGATCATTCTCAAGTAGCTGTTTTGGACAAAGCAATGTGCAGAAATCAAGCCATGGCTGAAATAGATGTGCAAAGACAGAAAAGGAAGAGAGCACAAAACAGTGGGGAGAAAAATAGCAAGGTACCATGAAAGTGGTCTTTTTCATGATCTTATTGATGGGGTTAAAAAGTTAATAGACTTGCTTACAACCCAGCCTTAAAGAAATTTACTTGGAGTGAGTCCCACTGTGCTTGGCGAACTTGACCGATACTTTGTATTGAGCGTTAGGAGCTGTTGAAACTTGTATTCTGAGCACAGAGAGTGCTAGCCAGTTTCCAAGGGATCTCTAATTTCAGCAAACTACTCTTCTGAATATCTTTTACACAAAGAATTAACATGGGTGTCTGTTACCCTTCAGTAGATCTAGTCACTGTTATGCAAATGCTACACCTTTTCTGTCACTTTCCTTGCTGTCCTAATGAACCATGGAATTGTTTTGTTTTGCTTTCCCAGCAAGCAAATTGTTGGAATCACATTGCGCAGACCAGCGTGATTATTAGAGACTGATGGATCTGAGGTTGTGACAGTCCTCCTAACACCCATTTGCAATGTGCAGGTTGGTTTGTAAGGTCAATGGAATAGGGAGGTCATGGATACGTGTTCTATAAAATGTGCTTCTACATAAAGGTTGTGCATGTTTTTAAACTCTCCCTTGTGGTAAGTTCATAACTTGTAGTACCATCCTAAGAATACTTTCTTGAGTGTAAGAGCTAATGCATAGACCTGAATAGGATTCTGGATAGACCTGCTTAGGAGTACATGACTCATATGAAGTTCATACTAAGTACCAAATGTATATGTAGCTTCTATGTGAAAGAAAGGGTAGAGTGTGATTAATTATGTGACTCACATTCCAGCTTATTCCTGTTTGTAGTAACCATTTTTAAATCATTATTCATGAAAAAGGGAATACAATGAGATGTTTTAAAAATAATCCTATTTACATAATTTACTCTTTTCACTTTTGTTTCTATCCAACCAAAAAAACCCAATGCAATGGAATGATATCAGGTAGCTCCCTGTTTTCTCCACTAATGACTTGGTGCATGCTCCAAAATGACACTGTGCTAGTCCTATTAATAGTAATTAGCAGGAGAGCTATCATGCTTAATTTGTTTTAAAATGATATGAAGGAGGCACTTTTTTATTACGGAAGGAAAGGAAAAATATTGGGAAGTCTCAAGTCTTCTCCTGTTAAACTGGATGTTAACAGGGACAAGTCAAAACTTATTGAATTCATAAATATTATGACGTTTTAAAACTCCTCAGAGAAGTTTGGATGCCAATCCACCTTGTGGTCTTCATGTAGTCTTAAAACATTTATATTCTACACTTCCCAATGGCTCCAGGTGGTTCTATTAAGACTCACAAAGTTCTGTATATGAAATATACTACCTTATATCTGAAAAGAGATACATTTTTTTTAGAAGTGGGAACCACAACACATAGTTGCAAAGAGAAAAATGAATGGCAGGGCAAAGAGGATGGAAGCTCTACTGCTTTTGCACACCCACTGTCTCCAGTACCACCCATGTTACTTGCCCCCACTTGCCTCCATTGGACTGGCTTTGGGGATATTGACAACAGCCTTGAGCCACCCTTCTATCTGAACTGAAAGGCAAGAACTCAAATGGAGAGACTGTGGCTGATTCTACACTCATCTGTTTCCTTGCAGTTTTTCCACAGCCATGACAGGATGTTACTCTCCCTCTACACTGCATGCCACTTTCTTTGTTTATCAGGTTTTATGCTACCTTCTGCATCGATTTATGGCCATTCAGGGGTGACTTCACAATCAGTATGGAATTGCCCCTGGGTATCTGAATGTGGTTTTGAGCTGCACCTTTCCCTTCCTCCATTTCTGATATAGCTTCATTGATCTGCATCGTTTCCCTCACCCCTGTTTCCCCCTCTGTATTTATCACCTCTCCATGAATTACTTGGCTCAGTTGGGTGCGATCCATCATCCAAAGCTAATCAGGGCTCATTTCGTAGCAGGAGCTCCTTTGCATATTAGGCCACACACCCCTGATGTAGCCAATCCTCCAAGAGCTTACAGTAGCCTCTATAAGAAGAACTCTGTAAACTCTTGGAGGATTGGCTACATTAGGGATATGTGGCCAAATATGCAAAGGAGCTCCTGCTACGAAATGAGCCCTGCAGCTGATGACCACTGAGGCAAGTACTGACACAGGAAATTGCCCCCCCAGCAGGAATAACGAGACAGACAACAGTCTTGGAATTAAAACAAGGGCCACTTTATTGCTTTACAAAATATTGCAGCAACGGGATAACCACATCTAAGCAAGCCTGGAACAGGCAAGGCAGGCGTCATTCCCTGACCTGCCTCCTTGCCTTTGTAGGGCGGGTCACCCCCAGCTCCGGTCTTGAGCCATTGATCTAGCTCGTGCCCGGCAGCCTGGCAAGCTGGTTGCCCCCTAGGAGCGCCTACCCCTGAAGCCTTAAAACGCGCAGGGAGGCGCCGACCTAAGAGGTTCCCAGAGGCGATCATCATTCCCTACCCTGGGCCTTAAAAAACCCGAAGGCAGTTCCTGACGACCTCCTGTTCCCTAACGGGATATGCCATAAGGTGCTCACCAGTTCCGTTTATTTGCTTGCACAACCTGCCATAGCCAAGGCCAAGCCTCTGCTTTGGCCTTTGCTCCCCATTCATCGACCAAGCACAAACCGTATCCCGTGCTGCAAATCCCGTAACAATATTTCATTGCCCTTCTCAGACATATGCACCCCGTCCGGCCTGTACAGATCGGACAATTCAACCCGTATCTCGGGGTGCTGTAGAAAGACACCCAACCCGGATTCCATAGCCTTCCGCATTTGTCTGTTGACCTTTCGTCTGGCACGGTCAATACACCTGGGGTCGCCCAAGTTCCTCCACGCCTTGTGGGGTAGGATGGCTGACCAAACAATCTGCACGCCTGGCCACCTTGCTCTTATCCTCGCAAGGTCGGCCTCCGCCTGCACCACAAGGGCCTTACCCTTCATCAGCCCCAAATCATTACCCCCCAGGTGTATCACCAAGACCTGAGGCGGAAGCCCTCTTCGCTCATCGAATAGCAGGGGAAGGAGCGCCGGCCACCCCATGCCCCTCCGCCCCAGCCACTCGACCACTGCCCGTTCACTAAGGCCCAGTTGAGACCCAATGGGTGTCCTTCGGGCCTGATGAGCCGCCCAAAAGATCATGCTATGGCCGCAGATCAGAACACGCCGTCTTGTCCCACCATCAGCAGCCTCTGAAAAAAGTAACTGGATTAAGTTGGCAATGTTATTTACCTATCCCTGCCTATCCCTAAAGTCAATCCACCTACGTCCTGCAAGCCCGAACATAGCCTTTATAACAGCGGGACCTCCATCGCCCAATCCTCTGAACCTCACCGTTGGGGTACCCCATTGCCGCCGCTGTGGATGCCGCCCCAATCCGAAAGGAGTGGGTTCCAAACCTCACTCCCCCCAATCCCAAGTGCTCCAGTGCCCTCCTTGTCACCCTCCAAAATTGGAATCTGGTGAGAGGGGTACCATCCCTGTGCTGGAATAGGTACCCGTGGCCATCCCCCCGCATTGCCACATAGTGGCGTAAAGCCAGCACTGGGCATAATTCCGCCTCAGAACAGCGGTCCAACTCGAACTCGGAACCCCTACCGCGCTGATCGGTTTTGGATCGGCGCAGCCGAATTCTAACTTTTGAGTCCGGGAAAGAGATGTCCCGCCTCTCCAGGGCAGTGCCAGAGGTGTCTCGTCGGGAGCCGGCCACCAGCTCGCTGACTCGCAATGCCCCGAAAAAGGCAACCAAAGACGCCGCCTGAAACAGGGCACCGTCATAGCCATCACTGCAGTAGTGCACCCATTGTGCCCCGAGCCCCCGCAGTACATCTGGGGTCAGGGGCATCCTGGCGTCCGCAACCCTGCCCTGTTCCCTGGACCAGCCCTCAAGCATCTGCCGAATTCGGAAATCGCCTGTTGCATCTTCAAACCCAGCCGCCTTACTGGCATAGGCCAGTGCAGACAGCTTGCCCCTGATGGTGTGTGCTGCCAGGCCCTCCCGTCTCATAGCTACACAAAACTGCATCAAATGCGCCACTGGTATGGGCCAGATTTGCTGCAGACCGACCCCCTCCCGGAAGGACAGGAACTGCTTACCCGCCCTCATGTAAGCTCTTCGTGTGGCCGGGGCAAGGGCCAAATGCATGGCCCTGTTGGCCTCAGCCCTCCAATCCTCCATACCTCCTCTGGCAGCCGCACTGGGAACTGGTCGGCTTCCGGAGCTAGCTGACGGAATCTCGTCATCTGTTTGCGAGAGAGAGCATCCGCAACCCCATTACTGACCCCCGGCACGTGCCTGGCCCTAAACATGATGTTATGATGCAAGCACTGCAGCGTAAAAGCCCGCACCAGAGCCATGACCCTGGGTGACCTTGATGTCAGGGAGTTGATCACGTGTACTGTAGACATGTTGTCGCACCAGAAGTGGACCGTTCGATTTGAGAGCTCCCGTACCCAAACCCACACAGCTGCTACAATGGGGAAAAATTCCAGGAATGTCAGGTCCTTGACCCATCCCGCCTGGAACCAGTCCTGCGGCCAGTCACCCGTGCACCAATGGCCCCTGAAATACACACCGAACCCTGAGGAACCTGCGGCATCTGACGCGACCTGCAGCTCAGCCTCCAGTAGGAGCTCCTCACGCCAGAAGGAAACCCCGTTGTATGACCGCAAGAATTGCTGCCAGACACGGAGGTCCTCCCGCATCCCCCTGGTTACCCTGGCTCTATGGTGTGGCAGGCGAAGGCCTGTCATTGACTCACAGAGTCTCCTGATGAAGGCCCTCCCGGGTGCCACGACTCTACAAGCAAAGTTGAGATGGCCAACCAACCGCTGTAGTTCCAGCAATGTTACCTTTGTCTGTGCCATAGCCGTGTCCACCAAATACCGTAAAACCTCTAGTTTGTCCCTAGGCAACCTGCAGCACTGTCCCATGGTATCAATTTCTATTCCTAGGTAGGTCAGAGTGGATGTGGGGCCCTCTGTTTTGTCATGAGCAAGAGGAACTCCAAGTTCCCCCGCCATAGCGATAAAACTTGACATCAGGTAACCACACTGACCCGTCCCCTTCCCCCCTACCAACAAGAAGTCGTCCAGATAGTGGGCTGTACTTTCGAGGCCGGTCCTGCACCGCAATGCCCATTCCAAAAAGGAACTAAACCGTTCAAAAGCGGCACAAGACACCGAGCATCCCATGGGAAGTGCCCTATCCATGTAGAATTTACCCTCGAAGGCAAACCCCAAGAGCTCGAAATCATCTGGGTGAACAGGAAGGAGGCGGAAGGCCGACTTGATGTCACACTTTGCCAGCTCCGCCCCCTTGCCGCACCGGCGCACTATGCCCAGTGCCTGATCAAAGGATGTGTATCTAACGGAACATAGGTGGTCTGGTATCGCGTCATTCACCGATTCCCCCCGTGGGTAGGATAAGTGGTGAATGAGGCGATACTCTCCAGGTGCTTTCTTAGGCACCACTCCTAATGGGGAAACCCTCAAATTTGGAACAGGAGGAGTAGAAAAGGGGCCGAGGACTCTACCTTCCCTACATTCTTTTGCGATCTTTTCCCGAACTATATGCTCCATTCCGACTACAGATTTTAAATTTGGAGCCATATATGCCTCCCTAGGTCCTTGGTAAGGTATTCTAAACCCCCCCCGAAACCCCTCCCCTAGGTAAACCCGGTCGCGGACTCGGGGGTAATCCCTCAACCAGTCCTCTAAAACCAATAACTTAATTGGGCTGGGGCCCTTTCTCCAGCGGGGGGTTGTGGCCGCTCCCACCCCCTCCGCGTCTTCCCCCCCTGCCACTCCCTCTACCCTTTGGCTTAGGGCAGCTGGCAAAGGCATGGGGGCCTGCGCACAGCGGACACTCATGTCTAAAAGAACATGCCTTGCGGCCACAGGTCCCATGGGAGGTGAACTCCCAGCAAAGCGGGCGTCGCTGAACCACCTGCCTCGCGTGGGCGCGGGTACCTGGCTGCACTGCAGCTCTCCTGACTGAATGGCCGCTATGCATCCTCTCTCCCCCAGACAGCTTGGCTGAGGACATCACCTGCAACCACAATTGAGGTTGAATCTGATCCCACCTTATAGCAGGATTCATGGCCGCTCGCATACGAAATTCTTCGTCATACTGTGACCAAGCTGGGCTCGGGAAATCAGTAAATGCTTTGTAAACGATGTCCATGTATTGGAGCATCGCAGAGGCCCTCCAAGGTTGGTGCCGCACTATCACTGCAGCATATATTAAAAATCCCGGGTGCCAATTTGCCCATGTTCTGTCCACCACCCTTCTTTTTAAACGTTCCTTTTCCCGGTCATCAAGGTCCTCCTTGTCCTTTTTCTCTAACTCCCTATACAATAGCGAGAACACGTCCACAAACTCTCCCCTAAGAATCTTCTCCTTAGTGGAAGTGGACAAGTGATCCCCCAGGGGAAGAGCTGCATCCCCACTTGGTATAGCACCTGCGTGCACCGAAGCATAGGAGGCAGCACTGGGGGCACCCCACCCTGACCAATGCCCTTGGTGTGGTGGCGAAGCCCCCAGCATACCTTGTGGGCCACTAACCGGCGATGGCTGTGCGATGGATCCCCCAGCCCCTTGAGGGTAAGGGCCCCAAGGCCAGCATGACCCAGGTGTACCCCCGTCTCCGGCCTTACCTTCCTGATGCAATGGCCCCTTGAACACCCCAACCTGTTGATCCTCTGAGGCGAGATCATGCGAGCCAGAGTGCCTTTCCTCCACGCCATCCACCGGTGCCGGCCCCCCGCCGTCCTCCAAGAAGGCCAAGCGTGCCAACACCTGCGCTTGAAAGGAAGAATTAGAATCCGTCCTAGGCCGCTTGGCACCCCCTCCCTCCCGCGGTGCACCCCTGCTCCTTTCTAGGGCCTCCAGCCGCCGTAGAATAGCCACATTAACTGGGTCATCCTCCTCGCCGTCGGACGGTGGTGTAGCTGGACGTGCAGGGGTGCGTCTCGGAGCGGGCTGCTTACTCTTGGGTTTGGGTGCAGGCTGCTTGCCCTTAGATTTGCCCTGCCCCTTTTTGGAAGCCATGGCACCTAAGTAACGAGACTGGCAACACGCTGTTAAACAAACAACTAAGAAACACAACCAGGCCGGCAGGGAAGAAAAAAGAAGCTCTGAGAGAACTGTGGCCAGCCAAAGGCAACCCACCTGCCTCAAATGGAGGGGCGAGAAACCAATCAAAACTTTTCCAGATCCCAACTGTACCAATCCCTATAATGCTGCCCCGTACGGGCCGTGTGGATATGTCCAATATTCTTAAATGACTGAGCCCGCGAATGGGTCGCCCTTAATGGGAGGAGGGCCGCCGTGCCCCGTAGGCCGCTGCCGGTCTTCAGTTAATCTGCCGGGAAAATGAAGGCCGCTACCCAAACAACCTCCCCCCGCTAAGGGGCAGCCCTTAATGGATGGAGGGCCGCCGTGCCACGTGGGCTGCTGCCAGTCTTCGGCTAAACTGAAGGGGAGAGTGAAGGCCGCTTCCCAAAAAACCTCCCCCTTGGGAGTGAGCCGCCGTTGCCAGGCAATCCCCCCGCACCCACATACAAACCGCCCCCCGCTGTGGTGCCACCGCCGTCGCCGCCCCTAAAGCGGAGCTGCTGGGCCTGTCGCCGCCACATGCCACCAGTTGCCAAGGGGGGGGGTCCTGTTGCGGCCTGCTGGTGCTGGAAGCACTGCTGCCGAGGCCGACTCCGCTCTTCCGGGTCCCGATCCGCCGCCGGTGCTCCGTCGCCGCCCGCCTAGGCCCGCCGCCGCTACTCAGGCGCTGCCGCCGAGGCCCGCCGCCACTTTTAAGGGGCTCCCGAGGCCTGCCGCCGGTGCCCCGTCGCCGTCCGCCGAGACCCGCCGCCGCTGCTCAGGCGCTGCCGCCGAGGCCCGCCGTTTAAAGGTGCTCCCGAGGCCTGCCGCCGGTGCCCCGTCGCCGTCCGCTCCGTCGCCGCCGCTCCGTCGCTGCCGCCGAGCCCCGCCGCCGCTTTCGAGCCGCTGCAATTCTTCCGTTGGAGCACCGTCGCCGTCCTCAGCTTCCCGTCGCCGCCGCTCCGTCGCTGCCGCCGAGCCCCGCCGCCGCTTCCGAGCCGCTGCAGTTCTTCCTCCGGAGCACCGACGCCGTCCTCAGCTTCCCGTCGCCGCCGCTCCGTCTCCGCCGCCGAGGCCCGCCGCCGCTTCCAAGCCGCCCGCCGCGCACTGCCGCTTCCCCGAGGCCCCTCTCTTTGTAGGTCGCCGGAGCCCAAGCACGGAAGCAGCCAAGCACGCGAGCACGTGGCCCCAAGAGGACGAGGTGGAGCGGGGCTCGGCCTTTTAAACATGCCAGCCCCGCCCCCTGGCTGCAGGACGCCGCGCGTCCCCTTTGTTGCTGCCCCGCCTTCCTGCGGTGCGGCAAAGCTGCACCCGGGCGCCATTGGCGTGGCCGGGCGCCCGGGAGCCCAAATCTGCACACCAATGCAGGAATGAGCACTGAAAACAAAACAGATGGCAAGCTGACACAGAATTGAATGGGTAGCTAGTGCAGAAACCAGGATCCGAGGCAATGCAATGAAAACAGATATTCTGTAGCAAGGGGGAACCAGGTTGAGTGCTGAGAACATATGGAGTGACTGCCAGATGCAGAATGGACCTGTAGCTAAAATTTCTACCTCCCCCTTCTCTGTGAGAGACCTTTTTCTTAAACTTTTGTATCCTGAAGATGCAGCAAAGACTTACCTTTGGTAGACAAGATGAACACAGCAAGAGGCAGTTGTCTCCTGACTGAGGTCAGGTTGCTTAAACGAACCCCACATGATAGCACTAAGGATACTGCTAGGAATGAATAGATATAGTTCAGAAAATGTGTTTCTCCAGTTCAGCTCTACCACCCTGTTACAGTTCAAAGGAAGTGTCCTTTTACAATTAACAGGCCAGTTTCTTCTAAGGATGCTTGAGCACCCACTGGTTTGGCTCATGTCTTGTTCACTAGTCGTGAACACAGAGACAAGTTTTTGATATCAGCTCAACTGTTCACTGACCTGTTTGAGGCTGTTCAGCAGGTTGCTTCACCTGTATTGCAGATTCCAGTGCAATACAGCATGTTTTTTTTTCTTATACATGCAGCCACTGTTTTCTCTGCTATGTGACCAGAGGACTTTTTGACTAAAAAAAAAATTCATAATAGATATTTCAAACATGCACATTAACATCCAAACAATACATTGTTATGATCTTTGAAAACCTAAATCTTTTAAAAACTTAAATCTCTAGTTCCTTCTCTTGCAGAATTATTAGGAGAAAGATTTGTTGCACACTTCTCCATTTAACTCTGCAATGAAAAAGGACAGAGACTTTTTTAAACAAATGAAAGCTGGGAATTCAGAGATTGTGGCGATAGATTGTTAGTCCACATGTTCACAATAGCAGTCACTCATCTTTTTAAAGCCATCTATTGGCATGGCAGCGTTAAATTATACTCTGTAATCCTCCTTGAGTCTCAGTGAGAAAGATGGGCTAAAAATAAACTAAGTGAAATAATTAAAATGGGAAAACAGGAGCTTGCTGTCTTGGACACAGCCATAAACAGTTAAATCTGTCACAGATCATATAATAAATGTGATTTTAAAAAAATGGTGTTTGTCTAAGCAGTCCTTCACAAAGTTTGGGTTGGCAGTCTTTGGCACATGGTGAATAGTCTGCATTAGCTGTCCTGTAATTCTGAATAAAACCTATTTGATTGTTTACAACTCTGAGTTTTAAAAAGCTGACCTGTGCAGCTATTTTTTTAAGTACATTAAAATGCATTACATTCTAGAAGATGAATTAATTCTAGCAAGGTAAAGGTTTCCCTTGCTCAGAAGCCAGTCAAATACGACCCTAGGGATGCGGTGCTCATCTCCGCTTCCAAGCCAAAGAGCCAGTGCTGTCCGAATAAATTTCCATGGTCATGTGGTCGGTCATGTGGTCATGAGGTGCACAGAATACTGTTACCTTCCCACCAAAGTGGTACCTATTTATCTACTTGAAAAAGAAGAAGAAGAAGAGATTGGATTTATATTCTGCCCTTCACTCACTTGGAGTCTCAGAGTGGCTTACAAACTCCTTTCCCTTCCTCTCCCCACAACAGACACCCTGTGAGGTAGGTGAGGCTGAGAGAGCTCTGAGACAACTGTCCTTGAGAGAACAGCTGGTACAGAGCTATGGCTTGCCCAGAGTCATTCAGCAGGTGCAAGTGGAGGAGTGGGGAATCAAACTCGGTTCTCCCAGATTAGAGTCCGCGCACTTAACCACTACACCAAACTGGCTCTTTCTTTGTTGTCTTGCTTTCAAAATGCTAGGTTGGCAGGAGCTGGGACCAGAGATGAGAGCTCATTCCATCATGCGGCACTTGGATCTCGAACTGCTGGACTACCAATGTGCAGTTCAGCATCTTAACTACTTGAGCCACTGCAGCCCCCATTAATTCTAGGAGATACCATTATCGTAATCACATTTGAATGAGAGAGTGTTCAGTTTTCATAATTTCATAATTTGATGGAGCCTGTAAAACATCAACAATATGATGTTGAGGTACAATTCATTCAATTCAGTGGTATTTCATAAGAGCCCTGTTTATTTATTAGAGATCTATGCAGCATGGCTGCTGAAGGATTTCCTTGGTTTGACTCAAATACCGCTGATTCTTTGGGGTTCCTTTAAACTCTTCAAATCATAGCTATCAAACATATTTGGTTTGCACAACTTTGACATAAAAATAGACATCAGTATTTATGTCTATTGCTCCAGTTTTAGGATCAAAGTAACTTTTTTTCTAACCTGCAGCTGTACTTGTTGAAGAATTTTTTTCTTATGTTCAGAATGGTGGACTGAAATTTTTTAACTGCTGTAACTTGTTAAGACATAATTCAATGATAATTTCTTGGGATTCAACAGTTTGAAAAATATTTTGGTTTAAAAGAAAGCAGTTTGAAATCAGATTGGGATTTTCTATTTTCTAAATAATCTGTTATTTTCTGCAAACATTGTTACCTTGCTCTTTCACATGTTTTCATCCCATTTGTAAAATACTAAGAAGCACTACTGCTACTACAAATACTTACGACATCCCCTATTTACTTTGCTCCAGGAGTGTCCTGGGACTGGAATCATGGTCTGCAGAGTGGAATGGTAGCCCCTGAAGTGCCCCGAGATTGGAATGATGACTCCCAGAGTGGAATGGCGGCCTCTGGGAGTAGCAGAAGTGCTTTGGAAATTCAATGACAGCCCCTATGAGTAGCAGAAGTGTTCTGGGACTGAAATGAAAGCCTCCAGGGTATAATGACCATCCCTGGGTAGCATAAGTGTTCTGGGACTGAAATCACAGGTCCCAGAGTGGAATGACAGCCCCTATGATTGAAATCAGTGTAAGGTATTTCATTCCATTCTAAGGTGATTATAGATGCAGAACACTGATTTCAATTACTGGGTTGTCATTCCACACTTGGACCAGTCATTCCAGTCCCAGAACATTTCTGCTAATCCCAGGAGCTGTCATTTGAGTACCTGAGCACTTCTGCTATTCCCAGGGGCCATCATTCCACTGTGGGACCTGGCATGTTCAGTCTGTGCTTGTGAAGACCAGGAATTCAGGTAGTTCTGCCTGTTCTTTTAATAGTGGAAAACTAACACTTGGCTGGGATGGCTTGGTGCTGCTTTGTAAAGTTCCAGGATTTGTACACAGAGAGAGAGAGAGAGATTTTCTGACACATTGAGATTATATTCCAAGATATTTTTAAATCACAGATCTATGATCAAATCATGAGGAAATTAATTTTAAGATAAAATTCAAAATCTAGCCATGATTTTTAGTCCTAATAAACTGGGCATTTTTCTGTTGCTTATGTTTAATTCTTTTTTAGTGAATTAGGATGGCCCATGAGATCTAATTTTGATGTTCTAAGTGTGAACTAAGCATTACATATTCTTTTCCATGTTGTAACAAAACACTGTTTAGTTAATTACCAGCCTTTGTACTGGTTTACCTACAGCATGTGCTACACTGGAACTGAAAAGTGATTAGTGAGAACCACTTGATGGTAATGCTAGATATGGATCTTTGAGGCTAAGTTTAAAAAATCCATTTGAAACGGATCTAGAAAGAGAGAAGAGATTGGATTTATACCCCACCCTTCACTTGGAGTCAGATTGGCTTACAATCTCCTTTCCCCTCCCCTCCCCACAACAGACACCCTATGAGGTAGGTGGGGCTCAGGGACCTCCTTCAAGAACTGCTTGTGAGAAAACAGATCTGAAAGAACTTGTGACTGACCCAAGGTCACACCAGCAGCTGCAAGTGGAGGAGTGGGGAATCAAACACGGTTCTCTCTCATCGTCCTTCATGGCACAAAAGCAGTTCATGGCTTCTCATTGCATTCGGTCACGACAGGACGCAAAATACGTCTCCCAGAGGCTTTCAGGCTGGATACTAGCCTCCCCTCAGATCTCGAGCCTGTGATTATAAATGATGAATGGGTGCTCTCTCTTATCACCGAGGTGTCCATCATTCACAAAAGAGTTGCCCTACACAGCTGTGTAGTCCTGACCAAGTCACTATAGCTTTTTCTAACCTACTTCTCAGGGTTCTTTAGAGATATTTGTTTGTTTAGTTCATTTGTACCCTGACTTTTTTTCCCACCAGGGACTTAAAGTGGGAAAGGGGGCCAGGTATACTGTCTCACCCAAGGCCAATAAAAACCTGGAATTGTTCCAGTCTCTAATATTCAACCCTTTTATTAACTTTCCACCCCCAGTTGGGATCCAGGGTTTAAATCCAGTGCTCCACTGTAGGCTCTTCTGTTTCGGGTTGTTTTTTTTTTTTTTAATAATCATATCATATGTGAGATAAAGCAAAAGGAACACTCAGAGGAAGGCTGACACTATTTTAAAAAAAAATCCACTAACATACTGATTTACCTGATTAAATTTATATTTTATAATCAGGTTAATCACAGGACAACACACTTTCTCTCTTTTTATCCGATTCCTACATTGCCTTTACATTTGGCTACTCAGCATTTTATCTCGAGTTGCCCCCACTGGTAATACTATAGCTGCTGGAGTCACTAAAATTGTAAGATACACCAGTGCAGAGCCTTGCTAATGCTGACATTTGATTTAGCATTGTAAGCAGCCTTAACGGTGCTAGTCTCTCTCTCTCTTTCTCTCTCTGTGCTGTTGTTGTTCTAAGACATCAATAGGGAGTTATTCTAGGAGATATATTTCTTTTGTTGGTGTAAAAAGCACCGTTTGTCTTAATTATCCCTGACGTTTCAAACCTCATACTAGGCACTTCCTCCAGGGACAGAAACAACAGCTAGTCTTCTTCAGAAACCAAGTGTGAAATGAATAAATAAAGTTTTGGTAGTTCAAGCAGCACAGTGAGACTTCTATTTTTACATCAGGAGGGGGGGAAAAACACATAGTCTTGTCTGTTTTTTCCTCTTGGTCTGACCCATTCCATCCAAGAAAATGGAAGATATTGATAGACAAAATACTGTTACATTCTTCCCCAGGCAGTGAGAAGTTCTAAACATAACATTATAGGAGTTGGTTTCTTTTGTGTGAGAGAGTACTGCAGATGTACGGTGATTTTGTAATATTTACTTTATTTACAATATAAATAGAGTACAAGTGGAAGAAAAGAAGCAATCCTACAAGTAAGTAGATACACTTCTTCACATTATACCCTGAGAGAGAGTGTGTAAACATAAGAAACCCCCCCCTTCGCTTTTAACAAATTCATCTCTCTCTGCATTCCAAAGTGCTATTTTTTCCATATGCACACTCTCCTCAAATGGAAATATGCAGGGCTCTTTTTGTAGAAAAAGCCCAGGAACTCACTAGCATAATAGGCCACACCCAACAGCAGAAATTCATTAGCATATTAGGCCACACCCCTGACAGCATGTAAGTCAGTTGGCATTCCTGGCTCCCATGATCTCCAGTGGGCCTTCAAGCCTCTCCCATTGTTTCCAATGGGCAATCCTGTCATTCCTTTTACACATTCCAGTTAATTGTCCCTTTGAAACTGTACCACACCATTTTAAGTAACAGCAAAATTATCTCTGGGCTGCACACAGCAAAAGGAAATTTTAAAAGGACTCTGATCTGAATGCCCCCCCCCCCCCCCCGCCAATCTTGTTCATGCATTTTGGCTTACCATTTAAAAACAGACACCCTGTGAGGTAGGTGGGGCTGAGAAAGCTCTTTCAAAGACTGCTCTTGAGAGAATATCTCTGAAAGGACTTGTGACTGACCCAAGGTCACACCTTTTACCCCTTGGTCATCCAAGGGCCCCACTGCTTCCCTGGCTGGTTTCTTACTTCTAATGTATTTGAAGAAAGTGTTATTGTTGGTCTTTTATGTTTTTTGCAATATGCTCCTCATATTCCCTTTTTGCCTGCCTGATCATAGACTTGCATTTTATTTGCCACAGCCTGTGGCAAAAAAAAGTGCAGAAAAGGGCAACTAGAATGATAAAAGGGTTGGAACACTTTCACTATGAAGAAAGCTTGAAGCGCTTGGGGCTCTTTAGCTTGAAGAAACAATGGCTGAGGGGTGATATGATCGAGGTTTAAAAGATTATGCATGGGATAGAGGAGGCAGAGAAAGAAGTACTTTTCTCCCTTTCTCACAATACAAGAACTCGTGGGCACTCCATGAAATTGCTGAGCAGTCGGGTTAGAACAGATAAAAGAAAGTACTTCTTCACCCAAAGAGTGATTAACACATGGAATTCACTGCCACAGGAGATGGTGGCAGCTACAAGCATGGATGGCTTCAAGAGGGAATTAGATAAACATATGGAAAAGTCCATCAGTGGCTATTAGCCACAAAGTATAGATAGGAACTTCAGTCTGGGGAAGTGATGCATTGTATTATTGGTGCTTGACAGGGGGGCAACAGTGGGAGGGCTTCTAGTGTCCTGCCCCCACTGCTGGACCTTCTGAGGGCATCTGGTGTTTTTGGCCACTGTGTGACAGAGTGTTGGACTGGATGGGCCACTGGCCTGATCCAAAATTGGCTTCTCTTTTGTTCTTATGTTCCCACCCCCATGAGATAAAGCACCAAGCCACAGGAGAAGGCTACAGGGAGCAAGAAGAGATAAGAGAGAAAATAGAACAGCCTATTCCTCTCGCCAAAGGGCTCCCAGCACCCAGTCAGCATCCCCAAGCTGGGAAGATGGGTGTGAGGAAAGGAGGGCAGATATTCACTCACAGGTGATGCTTCACACACATTTCTTAACCCAGTTCTGTGAAGTTTCCCTCCTGGCTTCCACCGAGACCAAGGCACTGCTCTCCTCCCACCTGCAGGTCACTCTCAACCCAGTCCAGCACACACCAACTCTGGAGCCATGCAACTTGACTCACCTCCCTGTCATTTAACCTGTGCGGGGGCAGGGGGGGCTGACTGCACATCCCGGAGCATAGAGGCAGTGTTGGCTTTCCCCAAGCAGGTGGCTCCAAAGGGAGAAGTCTGTGCCAGGCACTGCTTGTTCACACTAGGAAAGCCCACCCAAGGAACGGCGGTGACTCCAAGGCAATGTGGTAGGCTATGTTGCAGGGGCTGGCCAGTGCGAGGATGGAGGAGTGGACCGGCACCATGTGTACTTGGGCATCTGGCTCAGCTTGCATGACTGCAGCTCCCCTGATGGCGCCAAAGGAAACTGGACTAGTGGCAGCGGAGGCGGCGGAGGGCCTGGCTGCCTGGCCCTGGCTGTCCCAGCACCCTCGCGGCCATCCTCTGCCAAGCTGTCATCTTCATCCTCCACCCTGGGGCTCTGTGGCAGTGACAGGAGGCCTGAGGCTCTTCCAGGCTCTCCACGTCAATCTTCCAGGCATCCCCAGTGCATGTCCCCGGCAGCCCCTTGGCCATGGCTCGTGCTGCCCAGCTCCCGTCTCCACCTCCTCCAGCACGCTCACTACAAGGCCCCCTCACCCCTGCTGGCTGCCTCCACCTCCTTCTTGCAGAATCAGTGCCCCCTCGTGCCAGCTGGTGCTGTGAAAGGGCTCCTCCTCCCTCTGGCAGCACCTCTTCCAGGGGGAAGGGGTGGAGCAGGCTCAGATGCCAGCTGGAATGCTGTTCCGGTGCATTCCGGCTGAAAAAGAGCCCTGGAAATATGGCATCTTTTCCAAGCTATGATGGGTAAATTATTCAGACAGTGCAAACAGGGCAATCCTAAGTAGAATTATTGAAGTCAGTGGTTAGAAGAATGTAACTTTGTTTAGGATTGCACTGACATTCTCTTCTTTACAAGATATTTAGAAAACAAGCCTAAGCAGGTCTTCCCAGAGGTAAGCCCCACTTTATGCAATAAGGCATTCTCCCAGGAAAGTGTTATAAGGATTACAGGTATATGTTGAAGGGAGCATTGACTCTCAGAAGCTTATATCCTGGAAAATCTTGATGGTCTTTAAGGTGCAATTTGACTCAAATCTTAGTTCCAAACTGTATCCACTAACTTTCATTAATTAAACACAATCTGATTATTCTGTTATTGAGTCAGTAGGAGTAGCACTCTAAGAGTGCTATGGTCCACTGAGAAGAAGTAAGACAAGCAAGCTATAGTTCAAAACAATGGATGCCCAAATCCCTGCGGGTTCATCTTGCATCGCAATCACCAGGGATGAATGTCCCCCAGATCGATAGGATTGAGTGATAGCTAAGCCATTTGTCCAAGTTTGCTGGGAAATTGCACATATAGAACAATGGTGCAGACACATATGCACAATCAGCTTTTGTGCATGAATGCTGTGCAACACATGCATAGTTTAGTAAAGGAACATAGGAGCTGTATTTTCCTCATGGTTGCTTTCACATAGACAATTTTCTTCCCAATTCAAAGCTCCATTCCTGTGGGAAAAGGCTCCCCACATGTGAACGTCTTCCCTTTTTGGGTCTCTGTATGTATGGTGGTAAGATCCCCCCTATTGTGTATCACTACATTATGAAGTTCTTCCTCTTTAGGGGCTCCATTTCTGCCATGGAAGTTCCTCAAGCTACATATTAATGGAATGCTACCATCTTGGTCTCCATTTCAGCATTGGAAATCCCAGCTCCAATGCTCTTCCACTTTGGGTCTCTGTTCCAGCACAGGGAAACTCCTCCCTCCACAGGTTAATGACATTTTAAGGGTTGGGAATTCTCTCATTAAAAACATTTTGAACAATGGTCAAGAAATTGTCTCTCCAATAGTTTCCTTTTCCACAAAAACAATTGCCACCCCAGCCGGAATAACGAGACAGACAACAGTTTGGAATTAAACAAGGGCCACTTTATTAACTATTTAAACAGAACATTGCAGCAACGGGCAAAACTAAGCAAGCTCTGGAACAGGCAAGGCAGGCGTCACTCTCTGACACGGCCTCCTTGCCCTTGGTAAGGGCGGGACACCTAGCCCCGGTCTGAAGCCCGATACTTCTGGCTCATAACCGGCAGCCCAGCATGCTGGCGCTCCCCCCTCAGGAGCGCCTACCCCTGCGGCTGCACAGACCAACTGGGAGGAGCCTAGCCTGAGAGGTTCCCAGAGGTGATCCCCATTCACCACCCCAGACCGCAAGGCCCTAGGGCAGATCCCGAAGATCACCTGTTCCCAAAAGGGATATGCTGTGAGGCGCTCACCGGTTCCATTTTCTTGCTTGCACAACCTGCCAAGTGACCAAACTAATTAATGACCCGACCACCGACTAAGCCCCTAAACCACAGGACACAGTGTAAGGTAGGCAAAAAACACCCCAACCAACTTGCCAAATAGGCGGGATGCAAAAATTCCTACCCGGCCCCAAATGGCGACCAGCCGAAGCCTACACTGCAAACAGGGCGAGCACGCGGAGCAAACGGCCAGGGCGGGAGCGGGGCGCAGGCTCTTATAGAGCAAGCCCCGCCCCCACCTTCTCCGCGACGTGCAGCGGCGCGTCAGTTGCTGCCTCGCATCCAGCGAGGTGGCAAAGCAGCCCCCGGGAGCCACGGCTTTGCCAGGCGCCCGGGAGCTCAGGTGTTGGCTCCCTTTCCACTGTGCTATTTGAATACACAGAGGGTTTCTAAAAAGGTTATGGTACTATGTTGAGAAGCAAACAAAACCAAATACCCCTCACTGACATACCCTCTTCCAGGTTTCCACTCTTCACATTCTCCCTCCTAGATCCTGAACAACTTAGTTCACCAGCACACTTGGTTTGTCTCTTAATTATGCATGAAGAGTGGCTAGTAAGGCTAGTAACAAAAAACTACTGCACAGCTGCCAACTAGTTCTTAAGGAGTTTATGATGTGTGCCGTGACAACAAACTAATCCTGGGATTGGCTTAACATAATTTCTCCCACTGAATGTGGTAAGCTTGTCTGGCAAACTCATTTGCAGCAAAGTTTGATGCATTCCTATTTCAAAACATACTGAAGTGATTCCTATATATTAAAATACAAACTGTGCTTCTGAGATTAGTGGTGGCCACTCTTTTAGGCAAGTCGGCCACAAGCCAAATCCAATGGATAAGAAAAGGGCAGTGTACTGCACACAATAATACATATGCAGCCTCCTGTCCCATGTTTTGGAAAAATATTTCATCTACTTGCCAAGAAGCAGATTAGTGAACAGGTGTGCAAGCTGAGCTTCATGCTCTAGCTAGGATCTTGAACTTCCTGATCCTCTGAAAGTATACCATAAATGAACTGTGCTACTTGTGGTGCAGAAGTTTAGTCACCCATCTTCTACCTGGAGTAAACGTTTGAATTTGAGTATGGTGCAAAATGTAAAATTCTTGCATACAAAATAATCAGATCTAATCAAATAGTTTGTGATGGTGTGAAGTTTAATCAGCGGCTTTTAGATTTCTGTCATAGAAACATGGGGTGATGGGGTACGATAAAGAAGATTGTGTGAGAAAATATAAAGTTCCTAGCTGGTCTGAAGAAAATTAAGGTCAAGGACTAGATGGACCACTGGATTGATCAAGCATGGCTGATGATGTTCTTATCAGGCATCTTTTCCTGCTTCAGTCAGGAAAACTTCATTTGGGGGTTAATTAGAAAAGTCATTCCATGTACTTTGTATTACCATGTACTATGTATGACTTTGCTTTGTGACCAATTTTATGAAGGCATAGGAAATCATCCAGAGAAAACAGTTACACAGAAGACTCCAAGATTCTTTAGTCTAACATACAGTTTTACCGAAGGCCATGCACATAACAGCCCCACCATGTGTTGAGTGGCCCTGTGGAGAGAAACAGTGGGCAGAAGGATGTTGGCCCTGCCCCCTGCCAATGCATAATTGCTGGCTTGTGAGCATCTGGAGGTAGCAGCCACATGGACTCTCCCTCCTTGTTATTGGTAATGTTTAGAAAGCAGTATCGCCAGTCATATGGAGCAAATGTACACATAGATGCTGCCTCCGGGGGCGTAGACTTTTGGAAATTCTGGGGGGGCTCCTTAGCGCACCCCCCGGGGAACCACCACACCTTTCCAGGCCCTTCCAAGGCCCACCAGCTGCTGCTGCCGGTGCCTCTCTCTCCCCCCTGGCCACCCCTTCCCTCTCCAGCAGCGGCGGCCGGGCCTCAGAAGGACCCGGGGAGGCGCGGCAGCAGGCACGCCGTTTTGCCGGGGGTGGCTTGAGCCCTCGAGCCCCCCCGTACTCTATGCCTATGGCTGCCTCCACACATAAACACCATGTTCATGAGCTGGCAATCACATGAGCAGCACATGAGCTGGCACAGACAGCATATTCATGCCTGTGCTCCCTATTGGCACATTCAGACAAGATGCAGAGGACTAATGTGCACAAGGCTAGAGACACGGCAGGATGAGTTAAATAATAGTTCTGTGAAGGGTGGTGGTGGTAGAAGGGGTGACGGCTAGACTTTTCATTGAAGCCTAAACAAGGGGCAATGATGGAAAGCAGAACCTTGAGGTGCCAAGGGCCTTTGGCTCCCAAAGTGTAAAGCCTTAAAATAGATACTTCCTTCTAGTACACAGTTGTTTTCTCAAACCCATGTGTGCCTAAACAAAACATGTATGCTTTATGTACTATATAATATACTATTTTATCTGAAAGTTTCTCATCATAGCACCTCTGTTTTTCAATGTTTTATGAGCCAAATTGTATCCCTATTAGTCTAGTACAAATAGGCTCAGTTTTTTGTTTTTGTTTTAAACAGAGAAAGAGATTCTCCCTCCCAAAGATAGCTGAATTACTGCACGTGTGATTGACTATGATAAACTACGGTGATCCATACATGATACCTTTCCCCCCTCTTTTGCCACTAGTACTAATTTTGCAAAACCAGTACTCCTTCCAGACAAAGAAAGCCCCATGCCCACCTCAACAATGAGGGCACTGCAGCACATGAAATCAGCTGGCCCTGCAGTTGCTATCCGCCTCAAACCACAAGTCCAGGAATCCAGGGCTACAAAATGACTGACAAGGAATTGCTCAGTCCTGCCCCAAATGGCCTCTGCTGCTGCATTCAAATGCTCTGACCCACAGATGGATGCATGACAAGCCAAGCAAGGAGGAGCCTATGTACTTAAAGCCCACCTCACTGAGAGGTGGAAGAGGATAAGAAAACTGTGCTCAAGCCCTGCTTGTTGCCACATGCTCTGACTCACAGGGATGGAGATACACAGCTGGACAGAGCTGCTTGCTTCCTCCAACTTGTGTTAATGTTCTTGATGGGCAGTAAGTAGACTTTAAACATAGAAAACCATTGAAAGCAAAAAAAAAGGTGCAAGTGTCACAATGATCATACCTGATGTAGTTTAATTTTGTATTTTTAAATATAAGTTACATTCTCACACATTGCTTCAGACCAACACGGCTGCCCAGCTTGTTTCTCACACATTAGTTGATTGTGTATGCAGATCTTGTGACTAAAAAAAATGTTTTGTTTTTATCCTTGCTTCTTGTTATTTTGTATTTATCTTTTTCATAAAATAACTACTATGAAAGTACTGGGGGGGATTTATATTCTTGGCTCAGGCTTAAAATGAGCTAGTTACGGCTCTGCCTTGGCCTTAATGCCACTCATGTCCCCCCCCCCCCCACTGCCGCCCCTTGCTGACTTGTGCATCCTGGAACAGAAACAGCAAGGATCCAAAAAATAATGACCTTGCTTCGTTATTGCTAAATGTCACTGAGTATCCAGTTTGCATTAGTTACAATTTCTGTTTCATTGAATGGGGCTGTTTGGGTTGGATTTTGATTAATCAACATCCACATCCATAATAGTCCCGGGTCCCTAAAACTTCTTCAGAGATTCTTTATACGACACAATTCACTTCTTTTCATTTTGGGTTTGGTGGTGCTTGTTGTGTGTTTCTTATTGTGTGGCTTTAATTGTTTGGAGCTCTGTGAAATGAGTTTCACTTTAATCATTCTGAATCCAGAAAAATACATTTCTGTACTTTAACAAATACAGGTTATCCCTCAAAAAGCACCAGCGCTGAACAATCATTCTGAATCCAGAAAAATACATTTCTGTACTTTAACAAATACAGGTTATCCCTCAAAAAGCACCAGCGCTGAACAATGCACTGCAGAAAGCTAATGTGCTTGGAATGGGCAAAGATGGTGTGCTATTAACATAGTTGCTGTACCAAGTGAGCCCTAAAATGCTGCAAGTATTTCCCCCCCTAAATAATGGCTGTCTCTAGGAGTGAGCATCATCTTACAGAGATGTCAATCTCACTGAGTCTGACATGAATGTCATCTTGTTGGGCTGGGCCATGTGTGCCATAAAACATAACACCAGGTACCAGAGTTATTAACTTTATAAAGGACAGCAGCTGGTAAGCTCCAAGTTGGTATGTCCTCACTGCAAGGCCCCAGGGGCTGGGAGGGGGGTGCAAAGGAAAAACCACATGGGCGGACTTGAGAGCCAGCAGTGTAACACAGGGGAGATGCTCCCATGCTGCTTGACTGCTGCAGACAAGATTGTTCCCCCATGCTGGAGCCACAATCAGAGTGGATCCATGCCCCCCCCCCAGCAGTCTTCTCTTCCCTCCCTTGCGCCAGTTCCTCGCAGGCTGCATAAGAGCCCTGAATGGGCCGATTCCAGCATCTGGGCCTTATGTTTGATACCTCTGATCTAGGATGTAGACTCACATACCTACTTGCAACATAATGAGTGGCAACCACTACAAACCCAGAATAAAACTAATTTATTCCAAGATAACAGTTGTAAAAACTCTGTCTCACATACACACGCCCTTACAGTTGGCTGCCTCTTGTTACGGATGGGTGGCATTTGACATCTTCTGCCATGCCTCATAGAAGATAGGAAGACTCCAAGGAAAAAACAAGTGATTCATATTCTGGACAAGAACATTAACCCAGTGCTTTTTGGATCAAAAATCCAGTCATTCCTACCAATATGTGAAGGTCCTCATCCCCAAACTTATGCATTACGCATTTTAGCTACTCAAATTCCTCTTTCCCTGGTGGTTGGTTCAGGAAATCTTATGGGCTGAAGGAAGTATTTTGTTGAAGTCAAGTATCAGAATAGCACGTAGAAAATCTATGTATCTAGGAGACTGAAAAGCAGACAGCAGGTGTCCAAGAGGTATTGTACGCAAACGTCTTGTCCAAAGCCATACATGCACATCGGAATTCTAACCTCATGAGAATGTTCAAGCGTTCTAACCCCAAATAATGGAAGAGATTATCAGATGCACTTGGTGTGAAATGAATAAAATGCAAAGCAGTGCTTTGCAAGGTCCTTGCCCGGAGACAGAATTTCAAGAGCAGAAATACCTTCGCCTCTCAGACTGAGTACTCCTTTATCCTCTAATACTAGAATATTTAGGGAGGGTCACTTAAAATCATATTAATTTTAATATCAGAAATGCTGTAAGACTAATAAAAGGGAAAGAACGCAGTTTAAAAGCCATAATGCCACTTCAGCTAAGTACTTTATATCTGCTATCATGATATGCAATTTGCAAAAGCTTCCAGTATACTATTTTCAGGCCATTTTGTCTCTCAGATTATTGATGTCATGCCGACAAATAAAAGCAGGCTTTATCTTTCATTCACTTGCAGAGTTCCTTTGAGTAGGTGCAGCAGTACAGTAGCTGAATGCAGTGATTTTCTTCTTCAGTGTTTTTCCTATGACAACTTTAATTGTAGTGCATGTTCATTGTAAATTACAACTAAAAAGAGATCTAGTGGTCATTGCTGGGATATCTATTCAAAATGACTGCATAATACATCAATTACTTCTGAAACATTTCCATGGTTTACCTTAGTGGGGAACATCAATCTAAATCTTGCAAGAATACTAAACCCTTTGGTTTTGCAGCCAAGAGGAATTCATAAGCCATATTCAGTTCAATTGTTTTTAGTTCAGGTATTATTTTTAGTTCAATTATTATTAGTTCAATTCAAATTATCATTACTATTACTGTTGTTATTATGATGGCATCTCAGTATCTGTTGTTATTGCACATATTGTATTGACCATACTGGTAATTTCCCAGTGGAGCAGATGATGATGTGCACAAAATCATCATTTCAGTGATCAGAAGTTTTCCAATCAAGCAAGTTAGTTAAAAAAAAAAAAAAAAAAACCCCAAAAATTCTGGACAGTCAACTTTCATTTAAAAACAAAACAAAAAAACATAGACAGCAACATGCATGTAACACTGTTGTGGAGAGCATTAAACAACATCCATTATTCAAATGAGCCCACTTGCGGTAAGGGCAGGATAGAAATGTGAAATAAATAAAATAAATAAAAATTCAAAGCCATTGTACCACAGATCAGGGTGTGACACAAGAAAATGGAACAAAGGGATGCCAGGACAGAGTAGAACACCAGGTAAATGTGTCAGTGGCAGAAAGGGTCAGATAGAGAAAGTTAGCAAAGAAAGGGCTGGATTCCATGCTGGCTTTCTGTAAAGTTGGTCCAAGTGTTCTTTCAACAAAGAAATAATTACTGCATCAGAGGAAGCCTTTCTTCACCAGAAAAAGTCATTCCCATTGAAGGAACACTTACTGGAAGAGGCTCATAAGATCCAGTTTAGAAAAAGGAAGTCATAGGATCCAAACCAAAGAATATATTTTTTAAAAAATCAAATGTTAAGTGCAAAACAGCTGTGATAATATTTTTCACATAGACTGACTGTATAACCTTTTGTAACATTTTGACATGTTCATTGTCAATGTTGGTGCACAAATAGTCTTTGTTTCAAATGTTCCTTGAATTTTTGTTCTATATTGAAATCAAACTCATTTTTAAAAAAAAAACGAAATTATTATTCCTATTCTGAACAGTTTGATTTTTTCCATGCTATAAATCCAGCTACTCTAAATTATATGGTAGAAAAATATTTTTTTGTGGCTGATATACTATGATTTCTAGTGCCTTTTATGAAATGCATTGCCATAACAAAATGTTTTGTACTGAAAACTTTTAAAAAATAGATCACTTCAGTGTCGTTCTTATGCTATTGGAATAATGAAGAACTGTCTGAGAGATAGAAATATAAAATGTTGAGATTTTTAACTCACAAGAAAATGCTAAAATACCATTAATATATTTACATGTAGGCTATGATCACCCTGTTAGGGTAATTGAAGATACCTTTAGCTGTTACAGGGGTAGTTACTGTTATTACTATTATCATTTTCATTTTTGTTACTATTTACTGCCATTAGCATTATCATTCCTTACTGCGGCTATGTTGTTGAACTGTTATTACTCAAGACTGCAGTCATAAGAGCAGAGAATAAATATAATGTAATTGAAGATAACACTTCTGTGTCACCACACCCTCACAAAGATGTGAACATACATTCATATTAATCTGGCAAATTAGTTTGCGTGTTTTGCAGGGTGTGGAAAACTGAGGTGTGTGTGTGAGAGTATTTCATTTTAACAGGTAGAAGATGACAAACCTGATTTAAATATTTTTAAAGAAATATGGAGTTTACCGAGGAATTGGTACAATAATTGTGTGTGGGGGGGACTTAGCCTAAGCAAATACTAGAAAACACCAAATCAAAGCACAGATAAACAGTATATTCCTTATCTTAACTAATGTAACAGCAACAACTAAAAATCAATCAGAGCTACTCCAGTTTGCAGCAGGAATCACTTTTTAAGCTAAAGGTGTCAATGTGGGAAAATGGGGAACAGAATAGAGAAGAAATGGAATTCATTAGGAGAGAGGTGTCCAGTCTTCAAGATGTGAGGCCTTAATAGCAGAGAGGAGTGAAATGCCAGCTCTTTGTGTGGTGCAGTGTGATTTGGAAAAAAAGGGAGATAGATCAAGATGGGTAGCAAAGATATACCTCTCCTAGTCTGCAAAGAAATGACATGAAAGGAGGAGGGATCCAGTATGTTAGAAGCCTCTGTTGTAGTTCAAGTTTTTGACCAGAATCAGACTCAGATTACTGGCTCTGAAACCAGGCTAGTTATACTGGTTTTGACCCAGAGGATAATGCATGTTCTTTTCAGGAAACCAAAGCCTAAGACAGAGGATAAAGGAATACTTGAGAGCTGGGCACAACACACGGGAAATGCTGTCCAAGCTGTGTACTTGCTTCATGGGACTTGTTCAAGGTGTTACACATGTAGTACATTACATTTAGGCTGGGAGGGCAGGGTGTACAGATGAAAATGGGGGTACTAGCAACATCTATATGCAGAAAATTTCTTACTCAATATCCATCTCTCTTTGGTGTTAAGAAGCATATTTACATTTTGCATTTGATACATTGTTCTCCTTTATTAGCTGAGATATATTGTAAAATGTTATGACTGCAAGGCAGATTAATAATTCAATAAATCTATTATAAAAATGCACAAATTGTATTTGGAGTGATGAGAAGTATCTGTTGTCTAAAAATAAGAAGAGCATGGGAACAATTTTGCCTACAGTACCAGGAAAGTTCCCACCAAGATGATTTTACTCTGATATAAAGTATCTATACTGTTTGACTATATGGATTGAACCATTTCTTAATGTCAACATGAACTGTATATTGTTTCAATAATATTGGTCTTTGGGACTGTCAATAACCTGTTGACTCAAAGGCTAGCTGAGAAGAAAAGTGCAGTTATGGGATGTGGACACCACAATAATAATGGATGAAAAAAGGAGGTCACCACCACTGCCAGGTCGGCCTTTTTTCATCTGAGGCAGATCGAGCAGTTGGCCCCTTATCTTATGAGACCTAGCTACAGTGACCCATGCAATGGTTACTTCCAGACTGGACTACTGTAACTCTCTCTATGTGGGGCTGCCTTTGACCCTGCTCCAGAAGTTGCAGCTAGTGCAGAACACAGCGGCACGGATGTTGACGGTGATGCCTGTGTGGGCTCGCATCCACCCAGTGCTGTGTGAACTGCACTGGCTGCCTATTGAATTCTGGATCTGTTTCAAGGTGCTGGTACTTACCTTTAAAGCTCTATACGTCCAGAGGCAGCATACCTTAGAAACCGCCTTTCCCCTTATGAGCCCCGGAGGACACAGAGGTCTATGAATCAACATCTTCAAGGAGTCCCCAGCTCCAGGGACGTCCAACTAACCTCAACCAGGGCCAGGGCTTTTTTGGCCCTGGCCCCCACCTGGTGGAATGAAGTCCCATACGAGATCAGGGCCCTGAGTGATCTAGTACAGTTTCACAGGGCCTGCAAGACAGAGCTCTTCCACCGGGCTTTTGGTTGAGCTGGCAGACATCCCGCTTTCCTTCTGGCTATCTCCCCTTCAGTGGCCTGGATCTTAACATCGGTACTGCTGAATTTACATCAGAACTAGCTTGTTTACATGGTATTTTATGGTTTTTGGTTTTAATTGCTGTTTAATTGTTGTTTTAATGATATTGTGCTGAGATTGTTGTGAACCACCCTGAGCCCATGTTCGGGGAGGACGGTATAAAAATCAATCAAATAAATAAATAAACTTATCATGTATAAGAAAATACCTTGAGAATGGGATGAGAAACAAAATTATTCTGGGGATCTAATATACAAGCTGTGGACATTCAAAATATTGAATATAAGGGTACCTCAGCATTTAGGTTTAGCATTAAGCTTGTAAGACCATAAGCCGTGCTGTGAAATCTAAATCCTAAAGTATTGGAATTTAAGAGAATAGAGGCCAGATTCTTACTGTGTTAATTGGACTAGCTAACATGGTTTTATGTTTATCATCAACATGTATATAAGCATCACAATCCAACCATCTACTTTAGGAGTATCCAAGTTTTTGAGCATATCCAGTTGATTTCCACTTCTGAACAGGCAAGATCTCTTGCCGAATTGCTGTTTTTGCAACAATTTCAATTTTAAAAGTGTTGTACTATGTCAGTGTCTTGAGAAACACATGCCTACCCACCTTTAGAACATGCTACATTATTCTGTGCACCCAACCTATATTAAAAACTCATGTGTTTAGGGCAACTTCTATGAAGTTTCTTTAAGAACATATGTGCTCAAGGGTACTAGTCATATGCAAACGTAAGAAGGGTAGCCAAGACAGAGAACAGTGGGCTGGAGAACTGGAATATTCTCCAAAGTGGTATTTTCTTTTGAAGACTAAATTAAATCATTTTGTTCTTAGCAGACTATAGTCTCCCATGTTCCTCTTAACATTAAAAGCAATACAGATTACAGCACTTTCATCAATATCTATCTCTTTCCACAGAGGGCTCATAAGTTAAGTATTAGGTTTGGATGGCTTGAGGAAACAAACTAAAAATAATCATTGCTTTTCGTTTTCCATTTCTTATTAATCCACTCTTTACCAAATATGGTGCTCTCATAACAATACAATTTTTTCTCATTCCATTCGCTCCTTTCTTGCTAGTTCTCAGGCAGTGTGGAAAATGATAAAGGTAAAAGGAAAACAAAACACAGACTCCCACTGTTTTTTTTTACATATAAAAAGCTCAATTTTGTCTTTAAATAGCCTGATGTACAAAGGAAGGATGCAGTTCAGCTGATGGAGTAGTAGCAACCAGTGAGATGACAATTTGTTTTATTTTGATCTTCTCCTGCTCACAGGGTTGCCAACCTCCATCCAGGTGGGGCCTGAAGATCTCCTAGAATTACAACTGATCTCCAGATAACAGAAATCAGTTTCCCCAGATAAAATGGCTGCTGTGGAAAGTGAACACTGTGACATTATACCCCACTGAGGTCCCTCCCCTTTCCAAACCCTATCTTCCCAGGCTCCACCTCCAAATCTTCAGGAATTTCCCGATCTGGAGTTGGCAACCCTACCTGCTCACAGCTGACTGTGAAGGTCTTGATACCAAGCCACTGTCTGGTCATTAAAACTAAAAGAATGTCAACTTATCACTTAAAAAGGGGAGTCATTCTCTTTGGGAAAACACCAATATTTTTACGATTAAAGATGCTTAGCATAAATGACACATACTTATTTGGTAACTTTTATATTAAAATTCAAGAGCTGTAGAGTGAAGACATTTTGGCTATGATCCGTGAAGAAGAAGACATTCAAAACAAAGCTTATACCCAGGATCTTCATTGTACATTCATTCAAAATTTTGTATTTTATATTTGCTCTATTTTTGTATTTTCTGCATATTGTAATCTGCATTTACTGATTACTTAAAATGTTTCATAGCATAATGGGCTTTTTGCCTTGTTTAGCATCCCATTCCACAGTTGAACAATAGTAAGCATCCAGGCCTAAGTCATGCAGGCCTGGCCCCAATGTGTCCTCCTTCAGAGGCCAAAGAGTCCTGGAAAGGGCTCTGCCCCCTCCCCCTGCCTTTTATTAAGCCGAGAATGCTGTGGTAGCCTAGCAACTGACATGGAGGACTTCCATTTTTAAAGGCATTATTTTTATAATTTTGGGGTTTTTTTAACTCTTTCATTTTGTTTTTAGATTTTTCTGCAAATCTAGGGCATTTTTCAGGTTTGTAGAAAGATCTGTCTTGTCCGTTCCCAGCCCCAGTCACTGGATTTAAGTATCTTCAGGTCTGGCTGACATTATTATTGGAATATATCATTTAAAAAGGTGATTGTTCAATATTTTTATTCCATTCTTTTTCATTGCAGAATGGCATGACTATGAAATTCTCTTGTCTGATTACTGTCTTACAGGTGTAAATGCATAAAATGAATGTTTATACACCTTTACAGATAACCAGCAGATTGCCTTACTGTTAAGAATGAGATGTGCATGGACAGAAACTCATTGTGGAAACACTGTGCACCATCGTTTATCAATGGTTCCTGTAAATCTTGTAAAGAAAGAAAAACTTTTCAAAGGAGCACATAGGTGGAGGGGCAACAGGTAAAGTCAGTAATACACACAGTGTAATCCAAGCAGGCCTATGAAGATAGAGCATTGAAGGGCAAGGCAGGCTCATGGTCTCACACAAAAGTAGGGCTGGTTCCATACTCTGCATGGGGCTGCCATCTAGGGATGGGCATGAAACAACCAATGAACTAAAGTTCATCATGAATTGGAAGCCTAGAAGTGCCAGGTAGTCCTATGGTGTGCTGTCAGAAGCACACGGATGCCTGTATGGGGACATGGGAAGCCCTTTTTATGCTTAACCCACAGCCATTTCCCATTAACTGCCCCAGCCTGTCAGTCCCATGCCTTATTTGAAGTCTAGAAAGGGTTGGGATAATAGCATCATTGGCCCTGGAGGCCATAAATAAATATTCTGGAACATAATGTGCTCAAGAAAACAACCCCTGTATTGTGCCTAGATCCATCTCCAGCTGAGTTTTTCCTCCATTCACCAACTAGTGATGGGGCAATCAGAAAGAGAGCAGGAAACATCAGGCACCCTCTTTCTCTAACTGATTTTTCTACAGCAGTAATAGTATCTAAACTGGATAACCCAAGTTAGCCCAGTCTCTTCAAATCTCAGATGCTACAAAGGGTCAGGTCTGGTCAGTATTTGGAATACCAGGGTTGCTATGGAGAGGCACACAATGGCAAACTACCTCTGAACATCTCTTGCCTTGAAAACCCCATGTGGTCACCATAGGTCAGCTGTGACTTGATGGGGGGAAAATATGGAGTGGCATTTTCTGGCAAGAAAATTGCATCACAGGAAATGGCTAAAATGCCCCCAATCTCCCCCTCTCATGCCATTTCCCTTTTCCACCTCAGCATTTGGGGGGTGGGAGATGAAATACTTATGGAATTATAAGTAATCTACACTGAGAATTCCCTCCCCATGAAATATTTGTATCTATTGTTCATTCGTTCATTCTTTATTACGATTATTTGTCCAATCATAATTTTACAATTAAAATTGCATCTATTGTCATTTTTTATTAACTTTTATTTCTGTGAGCTGTGTTGGGAATCAATTACAACTGAAAAAAAATATACAAATATAACAAACACAGAAAATAAACATACAAGTAAATAATACACTGCTTTTAGTAAAGCTGGTTGATGGTAGAAGTAGGAACCAGGCTAATCTTTACAAGTTTTGTAACTGAAGGAGACTGTCTTTTTAGTTAATGTATACATAGGGCTTTTTATATGGGGAAGGGCATTGTGGGATTGTTATGGGAAATATATTCCACTTATAGCCAACCATGGAATAGCAATGCTGAAGGGCTGTGTTATGAACAGAACTGCCAACAGTGTGTCTGATCATGATTTTACCTTAGAGTTACCACGCTGGAAGAATAGCTAGGGTTTGTTGGGGTTTTTTTTGCTTGAATACAGATTTCACTGGAAACTATAAGTTCCAGAGAAATGTGAAAATGTAGAATTTCTGGTGTTAATGCCAGGGAGCAGCATGCCCCAGCGCACTGAGATTCAGAGAAGGCATGAGTCCCTACTGTGTGATAAAAGCTGTAGCAGCCGACAGGGAGGCACAGCTCTCTAAACTACATGCTAGCAGCACTTCCCCCAAGCAGCCTTTTACTGCTGGCTGCTGACCCACCTGATCTCCCTTTAGTCATCATGGGATTAGCCAGCTGGCATTGGGGCCAAGCAGGAATTTTTGGGTTCCCCCCAGCTGACCGTTGGAGGTACTTTATTTTTTGCCTGCTTCATGATGTTAAGGATGAAGTTATGTTGAGTAGGCCTGGTTGTTGACTGTGTAGGCCATAACTAATATGGCAGGGATATAGTCGGCTGATCACAATGGGTAAGTACCCTGAGACATCTGAAGAAGTGGAGGTATTCAGAACAGTGCATCACTGGCTGTGCAGCAGGGTGCAGCTGGGAAGGAGTGGCCCTTGGTGCTGATCAACATCTTTCTGAACCTGGTATAGGGATGCCAGTTTTCAGGTGGGAGTGGGGGTTCCCCCAATTTTTGCCCCCCCAGATGCTGGCCAGATGGCTAGCAGGGAAAGCCCCACCCCAACAATCATCCATGGTTTCACACATGCCTGCATCCATTTGCCTCTTTTCTCTGGCACTTCCCCCCATCTTGCTCACTTGCAGGCCCATAGTTACCATGGGGCCCATGGGGCCCAGCCCCCTGGTTTATACAGGCCCATCACCAATCCTCAGCTCACCCCACTGTTGCTGCCCTCAACTCAGCAGCCTGTGAATCCATGATGCCTACTGCCCTGGCCATCCTTGCTGCTGCCAAGAAATCAGAGGGAAGGGCTGCTGAGCAGGGACACCTACTGCCCACCATGCCTCACTTCTGGGCACCTGTCTGCCTCCCTCCCTGCCACAGCCAGCCGGGCTCCCACAACAATGAGGAGGCACCCTGCTCCTTCCCCCTGTCTGGTCTCTGCCGCTGAAGACCAGCCGGGGGGCTTCTCTCCTCATCACCTCAGGGGCATGTCACGCAGGGTGGGCTTGGTGCTGATCTTTCTCTCCCCCTCCCCACCCTTCCAAGGCTGGTGATGCTGGGGGGGTCAGTGGTGGGTAATCCTCTCTAGGGCTCTGCTGTGTGAGAAAGAAACTCCCTCTCCCCAAGGAAGTTTTCTGATGTTGGGGAAGAGACACCCATCACTGAGTTCAGACTGGTGGGAGGAAGGGGCGGCTGGGCTGAAGATGAGGCAATTCTGGGGGGTGGTCTCGCTGGTGATTGCCTGTGAACCACCCCAGCATGGAGCCATGCCACCACACCCGGACTCTGGCTCCCCCCCTGCAGCTGTTGTGATTCTCTGCCACTCAACTGCTTGCTCCAGAGCCACAGGTCCTTAGCATGGGGAGGAAAGTGAAGGAGGAAGAAGAGGGTTTGTACTCCCTAGCCGCCTGGTTGCTCTGGGGGGGGGAGGGCAGTTGGTGGTGTCATTGGTGAGGGGGCTGCTTGCTTCCCAGTTCCCCCCCACACACCTCTCTGAAAGCAGAGTCAGTTATCTGTTTCTGTGTTGATAAAGCAACTGGGCTCTGTATATGCCCATCCTTTTTTTTTTTAAGGGGGTATAATATTCTGCAGAAGATTAAATGTTACTGTGGCAAGAACCTGTAATATCCAGCACAAGGATTTGTAGAGAGGAATGGCCAGAGATGAACAGAGGCAAAGGAGTGTCTTCCTAAGAATAGTTATGGAAAGGTACAGGACCAGACAACTCATCTGTCAGTATACCCTTCCCAAAATGGTAGCCTCTTGCCTCTCAAACCCACATGCTCTTCTGAGTTGTTCATAGAGGTGAGTTCTGGTGTAAAGCAATAAATATGTCAAACTAGCAGAGAAATATCTAAAGGTGTCTTTTCTAATTGTGCAAAGTGACTGGGAATCTTCATTGTCTCCTGTTAACACTACATCCCCTCTAAAGAATGCTGCTATGGGAGGAGTTCCTGTTCCACTAAGGTTGGGAGCAGACACAGGTAGCTTTGCTTTGCGTTTTGCTCCAATATTACAGTCTCTAAATACCTACTTAACAACTTGGAGAGGTTCTTCAGAAGTAAGAACATGAATCAAGAAGCTTAACATGGGAGGAGTGAAAGAGTAAAGTTACTCTGCGCCTTCTCTCATGTGTGCTTGAAAGCGAGAAGACTGTTACAAACGCCCAGCATTGCTGGGCACACAGATGACTTCAAACGGAGCATACAGAGTCAACAAGTGGAAAATACAGAGAAAAAACCACAGAACTCGAAGCTAAGTAAAATTTTATAACTCTCTCGAAGGGTATATCAAATAAGGAAGACCAAATTACAACAATAATTGTAATAATTGTAATAATTGTAATAATGGTGGGTGTAATTTGGAGAAAGAACTGGATTGCTGTCTCTTTAAGGCAGCTTTCACCCTAAGAACCACTGGAAAATTGGCATTAGAAAGAAAGGTTTACAGAGAAGCAGGGAAATCAGGATTAAAAATAAGTTACATATAGCCAACTAAATCTTTACCTTTTTTCTCTCTCAAGAGCTCTACGTGGCAGTGGCAACAAAAGCGGGAGGGAGTGAAAACAAAGCAGAGAGATGGGGCCACGCAGTGTTACATACGGAAAGGACATAAGGAGAGCCAGAGAAGCAACGTAGAAGGTGGAAGCAAGGGAAACAGCGTAACCAAGATGCATGAAGAAAGGCAGAGAAAAGCCAGAAGAGTAAAAGATACGCAAAAGACAGAAGCAAGTGAAAGCTGAAAGAGAAAGGTTAATGAAGAGGATGGGAGAGTACAGGCTGTGCAAAGAGCGGTAGCAAGTGAAAGAGGGAGGAGTAAAGACTATGAAAAAGGTGGAAGCAAGTAAAAAGTGTGAATTAAAGGTGAAAGGAAAAGACTAGAGAATTGGTCAAAACTTAACAGGAAATACTAAGTAAAAAGAGAACCAAAACAGCAAGAGACCCAGGGGACCGAATAGTTACTTAAGTACTTTTTTGGTTTAATAATGTACAACCTACTTGATTTATTTGTTTTATAGGTATATTATCTATTTGATGCATATGTACATTGGAAAGATATATATTGCTCTATATGTATATATATTGCTCTATATGTATATATAGAAGGGTAAGAAACTTATGTAGAGATAGTGATAAAAAGGCATAATAAAGAGAGAACAAGTGATAGAAAGAAGTTTATTTAGAAACTCAAACGTAAGACATTTAAAATTAATAAGAAGGGGGGAGAAAAAAAGTTTATTACTAGACTATACAAGACTATATTAACACAAGAGCTAAAAGTTAATGGCCACTAATCCAGGAGGAGCAAGAAAGGCTCTATAAAATCCCCAGGGCAAGCAGGCATACGAAGTTTCCTAAAACAAAGTACAATAAGTATACCTCAATTGTCTATTAAAGATTTAAAATCACTTATCTAGGAATGTATGGCTCAGGAGATGAAAAATATACAGGAATGCATGGCCCAGGAGATGAAAAATGTGATGGAAACAACTTTACCTATGTTAATGAAAAAAAGAAATAGAGCCAATACAGACAAAAATTGACAAACTTACAGAACAAATAACAGCAGAAACTGAAGAGATTAAGAAGCGGATATCTGAAAATAGACAAGAAATACAAAAGTTAATGTAGCTGCAAACAAAACAGACATGAGCGTATAGAGATTAGAACAGGAGATACAAGAAGCAATATCAAAAGCAGATAAAATGGAGATGACCTTACTAGACTTAGAAGTAGAGAAAGCTGCTATGATCATTAGATGTCAAAATATACCTGAAACAGTTGAAAAGAATTTGAAAGAAGAGGTAATTAAGAATTTAACTGACCAACTGGATATAGGGACTTATGAGGAAATTGATCGAGATATAGATCAATATTTAGGAAAAGCACTGCATTCGCGACAAGGAACAAGTTACCTAGAGAAGTACATATTAAACTAAACAGAAGAAGTACAAGAGATAGGATCCTCAGAGAAGCAAATAAAATGAAGATTACTATATGTGAGAGTGAAATAAAGATACTAAAGGAGATACCGTGGAGGGTAAGGGAAAAACGCCAAAACTATATGAGCTTAGCAAGGCTATTAAGAGAGAACGAATTATGGTATAAATAGCTAATTCCAGAGGGTTTGCTATTTAATTTCCAAGGGACAAGATACAAAATTGACCCCGTTTTTAAAATTAAGGACTTTTTGGACTTTCTTGGTGAAAACTTGGGCTGGCAAAGAGAAGAAGAAAGCAATGAAGAGGAAGAAGTAGAGGCACCAACAGAAGAAAAGCAGGGAAGGACAAAAAAGAGAGGAAACCTCAAGGGAAAAAGTTAAGACATCGGACGCCATCACAAATAACGACAAGATATCAACAGATAGTACTGAGGGGGACAAAGAACAAAATGGAGAAAATGAAAAGTCTTAAAGTGCTCTCAATTAATGTTAATGGCCTGAATAGGAAGAGGATATTTTTTCAACTTAATAAATTACAAGCAGATGTAAACTGCATGCAAGAAACTCATATTAAAGAAAACCATACACATTATTTAGAGAATAAAAAATTAGGTAAAGCATTCATCACAGCTGATAAGATAAAGAAGAGAGGGGTTGTAACATATGTGAGGGAATGTTTATCCCCAGAATTGGTATACACAGCAAAAGATGGAAGAATAATAGCTGTTACAATCACAAACCAAAATAAGAAGATATTAATCATGAATATTTATGCCCCAAATCAGAACCAGGAGAATTTTTTTTAAAAAAAAATTACATGGAATAATTACAAAACAAGAAGTTGAAGAAATATGCATTGTAGGAGATTATAATACAGTCTCAGATGCTATGATAGATAGGAAAAATCAAGCTAAAAAGAAAAAAGCTGGAAAAATACTCCCAAGAACCTTCATACATATGGCTGAGAAATACAGTTTAATAGATACATGGAGAGTGTGAAATATTAAGAAGAAAGATTATACTTATTATTCAGCAAGACACAATTCATGGTCCAGACTGAACATGATATGGACCTCCGCTACACTAATAAGAGATATAATAGAAAGTGAGATATTACCAAATACATTCGCGGATCATAGTCCGATAATGTTGACCTTGCAGACAAGATGGAAAACAACTAGATGGACTTTAGATAAAGATTTGTTAAAAGATCAAATATTCATGAAGAAAATGGAAATGGAAACTAATGAGTATTTTAAACAGAACATACAAAAAGATATATCAATTAGAACGATTTGGGATGCGTATAAAGCATATATCAGGAGATGGTTTATAAGCCAAGGAGCATGGAGAAAGAAACAGAGGGATAAACAATATGAAAATCTGGTATCACAGATAACGAGAGAAGAGAGCAATATGAAGGAAGGAAGGGTACGAGGTGAGAGTAAAGCAAGAATAAGATTAAAGTTTCTACAGCACCAAATGAACTTACTCTTAACTCAGGAACTGGTGAGGAAAATAGAATATTCAAAACAATATTATTTTGAAAATGCAAACAAGCCAACACGATGGCTGACATACAAGCTAAGAAAAGAAAGAGAAAAGATAATTAAAGTCTTGAGAGATGAAAATAATGAAGAAAAAAAATAATATTCAAGATATTAAGAAAATAATAGAAACTTTCTATAAAAAATTATATAAACAAGAATACCAGGAAGAAAAAGGGACAACAGAATATTTGAATAACTATAATAAGAAAAAGTTTAATGAAAATGAGAAGAAAATACTTAATGACCCAATATCACTTAGTGAGCTAGTGGAGGCGCTTAGGAAACAAAAGAAAAACAAAACACCAGGACCTGATGGTAGCTTAATGGAAATATATTTAAAGCTGGAGGATCAGATATTATTACCATTAAAGGAACTGTTTCAAAATATCTCATCATCAGAAGAGGTGCCAGAAACCTGGAAGCATGCACTAATTACTCTAATTCATAAACCAAACTCTGCTGAAGAAGAAATTAAAAACTATAAACCAATTTCCTTGCTGAATGCTGATTATAACATATTTGCAACAATAATCGCATCAAGAATGAAGAAGGTACTTATTCAAGATATACATCAAGACCAGTCAGGATTTCTGCCAAAAAGACAACTAAAAACTAACATATGAAACATAATAAATGTATTAGAATATTATGATTCGCAACCTGGTAAACAATTAGCTTTAGTATTCCTTGATGCTGAGAAAGCATTTGACAATGTAAATTGGAATTTCTTGATACAAAAGTTAGAACGATGGAATTGTGGACTTGGCTTCTTAACAATAATAAGAGCTATATATAAAAAAACAATATGCTAAAGTCTTGGTAAATGGTGAACCTACACAAGATATTGAAATCCAAAAAGGGACAAGACAAGGGTATCTTTTATCTCTTATTCATTTTCGCCTTGGAGTCCATGAATGATCAAATTAGAGAAGATAAGCATATAAAAGGACTAAAAATACAGGGTGAAGAATACAAATTGCAAGCTTTTGCAGACGACTTGGTTTTCATTATTGAAGATCCAATAATTACATCTACATATCTCATAAAGGCAATACGGGAATATGGTCAAATAGCAGGTCTAAAGATCAACTTTCAAAAAACAGATATGATCATTAAAAACTGTACACCACAACAGATAGAAAATATCCAGAAAATCACTAAGATAAGTGTATTTTAAAAAAGTAAAGTATTTGGGGGAAACTATATCAGATAAAAATATATCATTGGTAGAGGATAATTACAATAAATTGTCTAGCAATGTTAAAAGAGATTTAGAAAAATGGAAAAATTTGAAATTGTCATTTATGGGGAAAATAGCTGTGGTTAAGATGAACATTCTACCCAGATCTTTATTTATCATACAAAACTTGCCAATACTGCAAAATATGAAATCATTGGAAGAATTTGGCAGAACTTGTAGTAAATTTATCTGGAATAATAAAAGACCGAGAATCAGAATGAGGGTAATACAAGATAAGAAGGAAAGAGGAGGGTTTGGGTTTCCAAATTGGGAGCTCTATTATAAAGCGGCCGCATTGACATGAATAAGAGAATGGGTCACCCTTGAAGATACAAGATTAATAAACTTAGAAGGATACAACTTACCAATGGGGTGGCACTCATATATTTGGTATGAGAAAGAGAAAGTCCATTCGATATTCCATCAACACATTATAAGAGAAGCATTGATAAAGATCTGGAGACTAATAAAAGAGAGGTTCTACAATAAAATACCAAAATGGGTATCTCCCCTAGAGGCACTTATAAAACCCCCATTAATATCTAAAGTGAAAAAAGAAATATATGAGAATTTGTTAGATAAAAGCAACAATTTGAAACCAGAGGAAAATAGTATATGGAATAATTTAAACCTTACTTGGTGGGAAAAGATACAAATCAAAACCAGATATAATAAAGATAGTAGAACTGGTTTCTATAAAGAAAAAAACAAAATAGACGAAATATGGCTATCTGCAAGTGATAAATTAATACAATATATATATTAATTAATCTATATATCTAATAGCGAAGGGGGGCCCCCCTGTGCGGATATCTAAATCCGAGCTAGGGGGCCCTTGGGGGGGGAGAGGTTTTCCTACACACAGGGGGCACTCCCACCATGTGCAGAAAAATCCGAAAAGTTAAAAAAACCCTTCAGGGACCATAGAATCCCCCAAAATACCTTTTGAAATGGCCTCAGCTCCAGGCGTCAACTGTGAGGAGATTAGAATGTTCGGGGGGGGGGGGGAGGTTCCAACTGTTTCTGTCAGTCAAAGGCAGGGATTTTACTGACAGCAGTCTAGTGTTGCCAAGTATCCCCCAGCCACCAGCAGCGGATCCAGATCCAGGCTGGGAAACTCCTGGAGATTTGGGGGTGGAGCCTGGGGAGGACAGGGACCTCAGTGAGGTACAATGCCATAAACTCCCCCCTCCAAAGCATCCATTTTCTCCATGGAAAGTTATCTCTGTAGTCTGGAGATGAGCAGTAACTCCAGGGGATCCCCAGGTCCCATCTGGAGGCTGGCATCCCTAGGCAGCACCCTCTGTGTGACTTGATACCACCTGATTTGCATGACTTAATTAGGCCCAGCTGTTTTGCTACAGTTCATCAGCAGCCACCGTATGAAAGCCATTGTGGTGCAACAGTTCGAGCTTCAGACTGGGATCTGCGAGACCCAGGTTCAGATCCCCATCTTGCAGTGGAAGCTGACTGGGAGATTTTGGACCAGTCACATACTTTCAGCCTAACCAACCTCACAGGGTTGTTGTGCAGATAACAAAGAAGAAATAATAATGTAAGCTGCTTTAGTCCCTATTGTGAAGAAAGACTGTAATTTTCCTAGGTAGAGGCTGCAGGGGAGGGGGGTGGAGATAGAAAGCTGAAGACAGATAAAGGTAGGTTGGTTGTTGGGTGGGAAGGAAATAGGGTTGAAAGGTGGAGCCTGGGGAGGGTGGGATTTGAGGTGGGAGGCAGAAAGAGAGAGAAAGAGTGATGAGGTGGGGAGGCAGAAAAACAAAGGGAATGATGACTGGTCAGAAAGAGAGAGGAAGTAACATACATGGAGGAGAGAGAGAGAGAGTAAGAAAGGGGGGCAGAAGGGAGAAAGAGTGTGAGAGAGGTAGGGGGAGAAGGGAGGAAGCAAAGGTGTGAGGAATGGGATAACTATCCTGCAAGTTTCTTGCAGGTCTCCACTTGTACAATATCTATTACTGGATAACTATATGCTTGATGAACAGGTTAAAACTACAATGATTCTATGGATGAAGGATTTTGGATATAGTATAGACTTAGAGCAGTGGAGTAGAGTTTGGAAAGCTGTTAAATTTATGAGAGCTGTTCCATATGAAGAAAATATTATGAAGGTGTTTTACAGATGGCATTGGACGCCAGATAAAATCACAAAATGTTATAATAACGCTTCTAATATATGTTGGAAATGCAGGAGAAAAGTGGGTACATACTATCATGGTTGGTGGAAATATGATAAAATTCAAAAAATATTGGTATAAGATACATAGTATTATACAGGAAATAACAGACATAGATATTCCTTTTACTCCTGAAGTATTTCTATTAAATATGCTCTCAGAAGATATTAACAGAGAACTAAGATATATTATAATATATATCCTTTCATCTGCTAGAATTTTGGTGGCAAAAAACTGGAAATCAGAGACATTGCCTTCTAGAGTGGATCTGATACAAAAATTGTTAGAGGTGGCTGAGATGGATAGATTAAATATGTTATTACAGGGGACTGATTTAGAATTATTTACAAAAAGATGGAGTATGTTATATTTATGGTTAGATCAAAACATGGAAAAGTAGATTCGAAAGAATTTGTGTAATTTGTTTATGTATTTTGTTATTTTTGAAAAACCAATAAATAATTTTTTTTAAAAAATAAAATAAAATAAAGAATGCTGCTATGGCAGCAGATATCCTAATATCCCTTGTGATCATTCAGTATTCTAATATACTATTTTGAAACACCCCCCCCTAAAATACATTAAAATACAGAAGATTTGTAGTCCTGCTTGTTGATAATACATATGTGAGAACTATAGTATGCAATAAACCACTTGTATTTATTATTTAGTTATTTAGAAATCTGAGCATGGCATGGCAATACCGCATAGACATATAATGACAGGCCCCCTGAGAAAAAACATTGGCCCCCTGAGCAAAAAGTTGTTAGCTATGGGGCTGTTCACTCGATGGTTCATTCCACAGTGAGAAGGTCAGCTGACTGAGCATGGTTGAATGTGGCGCAGCAGCTCCCGAGCCCAGGATGCACACTGATTAATCCCATTCACAGGGCAGGAGAGAGAGAGGAAGGAGTGTGTGTGTTGGGGGGGTGTTCCTTGGCCGTGCACTTTGACTGGCTGCTGGGGCTGTGAGTGAGGCTTCAGTGAAGCGAGGCTGAAAGCTCAGCTTGCTCTTTCCCTCCAGGGCCTTCTCCCTCTACACAAGTAAGTTTTCCTTGGAAGCCAGGGGTCCCTGCAGCCTTGGCATCCCTGAAGTCAGTGCCACATCCTGGAGTCGCTGTGGTGCTCAGGCAAGAGGTCGACAGGTGGCAACCAGTGTTTCCTCTAAGCTGAGTTTGTGTGAGCCAGCTCACAGTTTTTTGGCCTCCAGCTCACACATTTTTGTCTTAGCTCAGGAAGGATGGCTCCACAGCAAACTAATTTATGCAACAGCCAAAACACTTGCTCACAACTTTAATGCCAGTGGCTCACAAAGTAGAATTTTTGCTCACAAGACTCCACAGTTTAGAGGGAGCATTAGTGGCAACTGTTCAATTCACAGGGTAGGAAGTGCCGGGGACTGTCTGCCTTGCCACCTGGGCAGAGTTTAGCTTGCTAATGTGGTCTGGTGGAGCTATTGCCTGAGGTTGGGCTGAGGGTGTGCTACGTGTTGTCAGAATCTGCTAATTCAGACATCATAGTAATCATGCCTGTACCCTTTAGGACCCTTTATCTTACCCTATGTTTTATTCTGTGCTTGTAACTGCCATGTTTTAATGTTCTACTGCTTGACCAAGCCTGGAGTTTGTAGCAAACCAAGCGGGAGGGTGACATCTGAAATGTATGAGAACAAGGAGGCCTCTCACATCCCTGCCTCCGCATTCCAGCTGCCCCGGCTGAGACTTCAAGGGAGGATACCTCTCATCTCTTATCACATGCAAAAGCCTTGAGGCCATCGATTGTTATGTGAACTGGTAACATCTGAGGGGTCTGGTTTGGGAAGGGAAATTTACAGCTTGACACCTTACTTTCTTTCCTGTGAGAACCAAACGGTCAGAACTCCTCTTTGCCCGCCAATTTTCCCCTATAGTGATTGGCTACCTATGGGTAATTCAAACTCCTTGGAATGGTATAATAGACCTGCTTGTATTATCTGTCTCATCTCTGACAATAATCCGAGAAGCTGTACTAATGTAGAGATTGGAAATAAAGAACTTTGGTTAACTAACCAGGATCTGATCCTTGACTACTTTGAGCAGAACTCTCACACGTGTGTGTGTGTGTAATTTGGGGGGGGGGTTTACCTGGAGAGGGAAATTTCTCAGATAAAAGGCGGGGGGGGGGAAGTGTGTGTGGGGAGGTGCACAGATGGCACTGCATCCCTAACATGATGACATCACTCTACATGATGTCATAGCATTGGGCACAGCCCTGCCCTCTCCCAGAATGTCCCCCCAATCCCCCCACTGGGGATAGATGGGACCTGGCAACCCTAACACTAGTGTCTGTGCAGTGCATCAGGTGAGGGGTTGGGGCTGAGCACCTCTTGGCACATTGTGTGCAGGCACTAATAAAAAAAGCTGGCAGAAGATGCTGGCTGTGCTTGGAGTCAGGGTGAGTCTGCCAAAAAGGGAACCACAGGATGGCTGCCTAGCACAGCCCACCTATTTAAATACATTAGCATATTTAATTATGACATAGATCAGTTTACTTAATTAAACAAATTATGAACCCCAAACTGTTGTTGCATGTATTTCATGTGCCTGGGTGAAAAGGTCATTGATGTCTTTGACGGATTAACCTTCCTGAGAAGGTCCCTTGGCAACTTGGATATTTGTTTCCATGGACTTTTACATTTGTTTTAAATCCCTTGAAATCTATGGCATTCTTTGGATATTCCTTTTTTTACTGCTATAATTTGTATATTATTAATATGACAACTTTTTATAAGGGGAACACCACTGGCAAGGAAAGATCAAAGATTTTTTTTTCTGTTCTGATGAGGCTGTGTGGAGTAACCCTCTAAAATGGAGAAAGTCAGAAATGGTCTTGGTGGCAGAAATTACTGTATGCTGATAAAAGAAATGCCACATTTATTGAGATCAAGAATCATTATCGGTTGGCCATTGTTAGACATAAAAGAAGGCACTGAAAAGGTGCCGAACAGCTTCTTCAGCAATTGTCGGCTTTCAGCCAGTGTACTTGAAAAAGCTGCCAACCCAAATATATCTTTTTGAATTTATCCATAGTTATTAGGGTAATGGTAGACTCCATTTAAATTTGTCAAAAAGGCACAGAACAGTTCAAGATGTATTTGTTAGAGTCAGAGACAAAAGAATAAAATGTAAGTTGCACAGAGGAATATGCCACAGAGGGGGAAAAAAACTAGTGAATTCAGGTCCTCATGGTTTCTGTAGACGTGGATGAGCTTGCATTATATGAACAAAAGGGGTCATCATAGGTCTATGTTCCTTCCAACCAGATATCAGGATTCCAAACAGTAACCTGGAGACAGAGCCAGGCTATTGCTGGCATTACCAGAATTCTTCACCATAGTGAAGGCATTCTGGAAGCTTGGGTTCAAATGTTAGCTTGTTAAAAGCCTAGTTCTTCAGACAGCCCTTTCAGCCATCTTTCTTCTTAGTCTTATTATACCATATACATTTTGGAAGTTTCACTTCAATCCATCTTTTCTGTTAACTTGAATTTCTAAATCCTTCAAATTATTAACTATTTATTAGAATGTATGATTAATTTTCTACACCATAATTCTTGCAACATACTAATATTAATATGCAAAAGGTACTCAGATATGGCAGAACAAAATAGTGGCTCATTCAAGCCATGAGCACCAACAGTTTTTGTTCTTAAATTAAAACATGCTACAGAAAACATGACACTAAGGATGCTGTCATACTACCTTAGTTTTAGAATTTCAGTTTCTGATGTGGGTTTTCCCTCCTTACCCCACCAAAAATGACATTAACCTTTCACCTCCCTCCACCATACCAACAAAATCCAGTAGTAATGCTACCATTCAAACAGAGACTATTTTCCTGTCAATTGCAAATACAAGGTGGGGAAAAGACATATACCACATAAATGGTATAAAAAATGTATAAAAGAAACAAATGAATTAGGAACAACAGCAACAAAATAGCCAAAACCAAAAGACTTAAACCAACAACATACAGAAACATGAAGAATGAAGTAGCACATCCCTACGTGAAACCTAATATTGGCCATACAATTCAGAACATGCTTGTAATTATTCATTGTTCCTTCAGTTGTGAGTGTATGCATTTTCCAAAAGAGATATAATTTAAAAAACCCTTAAGATGGTGTTCATAACCTAAAATCATTGTTATTACATTGCAATAATGGATTTTTACTCTACGAATTTAGTACTTGTCATATTGTTCAATCCCCAATTGGTAGATATGGTGAAGGTGGTGGGGACCTTAGGGGGAAGTGACCATGCCCTCCTTGAATTCCAGTTGCTGTGGGGGTCAAGGAAGTTTGTAGCCAGACTCGTAGATTAGATTTTCGTAGGGCTGACTTCAACAAACTCAGAGGCTTGATGGGAGTCATTCCGTGAGGAAGTGAGCTGGAAGGGAAAGGAGTGCGTGAAGGTTGGGTTCTTCTCAAACATGAGTTTTTGCAAGCTCAAGCTTTCACTATTCCAGCAAGATGGAAACATGGTAAGGACTCCAAGAAACCAATGTGGATGAACTGAGAGCTTCAGAATAAGCTAAAGGAGAAAAAGAAAATGTTCAGGAAATGGAGGAAAGGTCAGACCACTAAAGAGGAGTTACTAGGTACTGCAGATCAGCCATCAGAGAAACCAAAGCTCAGTATGAGTTGGGTTTTTGCCAGGGGGGCTCACTACAATAAGAAAAACTTCTACAGATATGTGAGAAGCAGACACAAGGTAATAGAGGCAATTGGACCACTTTTGGGAGTAGGAAAAACTCTGATGGAGGATAGAGAAAAAGCAGACAGGCTTAATGATTTTTTTTTGCCTCTGTTTTCTCCCTGAAGAACTCAAGCCCATCCAGAGATGTTAGAGGACATAATAGGACACCTGAGTGTTCAGTTGACATTGACAGGGAGGTTGTGGAGAGGAACCTGGATGCACTGGACAAATACAAATCCCCTGGGCCAGATGGTGTGCACCCAAGAGTGCTTAAAGAACTTTCAAATAAACTTGCAGAGCCTCTGTCCATCATCTTCAAGGCCTCCTGGAGGACTGGGGATGTGTCACAAGATTGGAGAAGAGCAAATGTTATCCCAATCTTTAAGAAAGGGAAAAAGGATAACCCGGGAAACTACAGGGTGGTCAGTCTGACTTCTGTTGCTGGGAAGTTATTACAGCAAATTTTAAAGGGATTGATCTGTAAGTATCTGAAAAACCACTTAGTGATCTGGGGAAGTCAGCATGGTTTTGTCCCCAACAGATCTTGTCAGACCAACTTGGTTTTCTTCTTTGATCATGTGATGAGCTTACTGGGTTGTGGGAACTCTGTTGATGTGATTTACCTGGATTTCAGTAAAGCTTTTGACAAGGTTTCCCATGACATTCTGATGGGCAAACTGGAAGACTGTGGATTGGACTATAGAACAGTTCAGAGGATAGGGAACTGGTTAGAGGACCACACCCAAAGAGTGGTGGTCAATGGCATTCCATCAGATTGGAGGGAGGTGTCCAGTGGGGTGCCGCAGGGCTTGGTTTTGGGCCTGGTACTTTTAAATATTTTTATCAATGATCTGGATGAAGGGTGTCAAGCTCCGCCTCCTCCTCCCTGGGTGCACCCCCAGTAGCCATCACATTCTCCTGCAGGGGTCGCTCTGGTGGGTGGCCTTGGACCAAAAGGGGGTGCGGTAGGGCCTCAGAATGGCAAAGGGTGGGGGTTAACATCACCCCTGATCACTCCTTTGCCTCTGTGGGTCTGGCTACTGCTGACACCTTTTCTCTCTCTGGTCTTTGTCCTCGTCAGCTGCAGACTTCTCCTGGCTATTCCTCCTCAGCCCATCCAAAGCTACCACCTTTTATCTTCCTGCCTCCCTTCCCAGAGCCACCCGGGGCCACAGGGCCACTCCTCACATCCCCGGCCATGCCCCCCTTGATAAACCCAGATGCCATCCCAGCGTCCCAGAAGCTGCCACGCCTCTTTCCCTTGCTTCCTGCCCCGCCCTGCTCCTCGTCACAGGCCCCGCTTGCTGGGATGGCATCTCTGGCTCCCCAGCATCTCCCTGTGTGGCGGGCACCGGCCTGCCAGGAAGTTGCACCTCCGGGCCCCTGCGATTGGCCCTGCCTCTGCTCCCAGTGGCAGCCATAAAGTGCGGGGCGCGATCACTGCTCCAGGCCCAGAGGGGGCAGTGACTTGCTGTCCTGCTGCCAGTGGGTGCTCCCAGCTTCAGCCCCTCCAGGGGGCTTTTCTCCAGGACTTTGGCAGGTGGCTCCTTTTCAGCCGAGGCCACCCCTGGCTCCGGTGAGTGTGGGGGTGGGGGTGGGGTGGTAAGTGTCATATGGCTGTGGATGGGACCAAGGGGTAGAAGCGCTACTCATTAAATTTGCTGATGATACCAAACTGGGAGGAGTAGCAAACACTCGAGAAGACAAGAGTTAAAATTCAACAAGACCTGGATACTCTGGAGAAGTGGGCAGTTGCAAAGAGGATGCAGTTCAACAAAGATAAATGCACAGTACTACTTCTGGGCCACAAAAATGTCAAATACAAATTCTGGATGGGGGATACGTTTCTGGGGAGTAGTGTATGCAAAAGAGATCTTGGGGATAAGAGTGGACTGTAAACTACATATGAGCAGTCAGTGTGATTTGGTGGCAAAAAAGCCAACTTCAGTTGGGTTGTATTAAAAGGACCTTAGCATCGGAATCGCAGGAGGTCATAGCCCCTCTGTATACTGCCTTGGTCAGGCAGCACCTTGAGTAGTGTGTGCAGTTCTGGACGCCTCACTTCAAAAAGGATGTAGACAAAATCCAGAGGGTGCAGAGGATAGCGATGAGGATGATCAGGGGTCTGAGGCCTACAAGGAAAGGCTGAGGGCCTTGGGAATATTTAGTTTGGAGAAGAGGAGATTAAGGGGGGACATGATTGCTCTCTTTAAATATTTGAAAGGCTGCCATTTGGAGGAGGGCAAGGAGTTGTTCAAGTAAGCAGCAGAGGATAGGACCCAAAGCAACAGGTTTAAATTACATGCAGAAAGGTATCGGCTGGATATTAGGAAAAACTTTTTCACAGTCAGAGTGGTTCAAGGTGAAATCAGCTGCCTAGGGAGGTGGTTAGCTTCCCTTCAATGACAGCTTTCAAGAAGAGGCTGGATGAATATTTGTCAGAGAAGCTTTAGGCTGGTCCTACATTGGGCAGGGGGTTGGTCTAGATGGTCTGTATGCCCCCTTCCAACAACACGATGCTATGATACTGTGGTCTAGAAATTTTAAAAATTAATACTAATTCTACCTTGTTCTTGAAAAGGTGATATTCTTCATAATAAAAACAATTATGAGACCATAGTAAAAATGTTGAAGTTATCTGTTAATCTTATATGGATATAATGGTGCCCCCCCCCCTCCCAATCCTTACTGATGGAAAAGGGAAGATCTCAACTGACTCCACTGCCAACAATATTTTGGCCAGGTCTTCTGTTTGTGAAAGATGAACAGGAACTCTGTTGATTCACTTTCAGGAGAGTTTGCAAGTAATTCCACATGCACATGCTGTACATTCTTGTGGTTTCATGTTCAATCTCTGTGTCCTGAGTGAAAGGATTTCAGTTATCAGGGCTCAGGAAGACTTCTGAATGAGGTTCTGCAGAACAATGAACTAAACTGGTCCAAATCAACTAGTAGACCAACAGCCTCATAGCCAGGATTTTTAAAAATTAATTTAATTAATTTAAATGGCTAATTAAATTAAATTGCTTTTTAGAGAGCAGCTCTTAGCCTCCAAAGTGAGATTGGTTTGTTTTCAGAGACTGGGGGGGGGGGGGCACAGATGTGATGGCAAATTTAGCAGAAAGCTTCTCAAAAGTTTGTACCTGGAGGGCAGGCACAGTCCAAAGGTCTCACCACTGGGGGGGGGGGTCATACTCTGAAGACCTTAAAGATGGCCTCTTTCCTTAGGTTATACCTTGGGGGGGCAGGCACAAAGAGCCCTCAGAACAGCGAGGAAAGGCCAGCTGAACTCTAATTTCAGGCACATGGACACATGATGCTGCCTTATACGGGCCCGTGCAGTGGCATGGCTCAAGCTCTCCATCCCCTCCCCTGGCATCATGTAACCAAATCCTCCTCCACCCCTCACCTCAGGTGCAGTGGAGGGGAGGTAACAGAGAGCGTGAGCCAAGCTGAGCCATGCTGTGCCACCATGCTAGCTCAAAGGGATTTCTGTAACCCTCCTTCCTTCTACTCGCCCCTTGCCAGCTCTTCCTGCCGCTCCCTCCTGCTGCCGGGGTAAGTGAGCAGAAGGAAGGAGGGTACAGAAATCACTTCAGGGCAGTGCAGGATGACTTCAGGAAAAATTGGATAGGGCCAGGTAGAGAAATGTGCATAATCGATAGGGGGTGCTTCCCCCAATGCCCCACCACTGGCTATGGCTTTGTAGACCAACAACTTCAGGCAACTTCAAATTCACTTTTATTATGCAAGTATAGCAGACAGTACCAGTGAGCTCTGATGTGCATACTAAACTCCATGAGAGTGGGGCTGCCATGGCCATTTCCCAACAATCTATAGATTGGGACAGATTTCTGCATAGATCAGATAATCTCTGGAGCTGCTAGATGAGGTGAAAGCCTTTAAAAATAAAAGTGTCCACTGGAGAAGATACCTCCACAGAAAAATACATGTGTACTGTGATCTTCCAGAAGAAAAGGTCTCGCCACACAGATATATTTTTGTGGACTGCATCACTTGATGTATGGAGGGAATTGTTTTTCCCATTTATGTTAAGTGAGTGTTTGAGTTTGAAAAAGTAAGCATTTTGTTACATTCATTGCCCTAGAAAAAATAAAATTAACAAAACATGGGGAATTTCTGTCCTTGTAAGCAGTCAAGGGGAGGCTACTACAGACGGATGTGCAGAAGCATTATTAAAAACCACTAGACTGTAAAATTCCTCATTTTAAAATCAGAATTAAGTAGTTTTCTAATACCATTAGGCAGAATTCATTTAATACAGCAGCAGCAGTTCTAATGCATTCTAAGATACACAATTAAATTTAACAAATATTTTCACATTGTTTTCATTTCCAGTAGCCATTGAATTTTTAACCCAGGGCATTCTCCAAGGATTTCAACCACACATTTTTCACACATTTGTTTTCTAGTCACCGCTGCCTTGGTCTCATGAGCACTGAATTTCTTACTGCATGAAAGTATTTTTAAGAAGATGCACTTCAAGCTCAGTGATTGTTCTAGAGTAAAATTGTCTGCTGGTCCAGAGACAGAAGATCACAATTTTAAAAAAATGCTAAAAGACTTTAATCTTCCAGCTATGGATTCTGCCAGTAGTCTTTCAAGCAAATATTGTTCAAGTTCAGTAAATGAGAAGGGTCAAAATTAAATTCAAGCAGCAAAATTACTGAATGAATCATGATGCAAAATGGAAAATGTAATCTTTTAAAGAAAAAAAGAGATCTAAATGCCATTCAAGGATACAATCATGTGAGTTACTATTGGGAGAGATGCAGTAACTTTAGTGCATCTCTGCCCATGCAAGTAATTTAAGGAGCACAGTACAATTCTTTTAAACCATGGATCGCAGAATTTGCATGTAGCAAAGGTAAATGAAACTCAGCACTGATTCACCAAAGTATAAAGAGACCCAGCCTGGTGTAGAAGACGGACTCATATTAAGAAGATCTGGTTGCAGATAAACAATGAAGCACACGGTGTGATCTTGGGCCTGTGACTGTTTTTCAGTCTTACCTACTCCACAAGCTTGTTCCAAAGTTGAAATGGCAACCATTTAAAACAAACAAACAAACAAAAACACCTTGCTCATCTATTCTACTCTGGTCACTTTGAAGAAAGGGCAAGCAACAGTTAAATGTTTAGGAATAAATGGCTAAAATATTTTTATTTATTTACTTACTTAATACCCCATCCTTTCCCCCCATGCAGACCCAAAGTGCTCATAACATTCTCCTAACAACAACCCTCTGAGAGCATGAGAGTGTGTGACTGGCCTAGGGTCACCCATCAAGCTTCCACCGCAGAGTGGGAATTTGAACCTTCATCTCCAAGATCCTAGTCTGAAACTGTAGTGTTAAAGAACATAACATATGTGGAGAACTGTCAGGTTTTTGTCATTGATCTCTTACATTTTTGGCCCTAAGTCTGTGCCTATTTGTCTTGCATTATGATTGGAGGGTACATAGATTAAGACAGCATAGCCGCTGGTTATTTATCTTGGGAGAGGGGAGCTATTACAGTATTTTCCCCTGAGTCTGCAGGCCTGCCGATGCAACCACTCTTGCAAAAAACAACAACCCCGGTTGTCCTCCTAAATGTTGTGAGTTTTGTTCTAGAAACATCTATTGGGAAAGGAACACCTGAGACTCTGTTTTGGAGTGTGAATAAATGCCATCTGTCTCAGAACTTCCATGAAAGATTGCTGTGAATGAGTCCACATTTAACCCATGGTACTATGTGCTTTTTTCTGGCTAACAGGACTTGAAGGAAAAAGTTGGGTGGGTATGACTCCCAGCTGAAGAGTCATCCAGCTCTTTTAGATGTGCAGATAACCTAGCTAGAGAGAGAAAAGGAGTCACAAAAGTCACATCTCATTGGTGCTTAAAATGACCAGATGATCAAGTATCACTTCCCTTGAGAAGAGGAAAGGAAAGAGATTTACCATTAAGGAGTAGGAAGAAGGAAAGGATTATAAATACCCCTGACCACAAGAAAGGAGAGGGGGATCTTCTTTGTCTTCAAACACAGTGTTATCTCAGACATTAGCTGTTTTTCCAGTGGCAGTGATGACCACATGAAGGACAGCCTTATCAATGAATGATATCAAAATGACCTGATGTCAAGTCTTTCTTCTCCGGAGTTTCATGCCCCCAGACTGGCTTTGAAAGAGATAGCCTTGCTGCTGTATGCTGATGATTCACTTCTTATCTTCTGCACCAAGATTGGCCTGAACAGACTGCTGAGACATTTCTGAAACTATTGTCTAAATGAGGAGTTGTAAATAAACTATAACAAATCTAAAATCTTGTTTCTCCCCCTAAAAATGGCAAACTGGGCCTTTCTAAATGGGCTATAGCAAAATCAGACATTGAACAAGTCAAGAATTTCTGCTGCCAGGGGATTGTTTTTTCTTCAGACCTCTTCTAGTCTCACAAGCATAAGTTTGTGTTTTAATAAGATTAAGCCTGCTTCTGGAGCAATATCTCGCATCTTCTTTACAGGGGAGGAAGATATATTCTCAGTGCAATTCAGATGTTCAGCTCTAAAATAATAGCATAGTTACTATACAATGCCACTATATGGATTTTGGTGACCTCAGAATCTTTTGACCACCTCTTATGGGAGTCCTTTGCTGTGTCTCTGATGTATCCTCAGAGCTGAACTTTGCCAAAAAGTCATTGGAAGCCAGATCATGGCTCAGTGCTTTCAAGCTAAGGCTAAGGATTAGGAATGGGCACTATCAGGCTGACAGACTGAGGTTCATCATGAATTTTAGCTGATGTGGTTCGCAAAGTGATATTCATGAACTGAAGCACTACCACGAACTTTCACAAATTTTGTAGAAGTTTGTGGCAGTTTGTGAAGAGCAGAAAATGGGTTTAAATGGCTCTGAGCTAGCCTATCTCCTTTGTAGCACATCATCATCTGTCAATACTCTTGGATTCCTGTACTTTGGAAAATAGGCTCCCCACCGCCTGGCATCACCGTGGTGCGGGGGAGCAGATTTGCCGCCTCGCAGGGAGCGAGGCAGCAACAGAGCGTTCATTGGCCGGGCGAGGGGCGGGGCTAGCTCGATTAGAGCCGTTGCCCCGCTCCCGCCTCGGCTGTCCATTTTGCGCGCTCGTTTGGTGAAGAGCACGCTGGTTTGCGCTCCGTTGGGCCTGCTTCGACGGCGTCGGTGCCTGGGGGCTCGGTTTGTCGGGTCGGGGCTGTGGGGCGGTCAGCTGGCAGTTCGTGGGCCGGGAGGCTGAGATAGTCGGCTCTTCCCCCCCTCCCCCCTGGTATTCGTCGGCGGCGCGGCCGCAGGGGCGGAAAGGGAGTCGACGGCGAGATTGTCGGCTCTTCCCCCCCTCCCCCCCGGTCTTCGTCGGCGGCACGGCCGCAGGGGCGGAAAGGGAGCCGACGGCGGGGTTTTGTCTCGCCGCGGCGCTCTTTTTACCGCGGCGCTAACCCCCCCCACTGGTTTCCTAGGAGGCGTAGGGAGTCGGTGGCGCTGTTCCACCCCCCCCGTATTTGTTGGGAGGTTTTTTCGCTGGGATAAAGGAGTCCACGGCTGTGCTGCGGGTAGCGGCGGCGCACCCCCCACCCCCCAGCCTTTAATTTCGCGGTGGCTCGTGGCCCCCCCCCCCGGAGAGTGAGGGGGCGAGCAGGCGTCTGGGCCTCTATGGCCATATTGGTGGGTGGTTGGGGCGGTTAGTCATTCCTTCCTCCCCTGGACGGCTCGGCAGGCAGATATTCTTATCATAGGGCTTAGTAGCTGGGTGTTGGAGGGCCCCCCCACCCCCTTTCTGGGACAGTTTTTATCTGGCCCATCTTGGCAGTCTAGCCTGATCTCGTCAGATCTTGGAGGCTAAGTAGGGCCGGGCCTGGTGGGTTCTTAGAGGGGAGTCCACCGAGGTAGTCAGGGGTTGCTGCAGGAGAACAGACAGGAGAAAACCAGCTCTTAACGTCTCTTGCCTTGGAAACCCTATAGGGGTTATCATAAGCTGGTTGTAAGCCTTATTTTTCTTGCCAGTGCGGCGGCCATTTTGGTAAGGTCTCTTGGCCTGGCAGGTTATTCCTGGGATTGGCGGCCATTTCAGTGAGGTCTTTTGGGCCGCATGGTCGGGGGCCATTTTGGGTGAAGGCTGTGGCGGCCATTTTAGGTGTCTTACTATTTTATATCCCTGTGGGTGCATTAGGTGGAGGTGTTTGAACATACTAATTCACTTACGTTTCTTTTTGTTTGTATTGTCAATAGTTCATAGTTATGGCATCTGGGAAAGGTAAGGGCAAGGGCAAGCGCCCGGCCCCGAAAAGACCTCCGGCGAGGCCTGATCCTGTGGTTCCTTCCAGTGATGAGGAAGAGGAGGATGTGATAAACGTGGCCATTCTTCAGCGGCTGGAGGCGCTTGAGAAGGGACGGGGTATGCCAGCAGGTGGTTTGCCGGTTGACAAATCTGACAAGGTGTCTTTTCAAGCACAGGTGCTGGCACGGTTGGCCTTTCTGGAGGACAGGCAGGAGGCGGCGGCTTCAGGCCTGGTGGGTGCAGAGTCTAGCCAGCAGGGTCCTGGTGTAAGGGAGCAGCAGATGGCGCTTTACTCGCCTTCACAACCTACCGGAGGTAAGGAGTTGGCATTGGGTAGGCAGGGATCAACGTGGCCTTGGGGCCCAGGTGGCGAGAGTTCAGCCACTTTGCCCCTGCCGCATCCTGGCCAGCCTATGGGCCCGGCTTTTGAGCAGGGGGCCACTGCTTCCCAGATGCCACTGGCTCCTTGGCCTTCACATTCATTTTATGGCTCTCCTTCTGGGTGCCAGGGAGCTGGACCGTACTGGGGTTTTCCCCAGCCCAATGCAGGTTACCCTTATGTAGGCGGGTCAGCATATGATTCAGTTGCTGCTGGGGCGGTTCTGAGTGGTGACGCAGACCTACCTTTAGGTGACCATCTTTCAATGGCAACTAAAGATAAAATACTAAAAGGGGAGTTTGTAGATGTGTTTAGTCTACTTTACCGGGAACTGGAAAAAAAGGACAAGGATAATTTGGATGACAGGGAAAAGGAACGCCTGAAACGCCGGGTAGTAGATAGGACATGGGCCAACTGGTTTCCGGGCTTCCTAATCTACGCAGCAGTCATAGTGCGACACCAGCCGTGGAGGGCCTCTTCGATGCTCCAGTATTTGGACATCATCTACAAGGCCTATACGGACTTTCCGAGCCCGGCTTGGTCGCAATATGACGAGCAATTTAGGATGAGGGCAGCCATTAATCCGGCCATGCGATGGGACCGGATATGTTCTAACTTGTGGCTGCAAATCATGTCTCCGGCCAGGTCTGCTTGGGGTGAACGGTCTCATAGTGGCCATTCTGTTAAGAGGGTGCCAGTGCAGGCAGGTTTCCGCCCTGTGGCGGGGCAGGCGGTTCAACGTCGCCAGCTTTGCTGGGAGTTTTCTTCCCAGGGAACCTGTGGCCGTAAGTCATGCACCTTTAGGCATGAGTGCCCCTTGTGTGCCGGACCTCATCCTTTATCCAGTTGTCCACGGCCCAAGGGCCGTGGGGGGGGCAAAGGAGGCAAGTACTCAGGGGGGGAAAGCCAGGCAACCCCCCTGCTGATAAAGGGGCCTAGCCCGATTAAATTGGGAGTTCTGAGACGCTGGTTGCGTAGTTATCCAAGGATGGGCGATGGGGCCTACCTCTTGGAAGGGTTCACTGTCGGTTTCCGTATACCGTTTCAGGGGATGAGGGTTCCCTATTTGGCTAGCAATTTAAAGTCGGTTTTGGGCATGGAGGACATAGTTAGGGCCAAGATTGCCAAGGAGTGTCAGGAGGGCAGGGTTTTGGGCCCGTTTGTTAGTCCACCAGTGGCCAATTTAAGAGTTTCCCCTTTAGGTGTAGTTCCAAAGAAGGCTCCTGGTGAGTTTCGCCTCATTCATCACCTGTCCTACCCTCAGGGGGGGGTCGGTGAATGATGCCATCCCAGATGATTTATGCTCCGTCAAATACACTTCCTTTGATCAGGCCATGCGGGTGGTTCGCCTTTGTGGTGTGGGAGCTGAGTTGGCTAAATGTGACATTAAATCAGCCTTCCGGCTCCTCCCGGTGCACCCTGAGGATTTTGAGCTGCTCGGATTTGCCTTTGAAGGAAACTTTTACATGGATAGGGCTCTACCCATGGGATGCTCGGTGTCCTGTTCTGCTTTCGAGAGGTTCAGTTCGTTTTTGGAATGGGCCTTGAGAACCAGGACGGGTCTCTGTAGTACTGCCCATTATTTGGACGATTTTCTTTTTGCGGGCAAGAGGGGTTCCGGTCAGTGTCGTTTTCTGCTGGACAGTTTTGTCTACCTGGAGGATGAGCTGGGTGTCCCTCTTGCTCAGGAGAAAACTGAGGGCCCGACATCCACATTGACGTTTTTAGGTATTGAGATTGATACGGTTAGTTTGAGCTGCAGATTACCGCGAGAAAAATTGGAAGCATTGAAGGCGCGGGTTAGCTCTGTTAGGTCCCTTAAAAGAGTCACACTCCTGGAGTTGCAGCAGTTGGTAGGTCACCTCAACTTTGCATGCAAAGTTGTGGCACCAGGTAGGGCATTTGTGAGGAGGTTATGCGATTTAATGAGAGGCCTCCGGCTCCCACACCATAGGACCAAGGTCTCCAAAGGGATGAGGGAGGACCTTTTTGTTTGAGAACAGTTTCTGGACTCGTTCAATGGGGTCTCTCTGTGGTGGGACGAGCTCTTGTTGGAGGCTGAGCTTCAGATCTCATCTGATGCGGCCGGCTCTTCCAGTTACGGAATTTATTTTAGGGGGCATTGGTGTGCCGGGGACTGGCCTAAAGATTGGTTTCGGGCAGGTTGGGTCAAGGACCTCACCTTCCTGGAGTTTTTTCCAATTGTCGCAGCGGTGTGGATTTGGCCAGCCGATTTGGCTAATAGGACTGTCCATTTCTGGTGCGACAACCAGTCCATGGTTCATGTCATCAATTCCCTTACATCTAAATCCCCTAGGGTCATGGCCTTGGTTCGGGCTTTCACGTTGCAGTGCCTTAAATTTAACATCTTGTTTAGGGCCAGACACGTCCCGGGGGTCGCTAATGGGATCGCTGACGCTCTCTCTCGCAAACAGATGGAGAGGTTTCATCAGCTGGCTCCAGAGGCCGACCTGCTCCCGGCACGGATGCCCACAGAGGTGTGGGGGATTGGAGGGCTGAGGCCGACAGGGCAATGAGCCTGGCACTCACCCCTTCTACCAGGAGAGCTTACCTGAAGGCCGGTAAGCAGTTTCTGTCCTTCAGGGCGGGAGCGGGTTTGCAGCAGGTCTGGCCTATTCCTGTGTCACACCTGATGCAATTTTGTGTGGCACTACGAAATGGTGGCCTTTCAGCTCACACAATCAGAGGCAAGCTGTCTGCGCTGGCTTTTGCCAGTAAGGCCTCGGGTCACAAGGACACCATGGGTGACTTCCGTCTCTGGAAGATGCTTGAGGGGTGGTCTCGGGAATCAATTAGGGCAGTTGACACTAGGGAACCTTTGACACCCACGGTCCTGAGAGGGCTGGAGGGCCAGTGGCCTTCTTGTTGTAGTGACAGCTACGAGGTGGGCCTGTTTCATGCCGCTTCGCTGACCGCCTTTTTTGGGGCACTCAGGATTAGCGAACTGGTGGCAGGCTCTCGGGCTGATGTTTCCGGTGCAGCTTTGGAGCTTAGGGACGTATCAATCATTAATTTTCAGCTACGGATTAGGTTGTGGAGATCTAAAACTGATCAGAGGGGTAAGGGGAGTGTGCTGGAACTAGGGTCTAGTTCGGAGTCAGCACTGTGCCCAGTCGCCGCCATGAGGCGGTACCTGACACTTCGGGGTGATGGCCCGGGCTATTTATTTCGGCATAGTGACAGCACCCCTCTTACGAAGTTCCAGTTTTGGACCGTGACTCGGAAGGCCTTGATCCGGCTGGGTCTGGGCGGTGTTCGTTTTTGCTCCCATTCTTTTCGAATTGGGGCAGCCTCGACTGCTGCCGCAATGGGGTACCCTGATAGGAAAATACAGAGGATCGGGCATTGGAAATCTGGATGCTATAAGAGTTACGTTAGGCGTTGTACCTTGTAAGTCGTTGTAGTTTCATTCAGACGTTTGTTAATAAAGTTCTTTTTACAGGTGCTGCAGGCCGTGAGACAAGACGAAGGGTCATAGTCTGCGGCCACAGCATGGTCTTTTGGGCGGCTCATCGGGCGAGGAGAACATCTTTCGGCTCCCAGCTTGGCCTCAGCGAAGTGGCGACAGTTGAGTGGTTGGGGAGGAGGGGCATGAGATGGCCGGTGCTCCTCCCGTTGTTGTTTGAGGAGAGGCGGCCCCCCCCCCTCATATGCTAGTCATACACCTGGGGGGCAACGATTTGGGTTTGGTCAAGGGCGTGGCCCTTGTGATGCAGGCCAGGGCTGATTTGGCACTGATCAGGTCACGGTGGCCTGGTGTGCAGATAGTATGGTCTGCCATGCTCCCCCGTCTGGTTTGGAGGCATGCCGGTGACCCCAGGTGTATGGACAGGGCTAGGCGTAATGCTAACAGCCAACTTCGCACGGCCATGGAGTCCGGGTTGGGTCTCTTTTTGCCGCACCCAGGCATACAGGTCAGGTTCCCGGACCTGTATCACCCTGATGGGGTGCACCTTTCAAACAGGGGCAATGGGTTATTTTTAGAGGACTTGCAGCACGGGATTCGGATGGCTCTCGGTTGCCGTGTGGGGTAGCAAAGGCCAAAGCAGAGGCTTGGATTTGCATGTGGTAGGTTTATGCAAGCAAGAAAATGGAACTGGTGGGTGCCTCACGGCATATCCCTGTTGGGAACAGGAGGTCATCAGGAACCACCTTAGGGCCTTGCGGTCTGGGGAGGTGAATGGTGATCACCTCTGGGAACCTCTCAGACTAGGCTCCTCCCTGAAGGTCTGTGCAGCCTCAGGGGTAGGCGCCCCTGGGAGGGGATGCCAGTATGCTGGGCCGCCGGTTACGAGCCAGAATCTCACTGGGTCAAGACTGGGGCTAGGTTACCTGCCCATTACAAGGGCAAGGAGGCTGTGTCTGGGAAGACGCCTGCCTTGCCTGTTCCTGTGCTTGCTTAGTTTACCCGTTGCTGCATGTTCTGTTTAAATAGTTAATAAAGTGGCCCTTGTTTGATTCCAAACCTGTTGTCTGTCTCGTTATTTCATGCTGGGGTGGCAATAGGCTCCCCGCCGCCCGGCATCGCCGTGGCGCAGGGGAGCAGATTTGCCGCCTCGCAGGGAGCGAGGCAGCAACAGAGCATTCATTGGCTGGGCGAGGGGCGGGGCTAGCTCGATTAGAGCCGGTGCCCCGCTCCCGCCTCGGCTGTCCGTTTTGCGCGCTCGCCCACCCACCCGCCCTGGTTGCAGTGTAGGCTGAGGCTGGTCGCCTTTGGGGGCCGGGTAGGAATTTTTTACACCCCTTCCTGTTTGGCGTTTGGATGTGGTGTTTTTTCGCCTACCTTACACTGTTGCTAGTGGTTAAGGGTATAGATGGTGGTCGGGTATTAATTAGTATGGTCACTTGGTAGGTTTATGCAAGCAAGAAAATGGAACTGGTGGGTGCCTCACGGCATATCCCTGTTGGGAACAGGAGGTCATCAGGAACCACCTTAGGGCCTTGCGGTCTGGGGAGGTGAATGGTGATCGCCTCTGGGAACCTCTCAGACTAGGCTCCTCCCTGAAGGTCTGTGCAGCCTCAGGGGTAGGCGCCCCTGGGAGGGGATGCCAGTATGCTGGGCCGCTGGTTACGAGTCAGAATCTCACTGGGTCAAGACTGGGGCTAGGTTACCTGCCCATTACAAGGGCAAGGAGGCTGTGTCTGGGAATGACGCCTGCCTTGCCTGTTCCTGTGCTTGCTTAGTTTACCCGTTGCTGCATGTTCTGTTTAAATAGTTAATAAAGTGGCCCTTGTTTGATTCCAAATCTGTTGTCTGTCTCGTTATTTCATGCTGGGGTGGCAAAGCATGGTGGGATTCTTTGCTGAATCTTGGAAATAATGTAATGCACATTTACAAAATGTTAGCATAATTAATACAAAGAGATGCACACTATGTATCATGCATATATACCCATTTTGCCATGGCCTAATGAATTTTATCCTGGGCCAGCTTCCTGGAGAATGCCATTTCTTAGGTTTAAAATGGACATGACACAAAAGATTATGATTGCCTGTGGGTTTTTTTAAACCTAATTAGTATTTCTAAAGCTGCAATTAACTCTGTGTGAGATAGAATACAGTCAAGTATCACTACCCATCACACACACACACACGCACGCTAGATGCCACTTTGGAGTGTTAAATTGTGGATCAGGAATAAGTGGAAAGGGCTAAATATCTTTTTTATCCAGAAACTTTCAGTTTCTTCAAAGAAGCTAACTATAGTTGCTAACTGGTTTTATAATAATGTGGACAGAACTTTGGTGTCACATCTATTTTGGCCCCTTCTCTATCTGCATCTGTGAGCATAATTTCATATCTCTCTCTCTAACTCCTCCTCAGCAATGTCTCCCCCCATCCCACACTTATCCTGCCTTTCCCTGTATTCAACCTTCCCATCTGTCTTCTAGCTCTTTCCCCATTTGCTCTGGCATGCCCAGCTGTTGATGCAACTACTGGAGATGTGCTAATTATTTCATATTGCTCTGAAGACACCTTGAAATTTATATATTTGTAGATCAGTGTGTCAAATGGAATGAGTCCAAATATGGAATACATTTCAATGCCAAATTAAAGATACTAAAACATGTTTTTGGTCACAACATTAATATTTTTTTTCCATCAGGAGGGCAGGATACCTAAACTCCTACAGAACCATCTGAAGTAGGTTGCATTACCAAAGTAAGGCACATCACTTCTGTCTTGACTGGTCTGAGATTATATGGGCTCATTGCTTTGCTGTCTGTCCAAGCTTAGGAATGTGTTTTTCAAACCATACAAACATTTAATTGTGCCATTACTGAGCAGTTTCTGAAAGCTTTGGCAATGGCATGAGGAAATGTTTATGCATATTGGAAAATCTGCCTTGGGCATGCAGGTAGCATTCTTATGACAGCTTCATCTCATACCCACACTCAGCCCACATGCCCTCTAGATATCAGCACATCGCAGAGCCACAATAAAACTCATATAACTCTAAACACACCTTGTTCAATGCTAATAAGAACAGTTTCTGCTTTGAACAGATTGTTTATTTATACAGAAGAATTATGTTCTAAGGTGAGAGGTATAGATACCAAAATAATTGTAGCAATAAAGGATCTAAAGTGGCTTCGTATGAAGTCTGAACTTTGCAACCGATCATTAAGATGTGCGTAATAAAGCTGCTACTTGCCTAGAGGTCCTCTTTTGTCTGTTCGGGTAACTACCCATCTGGTGAACTAAAAACATTTCCAAAATTAGCACTGATGGAAATGATCTTTAGAAACTGAACTATGGTCACAGTCAACATATCATGGCTCCGTTGGTGCAGTTTACATCAAGAGATGAATCACAAAAAATAAAAGTATGTAACATAATATTAAAATATTGGCTAGCATTCTGTTTATAGCATGATGGTAACTACTGAACCTCACCCTAGAAGCTCTAACCAGAAACCAGCTGCAGCTTCAAACATTATCTGGCTGGCCTTGACCAGAGTCAGGCCCTTTTCCACCCTGGCCCCAGCCTGGTGGAACTCCGCTGAGTGACATCCGTGCCCTGGCTGTTCTATTAAAGTTTTGCAGGGCATGTAAATCAGAGATGTTTCACCAGGCCAGGTTGAGGCCAGCGACGGTTCTTTGCATCTGCCTGGCACCCCCCCCCCCCCCATGACTGAATGCTAGCACTGCCATCTTTTTTTAAAAAAAAAATGTTTAAATGTTTCAGAATGTTTTAAATATTGTGGTTTTAATGGTTTTAACTTATTTTATGTTGTAACAAACCAAATTGTTGTGAACTGTTCTGAGCCCCGTGCAAGTGGGGAAGGGCGGTCAAAAAACCCACCTAATTTAATAAATAAATAATATAACAATGTCCCAGTTGACCAATATGTGGTTTATATTGACCAAAGCTATTGCATGTCACCAGTTAAACAGATCTGAATTATCCCTGGATGAATGTACTGGCAGTAACAAGCTACTGTGCTGTTAGTACTTGCACTATCTGAATGTTTGGATAAACAAGAAGGCGGATTCCTGCTGTGTTTGACAGTATACAGTCAGCCATTCCCCTTGTAGGGTTGCCAGCCCCCAGGTGGGAGTGGGAGATTCCCTCATTTTGCAGCCTCCTCCATCATGTCGGGGACATTGCATGTGGTAATGTCACCCCACCCCCACTCCCAGAGAGCTCCCTCCTACCCCCCCCCCCAGTGAGGAAGTAAGACTTGGCAACCCTATCCCCTTGAGACAGTTGATGAGACTGTAAGCAGTTGTTTGAATTCTACCATCTTTGAGGAAAGGAGAGTGTAGCCTCTCTGACTATTTAGCAGCCTCAAGTGGAATGGGCAACTGTTAAACAGCATTATGCAAGATAAACAAATGAAACTTTGGTGAAGTGGTTAGGAGTGTGGACTCTAATCTGGGAAAACCGGGTTTGATTCCCCACTCTTCCACATGCAGCTGCTGGTGTGATCTTGAGTCAGTCACAAGTTGTTTCAGAGCTGTTGTCTCAAGGGCAGTTCTCAGGAGAGCTCGCTCAGCCCCACCTATTTCACAGAGCATCTCTTGTGAGGTGGGGAAGGGAAAGGGATTGTAAGCCACACTGAGACTCTAGGTAGTGAAGGGTGGGGTATAAATCCAGTCTCTTCTTCTTCTAGTAGCAGCATAGAAATATCTCAAAAGCAGCTCTATAGATTTCCAACTGTTACAGAAGCTTAAAAGCAGGAAGGGAACCCTCTTAAGAATTTAACAATCAGGTATCTGATAAGGGGTTGTACCTTAAAGCTTGAGAGAATAAAATTTCTTTGCTTTGCACTTATAAAATTTCAAGTTGACATCAGGTAAGCTTCTGCAGAGATGGATGCCCCCAGTCTAAGAAACAGAAAATTCCCTGTATCTGGTACATATTGACTCAGTCAGTAAGGACACACACAGTGAATGCGACTTAAGAATATTTTAACTGCTGCACAGATTCATCCAAGAGAAAGCATTCCTTCAGCTATCCTGAGCCAAGCTCATATATAATTTTGTAGGCAATAGCTAGCACTTTGAACTAGAGGAGGAAAACCTTCAACATTTGCTTAGGGTACCAATTCTGCAGTCCTAAACAATCAATGGAAGGGTGTAACTCTGTTTAGGATTGCACTGTAATGTCTGAGGTAGACCCGTGCATAACAATTGAGACATAGTATACCTTATCAAATGTGAATTCTCCCTATGGAGGGGGAAATGATTTATCCTCTCATGGACAGGATTCTGGCATTCTTACATTTAAAAATAAGAAAGGGCCCTAGCAAACAGAATAAAAAAGCAGCTCACCACATAGTGTGGAGAAAATGGTTCAGAATAGTACTGCAAAAAATGAGCGTGTGCTCTCATCAAATTGACCGTTCATTCAGCACTAAGGTTAAAAGGCACGTTACTGACATTTGGAGATAATACTAAAATGAGGATGAGTCACATGGACAGAAAATAACATTAGGAGACATCTTGAGAAATACATGATAAATATGTAGGGAGAAATAACCCTTAATAAGCATATTAGCCATGAAGATGACTACAGAGGGAATTGATAGCAGTCTTCAAGTACTTAAAAGGTTTAAATGCCAGTGAGGTAGAGAAATTATGTTGGATGGAACAAAGACATAAAACTTAGGATAATAGGATGAAAGTCAAAAAAGAAAAGCTCACACTGAATAGCAGAAACAACCCCCTGACTAGAAGATTTATGAGGCTTTGAAATAATGTCCCCAGAGCCGTAGAAAATGTCTCATCTCGACGTACATTTCAAATTTCACTTGACAAAAACGCAAATAAATGTACAGCAGGGAACTACCCTATATTATCAAGGAGCTGTAGCATGGGGCTGAAAAGTTCTATCAAAGACTTTAAAGTGGTGCCTGAATCTCCATGGTGAAATGAGAGCAATCATTCTTTTTCCACCTTACCTTTAAACATTTGTCATCAGAACCTGCAAGCACTGTCACCAATATCCAAGCATCTTGCGATGTTTTGGATCTTTACTGACTTCAGTGGTGACTGAGGATTAACAAAGTCAAGGCCTTATGCGTTATTCCTCTGAGACTGGCTGCACAGGTACATGGGCTCATGGTTCATGGGCACAACAGCCTGTTAGAATGGGATTGAAGGGCCAAGTCTGCTACAAAAACAGGGGGAAAGTGTTCTCTTACTAACATTATCATTTCTAACTAATCATTTCTAACTAAATCATTTCTAACTAAAATAATTTCTAACTAAAAAAAAACATGACTGTGACCATACCTGGGCCTAAAAATGAAGACTAGTGAGCTAGGAGAAGAAATTGAGGGGTTCAGGGATATTAGTAATAATAAATTAGTAAAAAAAAATCTCACTATTTCTCTAAAAGAGTCAAGGAGTATTCAAGGAGTATAAGCTCTATAGACAGAGCAGAGATGGACATGTTGGGGGAGGAGTTGCTCTGTATATCAAAGAGTGCATAGAGTCAAATAAGCTAGAACACATTAGAGGAGTGGACAGAATCATTATAAATGGAGATACTATGCCCCAAAGCTTACTTAAAGACAGAAGTATACTATTGCTCACCTAATCAAACCCTTTGATCACAATATGGAAAAGGAAATGAGGGAGGTGATTAAAGCAGATAATATTGTGATACTGAGTGACTTCAGCTACCTTGGATTGGATAAACAAGACCTGGTGTGAGATGTAGCTGTCCTTGTGCCAAATGGGACCATAAGAAGAGAAGAAGAAGAAGAAGAAGAAGAAGAAGAAGAAGAGGTTGGATTTATATCCCGCCCTTCAATCACTTGGAGTCTCAGAGCGGCTTACAAACTCCTTTCCCTTCCCCTCCCCACAACAGACACCCTGTGAAGTAGGTGGGGCTGAGAGAACTCTTTCCCAAGCTGTCCTTGAGGGAACAGCTGGTACAGAGCTATGGCTTGCCCAAGGTCATCCAGCCAGGTGCAAGTGGAGGAGTGGGGAATCAAACCAGGTTCTCCCAGATTAGAGTCCGCGCACTTAACCACTACACCAAACTGGCTCTCATAATGCTATCCATGTTAATGGAAAGTAATCACAAAAGTCCAAAACAGTAAAATTTGATTTCAAAAGAAGTACCTTTACAAAAACAAGGGGACTAGATAGATGGCTTTAAAAGAGGATTAGACATATTCATGGAGGATAGGCCTATGGTGACTAAAGCGAACCTCCTCAAACAGAGGCAGTCGATTTCTCCAATAGTCTCACCTTTCTCTCTTGCTTTTCTTGCATGCAGCTCATCTAGAGCAAGAGCAAAGCAGTAGTTAGGGTGCTGGAACAAGATGAAACAATCTTTCCCACTCTTAATTTCCCTCTCTTTATTTTGTGTGATTCCTTGTTTCCACACATTTCTCATTCATTTCTGTCTCCCTTTACCTAATTTTCCATGTGCCATTCCCCTTTTCACTTCTTCATCTCAAGATCTTCTCATCTCTATCCTGCTTGGTGACAGAATGTATTTAAGAGTAGTATAGTAGCAAACCTTTGTTAATATTATGAACAAAAGGCAGTGGGTTTGCTGGGCTTCCACCCTCCCACCCCCACTTGGTCTGTGAGTCTGTGCTTGACATCAGCTGGCATTGCAACAATGGCACTGAGTTTGCTGGGCACTGTATATTGCACTTGTTCTGCTGGGCTTCCAAGAATGCCCCCCACCTTCAGTTTGTACTGCAGAGATTCTCTGGTTTGACTTTAGTCCTTTGGAAACAATGGAGGCACCTTCTTTGGGAGGTAGTATGTTTCTTATCATCCAGTCTGGTGAAGCCTGTATACACTATTTTGTGATGCTCTGATTAGTGTTAGTAAAGTTAGTACAAAGTCAGACTTCTGGCTCTCAAAAATGCCTCATAGATGTTTAGAATGGTCAGCTCTTGGGCTTCAAAATGGAGAACAGAAGCCCTCCCAAGTGCCTGCTCAGAACACAGCTGACTTATGGTGACCCTGTAGGATTTTTAAGGCAAGATATATTTGGAGATGTTTTGCCATTGCCTGCCTCCATGTCAGCCCTGCTTAGCTTCTGAGATCTGGTGTGATCTGGCTATTCTGGGGCTTTCCAGGTCAGGGATAGGCTGAGAGTAATGTGACTGGCCCAAGGTCACCCAGCAAGCTTCCATGGCATGAGTGGAAATTCGAATCTGGATTTCCCAGCTCCTAGTCCAACACTTTAACTACTATACCATGCTGGCTTTCATGATGGAATAACATGTTCAAATTTATTTTTTTACTGGCTTGAGTATACATACAAAGTTAAATAAAATAATTTATTTCACTGTCTGTGTTTCTTTCCTGGCCATTGAAACAAAGTTTGGGTCCAGTGGCACCTTTAAGACCAAACTTTGTTCTGCTGCTTCAGACCGACATGGCTACCCACCCAAATCTATTCATTTTATTTCATGATTACCATAGAAAATAATTTTGTCATATAGAGTAGGGGCCCTGACCTGGATAGCCCTAGCCTAGTCTGATCTTGTCAGATCTAAGAAGCTAAGTAGGGCCGACATAGAGGCAGGCAATGGCAAACCACCTCCAAACATTTCTTGCCTTTAAAACCTATGGGGTCACCATATGTCTTCTGTGACTTGACAACAACAAGAAATAGAGAAGGGGTTCTTAAAAAAAATCTGCCTCAGGCACCAAATAGGCCACTGATGCTTTCAAAAAGCAAAACATTAATACCCACATAGAAGTCCAGGATCACAGGCACAGCTGTCCAGCTCTTTCCCCCATTGATATGGATCTTCATATGTCTAGTGAGCCAGTTTGGTGTAGTGGTTAAGAGCACGGACTCTAATCTGGGAGAACTGGGCTTGGTTCCCCACTCCTCCAAATGCAGCTGCTGGTGTGACCTTGGGTCAGTCATAAGTCCTTTCAGAGCTGTTCTCTCAAGGACAATTCTCAAGAGAGCTCTCTCAGCCCCACCTACCTCACGGGGTGTCTGTTGTGAGGAGGGGAAGGGAAAGGGATTGTAAGCCACACTGAGACTTCTTCGGGTAGTGAAGGGTGAGGTATAAATCCAGCTTCTTCTAGTGCCCAGTGTCGAGAAATTTCCCCTATTCATCTATTATTTGATATTCATTAGTTGTCACAGTGGAAACCACTTTAACTGTTGTGTCAACTAAAGAAGATTTATGGGATTAAGTTATCCAGTTTATATTTTTCCTCAAATAGATCCTTTGCCTTCCCCCATTTTATATAGGCAATACCATGGAAGTGCCTGTGTGAGTGCAAAGCATCCCTGAAATCTGCTAGCATCTGTACAGGCTTTCTGAATTTGCAAAATCATTTTTTTACAGAATAATTTAGTCCTAAACCATGTTTTACTGCCCTATTTTTTTAAAAAAAAAAATCCATTTCCACTATGTGTTTTTATAACATTTCTGACTCTAATTTATGCTGACACTCTTTAACAGCCCTGAATAGACAAGTGACAAAAAAGGAAGGTTTTCTTTGTATTCTGCCATTTAAATTGCTCCTCGATGCAGCGTATTGGGAATGGTGCTGATAACCTTCTTCAGACTGAACAATAAGTAACTTGTGACTCTAAAAACCATATTTCAGCTAGCTAAATCGTGTCAGTGGAAATAAATTTGTACATGGTTGGCGAAGTATGATGTCTATTGTGAGACAGATGCAGTTTGAAGCCTTTAAAAAAATAAGGAGAGAAGAGTCTTTTTGTTCTTTATTGATGGGCCAACCCAACCATAAAAGATGCATTTCCTCTTATTTATCATTTCATTCTTCTGATTATTAGCAACACAGTGAAGTGGCACCATACAAATGCTAATTTGTGTATACTCTCAAAGCTAGGTGGATAGGCTGTTGCAAAGCATACCATGCAGATGATTTTAAGCCAAAAAACAACAAAAAGGTGCTGTTGATAAATGACGGCTGAAAATGGAAGCTTATCTTTAAAAAACATTGAAACAGAGTAAAAAGTATGAGGCAAAAAATGGCAATACAAATGAATAGCTAGACCAATTTAAAAGTGGGGAGGAAATGAAAGATAGTATCCTGGCCTCCATAGAAACATTAAAAGCAGCCTTTAGAAATGGTCAATACAGTCAGCTTTCAAGTAATGTGGTAATGTTCATATAGCCCAATGAAGTATAATGGGGGGAATACACTAGAACCAAACAAACATTGGTAATTGCAGTTATTTCTGTGAATCCTAAACAATTTCAGTAGAACTCATTCACTATATCTGTATCTGGGTCATTAAAAACACACACCCTTATTTGAATGTTTTCAGAGTTATAGAATTTCAAATTATTGTATGAACTGCATTTTGGGGATTTTAATTTTGAGACAGCACAAATAGCCTAAATAAATGTCCATAAAATACTTGTCCATATGATCTTCGGTCATATGAACATTGTAGGACAGATAGAAGAATAGCTCTTACTGGAGATGGAGGACTTAACTAGCATTGTATTTACTTCAAGGAACATATCTTAAAATTATAAGAAACATATGAAATGATTGCAGATGTGTTTCAAAAATGTTGGTTGATTAACTTAACAAATATGGTTAATTCATTCTTCAGCATTCTCACGCTGATATATGAAAGAAGGCTGAACTACTCAGTAGTCTACTGCTATGGAGGAGAAATAAATCAGGTCACATATCCAAGCATTAAGGACAATTTGGATAACATTAATGAATTCAAAATCTTGACGATGGTTTTCACACACACTAAATAACACAATTTCAATCCACTTCCAGTGCAGTTTGCAACAAGATTTTGCTGTGTGAAATGGCAAGATCCACTTGCAAATGGTTGCTGAAGTGGATTGAAACTGAATTATTAGCATGTATGAAAGGTCTCTTCAAATGATCTCAAAAGTCCATGGTATTAGAATAATATAGCTTGACTCAGGATGGCACAATGAGTCTCCCATCTCATTAGCATCTAACAAATTGCTGTAGGATTTCTGTTCACCATTAGATAAATGTGTCCATCAGGGAACAATACATGTGCTGCCCCTTCTTCTTTCAACCATAGCAGGAACAGAAGAAGGCTCTTTTTTGGGTTCTCCTTTCTTTTCACCTTTCTGTTCATGTCTTTCTTAGAAGTCAATCTTGCCAGCACAACAATGGGCTCCCGACAGCCCGGCACAGCCGTGGCGTCGAGGGAGCCAGTTTGCCGCCTCGCACAAAGCGAGGCAGCGGCAGAAGCTTCAGCACGCGTTGCATGCCAGGCGGGGGCAGGGCTTGAGGGAGAAGAGCTTTTGCCCCGCTCCCGCCTATGCAGATCGCTGGCATACGATATGGTGGCGGCAGGGGCAGTGCCGGGTGGCGATGCAGACCTGCCTTTGGGAGATCACCTTTCTATAGCCACTAAAGAAAAGATTCTTAAAGGGGAATATGTATATATATTTGGCTTGCTCTATCGTGAGATAGAGAAAAAGGATAGGGATAATTTGGATGAGCGAGAGAAAGAACGCTTGAAGTGTCATGTGATAGATAGAACGTGGGCAAACTGGTTCCCTGGTTTTCTCATCTATGCAGCTGTCATTGTGCGACACCAACCTTGGAGGGCTTCTGCGATGTTCCAGTACCTGGACATAATTTACAAGGCCTTTACAGACTTTCCAAACCCGGCCTGGTCGCAATATGACGAAGAGTTTAGGATGAGGGCGGCCATTAACGCGGCCATGCGGTGGGACAAGATTTGTTCCAACCTGTGGCTGCAAATCATGTCTCCTGCCAGGTCTGCTTGGGGTGAGCGGTCTCATAGTGGCCACTCAGTTAAGAGGGCACTGGTGCAGTCAGGTTCCCGCCCTGTGGTGGGGCAGGTGGTTCAACGACGCCCACTTTGTTGGGAGTTTTCTTCCCAGGGAACTTGTGGTCGTAAGTCATGCACCTTTAGGCATGAGTGCCCCTTGTGAGCAGGACCTCACACTTTATCCAGTTGTCCAAGGCCCAAGGGCCATGGGGGAGGTAAGGGAGGCAAGCGCCCAGGGGAGGGGAACCACACAACCCCTCTGCTGATAAAGGATCCTAGCTCAATTAAATTGGGAGTTTTGAAACGCTGGTTGCGTAGTTATCCGAGGATTGGCGATAGGGCCTACCTCAGAGAGCCAGTCTGGTGTAGTGGTTAAGTGTGCGGACTCTAATCTGGGAGAACCGGGTTTGATTCCCCACTCCTCCACTTGCACCTGGCTGGATGACCTTGGGCAAGCCGTAGCTCTGTACCACCTGTTCCCTCAAGGACAGCTTGGGAAAGAGTTCTCTCAGCCCCACCTACCTCACAGGGTGTCTGTTGTGGGGAGAGGAAGGGAAAGGAGTTTGTAAGCCGCTCTGAGACTCTTAAGTGAGTGAAGGGCGGGATATAAATCCAATCTCTTCTTCTTCTCTTCTTCTTCTCTTCTCTTAGAAGGGTTTACTGTTGGTTTTCGCATACCTTTTCAAGGGGTGAGGGTCCCCTATTTGGCGGGTAATTTAAAGTCAGTTTTGGGCATGGAGGCCATAGTTAGGGCCAAGATTGCTAAGGAATGTAAGGAGGGTAGGGTTTTAGGCCTGTTTGTTAGTCCGCCGGTGCTCAATTTAAGAGTTTCACCTTTGGGTGTAGTGCCTAAAAAGACACCGTGTGAGTTTCACCTCATTAATCACCTGTCCTACCCTCGGGGAGAGTTGATGAATGATGCCATCCCAGGTGAATTATGTTCCGTCAAATACACTTCTTTTGATCAGGCCATGCGGGTGGTTCACCTCTGTGGTGAGGGGGCCCAATTGGCTAAGTGTGATATTAAGTCTGCCTTTTGGCTCCTCCCGGTGCACCCAGAGGACTTTGAGCTTCTCGGATTTTCCTTTGAAGGAAAATTTTATGTGGATCGGGCCCTGCCCATGGGCTGCTCTGTGTCCTGTTCTGCTTTCGAAAGGTTCAGTTCCTTTTTGGAATGGGCTTTGAGATCCAGGATGGGTTTTTGCAGTACCGCCCATTATCTTGATGATTTTCTTTTTGTTGGCAAGAAGGGTTTGGGACAGTGTCGTTTTCTGCTTGACAGTTTTGTCTACCTGGCTGATGAGCCGGGTGTCCCTCTTGCTCAGGAAAAGACTGAGGGCCCGACCTCCACTTTAACGTTTTTAGGTATTGAGATTGATACTGTTAGTTTGTGCTGTAGGCTACCCCAGGACAAATTGGATGCATTACGGATTCGGGTTAACTCTGTTAGGTCCCTGTCACGGGTCACTCTCTTAGAACTGCAGCAGTTGGTAGGTCACCTCAACTTTGCATGCAGGGTTGTGGCACCAGGTAGGACATTCGTGAGGCTCTGTGACTCAATGAGAGGCCTCCGTCTCCCACACCATAGAACCAAGGTCTCCAAGGGGATGAAGGAGAACCTCTTTGTATGGGAGCAGTTTCTGGGCTCATTCAATGGGGTCTCTCTGTGGCAGGAGGAGCTCCTGCTTGAGGCGGAGCTTCAGATTGCATCGGATGCAGCTGGCTCATCAGGTTATGGGGTGTACTTTAGGGGGCACTGGTGCGCTGGGGACTGGCCTAGGGATTGGTTTCAGGGTTGCAGCAGTGTGGATTTGGTCCACTGATTTAGCTAATAGGACTGTCCACTTCTGGTGTGACAACCAGTCCATGGTACATGTCATCAACACCCTTACGTCGAAATCTCCCAGGGTTATGGCCTTGGTACGGGCTTTCACTTTGCAGTGCCTCAAGCTTAACATCTTGTTTAGAGCAAGACATGTTCCGGGGGTTGCTAATGGGGTCGCTGACGCTCTCTCTCGCAAACAGATAGAGAGGTTTCATCAGCTGGCTCCGGAAGCCGACCCGCTCCTGGCACAGATGCCCGATGAGGTGTGGGGGATTGGAGGACTGAGGCTGACAGGGCTATGAGTTTGGCCCTTGCCCCTTCCACCAGCTGCAGCCATGGGGTACCATGCTAGGGAGATACAGCGGATCGGGTGTTGGAAATCTCGGTGTTATGAGTTATGTGAGGCATTGTACTGTGTAAATCTTTTTAGGCTTCATTCGGGACATTGTTAATGAGCTCTTTTTACAGGTGCTGCTGGCCAAGAGACGAGACGAAGGATCCTAGTCTGCGGCCACAGCATGGTCTTTTGGGCAGCTCATCAGGTGCGGAGGACGTCTGTTGGTTCCCAGCTCGGCCTCAGCGAAGTGGCGATGGTTGAGTGGTGGGGGAGGAGGGGCATGAGATGGCCAGCGCTCCTCCCATTATTGTTCAAGGAGAAGCAGGGTCCTCCTCCTCATGTTTTAGTCATACACCTGGGGGGCAACGATTTAGGGCTGATCAAGGGTGTGGCCCTTGTGTTGCAGGCCAGGGCCAATCTTGCAATGATAAGAGCAAGGTGGCCCGGGGTGCAGATTGTGTGGTCAGCCATGCTCTCCCGCCAGGTGTGGAGGCATACCGGTGACCCCAGGTGTATGGATAGGGCTAGGTGTAATGCTAATAGTCAACTTCATACGGCCATGGAGTCCGGATTGGGTCTCTTTTTACCGCACCCTAACATATGGGTCGCATTCCCAGACCTGTATCGCCCTGATGGGGTGCACCTCTCAGACAAGGGCAATGGGATATTTTTAGAGGACTTGCAGCACAGGGTTCGGATGGCACTCGGTTGCTGTGTGGGGTAGCAAAGGCCAAAGCAAAGGCTTGGCTTTGCATGTGGCAGGTTTATGCAAGCAGGAAAATGGAACTGGTGGGTGCCTCATGGCATATCCCTGTTGGGAACAGGAGGTCATCAGGAACCACCCTAGGGCCTTGCAGTCTGGGGAGGTGAACGGGGATTGCCTCTGGGAACCTCTCAGACTAGACTCCTCCCTGAAGGTCTGTGCAGCCTCAGGGGTAGGCACCCCTAGAGGGCAACCAGTATGCTGGGCTGCCGGTTACGAGCCAGAATCTGACTGGGTCAAGACTGGGGCTAGGTTACCTGCCCATTTCAAGGGCAAGGAGGCCGTGTCTAGGAAAGACACCTGCCTTGCCTGTTCCTGTGCTTGCTTAGTTTACCCGTTGCTGCATGTTCTGTTTAAATAATTAATAAAGTGGCCCTTGTTTAATTCCAAACTGTTGTCTGTCTCGTTATTCGTGCTGGGGTGGCAAATAGTATAATTTACTATGCAAAAGTAACGTAAGATTTATGGTTGCACAGTCAAAAAGGTGATAGCTTTGGTATAACCATATCATCATTTCCCCCCCAGGCACAAGTAATATTAGAGATAGAATTGGGGGGGGGGGGGGGGTGACCTGTGGTTCAGCTTTGTATTTTATCTAGATACACAGAGGATTAAATTTTTGGGAAGTATTTATCTGGCATCTGTTGCTAGCATAAAATTGCAAATAAAAAACTGATTAGATAAAAAGATGAAGAAAGATAGACATCCTCTGCCCTGGTGCAGTCTACATTCTGCATGACATGGGCCTCAGTCAGTTCACAAATTTTGGCATTGTCAATTGTCCTCTCTATGAAACTCAGCAAGAAATATGGGTGTATTCCTACTCCAAAAAAAGAAGGAAAGTTATATTTAAAAAGTTGGTGCTAGCTTTACACAAGGAGATGGCAACCTTTGGGGGGTAGAAGCTACAATATCATCAAGGAGAAGCATTTTAATACAGTGTTACAAATTAGTGCTGAATTCCTGAAGGTCTCCCATTAGTGCTAAATGAGTTCATCATAATTGCTATTATTATCATAAATACCAAATGAATTAATAATGATTAGGCCAATACATTACTCTGCTCGGCATTACCATCAGAATTGTTTATAAAATCTCACAATTAAATTGACAATTATGGCAAAGCCCACTTTGAAAGGGGGGGGGGAATTAATGACTCTGCAGGGATAGGATATAAATAATTCAACCCCCCTCCCAATTACTTGAAAACTAGGTGCAAAAATACAATGGAACCACAAACCTAAACATATTTTCAGTGAAACAAATGCCTTTCATTTCTTATTGTCAAGTAAGTTTGCTTGGAATGGTAGCTTTTTAGCCAAACCCTAAACTTTTACTTTACTTAAATGGCACAATTTAGTTATGGACTGATTTGTCCAATACTGCCACAAAGTAGCACTTCGTTTTCTTGATACACCCTGAGACTGGATACTGCCCCCTCAATCAGCATTAGGCTTACCAGCTTCCAGGTGGGGTCTGGGGATCTCCTGCTTTTACAACTGATCTCCAGCTGACAGAGATCAGCTCCCCTGGGAAAAATGGCTGCTTTGAAGGGTAGACTCTATGGCACTGTACCATGCTGAGGCCACTCCCCAAACCCCACCCTCTCCTGGATCCACCCCCAAAGTATCCAGGTATCTTCCAACCCAGACCTGGCAACCCTAATCAGCATTAAGGGAAAAAAGTGCACTGCCTTTTCAGCTACCAGTGTGACACCCGCTCTGCCTATGCACAACTTAGGTCAAATCTACATCTGACTTTCCCACTGGAATCATTCTAGTTTCAAAAAACAACAACAAACATCTATACCTGTTTCTAGTTTCAAACCATACTTGTTCTAGTTTAAAAATTACTATTTACATTCATTAATTGCCCTCCTGTGGTCAAGCTAGCATTATACTGCTTTAAACAGATCCTGCTGCTAAGGCCCAATTTACACCTCCCCTCTGAAGTAGTTTGACTGCTGTCTTTTCCCAAGCTCATTTCACGCTGGTTTCAAATTTCACTCCAGGGAGTCTGAAGAGTACTAAGCAACAGCATTTGTTTAAAGCAGTACAATGCTAGCTTGACCACAGGAGGGCAATTAATGAATGTAAACAATAATTTATAAACTAGAACAAGTATGGTTTGAAACTAGAAACAGGTATAGACAGGGTTTTTTTTTTTTTTTTGAAACTAGAATGATTCTAGTGGGAAAGTCAGATGTAAATTTGACCTTAGTACTCTTCAGAGCCAGGGAGTGAAATGTGAAACCAGAGTGAAATGAGCATAGGAAAAGACAGCAGTCAAACTATTTCAGAGGGGAGGTATAAATTGGGCCTTACAGAAATTCAGCAAAATGGAAGCCTTCAGTTTTAGGAAGGCTGTTCCATAAAAGGAACAACCACTGAAAAACAGTTCCAGAACTAGTAGCGACTATCCTTATAGAACATGGATGGATCAGGCACATATAGCACAGAGATCACTCAGTTCATTCCTTACTTGTGCCAGTACAATAGGAGAATAGTTTAAATTATCTGGTTACTGAGCTGCAGACTGGAAAGTCGGTAGCTTGGCAGTTTGAGACTTGAGTGCCACGTGAGAGAGTGAGCTCCTGTCTCTGGCCCCAACTCCTGCCAACCTAGCAGTTTGAAAGCAAGGAATTGCAAGTAGATAAATAGGTACCGCTTTGGTTGGAAGGTAACAGCGTTCCGTGCACCTCAGCATTTAGTCATGCTGGCCATATGACCACAGAAAAGTCTTTGGACAGCGTTGGCTCTTAGGATTGGAAACGGAGATGAGCACTGCCCCCCCCCCCCCCCAGCTTTCAAGCAAGGGAAACCTTTACCTTTTATATTGGAAGATTTGTCACCTAGGGAAACTGCCAGATCATGACAGACTAAGCTAAACACCAAATAGTAAAGCCATTTTCTTTTCCTGAAAGTATTTATTTCTGTACCTGTGTTATCGTATTCTTCTTTCAAACAATTGGCAGTAGCATGTAGTGGGGGGATTCACCACACAAATGGATGCATCAAGCAGCCAGGTGAACAGGTTCAAGCTGTGCCCTGAAACCTGAGTTGCCCATCAAGCAGTGAGTTCTCTGATTGCCACACACAGTCATAACAAAAGCCAAACCTGTGGATGTTGAGAATGCCTGGTGCTGAATAGCTTTCCTTTCCTGACTAATAACAGACAAGCCATAACACACTTTAGTTGTTTGTACCACAGAAATAAAAGTATTAGATAATGTCAACTAAAAATGGCAGGAAAGAGACAAAAGCCCTGATCTGATTAGTCACAGTTTTCATTCTTCTGCCTCCCTTCAGAGCTCAGCCCTGGAGCAGAGGCACTGAGAGGATGTACTGATTATGAGTGAAGAACAAGGGGGAAAGTGGATGATAGCTGGTATCCAGCTAGGTGCAGGTAGCCAGTATGAAATAGTCACTAGAATGAGGGAACTTATGGCCCCAGAGCTAAATGTGACTGAGTATGGAACCAAATATTTTTTTTTAAAAAAAGGTTAAGATATATTTGAGGGGTAGGTGGGGTGTTAGAATAACCAGCATATAAAGGGTTTGACAGGAAAAGGTTTTTTTTTTTCTTATGGGAGAAAAAGGCATCTTAGAAATGCTTTATAGAAGGGAAATAACAGTTGCCAGTAATACAAGTGCAAACTATGCACAGGTTTATGCCAGTGCACTAAAATAACTGATGTGGGGGCTCCTATGCATATTCATTATTTAATATGAAACTTCACAGTTGCCAATTCCTAAAATAGAACTTGCAACTATCAGTGTTTAGGTGGCAAAAACTATATGGATAATTAATTAACATGTCAATTATTAGGCATTTTAAGCTAATACAGTTATGAAAATTGCTTTACTTTACTGGTTCTTTGTAGACTCTAGCTCTGAATTCTGACTATGACAGACCCCCACCACTTCCCTCCTTCAGAGGTTAGATTTTTCCTCTATTTTTCTGTCCTCTCACTGACTGAGCAGCCCTGGTAACATGTTTTCTTCTCCCCTGAAGAAACTTTGGCTGTCCCATCCTTTCAGTGAGATATATTTTGACTATTTGCTCAGCCCAGGAACCTGAGGGAAGGGATAGGATCGCCCTTTAACTTAAACCCTTGAAAAAGGCACTTAGATGCTTTCAAAATTCAGAAATAACAAAAGGTTTTATTTAACATCAAAAAAGGCCTGGTGAAATCAGGGGTTGAAATTACGGTGGTAAAACTAGTACAAGCACAGACTTTTGTTCTTATAAATCAGACTAATTATTTACAGTTACTTAGATCTTTATATTGAGAGGCTTTTGTTCCAGTGTTTTCCCAAACACTCCAATACACTTTATTTGAGTGATTACTGACTCCTTTGGTGCCTAGAAGGCTGGGTACCCTCTTCCCAGTACTCAAACCCCTTATCTTGAAACACCAGTTTTCTACTTGAGTTGTTCACTGACTATTAAGGTCTCTTCAGGCAATTTCTAATCACACCAGACCAGGGAATTCTGTGCTCCTCAGAGATAACTCTTCTCTCTAGAAGATGTATCCCTTTCCTTTGGCCTGAATGGAACTCTTCTCTACTACCCAGATTTCCTTGCCAAACTCTCCCCCAGTTCTCTGTCTGTGTCCAAACTGTTCTCAGATAATGCTGAATTCAGACTGCTTTCAGTCAAGGTAGAAATCTGACTCGGTCAGCACTAAACACTTTTTCTGTCAGGGCTATTCTTAGTTTCAGTACATGTCTCTTCTTAGTTAAGACAGGAATCTGACTGAAACTCCTCAGCATCCAGCTCTCTCAAGACTTTTTTTTTGCTCATCTGAAGCTAACCAATCAGAATGCTTAGAGTAGCCTGTCACTCAAGGCTCTCTGGCTTTGTGAAGAATTAATCCTTCACAGTCCTTTAGTTGTTGGTACAGCACTTCTAAGCCTCTTAAATAGTGCAGTCCATCACACTAATGTAGTCTGTCTCTTTACCTATAGAATATTGCTGACCTCTGGGCTTGAATGTTGGATTAGGATGGGGGGGCTAGTTCAGATATACATGTTATGAAGGTAACTGGTTGACTCTGAACTAGAATAAAATGCATGGGTATGAATCAGCAGGATAAAATCAGATAAGGCTGTGGCATATTTTGGTGAACATTAACCTTTATTTTTGGGTTTAGCATAGAATGTAACAGATATGGATGACAAAAATGGAGCACTGGGATAGAGCTTGGAAATGGAGCTTTAAGACTGTTATATTACACCCTCATTCTTACAATATGTAGAAGAAAGTCCAATTGAAATAGAGAGCCAGCATGGTGTACGTCTTACAGTGTGCTTTTCCACATTCTCTTTTCCTCACTGTTAAATTCCTGTTTCTAGGGAGGAGGGGTTCCTGCCCTGCATGTGTTTTGTGCCTGGAAATGAAGCTGTTTGAATACTGAATTGGCTAGTAGGGGGAGCAAAACACGTGTGGAACAGAAAAAACCCACAGAAGAAACAGAAACTTAGCAGTGAGGAAAATGAATCTGAGGAAAAGCACAGTGCTGGACTAGGGTCTGGGCGATCCATGTTAGAATTCCTCACTCTGCCATGAATGCTTGCTGGGTGACTTTAAGCCAGTCACACACTCCCAGCTTCACCTACCTCACAGGTTAGCTGTGAGGATAAATTGGAGGAGAGGAGAACAATGTAAGCTGCTTTGAGTTCTCATTGGGGGAGAACGGAGGGTATAAATGAAGTAAATAAATAAATACATGAAAAGTATTCAGGAGCAAGTCTTTAAGTACTATTCTTTTTTCCGCAAATAAACTTGACCAGAACAGAAAAAGAGATTAAAAACCTATAACCCATATTCAAAAGTTTTTGGAACAACATGAATTTCTTTATTTGATTTGAAAGATTATTTGACCCAAGGATCCATAAAATGTCCAGGGTGGTGGGTTTTGTTTTTCTGACATATTGATTCATTTAAAAGGAAAGGTCATTCTCTCAGAGAAGACAAGAAAGTAGCTTATTTCTTTAATGTCACAAGTCATAGAGAAGTACAACAATCCCAGCCCACTGTGGTAATAATGATATATTCATGAATGATGAGAATTCTTCAGTGAATAAAATTTCCTGGACAGACATCCAGGACAAAACTCACATGGCATACACTCTGCTGCTGTTCAAAAGCGACCTGCTCTTTAAGAGTTGACACATTTTTCTGCTGAAACTACTGTTCCATTAACAGCAGCAGTAGAACAGATAAATAAACAACAGGTGACTATGCTTCAACCATATGGGACCCAAGCCATTGTTTATATGTGATCAAAAACTATATTCATATTTTTCTTCATCATAAAAAGGAACAACCTCAGCATGCTTACTGATATCATGAATGTCCCATATTAGGACCATTTACTCATGTTGTTATTGATTACTACCCAAGAGGTAAACGTTTAAGTAAGAAAACCACCTCCATCCCCCCAAGAGTTCATCAGAAATGTTACTGCAATACTTAAAGTAAGAAAACAATTATTGAGCAGCTGAGAGGAGAATATAAAAAGGGAATACTGATTTGGGAGACACTTTAGTTTGTTTGTTCTGTTTCAATCTGCAGACAAAGTTTGAGATATAAAACTATAGTAGACACTGTTCCATTTCCTTACTAACTACAGTACTCACAAGGTGCATGTGGCATTATATGTTTATGGACATAAATATTTCATTCATTAGATCAACCAAGAGCATTGAAATGAGCAATCATTAACTAATGTCCTAATTAGTCTAATCATGACTAATTATGGTTATTAGACTAATGGGTTTAATTCTCCAGCTCAGTGTAAGTGTGGCAGAAGGTTAAGAAGCCTATGACAAATTGATATTTAAAATATGATCCTGTACATTTACACTAATTGATTATGAAGGACTATATATGAACTGAATAATAAAATTGTATGGTATCATGTCAATGCATGGAGTAATGTGTAATGGAAATTCAATGATATCTAGAAAAATCCATTCCATTGAAACCTAGCATATTTTCAGATTTTGACTAACCTTGAAAGAATAAACATTCATTAATTTGTCAATCATTTGGGTTGATTTGAGTGTGTGGAATATCATTAATACTAACATATATACTACATACAGGACTTTTTTCTGGGGGAACACACCGGAATGGAGTTCTGGAACCTCTTTGACAAAATTCTTTTAAAAATGTTTAAAAGTTCATGGGGTTTAGTATACAGATTGAAAACTTCATTTTCCTCTCGAGAGTTCCGGCACCTCTTTTTTTTAAAACCCCCCCCCCACAAAAAAAACTCTTTCTCTGACTACATATACCACCTTCCTCACAGCAGGGGCACAGAGAGCATGGCTTGAGCAACAGATTGTAACTGGTAAACTATAAAGTATGGCAGGAGATGGTCTTCAGGTACCCTGGTCCCATTTAGGTCCATTTAGGTGTAATGGCTAAGAGTGGCAGTCTCTAAACTGGAGAACCAGGTTTGATGTCCCACTCCTCCACATGAAACCTGCTGGGTGACCTTGGGCCAGTCACAGCTCTCTCAGGACTCTTTCAGCCCCACCTACCCCACAAGGTGCCTATTGCGGGAAGACGGAAGGAAGGCAATTGTAAGCCACTTCGAGACTCCTTTGGGTAGATTAAAACAAGGTATAAAAACCTACTCTTCTTCTTCTTAAAGGTAAGAACATGTACTTTGAATCATGTCTAGAAACAGATGGGTAACCAGTGCAAATTTACACTTCCCCAAATTTAATTTTTTAAGGATTTCAGATTTTTTCTGCAAACTTGGGGGAAATTGTGTTTCCCCAATCCATGGATTTAGATATTTGCAGATGAGGGCCACACATGGCTATTAGAGAGAGTGTGTGTATATACTGTGATTGTTTCAGAAAAAAAGACTTTATTCTCTCTGAATTACAATTAAAACTGTATTGATTTATAGATACGAAGAACTGCAGTGTACATTTTTTGTCAGAACTGCTTTTATTCAGAGAGTTCATTTCTTATAATAAATGACTTCATCCTTCCTTTCAAGTTGACACTGGGAAAATGTTTATTGATCTTCTTGTGTACAATTGATTTGATTAGTTTAGTTCTGTATTGCTTAACAAAGGTATGAGATCCATTGTCTAAGATTTTTAGAATGTAGGTATGGATAATTGTTCTGACATCTCTTTCCAAGTTTTTTTTCCCAATGTAATGCTTATAAATGGTTCAATTCCTATATACTCTGAACTTCAGTATATAACATGAGCTTTTCACATTGTAAGTGATGAAATATAACTCCTTCAGCTTGGAACTTCCAGACTACTTACAAGTCAAGCACTGAAGTTTTGGTTCTGTTTTTAATTTAGCTGGTCCCAGCACCAGTTCCCCCGATATTACAGCAACCTACGTTCCTCTAAAGCTTACATGGTAACAGCAATGAAAAGGGAGTACTGCTGCTATTTTCATTAGGCAGTATGTGCCAGGACTTCTGGAAAGGACATTTCCTGGGGATCTTTCTAGCTACAAGTGAAACATGGTTTTGTTTTGTTTTTTGAAAATACACATATTTTTCAAGAAAAAATCAGGGCAAATAAAATGGCATACAAGAATTATGGGTTCAGCTCACACAAGGGAGCAACATAGCCAAAATGGCTAAAAAAAAACCCTTGCCAAATAACTGAATTAATAATCTATCCCTTACAATTTGCCATATGCCTGCCATAAAAAGTGTTAATTGTTTCACTTACGTCTACACTGTCTGAAGGTACAGGCAATTTTTGACTCTCTCCCCTCCCTTTTATATAAATACATTAATTATGGATAATCAAGTCACTTTTTAAGTAATGGAACATATTTTAGGCATTTTATATTTATTTACTTTGCAAAACTCAGTAAAATTCAAATGTTGTATGCTTTTTTCCTCATAAAGAAAAACATCACATTTACTTACGTACAAATGAAACTGTATAAATATAATTTAGATTTTTTTTTCTTGGAGAGCATAGAAAAAAGTTGTCACTATGTACCTGTGATTGCTTAGAGTCACAATGTGGGAACACAGGTTCAGCTGTGTTCAACAATGTCCTCAACAATCAGCTTATATGGTTATCGATGCACTGTATATTGTGGAATGCAGACAGATAACTACCACAAAACTAAAATGCTGTTATAATGATTCATGGCAGCATTCTACAGTTGCTCAGTGTAAATCAACTATCAGGACCACAAAACTGTAGGTTTGATCCAGCTAGATTGTTCATTAAATTTCATCTAATTCCCCAGCATAGCATTTTTAGTGGTTTAAGGGGACTCCTTCCTTCTTTTTCCTTCCAACCCAGTATACTTCCAAAACTCTCAGAAGTGGCATTCACAGCATTAGTGCTGGAGAGGAGTTTGCCCTGGCCTGATGGAATTCAAAGAAGGCATGAAGCCTCACTGGGTGCAAAAATTATTTGGCAGCTGTAATGGATAGCTTACTGCTGCTATATTATACCGGTCTGAGAACCTTGAGTGACAGGGTGCTCAAATGAAATTCTATTGTTGACCTGAGGGAGTACCAAAAATCAGAAAATACCATGCTGTACACAATTTACAAAGTATCTCAAAAATAGGACCGTGGATCCTATTTTGGTTTTGTGACCTGAGGGAGTGGCAGTTGAGAGTGGCAGTTAAGAGGAAAGAAGGACCAAAGAAGATACTGAAAATGGGAAGTGGAACCCATAATCCTTCCATGAGAGAAAGAGCTCCTAGGAAAGAATATTCTGTATTCTTGCTGCTGCGCAGGGTGGGGGAGCAACAGTGGAAAGGCTTCTAGTGTCCTGGCCCCACTGCTGGACCTCCTGATGGCACCTGGTATTTTTGGCCACTGTGTGACAGAGTGCTGGATTGGATGGCCATTGGTCTGATTCAACATTGGCTTCTCTTATGTTTTTTTTTCTTTCTTTCTTTCTTGATTCCCCACTCCTCCACTTGCACCTGGCTGGATGACCTTGGACAAGCCATAGCTCTGTACCAGCTGTTCTCTCAAGGACAGCTTGAGAATAGAGCTCTCTCAGCCCCACCTACCTCACAGGGTGTCTGTTGTGGGGAGGGGAAGGGAAAGGAGTTCTTTCTTTCTTTCTTTCTTTCTCTTTCTTTCTGTCTTTCTGTCTTTCTGTCTTTCTGTCTTTCTGTCTTTCTTTCCAGATCTGCATGCCCCCCCCCCCGCATAGCTAGCAATCTAAAACAGTCCAGTGGCACCTTTAAGACCAAGGTTTATTCAGGTACAAGCTCTCTCTTCATTTTGACAACAAACAAGGCAAACAGAATAAGAGGCAAAAAGTGGGTGTGGTTGGATGACCACACCTCTGGTAACATGGGGGCATGGCCTAATATGCTAATGAGCTGCACTTTCAGGGGTGGGGCCTATTATGCTAATGAGTTCCTGCTGGGCTTTTTCTAGAAAGAGCTCTGGGTATGCAAATTAATCTCAGCTGATCTATTCCAGAGAAAACAGTGGCTTAGAATTTTAGTAAAATAAAGAACATGGCAGAAGGTACATATTAATGTAACTCTTCAAAGATATTCTTTAAGGCTCAGCACTAGGATGCAAAACAGATTATTGAACTAGTGATTCACATATGCAGAAGACTGATGGAAATGATCAAGAGGAATCTGTCTATCCCTAGACATAAAAACACTGCTCACATTGGATGATATCAATGAGGCAATCTTTTAATTTATTAAAGTATTTAACCATTATATCCTGGTTTCCCATAATCCAAAGCTGCTCAAAACAGTTTACAAGAGTACGTCAATCAGTGCAATTGACACCACAACCAATCCAATTCCAGAAACAAGAGCATCAATCAAGACTCTTACAGGCCAATGAAAGGCCATAGGCGTCAACTTTAGGGGGGCTGGGGAGTTGGAGCCCCGCCGAACTTTTCCAGGAAGTGCTGAGCCTCCCCCAGAAACAATGGCCTGTGATGTCTCTGGCCCAGCCCCAGCCCCCCCCCCCCCCGAAACTGGAACGTCTACGTCCTTGGCAGGGGTCATTTTCACAGCCCCAGGAAGGACATTCTAAAGAACTGCAAGTGCCACAGAGAAAAAGATGAGCCTAATGCTGTGATAAAATTTATAATTTCAAGATATTCCCTTATATTAGTCTAGTGTGTTAATTTGAAGACTGTCACATCTTCAAGTAGCTAGTTCATTTAGCTGGGAGTGCTTCTATAAACTTGTTGGGAGTTGCTCCTTAGATTTAAACTGTTTGAACCACTTCTTGTTCTTCTGGTCTCTATACGGGAACCCAGAAAAACAATAGAATCTGTGGCTGACTAATTAATTTTAAGGGGGGTCTCCAACAGGAGGAAATTCAGGAAGGTCCTAAGAGGTTCAGAAAAGGAGCATTCCCTATATAAATACTGAATTTTAAAGAGAAGTATATAAAACCTCATGTGCCCCTCTTTCCTCCATTGTCAGCCTAATCCTGTCAATTCAGAAATATGACCTACTGTGGCCAATGAAATTTACTTGAAGGAAAGTCAATTTAGGACAACAGCTCCTAAATCATGATAGACTGTCCCTTTAGCCTGTTCAAAATATTTCCCTACTGTTAATTTCACGACTGAGTTGCCTTTGTTCTTGTATTTTGAATAGGTAAGCAAGAGAAGCCAGCTGGTATTTTCTTAAATGTTCATTGTGTATGCACTGCTGACATCCCACTTCTTAAATTCCCTTCTTAACTAAACAATATTACTCTGAATTGTGTTCAACAAGCAGAACTGTTTGTTCATTCTTACATTTTGTTATAAAGCTTTTAGGGTTAATTATGTGATCTTGTCACTCTTATCATGATTAAGAATCTGCAAGGGACATGGGCCCAATGAATTTAGCCTATGTCATCAGATTATCTGTTTCCTTTACTAGGCATTATTTTAATTTTCTCATCCCTGCTCTTTTGATATGAAACTCCAATTGTCAATTTTTTTTTCTCCCTTGGAAGAATCCAGTCCATATTTGTGCACCTTTTCTCATTTCCTCAGGCTACCATAAAATTTACACATCTTTCAACATTATTTGTGCAACAACCAATCAACAACAGAATGGTTTTCTGGCATAATTAGGTTGTATCCAAATACATTCAGAGGGTAGCTGGCTTGGTCTGCAGTAGAACTCCAGTAGGACCTTTAGAGACCAACAAGATTTTCAGAGTAAAAGGTTTTAAGAGTTAAAGCTCTGATGAAGGGAGCTTTGAGTCCCAAATGCTTATAACCTGAAAATCTTGTTGGTTTCTAAGATGCTATTGGACTTGAATCTAGTTATCCAAACAGTTTGATCCTATTCAGAGTTAATCTAGTCTATATACATTTAAATCAGTGGGTTTAGACTGGATTAACTCTACAAATGATTGCACAAATATCTGAGTTTAGAGTAGTAGTGGTAAGAGGAATTTCCTTAATTCCTCTTTACTCAATTTCTCCATGATATCCAACAATATGTTTCTTTTCCTCTTTTTTAGAAATTTGGTAAATAACTTCCCCCTCCAAAAAAGAACAACAAGGGTGGAAATTTAAAAGGGTGCATAGAGGTGTAATAGCAAACTACAAAGAAAATTCAAAGGGAAATCCTTCTTTTGAAAGTGAATAAGAGGAATCAGTGGCTGCATCTAAAAAGTGAATGTTAGAAAAAAGAAATTACTCATCCTGTACCAATGCTAGTTTGGGGTAACGTATGGGGAACGTATTCATACCTGTTCTGATGATGATTTGAACTGATCATTTTGAAAACACTGAAGCCAGTGTTGCTAACACAAGGACTTTCCAAATGGTTATACTTATGTATGATAATCCAGTAGCAGAAAGTAGTAACTATACAGGCTAGTGAAGTATTGATGGAGGGGGGCACTGAGATGAAGTACAATCAGAGTATTTGGGCTCCTCAAAATCATGAAACTAGTCCTCTCCTAATAGCTATGGGGAATTAAGACAAAAATGTATTTACCATCTCATATAGGCCTAATGATATAAAGTAATAGAATAAATATTAAGCAAGTAAATTCACTTGAAGTCTAGATTCTATTATAAATATTGACCACAGCATGTGTAAAACCCTCATTTCCTGCCCAGATATACTTGATTTTCCATGAGACATAAATATAAACTTCTTAAATCCATAAACATAACTACTATAGCCAGTCAAGCTGATTATGGGATGCATTGCACCTTTGCACCTTTTACAAGCATTCTTTACAACACAGCTCCCACCTTCTGACTTGGATAAAAAGATCCAGCTCTCCATTACTACATGTGCCTGATGAATAGAGCTTTGTCTCTTGAAAGCTTATACCCAGGGGTCATTTCGAGCAGGAGCTCAGGGGAGCTCAGCTCTGGGTGTTGGTGCCACCCCCACCCCCCGTGGGGGAATGCCTGCTTATATCATGGCTGCAGCAAAATGACCCATCCCCGGGAAAGGTCCTTGTTCCTCTGACCAGCCTTCTGAAAGCTTCAGCCACCACTGAAACTATCCTCCCAGAATAGTGGTATTTCTGAGTCTTGGATTAGTAGCTGTCCTCTTTCTTTCTCTCTTTCTTTCTTTCTCTCTTTTTCTTTCTCTCTCTCTCTCTTTCTTTCTTTCTTTTTCTTTCTCTCTTCCTTCCTTCCTTCCTTCCTTCTGGTGATGTCAGGTGGTGTAGCATATGCAAATAAGTTATGCTAATGAGTTATGCTAAATGAGCTCCTGCACTTCTTCTTCTATGAAATGACCCCTGCTTATACCTAAAAATCATGTTTGTCTCTAAGATACTACTGGACTCTAATCTAACTGTTCTACTGCAGACCAACATGGCTATGCTCTGAAACTATACTGCAGTTGTGATGAAGGACCCTCTGTACCTGACTGGCTGAGCTAATACAAACATTCCAACCCAAAGCAATCCCAAACTTGTCATAAAACAATGCCGTAAATGTTTATAGGGGATCCAGGGAGCTGAAACAAAAGGGGGCTCTAAAGGATCTGCTATATGGTATGGATTTGCCGAGGAGATAGGATTTCTAGAAAATCTTGTTAAGAGATTTGTTAAGTGGTACAAAGTAGACATTGGACTGAGAAAAACAGGGACTTGGGGACATCATTGCTGATAGTAAATAATAAGGAAGTAAGAGGAATGGAAGAGTAATTAGGTCATGAGACCTCTAGTTAAAGCGGGAAGGAATGTGCATTTTTTCAGGCAGCATCAGCCTCCAGCCACAAATTGGCCTGGATTTTACACCTTCTGGTGAAGCTGCTGCTGAGAACGTGACCTGCTATGCCTGCAAATTGACAGCTGTTTTCTGTCTGGCTGATCCACTCAGGTTCTAATCAGTGTGACATTGCCGATGCTGATGCAGCAGAGTTGGGTGTGACTGGGGCAACCCACCCTTCTTCCAGAAAGCCTCCTGAAGGCACTATAATGTGCCTACCATCAGCCTACGGCTGTGCCATGGTCACACACAAAGGGCCACACGACGAGGACATGGCCCTTGACACAAGCTCTGCAGAGCGGGCCCAAACTTATGTTGATCATCTGGCATTTCTGGTTGTTTTGGGGCCATGTTGTTCCTTGGACTTTTAAAAGTTTTGTCTTGTTTTTGACAAAGCTTTGCGTCTTTTATAGTTCTGCCGGGGGACTGTTTTAATTGGCAGCCTTTCCCCCCTGAATGTCTGTGGGTGCTTGTATATTGTTTAATTCTCCTGCTATCCAGGCCTATAGTCAATTTCCAGGCATTTGTAATTAGTTAGTAGTACTGTGTTTTGTTAGTTAATTAATTGATGTTACTGTTATTGTTAGTTTCTTTGTTATTCAGTTTATTGTATACAAGTGAATTTTCCTTCTTTGAAAATTAGCTGTTGAGGGATGTTTTCTCATACTGATACTGCTCCTTGGTTTAGCAGCAGATTATCAACTACAGCACGCAGTTTGGCTTTTATTTTGGAACTGAGCTTGAGGCTTCAACTTTACAGATACACCTTATAACATCACTGGGACTCAAACATCCTTGTCCTTTTGGGGGTTGGAAGGTATAGTGGTGGGAAGAGTGCAGCTAGAAGAAGAAGTTGGAAATACAATGTCCTCCTAATTTCTATCCCATCTGTAGGGATGACAGTGTGCTGGTGTCTGGAGCAACTTCCTCTTCATCTTTGGTGTTGTGCACTGCCAGGACAATACATAATAAGATCACTGCACTTCAAGATATTATCCTGCGTGGCAATTTTGATCTGGCCTGCTTGACTGAGATCTGAGTGAGGGAGAGTGGAATAGTTTCTCTCTCAATTTACTCCACCCAGTTTAGTGGTCCTACATCAACAGCGAATGGGAGGTGGAGTTGCAATTCTTATTCAAGGTGATTTGTCCTTCCGCAGGATCTCCACCCTGGAGAAAGTTGGCATTGAATGTGTGGGCATCGTGTGGGGTGTCAGAGGAAGTTGGCTATCCTGCTGGTTTACCATCCACCCAGAGCACCAGCAGATACCCTGCTGAAGCTGATAGAGGCAATCTCCAACTGGTTATTGTGTTTTCCCCATCTGGATGGTTTTATGGTATTTCAGTATCGATGCAGATATCGTTCTCACTAGAGCTGCTTTGGACTTTATGTCTATCATGGGGACAATATGCCTTCCCCAGGTTGTTTTGACTCCCACACATGAAGGCCACACACTGGATTTGACCTTCTGTGCAGGTGTAGATCTGGGTAACCTGGTGCCATGATAAGATCATTTCTTCCTGAAGGACAGTCATTGTGAATAATTTTTTTGTATATACATGATATTATTTTTATTTCATATATATATGATTTAAACCAAATTATATAAATCACTTAAAACAACAAGATTATATATTTGAAACTTCACAAAGTCTAGTCTGTGTTTCCTGGAGATTGCAGAAACAATACTTTGGACATTATGATATTGTCCTCAAATGCTGAGGATCTTTCCAAGGAAACTTGCAGTACAATTATAGAATTATTCTGGTCTCTATTGAAATCAGTTTGATTAAACTGGAGTGACACTCAGTGAGATTGTTCTGCTAAACAATCTTTATCTGTGCTCAGTGGATTATAGAAGCAGCACAGGAATAGCTGAGGCATCATGGCCCTGAATAGTGTCACAAATAAGACTGAGATTTTAAGGGTATTGGTCTAGAGTATCTAGCATTTTAAAATCCTGAGGCTATATGCCACTGTGAAAGCTACATATCACTGAAAATGAATATTGCAGTTTGACTATCAATGAATTCACTTTTCTTCCCTTTCAGAAGGTCACATACCACAACCCTAAATTCTTATTTAATTTGAAAAATATAAAATAGGTACTGGTGGCTCAGTCTTAAAAATAGTTACCTGTAAGAAAAACCCACTTGGTGCAATGTGAGTTGCCTTTCATAGAAATATAGTTTAAATACTTCAACAACAATTTTGGCTTCTTAAAATTTGGGGTGTTTGGATAATATGAGTTACAAAGACAGTTTATGTGTCTGGTGACAGAGGCTGTGGTCAGATGAGCAGTTCAATCCACTGTTGCCCTGCCTCTAATTGAGCCAGGTTATTTTGTAACAGAGAATCCTGATCAGACTCACCCCTTTTAGCACTCTTCAAAGTGTTTTTACTCTGTGATCAGATGACAGCAGCCAGAGAGTCAGCCCATCAGCCATTTTTTTTGTGTGTCCTTTGAGCATGCCCACAAGCACTGAGGAGCCTGCTGGGATATATAGTTCATGGGACTATCAGCCATTTTTTTTTTAAAGTTTGTCCTCTGAGCATGCACACAAGCACTGATAAGCCTGCTGGGATATGTAGTTCACTGCTGCCCTCCCTCTCTAAACTTTTCAATTAACCCCTTCCCCAAAGCACAGAAAAAAAGCTGAAGTACAGAGGCATCTTCCTTTGAAAGTTTTTATAACAAAAACAAAGTTTTGAGCAGCCCCTGTGAGAGAGGGGAAGAGAGAGAGGTGCAAATATGCAGTTATGCACACATTGCTAACTAGTAAAAAAATGGCAACCAGAAAACAAGAGACCAGTCAGTCCTGCCTGATGGCTTGGGTGTACAACAAAGCAATCAGACAACAGGAAATCTGTTTTTGAACCAGCTCAGACCAACAGGACTGGACTTTTACAGGTACCAAAGAAACACACCGTAAAGGGTGGGGGTAGGACTCAGATGACTGGGGCATGACAGACAGATGTTGCTGTCTGATCGTGCATTTTACATCCATAAGGGAATGACAATGGATCAAATGGCACATCTGATCACAGCCAGGGATGAATCTACAGTTTCACTTTCTATTGCTCAGTGGCACTGAGTCATGATTAAACCCACCTTTCTGTGAAAGAGTCAACAGTAAAGGTTATCATTTCTTATGCCACTGGTGGAGACTAAAACCAGCATGACATATTCTCCACCCAATACCTTGTGCAATCATCTGCAGATCTACCAAGGCCTTCTGAGATTCGAATGTTTTGTTCTCCTCAGTCTACCCCAATTATAATATGAACTATGAGAACTTTACCCATCACTAATGCAGGCTGTGGGGGGTAAAAATGCTATTTATCAGCCTCATTTTTCTGCTAAAAAAATAAAATCTCACTACATTGTATACAAAAACAGATGGGATCAACTAGCTGAGGAGTCTAGTCTTTCCTTTTGGGGAGGAAAAAAAACTATGCTAGAAAGTTTGAACATCAAAATAGTACTGGTTCATCACTCAAGTGGTTGACTGGATGCCAGATTAACCTGGGGAACCAATATGAGGGGATATGATGAGCGTGGCTTGTAACATCATCATCTCCCAGACCCATACTGCAGTTGCTTGGCAGTTGCCAGACTATAGAGGAGCTGCCCCTGGATCCCATTCTAAATTTTGCAGAGACAACATGGGAAGGAGTTCTCCCACCCTCTGTGCCACTGCTGTTTGCTGGCATGACATGGGAGGAGGACACTCGGGACAGCCAAGTGACTTAAGCCAGCCCTAATGGTTACTAACACATTTTATTCAAGCAACTTACATATTTATCCCTCATTCAAAAAGCTAAAAGTTCCTGCATTCAGTTTCAAATCTAATTATCCCCATATGAACAGTGCCTTCCTGAGATGTTTCAATACGTGTCTAAATCTCCACAAAAGCACATTGAGCCTTTAGTGATTTGGTGCCATTCACTGCGATACAAGCAAGACATATCTGACGGCACTGAACAGCTGCTCTTCTTTTGGTATTTACAGATGGAGAGGACTCTGGGAGATGACTACATCCCTTGTTATTAACCAGAGAGGCAGTGTACTTGCAACAGGGTAAGCAATGTATTCTGGGAAGTCAGTTTGCACTTGAACTGTGCTCTTTCCAAAAAGAGCAGAATAAATCATACTGTGGATGGGGAAAACCTAGAAACAGGATGATTACAGTACCCCCCCACACACACATACATACAAAAGCAATCAAATTTGGAAGCCAAGGAGGAGGGAAAAAAATCTCTCTGTGACAGCCGTCTAATTTGCATTTAACACTAAAGCTTCTAGAAGAGAAGTTCAGAAAAGGAAAGTCAGAAAAATCCATATCAAGAAGAGAGTGTAAGGAAGCTGGCTTCAAGTTAAAGGGACCTTTATGCTACTTGGATACTAGATTTAGTTGTAGTTTATCTATAGATATTTAACTTCTGTTGTAGCCATACACAAGTCCTGTACTATAGAAGGTGAGGGGCCGGGGGGTGGTCCTGGATGCCTTGCTTACTATGGAGGCACAGGTCACCACACTTGCCAGGTTGGCCTTTTATCTTTTTTGGCAGATCAGGTGGCTGGTTCTCCCCCCACCCCCAGACTTGGCTACAGGGACACATGCAATGGTCCCTTCCAGACTTGATTACTGTAACTTGCTGTATGAGGGCTTGCCCTTGTGGCTGATCCAGAAACTCCAGCTAGTGAAAAATGTGGCGGTGCGCCTGCTAACTGTGTTGCCTATGCTGGCACACATTCAGCCAGTGTTATGCCAATTGCACTGGCTAACCAATTGAGTACCAGATTTGCTTCAAGGTATTGGTACTGACCTTTAAAGCCTTGCACGGCTAGGGACCAAATATACCTGAGGGACCCTCTCTTCCCGTATGTACCCCGGAGAGCCTTGCCCTTGACTGATCAATATCTGCTGATTGTCCCTGGCTCAGGGACGTCTGCCTAGCCTCAACTAGGGCCAGGGCTTTTTTCTGCCCTGACCCCAGCCTGGTGAAACAAGTTCTGGCTTGAGATCAGGGCCCTGAGGGACCTATTACCATCCCACAGGGCCTGTAAAATGGAGGTGTTACACCAGGCCTGTGGATGAACAAAGCTGGCCTCCCTTACTGAAGCCTTCCATCTTCACATGGCCCAGATCAAGAAGACCTAGGGATCCAGCAGCCCCAGTCTCGAGATTGCTAGTGCTACCTGATTTAAATTATATTGTTTAAACTGTTCTTAAATATTGTATTCATGCATTTATTTATTGACCCATTGTAATGAGCCAAAGGCTTGAGAACCTGTGATCTGACCTGAGCCCACTCATGGCGAGGGTGAAATACAAGTCTAAATCAATAAATAAGAGGCAATTCCCAATAAGAGCAGGAAGGAGGCAGGAACCAAGACGTCAGTTCTACCTGCCTAGGGTGGTGTCCTTGTTGCTATGGCGTCCAAGGGGCTTGCTTGTGTCATTTCTGCACAGTCAGCACTGAATATAATAGATACATAAGGAAGAAAGTGATCTTCTCCAGATAGCCATTTTTACATGAAAAGAGCAATGTATGTGTCAATAACAGTTGATGTGTCACACATGTATTTGGAATGTATAAATAGGGTGTATAAGTAGAAATGGTTAACTGTGAATTGGTCGTGACACTTTCCCATGAGCTTCTCAAAGAACACTGTTCATATTCTGAGCCTGCTCAATTGCTCTTCTTACATTTGTCCAAAATTCTGTTTTCCATGCCAAGATTGTGTTATTTCTCCTCTAAATCTTTGTCTTATTTTTTCCCCTCCACTCTTGGACGTCATATTTGTATTCCTGCTTAAGTGTTCTTGGCTCAGGGGAAATAATCTAAACATTATACTTTCTGCCTGATCAAAGCCTTTTAGTAATGGTGCATTTATGATACTGCACCACTTTGCGGAATAAATTTCCATTGTATCTTCCAAACAAGATTTCCACTGAAGTATTTAATTCTCATATGGCACTTACCTTTTTAAACTGCACATTTAATTCTAAGCTAATTGCCATCAATATTTATGTTGCTGAACTTTTATCCTGTTGCATGTTGTATAATTGCTACCATTAGGTAATCTCCCACAGGCTTTCTTTTCAAATTCATATACCCCCCCAGCATCATTCACCTTCTGTGAGGCTGATTTTTTATAATGTTGTTAAATTGTATGGTACTTGGTTTATTCTTTTAAGTCACCTAACTGCAGGTGATATCAACTAATTAATTATAACTATTAGTTTTAATTGGGCACAAGCTAGTCTTTTTTAAATGAATATTTTCATATAAACTATTTTTTTTAAAGGAACATCCAAAACACCATGAAAACTTCTGCTTACTGCGGTAGATCTATGGCAATTAAGTACTCAGTTGAGCAGTCAATCCACCAGTGCTTGGCAGTTGCATATATTCTTCACTATGTTCTTTTTTGTTTCTTTTTATTCCATAATTGTGAAATATTTCAATCTGCCTATTTTCATTGTTTAATTCTTTTTTAAAATTTCATGCTACTTTTATGCCAACACAATTGACACACTAAGATCCCCCAGAGTTTTTCTTACTTACCGTATTTTTCGCTCCATAAGATGCACCTGACCATAAGACGCACCTAGCTCTGCTCGGTGCCGTGGCTTGAGAAAGGTGAGGGGGGTTTAAGATGCACACACTTTCCCCCCCACTTTTTTGGGGAGAAAAAGTGAGTCTTATGGAGCAAAAAATACAGTACTTTGGCAAGCCTTTATTGGCATATGTAGATATATATAATAGGAGATCAAATTTATGCTGGCCATGGGCTGTAATAATAATAAACAAACAAGAGATCAAATTAAATACAGATTGGAGAATACAGATCCATACAGGGTAAAATTGGAGCTACAACACAGAAACAGCATAAAAGCATAGAAACCTAGTGGTTAATACTACTTATCAGGACATATAGCCATAGCAATAAGAAGAAACCTTGCTACTATTTCAGTTATTTTTGTATCTAGGTTATCAAGCAAAAAAAGAACCTTAAAATCTCCTGGAATCTCTGAAAACTGAGCTGATATAGGGTACAGAAGATCCTGACGGGGAGCCAAATAAAAGGGACACTGAAGAAAAACATGGGGGACAGTTTCAACACAGTCCTTCATACAAGGACAGCACTTGCTAGAATAGGGGATCACCCAGAGTTTTTTATGAACTGCAACTTTCTTGTCTAACCACTCTGAAGAGGATTTAATTATTTAGCTTTCCACTTTGCATAACATCATCATGCTACATGTTAATTTGCTGTTAAATCCCTCTCTATAAGTCTAGAACCTCATCTATCATTCCAATGTATTTGAAAAAGTGTGCCTTGCACATGAAAGCCCATACCTTGAATTAACCTTTGTTGGTCTTAAAGGTGCCACTGGACTCTAAATTTGTTCTATTAAGAGCTCTTCCAAAGATTTCAAAGGGCATTTCATGCTGCAACAGGACAGACAAGGCAAGAAACTTGTGCTCCAATAATTGCCATCCTTCTATCTGTGGAAACATTCCAAGGAGTCTAAGCCACAATGTTCGTTTTTATCTACACTGGTACCAGGGGTCATTTCATAGAAAAAGAAGTGCAGGAGCTCATTAGCATAACTCATTAGCATAATGTATTTGCATATGCCACATTCCCTCACACATTTCACTGCTTTCTGTGATAGCTGATGTCCTATTATGGGTCAGAAGTTGAGCCAGCCACATATGAGGAAGCCCCCCAAAGGAATCTCATCTCTGCCACACACTTAGAAGGCGGTCTTGGGCATGATGCTTTTCATCAACCTCACAAACTACTTGCCCTTCCCCTCCCCTCCCCACAACAGACACCCTGTGAGGTAGGTTGGGCTGAAAAAGAGTAAGGTCATCCAGCCAGCTTTCATAGCTGAGTGAGGTTTTGAACCCCAGTCTTCCAGATTCTAGTCTGATATTTTCACCACTACACCACATTGGCAAAACATGTTGCAAAGCCATGACCAAGCCTTGAGGGCCCACAAAGCAACAGGTGCATTTTCTGAATATGTGCCTAGCACATTTCCTTGGCCACTGAGCAAGGGCAACCCGCTCCAACCTCCTGTCTTTTTAGCAACAAAGACCTGTTAAAATTCTCTGCCCTCCCAAACTCCCCAGGAATTCTGACCCCAATCCATATCTCCTTCCCTCCCAGAGAATCTAGGAATTCCAGAAAGTCTACAAGGCTAGGTCTGAGTTCAGAAGAACCACAGAGTCCAACAAGATTCTGACTCCCTTCATCAGATACTCTGGAAAGCTGATCTCCCCCCCCCCCCCCCGCAAACCTTGTTGGTTCTCTAAGATGCTACTGGACTTTCCCTTCTACTGCAGACCAACACAGCTGCCCTCCTGAAAGTACATCAAGGTTGTAACTTCAAAAGTCTTTACTGCCAGGAACACAATTCTATGCCACCACAAGTGTTTACGATAAATTCCAGCACCCACTTCCATTGGCCTCCTCCAACCCTAGTTTTATTGCAAGCCACAAGCCCCCTTCCCACCCAGGACTCCGGGCTTCCCTTGTTCTGCTGCCTCAAACACCTACCCAGATCCAGAGAACCCAGGTGTCTGGCTTGAAGCTCTTCTGAACGGAGGACCCACAACACTCCCCCCCAAGGTGGAGGAGGTGGCAGCAGAAGCTGCTGGTGGTGGGCAGCTTGAGGTGGGCTCCCGTGCCTGTGGGGCTGCTGCATGCCATGGACGAGGCACTGCCGCCAGTCACCCCCACTGGCTTCTGCATGGCTACGGCATGGCTGCTGCCATTCCCCAGCACCACTGGGTGTATTGGACTGGTGGTGCACAAGGAAGGAGGCAGTGGTGGCGGAGGAGGAGGAAGCTGTGGGGCCACTACTGCCATGTGTGGAATGCCTCCTCCCCACCGCCACTGCCACCGTTCCTGGTTGGGGACATAATAGTCCTCGCAATGGGTGTCCCCAAGGGGCAAAATTCCAAATTGGGGGAGAGAAAAAACACAACCCCTGCACTTGCTTTCTTTTCTCCCTCATAGAGATGACTCGTGAGGCTCCTCTCTCACTCCCCCTCACCAGCCTGCTTCCCTTGCCAGCCCACTGGGAGCTTCAGTGGGTGGGCAAAAGAAGCCATGGAGAGGAATTTAAATGCCTCTCTGCCCCCCCCTCCAGCCCTTCCGAGCTTGCACACCTTAAGGATACTTCCTTCCCAGATACCTGCACTGCTGGGCTGACGTCTTATCAGTCAGGCCTGACTGTATCCTAGCAATAAGTGAGGCACTTTGGCAAGTCTGTATGTCACCTCTAGCTCTATGTCTCACATTTGTATGATACACTGAACCATCTATGATGGACCCCTGCTTCTTTTTTACTGTGAGACAGATTTTCCCGCCAAAATGCTGTTCCCCACTCTGACTGAGCAGTCCCTTAAGAAGCATATTATAATAATAATAGAATTATAACTTCTTGCATGTTCCACCCTGTGATAAAGAAGTTATTTGGCTTTTGTAGCTAAGCAGGAGCCCTCTACCCTTTGTAAATGACACTTGACACAAAATTCAAACAGGAATGTTGATTTTATTGAACAGGCACAGTTGGATTAGGAATAGGTGGGGAATGAGAAACTGATGTGAATTTTGTTGTTTTATAAAAATTATAATAATATTTTGAACAGGCAACAGGATATAGTTGAAGCTTATTTTCTTAGAGACTCAGTTCTTACCTGTGAGAGGTTTATTTGTCTTATAGATTTCTTTCAGCAACAATGTATCTTAATGAAGTTTCGTATAACTGTCTTAGTTTCATGGAAGTTAGCACTTTATTCCTTTATTTAATTACCTCCCTTGTGAGGTTACAACTTTCCTCCTGACTCCTGAGGAGTTTAGGACTGTTTCTCTTTTCATGCAAACCAGGGGTCCCTTCTGTGTTGAACTCACTGAATAACTGGGTAAGAAATTTCTAGGAGCGATGATCCTTTTCTGTTTGGCTAGACAGGCAGTTTTAACCAACTGTCCAGTCTTTTTCTGTCAAACCTAAGCCCCAGTTCTGGAGACTGTGAATAAATGGAATTCAGCTAGGGCTGACACTTAGGCTTTAAAGTTCTAATTTCTGAACTTTTCCTCAAATGTGATGGTACACAGGAAGGGCAAGGACTTTGTCTGATTCCCTCTAAAAGACACACCAACTACAACTGTCTGGCTACTGGCACATCAGAGATGACAAACAGCTGAAGAAAGACTCTGTTCCTCAGCACTCAGCTGCTCTTAAAGTTCTCCTCAGCTGGTGGTGACCAATCAGAGAGAGAGGGGGTGCACACAGGCAGCAGCCTCTCAATCAAACTGTGCTTCACTGTAAGGCATTAACCTTTAATCTCCCAGCAATCTGAATTTGATACACTAAGCATCCTATTTTTGGAAATTAATTCGTCACATTGTTTCCTCCAATGGCCTGCCTCATTGTTTGGGGAAATTAGCTATGCAGCAGGGGAAGCCAGAAGGGTACCAGGGATCGAACACCTGTTTATAACATGGTCCAATACAGTAGGAAGACTCCAGATTTGAAGACTCCCGTTTTTATTGAAGAAATCCCCTAATTGTAAACACACTAAGCATTCAAGAAAAGAGCATGCAACTCAGGGCTAAGAAACAAGATGTAATGATAGTGAATAGTAGGGTCAGTTATGGGGGTTATACTAGTTGTGCAGAAGTCCATGGAGAAGAGACTACGGCCAAAGTTTGGGGGTGAACTGCCAGTTGGCATCCTGGCAGACACACAGTCAAGGCCATGTGCTTTGGTGGATATAGACATTGGAAAACAATGCGAACCAATGGGAGGCCTTGAGGGGCTTGTCTCAGGTAAAGACAAAAGATTTCCTGCACCAATAAGGAATCCAAGGGGGTATGTCACCAGGAGGAGTAAAACCTAGGTTTGACCAATGAGGTTACAGAGGGGCAGAGTCTGAATTCACAATAGCGCTGATGAGATTAACCAGATGTTAGATGGCTCTACTGGAGCTGACTAAATTGGTTTGATGATCACTGATGGTCCTTCCGAGTCAGGTTGAATAGGTTCCCAAGCTTAGACAAAAGGTGGGAAATGAGTCCCTGACTGGTGTCAGGAAGGATCGTTAAACATTTGAATGTTTGATTGGTTTATCTCAGTATCCTGAGGGATGGAGCAGGAAGGACAGTTGTGGAGGCAAAGGATTCCCACATAGAAGAAGAGGAGATTGGATTTATACCCCACCCTTCACTCACGAGTCTCAGAGTGGCTTAAAAGCTCCTCTCCCTTCTCTTCTCCACAACAGAAACCCTATGAGGTAGGTGGGGCTGAGAGAGCTCTTTCAAGAACTTCTCTTTAAAGAACAGCTCTGACAGAACTATGGCTTGCCCAAGGTCATCTAGCAGTTGAATGTGGGGGAGTGGGAATCCAGTTCTACCAGATTAGAGTCCGTGCACTTAACCACTACACTAAACTGGCTCAAATCACTACATAGATATAAGCAGGGATCCTTTGGGGCCAGAGTGAGGTGGAGCAAAGCTCCGCCAGCTCAGGAGTGGCCACTAGGGCAGCCACGGGCCGAATCAGATTCTCTGATCTGATTTGGCCCACTGCCGAATTGCTGCTGAAATTCGGCAGCAACTTTAAAAGCCACTGGAGGGGAGGAGGTTTGAGGGAGAGGCTCCAAACTTGCAGGGTAGCTGCTGGGGCCTCTCCTCAAAATACCCACCAAGTTTCAAAAAGATTGGACCACGGGGTCCAATTCTACCGGCCCCCAAACAGGTTGCCCCCATTCCCTCCATTGTTCTCTATGGTAGGAAAAAGGTAACACTTTTTTCCACCATAGAGAACAATGGAGGGGATGGGACAATCTCTTTGGGGACCCATAGAATTGGACCCCATGGTCCAATCTTCTTGAAACTTGGTGGATATTTCGAGGAGAGGCCCCAGCAGCTACCCTGCAAGTTTGGAGCCTCTCCCTTTCCTCCAGCCCCTCATATACCCTATGAGTTTTTGCCATTGATTTCAATGGCCCATAGGGTATAATGGGGCTGAAACTGACATTCCCTTTCTGACACACTTCCAGTGATGTCAGGAGACATGGCATATGTTAATGAGTTACGCTAATGAGTTATGCTAATGAGCTCCTGCACCTCTTTTTCTACAAAAGGACCCCTGGATATAAGTATCACACAAAGGGGCTATGTGAAGTTCTGGAGACATAAGTGCTATTTGCCAGATGGCCACTGAATAGCTTTAGAAATGTAGATACTGTACCTGGTGGAATTCGACATTGTTTCATATGCATACCTTGCTGGGTGGAGGGGGAAGGCTGGAGATTGCTTTGAAGGCTGATTTGTGCAAACTGAAACTGAAATCCTTTTGCAGAGCTGTGACTAGCTCTGTGTTTCAGGCTAAGAGTGCCTTCCTTGGCCTGAGTTTGTGGGTCTCTGTTTCAGGTCAGAAGTGGAGTGCCCCACTATTGGAGCTACCCGCAAGTATGGTAGTGCCTTTGGGTTACACCATCACATTTCCAGAACAGTCACAAAAATTCAGCTTCATATCTGAAACATTCATATGATGTACATCCAAATATTAAAAAGTGAAAAGGAGTCAGTTGTATTGTGTTGGGCATGACTTGGAATATAATTTTAAATAGTTGTAAAAAAAAATCAGTGAAAACTCCTCTGTGCCATATGGTTCATGCAAATAGACATTAGTTATGCCAAACTGTGGTATAATGTATTTGTTGTGTATTTGTGAGTATGTAGAACAACTGTGTAAACTTGTAGATGATTACATGCATTAATTAGGAGACAAGTAATTCCATTACTGGAACAAAACCATGCAGAACTCTACTGCTACGATTTTAGGGGGTAAATAACAACATTATATATATATATTTCTGTAGTTGTAACAGCAATAAAGCTTTGGCATAAAATCTTTGTGATAGGAAAGCAATTGTTTTAAACAGAACACACAGGGTTTCCTGAAAGCTCACAGAAATTAGAATTGTTCTATTTTTCAATAAGAGCAAATTAATGACTCCGTCTATTCACTTCAGAGTTTGATGATGATACCAGGACCTCTGCCTTACATTTACATAAGCTGTTAAAATAAGTACCTTGAAATATCTAATTTGTTACAATAAGTACCTTGAAATACCTAATTTGTTACAATAAGTACACTGAAATACCTAATTTGTTTACTTTAGTTGTTTGTCCATAAGTTTTACACTTTGGATTATGCATATAAACAATTCTCGTGTTAGAGAATACTGTTTGTAGGAATTAAACCTCAAAATAGCAAATATCTTAAAGTTAATATAATTTAAGAAGGCCAAGTGGTCACATAGTATTAAATAATTCCTGTTATCCCTTCTACATATTGGAGATTATGTAATGACAATTCATAAAGCACAAATACATTAATAATTTGTTCAGTGTGGTGATGGAGACTTATAACATGCACAATGAATACATAGAGATAATGAAAAGATGGTTTTGCAATGAATTCAAAGCAATATGCTTACATCAGATCCATTTGTATGACTAGAATGGGTCTAATTTAGGTGAATGTGTACAATACAACTGGGCTTTGATTTTCACACACACACACACACACACAAGAGCACATCTGAAACTCCAGGTGGACGTTGGCTTGGAAATGCTAAAGATATAGTATATATTTGTATGTTCAGTGTGTGTATATATATGCACGCACACACCCACACACACAAAATATAAATATACTATATATATATATATACTATATTTGGGGTGGCCAAACTTTCTTACCGTAACAGCCACACAGAATAAACGTCAGATGTTTGAGAGCTGCAAGACATAAACAAATATTACACACATGTTTTTATTGAAAAATATGCAAATTTGTTTTTTATTAACATTAAATTAGACTGTGTGAAAGAGCCACATGTGGCTCTCGAGCTGCAGTTTGGCCACCCCTGTACTATATCTTTAGCATTTCCAGGCCAACGCCCACCTGGAGTTTCAGATGCATTCTAGTATGTGTCTAGGGCTCCAAGGCAAGCATGCGTCCTCTTTCACTTCAGTTTGTATAGCACCTCTGCATGTATATACAAATGTATATACGAGCAAGGAAAAGAGTGAGGTTGTAACCCCAGCAGCAGCTGAGCCATAGGAGTGAAGGCACAAAGGATAAGGTTTATAAAACATAAGTTGGAATGAAACTAATGCTAAAACTTTATTTCTCCACAGTTTCTGACAGCATGTTTGGCATCAACTGATCATGGATCACAGGTGACATGAGCCCAATCATACCCTTTCTCCTGGCCAACCTGCCAAGGATCCTGAGAAGGAAGGGTGGCCACTAAATGGGCTGGGGACTGTGGTGGGAACTTGGCCCTCCATGTGTTTCATGTGACCTAACACCATGCAGAGTGTTTGGCTATGCCTGCTCCTACCCCTTGGTTCTAAAAGGTCTGTGATATGTGCCCCTTACCAAGGCGAGGATATAAATGTAAATAGCTCGCTGGAATGCAATACAAGTTTACTTAAATGACAAAACTTACTTTATTAAAACTTATCAGGGTTAAAAGAAGGCGGGACAAGTGCTCAGCCAGGATTCCCCCATGCACGGAAGCTCCTGGGCTGGCCCAAAGAGACCCAACAAGGACAATGTTTCCCCTGTATCTCCAAGAGGCAGCCCTGAAATGGAGCTGCTGGTCTCCTTTTATACAATATTGGTCACATACATTTTAATAAGGCTACTGAAATTATAACTGCATCAATTGACATAACTGTTTTGGTAAGGTGGGGGGGGGCTCTGTGGGGCTTCTTCTGCCTACCCACTTTCTGTTGGGAGTCAGCTTCACTGTGCTGCCTGCTGCTTGGAAAGTTATGGAAATAGAGAAGAGATAGAAAAACAGTATGATTTCTTTATTAATTAACTGTATAAATAGGTTTTAAATTTTCTGAACCAAGTAAGTCATTTTTCTCACAACAGGGACATTTCTGACAAGTTCATTGAGAGCTAACATCATCCCTTTATGGGACCCAATCCCTTGATAGGGGACCCAAGGAGCCCATTCACAACTACTCTTGGATTGCATGATCTGGGCAAATACAGCTGTGAAAAGATTAACATAAACATTATAGAACATTGATACTCAGTGGCTTAGTGACCACATGTGGTTCTGTAGAATCGACACAATCACACTGGAACTTTGAAAAAATGGAGGCTGGTCCATTTATCCTCAGTTCCTGGCAAGGGTCATTTTGTAGAAAAAGAGGTGCATTCATTAGTATAACTTATTTGCATATGCTACACCACCTGATATCACCGGAATTATGTCAGAAGGCAAGAAAGAAAGGAGAGAGAGAGAGAGCGAAAGAGAGAAAGAGAGGAAGGAAGGAAGGAAGGAAGGAAGGAAGGAAGGAAGGAAGGAAGGAAGAAAGAAAGAAAGAAAGAAAGAAAGAAAGAAAGAAAGAAAGAAAGAAAGAAAGCTGGCATAGAGGGACAGCTACTAATCCAAGCCTCAGATATACCACTATTCTGGGAGGATAGCTTCAGTGGTGGCTGAAGCCTTCAGAAGGCTGGTCAGAAGAACAAGAACCTTTCCAGGGGACAGGGTCATTTTGCTGCAGCCATGACTCAAGCAGGCATTCCCCTGCGGGGGGTGGGGTTTGGCACCAACTCCCGGAGCTGAGCTCCCCTGAGCTCCTGCTCGAAATGACCCCTGGTTCCTGGACTTTGTCTTACACACTTCTGACAGGGTGTCCAGACCTTTTAACTCTTCCTGACCCAACTGGGAAGGTTACACTTTTACCTGTTGTGAAATGAGGAGTGGATCCCCACATGTACCTTTTCTCTAATCAAATTAAGGTGCAGGTCCCAAACCTTTTATGACCCAACTCAGGATATCAAAATATTTATCTATCTTGCCCCTCCTTGCAAGGTGGGTAAAGTGTTCCCTTTATCCTTCCTATTGGTCTCCAAAAAGGAAAATAATCTTTTCCCAACCTGTAATCTAATAAGGTTTTATTGCTTTGTTTCCCAGGTAAGAATATTTCCCCTGACATCAGAGCCTCCCTGAGCGTAGATCAAGGGATTTTGCATTTCTTTATCACAACAGCACCTGTTTCTTGTTCCAGGAAAGTGGGCAAGGCCAGGGGTCCCATTGGGGCCGGAGCGAGGCGAAGCAAAGCTCCGCCAGCTCAGGAGTGGCCACTAGGGCAGCCACGGGCCGAATCAGATTCTCTGATCTGATTCGGCCCACTGCCAAATTGCTGCTGAAACAGGTTGCCCCCATTCCCTCCATGTTTGGAGCCTCTCCCCCAAACCCCCTTTCCTCCAGCCCCTCATATACCTTATGAGTTTTTGCCATTGATTTCAATGACCCATAGGATATAATGGGGCTGAAACTGACATTCCCTTTCTGACACACTTTTGGTCATGTCAGGGGGCATGGCATATGCTAATGAGTTATGCTAATGAGTTCCTGCAACTCTTTTTCTACAAAAAGACCCCTGGGCAAGGCTATTGCTTGTTGGAGTTTGTGGTTGGCATGTGCACCTCACCTTGAAAAGCTGTTGCTGGACTGAGTGAGGATTGTGTACGCTGTAAACCTTCCTGAGCTATGGGCCTTGTGCCAGGGATGGAAGAGCCTATCCTCTCCAACAACCCTACCACCTCCCTCTTTCACAGCCTCTGCACTCTTCCCCAGACTCTGGGGGGACTGCTCAGAGAACAACAACCTGGCTGCAAAGAAGAGATTAAAACCACAGCCACCAGTGGGTGCATGTGTTTGCTCATGTTTTTAAACAGTCTTTGCATTGTCCTGAAGCAAAGGCATACACTACATTTATAACATTGTATTTTATTAATAATGTTTGTTTGTTTACATTTTAGCTTGTTACTTTTTTTAGTGATCATAGCTTCATTTTTGTTGGGCAAATCATGCAAAGAATGAGCACAGCCAATAGTGGCTCCTGTAGTCTGTATCAGTCCTTTTCCCGGTGTTTTTGTTGTTACTGTTTGAAAACTTTGTACCTCTTTTTGTGTGGTTCTCCTGCATAGAAACTTCACAATATCTTTCTTTCCAGCCATAATCCTGACTTATTAGTATCTTTTTCCTGTAATGTTTTGTTTCAATAATGAAATTGCACAATTGCACCTGACCATAGATTCAGTTCAGGAGAGAATTGTTCATTATGAGAAAAACATAAAGTGTCCAATGTGATACTTATCCTGTAAAAGTTAACCCATCTCCTGTTGTCATTACACTGTGAGAATTTATGGACAGAAAACACAGGAAAATTCTTGAGAGGAAGGTGAAAGGCAGAGTAAACAACCTTGAATTGCTTCATGATGTTTGGAGGTTCTTCAAAAAATTTAAAGAGATGTTCAAAAATGTACACAAAGGATGAAATAGGAGAAATCTGTTGGAAATGAATAAGAGGAATTTTATCTCATTGGAAACACCAGCAGGGAACAGGGAGGTGCTTCTCTGGTAGAAAATATTTGATGCAGTGCATCTAAGAGGAGAAGGCAAGGGGCAGTTCCTATGCAGCATGGAAGTTGATCGGCTAGCTCAGAGACATTCACTCAGTGGCTCATAAGCCTCACATGGCTCTTTAGTATGCCATCTGTGGTTCTTCTGGGGACTATTCCCCAATGAGGCACCTGCTTCATGTTCTGGGAAAGTGATCAAGGCCCTTGCCTGGTGGGGCATATGGCTAAGATGTGCTTTATATCTTGAAAAGCTGTTGTTGAAACCTCCCTAATCTATGGTCCTTGAACCAGAGATGGAAGTAAAGAGCCTGTCATCTTCAACATTACCGCCACCCTACTTTGCACCCTCTGCACTCTCATCTAAAAACCTGGGAGGCTGCTCGGAAAAGAGTAACCTGACCCAGAAAAGAGAATAAAGCCAAAACTACCACAGCAGCTACCCAGGAAAAGAGCAAACTGGCCACAGTGGGGTGCTGGTGATTGTACTTCTCTTTCTCTACAGCCAGTTTCTCTAATCCAGACTCTTTAGCAATCCCACTCTCTCTCCTGAGCTACTGTGAGCCAAAATAGATGTTACTTGTTTAAATGCTCCCTGTAGCCACACAGCAGCTGTGGGAAACTGCTTCTTTAAAAAAAAGAGCAAAGCAAAAATGGGCTACGAATCTAGTTCCTTTGTAAGTGTAACTAGTACTACACATTCCAAAAGACTTTTCAAAATTAAACTTTTTAGGCCATTCTTGGCAACAAGATGCACATCTATCCCAGAGCTATTCCTATTTTCTTCATGAATTTCTCTGATTCCTTTGTAACTTTATATATGATAGATATATTGCTTAACAGAGAGGTCCAATAGATTGTTTATCAAGGTAAGTTCAAAACAAAGAGAAAAGAACCCTGTCAAATATTAATTTCATTGGTAGTCACTGATATATTATGGAAAATAGTGCAGGTTTTTTTCACTATTTGCTTTTCCTAAATAATTTTAGAAAAAAACTTGTCAAAGAAACATACTGCAATTTAAATAAAATCTAAAGGAGTTATAGTTTTATCTTTGCTTTATTCAATTATGGACTTCTAAAGGTTAATTGTGTTTGCATGAACAGTTCGAATGAAGCTTAAAAGAAATCTTAGTAAATAATAATTATTGAAGTATGGTGTATATGAACAATGGCGAGGCTTTTTCTCAGATGTGTCCAATGAATCACACTGGGAAAGTGCATTTGATTTGTTTAAGCGATGTTGATTACCATCAAAGAAGCTGAAACAGCAATGAGTATCAATCTCATTCATCTATTGAAAATAAAGGATAAAATGAAAACAAATACCAAGCTGCATTTGATTCAAAATTCCATTAAAAGTTCCTTGAGAAATGACTCTCACCAAGAAATTAATTCTCGCTCAGTGGAAATAACCTATTCACCCTAAATGTAAGGGGGGGGGGGGAATGTTGTGCTAGCAACATAACCTAAAAAGATAGATTACGTTAGTCAACATTTACTAATCACTGTGTCCTTAAACTGCTGCATGTTTAAGAGCTCCTTGCAACTTGTGCTGAGCAATACAGAATGTCCAGCTGGCATTATTGGCCATTCAGACCCACCTCATGTAGGACAAAAGGATCTCATGAGAAGCAACCATGTCTGCACTTCACAGATTTATTTACTTCATTTATACCTCAACTTGCTTCCCAGTGGGGATCCAAAGTGGCTTACTTCATTCTCCTTTCCTCCATTTTATCCTCACAAAAACCCTGAGAGGTAGGTTAGTAGGCTGAGAGTTTGTGACTGGACCAAGGCCATCCAGTGACCTTCTACTGCAGAGCAGGGATTTGAACCTGAGACCAGTGGGGTCTAACCACTGCACCACTGACAGAAGCACTAACTGAGATACTTTCCATTGGTTTCAATCCATTGGTTTCAATTCAGACTAAACTGGCCATTTCCACTGATTTCTCCTTCCCACTGCAGCCCCCCCCCCCCCAAATATCATTCATCAGGGTCTCTCAGGAGCAGCATTTTGTAGAGATAAGTGGGCAGCAGTGGGATGGGAGAGCTAAGAAAATTCCATGCTGATGATGGAAAATTTAGTTTGGATCCAACCCATTGAGAAGTAGCTCAACTGTTGCATCAGCTAATGTACACTTTTTCACGGATATAAGAAGGAAACCCATGAGGAGCTTGCAGGGGAGGGGGATTTCTGGCTGCTGCCTTGCTTACTTATCTGCCTCCTAGTCCTAACCCTCTTCCTTGCCTCCATCTCCCTGCTCGAACAGCCCACCCACCACCCAGCTACTGTACTCACTTGTGGAGGCAACAGTTGGGGGACAGTGGCTGCTACCGAACTTCCCAGTCATCCTCTCTCTCCTTCTACCACCCTGTCCACCTATAGAACACTGCCTTGGCAGTGGGAAGAGGAGTTGTGTGGCTACAAGGGGGAATCCTATCCCTCCCCTTTGCTCTTTTGCCCCTCCATAGGAGAGTAGGAAGCTCATGGTGGAGAGGGGAAGCTAGATTGCTTGCTGTCTTGCCTATGCCCCCCTCACTATGTCTGCCTGCTTCCCTCCCCACCACTCAACAGATTGGCAGTGGTTTCTGCTCTCCCCAGCCACCTGTAGCACTACCATCTCTCTTCTGTCTCCTCCATTTCCCTGTCCTACATATTGCAATACAGATGACAGCAGCCTGACAGAGGCATTGGGGGGGGGGATTTTTACCCCATCTCTCTATTTTTTTTTTAAGTTTTCAGATATTTTGCAAGTGGGGGTCCCTCAAATTTGTGAAAGTTACTGTTTTCTCTGGTATGGCCCCAGTCTGTGATTTATTTGCAAATGAGGCCACGTTGAGAATTAGAGATATAAAAATTTTGCTGTGGTAGAATTAGATAGATACGTGTATCTATCTAATTAGATATACACACACACACACACACAAGCATTCTACTGTATAATCATTTTCTCTAATCTTGTTCTCGTGTTTTGGTCCAATGCTGCAGATCTTGCACCCTATGCCCTGGCAGGGAATCTGAGAATTCCAACTCTCCATCACATCATGCTAATCAACAGTGTCCTATTCAGGTCTAAGCTCATCAATTGCATTATAAAAAACAACAACATACATATACCTAGTATACGGACACAGATTCCAGAGCTACAACTGATGAATCATGAATTTTAGGGCACATACGGAATGAATGCAATCGATATCAGCTCTGCTGGTTCCCCTGCTCTGATCTTGGCAGCCTCACACTCTGATCAGGCATGTGTCAGACCTAGACTGACCTACTTTACCTATGTGTTTTGCCCAGGGCTTTTTTTTGTAGAAAAAGCCCAGCAGGAACTCATTAGCATAATAGGCTACACCTAACAGCAGAAACTCATTAGCATATTAGGCCACACTCCTGGCAGTGAAGCTCCCTCCCAGGATCAGCTTCCCCAGGTGCCCCGCGGCTTATGGGGCGCATGGGGAACCTGAGGGAAGGAAGGCAATTTCTGGATCGGCTTCCCTAGGCAGGGAGGCAGTATAAACTGCCTTCCTTCCCTGGATTGGCTTTCCAGGCACCCCACAGCTTACGAGGCGCCTGGGGAACCTGAGGGGGGAGGCTGTAGGCGTGGCCAACTTAGAAGCCAGCCAAAACTCCATTCATGTGTGTTCCTGCCCAAAAATAGCCCTGGTTTTGCCATTCCTCCTATGGAACATGTTTTTTTTTTCCTTATCTGCCTATTTCCTGGATTTTTTTCTACTGCTTCTGCACTGCCATAATTCCTGTTCCGGTATTCAAGGGACCATGCTTGTCCTGAATTCCTAGTAAAACTGGAAAATCGCTACAAAAAGGTAAGCTTGTTAAGCAGAGCTAGCTGACAAAGCACAAATGCTAAAGAGCACAAGGACAAACAATCCCAGCACAGTTGTGTTGGGAATCTTCTCCCCAAAGTTTGCAGCTGTAACTTACTCTCTTAAATTTTTACCTATCTCTGAACAGCATATTAACATGCAGAGCATATGGATCTAGCACTACATTTGAATGAAACTTGCCATTTTATGCCCCTTTGATGCACAGAAACTAGAAAAGAACAATGCTCATATCAGTCCACCTTGGTTTATGAAGCAGTAGGTTATGGTCTCTTGAGAAGTCCATAACTAATTATTCCAATATGAACATACATATGAACATACAGAGCTGCCTTATACTGAGTCAGTCCACTTGGCTATCATGGTCAATATTGTCTACTCTGAATGGCAACAGTTCTCCAGGGTCTCAGAAAGAGGGTTTTCATACCATTTACTGCCTGATCTTTTTAACTGGAGATGCTAAAGATGTAACTAATTTATTATTAATTATTTTTATTTACAAAATTTATATCCCAACTTTCTGTCCTCAAAAAAACAATCAAGGCTGCTAACCAATCAAAACATCCCAGCAACCTGGGGTAAAGGAGTGGTATACACAGGGGTCATTTCAGGCAGGAGCTCAGGGGAACTCAGCTCCGGGAGTTGGTGTCAGCCCCCCCACCCCACGGGGGAATGCCTGCTTGTATCATGGCTGCAACAAAATGACCCCATCCCCTAAAAAGGTCCTTGTTCCTCCGACCAGCCTTCTGAAGGCTTCAGCCACCACTGAAGCTATCCTCCCAGAATAGTGGTATTTCTGAAGCTTGGATTAGTAGCTGTCCCCTCCCTCCCTCCCTCCCTTCCTTCCTTTCTTTTTTCCTCCCTCCCCTCTCTCTCTTCTCTCTTTCTCTCTTTCTTGCCTTCTGACATACTTCCGGTGATGTCAGGAGGTGTGGCATATGCAAATAAGTTATGCTAATGAGTTGTGCTAATGAGCTCCTGCACCTCTTTTTCTATGAAATGACCCCTGGGTATATGTATCTGTAGAACTCTATAATTTTTGATATATAATTTTGATATTTTTGATATCGTGGATGTTAAGAGGGCAAATGACTATCCTGTGTTTGAGTTTCTCCAGTATTGGAGAAACTTTTATAGAATGTAGATTCCTCGTATTCTTTTAGCAGTCATCGTTATTTCAAATTTATTTCATTAATGTAATGATTAAGTTTTCTATAAAGGAGTACTGAAGTCTGCCTTGTAGTATAGGTATTTCAACCCTGTTGTTGATGTTTTGTTGATGTTCTGTCACTGGTTGATGTTTTGTCACTGACTGATGATATTTTTGAATGTTTTTCTTAATACAATATTTTTTTAAAAACCAATCAAAACATACACAATAAAAATCATGCTTTAAAATCATTACTCCCCCCAAAAAACCCACACAGCATTAAAGCAATCAAAACAGTGCTAAAATATATACAAAGTCATTAAAGAATTAAAACCCTGGTCAGGAAAGAGACGTCACTGAGGGACAAGACAAGAAAGTCTTCACCTGCTGGTGGAAAATGGCAACAGAAAGGGACAGATGAATTCCCCTGTGGAGAGAGTTCCAAAGTTCTGGTGCCACAACGAGAAGGCCCTCTATTGGGTCAGAAGGTGACACAATGTCAGAAGGTAGAAGCACCTGAAGCAGGGACCCTGAAGATGACTGTAGTACTCAGGCTGGTTCATAAGGAAGTAAGTATGTTGGTCCTAAACTATATATGGCCCTGGAAGTCAAGAACTGGACCTGGAAACAAATAATTGGGAGCCAGTGTAGATGGGCCAAGATTGGAATGATATAATCCCTATGGCCCATTCCAGTCAGCATCTTGGCAGCAGCTTTCTGTATTGATTGAAGTTTTAGAATATTTCTGAAAAGCAGACCCACACAGAGTGCATTGCAGTTATCTAATCTGGATGTAACCAAGGCATGTACCTTCTATATGCAAAGCAGATGTCCTTCTACTGAACTATGGCCTCTCCTCTGCCTTTCAAATATATCATAGTGCTACTTGACTAACTATCATTTTCTAGCACAAACTAGTAGTAAAAAACAACAACAATTCCATGTGACTCAAAGAAAATAATGTACAGTCATATGATTCAAGGGCCATTAATCCTCCAGTTTTAGTCTGGAAAACATTTTAGCTCAGCAGCTGGTATTGTCAGTGACAAATGAAAAAGATTAAAATTAAGTGATGTGGACAGAGTAAACTTTCCCCCCCCCCAAGATGCATCTTCCAGAATTTATCTTGTCAAGATCCCATCAGCAAACCCTTCTCACTGAAGATCCTTAAAGAATAAAAGGTATTTGAAAAAGCCACCAATACTGTTTCAGATTTTTTGTTCTCCTTTCAGGGTCCCCCCCCCCAGACTCCACTGAACCTTTGAGGACTACTCTTGATTCCTACTGGCATGAAGACACCATTGAGACTTTGGGCAGAACAAAACCATTAGACTCTGATGTTTAAAACATTATATTCCTTTGTTTGAGACTATATACTGTCCTCTAAATGTTAAATATATTCCATATACAGACACTGAGAGCATCATTTCTAGCATTATTGTGACTATAGTTCTTTATTTAGGCAGTAGCTAGACACCAAAATCACCAACAAGTCATAACTAGTGCCTCATTCCCCTACCTAACATTGAGTACAACTTACTCATACCATGACATCATGACACTGTGCTTTTTAGCACTCTGCAGCTGCAGGCAATGCTCCCTCTAAGCTGTGGAGTCTTGTGAGCAAAAATTCTATTTTGTGAGCTACTGGCATTAAAGTTGTGAGTGAGCGATTTGGCTACTGCATAAATTAGCTTACTCTGGAGCCATCCTTCCTAAGCTAAGACAAAAATGTCTGAGCTGGAGGCTAAAAAGCTGAGCTAGCTCACACTAACTCACCTTAGAGGGAACACTGGCTGCAGGGGATATGAAAATGCAAAGTGACATTATCTTCAGACGCAGGTATGAGACGATGCTATGGATAGGGGGACTAGAATTTAGGGATATGTACTTGGACATTAAATTATTGAACAACTAAACAAAAAGGTGTGATGATTATTATTGGTATTATAGTATGTCCAATAATGAAAACTGGGGTTGTCCATATCCCAAATTTCAGACAATTTGGGGGGGGGGGGTGTCCTTGTTCTGTAAGCAATTAAAATTTTCACCTACAGAGCCGACACAGGGAGATGCGAATTAGCCTAAGTTTGCTAACACAATCCCTACAAATTTTATGAAGGGGGGGGGGGGGAATTACAGCCCGGTATATGTTTCCCATTGACACCACTGGAAGTGAAAGCAAAAGTGTTTTTAATGGATTTTTAAAAATTGAAAATGAACATAACCCCCCTTCCCCCAATCCTGGCTACAACCTTAGCTATATTGTAAGATATGATTCAGGTCTGATGTTTAGAACAAATAATGATTGGGGGGGATTTGCAGGTCCATTATTTATATTCTTTTTGTAGATCATCATGTAATCTTTATTTGGTCAAACACAAGCAGCACCTGCATAGCTAAGAACAGATAGACATGCTACCTTATTCCTATAGTCATATGTGTTAATGAAATCACTGTCCTTGTACCAGAATGAATGCTGGCCCCATAGATACTTTGGACTGTACATACAGTTTGCCCAGCATCAACAGAGAATTGCAGGACTATCTGAGGTTATTGAAGAAATTCAGTGTATGATAAGAAGATTCCATATGCCACATTAGATTTTAGAATGGCATTGAAAGTGCAATCCTAAACAGTATTATATAAATCCCTTGAAGTCAATGTGCTTAGAGGGCTGTAATTTTGTTTAGGATTGCAGTGGTAGGCTCTCTACTTATTATTTGGGAATATAATGGGAGATGAACAGTCTTTGTAAGATTTGGTGCAAATTTAGTTTTCAGGACAGCATTGATTTATATCTATTGACAGTTATATTTGGGGTTAATAGGCCAAAAATATGGATTTTACAAGAAGTTTATGGAAATTCTAGGTTCAGATTCATAACAAAGCATTCTATAATTTTAAATTCCTTTACCAATGCTCGAGGCAACAACACATTATGACATACCAAGGACAGTAATGGATAAAATCATGCATGACACCTAGGATAAATTAAAATTAAGTCCACAACTTTCTATTAAAGTTAGCCACTATGTCATACCAACTCTCATCATCAAACACTATTTGAAAAATAAAATTATTTCCACAGTAAAAGATTTGCTGACTGGTATGCATTTTCTTGCTTAGTAGGTTACTTTAATTGCAATAGAAGATAGTGTGTTATTGAAAACATTTTTGGTCCTCTGTCACTTAAAAATAATCATGACCTATTAATGAAATTCTACAGTTAATGCATAATGAAACATGTGCAAAACAATGTGTCATTTAGAAGCATTTCTGATGTACTCTTGACACATATTTTAGAGCAAGTGCATACAAGACAAAAACATTTCATCTACCGACCTATATACAGATGGATAGTTTTATATCTAGCTGGCTAATTAAAATGACACCTTGCCTGCTTAATATACATATTTAAATAATCCTCATACTTTTTAATGGAAGTGATATATGGTTGGAAGCAAAGCTTTAAGAATAATATGCTCGTGTGTGTGTGTGTATGAACTCATATATGTGCATGTAAACCAACTGAGAACAAACTACATGAATTCCTCTTCTAAATTCTTTGAGGGAGGTAAGTCCTCATTGGAATAGACTGATCTCATCAGAGCTTGGAAGTGAAGCAGGGTTGGTACTTGGAAGGGAGACTACCAAGAAAGACTGCAGAGAAAGGCAATGCAATCCACCTCTGTGTCTCACTTGCCTTGAAAGCCCCTTATGATGATGCTGGGCTCATCATAAGTCAGCTGTGACTTGATGGCACTTTACACACACACACAAATTCTTTGAGGTGGAGAACTGGAGATGGTTCAAGTCAAGGAATGAGAGCATCCCTAGTGGCTTGTCTGGTGACTATGAAGTTTCTTCAAGAAAAAAAAATCCATAGTTCCTAATTAATATTGCTCTGCCTGGGTTACTTTCATTTCAATGTAGCATTTAATCTACAATACATACATACAGAAATTTTGCAGGGAATTTTATTTTTTTTATTTCTTGAAATTTTGGTAACTCCTGAACCCCTGCACCATTCTTTCCACATGACAGGACCAGAATAAGCCTTTCTAACTCGTCAACTTCAACCATTCATTGGGGTGAAATTTAACAGGCATTGTCCACTCACAGAGGACTTCCATTCCTGAAAATTTCATCCGATACTGAAAATAAGTTGTGTGTTTTTTTTAAAAAAAAGTTACATTGAATTAAATCTTGCCTTTTGAAATCAACAGGGAAGTATTTGAGAAATGAATCAAAATGAAACCAACTGCCCACACTGGGCATGAAGTGATGCCAGTTGTTGAAATGAGCTAACAAAATTAATTGAACCAATTAATAAAGCAATAAAAAATAAAAGTAATGTGTGTACCATACTTCAGCTGATTTAGAAGCATATAAGCTCTTTTAAGACTGCATTGTTAGGGCTGCCTCTCTCAAACAGCTATAGCTGCTATGTGTTTGGGTTGCTTGAAACAGTCTTAGTGCTCTGATTTATATATTTACTTGGATGTTCACATGGTAGAGTTATAACACAGTCTACTTTAAGTATAAGCTTTTGACTCCATGTCAACTTTTGATCATGTAGTGTTTATTCACTGTCTCTCCCTTTGAGGTGGAACAACCACATGAACTGACAGCTGCATTGCTGTGGAATGTGAGGTCAGACAAGTCTGAGGGAAGAATATGTTATTCCTCTGCCATGCTATGTGACTGTAACAGTGAAATTCTAACTACAATTACAGAGCTCATTGTCTTCCAACAAATGTAGAAAGATATGACTCCATTATGGTACTGTGAAATTCTTTTAAATCCATTGAAGTCAATGGGCTTAGAGGAGTGCAGTTTGGTGTAGTGGTTAAGAGTGGCAGAATCTGGGAGAACCTGGTTTGATTCCCCAGTCCTCCACATGCAGCCAGCTGGGTGACCTTGGGTCAGTCACAGTTCGCTCAGAGCTGTTCTATCAAGAGCAGTTCTCTCAGAGCTCTCTCAGCTCCACCTACCTCACAGGGTATCTGTTGTGGGAAAAGGATGGGAATCCAGCCCCACTGGCTGACAGCCCAGTCATATGGCCAGGGACTGCCTTTGCCTCCTTTGAAGGAGGAAGAGCAGGCATGTGTGCTGGGTGAGGTGCATGTGTCCTGCTCAGGGAGTGGAGCTAGCCTGTTAACAGCTCGCTTCTCACCCATCCTCCTTCAGTTCCCACCTTGAGTTTGCCCACCCTCTCATTCTGATTTCTGTATGGGCTTTTGCTGGTCACCAGTTTTTGGGGCCAGGTAGGAGTTTTTGATTGGTTGACTGGCTCAGGTCAGAGATTTTTTTTTGCCTACCTCATATGGCTAGTCAGTAGGTTGTGAAATTGGCATAGGGTGGTGCCTTTGGGTTAGGTTGGTCACTTTATTTGGCTGGATAGGGGCTGGTGAGTGACATGTGGCTAGGAGGAGGACCAACTAACAACCCTGGTTTGGGGGATAGGAGTCTGGCTGGATGAGTCTTTGGGTTGCACGACCCGGGGTAAAGATAAGCAGACTGATGTTGGGAATGCATGGACTGATCAACCACTTAAGTTCTATGGCTTGGCAGCTGGATCTCCAGGGGATTGCCTGTTGTGTGCCTGACCAATGAGAGCCAAAGAGGCTGGCTCAAGCTGGGGCAAGGGAGTCCCCGTTATACAACTGGGGAAGGGACAAGTGACCCTTGGCCTGAATCATGCTGCAGGTCACATTTGGCCCTGCTGTTGATTTACAGGTTGATAAGTTAAATAAAGTGGCCCTTAGTTCATCCAAACAACGTGTCTGACTCTTTATTCCGAATAAAGGGCAAAGGAGACTGTAAGCTGCTCTGAGATTCCAAGTGAAGTGTGGGGTATATATCCAACTCTTCTTCTTCCTCCTCCTCCTCTTCCTCTTTATGTAAATTAACAGCCAGGAAGTTGTATCTATTGGCTCACCGTGGAGATCCATCACTGTCATATAATTGGCAGAGAAACTACTGTACTATGTGAGTCAATCTATGTAGCAAGTAAATATGAAGAGTTTGTTGTGCTGAGAAGATACAGAGACTGTTTGAAATAATTTCATATACCAAATTAAAACCTAACTCCACTATTAGAGAAATATTGTCTGAAATCAGTACCCTGCAAAACAATCTTTAGCTAGCTAATCCTTTTTCGTTTCAAGTAGTTCAAAGAACCCTAAATACACATAAATATAGAATATCCTCATGATGAGTGCCACTTTGTATGAACAGATGCTATACTATTGACAAATTTGAGAATGTCAAACAAACATCTTTGCAGCTTAAGAAAGTGGATGCTAATCATGAAACCAGCATAAGTACTTCCTATGTACACTATCAATTAGACAATAAAGCTCGACAGGGCATGTAGTTATCATAGGATAATCAAAGCTCTAGTGATTTGCAAGGTATAAATCACAAGAGAATGTAACTGCATAAATAAATAGTGGGCTAGAAACCAACTCAACAAAAGCATTCACTGGAATTGGTGCAATCTAGCTCAGTCTCTCAAGGAAAGACAGACTTTTTTCTGTAGAGAATCAATGTTTTAATGTAATTAATAATATACTGATGCTGCCAGTCACTTCTGTGGAAAAACAAGAACAAGACCGGAAGACATTTCACATGGTATAAGCCATATGGGGGTAGCAGAAGAATTTAGGGTTAGGTGAAAGGAGCTGGGTGAATTTAGAGAGCTGAATCTAAAGGTCTACTTCACACATGTACATTGGTTTTTTTGCTGAGCAACCAGTAAGTGTACATTAAAGCATTGTTTCCCATCGCTTTTGGCAAGATGCTTAAACTTAAATCAGTTCTGAAAAGGAGTCTGCCTAACTCTTTTGTGTGATTCATATCTGAATTAAGTAGTATCAGCATATTTATAACTGTTTTGCATTTTAAATGTTCATTCTCGTAAGTGTTGCGGTGCATCCAATTATGATTGTTTGTTTTGGTTATAATAAACAACTATGAACTGTGAAACACATGGCACTTAAATCATACACTAAATCAGTATCATGAAATCAGATATTGCTCTACAGATGGGAACAGCTTTCATTGCAACGTAGGGCATAGCTTATAAAAATACATGAAGCATTGATGCTGCAGGTAATATGAGTCATTAGATTAAAATGTTGCTCATTTTAATTGGACATATAGCTATTGAGATCTCTTTTAAATGTGCCAACCTGTTGAAGATCTCAAATCCAGTGCATATTGCCACCTTCAAGGCAGCAGTTCCTATGAGAATGCTGAAAAATTCCTCAGCAACATTTGCAATAAATATTAACATTAGGTTTGGAATGCTATAATTGTATTTTTAACAGGAGATCAGCTCAGATATTTGAAATCACTCCATCTGGATCATCTCAAGAATTACTGGGCACATGTAAAAAAATAAACTACTATCTTGCCTAAAGAGGTAAAGGTTTCCCTTGCTTGAAAGCCAGTTGGATCTGACTCTAGGAGACGGTGCTCATCTCTGTTTCCAAGCTGAAGAGCCAGCACTGTCCGGAGACTTTTCCATGGTCATGTGGCTGAGATGCATGGAATGCTGCTACCTTCCCACCAAAGCAGTACCTATTTATCGACTTGCAATTTCTTGCTTTCAGACTGCTAGGTTGGCAGGAGCTGGGGCCAGAGATGGGAGCTCACTCCGTCTTGTGGCACTTGGGTCTCAAACTGCTGAGCTACTGACATTCTGGTCTGCAGCTCAGCATCTTAACCTCTGAGCCACCACAGCCCTTCACTATCTAGCTTAGTGTGACCTAAATTTCCACTCTTTTTTTCCTGTAAATGATTAACACGTGTTACATCAAAAACATCCAAGGTGACACTGGTATAAGTGTCAGACTTCATCTTGGCAAAGCCAAGATAAACTTTAAGGTGAATTAGAAATGACCCAGTGCTGAATCACAACATGGATGCAAAAGATTTGTGATCCCCCCCACCTGAATCTTCCCTTAATCTGCTTACTCCCTATATTTGGGGTGCAGTCTTCAGGCACACACAGGATGGGGACTGTCAAGTAAGATTAGTGTGGTGCAGTGGTTAGAGCTTCAGACCAGGATCTGGAAGATCCAGGCTCAAATCCCCACTCTACCATTAACTGTTCCTTAGTGACCTTAATGCAGTCACACACTCTCAGTCTAACATACCTCACAGGGTTGCTGTGAGGAAAAATGGAGAAGAGGACAATGGTGTGAGCTGCTTTCAGTTCCCATGGAGGATATATAAATGAAGGAAATGATGAAATAACAAATTCAAGAGTTTGTTGGGCTGGTTCCAAATGCATTTTTTTTGCCCTTACACTGTCAACGGTTTTAACTTCTTGCATTACATGTTAAAATGGCCTCTTTTCTGTCCTTTGTTTATCCATTTGTAGCCAAAAAACTTGAACCTTAGAATTTAGAACTGCTTCCAGTGCTTTTTCATTATGTCACTTTCAGCCATAGTTGTGCATACAAAGAAACAAAAGATCATACATGAGGGTTAAGTGTGGTGTTGGGTGGGCCCCTGATTCCAGGATGACATAACTGGTACAGGGGCTAATAACTTTTCTGGGAACTGGAATCAAATATGTTTTAACAAAGATATTTTCTCAGCCATTACTTCCTCCATGTGGCTGTGGAGGAAGTAATGTGGAGGAAGTAATGTGGAGGAAGTAACATACCTTGCCAATTGTAAATGTCTGCACTTCCCCTGTGTTATTCAGGGATAAGCATTGTTGTTTCCAGTGATTCATTGTGAAATTTCCTTATTTCACAAGAAGGGAAAAGACCCTTGACTCCCTCATTTTATTTTTAATAAATATCATTACTTTTTTAAAAAAAACCTGACTCCCTCATTTTATTTTTAATAAATATCATTACTTTAAAAAAAAACCCTGCTCTGTAAGCATTTTTCATTTGCTACCACATTATTGTCTAATACCCACCACTCCGTACACCAATTTTCCCATTCCTCTTGTCCCTTCCCTTCTTTTGTGTTTGTTTAGAATATGAAGCAGTAATAGCTTGAAAAGGGCTCTGGTATCCTAAAGCTCCAATTCCTATTGGCTGATTAATAAAGACTCCCATTGGTCCTGAAGCCAATCTAGATACCCAATCACTGAGCCCTGCTTGGGTCCAATAGTATTGCTTGTATATAGTTACATTGTTGAAAGTTATGTGTTGGAACAGTATAAATGAAAGTGCTGCTCTCATAGAGCTGTCTTTTGAGCTGAACAATGTCACTGAATAAAAGCCTGTCTGTTTGAATTCATCGCCTCCTGCTCAATACTTAAAACCTTCCACTGAATAGAATTTATTTATAAACATATTTACAGCAAATCATATTTTGAGCATATGTAGCCTGATGCACACCTTCCCTACAAACTTGAAAATCAAATGAAATCTCAGTAGATTAAAATTTTGAGAGTTTCTTAGAGAACACCAAGACAGTTAAAATGGTATAAATTTACTTTCAAGTATATAGTCCTTATTAGACTTTCCTTCCACAGGTCTTTAAAGGATAAGGAAGAATATAGTAGTGCACAAAATTCCTTCACCCATAAAATGTCCTCAGATCCATAAATAGATTTGGAGGCTGATACTACCATATTTTTCACTCCATAAGACGCACCTGATCATAAGATGCACCTTGTTTTTAGAGGAGGAAAACAGGAAAAAATGAAACAGAAAGAAAGAAAAAGAGAGAGAGAGAGATAAAGGAAGGAAGGAAGGAGGAGAGAGAGAGAGAAAGAGAAAGGAAGAAAGAAAGGTGGGGGCAGAGAGAGAGACAGAAAGACAGACAGACAGACAGAAAAAAGGAAAGGAAGGAAGGAAGAAAGATAGAGAAAGGAAAGAAGAGAGACGTCGGCATGCCATGCAAAGCCAGGCTTTCTGTGCAAAGAAGCCACGGAGCTTAATCTGTGGGCGGGGCTTTCTGCTGCTGGCTGTCTTAAAGGGGAAAAGCACTTAAAGGGAGAGAGTACTTAGCCTGGTGGGGTTTTTCCTGCCGTTTCCCTTTTAAGTCTTAACAGCTCAGGCCCAGCAGGGAGGGGCGAGGAAGGCTGGGATGCCAGCCTGAATGGCATTCCCATGCGTTCCTGCTGAAGTAAGAGCCCTGTTACAGGTAAGAAAAGCTCCATATTCGCTCCATAAGATGCACACACTTTCCCCCCACTTTTTTGGGGAGGAAAAGTGCGTCTTATGGAGCGAAAAATACAGTATGTCCTGTAAATATTTGGAAAATCGCACTAATTCTAAGAATGTTAATAAAATGCATTAAAAATTTTAATCCACTTATAAAATTAGGGTTTATTTCCATAGTAATATGTGTTCAGTTTTATAGTTAAGGCACAATACATTTGCATTTCAGAGATCTAATACAAATTAACAACGTTTGCCTGTTACTGTAAATTATTCACTTCATTTTTGATCCTGCCCAATCTATTTTTAGGCCTGATTATGAGACTGAAACAGTTTTGGCCACCCTGGGGAATGACTTACCTTGTGAGGTAGATAGAGGGAATATAGCTCTGTTGTTACTTCCAGCAGCACTGGTCATGGTACCTTTCAGGACCATTTTTCAAGTCTAGGATTTGGAGGCAACATTTTGTGGTGATTCCAGTCCTGTCCAGAGGGTAGATTTCAGAAAATGGTGCTGGCTCCTGCTCAGTCCCTTGGCCTTTGTTTTGTTTTGTGGGATCCCTCAAAGCTCCATCTTGTTTTCTATGCCCTTTCAAAGCTAAATTAAACCATTGGGTGAGGTCATCTGGATATTTAGGCTGAGCTGTCACTGATATGCAGATGACACAGAGCTCTATCTTGTGCTTCCTGCTGATTCCAGGGAGGCTGCAGAAACCCTAAACAAATACCTGGAGGCAGTTGGAGTGCATACAGGCTAATGAGCTGAAGCGTAATCCCTACAAAACAGAAGGGTAGCTGATGGGCAGAAGGTCTGATCTGGGATTTAAGGTGTGACTATTCAGGATGGAGTTGCACTCCCCTTTGAAGGAACAGTTTGGTAGTCTGTAGGCGGTCTTGCAGCCAGGCCTAGTGCCAGATAAGCAAGGGGCTGCTGTAGCTAGGAGTGCATTTTTCCAGCTTCGACTGGGTAGGAAGCTGCAGCCTTTCTTGGGCAGAAAGATCTGGCCACTGTAATGTGCCCAATGTTTTATTAAAAAAAAACATTTTTATGTTTTCATTTGTATTTTATCTCTGGTTTTCATTGTTTTAATTAAGCAGTATCTGTTGGTTTATATGGTGCTTAAGATGTGCTTTTGTTATGTAAACTGTAAACTTTTAATATATTTTATTTATTTTACTGAATTTATATCCCACCTTTCTACCTTCACAAAGTTTACTAAGATGGCTAAAAACAATTAAATCACATTTTAAAGCCATTAAACCATCCCTATCAGGGTACATGTCACTCCACAACCATTCATCAACTGTTATCAGTAAAGGCATCTATTCCACTCTGTCCCTCAATTATCCTGCAGTAGTGGCCAGTGATTCCTGCCAGCAAAGACCTTCTCACCAGCCACCACTGAATAGACCAAATGTTTTTTTATAAAATCATTTACAAATTTGTATTCTACCTTTCTGCCCAATCTGGGTCACAAAAGTTAACAGTAAAAACAAAGCATTTTTAAAACATATATATAAAAAGGAATACACACAACCCCCCAATATTTTAAAAAAAATGGGGCAGGGTGGAGGGATCACTGAAGAAAAGTCAATTGGAACAAATGTGACCTATTATTTATTTATTTGTTTGTTTGTTTGTTTAGTTTATATCCTGCCCTCCCAGCCAGGGCAGGCTCGGGCTGGCTTACAGAATGTGTGTGTGCAGGGGTCCACTGGGGCCGGAGTGAGGCGGAGCAAAGCTCTGCCAGCTCAGGAGTGGCCACTAGGGCAGCCAGGGGCCAAATCAGATTCTCTGATCTGATTCGGCCCGCTGCTGAATTGCCGCTGAAATTTGGTGGCAACTTTAAAAGCGACTGGAGGAAAGGGGGCTTGAGGGAGAGGCTCCAAACTTGCAGGGTAGCTGCTGGGGCCTCTCCTCGAAATACCCACCAAGTTTCAAGAAGATTGGACCAGGGGGTCCAATTCTACCGCCCCCGAACAGGTTGCCCCCATTCCCTCCATTGTTCTCTATGGCAGGAAAAAAGTAACACTTTTTCCCACCATAGAGAACAATGGAGGGGATGGGACAACCTGTTTGGGGGCCCGTAGAATTGGACCCCGTGGTCCAATCTTCTTGAAACTTAGTGGATATTTCGAGGAGAGGCCCCAGCAGCTACCCTGCAAGTTTGAAGCCTCTCCCTCAAACCCCCTTTCCTCCAGCCCCTCATATACCCTATGAGTTTTTGCCATTGATTTCAATGGCCCATAGGGTATAATGGGGCTGAAACTGACATTCCCTTTCTGACACACTTCTGGTGATGTCAGGGGACATGGCATATGCTAATGAGTTATGCTAATGAGCTCCTGCACCTCTTTTTCTACGAAAGGATCCCTGTGTGTGCGTATGTTAAAACAGCAAACTTCAGATAAAATCACAACATAATAAATGATAGTGTAGTGTCATCTGTTTCACTGTTATCACCGTTATTGTTGATGTATTTTCTGAAACTATTGCAACCCCTTAACAATTTTGCAATAACTGTGAAAATGTTATAGATGCACTGTCTACTTCTTCCTTCAAATCATTAATGGATATGTTGAATGTCACTGGGCACACACCACTGACCCCTTGGGGGAAAGCTAGTACATACAATAATGCAGATGAATTCATTATTGACTTTTGAAGAACGCTTTAACCAGTTGTGTACTCATTTTATAACTGCATATTCTAATCCACATTTTGCCTTCTATCATATTCAGCAAATGCAAGAAAATAAAAATAACAGCAGCCACACGTAAGCCATATACAGCCACTGTAACAGTTCCTTTTTTAAAATCCAGTTTTTCATTGTTCAGGAGCTAAGAAATTTGATATTTTAAAAGATGCTGTGAACTATATTTCCTTTAGCTGTTCGTGGTCATGCTCCACCATAATGTCTATAAATCGAGGACATGTAAACTCTGAACTGTGAAAGGCAGGAAATAAAACCGACAGAAAAAAAAAAGTTGCTCACTTGGTTTACACCAGTGTTGGGAGTTCAACCAGTTGAAATGATAATATTAAAGAGAGCTCAACAATTCCCAGATCTCAAAACCAAAAGTTTCATTTGGTATGAATGTGGGGAAAGCACAGCAAAATGTACCACTGTATGGGTTTATTATTAGGCAAATGATAATTCCTTTAAAATAAGACAGTATAAAATAGTCCCAGATGATCTCACTTCTTTGCAATACTGCAAAAATCATGGCAATATTAGAAAAAGTAGCTTTCCTCCTCCCCATCCCTTTTCATCTACAGTGACAGCAATTGTGATACTTAGGCATTTTGCAGACTGTACCTGCCTTTCGGGTTTTCATGGGTGTTGAGGCATTTCCGGTGATCTCACTATTGGTGCGATCAGTTCATAGTTTTTTTCCCCCATGGTTCCATCTGCTCCCCCCCCCTTTTTTGTACATGTGTTGAAGCACTGCAGCAGTTCAGCAGCCTCAAGTGGACTTTACAATCCCCATTAAAGTACATTCCCCACCCATCATGTTTCTGGTATACTTGTCTCACCCAATCACGTTCCTGGTGTATGTGTCTCACCCTTTATTGGTTGCCTTTTTTTCCTGCATTTGAGTGGTCCCTCTGATTGGCTGTCCCTACCCCCAAATTGTGAATTTCATTACCTGATTTGCATCAGGTACACAGCTCCAGTGGTGTACCTAGCATATCTGACACTTGGTATAGATCATTTTTAACACCCCCTCCTCTATGTGACAAAATTGTCCAGATCAGGGCTCAAGTGGGATTACTTCTGATTAACTCAGTGGGGTTTACACTTGAGTGAGCACGTATGGAGAGGGGCACTTCTGGGAGAAGCATGCCTCAGTCTCCAACACATGTGCCCTTTCTTGGGGGAGAGGCTCCATAAAAGCTCCTCGTTGATTCACTCTGATGAGCTGCCAACTTTGTGTGAAGTGGTGGCTGATCTCCCAAGAGAAGCTGTGCATTTATGCACACAAACAGCCACCTATCTGGATGGATCTTTGGTCAGACTATATTCTTTCATGCTTCTATGATGGCCAAGGGTTCTGGGCTTCTGACACAAGATAGTCCCCCTGAACACCTTGAAATTTGCTGCTGCCAAAGTATGCATATGATATATTAGGTTGCAGAGAAAATAAACGGGCAATGATTAGCTGCTGGTGTCAGGCTCCCTACAGCACTGAAATGTTTCAGCGCTAGCATACAAATATACATTTTAAAGGTTTGCCACCCAAATCCACCTTTCTGGGTGCGTTTTGGGGTCCTAGTTTCTTTAACCAGGATTGGATTAAAGAGGCTTTTGGATAACTTGGGGGACTACTGTACTGAAGAAAAGCTTACCATCAACTACTCAAAAACTAAAGTAGTAGTCTTTCAAAAAAAAAAAAAGCCTAAAAAGTATTCTTAGAGTATACAAGGTACTCCAATAGAACAGAGTAAAAATTACAAATATTTGGGTCTAATATTCAGAGAAACTTTGAGCTGGAATGCCCACACTGCCTGCTTAAAATCTTCAACAAAAAAAGATCATTGGTGTGGTGCTGAGATTTTATTATAACAAGGGGGTCTATTAATAGATCCAACCCTTAAACTTTTTATCAGCAAAGTAATCTCACACATACTATATGATATAGAACTTTGGGGGTTGAAAGAACTGACACTTTCTAGCTTGGAGGTAATCCAAAATCTTTTTTAAGGCGTATCTTGGTACTTCCAAAAGGGACACCAGCAGCCCTGTTAAGGGCAGAACTCAGCCTCTCCTCAATTAGGGCTTGAGCTCATCTAACTGTATTAAAATCATGGAAGAAATACCAATTGATGCAAACTGAATCTCTTGGTATACTTAGTTATTATTTGTCATTTACTAAAGATAAAATTCACTCTGACTTTGTTCCTAACATTCTTTCCTGTTATACAATTCCAGACGATTTACTGTGATCTTTAGGGAACAACCGTGACTTGAGGGAATGGGTGTTTAATGCAGATGCCATAATAGATTATTCTTTAATCATTCAGTCAAAATTTGCTCCCTGGTACAAAGACATAAAGAAACATCATATGAGAGCTGCATACCTGGTAAATATTACTGGATACAAACTTAGATTAGCATTTACAGCATTGCGATTCCAGACTATGCCAACAGAATTCCTCCTGGGACAATACTTAAAAACACCCAGGAACAGTGTATTTGTATCTGTAAAACTTCTGTGGAGGATCTTTTTCATTATGTCATGGTCTGCCCATTGTACTGGGAACCGAGATGTAAATTTTTGACTGCAATAATAGATCAATTGCAGAATTTTTCTGACATCAACGAATTAATATTTCTGCTGTCAGATGCAGACTCTACAGTTTTCTATAAGGTAGCACTCTTTGCCTTAGCGGCTAGTAAAATCAGAACCAAGAACATAGAAAAATGAAATTGAACTGTAAAACAGCAATGTTTGAGGGTGAGTATGTGTTTCTGGAGATGGGTATCCATATTTAAGAATTAATTTAAGTACTGAATGTGCAGATTTTAGAGGTTGTTATAATTCAAAACTAACTCAAATTCCAGTGCTGTAAATTGTTTAATTTGTACATTGTTTTTAAATTGTAATTGCTATTGGCTACGCAATAAATTTTACTTACTGAAGGTGGGTTTTTGGAGGCAATCCATGAGGTAGGAAAAATGTTCAGATTGCGAGCAAGAGGCTATCTTGTGGATTCATTCTGCGGGGGGGGGGGGGGAGTACAGGAAAAACTAGTTTAGAAAAGACCAGGGGAAAAATGAGAAAAGACTGGGAAAGCATAGGAATTTTGTTCATTTATTATTTATTAATTTAGATTTGTAGACAGCCCTTCCCTACACAGTAAAACTCAGGGCGAGTCACAATGTTTAAAATCAACAGAGCAATTAAATATACTTTAGATTAAAACCAGCAATTACAATAGTTAGAACAGTCACATGTTAACAAAGTTGTCTGGATACAAGAAAAAACGTGGTAACATCTGGGAATGAAAATGGAACATTAAGGCAATCTGGAAAACACCTCAGTGTTATTTTTAACTGTCCAGTATGCATATATTAGACTGAAACTCATCATTCTTGGATGAAGCCATTCCAAATGGAGACTCTAATGTGAAATTTCTAAACTAGAATTAATCAATTAAGCACTTATAAACCCACCTTTCTCCCTGACAAGTGGGTACACTTGCCAACAGAGTAGAGAAAAAATGCCCCCTTTAACTGAGGCTTAATTGGATTTTTTTTACATTTAAGATTAATTATCTCCATTCCATGAAAAACTTCAACTCCTAGTTAAAGTTGTGTGCTGAGAAAAAAAAAATGTTGGTCTTGGGTCTGCCTGCCAATTCCTCCTCGAATGAGGAAAAAATAGAGGAAGCTGAACCCAGCCCTCGGATGTTGCAGGAAGACCAGCCAGACAAGGCAGAGACTCCATCAAATGCTGAAAGAAAGTCTCAGGCTGAAGTCAGCATGCCATACCCTCACGTCCACAGCCTGGGATCTGAAGCTGAAGTAGAAGCCCCACAGCCATCAGCCTCACCACTGAAACTGGTGGAATGCTGAAGAAGGTAGGCCTGGAGGGAGGCATAGTACCAATGCCATAGTGTGAAACTGGCAGCCCAGCACTAGCCAACCTCTGCCTGAGAGTTTGAGTCACCACAGGATCAAGGCTGATAGCCCTGTAGGCTGCTCAGCCATTGAGGAGTTGCACCTGTCCCTGGATGACTCAGTAGGTTGATGAGTTGCACCTGCCCCTGAATGACTCAGCAGAGCTTTTCCTGTTAAAAGTAGCTATGAAAGGGTGAGCCAGTGTGGAAGTAACTTGTCCACAACCCTTGTGGTCTTGCTTTTGTTAACCCAGGAGACACAGCTGCTCATCTTAAAGGTACAACCTCACTAGGAGCAGCTCCATTTTTACCTTGTTCTATGATTTTTGTTTCCACTGTACTGGGCTGGTTGGATCTCCATGACCTGGTTATCTGGTGGTGCCACCAGAATCTTCATTTCCAGGAACCTTGCCCACACCAGGCTCCACTGGCAGTACTAGTTGCCATCCCTTGTTCAGAGTCACCTCTCATCCCAGCAAAATGTGCAGACTTTTCAGATGTTTTTGAAGAGAAGGGATCACTGACCTTACTACTGTACCATAGACCTGGTGCCTGGGGACCTGCTACTGGCAGGTTGATTCTATTACCTTTCTGGATCTGAACACGCTGCACTCCAGGATATCCTAGCAGAAACCTGCAATGGGGATTTTTCTGTCTGTCCACCTATCCAACATCAGCTCCCATCCTGTTCATGAAGAAGTAGTGTGGGGAGTTGCACTTATGCTCTGAACAAGATCACTGTGAGGGACCAGTACCTGTTACCACCGATCCCTGAACTCCTAGGGTGATTATGTGGAGCCACCATGTATACCAAGCTAGATCATCTAGTTTGGGTTTAAAATCTGTGCTGTGTTTTTGTATCCTAGATTTTTGGGACTATTTTCTGAGCACACACACACTTCTGTTCAATGCACAGGCAATTTGAGGTCTCCTGTACAACAGCCATTGCACATAACCCCACCAAAATTGCATAGAATGCAGTTCTCCCTCAAATCTCAGCCACATGGAGCAAACAAGCTGCATTTTACCAGCCCCCCCCAAGTATGTCATTTCTGTGCATATGCACTGTAACTGGAAAATGGTAAGTGCCAACTGCACCTTTAAAAATTCCCTCTCTGCAGCTTGTCTGCAAAGGTGATAGGATGGACATGTTTGGTGTGCTTCCATTGCCAGGATCCACTTGGAAGGAAAGATGCCGCTGTTTGGGAAATGAGCAGAATCAAGAAAAACAGATACATATGGATGCTGCACATTTTCTCTCTGCAGCTTGCCTGCAAAGGTGATAGGCTGGGAATGCTAAACCCTTCTTGAGATCCAATTAGAAAGAAGGATGCTGTTGCCCAGGAAAACAAGCTCAAACAAAGAACAACATGAGTGCATGCTCATGGTCCTGCTGGCTTGGTAAGCATCTAATCTCAAAACAACATGGATTCTTTGGGAAAGCAGTTTTGTTTCAGAAAGAATCCCAGATTCTTAGTGCTGCTTTTGGGAAAAGCAAATGAGTGGCCGGAAACAGCATTTTTAATGTATATTTTTGTCTTGGGAGTTCTGTTATGGACACCCATATGGCCAATTTCCTTATAGTAAGCCACTGTTAAATGGGCAGAGCATTTTTTCTGCATGTTGTTGGCAATCCTACAAGTGGAACCTAAGGCAGATAGCAGATACAAACCCATACAAATGAACACAAAATATAATACATCAAAGCAGCCTAAATAGCCCAGGGCAGTCCAAGTTTGTCAGAGCTCAGAAGCTAAACAGTGTCAGCCCTGGTTAGTACATTGATGGGAGACCACCAAGGAAGATCAGGGTTGCTCTATAAAGGAAGACAGTGGTAAACCAACTCTGATAATCTCTTGCCTTGAAAACCCCATAGGGAGGCTCCACCAGTCAGTTGCAACTTGACAGCACTTTATTATGATATATCAGAACTAGTAAAATTGCCAGAAAAACTTTATAAATGATATCCACAAGAGATCAGAGTTCCTAAGAACCAAACAGACTACAGTAATCATCAGCAGACTCCAAAGGCTCTCTTTAGTCTTTACAAAAAGCTATTGGGCCTTCCTAATTTGTTTAGACTTTGTCCTCAGATTTGATTTGTTTCATTGTTTCATGGTGATTCTTGTGCTGAAACAATAACATAAACAGTGTTTCCCCCTTTTGTACTTCCACGTTTAGCTTGTTAGCAGAAGATCTAATTAGAAGGTAATTGAGAAATGCTGCTGAACCTGAGCTACCAAAGAGGCTGCTCTTGCTTACACAAAAAAACACCGTTGTTGATTCTAAAAGTGAGGAAGAGTAGAAATACCATAAAAGTTACAAGCAAATGAACACTGGAAAAACCAGATTCAGGTGTTGGTCTGAAGCAGCAGAATGAAGTTTGAGTCCAGTGGCACCTTTAAGACCAACAAAGTTTTATTCACAGTATAAGCTTTTGGGTGCACACACACGTCTTCAGATTCAATAAAATGGAAGCTACCAGTCCATACATATAGGCAGAGGGTGAGCAGTAAATTAGCATATAACATAATGAATATGTTTAATAGCTTCAAGGACCAAACAGGAGTAAAAAGTTTAGTTTATATGGTTACCATTTGTTTGGGTTTAATTCCGCAGGGAAATATAGTGAAGGAAATAAATATATCAAAATTGGATATTGATAGACAGATGTATCCTTAATTGTGGACTGCTGAGAATAATTAACTGAGACCCTGCCAGTACACTTCTTAAACATGAAGGCGATCTTACAGCATCCTCTTCTATAAAGTGGGGTGATTGTCTGTGTAGAGTATCTCCTCTGTCCCCAAGCAAAGAAATACATTCCAATCTACCATTACAAATTAGATTACATTCTGCTATTCATTACATTACAATCTACTATTACAATCTACTATTCCAAGTAAGAAATAAAATAAAGAGGATGTATAGCCCTTTTGGAAAAAACAAACATTGGCAATTATTAAAGAATCAGATGGTCAGAAACAAAGCAAACATTTTATGGCCATGTTTTAAACACAACACTAGTAACCATCACTAGTAATAATCATATCAATCTATAGAGCCTGGCTCCTGGTGAATTATTGACAGCCTGTGTGCATTGAAGAAGATTGATAAGCTGGAAATGAATAACATATGGAAGGCACTCATGTAGCAGTACCACTGTTATGACATCGGAACAACATCGCTAGCACTTTAATATTTAATACTGTAATGTCTTAATGAATAATTTTAATGTTTATGATGATTTGATTGTTTTAATGTATATTTTATGTTGTGTAAGCTGCCCTGAGCCTGTTGTGGTGGGGTAGGGCAGGATATAAATGAGAATATAAATAAATATAAATAAAGTTTAGTAATACAAATGGAATGTACCAAACTCCATACTGAATTTCTTCATAGAATAAATAGCATTAACTATGTAAGAGGAATCAGTACTGTGATACCATGAAATCCTCATATAAACATTTTCCAGTCACCCAAAACAGATCTTCTAAATAAATGTGTTTTCAGTACAAAACTCATTACCCCCATATTGCCAGGATAAAGACATAAGACAGCAAAATTAGATAAACTATGGGCTCAAGTCTGAACCGCAACACATTTATTAACAACTTCTGAAGCCTCGGTATGGTTAACTTTCCTTCTGTGTAGACAACTTGAGCTCAAGTACCAAGTTTTTGCTCTCCTTATTGGGACAAAACCACCCTACTACAGAATAAAGTACAAGCCCTTTCACTGTAGCAATGACCCCAGGCTGGAAAGTAGGAGCCAATGAGGATTTCAAGGCCTCAGAGATGTTCCCTGCCTCGGTATGCCTCTGAGCCATTATGCCACAAGAGACTGGTTTAGATGTGACTTCCTCCATCATTTTGACACTTTGGGATGCTTATTAATTGTTCCCTCTTGCTTCCATTTCCCCTGTTTCACACTGAATATGCCAATGTGACCTATTTAACATTGGGGGAGAGCCAGTCAAATGCAAGTATTACCTGTCAATCCAGAACAAGAGTACAAACATTCTTACTTAATCACATTCAGTGCACTACAAAGTTTGGGTAGGAGGATTGCTGCCATTGATTCAAGAGGGGGAGCAACTTTTCTCGTCCTCCTGTATGTGCTTCCCTCCCATTGGCTGGAAACAATTATGTTACAAGTTTCCAACTTTAACGTGTTGGCAGTTTGAACAGCATTATTACTTTAAGGAATACAGTATGTGAAACAAAGTGATACACAGTGAAAATACTGGTGAAATGAATGGCTGAATAGTTCCATTTTTATGTAAGGAAAGATTTACTTTATGGCTTTTTTGCTCTGATTTACTATTGTATGTAAATGGTTTTAGATGTGTGTGTGTATGTTTGATGTAAAGCAGCCAAGCACACACTGGTAGCAATGAACACATATTATGTCTAAGACTCTAAATATACTCATCATGTGTAATCAGGAACATGTATGATCACTTGGCAGCACTTATACTAAAATTGGAACATGTTCTTTAAATCCATATGAATATGATTCTGTTCCTTGAACTGAGCTAATATTTACAAAACAGGTGTTAGCATTTAGTACACGAGAACCAGCTATCCTTCAGAGTCTCTTGAATGTAGAGCTGCTGGCTCAAATTTGTCACAGTACAATATATGAGATACACAAAGACTGTGTGGTGCACATACATATATTTAAAATGTTATAAGTGATCAAAACAATTATATCCTAAGTACATTTAAATACATTCAAACTGTAGGTCTCCTCAGGATGCTGTAGAATGCTGGAATGCTGATGTTTTCTGGACTATATATTCATTTTGAGATCTTCTTCTGAACTTGACTGTACAGTATTATAAAATTGAAAAAGGTAATGCTCTCTGTATCTTTAAGCTTGTAGAATCTGTTTCACCTGTAATGGGGTATTAATACATGGCATTCTGTAAAAGAAGCCGAGGCTATGTTAAAATCTTAGAACGATGTTGTAGCCTTCATGCGAAATGGAGAAGGTTTCTGTAACCAGTTAATGGTGAGTCCTTATCTATATGGACATATTTTGTAATAATATAGGATATTTTTGTATTTGCTATTAAGTCGGTATGTAACTATTTTATGATATCTTGTAGAATATACATTGAAGATTGCTATCTGGGAGGAAATACACAATACCTGTTTTGTCCAGAACATTTGTTTGTATAAACAGACTATGAGTATGTAGTTTTCCCATGATTCTGACTGTATACGTAGTATTAACTTGCAATGTTATTTTATAATAGTGTAAGGTCAAGTTCAGAAGAAGATCTCGAAATGAATATATAGTCCAGAAAACTTTGTCAGCATTCCAGCATTCTACAGCATCCTTAGGAGACCTACAGTTTGAATGTATTTAAGTGTATTTAGGATATAGTTATTTTGATCACTTATAACATTTGAAATATATGCAGGTGCACCACACAGTCTTTGTGTATATCATATATTGTGCTGTCTTTTGGACTGTGATTCTCGTTTGCATAAGTATATCAAATTTGTCACAGGCACAGTAATCTTACATGCTTCACCAGATCAAACACAAATTTGCAAATCAAATGACCCACATAATAGTAATAAGTATCTTTTTACTATTGCCAGACAGTGCAGCCATGAGTTTTGCTTAGAAGGCACTCCCCCCATGGGGATGAGTGACCCAGGAGGCCTTGACCCATGGAGTCCTGTACCCCTGATAATATTAGGCAAGGGAAATGAGCCACTAGAGTACTCCTGCCCAATTTTGGAGTACATTCTGTTCCACTGAAAAGTTTGAAGATAATCCATACTATACCAGGAAATAATATGTCAGCTCAGTAGTAGAGAGCCTGAGGGCCCCATTGTCACCCTCTCATCTTCGATACCTGGTAATTATTTTAACGCCGCTTGGCTGATGCCTATGAATGCTGCATTACCTCCCTAGAGATTTAAACTAATCATTTCCCTGCAAAATGAAACCAGGAATCTTGAGTTGCCCAGGGAAGCAGGGTATTAATAATGTCAGTCCAACCACTGCCCAAGCTAGTCTTTTATCTGTTCATTTTTAACTCAGCCTACTTCCCCATACCCAGTCAGTCTCAGCAGCTCCTGGTAGCTTTACCAAGAACTGGATTTTGTCAAGCTCAGATTCAAACACCAATGGTTCATAGAACCAGTTATATAAACTGGGCTCTTTCTCTCAGAAATTCTGATTCAGAACCCCTTGGGAACCTAGTGTGGAACTCTGACTTCCCCCAAATCCATTTTACCCTCATGATCTTCAAGGCACCTCAGTCAACATGTCTTCTCCCACTCTTCTCATCAGCCAGACAAAGTATACCTTATTTTCTCCCTTGGAGAACAATCCCCCCTCCCTTTGGGTGTACTCTGCTGGGCCAATTGTTTGGTTTTGAATATGTTCTGTCAACTTTTCTTTTATGCTGTCTCCCATAGTCTAAATAAAACTGTGTGAATGTTTCAGTTTCTAGGCAACACAAAACTAAATTTGACCTAAATATAGAAGAGATTATCCAATATATAGGAGAGATTATACAAAAATCGACAGACACGAAGATAGTTCTGAACACCTACTGACAAGGCAAGTAAGCTATCATGCTCTGGTATAACAGGATACAATTCAAGATGGAAGGCAAGAGGGAAAGAAAGACAGAACAGCTGAGACTGGGTGGAGAACCCAACACTGAGCTATTTTGGCAACTAGTAAATCCACCAATTTAGGATTAATGCACTTCAGAGAGAGGGCAAACTACAACATCAGAACTGGATTCAGAGGTAACATGATATTGACAAAAACTAGCCTTACAGGAGTAGCTTCACAAAGATGAGCAGCTCTTACTATCAGCTTGTTTTATTTTCTAAAATGGGTGTGGTAGCTCTATGTGGAACCAAAAATCCTTACATCTTATAGTATATTTTAATGAATGCAACAAAGCCTTCCATTCTGATATACAGCAGAAAGCTAACAAGTTCTGGAACTGTGGTGAAGTCTTTATATGGTGGGGGGCAAGATTAGAATGAACTGTGCCATAAAGATCTCCAGTTCCAAGATAAAGTCATTTTAGGATTCAAAGTGCATTGTTATGAAATAAAGGAAGTTGGAAGGACTGATGTGTATGTAGCTCAACGATGAATGAGCATGCCCTATAAAATTCGTTGGCAGGCTGCTCAGGATTCTACAACTTTCCTTCGATGAGCACTGGAGAATTTTTTCTTCATATACATCTGATCTGATTCATAATGTATTTCTAATCTTATCAAATAATTCAGTTTAAAATGAATGTCATTCTTTTATGTTAAAATCTTCAGACTTTAGAATGAAGTATTGTTCAGTGCACAAGGCATAGTCCTTTAAAAGACAATTTGTATTTTGCTTGCAATCTTTAAAATCATAAAATACAAGCCTTAAACAATGGAACAACTCTGATTGAACAGTACACCTTAAAAGATTTCATAGAATACAAATTTGTTCACACATTTAAAAACAGGATCTTATTTTTACCCTTTAGTTGAAAATAATATATATATTTTTAAAAAATATTTCTTTCTTGTGATACAAAAAATCATTTTTATAAATGATGTTGAAGTTACAGAGAGTTGTGTACTAGGAATACTTTGATCAGTGCATTTCACATTTCACTGCTGATGTTTCTAAGAAAATGGAATGGCCTACCTGTATCCTACCACTCCACAGAGAAGCTTGAAGTTTTCTCCAGCCTAGGGAGACTTCTTCCAAATTCTGCAGTACTTCCACTTGTGGAAGAGCCTCTGAAGTTCAAAGAAGACTCCTTAGGCTGGGGGAATTTTCCTGAGTTGATCTAGCTTGTTTTGCATGAAACGTTGCAAATGATACAGTAAGGTAAAAATATTATCTGAATGATGCTGGCTAAAATGTGAGGCTCTGTTCCTGTTAGTAGCTGAAATATGAAAGACCTAAATTAATGCTGCCATATTATGGTGGTAAACAAGGATTAATAGATTTGCCCAGTAATTATTCTAGAAGTTCCGTCTGAACTCCATTTCTCATCTTTTTAATGCCAGTTTAAATAGGAGAATTTCTATAAGTCATTCTAGACTTGGATCATGCTCTGTCCACTGTAGCTTTCGACTCCTTCAGTTTATCTACCACTTCCTCCTCCGACCCCATTCTAAGTTAACAATTTATTTATTTATTTATTTATTATTTGGATTTATATCCCGCCTAGCCAACCATAGCCGGCTCAAGGCAGCTTACAGAAATTAAAATATACCTCTGTGCACAGATTTTTAAAAAGCAAGAATACAATCTTGACATGACTGCATTAAATTGCTTTCTCTGTATTGTTGCTAAAACAACACACAAATAATCTTAATATAATGGTATGTACAGTTACACTAGGATTGCTTTTTTATAGTGTTGGAACACTGCACACAAATGCACATGCATATCAATAAACCACTTATATTGATGCAAACATGCACACTTTTTCTTGTAGTGTCTTATAAATGGATATGTATATACCAGTAATTCAGGGAAGGAGCAGGGAAGACACAGATGAACTGAAGACACTGAAATCTGTGGTTGTACCCTCTATAGTATTCCTTGGCTCCATCATCAACCAAAAGGGAGACTGCAACCAAGAAATCAGAATGAGATTGAAACTGGGAAGGGCAGCCATAATGGAGCTAGAAAAGATTCTTAAGTGTAAGGCTGTGTCACTGACCACTAAGATCAAGATAATTCATGCCATAGTTTTCCCCCGTTACTACTATATATGTGTGTGAAAGCTGGGCAGTGAAGGAAGCTGACTGGAAGAAAGTTTATTCATTTGAAATGTGGTGATGGAGGATAATTGCCAAAAAGACAAGTAAGTGGGTTTTAGATCAAATCAAGCCTGACCTCTCCCTAGAAACTAACATGACTAAACTGAAGCTATTGTACTTTGGTCATATTATGAGAAGACTAGAGTCACTGGAAAATACTACAATGCTAGGAAAAGTTGGAAGGCATCAGATAAAGAGGAAGACCCAACATGAGATGGATTGAAGTCACAGCCCTCAGTTTGCAAGACCTGAGCAAGGCATTGAATGATAGGATGTTTTGGAGGTCATTAATTCATAGGGTCGGCATAAGTCAGAAGTGACTTGACGGCACTTAAAACACACCCACAATGGAAATCCTAACAGATGAGACTTCCTAATGTACGAGTTCATTTCAGAAACCAGGTAATATAATTCAGAATGCCAAAATATGGGAAGAAATTCTGATGAGGAAAATTTTGAAAGGATCTCTCGTACTAACAAAATAATTTATCCCATAGCATGGGAGAGTGGGGATTTAGACAATTCCGCCCCCCCCCCCCCCCTAGTTTCTAGTTCTATGTTAGCTCAGCTCTATTGTACCTGTTCTTTTCCCAGCTAGTAAGAGGTACATTTTGCCTATGTCTTCTGTAACTGGCTCAGTGGTTAAGACGCTGTACTGCAGACTGGAAGATCAATAGTTTGGCAGTTCAAGAACCGAGTGCCAAGTGAGAGAGTGAGCTCCCATCTCTGGCCCCAACTCCTGCCAACCTAGCAGTTTGAAAGCAAGAAATTGCAAGTAAATAAATAGGTACCACTTTGGTGGGAAGGTAACAGTGTTCCATGTGCCTCAGTGTCTAGTCATGCCAGTCACATGACCACGGAAACCACTGGCTCTTCGGCTTGGAAACAGAGATGAACACCGCCCCCTAGAGTCAAATTTGACTGGCTTTTGAGCAATGTGACTGGCTTGACCTTTAACCTCTGTAACTGAATCAAGACCACCATTTTTTAAAAAAAGAAAATAACATTACTGCACAAAAACTATACCATATGCCCAAGTAGTTGCCCCATTCTGTTTTGCAAAACTGATTTGAAAGTGAGTGTGATTTCAAAGGCAGCATGTGGTATGATATAATGCCTTTTAAAGGAATTAAAACAAATATTCAGCAGGGGAAATGCAACTCCTTGGTTGTACCCAAGGTAGCTCTTTGGACCTCATCCAATGATAACTGCCAACCCCTTCCCCCACTAAAAAGATAGTCAGGGTACCAAGTTCTTGCCAAATTAAAACCAGGATGTAGTATATCTGCAGCCTATCAGTGATATAGTACATACTCTCAGAAGGGCCATTGTTTTTGGACAGATGAGAGGAAGTGATTTCAGTCAAATTGCCAGTGTATTCCTAAATAGAGTCCATTGAACTCTATGAGTTTGGAAGCATGTAGCTCTGTTTAGGATTGCACTGTTATGTAGGCACTGACTCGAAACTTGCCCCATAACTTGAGGGTGGAATGAAAAAACAGGATATATTAGCTATGGCTGTAATTACTTCTCAGATCAAGGGTACCTTTGACAAATCTGTTCCTAATGATTTGCTAGAATTCTAGCTTCTTGAAGTAAAATCCCTGATAGTTCTATTTTTAGGTCCTATAATACCAAACCTAGAGAGAAACACTCATATTCCATACCCAAATTAGACCTTTATGTATATTCATCTTCCATTCATACTCTCTAAGGTTCTGGAAAGAAAACCCAAGATATTTCAACTACACAGTACTGATAATATGTGCAGGAAAGCAGGAGTGTTGAGAGAGATCTAAGGGAGACCAAGATACATTTCAAGAAACAGGGTCTGTCCTTTCTTTTCACCAGGGTTTTAAAATGGAACAGATGGTCTGTTCATGGATGTGTATAGTTCAGAGACTGCTGAGAAAATAATAAGAAATCTGTATGCTTAATGGGCTGTTAGTTAACAAAGGTGTAAGCAGAGAACACAGTAGACAGGTATAATGTTGAGAAGAGGATTGTATATCATGGATATCTTTCCTCTTAGCAACTTGTGCCATTAAATTTTTACTGTATTTCCATTTTATGTATAGCAGTATTTCACCACCTCATGCCAGTAAGCTCGAATTTCAGTTATGCCTTGTAGCCCCCTGCTTTGCAAAAGTTTTGAAGGTGCAGCAAGCTTCTGGTTCTTGGATGTATAAAGCAAGTCTACGAGGGTCTGTGACAAAATTTGTCTTTGCGCTTTTGGTGCCAGACTAAAAAGGTTTGATGCACTGTGTCCTATTATGTCTGCTTTTGTCAATGTGTCACATCCTGAAGATCACCATAATGTGATGTGATGTGGGCTGTGACACATTGGTGACACTTAAAAATGCTTTCATACTCAATAATTGTCAGAGATGGAGTGGCAGAGTTGCCTTTCCTGGTTTACTCCTGTCAAAGTTTTCCTACATGACTAACGATATGTAATGTCAAGTGAAATGCAGGCAATAATGTCTATAATAGAGTAACAATTAACAAGCCATGACTAGCATAGTGCATAATGGAAGAAGCTATTTGTATAAAAATACAAACATATATGAATAGATAAAACATGGGGATGTTTCACTGCTTTAGGATGCAACAATTTAAACAAAAGCTTTTAAAAATATCTTTGGGTTCCTTATATTTCCAGAAAGCTAGTGGTACACAAGAATGTCTTGTTGCATTTGTTGGTCCCAGGTTGATCAAAATACCATTTTTCTATTCAAATGGTGGGTTAACCACTGAGCTTAAAGATGCTTGAGGGAGCAAGCAAAGATGGAGCATTAGCAACTCTGGCTGGAAGAGGGTTCATGGAGATAGCTCAGATGGAGGAGTTGGGAGCAACAAAGAGAGACAAGAGTGGCAGTGGTGGAGGCAAATGCTGCCATTTCCCAAAATCCCCTGCCACTCTTCATCTTGCCTCATTTTAGAACTGCCCTGAACAAAGTCAAGAGATTAACCTCTTTGTTGCAACTGGACCACATTTGACTGCTGGGTGTCTTCAGTTTAAGTGGCAGTTCATCTACTGTTATCTGCTTTGAGAAGGTGGTGAGTAGAATTGAAATTTAAAGCATATGCTTCACAGAGCTCTTGCACATGTCTTAAATTATTCAAGACATGAACCCTTAATGATCAAGAGAAAACTGGCATCCTGCTTGAATCTAATGTAATTTTAGAGGGTTATTTTACTTTATTTACAGAAACAAAAAGTATTAAATTACTGGAACATTTGGAAAACACATTCTGCAAGACATGCATTATAGTAGCAAACTTAGTTCTTAGTACTTAGGGGTACTTAGGGGTGCTCTTTTCAATGTCAAGGTATTCTGGGCATTTCTTAGAAATACCATAACATAATTCTTCATTATATTGTGAATAATACCAGCTCCACTATTAACTGTCACCATACCCATGTATCCAGTGGTGGATTAAAATAATTTAACATGTCATAGAACACATCTATCCCTTTCCTCTAGAGTGACATAAACTGGCAGCAGACTAAGGACTGCAGACCATTTTTTTTTCCCATGGACGAGGCCCAGTTTGTGGTTTGTTTGCCTGGTCTATGTCCTCCCACTTTCCATGGGCTTCCCATGGACCACCCAGGGTTTTCTGGAGGTTCATTTGGTCCCTGAGAACTCCATGGAAGTCAACTTCTTCTGAGTCAAATTCCACATCATGGCACCATGGCAGTATGGCACAAGAGAGCTCAGAAGGCCTTAAATGCCTTCTGATCTCGCGTCGTGCCATAGTGGCACAATGCAGAAGTGGACTCAGAAGGCATTTAAATGGCTTCTCAGTTGACTTTATATGGCATCACCACAGTGCAGTGGCAGGGGGCTTGCAAAAGCCATTTAAAGGGATGTGTTCCCTTTAAATGGCTTTTGTAACCCCCCCCCCCCCAAATTATGAACCACACAATCAAGAATGGAAAACTTTGTGAAAGTTCATGATTTGTGGTCCGTGAAACCCACAGACCTCCAATTTTTCGGTCTGTGCCATCTCTACAGCAGACTATGCAAAAGAAGTATTTAAATATAACCCATTATACTGAACTCTAAATACTTTCTCAATAGTATTAAGAATGAAAAAAAAATGATTTATATGAAGTATCTGGAAATACAAAGGATACTTTTAATGGTAAGCATATAGACTTGCACAAGAACTACTTCAAGCATTCTAGTTATATATATGTAGCCTTGACACAATAAAGGAAGCCATGGCCTTCAGTTTGCAAGGCTATCAATGATAGGATGTTTTGGAGTTCATTAATTCATACTGTCACCAGAAGTCAGAAGCAACTTCACAGTGCATAACACAAAGGTCTAGGTTACTGCAGGTCTATACAAACTGAATTGTGTTTCAGTGATGTATTATTTTATGTTGTTGTTTTTTTTGGAAACAGGTACTTTTACTGTGCTATCTGAAGAATACTTATCCAAAATAAGCCCTGTTGAGTAGCCTTGAGTAGGATTCTAAGTACAGCTGCTTAGGATTGCTCTTTGGAAACCCTTTAATATGTGTAGTGAGAATATCATGTGTATCAAAACTGTAGATTTCACCACAAGTTGTACCTGATACAATTACTGGCTCATTCTCTCCTCATATTTTACTATGCATGCATCCATCATGGTTGATCTGTTTTGAGATCATGTATTTATTAAAAAATGTACAACAAAACTTCCAACCAATACAACTGAGAATAAAGGGCTTTTTGGATAGAAGGCTGGAGGAAACCTTCTTTCATCAGTGGAGTATACCTCAGCTGAAGGAAATCATTGGATTCGATGCACAAGAAAAACATTTTTTTCCCACACAGTGAGTATTAAAAACGTCTTTTGCAGTTAATGCTAAAGATCTTGTTAGGGCAGATTTCACGATTGAAATTTAAGTACTTAGGGGTGCTTTTCAAAATGAAATTCAGTCTATGGGAAATCCAATAAACAGTTTTGTGAGGGAGGCTCATTTCCATCCCCCCGTGTTTGCAAAAACAAAGAAAACTGAGGATTTTTTAACATGAGATTTGTACACACTTCTATAGTTTAGAGAACTTAAGAAAACAGTGCAACATATCAACAAAAATCTTACACAAATAACACCCCTTGAATTAGCCCTTAGTATGCTATAAAATACTCACACATATTAAAAATCATAAGATTTGTTTTTAATCAAATAGTCAAAGGGTTAGTTGGGATTAAAAATCAAACAAAACCCAATGAGTGTTTACCAAGTAGCCAGTTTCTGTATGGTGATACTCAAGTTATAGAAATTTTATGGTAGTTAGGTACCATAGTAGTTAGATATTATATTAAATTTGAATCTGTTTTTAATGTTTATTGATGTATTTTTTAAAAAAAATTGGAATATTGTAAAGCTGTAGTTCTTTTTTATATGACAGGTCTAAGGACCATAACAATAAACTGAACTGAGTGTTTACATATGTTGTGAGGAATCCAGTGTCTCCTTTAAAACAAGAAAGCATGAGGAACAACTGAATACTTTGTCTGTTATTCCAGTGTTTATGTTCCAGTTTTTTCTTCAGATTAGTCTGAAATCTATGTGACACCAGCTATGGGTTATAAATTGAATACTGAATGCTATTGGATTATGCTTAACATATAGTTTAAAATGAATCCTTAAAACACTTAGGCACAATAAGTTGTGAGGTTGTTAGATGGCTGGGCAGTGGACATAGAGATGGCAACTGTATATGCTCTTATGTTTTTAAAAGTACTATGAAACAGGTGCTCTGCTCTTAGGTGAGATGAGCAGTTGTAGGAAGTGATAGGGAAGAAGGCAGATCTTAAGGAACGTACTCACAGAACTCATGACCTGTGGAATCTTAACAGAAATAATCCAGCCTTATTGTACCATATCCTGTCGGTGATTTCTCATACTCTTCTAGTGGCAGTGTATCATTTATACATACAGTTCGACAGAATGCCCCCAGCATTATTTTATATGTGCTATGTTTCATTTATGTTTGCCATGTCTTTTATTTAAGAATACTTGTAAAAATATTTTTATAAACGTGGCATGAGACATCATTCATCTTTGTTATATGGACAGGTTACCAGTTATTTGGCAGCACCTACATGATTTATTGGGAAAAGGTTCTCGATGCCTGCGGCACCAGTTTCTAGAACTTGTTTGAAGTGAAAGTGATCTCTTGTTGGCGACAGCATGCACACTGTTTGGATTTCTTTTTTAAAAAATATTCCTTGATTTAACATGAAGAGGAGAGACCCCCATTTCTTTTCAGTGGAATCACTACCTCCACAAACAAAATGAGAAACATAAATCCAGCATTATTGAAAATAAATTCTGTGAGTTGATTTAAAATGTGCTTAAGGCTCTTTCTTTTCAAAGGGTAGATCCACGGATTGCATTATTCTTCTATTTTGTTTTATTTTCACCTACTATTTTTTATATATATGTATTTGTCAATTTGTTGTATATTTTTATATTTTTATCCATTCCATGCCACTGTTGATGAATTATGTATTGATGGATATTTGAAGTAGCAGGGTGACATTCATCAGCATATGAAATACCGTATGCTAAACATTTGTTTTGATATTGTGCATAATTTTTGTTGACTGAAACACACTCTTACTTGAATACCTATTTCTTTTTTTGTTATATCCCAGGATATGTTTTATGAATCATAGAACTGGAAAAGACACTGGACACAATCTTGACAAACAGTAGGAAATAAGTTTTTTATATTAATGAAAATGTGCAAGCACACACAGCAAGCACGCCTAAACACAGCATGGGATGGAGCAGCATTCACTGATGGAAATCTACAAAAATCAGAAGGAAAATATGACTATCTCCCCAGCCCCAGCATGTGAGCTTCCCCTGAGCTTTCTGCACATTGTGGAGGACTAAGATGGGGGGAGTGTGTTATACTGGGTAAGAGAAGAAGATGATGCCCTCTCCTGAATCACTTGGCATGAGCAGAGGACTCAAGAAAGGGGAAGGCCCAGTTTTTGACTTCACCATGGGATTCACAGACACTTGGATGCAGCTAAGAATACCCTTTCTTATAGCTTATGAGTGATTTCAAGGCATGGCACAAAATGAGTGAATGACTCACTCTGCTTCCTGTTTTGAAGGCACTCTGAAGAAGGGAGGGGGATCCTAGCTGTCTCCAGGTTTCTGTAAATCCCAGGGGAGGGGGAGGGAGAGAGAGAGAGAGATCCCATGAAAGAGTTCCACACATGCAACAGTCCTTGAGCAATTGTAAGTGCTAAAATATCTCCTTGCTGTCTGCTTGTGTAAAGTGAAACTGATTGTCACCACTATTTTAGAATTGTTGTTTACAAAATTTGTATGCCACCTTTCTACCCTTCCAAGATCCACCAAGGTAGCTACCAATTTGAAACATAATCAAACCACATTATTTAAAAGCCATTAAAATCACCCCCCCCCAAAAAAAAAAACCTCATTAAAATAATTTAAATCAAAGTTAAAATACATACAAAACACAAAAACCTGCCATTAAAATATTGGTTAGGAAGGAGTGATAACTGAGGGAATGATGAAATAAGTTTCCAGCAGCTGGCAGAAGACAGCAACAGAAGGGGACTGATGAATCTCCCTGGGGAGAGAGTTCCAGAGCTTTGGTGCCATGACCGAGGAAACCCTCTCCCAGATTGCCACCTGCCTAGACTCAGAAGGTAGGGACACCCAAAGCAGGGTCTTCGAAGATGGCCATAGTGGCCAGGCAGGATTATAAGGAAGTAGCCAGTTCTTCAACTATGTTGGTCAACAATCATATAGGTCTTTGAAGGTTAAGATCAGCATCTTGAATTGCTCTCAGAAACAAATTGGGAGTGAGTGTGTATGGACCAAAACTGGAGTGATATGATCCCTACAACCCACTCAAGTCAATTTCCTGGCTGCATTGTTACGTATCAACTGAAGTTTCCTAAACACTTCTCAAGGGCAGCCCCACACAGAGCATATTGTAATGATCTAATCTGGATGTAACCAAGGCATGCACCACAGTGAGCACATCCCAAATCTCTATTTGGACTTACCTAGCAGTTCTATGTAGATGTTAAAGAGCACAGAGGACAAGATGGAACCTTGCAGGATCCCATAGGCCAAAGGCCAAGGGGCAGCACCAACTTCTGAAATCGACCCTTCAGGGAGAACAAGATCCACCATGGAATGGTGCCTCCCAATCACAGACCAGGTAAGTGTTCCAGAAGGATATCTTGACTGATGGTGTTGAAAGCCACTGAAAAGTCCAGGGGAATCAAGAGTTGCACTCCCTCTGTCCATTTTCCAGTGCAAGTTATCTATCAGGGCAACCATGGCTGTTTCAGTCCCATAATGAGGCCTAAACCCCAATTGGAAGGGATCTAAGCAATTTACCTCACCCACAAAAGCTTGGAATTGTCTAGTCACCATCTATTCAGTCACCTTGCTCTATATATTGTTGCAGCCCTTGTACTGTGGCTTGTGCTCAGTACAAGCTCATGGTTTTCTGGATCTAATCCAATTACTCAACTTCTTTATGTCCTCTAGAACTTTGGGACTGGACCATGCATTTATTGCATTCTTGATATTTACAAATAACTTAAAGATGCTGCAAATTTCACTGTGAAAGTTTCAACAGTAGAAATTATTGTGTTTGAAGGTGTAAGTCAGACACAAACAGATCATCCAACCTGTTCAGTTCATGCAAACAGGTTTGCATCAGGTTTTTTTTTTTTTTTCAAAACTGTAGTTTGTGGTATGTTTTTTTCCCTAGCTTTCACCAGCTGCAACCATTCCTTGAAAAGAAGGATGGGTCCACAGTGATGCATACACTAATCATTTCTACATTGAGAAGAATATGCTCTACAATAGGCTGGCTTTAACACTGTTTCAGAAGTGCTAGGTGGTTCAGGGCACTGCTGCCTGCATATGGACTAGGGTTATCTATCATCAGCATATCCAGGGCTCTTTTTCAGCAGGAATGCACCGGAATGCCGTTCCGGCTGGCATCTGAGCCTGCCCCGCCCCCTCCCTGCCGGGCCTGAGCAGTTTACACTTAAAGGCAAAGTTCCTGCAGAGAACTGGCAGGAAAAAGACCCACCCAGCGCTTTCCCTTTAAGTGCAGAGAGCCAGCAGGAGAAAGCCCCACCCAGAGATTAAGCACCGGGGCTGGGCTCTTTGTACTGAAAGGCCTGGCTCTGCATTTGGCTTGCCAACGTCGCATCGCTCTCCCTGCTCTGATAAGTGCTTCCCCCATCTCTTTTCCTTCTCGCTCTCTCCCCCCACTTTTCTTTTTTTCTGTCTTTCTTTCTTTCTCTCACTGTCCCTTTCTTTCTTTCTTTTTCTTTCTTTCTTTCTTTCTTTCTCTCCTCCACCTACCTTCCTTCCTTCATCTATCTATCTATTCTTCTTTCTTTTTTTCTTTCTTTCTCTTTCGCTCTCCCTCCCCCCTTCCTTTCTCTTTTTCTCTCTCCTCCACTTTCCTTCCTTCCTCCATCTATCTATCTTTCCTTCCTTCCTTTCTCTCTCTCCTCCACCTTCCTTCCTTCCTCATTTTGTTCTTTGTGTTTTTATTTAAAAAATTATTGAAAAGGGGGGGATGTAAAAAAGCAGAGAGCCCAGGAAATGCTGCTTTTGACAATATCTTTAATTTTTGAGAATCTCTTTCCTTTTCTCATGGCATCTTCTGCTTAAGGAAAGTAAGTTTGAAGCCTGAGTTCATTGTTGTGTCTTGTTGGGAATGGCTTGCAAATATATGTGTGTCTAAAGTCTGTATTAAAGTTTGGTGCTTACTGCCATGCAAGGGAAAACATCTGAAAAAGTAGCTTCATTGTTGTGTGTTTTGGCAGAACACTTGACTGTTGCTTGGGGGACTTTGGGGGACATCTGCAGAGAAACAGAGATGTAACTAAAAATGAGCATGGTCGGCAGCACTTTTGAGATTGCCTGTTTTTGTGAAATTTCAAAAGTGGGCAGAGTTTCTGATGAAGATGATTGTCCCTCTTCTCCTGCCACTGGGCTGACATCTGCTTTTAATTGGCCAGCAAAGTTGATGTTCTTAAACCTCCTAATAAGAGAGATTTCTGCTTCTGAGGAGTTGACTTCCAACGACTGGTGATCTTGTGATGGTAGTGACACTTTTATGTGGTAAAGACCACCTGTTCACAGGATAAATTTACCTGTGGGACAGACTCTGCATGGTTAACCACTGGGACAGACCACTGGGACAGACTCTGCATGGTTAAACACTCTGCATGGTTAACCACTGGTACATAATTGCTTGTAAAAAGTATTATAGTGTAATAATTCAGGTGGGTAGCTGTGTTGGTCTGAAGCAGCAGAACAAAGTTGGAGTCCAAAGTTTCATCCAAGGTATAAGCTTTTGTGTGCATGCACACTTCTTCCATCTGAAGAAGTGTGGGTGGCACATGAAATTTTATACCTTGAATAAAATTTTGTATCTTGAATAAAATAGTCCACAAACTACTCCCAGCCAGTGCATCCACAAACCTAGAAGAAGAGGAGATTGGATTTATACCCCGCCCTTCACTACCCAAGGGAGTCTCAGAGTGTCTTACAAACTCCTTTCCCTTCCCCTCCCCACAACAGACACCCTGTGAGGTAGGTGGGGCTGAGAGAGCTCTGACAGACACTACTCTTTTTCAAGAACAGCTCTGACAAAACCATGGCTTGCCCAAAGTCATCCAGCAGGTGCAAGGGGGGGGGGAGTGAGGAATCAAACCCGGTTCTCCCAGATTAGAGTCCACGCACTTAACCACTACATCAAACTGGCTCCTGGCATTGTTCTGCTAGTGAGCTAGGGTTGCCAACTCCAGGAAATCCCTGGAGATTTGGGAGCGGAAGGTGGAGGGGGGGGGTTTAGGGGAAGGAGGGACCTAAGCAAGGCATAATGCCATGGACTCCACTTTCCAAAGCAGCCATTGACCTGATCTCTGTAGTTTGGAGCTCAGTTGTAATTCCAGGAGATCTCCAGACTCCACCTGTAGGTTGGCAATCCTAAAAAATCATAGTCAGCATACTAGTTCTGCAGGAAGGCAAGCTGATTTCCATGGGAACCTAACCTTTAGGAATTGATTCCAATCCAATGTGGGAATAATTGTTGGACATAAGATATTGGTTCAGGCAAGATTTTGTATAGATGGGACAGAAAATAATGTTTTTATTGGTTTTGTCAAAACTGTTTTGACAACAAGGTAAACAGAATAAGAAGCAAAAGGTGGATGTGGCTGGATGACCACACTTCTGGTAACATCGGGTGTGGCCTAATATGCTAATGAGCTGTGCTGTCAGGGGTGTGGCCTAGTATGCTAATGAGTTCCTGCTGGGCTTTTTCTACAAAAAAAGCCCTGAGTATATCCCCAGATTTTAAAAAAGAATTACATTGGATACATTTTTAGATCCAATTTAAAGTACTGACTTTGACCTATAAAGTGCTATATGATTTGGAACCCAGGTACTTAAAGGACCACCTGCTCTCATATTGTCCTCCCTGGATGCACATAATAATTGCCACCTCCTTGCCACAAGAAAGCACAGTTTTCACTGCCCCCCACCCCCGCTTCTAGAATGACCCCCATTGGAAGTCCTTCCCCAACCTCCTTTCGGTGGCAGCTAAAGATACACTTGATAGGTCAGGCAGTAATGACTGCTGTTTTATGCTAGTAGCTCTGGGATTATCAATGTATTTGAAAAAAAATAATTGTAAACTGCCTTGAACATATTGTGGAGAGGCAAGATACTAACATTTTAAACAATATATAAATCCACCATGGTTCAGACTATTGAAATTTGTTGTTGAAAGGTCCCAGGTATGTTCAGCTTCTGAGTTAAGAGCATCTCCTGCTACTAGAACTATTTCAGTGTAAACTATTAACTTTTCTTTGGGGTCTAGTCATTCAAATAACAGAGTGCTCAAGTCCAAACATGCTGTGAAGCCATTTAAAGCTTCCAGGACCATGTATATTACCAAAGTGATAATTTTATTGACCTTCTCCCTGTCTTTTAAACTGCAGATACTTAGCAGGTAAAGCTGGTTTTTCATAATTTAGCTCCATGCCAAGAATCTTTTATTTGGCTTTAATAACAGTGACCATCAACAGAGTAACTGAATAAATAACAGAATAATCTTTATTTACATGGAATTCAGAAGCACATACCATTTTCCCTGCCTTCTCCTATTAAGCCATATTTAGCTAAGTCATCTCACCATGAGACAGTGTTCTTCTAAGACACTTTTCTTAAGGAAATTTCTCTAGTCACTAGATCTCTGGCTAAGTATGATCCCATTAATCCATAAACATTTTTACTATCTAAATTTGTTGTGTTTTTTTCTTAAAATCACAAGGTGTCAGTCCTCAGGTAAAAGCATAAGGGGAGGTACAATAAATAATAATTTTTAAAAACCTGGTTACCTTTTCTCAGCTCTTTCGGTTTTAATGCAGCAAGCAACAACTAAATTTCTCTTCTGCAAGTTTTCATTTTGTCTCTCCTGTGCTGCTTCCATGGAGATTTTCAGAGCACTGTAGCTATAGCCCAGCTGCTACCAAGCTGAATAAAACATACTTGGATATTTTTCAAACCAAAGTGTTCCTGTAGTCACACCGTAACAGTTTCTTAAAATCCTCTGAATACTCCTTTCTTCCAACTATACTGAGGGTCCCACCTTTTAATGCCCAAATGACTCATCATTACCTGGATTTCTAATAGGATTCACCTGAGTAGTCTCCTCACAGCCAGATCCAATTAGCCTTGTGAACTCTCACAGTTAGCTCAAGTTCATCTTGCTGAACGGGTGCATACTTGTTTTGCCTTGCACACATGCTGACAAACAAACAAACCACATTCCTGCAGCCCAAACACAAACTTCATAAACCATCTCACCTTTCCACCTGCAGTCAATCCCTATCACAGTTTGAAAGCCAACAAAAACCGGGCTCAGCTTTTCAAACATACAAGGATTGGATCTTTAAGGCTCTACACTAAGAATGACAACTGAAGAGGCCGCAAGCTGTGCTTTTATGTTATGTGGGAATGGGGAAAGAAAGAAGAATGCAGGGCTTGGGGATACCTGCCTTTACCACAACTAAATCAAAAAGCCTAGGAAGAGCTCATGATAGCAGGTTGTCTGGGAATTACAAGGCAGGTTTGAAGTAACATTCAGCAAAAGGAAGAGGGGGATTTTCAGTTGTGCTAGGAACTGAGTGATGTCAGGCTTTGTCTTCCTCAGTTACTTTAAAGAGTTCATATGTTTTTGTTTGTTTTGGTTTCAAAATAGTATGGACTTTGTCCTAAAGAGGGAAGACTTGTCATGCAGTATATAACATATGATGTAGAGATGTAGACTAGAAGTGGAAGGTGGGGGGTGCAGGTGAGTGTTCCAGCACCGTAACAAGATTATTTAATTTCTTCAGAATGACTGATCTCTGATATTTGCAGCTCTGTTAGTCCCCTTGATCTTCTGTAGCATTACAGGTGCCTAAACTTCTTGAAAGCAGTAGGTACAAATCTACCTGAGTCCTCATTTCTATAATATATTTTCCCTCTTTCTCTTGTACTACACCAATCTGTCAAGAAATTACAAAAAACTAATCTCAGAAGCAGCATATAATATTTAAAACAGGTAAATATATTCAAGGCTAGCCTTTCAGAGCCCTGGTGAAGCTCTTCTATTTGTGTAAATGCCAGCAGAGGCAAATGAGCTTTGTTTTAGCCACTGGGCCTCAGTATGAAATTTTAATGAAATGATGTTCAATTTGCATATGCATCTTCTACTAGAAATGGAAAGGTAAGTATTACAGAAAAAGATGCTTTGCACCATTCTCTAATTTATGTGTAAAATGCGTACAGTACAGAGTAGGTAATCTTAAAACCTTTGGCTGAACCAGACGCCAGCATTTTCTCTCTTAAAACAACTTTTAACTGGTAAACAAATGCAATTAAACTGATTACTGTCCAAACAGCATGTGCTAGAACTAGAGTCCATGCAACCCATTAGTAAAGTTGCTGGACTTGGCCCATATGCTCCATTAGTCCGTGGAAAATAATAAAATCCCAAGTTTTATCACATGCATGCTTTGTTAAAAATAGTTGGCCTGAGTTGGCTATCCCATTGTTCTTCTGTGCCCAGCTCCCATTCTGAAGTTTATGGACATTAAAACTGGGGGGGGGGGGGGGGGAATGGATAACCCCTCCCTCTAGTTTTTATCCAAGTAAATCTGCATGCCAGGTCTGTCCATTAGGCACACCTAGGATTGCCAGAAGTGGAGAGGTACCAAAATTAGCTCCAGTACTGCCCTGGCTATCCAGGATGAATCTGTTTCTTCCTTCCTTCCCTTTCTTCCTAGCCCTTCCTGCTGTCAGGGAGTGGATGTGGGCCCTCTTCTTCCTTCCCTCCCCCCTGTTGGGGGCCAGTGCAGGCTTCTTTTCTGAGGTTGGTTTTGCATCCCAGTCCACCCTTGCTGGGAGGTGTGGTACTATGGCCAGCTATAGCTCTCCCTATCAATGAATATTTATTAATATATGAATACACTCAAGTCCTATTCTTTAATGCATGCTAAAAATATTAAGATGTTTTCTGTTGTCATGCTGTGAGTTTAAGCTGTTACTATCATATATGCAATTTGAAACCAGGGTGTAGTATATAGATTAATAGTCAACAAAATGGAGATAGGGGAAAATGGTATTTCTCTATGAACCTGAAGGCATTCCCAAATTTACCAAAAAATCTGGAAACTTAAAAAAATTGGGGATTAAAACCTCAAAATAATGGAAACATTGTCTGTAGCTTTAAGAAAGAATGTTCACTGAGCTCTCAGCTGCCATTTTATGAGGCTACTGGGCAACCACAACAATTTTGCTGAGCCTTCAAAGCCTTGGTTTCTATAAAGCAAAGCCATGGAGGGGGAATAGGGATAGATTTGGTCAGAACAGCTTAGAAAGGATTCCCTCTTTGTCTTGTGACATATCCCCTGATGAAGGAGGACTCACTGGGGATAGGCCTAGTACCAACCAAGAAACCCAGCCTGGCAGCAGTGATCACTATGTAACTGAGCTTGACACACAGCCTAGTAGACATGCATCTAGGCCCATCCCCAGTAGCCATCTGACAGCTCAGCCAGATTTTTCCAGGGGGCAGGCTACGGGGGGGGGGGGGGAGCTGAAGACAGGGGAAAAAATAAAGACTGGTTGGTGGGGAGAAGAGAGAAAGAGGACATTGTGGGGGAGGGGATATGTGAAAATGAGCTGTCCCCTGCAAGTTCTTGTAGTTTCTCCTGCTTGTCCTATTATATTAGCAAATTCCAATCTAGTCATATCCTGGTTATTTTGGTGCCAAATGAACTGCTGGTACTTGCAAGATGCTAGATCTGAACAATGAAGCAACTGAAATTTCTAAAGGATTTACTTGCTTGTAGGGAAAACGGCAGAGTTATTTTAAGAAAGGTTATCCAAGTCTTTTTTTAAAAAATTAGCTTTTATAGGAGCTGAGCTGTCATGCAAAGTCTTTTGATTTGATGTAGCTTCTCAGTCTTTGAAACAATTTACCTTAATTGCCAGAAACTTACTAGAATGAAGAAAGAGTCAACTAATCCACTTTAAAAACCAGGAGGCAGATGAGCCTTAAAAAGAGATAGTGGGAGAGCTGGCAGGTCTAAATAATGGGAAGAGACAGAATTGATCAAGGTGCAGGGATGTCAAAGAAAGTCCTGACATAATCTTCTTTGGATTCGGCAAATGCTGCTGTGCATTTTCTACTTTTTAAAACATTAATGAGTGCCAGGTGCTTTTTAAAAAGTGAAGGTTAGGATTCATGGTACCTAATTTTTTGCCAGATGAAGTACAATTGTAGTAGCATGCATTTAATAAGGCAGAATATACCCTGTTCAGATCTGGCTCATTAGAAACACTGATAACTATTAATAGAATGGAAATGATTACTAAAGAAACAACAAGCTGCCTTAGACTCAATCATTTGGTACATCAGCACCAGTACCATCTACTCAGAATGGCAGTGGCTCTCCAAGTTTTGAGGCAGAGGTCTTTCACATCACCTACTCGGTGATCCTTTTAAATGGGTATGCTGGAAACTGATCCTAGGACTTTCTCAGTGCAAAGCACATGCTCTACCACTGGGCCATGGCCCACCCCCACTATTTTTTAAATTTAATTTATTTATTTGGATTTATATTCCACCTAGCTGACGCTGGCACACAAAAGTTTAAAATAACAGCAACAGAATTCAACATGAAAATACAGCTTAAAATACACATAAAATCAGCAAGAAACCACAGCAGTTGGTGGCCAACATTGCATTCCAACAGACAGCGCAGCAGTTAAATCAGACCCAGGCCAGGAGGCCACACCAGTTGATTATCCGGGCCAGAGAATAACTCAGCACTTTCCAGTGGCCCCTTCACCCAGTGGCAGCTCCTAATTAAAGGCCTGGTGGAAGAGGTCCGCTTTGCAGGCCCTGCAGAACTGCAGAAGGTCCCACAGGGCCCTGATGTCATCTGGGAGCTCGTTCCATCAGAAAGGAGCTGCCACTAAGAAGGCCCTAGTCCTGGTGATTGTCAGCCTGGCCTCTCTATGGCCAGGGAGGGTCAGGCGGTGTTGGGTGCCTGACCGCAGTGCTCTCTGAGATATATATATATATGGGGAAAGGCGGTCCCTTAGGTAGGCAGGCCCCTGACCATATAGGGCTTTAAAGGTTAAAACCAGCACCTTGAACCGGATCCGGTATGCTATAGGCAGCCACTATCTTCCTGATGCTCAACTGGCATATATACCCTTATCTCCGTAACATCAAAACTCTGCAGTTAGGTTCAATAGCTCAGTTCACAATCCTTTGATTGAAATGGGGTCATTAACATACAATGTTAAGCACACTTATTGGCTGATAAATTTCATTTTGTTAGCCTGACTGCTCGTTTATGTCATTAATATTTTGTGAATATTAGCTCTTAACAATGTGCAGTCAGTTTACAGGACCTTCGCCAGTGTATACAGAGGCGGTGCTAACCAATACTTCTGAGAAACTGACACAGACTCAATTTAAAAGTATAAGAATGATTTGTTTACTAAAATATAATAAAAGGTTGTACAAAGCAATGTTATTCTGTCATTCATACGAGCATACAGTATTAGGAAATTAGATAGGAATTACAGAGACGTGTGCATGAGCAGGTATTGATGGTTTCCGTCAAGGGTGATATTTACCTTTATGGAAGCAGTGAAATCCGGCTGGAAAATGAGGATGAGAAGTCCTTGGGAAGAAGATCAAGGATCGCAGCTCTGAGCCAGCAGAAAGCCACGTGGCAGGCCCCAGTGGTGTACCCAGGAGTCCGTGAGAGAGGATGGGAGGCAAGGAAAGAACTAGAACAGGAACTAGACTAGACTTGTAACTCTTGGGGAGCAGCTTTTATTGGGAGGTGGTACCTGGGAGAATGGCATGATATGATGCCATCCCTAGAAAACCTATAGAAGGTCCGTTTGCTATCTCTAACCACTAAGGGGGTGTTAAAGGAGTGGTCAATATTCAAATCTATCTGATGGCCAGGGCAGGATGTCGATGTCAGCGGGATCTGGCGCCGATCTTCTGAATCACAGGAACGCTGGCCATAGGAACCGATCTTCAGGAAGCATCCCGGTGTCTTTGCACCGAGGTGTGAAGTCCTTTGATGTAGCAAATGGAGATGAAGGCTGGCAGGAGGGGGCACAAGCAGGCATATGTGCATGGAGTGTATATCTATATGGAGTTGCTGGTGTAAGCCTGTAACCTCATGGCTTTGTGTGAGGGAGTGTCTTTGTCCTCTGTGTCAACCTCCTGCCTGGAGGTGGCAACCTCAAAAAATGGTACACTGATCCTATAGTGTAGGCATCTATTCCCATCTTCCCACTGGTCACCTAGCATACTCTCATGTCCCACATAACTGATATCATAGTCCATTCACTACCCCTATAAATCAGAAAAAGTTCATAAGGATGCTGCGCAGCCTTACAATTTATATAACTGGAAGTCACTTCTAAGTACTGTCCTCACTCCAACAACCCAGCAAGCTGTAGATTCTTTTCAGGACTGGGAAATGTGTGTCCAAAAACACATTGCCTGAATAGTTGCAAAGACTGAATGCCCATAACTGGCATCAGTGATTGCACTGATAATGGCTGATTCTGCATTGGCTTTTCCCTCCTTTGGTTTATGAAACCCACGTTGGAAAAGAAATTCCCCTCTGCATTGCATGCTGCTGTCACTTCCTTTGATCATCAGATTTTATTGTACCTTCTGCATAGATTTTTTGGCCATTTTATGGCTGTTCAGGGGTTACTGCAGTCAGTATGGCATTGCCCCAAGGTATCTGAATGTGGTTTTGAGCTGCACTTTTTCCTCCCAGTTGAGAAAATGTGGAGTGAATGCTAGATGCAGAATCGTCCAATAGTGATCAGTTCTGACACTCCATTTTCATTAGTGGGGTGAATCTAGCTGTTGTTTCTAACAAAAAAGTGACTTTTTAAACATCTCTATATGCATCACATTAGAATTTTGGATCAGGACCATTATGTTTAAGGTCAAGCTGCCAGTCTCCTTTAAATTAATGCCTTGAATCAAAGTTCTTTGGTTCAGTTGTATATCGGATCAAGCTGATTCCTTTATATCCATTGCTTCAATACAGCACTCTAAAGAATTCAAATCTCTTGCCACACACATTTTCATAACATTATTTTTGGGGGGAAGGCTTTAGTTTTCCTGGGAGAAATGAAAAGGGGAGTATGTTCTAAGCTGAAATGCAAACCTGCTTTAAAATTCATATGGTAAATAGTAAGAATAAACTGTGAAGCAGTTTACAAATTCAGCACACATTCAGAATTACTTGACATTTACAAAGGTACTGTATGAACCACATATAATGCCAGTATTCCAGTTTTGTTCCCTTGAATCTACAGTTTTGGATTTTTTTTCAAAGCATGCAACATGGAAACTATGGGATGCATTTTTTAAAAATATTAGTCTTGCAAGGAATTGCATTCCCAAAAAATATATGTCATGAATTCTCATAATTCTTCATATATATTATATTCTTCCAGCATCTTATAGAATTTTAAAAACTTTTGCATCCCATCTTCATAAAAGATTCCAAAATTAAAATAAATAGAAAACAGAGTGAGAAAGCAACTTCTATAGAGGGTCATTTCATCCCTGAGCTGTTGAGCAGGCTTATTTTATTTATTTAGTGAAGTATTTATACTCTGCCTTTCCACTTAGTTCAAGGTGGCTTACAAGATGTTATTAAAACATCAAAACCAAATAAGAATTCCAGATTATGCCCCCCATGGAACAATGGCATATTTATTGCAATTAAAGCTTTTGGGCCTCAACCAGGAATTTTGAAGAGTAGACAATGTGTTTTTTAAACAATATGGGGGGAAATTATGAAAATAGAAGTAATTACTGCCCCCCATATTTCTTATGTTTCCGATTGAAAATAAAGATCAGATCCATATCTAGAATGCTTTTTTTTGTTGTTGCAAAGTATCATGCATTGCACACATGCATCAGTAATGTAAAATGAGGAAAGATTCCTATAGATCGAGGGAATTGAAAACAGCAAGCTGTGCATGCTCAATAATCTGCATAGAATTCAAAAATAAAAAAGGTGAACAATGGAGAATTACTATGTTAGCTGTGTTTGTAAACAAGACCAGAAAATTCACTGGGGAGAATCTATTGCAAGATGAGTATAATTCTTGAAAATTTCATCCAAATTCTGTACAGAAAAACACAGACAAAAATGTGATTTCCACTGAACATAAAAACATAGGAGAAGCCAATGGTGGATCAGGCCAATGGCCCATCCAGTCCAGCACTCTGTCATACAGTGGCCAAAAATTGCAGGTGCCATCAGGAGATCCACCAGTGGGGCCAGGTCACTAAAAGCCCTCCCACTGTGGCCCCCCCAAGCACCAAGAGTACAGTGAATCACTTGCCCCAGACTGAGAGATCCTATATATACCTTGTGGCTAATAGCTACTGATGGACCTCTGCTCCATGTGTTTATCCAATTCCCTCTTGAAGCCGTCCATGCTTGTAGCCACCACTATCTCTAGTGGCAGTAAATTCCATGTGTTAATTACTCTTTGGGTGAAGAAGTATTTCCTTTTATCCATTCTAACCTGACTGCTCAGCAATTACATACGGTAGCCACGAGTTCTTGTATTGTTTCGTGTCATCCGCAGATTTAGCCACTTCACTGCTTACTCCCAACTCCAAATCATTAATGAACAAGTTAAAAAGCATCAGACCCAGTAGTGAGCCCTGCTACTTACCACCTTCTACTGAGAAAATTGCCCATTTATACTCACTCTCTGTTTCCTATTAATTAGCCAGCTTTTGATTCACAGGAGGACTTGTCCTTTTATCCCATGATTATTGAGCTTACTTAGGAGCCTTTGATGAGGAACTTTATCAAAACCTTTCTGGAAGTCAAGGTAAACATCTATTGGGTCCCCCTTGTCCAAAGTAAATGAAAGAAAGGGCCCATAAAACTTTCATAGGCAAACTTTGTTAGTTTTTCCAATGTAGTGAGGTCTTTTGTAATTCTTGCTGCAACAAAGTAGGACATCTATCCCTCTGGTGTGTATTTTAACAGTTTAATAAAAGAAATCAAATCTGGTTTGGGGCAAAGGATCTAGGATAAACCTAGAACAAAGCAAGAGTTTCCATTTTGACATTATTAGAGAAAGGCACACCAGGCATTCATCAACCACAGAAAAGGAAGTCTCTCTTCCCACAGTCTGTTTGGTTAGAACCTAATATATTGCTTGTGTATGAAATTTATTCATTGTAACAGCATTGTATATGATGTCTAATGAGACTCTTGTGGTGCATTTTGTGGCTCCTATAAGGAATGACTGTCTGTGTTCATCTGGAAATACAATAACTAAATAAAAGCAAGGAAATTATTGCCATGCAAGCCTTGTAATGCAAGATGAAATGCCTGATATCCAGGGGGACAAACCATTACAGGTGACACATGAATAGTGACAGGTGGAAAGTGCTTTAAAGCTGCACTGCTGCATGGGAAGGAAATTTTGCCAAAATTTGTATTGACTTGGGGGGAGATAAAAGTTCCCTATTCATTTCTGCTGTTGTTTTAAACATAAATTGAATTTAATGGCTAGAATTTGTTGGCAGATAGTAAGGAGCCATTTTAATGATTTGTTTATTATGTTTATTAGGTACAGATCCTTTTTTTGACCCACCAGAGGAACCACTTTAGTTTTACAAATGTAATTTTACTAGACATTGCTCCAGTAATATTGGATGCAGACTGATAGGAGGAGAGATAACAGAAATAGCCATGGAGATAATATCAGCAATCTCATGCCCTTTGGACAGCTGCTTTGATTGATACCCCAGAATTGGAAGAACAGGCAATGAGAGGAATCTATGGGTTGAATTTCCCCTTTGGAAATGTTACCATTGAAAAGTCATTTTTAAAATAATTATACACTCAAACCTACCTCCATGTAACGCTTTGTATTCAAACATGCACAGAGAGATTCACAGCAAATTAAGCTGTGGTTTGGTTTGCCCTGGCCCCCAGCTTCCTTCAGATAAAGCATCAGGCTCAATTGGCTGTGGAAAAAAAACAGCAGCCGATCAGATGAGTGTAGCCAGCTGTTTGCCCTGCTGCTACTTCTCACTTTCAGCCTTTTTGCTGCAGTTGACCCACCCACCCTCTTGGGGACAGCATGGGGTTAGTTTATTGCTATATACAGCCAAGCAGGATTTTGTGGAGGAGGGTCTTGGAAATTGACTGTGTCAGCAGCCTCTTTTTTGCAAGCTCTGTGCTATTCTGGTCAGGTGTTTGTCCCCCCCTCCCCAATTAAATAGGCCTACAGGTTAGGCAACAACTAGTTAGTGGGAGTAGGGCAGGTTGCTTTGGATAGATAGGGTCGGTCTGTAAGGACCCTGAAACGTCTGCATGATACAGGAGATGCCTGGTTGTGTTATGAAGGAGCACCCTTGGGGTTGAGTGGCATCTTTTGTACCTGGCAATAGCCTTGCAGCGCATCAGGGGAAAGGGATGAAGCTGGGCACCTCTCTGGACATAGGGATGTGCAGGTGGTGATAACCAAGGCCAGTGGTAAAAGCTGGTTGAGTTTGGAGATGGGGTGGATCCAGGGGTCATTTCGAGCAGGAGCTTGGGGGAGCTCAGCTCCGGGAGTTAGTGCCAGCCCCCCTCCCGCGGGGGAATGCCTGCTTCTGTCATGGCTGCAGCAAAATGACCCCATCCCGTGCCCTGGAAAGGTCCTTGTTCCTCCAACCAGCCTTCTGAAGGCTTCAGCCACCCAGAATAGTGGTATTTCTGAGGTTTGGATTAATAGCTGTCCCCTCTCTGCCAGCTCTCTCTCTCTCTCTCTCTCTCTCTCTCTCTCTCTCACTCACTCACTCTTCCTTCCTTCCTTCCTTCTGACATACTTCTGGTGATGTCAGGTGGTTTAGCACATGCAAATAAGTTATGCTAATGAGCTCCTGCACTTCTTTTTCTACGAAATGACCTCTGGGTGGATCTGTCCAGAAGGGAGTCCCTGTGGATGCCTAGTGCAGCTCATCTTCAGAGTTGTCAGATTACTGAAATAAGCAGTGATGCAGATCAGCTATTTACATAGGCTTGCCAGTCCCCTGGGGGGAGGAGCCAGGATTTGCCCACTTTTAGGGCCCCTGATCTGCCAGTCCAGATCCAGGCAGTGGGGAGCCCCGCCCCCAAAGTGCCGCATTGGGGCCAACATGCCAGGCACAATAACATCACTCAGAGGTGACATAATCATGCAGGGCATGTTGTGGGGGGGACACGCTATTATTTGAGGAAAAACTCTATGGTTTTTCCTCAAATGATAGAGGCCCCACCCACAACATGCTTTGCACAATGACATCACTTCTGGAGATCTGATGTGGAAGAAGAACCCCCACCCCACCCTGGCAGCCAGAAAAGACCTGGCAACCCTACATTTACATAAGATGAATGCAGTTAAATAAATAAACTGGTTTACCCAAGCTTGTTTTCTCATGCAGTGTTCCCACTAAAGTGCACTGCTGTGCATTCATGAACAGATTTTTCACTGAGCACAGGGTGACCAGTGGGCAGTAGGTGAGCCAGGCGGGTGTGTGAAGGCAATATGCTTGTCTCCATCCTTCTGGTGAGCTGAGTGAGAGCTGCCAGGTGGGGAGGGCCAGAGGGAGAAGGGGATGAACTCAGCCTGCCTGCAAGAGAGGTGGGCCAGAAGGAGGAGTCTCCTTGTCATGCTCTATTGTGCGCTCACTCACCTCTGCCTGCAGGCTGTGGAAGGAGGGAATAGGGGGCACATTGTGGCGGGGGAGATTTGTTTTATTTATTCATTTATTGGGATTTCTATCCTGCCCTCCCAGCCAAGGCCTTCAGCAGGGTTTGGTACCTGTTAGCAGCTCCACTCAGCAGCACATTTCATAAGCCCAGGGTGGCCAGAAAGATGAGGGGCAGTGAGAAGCATCTTGTCAGGTGGGGTCTGCATCCACCAGTGAGTACTCGGGCCTGGCCTGCTTCTCTCTCATCCTTTCCCTGCCCTGGACTGACACCCCATGGCAGGTCTGAAGGGGAAAGCATCCCAGCTCATCTCTGGGAGAGAGTCAGAGGTGTGCATGCATACATCCAGTTCAGTGGGGCCACACACACATACAGTTCAATGGGGCTTACGCCTGACTGAGTGTGCATGTCTCTTTGTGGGGTTCCAAATTCTTTGCATAGGAGATCATGGTCTGCATCTCTGCTTGGAGTCTGGCTCACCTTCAAGTCCACAGGATACAGGCTTCAGCATTCCTCCCCCCCCCCATCACCACCATTTCTACTCAGATCCACCTGTGCTCTTTCAACAAGCTCTCTGGAGGGCCCTCCTGGTATGGAATAGTCTGTGGGTCTTTAAGAATTACACTTAAGTATTGATTAGCTCCTTTGTTTCAGGCAGACTCTGTTTCCCCATCCCTAGTATTTCCTCTACTCTCCCCCTCCTCCAGGTTTGTCAGTGAGTAAGCACAATACAAGCACTGCTCTCCACATCCCATTCTCCCCCAGCCTGCTCCCCCAGCCAATTTGGTGTAGTGGTTAAGTGTGCAGACTCTAATCTGGGAGAACCAGGTTTGATTCCTCACTCCCCCCCCTTGCACCTGCTGGATGACCTTGGGCAAGCCGTAGTTCTGGCACAGCTGTTCTTGAAAAAGAGCAATTTCTGTCAGAGCTCTCTCAGCCCCACCTACCTCACCGGGTGTCTGTTGTGGGGAGGGGAAGTGAAAGGAGTTTGTAAGCCCCTCTGAGACTCCAAGTGAAGGGTGGGGTATAAATCCAATCTCTCCTCCTCTTCTTCTTCCTCACAGACAGCAGCCTGACAACCACAGAAAAGCAGTCAAGTGAAGCCCCCCCCTACATTATTTTCATCCTTACAATTCATATCAAGAACTAGGCCTAGAAGATGTAAAGGAGAGTGGAGGAATTAGAGATACTGGCAATCATTGTGATGGGCAAAGACCCATTCCAGTAGGAGCTGGAGCATGTGCATTGGCCTTTTGAATCCTGCTCTTCTGCCAAGGAGCTCAAGGTGGCATATATGGCTCACAACATCTCTGTGAGGTAGGTGAGGCCCTGTGTGAAAGAGAGATTGGCCCAGGGCACCCAGTAAGCTTCACAGCCAAGGAGTGGAAATTTGAACTTGTGTCTCACATGAACCTGTGTGAAACTTCTGTTGAGCCAAAGTTAGGGATGCCAGCCTCCAGGTGGAATGTGGGAAATCCTGGAATTACAGCTTATCTCCAAACTACAGAGATCAGGTAGATCAACCCTACCCAGACTGGTTTATCAAGGCCAGCCTCTTATCCTCTGCCTGGTAGGCAGTCTTGGAGGGCAGGTCTCAGGAGCTGGCTCTCCCAGATTCTAGTGTGACACTCTTACTACTGGCTGTCTGCAGTTAGGACACCTCCACACATTATAGTTGTTAGCCCAATGTTATATCTGAGTTTGCTGCAGCAGACAAATAGGTTGTACATGAGTATATCGCTGTCGGCGGCATTCGACACGGTCCATCATCAGCTGCTGGCCCACCATCTCGCCGACGTGGGGATACAGGGGCGGGCCTTGCAATGGCTCATTTCCTTTCTCCAAGGTCGGGGACAAAGGGTGGGGCTAGGGGAGCAGCAGTCCAGGAGGCACCCACTTGAATGTGGTGTGCCTCAGGGGGCAGTGCTCTCCCCAATGTTGTTTAACTTCTACATGCGCCCCCTTGCCCAGATTGCCTGGAGGTACGGGCTGGGATGTCACCAATATGCTGATGACACCCAGCTCTATCTGATGTTGGGTGGCCAGTCAGACTCTGACCCAGAAGATCTTAACCGGGCATTGCATGCCGTAGCTGGTTGGCTCAGACTGAGTAGGCTGAAATTGAACCCGGCGAAGACGGAGGTCCTGTGTCTAGGTCAGGGCGGTCCGGGGTGAGGGCTCCCGCTCCCGAGCTTCGATGGGGCACCGCTGGTGCCTGCATCACAGGTAAGGAGTCTGGGAGTGCTCCTGGATCCCTCTTTGTCAGTGGAGGCCCAGGTAGCAGCCACTGCTAAGTTGGCCTTTTACCATCTCCAGCTGGCACAGCAGTTGGTCCCCTATCACGACCGCGATGATCTAGCCACAGTGATCCATGTGATGGTCACCTCGAGGCTGGACTACTGTAACGCCCTTTACATGGGGCTGCCCTTGGTGCAAACCTGGAAGCTGCAGCTGGTGCAGAATGCCGTGGCCAGGCTAATGATGGGTCTCACAAGGCGGGACCACATCCGGCCTGTGCTAGCGGCGCTGCACTGGCTGCCTATAGCATTCTGAGTTCACTTCAAGGTGCTGGTTCTTACCTTTAAAGCCCTATATGGCCAGGGTCCAACATACCTGAGGGACCACTTCTCCCCGCATATACCCCAGCGGGCACTTCGGTTGGGGTCGTGTCATCGACTTTGCATCCCAGGCCCCAGGGAAGCCAGGCTCACCGGGACCAGGGCCAGGGCCTTTTTGGTGGTGGCTCTAGTCTGGTGGAATGAGCTCCCGGAGGAGATCAGGGCCCTGCAGGACTTAATGTAGTTCCACAGGGCCTGCAAGATGGAGCTCTTCCACCAGGCCTTTGGCTAGGAGCCGCCACCAGTAATAACAGCAGCAACATCTACTGTAATAACATCTATAATGTGAGCCGGCCCGGAAAGCAGTCCAGGCCTGATGGTCATGGTTGGTAGGACCCCAAACCGATAGGAAGCCATCTGATTAGTAAGACTGGAAGCACTTTATTGGGAATTGTAGTTATACGTGTGTAATTTTTTGGAATTTTATTGTTATTGTTGATTTTAATTGTTTTATGATGTTCTGACTGGCATTCGGGCCCCTGTAAGCCGCCCTGAGCCCGCTAGCGGGGAAGGTGGGGTATAAAAATAAAAATAAAGATAGATAGATAGATAGATAGATAGATAGATAGATAGATAGATAGATAGATAAAATATATACAGTTTTAAACTCCTCTGCACATCTGTCTGGGAAATCAGATTGGAACTGGATTCCAACACTTTTTTAAATTGGATATTTAGTACATTATTTATCCTGCCCACCCCACCCCTAGTTGCACAGAACGTTGTCTATTGTTTTCTCATCCTCTGTCTTATCTTCAAAACAACTTTGTGAGGTTGACTAGGTTTACCCGATTGTCAGAGCTTTAATGCTAGTAGCTCATGAAGTAGAATTTTTGCTCACAAGGCTCCAGAGCTTAGAGGGAACATTGGTCTTGTGCCTTCATTTGTGAGGTGCCTGGGCAAAACTCATTTAGAACTCTGTCAGTGCAATCCTATGTGAAGTTACTCCACTGCAGCTCTCCAGAGGCTTGCACTGTGAGGGTCTGGGGCAGCAATTAAAGGGGATAGTGTGGAGTAGAGAAAAAAAATTGAGGGGAAAGGGTTAGGGATGACAGTTCCTTGACTTCATCACTTAAAACCTTACCTCTCCACTCTGTCCTTTGGCTTTGCTTGAAACAGAGTACTGTCATGATTCAGTTATGTGGATCTCTATGTTAGATTCTTAGCTAGGCATGGAACGTTTTTCAAGGATCATGAAAATCTATCAATAGTTCTGTCATCTCAGCAAAGATGCAGGCCTTTCAGAAAAGTACATACTGCTTTGGAATTAATGTGATTGCACCAAAAAATAATGCTATTTTGATAGTTCTATTGAAAGCAAACACATTAACTCTCAAGTAAAGCCATTTATGTGAGGCAAGTGAAACAAAAACTTTTATACATATGGTTATTTCAGAAATAAGAGGAGATACTAATGCAGAAGAATGAGACTGAAGTATGTGAGAGGAAGAAAAAAGACAGATGGCAATAAATAACCCATGGCTCATATACACTGTGTGGAGTTTACCCCACTGGACTCAGTAGTAGGAGGTATTAATGTATGAACTTGCCTTATACCACTGAACCAAAGTTTACTCTTGTCACAGGCTCTAAAACCTGTGGACACTTTTGAAAAATGTTTGCTTCATAAGTGGAGCTAAATCATAGATGGGGTCTGGAAACCATTAAGGACTTCCAAGCAGTGTTTCTGAATGGGCAGTCTCTGTAGTCATACCCTTGGGCTTTCCTGAGCACCACCAGCAGTGAGGAGATGGAAGAAAGCTATGATTGAGTCTTTGCTCTTGTGAAGAGATGCTGTTTGGTTTTGGTGTCCAAAGAAATAATAGCTTGTTCCTTATACAGCCACAGGAAGATATGTCCGTGCCCAAAGCTGTAATAAAGTCTGTCTAAGGGAATGCTAAGGGAATGCAGCTGTAACTAAGGGAATGCAGCTGTAACTCACATACCCAGGATACATTCAGTACTTCCCCTCCCAGAAGGTTGTTCTTGATTTTTTTTCTGTTCCATTTAAGATGCTTTGGGTTTTAGCTCCATAACTTGAAAAGCAAGGAAACACATTAGTGAGTGCCTTGTTGGGATAGCTGGTCTTTCCAATTCCTGCAACTTGAAAACATTTTTCTAATTAGGACTGAACCTGGAACATTAGGCATGCAAAGCCCATGTTCTATCACTGAGTCTCCACCCCTCCCCAAGCTGAAATGGAACATTCCTTCCCCCATCAGACTGTTGCTGGGTGTATATCATGAGCAGGAAATTCATTCTAAGACGTGCTCTTCTGAATTTTCTCAATGAACGTGCACAAGCCTTTTCTCCCTCAGGAGCCTAGTGCATTGTACATTCCAAGAAGAACATCTGTAGAGTCATGCACATGTGATGGTGTTTTGTCCACTGCCACAAGCTGATTCTGTGATGTATTTGTCTTGATGTTTTAAGCTTTCTCTGAGTAAATAAAAAATAGCAGTAAGGCATTTTTGTTTTTGGTCAATATGGCTTTGTAGTGTTGAGTACTATTCTCTTAATGTAAATATGGAGGTACTCAGGGCATATATCTCTTTTTACATTCAAGACAAATAATACTAATAATTTGCAGGCTAATATATCCAAAATGCCATTAAACACAGAATGGTATCTGAGAAAAGAAACATTAGCCAGAATGCTCCAGATCTTTTTGTTCAAACAGTAGCAGATGGCCAGTAGCATTAGACAACAATCTGGTCATGCCAAGTGCTGATGAGGCTGAAAAAGGTTCTTTATTTGCTGAATTTCTTTTGATCCTGTTGTTGGGACTGTGACAGGTTGTTTCTGTCAAGTGAGGAGACCCACACAGCCTCCTATGATTTTGGAGGGACCCGGGTTTATTTTAAACTGTAAACCTTCCCCTCAGTTACCAGGTGTTCTAAAGGTACCAAGTGTATAGGCTTTAGATTTGCTGCTGTGAGGTAAGTTTTATGATGCACAAGTAGAATATGGAGGTCACTGAGGCAGGAATTATATATTAACAACAAAGAAGATTTATTTATTTACAAGTGGGTTTCAAGGAACAGATCAGTAGCACAGGTCTGCAGGTAGACAAAAGAGAAACCTGGCCAGAGTACATTAATTTAGAAAGTAGTTTGATTTTTCTCTAATACTTTGAACATAAAAAGGCTTTTACTGATTAACCACTAGGTTTAGTCCTAACAACCAAACAAGATTCCATTCACACTACGCTGCCCTTTCCCAAGGGTCAGGCAAAATAGCACCAGGTCTGTTCTTTGCCAGAGACAGGCCTAATGATCAAGTACACTATTCTCTGTCAGAAATAGAGCCAAACCACTCTGCCCCACTACCAAGCAGAGCTACGCTTCACTCTGTCTGCTCTTTTCCTGAGCCAGAACTGAGCTCTCACTGCTCTCTCCTTGAGGCAGAACTCTACTCCCGCTGCAGTCTTCCTAAGGCAGATCTATATATCTATTTCCCAACTGTGCCCCCTATGTACGGATGCCTATTTCTGCAGATGGGGGGCACATGGTGGGTGAGGATATGTTTCTACACTCTTTGGGCACTCCCCAGGTTTGCGTGTTTTAAAGTAACGTGTTTTAAAAAGTATACAGGGGATACTTAAATTCCCCCAAAAGTAAAACTGCTTGCTTTGTGCATGCGTATTTACTGATCCATGGGAAAAGCAAATAACTGTCTCCGTTGCTGCCTATGTCACCACTAGGTCGATCAGGTAAAGCCATTGGAGCCATGAGGTAACCCACTGTGGCAATACCCACCTCAGGTGCTGCTTGACCTGCCACTGTCCATGCCACCGCTGAGACCACCACTGCAGGAACCATCCCTGCCACTGCCAGGACCACCGGAAAAGAGGAGGATGGTAAGGCCACTCCTTCCAAAGCCACCACCTGAGCCACCAACAAACCAAGCCACAGCTGGGGGACAGTGCTGGCCTGCAGAGGATTGATTCCCACTTCATGGAGGCCCATGGAGCCCACCCTGGCTACCCCAAAGGATATAGGGTGGGACTCCCAAGTCCCTGAAGCAGGAGCCTTCCTATGGCTGAAGGAGGGAATGAGGGAGAAAGGAGAAAAGAAGGGATAACATGTTAGGCACTCTGTTTAAATACATACAGGATCCCACTGCATCTTGCTGCAACATGCCCCCCCCACACGAACACACACACACACACACACACACACAGAGTTTATCTCCACAGAAGCCACTGGTGAGCTCTGTCAAGCTCACTTGGGCACAGCAGAGAAAACAAGAAACCATGGCTCTCTCCTGTGCACAAATGCCTTCCTCATATGCCCAGAATCCTCTATGACATGTCTGCATGCCTCTTGGGAGGGAACAGCTCCCGAACAAGCAACAGGGGATAGGGCACACCCAAACACACACACACACACACCACTCCCCAATGGGACCTCAGAGCTTACAGGTTCCAATGCAGCAGTGTCCTCCTCCCTCAGCTCCTCCAAAAGTTGCCACTTCCTCCCCAATTGTTAGATCTTTCCTTCTCCTCTCTCTCCCTCCCTTCCTTTCTGCTCTGAATACATGCCATGGTTAACAAGTTGTATTTATTTATTTAACACATTTATGTCCACCTATCCCTTCAGCAATGAAGCTAATGACTGCAGATAGCTCTGCCTTTAACCTGTGTATAAGTCTACTGGATCACAGATGCTACAAAAGAGTCTGCCTTTGTTAGTACTTGTATGGGAGACCACCAAGGAATTCCAGGGTTGCTTAGTGAAGGAAAGTCATGGCAAACCAGCTCAGTTAGTCTCTTGTCTTGAAAACCTCACAAGTTTGCCTTTGTCTGTGACTTGACAGCACTTTCCACCACTAATGGTTAGAGAATAAAATTAGGATCTGTAAGACCCAGGTTTAAATCCCCACTCCTCCAAGACCCCCCACCCCCAGCATAACATGCAGTCAACAGTTCCTTCCTTCCTTCCTTCCTTCCTTCCTTCCTTCCTTCCTTCCTCCCTCCCCCCTGCCTGCCTGCCTGCCTGCCTCCCTCCCTCCTTCCTTCCTTCCTTCCTTCCTTCCTGTTTCTTTCCCCTTCTTTCTTTCACTGCAGGGGCTTGGTATGTGGCATCGTATGGGTTCTAGAAGGATAGACAACTGTGGTGGGAGGTTGCAGGACTATCTTTTAAAACTGGGAGCTGTCCCTTATTGCTGAGTCTAGCCTCAGATTGCAAATATGGAAGAGGTGTTTGTATGTTTGTAAACTGAAACACAACACATTACATAATGTTTTGTTATGGGTCCCCTCTTGTCTAAAGTGACTTCTGATGTCTTTCCCTCCAACATTCCATCCCCATTTCAAAGGTGACTGGATGCTCGAGTAGCACTCACATGCCCTTGTGAGTGGTTGTTTTCCCCTTCAGGGGTGGGACACAGGAGCTCACAGGGAATCCATCTTAAAAACTGCTTAGGGAACTAATGCGTGACTGCATGACACTGACTTGATATGTTATGGAAGATGTACAAAAATGTATATGCCATTGGTGATATTTGACTTTGAGAGAATGCTGTATTATGGATGTTTAATGTGTGATATTTGCTCTCACTGTAGTTGTTTTGCCATTCACTTGCCATTCCCTCCCTCCCTCCCTCCCTCCCTCCCTCCCTTCCTTCCTTCCTTCCTTCCTTCCTTCCTTCCTTCCTTCCTTCCTTCCTTTGTGGGTAGAATCAAGAACAGGATAAAATAATCTGTAAAGCTGCATAGAGAAATGGAGAGTGAGTGCCCCAGTGGCTCCTTTCCATCCATCCTGCTTGTTATAACACAGCCCCTTTCTCCCTCCCAGGTACATTGCTTGTGAAACACTTTACCACCCCAAGTGCAATGTGATACAGGATAATGATTTCGTAATTAGTCCAGGGAAGGTATGTAGAAGAGTGACAAAGTGAAAGGTTAACGAAGGAATCAGTTAACCATGAAAGATCTCATCTTTTTTTGCCGCAGGAATGAATAATCTCAGATATTTGTAGCATCCCTAGAAATAACACTTGGGCCCCAAACATAGAGTTTAAGCCAGTGAGAAAGTCTTGTTGCTGCCAGAAAAACTGGGGAAGATGAGCAGATTCTTTGTCAAAAGGCTGCTTATTGCAGTCTAATTGGCAAATGCAAGGTGAAATATCCATATGCCCAGTTTACACTTCAAATTCTTCTGTATTGCTTGATACACACCAGTTTTTTTTTTAATAAAAACCCAATAGTATTTGAAACTGTTGGAAAAAAGATCACACATATGTGAAGAAACATTTCCCCAAAAGTAAGCACTAATAGAGAATACACATCAAGTAGATAACATTTCTTCAGCCGGATTCTGAATGGTGAACATGTTTCTATCGCCTTCAAACGGTACCTATGTCTTTTAGATGCACCTACATGGAGACAAAGGCACAATGCTTTCAGTGTGATGTGATATCATTATGCGACAACACTCCTTGAACCCAAGCATATTTACTTGGGGGAAAGTGTCAATGAAATCAATGATTTTTTTTTTTATTTCAAGCAAAGAATTTTAAAATATAAGAGATTTTCCATTTTAAAAAAAGAAAAGAAAAAAGAGAAAATATTATGCAAGCTTTCACCATGTCCCATCCTAAAACAAATAACTTCCGAAGAGAATGATGAGTAGTTTGGGAATGTATTGACTAAAGTTTCTGAAGTATTTTTTTAAAGCACTTAATCTCTTGAAATCTGCTTCCTAACAGCTTTATCACAGACCATCCAGAGCTGAGCCCAACTGTAACTTAATCCAGTTCACATTGTGTGAGAAACAGGGGGTGGAAAACAGGCATGCTCTTAACCTTCCTTCATACCAAAAACCGAGTCATCCCTGACTGTTTCCATGTTGTATTATCTATTGGAATTGGAAAGCAGACAGCAGGGTTTTAGTAATGGCATGAAGGATATAGAAGGTCTATAGTCCTGGTTGGTTCTATTTGCAGTGGATTTGGCAGGAGCCTGGGGACACAAACTATAGTTTTTCATGACATGAATGGAGCCCACTGGCCACCCATCAGTATATCTCTACTAAATAATAAGAAGTGGAAAATGGAAGCAATGGCCTCATTCATGGCTCAAAGCAACAGCAGGTCATTTTTGTTTGGGTTATCACCTTGCATTGGGGTCCAGATGTCTCTACAGCCAGAGCTAGTACAAAATCTGGACTTATACTGACTAATTTAATTTAAAATTCACAGCAACATTTGTGCATTCAGATATTCATGATAGATGAAGTCCCCCATCCTTGACTTGCCTCAAAATCAGACTTGGACAAATGAAGCTATTTGCTAATAAATTAACAATCATCATCATTGTTGTTGTATGACTTTCTCACAGAGACTTGAGGTGGATTACAGAATATCAGTCACTGCAATCAATAGGATGTGACCTCTAATAAGTAATGCAGAGTAGGATTAGAGAAATGTGAAACAAAGAACAAACTACTAGGCATGGTATGTTAATGCAGAAACTTGTACCACAGAAGTAGAATACAATGCAGTGGAATCAGGATAATGCATATAGAAAACAGATTATTCATTCATTCATTTATTATATTTATACCCCACCATGCCCACGAGCGGGCTCAGATAATACATACTATTTGCAAAAGTATAGTCCGCAGTGCTGTTCTCTTTATTAAATTGTTTCCTTCCTGAACCATTCCATTGTAGCATACCCTTTTACCTTTATAAAATGTCCTCCTAAACAATTCTGGTTGCGGCCACATGAGTGAGATAAGCCGGATAGGAATCAACGCAAATTTGCACTGGAGCAATTTGCGCCGCAGTGGTGTGATCACACAGGTCCATGGACCTGCTGGGGCAAACCGCTGCTGCATGATCAGATGCAACTGTGGGCGAGTGTTTTGTTGTTGTTGTGGGTTTCTGAGGTGCTTAAATGGGGGATCGATGAAGCACATCAACAGGGGAAGGGGGAATCGATTATTTGCTTACACGGGGGGCAGGAGGATAATTGATTATTCGCCTCAACGGGGGGGTGAAATGATCGATGAATCACGTCTTCCCCTAAGGGGGCCTTCGATGATGCGCACATGGAGAAGGGGGACAAAAAAACACTGTGTGGCATCGGGATAGCATGTGATCATGCTATCCGCGATGCCACACTTCCGCTCTGGTGCGATCAAACAGGGAAACTCCGGTTGTGAACCGCAGCAAACCATTTGCTACTGGAGTTTCACTAGTAGATTTTCACCATGCTTCCTGACCAGATCAAAAGGGTTTGCGACCATTTGACAACGGTTGTGAGATGCTTCCCAGATGCTGGTGTGATCGTGCCACTTTGATCTGGTGGTGAATTGTCCCTCTTCCGTGGCAAATTGGTGCGTATGATTGTGTCCTCTGTTTTATATAGTTTGTGAAATGGTAGAAGTGTGGGAGCCTTCTGACCTCCTCAGGCAGATCATTCTACAAGGGGGGGGGACATCAGAGAATGCATGTGTATAGGCAGCTGTTGATTTTGCCTATTTGCAGCATGGTACCTGCAGTGTCACTGCAGTGTCACAAAGCACTTTTGCTCAAATAAGCAAAGCTGTCATGATGGAGTGTAAGATGAGACATGGTCTTGTAGATGTGAGAGTACAGTGTCACAAAGCACTTGGGTTTCCTGTGGCCAGTTCTGAATTATTGTTGCACTCAGGCTCCCATGGCATTCTCAATGGATCCATGGAGCTACTACCTGAGTTTACTGGCATGTAGCAGTGGTCCAAGTGTTGGGTCAGCTGGCCAAGAATGAGAAACTTCAGACATTCTGGGAACTACATTTCCAAAGTACCACATATGCTGTGATTTGGGGATGTCTGTCATGGAAGGAAGAGGAGAAGAGAAGGAAGTAGTGAGACAGAATCTTCTCTTCTCTCACCTGGTTGGACGACTGCCTCCTGCAATCAGTACATGCTATAGCAGCAGCAGCAGCAGTCATGTTTGGGAAGAAGAGTAGGAGAGGGAAAAAGAATGAGGAGGAGGAGAAGGAAAAGGAGGAGGAAGAGGAGGAGATTAGATTTATACCCTGCCCTTCACTTAAAGTCTCAGAGTGGCTTACAATCTCCCTTCCCTTCTCCCCATGACAGACACCCTGTGAGGTAGGGGAGGCTGAGAGAGGTCTGAGAGAACTGCTCTTGAGAGAACAGCTCTGAGAAAACTGTGACTGACCCAAGGTCACCCAGCATCTGCATGTGGAAGCATGGGGAATCAAATCTGGCTCTCTAGATTAGAGTCCACCACTTTTAACTACTACACCAAATTAGTAGAAAGAGAGAGGAGAAACTATTCTTTCCTGACTTGGGTGTATCATCCAACCAGAAAGACATTTAGGAGCTGTGTTACTCATCTCATTTGGATGGCAATATCAGTTGTGAAGTTCATATTCTGAGCCAAAGGAGAACGAACTTTGATGGCATCTGCAATTATTCCCAGGGAAGACAATGCATTCCTGATAATTTATAATTTATATGGAGGAGAATACTTGGAGCAAATGCAGAGAAAAACCTATTGAAGATCTCTGAGATAGCTGGGAGGAAGAGTCCAGATAGAAGAGAACATGGTTAATAATTAAGGATGGAAAGTCAGGAGAACAAAGAATGAATGCAAAGTCACTAGACTTAATCACAAACATTATCAACAGTCTGCAAAAAGGTTTCCTTTTTATATATAACCAGATCATGAGACTTTCCACTATACTTAATACTTAGGAAACTTGACTAATATTTTATTTGGTAATAAAAGTGGACTGCTTATTATTTTCGTTTTTTCTTTCTCATACTCTTTTTTTTTTATTATTGATTTTATCTATTTCTACTACTACATCACTACTTTTCTAAGCTATATTTACCTTATACAGAGTGTGCTTTAACATTTGCTTAATATTACCTTACCATTAATACATATGAAGCATTTTAAACCTTGGTTAATATTCAATTAAAATTGTTACTGATGATATATGAAAAATAAAAAAGCTGTTTGACAGACATGTTCTTTTAAAGGAATGCTTAATTATACAAATTATATATAATATATAAGTGCGATTTCAAAAAAACATTTCAGCCCTTATTTCTTCTTTCGTCCTCTTCTTGTCTTAACAGTCTCTTCTTGTACCTTTGGAGCTGCTGCTCCTTTTTCCGAGTCAGAAATTTCCTCTTCACTCTTTGAGCTATCAAATCCATACATACTTTCTTGCGATGCCAGCGAACCATCTGAGTCTCTCTCTTTTCTCTTTTCTTTGCTTTTATTCCGAAAAACTTTTTGCCTGTTGAACAGAGTCAATCTTATATTTTTTGTCTTTGATGCTGAAGCTCAGTCCTTCCAGAACATTCCATCTGTAGATAATAGATTCAGACTGAAGCCAAGATGTCAGTTTTCCATAGGCTTTCCTTCTTTTCCTTATTTCAAATGGGATATCTTTCATCACTTTAATTTCTTTTCCTTTGATCTTCAGAACCACTTTATTTGTGGTCCTAAGCACCACATCTCTTGTTGACTTTTTGGAGAACCTTATCTAAATCTCACCAGGCAGGCTTTTCTTTTTAGTATAGTCTGGATAGGTTCTGTAAACCATATCCACATAGCTTTTTATTTCCGCTGCTTTTAAGCCCGTCACTGGTTCAAGCGCTTCACTTAACAGATTTTTAAGGTCTTCTCCTTTATCCTCTGGTACATTCTGAAGTCTTAGGAAAATATTCAATCTTTCCGTCTGTAGTTTCAAAAGCTGATCAGAGTGGAAGGCCTTTTCTTTCTCCGCTTTTTGTAGCCTTGAATCATGATTTTTTACTGAAGTCTTAACTTCCAGAAGTTCTCGCTGCAGCTTCTCTGTAGTTTTATTCGACTCCTTCAGGTCCAGCTGCATCTTGTCCATCTTGACGTTGAGAGCTGTCATTTGGTCCAGTAGAGGTCGCAATAACGAGGAGAACACAGTGCTCATCTCTGTGGTATCAACCTTTGAACTCGGAGCTGTACTTCCTAGTTTGGGGGAAGGTTTCGGTTTCCCCGCCATTGTTGAGGCTGCGCTTCTTTGTTGATAGTTAGATAAGATGGACGAAAGAAGCAAATTCTACGACTGCGCTTATATCTTTTTAAAGTTCATATCCTCTAAAGAGCGATGCCGCCATCTAGCAAGCCGAACGTACGTTTTTTCATGCAGTAACGCCATGTAAAGAGTCCCGTAAGTACGCCAGTCTCGAGAGGGGGGGGGTTTGCTCCACCCGCCTTTCCCGCTGTGTTCTGTTTATTTTACTTCAGACTCACGTTTTCTCCATGCGTAACTATAAGTTCCAGCTTCAAAGCTTCGCACTCTCTGCTGCTTCTCGGTTTTGCGCTTTTAGCCATACGGCTCCCACGGACGGGGGAACCTATGGGGGTGATGAAAGGGGACCTCGATCCCTCGATCGCCACCGTAGGGAGAGATCCCCTTCGTGCCACCCCAGGCAGAGCCCCTTCACTAGGGTCTCTGGGGGCTCGGCACCAGTCCGAAGCCTCTTCTTCCCGCCGGGTACGGATCGCGCTCCCCGCAGATGCGGAGCAGCGCGTCCGCCATGGTCGCAAGTCTTGCCGGAAGTCACCTTTCTCACACTCTTAAATAGATTTGTCTTCTAGGGGATACTGATCCACCAAGATAAATGTGAATAGTGATTTTAGATTAGGAATATTCTTAAGGTCATGTACACATTATTTTTAGATGGAATATTCTCTTGGGACATAAATCATTTTTGTGTGGAACGAGATCTCCAGAACATAGTACTGGAAGCATTCTTACTGAAGAAATTGTACAATTTAAAGTCTTTTATAGAACTATTTTTATAAAACTATTCACCAAAATCTAAGATGCTATTTCAGGCAATATTTTTGAAAAAAGCAATTCATCTAGGTGCCTTTATGTATATAGAATTTTATTTCTTCCGTGAACAGAACATAATATAAACTTCTCTGGTGTGTGGGTAAGGTGAGCAGATTTTCCCCATTTATTCTTTACTACTTCATGAGATCCATGGTGCACTCCACTGGAGAAAGGAGCCTTTGCCATTTTCTCCAGGATTAGTTCCTTCCCTTCACTTACATCTCCCTTCTGCAATGCAAATTTGCACGTTGCTGGAATACTACAAAGGTCAAACTTGATTGATTATATGTATGGTATCTTTTAGTTCTTTTTGTCCAGTGTTTTTTTTTAGATGTGTATAAATGGAGGTCCTGCCAACCTAGCAGTTCGAAAGCAAGAAATTGCAAGTAGATAAATAGGTACTGCTTTGATGGTTCCATGCACCTTGGCATTTAGTCATGCCAGCCACATAACCATGGGAATGCCTTTGGACAGATTTGACTGGCTTTTGAGCAAGAAAAACCTTTATACATTCACGGCTTTTTTGTGATGGTGCTCCCTGGTACTGAATACTGGTAACTTTTTCTGGAGCTCTTCCAGATCCTGAAGGGCGATTTCTTTAAAATCAATGCAGATGTGAGATTTGTGTTTTGTTTTTGCAGTCAGATCACAGATGACCTATGATGATCTTGTAGGGTTTTCAAGGAAAGAGAGATTTGGTGGTGGTTTGCCATTGCCTGCCTCAGTGTAACAACCCTAGACTTTCTTGGTGGTTTCCTATCTAAGAACTGATCAGAGCTGAGCCAGCCTACCATCTGAGCTCTGACAAGATGGGGCTAGCTTGGACTAGGTCAGGGTTATATATTGGCAGTAGTGCCTGTTTTTCTTTTTTTGTACTGTACAGATACATTCCTATGGATCAATAAAGCACGTCTACAGGTAGAACCAGGATACAGCCATACATAGAGAAAGGCAAATGGAATTTTCTGGTAGAATGCTTAACTTGAACCATGGGTTTTTCAGGTTCACTTTTTTGTACCACAGTGTAGAAAAAGCACAATTAAACAATTCTGGTTGCTTGTCCAAGTACAAGCAGCAGGTCATTTCTATTGTATTTCTATTGCAATTCTATCATAATTGTATTTATCCCTTTTCCCCATCTATTTTATTCTTTTACACATGCACACACACACACACACACACACACACACACCCCTTCAGTGTCTTAATTTTGTTTTCTTTTGTGGCTTGGGATGGTTTCTAGTTGGGTGTATTTAACACCAAATATCTCACTCTGATCTGTGACAGAATTGCTGGGAAATGTTGGCTGGCTATATCTTTATTAGGCTAATGACTCAGAATGGTTGGCCAATGTTTTCTCAAGGGATGCCAATTATTCAGAGAAAACCTGAGGACAATTTTCTTAAGTATCCAGGGGAGCTTGGAGGATGTGACCCCTCCAGCTCAAGGGTGGGAAGTGTGGAAAAAGCAACAGCTATAACTGCTGCAAGTTAAGCAATGGTGATCAGTTTAAGCAGTTTACCAAAGCTTTTGTTTTTAAGAAATGAGACAAGCATGGCATAGCAAACATTCCTTCTAGGTGGGGAGGTTGGACTCAGGTTGCAATAATGTAGAAGAGAGGAAGGATTATTTAATCTTTGTTTTGTTTTTTTAAGATTTTTTATTGCATTTTAATCCCTACACCTATACTAAAATCTACACACTATCCTACCCTAAGGTATACAGAAAATGCATTCGTAATGCTAATAATACTGACATCTTTAGTTACTGAAAAGCTAAATTATTTATTGGCATGCATTACTAATTCATTCTTGCTGTTTACAAATAAAAATATAACATTGGATCCCTAAACTACATACATCAGAGTAAGCAATCTATACTAAATTTTAAGATTACAAGACTTGGTGTGTTATTACAGCAAAAAAAAAAAAGGTTATAAAACTATTTCTCCTTTATTCTCTTCCTTTCTTCTTGTCTTTCTTCTTCCTAGGGGTGGCCGCCCCTTTCTTAGAGTCCGAGTCGTCTCCATCTTCAATCTCTGAGCTTTCAAATCCATACATACTCTCCTGCTCTGCCAGTGAGTCATCTGGTTCAGTCTCTGCTTTCTTCTTTTTGTGCTTTTCCAAAAATGTTCTTGCTTGTTCAATGGAGTAAATATTAAATTTCTTATCTTTATAGCTGAACAGCATTCCCTCTGGAATGCCCCATTTATAAGGAATAGTCTCTGACTGCAACCATAAAGCCAAACTCCTATACACTTTCCTTCTCTTTCTTATTTCAAATGGAATGTCTTTTAGAACTCTTATTTCTTCTTCCTGTATCTTCAGAACAGTTCCATTCGTAGCTTTTAACACCAGATCCCTGGTTGATCTTTTTGAGAATCTCACCACAACCTCACCTGGCAATCTCTTCTTTTTAACATATTCTGGATATGTCCTGTAAGTCATATCCATGTCGCTTTGAATTTCCGCTGCTTGCCATCCTGTCAGAGGTGCCAGTGCCTCACTTAATATTTTCTTCAGATTCTCACCTTTTGACTCAGGGACGTTCTGAAATCTTAGGAAGTAGTTTGATTGATCCATTTGAAGCATTAATACGTTGTCACTTTGAAAAGACTTCTCTTTTTCAATTCTTTGCAGTCTTGAGTCGTTTTTTTCAACTGCTGTTTTGACATCCAAGAGTTCCTGCTGGAACTTTTCCTGCTTTTTGTTTGACTCCCTCATCTCGTTTTGCATCGTTTCAAGTTTAGTGTTGATTGAAGCCAGTTGGTCCACTAGGGGTCGCAGTGCCGCCGTCAATACTGCATTCAGCTCAGTTCCACTTTTTAAAGTCGAGCTTCCAGGTTTTGGCGATGCCCTGCCCGCCATTCTTCCTGCAGCCGCCGTTTGTTTACAGTTAGATAAGAGGTCTCAAAGGAGACATTCTCGATTCATCACACCAATGCCTTTCACAAGCTCTCTCTCTGCTGTATGCGATCCAGCTCTCCAACTCATTTATAATGCCTCCAAAACAGCAACAAGACCGTGGGAAAGTCTCCGAGTAAGTTACGAGGGAGGGGGTGGGGGGAATCCAATCCTCTTAGCCCACCCTTTAACAATTCATATCAAAAGATCAGGAGACTCACGATTCTGCCATTGCGTATCTGGTAGATCATCACCTCTCTTCGCTTACATTTTCTGCAGCTTCACGGCAGCGCTTTTAGTAGCCCGAGGGCCTCCTCTGGCAGGCAAACCTCTAGGGGTCAAAAGGAGCCTCAATCCCATGATTTCCACAGCAGGGAGAGGCTACCTTCAAGCACCCCAGGCAGGGACCCTTTCCTAGGCTCCCTGGGGGTCTAGAGCCAGTCCAGGACCCCTTCAACCTGCCGAGAGCGGGTCGCCTCTCCTGCAGTTGCAGAGAGAAGCGCCCGCCATTAAAGTGCTTGAAACCGAAAATCGATTATTTAATCTTTGTTGATTTACCAAGCATAGATTAATATTTCTTCTTCTAGTTTGCCATTGGGAGAGAAGCCAAAACAGAGTGCAATGCATTTACAATGGTGAGCAGAAAAAAAGAGATTAAAAAAACCATTTTGCATAAAATAATTTATTTTAATCATTAGAAAAACATAGATGTCTTAAATTAGATGACTAAAATATAAACATTAAAAAATCATCATAAAACTTAATGTAATACTGGCATAGAAGAGTTACCTAAATTTGGAAGTCTGAAACCAGAACTCAGGAAGGGTGAAGGCAGGGCGCCTCAAACATCAAAAACTCCCAAGAAAATCAAAACCACCACCCAGCTTTTTTTTGACTCATCTATGTGTAGTATTTGCCATCCATCCAAAATCTAATCTTTTACTATTACAAACATGGTCAAGGTTTGTGAATGGAAAGAAAGGCAAAAGGGAAAATTCTGTTTGTCTTCATAAAGGCACTGTGTATGTCGTGTGTTAGTCCATCACTGCACAAGTGCCCAATTACATTTCAAAGTAAGTGCACATAACACAAATACTGATGGGCTTCAGATCTAGGAGAATAATTGGACAAAGGCTCCTAACTAAGCTCGATCATCATGGGATAAAGGGACAAGTCCTTTTGTGGATCAAAAACTGGCTAATTAATAGGAAACAGAGAGTGAGTATAAATGGGCAATTTTCTTAGTGGAGGGTGATAAGCAGTGGGTACTGCAGGGCTCAGTACTGGGTCTGATGCTTTTTAACTTGTTCATTAATGATTTGGAGTTGGAAGTAAGCAGTAAAGTGGCTAAATCTGCAGATGACACGAAGTTGTTCAGGATGGTGAAAACCAGGGAGGATTGTGTGACACTCCAAAAGGATTTGTCAAGGATGGGTGAGTGGGTGTCAGCATGGAAAATGGGGTTCAGTGTGGCCAAGTGCAAAGTGATACACATTGGGGCCAAAAATCCTAATTATAAAAACACGTTGATGGGGCCTGAACTGGCGGAGACTGACCAAGAGAGAGATCTTGGAGTCGTAGTAGATAACGAACTGAAAATGTCGAGACAGTGTGTGACTGCAACAAAAAAGACCAATACTATGCTGGGGATTATTAGGACAGGAATTGAAAACAAATCAGCCAGTATCATAATGACCATGTATAAATAGATGGCGTGACCTCATTTGAACTTGTGGGCACTGAATGAAATTGCTGAGCAGCTTGTTTTAAGCCTCTCAGCCTCTTCTGTAGCTTGCAGACTAAATTTGGTTGTTTGGGTCTATAAAACTTTCTGGCTGCTCCATGTACAGATTGTCCTGGATCTCCCCATGGAGAAATGCTCTCTCTACATCTAGATGTTTGACCTGCATTTTCTTGGGTGTTGCTGTGATGGACTGCACTTTTTAAAAGCTTAGAAGTGCTTTACAAACAGCTGAAGAACTGTGAAGGGTTAATTCTTCACAGGAACAAACATCCTGAGTTAAGTACTGACAGTCTGTTTTTAGCCTTAGCTGAGAGCAGTTTAACACAGTAAGAGAATTGGGGGGAAGTTGTCAAGGAAGTTTGGGAAGTAGGCAAAGACTCCAGCTCGGGTCAAGGAAAGGAGGTAGAACTTCCAGTGAGGAGAATTCCCTGTCCAGTCAAACAGGGAGTTAGCTCTGAAGAGTGCAGAGATCCTTGGTCTGTGTGGTTAGAAACTGCCTTTAGAGACACTAAAAGTCAGTTAAAAACTCAAAATGAGTATGGTGTTTCAAGACAAGGTTGTTGTTTTTCTTGAAGGGTTGTTCATAATAGGTAGATTCTCAATCACATTTGCCTTTTGGGTATAAATCAAGAGGAACTTCAGACTGAAGATGCACAGAGAAAACAGAACATCATTTTTGGAAGTAGCACCCCCCCCCCCCCCGGCAAAGTGACATAATAATGTGCCATAATGGCAAGTTGGCAGCCATAACACATAGTTTATCAGATTGCGAAGGGGTGGGGAAATTCTGGGGACAAGAATCAACAGACTGATTTCTGTTGCACTGGGATGCCCCTCATGGCACCCCATTGGAGAGGTCATTCAAATGGAGAATCACTGCAAAGGGCTGGGTGATCATCTGAGGACATATGGGAATTCTGCATAGGCTTCTCACATGGCAAAGTCAGCCCGTCCAATAGCTGGTGTGTGTGTGTGGCGGGAGCCACCCTTTCTGTCATTATGTGTCATTTATACTCAGGTTGTCTCACACGGCCCAATTAAACCATAATAAACTGTGAAATGTTGGCTGCCTCTAAATAGTGACTGTCCCTTTACCATTTTAATTCTGAGGGAGATGGACGGAACCCCTCTCTCACCTTTCACTGGAAAAAGATAGAAGATCCCATTCCAATATCTATAAAGAAAATGACTTGGAGAAAAAACATGCACAACAGCCACAATGAAGGATTGCAGAAGCAGAGCTTTTAGCACCAACATACAAAATTTTTATTCTTGTAACTCATTCACTGTTACAGTAGGAGAAGAAAATGAATGTAAGAAGTATTTATTTGAAATGCCAAGTCAGCCACTGCTGTCCATTATTTTCCTGCCATATCAGTCTATAAAGAGGTGTGTGTGTGCAGAAATTAGCTACGGGGGGGGGGGGGGGGTTAAACTGGAGCCACTTTGCTGCATGTGCTTGATATTTGGGGGGAGTGTCTCAAAAGGAGAGTGAGGACTGCATTTGTGATGTGATGTGATGTGTGATGCTCAATGAATGCTCTGTGGGAGACCCTTGAATGGGCTGTACATTGAAAAGAACGGTGTCTGCAGTGCACAGAAATGAGCTACTGGAGGGAGGGTTAAAACAGAGATGCTTTGTTGGATGTGCTTGACATTTGGGGAGTGTCTAGAGAAGAGAGGGAGGACTGTTTTAGGTTTGATTGCAGGCCCGTGGCCAAATAGGGGAGAGCACGTGGAGAAAAAACACAACAACACTTTGTGGAAGGAAATGGCCACAACTTTATTGATTACAGACCAAGGACCATTTCCACAGCATGGGGACAGATCCCAGCACTGGACAACCTGTCTGTCACCCTGTGAAACCAATTCCCCCTCCTAGCCCACCTGCTGGGAAGGGTAACTGTGTAGTGACAAAATTGTCACTCGGGTGGCAAAATTTGTACTCAGGTGGCACAAGTCTCACACCAGGTGGCAAGGGGAACCACACAGCAGTTGGTGCTGCTGCATGGTTCCCCCTTGCCACCAGGTGGTGAGCCTGCAGACAGCCCCCAAATGGTACATGCCGCATCCTGACTCAACCCCCATGACCCCTTAAGGGAATCCCAAAATGGGGGAGGTAGGCATGCAGGCCCTCCAAAAAGATCCATCCCAATGACCAAACCAACACAAGAGCAGGAGGGAAACTCCTTAGCTCCTGCCAGAGCTCCTAAGCCTGCAACCAACAAAGTGAACTGTTCCAAATGCTGAAGAGGCAAGTGTCCATCCCTTACTCCGAAAGGTGAACCCCATCTACCCTATATAGAGCCGTTTGATTAATAGAAATGTATGTGTGCCTAACAATGAAAACTCTTGGAGACTCAATGACCTTGCCTGTGCACTTGCAGGCCTTCCTTCTGGACAAATCCACTTTCTCTGGGTTGATGGCACCTCACCAGTGTGATGCTCAAGCAGTTCAAACCAAAAGAGCTTTGTGGGTGGAAGATGTGCAGCAAGGATCTGTAGGTCTGATGTTATTGATTAACGTAGCTCAGTTTCTTTCTGGCCAGGTAGGTTAATTCACCCTAAGATGTATAATTATTGCTTCAGGTGGCCCATGGTTGAAGACTTGTCAAGAGATGGTGTCCAAAAGTGAAGCCCAGTGCATTCCTCTGTGCCCTAGCCAGGTGATATGCAGCTGTCCATTGAACCCAAGTAATTCTCTCCATCCAGAAGAAGCAGCATACTGCCCAGCCCAGAAGACAATACTATGTCAGACAATCCAAGCTGATTTAACTCGACCTGCGTGAACTAAGATAAGAACAGATTAAACATTTTAGCGGAACACCAGCATCCCATGGCCCAGTTCTTATCAGATAAAAGCCTAATATTAGTGGCCACGGTGGCAGAATCTATGCAAAATGTGTGGGTACCAAATTATTTATTTATTTATTTATTTTTGGAGGGAGAGAGGCCCAAGGCCACAATGCACTTGCAAAGAAGAATCAACTGGAATCTGGACAAACAGGAGCCATTGGAATGAATGAGAAATGTACCCACTATATGTGGCCTAATGGCCAGGTAGTCAACTGGGGGCACCTGGTGGGGGCAGAGTGTAATGAAATTCTGCAACATTTACCCTGCTGGTCAGTTTTAGACTGACTTAACAATATTTGAAGTTACCAGCATGTAACCTGATGTCATTGCAAAAAAAGGGACTGAGCAGAATTGCTGCGGTGAGAAAGTTTACATAGCTTTCTATTGAGGAAAGTCTAAAAAATGTTTAATGTAAAGGCTGCCTTAAATAAGGTGACCTCAAAGGCAGACCAAACAAACCCAAGAAAACTGCCATATGATGTTGCAGAACAATTCCAAGGTAATAGGTCTGTGGGTGTCAGGGGAAGGAAGTGATGTCCACTCCCAGCCTTCAATAGCCCACCCGGCGATGAAGGAATTACAAGGATTTTGAAATCTCAGGGTTTTACTATAAAAGGATACCACTACCAGTTGTAGGCCTATGATCCTGGGTGAAATGCAACGCTCCTTGAAGTGTGCCAAGTAACAAAGGATATCAACCTCTTAAACTGGGAAGGATGAACCAAGGCCAGAAGATGCTTTAAAAGCCATAAATATAGAGGCAGTGCGGAAGGGGTGAAAGGGGCAATGGACTGGAATACTCCCTGTACTATCATATACTCCCAAGATTCCAGAGTTCCTCTGGGATTTGGTCTGGATGCTACAGTGTGTTAGGAGTCAATTTCTGAAACCTCTCATTCTAAAACCTAGACAAAGTATCCGCTATGTTGTTATTGTTATCAATCTATCATAGTTAATTTGTATGGAAGTGTAAAATAGCCTCCCTTTTATGGTACCCCTTGGGGAAAAAACTCATCTTGCTTCTGATTAAATACATTTATCGAGGCTTTTGTGGGTTCCTCAGTAAATCAATTGCTTTACTGCTAGGAATCAATTGCTTTTGTTTGTACTTTGAGTAAAAATAATATTGTTAATTGGGTTGGCTGTGTCCTTTATAAAGTTTATATCTCCAGTACCTGGCGTTACATTTTATGGCATGCATGGCCTGGCCTGACAAAGTAAGATTTGTGTTGGATCCGGCCCACATAACAAATGAGTTTGACACCCCTGCTCTATAGCATTATGCCCAAATGAAGTCCCCCTCCTCCTGAAACCCCACCCTCCTCAGGCTCTGCCCCTAAAATTTTGAGGTATTTCTCAAACCAGAACTGGCAGCTCTATTTTCCCCTCTTTCCTTCTCCCTTGTTGGAATACACATCCCAACTCTGCTACAAAATTCCCCTTCATATATTAAGACAAATTTTGTGCTGAAGCATCCCTAAAGGATTCCTCTAACATAATTTCTTGTGAATAAGGAGGCAAAGTTCAAACAGTGCATTCTGTGCCTTTCAGCTGCACCAAATTTAGAAAATGCTGTGTGGCATTGTTTGTTTTTATATATACGTGTTCGCTACATGCTGCTTTGTGTTACTTAGTTACACTGCTTAAAATATTGGCACAAAAAGAACACTAGTTCTTTCTTATGGCAAAGTGCCATAACAAGGTCCAAATTCCGATGAGCCATATGGTAATGGCAGAGCCATCTGTTTGCCTTGATATTCCTTTCTTGGCAAACCTTGCACCCATATGGGTTATTGGTGCCCTCATCTGTATATAGCATATACAGAGTCAAAATAAAAAGCTATAATTTCCCTCCAAAATTATACTTTGAACATGAAGATCACTCCTGCCTTATGTTTTTCATTGTCTGCTTAGGTTTGTGCAGCCACCTGCCTTTGTTCTTTTTCGAAGCAGGTAGGATTTTATTTCCAGGATTCTTGAAAGCTGTTATCCCAAGCTGTCACGTTCGAGGCATCCTAATCATCTCCAAGGACTGATAGCTCTTGCTTTGTGGGATTTGAAACTTCATCACTAAAGAGATGGAATGATCTGTCCTTTACACACTGACAGGGTAGCAATTTTGTGTCAGCAAGCACGAAGCTGCAGGCATTCCGACAATAAGGCCACACCAAATGTATATGGAGTCCTTTTTCGTTTCCCTTGACAGCCTCTTTCAATAATATCTAAAAATATTTGACACGCACTGTTTAGAATAATTGTAAGTAACCAGGAGGCGAGTGTCATCTTTCCAGCCTTGATGCATTATTATCAAGCTGAATGAAACCCATTTTTATATCCCATTTAGCAATCTGCTCATTTTAATTTTCACTTTGAGCTGAAAGAATACATTCCAATGCAGAAGCCTTTCAAAAACTGCAAAGAGAGAGAGAAATAGCAGCACTTTTGTCAAAACAGATAAGTGTTTTCGCCCTGTTGGAGACATCAGTCCCATCAGCCCGCCTCCAAATAGCTTAGCATCTTGTTTTCAGAGAGTAAAGTGCCAACATGCTCTGGACGTGGCATATTGGCTTTATGTGAGCTATTCTGAGTTATGTGCATAATGAACTGGTTTGCATCTCCTATCTGTGTGTTTATTGATTTGCTCCATTCCCCTTCTTTGTAACAAAGCTTATTCATGAAATACAATGGTTGATTTGGCATGTTTATTACTTTGGGGTGTGAATGATATTGTTTTAGTACATTATGCTGGTTATGTTGCACATCATGCCTTTCTATGAGAATGTAATTGGATTACTTCTCATTTTAACTGCAGTTTTTATATCAACCTATTGGCTTACTTTATAATGATTCTGGGCCGGCTGCTTGTTCCATTGAACTCAATGACAAAACTGCCATTGATTTCAACCAAGCTCGTGTGCTGTGCTGTAGTTTAATTGCAAACCAGAGGCAGAAAATATTCTGTCCTTCTATCTCTTAACTAATTTGATGATTAGGGCTATCATTAATCTTCCACTCCATAGATCAACCTCTGCTTTCACAGATACGTGACTCATTCATTTTGTTGTTGAATACAGCAGTAAGACTTCTGCCTGACTCGTTGGGATTCCTCTATTGTGGAGAAATAAATAGGTAAGTAGCATACAAAGCATGGCATTTATCATCTTCTGAAGCACACGGTACTGACTTAACTGTGTTTTTATAGAAGCCAGTAGGACAGCTGACAGCGCTGGTAGCAGTAGAATAGTGGATAATGTGCGTATTAATCAAAAAATGTATGAATTAAACAGGAGTGTTGGCTAAGGCCACAATGATCCGTGAAAATTTTTGAATGCTTCACACTTTATCGGGTTGATATGCACATCAACCAGCTCACCTTGGATGTATTTATGATGCTATTAGTCAGCAGAGATTAGCTGCATGAGGTCCAAAATGGATGCATTGCTATCAAGGAGTGGACTGAAAGTCTGTGAGTGAGATCAAATTATATCTGGGCTGTTGCTCTTAGGATTCCCCTAATTTTTAATGGTGGTGATATCATATATATGGGCTGAGTGCATGATCTGTTTTAACTGATGCTTTTCACTGCAGCATGAAATCAGGAGACTAGGCAAGCAGTTTCAGAGCTCTGTGTACTCCATGCTAAAAATCCTGCATGGGAAAAAGCTCAATTTCTGCAGTTTGTATCAATCATGGAGACCAAGTAAATCAGCATAATGTCTCCAGCTTGAAAAAGTCGCCATTTATCATTTCTTTTGGGTTTACTAGCCATTGGAGGACAGGCCAAAATAGAGGGCACTGAAGTCTCACACCCACCAACCCCTAAACCCTGGAAATCTGGCTGAATTGAAGAAGGTATTGGTGGCATGCTTCTAAGCTATGAGTTAGAAAACCTCCTTTTTTTTAGAAATGAAAATTGTGATTTTCCATGCATAATTCCCTCCCTCTCTCTCTCCCTCCCTCCCTCCCTCCCTCTCTCTCTCTCTCTCTCTCTCTCTTTCTTTCTTTCTTTCTTTCTTTCTTTCTCCCTCCCTCCCTCCCTCCCTCCCTCCCTCCCTCCCTTCCTTGAAACAGAAGTGCATATTTCATTATTATAATTAATTAATTAATTTTGATGATGTCGTTATTTATAGTCCACCTTCATGACAAGTGAAAGATGGGAACTCATGTCTGAAACTCTCAGCATTACACCAGAGTTGGGCAGGTGGGCTGATATCAATATTTAGATGCTTATCATGGCACACTATCTGGTAAAATAAAGAAGATTTTCCTCAAGGATGAAATTCTAATTTAAGAAGGTAGGCCCCTAGCAATATGAGGCTGCCACTATTAATCTAACAATGGCTGAGGGGTGACATGATCAAGGTTTATAAGATTATGCATGGGATAGAGCAGGTAGAGAAAGAAGTGCTTTCTCCCTTTCTCACAATACAAGAACTCGTGGGCACTCCATGAAATTGCTGAGCAGTTGGGTTAGAATAGATAAAAGGAAGTACTTTTTCACCCAAAGAGTGATTAACACGTGGAATTCACTGCCACAGGAGGTGGTGGTGGCGGCTACAAGCATGGGCGGCTTCAAGAGGGAATTAGATAAACATATGGTACAGAAGTCCATCAGTGGCTATTAGCCAGAAAGTATAGATAGGAACTCTCAGTCTGGGGCAAGTGATGCATTGTATTCTTGGTGCTTGAGGAGGGGGGGTCAACAGTGGGAGGGCTTTTAGTGTCCTGGCCCCACTGCTGGACCTCCTGAGGGCACCTGGTGTTTTTGGCCACTGTGTAACAGAGTGTTGGCCTAGATGGGCCACGGGCCTGATCCAACATTGGCTTCTCTTATGTTCTTATGTTATGTTCTTAACTGGACAAAACTGGAAATGTCTATGCTTAGCTGTAAAGTGTGATTGATGAAGAAAAACTATGTATAAAATTTAGACAAAATGTAGGAAAGAAATACAAATTTATGTCAGACTTGATCTGGGACCTACATTAACAGTACTCTTTTGATCAGGAGTACCAGGTTCCTACCCAGGGCAGGAGACACTACTGGGTGATGGTGTGAAACCCAGAAGAAACATCAGCCTGCTCTAGAAATTCTGGAAACTCAATGGATTGACCATAGATTTTGAGTTTCTGGTGATTCCTAGAGAGGTATGATGTCACTTCTGTTTTTCCCCTGGAAGTGATGTTATGCCATTGCTTGATGGCACCATGTCCTTGCCCCCCTTAGATGCCCAGATCGTGAAACTGAAGGTAGTCTCTCTGTGCTGGTTTACAGAGTTGTAAACTGCTGTGAAGCTGCCACAAAGCAACTTTTGAAAGTACATTAAGACCCAACAGTGAACAACCACTGTATTGACCTACTCTGCAAGCCAACAAGGAAGGATTTCTTGCTTCTTGTGGCCTTTGGCCAGTGGGTTAGAATGGATATGATGGCTAAGCAGGAGCACAAGTATATTCAACATTTTTTTTCTTGTTTATTGCATTTGTTTTTATGTACAGGTCCTGCCATCCCAAAGGCTTAGGTTAAGTAACAATTAGGGTTTCCAGTAGTATGCAGGAACCCCTGGGAGCTTCTGGGGGCAGGGCTGGGCATTGCAGGATGTTATGTGATGCCACACCATCACTTCCAGTCACATAACTGGAAGTGATATCATGCATAGCCAGGATGTTGTAGGAAACCATAAGTCATAGAGTTGGGGGGAATTGCTTCCAATTACAAGACCAGACTGCAATTCCAATTACAAGACAAGACTGCAACATCATTTTTTTGCCCAAATTTCTTCTTCTGCTGCTGCTGCTACTGCATAGGGCAACAGTCAGGGGACTATGGCTAGGAGGGGAGCAGTGGGAGGTCTTTCAGTGTAGTTGGAGACCTGGTCTACCTAGTAATTATATTTAAACACATATATACAATCCTTTGCAGTGGCAGAGCATCTGCTTTTTGTGCAAATAGTTCTAGGTTCAGGCATTTCCAGCTAAAAGAGCCAGGTAATGCATGATCTGAAAGAGCTGAGGCCCCAGAGAGCTGCTGATAGGAGAACAGATAACACTGACGTTGATAGACCAATGGTCTGATTCAGTTTAAGGTAGTTTCATATATGTTCATGTGTGTTCATTCAGCTATCACAGACCCAATTTACCCAAGTCCTTCTATCACTATGAACTAATGCCAACTTCTCACCTTTATGCTCCCAAAAGACTCCCAGTTGTCTGTGACCTGTCTGGAAGGTGAGGCCACTTACAGTTGACCTGACAGACTGAAATGTGACATAGATGAGTACACAGCCTCTTAAATTTGAGAAGGTTCTAGCTCCTCCACCTCCCCACCAAGAACAATAGCTTGCTGATTGCTATAATAAATAAAGTTTAAGGGAGAAAAATAAGTTGGCCTTGGGAAAAGAAATTAAATGATAAAAATAACAGAGCATTTTCCCTTGAGTTGCTTAAAAATTAAATGCTTCTGTTTAAATGTGTTTAATGACTAGAAATCAGAAGCTGGGAGTGAAACGGAGATATGCAGAGATATACTATGTGGTTCTAAATATAACTCCATCTTCATGTGTGTTTTAATTCTGTTAAACTCTGGACTCTGAGCTAAATTAAACCCTCTCTTGATGCCTGTTAATCACTGAAGTGTTAAGGGAAGCTAGATAAAGATGAACTCACATTAAACAACATGTTGGCAAGAATCGCTTTCTAAAATTGTTGATGTATTCTAGTAGCCAAAGATAGATTTAAAAAGATGAACATAATCTTAAAAGCAGCTTGCCCAAATTATTAGGGTAAAGGAACCACATAGTGAGAGCACAGTACAAAGCGGGAATTAGCAGTGTCAACTTTTGCTCTGTTTGTGTAGCTGCTGCTAGCCCAAAATTGGGGGGGGGGGGCACACTCCTGATTGCCTTTGGTGTATGTTGCTCTGTCACATCACACATGCTGTTCCAAAGGTCCTTTAGCCCTCTGGAGGAGCTTTAGGGGAACACAGGGCGGCTACTCTGAGATAGAGCCAAAAATCCCTCCCATTATCTCACTCCTGTTTACAAGACTGGATGTAACCCTGTAAGATTTTTTTTAAGAGAGAAAATATGCAGTATTACTATAATTTCTTGTTTGTATCAGCATTGTTCCTTGTTCCTAAACTGTGTCTTGGATTTGTCTTTCCCTGGGGAGAAACAAGTTTCTCTTTGGCTGTTTCCCAACAACAGTCTCTAATTCTACTCTGAGGTACACAGGTTCATAATTGTATTCTGGGACATCAATCAGAGAGGGATGGTGATGCTCTGAAAACAGAAGTAGATATATCATCTTAATGTTTGTTTATTTTTAGCAATCAATTTAAGAGTGGACATGGGGATTTAAAATAACGATTAATTTTCCTGATCATTATGTCCCCTTCCCCTCCCCCCCAAATTTCATCTGGTTGTGCATATACTTCTGTGTCATAATGAATTAAGACTCTAACATGCTATGCATGATGGATTTGATTGATTGTGCTTTCTTTTGGTAAAAATCTTCAACAATTCCCTTTAGTATCATATAAAGAGGCCACAACATAGATAAGTGATCCTTCTGTCTGCCTTTGAAGTGTACTGGAATAGTCAATTTTTATCAAAATTTGGGCTCCTTCCAAGCCCTAGGCTCCATCAGTGCTCCTGATGATGTCACTGGGAAATTGTTCTGTACACAATCACACTGATAACTCTTCCCTCTTCCCTTTTGTCCTCTTTGCAGAAACTACTTCCTCAGAGTTCTTTGCTGCTGCTATTGATGCACATTTCTATGGCTTAATGACATCTACCACAGCAGTCCTTCCAACTGCTGCTGCTGTTGTCCTCTGTTTCAGTGGCAAAGGGAAGAGAACTCATGCTGTGGCTGGAAAGACAGGTGCTGGGGCCAAGGCTAAACTAACTGCAAGATGTACCTGAACTTCAGAGGAGTTTGGTTTAGTTTGTAATTGATTTTGAAGTTCTGAACTGGAGATGTTTGTTCTTGCTAGTTCTGAACTTTGGCTGGGATCCTCTGGAATAGAGCTGCAACAGGCAGCCTTCACTGAGAGTGGATACTTCTACAGCATCTGTGTATTAGGAATTCAAGTGAAGCAGATGAGATGCAGAGACCCACAGTCATGGGAGGTTAGTGTAAAGCTGGAAAGACTGAGCACTAAATCTTGGAGAGATACAGTGGATCCTCTCCATTCTGGTAGATACTTTGGATGCACTCTGTGTACTGTGAAGTGGTTCCTTCCATTCCTTAGAAAATAGTGCCTCAAGGTTTAGAATTTGTGAAATGAGAGCATAGAGATTTTGGGAGGTTATGTCAATTATTAAAGGAGGTCTTCAACCCTCATACAGTGCCCTTCTAGGAATTATGAGGACCAGAGTATGTCTGCTTGACCTCTGAGGGCAACAAATAGAGTTCTGGGCTATTAACATACCAGAGTTAGAAGAAGGGGACAGTCCACATCTAATTGAATCATACTTGCTGGGAAAGAATATTTCCATACAGGAGACGTGCCTGTCTTGGAATCAGGAAATCACACTATTAATCAGGACTCTCAAACAATTATTGAAAAAGGACATTTAGATGCAAAGGACCATGATACAATAGCATTCCTGCCACAAAAGAAATAAGCCAACATTCATACTTCCCACCAAAGTGATATAATTTGGACTGGTCTGAACAGGGATGGGCATGAACTGGGAAAATAAAATTCAGTTTGAAGCTGAAGCTCAAAACGAGCCCCAAGCTGGGAGGCTTGTTTACAAACCAAACCAGTTTGTGCAGTTTAAAGCCCTGCAAACTCCATTGGAAGGGATGGTTCCTTTGAATGGACTTTGCAGAAAGCCCGAAAAACAGTTGAGTGGTAAACTTTAAAAGGATTGCAGAAGACACCCAAAAAACCTTTGGCCAGCTGAAAGGGGGGGGGGGAGATTCCCCCATGAAGGGCCTTCCTTCCTAACTTTCAGCTGGCCACAGCTGGGAGCCATTTAAGCCCTGCTTTCAGCTCCCCACAGCTTTTCACAGTGAGCAGAAAGCAGAGCCATTTAAACTCGTTTTCTGTTTCTGTCAAAAAGCCAAAGGGAGCAGAGATGGCTTAAATGGCTCTGGGTAATTTCATCCCTGACTCATTTAAATGGGGAGCTGAAAGCAGGGTTTAAATGACTCAGAGCCATTTAAACCAAACAACTGAGTGGTGTCGAGCTCTCTGCCACTCAGCTGTTTCTCATGAATAGCAGAAAGCAGGGGTAAACCCTTGTTTTCTGCTCTTCATGAACCATCAAAGGCCACCATGAATTTCACCAAAATTCATGGTAGTTCATCCCAATTCTTCAGTTTATGAACTTCAGTTTGTAAACCCCAAACAGGCCAAAATTCTTGAAGAATTTTAGTTTATAACTGGTTCATGCCCATCCTTAGGTTTGAATTTTCTGCCTCAGTGAAGAAACCAATTCGGCCTCCAACACATCACCTCCCTCTCAGTGATGTTGACTCCATTCTTATTTGTAAATATTGGGCTACCTTCTACCTCACCTTTGGCTAGCCATGATCCATAACTGTTAGCTTAGTGCAGCTTGGATCCCCTTTCACTTTCTCCAAGCCTGGGAAAAGGGTTTATTTATTTTCACTGACGTGTCAACCTCAGCCACTTAACAGAAGGCACAAATTATGGTCATGTGATGCTCCCCATGGTCAAGGCCATGTTGCTCTAGCTCTGCCATTACCTTCCTTGCAATAGGAAGTCTCACAAGGCCTCAGAGAGGAGAAGGGTCACACCATCTTATTCCTCTACCTTTCCATACCCTCTGCTCAGCCATGCTGCCTGAGCAGGGATACTTCATCCTCCCTTGCCTGCCAGGAAGGCCAGCCTTTCCCTCCCCTTCCCTGGCTTACTCACACCTCTCCCCCTTTACCCAACTGGAAGTGCCTGGGCTCAGCTGCAACTGCCTCCCAGGATGCTTCCTTTCCCAGGCAGGGCTTAATGATGTGATGTGATTGCCAAAATTGATTATTGAACCTAAAATGTGCAGCCCTGCCCTGCCTTTTCTGGGTACCTCTTGGCCTGACTGCTGTCGCTGCTAGTTGTGTTGGGTTTGTCTCAGCCAAGGTGAGTTATCCCTGCATGTCTGGAGGGGGTCCCATTAATGAACACTTTGGTTGTTGGAGTGCTGTGCTCCAGTCCTGCCATACACCTTGACTGGGATGCCTGGCTGTGTTAGCATTACTTGGAGGTTTGGTACACATTGTGTACTGGGTTTGATGCATGGAAGCCCAAACTACGACATAGGGATCAGCATAAATTTACTGAGTACACAACAAGCATGCAATACTGGCCGAGATGGCCAACTATATACAACTCCTAGGACACACCCAAAAGTCCTATTGGCGGGTTTGAACTTCCCACCAGAATTCTTATTGGAGGGCTAGTGGTAGTCTAGGATCCTTGACCCTTATTGTCTCTCAGAGTCAAGCTCTGACTGTATGCCGCTGGCGCCCAGTGGCAGTCAGCGGACATAACAGTACACTTCCTCTGGTTTCACCCATGCGTGTCACTACAGATGTTTTCCTGTTCTTGGCAAATGTTGCATGCCTCCACCATTTTGCTTCTCTTTCTCTTGGATTTACTTCTCTTTTTTTGTTTTGATGTGGAGTTTTTTTTTTTATTTTGCTGTTGAGATATCCCTACCTTTGGATGTGGGGCTCAGGAAAATACTTGGATGAGTAGGATAAGCCCTATTTTTTGGCTTCTTATCTCCCTTCCTTGAGTGATACACATTGCACAGTATATGTAGGCTTTGGAATATTCAGAATTTACTAAGGTGTCCAGGGACACCCCCATATTTACCAGTGAAGAAGGAGCCCAAATGGCTGCCAGAGGAGGAAATAGGCAGTGAAACTCCATGGAGCAGGGGGTGGTTGCCAACATCATCAAGGCATCCCTTGCATGGTGCACAAGGGAGGCAGCCATGCCCCTCCTCCCTTGAACCATGGCAGAGTGCGGAGGAAGATGGTGGGGATGAAACAGCAAACAGGAGCACCAAGAGCAGCTGGCATACCAGCAGGGATGAGAGGCTGGAGACTGGACCAGCAACCCTACCCCATGCTGAGGGTAAGTCAGGAGGGTGGAGCCAGAGAGAAGGTAGCCCACTGGGTGTGAGGGATGTCCATGGGTTTGAGGGAGGGGGGACTGGAGAGCCCAGTAGCATCCCACATTGAGGGGAAGGACTTAAGCAGCGGGCACATTAGGAGACATCAGGATGAAACTTGGGCTTCCCTAACATCCATTAGTGTCTCTTTAAAGAACACTTCATGATTTATGCATTTTAGTTCTGAAGGAGAACTTTCTAAAGCCCCTTATTTTCTACACTGATAGTAAATACCAGAATGCATGCAAAGTCTATCTTTCTACACATTTAATATTCAAGTTGAACTCAGAAATATTTATCATTATGAGATGCAATAGGATTGAAACAATGTAGTTACTAGGAAGAATGTCAGCTGAAAAGTTAACAGCATTTATAACAAGGGGAAGAAAATAATCCAAACCATCATTCTATAATTAATCTTGAGTGTCTTGTTTATGTGGATATGGACCAAATGTCAATGCCATATCTTTCATTATCCACGTACAGTTTTACATCAGACAAGCAGTGTGTGTGTGTGTGTGTGTGTGTGTTGGGGGGGGGGGAGTTATCACCACTGCTTTATTTTGAAAGCAAAGAGGCCTGTATTATAAGGCAGCCCATTATTGTTGGGCTGTCCTGGGCCAATCAGACTTGTAGGTCAGGGACATAGAGTTTTGTAAATTCCAGGGGGGCGGGGGCTGTTTAGCGCATGCGCTGGGGCGACCCCCCCTGGAAACCGCCACGCCTCCCTGGGCCCTTCCGAGGCCCGCCAGCCACTGCTGCTGGTACTTCTCTCTCTCTCCCCTCTCCCACCCTGGCTACTCCTTCCCTCTCCTGGGGAAATTTCACCCAGAAAAGAGGGAGGGAGAGGAAAGGACGGAGGAGTGGCTGGGAGGGGAGAGAGAGAGAGAGGCCCGGGGAGGCGTGGTGGCAGGCGATATGTTTTCCCGGGGGGGGCTCAGACCCCCCCCCCCGGAAAATTTCAGGGGTGGCTCAAGCCCTCGAGCCCCCCCCCCCCAATATTCTACACCTATGTTGTAGGGTTAGGGGCTCACATATGTGAGCATACTTGTGAGTGCAACAGAAGTAACTATAATAAAAATCTGTTGAAAACAGATAAAGGGTTATGTTCATAGGAGGCCATAAAGTGGCCAATAAGTCAGGCAGAAATCTGTTCAAAATGGGTCTGTTTTAACCTCCTTTGTAAAAGCCACCAAGAGCTTTCCAAATACACATCCTAGAGGCAGAACTGGCACTGACTTGTAGAAATGCTGAGAAACAAAGATGATCACTGGATGTATTTACTTTGATTAAATTGCCTCACTTACATATAAGGCAATCTTCTGTTTTGATTGTCTTGATGTTTCCTGTCAAAGTCCATCTCAAGCATAGCATCATGTTAAGTTGCTTTGCCATTTCCACTTTAGCAACAAGGTCAGGTTGTATGTGGAAACTAAATAACCAGTACATGATAGGTTGTGGCTGGTTTTACCCAGTGCAAAAATGAAATCATCTAATTTGCTGTAAAAGAAACACACATCTCCCAGAGTGATTGAATTGACTTACCAATAAAACACAGAATTACTTGTACCTGTGCAGTTGGCTGCCTTGCTAAAATGACCATCATTAGGTACAGTTCCTGCTTTTGTACCTGCAGTGAGTAGCATCTACTTGCAAAGTGATCACAATAAATGATTGCAGGATTAGCTGGGTTTGTGGGCAGAAATGGAAAACATACAGGTATACTTAAGCAGTAAGCTGAAACTAAAAATCTCAAGAAGGGTGGCAGGAGAGCAATGGCAATAAGCTGTGAAAAACCAGTATGATGGTGCAAACAAATGCATCTGCATTGACTCAGATGCATCCAACAGCTTCATGGACAATTGATTCCCTGATTGTGTCTGCAGGCAAGCAGAATATGAGCTGAACTGGTGGGTGACTGAGCATGGTAGTTACACATTAAAGAAATGTGTTGCTACATATTGTATACCATGTAGAATTCAATATGACAGGTTTTATCCTATTAAATTTTGGCTTATCTAGGATCAGCTTGTCATAAACAGTGTCTCTCCTGATCTGAAGTTCTTGTTTTGGATGTTCACTATACCACAAGCAAGCAGAGCAGGTAGCCTGCCAGAGTAAAACACTGCGAGCTTTTCATAAACATTTTTTTAATGAAACATCTTATTTTGCCAGGGTTTGGTGACCATAGACTAATAGAATTATATTACCCCCTAGTAAAATTCCTATGAATTCTAGGTGGTTATACACTGTGATGACATGTCATAACAACACTTTTAAAGTAGGCTGCTTCATATGATAAATAAATGTTGAAGGAGGATAAAAACAAACTGTTGTAGATACCCCCAAAAGGTGCATTTTCCTTTCTATAACAAATTCATTTGACTCCTTCCTAACTACCTTGCTCCTTAGCTTCTGGTCCCAGAAATATAAATGCCCTTGTGAGTACTTTTCATGAACTCATTCTGCCTTTTTTTGGCAGTAAGACAGGTTTGTTTTCATTATTACTGTATGTCTTGGTGTACAAATAGCAGGTGGGAGAGAAGACTGTGGTGTGGCATCCAATTTTCTGCATAGCCTCTGGTAGGAGACGGTGTTATCATTAGAGCATCTTGTTTAGGATACTGCAGGATTGTCTGTCAATACTTTCATTAACTCAGTTTGTGTCCTATCTTAGCTTAAGGGTTGTGTTCTGTACAGAGCTGGACAAGATGTGACAAAGCTTGGGAACCTCAGCCTGAAGCTAGTCTCCATATATAGCACTTTAAAAATGCCAAGTAAAATCTTAATCTTTCAGTTATGTATAAATTAATGTTAATGCAGTCATAGACTCAAACATAGGATCTTGTCTATTTGTTTTTCAGAAGTCCAGATGGATTATGGAATGTCTCATTTTAGAGGACTCATGTAACAAATGAAACTGAAACAGAAGGCCACAATGAAATGGAGGACCAATTAGTATGTGTATTTGGACTTTTCGGGTGGGGGAGTGTATCCACCCTGTTTCAGTGCAGAGTTCTATCTCTTTTGTAAGTATTCAGCATGGTCTAGTAAACGTCTACTGTTTCAAATGGTTTTCTATGGTTCCATTTTCTTAAAGCTATGTTTTGTGGAGGTTTTCTATACATTGCTGAGTATAGGACCATGCAAATACCTCGGTATAGCTGTTATATTTTGAATGTGAAAGTTTTCATTGGGAGAAAAATAAAATGATTATGAATCAGGATTAATTTCTTTATTAAAAGGCAAGTGGCCCAGACTCTCCATCAACTGATTCCCAAGGCAACTTACAACCATCAGACAATAAATATCCAAAAATGAGCACATTACTGTGCAACAGTACACAGCAGTAGGGTTGTCACTCATCTAGTTCTGGTGGAACCGCCTGGTGATGCTCCCTGTCCCACACTCTTGCTCAATGGAGTAGCAGGGGGAGGGGAATGGGGAGGAAAACAACATTGATCAATGCCTGGATGTCACTTCCTATTTTGGCTTTTAACATAGATTTTTTGTAGTTCCTAGACCATCATGATTTCACTTCCTGTAACAAAAAGAGATGTCCCAGAAGTCCTTTCCCTCCACGATGCTCCCAAGGACTGGTTTCCAAGGTCTGGCAATACTAGATGGCAGTAAAAAGAAAACTAACCCACTCGATTGAATAAAAATCTAAGACCATTTTGCAAAATGATTCAAAAGAAACATAAAAATTAAAACTTTAATTTGCAGCATAAAACCAACATAAGTTCAATAAAAGCAAAGTCAAGGTAAAAGATAGAGTGCAGGAAAATAGGGGAAAGGCCATTTTTACAGTATAGTCTAGATGTTGCATTAAGTAGGAAATAACATTCAGCTTGAATAAAACAAATGTTTTTGCCCAGCACTGAAAACTTTAGCAACAGGTATACAGAGGTGGAAAGACTGATGCAGCACAACACACATGCTTTGTGCTCCCTATGGCTTGTGCCACTTAGCAATCTTTCTGCTGCAGTTTGTACTAATTGTGCATTACAAAAATTGTCTTGAAAAGCAGCCCCATGCAAAGTTCATTACAGAAATCTAACCTGAGTGTGATCACACCATGATTCAGATTGCACCTCTCAAGCAATGGCTGCAGCTATCAAGATAACTAAAAGTGGCCAAAGGCATTATGAACTTTAAAGCAAATTAGGCGTTCTTCTGTAGAGCTAATGTCAGTCCTTCCCTAAGCTAATGAGCCCGCTCTTTTAAAAAGAGTGAACCACATTTAAGAGAGGCTGACTTCTTGCTCATTGATTGGCTCCATTATTGACAACAGCACTTAGATCTTATCTGGTTGAGCTTCACTTTCTTGGCCTATCTGCATTCCACTACTACCACCAAACGCATGTTCAGGATATCTCCTGTCTTCCCTGCTGATATTGAAAACGGGGGGGGGGGGGAGTAGAGTTGTGAGTGACCTATTTATTGATGATGCCTCATCTCTGCACAGCCTCACCCAACCATTTCATATAGATTTCAAACTAAGTTGTTAGGCATGGCATGGCTGGCACTCACTTGGAGATGGGGGGGGGGAGGAACATTAGGGGCTGCTATCAACTATGTTGTGACACCATTTCCAAGGAAAACCCGGAAGTGACCTCATACCTCTCTAGCAATCACCAGAAATTCTATGGTAAAACCATAGCATTTCCAATGATTCCTAGGGACTGTCATCAGTTCTGTGTCCCTCTCTGGAAATGATATCACACTGTTGGACTGATGGTCATTTTTTGTTTATTTTTCTGAAACAGAAATGGGGGATCTCCCACCCCACTGGGGTCTTAGCAGCACTAACACATTGTTGACAAAATGGAACTATACAGGCCTCAGAGTTCATTTGGCAGGGAGACAAGGAGTTATCCCCTAGCACTATCTTCTGCATAGATAAGAATAAAACCACTAGAGCATGGTTCTATCAAGATGGCCAAGGAAATTTCTGTCCCCCAAACAATTTGGAAGCCAGACTGAAATGGCTCTAGCTAATCCATCCAGATTAAAGCATTGATGGTCTTCAGAGCCTGGGAACAGCATAGCCTTCCTATCTCTTGTCATGCATACATGAAATAAATAAAGGTAAAATTATGCATGCACACAAGCCCACATTTAAATATTGACCTCCTGTCTTTCCAAGATGGCATATAGGATAACAGACAGTTGAAACACTAAGTACATATCATTTAAAGGCAATAATCCACACCATGACAAATCTCTAAACAACAAATTTATTTTTTTATTATTTTGGGATTTTTAAAAATCTCACCCTACCCCACAAGTGGGCTCAGGGTGGCTAACAACATGGCAAAGAATAACATATAAATTTTAACAATAATGCATTAAAATATCAATGTTAATAAAATCACAAGCAAAAAATCCGACTAATTAATCTAAAATCTAATAGCAGCATGGTGAATGATTCCAATCTAAAAACCAGTAAGTGCATGCTAGGAAAGGCAGAAAAGTATTTTGATGGAAACTGGAGCCACTCCTAGTGTCCAGGATGCAGATAGCACCCGAAGGTGCTCAAAGGGCACTTACAAAGGGCAAATTATTGCAAGCCCTACAGTAGGGGTCCCCAACCTTTTCCAAGCCTGTAGTCACCCTCTGGAATTTTGAGAGGATGTGGTGAACACCAGTCAAAAATCGCTGCCATTTTACCCATAGAAACAGTCAAAATTCTCCTCCATTTTACCCGTACAACAACCCTGTGAGGTAGGTAATGTTGAGAGTGTGTGACTAGCCCATGGTCACCCAGCAAGTTTCTATGGCAGAGAGGGGATTTGAACCTGGGTTTCCCAGATCCTAACCTGATATTCTAACCACTACATAAGGACGTCTGTCTGGCATCCCTTTGGGATGCAAGACCTCATTTCATCTTTTAAAAAATCTGACCCCAAATTCTGCAAATACATTTTTTTTTTAAAAAAAAAAATATCCTGCCTTAATGTAGTTCTCTAAACTAAGGGAAGGTGGAGCCACATTAAAATGGATTCACAAAAGAAATCAAATAAAATGCATAAATGAAAGGCTAGTTGCTTACTGGGGTGCCCTTTCCAAACTGAAGCCAGCTTGGCCAATTTTCTGAAAAGGAGAAATGGACATGAAAAGGAATGGGCATGAATCAGCTGACAAAACTAAAATTTGTCACAAATTTTGGCCTGTTCATGGTTTATGAAGCAATGTTCGTAAACTGAAGAACCGCCATGAACTTTCATGAATTTTGATGCGGTTTGTGTCTTTTCATGAAAAACAGCTGGGAGCAATGTAAACCACTGCATTTTGCTCTCCACTGCTCCCTATTGATCAGCTGTTTGTTTGTTTTTTATATTGAGATTTATATCCCACCTTGCCAGCATGCGCCAACTCTAGGAGACTTACAACATTAATCAATATACATATAAATATATAATCATAGCTAAATGGTTAAAATGCCCCCCTGCTTTTTGCTCCCTGTGGCTTTTTACAGGGAGCAGAAAGCAGGAGTTTACACTTTAAATAGCTCATGAATCGATACGAACCAGTTCAGCTCACAAACTGGCGTATCGGTTTGTGGTTTGGTTCATGGTTCAGTCACAAACCATGAACCGAACCACATTTTTGTGCCCCCCCCTATTCCTAGAATGAAGTCATCAGCCCTCTATCTCTCAGCAACTTTTGTGTGCCTGAAAAGTTCAAGGTTTGCTTCTATGGCATGGACTCCCACCTTACAAGGCTGTTGTGCACTCTCTTTTCATTTTTGAAAGATGCAATTTTAGCAAACCTGAATGTTTGCAGATGTGTCACTGGGATGGTGACTAAGAAAGTGGGAGTTTCTTACTTAGTGAGACTCCCACCACCCTCAGGTTCTGCTAGAGGCTCTTTAGTTCTCCCTGGTGGCCAAGTGCCTGCACACAGAAGAAAGCGGCACCCTTACAGAGTACCCATCAGCCAGGTCCACCTCTCTCAGGGATTTTTTTTCAGGCAAAGGAAAAGGCCAGGGCAGAGGACAGACTGGCAGGATGAAGCACATGGGAAACGGGGCAAAAAGGCCCGGGCCAAGTTGTCATGGGGCTTTCCAGTCACACTGCATGGACTGATGCGGTACCATATTGGGGAGGGGGTGGAATGGAGCGTTCGCACTGCAGGGTGGCCCCTGGCGCTGAGGTTGCACACAGCTTTGGTCTGTTTTGTTGACCTGCGCATAGGCGCATGGGTGCATAGGCGCAGCAGCAATTCGGGCAGGATCCCATGGCTTTAACTCTATGAGCTGGAAGTGAGCTCAAGCGCACAGTCCACATGGGCAGTTATGCGGATCCCTGCTGGATCAGTGGCTTCACATTACCAGTGCCGCTTGATTGCAGCTTATTTGCGTCCACACTTCCAGGAAGCGGAATCAACACGCACCCAAATGGCTTGCCACAGGTTTCACCAGGTACCTTTTTAAAGCGGGATCAAAATGCTTTAGGATGGGGTGAGTACAGCATGGCAACATCAGACAGCTGTGGCTGTGTGAACTGGCCCTCTTAATCTGCTTGTTAAACGTGCCTATATCGGGCCAAACTGCCAGTCTGAATTTAGCCCAGGAAAGTGAAACTTTTGCTCAGGATGCTGAATGTGAGGTGGTGTTGAAGAAAGCTGATCTTGGGGGCATAGTGGTCAGGTAGGTGCATAAAGGCATAGGTGGCCAGTCAGGTATGTTTGTCTCAAAACCTATAGGGCTTTATGGTCAAGATCATCACCTTATATTATGCTCTGAAGCAAACTGGAACTCAGTGTTGATGGGCCAAAAATGGAGTGATACGATTCCCACGGCTTATTCCAGCCTACATCCTGGCTGCAGCATGGTGCACCAATTGAATTTCCCAAATACTTTTCAAGGGCAGCCTCATATACACTGGATTGCAGTAATCTAAACTGGATAACTAGGGCATGCCCCACTGTGGCCAGATCTTTTCTGCCAGGGAATGACCACAGGTGGCTAACCAGACAGAGCTGTTAAAAGGCATTACTGGCCACAGCTACCACAATACTTATCTAACAGTAGGCATGTGTCCAAGAGCATACCCAAACTATGGCCTTGCTCCTTCAAGGCAAATGCAACTCCATGCACCTCTTCCACTAATCAGCAGCACTTCCAACTTGTTGGGATTAAAGCTTCAGTTTATTAGACTACGTCATCTCCAAAACTGCCTCCAGGCACCATTTCAGGGGTAATACAGTTTCCTGGGATTGGCCAGGAGTGAAAGATAGAGCTGACAGCTGTGTGTCATCTACATATTGGTGACAATTGAACCCAAATCCCCAGAGGACTTCACCCAGTGGCCTCACGTAGATATTAAAGTACATAAGGGATAAGATGGAACATTGCAGCACCTCACAGGCCAAGGGCCAAGGGGCTGAGCAGCAGTTCCCCAGTACCGCCTTCTGAAACCTACCCTCCAGGTAGGACCAGAAACAATGTAAAATGGTATCTCCTAATCCCAGCCCAGAAAGGCAGTCCAGAAGGATTCCATGACCGATAGTAGTGACAGACACCAAGCGGTCTAGGACAGGGGTGGGCAAACTGTGGCTCGGGAGCTGCATGCTGCTCTTTCACATATATTATGTGGCTCCCGGCAGGGCGGCTAGGGAAGCTAAATATTATTAGCAAACAAATATCATTGGACAAATTAATATCATTATCAATCTCTGCTTTTACCCTTTTGTTATTATTTTTGGCAGTCTCATTTAATGTTAACAAAAAGCAAATTTGCTTACTTTCCAAAAAAAGGAGGTAATATTTGTTCATGTCTTGTGGTTCTCAAACATCTGATGTTTATTCTATGCGGCTCTTATGCTGAGCAAGACTGACCACCCCTGTTCTAGGTGGCTCTTACGCTGAGCAAGTTTGCCCACCCCTGGTCTAGGAGAATCAACCCAGTCACACTCTGTACATCTCCCAGTGCAGGTCACACCAGGGTGATCTTGGCTGTTTCAGTCCCATAAATAGGCCTAAAGGCAGATGGGAAATGAATATAAACAAAAATAAATAGATATAACTGGTCAGTAAATGAATAAAGGTACTGATGGGAGCACACAGGCCAAACTAGCATTGTGCCCAGCCACAGCGCAGTAGCAGCTGCAAAATTTGGAGCATCTGCAAAAGGACTTTGCTTATTTTGGATCTGGATGTCATTTGAAACAAAATCATTTTTCTCTGTGTAAACAGTCTTATTTCAAATAGCTAAAAATTACAGAAAGGACCCTTTGATATAGCAGGCAGTTTCCAAGTATTGCTTAGTTTTATAAGAAAGCAGGGGAGGCAAACCCAACTTACAAAAGATTTTGAGAAGATCTTTTTTTAAAAAAGTGTGTCATCTTAATTATCTAATTCAAACTGATGTGATGATAGAAACCCTTTGAAGACAAATTCAGGCTTAGGTTGATATTCCTGTAACCCTGGATGATTAATACATTTATCATTCACACTCACTTTGCTCAGCATTGCTCTTCTGAGAATGTGACATTTGGAAATTTAATGACAGTAGTTCACCTTGAAAACAGAAAGAGAATGTGAAACAGATGTTCTGTTTAGTAAGGGCATTGCAAAATGAACAAACCACGAAATATGTTCCTGCCTGTAAATATGTAGCTTAATTAGAAAAAAATCTGGGTCTGAAAGAAAATGCAAGTTAAAACCAAATGTCGAAGGTCTGAAATTTTGGCATAAGTATTCATCCCAAAGATGCTTTATATCTTTCAGGTTCATTGTAGATGTTCTTTGTACCAGTGAGATCATGTTGTCCTCTTGTGTAGCACATGTATTGGAAGTAGGTACATTGGTGTTATCCCCCACCCCAAGCTATTTTGCTGAAATTTTCCTCTTTTTTGAATTTTCAGGTTCTAAATTACTTAATCTTATTAAGTAAGATCTTTTTACTTGATCTTATTCCTAAAGTGGAACCAATAAGTTAAAATAAGTTACAAATTCTCCATTGTTCCATTTTTATTTCTGAATCTGGCATACAGATCTTTTTCAAGTTCACATGCAATTCCACCCACAGTGTTACCAATGTGCATTCACACATTCACATTCAACATGCATTCACACATTAAAACACTACAGCAAATCAATCTTGATGAGATTGCATGCATGTTTCAAAAGAACAGGCAAAGATCAAAATGCATTTAAAAACCAAGACAGAAGGATGTCTGCTAAAAACATCACAACTATAACAATCATCCTACCTCTTTGATTAAGATTCTTTTTCTGTAGTATCCATCACTGAACTACCACATGAAAGGAATCTTGGTGGCTGAAGAAATAACAAAACTCATTGCTGCTGTATGAGATTTGTTATAGATTATTTCTGTAGGAGTCTATAAAGTACTGAGTTCAGAGACGTGTCACAGTGAAATCAGCTCATAAATTTATTGATGGTACAATTCCAGGCTACTGAACGGGGCTCGAGGGTCTGCTTAAATACATGTCTAAACCACACCCCCGGTCTTGCCCAAACTCCCTGATAGGATTACTCCCTGATAGGATTAGTCATGAGTTACCTTAAACCATAGGTCCCCTGGTGGAACCTGGGTGGCCGCTTGGTCTAATTTACAATCCAGCTGAGCTATTGTCTCTCGAAGCAGAGCTCCAGTAGCCAGCCCAGCTACATGCATTTCTCTAACAGTGTGTGTGGTTGCCATTAAGACATAACAGAGTCAGATTGGTGGCATTTTGCCACCACAGCCAGAATAACAAGACAGACAACAGTTTGGAATTAAACAAGGGCCACTTTATTAACTATTTAACAGAACATTGCAGCAACAGGCAAAAACTAAGCAAGCACAGGAACAGGCAAGGCAGGCATCACTCCCTGACACATCCTCCTTGCCCTTGATATGGGCAGGTCACCTAGCTTCAGTCTTGAGCCAGCCAAATTCTGTCTCGTAACTGGCAGCCCAGCATACTGGTTGCCCTGCAGAAGCACCTACCCCTGAGACTGCACAGACCTTCAGGGAGGAGCCTAGCTGGAGAGGTTCCAAGAGACGATCACCATTCTCCACCCCGGACCACACAGCCCTAGGGCAGTTCCCGATGACCTCCTGTTCCCAATCGGGATATGCCGTGAGGCACTCACCAGTTCCATTTTCTTGCTCACACAAACCTGCCACAGCCAAGGCCAAGCCTCTGCTTTGGCCTTTGCTACCCCATACAAAAACCTATCCCGTGCTGCAAGTCATCAAAATTAACCCATGGCCCTTGTTTGCCAGATGCCCCCCCATGGGGCCCATGCAGGATTAAAACTTAAACCCTTTTGTCAGGGTGCTATGAAGCGAACCCAACCCAGAATCCACAGGCTGCCTCATCTATCAGCTGGCCTTGTGCCTGACATGGTCAAAACACCTGGGGTCCCTACTTTTTGCCACACCTGGAGGGAAGCCTAGTTGACCACCCTATCAAAATGCTGGGCCACCATGCTCTTATCATCACAAGGTTGACCCTGGCATGCAACACTATCTGTATGCCAGGCCACCTTGCTCTTATACTCACAAGGTACGATCCTGGCCTACAACCTATCTGTACGCCGGGCCACCTTGCTCTTATCCTCACAAGGCACCGTGGCCGTCCACACCATATGCCAGGCCACCTTGCTCTTATCCTCACAAGGTGCCATGGCCATCTACACCAAACGCCAAGCCGCCTTGCTCTTATCCTCACAAGGTTGGCCCTGGCTTGCCACATAAGGGCCAGGCCCTCCATCGGCCCAAACGTCCCAAGGCGTATTGCCAGAACGTGAGGAGTAGGTCCCTCCTCAAATAACAAGGGAAGGAGAAAACACCACTAATGCCCCTCCCTCACTACAACTAAAAGGCCCTGCTGCAACCTGACGGGTGTCCATCATGCCCAATGAGCTCCCAAAAAAGAATGCTGTGGCCGCAGATTGTGACCTTTTGTCTTGTCTCACGGCCCACAGCACCTGCAATAAAAATGTAATTAAAGACTGGTTCCATACCCTGAACCAATTTTAGATTAGGAGGCAGAAAGGTGGATTGCTCCCCTGAAAAGGTATCCCACATAACATAAAAAAACCCTCCAAAAAGGTAGGGATTATCAATAATCATTGGTAACAACTTAACCCAAGTCCGAAAACCACCAATCTAGTTGGGTTGTGTCCCCTTATCATGAAGGGAGTTGATGTTCCCCCCACCCCACAAGCACTTGCCCCCTTCTCCACCCCCCTGGCCCTTTGGCCTGGGGCAGCTGGAGAAGGCATGAGCCCCAGCGCACAGCGGGCACTCGTGGCGAAATGAGCAGGCCTCGTGGCCACAGACTCCCTTGGATGTGTAGTCCCAACAAAGTGGGCGTCATTGAGCCACCTGCCCCTCCTGCATGCCAGATACCAACTGCCCATGAGCTCTCTTCACTGAATGACCACTCTTCACTGAATGACCTCTCACCCCAAGATGCCCTATTCGGCAACATAGTTTGCAGCCACAGGTTAGGGTTAATCTTGTCCCACCGCATGGACGGATTCATGGCTGCCCGCATCCTAAACTCCTCATCGTACTGCAACCAAGCCAGGCTCGGGAAGTCTATAAAGGCTTTATAAATGATGTCCATGTACTGGATCATCGCTAACGCCCTCCAAGGCTGGTGCCGTACTATGACAGCAGTGTAAATAAGAAATTCAGGGTACCAGTTCGTCCATGTCCTATCCACTATGTGTCGCTTTAATCGCTCCTTCTCACAATCATCCAAATTGTCTTTATCTTTCTTCTCCATGTCATGATAGAGAAGACTAAAGACGTCCACGTATTCACCTTTAAGGATTTTCTCCTTGGTGGCAATGGACAAATTATCACCCAAGGGCAAGTCTACATCCCTGCTAGGCATAGCTCCAGCTGGAACCACCTTGTAAAATGCCCCCCCCCCCCCGGACCAGGATAACTGGTGCCGGACTGTGGGTAACCCCAAGTCGGCCAGGGCACTTGAGGAAGGGGCAGGGCACTCGGAGGAGCATAGAGTGGCCAACTAGACTGAACTGTGTGTGATGTGGCAGCACCCTGATAACCAGGGCCCCATGGCCACCTAGGCCCGTCACCCCCAGCTCCAGCCTCATTACCTCCATGCTTGGAAGGAACAGTGTAAACTGCCATCTGTTAATTCCCAGAACTCTGCCCCTGCTGCCATGGCATCGATCTTTCTCCATGCTCTTGAGTGTCAGCATCCCTTTTGTCCTCCATAAAGCCCAGACGCGCCAGAACCTGGGCTTGGAAAGACACATTAGATCCCCCTCTTGCCTTAATGTCCCCGGGAGGCAAACCACATTCCCCTTCCAGTGCTGCTAGCCACTGTAAAATGGTGGTATTCACCGGATCCACCTCATCATCCTCATCAAAAGGAATCACTGGAACCGGTTGTACCGGAGGCCTTTTAGGAGCGGGTTGCTTGCCCTTCCCTTTGCCTTGCCCTTTCTTAGATGTCATGGCAAGAAACCTGCTAACGGAAGCAAAAGCAGCAACAAAAAGCGTGCAATAAAGACAGTAACCAGGCCACAAAACAATGATTTAAAATGGCCACCCAAGAAACTCACAAAATGGCTGCCCCCTGAAATGATCGGACCTCACCAATATGGCCACTGCACCATATGCCCAGGCCCCACCCAAATAGCTCCTAAAGAGGAGGCCTGGCCCTCAACAAGATGGCTGCCCAGGCCCAAGTGGGGGTATGTCCTCGCCAAGATGGCTGCCCAGGCCCTCAGCTCAGTAACCACCCTCGTAAAATGGCCTCTGTAACAGCCATTAATCCCCACAATTCAAAAAGGGGGGCTATCACAGCCCCAACACACCACAGTGGTGGTGGTGGGGAAGAAGCCCTAAAAGAGGAGCACCCCTAAATGGGCAAAAGGGACCATGGGAGAAGTGGAAAGCGTGGTACCCTACTCCCGAAACCCTTTCACCATCACCAGCGCACCAGTGCCACTGCCGCCAAAATCCAGCGCCCCTGAAAGAGGAGCCGCCGGAGAGCCCTGTGCTGCCTTACCCCACCAGCCGGACCAGCGTGGCCTAACAGGTAAGGCTACCCCACCACAACTGTCACCATGCGGACAATTGGCTGCTTGCTGCCCCAGGTGCCTCAGCCCTGTCACCACTGAAATCCGCCACCCTTGGCAAGGAGGGGCCGCAGCTACCCGCCCTTGGCTGAGCATGGCCGTCCAAGTCGGGCTGTCTGTCCGCAGAATTTAAAGTGCCATGGGAAAAGGAAAAAAAGGGGGGATAGTTCCCCACCACCCAAATCGCCACCAGGCCAGCCAAGGCCGTCGCCACTGAAATCCCTGATGCTGCCGTGTGCTACATGCCGCCCTGCCACCACACTGCCCTGCGGGAAAGCAAGCCCGGCGTGTGAGCCGCTGCCATGCTGGGTGCTCCACAGCCTCGCCACCTCGCTCTCGCCGCCTTGCCAGCCAAGGCCACCAACTACCACTGCTCCCTATACGTGCTGCTCGCTCCCGGAGCACTCAGAGCAACTGTAAAGAGCGGGGCGGGGCTCAGCCTCTTAAGGCGACCAGCCCTGCCCCTGGCAGCTCCGTGCCACGCCAGGGTGCAGCTGTTGCTGCCCCGTATCCCAGCATGGCGGCAAAGTGGCCCCCCGGGTGCCATTGGCATTTCCAGGCACCGGGGAGCCCAGATATTATAGTCATGTTTGTTCTATGTTTGTTCTATTGTATTGCCTTTCCAAAAATATTGATTGATTGATTGGATTTATAGCCTGCCCTCCTCTGTACAACAGGGCTCAGAGCAGGTAACAACATATACATAAAACAATTCTTACAATACTACTAATAGCTGATAAGCTGTATGATAAGGGAAGCATGACCTAGTGCCCCTTATCCAAAGAGGGAAGAATAAATATTCTACAATTAGTCAATAAGGGATTAACAAATATGGAAAGAGAGGGAGGTAAGGGAAAAGGAAGGGAGGCCAATCTAGAACAGAAGCTATTGCTGCTCTCAGCCATACGCCTGGCAGAACATCTCTGTCTTACAGGCCCTGCAGAACTGCATCAGATCCCACAGGAACCGGGGCTCACTAGGCAGGGCATTCCACCAGGTCTGGTAGAAGACAGCCAGATACCTTTTGGAACAGGGATCACCAGTAGGTTGTTATCCATTGAGCTTAATACTCTTTGGGGGATGTACCAGGAGAGGCAGTCCCAGAGGTATGCTGGTCCCAGACCGTTATATTCCTCTTATATAATTATTATTTAAATTTCAAATGGAAAGTTTATTTTGTTTGGGTCATATACTGTAAGTATATACTGTATGTTTTTAGATTGTGGTTGTTTTTATAGAATTTTATTATATTTGAACCATGTTGGTAGGTGCCTTGAGCCTGCTGCAAGGTGAGGGGGGGATAAAAATCTAAAAATAAATAAATAAATAAAACAATAAATAAATAAATATGGAAGCCTCTCAAAATTTTCCTTTGAATCAACAAATTTAGCTTTACACACCCAGGCACATGTTTTAATTCAACATGTATTGCCTAAACTTTGTCATGCTTTTTTGGTTACAGGCAGGAAGCAATAAACTCAGTGTGTATGTCCTTGAACATAAGTAGCAATGTGGTGTTTATAACAATACTTGTAAGAGGCTTGGGTGTATTTATTATCAGTTTTGAATGTAGAGGAAAACTAATAAATTATTTGACATTTTCAACACCATTCTGTAGACTTTCAACAAGACAGGTCCATTGCCAATTAAAGAAAACAACTTGAGTAGCTGATTACTCTTCCGTTCTTCCCTTTCTGCATTCAAAAAGGTCAATCCTTAACATTAAATATTTTGATAAAATTACAACCTGGGGGCAGGTGGGTTTTAATACATTTTGCATGCTTTAAAAATAATATTTTGAACAAGCCTGTTTTGGAAGAGCCAACATGGCATTTTCATATTTAGCTTTGGACCAATTGGGAAAAAAAAGAAACTGGAGAAAGTGAAAGCAGAAGATAGCCTTGGGTGATAGCGGTTATGAAAAGAGAATGCTGGAAATCCTAAGGAAGAGCAGAGTAACAAAGGAGTACAAACATTATATTTCCATTAACATTCCCTTTGACAATGATAATAATTCTAGCATTTTTAGACATCATATAGAAAACAATATTGTAATATGGAAAGCCAACATAATGTAATGGCAAGAATAGCAGACTAGGTTCTTGGAAATCTGGGTTTGACTCTTCATTCTGCCATGGAAGCTCACTGAGTGACCATGTGGCAGTTACTTTCTTTCAGCTTAACCTACCACTTAGGGTGTTTGTCATGAGAACAAAATGGAGAAAGAGAGAACAATACCATAAGCAACTTTGGGCTCCCAATAAAGTGGGGTATCAATAAATAAGTCCAATACTACTTTTGCCCCACCCAAACTCCAGGAAGCATATATAGTCTTCTCTCAATAATGCATATGCACTTCAGTGGCCCATTCTTGTTTAAGATCCTGGAACCATATATCATGTGTAGTGCTGCTCTCAGGGAAAGGGAATGAACATAAGAACATAAGAAGAGCCATGATGGACAATACCAAAGATCCATTAACTCTACTATTCTGTTCATACAATGGTCAGCCGGATGCCTCTAGGAAGCCCACCAGCAAGATGACTGCAACAGTTTCTTTCCATCCATGTTCCCTACCAACAGGCATATTGCCGCTGTAACTGGAGGGAGTAGATATCCATCTTGACTAGTAGCCCTTGTGATTAGTAGCCATTGACAGCCCATCCTCCATGAAATTGTACACTGCCCTTTTAAAGCCTTCCAAGTTGGCAGTCATCACCACATCCTGTGGCAGTGAGTTCCATAACTGAGCTATACTCTGTGTGAGTATATTCTGTCCTGAACCATCCACCCTTTGACTTCAGTGGATGATCCTGAATTCTAGTATCATGGGAGAGGAAGAAAACCTTCTCCTTGTTCACTTTCTTCACACCACACATCTCTCTATATAATAATTCTCTGATGGTGGTGGCACTCTCTAGAACATTCCACATGCCACCCCAGCCTTTGGTCCCCTGGCCTGTCAATCAGAAGCTGCCCCTATCCACTGGCTGTGAATACTCACATGCCATTGGCTGGGTCTGCTCCTCTTCCCCGCTCACTCCTTCAGCCTCTATGCCCTGTCAGAATTCCTGGCAGACGGCTTTTTGCTCTTGACGAAGACACTTCTCCAGCTTCCTTCCTGTGGGGGGATTAACTGTTACCTCAGTGGCTGTTGGTAGGTGAAACGAAATGGCAGTTACCTGTGTTTTAAAAGGGGCTTCAGAGCAAGGTAGGTTGATGCTTGGCTGGAAAGGAGATGGGGTTGCCAACTCCAGATGGGGAATTCCTGGAGATTTGAGGGGTAGAGCCTGGCGAGGGTTAGGTTTGAGGAGGGGTGGGGCCTCAGACAGGTACAATGCCATAGACTCTGCCCTCCAAAGACCTATTCACTCTTGGGGAACCACTGCTGCCAATCTCCAGGTGAGGGCAGGAGATCACTCAGAATTACAACTGCTCTTCAGGTAGCAGAGATCAGTTGCCCTGGAGAAAATGGTGGACTCTGTGTCATTATACCCTGCTGACGCTGCCACAGCAAATTAACGCTGAGTGCCCAAGGCCTTGACACTCTCCAAGAGCCTCTTTCTAGAGCCTGTTGTATTTATTCCCACAACAGGCCTTATTCCTAGTAATTTCATAAATCTCTGTCATCTCTCCCCTTATTTGCCTTTTTTCTAAGCTTAACAGCCCTAAGCACTCTAACCAATTCTCATAGGCCAGCTATTCTAGCCCCCTGATCATTTTGGTTGCTCTTGCCTGCACTTCTTCAAGCTCTACAATATCCTTTTTCAGGTGATGTGACCAGAATTGTACACAATGTTCCAAATATGGTTTCACCAGAAGTTTTTATATGGACAGTCTACTAGTAGCAGTTTTATTCTCCATACTTGTTCTAATTATGGCCAATTTGGCCATCACAGAATTTTTTTTTCCCACAGCAACCACACACCAGGTCAACATTTTCATTGAGCTATCTACTACCACTCTAAGGTCCCTTTCTAGGTCTGTTGCTGTTAATTCAGGTCCCATCTACGTATATGTGAAGGGACGCCATACCACACTGATGTCACAATGTAAGGAGAGGGACTGTGTGGTGATTCTGCTAACTGTGCCCTTGCACAAACCCATTCCCTGCATACATCAAGAACAGTTCACTCCACATTCCTGCTAAGCATGATGCCAGCCTGATGACATTGCACTTTTACACACACACACACACACACACACACACACACACACACAGAGTGAGCATGCTCTGCTGTGCTGATTCATTTATCAAATGCAGCCATGTGCCTGCTCTGCCCTGCCCTCTGCCTTCTAGAGTGGCCTCGCCAAAGGTCTCCCCCAGCCTTTGCTGCTTATAAAAATAATTTTTCTTATCTGTCTGAAATTTAGCCAGGAGGGAGAAGTACAAGTTCAAAGACTTTTTTCCTACACACTAGAAAAGCTGTTACAGGTGGCTGCATGTTTCCCATTTAAGTACATATAAATAATAATGAATTGAATAACCAATACAAATATCTTCAATGATGAAACTGAATGAAGATTTAAGGGGAAAAAAATTTAGAAATTGTGTACTTCCCTATCAACTATAGCTCTTGAGTAATGACACCCTATCAACCAGATTCGAGTCCAGTAGCACTTTAGAAACCAACGAGACTTTTGGAGTCTAAGCTTTTGAAAGTCAAAGCTCCATCAGATACAAGTAGGAATGAAGATCCCTGAGTTCTTATATCCCAGTCAGAAGGGGGGGGGGGGAGTGTTGCAAAGAAAAGAATCAAGATGCAAAGGTATAATGCAAAAATCTAATCAGCTTGACAGATCAAGGGGAAAATGCTTATGGGCAGAAAATTAGCATCTACAGGTTTTTGTTTTTGTTTTTTTTAAAAAAGAATCCTATGTTTTTATTCAACCCTGGGAAGTCCATTGTTCTGAATTTGAGAATGAATTCAGGTTTTGCAATCTCATGTTGTAATCTCCCCTTGAAGTTTCTCTGTCTGAGGACTGCCCTATCTACTTGTATCTGATGAAGGTAGTTTTGACTCTCCAAAGCTTATACCCTGAATTAAACTTCGTTGGTTTTTAAGGTGCCACTGGACTCAAACTTCACCCTGAAAATCTTGTTAGTTTCTAAGGTGCTGCTAGACTCAAATCTAGCTCTTCTAATGCAGACCAACACAGCTACCCTCTGAAACTGACAAATCAACCAGAAGACTAATATCCCACTTTTAATAGGTCCAAATTTAGTCTATAGCACAATTTAGGATTGCCATTTTAGGCTCTTTCTGCAGTCACAACTTACTGCAGAGTATCTAGGCAGTCAAGCCTTTAACTTGACTTCAAATTTCTGTGCCTGCCATCCACACCAGTGGATCATCTGGTGTATTTATTTTATTTTATACATCATCTGGTGTATTTATTTTACAGCTAAAAAAACCCCCAACAACCACCACCCAGCACTTTCCTAAATTGTTGAACGTAACTTGGGATATGTAGTGGGCAGTATCCATTAAAAAAAAAAACCTGTGCAATTGCCCCATTGCAGCTGTGCAGCAGTGTCCAGCAAGCATCTTCCTTTTAAATTCTTATAGTTCATGGTTTGTGCATGCTTTTTAGCATTAGTACAATGAATGATAGAAAACAGAAAGGAACACAGGGAAAGGGGGAAAACCCACTGCTGAAACTGACCAGACTTGTCCTGAAATTGACAAGGAGCTGAAAAGTCCTATTTTCCATATTGCCCAGCACTAGGGGATAGGGCAGCTCTGCTGCATGTGTGTGTGTTGAGTATTTCTGCCTTTGGAGAGGTGAAGGTGCTGCTTGATTGTCAGTAGCTTCTGATTATCAGCAAACAATCCCCCTTCCTACACACATGGCTAGCTTCTCCCCTCTTGGTCTCCCACCTCCTCCTCATTTCTAAGCATTCTGCCTGTTCTCTTCCTCACTCTTCCCTGATCTGAAAAGCAGAGGTGCAGAAGCCAGGCTAAATGTTTCTCCTTTAAGGTTCAGAGGATGAGTTTGTCCTGGTTTATGATGAGTGCTCGTGGAGGAGGACAGATTACTCCTCCTTTCCCTAAAGTGGTGGGAGAAGGCAGCACAAAGCTGAATGCACTCCTGCAGGAACAGCAATGCCAATGGCTCCCTGCAAATTCAGCTGTGTGCTGCCTTCTCCTGCCAGCTGGTTCAAACTTGGCAGGCTCCTTGGCAGGCTCTGTTGAGCTGTCCAGTTAAAACCAGCCTGCCCAGCAGAGCCCCAACTGATCCTCTGGGGGGAACTCTCCCCGCAAAATCGTCTCCTGCACACACAAACCACCACCTCAGCCTTTCCCTATGAATATTTTTTTTTAACCCAGAGAACCCAGTTTAGCAAAAAAACTGATTTTGCTAAATTCATCCTACTTGTTAAAAACAACAACAATCCACAACCCTTACTTTATGGGAAAAATAAGCAGTAATAAAGGGGGGAAGATGGCAGAAGGTGCAGAGTGGGCAGAATGACTTCAGTGTTGGTGGGGAATGACCTCCAAGGGGCAGGGAAAGGGCAGGTGGAAATCCAAGGGAAACTCTATACTTTTAAATTACCATTGGCTTGGAAGAGGAGCAAGGGGGGAAATCATCACAAAACCACTTTCAGAAAAGCCAGAGAAACATCAAATGGAAAGTGAACTGAGAGCTGAAAAACACCATGATGGCCATGCGAGGTGAAAGCAGAGGAAATGCAGAATGAAAAAAGACACTGTGACAGGTGGTGCTGTGAAAGTGAGGGAAACCACCAATGCATAAAAGGCCTCTGTCACATTGACCGTTAAGGGACTAACATCCCAACTGTATTGGAGGGGTAGTCATGGGAGAGAAGCATTGACTCTTGAAAGCATATATCCCAAAAATCTTGTTGGTCTCTCAGGTGCTACTGTACTTGAATTTAGCTTCCCCAATTGTATATGTTTGTGCCATAATAACTTGTTTACAGTGCAACATCACACTAAAGTTGGCCTAACACAGATGCACTAATTGGCATTCTAAACTCTTATTGCCAGTGGAAGATCAAGTATTTCAGGCTAGCCAGGTTGTGCATTAGGCAGGCTGCCATGTGAATTCTTTAGCAGTAGCTTGCAGCATTCCTCTAGTTATGGACCGCATATATGCTGACGATCCTCTGTCCAGTTGATATAGTGCCTGGGGTGAAGCATAAACCCCATGTAGTACACAGATGATAGAACAGGAGGAAGGTAAAACTAAAAGACTTCTACTAAATTTTGTAGCATAGAGGGTATTTTTGAAGACATCAGTGGCTGGATTTTTTAGTTGAGGAATTTAACAAGTTTTGAATGTACAATATATTTGTGCAGTGGGCAGAAATCAGGGTGCCTAGATAGCAGCATAATATATACATGCTGAAATCAATGTGGGATTTATGCTCAAGTCAAGGATCTCTCTTAGTATTACTTGTGCCAGTAGCAAAATGGAATGAAATTGTCACAGGAGGAACAAAAGTAAACATATTGTTAAACAGAACCATATGTATTTATTTAAAACTACCTTTTATAGTCAGTGAACAAGCTGGGCTTGCTGCTAAAAGAAGTACAGTAATGTGATTCGATTTACTCTTGGCTGCAAATCTGGCTGGTGATTATTGTGAGATGGGGTTTCCTAGATGGTGCAAATTGCTTGGCCACAACCCTGAGTGTACTGAATTAAGCTTATTTAACTATGTGAGTTTATGAAACCATTATCTTTGCTTAGCATGTATTTGGCACTGAAGGCCTATCATGGGTACAGGCTAGACGTGAACACCTTGTAACCAAGCAAGCCAGACCAAAGTCTGTGGAAATCAATGAGTTTTCTTTAAGAATTGAGGCTGAATCCAGCTAACTTTTCTACTAGTGAAAACAGGAGGTGTATTTTTTGACCAGCAAACATATATCTGTTAGCAAACAAGTAAAACATATCTCTCAGACTTCCAGCTTCACTATGCATTATACAAATGCTTAGAAAGAGAAATGGTTCAGCTCTGTCCTAGGGGAAAAAATAGATTAGCTGAGAGCCAGGGAGCATGAAAAATATCAATTTAATATGCCATTTGTTATGCCAGTTTTGTCACAAAGTGAATAGGTTTTATTTGCAGCCAGTGACTCAGCATTTCTCATGAAACCCACTTGGTTTCTGTCAGAAAATCAGCCTAAGTAAGCCCTGTTGGCTTGATGACTTTTCTCGTTCCTGTTAGTGCCTACGTTATCATGGCAAAAGATGTAAGAAATATGGAGGCTCTTGGTGTCTGACTAGAAGCTGAGGGACAAATCACTCTCCAATAGATATCCCCAGGCAGGCTATATGAGAAACGTTTATTTATGTGAGGCTTGGACTAATTTGTTTCAGTTTAGCAGTTCTGTACTTGAGTTGATGAAAGCCACTATATATAAACCAAAGGTGGGGGGGATTACCCAGTCTTTACAGCAATATTTCAATAAGATTCTCCATGAAGGAAGTACTTTGGAACTTTACTGATATTGTGAAAAAAATGGTTGCATTCTGCCACTCTTCTCTTTACATTTTTTAAAAACTTACTCATCTTTGGTCATGTAACATGTCAATTGTATTATACACGTGAACCAACTTTAGCTGAAGGAAGGAAGACTTGGGGGAATCTTAAAGCATCTGAATGTCAAAGTCTGATGAATTCAGCCTACAAGCCAACTTCAGCTATAATGCAGCAAATGATAAATAACCAGTTTTGGTACAGTTATTCTAGTACTTCCTCTTTCTACTAAGATGTAGCCTCAGACTAAAATACAGAGTACCCATCAGAACAATAAATTAAATATAGAATTCCCTAAAATGAAATGCAATAATTCAGATGTAGAGAAATACAGTGCATTCCATTTGAAGGTCTGATACTATGTACAGCCAATGTTTATGATGTCAGAAGAATTAAGTGCTTTGATTTTCCTAAATTCTAAACTGAATGTACATGTTTTGTAAATATTCACTAAACACCATGTACAGGAGAGTTCTATTCGTATGTATGATTAGCAAACATATACACAGAAGAAACCTGAGGTAGAAAGTACCCCGAGTAATTGTGGTGACAGTGGTAGTAATAGTATGGAAGATTTGCCTAGTACTTCAGAGTCTTCAAAATGTTTCACACAAACTATCTTGCTAGGGCTGCCAGGTCTGTCAGACCAAATGGCAGGGGGTGGGGGTGAACTTACCAGGAGCAGGGAGGGAAGAAGCCAGAAACAAACATGATGTGCCTATGTTACCTTGAAATGATGTAGGCAGATTGGGGGTGAAGCTCTGGTTTGTGGGCAAAACCTCTATGGTAGAATTAGCTTCCAGAGCATCTCCCCCCAATGGTACAGATGTGTCTATGTCACTTCCAGGTGGCATAGGCACATTGTCCTTATTTCTGTTGTGTTCATTTCCAGCTTCTTGACTGTTTTTTGGGGTGGGGTAATTTCCCCCCACTGGCCAGCTGGCTGGCAGCAGAAAGAAGCACCCAAAACCAGAGGGCTGGCATCCCTATATCTTGCTGAATAAACTTTATAAAAGCACAGGGATAGCACACCCAAGCCCCCTCGTTCAGCTATGACAAGGGGAAATTCCTGAAGTAGTCCAGCTGGACTCCCAAGCAAAGCTGAAGTTTTGCCAAGTCTTAATGAGGAATGGGTCACATATAGATCGGCTGCCCCACACACCCATTATTTTGGCCACCATTTCCCTCCTGCGGTCAGGGGTCTCATTACCACTGCCAGCTTCCTGCCTTTGCAAAAGGCTCATCCCCTCTTCTGCAACTTGGTGTTGCCAGCAGTAATGCATTCAGGTGGGTAGCTGTCTTGGTCTGAAACAACAGAACAAAGTTTGAGTTCAGTTGCACCTTTAAGTCTTTGTTGATCTTAAAGGTGCCACTGGACTTAAACTTTGTTCTGCCAGCAATAATGTGAGAAGGGTCCTGGAGACCCTTCCCTTCCCCATGTAAGAGCATACGTGTTCCCTGTCAACCCCCTCCAAGTGTGAGTGGCATGATGAAGATAGTTGAGGTAAGGAATGGGGGGCATGGGTAAAGCCTAATCTATAGACCCCAGTCAAATGGAGACATAGCTGTAGAGTAATCCACACATTTATTGAACAGCATCACATGAATTGTAACTTATCAGTTGAATAGGGTTGTCAGTGTCCTCATTCCAAGAAGGCATCTGTGCCCTTGCCAGTTGCACTGCCCCTGCATTAGAGATACCACTGTCCCAATCATTGTTTGCTCATGTGAGTGACAACTTTGCCACCCTGACAGGAGCTGGGCTAGACCAAGAGAGCTGAAAACCCCACAGCAGAGTAGCATGACACACAGTGGTCATCACAACCATTTTTCACACGATATGCTCAGTGGATAGCTAGCGTTGCACTGGGAATGCTGTCCTTCCCATTCCCTGTCCAACTTCATGGCTGTCTGCCCAAAAACCAGAGAGGCAAGGGCAGCAATGAGTAATTCTTTAGTCCAACAACAAAGAGCAGGTAACTGCCCAGGGTTCTGCATGCAGCATTTGGCCAGTGTCTGTGTGTTCCCATGTTTGGCTGCTCCTGTTGGTAGCAACTGAGTACTTATTCTTTGGGGGAGTTGAAGAGGAACTACACCTGCACTGTGTGTTGGGGCTGCCCCATGGGGCTCTGATCCAGCAAAGTAACAGGATTGTGGGTGTCTGACCAACAATAATACAGATCTGAGTGGGGGGCAGTGGCCACCCCAGATTGCAGATGTGCTTCCTGTGGGAACTGGGGTGACACTAGCATGTTATTGTGCTGATGACATGGTAGTGGAAGGCCAGCAGATCTACTGCCTCCCACCACCCCTTCAGCATTGCACACTGTTCCTGCCAGCCACTGGTATTGAAGTCAGGATAGTCAAGGCAATACACACAGTAGTTCCGGGGGAGAAGGATGTTTGTAGCATCCCCAGGTTGCCACTGGAACTCTCCCTCCCTTGTTTACCTGGAAGGGCATTATTCTCCCCCCCAAAGGAAGACCCTGCTTTGTTATCTGATTTTGTGTCCTGGGATGGAGTACTTGTAAGAGTTCTGAGCAAAGCTGTGTTAGACAAAAACAGCAATGAAGCTTTTTTTTTCTCCCTTCTCTATTTGTGCTAAATGTTCTCCATGGGGGCCCTTTTTTCACTTGCACAGAGTGACTAACACCCTCTACAACCTCTCTTATTCAGGTTACACATAGATCAGGATGTCACACTCATCACCCTTCTTGTCTCTTGAAATCTACAGTGTGTCATGACCATTTCATACTTCAGGTCCTCTCTCTCACTCCCAGAGACATCCATAGACCCAGCCCACTTTGATAATCAGCCCTCACTCACACCGAGCTATTGGGGTAGGGGCTCAAACAGTTTTTCAATCACTCGCTGCCACTGTTGTATACTATAATATATGCATATAGACTGAGATATGAAATTGTGTCTGTGTGCTTCTTTCCCTTAGATTTACAGCCCACAGGGTTAATCAAACAAGAAATTTTTTAATTTATGATATGAACAAAACACTAAGGAACCTAAAGTGTAAGAAACAATGTTTCACTTCCACTGAACTTTTGAGCTGAGGCCCTATTTCTACAGCTGGGAATCTTTAGTTACAAATTTACTATTTTCAGCCTGCTCTAAGCAGCTCTTCCACAGTTCCACTCACTCAGAAAACCCCTTTTTACCTCAGTGCCTAAGCTGTCAACTTCTCTGCTACTAACCCCTAACTGTTGTTTTCAACCGCTGTTTTTCACGTCTCCCTCTCTCAACATTCCATCAGTTCTCACTGGCTGCTCTTAAGGAGAGGATGACTCTAGCCTGTAGTTTATGTGCAGTCCCTACCAAAGTGCAAGACTTTGCACCATGAGTGTGCATTGCATGGACCAAAGAAAGGCAGTCTTGAGCCATTTGAGCTCTGTGTGGCTTGCCTGGGGTTTATAAAGGGAATAAGGTGCTGTGATGTGGAGGCATGTGATTGGCTGTTGGAGAGGAGTAGGATTGGCTGCAGACTTAGTTGGCATCGTATGCTGCACTGGTGTTTGGGGTATGGAGAGAGGTGGGGGACTTTTCCCTCTCTTGCATGGTCCTCTATGGACTACAGCAGGGGTTTTGCTGGCCTAACATTACACTGGTGTTGAGGTAAATTTTGGGGTAGAGGGGCTCAGGGAGCTCATTAGATCCACTCCACCTATGGCTCATCCCTGAAGCTGCACAGCTGTGCTAGCACAGCAGTTAGGCAGATGTGGCACCAGTGGGATTCAAGATATGCTGGTATGTTCAAGATATGGTGGAATAACTCAAGGATATGCCCAGTGCAGCACTTAGTTGTCATCTCAAATGCTTTTGAACTATGGCTTAAAGAGTGGCTGTTCGTTCGAGGACTGAACTCCACAAGCAGACTTGCCTTGACTGATAGTTCAAAGCTGATAAACCACTACAGGTACTCCAAAGCTGCTTTCAAATACAGATGTTTTTTGTTTTGTTTTTTTGCTTCAGAAAAGCTAACCAAGATGGAAAGCCTTTAACACAGATGTGAATAAGGGATATACTGTATCTATATGGTTAGGCCATCTTTCAAACATTCCTTATTGATGACCAGTTCAGATTTTCTGAGGACCACCACAGTTGGAGGAAGTCTTGGAACATTAATAATTCATCCTGTTTTCTGCTTGCTATTCTTTGAAATCCAGGGAGGTTTTTATATTGGGAAACGTGATAGTAATGCATAGAACATTGACTGTTCTTTTGTTTTGTTTTCAGGTGCTAAATGTTTACCAAGGAGATCCTGACAATGCTATTCTTTATGTACTGATATTTCTTCAAAAACTGCTCAACTCGCTTTCTAAGAAGCATTTAGAATATGTTCCCTTTGCTGCTGGCAAACAGAACCAAATAGACAGCTTCCCCTTGTCACTTCTGTTCAGCTGAAACTGAATAACTAGTTCCTTAACCTCTTTTGGAATAATAAGTGACATCCATAAGAGTTTATAGCAGTTTAGCGGGGGGTGGGGGGGTGGGCACCACTGATCTGTTAATACATGAAGAAAAGACCAAATAAATGAAAAGAGATTTAAATTAGTCTTAACAGATTTAAATATATCTTGAGGATATAGGTACATCTTTATTTTTTTAAAGCCTCACAAGTCAAGAGTACTTACCATACAAATCCTTACTTCAAGTAAAAAAAAAAAAAGCCAGCTGTCATTCTAACCAGGAATGACATGTACAGGTCTCCCTGAAGTCAATAAGAGAAGCAGGCATATCTGTTCAGGGAATATGCTTAACATTATCCTACCAAGGAGATTCAATTAAGCACTTGGCTGAGGGTAAATCTTTGCCTGGTAAAAATAAACCCTTTTTAACCTTGATTTCCCCATTCACCCCCCAAAATTAATCAACAAAGAAAAAAGCCATGACATAGGATTTAAAACCAATTAAGCCTAGGTTGGATATAGAATTATCAATTTAAATTAACATGCTGAGCCAAACATTATATACCTGCATTGCTTTCCGGCTTCAAATTGTACATGCGATGGGAGCCAAAGGAAGGGCAATAAAAATATCCCCCTACTTTTAGAGTAAACTTAGCTTTAACGGAAATGTCATTCCCCCAAAGCGATTTGATGCTGAGAAATGCCACACTGCAAACATTGTGTGACTGATTTTGTCATCTTATTTTTTTTTAACTGAATTCAGTAAAGGAGCTAGGAAGTGACATCCTATCATGGTAAATTAGTATTCTCCAAATCTCAGCGAATTTCAGTTTGGTTTAGAGATTCAGCTAGGGGTTGTTAAAAAGAAAAGAGCTAAACAAAGACAAGTATCTTTTCCTCCACCCTTAGTGTTGGGTAGGTTCTCACCACTTCGACAACATTATTTTTTGTTAAAATATTTCAACCTACTTTTCCACCCAAACAGAACCTTCAAGATGATTAATAACTAAACATGACTGCCATGATAAAACATTAGAAATTTGAAACGTAACATATTTAAATAAATATGATACTGATTTATCTTTTGTTGAAGTAGCTGTGAGCAGAACATTTTAGTGGCCAGTCTTATTCTTGCAAATTATACTTGGACCAGATGCTTAACTTTGGGCTATATATAAGGCTTTGTGCATGATATTAGCAATAAAAAATGTGAAAATCTTGTTTGTCTTGAGCTCTCCTAAGTGAGGCAGTCCAGTAAGAGTTTTCAGAGCTATGTCCAAGAAAAAAAAATTCATCCCAAGTCCTTCCTTCCTTCCTTCCTTCCTTCCTTCCTTCCTTCCGATTGTCCCTGATTGAATCATCCCTGATTGAATCACCCTAGAGACTGACTGAGCTTGTAACAATAGCTGACCAGGACTCTGGAGAAAACCAATCAAGTAGTAATGTTTTGTAAATAGCCTATCACAGGGAATGGTTTGCATGGGGTGGAGTGTTTTGCATGCATATAAGCAAGGCTTTGGCCCTGCTAGTGTTGTCTTGTTATGGCTTAACTCACTTAATAAACTATGAGCTGATCTCTCTACGTGTCTGAACCCAGTATATTTCACTTTCTGATAGACTTCACATTAGAATATGCCTGTGTGCACAGAAGTTATATTTACTTTGATATTTTTAAGTTTTTAAGCATTTTTGTTTATTTGTGTTCATATTTGTTTCTATTGATGTCAAACCTATTTTCAGCTGTAGCCACGCCCCCACATACATAGGGTTGCCAGCCGCCAGGTGGAGGTCTCCCTCTATTACAACTTATCTCCAGGTGATAATGATCAGTTCACCTGGAGAAAATGGCTGCTTTAGAAGGTGGACTCTATGGCATTATATCCCACAAGGGGAGACCCACAAGAAACTTGCGGGATGGTTACCCCATTCCTCACACTTTTGCTTCCTCCCTTCTCCCCCACTCTCACACTCTTTCTCCCTTCTGCCCCCCTTCTTACTCTCTCTCTCTCTCCTCCATATATGTTACTTCCTCTCTCTTTCTGACCCATCATCATTCTCTTTGTTTTTCTGCCTCCCCCGTCATCATTCTTTCTCTCTCTTTCTGTCCCCCACGCCATCACTTTCTGCCCCCCACTCCATCATGTTCTCTTTCTGCCCCCATCATTCTCCCAGCCTCCTCCCTCCTTCCTTTCCCCCCACAGCAGCAGTGGCAGTGCTCTAGGAATCACAATGGATCTCCCAGCTGCAGAAATCAATTTACCTTAGGGCTGCCAGCTCCAGGTTGGGAAATTCTTGGAGGTTTGGGGGTGGAGCCTTGGGACAGTGAGGCTTGGAGAGGCAAGCAGCCTCAGCAACCCTCCAAAACAGACATTTTATCCAGGGGAACTGATCTCTGTCACCTGGACAACAGTTGTAATTCTAGGTGCTCTCCAGCCCTTCTCTGGAGGCTGGCAATGGTAGTTTAAGTAAAGGAAATTGCTGATTTGGAGGGTGGAGTCTATGGCATTATACTGATCTGTAGTCCCTCCTCAAATCCCACCCTCCCCAGGTTCCACCTCTCAAATGTCCAGGAATTTCCCAATCTGGAGTTGGCAACCCTATTTCCTTCCCACCCAGCAGCCAACCTACCTTTATCAGTCTTCAGCTTTCCATCTCCACCCCCCTCCCCCACAGCCTCTACCCAGGAAAATTACAGTCTTTCTCCACAGTGGGGACTAAAGCAGCTTATGTTACTATTTCCTCCTTTTTATCTTCACAACAACCAGGGGTCCTTTCGTAGAAAAAGAGCTGCAGGAGCTCATTAGCATAACTCATTAGCATAACTCATTAGCATATGCCACGTCTCTTGACATCACTGGAAGTGTGTCAGAAAGGGAATGTCAGTTTCAGCCCCATTATACCCTATGGGCCATTGAAATCAATGGCAAAAACTCAAAGAGTATATGAGGGGCTGGAGGAAAGGGGGTTTGAGGGAGAGGCTCCAAACTTGCAGGGTAGCTGCTGGAGCCTCTCCTCGAAATACCCACCAAGTTTCAAGAAGATTGGACCACGGGGTCTAATTCTATGGGCCCCCAAACAGGTTGTCCCATCCCCTCCATTGTTCTCTATGGTAGGAAAAAATGTTACCTTTTTTTCTACCATAGAGAACAATGGAGGGAATGGGGGCAACCTGTTTGGGGGCCCGTAGAATTGGACCCCCTGGTCCAATCTTCTTGAATCTTGGTGGGTATTTGGGGGAGAGGTCCCAGCAGCTACCCTGCAAGTTTGGAGCCTCTCCCTCAAACCCCTCCCCTCCAGTTGTTTTTAAATTTGCTGCCGAATTTCGGCAGCAATTCAGCAGCAGGCTGAATCAGATCAGAGAATCTGATTCAGCCCATGGCTGCCCTAGTGGCCACTCCTGAGCTGGTGGAGCTTTGCTCTGCCTCGCTCCGCCTCACTCCAGCCCCAACGGACCCCTGACAACAACCCTGTGAGGTTGGTTAGGCTGAAAGTATGTGACTGGTCCAAAATCTCCCAGTCAGTTTCCACCGCAAGATGGGGATCTGAACCTGGGTCTCACAGATCCCAATCTGAAGCTGTAACTGTTACATCACATTGGCTTTCACATAGGGTGGCTGCTGATAAACAGTAGCAAAGCGGCTGGGCCTAGTTAAGTCATGCAAATCAAGTGGTATCAAGTCACACAGAGGGTTCTGCCTAGGGATGCCAGCCTCCAGGTGGGACCTGGGGATCCCTTGGAGTTATTGCTCATCTCCAGACTACAGAGATAACTTTCCATGTAGAAAATGGATGTTTTGGAGGGTGGCGTTTATTGAATTGTACCTCACTGAGGTCCCTGTCCTCCCCAGATTCCACCCCCAAATCTCCAGCAGTTTCCCAGCCTGGATCTGGATCTGCTGGTGGTGGCCGGGGGGGGGGGGGGTACTTGGCAACCCTAGACTGCTGCCAGTAAAAACCCTGCTTTTTACTGACAGAAACAGTTAGTACCTCCTCCCCTTCCGTGAACATTCTAATCTCCACACAGTTGATGCCTGGAGCTGGAGCCATTTCAAAAGGTATTGGGGGGAATTCAACGGTCCCTGAAGTTTTTTTTTTAAACTTTTCAGATTTTTCTGCAAACTGAGAAAGGGGTCTGACTATGTAGGAAAAGCTGTGGGGGAGAGTGAGTTCTCTTTTGGCAGATATAAGCATCCACACAGAAAAAAAAACCTTCTTGGAATTAGAATATAGATTGAAATCCGTCCCCTCTCTAAACCCCTCCTTCCTCAGGCCCCACCCCAAATTCTCCAGGGGTTTACCAGCCTGGAGCTGACAACACTACCATGTATTTATTTGAGTCTAGACACTGATATGCAAATAAAGCCCAGTGGGGTGGTGAGGACAAAGAACTGAATGCACAGGTAAGGGAAACATAACTCTGTCCTTTCTTGTACTTTTTTCAGTGCCCACCCCAAGTGGTTTGGAAGCTGCTTTTGCCTCTTCTCTTTTTCCAAATAAGGAAGATGCTGTGGAAGATGGTAAGGAAACACCCTAGAATAAAAGAGAAAGCGAACACATTTTTGTCAAACCTCTGAGCCTTATCCTGGGCGCACGCTCCTCTCCTGGAGTAGGTGTTGTAACATCCAGGATGAAGGAATTGCCTTGCTGCTCCAAGACAGCAAATGCCACTTAGGCCTAAAGGCCTTCAACAGTGCTGGCTTTACCCAGACCCTCTAAATTATGTCTTTGTTTCCTCCAGACTTTGCTTGAGTCCTTCCCACCAAGGCTAGATCCTGCTGGCTGCTTCCAGCCTCTCATGAAGGCCTCTAAGGCTGGTTAGGCCTGGCTGGGATTGGCTAGAACAGTGTGAATTGTCACTTAAATTAACAGAACACAGTGGGCAACTACTCTGGGGAAACTTCCTGAATAAGCCTCTCATGGTTTACCAGTTGGGGGACGTTGCATAGGGGTCCCTCGGGGCTGAGGCTTCACCAGTCCAACTCTAGTATTTGCCAGCACAGGGGGGGAAAGGGTGGAGCAATAGCCTCTCATATCTTGGTATGCAGGCCATGAATAGTGATTGGTGGATTAAGGCCACCTAGCACTTGGAGCCAGGGTAGTGTGCCCATTACCCCTAGCAAACCTCTGGCAGCCTGTTATGTTATGTAGGTGCTTGCACAAAGAACTGAGTATTAATAAGCCATTCAAGCTGGAGCCCATCTGAGTGTTTGCGGTGTTGGTCCTAGCTAGTGTTGCCAACTCTGACCTGGAAAACTCCTGGAGATTTGGAGGGTGGTATCACTTAGGAAAAAGAGAGAGCTCAGTGGGGATGTGATACGAAAGAGTCCACCTTCTGAAGCTGCTATTTCCTCCACGGGAACTGATCTCTACAATCTAGAAATCAGTTGTAATTCCAGAGGAACTCCTGGAGGTTGATATCCATTAGTCCCACCATTGTTCAAGATGCTGTGCCTTGGGTCTCTGTTTTAACTGCTAAGATAATAGAGGATAAGCTTTGACTGTCTTACTTTCAAGGAATACAATTTTCGTCTTTTTCTGCCTTCTCTCACTGTACTCTTTTGTATCTGTTAATCCTTCTTTGACACCACACAAATTCAGTTTGTGCTAACTAACCAGATGCCAAAGTAAACTGCAGGCTTATGTTGCAACCAGTAACAACAGAGACTTAAATACATATGGATATAGGCTACAAAAGAACCTGAATATGGGGTGTGAGACATGCTGGACTGAGGAAATCAACTGAGGAAATCTACTGAGAGCAAGACAGGGCTAGTCCTTCAGCTGACAATAGTTCTGCAAAACTAAAAGTTATTGTATACTATTGGCCTCATTTGTCAATCTTTGAAATCTGTCATAATTTCAAGTAAGGCTGTAAATGTCAATGTATATGACCAGTTAAGCAATAATATGGTAGAGAGATGTGGAAGTAATAAAAGATGAATCTGTCTTGAAAAGGTGAAGGCCAAACACCTCCATAAGCTAAAAAGGTTTATTGTTTGCAAGGTAGGGCTTGTTTTATGAGAGCTATATTTTACCAATAAATAAACTAGATCCTGAGTGTGTTTACCTGTGGAGTTCCAGACCCATGTCTTCTTTTCTGGTATGTACTCTACCTGTATTTGTTTCAGAAAATGGTCTGAATTTATACTCTCTTTTTCTAATGAAGAAAAGAATTCAGCTGCTCCTTGCCTTCCCATGTTTCTTTCTCAACAGTTGCCCAAACTATTATATCACTGAATGTGTACTAATAATCCCACTGTACATGCAGATTCAGAGAATGATGTTCAACCCTAATGTTATGCTAGGAAAGTTTCCACAAAGAACTGATCTCAGCTGGTTGGCAAGGAACTGAATATGCTTTATGTTATGTTCTATGATGTTATGTTGCACTGCATTGTCAGGGCTCTGGTATCCTAACTCCCTCATTCCTATTGGCTGCCGAATAAAGACTCCTTATTGGTCCTGAAGCCAATTCAAGGAACCAATTGCAGAGCCCTGCTTAGGTCCAATGAGACTGCATGTTTCCAGTTACAATGTATATAGTTATTTGTTGGAACACGATAAGTTGAGTGCCGCTCTTGCTAGAGCCGTCCCTGAGCTGAACAATGTTTTGAATAAAAGCCTGCATTTGATTTATCATCTCCTGACTCAATACTTAATGCTTTATTTACATTTATACATGTTGGGCATAGAGGTCTTAACTTCAACAACTCCAGCAGCCATTTTAACAACCCCAGTACAGCCACTTTTATCTAGACATCCCCAGGAAGAAGATGGTCTCTCCTCCAAATATTATTTTTTTCTTAACTATATTATCTATACAGTTATCTATTATCTGTATTATCTAATAGCCACTCTGTGTTATCTATGTTTCCACCAACAGAGGACTCACTCTCCCCCGACAGCTTTTCCTACAGAGTCTGCAGAAAAATCCAAAAAGTAAAAAAACCCCAAAAAACCCTTCAGGGATGGTTGAATCCCCCCAGTACCTTTTGAAATGGTCTTCAAAGGGATCTACTTCAGCCTTCAATAGTGAGAGAGTAGAATGTTCAAGGGGGGGAGCTTCTAACTGGCTCTGTCAGTAAAAGGGAGGGGGAAGGGCCCAGGCCTATTATGGCTGGAGGGAGACTTGGACCAGGCCTGACAAGGGTTGCCAGTGATGGACTCTAAGGAGGGCTGGGTTTGAAGAAGGGAGAGGCCTCAGCTGGGTATAATGCCACAGAGTCCACCCTCCAAAGCAGCCATTTTCTCCAGACCTCTGCTGTCTAGAGTCCAGTTGTAATTCTGGGGGGTCTCCAGGTCCCACTTGGAGGTTGGCAACCCTAGGCCTGGCAGCAGTCTAGGGTTGCCAGGTCCCCCTAATTTGTATGACTCATCTAGGCCTAGCTGTTCATTAGCAGCCGCCCTATGAAAGCCAGTGTGGTATAGCAGTTAGAGCTTCAAAGTAGGGTCTGCAAGTAGGGCTGCCAGGTCCCCCAGGGGGTGTGGGGTTTGCCTACTCTAGAGGCTTCCAACCCACTGGCCTGGATCTGGCCCCCAGGGGAACCCCTCCCCCAAAGTGCCGGAATCAGGCTGACTGTGCATGATTGTGTCGGGCATGTCATTGGGGGACACGCTAGCATTCAGCATTAAAACTCTAAGGTTCTATAGAGTTTTAAAGCTGAACACTAGAATGTCCCTTGACAGCATGCCTGGCATGATGACGGCACCTCAGGGTGACATTATTGCAGCACGCGCATAGTGCACACACACAAAGCTCCCAGACATGAAGTTCAGATCCCCATCTTGTGGTGAAAGCTGACTGGGTGATTTTGGACATACTTTCAGCCTAACCAACTTCAAAGGGGTTTTGTGCAGATAAAAAGGAGGAGAAAATAATGTAAGCTGCTTTGGTCCCCACTGTGGAGAAAGACTGTAATTTTCCTAGGTAGAGGCTGTGGGTGAGGGGGGTGGTAATGGAAAGCTGAAGACACTAAGGCAGAGAAAGGTAGTTTGGCTGTTGGGTGGGAAGGAAATAAGGTTGCCAACTCCAGGTTGGGAAATTCCTGGGCATTTGAGGGGTGGAGCCTGGAGACCATGGGATTTGAGGAGTGAAGGAACTTCAGTCTTGTGTAATGGCATAGACTCCACCCTCCAAACCAGCCATTTCCTCCATGAGAACTCCCATTGCTAGCCTCCATATGAGGGCTGGAGATCAACCAGAATTACAACTGCTGTCCAGGTGACAGAGATCAGTTCCCCTAGATAAAATGGCTGCTTTGGAGGGTGGAGTCTATGGCATTATACCCTGTTGAGGCTGTTTGTCTCCCCAAGCCTCACTGTCCCAAGGCTCCACCCCCAAATCTCCAGGAATTTCCCAACCTAGAGCTGGCAGCCCTAAGACAAATGGATCTCTGTAGCTGCAAGATCCACTGTGATTCCTGGAGTGCTATAGTGAGTTGTGTTGCTCCACCTGCTATATTGTGAGCTCTCATCCCCTCCATATTTTTGCTGTCTTCTTGGCTGGTGTATCTTTGTATAGAGAATGGCACCACCTTTCTATACTGAAATATTTTCTCTTCTTCTCCCTCTGTTTTTTAATCCTGTGCATCCACCCTCATGAAGGGTCCTGAGAACTCAAAAACTTGTGTACTGTTTTATGATAGTTTGGCTGGTTCTTGAAGCTCACCTGGTGCCTACCTTGGCCCCACAAGTAAAATAATATGCCTCTGAGAAAAAAACCCCTCCCTAGTTACAAGCCTAAGTGTGCCACCCTAAGTGGTGGGATCCCCAACAGATGACTGCCTGATGACTGTAGTTAGTGCACAGGGTCATATGACTCTCACTCAGTCCCCCTTCTTACTATACCCCCCTCATGGTTTTTGTCCATGCAGTTCCCAGCATCCCATTTTAGGCTTATTGTGTTAGGCTATCTAAACGCAGAAAAATATTAGACATACTCAAGATTTTTATTGTTTTGATAAGAGCCGAATTCTTAAGCTGTACTAAATGCCAGAATGCAGTTGCATCAGAATGTAAAATGTTAACTAGAAGTGCCATAAGAACCTGCAAAAAAGTATTTAAAAGCTGAGGTTCACCCTCCCCAGCAAAGATTGCTGGTATTTAAGGAGAAGGTACATTGACTTTTCAAACATTAGGTGAGCTAAATCTTTACTGGCAGCTTGCAAAAATAGATTGGAGTTTAAGAAGCATAGACATGAAAGAATAAAGACAGTCAAATCCCATTAGTTTTATACAAGTCTCCCCTTTCTGTTTGAAGCAGATCAGGTCTGTCAAGAAATCTTCCATCTCCTGTTAATAACAAGAACAACAAAACATAAATGACAATAATTCATTGCCAGTGCCCAAGCCATTTAATACTGTTTTAAGTATGAAATTTTAGACAGTATAAATGCTGAAGAACAGGTATTCCCCAGCAACTGATAGTCACTGTTTATAATAATGCAATTACTTTGGAATAATGTCACATACATGTTTCTTCAGCTGAGTCCACAAAGTCTACATTGTCTTGAAACATAACTATAGGAAAGCATGTGTATGTGTAAAGGACTGTCAAGTGGTACCATTGTCGACTTCTGGCAATTCCAGCAAAGGGTTTTCAAGATAAAAGAGGAGCAGACGTGGTTTGCCATTGCTTTCCACTGCAGAGTCTGTCTTTCTAGTCTCCCTTCAAAATACCAACTGTGCTTAGTTTCCAAGATCTGATGAGACTGGGCTATACCATGCCATCTTCCCTCCTATAGGAAAGAACACACAATGTGGGGGGAACCCTTCAAAATGTGGATGCCAATTTCTAACCAAATATTCTTCAGTGTGTACACAAATGTCTGCACATGGTTAAGTGAATATCAATGGAAAGTGTAAAACTCCAAGACGCATCTAAATATACCTGGGTGAAAGTGATGCATGTCTTCTACCAACATGGTAAACAGCCAGACCAAAATTTCTCAAATATCATGTTAAACCTGAATTCATCTTTTACTCAGAACATGCATGGGAATGCAAAATCAGTCCTAATTTAAATCTGTCTTACTCCAGAGTGTCCAATGCCTAGGAAGGTTCAACATAATGAGGCAGGAAGCCCAATACTGTGAATGGAAAAATGAATGTAATTGCTCACTGAATTGTCTGGGGTGAGTAAGAGCTGTCTCCAGGAGAAACGCTCCTGCTTGCATTCAGTTGCCTTGTCTGGAATATGGAGTCACTTCTCTCATCCCTTCCTGAAAAGAAAAAGCTACATGCTACCTTTCTAACACTGATTTCTGTTATTCTGATGGCTGCATGCCTCTCTTCTGCATCTGAAGAAGTATGCTTGCACATGACGGCTTATACCTTGAATAAAACTTTGCTGGTCTTAAATGTGCCACAGGACTCAAACTTTGTTCTGCTGCTTCAGACCAACAGGGCTACCCACCTGAATCTCTCCTCTGCTATATTAGGCAGGTACTGTCATCCTGATGCTCTTTCTATCTGTCCCCTAGTGGATGCAAGAGATACTGTCTGGCCAGGTCATCTATTCACCCGAGGAAGTAGAGTGAATATAGCTGACTACTCTGTGTGTGTGTGTCTTGCAAAAAGAATGTTTGCGTGCATGTATAGATCCAGGTGGTCAGCTGTGTTGGTCTGAAGCAGTAGAACAAATTTAGAGTCCAGTGGCACCTTTAAGACCAGCAAAGTTTTATTCAAGGTATGAGCTTTCGTGTGCATGCACGCTTCTTCAAGGGAGAGGGAGAAGTGCAATATTAATTACAGCTGCCCTCTGAGTTCTTCCCTGGGACAGAGAGCAGCAGTGAAGTGGCAGACTCTAGTCCGGCATTGCAATTTTTCATTTGAAGGTACAGAAATGCCCTATGTATTGAAATGAAAACCAACCCTGCATTTTTCTAGGCCTTTTCCTATTGTCCAAAGCACGGCCATCTTAACTCTAGTGAACTCTTCTTTGTTCTCCAGGAATCTAAAATGCCCTTCTCTCCCAAGAAGCAGCTATCAGTGTTACATGCCGCAGACAGAAGGAGTCAGAGCTTATCTCAAGTGAAGGTCAGTAGCTATCTAGAAAAAACAGTGTTCAAAGCATCACACGCACAATAGAACATACCGTTTCTGAGACCTAGGTAAGAACTTAAGGGGTTCAGTTCATCTTATCACACAGAAGACATGTAACATGTACTGGAGAAGGACCTGTGCTTGGTAAGCATGGCACATAATGGCTTTCATCACATGTTGTTGGCAAGGAAAAAGAAGGGTGCTGCTCACCATGGCTCGAGGTTGCCTCTTTTCCTAAGGAGACCACATGACCTGGCAGTCATTGAGTCACATCTGTAGAAACAGGCTAGCTTAAGTAATTATACTGTCTCTATGTGTGTTTGTCTGTTTTCCTGCTCAATCCAAGAGTCTGTGTTGGGATTGTCTCTAATTGCTTGTTATCTGTTCCTGAATAAACTCTGACTTGGATAAGGGCCCGTTTCTGTGTGTGTTGTGGGTAAGGGAGGAGAAACCACATGCAGGTGTAGGATTCCTTGTTGCCACTTCCAAGAAAAAGAGTGATGTCCTTTCTTGGGACAAGGCTGTATTTATTTAATTAATTCCTTGAGGGGATATTTCCCCAGGGGTCCCAGAGCCCCATTTCTTTTTCTTTTCTTTTTTTTAAACATAATTTCTTTTTATTAATCACATATATATAAACTAAAGTTTTCACAACACTTAAAGGAGAAACAAAACGGTGAATACATGTTTCTGTCATGTCACTTATTCAACATTTTAGTCTATACTTTACCCAGATATTTTTCATACCAGTTATAAAAAGTTTCCCATTGAGATATAAACATTTGATCTCTTTTGTTGTTGAGTTTCATTGTCAGATTAAATTCAATCCATTTACGTTAATAGTTAAGATCTTAACTGCTTCCCTAGTCATGATTTTTGTTTTTGCCGTTTTCTTTCTTTGCCTGTTGTCTAGTCACTACCTGGGATGGAGTATATTTTCGTGAGTTTTTATTTTTTAACTTCCTACGTGGGTCTTTCCCCTTACCTTCCTCCTGTGTTTCCATTTCAGAGCCATTATCTTCCTCTCCTGATAATCCTAAGTCTTCTCCATGTTTCCTATTAAAATCGTCCAACTTGAATAATGAGGTAATATTACATCTGTCTCCCTTGTAAAAAAAGGAAATTCCCTCTGGTAACAACCATCGGTATGATATCTGATTTTTCCTTAACGCGGCGGCTAGACTTTGATAGTCTTCCCTTTTTTTTCTAATCCTCCATGGTATGTCCCGGAGTATTTGGACATCATTTTCCAGGATCGTGAATGTGGTTACTTTAGCTTTTTCAGGTATTTTTTCTCTTACATTCCTTCTATTGAACTTCACATGCACCTCCCTTGGAGTACTATTACGTTTAGCATATGCCGTATTTTTCCTAAATATCACTTCTATATCATTGTCTACCTCACTTGCATTTTCTATGTCCAACCATTTTGTCAAAGCCGGTACCATTACATCTCGAATATTTTCTGCCTTGTTTTCGGGCACATTCAAAAACCTGAGCAAATACGCCGCCTTCTCCATTTCAAAAGATATCACTGTATTTTCTAATGCTTCATATTTTTCTTTTAGTTATATGTATTGTAGTTCTGTCTCATCAATTCTCTCATCTACCCTCTTCCTATCTTTCTGTAGCTCACCTATATTTTGTCTATTCTCCAGAATCTGGGTTTTGAATTCTGCCATTTGTGTAGTCACCTGCTGAGTCATTATATCCATTTTTTCCTGTAGTGGCTCTATTGTCTTAGTAATAATATTAGGCAGAGTATTTTGCGTAAATTGGTTCATTGTTTCTGCCAGATTTTCACTTATTAGGGAGTTAAGTTCCTTTATATTTACTTGGGTTGTCCCTGAAGTACCGGAAAAGGAAATTTTCCTAGCTCCTGTAGCCATTTTCTAAGCTTTCTTCTGCTCTGTAACTTAGTCTGAGTCTATCTGTATCTATGTCTAATTTCTATCTATACCTATCTTTGTCTATACCTATCTCTGTCTATACCTATCTATGTCTAATTTCTATCTATATCTATCTATACCTATCTCTGTCTGTACCTATACCTATCTGTGCCTATGTCTTATAAGTTCTGGTGTCTTACAGTGCCTATATCTCTATCTCTATTGCTAACTATATTTCTAAATAGACTTCTACTATAGCAGTATCTGATTTTTTCTAAGCTTATCCGTCTAGTTCTAACTAGGTATACCTAATTAATTTTTTTCAGTTATTATTTATACATGCCCGTATTCTTAACCTAAACCCAAATATCCCCGTTGTCTCACTTCCCTCCCAATCCCATGCGACTTGTTACCCCTTATTGTCTTAATTTATCACTACAAGGTTTTTTCCCCCCATACACTTATAACATCAACTGGTGACACAGGGACATAATAGAGAGGAGAGGCATGGTGAAAGCTTTACAAAGTAGACATAATTAGTATGCTTCCCTTAGTTTGACCCACGTATTCCCAATACCGCCCCAGTGAGCTTCCAAACACAGTTTTTCCTTCAGTCTGGTGACTTTGTTTGGTGGCGGGACAGCAGTAGATTACCAAGCAAGTTTTATCTTTCTTGTATGTATTTTTTTTTCCCAGTCTAGTGTCTTTGTTTGGCAGCGCGTTTTCGGATGACGAGAAGGAAACAAAGAAAAATCCCGGCGTCTTCCTCAGCAACCAACTGCCGAAATGACCACAGCCCAATTCATTTGTTCACAGACCCACCTAGCCGGTCGCCATTCAGATCGGGTCCCGAAGATCAAATACCGACGCAGGACCTTACTTCAAGTCAGTATCTCCACTTAAATCACCTCCAAATTAGCCTTTTTTCAATCCTTCGGGTGGCTTACTTCAGTTCCTGAAGGTGATAGGTTTTCTAGTTTAAGCTTCCAAGGTTTATTTATCACCAAAAAGTCTCTAAACAATCCCGGTCACTTCTTTTTCCCTTTAAGGTCACTATTTTCGCTCACCACTCTGGCACTCCAACACTCGGCAATCCGCTTGTCTTGCCTCTCCCAGCAGCTCAGCCACCTCCGGCACCAGCTCTCCCAAGGAGTCACAGTTAACTCACCGGTAAGTCTCTTGTTTTCTTTTCTTTTCTTTACGACAAACAGATCTTATTTATTTATTTAGCGGTTTATTTAGCGGTTATCACCTTTAAAAGTTAGAAGTTTTCCTTTCCGCTGCTGTTTGTTCCCTTTCAGTTCGAAGGGCGCGGCTTTGCTCCACGCTTTTCGTGGGGCTTCTTGTCTTCTCTCTTTGCTTACTAGCCGAGCGAAAGTGGTGTGTAGGACTACCGCCCTTACACGCCCCCCCCGCCAATGGCCCTGCAAAAAGCTCCCTCCAAGAGTCTTTTTAGGGGAGTCTCCCCTCTAAAGAAAGAAGAATTCTGCTCTCTTGCACGGAGCTAAGCCTCCGTGTGTCCTGCAGCCGCCGCGACCGGAACCAGAACCCCAGAACCCCATTTCTGATGCAATGTTATGAGTGGGGACTCACTTCTGCAGCACCTTCCTAAAGGAAGGCAAAGCCCCTGCCTATGACATGCATGCCTCTCTCTCTGCAATTGGAAACCCAGGGTTTTTCTTTCACTACCACACAATGCTGTCTTTGGAAGAAAAAAAAAATCAACAAATGATGTCCCTGTCTTTCTTTTCCCTAGAAAATACCAGCACAGGGTTGATCATTCAATAGGTCAAACTGTGCAAAAATAGAAGGCAGTAATAAGTGCTCTTTTTGTACTTTCGTGATTCTCTTTCCTCTTAAAATAAAAGGGTTTAAAGGAAAGATGAAATCATGCTGCCCTGCTCTTAATCAGGGTCCTCGGCATCTGACAGTTTACATTAAAAGATTCTAGGAAGACCCAATCATGGGTCCTCTACCATTTTGCAAAAGCAGACCCCCCACCATGAACTAGAATAAGAAAACATTTTTTTTTTGGTCTTGAGCTTTATTTCAGTCATATTGTTTCATAGATGTTCTCACTATCTCCATAAATTACTTTCATGTTATCACAGAGGTCATCCAGCATATCCAAGCCATTGACTGGGAATGATTCCAAACACATGCAGAAAGAGATAAATGCAGTAACAGTACACTCTAGGCTGTGTGACTGGCCAATTATGACAATGTAGCTTTTTGCTGACAAGAAGCTTGTGTGAGAGAGAACATCATAAGCCATAAGATCTACATGGTTTTGAAATCTTCTTTGCTTTCTAGTGTACTCAGTCCTCAGTCCAAGCATGGCAAGTACAAATTTTGATATCCTGAAATGGTATGTATATATACATTTTACAATTTGATACTGTTGTTTATGAATTCACTCAGCATGATAACAAAACCAAACTTCTCACTTTTAGAACAAGACCTCATAGCTAACAAGAAAAAAAGAGCAAAGAAAGGTATGAAAGAAAGGACAAGTCAGGAGAGAGAGAGAGAGAGAGAGGTGTGAAGGCTATTCATACTGCCAGGGCTCCGTTGGGGCCGGAGCGAGCCGGAGCGCCGCTCCGGGAGAGAAGGGGCCGTGGGGCAGGGCCGGGTGGGCCCCGTCCCGGCCCCAGTCGCCTTCTCTGGGGCTGCGGCTGGCCGCCGCCGGCCCCGCCGGGAAGCCCCGTCCCGCCCCCGTCGACTTCTGCGGGGCCGCGGCTGGCCGCCGCCGGCCCCGCCGAGAAGCCCCGTCTCGCCCCCGTCGCCTTCTGCGGGGCCGCGGCTGTCCGCTGCCGCCCCTGCAGAGAAGCCCCGTCCCGCCCCCGTCGACTTCTGCGGGGCCGCGGCGGGCTGCCGCCGCCCCCGCAGAGAAGCCCCGTCCCGCCCCCGTCGACTTCTGCGGGGCCGCGGCTGTCCGCCGCCCCCGCCGAGAAACCCCGTCCCGCCCCCGTCGCCTTCTGCGGGGCCGTGGCTCGCCGCCGCCGGCCCCGCCGAGAAGCCCCGTCCCGCCCCCGTCGCCTTCTGCGGGGCCGCGGCTCGCCGCCGCCGGCCCCGCAGAGAAGCCCCGTCCCGCCCCCGTCGACTTCTGCGGGGCCGCGGCTGTCCGCCGCCGCCCCCGCAGAGAAGCCCCGTCCCGCCCCCGTCGACTTCTGCTGGGCCGCGGCTTGCCGCCGCCGGCCCCGCAGAGAAGCCCCGTCCCGCCCCCGTCACCTTCTGCGGGGCCGCGGCTCGCCGCCGCCGGCCCCGCCGAGAAAGGCCCGTCCCGCCTCCCGGGAGGGGGAAGCCGGGCCTGAGTGGCTTAACGCCACTCAGGCCCAAGCAAGGGGGGGGGAAATGCCAGCCCCAGTGGGGGGGAGAAGTGCCCCCCTTCCTTCCCTCTCTCCCCCCACCTACCTACCTGTTCCTTCCTTCCCCTCTCCCTTCCTCCCTCCCTCTCCCCTTCCTCCCTCCCTCCCTCCCTTCCTTCCTTCTCTCTCTCCCCCCAATTACCTACCTACCTTCCTGTTCCTTCCTTCCCCCCCTTCCTCCCTCTCTCCCCCCTTCCTTCCTTCCTTCCTTCTCTCTCCCCCCCCAACTACCTACCTACCTTCCTGTTCCTTCCTTCCCCCCTTCCTCCTTCTCTCCCCCCTTCCTTCCTTCCTTCCCCCTCCCGTCTTGCCTTCTGACACACTGCCCATGACGTCAGGGATGTGTGGCCTTTTGACACTTCCGGTGACGTCAGGGGGTGTGGTATATGCAAATGAGTTATGCTAATGAGCTCCTGCACCTCTTTTTTTACGAAAGGACCCCTGCATACTGCACAAATATAAATGCTGTTTCCAGTTGAATACACATGAACATGTTAAACTGTGGCCTGTAAGGGTCCACATTATGTGCTCTGACTGGCAGAGACTCATCAGCATTCCTGGCAGAGGTATTTCATATCACCTACTTCCCACCAGATCTTTTTAAGTGGAGATACCGGGACTGACCCTGATATTTTCTCTCTGCAAGACAGATTCTCTACCACAGAGCCATGCCACCTTCTCCTTTATCTCTTGGTGTGACTGCCTTATATGCCAAAGAAAGGAGCATTGATGATCTTTAATAACACATTGGGTAATTCACACACATATTTTGGAAAGAAAAGGAGAACATGCTTCAGTTCTTCTCAGTTTTGTTGGTGGATGGTACATATTAAAATATAACACATATTTTTTTTTTGCAGAAGCAGACATATCCCAAGTTTCAGAAAGAAATGGTCATAAGTAGCATACATAGTTGGATACTACAAGAAGATATGTGCCAAGTAACTGTATATGATACAGATTTGCAGGTGTGACGGGTTACAAGATCTTCCAGAGTTGTTCTCTCACAAGCAGTTCTCAAAAGTTCTCTCAGCCCACCTACTTCACAGGGTGTCTGTTGTGGGGAGAGGAAGGGAAAGGAGATGGTAAGCCGCTCTGAGATTTCTTCAGGTAGTGAAGAGCGGTGTATAAATCCAGTTTCTTCTTCTTCTTCCCACAGCTCCTTGGAAGATTCTTGAGTCACCAATTTAGTGGCAAACAGACAGCAATGAAGTTTTACTTGAGTAGGGTTATTGTTCATACTTATTTGATGCATCTGCACCAAGATCATTTTCACTGATGCCTTGCCTGTTACATTGACTAGTAGTCATTTTCTTGACTTGATAGCTTGTTAGAATGAAAATTAGCATCTCTCCTAAAGCAGTGCTTTAGGCTATGAATACAGACACACACACACTCAGACTCTGGTACCAGTAGAGATGCTTGCAGATAATAATGTGCCAGAGTACTGCAAGATGATAAAATAGATTGCTTGACTCTAGGTAGAAAGTCATCATGATATCATTTGTAATAATCAGCATGATTTCACCTGCCTTCACTGTATGCAGACAATACCTTTAAGGTCTCCCCTACTGTTCCCTGCAAAAGCCAAGGAAGATAGATTTATAATGCTCCAAGTGTTGACGAGCAAGCATCTACAACTGAGCTGTGTCCTGCTGGGTTAATCTTAAGAAGACAAGGAACAAGTGGATACCTGCTCGGTTGGAAAATCTTACTCCTGTAGATTGCCTTAAGAGTGTATGGATGAGTTAGTAAACTCTAAGAGCATCATTATTATCCAAACATATAGCAGAAATTTAAATGTCAAAAGCAGAAGTAATTCAGTGCAAAGCCAAAAAGAGTAATTATTTTCTTATTTTCCTCTGATGTTCGATTATTTTAATGAGGTACAAAAATAATGAAATAATTCACACCACAAAGTCCCACTGCTTTTTTATTTATTTATTTTTTAAAAAGGTTTTAAAGGTGTTCTCTAGAAAATACAGAATTATGATCAATTGTAGGAAAACACACAGACATGATATATAGTCATGATATTATATATAATCTATGAATGTTTTTAATGATTTCACTTTTTCCTAATGTGGCACCTCCTAATTGGTCAAAAAAATGTGGAATAAAGCTAATTGTATGGATTCTTGATATCTGGCTTTTGTTACATTAAATCCATGCTGTAAAAATGGTGGAGAACTGAAGTTGGTACAGTTTAATTCTGCTTGGTTATTATAACAAGATCCTTTATTGCTGGCACTACAAGCTTCAAAGAGCCCTATTTCATAATTTAGGTTCACTTTCACATTTATTTATGCTGGATGAGAATTTTCTATGTCTTGAAAATATGTCTCAAATATATGTGCAGGTACATAAAGCTAGGACCTAAAATTACACTTCTAAAATATTGCAGTAGTATCATTGAAACCCCTTGTACAACTTGTTACATACTAAAACTTATTGATTTTAAATTGAGAACTTGTTGTCTCCTTACGTGTTCCGCTAGCAGCTGCTACAAACTATATAAGAATGCAAAACAAGGAACGAGGTTCAGATTTTACTTAAGCATTATGCATAAAACAATAGGATGTTTTTGTTCCATAGCTAGCTCTCTGAATCTAAATGCAATAATTCTCTATAAACTTGTACTCTGTTGGCAAGATGGCATTGTTATGCTGTTCATTTTTTAAATTCTTCAACCCCCTGGTGGCTGATGGGTTAGAACGCTACCTAGAATAGGAGCCAATGTCAGTTTCCTAAGACGGCCTTTCAGAAGCCTATCACTAGAAATGTCAGCTGTCCGCATGTCTATCACAATACAAGTTATGGGCTGTCAACCTTTATTCAGGTGGCTACATGAACACAGTCAAAGGCTTTCAGATTGTCACCTGTGATACCCTGAAACACATTACAATATTATAAACAGAAGACAGTAAACTGCCCTTAAACTAGGTGCACTACCTATAGGAACATAGTCATGTTCAAGGTCATAACTCTAAAGTCCTCAAAATTTCCACTGTACTGTCCTGGGTAGGGATTGGCAAAAAATGAGAAAATGTGTTTCGGTTTGTGGTAGACTCACAAACCGAACCATGAACTGTTGCAAACTAAAAAGGCTTCATATAAAATGAACCAGTTTGTGATGCAGTAAAACACCCTCCCTAGCAATCTAGAGAGACCAAACTCACAGGCAATCTCTGGCTGACTCTCCTCTACGTGCTTTCCAGGTTTGGTGAAGATTGGATTTCCCCAGGAAAGTCCTTTCTGGAAAAATGACAGGTGCAGGTTCAGGAGTGTATAAAAGAGACCTTGTGCAAGCTAGAGGAAACAATTTCACCAAAGACCTCTGGCTGACTCTCCTCTACATGTCCTTAAAGTTATGTGCAGATTGAATTTACGGGTTCCAAATTATGGTGCCCCAAAGAAAGTGTCCCATCCTCCACTGTTTCCAATGGATTGGGGGGGGGGGGGGGGGGGACAGCAAAAAGGCAAGGGCAATAGAAGCCCTGAAGAACAGAATCAAAGTCCCTGAGAATCTCTGCAGTAGAACTGGAAGGTTTGGGGGGAGGGGCATTTTTGCAAGCCCAGCAGAGCCAGTGCTCCTGGGGCAGTGCAAACCCAACAGGGCTAATGTCAAGCCAGGAAAGTGCTTTTGGGAGAAATGTCAGGCACATAGATTCAAAGTGTATAGAATAGACCCCCTGCAAACTACACACACCAAACACACAGGGAACCTTGCTCTGCCACCCACTCCTCTACAATCTCTCCAAATTGGGAGTGGATTATATTTCTGGGGTCCCTGTTATGGACCCCCCAAAAGGGTCTCCCACCCCAGTGCTCTCTCTGTAAAAGACAGGTGTGTGTATGTATGTATGTATGTATGTATGTATGTATGTATGTATTTCACATTTTTACCCCACCCTCCCCACGAACGGACTCAGGGCGGCTTACAAAACAGCACACAGTGCCAATCAAGATAAAACAATTTAAAACATATTAAAATATAATAATAGCAATAACAATACACATTCCAATACAGTTACAAATAAAGTGCTCGCAATGATGTTAGAACTAAGCATTCAGATGGCATTCCTACTAATATCTTGGTGCCGACCTCGGTGTCATGTTCAGCTCTCCGCCCTGCCCAGGCTTCATTCAGGGCCAGCCCTCACTGCTGATGTTGCTAGCAATGGTTGATGGTAAATAATGGCAGATGGTGGTGAATCCTAATCAAAAGCCTGGTGGAAGAGCTCCGTCTTGCAGGCCCTGCGAAACTGCATAAGATCCTGCAGGGCCCAGATCTCCTCTGGGAGCTCATTCCACCAGAGAGGAGCTACCACTGAAAAGGCCCTGGCCCTGGTTCCAGCGAGCCTGGCCTCCTTAGGGCCTGGGACTTGAAGTCGGTGTTGTGACCCAGACCGAAGTGCTCCCTGGGGTATATGTGGGGAAAGGTGGTCCCTCAGGTATGTTGGACCCTGGCCATATAGGGCTTTAAAGGTAAGCACCAGCACCTTGAAGCGAATTCGGTATGCTATAGGTAGCCAGTGCAGTGCCACCAGCACAGGCCGGATGTGGTCCTGTTTAGAAAGACCCATCAACAGCCTGGCTGCAACATTCTGCACTAGCTGCAGCTTTTGGATTTGCACCAAGGGCAGCCCCATGTAGAAAGCATTACAGTAGTCTAGCCTTGAGGTGACTGTCACATGGATCACTGCAGCCAGGTCCTCATGGCTGAGGAAGGGGACCAGCTGCCAAAACAGCCAAAGATGGTAAAAGGCAGATTTGGCAGTGGCTGCTACCTGGCCCTCCATTGTTAAGGAGGGATCCAGGAACACTCCCAAACTCCTAACCTTCAACGCAGGCACCAACCGCACCCTGTCAAAGGCCAGGAGTGGGACCCCCCCTCCCCAGACTGTCCCGACACAACCACAGCACCTCCATTTTTGCTGGGTTCAATTTCAGCCTAAGTCAACCAGCCACAGCATGCAGTGCCCAGTCCAGATCTTCTGGGCTGGAGTCTGACCGGCCGCCCAACATCAGATAGAGCTGGGTGTCATCAGCATACTGGTGACATCCCATCCCATACCTCTGAACAATCTGGGCAAGGGGGCACATATAGATGTTAAACAGCATTGGGGAGAACCCCGCCCCTTGAGGCACACCCCATTCCAGTGGGTATCTCATGGATTGCTGCTCCCCTAGCACCATCCTTTGTCCTCGACCCTGGATAAAGGAAGCAAGCCATTGCAAGGCCTGCCCCTGAATCCCCCACGTCAGTGAGGCAGCGGGTCAGCAGCTGATGATCGACCATGTCAAACGCCGCCAACAGGTCTAACAGCAGAAACACCACCACACCGCCTCGATCCAGATGTCTCCAGACATCATCAGTAAGAGCGACCAGGGCTGTCTCCATCCCATGTCCTGGGCGAAAGCCGGACTGGAAGGGGTCTAAGACCAAAGCATCATCCAAAAAGCCCCGCAGCTGTATCACCACCGCCCTCTCTATTAGCTTGCCCAAATATGGCAAGTTGGAAACTGGCTGATAGTTAGCCAATTTGGCCAGATCCAGAGTTGATTTTTTCAGGAGAGGGCAGACCATCACCTCCTTGAGTGCCCCCAGGAACTGCTCTTCAGTGAGGGACTTGTTGATAATCTCCTGGACGGCACCTCAAAACCCCTTATGGACAGCTTTAATCAGCCAGGAGGGACATGGATCAAGGATGTATGAGGTTGGGTGCACAGTCAGGAGCAATCTGTCAACTTCCTTTTAGGCTGAATGGGCCAAACCCATCTAAACCCGAAATCAAAGACATGCAAGGGGCCTCGAGTTCACTCACTGTTTCAACTGTGGCAGGGAGGTCACGGCAGAGCATCAAGACTTTATCCATGAAATAGCTTGCAAATGCCTCACAGCCAATCTCCAGTTCCCTAGCATTTGGTCTGCCCTGTTAACTGTTAAAGACCAAATTGTTCTAAACAATTGGGCTGTGTGTGAGCTCGTGGATGCAATCCAGGCCACAGAAAATTCTCTCTTAGCGGTCTTGGTTGCCATCTCATAGGCTTTCATAAACATCCTATAAGATGCTCTTGTAGCTTCGTCTTGAGTACACCACCTCCATCTCGCTACCTGTCGTTGCTCTCGCTTCATAAGCCGCAGCTCCTGGGTATACCAGGGCACAAGCCTACTGAGAGAGCGTAGAGGGTGCCGGGGAGTGATCTCATAGATGACCATGGAGAGTCAGCTATGCCAGTCCTCCACTAGCTCATCTAAAGAGCTGCTGGGGGCATCAGATCCTGCAAGGCCATCTAGAGTCACATGGGGTCCATTTAGCTCCACGGGCAAGCTAAAATAAGGTCACTGCCTAAGGGTTGGGGTGGAACATTCAGACGGGCCCCCAGGGCATAGTGGAACCATGGAACTGCCGAAGCAGTAATCTGGTCCACTGTCACCCCCGTGGCAAAAATCAAATCAAGCGTATGCCTGGCCCGGTGTGGGGGCTGAGATGTATTGAGAGTGTCCCAGTGCCACCACGGACAATACCAGATCCGATGCCTGAGTGGAGGCTGCATCATCATCATGGATGTTGAAGTCACCCAAGACCACTTGCTTGGGATATTCCAATGCCCAGCCTGATACAGCCTCCATCAGGGATGGCAGGCTGCTGGCTGGAGCATTAGGCAGTCAGTACACCAGACACACAGCCAAACTCTCTACAGCCTCCCACTCCAGACCAACACACTCCAAGCCCGCAATCTCCACCGATGGGAGTGCCCTGAAGGAGTAAGCCTCCTGAATGAAGATTGCCACACCTCCCCCCTGCCCTCTGGTCCATAATTGGTGCAGGACTGAGAATCCTGGGGGGGGCAAGTTGGGAGAGAGCTAATTACAGCCAGGAGTCTATGGATCAGCTCAAGAACAAGCCAGTGACAACAAACTCACAGGGAAACTTCACCTGGGCAGACCCCCCCCCCCGCCCGCTGCCCCTGCCAGACACTGGAATCAAGGCAAGCATATACTCTATGCTCACAGCCCCCCTCAAGTCTCCAAAGGCAGGTTCTGAAGGACAGAAAGGCAGACCAGGGATTCCCAGAGTTTCAGTGGGGGCTCCCCAAAATAACCCCACAGCAGCTTGGCAGACACCTCAACCAGACACCACGAGGAAAGGAAGCATGGCCTCCACTCTCACAATGCACCCCCCTCCCCAAAACAGACAGATCCAGAGCACACTACATCATCACCCTGGGTGTATTCTTCTACTCTGCAAAGGAATGAGCTGGCAGCCCCTCCCCCAGATCTCCAAAGGTAGGTTCTGAAGAACCGACAGGCAAGGTGTGGAAATGTTTCCAAACTGTGGCCTGTAAATAGGGCCCCATGACTGGAGCAGGTGGGAGGAACAGCTGCTTTCACAGCCCTCAGTCCACCCTGGACATATGTAGACATGGTAGCTCAAAGCTCTGAGACCCAAACCCAAAAGGGTGCAACAATGTATGTAGACGTGTTCCCTGTATCTCAAAAGGGACATTTTAGAGCTGGAAAAAGTACAGAGGAGGGCAACCAAGATGATTAGGGGGTTGAAGCACCTTCCCTATGATGAAAGGCTGAAGAGTCTGGGACATTTCAGTTTAGAAAAGAGACAACTAACGGAGGACATTATAGAGGTTTATATAAGTATGCATAGGATGGAGAGAGTTGACAAAAAGAACGTTTTCTCCCTCTCCCAAAATACTAGAACTCAGGGGCATCCAATGAAACTGATGTGCAGTGAGTTCAGGATGGACAAAAGGAAGTAACACTCTACACAGAGAGTGATTAAAATGAGGAATCCACTGCCAGAGGGTGTAGTGATGGCTGCAACAATAAGCAGCTTTAAAAGAGGATTTGATAGGTCCATAGAGGACAAGTCTATCAATGACTACTAACCATGGTGAGTGAGGGGAACCACCACATTCAGAAGCACTAGTCCTCTGAAACAGCCAGGAGGCAACATCAGGACAAGGCCTCAGCAGCAAAACTGTCACAAACTTGACTTAGTGAACCACAAAGCCAATTCATGCCCATCCTTAGTCCTGGGCTCAAACTCCTTCTGAAGCCCTGTGTACAGGGCATATTGTTTGCATATTGTTCAGCCAACAAAGGCCATATAGGTAACCTAGATTTGAAAGTTGTTCCAGAAGCTTCTTTCATGAAAACACCTTTTAATATTTTCCATGGTGTTTTACTGAACTATAAAAAGAAAGCAAACAACTTTTAAAAGGTAGAAAAGAAGCAAATTCAATATACAGTGTTAAACAGAAGTTTCAGATTGGGGCACCTGGAAATATGAAGTCCTCTACATTGAAAAAAAATATTATCTTGCAAGCTGTTCCCTTTAAATTTGTCTGGGTCACAATGGACTCTTCTTCCATGCCCCAGCTAGACTTCCTTGCCAGTCCCCGATACAAAACTCACACATTTAAGAAAGGATCACTGGAGATAGAGGGGGCTCACTAAGGACAGGCAAGACCTTGCCAATCCAATCCATAACTGCAATTGACCTTCCTGAACAAGCTTAGGGGCTTCACTTCCATTTAAGAAGAAAGACAGCAAAGGTTCCTCGCTCCATAGTGAATTCTCCCTAATGTTGTAAGAGGTCTGGGCATGCAGAAGATATTCTAGAATTTTATGACATTAAATATTTTTGAAATGGAATCAAATAAAAAATAGCTTACCTTATATTGAAAACTTACATTTGCAGTCCAATTCTCATCTTGCAACGTAGATTCTCATCATGCTCATTTATCTGAGAACCAGTTTGGTGGTTAACAGCAGCAGACTCTAACCTGGAGAACCGGGTTTGATTCCCCACTCTTCCACATGTAGCTGCTGGGTGACCTTGGGTCAGTCACAAGTTCTCTCAGAGCTGTTTTCTCAAGAACAATTCTGTCAGAGCTCTCTCAGCCCCACCTACCTCACAGGGTGTTTGTTGCGGGGAGAGGAAGGGAAGGTAATTCTAAGCCACTCTGAGACTCCAAGTGAAGGGTGGGGTATAAATCCAGTCTCCTCCTCCTCCTGCTTTTTAAGCACATTAGTTCCCAAGGCTGTGGAAGAATCCTATATTCTAAACTGTATGTTGATTTTATATAGCATGCTCAAAAATCTTGCAAGATGGGAGGTGCAATTAAAGTCAAACAAGATTCAAAAGGAACACAACAACTGTCTGTATTTCTATTTCAGGTTCTTAAATGATTCCTTGACTGGTTTCAGTCTCAGAGAAAACAAATATATCAATTATATAAATACAGCATTGGCAGGTTTCAGACTACACTTTCATTGCAGCTCTACCTGGGGAATGGTAATGAGCACACAAACACTTCTAAGGAAGCCTAGGGGGCTTGTTTGCCGGTCTTCACTCAGCTGAACTGCAGCTGTGGCTCCCAGTGGCCTTTCTGTAAGTAAAACCTCTGCTATGCCCTACAGGATTATTTCTCTCCCCAGTGCATGGATCATTTGTGCTCTCATTTCCTCCTTGGAGTAGAGTGCATATGATATTCACTATGCAGAAGCTACCTATGAATTTTCAGTTCAGTTCCTCTGTATAGTGATGCTTTTCTTTTTCAAAGAATATTGCAAATAAGAAACTGACGGTTTACTTTCTTTCTGCTGTGAATCCTTCTAATTTGAAAGAATCCTAATATTTTTGTTGCTCTCTATCTTCCTTGACTATCCAGTGCAAGGACAGGGAGAGACTTGCCCCCTTACCAGTCATGAAAGCCACCGTGTTGAGAAAGCAACAGTGGTACAAAGTGGTTGAGACTAAAGCTTTTGTATCTTTTTGGCCATGAAAACCTGGCTTGTTCTAGAGCATTTATTTTTACCAGAAGTTATTCAGTTGACATCAGACAAAGAGCAGCCTTTCTCTAATGCCCTTACTTTTTTATAATGTTGGTAATGACTTTTTATACAACCCCCAGTGAAGGCACACGAGGCAACAGCATTGAGTTTAACTGATTTACTTAAATAATTAATTATGCTGATCTACATCATATCATTAAATATCCTAACTTATTTAGGCAATGGCTGCCTTTATTGGGCAGAGACACCCTGTCTCCAGAATCAGCCTTTGTCTTCTGTTGGCCTCCTTTATCATCACCTATCACAGCCTCATTTATCACCACCTGCATACAATGTGTTGAGAGGTGCCCAGTACCAGCCCCTTCCACACAGCCACTACCAGGTTCAAAAAGAAGTTGCTAAGCACTGAGCACTCTCCTTCCCAGCCACACTTCACCGGCATAGCCAGTGATGCGCTGTTCTGGACATACCCTTAATCACTGCTGATGTCTCCTCATGGTGCTTGCTGATCATCTCTACCTATCATAATCAGTCTGTCCTATCCCTACCAAATTAGTTATGGCCTACACAGTCCAAAGACCAGGCCTATTTATCCACCTCCACTATGACATCACAGAGTGGGCAAAAAAGGCTCCTGAAGAAACCCTCCAAAATCTTGATTGACCCTAGGGTTGCCAAGTACTTACGTTAGTGCAGTGGGGGGGGGGAGTCCTTTCACTGCTGGGAGTCCCCTGGTGCACACGTTTTGCGCGTGCACCACAATGATATCACCCAGAAGTGACGTCATCACATCTGGCACATTGGGGGTGGGACCTCTCAAATTCGAGGGAAAACCATAGAGTTTTCCCTCAAATTGTAGAGCGTCCCCCCGAAACATGCCCATCCTCCGGGTGATGTCATTGTGCCAGGCACGTCTTTGCAGGCTGGCAATTTGGAGGTGGGGTTCCCCCTGGTGGCCCAATCCAGGGCAGCAGGAAGTGGGCCACTGGAGCGAGGGTTTCCCCGCCCCCCAGGGGGACTTGGGAACCCTACCTGACCCCAAAGGTAACCTGCTAATCTTGTGATGTCCAAAGGGAGGCTGGGAGGGTCAGCAGTCAGCAGAAAAGCCTCCTCAGAGGAGGCACTGCAAGAACATATGTGGCCAAATTGGACCTCCCCATTGGCTGCTTCAAACTTTAGATACCCAATTATGCTTCATGCCTTCCTTGTTTCCAGTAAAGACAAGGCAACCAATCTCTGACAACACCAAGAATCCCACTTACCTTGAAATACAATCTAACATAACAGTTGTTGTACTTAAACAAATAAATGTCCATTGTCTTTGAGAACCAGTGTGGTGTGATGTGGTGTGAACTAGGATGTGGGAGACCTAGGTTCAGATGACTCTGGGTTGGTCACTCTCTATCAGCCTAATCTACTTTACAGAGTTGAGAGGATAAAATTTAGGAAAGGAGAATGATATAGGCATCTTTAGATCACCATTGGGTAGATAGACAAGACATAAAGGAAGTAAATAATTATTTTTAGTTCCTTCTTGAGGTCTCTATTCTTAGTTTGCAAAATGGTGTTTCCCCCTTTTTGTGTATTAAGGCCATGGCTAGATATATATTTCCCTACGTATTATATTCTGAACCAGCCTGTGAAGCCCTAGTGTGGAATGGACCATCAGTGGGCACAACCCAACCCTGACCCATATAGCCAGCTCCATATTGGAACTCCCCTATCAGATTAAATAAATCATAAAGGCTGCTTGCATCACCCAGCATGTTGGCATCCCCCCATCCCAGGCTATGTTTTCGTCCAACTTGGATGCTGGGGCTACTCTGAGGCTGCTTAGGTCCCATAGGCTGGGTGGCCCACAGGCTGGGTGGCCACAAGGGACTTTTTCATCTGTTTCCCTCCTCCTTTTGGCCACTTGCTCTGGGGGATATATGCAGTCCTGTAGTCATGAGGGGCATTTGACAGCAATGCCCTGCCAAAATAGCCCTTCCCCCTCACTGCCTATCCCTCCTGTTCCCCCCTCTCCCCTCACCATCTCTCCTGAGACCACATGAGCTGCTGTGTCTCTTTTTTGTAGTCCAGCTGGGCTTTGCTGGTGTCTGTCCATCTCTCCAAAGCAGAGCAGGAAGGGGGCAGAAGGCCGGCCATTCTCTCCTGACTGTGCAGGCACAGTGAGGGGCTGGGGTGGGCCATTTGTCCTGGCTGCACAAGCACAGTGAGGCACTGGGGTGGGCCTGCCCAGGTGCCACTGTGACCAATTCACTTCAGCTTCCTTCCCCCCACTCAGCTCAGTTCACAAGGTAGATGGCAGCCTGGTTGAGCTGGCCCAGCTGTTGGCCGGGTCAAGCCAGACTCCTTTTCTGTCTCCATTGCATACGGGGGCAGTGCAACTCTGTGGCTGCTTTTCTTGGAACTGTTGCCAGAGGTCTTGCTGCCTTCTCTGAGCATGGAGGAGACTGTTGATTTCTGGTGGGAGGAGGGGGCCCTTTCTCCAGCTCTTCTGATTGCTCTTTAATTTTAATTTAATTTAATTTTTTATTATTTTTTAGTTTATTATTTTTGTGACATCAGAAGTGACACTGTGCCCCTCGGTATCCCCCGCACTGAAAATTTTCTCACTACAGGGCTGGATGTATGCCTTTGTTATATTATTTATTTTACACCTATACCCCAACTTTCTTGCATTATGGAACTGATGCACAAATCTGTGCCCTGTGTGACCCCTTGGCTGAATTCGAATCACACAGCCAGAGTCCAGTGAGTTAGATGAATATCTGTTTAATGAATTCATAACAGGAAATCCAGGGACTAAGCACCTTAGAACTTCAGCAATTCCAAATCTGTATTCTGCCATAACTAGGAAGGACAGAAGGTCTTATACCCCAAATGACACCACATATAGTTTACACATTAAAGGGTCTCTAATACAAGCATAATTTGAGTCAGTGCATCCCTCAGTGGCGTCAGTAATTTTACCTGTTTATCTTGTCTTCAGAACATTGGGAACTTTAGAGAACATTGGGTGACTTCCTGGTCTCACATGTGGAGAGCTAGCTGATAAGGACTGTGACTCTCATTAAACTTTGCTCTTGGTGGCCTTGCAACTTCTAAATAGCATTCCATTCTTATTGCATCCTAAGTCCTTTCACGGAGGCTTCCTATACAAAAAGTGCAATTATAAAATATATATATTCTCCTATAAGGTTCTCTAATCAGAAGCTTCTCCATTACATACCAGGATCTGGGTCTATTATGATTAAACTTTTGAAGGCACAGTGACAGCTGTCAATATATATACAACAATACACAATACACAACCTTTATTGGCATACAAATATATATATATATCAAGGAGAAAGTGTCAGAAATCACATTCAGAAATCACATTCTTTTTCCCTTGTCCTACAGAACTGAAGGCTGAACACTTTAGTTTTTCAGGATGATATCCCTCTATGTACAGATCAGACTCAGACCTGCTTAGTTGCAGTATGGTTGCTGCAATATCTGACTTCCAACCACATCCCAGGCTTCTTTTGTCTTGGTATCCCTGTCACTTTCAGGTTCTTCCAGGGCCTTACATTCACCCCTTCTCCCAGTCTTTAATTCTCTTTCAATGAATGCACAAAATGCCTATGCCTTAGCTCCAGTGATGCTGCACTGTGGAAAACTCTGAAAGATGCAGCTCTAGACAAAATGAGGAGCAAAGATTTAGAGTCACTGGCTAAATTCCAAAGAGCATATTTAGTATACATAAGAGCTTCTCATGGTTTCCCCCTATGAGCATTTCTTTGTGCTGAATTGAAATATATGGATGAAAGCATCTTCGGTTTTGTGAATAGCTTTATCATGGTGTGCACAGAGAAGAGGAAACTCAGAAGACTTACTGGGTGCACAAAGATGTGTGAGTGTGGTCCTTTAGGTTCAAGTACCCATTTATGAGCATCTTTTGGAACAAAATGATGGGCTGTACAAAGAGAACAGTCTCCTCATTCTCTTACTTTTCCATTTGAGGTAGTAGCACCAGGCAAGCATGTCTAGAATGTGATATAATAATGTATCCACAATCTTCCTAGATGACAGAACAGAGACAGCTGGAGCATATGATTTATGTGCCCAGATGCAAAGACTCAGGAAATGGAGAGTAAGTCCAGCATCATACTGAGGTCAAACACAGTGTACATAATCCTTATAACTCTACTTCAGCTACCACAGTAGGAGACAATATATTATACTGGCACCACTTGTTCTAACCTTGAAGATTACTGTAATTATGGGCATGAAGCAAATTATGTTGGAGGAGGTGAGACAGAAAATGTTTCTTCAGATTATCTCATTGCTATAGAATGGCTACGGCAAGGACGTAAGTTCTGCCAGCCTCAGACCCAAGTTTATGTGAAGTACTGCAGCTGATGGACAGATGCCAAAGTAAGAGTAATAATGCTTTCTTCAAGGTGACATTTGAACAAAAGTTGGTTTTTTGGGTTTTTTTTGTTTTTATTCCTTACTATGGTAGCTACTAGGTTGAGGAAAAAGTACAAACATCATCTACCAGGATGAGTCCAAGTTAAAGCGAAATAATCATTTTGAAGGAAGATTCAGTGGTCCCCAGAGCATCAGGCTTTTCTTGATGAAAGATGTCTGTATGGAACAGAACAGCTTTTCCACAAGCAGAATATAAGGCGTTTTGTAGTTACTGTGCCTTCTAGGGATATGCACTTCAAAAATGTTAGTTTTGATTTTGTTTCAGTATTTCACAAAGGGCATGGATTTATTTTCTTTTTATTTACTTGATTTCTGCCTTGCCCATCTCCCCAATAGGGACCCAAGGAGACTTACACAATTTCCCTCATCTCCATTCCCCCCACAACGACCCTATGGGATAGATTAGTCTGCGAGTATGTGACTGGCTGAAGGTCATCCAGTGAATTTATTTATTTATTTATTTATTTATTTGGTTGGTTGGTTGGTTGGTTCAATGTTTATCCTGCCCTTCCTGCAAGTGGGCTCAGGGTGGGTTACAAACATTAATTAGAGGACAATAAAATCAGAAAGGAAAAACTATAAAACATAATCCTTAAATGATACAAACATAAGCAAAGTCATGTTGGATCAGGCCAACACTCAGTCCAACACTCTGTGTCATACAGTGACCAAAACCCAGGTGCCATCAGGACATCCACCAGCAGGGCCAGAACTCCAGAAGCCCCCCCACTGTTGCCCCCCAAGCACCAAAAACACACAGCATCACTGTCCCATTTCCATGGCAGAGCAGTGAAGTGAACCTGGGCATCACTGTCCTATTTCCACGGCAGAGCAGTGAAGTGAACCTGGGTCTCCCAGATCTTAGTGCTCAACCCTAGCCACTACACCAAATAGGCTCTCATGATTACAAGTATTCTAAAATTTCAGTAGTATTGTTAGCTGCCCTGAGCCTGCTTGCGAGGAGGGCGGGGTACACATTGAATTAATAAAATAAAATAAATACTATTTTGAGAATCCATCTCAGGTAATATTTGGGAGCTTGGGGAGTATCAGATATCGGTAGACGAGGTCTCCATTTGAAGGTCAAGCCTACCACCACTGTTTTCAATGGAACAGAAAACTGGTGTCTGGACTCCAAACTTCAGGACTTCTGCCACTGTTTTCAATGGGCAGTAAATTTGGCATCTGGACTGGGCTCCGTCAGAATGATTAAATATGGACTGAAATTGTACAGTTACCACTTCGTTTTGACTTGGACGAGCTATCTTTTTGACTAGGTTGTCTCAGTGTGATCATCCTTCAACTTTCTGCTGGTGATGATGATTAGGTTCCCATTTATATAAGCACTTTCAGTATTCAAATAGTTTCATAGCATCTCTGTAAGGTAGGTCAGTATTATTATCCCCATATTGCAGTTGGATGGGAGAACAGAGAAGGCCGAGCCTGAGAGCATGTTCTTGCCTAAGTCCACAACCAAAAGATCTGAACAAGGGCCTTCCTGGTCCATGGCTCAGTCCTGAATCTAGAATGTTCCACCTGTTCTCAACTATATGGCAGTTTGAATGAAGGTTTTACTATATGATTAAAAAGGATATGGAAGAGAGAAATGCCCATTAATCTCATTATAACCTGTACGTGGTTTTGATTAGTTCATCAAACAACTAATAAAACAAAAACATTTTAGAAAATACTTTAAGAGTAAATGCTGATTTTTAAAAAACCTTGTTTTCCCCCAAAATAAGTTCCTATATCAATAATTGATTTGTTTACGGCATTTCCTAATTCTTAATACTGTGCAACTTCTATGACAATGGCAAGCAGAAGCATGAACAGAGAAGGCTGTTATTTATCAGCCTCAGCTCAATGCGCCATGTAATCAAATCTTTTGTGAAAGCATCCTGCCACATAATCAGATCTCGTGAATTGTCAAAGGCAATTTTATAAATATATATATTCATTTAGAATCTCCATAAGCTTGTTGGGGCATGGGGTAAGTAAAAATGTCTTTCATTTTTTTAACTGTTTGAAAGATATTTATGCAGCAATGCTATTTTGTGCTCCTACCATTTCTTTTATTCTCACACCTACAGAACTTTCATTTGTATCGAGCCCAGTATATCAGGGGTTGGAGTGGATAGATTGCATCATGTAGGTTGTCTGTTTATGAAGTGGATGATTATTGTCAGAAAATTCAAAACGTATTTTAAACCACAATAAAATCAGTATTGTCGTTGCTTCACATTAGTTGGTTAGGAAAACATTGTAAATGTACAAATAAAAAACACCCTCAGATGAGTTGCTTATGCTCCTCTGCTCTGTGTTCTTTGGACTGTGGCTTCATGCTCTTTGAGCCTGACAGACTGTTGAACACCTTCAGAATTTTTATATAAGGAATGACTGGAAGGGATATATATATATATGTATTGATTAGAATGACTAAGTCCAAAATCAATTCTCAACCACCCTGAAGAGCATGGCTGACTCACCACTAATAGGAAAAAAATAGGACTGCACAAATGTTCTTAGCTAGCAAAAAAATTCTCCATGTTCTCCAAGTAACCAAAATAGAAGATAAGCCAAACTGCTCGAAAATGTAGACATTTCCCATAGAAAATATACAGGGAGAATTCTAAAAACACTTTTCAAGTGTATACACTTCAGTTGCTTGTGTTGCTGTATCAATCAATACATGAGTATGTGTGATTTTATATGTGGCAATTGGTAAGGGACAGGGCCACAGTACCACCATGAGGAGAATCCACTCCTGTGGATTCTTGTGTATGACATTGGTTTCATCTGCCACCATTTGTTACCCAAAGAGGCAGTTTCCTTATTAGTCAGGGGAATGAGCTTTAAGGAAACAGAGCGAGAAGGGGTAACTGGGATTCTCCACCTATATATACCAGGATCTTTCCCTTAAGGGAACTCTCAAAATAAATGAGGCAGATGTTCAACCAGAAAGAATAAAGCAAAATACACACAACAAACACACATAGAAGAGCTAAGCAGGGCTCATTTCGTAGCAGGAGCTCCTCTGCATATTAGGCCACACACCCTTGATGTAGCCAATCCTCCAAAGCTTACAATAGCCCCTGTAAGAAGAGCTCTGTAAGCTCTTGGAGGATTGGCTACATTAGCGGGGTGTGGCCTAATATGCAAAGGAGCTCCTGCTATGAAATGAGCCCTGGAGCTAAGAGAAACACTGGGAGGAGAGGGGAGAGAGATCTTTGGGAAAGGTGATAATGACCAGCTTCGAGAAAAAGTCCATGGAAGCAGCAAAACAAAGACGGATCCCCGCAGCCGCCAAAGGCCGGCGGGGGGGAGGGGGACAAAGTTGCCTCCTTGTAAGGAGGATTGATCAGACTAGCTGCATTTGCAGCCTGGTTTTGCTGGGGGGCGGGGCTAGCATGCTGAAGGACAGCCCCGGCCCCAGCAGCCTCATTCGTGCCTTGTTCTTGACAGAGAAGGAGCACGAGGCTTTTTTCCCTTGCTCCCTGGCTTTTGGCCTAGAGCCGGCAGAAACTCAAAGGGTATTTTCCCCCACCCCAAAATCAGCCTCCCTTCCCTCCTTTCTTGGAGACTGTGGCTCAGCTGGGCCTGGGATTGGCAGAAGTTTAGTAAATAGTTGTTGCTGCTTGGTAAGCAGCTATCAGCAACCCTGGTGGGAAAGGGGCTTGTTTGGATCATAAATGCCGCCTTGCGGCCTGGGATGAGGGGAACAGGCTGCCTTTTTAAGTGCCATTGAAGGATACTCAGCACTGACCTTGTGACTATGTGAGGGATCATCAAGGCATGTTCCAAGGCTGGGGTTCGAGCCGCTTATAGCGGGCTATGACCCAGGGGCCAGGTGCGTTGCCCATACTATGGCAAGGGTGGAATTAATGGTAACCCCAGGCCTTGGCCATGCTGCTTGTTAGGTTAAGCCCTTGCCATGTTTTTGTTAATAAATAAAGTGGCCATTAATCCCATATTTGTTTTCTGACTCTTCTGTCTATGGGGGCAAGGACGGATCCCCACAGCTGCCAAAGGCTGGCTGGGGGGGGGGACGAAGTTGCCTACTTGTAAGGGGCCTGATCAGACTGGCTGCATTTGCAGCCTGGTTTTGCTGGGGGGCGGGGCTAGCATGCTGAAGGACAGCCCCGGCCCCAGCAGCCTCATTCGTGCCTTGTGCTTGACCCACCCTCCCACCGTGTAGGCAATGCAGGCTTTTGGCTGGTCATCCCATTTCTTAGGGAGGCCAGGTTGGAATTTTTTACCTCTGCTCTGATTGGCCTCGAGACAGGGGAGTTTTTCACCTACCCTGAATTGCTAGCAGCGGATTGAGGAATTGGTGGGGGTGGCGTCTGCATTAATTTGTCACTTTATGGTTTGGCGGAAGTGTAGTAAATAGTTGTTGCGGCTTGGTAAGCACCTATCAGCAACCCTGGTGGGAAAGGGGACTGTTTGTATCATAACTGCCGCCTTGCAGCCTGGGATGAGGGGAACAGGCTGCCTTTTGGAGTGCTGTTGAGAGATACTCAGCACTGACCTTGTGGCTGTGTGTGAGGGATCATCAAAGCATGTTCCAAGGCTGGGCTGCCTGGGGTTCGAGCCGCTTATAGCGGGCTATGACCCGGGGGCCAGGGGCCCATATTAGGGCAAGGGTGGGGTTAATGGTAACCCCAGGCCTTGGCCATGCCACTTGTTAGGTTAAGCCCTTGCCATGTTTTTGTTAATAAATAAAGTGGCTGTTAATCCCATGTTTGTTGTCTGACTCTTTCTTCCGTCTATGGGGGTGACCAGTGTTTTATGAAGTGAAGAGAGCCCAGCAAAGTGGGGTTTATGTGGAGGATCAAAGGCACACAGAAGCAGAGTGGTTCTGATACAGGGCAAAATGTGTCATCTAGGTATGACACATTTGCCGGAAAAAACAATAACTTAATGAGCTTTTCTGAATAGGACAATGATTAGTGAGAGGTTTGATGACCCTAGAAGTACTTGGCAGGAAGGGCTAATGGCTTAAGTGAATATAATTAAATGTTTCTTAACTGTCACTTAATTAGGGTAAGTGGAAGCAGAGGAAGTGAGGTTGGACTGGATGGGATTAGTCCAAGGGTGAGTCAATAGGTTTTGGGAGACCCATTGTCCTAAATTATTCATCTCTCTGAAGCATGGAGGGGACAGTAGATAGTCCACTGCTTACTCACCTTCCAAAATACTTGCCTAGGCTTGTTCCTGACTGGCATCCATTTTGTTTCATTTTGGCCCAGGCAGTGTCATATACTTAAGATTTTTGAGATGATATTTTAAGAAGGGTGTTTCTGCCTCTCTGAGCTATAAACTGCCCCTCTGCTAGAGGAGGGGTCTGACTGCGAACACCATTTATCCTTAAGTTTAAAACATACTTTTTATGTGTAACTTAATAGCTTGGTTAGGTTAGACAAACACTGGCATCAAGAAGAACAGGAACTAAATATTAAAATGTTTCAGTTATGTTGGTTGTCTTTTATGTCTCCATTTTCATTGTTCACAATAGTGGTACAGTCAAAAAGTAGTAAGCACAACTATAGGTTAGTCAACACAGAGGCATCCATTGAATTTCTTAGACCAAGACCTCAGGGCTAACATGGCTTCAAAGAATTAACACAGGAACCCACTTGGGAATGCCATGATGCTTAAGCCAGGAAGTTCATGACTTGGGAGAATGGATGTGGTAAGGCTCCATCAAACATCACTAAATTCTTGTCAGGGAGGAGCCTGAACATGACTCACATGGACTCACAGCCACGGTGGACTTGCCCTGAGGCCTGACTCTTCAACATCCCAGTAGTTACCTGTACTTTAGCTCAGTATTGGCTGGTTAACAGTTGCTCTGCCCATTGTAGATCCTTGTTACTACAATAAATAGAGTTGTGGCTCTTTATTGCTCCAATTATTTGTGTTGGCTTTCTTTATTTTATGTGTGCCTGCAATGCTGTTTTTAATTTAAAATTATAATTTAAAATCACATTGTATGAAGTACAGAATCATCATCAACAATTTTTAATGGCAAGCAATTAAAAGATAAAAGCAATTATCTAAAGAACTATATAAATTATAAACCTTAGACAAAAAATCCAAACTAAACAAAACAGTTTCAGCATAATTTAGCAAAAAGAAAAAAAAATCAGCTTCAGTTCAAAACTATGTAGTTTGACAAAATGCCCGTGGGAATAAAACAGTCTCATTGCTTTTCTGACGGTGAGAAGCAGTACAGCTCAATTCATCATGACTCAGGAAGTTTCAGAGTTTAGGTGGTGCCACTGACAACACATGACCAATGGCTGAACTTGTGTTATTTGTGGAACAAAGAGCTGGACATCTCCTGAGGTAGGCATCATATGGGTAGGTCTATGTTGGATAACCAAATTCTTAAAGAAGCTTGGCCCTAAATTGTGTGGGGATTTAAAGGGCAAACCCAGCCCTTTGAAGAAAGCCTGAAAATAAACGAAGCAGCTAACATTTGTCAGCAGTAAAAAAAACAAAAAAACAACAACATTCTGAATCAGCTTCAGGTCTCTGGAGTTCAGAAGCCAGGTTTTTTTTTTTTCTCCCAGAGATAATAATAGTCCTTTAAAATTCAAAGGGCATATGTGCCACCAAGCAGCTATTTGCAGGAGCATACTTCCTTTCTCTCCACCTCCCTCCCTTCCTCTCCACTCCAGCTGCCTCTGGAAGCAGAAATGGGGGGGGGGGGGTGCCAAAAATAAGGGTCTAGGGGGTATAGGAAAAGCCAGGAAAGTCCAAAAAGTGGGATGATGAAGGTCTGCTCTTACCAGCAAGTTACGCCTCCCTTCCCCCACAGTCTTGATGTTATCAGAGCTGTTTTGGAAGAAATCCAGATGAGCCCACCTGTTGAAGCCCTTCCTTAGAAGGGGAGAGGGGTTGAAGGTGCCTCCTTCCAACGTTTATGGCAAAATGTCCTCAGTGGGGTAGAGACGAAGCACAGAGTGCTTCTAGCAAGCAACCATGTGCACTGGAAACTCCCATTTCCAGCTATTGATGTTAGAACAAATGAGCAACAGGAGATGAATATCACACCTTGGCTTTCCTAGGAAATTCTTAGGTATTTTCTTTGACTAGTCTTGAAGGGGGGGGGGGGGAAATACTTTACTACATTGGCCTGAGCCATCATGGTGACTATAGAGGCCTGAATCCTAACTCTTTCTTCCATCTCTGCAGCACTGCCTTTCATTGGGAAGACATCATTTCATTGCAGAGAATGTTCCTCCAGCTCTAGTTGCTTTCTGATCATTGCAAGATGCTGGTTTAGTGTGAGCAAACCCCTCAAAAAACATAGCACTCTACAACAGAGCACTGCCTCTGAAATAGAATATAGATTTAGGTGGGTAGCCATGCTGGTTTGAAGTTGCAGAAAAAAAAATGAGTCCAGTGGCACCTTTAAGAACAATAAAGTTTTATTCAAGGTATAAGCTTTCATGTGTATGCACACGTCTTCAGTTGCATTGAAATGGAATTTACCAGTCCAAAGCATATAGGTAGAGGGTGAGCAGCAAATTAGCATAAAACATAATGCAGTTGTCTGACAGACACAAGGAGCTAACTGGAATAACAAGCTTAGTTTATATGGTCTCCATTTGTGTGGGTTTAATTCCAAGGAAAAACACAGTGAAGGCAATAAATATATTAAGATCAGAGATCTTAAATCTCCAGGAATTTCCCAACCTGGAGCTGGCAGGCCTAAGGTGAATTGCTCTGCAGATGGGAGATCCATTGTGATTCCCAGAGCACTGCCACTGCTGATGTAGGGGGAGAGGAAATAGGCAGGAGGCTGAGAGAGTGCTGGGGGCAGAAAGGGTGATGGAGTGAGGGGCAGAAAGAGAGAAAAAGAGTGATGAGTTGGGGAGGCAGAAAAACAAAGAGAATGATGACGGGTCAGAAAGAGAGAGGAAGTAACATACATGGAGGAGAGAGAGAGAGTAAGGAAGAGGGGAGAAGGGAGAAAGGCAGGGGGAGAAGGGAGGAAGCAAAGGTGTGAGGAATGGGATAACCATCCTGCAAGTTTCTTGCAGGTCTCCACTTGTCTATATACTAATAGCCAAGTTGCCCCCTCCATGTGGATATCTAAATCCATATGGAGGGGGCACTTGGGTGGCAGGGAGATTTTCTTGCACACTTGGGGGACTCCCCAGGTACGCAGAAAAATCTTAAAAGTAAAAAAAAAAAACCTTTGAGGGGGATATTTAAATCTTCCCAAAAGTTAAAGAGCATTCCCTGTGCATGTGCCAGTGCCAGGGGGAGGAGGGAGAAGCCTTGGCAGGGCTTACCTCTGCCACTGGGGGAGGCTTGGTGGGGCTCGCTGCCGCTGCTGCTGAGAATGGGGGGTGAGAGAGGGCTTGGCGGGGCTCACTGCCATCACTGGGGAGGGGGAGAGAAGGCTTGGTGGGACCCGCCACTGCTGGGGGAGAGAGAAGGTTTGGCATGCAAAGGGAATGCTCTAGGAACTGCAGTGGCCCGACAGCTCAGAACCGCACGGGCCTTGCCTTTGCGGGTTGGGGGAGATTGGTGGGCCCAGGGCTCACTGTTGTTGCCCAGGGGTAGGGAGGAAGGCTTATCTGTGGCTGCTTCTCCACTGGAGCTCCTTCTCTCCCCCACCTGTGAGTACCATGGGTCCCACCTCTTGTCTATATACTAAGAGCTAAGTTGCCCCCTCCATACGGATTTCTAAATCTGAACAGATAGAGCACTTGGGGGGGGGGGGCAGAGAGATTTTTCTGCACACTTGGGGGACTCCCCAGATGTGCAGAAAAATCTAAAAAGTTAAAAAAAACTATACAGGAATATTTAAATCCCCCCAAAAGTAAAAGCATTCCCTGTGCATGCATAGGAAACACTCTGGCCATTGGAGGGGAGGCTTGGTGGGCCTGGCAGCTGTGAGCCACTCAGGCCTCGACATCACTGGTGCAGGGGGGAGGAGGGAGAAGGCTTGGCGGGGCTCACTGCTTCCATTGCCGCTGGGGAGGGGACAGGAAAAGGCTTGGGGGGCCGGCAGCTGTGAGCCGCTCAGGCCTCACCAGTGCCAGGGGGAGGAGGGAGAAGGTTTGGCGGGGCTCACCACTGCTGCTGGGGAGGGGGTGGGAGAAGGTTTGGTGGAGCTCGCCACTGCCACTGGGGGGAGGCTTGGTGGGGCTCGCTGCTGCTGCTGCTGAGGAGGGGGCGGTGAGAGAAGGCTTGGCAGGGCTTACCGCTGCCCCTGGGGAGGGGGGAGAGAAGGCTTGGTGGGACCCGCTGCCACTGGGGGAGGAGAAAAGGCTTGGCAGGCCTCACCACCACCGCTGGGAGGGGGTGGGAGAAGGATTGGGATACTCCCCCCCTCACGAGTATCGCGGGTCCCCCTTCTTGTTACATTCTATTATTCATTGCATTACATTCCAATCTACTATGTATAGCTCTTCTGGGGGACTGTTGGGGAAACAGATGTAAGGACCAAATATGTAGTGAGAGAAAAAAAACCAATATGCTTCTTAAGTCTTGGGACTTCCATGGTTCTGCGTGTTGCAATAACTTGTAATTCTGCAGTTTCCATTCTGTTTCTGAAGTTCCTTTGTAATAAAACACTTCTTTGAATGTCCTGGATGGTTGAAGTGTTCTCCTACAGGTTTCTCAGTCTTATGATTTTGGATGTCAAATTTGTTCTAGTTATCCTTTGGCATAGGGTTTGAACTACATAGGGGCTGCAGTGGCTCAAGTGGTTAAGACACTGAACTGCAGACTGGAAGGTCAGTAGTTCAGCAGTTCAAGACCCAAGTTTTGTGTGACGGAGTGAGCTCCCGTCTCTGGTCTCAGCTCCTGCCAACCTAGCAGTTTGAAAACAAGAAATTGCAAATAGATAAATAGGTACCGCTTTGGTGGGAAGATTACAGCGTTCCATGTGCCTTGGCGTCTAGTCATGCTGGCCACATGGCCACGGAAACATCTTTGGATAGTGCTGGCTCTTCGGCTTGGAAATGGAGATGAGCACTGCATCCCTAGAGTCGGATTCAACTGGCTTTCGAGGAAGGGAAACCGTTACCTTGAACTACTTGCCCTATGTAGGGAACTGAAAGGCACTGTTGACACTTAATTGCATATAAAATGTCGGAAGATGAGCAAGTGAATAAGGCTGAGATGGTGTAGTTGACAATTTTAGGTCCAGTGATTGTGTTATCTGGGTGTATGTGGCAGTGAATCTGAGTTTATTGCAAGCTCCAGTACCAGTGCCCCTGTTCAAGTTAGATTTTGTATTATTGTAGGTGATGAGAGCCAGTTGAGAGCCAGTTTGGTGTAGTGGTTAAGTGTGCGGACTCTAATCTGGGAGAACCGGGTTTGATTCCCCACTCCTCCCCTTGCACCTGCTGGATGACCTTGGGCAAGCCATAGCTCTGTACCAGCTGTTCTCTCAAAGACAGTTGTCTCAGAGCTCTCTCAGCCCCACCTACCTCACAGGGTGTCTGTTGTGGGGAGGGAAAGGAGTTTGTAAGCCGCTCTGAGACTCCAAGTGAGTGAAGGGCGAGATATAAATCCAATCTCTTCTTCTTCTGATGACTTGTTTAAGATTGGGGGGGGGGTTGTCTGTGTGCAAGAAAAGGTCTGCTCCCCAGTACTTGTGAAAGAGAACTGTCATTATTCAATAGAGATTTTAAATTGTTGATGATGCATTGAACTGTTTTAAGCTGAGAGCTGTATGTGACTACTAGTACAGTTTGGTGCACAGTTTAGTCTACTAGTACAGACTACTACAGTTTGGTGTAGTGGTTAGGAGTGTGGAATCTAATCTGGGAGAACCAGGTTTAATTCCCCACTCCTCCACATGCAGCTGCTGGGTGACCTTGGCCAAGCCACAGTTCTCTCAGAACTGTTCTCTCAAGAGCAGTTCTCAAAGAGCTCTCTCAGCCCCACCTACCTCACAGGGTATTTGTTGTGGGGAGAGGAAGGGAAGGAGATTGTAAGCCACTCTGAGACTCGGAGTGAATGGTGGGATATAAAACCAACCCTCCTCCTCTTGTTCTGTTATTGTCTCTTTTGGGCCTGTCTTGTAACAGGCTTTCTCTGGATATCAATCAGGCTTTGTTAATCTGTTTCTTGACTTCATCAGTTGGATATTTTAGTTTCAAAATGTTTTGTTGTAGATCCTTCAGGTGAGAATCTCACTCTGTAGGGTTGGAACAGATGCAGTTGTAGCATAGAGCCTGGCTGTAGACAACACATTGTTTGGTATGTTTAGGATGGTAGTTGGATTGATGTAAATATATTTGTTGATCAGTAGGTTTCTGGTGTAAAGTGGTGTCTATGCATCCATTGTGTATTCGTACAGTGGTGTCTTGAAAATGTATTTCTTGCATAGATTGGTTCATTGTCCATTTTTTGTTCTGAAATAAAAGAGAGGAGAGAAGAGATTGGATTTATACCCTGCCCTTCACTACCCAAGGGAGTCTCAAAGCAGCTTACAAACTCCTTTCCCTTCCCTTCCCCACAACAGACACCCTATGAGATAGGTGGGGCTGAAAAAACTGTGCCAAACTATGACTTGCCCAAGGTCATCCAGCAGGTACAAGTGGAGGAGTGGGGAATCAAATCCAGTTCTCCCAGATTAGAGTCCACACACTTAACCACTACACCAAACTGCCACTCACAGTGTTGTGAAAACAAAAGCTCTTACTTCCACTCCCCCTCCCCACATGCCGTGGTAAATGTAGAGCAACATTTTCCTTAGCTTCCATTACAAGAAAAGAGAGTGTTCCAGAGTAGGGAAAAATGTGTTCATAGGCCCTAAAAGATTAATAAGGCATTGGTTTGTGGATTGTACCCCACATCATAATTTAAGTGAAGCCCAAAGAAAAGTTTTCTACAGTCTGCAAAGATTTTGAAATTGTCCAGTGATAATTTCAACAAAAAATTTCAACAATTGTCCAGTGATAATTTGACAAAAGCTTCAATTACAAAAAAGAAACCCAAATCCCAGTCCTCTATATCATGGATATTGCTGTTAAGCTTTTCTTTTGGACCAAATCTTAAAAGCAGAAATATTTGTCAAGGTAAGTTGATCACAGCAAATTGGCAAATTGGGCTGAGTAATCAAACCACATCTGACTAGCTCTCAGTTGTCAATGACTTTATAAACATGTTATCCATCCTACAAGGCATGCCATGTTTGATAAATTGTTAGTCTTACATATTGACCTTTTGGGAATCAATAAATTTGGAGACCTACAAAAAAGTGCTCAGTGGTTTCACCTTTAACTGAGGAGGCCTGCCTGAATGTTATAAATAAGTGCTTCCTTTGTCTTTGGGAAATGAAACTGAAGAAAGGTGGTGAGTTTGTGGGGATATCTAATAGTAACAATGTACTTCAGAGTTGCCTCATTCTTGCATGTGTGTGTGGTTTTTTTAAAATAATCCCCTAATATCCATACGCATAAGTTACTGTGCTGTTTAAGTTTGATTGTGACAGATGTCGGAGAAGAAGGACTGAGATGATACAGAGAAAGCAAGGGCAGGAGAAACTATAAGTAAATCAATATTAATTATAAACAAACAAGAGCTACTTCAGTAGCTGAGATGATACAATCATCTCATGAAACCGTGGTATGCCAATTTCACGTGGTGAATCATCTGTTTAAAAGTGCCCCAGTGTATATGCTCCAAACAAAACTTAACATCTCAGTCAGAAGATCAAGTTTGTCTGTTTGTTTTCCTCCAAGTCTTCTTTTCTCTCTCCAGGATTAAGCCTGACTATGTGCAAGTTTACGATTAGGACTTTTTGAATGAAACCATGTCAAGTCTGCTAGGAAGTAGGTGTATCCCTTTTAAAGTCAGTATGTGTTAGAGTTAGCTGTACTTTCAAATATCTGTTACTCAGCTGTTTGTAACTTTCCCTCTGAAAATTAGCAAGATTATACAAAATGTGGATGTTCTATTCCAAACATCAGACAGATTGTACAAATTATTTTTGATTTTTATGACATCAGTTTTCAGCCATTATAATGGTACCATCAGGGAACTCTGGCAACTTTTAAACAAATAGTCATTCCTATGTCTGTGTATTGATTCACTGTAACAATTAAGAGGTCCCAATTACATTCTTGTTTCTCTCTAACCCATACTGTTTTTTAACTTATTAGTTTTTATCAAATTACTAAAATATAGAAAAAGCTAGACCCCATTTGAATGGCTGCAAAAATCTATCATAGATGCATAAAATTTTGCAGCTAAAAAAGTGATAGGTCCACCATTATCTTCTAATAAAAGAGGCAATGTCTCCATATGATTTATATTTTGGAGCAAAGGAAGAATAAAAAGATTTCTAGGCTCAAAAAAATGATTGCATCCAAAGGTCACATGATACAGGGTGTCTACACTACCTGTACCACAGTCACATACTCTATCAGAGTATGGTATCTTAAGATACCTCCCTTGCAAAACTCTAGATCAGGGGTGTCAAACATGCGACCCAGGGGCCAGATCAGGCCCTTAGAGAGCCCCAATGTGGCCCCCAAGGCTTTGGCTGCTTCCTACTTCCTTTTCCAGTTCTTTTGCTACTGCCACATCACAGCTTGCTTTGTCAGTCTCTCTCAGTTGCACAGCAGAGATAGACAGGCAAACTTCTCTCATATGATTGAGAGTGTCTGGTAAAGAACTGGCTGTATCCTTCATAAAGTTTGTATCTCCACTACCTGGCATTACATTTTATGACACACATGACCTGGCCCAACAAGGTCTCATTTATGTCGGATCCGGCCCTCATAACAAATGAGTTCAACACCCCTGTTTTAGATGGTAGGACATTAAGACTTGCCAACATAAAGGCATGCCTATAGTGAGGAATAGTCATATATGATCAGTAATCAAGAAGCTGTCCAAACGGAAGAATACCAATAAATTGAGTAGAACAAACATGTTGTGCTCTACAGATTATACTGCTATAATCGTACTTAAATAAAAATTTCTTGATCTTTTTTATGGCTTCCTGTCTGGTAACTGAATAAAGGGAGTCCAAGGAAAGATTAATAAACTTTAGTCATTGCTTGACAAGTTTCTCCCAGTGGGAAACATAAGAATCCTCTCTGACTAAGCCAAGGGAGCCGTCTTGACTGTCGGAGTTAAGGGAGTTTGACTTTAAGGGAGAAAAGCCTTCAACCAGGCCTGAGCTTCAAGAGATGGTTGTCCCAATTCAGCTGGGAAGACTATGCCCATTACATAATTTGGAATTCTGCAGATGGAACATAGGAATTTAAGAAGAATTGGATAGAGGGACTCTTCTATTTTGTTAATCCAGATATTAACCCCATATATGTGGCCACCTTGGCATTAAATAGTTTGATGGTGGCTGAGATATACTGAGCCCCAGATGAATACAAGAAATGACAGATAATCTTTTAACATGAGCAGCTCACAGTGACCAAGTTAATCTCAGGTCAAACCAGACACCTAAGTATTTTAAATAGGGGAACTCCTCACCATGAATTTTCCACTTGTGGTATACATGAGATATTTTCCCAAAAACAACAATCTTGAATTTTTGATAGTTAACTATCAGGCATTCTTCCAGACAGTAAGAGACAAAAGCCTCCATCAGAGAGGATAGTCCTGATGTTGTTCTTGATAGGAGAACTGCCTCATCAGCAAAAAGTAGAATAGAAAGTTTAACATTAGCAATGGGTGGAGAATAACAGCCCTGGGCAGAGACAGCAGAAATCATATTGTTGACATAGAAACTAAACAATATTTTCCCTGACACACTCCTTGCTGTAGGGAAATTATGTTGGAAAGTTGTCCTTTTAACAGATAGAGGACTTGTTCAGTGGTATTAGAATACAGAATCTCAATTAAAGTCAACCGTCTCTTGTTAATAGATGTTAGTTTTAGCTTGCTCCACAATCAGGCATGGGGTCTAGTATCAAAAGCCACCTTCAAATCTATGTAGTAGCAAGGAGCCCCAAGTCTTGGTTGTATATTATTGATTAAAAACTGTAATGTCAGAAGATGATCATATGTACTAGCCCCTCACCTAAGTCCAGTCTGTTCCCTTCCCAAGAGTCATCTTGGTGTAGTGGCCAAGGGTGGCAGACTCTAATCTGGAGAACTGGGTTCAGTTCCCCACTCCTCCACATGAAGACAGCTGGGTGACCTTGGGTCACTCACAGTTCTCTCAGAGCTGTTCTCTCAGCAGTTCTCTCAGAACTTTCTCAGCTCCACCTCCCTCCCTTTGTAAGCGCTCCAAGACTCATTTGGGTAGTGAAGACTGGGGTATAAAACCAACTCTTCTTCTTCTCCTTCTTCTGCTTTTGCTTCTGCTTCTTCCTCCATCTCCAGCCAGTCCATGAGTCAGACCGATTTCGCACAGGCGCTGCCCCAGCGTTCTTCCTCTGTTTGCCCCGGTGCTGTGCTTGAATTTCACACTATTTGCCACGGGGCACATTTTGACCTGCGGCTCCGCCCAATATTCCCTGCAGCTTCAGTGATCCTCAAAAAACAGGATCACTGAAGCCACGGGGAAGATCGGGCAGAGCCATAGGTCAAAATGCACCCTGCGGCAAATAGTGTGAAATTCAAGCACAGCACCGGGGCAAACGGAAGAATGCCGGGGCAGCGCTAGTGGGAAATCAGTCTCAGTAATAGAGTATAAAGCTTAATGGCCACTGATAAAAGGCTGATTGGCCTGTCGTTGGATGGGTCTGCTTCGTCTCAATTCTTACCACTGGTATTATGATAGTATGTCTTCAAACGAGTGGCATAACTCCTGTCACATTTATCTGATATTTATTGCTAGTATATCCTTTCACCATGAGATATTGGCTTTGAAGAGTTCTGGGGGAATTAAATCTGAACTTGGGGCTTTCCCATTCTTCATTTGAGAAATCAGAATACTAATTTCAGCTGGTTGAACAGGGGGCCAGTTACTCTGATAATCATAGTTACCACAAGAACTAGCAAAGATTTAGCAAGTATTCCTTCCAGGTATGTGGGGAAATATCTTCACTTAAAACAAGTTAAGATGTAACTCAGTTTCCATCAGTGCTTCATCAGTGGTTGAGATCTTTGCATTCTGGAACTGTGTCTTGAAGAAAATAAAAGCTATCACCATTTGAATGTAATTGGGGGGGGGGAGTATCACAGTTAATTTTGGGCTAAAATGTGGATATTGTAGAAGATTCTTGCCACAACATCCTCTCAATACCTATTCAACTACAAAATATTTAACTGTATTATTTGAATCTTTTCCTTCAGGACATGTAAGTATAATTTGATTAAGGATTTTTAAAAGAAAAGGTTAATTTAAGTAATACTTTTGACCTGCTATCCAGTTGCCATCTATAAATTATTAACCTCACGATACCGTTCTGGGTTATAATTTTGCTTATTGAAGATAGCACAGGGGGCCCCAAAATTGCATATAATTTCAATCAGTGGTGATTGCTTGGTACACTACAGGGTTTGTAATTGAGTTTTAAGACAAAGGGCAAGCAGCATGATCCACCTAAACCCAGTAAGAAGTTCTTAAAATAATAGCACTTACAGCCCAGTATAAATGAGCTCCTGAATGAAGGCAACAGCTGCCACATTCAGGAAAAAAGGTCACATTTCTGCTGTAAATGGACAGCTTGTCCTTTGGTATAGGTGGGTGGTCTCTTCTGATTGTAAATAGTATTGCACCAGAGGGCATCAGCTTCTTCAGGACAGAAATGGAGGGCCAGCTGGGGTCTTGGCGAGAGTCTTTTCTCCTACTTTGAAATGTCTTTGTCGGTTTTGGAGTAAGTAACAATAATGCAACAGGCATATTCCATGTACAAAAATGGTCAGGTTGGTGGTATCTGCAGTTACCATTCCTAAAAATAAGCTATAAGCTTAGCTACTACGGAGCACATTACCATTATAATTAGTTACCATTACATGCAGCAATTATTTTTGCTTTCTGTGGCTACCAGGTTTAATCCTAAAGAGGCACAATTTTGATAAGAGGAGTGCATACATTAGGTGCATTTCTACTCTGTGTAAACATGTGAAAGAGGAAGATCTGTACTGGGGATGGGCATGAACTGGATCATGAAAAAGTTTATGATAAATTTTAGTTGGTTTGTGGTTCATGTACTGAAGTTTGTGGCAGCTCTGCTGCTATCTACTTTCATGAAGTTTTAGTGCTGTTTGTGGTGGTTTGTGGTGGTTCATGAACAGAGATAGACAGACGCCAATCAATTAAATTGTTTGCAAAACTGCAAGGCAACAGGGGGAGGAATTCTCCAGCCTTGGAAACACCAGTAGGAGCCCTTCAAACTTCAACAGGCACTGCCAGCTGCCATTCACAGAGTTCCCATTTTGCTGTATGGGCTCAGAAGGCTATATGTGGGTTAGCTCTGCTCCCACCCTCTTCTTTATTGACTGGTTAATCAAGAGAGAAAGATGGAGCTAGCAGAGCAGAGTCATTGCTTTGCTTCCTGCTTGTGATCTGCTCTCTCCTGCTGGGTTTTGGGTGTGGAGTCAAGTGGAGTCAGGGCTCTGAGCCACAATCTCTGTGCTCATGCTAAGCACTGGAGCTTAGCCACTGCGTGCCTCCTCAGAGGACCCACATTTATGTACCCCTCACCCCTTCTGCCTGTGATCTGCTCTCTGCTGTTGGGGTTTGGGTGTGGAATGGACTCAAGGCTTTGAGACACCACATCTGCATACATCATTGCACCATTTGGGATTTGGTTGTCAAGGTTGGATTCGGGACTTCAAGCCATCAAGTCTTCATAAGATGTTGCACCATTTGGGGTTTGGGTGTCAGGGCTGGACTTAGGGCTTCGAGCCACCACATCTACATATGTCACTGTATGATAGTTTGGGTCTCAGGTGGACTCAGGGCTTCAAACCACCATGTCTTCATTCATCTCAGGGCTTTGAGCCACCCCATCTACATGTGTCATTGCACTCTTTCAGGTTTGGGTCTCAGGTGATTTCAGGACGTTGAGCCACAATGTCTACATACATCTCAGGGCTTCAAGCCACCAAATCTACATGTGTCATTGCATGATGGTTTGGGTTTGGGTCTCAAGTGGTCTTGGGGCACATTGCACTGGTTCTGCTGGGCTGGCAAAAATGCTCCCATCTTCAGTTTCTACTGCAGAAATTCTCAGGGATTTTGATCTGCTGGGTTTATACTGCCCTTGCTCTTTTTTTGCAGATTTCCCCCCTCCTTTGGAAACAATTGAGAATGGTGGCACCTTCTTTGGGGGGCCATAACTCAAACCCATAAAGTTTGGTGTCTCTAGCACACCAGGGGGCCATTCTATACACTTTCAAATGTACTGAACCTATGCCTTTCATTTTCCCAGAAAGAACTTTTCTGGGGGCACCTTCTTGGGGGGGGGGGATAACTCAGACCTTATAAATCCAATCCTCACCAATTTGGAGGGCAGGAGGAGAGACATCTGGAAATTCCCTGTGAGTTTGGTGTCTCTAGCACATGGGGGGGGGAGTGTTCTACTGCATCAAGAACTTCTCAAACAGGTTTGGTTCATATGAAGTCTTTTTAGTTTGTGATGGTCTGTGGTTCAGTTCATGGATCTGCCACAAACAGAACCATATTTTCTCGGTTTGTACATAAGTTCATAGGTGTGTCCTGAGTGCTTGTATCTATTCATAATTGATAAATCAATTCAATAGTGTTTATCTAAGGAAGTTTGGTGTTACTGAGTAAAGTTTCAACCCAGCCAGATTTTCTGCTGGTGAAAGTGGAATGAGAAGGTTCCTTTGACCTCCAAAACAGGCTACACTGTACTTGCTTATACAAAAACCACGTGGGGCCGCAGCTGCACTAAGAAGGGAAATTGGAGAAGACTGAGTAAAAATGTTGGCTGGATCAAATTCTAAAAGTGCAATTCAGTCTACTCCCACTGAATCAATGATTTATACCGGAGTAAGTCTGCAAAAGGAATTGGACTATAACAGGGTCCTACCATTGCTATAAGAGAAAGTATGCCATAGTAAAATGATTACGGATATTAAAAAGCTCCAGTTATTTTCACAATATTCCTTTTCATTGCCCTGAGGGGTCATGAAATTAATTAAGAAATATCTTGTGGCTTCCTATCACTTACAGCAAAATATTGATTTAGCTAATTGAATGGCTTGTACTTTGTGAAAACGTCATCACTCAGCTTTCGTTTTTGGAATGCAGAAGTCATATTTTTTTCAGTATTATTATTACCAATTCTTGCCCTCTTTACCCTTCTGAGATTAGCAGCTGTTGAGTAATGTGGAAAGTAAGAAAGTGCTTTTGTTTTGTTTTTCAGTGTGGAGGTGACCCATTGCCTACATTAATCTTTACAGGAAAAATTCTGAATTCTTGAGGAAAGTAACCAATACATTCAGTTTTTCTCTCATCACTAGTTTTTACTGCAAATTATACAAGATTCAGAGCTTCCTTCTTTGTGCACTTTTTATAGGCTCTGTAAAATATCAGTCTGTCTGTCTGTTTGTCCATACACATGGGCGGCAACTACGGGGGGGCTCGAGGGCTCGAGCCCCCCTCCTGAAATTTCCCAGGGGGGCTCAGCCACCCTCGGCAAAATGGAGCGCCCGGTGGCCAGTCAGCCGGCCATCGCCGCCTCTCCTTCCCCCCCACCCCCGGCCTGCCCTCCTGCCTCCCTAGGGCGGGGGGGGAGAGGCGGTGCTCATCTGCGCCACCCCCAAGCGCGAGGCAGAGCGGGAGCCGGGGGCCCGCAAGGGCGATGCGCCGGCCGCCGGCGCCCGAGGTGAGCGGGGAGAGGGAGGGAGGGGGCGGGGAGCGTGGCGGGCAGGCACGGCCCGGGGGAGGGAAGCGGCGGCGGCGGCTCCCTGGGGCGGGGGGGAGAGCAGTGGGGACAAGGTCCCGAGCGCGCACGCACGAGAGAGCCCCCCCCCGGGGATTTAAAAAGTCTACACCCCTGTCCATACACCCATCCCATAAACAGGAAACATTGGCTGTGAGGCTGCAACCAAGTACAAGTGTAGCTGTAGGAAGAGAAACCTGTATTTTTTGTTAAGTACATATTGGTTCTGGGGTATTATGTATGTGCTGGATATGGTATAACCATCTGGACCTATGCTGGACCTAAGGGATATGCTTATAAAAGGCCTTCTGTCAAGGCAGCAAAGGAAAACAGGAAGGAACTGGGGGGGGGGGAATCCTCTCTGAAGTTCCTGCTCTGAGATTAAAATTCTGTTCACCTTATTCTATATTTACAAAGTCCTTGTGTATCATTACTATATAAGCATGAGTAACTTGCAGGGAAGAGTAACTGCTCCTGCTCCATCGGTGTGCTGCTTTCTTTCCCCTATTGCTGCCACCTCTCTTTTTCTTCTCCCAGGTCACCAACACCACCTCCACTTCTTCCTTCTGCCACTATGGCTTCCTTCTTCCAATTTCCACTGCCACTGTTCCCATGTGTTTACATGCAAACCAAAAGTGGCAACTGAGATGTTGTAATGCTACACTGTGAGATTTCCTTTCCATTTGAAGTTCTAGTGCCTGTGGAGATCACTGGAACAGGGGTTTTTTTAAGTCTTACTTTCTTTTCTTTTTTGGATTGTTCTGCAAACGTGGGGGGTTTCCTGCACATTTGTACAACAACCCCTCCTATTCCAGGTGGCTACGTTGAAGGGTTTTGTATCCATATAGAAAAAAGCCATGTTCAGGATTAGATATGACTGTGATGTTTAACCAACCAGAATATTTATATTTTAAAGAAGAATCCAATACCCTCAGTTGGCCATTTGACAGAACCCATATTAAAACACAGCAGGTGACAAACTAGACAAGTTGTAAGAAGATCCTTGCTCCTCTCTCTCCATGTAAAAAATAAAAGCAGCTGCATACCCCACACACATGCATATGCATAAAACTGGGACTGTGGCTGTGGTGATGGTGACCTGGAGTTAACCTTTCAATGTCTACTATTTTTCTGATGCAAATGTGAACATATATTGGTTTTGGGGTATTATGGTGCTAATGGTAGCTTGGGCAAGCAAGATAATTTTCATTGTGGAAGTGGTCTACGGTAAAAGTGTGGAGTCTGTCTTTCCACAGCACTCTGTGGATGCTTTAAACTGTTAAAAAATATAAGCAGGCCTATTCATGGATTGTAGGTCCCATTGGAGAAAGTAGGTCCCATTGGAATAGGTGCAATTTGTTTCTGGGCAGACATTTTTGGGTAGACTGGAAACTTACAAGTTTAAGTTCCAAGTTCATATAGGTTTAATATCCCACTGGCCATACACCATAAAAGAAACTTACAGTAGATTACCATAGCTACCAGTGATAACAGTCGTGAAACAGGTGATATTGTGTCCCAAGATAGACTGTGTTAATGCCTATGAGCACTCATCCAGGCTTCATTTACCTAGACAAAAGAACAGGGCCATAGCAGGAATTTTTCAGTTTGTGAGACAATTTTTTTTCTTGTGGGGCACCCATTATGCAATTCCCCCCCCCCCCTTGTGAGGCACACACACTTCAGCCAGAATAAACAATGCATCCTCCATTCCCAGTTTGCTAGCCCACAGACCTCTGAACCAAATGCAAAGCAAACACAAGGACTCCGTTCGCTCTCTCTCTGCCGCTTCTCTCACACACACCCCACCTCAACCCCTGATGAGTAAACTTCAGCCTACCAAGCAAGGAATCACCAGCAAGGCAATGGAGGGTGGCATGGGACTTACCTTGCCAGTGAGGAGAGAGAGATAGAGTGGCTGCAGAGTGGGTGAGAATCATGGCCAGGCAGGGTGGGCATGGAGGGAGGGGGGCTGGCCAGTGAGGTCACATGGTGCTGGGCACAGCATCGGAATGGAGGGAAGCACAGGGCTTGTCTTGCCAGTGATGAGACAGAGAGAGTGGCCATAGTAAGAGGACAGAATCACAGTGACCAGGTAGTGTGGGAATGGAGGGCAGGGGCAGGGCTGGCCAACGAGGTCATGCAGTGCTGGGCACAGCGTGGGAATGACATGGGGCTTGCTGGTAATGGGGGGGGGTACAAAAAGTAAAATAAAAATGGGAAGTTGGGGGGTCTTGGCAGTAAGTCAGGAGACCGGGCCTTGAGAGGCCCCATTGTGGCTATGGGCCCACAAATGAGCCACCTCTGTTATCAAAAAGCAAATCACTTGGGCTACCATTATTTATTTATATTTTATTAAAATGTTTATATTCCACCTTTTTTCTGTGGCTCAAGGCAGCTTACAATACATAATTAAAACATCAAACAGCAAAAAAACCCAGCCCCCCAACCAAATAAAGCCCAATACTCTCTGTGTTGCATGCTGCTTTTACTTCCTTTGGTCATCAGGTTTTTATGGTACCTTCTGCATAGATTTATGGCTGTTTTATGGCCGTTCAGGAGTGATTTTGCAGTCAGTACAGTATTGGCCCAGGGTATTTGAATGTGGTTATGAGCTGCACCTTTTCCTCAGTGTTGAGAAAATGTGGAGCAAATGCCAGATGCAGAACCAGCTCTAATTGTATGGGAGTACAAGAGAACAGAAATGAAGGACAGAGTGAAATTATGAAATGAAACAGGAAATTCCCTGACAATACATCTGGCTCCATAAAATAGGGGTATACTTTTTTTGCCCCATTTCCACTTGTTTCTCAACAGTATCATTTGTTTTAATTTCTTTCATTATAAACATTCTTTAAAAAAAAAAGATCCCATTTGTTTCAATGTGAAATAGGAAACAAATACAGTTAAACTGAAATTGTTCTGTTTTCCATCCAGTTTGGATGAATGTTTCAAGTTTCACTGAAAAGATCTTGCAAAATTTCTGACAAATTGTGTCAAGCATTCAAGATAGGAAGCTAAAAGTCTTGTTTACCAGATAGGCTGACATTTGACACCACTCAAAAGGCAGCAAACACTACAGAGCATGCCATGTATGCTGTTTGGCGTTCCAAATGAAGTGCAAAAATATACCCCCACTATTGCAGTAGCAGGAGCAAGAATGTGAAGAAGCTCCACCCTTTTGAAACCAGAGTTTAGCTTCATCCATCTCCATGTGATGGGTAAGAGGAAATGTCCAGATGGACATGTCACCTTCAGCAACCGCACAATTTTACCTCAGCACATTCACTGCTTATGAGACTTCTGACCCTTTTTAATAGCATCAGCTAACACTTTGAACTTTAGTACAACAATGACTTCTTTTAAATTATCTTAGTATTGTTTATCCCATTTATATATAGATATAAATATAGATTTAGCAAAACAGCTGTTGAAGACTGAATTTCATTTTCATTGAAGAACCCTGATTAGTATTCAAATAAATAAAATATAAATATAGCAATCATTTTTTTTCTAAATAAACAGTTCCCAAAATGAAAACAGAACTTTTGTTTTAGATTTTTCAATAAATGTTTGGATTATTCAACAGTAATGGGGTCATTTATGATTTCAAAGAAACACATATATCCACACACACGCACATTTATCCATACACATACTCACACACCACCTCAGTATATTTAACAAGGAAGCAGCTAGTTAAGTCATTTTGTGAATCATTTTGTGCTACTGAAATCAACCTATTATGTGGCTTTGCAATTTTATTGTGTGTAGATGTGCTGATGACTGTGTGTCAATCTTGGCTGATCTACAATCATAACAAATAAACATACATAGGCAAAAAGCACTTTTAGAGTTGTATTTTTATGTCAGATTTATGTTACTATCTATGATCTCTAACTAACAAAAGGAGTTAAGGCACAATTGGAACCCTAGTTTTTTTTAGAATTAGATCACACATTTTAGATCACACATATTGTATTTAGATCACACAGTTTAGTCACACATATTGTATTTCATGTATATGACAAAGCCTCACTATCAGAGACCATATATTTTGACTTTTATTCATTTTACTTCAATCCAACTGCAAATGTTTATGTGCAGTTAAATTTATCACGCGCACTGCCTGGGCCCTTCCTGTCAATCACCATTCGTGTTTGGAAGAGTCTGGGTAATATTAGGGTTTGTTTGATATTTGTTTGTTTTTGTTTTTGCTTTAGATCAGATGTCCCTTTCTTCATGTACATTTGACATCTTGATAGTTGCCATAGGGAAAGGAAGTCTTGTCAGAAAAATCTGTTAGACTGCAATTTGTTTTAGATGCAATCAAAGAACTCCCTCATGTACCCTGGTTTTTCATTTTTTTAATTTATATACAAACACTGGATTGTGAAAGCAGTCACTGCTGATGGACTGAGAGGCTGACAAGGCAGTCCCAAGCAAAGTAGCACCCTTCTAATTACCATTGACTTCAATGGATTTAGGACTGCACTGTGAGAATCTGGTGAGCATAACAATATGATTGCCATCTTTGTTTCTAGCAACTCTTTGTTACCTTTTACAGCTGCCTCTAAGCCAACGTTTCAAAAGATATTTAGACAATCTGTTTCTTTTGCTATATAAAATGCATCCAAATTATTTTCAGTTTTTAACAGATGAGGATTTTTGAAATATGTTTGAGAAGTTCTACTGGCCTTTTGGAGACTGTTTTTGGCTTCTCTCAAAATACAGCTGATATTTCAGCTGACTAGGGGCTTTCAAATGTGCTATGCTATTTCACTTTGGGTGAAATCTGAGGTGAATTCTAGATAATAAATATCTCAAGCCATGGAAATCCTGAAATCTAAGCATCTGACACCAATATCCTATCTGATGCCAACATTGCTGACATTGTTACACTAGCAATGAAATCCTAGGCTTTGTGATACCCTTCTTAAAACATTACAGCCAATGGGCTTAGAAGAGTGTTTAGAAGAATTGCCAGGTGCTCACTGGGAGTGGGGAAAATAATGCCCCTGTCCTCCATTGCCAACCTCCCTTTGGTGAGCAGTGGGAGTAAAGGAGGGGGGAAATGGACCTTATGCTCTGATGTCACTTCTGGGTCAAGACCCAAATGTGATGTCAACCCCCCCCCCGGACTTTCAGGTCTCAGATAGGAGTTTTTGGGGAGACAGTAAAACCATAAACTGGGAGACTTCCTAGAGCATCATGATGTCCTGGGGACTGGGGGGGTTGGGGAGGAAAGGGACCTCAGCAAGGTATAATGCCATAGAGGCATCTATTTTCACCAGGGGAACTGATCTCTGTAATCTGAAGATCACTTGTAATTCTGGTAGATTTCCAGGCCCCACTTGGAGATTGATAACCTTAACTCCTGGGGAATGTAGGCTCAGGCCTGACATCCCTAGTGTTTTCGACTGCACAGTCAGAAGGGCAATTAATGTTACTTCAGAATGGCACAAATAGTGAGGGAAATTTATGTTTAGTTACAAATGGGCTGCCCCACTTTACCAATGGATTCTGGCTGATCTTTGGAACCCCATCAGGCAAAAATACCCTGGTTAGAGCTGCATCAGTCACTGAGCGATAAAAATAAGGCCAAGTCCAGTGGTTCAAATAATGGGAACATATATATTTTATTACTCAAATAAAAATTCCTTATGCATTTCACCAACAGGGTTCTTCAGGGGAAGCTGTAATATAATATACAAATACTGAGTTCTCATAATTATATAGCAATGGTTATTTAGTTAAAAATAAATGGAAATTAAAAAAAAAAGTTTTTAAAAAACCAAATTGCAATTTGTACAATGTAATATCAACTAGATACAAAACCATTAAGTATAACCACTAGAGCTTATGCTTGCATGAAAGAAACCGAAGTGGAGAGAAAAAAAATCTCCCTATACATAAGAGAGATAAGATAAAGAGAGACTGTCCAGCAGTCAACAGGTTTTGGCTGATATTTAGATGTAAGTTACAAACCTGTTAGTCTTTCTCTGTTTTTTTCAGCAAAAATACAAAATCAGTAGCAATTACCAATATAAAGCCTCAGGTGGGTAGCCGTGTTGGTCTGAAACAGCGGAACAAAGTTTGAGTCCAGTGGCACCTTTAAGACCAATAAAGTTTTATACCCAAAGTTGGTCTTAAAGGTGCAACTGGACTCAAACTTTATTCCAATGGAAAGCTCATTATGTATACATTAGCATTTAGTTGACACAATGTCTCTCTATTTTACATAAACTGATGTAATTCCTGGGACAAATGCAACCCTTTAGCAATCAGGGTCTGGAGTCTCATAATCCATTTTGCTCCTTTTTTTTCCAGCAGTAGATACCACAACCCCACACTCACGCAAGTATGCACCAAAATCCCTTTCAATGAAACCAATCCAACTTCAGCCCACACACACACATACACAAACCCCAAATTGTACCCAAACACAGTCCCCAGACATACAACACTCCACAACTCTGCTTATCACTCCAAAAGATTTTAAAATTGGCCAAGGCAAGGCAACGGCTCTCCTCAGCAGCACACAACAAATGCCTGCTTGGGAGGTGTGTAGCTTCTCTGTGTAGCTTCTCCAATTATCTTGATTGGAGATGCTTGATCATTTTTTCTGTTCTCTCTAGTTAGGGAAGAGGGTAGGTTTATGGGAGGGAAAGGTTGTTTAATTGCATTTTAAATTCTATAGTTAAAAGTAATTTCTCTATATAATAATCCTGATTTGGCAGTGGTACTCTCCTACACATTCCACATGCTCCCAAATCAGTTGGCTTCCTGATGTGTCACTCAGAAGCTGTCCCTATCCACTGGCTCTGAGTACTCGCATGTCATTGGCTGGGTGTTGGGTCTGCTCCTCTTCCCCACCCTCTCCTTCAGCCACTGTGCCCTGTCAGAATTTCTGGCAAATGGCTTTTTTTCTTGACGAAGATGCTTCTCCTGCTTGCCTTCTGTGTGGGACTAACTGTTCCCTCAGTGGCTGTTGGTAGGTGTAACAAAATGGTAGTTACCTGTGTTTGTAAGATGGCTGCTGTCTGTGGTAAAATGTTCCCCCATAAGGTTCAATTGAGCTGTAGTTCCAGAGAGAAGCCTGCAGGGGTGTCACTCACTGGGTTGAATGGGACTTCCTCATCTGCAGGATTACAGCTCCCAGCTGCCCCAAGGCCAAAAAGTGCAGGGAAAGAGGGACCCTCCCAAGGGGTGGGGCACCATCAATATAGACTCCAGCCCATCCATTTGTCCTAGAGGAGGTTAGGAAAAGCTCCTGCTGCCTGGGCTGACCCAGGCTACACACCAGAGATGGGGCAGGGGGAGTGGAACGCTGGAAGGCAGCAGAGATTCAGCCACTTCACAGTTGGCTGGTTTGGGGGAATGAATGGAAGTTTCCCTGCTCTCTTGGGCAACAGAGAGGGGCTGAACCCTGCTGAGATGCCCCCCCCCCCATGACAGCCAATGTGATGTGGCAGTCAGGGCCTCAGAGCACAGTAGAGGCTGCAGGTGGGGGGGGAGATGGAAAGCTGAATAGTGATGGGAAAATAAAGGTAGGTTGATGCTTGGCTGGGAAGGATAAAGGGTTGCCAACTCCAGGTGGGGAATTCTTGGAGATTTGAGGGATGGAGCCTGGAGAGGATGAGGTTTGAGGAGGGGTGGGGCCTCAGACAGGTACAATGCCATAGTCTCTGCCCTCCAAACCAGCCATTCCCTCTTGGGGAACCACCATTGCCAATCTTCAGGTGAAGGCTGGAGATCACTCAGAATTACAACTGCTCTCCAGATGGCATTGATCAGTTCCCCTGGACACATACACAAGTGAAAATATTTGAGGATCTCTCTTCAAAGAGTCCATGCAGACATTGATTATGCAATTTTATTTCTTTCACCAGTCACCTATAAGTTAGTAATCAATGTGCGTGTTTTTTTTAAAAAAAGCATTACATTTCAAATAGCTTCAGAATATCTTTTTGAACAGGGAAACAATTCTAATTAATTGCAAGAGCTATGGCCAGGTTCTACCAGATGTGCAACACAAAATAGCAGTGCTCAAGAGACTGCATCAACTAAGATATCCAGCTATTTCACAACTGAAAGTGTCCATGTCCTTTGCTCTGATGCAGTTACTTACTTACATATTTTAGACGTCACTAGCAGCCTGCACACAGGCTCCTGGGAGGTGTACAAAAGAACCACAATAAAAACAGTGCAGCTAACCAGCATAAAACAAAGTGTGTGTGTGTGGGGGGGGGGGGGAATAGTAGTAATAGATGATCAATTTAAAAGGGGAGAGGTAAAATAGGAGAGGTAGGCAAAAATAACTCAGTTTAAAAAGAGATTAAGCAGAACCAGCTGCAAAGTAAACAACCCTCAACCGACAGAGGCAAAACAAAATTATTAACACACAGTGATCTAAAAGCAGGTCAGGGAAATACCAAAAGGATGTTACATATGACATTGTCTCCATATTCATCAGTTGTTTCTCCTTAAAACAATTAATAGGAAATAAGGGTCAAGTGAAATGTGACAGAAGCAATTCCATGTGTTTAATTGTGGGACTGCCAGATTTTCTACCCACGTCTGCTGCCTACCCTTTCATCTGCTGCATCTCCCTTTCCAATCACTTTTAAGCTAAGCAGTAGTGTTTGGAGTGGCCAATGCTGACTGGAACATCTTGGAGTGAGGGGAGCTCTGAGTGAATTAGCAGCAGCCATGGGGAGAGTTCCATATCCACCATCACCATATGTAGTTTAGTTTTATTATTATGGTCTTAAGACCAGCATACAATATAAACATAATATGAGAAAGAGGGAGAAAAACAAAAATAATATACAGAATAAAAATCTAAATTTAAAAACTTTTAAAATGTGACTCCCACAATCTAAGAATCAATGCACAGAACTCAGCAACTGAATATTTAATCTCTGCATTCTTATTGGATAGAAGCCAGTGAAGCCTTGCTTTGTTTGTATTAATGTGGCCAGGTATTCTATTAAGACAAGTCTCTCTGTAGAAAAACATATGCCTTACCAGTTCAACCTCACATGAAGCGCATGGACATAACCTTTCAGGGTAGTGGGTTTTATTGTACCTGCTTGAATAACCGCAGATGGAAGGGCAAAACATCTAGCTAGAGCAAATGCCCTTCTAGAGTTCTTTCCCTTGACTGAAGTCAAATATGTAGCTGGCTCAATGGTGCTTTTGATATTTAGCAACACCCCGAGTTTTGAAACCTTAGCACCATATGTACCTTTTGCTATTAAAAACAGAAATCACATCTTCCACTTTATTTGAGAAGCTCAGTATTCAAACACACAGAACTGCAGCTGTCACATCTAGTTTGGATTTTAATATAGTATCAAAAAAGTTAGAGGACACAGTGGGAACAGGGGCAACCCATACTCTGTTCAGCCAGCAGCTTAGATCTAAGGGTCATGAACACTACTACTTAAGCAACTGGCCATTAGGGCAGCCTGGTTATCATGTAATAATCTCAGCCGCAGGAAGATAACTACATATGAGATATAGTTGTGTGTGTCTGTGCACCCCAGGGGTAGTTATCATTATAACGCCTGCTGAGTTGGCCTTGCTGCCGCCATAAAAATGCCCTGTCTTGCTCAGTAGTCCTGACATAACACAGCACTTAAGTATATTATTTTTACCTCAGGAAACTGCCAATTAATGTTACAGTGGTTAAGCAATTTCTGCTCTGAGGCTCCTGCAAAAACCCATTAACATGTAGAACGGTCAGTAATGTTCTTAAGAGCAGCCTCAATAAATATGTGTTGACTTTTCAAGTGGAGAAAGATTTGCAGGGTGTACTAACACCTTGAATTGTAATACTGCAAGGCTGCCAGTTCTATTAATGGTCAGCATATAAAAATGGATACTGGGGAAAGGTGATTGGGACAATACAGCATCTTACAGGACACTTTATTTGTGATCTTTATTGGTTTAAGAATGTTACACTTTACAATACCAATGTTGAATTGGCCATAACCTTAATAATTTCAGAAAGATTCTTGAAATGGAAGAGTTTTGAAACAATATTGATCAGCAATTGGTTAATTTAAGTTTGGAAGACTATGAGGTTTGTAAGTTTGCTTTTCTTTAACAAAGAGTAAGATAAGGAAAACAACAATTTTATAAAGAGGTATGAAATCTTTGAAATAGTAACGTGCAATGTATTTATTTATTTTCACGATTTAAACCCTGTTTTTTCCATTCTGGCAGGTGCCCAAGGAAGCTAACTAACCCAAAATAGGTACAAATATCTTTTTTTAAAAGTGATTCATCAATTCATAATAAACAGATATCACTGCCCCCATAGGAAAGCTCTCATAACAAAAAGCACAGCTTGAAGGTGAAGTAGCTTTGGCCGAGGACAGACTGGGGATCTGGAGCGCCCTGCCTCCGGCAGAGAAGGCGTCCAGACAGCCGCAGCTGTCCCCCATTGCCGGCACGGACTCACTCATCCGTGTAGCATCCTGGTGCCGCTTCAGCCGGAGACGCCTGGGAACTGGTCTCCAGGTGTCTCCACACGCATCCCCGGCACTTCCTGCGGGTGTGAACGTGCTGAAGGCGCATCACACACACCGCCAGAAGTCTGACCAGCAGCTGCGCATAGCTGTGGCTCACCGAGGCAGCCGGCAGCCGCGCCCCTCCGCCCCTCACAGCCAGTGCAAACAGGGTGCCGCGGGCTGCGTTTCCCATGGGGCTTTTGGCCCCGCGGCTGTGCCGGGACAGATCTTCAGTCTGTCCTCGGCCTTTGATACCACTTCAGTCTTTAGATGTGGGGCTGGGGCTCAGCTCTTTGGCATGCATGAGGTCCCAGTTTAGTCCTCAGCCCTTCTAGTTGAAAGAATGAGGTGGTAGGTTATGCAAAAGACCTCAACCAAGACCCTGGAGAGTTGCTGCCAATCAGAGTAGGCCAGTGGTTCCCAAACTTTTCCATGCGACCACCTCCTTAGTTCCATAAACACACCCTCAGTGCCTTCTACCCTACAAAAAAGCATTCTTCAGAATAGCAGTTTGTACATCCCACTAAGAAAAATAACAATAAAATTCAAAACAGTAAAAATAAATTGCACATTTATTCAAAATCCAATTAAAACATTTTAGTTTATTCAGCAGAATTGATGAACGTGACTAGTGATACCAATTTTTCAAAGGCTGATAGTCATTTAGCAAGAATCTTGGCTACCATATTTAGTAACCACTTCACTGTTCAGTACATTCTTAATGTGATGGATGGTTACAGATGGGCTTGATGAAGTGATACCACTTTCCCAGTGTCAGGTTTAAAGGTACTCGGCCATGAGTCTTAAATCACCACATTCAGTAATCTATTATTTTGCTTGGAAAGAAGTTGGATAACCACACAAAAACCATGTTTTGCCAAATATGGTGTTGGAAATGCAACAAAGAGCTTCTTAACCACTGTTTATCATGATGGCGCTTTGACTTGGATAACCAAGGCTAGCCAAATCCCATCAGATCTCAAAAGCTAATCAGAGTCAGCCTTGGCTAGTATTTGGAAGACTGACCTTCAAGGAATACCACGGTCATGATGCAGAGGCAGGCAATGGCACACCACTTCTGAAATGTCTCTTGCCTTAAAAACAAGTCTAGCTCATCACCTAGTGGTGCATAATGCTAAGGAGCTAGAACTTCTGGCTGCTAGACAATCTTAGGATCTCCTGGCTATTCTACAGATGATGATGATGATGATAATGATGATAAATTATGTAATTATTATTGTGATGGAGAGCAAATAGAAATTTCCTTCTGTAACCAAAATGGTTGGCATAATTTCTTAAACTTTGGCTTCAGCTCAGTGTCATTTTATAGCTCAGTTAGTTCTTCCTCTACTACCCCAAATTCTTCAATATCTGAAAATTGATGTGTCACCCAATATGGAATTTCCATCAAAAGAAGATCCTCAAATCATTCAGATCTATATTTATACAGCATGTCCAAACAGTCACAGAAAACTTGCAGAACATCAACTGGTATCCTATTGTTCTCTTCTAACTCAGAGAGGCTTGGAAACTGGTACAGCTTGTGATTGTCTATATTGTGTTTGAATAGAGTTCACTTTGAAATAAATGTAGAGATGACAGATTTGGCCTTCATGATACTGACTTCATTTCCTTGCAACTGCAAATTAATTTTATGGACTTTGATGGAACTTTGCAAATAGTTCTGATTATTAAGCAATATCATGCCTGATCTCTTTATTCATCACTGTGCAAAGCATTCATGTCTTCAAAAAAACAAAAGAAAACTCCACAACAGTGAAAAAAATGCCATAAATAAGTGAGCAACATGGTTGTAGCATAGATGAGAATACATAATGATTTTTGCAATTCAGATTACTCATATTCTTATATTTTTCTGGGGGTTTTATGGATTTTTATATTCAGATTCTATTAGGATTTAGTGAAGGCCTATTAAATGGAAAAGCCTCTCCTTTGTAGGCTAAAGTGCCTTTCTAGCTGATGCCAGCAGACATTCCCTCTTGAAGTTATTTGGATGGGATGGCTATCTAGCTGTCTGGTGTCTCTTTTAGTTTTCTTTTTAACAGGTTTTCAGTGTAGTGATGATGGTACAGCATATATGTATTCACTTAAAGTATGGAGCTCATGGGTTTAGTTGTTTGGGGTGAAGCTCTGCAGTGTCTGGGTCAAGAAGGGCTTAGTCTCATATCAGAAAATGACAACTTTTGTTTGGGTAAGAAGAATCCCTGATTATTAATACTGAGGTTAGGTTAAGTAAACATTTGAGATATCATGTAGTCACACCTTTTTCTGTAACTGACCAATGAATGTATGATTGCTCAAGTGACGCTCTGCCATTTGTAACCAATTATGATCTCTGCATTGTATCTCTCTGAGTATGTCATTTTGGGTATAAAATTTCATGTACTTCCTGATATTGCTCAGAAAGCAGTCAATTTTTGAAAGACTAATTTGGCCTAACTGTTTTCCTAGTATTTCCTGCATTAACTACTAAATAAATCTTCCTCCTCACTGTGACTTTGATTTTAGTTTGGCTTGGAAATTTATTTGTGTAACATTATTAAAGGCCTACCTTCAGTGCCTTCCCCCACCACCACCCCTTGTCTCATAGATCCCCATTGGTAATCCCACAGCCTCTCAGGTGGCAGTACCACCCACCTTTGGGAACCACTGGAGTAGACAGTACTGATTCTAAGTGACCTATGTTCTGATGCAGTGTAAGGCAACTTCATGAGAGTTCCAGCTGATTTAAAACAACCCATTTTGTGGAACAAGAAGCAGAAGTGTCTAGGAATGCTATTCTGTTGAAAAACTTGCTGGATTGTGTCTATAGTTCAAAATAGTCCTTTTCAAATTTGCAAAACTAACTGAAATAGTTTCACACATGCTGGCAAATAGTGTGGTTTGAACTTCTACAATGTAGACTGTAAAGCAAGTCAGATCTGAAATTCTCTACTAATTTTAGTTTCTAAAACTCTGTAACTGTTCACTTTTAATGTTCCTTCCCATCATTCAAATAATCTCAAAGTGAATTGGAGAGTGAATTCAGTAGGGTAATTTCTGTAACAAGCAAATAAGCTAAGAGTTTTGTAATTAACAGCTCTTTCCTGTTTTAGCTTATGCAGATGTAAGATATTTAATTGCCACTTTACTAGTGCTGCATAGATTGGATGCCTTCTAATGGCATCTGTACATTTTGTGCTTCACTAACATTATAGGGCCCATCACTGTGATCTATATGGGAAAGTATATTGCTTGAGTTTGTGACAGAAGAAAATTACATACTAAATGCTTAATAGAAGTGCGGTTACTGTTCTATTTAGTATTGGAATTGGAGCTAACTAATGCTTTACAAGGACTGGATTCTTTCTGTGCTCTGTACCTATCTAGTTATGTGACCCCAATCAATATGATATTGGTTCAGAAACAGGAACTAGGTGAACAAATTGCAGTAGAAATATGGAATCAGAATTTGTTAGTCAGAAATAACTTAGTTATTTAACAACTATTAGGACTTGCAAACATCCAACTAACAATCGTGTCTGAAGTCAGGAATAGCAATGGGCAGGAATCAGCTGATGAACTAAAGTTCATGGCAATTTTTGGCTGCTTCATGGTTCGCAAAATGATATTCACAAACTGAAGAACCTCTATGAAATTCCACGAATATTCATGGTAGTTTGTGGTGGTTCATGAAGAGCAGAAAGCAGGAGGTTACCATAATCCAAACAACTAAGTGCCAGTCTCTGCTGCTCACCTGTGTGGAAACCTCTGCTTTCTGCTTCCTACAGATTTTATCTGGAAGCAGAAAGCAGGGTTTAAATGGCTCTAAGCCATTTAAACCAAACAGCTGAGCAGTGATCACCACTCAGCTGTTTGGAAACCCCTGCTTTCTCCTCCCCGCAAAAAGCCATGGGGAGCAGAAAGCAGGGGTTTAAACTTTAAATTACTCATGAACTGATACAAACCAGGTTGGTTTGTGAAACAATCTCCTGGTTCTCATGGGTTCATGGTTCAGTTCGTGGTTCAGCCATGAACCAAACCACAAAAATGTAGTTCATGCCCATCCCTAGTCAAGAAACAGAAGCTAAAATGATTTGAAGTTTGGCAAAGACTGAAAATAATTCCACAATATAATTCCACAAACCATTTCAAGTAGAAAGCAGCCCTATGAAATATATAGATGGTGTATATAGTGGTAGTGGTCTCTTTAGAAATAGAAATATTGAGTAGGAAGAGAAACCTTTCTTTTTATACTCCATACTTTTCTGACCAGTGAGAGATTTTAGCTAGCTTTTTATGGGCACCTGATTTGTTGGATAAGACAGGGCTGCTCACTTAAAATAGTGAACAAACTCACATGAAGGCTATACAAATTCCAAAGCAACATTTGTTTCACATTCACAGATTCTACCAAAGAGAATCTTCTGTCCATGCAATTGTCCCAGATCAGCTCCCAAAAATTTCTTTCTCAAGACAAAGTCAAAACTGTAGAAATTAACCCTTAAAAGTTTTGGCAGACATTGAGGAAAAAGGTGCTCAAACTGTTCATCAGGATCTATTGACCAGCTTCCTAGTGTTTCTTATCACTTGACAGTTGTCTAAAGCCTATTGTCAAAAACTTTTTTTCATAATATTATGACATGGCTATGATATCTGGGAGGTGCAAATACTCTATTAAGTCATGAAGGTGGTTGAGTGACTTGGGGCCATTTTACACAGCTGTTTTATGCACTCGGAGAAACCACATGCAAACCAGCACATCTGAAAAAAAGAATGTCCAGGATGCTATTTAAATAGAGTTGTAATATGCTCCCCAGTGGTTCCTTTCCTCAGGGATCCATCCACGCATCATTTATTACCTAGTCAATGCCTGTCATGACATCATGACTAATGCATTGGAAAAGTAAGCATGAAATAATACTCATTATGAGTTCCTGTGGATCATAATGGCTTGTCTGCAACCAGGTTAAAAAGTCAAAATAAAATAGTTTACTTCAAAATATATGCAAATTAAAACGCACAAATATGATTTTAAAAAGGCAGACCCACAAGGAACTTGCAGGAGCAGCCATCCCATTCACCCCACCCTTGCCCTCCCACTACTATCATTCCTTCCCTCTCTGTTCCTGTCTCTTCCCCCCCCCCCCCCATTTCAGCCATGGCTACTGTCATTCCTCCCTCCTCCCTGCTACTATCAATCCTTATCTCTGTTTCTGCCTTGAAAACCCTATGAGAAGGACACCATAAGTCAGCTGTGACTTGATGACACTTTCCACCATACAAATAGCTTAACTGATGCATGAATAATCATCCCATAAGACAGTTCATAAGTAGTGTACATGTGGTTTTGATACCAGGAAACTGGCTGTAGAAATTACCTAGAAATACTTAAAAAAGGGATACAAAACTAGCAGACCCACCTGAACCCTAAGCAGAGTTACACTCTTTTTTTTTTTTTTGCAGAGTTACACTTTTCTAAGCTAATAGGCTTCAATGGTTTTAGAAGGGCATAACTCTGTTTAGGATTTCACTGAAACATGCATGTGTTCCTCCCATGCTTTTAGGTATTGTCTGAATGACACTTGTCATGTTCTTCCCCCAGGAGATCATTTGAACTTTCTTTTTATTGTTCCCAGGTAATGTTTGAATCTGTTGTTAGTTATCCTGTTTAATGGGTCTTTTTAAAACATGAAATGTTGTAATCGTTTCTTTAAAAGAAAAACATGTAGAAACATGGTGTCTTTTTTTTAAAAAAAAAAAATCTTTTGTCCAGGTCCCCATTGAGTTAGGATGAGTTAGGTAGGACAAATTAGGAACACAGAGCAGAATCTTCCACATCCCATGTTCTTTCAAGTCTTTTTTTTGATATAATTCCATTAGCTGTAATAGTTTCTGAAGCCCTCATCTCTACAACCAAAGTTTCATTTGGATAAGGAAAGCACACTCTATTAACAGCTTCAACTGGGGACAAAAATAATTTGAGCAACTAGATTATAATTAAGGAATAATGTTCACAAGCATGGAGAATATGAAAAAGGCAAGCTTCTTTTATGGATGATTAAATGCTGAAATATGCTGAAATAAAGCTGAAATATTTGATAGCTTGAAGAAGTTTTCTTTTTAAATATTCAGTTGCTATGAACATTCAGACAAAAGCATGAACAGGACACTGCTTGTTCATACCATCAACTTCTCCTCATGCATAGAGTATGATTAATTTGTTGTAGCTTTGGAAAACTTTAAACCAAGATCTAATTCTATGTAACATCTGGCTAAAATTGAATTTGTTTCCACCCACAAATCAGATTCTAACAATTGGTTTAATCTTAGCGTAGAAACCTGAGTTGTAGGGAGAAGACAACACTGATTTCATTGGACTTAGCGTAGAAACCTGAGTTGTAGGGAGAAGACAACACTGATTTCATTGGACTTAGATGGGTATAGGGATGGGCATGAACTAAACCATGAAGCAAAATTCATTACAGACTTTGCCCTGTTTGTGGTTTATGGACAGAAAGTTTGTGACAAGTCTACCATCATGAACTTCCATGACCTTTTAAAACAGTTTGTGGTGGATCATGGATAGAGCAGAAAGCAGGGGATTAAAAGGGACTCAGAGTCCCTTTAAACCCATTTTATGTTCCCCACAAAAGCAGCTGAGTGGCATGGAGATACTTCTTGCTGCTCAGCTGTTTTGGGCTGTCTTGTGAAGTCCCTTTTAAGAGACAGCACAAGACAGCTTGAAACAGCTGAGCAGCAGGGAGCAAGCTGCTCTTTGTCACTCAGTTTGTTTTTTGAGCTTTCTGCAACCCCCATTGTAAGGGACTGTGGTCCCTTTCAACAGGGTTTATGGGGCCATGAACCACAAATCGCTTCATTTCACAAACAAATCTCCTGGTTCAGTTCAGTTAGTGGTTTGCTTCATGGTTCAGCTATGAAGAAGGAGAAGAAGAGAGGAGAGATTGGATTTATATCCTGCCCTTCACTCACTTGGAGTCTCAGAACAGTTTACAAACTCCTTTCCCTTCCCCTCCCCACAACAGGCACCCTGTGAGGTAGGTGGGGCTGAGAGAGCTCTGAGACAACTGTCCTTAAGAAAACAGCTGGTACAGAGCTATGGCTTGCCCAAGGTCATCCAGCAGGTGCAAGTGGAGGAGTGGGGAAATCAAACCCGGTTCTCCCAGATTAGATTCCATGTACTTAACCACTACACCAAACTGGCTCTCAACACCAAACTGCATGAACTGAACCAAACCACATTTTCCCTGTTCATGCCCATCCCTTGAAGGGAATACCTTTTCAGTGGATGTCAGTGGTTTTAGAAAAAGGCAACTCTACTTAAGATGGCACTCTGCTTAACCTAAGCACCTGTATTTGCATGTCAAGACAAACTAGAGTTGTAGTTAATACTTCCAAAACCCATACAAGGAGAGGGTGCATGAGAGAAACATGCAAGCTTGACAACAAGCTGTATTCATGCTCATCAAGGACAACCTTCTGTTTCTTGATGTCTGAATATGTTTTTTTAAGCTTAAAACATTGCAGCTGACATGGTTATTGTGAATTACTTTCCCATAAAAAACAAATTATACAAGTACTATGACTTAATTTTTTACATGACACTGCTAGATCCCAGAAGTCAACAAATTCTTAGTTTTCTTATTTCTTAGTTTTTAAGTTTCTCTATGTTACAAGAAGGGGTGGGCTATGCATAAGAGATTGTCATGGATGGGACATCCCTTCCAAGGATCCCTGCCTTTCCACACAAATCTCTCTTTTTGTCCTGCCCTCTCCATTCCAAGAGTACCAAGGGTCTTGACTGGCTGCCACCACTCTGGTTCTAAGATTTTACTGGAGAGGGCCTCCCAGTGTCTTTCCTGCCCCCAGGCAACTCCCTTTTGGGTTGGGGCATGACTGAATATGAGGTGTGAAAGACCCAGGAAAGTGAACAAGAAACAGTTTATTAAACAAATAATATAACAGTTAAGTAAATAAGAGAACGGTTATAAAAATGGGGCAGAATTACTTCAAGGAAACTAAAACTACACAGAGCAACAAACCTCAGATAGAAAATAAGTTGGATTGAAAAGAACAAAGTTCTCTAATGCAACTGCCTTACTTGGTTCCCATTCCTGTCCAAATGCCTGGTTTCAGTAGGTCAGACTTGCCCCCACCATTGTGCAAGGGACCATCTCCCTCCAAAAGCAGCCTACCTACTGCTCAGTTTCAGGGAGCGAACACCTTCCCTCCCTCCATCTTTGCTTCCTGTCCAAGCTCTTCTACTGATTGGATTCTGTTTTTCCATCTATTTTTTCCCAGCTGAATCATAAACCTTGGAGGGTACTTAGAAATTCTAGCCCTGTTGTAAAATACCTTGAGATTTGGGGGTGGAGACTGGGGAGGGCAGGTTTTAAGGAGGCAAGTAACCTCAGCAATATACAATGCCATAGAATCCACTCCAAAGCAGCCATTTTTCTCCAGGGGGATTGATCTCTGTCATTTGGAGACCAGTTTTAATACTGAGAGATCTGGGAGGAAATTGCCCTTGTGCTGTAAGAAACTGTGAATGAATACATGAGAGATGTGGCAAGAAATGGATGTGTAAGATGACATTCTGTTCCGTCTTTGATAAAGTGATGATAGAAACAGACTCTGAGGCTGGCAGGCTCATTGGCTGGTACAGGGGTGTCCCTGAAAGTAAACATCATCCTTCTGTGGAGGAATAAGAATTGCTGTTTCACATCTCTATGTTTATAACTGGAAAAGTCTCCTTTGGAATTCTACATATATAATTAATTTTTTGGTGGCACAGAGCACTTTAAGGATTAGTGAATATGAATTACCATTGAACTTTGGTTGAACTGGGATTGAACTGACTATTGCACCTTATTAAGAGTGTCTCTGTTGAACTTACTAGAAGTGTTTATTTTGAACTATATTTATGGTCTTTCTGTGATATTGATTGATGTTAATATAGTTTCCAATATTTCATAGTTATTGTTTCATGGTTGTTTCTTAATATTGGCTCACCTTCTTTCTGTGATACTCTCCTTTTTTATGTACTTCAGTAGGGTTGCCAGCCCCCAGTGGGAGCAAGGGAATCCCCAGTTTCATAGGCTCTTGGCTCTGGTGGGGGAAAATCTCACTCCAACTGACTTTTTTGGGCCTACTTCCAGTTTCAGGCCTACTTCCAGTCAGGGGTGATTAGGGTTGCCAAGTCTTACTCTGAAAATAGCAGGGGAGTCCTCTTCTTTCTCTGGTAGCCCCACGTGCATGTGACCCAGAAGTGACATCATCACGCTGGGCACGTTGCTGCGGTGACGCTCTGGTAATCACCCTAAAACTCTATGGTACCATAGAGTTTTCAGGGCAATTGCTAGAGTGTCGCCCCGGCAACGTGCCTAGCATGATGATGTCTCTTTCGGGTGATGCCATCATGCTGGGCATGTCAGCCTGATTGGGCCACTTCGGGGATGGGGTCTCCCCCACTGGCCGGATCTGGACCGGAGGATTGGGGACCTATTTAGTGGGGGAATCCCCGCCCCGGGGGACTTGGCAGCCCTAGGGGTGATGCTCTGGTTTTTGGTCAAAACTCATGGTTTGAAGCCAGATTTACCATAAAGTTTTGCCCCCAAACCAGAATATCACCCCCAACTGGAAGTAGGCCCCAAAATGCCTAGTATTACTTCATAGTTCATCTAATGAACTATGGCCTCTCTCTAATATATGAAGAGGCCTTATATTGAGTCAGATCCTTGTTCCATCTGTCCAAGTATTGGACTGTGCTCTGACTCACAGTGGGTTCCCAAATCATGGCAGAAGTCTTTCTTGGCTGTGCTAACTAAGAGCTTTTAATAGGAGATTTCGAGGGCTAAAAATGTGATCTCATACCTACTAAGGTATGAGTTCTAAGGTATCAAAGGCTCTTTTTCTTGGAGATACCTTACCTCTTACTACCCTTGATCTCTCCTGAAGTTCACTATGGCATGGCAGATCTCACTGATTACTGCTGTCAGCTTGTAGAATGTCAGTGTTCTATTACTTGGGCCAATCTCAGGTAAGCAAAGTTTTCAAGAGCAGCAAGCCTCTGAGGACTTTTCCTTGTGATAAAGAGGCTGCACTGGCTACTAGAAATGCTTTTGGGGGGATGGAAATTGCTTATGGTTTTAATGTTGCACAAGTTCATCTGTTTGAGTTGGGGGGGGTGGAATTTCATAAATAGTGAACTGTGACCTTAGGATCTTCTGGCCCTACAGCTATCTGATCTCAAAAAATTGTTCTTTGACATTTTTTCACTCAGAATTGCCAGAAGTAATTTATTGGTCTATGAAAATATCTACAAACCAATCTTTTGCAGTAATGATTAATGGCAGATTAAAAATAATGGTATTTTTTCATTTCCATTTTTTATAAAGTACTTTAGTGAGCAGTATTTTGGAATTCTAGGATAGTTATTTCAGTGCAATTATGTGTTCACATATATTATCCAAGCTCTACTTTGGGGTCTTATTATGCAGTTCTCATTCACAGAAAAATCAAACAAATAAATCTTTTCAGACTTGAAGTCAATGTTGCTCCTTTGGTATAAATGCAATCAAGGATCACGCTTCAGGGGACAGCGTCTCTAAGTAGAAACAGTTAGAACACTTTTGTACATCATGTACCTATATATAAATCATGAACCTATATCTGCATGTTTGCACACACATTCAACTTTCTTGGTGACTTTACAAAACAGACCTTTCCCCATTTTTCTCTCCTAGTAAAATGTATTCCAAATTTTGAACTATCAAAAGACAACTTTGATACTGGGAAACATGGATCTGTCTGAATGCCAGTGAGCATTAACATTTTCCTGATGTATGGTGCACCTAAGGCCCAAATCCATTTAGGTCCTGCTGAGAAAAGAGAACTGATGCAGGGATGCAGAGTTCTTGTCTAAATGGTTTATGCCATGATCTGCTTTCAAGAGCTGTATAATAAGCACCCCCCTCATTCATGAACTTAATATCTCTATTATAGGAATGCTCAGAACTTTGTTTTCGACCCCTAAATTGGGGAGAGGGACGTTTTAACCTGCATCTCTCTTAGAAGCAATAATGCTTCTAAGCAATGCTTGCTGGGTAACTGGGACATAGGTATTTGCTCAATCAGGAGGCTCTGCCTACACAACCAGGTTTTGGTTTTGAGTTACCCTCCCATCCACCCTAGAATTGACTGTATAGCTCATCACAATAGGGCTGAGCAGAATATTTGGGGGGGGGGGGGAACTGTCAAATAGGCCTGATGGAGCCCCTTACTTTCTGTCATACTTTCTATCATGGTGGGGATATGTAGCTTAAATAAGACCAGTCCCGGGTATGGTGAAGCCAGAACTAGGATGGCAGGATTATGTGGGTTAATATGAGATCAATAGGAAAACCTGGTGAGCAGCCTGAGTAATCCGTTGGTGAAAGGAATTCATTTAAAGCTTATCAGCTATATGGCCAGGGGGACATGGAAGAGAACTCCCATTGTGCTAAGAAGCATGCATCTGAAACCTAGCTGCTCTATGGCATGGGGAATGTTTCTGGGGCTCAGCCCTTCTCGGTGCAATTCTGTGAAGGTGCTGAAAAATAAGGCAATGGCAGTATTACCAGCTCTGAGTCTGGAGCCAGGTTGGGGTTAACCTTACTCAAGCAGCCTTTAGTGGGCTTCTTTTAGCTGACTTGCACAAGTTGAGGTGTTAGAAGTTAGGCAGAGAAGATGACCACTTTGGAATGTGGACTGTATGGCATTACATCCTATTGAAGTCCCTCCCTTCCCCAAACCCTTCCCTGTTTAGGCTTCACCCCCAAAAAATCTCCAGGTATTTCCCAACCCAGAGCTGACAACCCCATTTGTAAATCAGCAAATGGAACCTACTCATGTCCTGTTGTGAGCAATATAAAATTCTAACTAATAAAACTAACGAGCAGGGACTCCACTCCATGAGAGTAAATAAACACACACAAATATCAGAGTGGGGAACATACTGTTCCATATTGATGTATACAACAAATACACCACAGCCTCCACTCCCATGCTCCATGAATCCATGATTTCCATGTGCATAGTGTATATGCATATACCCCAAAGTGCATAAACTCTGATACACAGAATCCAAGACTTTCATTCCTGGGAGCACTGGATAATATATATGGGAACCTATAGAAATTTAAATACTTATGGATATTTTCCTTGCAAACTGGACCATTGAATGCATGCAGGATATGAGATACAAAGGCCACCACTGTTTGTGACTGTCAATCACTCCCACCCATGCATTAACTGAAAGGGCCAATTTCAGATCAGATTTAGGAATGCCAGCAGTCTAATACGTCATTTTCACATGTGAGTGATTATTGGAATTATGATAAAGGCACATTTATTTGACCATTTTCTTACTGTTTTCTAGTCCACATTTGAAAGAAAATGATAATGTCTGAGCAGGCTATGGTGACTAGATCTGTCTTCCTGCTTATACAATATTTTACAAGTGGTGGTATGTGAGCGAATTCATATCACATACCCTCCAAATGAATATATACTGAAATGTGTGGATCTGTCACTATGTACATCTATGCTAGATCCATTTCATCTTCATGCCTTTTTACAATAGATCCATTTGTGTCTGATGATTTGGGGTTTATATTTAGTAGATTTATTTAATTAATTTCTACCCCATCTTCCCCCCCATGGCAGGCTCAGGGTGGTTTACATGAAATTTTACACAACTAAAACAAATATAGATAAAATCATAAACAATATAAATAAAAAACATTACAAAGTGCCAGTGCTACATGGTTCATATACAATGGTGGGCATTAGCAGCTTCCAACAAAACAATCAGCTACCGTTGTAGTCTGGGTTATGCAGGCTGTTAAATTATGTTAATATTGATGTTGATATTAACATTGGGACCAGGGCCTCAGTTTGTATGATGCAGCTCCCTAGCCAAAGGCCTGGTGGAAGAGCTCCATCTTACAGGCCCTGAGGAATTGTAAAAGGTCCTGCAGGGCCCTAATGTCTTCTGGGAGCTCATTCCACCAGTGTGGAGATACCACTGAAAAGGTCCTGGCCCTTGTCACAGTCAGCCTGGCTTCTCTGGGGCCCAATAGAGCCAGACGATTTTGGGACTTCAATCTTAGTGCTCTCCAGGGAACATGTGGGGAAAGGTGGTCCCTCAGGTATGTAGGTCCCTGATCATATAGGTCTTTAAAGTAAGAACCAGCACCTTGAACTGAATTCAGTATGCTATAGGCAGCCAGGCAGTGCTTTTAGTGCAGGCTGAATGTGCTCTTACATAGGGAGGCCCAGCAACAGCCTGGTGTCCGCATTCTGCACTAGCTGCAGCTTCCAGATTTGGGACATTACAGTAATCCAGTCTTGAGGTGAGCATTACATGGACCACTGTTGCCAGGCCATTCTATTTGAGAAAGGGAACCAGCTACTTAAACAGCTGAAGATGATAAAAGGCTGACTTCGCAGTGGCTGCTACCTGGGCCTCCATCATTATGGAGGCATCCAGGAGCACTCCCAAACTCCTGACCTCCAGCACTGGCACCAACAGCACCCCATCAAAGGTTGGGAGTGGGATCATTATCCCCGGGCCGCTCCGACACAGGCACATGACCTCTGTCTTCATCGGATTCAATTTCAGTCGACTCAGTCTAAGCCAACCAGCCACAGCTTTCAATGACAGATCCAGATCTTCTGGGCTAGAGTTGGACTGGCTGCCTAACAACAGATAGAACTGGATGTCATCTGCATATTGATGACAACCCAGCCCATGACTCCAGGCAATCTGGGCAAGGGGCACATGTAGATGTTGAATAACTTTGGGGAAAGCACCACACCTTGGGGCACTCCGCAAACTAATGGCTGCCTTTGGGAAAGCTGCTCCCCAATGGCCATCCTTTGTCCCTGACCCTGAAGGAATGAAGAGAGCCACTGTAAGGCATACCCCTGAATCCCACTGTTGGCGAAGCAGCGGGTCAGTAGTTGGGGGTCAACCATGTTGAACACTGCTGACAGGTCTAACAACAGCAACACTACCAAACTGCCTCGATCCAAAGGCCTCCAGAGATCATCTGTGAGGACAACTAGTGCTGTCTCCGTCCCATGGCCTGGTTGGAAGCCGGACTGGAAGAGATCTAATGCAAAGGTGTCATCCAAAAAAACCCTACAACTGAATTGCCACCTCCTTCTCAATTAATTTGCCTTTATAGGTAGTTAGCCAATTTGGTCAGATCCAAGGATTTTTTTTCAAGAGAGGGCATACCACTGCCCCTTTGAGTGCCCCATGGAACAGCCCCTCAGAGAGGGACTAGTTGATAATTTCCCTTAGGGTACCTCGTAGCCCATCGCAGCCAACTTTAATCAGCCACAATGGACATGGATCAAGGCTGCAAGTGGTCAGGAAAACAGTTGAGAGTAATTTGTCAACCTCTTCTAGGCCGAGTGGACTGAAATAACCCAAAACTTTACAAGAAGACATGCATGGAACCTCGAGTTCCCTTACTGTCTCAACTTTGTGGGTTGTGGTGGAGTAACAAGACTATCTGTGAAATAGCTCTCAAATGCCTCACAGCCAATCTCCAATTCCTTAGCATTTGGTCTGCCCTGTAGCACAGTAGTAATGGGCTGAATCGTTCTAAATAATTGGGCCGGGTGACAGCTCGCAGATGCAATCATGGCCGCATAGTATTATCTTTTCTCGGCTTTGACTCCCATCTCATAGGATCTCATGAATGTCCTATAGGGTGCTGTAAAGAAAAGCCATTTTCTTTTGCAAACAGCTCAGAAGTTTGGTTCAGACCTGTTTTTAAGGCCTGTTTCAAAAAAACAGTTTGATTCTAAAATTGTCCCAGAGACAGAGAAAGAGAGAAGAGATAAGGTGGGAGCACAGTGACCTTGCCTCCCATCTACCCTGCTACGAGTTTTGCCCCTTATCTATGGAGCTCGTTAGCGCATTCCAATTCATTTACCACCAAAGTGCACCTGTGTATGGAGCTGAGCTTATTAACTGCAGAAATAAGTTTCATTTCATATTATGGGATGGTAAACTGACCCTAGCAACAGAAAAAGAATTAGATCACTTTAGTGTCCTCTGATTGGTTACTGGCCATGACTCTCTCAGAGGGCATTATTCTATAAAAAGTTCCTTGCTAATGGAATAAATGGCTAGCTTGTGTCTACTCAGACCTGGAATGGTCAAGTGGGCCCTGTTAGTCACAATGTTACCCTGTGACTAGGCCTGGAGAGGCCCTTCTGACTTTGGGGATTACACTTACGTGGAACTCTGTCTTGTCTGGAACCTGTGAACGTAATTTGTTGTCAACTGTTTAGTGAGGCTGGTTAAGCATAGTTTATTTGTTTTTACCTCCTTCAAGTCTTGTCTCATCTTTTAAGCAATATTTGTACACAATAAATAATATATATTTTTACTTTGAGACTCTCCTTCAATTCTTGCAACCGTAAAGACTAAATCTATTTGCCTTGGACCTGACCACATTGCTACTGAGTAATTTGTTTTTAGTGACACCCCAAGAGGCTGGGATATTTGGTTCTCTACTCCCTAGCTGGTGGGATTATACTGAAGGGAACCTGGTGGCAGTCTACTGAACGCTTTTGAAGGCATTAGGCTTTCTCAAGTGCTTTGTAAATTTCTGTTCTGTGCTGTGACCTCTGTGAACCCCCACAGTTTACCCTGGACAGGGTGGGCTGTGGTGACAGACACTTTTGTAGCTTTGTCGTGAACACACTGCCACTGTCTCTCTAGCCATCTGAGCCCTTGCTTCATCAGCCACAGCTCCTGTATATGCCATGCAGCAAGCCTAGAGTGAGGGCACAGAGGATGTCAGGGAGTGATCACATCGATGGCTGCCAAGAGTTGGCTGTACCAGTCCTCAACAAGCTCATCTAATGAGCTGCCAGGGGGCATCGGATCCTGCAGGACCATCTGGAGCTGCATGGGGTCCACTTGGCTCCATGGGTGAGCTAAAATATGCTCATCGGCCAAATAGGGTCAGAGTGCAACATTCACATGGGCCTCCAGGGAAAAGTGGTCCAACCATGGAACTGCCATAGCAGTAATTCGGTCTACTGTAACCCCTGTTGCAAAGATCGGATTGAGTGTGTGTCCTGCCTGGTGAGTGGGAACCATTACATATTGGGAGAGTCCTAGTGCCGCCATGGATGACACCAGGTCCATCGCCTGTGTGGAAGCTGAGTCATTGGCATGGGCATTGAAATTACCCAGGACTACCAGTCTAGGGTGCTCCAATGTCCAGCCTGATACAGCCTCCAACAGGGATGACAGGCTATTTGTCAGTGCATTGGGCATATGGTAAACCAGCTAACTAGCCAAACTCTCCCCACCCTCCCACACAAAGCTGGAACACTCTATGCCCATGAGCCTCAGCGGCAGGAACGCCCTGAAGGCATAAGCCTCCTGAATGAATAGTGCCATTCCTCCCCCTCCTCTTAGTCCGGTATTGGCGAAGGACTGAGAACCCAGGAGGAACCACTTGGGAGAGAGCTACAGTCTCCCTATCTTGTACCCAGGTCTCAGTCATGTACACCACGTCTGTATCCTGCTCCCACAGGAAGTCATGAAGGGCTGTTTTTATTTATGGACCTGGCATTACATAACACTAGTGTCAGAGAGGGGTCATTAATCATAGTCCCACTAGCTACAACCTTTGGGATGGGACACAGGCTGAAAAGGCACCAAGCTCTTCCACTTCTCCGTCCCCTTCCCTTCCAAATATGTACAAATATTACACTGTGCTCTGTGGTTTAGAGGCTTAGTCGGTGGTCGGGTTATTAATTAGTCTGGTCACTTGGCAGGTTGTGCAAGCAAGAAAATGGAACCAGTGAGCGCCTCACAGCATATCCCTTTTGGGAACAGGTGATCTTCAGGATCTGCCCTAGGGCCTTGCGGTCTGGGGTGGTGAATGGGGATCGCCTCTGGGAACCTCTCAGGCTAGGCTCCTCCCTGTTGGTCTGTGCAGCCGCAGGGGTAGGCGCTCCTGAGGGGGGAGTGCCAGCATGCTGGGCTGCCGGTTACGAGCCAGAAGTATCGGGCTTCAGACAGGGGCTAGGTGTCCTGTCCTTATCAAGGGCAAGGAGGCCGTGTCAGAGAGTGACGCCTGCCTTGCCTGTTCCAGAGCTTGCTTAGTTTTGCCCGTTGCTGCAATGTTCTGTTTAAATAGTTAATGGAAGTGGCCCTTGTTTAACTCCAAACTGTTGTCTGTCTCGTTATTCCGGCTGGGGTGACAATAGGCCATCTGAGAGATGGAATATAGAGTAAAGGTGCTGCTGACAATAGTAGTTCTTCAGTACAATCCTAGATAATCACAACAATCCTGATCTATCCTAGTAAAATAAATTCCAGTATCTAACAATTTGGAACAAAGTATTCTAATTCATCTGGCCAGAGGATAAGAAGGCCAGTGGCAACACAATTTGTACTACAAGTTCTAGCCCCCAATTTGTCAGAAATAACCAATTGTTACAACAGTTTCAAGCAATAGAATAATCAGTCCTTACTAATTAATCAACTAAACAAATATATTCAATTTAATCAAAAAATCAATTAATTGATTCCCCCTTCAATTAATTATGTGCTTTCATCTGCTTAGACCTCAATTGATTAATTAAATTAATAATAGCCCTCTAGTTAACAACTACTAAATAACATCTAAATTTAATTTAATTTAATTAGGTAATAACTCTCACTCAGTTAATGTTGCTGTAATATCAGGGTAGCCACTTGTGGTCTCCTCTAGTCCAGTCGTTAGCTCCAGTGCAAGAGTCTCTAGTCTCTTCTGACATTGTAGAGAGCAGTCACTTCTTGGATCCTGGGGGGGTCCTCTTTTGTCCAAGTCTCTCCCATTCTCAAGCCAGATTCCCCAGGTCACCCAATAGTCTCGGGTCTGATATTATTCTTATCCCCAAAGTAGAATTCATACAAAAGGCATTATTGTAATGAAGACATTACTAGAAGATATAATAAAAACTTGATATTTCAAAACTGCCTCTGCCGGCAGAGTATTTAAAATTAATTTCATGGCACAAAGAAAATACTCAATTACAAAATGAATGATTATGGTCGACCATAGTCAGGTGAATTTTTAAAAACGGGATTGTGTTATGCTTCTTCCTATGAAATATGACCTTGCTCTGTTTATACATTATTGCATTATTATTATACTTGCTTATTTTTTCTAAACAAAGAAAAGAAAGCAACATTGTTTTTTCATTCCAGTCATAATTCACATTCTTTTCCTTCTGTCTTCTCTTTTTGCACAATCATCAATCCAGATTTGGTGTGCTAACATAATAACAGTGTGGATTCTCTTCAGGCCTTTGTTTGGTTAGATATAAAACATGGGAGGAATAATAATTCATGGACAAAACACACGCTCTTTAAATAGAAGCCCAGTTTTTGTTCTAGTTGTCTCATTTTAAAAAGAGTGTCAAGGTGCAAGGCTGGAAAGGACTTCTGATTAGACTTGCATAATTTGTACAATACTTGACTAAATGTGTCAGGTGCCTATTCATCCAACCTCTTGTATCCCATGGAAATAGGATTGCAACTTTCAGGTGGGGCCTGGACATTTCACATATTACAACTCATCTCCAGGCAAGGGATCAGTTACCCTGGAAATGGTAGCTTTGGAAAGTGAATTCTATTGTATTATACTCTGCTGAAGTCCCTCCCCTCCCAGTTTGGTGTAGTGGTTAAGAGCATGGACTCTAATTTGGGAGAACTGGGTTTGATTCACCACTCTTCCACATGTAGCTGCTGGTGTGACCTTGGGTCAATCTTAAGTTCTTTCAGAGCTGTTCTCTCAAGGGCAGTTCTCGAGAGAGCACTCAGCCCCACCTACTTCACAGGGTGTCTGTTGTGGGGAGGGGAAGGGAAAGTTTCATAAGTAATATGAAAATAAAACAAGTTCCATATCAAAACAGCTTATGGGGGGGCCCTTTTATTTCTTGTTCTGGATTCTTTCATTTTATAGTGTGGGGTTGCTAATTTCCAGATGGTGGCTGGAGATCTCCTGGGATTACAACTGATCTTCAGGCCATAGATATGGCTGCTTTGGAATGTGGATTCTATGGTATTTTATCCCATTTAAGTCCCTCCCCTCCCCAAACCCAACCCTTCTCAAGCTCCACCCCCAAAATCTTTATGTATTCCCAACCTGGAGCTCGCAACCCTATCTGCCCTAAATTAATTCCACTTTTACAGGGCAGTCAGCATTTTCCAAATAAAAGTTATAAAAAGAGCACATTGTTTCTTAGGGGGAGGGAAGAGTGAGGCTGTGGAACTTCTTGATTTACCACTATCTATATCCTCTAGGACTGGATATATGCGTGATGCAATTCAGCTATGAAGGATACGGGGTGAGACTTTGCCTTCTCTCTTCCCAATGCCTGTCTTGCTGTACCAAATGTTCCCTTGCAGTCTGTACTCTCCTGCTTGCCTGTTGTACTTCAAACCTTATCACCTGTCCAAGCAAATCTACTTCAAGGTCCTCCTGCTGCTGCTGCCTGCCCAGATGCCTTGCTTTCCTTGTGCCTTATGTCCTTGACTTATCAGTCTGCCTCTTCCTTGTGCTACTTCCTTGTGTTCTTCAAGATAAGTGGCTGCAGTGCTGTCTGTGGTACTGTATGGAATCTTTCCTATCAATTCTTGCATAGATGATAATATTAAATATGGATGCCTTTATTCGCCTCAAAAGGCGGCAGGTAATTCTGTCTATATGAAATCTTGGGGAATGTGATGATCTCCCTGACTTTTTTCAATGGAAGGAGGGGGCTTCCATTGAAACCAAAGGGTTTCAATAACAAAATAGAATTATACAAACAAAACAACAATAATGAAAAAAATAATAACAAAATGAAACCATATGAGACAACCCAGTAATGAAACAGTCTCTTTTGGAATGAATAACAAAAAACAAAGAAAGAAAACAGACTCCCAAGTAGAAGTCTAATGTTAAGATAAAATAATCCAAATGCACAAATTCTGTGCAATGTGGTTTACTCAAGTTAAAGAAACAGAGGGGAGAGGGCAAAAAGAAAGAAAGAGAATGAAAAATAGGGCAGGTTCCTATGCAAGGAGCCCAAATATTGGAAAAGGTACTAATCCAAAACTACAAGGGGAGGCCGAACTGCTGAGCTCAGATGTGCCCCATTCACACAAGAACACACAATAAGAACATAAGAACATAAGAGAACCCAATGCTGGATCAGGCCAGTGGCCCATCTAGTCCAACACTGTCACACGGTGGCCAAAAACACCAGGTGCCCTCAGGAGGTTTAGCAGTGGGGCCAGAACACTAGACCCCATCCCACTGTTGCCCCCCCAAGCACCAAGAATACAGAGCATCACTTGCCCAAGACTGAAAGTTTCTATCTATACTTTGTGGCTAATAGCCACTGATGGACCTCTGCTCCATATGTTTATCTAATTCCCTCTTGAAGCCGTCCATGCTTGTAGCCGCCACCACCTCCTGTGGCAGTGAATTCTACATGTTAATCACTCTTTGAGTGAAGAAGTACTTCCTTTTATCTGTTCTAACCTGACTGCTCAGCAATTTCATGGAGTGCCCACAAGTTCTTGTATTGTGAGAAAGGGAGAAAAGTACTTCTTTCTCAACCTGCTCTATCCCATGCATAATCTCAGGGCTATTTTGGGGCGGGAACGCACAGGAACGAAGTTCTGGCTGGCTTCTGAGTTGGCCACGCCTACAGCCTCCCCTCCTCTCGGGTTCCCCAAGCGCCTTGCAAGCTGTGGGGTGCCTGGGGAAGCCAATCCAGAAACTGCCTTCCTTCCCTCGGGTTCCCCATGTTCCCCGCATGCCACGGGGGCACCTGGGGAAGCCGATCCTGGGAGGGAGTGGTGCTGTCAGGGGTGTGGCCTAATATGCTAATGAGTTCCTGCTGGGCTTTTTCTACAAAAAAAGCCCTGCATAATCTTATAAACCTCGATCATGTCACCCCTCAGCTGTCGTTTCTCCAAGCTAAAGAGCCCCAAGCACTTCAACCTTTCTTCAAAGGAAAAGTGTTCCAACCCTTTTATCATTCTAGTTGCCCTTTTCTGCACTTTTTCACATGCTATAATATATTTTTTGAGGTGCGGTGACCAGAACTGTACACGGTACTCTAAATGAGGTGGCATCATCGATTTATACAGGGGCATTATGATACTGGCTGATTTGTTTTCAGTTCCCTTCCTAATAACCCCCAGCATAGCATTGGCCTTTTTCATTGCAGTCGCACACTGTCTCGACATTTTCATTGAGTTATCTACTACGACTCCAAGATCTCTCTCTTGGTCAGTCTCCGGCAGTTCAGACCCCATCAACATGTATTTATAGTTAAAATTTTTGGCTCCAATATGCATCACTTTGCACTTGGCCACACTGAACCCCATTTGCCACGTTGATGTCCACTTGCCTATCTTCAACAGATTCCTTTGGAGTGCCTCACAATCCGCCCTGGTTCTCACCACCCTGAACAACTTTGTGTCATCTGCATTACCCTGTTGGTGAAAGGTGTGAAGCGGGAATGTCCTTATTCCTGTGAATACTTCTAAATAACAAAATAATGGATAGATTTCTGGACAAGTGGAAGTATGTTGGAAACAAGGTTAATTTACTTCCTGAAGTGGTATTTAGGGGGAGAGCCCAGCAACCCAAAGTAGATTACTCTAGACTAAGAACATCTTGGTGGTGAATGTAGACTTTAGTTCTTTCTAAGGCTTGAGTGTTAACCAGCTCCTTTGCGCTTTTCATGTTCTGATAAATTAGTGAGAGATCCTGAGGGGGTGAGGTTATTTTCCTTATGGGCTACTATTGTTTTCACTAATGGAATGAGATTGAAAAGGGGGGTAGCATCTAGTTTTGTACACAGTCTGATGATTCTTGACTTGAAACTGAGTTCACTGGGCCTCATGTGTCTGACAGAAACAAGCTGATTTCAGTGCCAAGATGGAAGGGGGATGAGCAAGGTCAACAAAAATGAGGACTTTTAACCCACATACGTCATATTGCAAATATAGTCTTAACAGGCATTGTGAAATCCAAGCAACTTGAACTAAGGTCAAATTTACATCTGACTTTCCCACTAGAATCATTCTAGTTTAAAAAAAACCTGTCTATACCTGTTTCTAGTTTCAAACCATACTTGTTCTAGTTTATAAATTAATGTTTACATTCATTAATTGCTCTCCTGTGGTCAAGCTAGCATTATACTGCTTTAAACAAATGCTATTGCTTAGTACTCTTCAGACCTCCTGGAGTGAAATTTGAAACCAGCATGAAATGAGCTTGGGAAAAGACAGCAGTCAAACTACTTCAGAGGGGAGGTGTAAATTGGGCCTAAGGTCGAGGACAGACTGGCACAGTGCTGCACCATGGAAGCAGGCCAAATAACCCAGGGCTAAAGCTTTCTGGAGCTTGCCACTCGCACCAGCCGCAGCGCAGTGCGCACATTCCAGGGAGGAGGTAGACCGCAGCATACACACTGTGGGCAGCTCCTGGTGGCAGCTGTGGTGTGTGGCTGCCCTGTTCCAGCACATTCCCATTGGCCAGAAGCGGGAGGCGGAGGCGCATGCGCCCAGATGCCTGGGCACCAGTTCCTCCCAGTGTATGGCTGACATGGGAGGAGAGCTCCGCAGGACCCAGTGAGTACGACAGGGCTACGCGGGCAGCTGGGGCTGTGTGCACGGGCCCGCCTCCTCCGCTTGCAAAGCGGACATAATGTGGGCCAGCACACCAGTCTGTTTTCAGCCTAAAATCCTCCTCAGAGTCATTCTTGGAGTGTGCATATCTGCATCAATGTGATTTACCAATAAACCTATTTATTATTAATCTGTTAGCCTTAACAGTCTTCTTCAATGCCCAGAAATTACTCAGCATGATTTGGAAAAATGCAGCCATTATAAACCTCACACCTGCAGAGCAAAACTGCTTTAGGCTCAGCTTGTCATTTCCCCTGGAGTTTCAAAATCAACATAGCTTAGTCAGATAGGAAGAGATGACAAACCTCAGTGGAGGGAAAATAAAAATGAAATCTTCAGGGAGAATCATCTCAGAGTATAGTTTTTTTGTGTGGTGGTATAGTTTTAAAACTTCAAGAAGTATAATATTTAGTGTAGGCATAAATATTATTCTGCCTTTAAATTTAACATGAAGCCTCCATATAAGAACTATTGTGTAAACCTGTATCTCTATATACCAAATATGAATTCTGGTTTGTTTGTTTGTTTTAGATCATATGTGTTCCAGGTCCCACATTGGCAGCTAATTACTGTCCACATATACAGCCCAGCTCACACTGTCCACATATACAGCCCAGCTCACACAGTGAGTTTGTATGTGACATCCTACCCGTGGGAGGTATGACATGAAGATGAAAAAAGATGACTAGGTTGTATATGGTCCTGTGACAGCATCATAAGAACATATGACCATGAAAAGAACCCTGCTGGATCAGACCAGGTCATGTATGGCCTGGGAGTGGGACCAACATACCTTAAGGACAGTTGTCTTACATACCAACCTACCCGCTCACTCTGGTCATCCTCAGAGGACTAGCTTTGGTTGCCCCCACCATCTGAGGCTGGATGGGTGGCAACCTGAGAAAAGGCCTTCTCCATCATGGCACTAAAAACTTTAGAACTTCCTCCCCAGGGAGATTCACCTGTCTCCATCTATTGGTGTCTTTCACCAACAGGTGAAGACTTCTTTTGTTTCATCCGGCACCCCCCCAATATTCACTCTCTTTCCAGTGCTGTTTGTTTATGTTGTTTTTAATTGCATTTTACATTTTAATTGTATTTTAATTGTTTAAATGTTTTTATGTTTTTATGTTTAGCCACAACAGTTTTGCCAGTAAGGAGGCAATGGTCTCCTACAAATTTAAGTAGAAAATCTCTTTGGGGGTCTTGCTCACATTACCCCACTCATGATAGAATTGTCTTACATCTCTGAAGGAGATGAACAGGATTGTTGGGAGTCTATTAACCTAATCTCCCTTGTGGGTTTGATTTCGGGACAGTTGTATCATTGGCTCTCTGTCTTGATCCAGAGCCTTATATTTGTTAGGGGGTAGGCCAAGCACCAAAGAACAGATGATTTCGAATTATGGTGCTGGAGAAGACTCTTGAGAGTCCCTTGGACTGCAAGGAGATTAAATCAGTCAATCCTAAAAGAAATCAACCCTGACTGGTTCCTGGAAGGCTAGATTCTGAAGCTGAAGCTCAAATACTTTGGCCACCAAATGAGAAGGGAGCACTCACTGGAGAAGACCCTGATGCTGGGAAAGACTGAAGGTAAAAGAAGGAGGAGACAGCAAAGGATTAGATGGTTGGACAGTGTTAATGATGCAACAAACATGAAATTAAACAAATTCCAGAGCACGATGGAAGACAGAAGGGCTTGGTATGATGTGGTCCATGAGGTCGCAAAGAGTCAGACTCGACTGTATGACTGAACAACAAAAAGAAAATTAGATAGGTCACTTACTGGCTGTGGTCACATGGGCAATTTCATCCAGAAACTGTAACTGATCAGACTGACCCCCCTTAACCCTCCTCACCGTGCATTCATTGCTTTTTTCATCATTCAGATGCAGCTGTCAGGAAGTGGGGCAGTCAAGCAGCTATTTAAAATGATTACTCCACTGAGCATGCTCAAAGCCACTTATGGGAATTAGTGCTTCAGACTCCTAGCAGAATAGTGGCAGCTGGTGACCAATGGGATTGCTGGAGCAGGCTGCTGGGAAATGGAGGCCAGTGTGACGACAGTGTTTTTGAAACTGTGCTTCTGAGTAATTTCACATTTCAAAAGTTTAAAAGCGGGGGGGGGGGGAATACAAAAGTTTCATCCTGTGTCTGCTAGTGTTTTTATTTAAATGCTTGAAGTGAAGCTGGAGTAACCAGCTTTGTTCTCAGACTTCCTCCACCCTTTCCCTCCCTCTCTGAAATTCATAGTCAATTAATCCCTTCCCTACTCTGTGTGCAGCAAAGCTGTAGACAGGAGAGCGCTGAAACACATGAGCGGTGATCCAGGCATGCACACATCACTAACTGTTTTAAAAAAATGGTGAAAGAGCTAAGAAAATGTTCAGATGTCCTAAATGGCTTCAAATCGCTAGGAGGCAGTCCAGACAGGCAGAAACGTGGGGTGAAGCCAGAAACATCCGTAAGGTACTTGATTTTCCTAAGGTTGAGAAATCCTCAATGGAAGAACGTTGATTGCAGGAGGGGATGAGTGCCAGACAGGAGACAGATGTGGCCCATCTGATCATCCCTTTTATATTGGTTAGGGAATTGGGACGAAACCCAATCAAAATGCCTGTGTGATCACATCCACTGATTCCCTCATTAGCAGGTAATCTATGTGTAACTGCTTGATTGGTTTTAGTGGTGAGTATGTCTCTGAGTTCCTTCTTATTCTTTTCTTCTCATTTCTTTTCTTCTTCCCCATGTTCAGCTCTGTGAGCTGTGAGATGTTTCACTGGAGGCAGTAGCTCCTGTCTTGGTGACCACTCAGAACTCGGTAGCAAGGTTTGTTGTTGAAGTCTGAACCCAGCTGGTCCATATTGCAGAGTAAATGCAAAGATAATAGTCCAATTAATTCCAAGTAGACCAAACAGTCCAGGTATGATGGCCCCATCTACTTACTTTTCTCAGAGGCAAGATTTTTTTTCTGTTTTTCTTTCCCTTTTTCTGACTGAGCTGCCCTAGTAATATGTTTTCTTCTTTGCTGAAGAACTCTGGCTGTCCCACCCTGTCACAGTATGATATTTTGGCTGTTGGCTCAGCCCAGGAAGAGGGAAGGATCAGGAGCCTGCTTTAACTTAAACAACTTAAAAGGCACTCAAGGCATTTTGAAATTCAAAAATAGCAAAAATATTTTATTTAACACAGAGGGGAAAGGTTAGGTGAAATCAGAGGTTGAAATTTCTGAGGTAAAACCACTACATGCACAAACATCAGTCCTTATGTTTCAGGCTAATGAGAGGCCCCGTCCACACGAGCGAGATAAGCCGGACGGGAAGTGACACAAATTTGTGCCGGCGCAATTTGTGCCATTTTTGCAGGATCACACAGGTCCATGGACCTGTGATCACACGCAGCCGCGGGCAAGTTGTTGTTGTTTTTTTCCCGGCCTTTTTCAATGTGCTTATCTGCTCTACAAGGGATCGATGACTTGCCTCTCCACCCTCGGGGTCATCCGATGATGCGCATACTGGGATGGGAGGGGAAAAAAACCAAAAAGCCCGCTCCCCAAAGCCACTTGTTTGCGCTGGCGCGATCACACCAGGAAAGGTCAGTTCTGGGCCGTCGCAAACCATTTGAGACTGCCTTTTCACTGGTAGCTAAACACTTTGACACTGGCTGCAGGACGCTTCCCAGATGTGCTTGTGTGATTTGAGCCAGCGGGGAATCGTCCTTCTTGTGTCGCTAATGGGCGCATATGATCGTGCCCAAAGTGTCTTAAGCTTTTCCCAGTGACTTAAATCTTTAGGTTGAGAGATTTTTGTTCCAGTGATTTCCCCAAACACTTCAGTATACTTTCTATGAGTATTCTCTGACTCTTTTGGTTTCTAGAAGGCTGGTACACTCTTTCCAGTACCCAAACCCCTTTTCTTGAAACACCAGGACTTGTCTTGAGTTCTTAACTGATTCTTAAGGTCTCTTAAGGCAGTTTCTAACCACACCAGACCAGGGATCTTTGCACTCTTCCGAACTGACTGGGTAGGGATTTTCTCTCTCTCTCTCTAGAAGATCTATCCTCTTTCCTTGGCCCTAATGGAAGTCTTTGCCTACTTCCCAAACTTCCTTGCCAACTTTCTCCCAGTTATCCATCTGTGTTAAACTGCTCTCAGCTAAGGCTGAAATCAGACTGAATCCTCCTCAACATCCAGTTCAGAAGTATTTCTCTGCTCAACTGATGCTAACCAATCAGATTGTTTGGAGCAGCCTGTCATTCAAGGCTCTCTGGCTCGGTGAATAATTAACCCTTCACAGTCCTTTATCTGTTTACATAGCACTTCTAAGCTTTTAAAAGTGCAGTCTGTCACACTGGCCATACAAGGCAGATAAAAAGGCAGCCCAATAAAGCACTAGGGCTTTTCGTCTCTTGCCACCTTTGACCCCTCCAGTGTTTTTTTATGTTTCTTACCTTGTGGACCATGATTGGGTGAAAAGGCAGCATTAAAATATTTTAAATAAATAAATAAATATGTGAAAAATACTTTACTGGTATTTTGGGGGAGGGGTATTTTTAGGTATTTGAGTTGGTGGGGATACAAATTAACTGAGTCCTGAAAAAAATCTAGAAGTATTTGGGTATATCTGGAAATATTTGGGGTAACTATTTTAATATATTTATTAATCTTTCTAACTTATATTAACTGAAGGAATTTTACAATGTAAATAATAATATAATATATAAAATACATAAAAACCACTAGTTAAAATCAATAAGTTAAAACTGCTGGTAGGCAGAAGAGCTAATCAAATGCCGTAATTAATAGAACTGTCTTCAGCTGCCTCTTAAAGATCGGGAATGAGTGGGCCAGGCACACCTTCTTGGGGAGGTTGTTCCATAACTGTGAGGCTGCCACTGGAAATGCCCTCTGTTGTGTACGCAACAGATGAGCTTCTTTGGTTGGAAGGACATTGGTTACACTGCTTTTCCACCCCCCTCCCCCATTAAGTGCCCCATAAAGAATACTGAAACCTAAATAATCCTGGTGTGCATGGGGGAAACCTGAACCTGAACCCCAGAACACTACTAGGGAATCTTAATTCCCATGAATTATGATATTCATTCCCTTCCCAAAATCTAAATCCAAAATAACCATTTTTAAGTGCCATTCCTATATTAGAAAGATACTACAAAATTGATTTTTGAAACCACATCAGGTCTTTCATCTGCCAAGGAGTTGTTTAAAAATAAGTTGACCACATGGTTATTCTTGGGACTACTGATCACATTAGCAATAACTGCTCCTGACTTAAATAAATATCTTCTCTGAAGCTGTCCTCCAGTCGTGGCTGAGAGGCTACAGGCAACAGCATCCAGTAGCTGATGAATCTGTGGTTTTGAGAGGACAGCCGTGATGTACCACCACTTTTTTCTAGGAAAAGGCAATATGAACAGCAGCATCTGGAAGCCACAGCTACAAGGTAATTTTAAGCTTATTTCTTTGCTTTCAAGGACTTTTAACTCTATAAAGCATTGTAAGAAACAAAAATGAATCATTTTAAAATGTGGATGAATATGTTTAATAGGAAAAGAGAACAGAGATACAGTAATCTCTCTATATAATAATTGTGTTTTGATCATGGACTCTCCTGAACATTCCACATGCTCCTAAATCAGTTGGCTCCATGATGTGTCACTCAAGCTGTCCCTATCCCCTGGCTGCATTGCCTGAGTCCTGGCTCCAACATTCTAAACAGTTTGCTGTTCCTCTCCCCTCCATAGCCAATTGGAACACAGAAATCATTTGCATATGTGGCCTGATTGGCCTTTGCCTCTAACATTCTTAACAGTTTGCTGATGCTGTTGGGAGTCATTGAATGTGTTCTGGGGTAAGATATATCTCCCAGTCTTCCCTTCAATGGTCACTGGAGTTGTCAATCACCATGTTCCGCAGCCACAGCACATCATTTCCCCTACAGAAAATTTCCAGCTATTACAACTGATCTCCAGATGACCAAGATCAGTTATCCTGGAGACAATGGCTGCTTTGGGCAGTGGACTCTATGGCATTATACCCTGCTGAAGTCCCTCTGCACCCCAAACCCTGCCCTCCCCAGGCTCTACCCCTCAAATCTACAGGTATTTCGCAACCCAGAGTTGACAGCCCTGTAATTGGCTATGGAACTGCTTTCCAGACCCTTGGAACCCAGAAGACATGGCATAGGAGGAGGTGATTTTCTACCTTAGCTGCCACTGCATAGCCCCAAATCAACATAAGTCAGGGGTGGAGGGAACCATACCTCTTACCAGGAGGCTGTCCTCCCATACTGCCCACTTGGGCAGCAAAAGGACTTGAGACAGCCCTGTCTTATAGCTAAGCAGAAGGAAATAAACATGGCTTGCCTCCCTCTATTTTCCCCTTCCCTCTGCTGCCCCAGCCACAGCTGGGACATCACCTGGAGCTTCCTTCTAGAGCCCGTTGTATTTCTTCCCACAACAGGCCTTACTCCTAGAGTCACCTCACAGATCTACCTCACAGGGTGTCTGTTATGGGAAGGGGAAGGGAAAGGAGTTGTAAGCTGCTCTGAGACTCCAAGTGAGTGAAGAGCGGGGTATAAATCCAATCTCTTCTTCTCTTCTTCTAAATAAAGCAAATAAATAAAACAGACAGTGAATTACTGAGCCTGAGTAGAATTAATTTGTTAATCACCAAAGACAATGGGAATAACAAGTCTTAATGTTCCTAGAATTGTTCTAGGTCAAAGCTATTTTGAATACATTCCTAACCTAGTGAACAGGAAGAGGGTGTGTGTGTGTATCCAAGTTACTGTTTTGCAGACTACTGAGGTTCTCTGCATTCTGGTTTTGAATTGTGAGACTTGAAACATGCAAGTTTTAACTTGTGCTTATTTTTCTGCATACAGTCCTATCAATTGAAATCTGCTCCTGAAGTCATGCCATTACAAGTTCCTTGATAGTGCAAAAAAATCATACCAGTGATATATAATATTGCTAAGATATACTGGAAGTTTTATGCTGTCTACAAGCAAACTGAAACAAATTTGAAAGCAGAAGTCTCCCAAACATCTGAAGTAATGTATTTTTTCTGTGTTCTTTGATGTTATAGATTCAGCTGTCTGAGCCAAGCACTTTGTACATCATGCGTAACATTCACAGGATATCTGCCCAGCAGAGCAGAAGAGGACTAAGAACTAGATGGTGACTGTCTTAGTTATATTTGTTTCCTGTGCCTGATGACAGTCATTTGCAGTGGACTGGTTTCAAAAATCCTGTGTTCATTAGTAAATAACCCAATAAGCCTCTCACCATGCTTTTTTAGACAATTTCATTTTTTGTTCAATTTGAAAGCTGGACTTGATTATCCCTTGGTCAAGATGGGTGGAAATCTTAAGGCAGATTGGTCTTCCTATGGTTTGTACTTCACATCTCTGCTGGAGATACTGGGGCTAGTTCTCCTGGCATTCAGCACACTGTGGTTTGGATTGTAAGGGTTGGCCAAGAAGAGGCTGGTATGTTGTCTTTCATCACATTGTAGAATGGGGTGGTCTTGTAGGTCCTTCCAACTACAGGGATTCTCTGTACTTCTTTATTCTTATGTTCAGCTATGTGTTACATATTTGATTACCCAGACTAATTATGGAGCCCCACAATTCATAAGTAGGTAGCACTGAGATGACTACTAATGCCACTTATATTGTCTGTCTTTACACACACAGAGATATTACTATGTGAATAGTGTGAATTGTTATTCAATTCTGCAAGACTCTCTTTTTCTGATCACTAGATATTTTGACAGCTTATCTTTTTTTTAAGTGACATCTTGAAGATGTCAGTCTGAATCACTTCTAGGCAGCTTCCCGATGAGAACTGTAAAGGTCATACACAAGACCTGAAGAACTGGCAGTCACATTGCTTAGATTTAATATGCCTTTACCAAGTATTCATTGCCTTTGCTATTAACATATTCACTGTGTTGCATTTGTTTACTTTATGTTTGCTGTTGACATTGGGATTGTATTGGTTTATTTGTCATTATGACTGTAGCATTCATAATCAATAATAAATATCATCTAGAATGGAAGGCATGAAAATGATGTTCTTAGGAGATGTATAAAACAACATGAACAAAGTCCCCTATGCGATTCCTTATTCCAGGCCTTAAGAATTAAAGATGTCATGAAATGTCTTCAGCTGTAACTGTCACACAAACATGAAGCAAGTTTGTCTTAAATCATATTGCATGTTGTGGCATCCTAGTCAAAGGTCTACCAATTCCATAGTCCACTCAACTACATTCCTAAAATGAGTTATACCATTCTAAGCCCATTGACTTCAGCATCCCTCAAAGGACTAACTTGATTTAGGATTGGACTGCAAAATCACTTTTGGTCTTAATACACAACAAAAAAGATGGTAGCTTGTTCTCTTCAGTGCTTATATTACGTATACTTTCCCCAACAAACCTTATATATAACCTGTATATAACTATTACCACTGTCTAAAGTCTTATATCTGTACTGGTGAAAATCTCGTCCTTTTTATGACTATGAAAATCCATGTGCTGAATTAGTAAACTAAAACACAAACTAAAAATTATAGTCATCTATAACAGTTTCATGAGAAGATACATTTGCTCAGCACTTTATGGATAAAATCTTGCACAACCTTTCTGAATTGGACTCTACATTAGCAGTGACAGGGTCAGTGCCACTCTGTCCAGTTATTTTGGATACTTTTCATTTTATTCGGTCTGAGAGTATAGACAGGGTACTTGGAGGTTTGAAGCCTACCACCTGCTTGTATGACCCTTGCCCTTCCTGGTTAATTAAATCTACTGGGGCTGGGGCCGGTTGATTGGGGCTGAGATGTAGTTAATGCCTCCTTGAGGGAGGGGATGACTGTGCCAGCCTTGAAACAGGCGGTGAATGTACCCACATTTAAAGATGTCTACCCTGGACCGAGGAAATCTCACTAACTATCAACCACTCTCAAATGTTCCAGTCTTGAACAAGGTGAATGAAAGGGTGGTGGTTGGACAAATCCAAGCTTTCCTGAATGAGGCAAATTGTTTATATCCTTTCCAATCTGCTTTTAGGTCTGATTATCGAACTGAAACAGCCTTGGTCATTCTGGAGGATAACCTGCATTGGAACATGGATAGAGGGAGAGCAACTCTGTTGATTCTCCTGGACTGACAAACTGGTTATCAGCCCCGTAGTCTCTGGCCTCTGGAGGCCTGCAAGGTTCCATCTTATCCTCTATGCTTTTTAATGTCTACATGAAACAGCTGGGTAATGTAATCAGAAGATTTTTTGGTCGGTTGTCACCAATATGTGAATGACAATCAGCTCTATCTCATGCTTCTGGCTGATCCAAAGGAGCTGTAGAAACCCAGAACTGGTGTCTGGAGGCAGTTCTGGAGTGAATATGGGCTAATAAACTGAAGCTTAATCCCAACAAGATGGAAGTTCTACTGCTGAGTGGAAGGTCTGACCCAGGATTTAGGACATCGCCCATTCTGGATAGGGTTGCATTTCCTTTGAAGGAACTGTTCCATAGCCTGGGGTGCTCTTGGACCCAGGCCTACTGCTGGATAAGCAGGTGGCAGCTGTGACCAGGAGTGCCTTCTATAAGTTTTGACTGGTTAGCTAGCTGCACCCTTTCATGGGCAGAAAAGATCTGGCCACTGTGGCACATGTCCTCGTTACATCTAGTTCATATTACTTCAATGTACTCTACATGGGGTGCCCTTGGAAACTGTTTGTAAACTGCAGTTGGTGCAGAGTGCTGCAGCCAGGATGTTGACAGGCATGGATTATAGCGACCATATTGTTCCAGTCTTTTCCCATCTACATTGGCTCCTGCTTTGTTTCCAGGCACAATTCAAGGTGCTGGTGCTGACATTTAAAGTGGACTCGACTGTGCGACTGAACAACAAAAATAGTTTGGGACTGTTCCACAAATCATGGGTCGCATATCCCCAGCTCCAATGAAGAACACACAAGTGAAGTCCAAGTGAGGAAGAAAAAGCTAAGATATTTATTGCAATAAATAGAGAGATGCAGAGCTAGGCAAGAAGTTGCCCACAAAACCAAGCTGATCTCTGCCCCAAACAGAAAAGGCAGAGGGTTATATACCCAAAATGGCATAGGTTCAAGTAATGATACATAGAAGATCCCATTGGTTACAGGTAGAAGGGCATCATTTGAGTTGTCACAGATCTCATCTGTTTTATTAAAGTCCAAGACACTAATCATACATCACACAGTGGTGAGCAAAAGCCCCCATAGGGTGGTTTTTAATGCTCCAGGGAATCTGTGCATATCCTGAGCTAGTCCCCTTCTCCAAGTACCAACCAGTACCAGACGGCCGCTGCATATCTTCACTAGGCTGCGGCAGATCTGTTGTCTCATACTCAACTTCAGGGACAATGCCAGTCCATTGACCCCTCTAAGAAATGGGGGGGGGGGGAGAGATATGCACTTCAAGCACAGAATATTACTTGAAATAAAGAGTAAATTTTAATGATTTAAAAGATGACAAAACAGTAAAACAAATCCCATAGATTTTAATACAGTTTTGCATTTATTATTATTGTTATTGTTATTTATTAGATTTATTAATCACCCTATCCCAGCTTGCACCATGCTCTGGGTGATGTATAAGGCATAATGTTATAAAATATACAAAAAAATTACAATTCAGTATATAACTTAATAAAAATTACACTACACAATAAACATCTAAGATGTCAATTTTCCTATATTATTTGTCCCAATTCCGGACTACCAAACCCTTTTGTGGGCAGCAGGGAAGGGAGCAAAAATTTGCTCAGAGCAAAACATGGGGGGGGGGGGGTCAGCTGATGAGGTAACTGTTGCTGTCCTCAACTGAATTCCTGGCAGAACATCTCTGCCTTACAGGCCCTGGGGAATTGCATAAGATCTTACAGAGCCTGGATATCATTTGGCAGAAAGTTCCACCAGATCAGGGCCAGGACTGAGAAGGCCTTGGCCCTGTTCAAGGACAGCTGTACATTCCTAGGGCCAAGGATCGCCAACAAGTTGTTCTTTGAAGAGCACAAGGCTCTTGTCCCTCCCAAGACATGAGATGAAAGCATTGTATTTAAATAATTTATTTAAGGAACTAGTTATACAGATCTATGTCATATCATTAAATATGCTAAGATATTTAAATGGGTGGACTGTGCTAGGCAGCCTGGCAATGGCTACCTTTGCTAGGCAGACCCACTCTGACTCCAAACTCAGCCTGTGTCTTCCACTGGCCTGCACACAATAGATCGAGAGGTGCCCAGCCACTACCAAGTACAAAGATAAGTTGCTGAGCACTAAGGACATTCCTTCCCAGCCATACCCCACCACACAGCCAGTAATGTGCTGTTTTGGATTTGCCCTCCATCACTGCTAATGCCTCAGGGTATTTGCTGACCATCCTTACCTATCATGATCAGTCTGCCCTATCCCTGCCAAACCAGTTATGGTCCAAACAGTCCAAAGACTAAGTCTATTTACCCCAACATCACAAAGCAAGCAAAAAAAAAAGGTCCTCTCAGTAGCTAATCAGAGGAAACCCCAAAAATTTCTGCTTGGCCTAACAGGTGGCAAATCCTATGATGGTAAAAGTAGGGTGGGTGGGTCAGCTGAAAAGCCTGTGTGGAGAAGGCATGGCCAGAATGTATGTGGAAAAATCATGTTTCCTAATTGGCTGCTTCAAACGTGGCTACCCAAAAGCCTTGTGCCTTCCATGTCTCTAGGGTACCAAGGCAAACCGATCCCTGACATTAATGCCATGAATTCCACTTTTAGATATAGTGAGAGAAGGACAAAGGAGGTCTCCTCCTAGAATGGCAAAATAGTAAAAATATATACAGATAGGTTCATGAATCCCCAATGACAGCATTAAACAACAATATTTTGGCCTCCTTTCCAACACAGCTCCAATCACTCACAGTAACAGCATCTAATGATGAAAGAGTTCTCGCTTGTCAGTCAGAATGTCAGAAAGTGCAAACAGATCATGCTATGCTTTACAGGAACGAGACATGCTCTTTGCTCCCAGTTAGAGATGAAAAAAGGACAACCATGGTGTTAACATTTTTAATTTCTCAATTAGCCACATGAGGTCCAGACCTTTTATATTCTCCTAACTGTACTGTATGTGTGCTGATTTGGATTAGCTTCAAATCTAGCACTGACATTTAACATTAGTTGTATGAATAGGTTAACATCATTTATATAGATTTGGCTGAAATATCAGTTCACTTGCCTGGTTTGAGATGCCTTTTAAGTCACTTTCCTCCCCAGGTTCTTTCTGTTCATTTTATTCCCTTCTACCAAGCTTCACCTGACAATGGACATCCAGATTTATGTGCCAAATAAGAAGAAGAGAAATGGAGGAGGAAAAAAAAACTTCAACAGCATTTACACCCTTTTAAACTCATCAAACTCTTTTAAGCCCATTGACTCCAGCGTACTTAGAAGGGTGTACCTCTGTTTAGGATTACACTGCTAGGTAATCATTGTGGCCACATACTTTCTGTTTTCTAGGCAGACAACAAAAATGCCCTTACCCATAAATTCTTCACTAATGTGAGCAGACTGATGATTAGAAGTGTCAATTTTTTTATTGGCTAATCCAAGGAACATTTTCTCCTTCATACTTTGAGATATCATCTTAGAATACAAATAAGAAGATGAGTAAAACAATTAAAAAAGCAGACAGGATGATATGAAGTATAGTTGTGATTCTGAACCTGATTACTAGCACTGGTCTAAGATTGAAACAGAAAGCAAGAATGTAAACCAAAGTGTCTAATGGAAGGTGAAACAAGGTATAAAGTATTGAGTCCAGAGATGTGTTGCAGTGAAATCAGCTCATAAGTTTAGTGATGGTACAATTCCAGGCTACAGAACAGGGCTCGGGGGTCTGCTTAAATACATGTCTAAACCGCACCACCGGCCTTGCCCAAACTCCCTGAGAGGATTACTCCCTGATAAGATTACCCTGATAAGATTACACCCAAACTCCCTGATAGGATTAGTCATGAGTTGCCTTAAACCATAGGTCCCCTGGTGGAACCTGGGTGGCCACTTGGTCTAATTTCCAATCCTGCTGGGCTATTGTCTCCCGAAGTGGAGCTCCGGTGGCCAGCCCAGCCACATGCATTTCTCTGACTGCATGCGCAGTTGCCATTAGGACATAAGTCAACTCCATTTCTCTGATCCAGAGATTCTTGTGCAGAGCGTTGAACTTTATACATAGAAGGAAAGCTATGATCACTTGTGTTACATTCCACTAGGGCTGCCAAGTCCCCCGGTAGGGCGGGGGAAACACCGATTTTTCATGCTTCCCCCCCGCTTTTTCAAAACTGGCCACCGGGGGGAGGCAATGGCTGCCAACAGGAGGGGAACGTCGGAGCCTGCCGGGCCCTCTCCCTTCCAGGCCTCTTAAAGGGAAATGTCTGAAGAGCCTGCAGTGAAAAGCCTCACCAGACATTTCCCCTTTAAGAGTTAGCAAGAGAGCCCTGCCCAGAGATTAACGAGGGACTAAGCTCTTACTGAAGGACCTGCTTTTGCATGTGGCTGGTGTAAGATTGAAAGGTTGCTGCTGCTGGGCCTGGGGTAAGTCCATCTGCCAGCTCTTTTCCTTCTCTCTATCTCCCCCTCCCCCTTTCTTTCTTTTTTCTGTCTCTCTCTCTCTCTCTGTCCCCATCCAGCAGAGGTCTATCAGTGGCTATTATTAGCCACAAGGTCTAAATGGAAGTAAGTGCCTGTGCCAGCTCTTTTCCTTCTCTCTCTCTCTCCTTCTTTCTTTTTTCTGTCTGTCTGTCTGTCTGTCTCTCTCTCTCTGTCCCCATCCAGCAGAGGTCTGTCAGTGGCTATTATAGCCACAAGGTCTAAATGGAACACTTTGTCTGGGGCAGTGATGCTCTGCATTCTTGGTGCTTGGGGGGGGGGCAACAGTGGGAGGGCTTCTGGAGTTCTGGCCCCACTGCTGGACCTCCTGAGGGCACCTAGTATTTTTGGCCACTGTTGTGACACAGAGTGTTGTACTGGATGGGCTGTACTGGATGGGCCAATCCACTGTGGCTTCTCTCCTGTTCTTATGATATGAAAATCATATTCTGCCGAGATGAGGAAGGATTCAGTAGGGCCGTTGCTCAGTGATAGAGCATCTGCTTGACATGCAGGAGGTATCAGCCTCTTCAGCTAAAAAAGGATCAGGTAATAGATGATATTAAAGATCTCAGCCTGAGACCCTGGAGAGCCACTACCAGTCTGAGTAGTCAGTACTGACCTTGATGGACCAATGGCCTGATTCAGTATTAGGAAACTTCATGAGTTCATGTGGAAGCATGTGGAAGCAACATTTCCCCGTTGATGTGTTTCGCATGTGTTCACACTTCCTCCGGATGCCTCCCGCTTCTTCCAGTTCACACTGTTTGGAAGCGGGAGGCATGCGGAGGAAGGCCCCTGAACACCGGGTAAAACCGGTGTCCTGTTAAAGCGAAAGGAAAGCGACTGGGAGACGGGTAAGTATGCAACGGAGCCGACGGACAGATGCGCATGTCTGAACGTGCTCCTTTCTTCCGTTTGCGAACCGTGCCTGCCCCGCTTTAGATTGCCAGCCTGTCCTCGGCCATGCTTCATACATTCACATCATAGTTTCAAAGTATTATGAGTTTTTGCTTCCTTGCACATTCCCCATTAATTGTAGCATCGTGTAATGATGCACGTGTGAATAACACCAATTAATCAAAGAGGGGGTTTTGTGCTCTCAACCTTTTTGGTTTACCCTATATTTTTGGTTGTGTACCCCCACCCCTTTTTTGTAGTGTAACCCTGATTAATCACCAGTCAGAAATTTTGTATTACATTATATCAATTTGAAAAATGTCAGTTTTCATTAGAGAGTATTCACCCATTTGCTTGAGAATTATCATAATGAACATTTATGTGTGAATAATTTTTGTTAGGGATTGCTTGGAGAGTCTTCTCATGCCCCATATTGTCTCTGGGTTTATACCATATGTGATGTTTTCCTGCTTTTTCATTGTGGTGTGTCAAAATGCTCCATTCTACTGAGTTACATTAGTTTTTGTCCAGGATTGTGAGGGAACAAGATACACACTGCTTTCAGGAATAGGTAGTTACTGATCTTTCATCCAAATTACACAGGAAGAACTGTGCCCATAACATGATAGAATTAAGGTGAGTGTTCTATTGCCAATTGCACTGGACTCAGTTTTATCCTGGATCTTCCAGATAGATTTATATATAAAACAGCTCCTTATTACAAAAAAACCAGCAGCTACAACAGAGGTCTCTCAGATCATGTCTGGCTTTCCCACAAGACAATACACTGCACATAGCCTCTGCAAGCCATAAGGCATCAGTTCACAGCCTGTGCTGCTAGATCTTTCCAGAAGATGGAGGTAATTGGATGGTATAATCAATAAAGAGAAAGAAAAACAGGCCAGCATGCAAAATTGTGCTGTGATGTTCCTTCATATCTCAGGAGCTACTTCCCATGCCTCTTCTTTTGCGCTAAAGCAGTGAACCAGAAATACAGAAAATACTCCATAGGCTTGCCTTCAGCCTTCCAGCTATCTGGGGTGACCAAAACCTGTTTTACCACAAGTCCTTTCAAAACGGGATGAGAACTTCAAAGGCCTAAAACATAGCAATTGTTTCTCTTCTGGCTGGTAACTGACATTGGTGGGGGAATTTAAGTGGAATTGAGGTGCTAAGAATGGCTAAGCTTTTACTAGTAATATATGCTTGGCTTGGGAATTTCATTTTTTTTCTCCTGGCAGACAAAGCAAAGGTTGTTGTGCCCGTTCCCAATATTTCTGAGCTTCCTAGCTTCCAAAACAAGCCTCTCAAAAGATTCACTTGACCTAATCCTTGTAAGAATTCCTGGAAGAGTTCTGGAAACAAAAGGCTTTCATAAGATTTTAACACAAATGTTTATTGTCAGGATCTCACTATTAAGCTCAGGGAAACAGTAGGGTTTCTTTTTTTAAAGTATGCTTTAGTGTTCTAGTTCTCTATTTTGGTTCTACCCAAAATACAAGCTGACTATTTCTTGTCATTTGCTTAAGAACATATGACAAGTCTTGCTGGATCAGACCAGTGGTCTATCTCATCCAGCATATTTCACACAGTGGCCAAACAGTCACTCTGGAGGTCCAACAAATAGAGCCAGGGCCTGCCGGCACTGAGATACTACACCTGACGGTGGAGATTTCCTTTAGAAATCATAACTAATATCCATTGATAGATCTGTTGCCTATGAATCTATCCTACCCAGCAGTCCCCAACAGAGTGCCCATGGGTGTCCACCAACAGCTTTTCTGGTGCCTGTCAAATGTTTTGAGAAAATGCCTGGGGCCAGATGGGGCTTTTGATTGGCCATTGGGGATCTGATTGGCTGTGCAGAAGTTGCTTTGGCAGCAGCTGCCACCACAGCACAAGGATCTGTATAACTGAAGTTAAACGTGTATATGAAAGAAAAGATTTTTAAACAATATGCTCATATTAAAAGGCATCCAGTTAAACAGAACTTCTGCCTGAAATGCTGAAAATCTACCATCAGAGTTATATATTACCTCACTCCCTGAAATTCCGTGGTTGGCCCTGCTTCTTGTGGCAGCCATTTTGTGGTTGTGCCCAACACAGTGTGTCAGAATTCTAAAAGTGCCATATGTCCTTGCTCTAATCTATGTTTAAAGTTATCTATACTTCTGGCCATCACCAATTCAACTTGCATGTAATCCCACAATTTATTTATTACTTGAATAAAGAAGTATTTTCTTTTGTGCTTACAGAATCTATTACCTGTCAGCTTCACTGAGTACCCATTAGTAAGTAGTAGAGAAGAAAGTCTGTTAAACCATCAGTTTTGAGCCAGATAAGGTTGTATCTACAGGGAGAGAGACTAAAGGGTTCCTGTCTCAGGGGACTTAGAGGTTTCTGAGCCTGGCTATGAGTGAAAACAGGCTAAAATAAATGCTTTGAGATAAGTTTTGTATCACCAGGGCATGAGACTGGGAGGATTTTATCTCAGGAGAGCTTATGGATCTCAGAGCCTGGCTATTAGGGAAAGCAGGCTAATTTAGTGAATGCTTTAAAGGGTGACTATACCTGTTTCAAAGGAATCGGCATTTTTTTAAAGAACTGAAATTTTAAAAAGGAGCTCACACTTACACTGGAATTGGAATTTTATATTGGAATTTTAAAAATGGAAGTTTAAAAAGGAGCTCACACGTATACTGTGGGATTCCTGAGACTGTGGAAAGGCCAAAGAGTTGCTTAAAGAATAACAGCTTGGCTGATAACTGTTCTCTGCAACCAGAGATTGACAACTGAAACATTATATCTGAATGAGCCCAGTGAATGCTGTGTGATATATGTGTATATAGTTTTAGGCCTCATCAGTGAACAACCTTATTTTATCCAAAAAAGCTATTTTTTAAAAAATCTGTTTATCTCATGTTCTGTCTGAAATACCTCATGCCTCATTTGCATTTAGAAGCCACTTGGTTTCATTCTGTCAGGTGAAGCCTGGGGTAGACACCATACTGGTCAGGCTTCACATTGCACTACCTCAGCTGAAAGAATCATTTTAAACCCAAGCCTTCACAGCATGATGATGCACAAATGCTGCCATTTTGTAGCACTATCTTTTGGGTTCCCAGAAGGTAAATATTGGAAGTAGAGCTCTTGCATCTTGACTGTGGAATGGTTGAAAATAAATGCTTGTTTGCTAACACAAAATGCTAGCATACAGCCTTCTTTTCATCCCTTCCCTATCCTGGACCTGTATGTTCCTGAACAGGTTTTAGTTGCAGCTTTTCTATAGGAAGTCTGCTGTACGATTAAACATTCCATTAACCAGGCTTAAATTTTAAGAAAGGAACCATTATTCTTCATTTAACTGATACACCCTGCTTTGAAAACCAGTGCAGGACAGGTAATTGCAAAGGGAATAAATACACGGTACAGCAGGTGGTGAAGAGCCTCCAACAGTTTGTAAAAGGGGAGGCCTCAGGCAGTCATTCTTGGAATTGAAACAGGGATATATCATGTAATCAGTACAAAAGGGAGTTCCTATTTCCATTTTGCAATCAAAACCACAATCTCATTTTGTTTCCCATAATTTATTAGCATCATTAAGATGTTCTTTTTTATGAACATATAATACTGCTAGCATGGCTTTTCATTAATATAAGAAAGCAACCCCCCCCCCCCAAAAAAACCCCAGAACAGTGTGTTCCTTTTAGTGAATAGATGGGGATATATAAATCTGAAACTGAACTGAAGTGTGATTACAGATGAATGATTTGGGACTAATTTGCATTGGCTTTGTTGACAGAGTTGGCTATTAGCTCTGCGTGAGGCATTTGGGTCCAGGTGTTATGATTTCATTTTCATGCTGTCCATCCTCCTCCTCTTATCTTTCAAAAGATTGCTGCCAAATACCTCTTCAACACAGTGGCCTCCCAAGGCTATATGATAATATCCACCTAGTTTTTATTTGTGTCATCGGGAAACTTTACCCTTGAGCAGCACTTCCATGAGCTTGGTTTTTTCATGTGTCTCTTCTGTAAGAACATTTTGGAGACTGTAAAATATTGTTCATTCCATTCCATTTTATGTTGCTGTGTCTAACACAAGTGCTATCCCTGGTATCTATTTGTATAATGTACCAAAGCTAAACTACTTACTCTGCCTAATAATTTGCAGGAAAATTGTTTTCCTGTTCTTATGTGCAGAATTTTTCTTTTCTAATAGCTAAATATCACAGAGTTTCATATTGTAAAATAGTGAATTAAACGGAGTCAAATCCTTAGAGGTGTGAAAGCACCCCATTCCTCCCCCCAAAAAAACATGCACTTGTTTATTTATATGATATACAGCATGTACAGAGCATTTTTTTATTATTGTCTCATTTACCCTCACAATAAACTAATACAGTCAAAGTAGTCACACACCCAAGTGTACTCTGGCAGAGCTGAAATTTAAATCTAGCTATTCTCCGTTAAACCCAGACAAATTTCCCATGAGGCACTGCCCCGCCGTCACTCTTCCCTTTCCCCCGATTGCATCTGTCAATTTCCCACTATTTGCCCTGCACCGCATTTTGGCCTGCGGCTTCACCTGATTTCCCCCACAGCTTCGCAATCTTGTTTTTTTTTAGGATCGCAAAGCCATGGGGGAGATCAGGCAAAGCAGCGGGTCAATGGGGCAAATAGTGGTAAATTGATGCATGAAATTGGGGGAAAGGGAAGACCGACAGCAGAGCAGCACCTCGTGGGAAATAGGTCCCTGAGTCTAATAATGGTTCTACAATGAACTTACAGTTAATGTTTAATGGTGGTGTTCTGTTGCTGAACAGTCAAATTGCCACTGGATGTTGGGGGCAGCATCAGCTTACCCTGAGATGGGTTAGCTGCTGAGGCCCAGGGCTTCTGGTGGGGCCCACTGTTATGGACCCCTCAGTTGTTCACCACCCCTGCCACCTCTTCATGTGCATTTACCTGTCCATCTGCTGGAAAACACTCCACCACTCATGATCCTAGCTTTGATGGGGAAGGGCAAGCAGGTGGTGCATAGTAGCAGGTGGCCACAGTAGCTATATTCACCAACCAGTCCTGTTGGGGAAAGGGCATAAATGTGGTGCAGGCAGCTGTGAAAGCAGGTGGTTGGGAGGGCTTGTGAGAAGAGGAAGGTTTTACAGTCAGGTGGGAACACACAGAGATGGATGACTGGAAAGAGAGGAATGAGGGGGACCTGTTGGTGGGCAGCTGGAAGCCTCTGGGCACTCTCTCCCAAATTCTGGAACAGGTGCTGGATATCACAATTATTTTACTAGCTTGTCTGAAGACACCTTCAAATTTTGGTATCCGAAACAATGGGAAAGATCAAAGCAAGAGGTTAAGGAAAGTATATTTTACCAGCCTTTTTTTTGCACAATGAAATAGTTAATACAAGTGGGGGACCAGCAAGACTTGCAGACTGGAGGGAATCCAATCCCATTCTTTCATCTTGATAACCCCCCCCCCCCCCAGTAGCTCTTGCCTTTCCATTTTGCTTCTCTGCTCCCTACCTCCTTGCTGGCCCTTTACAATCTTTTTTTAAAAAACAAACAAACAAACCCTCCTCGTTCTCTTGTTTTTTCTTCTCTACTGCCTTTCCCCCTTGCTCCTCCACTGCTACCTCTTTCTTCCCTGCCTCCCCTCTCTCCCACACTACCTTACACACCAATACCACTGCTGGTTGTTCCCTTTCCTGCTGTTTGTGGTGCTGCCACTGCCTCTTTCCCATGATAGTATAGTAGTTAAAGTGGGGTAGGCAATCCCCAGCACATAAGCCTAACAGCAGCATGCCAGGCTGTTTTGCTGGGCACCCATGGCCAGTTCTGTTCCAAAAGTGAGTCTCAGAGGCACTGGCAGCTATCTGGGACTCAGTTTTTTCTCAGTGTGCCTAGCAACAGGAAAGAAGATGTGGCTTAGTGGTAGAGCACCATGTTTTCACACAGGTTCAATACCCAGCATCTGCAGATTAGGTAGAGAAGAGATTTGCTGCCTGTCAGAGTAGAAGATACTGACTTTGATTGACTAATGGTATGACTTAGTATAAAGCAACTTCCCATGTTCATTGTGTTAGATCCTACCACCTTTTATCTGCTGGCACACTAGCTTCTTTCCAGGTACATTTGTGTGTGTGTGTGGGGGGGGGAGATTGCCTACTCATGAGCTAGAATTTCAGAAAAGGAACTGTGGAAACCCAGAATTTTCTCCCATGAAGTTACTTTGTGACTTTGGACTGATTTCTTTCAGCTTAACCTGTTTTACAGAGTTGTTGTGGGGATAAAAAGAGGGAGGAAATGATGAATGAATGTCAGCCTGGGATCCTTGGAGGAAAGGTGAGATAAAAAATGTAACACATAGAATATTTTTCTTTCCCTCCCACACCTGAAGAATACAAGCCTATTTTGGCTCCCTATATCAAATTATATTAGACAACTAAATTCTACTTGAAATATAAAGCCTTAGTTTTGTCAGATTGATACTAATTAACAGATTTCAAAATGCACCAAATTGGGGTATGTGTGTATGTGGTTAAACATGTTAAAACACACTTATTTTGACATGGACAGTTTACTAAGATTGCAGACATGGAAAAATGGTATGAAGAATTAAAAGTATCTAAGTTCTTTATGAGGTATGAATTCTATTCCTTCAGTAGAAAAAATAAGATGGGATTAATTTCTGATGATTAAGAACTGAGGGACGATTCTTGTGGTGGACACTCAGAATGAAATATGATACTGATATTGTATTAAGAGACTTTTCCCCTGAGGGACACTGCAGAGAAGACTTCAGTGGCCTTGAATCTGTAGACTTTGGATGGGCTCCAACATGTCAGTTCCTATATGCTTGGGAACAGAAGAGTTCTTTATGATAGTAGCTCTACCAGTAACCTTCATCATTTCCTGAGACACCATCTGCATTTTTATTGGATGTGGCCCAATAATTACTCTTCTCTTTCAGAGAGGAATTAAATGTACACTAGATGTAGGGAACAGTGCATAAGTCCCTGTAGTTTGAACAGTTAACTTATACACAAATTCCACTTTGTACATAAGAGATGCAATTTGTGCACTGACGAGATATTCAAACGAATTGGCACTTCATGCCACTGCGGGAATAAGACTTTCTTTCCCAATCACAGCTTTTCGCAAGAATTAAGCAAATTAGGGAAATAAAGGTCATTAGCTAAAATTAGATTGCACTGTATTTAACAGGTGTTTGGGTCTATTTTACCCTGAGGGTAGATCACTGTGCTGTCCAAGAAGTTAATTGTGCAATAATTGTACAGTTTGCACATTAATTTCTTACAATTTAGGCTATACTATTGCTTTATTGAACTTATTGGCAATTACTGGGCTTGCATGTGAACAAGGGTTGCTATGTAATTGTAATGGATAGATGCAATCTCTATTCTGGGAACATTTAGCAGTTTATTGGATTAATGTTCAATTATATGATAGATAAGCAAAGAAAGAAAAGTAGACTTTTGTGGTCTGGTACTGAACAAAAATTGCTTGGTTTATTGTTGACAGAATAAAGGAAATTATTTGTCTGTTTTACTACATGAGTCAGCACACAATTATGGAATCACAGAATCTGTTTGTGAAGTATCTTAGTTTTAGTGAAACTCATTTGGTTTACCTTGAATATATATATGAAGCTAATTTGTACTGAGTCAGGCCTTTGGTTCATCTAGCTCAGTACTGTCTACTCTGGATAGTAAAAACTCTTCAAGATCTGAGGCAGAAGTGTTCTGCAACCTGCAACTCTTTTCACTAAATGGCATTGAACCTGGGATCTTCTGCATGCAAAGCGGATGCTCTGCCATTAAGCCATAGTCCCTTTCCCTGTAACCCTTCAGGTGTTTGGAAGGGGAATTCCATATTTGCTTTGAATTACACTTCAGGTGAAATGTCAGTGATACGTCTCTTCACAATACACCATATTCACAGTTCATACAAATTTATACTAGATTCAAAGTATTGTACAAAACTACCAGACATAGGCAAAGGACATGCTACTCACTGTGATCCATCCTTCAGTCCTGCACATAGGACAAAGAATGGAAAAGCCTCCATGTCAACAAATGAATCAAGGATAGGGATGGGCACAAACCAGCTCATGAATGAAAGATCATGACAAATTTTGATTGGTTCATGGTTCACAAACTGAATTCTGTGGCAGGTCAACTGGCATGAACTTTCCACAAACTTTCAAGCAGTTCATGGAGGTTCATGCTGGTTTGTGAATGGATACATTTCTAGACAGTCTCCACACAAACAAAATGTTTACCAAACTTTAAAGCAACAAAGCAACTTCAAAGCAATGGGGGGCAGAATTATCCAGCCTTGGAAACACCAGTAGGTTCCCTATTTTTTGATGTGTGTGACCTGTGCTTTTGAACCTGCACCTGACATTTTCCCAAAAAGCACTTTCCTGGGGGCATCTTCTTTGGGGGGCCATAACTTGGACTCCCTAAGTCCAATCTGCACATAACTTGGAGGGCATGTAGCAGAACATCAGGGGGAGGTCTTCTGTAAGTATGGTCTCTCTAGCTTGCATAGAGTCTCTTCTATACCCTCCCAAATCTCCTGAACCTGTACCTATCAAAATGACAGTCTATTTCCCCAGAAAGTACTTTCCTGGGGGCACCTTCTTTGGAGGGCTATATCATAGACCCCGTAAATTCAATCCTCATCAAACTTGGAGGGCAGGTAGAGGAAAGTCAGCTGGAGATCCTCTGTGATTTTGATGTCTCTGGCATGCTGGGGGGCATTCTACTGCATCACAGACTGAATCAGTTCATTTGGCAGCTAAAAGTTCATGACAGTTCATGGTTCACGAACCAGGCATGCCATGAACCACAAGCGAAACTGCATTATTCTGATTCATTTCCATCCCTAATCAACTGTTATGACTCACTACACCAGGTGACATAAAGATGGCCAGAAGTGCAGATGGCTTTAAAGAGGAGTCAGACTAATTCATGCAGGATCGATCTATCAATGGCTACTTGTCATGGTGACCATAGAGAACCTCCATAGTCAGAAGCAGCAAACCTCTAAATAACTGTGCTAGGAAGCATCATCAGGGGAAGGCCTTAGCCTGCATGCCTTCTTTGTTGGCCTCTAGGGCAGGTGGTTGTCCATGGTGTTAAACAGGATGGTGGACTATATGGACAATTGGTCTGATCCAGTAGGGATTTTCTTGTGTTTTATTAGTCAGCATCTGACACTCTTGCTGTTTATCTCTTAACATATTGCTTTGGTTCAGGACTCAGTACCTTTGCCAATGAACTTTCAATGCAGTACTCTGACTTGAGATGTGCTGCCTCTTGCCTGCCATTGCTGCTTTTACACTAAATTGTAAAGTCTAGCTTAATTCTATTTCATCCCCATGATTTCAGTAAAATAATGTTCTAGCCCAGTTGCTGTTCTATAGTTTATTGTTATATTCAGGAGGAGATTCAATGCTCCTCTAGGAATATATTTCCCAACATTGTGCCAGCTGATAGAGTCTGCAAAGACTCTTCAGAGGTTTTCTCATTTCTTACTGGGTACTGACAACATTCAGGAAGCATATGAAGATGTCTGCTAATATCATGTGATATTGTAAGGCCAGCTTTTGTATTTAGAACTTAAGCAAGATCAGCATCAATAAAAATATGAGCAGATCTTTTACAATCAGCACTTTTATATTTCTTACAGATTTCAAAAAAAAAAAGTTCTAGCCTTCCACATTTAGGATTTTAAAAAATCCTCCCACAAGCATCACCAGTATATCAAAAGGTAAAATACACTCTGTAAAATACACTCTGTAAAATACAAATTCCTGAAGACACTGTTGCCCCTGAATAAATTTACTTTGCCTTTGCATTGCTTAAGTTGCTATCCCATCCCCATGTAATACCCTGATGTAATGCTTCTACAGGGCATGATTTCTTTCTCATTTGCTCCCACTTACTATGCATATAACAGATTCTCTAAGTGGCAGCAAAGAATTTCCAGGGATTTCTTCTGATCCTTTAAAGGATTTCTTTCTCAGATCATCCTTGTATATCTGTTTAACACATCATTTAGGCATGGGTTACACAATGGTAAGAGCCAAAATGCCTGGGAGGCACAGTCAGAGAACTAAAAACTAATGTGATATGCAAGTTCAATTGCCAATCAACTAAGCAAGTTTATTGAAAACACAGCTCAGTCACTAAACTGATTCAGATACATTGATAATGCCCTTCAGGTTCAAATACCCATGGGAGTGGTAGTCAGGTTATAACGAAAAGCATGTAAAACATACACCTTTATTTTCTTCTGTAAGTAGGGCTATTTTGGGGCAGGAATGCATAGGAACGGAGTTCTGGCTGGCTTCCAAGATGGCCACGCCTACAGCTTCCCCCCCTTGGGTTCCCCAGGTGCCTTGCAAGCTGCGGGGCACCTGGGGAAGCCAATCCAATCCAGGGAGCAAAGGCAGTTTAAATTGCCTCCCCTCCTCAGGTTCCCCATACAAGGCACCTGGGGAAGCCGATCCAGAAACTTCCTTCCTTCCCTCGGGTTCCCCAAGTGCCCCACAAGCCGCAGGGCACCTGGGGAAGCTGATCCTGGGAAACAGCTGTGCTATCAGGAGGTGTGGCCTAATATGCTAATGAGTTTCTGTTGCTGGGTGTGGCCTATTATGCTAATGAGTTCCTGCTGGGCTTTTTCTATAAAACTGCCTGTAAGCATAAATTAAAGTCATTGGAGATCAAATATGCATAATAAAAATTAACATGGCAATAGAAATCTAATTCTACAGTGTTCAGCATGACTGGAAGCTTGAACAGAAAACATAAATCTGGGATGAACTATTTCTGCCTCTTGTCTTTCCAAATCCACATCATGAGGACTGTGTAATAATGGTAGGGATCTATGAGGACACTATCATCTGCCACACTTAATATCAAAGGATTCTTTTCTTTTTACAAAATGCAACCATACACAAACTACATCTCCCTTTCTGCCATTTGGAATTCTTTAAACTTCTAGTTGTTAGTGTAATTATACACATTAATTATTTCCTTCTTTTTGGGCATCAGGTCCTCCATTTCTATTTCCTTGCCCTTGTGTCATCCAAGTTGTTTGCATTTCATGGTCTCTCAAAGAAGCCAAGATTTTCTTGTGCAGTATCTTTCCTCCATCAAATTATCCTTGGCACTGTTTTGATCATTTGGTTATTTTCTGTTAGGCATCTTTGTGCCCTGTTTGTTGCAGATTTTGGTGCACTTTCAGAGAGACACCGAATCCCTTTCTTGTTCTCTGGATCCCTTGGAAGTTATGCAATACAGAGACTGATTAAAAAAAACCTGTTTCCTTTTTGTCCCTTGGTGAGCCCCATGGCCACCCCCGTCATGATTCTTGGAGCCCTTTACATGACGAAATTATAAAAGTGATCAGCTTTCAGATCCCCTGTGCTGTTCCAAAAGGCAAATTTTCCAGTTAGTTAATCACAAAAGAGTTTTAAAAACGTTTCTCCATTATGAATGCAGGGGACTTCCTGAATCCTTCAGCCATGCAATGTTTTCAGGACTCAAGGCAACCATTGTGTTCTTCTATTCTGCTTTTGTTGCATTAGCTGTAATAAGTTCACGGGAGTTAATGACTGTGTGTTGCTGGCATGATGCATAGCTGCACAGTTATTGCAGCTATACTGATTTTGAGAGAACAGCTGTAGCCAAGAGAGAAACTGGGACTAGAACTGCCTCCCTCTTTCCTGGTTGAAGGTGTTGTGCCTTTATCAGCTACATCTGTTAATTTCGCATCAGAGATCTGAAATGATGGTAAAACACGCATCAGCTGAACCAGCATTATGGATAGGGAACAAATTCTCTATTTTGTCACTTCAAACTGAATCATAATGGTTTGAAGAGGGTTTTTTTGGAGGGGAGCATGGAAGCACCATCCATCAGATGTATTCAAATTGCCTCTCTTTCTCAAGAGAGAGAGAGAGAAAAAAAAAACAGGTGTCATTTGCATGCCCTGTGACAACTGTTTTACTACTTCTCTTCTTTGTGCTCCTTTTTGTTTTCAGTGCTTTTTTTAAAAAAAGACCTATGAAAGCGGGTAGGTCTCTTATGTTTTGTCATTATTTGTTCTGGGTTTTTTTAGTTTTGACACATATGAAAGCATGATGAGAGCACTAATGGGCAATTAACTGTCATTTCCTGTTCTTGTTTGACTTCTCTCAGGGGTTAAAATAGTTGCAATCTATTATACTATTTAAAACTAAGCTATTATATCCCTTTCTATGTGCTATGGATTGTTTCATAGCATAGACCAGTGGTTCTCAACTGGTGCTGTATGTACCATGTACCACTAGTGGGATGCAGAAGTAGTCTTGGTGGGATTCAGGGTTTTTGTAACAGTTACTAAGATTTGGCTGTCCCTTGATCTCCATGCTCACCTGCAAATGTGACATACCATCTCCTGCAGGCTGCACCTGCTACAGGTTATCTATGTCTTAACCGTGGGCACTCGGTGTTTCTCCTAATCTCCCATTCTCCCTGTCCACTAGTAAGCAACTTCGATGTGCCATTTCCTGCTGACTCTCTGTGCCAAGAATTATTCATTGAGTTTCTACATTTTTATGTGCTTAAAATATTTCCTATATGTTAAATATAATAACAGAATTACCGTTACATCCTTCTTGGGAAAAGTTGGAGCTTTTTTCCCTATTATGGTGGGACCCAGATTCTTTAACAGAGTGACTGATGGGACATAAGATGCAAAAGGTTGAGAACTACTGGCATAGACTAAGCAAAGGTTTTTATTGCTCTTAATGAGGTTTACAGTGATAGCCAAGTATGACATTTTTTAAAATGAGGTTATACAGCATTGCTTATGAATCTTTAGTTGCAATGGGCAAAACCATTTATTGACATACACGTGTACTGCAAGAAACTTGTCTTTTGCATGCATTTGCATTACATTTATTTATTTATATTCCACTTTTCTCTCCATCTGAAACTCAAAGCACCTTTCTCCTTTTTCTCACAACAACAACCTTGTGAGGTAAGACAGGCTCATAGTATGTGACAGACCCAAGTTCACCCAGAAAGCTTTCATGGTAGAAGTGGGGATTCAAACCCACATCTCTCAGTATCTGACATTCTATCCCAGAGGTGTCGAACTCATTTGTAACAAGGGCCGGATCTTATGTAAGTGTCACTTTGTCAGGCCAGGCCACATGTGCCATAAAATGTAACATGAGGTACTGTAGATATAAACTTTATAAAGATGATTTCAGATGCCAAATGGCAATAGCAGGCTTGATTGTTTGTATTAGGTGCAATATGCAGAGGGGTAGTAGGCATGGAGATATCAGCATTGGCAATAAGACAGGAAACCTAGGTCTCAATTTGGTACAGGAGGATTCAGTCCAGGAGAATGCAAAGAATAAATGGAACTAAGTCTGAAGAAGTGAGCAGTTACTCACAAAAGCACATACCCTACCATAAATTTTGTGAGTCTTTAAGGTGCTACTGAACTCTTTCTACTGCTATTATAAACCACAACATTCAAAAACCAGCGGGGAGGATATTTTAACATTCCAGGACAGTCAGTTGTTGACCTAAGAGTAGCAGTTCTCTTACAAAGGAATTTCAAAGGGATATTAGAGAGACCATTGATTTGCAAATTAACATGAATCTTAAGACAATGCATTCTCTTGGACTAAATTGAGATTTCGTTTTCTTCTATCATTAGCAATGCCTGCTATTATCATTTGGTGTCCAAAATCACTTCACTCTCCAAAATATAAGGACAGATGGACTCACATTGTAGCTGTATCTGATAAAGTGAGCAGTGACTCATGAAAGCTCATGCCTTGCCACAAATTTTGTTAGTCATTAAGATGCTAGTGGACTCTTGCTCCCTTCCACTAATAAAGAATGCAAGCTGTGCTGTTAGGCCCCCCTCCTCATCTGTTAGAACTGGAAAGGGGGAATCTCTCAAAGTGCCAAAGACACTTTCTCTGTGTCTCTGATGTGCTCTCTATGGCTCTTACCCCCTCCCCCAAGTAATGTGCTTGCACAAAAAAAGGTAATACCTGGAATAAAATATTGTTAGTTTTCTTAAAAGTGACACGGGACTCAGTCTCTCTCTCTCTCTCTCTGACGCTTTCCTTCCCCCTCCCTCCCCAGAGGAGGAGGAGGAGAAGCCTTCAGCCAATAGAGGGAAGGGAGGCTTGGCTTTCTTTCTCTCCTCTTTGAAGCGGGAAACAGGAGAGACTAGGGAAATGGAGCTGCAATGCAGCAAACAGGAAGCGGGAATAGGAAGCAGCAGAGCCAGTCATTTGACAGCAGCCCTGCAGGGGCTGGACCCAGCACATGAGCCATATGTTTGATATCTACTCCAGGAGTCATTTCGAGCAGGAGCTCGGGGGAGTGCAGCTCCGGGAGTTGGTGCCAGCCCCCCCCCCCCGTGGGGGAATGCCTGCTTGTGTCATGGCTGCAGCAAAATGACCCCATCCCCTGGAAAGGTCCTTGTTCCTCCAACCAGCCTTCTGAAGGCTTCAGCCACCACTGAAGCTATCCTCCCAGAATAGTGGTATTTCTGAGGCTTAGATTAGTAGCTGTCCCCTCTCTGCCAGCTTTTTTTCCCTCCCTCCCTCCCTCCCTCCCTCCCTCCCTTCCTTCCTTCCTTCCTTCCTTCCTTCGTCTGTGTCTCTTTATTTCTCTCCCTTCTCTCTTTCTCTTTCTCTCTTTTTCTTCTTTCTTTCTTGCCTTCTTACATACTTCTAGTGATGTCAGGGGGTGTGACATATGCAAATAAGTTATGCTAATGAGTTATGCTAATGAGCTCCTGCACCTCTTTTTCTACTAAATGACCCCTGATCTACTCTATCCACTACACCATGCCAAATATGTTTTGAAACACGAAGTATCCTGCTTTGTTTGTTAAGCTGTCATTCTACAATGCAAATACACCTCCCCACCTATCAACCAAAACAGACTCCAGTAGGTTAATTGTAGATTAAATGTTAGGCTGCAGTCACACAGACTAAATAATCCACTTTCAATCCACTTTGACTGCACTTCCCAACTGGATTTTACTGTATGAACTGGCAAAATACAGTTGGAAAGAGCATTAAAAGTTGATTGAAAGTGGATTATTTAGTCTGTGTGACCACTGCCTCTGTCAGGTCACATTGATCACTTAAAAACCTTTGGTGCCCACCTGAGACATAAAATTCACCTATGAAGTATTCAATGGGAAAGCACAGGGCTCAAGGCACTTTCTGCTAACTGCATTGACTAATAAAAAGAAGGAGGCAACTTTCTTTGAAAAGAGATAAGCATTAAAACATTCATTCTAGATTAGCAGCGGAAACTTTGCATGACAGAAATGACATCTACTGGAACTTAAGAGTTCTCCACAGAGCAAATTAACATTTCTTCTTATACTTTGCCAGAGGGAGGGAAACCTAAACAATACAGAAGCCATTACCATCTCAGGGAAAGGGGCCAAAATCACATAACAGAACCAGTAGTGCTGCAAAAATTGTGACTGATGTTTGTGCTTGTCTTATTTGAAATGCCCTTTTTAGAGGAGTCTTTTGATTTCCTCAATTATCTTTTCAGTGTTCAAAATCAGCAATTCTATGAACAGTTTTGCATTTGTGCAGTGGCTACATTCAGCATGACGGCTGGCTAGGTAGATGGTGGTTGTATTAGGATTGATTATTATACCTTGGGTTGCTGTGGGTCATCTCTTTTAAAACTTAAGTTGCAAATATTTTTCAATATCCTCATCTTCCCTTGCTCTCCAAAGTCAGGAAGATCCCCTCTCTTTATTCTATCCCCCCAGCCGGAGATTAATTCTCCTATAGCTAAGGAAACCATCATAAATTTCATCACAAGCTCCCGCTCTTGCATTTGTGCTCCGGTATAAATTGGTGAACAGAGTTCTCCCCTATTGTATTTGAACTGAAATTGACCAGGGCTTTCAGCAGCTCAGAAAAACCTGGTCAATTTCATTATATATTTCTAGCATCAGAGCTGTGTTTCCATTGAAACTAGCACTCTGAATATTCTCCAGGTGCATTGAAAATGAAATATACTAAAGCAGGGGTCCCCAACATGATGCCTGCCATCAACTTTCCTGGTTCTCACCAGGTGCTTTTAGAAAGTGGGTGGGGCCAGGTGGGACTTTCACTCCATTCCATTGGAGATTACATGGCAGGGCAGGTTTTTTTAAAAAAGTTACTTTGGCAGTAGCTGCTACCACAGCATTGTGTTACTGAAGGTAAGCTGCCACAGCCATTTTATGGCTGGCTCTGCCTCCTACTGGAGCCATTTTGTGGCTATGCCTATTATGCTATGTCAGAAATCCAGAGGCTCAAAAAGGTTGAGGACTCCTGGACTAAAGCACATAGGATCCAGCTGCAGGCATTTTTACATGATTTTGTTTCAAGTGTTCGGGTGTGCTGATCACTATTTATCAGTAAGCTTTAATTCAACCAAGGAACTGGTTAAGTATCATTGAACAGAACAAATTTCATTCAATTTAAATAAAGCCAGACAAAAAATAATTAAATGTCTTTAAAAAGACCTCAAAATGAGGATAACACAGATGTCACTCTAGCATAAAGAAATCCTTTGAAATTAGATTTTTGGGGGAAACCAAGGGAGGGCCAAAGTGGATTTTCTTTAAAGTCAACAAATCTCCCAAGAACTGGAAATTGGCAGGTTCATCCATCCAGCATTATGCAGCTGTTAAAAGCACAGGAACCTCTGTCAGGAAAGAAAGTGGGAAAACTAGCTAGCACAAATGGCAGTCCCGTTGCATAATGCACTATAGATAGATGGCAAATAGATAACAGACGGACACACAGAAAGATTTTTCTGAGAGTTGTTGAAATCCTTGGAAGTGTTGGAAAATGCAAAGTCCGGTGTACAAAGAAGAAGAGAGGAAGACCCTGAAGGGGGCAGCAAGAAGACAATTAGGATAGTGAAGTCAGCACCAATGTTCCCTCTAAGCTGTGGAGTCTTGTGAGCAAAAATTCTACTTCATGAGCTACTGGCATTAAAGTTGTGAGTGAGCGATTAGGCCACTGCATAAATTAGTTTGCTCTGAAGCCATCCTTCCTGAGCTAAGACAAAAATTGTGAGCCAGAAGCTAAAAAACTGTGAGCTAGCTCACACTAACTCAGCTTAGAGGGAACACTGGTCAGCACCTTCTCTCCTGTTAAGTGTCATTCCTTGACTGTCTCCAAATTACTACTCTTAGGGCAACTTCCCCCTTCTTGGAACTGTCACACAAAGTCTTATACTCTCTCTCAGCTAGAGATGTAGTTGCATGGCAAGATCTATATTTCAGTCATTATAGGCTTAACATATTTGTTATGATTCTACCAGAGACCTGACCTGGAAGTACAACCTGGCTCAGAGCCAATCTTGTATGTTAACCACTGTGTTTGAGAAACTGATTTACCAGTGTTTGGGTTGGCTTATGAGCTTGAGCTTCTTCCTGTTAAGGTTCTAGAAGAGAGGTTACCTGCTCAGCAGTCTTTTTCCTCTTAGAGACTTCTGGTATGTATTAGCCTACTTTGAATATGTAGTTTAGGACTTTGTTATTTTATTAGAACTTTCCCGTTTCCTCCCTTCATAATAGATTTAGATAAAGAACTTTATTTACCTAACAGTAAATAAAGTGCTTTATTTACCTAACATTAGTTTATTTACCTTACAGTATTAGTTTATTACAGTGCTTTATTTACCTAACAGTAGTTAGGAACCCAACTCTCTCTCTCCTCTTTCATATCAAGTATATTAATTCCTAAATAAATCTTTATCTACTCTTTAATCAGGTTGTGCACCATTCATGTGTTTTCTGCCAGCAGAAAATGGTACTTTTACACTCAAAAGAATGGGGAGAAGCAAAAGTTCAAATACAAGCAGTGATGTGACACAGCGAAAAGTGCTGTGATTTCTCACAAGAATAATGTATTGATCAGGAGTCTTTTAAAGGTTAGGGGAAGATGGCCGCTCACTCTTCCTCACTCACAAAGAACACATAGGACAGGAAATCTGTTTTCTTTAAAATCTGATATTGGTTATTTATTAGATTGTAAACATGCTTATTGAGTTTTAAGTGTCCATAGTCAGAAAATATAACACAATTCCTTTTAAAAAATACAAGAGGTGGGAATAAATGTTGATAGATCCATATCACAGCACTTTTTAGTGCAACATTGGTGTGGCAGCCTGATCTCCAAGTAAATGTGGCAGCCTGATACTCCAAGTAAGTCTCACTATATTTAACAGGGCTTAGTCTTAAGTACATGCACAAAACACTGCATCCCACAATTGTTCTTTCTGGATAAATGTGACTGCTGAATACAAATATACATAAAAAGTGCCTTGTTCCTTTTGGTATAGCACTGATGCAGAAAGCATTACTGCTTCCCATAAAAAAAATGTCCAATCACATGCACCTTTGTTTTCCAGTTAGATAAACTGAAATCACAGGATCTGGCACTGGCCACCGAACTGATGGTTTTGAATTCCAAGACTTCATGGAGCCAAGATCCTTCCCACACTATTATTTTTTCATAATACCAATATTTGCTAAAACACACCCAAAGCACCATTTGAAAGTTCATTGTCATTTTAAGTACCGTATTTTTCGGACTATAAGACGCACCTGGCCATAAGACGCACCTAGTTTTAGAGGAGGAAAACAGGGGGAAAAATATTCTGAACCAAATAGTAGGTAGTTGGGGGGGGGAGAGAGAAAGAGAAGAAAGAAAGAAAGAAAGAAGGTAGGTAGGTAGGGGGGAGAGAGAGAAGGAAGGAAGGAAGGAAGGAAGACAGAAAGAAAGAAAGACAGTCAGAAAGACAGAAAGAAAGACAGAAAGACAAGGTGTTTCCCTCCCCCCCTTGCTTGGGGCCCAGTGGCTTAACGCCACTCAGGCCCAGCTCTTCCCTCCCTACCTCCCCCCCCTGCAGCCCAAGAATGGTGAGTGGGGGAGGGAGGGGGTAGGGAGGGGGAAGAGAGAGAGAAGGAAGGAAGGAAGACAGAAAGGAAGGAAGGAAGAAACAGGAAGGTAGGGAGGGAGAGAGAGAGAGAAGGAAGGAAGACAGAAAGAAAGACAGACAGAAAGAAAGAAAGTACCAGGAAGGTAGGTAGGTAGGGGGGAGAGAGAGAGAGAGAGAGAGAGAGAGAAGGAAGGAAGGTAGGTGGGGGGAGAGAGAGACAGAAGGAAGGAAGGAAGGGAGGAAGGAAGGAAGGAAGGAAGGAAGGTAGGTAGGTGGGAGGGAGAGAAAAGGAAGGAAGACAGAAAGACAGACAGAAAGAAAGGAAGAAACAGGAAGGTAGGGAGGAGAGAGAGAAGGAAGGAAGGAAGGAAGACAGAAAGAGAAAGTCAGAAAGACAGAAAGACAAGGTGTTTCCCTCCCCCCCTTGCTTGGGCCCCAGTGGCTTAACGCCACTCAGGCCCAGCTCTTACCTCCCTACCTCCCCCCCAGCCCAAGAATGGTGAGGGGGGAAGGAATGGGGTGGGAAAGGTGAGCAGGGGAGGGAGGGGGCTTCTGAGGGGGGTGGGAGGGAGGGGGGCTTCTGAGGGGGGGTGGGAGGGGGGCTGGGAGGGGAGCTTCTGAGGGGGGTGGGAGGGAGGGGGCTTCTGAGGGGGGTGGGAGGGGGGCTGGGAGGGGAGCTTCTGAGGGGTGGGAGGGAGAGGGCTTCTGAGGGGGGGTGGGAGGGGGGCTTCTGAGGTGGGGGGCTTCTGAGGGGGGTGGGAGGGAGGGGGGCTGGGAGGGGAGCTTCTGAGGGGGGAGCTTCTGAGGGGAGTGGGTAGGAGGGGGGCTTCTGAGGGGGGGTGGGAGGAGGGCTTTCTTCACTGGGGGAGGGCGAGGGAGGCGGGGGCATGCTCCCGGCCCGCAGCGCTCGCCGCGGACCCGGGATCTACACTGGGGGGAGGGCGAGGGAGGCGGGGGCTTGCTCCCGGCCCACGGCGCTCGCCACGGAGCCGGGATCTACACTGGGGGGAGGGCGAGGGAGGCGGGGGCTTGCTCCCAGCCCGTGGCGCTCGCCGCGGAGCCAGGATCTTCACTGGGGGGGAGGGCGAGGGAGGCGGGGGCTTGCTCCTGGGCCCGCGGCGCTTGCCGCGGCCCCGGGAGCTTGAGCGAATGGGGGGGATTCACACCATAAGATGCAGGCACTTCCCCCCCACTTTTTGGGGGAGAAAAAGTGCGTCTTATGGTGCGAAAAATACGGTACTTCTGTACATTTTAAGTACTTCTGTACTTAAAACCATGGAAATTATTTCACTGTTTTGCAAACACATTTTTCATCCAAAAAAGATCCCAGTTGCTTTAATAAAAAGACATGAAACGGGTCAAAAACTTCAAAGCTATATTCTTACATGGGCCCATTAATCTCTACATCATTCTCAAGAAAGATAAACACCCCAATATTTAAGTATTCATTCAAAACTCTGTTCCAAGAAAAATCTTGTACAAATGGGAATGTTTGAAATATATTCTAGCAGTATTTTTAATGCTCTACACTATAAATCAGTGGCCAGAAAATGGCAGAGGTCGTGTTAATGTGAAAAACTTTCCAGGGGGGATATTGTAAACTTTTAATTAATAAATGTTATTTAGTTTTCCCTGGAACATCATCCAACAATAATAGGACTACATCATTGTATGGTTTACCCTCTCTTTTTGATATTTACCTTTCATGAAGCTTTAATGCCAGCATGTTATGAAAGAATATGAGCTTAAAAGGATGACATAAGGCATGAGATGGCTTTTGAACTATGGTGGACATCAATGGAGTATTTTGATTGGGAGCAATCAATGTCCATTTCTTCCCAATAATACCGAGGGAATGCAGGGCTATGGCCTTTTATTCTTATTTTAATATCTCTTTTATTTCACAACTCCAGTAAGACATGCAGTCAAATATATATTGCACTTTTGAGGTGATTGAAGTTCTAAGGCCCTTGGCACAATGCTTCAGAGTGGAAATATGATCAGCAATAATCTTTACAGGTGCAGGCTCTGTCCCCATTTGTGTTCTTTGTTAACAGAGTTGATCTCATTAGTATGTGTTTACATTTTTGGGAGGGTATTGCTTTTTTTAAAAGAAGAAAGTATTTAGCTGCCCTTTTGAAGAGGCAGAGTTTTTATATTTTTGTTGGAAAACTCCTCTGTCAGTGCAATGGAATTCTGTATAATCCTTATTTAACACCATGTAACATGCAGAGAAGACCATTATCGCTAACAGCTTGTGTTACTGGCAAGAGTACAGTAAACAATGTGGAATGTATTTGCTTTGTTAATTTCTTATGCATCAGGACTTTAGTATCTGTGAGTGCCAAAGGAGGGAAAAGGCATTTTGGCTGCTAATACGTTCTCCCTTTCCCCACCTTTTATCCCTGAGCACATAACATAGTGCCAATTTAGGAAAACATTTTAAGATGCAATTTGTAGGATTAAAAAAAAAGATTGGAACATTCTCAAGCAGATCAATTGGACCTCGAGTGTTTGCAATATTTCAAATAGCTATAACCCTGAGCAGTGGCTCCATGGTAGAACATCTGATTTGTGTGCTGAAGGTCCCAGGTTCAATCCACAGCATCTCCAGTTCCTGAGCTTGGAAAACAGTAGGCATTGTGCACTGAGGTTCATCATTCCTCAAGATTCAGACCCAGTGTGTACCAGTGGTCAGCTTTGCTAATCACTATATACATCTTTTTATCCTTCAGAATTGGGTAGTGGGAAGGGGTCATGACTATACAGAAGCTTCAGCCTTATTGCTCATACTAAGCAGCCATTACTTCTAAGGAGCATGAGAAAAATAATTGACATTGCTTTTCTGTTCAATCTACTCAGGCAAAAGGCACTGGAATCTACATTCAATCTTCATTCTGTTGAACCAGAAAACATTGAAATTTACATTTATCACACTTCCCTGGACCAAAGAAGGCTTAAAAAAAAACCCAGTCTTCAAACAGTTATATTTTTAAAAGGATGTACCAGTAGAAGGGTCGGTTCCATGTCTGCATGAGCCCTGGGTGATAGAGTCAAACTGTCCCCCCTTTGGCCTCTAAGTACACCCCTTATGTTTGGCCCCTTCCCTTTGGCTCTACTTGTTTATTATTATTTTCTTCTAAAGCCAAGAGTTACATTTTTGATGCTGTTAATCTGATACTCCAAAATATCACAATCCAAATCTTTAATTGTTGGTTTTATGTATAAGTATTTTTAAATTGTCTTGCATTTTACTATTTGTTTCCTTGAGGGCACTAACTGAGTACAAAGATGGATAAGTTGTTTGTTTGTTTGTTTGCCTGTATGTATCTGTGTGGTTCACAAGATGTGTACCATGAGAAAGCCCCTTTAATGCACCAATTAGTTGTGGTAATTGCAGCAAAACCAATTTGACAGCATTTATTTCAACATGTAGCATCCCAAGATGTCTGAGATGGCTTTCAGGATCAATTTATGAAAAGGCTGTAAGGCTACTTCCCAGCATTTTTTTTCCTCCAGAAAAGAAATGTGATTGACTATTTAAATACATATATCCTTTGCCTCAGCAGAACTGTCTGCATTATTCACTAACACAAGATTCTAGTTGTGGTGAGGGTGAAGTGCAATGAAACTTGAGGATTCCCCCACCCCCACCCTGAACAGTGGCTTGCACTCCTTTGGCACTATTATCAACATTGGCCACAAATATTAGACACCAACAATCCATAATTTTCTTTCACTCTGTCCAGCACAATGTTTGCAAGACCTTTTCCTGTTGTATCTGTGACATGCAGAATTTGGATAATCTTTGATTTACTGTTAACAAGGGGGAGGGTTGGATGCCCCCGGGGCTGGAAACTGAAAAAGCATTCTATCTTCTGCTGTCTGGGCAGACTCTTGGCATAATGGGAGGGACTTCTGTCTAACTGAAACAGAAACAGAAATCTTTATTACAATTCGTACCCAGCACAAACAGTCCAACTGTAGCATATTCCAAGCGTACATACATCCAGCACGAAAATAATTCAGAACCATTTTCAGAATAATACAATGCATTAGCCTAGGAGTCTTTAAGTTGCACATTTAAGAAATCTTTCCTATTCTATAGGCTGCCACCAAAAATTTGGCACATGCTAATGTCACCTGTGGATTGGCATCTATCATAAGCATAATGCTAATATCAGAGTCCAGAAGGCCTAAGAGTCTTTCTTGTATGGGTTGAATAAATGTGGCTTGTATATTTTGATAGCTTCTGTCTAACTGGCAACGTGAAGGAACTTTTTAAAAAGATAACTGCCCAGTAAGAAACATCACAAAGTGGCCCACCTTGTTAATCTCCAATAGTTAAAAACTATGAATTCCAAGACTACTCCTTCACAGATTGGTTTAGCCATATAATGCCTATGTGCTCCGTGACCCACAGTGTAGTATTATTTATTTATTTATGTTATTTATAGTCTGGCTTAAAAAACAAAACAAACGGGGGATGTGTATGAATGGAGAAGGCAAATTGTCCCTTGGCACCTTGGGGAGAGCTTAGCATCCATCACCTTAAAGGTCCAATCTGCATTGGTATTTTGCATTGTTGTGCCAATGATCTCACATCATCTCACAAATTTCTGTCTGCATCCACTCTCCTATTTGTCACCTCAGCATCGGCTGTCTGCATCATTTTATTGCCATTTAGTGGTGATTCTGAGGTCACTATGGTGTCTCATTGCCTTATCTGGATTTGGTTTTAAGGAGCTACAATTGCTCCTCCCCACCCTTGAACCTCTGTGAGCAAAAAGCAGACAACTGGAGCTGAATTCCCCCCCCCACAATCTTTTCTAAGGAGATTGCAAATTGTCACAAAGGAAACAAGTTATCTGAAAATCCAGACGTCTGCATTTAAAAGCAGCCAGGGAACATTTTTCTGTGATCATATTGGGGTGTGTGTGTGTGGAAGCATGCCCACCCCTGAACCATTTGTTATAACCCGGGGCAGTCCCCAGCACACCCTGCCTGGCAACTGCCAGGTGTTTCATGTTTTTTTACCCAGTTTGTTCCATTTTTCCTGCCCTTCCCCCACCTCCCTCTCCACCAGGTAACTCCCTTTACTTTCTTGGGGGGGTCCCATGTGCCATTTCCTCCCTGCAACAGAGCACAGTGCAGTGCCCTGCTGGCACCTCTGGGAGGCCGCTCCTCCCCCTCTCTCACACGCTCTCCCTAAACAACTTGTGTCCTGATGCAGACAGAGGAGAGCTTTATACTGAGCCAAATGGGAAGCTGGTGCCACAGCAGCACAGAACAGCTTTACATAGCAAATGCAGATTGGGCCAAAGTTATAAAGTTGTCATTCTCCACTTTACAGTGGCGTGAAGTTTGCAGTATGAGAAAAAAAAACCCACAATTATTTCACAGGAGGGGTTGGCCTCAGCATGTGCCCCACCCTGCCCACTGGTGACACCAGCACTGTCCGCTAGAGAAGGATTTCAGAAGCCCTGTGAGGAGGAGCCTCAAAGAAGCTATGAATTTTCTTCATGAAAATTGAGAAGTTATTTCTGAATGAAACTGATGGTTTGCTCATTAGCGGATATGAGTAAAGCAATACTGCCAAAAATCTCTGCCTAAGTATGACAGATACAGGCGCCTTGACCTCTTTTGCAACTGGCCACCCTATCCATGAGCCTACAAGAACAATCCACCTGTTCTATATGGAAGCAAACTTCCAGGCTCAAATTCTATTCAAGTACAGCAAATTATGTCTTATATTATATCTTACATATTATTAAAAAGCTTAAGAGATTTTTATGTTGGATCATCACATCTATATACAGTACACACAGTTTCAGATCCAGTGTGTAGCACTGAATGCATGGTGCTCCTTTGTGAAATAGGCTTGGGAAGAGTAGTGTGGAATTCAGAAGATACACGGAACTTATTTCAGTGAAATGCTGGTGAATTTGAAACCTTGGGTTCACTGGGCATACTGCTGCAAAATTAAACAATGTGCAATTAGCAACTGTACTTATTAAACTGGGGGGGGGGGGATGCTGCTGTAGCACAGTAGTAGAACATCTGCATTGCATGCAGAAAGCCTAGGATCAATCCCCACCCTTTCTGGATAAAAAGGCTTAGGTAGTAAGTGATGTGGAAAATGTAATGATGTTATGGTATGCCATTACCAGACAGAACAGATAATACTGACCATAGGGACTATAGGGCAGTTTCATGTGTTCAGTGAAATACTGTGTTCAGGATATTCATTACTAGTGTTTCCTAATAACAAAATGGGATACAGTATGATCAAATGAGATGTGGAAGATAATTGACTTTGCCCTTCCTAGGCCTGCCGGGCTGCCCGCCGCTGCCTCTCTTCCCCCCTCCCCCCAGCCTGGCCACTCCGTCCATCCAAACCTAACAACAACCTGCAGTAGAGGCGCCGGCTGCTCAAACACCCCCCACTTGGCAAGCATTCTCTGGGAAGCCCCACCGAGTCCAGCAGAGCCCTCCCTTCCATCCCCCCTCCCCGCCGCAGCCCTGAAGAATGAGACAGGAGAGCAGGGGGTGCCCACGCATCCATCCCTCCCTCTCCTGCTCTTAGACCCGGAATAAAATTTTGGCGGTCTTAAAGGTGCCACTGGCCTCAAACTTTGTTCTGCGTGCACACAAAAACGTAGACCCAGAATCAGACTTTGCTGGTTTTAAAGATGCTGCTGGACTCTTAACTTTGTTCTGTTGCTTCAGACCCACATGGCTGCTCAACTTAATCTCTCTCCAGGGAAGGCAGACAAGAGCCATTAGAGTCCCCATTCCCTCCAGGATGTGGCAGGCTTCTCTTAGTCCCCTCCCAAGGAAGGAAAAAAACCCCTTTCCCACAGAAGTCTCGCCCTCCATGGATCCCGAGTGGGGGAGTGCAGCGAATGGCACTGCTCTTCCCTGCACGTGTCTCCCCACTGCATCCAAGTCTATGGGGGGGTGTCCCCTCCCCTTCCTTGGCGTGTGCGATGCCATGCGCAGCAACTTATAGGTGTGCGGTCTGAAGCCAGCTGCGAGGATGCTGCCAGAAGGACTGGGAAGGTTGAAGTAAGGAAACTGTGAGGAAGGGAGGTGGTGGGTTCCCGGGCAACTCAGCCAGCCCTTCCGTGGCCCCTCTACTTTGTGAGCTACTGGCATTAAAGTTGTGGGCGAGCAATTTGGCTACTGCATAAATGAGTTTGCTCTGGCCACTCCTGGATGGGGGAATGGATAGGATGCGGTGGCGGCAGGCAGGCGGGCCTAGGAAGGGCCCTGGGGAGGCGTGACAAGAGTGCCCAGGCTGGGGGGGGGAGGCGGAAGCGAGGACATGGCCCCATAGTGCACATGCGCTTTGTGCGCGCACACACAAGAGCCCCTGCCCCCCCCCCCCACCGGGCATTTCGAAACTCTGCACCCCTGTATGTCAGGACCTATCTTCAACAGCTAGCAAGCTTTGCCTTGCTGGACCTTGTATGGATCTTGATAGATATTGCAATCCTTTGTTACATGTCTAGAATTTCTAGCTGACTCCATCAATGGAGCAGCTATATTTTAAACATTGGGATGTTTTGTGATTGTGGTATTCTAAATTCTGACTCATCCATATTCAGATATCATTATCTTCTTGGTGAAAAAGAAAAAGGATTTTTTCCTGTGTTTCCTATGCTTTTGGTTTTATTCTGATCCATCAGATAAGATCTACTCTCTGATTATTGGATTTGATGAAAACTCCCAGCAGTGTGATCTACTTGATTCTGCATGTAGCATTATAATTTAGCATTTGAGCTTCCTGTGTCATGCTGAGGCTTAAGCAGCACACTAAACAGAGTTCTGTGATTTTTCTGTACATTTTCCTTTTTTGAAAAAATAGCCTTGGCAGAGTATTAGTTTGCCTGGAGAAAAGCATTTTAGTCATGCTACTCCTGTCGTTTTCCAGCACACAATCACTCTCTTCAGTCTCCTTTTAGAAGAAGATATTGGGGAACTATGAGAAACACTGTGGATTAAAAATGCAGTCTGGGCAATTTTGAGCTTGCCAATAGCCAGCCTTCTTCATATATATGTCTTCCACTCAAACTTGTAGACTGCTGGTCTACTTGAAGTTAAAAAGACAATGTGAAAGCCCTAAAGAATAGTTGTGGGTGACCAAACACTGTATTATCAACACAATCCTTGGAGTTTTATTGGCAGGCTATTGTGCTGGATCCAGCCAGCTTTTTTCAATCTCACCAATTCTCCTCCTAACTACAGCCTCTATCCCAAATGGCTTTTATCCTTGTGGGTCCCATGATCACCAGCATTTGGAGTAGTCCATCTTCTATTTCCACCATTGGAAAAGCTGTTTGGGTCCAACCCTGTTTTTATATGATAGTACAATTTGGGCCCATGACTTAACACTACAGTTAAATAATCTGATGAGCAAATCCAAGTGTCAAGAGCAAAAAAAATTTTTGGAGTTTCACTTAAACAAGATTATAGACACGTGCATGATGAAGAAGTCCTGAGGTAACCAATATGGATGGCATTTCACTGAGCTTCATTAAAATTAACTGAAGTTTGGCCAATTAATTCAATGGGAAGTGGAGTTCCTAAAATTTAACTAATGAGTTTTGTTTCCCTAGATATTAATGAGCAGGGCTAAGACTTTTAAATAAATAAATCAACTTCATTCCAGCATCTTTGCAGAGTCCTGTTAAATATTCTGCAAACAAACGTTGATCGCTTACCTTTGTAGCTAAATAATATTTGACACTGACATGAAATAAGAATCCTGAGACATATATAGCAGCAATTAATTATCTTTTAGGGTTTTTTTTTTTAAACAACCTTTAAACTCTCTCCAATTTAAAGCTTCTAATGGTCTTTTTATGTCTTCTTTAAATGCCACTATTGTGTAAGTTCACCTTTCTTGAAGGGACTCTTGGTGACATGTTTTAACTTAGCTTTCAACTGTTGTTTTAACTATGAGTTATTTTTCCTAGATGTCTCCCTCTCAGAACTAAAGCACTGAACTCAATTTAGGCTTGTGTAAGATCTTTTTAGCACTTTTCAATATTTAAAGAAGTTTGCTGGTTTCCTTTTTCTTGGAATTCATTCATCCAAATTAGTTGGTTGATATCAATAATGGTCAGAAGGAAGGCAATTTTATTTAACTGCTTACTTGTTTGTAAGGACATAAAGGCAATAAAGAGATAGATGGAACATGATAAAGAAAGCATTAGGCAAGGTACCAAAAAGATATTAAAGGTAAAATTGACAGCCAAATAAAACTTAATCGTTACTGATTTCATATTTATATGACAATAGTCCCTAGAATGCAACATAAATTTGCACCATAGAAGGGGAAAGATGCTTATACTAAAATCAAATAATGTGTTGGATCCAGCCAACTTTTTTACTCAGTCTTCTATCTACCACAGCCCTTTTCCCACATGGCTTTTGTATCTGCAAGTCTCATGTTCTTCTGCATACCCTCTTTGAGGTGATTAAAGGGGATCCCTTCTCACTTTTCCACCTGCAGAAAAATTGGTTGCATCATTAATTATTGTTCAAAACACTTTGTTGGAAGAAGGAGAGGAAGGAGATTGGATTTATACCTTGCTCTTCACTCAAAGCAGCTTACAATATTCTTTCTCTTTCTCTCCCCACAACAGACACCCTGTGAGGTTCGTGGGGCTGAAAGAGGTTTGAGAGAACTGCTCTTGAGAGAACAGCTCTAAGACAAGTGTGGCTTGCCCAAGGTCACCCAGGAACTGAATGTGAAAGCATACATATAGTCACATCAAGATTATTTTTGCAGGTTTTTTATCCCTGAGCACATGTGCATTGGTAACACTGATAAATGCAAGGAACTCAGAGCTGTGGCAAACTGCAAATGCTCCAATTCTGGAATTACTTTAGAAATTCTACTACCCAAACAGAAATTAAGGAGAACTGGTTACACTGCACAGAGGTAGAAAAAAGTACATGGTCATTACTTTTTTTGTACTGGGAGGTAGTTTTATACTGCAAGTTGACTTATAAAGAAGAGGATTCTGAAGAACAAAAATAATTTGCAGATGGGGATTGTTACCCAGATAAATAGATATGCTTTGCATTGGAACACATCTGAATAAGCAGAAGATCCAATTTAGCAAAGTAATATTAATTTGCAAACTAGCTAAGGGGTATGTGGAGCATGTAGTGAAGCTAAATCTGTCTTGCACTCTGTTTTTCTGTGATCTAAGGAGCTCATTTCTCAGAAATCCAGACCCTTGCAAACCTTAGCGATGGTGAAACTAGGACAGAGCCAATCATAGAAATAGATTTTCAAGCTCGAAGGAAATAATCTTTCGTTCAAGGTAGTCAATAAATCTGGCTACATTTTGATAATCTAAAATCACTTAATTTCTTTACAAATATAGAAAACGATAGCACATTTTCTGTCTTCAGATCTTAGCCTTCTGTGTAGCTCTCCTTTGGTCACAATTAATTGCTTCCTTCATCGAATTTCAGATCAAATTTTCTTTCCAGTATTACCCATAATATGGAATGTGCGTGCATAAAGTGCCCATCAGGTTATAGATATAGATTGTATGATATTTCATTCTAATTACTTGTAAATGCTTCTGTTTTGTTCTGGTTTTCATATTATAGTTATATTTTGATACCCAGTTTTTGATATATCTGGACTGTTTTGTGCTGGTTACAAACTGTAATAAAGCAGTTATGATAATGAAGTGCCATTCAGGTCACAGCCAATGTATGTAAATCCAAGCAAGGGGTTTTCAAGGCAAGTGAAAAGCAAAGGTGGTTTACCATTGCCTTCCTATGCAGAGTCTTCCTTGGTGGTCTCCCTTCCAAGTGCCAAGCCTGCTTAGCTTCTGAGATCTGATGAGATCAGGCTTATACAATGCCTCCTTCCTTCCCATTATATAAAATACTACTGACTTTTTGCATCTACATATTCTGCTCTTTCAGTGCTGTACTCTATGAAAGGAGGTATCAACAGGGAACAAAATTGGGATTTCACTGAAAGGTAATGAAAGAAGGGAAAAGAGACCCTCATGACACAGGAGAATGGCACAAGAAATACAGAAATAACTTCAAATAGCAGATTGATATGTGAATGTGGGAGGCTGAAAAAAAGGTAAAGTTGCTCAGGTGATATTAACCTCCCTTCATTCTCAAATGCCTGAGGCTGCTTCCCAATAACTTTTCCTATACATTAGCAAAATGCACAATTTCTGCAAGCCATAATCACATATTAACCAGTTGATGGACCATTTATTAGTAAGCCAAACTCTACCAAACAACGTGGAACTGGAAAAAAGGCTTCCTTGCCAAACTATCTGAAGAAAGCTAAGAAAAGTTCTGTTCAACTGTAAAAAATGACCAGCTAATTTCACATTATTCTGATATGGTGTCAAAGAATGATTAAATAATGTTTAACTAGTCATTTTTATATGATACTGTCTTATGAGTGTTCTCCACTCCTATATTTATCCCTCTGAACAATGCTCCCTCTCAGCTGTGGAGTCTTGTGAGCAAAAATTCTATTTTGTGAGCTACTGGTATTAAAGTTGTGAGTGAGCAATTTGGCTACTGTGTAAATTAGTTTGCTCTGGAGCCATCCTTCCTGAGCTAAGACAAAAATGGATGAGCTGGAAGCTAAAAAACTGTGAGCTAGCTCAGACTAGCTAGCAGTTCAAAAGCAAGAAATTGCAAGTAGATAAATAGGTACCACTTCGAGGGGAAGGTAACAGCTTTCCGTGCGCCTTGGTATTTAGTCATGCCGGCAACATGACCATGGAAAAGGTCTTCAGACAGTTCTGGCTCTTCAGCTTGGGAATGGAGATGAACGCCACCTCCTAAAGTCGGATTCAACTGGTTTTCAACCAAGGGAAACCTTTACCTTTACCTTTACTAGTTCAGACTAATTCAGCTTAGAGGGAACACTGCCTCTGACTTACCTGACTAACCCTCATCTGACAACAAAGCATTGTTATTCCTAGGACAAACAATTCTCATAATTTGCCATACAAATAACAAAGCTTTTGCAGTTGGCCTCTGGTTAGAGTTTTGAAATGCATGTTATTTTTCTTCAAATGAATGTATTTTAAATGCTTAATTGCCTGTAATGCTTGGCTGGCTAATACCCAGTCCTGAGCACCATTGCTTGGTTGTAACTCCCAGTGAGATCACTAAAGCTGACATCCATATGAGGACACAAGCCAACCAAGGCAAGTTAACTAAATAATTGGCACACTCATTAGATATACCAGTGGGTCAACCAGTACAACTGCTTGTTGGCTTTTGTTTACTAGTCTCAATTGATTTTATTTCCAAGGTTACACAGAACGCAAGCTGTCACTCAAAGGTTTGCTCAGTAAGCTCCACTCAAGAAGCAGGACTTCTTGAAAGCAGCTACCTCCAATAAAGTGGCCTCTGAAGTAGTGTGGGAAGGTGCAGCCAGAAGACAGTAAGTGGAAACACCAGCATGTAAGCCTGTGTACACATTAAAATGGGCTCTTTGGATCATGGCAATAGGATTTCCAGGTGCACAAGGATGGAGGGACTTTCACCTAGTCTTTTGCACTGCAGACCTCTTTGGTCCCCCTCAAGCTCTTCCTGTGGAATCACCAGCATCAGGATTGGGGGCGGGGGCATTTTGGCCTTGGGGAAGGGGTTGGGTACAATGAATGTCCAGAAAAGGTCCACAAAATGTTTCCAGTGATCTGAACTATACCCTCTTCTCTATCCACCATAGAGTTAAATATTCAGATTGACAACAATGCACTCCTAAGCGAAACAGATTTAACGTTTTAAAACTGTAAGCAACTCTTTAAGAAAGCACTAGGTCAGGCTGTCATAATCATATAACCATTTATTACCTTTCTCAGCACCTTCATGAATTGTTCTGCAAGCACTTTTTAAAATCATGGAATCATCTTTGATACCTTCCAAATATCTGGAAAATGAGGGATTATATCTGTGAGAAGTGAAAAGTGCTATGTTTCTTTATGCTAGACAACAGCCTCTTACAAATCAGTAGCAAATGATGCACAAAAATCCCTCGGTATTTTAAAGAGGAAAAAATTACATAGGTAAACAGATAAATCTTTAGTACATTTGTCTTTATAGGAGCAGTTCCTGCTGTTGGTCTCTAACCTGTGGGGCATTACTCTTCTCTAAATTGCTAGCAGTGTCCCACAGCTCTGTGATAAATAGAAATCACTGGAAGAAATAACATTCACTCTAACAAAGAGAAACCTTCCAGGCAGTCACTGGCCCCTAAGAACAGATACTTAGACCAAAAAAAAAAGTAGCTGCAATCAAAGTATTTCATTCTGGGTCTCTGCAAAGTATCCTTACTCCTAGCTGTGTAAAAAAAGAAAAAAAAGAATGTCATACCAGTCAGTAAGAAAATATAATGATTGTTTATTTTATTTTTAGAAAAATCATATTTCCTCTCCTATCCCATATGTTATTTTAATCCCAAGAGACAATTCTTGGATGAGCAACATTAAGACATTGGTGGCTACATTTTGGATTTTCCAAACAATCAAGAGAACAAAAAAGAAATAGGAGGCCAATATAGTATCAGCCTTGTCCTTAAGAAAATTGGTCCTGGAAGCCTTAGAATACTGTGGTAACTGCTCAGATAGTTCTGCAAGTGAAGAGAGAGAGAACAAAGAACACTGATGGAAGGGGAGTAGTCATATTAGGCAAAAGAGAGATGTCAAATCATTTCTGTGTCTCTATACTCCCAGTAGTAGAAAAGGGGAGGCTGTGCATGCATGTGTGTGTGTGTGAGAGAGAGAGTGTGTGTGTGTGAGTGTGTGTGTGTGTGTGTGGAACTAGACCCGGGGTAGAAAGCTTTTCAGTGATTTTTGAAAGCATCCAGTTTGCTTCTAATAGTCTCATTTCAATTTTGCTTTTCCTCTTGCGAGAAATGAAGTTGTACTGATTTATTTTCCCTCATATCAATTGTTCACCATTAAAATTAACATACTCCTTAATATAATTGTTTCAGTAAATGACATTAATCAAACAAAATGGCATAATAGAAAGAGAATAAAGAACCAGCAATGAAACTGAGGTGAACTGAAACTGATAACAATGACAAGACATGCAGTTTAAAAGAAACAAAGATGAACTTACCAATTTCTCACAGTGTCTGATGGTCTGGACTGGAGCATATGTCCCACTATGCAGTTTCCATCACAAGTGCACTACACCTTTGTCCTGATTTTTTTGTGTGTGATGTGATAACATGATACTGAAAATACTTTTAAATTACAAAATGCCCTTCATTTCTAGCAGGTGCTCAATCCATATTAATAAAGTGGGTGAAAACTTTGTAAACACCTGACTTCCGGCAAGACTTGCGAGCATGGCGGACGTGCTCCTCCGCATATGCGGGGAGCGCGATCCGTACCCAGTGGGAAGAAGGGGCTCTGGACTGGTGCCGAGCCCCCAGAGACCCCAGTGAGGGGGCTCTGCCTGGGGTGGCCCGAAGGGGATCTCTCCCTACGGTGGCGACCGAGGGATAGAGATCCCTTTTCATCACCCCCATAGGTTCCCCCACCGTGGGAGCCGTATGGCTGAAAGTGCAAATCCGAGAAGCAGCAGAGAGTGTGAAGCAATGAGGCTGGAACTGACAGTTACGCATGAAGAAAACGTGAGTCTGAAGTAAGAAAAGCAGAACACAGCGGGAAGATGGCGGGAGGAGTGAAACCCCCCCCTCTCCGGGACTAGCGTACTTACGAGACTCTTTACGTGGCGTTACTGCAGGAATAAAAGCCCATCCGCCTTGCTAGATGGCAGCATCGCTCACTTGGAGATATAAACTTTAGAAGGACATAAGTGCTGTTTGAAAATTTGCTCCTTTCGTTCATCTTATCTATCTATAAACAAAGAGCGTAGCCTCAACAATGACGGGGAAACCGAAACCTTCCCCCAAACTAGGAAGTACAGCTCCGAGTTCAAAGGTTGATACCACGGAGATGAGTGCGGTGTTCTTCTCGTTATTGCGACCTCTAGTGGACCAAATGACAGCTCTCAACGTTAAGATGGACAAAATGCAGCTAGAACTAAAAGAGTCGAATAAATCCACAGAGAAGCTGCAGCGAGAACTTCTGGAAGTAAAAACTTCAGTAAAAAACCAAGACGCAAGACTACAAAAGGCAGAGAAGGAAAAGGCCTTCCACCACGATCAGCTTTTGAAATTACAAATGGATAGATCGAATTTTTTCCTAAGACTTCAGAATGTGCCAGAAAACACAGGAGAAGACCTTAAAAATTTGCTAAGTGAAGCACTTGAACCAGTGACAGGCATGAAAGCAGCGGATATAAAAAGCGATATGGATATGGTTTACAGAACCTATCCAGATTATACTAAAAAGAAAAGCCTACCTGGTGAAATTATGATAAGGTTCTCCAAAAAATCTACAAGAGACGTGGTGCTTAGGACCACAAACAAAGCAGCTCTGAAGATCCTGGGAGAAGAAGTAAAAGTGATGAAGGATATCCCATTTGAAATAAGGAAAAGAAGGAAAGCCTATGGAAAATTGACATCTTGGCTCCAGTCTGAGTCTATCATCTATCGCTGGAATACTCCAGAAGGACTATGCTTCAGCATCAAAGATAAGAAGTATAAGATTGACTCTGTTCAACAAGCGAAAAAATTTCTGGAAAAAAGCAAAGAGCAGAAAACTGGGAGAGACTCAGATGGTTCACTGGCCTCGCAAGAAAGCATGTATGGATTTGATAGCTCAAAGAGTGAAGAAGAAGTGTCTGACTCGGAAAAAGGAGCTGCAGCTCCAAAAATAGTTGAGACTGTTAAGACAAGAAGAGGACGAAAGAAGAAATAGTGATTAAACTGTTTTATTAAGCATTGCACTTATGTATTATAAATTGTTTAATTAACCGTATTTCTCTAGGTGGGCGTGCCTGCCAAATAGTTTTGATATTTTTTTATAGTAGCAGTAACAAGTAATTGAAATTTATCCAAGGTTTTAAATGCTTCATAATTATATTATGTAATAAGGTAGTATTAAGCAAATGATAAAGTACTCTCTGTATAAGGTATATGTAGCTTAGAATGTAGCGTTATAGTTGTAGTTATAGGGAAAAATCAATTTAAAAAAAAAACTTTGTAAACACCTGTGTGAGTGCATTCTTGTCATGCAGCATAACTGATCAGCTTTTATTTTTCATGGTTAATCATGCTCTGCAAAGGTTTAAATATAGCAAAAAAATTAAGGAAAACTATGGATTTAAAGCATGTACAAATACTGTAATGCTGGATATAGAACAAGGGAATGGAAAAGGTATTAGTATGTTTAGCTTTGAAATGCTTTTGCTTTCTGACTGAAGTCAGATATTTTCTTTAATACACTTTTCCCACCTATTCAATACCCTTTAATCAAGAAACGAGTGTTCACCAGCACAGTTTGACTTCTTGGAAGAAGAAGGAAAAAAAGGATGCTGAATGTAATCATTTATTTCATGTTGGAAACTTTTCAGTCCCTGAACATCTAAATTGGGTGTTCAGAGAAAATACAGGGGAGCAAGCATTTAGAACATAAATGGGCAATGATTAAGCTCAGAACTTGCACAGCAGTACAATAATAATCAGATCTTAAAATGAATGTGGAGTTTTAAAAAGAGCATGCAAGGAAAAGACTGACCAGAACTGACATTTAAGACAAAAGCTGGAGATTATATATTATTCTGAAAATTACTTGTAAACATGCAAAGTAATTTTGAGATAATACATTGTAGTGGGAAGTTGCAAGGCTTCTTAATAAAAGAGTGGATAAGATAATGATTAAGCATAAAATCTGAGTTGAATGCCTGGGACAAAGAATAGAACAAAGCCTGAGGATGAATATTGACTTGGCTTCAGGTTGATTGACCACCCAATAGTGTATTTATGGTGCAATCCTGAGCAGAGTTATGAACATAAGAACATAAGAGGAGCCAATGTTAGATCAGGCCAATGGCACATCCAGTCCAACAGTCTGTCACACAGTGGTCAAAAATACCAGGTGCAATCAGGAGGTTCGCCCGTGGGGCCAGGACACTAGAAGCCCTCCCACTGTTGACCCCCCCCCCCAAAAAAAACACCAAGAATACAGAGCATCACTTGCCTCAGACTGAGAGTTTCTATCTATACCAGGTGGCTAATAGCCACTGATGGACTTCTGCTCCATATGTTTATCCAATTCCCTTTTGAAGCCATCCATGCTTGTAGCTGCCACCACATCCTGTGGCAGTGAATTCCATTTGTTAATCACTCTTTGGGTAAAGAAGAAGTACTTCCTTTTATCCATTCTAACCCATGTGTGCCCATGAGTTCCTGTACTGTGAAAAATGTTAGCCAAATTGCTTTAATTTACGTTTAGCAATCAGCAAAATACATGGGTTCTTGCCAACTATACCAGGGTCCCACCCCTCCCAGGAGTTCTCAAGGAAAGAGGCACGTGAGGCAGATTGCAAGTTCAATGTTGTTTACTGAGTAGTGTAGCTCAAGCACACCAAAAACGTAATCGCACACACACTCACACAGGCCTAATAAAATAAAGGGAGAAAATAGCACATTCGCATGAGCAGGTTATCGTTGGTGGGGAAACAGCACAGTACCTTAGATGCGTTGTCCGATGTCAGGAAGAATTGGATGGGGAGAAAATTAGAAAGGCTATGGGGACACGAGGCTTGAACCTGCAAGACCACGTGGTTCTCCTGGATCGCGATTCCAGAGAGAGAGGATTAAAGATGGAGTCAAGGGTTGGGTACAGCAAGCTGGACTGAAGGGGTAGTAAAGCTGACAGAGGGCGACGGCTCAAGAGGCCGAGTGCCTCTGGGTTTGGGCTTTTATTGGGGGGTCTTGGGGCGGGCCATGCAGACCACATCCCACTAACACACCTCTAGGCGGTCCGTCCGTTCTGGACCCTTGGATAGGTGGAAGATGGACAAAGGGAGGAGGTCCAGGGGTTGGACAATGTTGCAAGACTATGATCTCATCAGGAAACAGACACTGAGTCTGGGGTCTGATGACTCACCTGGCCATATCTATTGTTAATCAGTGACTTTGGCCTGTTGGTTAATGTCTGGCACATTAGTTGCTAGGCAGCTTAGTTAGCATAACTATCCAGATGTGTAGGAGAGGGGGCAGGGTTTTGACCAGCGTGCTGAGACAGAGAGAGAACAACCTCTTTGTCTCTGTCCCAGGTGAACTGTCTAGGGTGTCAGCCTCCTGGCATGGGCTGGAGCTGGCTCCTATCATGAAGAAAGCGCATGACCCTTCCATTAAAGGCAGCCCAAAGTTCAGGCTTATGAATATCACAATTCATAAGAGCACTCAAAGTGCCTTGCTGGCCAACAAAAAGACGGGAAAGTATTTCTTTCTCTATCTCCTTTATCCCATGCATAATCTTGTAAGCCTCCATCATGTCACCCCTCAGTTGTCGTTTCTCCAAGAGCCCCAAGCGTTTTAACCTTTCTTCATAGGGAAGGTGTTCCAATGCTTTTATCATTCTAGTTGCCCTTTTCTGAACCTTTTCCAATGCTATAATATCCTTTTTGAGGTGTGGTGACTAGAATTGCGCACAGTATTCCAAATGAGGTTCCACCATCAATTTATACAAGGGCATTATGATACTGGCTGATTTGTTTTCAGTTCCCTTCCTAATAATCCCCAGCATAGTGTTGGCATTTTTCACTGCAGTCACACACTGTCTGGACATTTTCATTATCTACTACAACTCCAAGATCTCTCTCTTGGTCACTCTCCACAGTTCGGACATCATCAACATGTATTTATAGTTAGGATTCTGGCCCCAATGTGCATCACTTTGCACTTGGCCACACTGAACCCCATTTCCACACTGATGCCCACTTGCCCATCCTTGACAGATCCCTTTGGCATACCTCACAATCATACCTGGTTCTCACCATCCTGAACAATTTAATGTCATCCACAAATTTAGCCACTTCACTGCTTACTCCCAATTCCAAATAATTAATGAACAAGTTAAAAAGCATTTGAGCCCTGTGGTACCTCACTGCTTACCACCCTCCACTGTGAAAATTGACCGTTATGAGCCTTTGATGAGGAACTATCAAAAGCTTTTTGGAAGTCAAGGTAAATAACATCTATTGGGTCTCCCTTGTCCACATGTTTGTTCACCCCCTCAAAGAACACTAACAGGTTAGTGAGACAAGATCTTCCCTTACAGAACCCATGCTGAGTCTTCCTCAATCGTTTTTGTTCATCTGTGTGCCTACTAAATCTCTCCTTAATAATGGTTGCACACTTCTAAAGCTGTTAAAGCCAGTGGGCTCAGAAGAATTAGGGTAACATTGTTAGATCAGGACCATCCCAAGAGCAAAGTCCAATTAGTGATGCAACGAGAAAATAGAATTCTACTATTTAAATGGACCTAGTAAGTATACGTAAAACAATATATATATATATAGATTTCCCACAATGTATTGATTTCAGAATGGTCTTGTTTTGATTTGTTCAAAAAATCAGAAGAAATGAAACAACAGCTTTATATTTACTAGGGTTGCTAGCTCTAACTTAGGGAAATCCTAGAGTGGGGATATGATACCATAGAGCCCACCAAAGCTGTAATTTCCTACAGAGCAACTGACCCCTGTAGTTTGGAGATCAGTTGTGGTTCTAGGAGAACTCCAGGCTCTACCTTGAGGTTGTTAACCTTAATATTTACATGTACGTACATGTGAGTATATGAGTATAAACTCTTACACAAACACACATATATTCTCTCCAAGCGCTATTCACCCCCTATCCCCTTCTGTGAGTGTCAATATGTGTTTTTATGTTTAAGAAGATAAGCGGGCTAACTTCTACTGCAGGGGCCCACAATGTGGTGTCCATGGGCACCTTTCCTGGTGCTAACCAGGGGCTTTTAGAAAGTGGGTGGGGTCAGGTGAGGCTTTTGCAAGTAAGGCTTTTGATTGTCCATTGGAGATTTGATTGGCTGTACAGATTTTTTAAAATGTTGCTTTGGCAGTAGCTTCCACTGCCCCAGAAGAATCTTCACCCTCTGACTGAAGGTAAAGTCAGACATCTGGCTATCCTCAAACAGAGCCAGGGCTTTTTTGGCCCTGGCTCCTGCCTGTTGAAACTCTACCTGGTGGCATCCGTGCCCTGCAGGATTTGAGACAGTTCAGCAGGGCTTGTAAAATTGAGTTATTCCACCAGGCCTATGGTCAAGGATAGCAGTGGTTTACCATCATATCTGGCCTCATCTTATAAGAGGAATCAATAATTACTTACACCATCAGAATGTTCTTAAGTTTTAATTTAAGTGGGCTTTAGACTAAATTTTATATATGCCTGTGAAACCTGTGAAATTTTATATATGCCTGTTGTTCACCACCCTGAGCCCTCTGGCAGAGGGTGGTATAGAAATATAAATAAATAAATAAAAATAACAGCAGCCATTTTGTGGTTGACTGTGCCTCCTGGTTGCAGTTATCAGACTGTGTCAGCATTTTAAAAGTGCCTGCTGTTCTACTGTATTCAATTTGTAGTCCAGTTACACACTTCTCTTCCTGTAGGGTATAACTCTGCTTAGGATTGCACTGCAAGTTCCCTAAAGAGTGATAAAGAATCTCCTGCAGCTATCATGTTTTGGGGTAGCAGGCTTGTGAATCACATGCAGTATCTCAGATACATTCCAGCTTGAGGTGCAATCCTGATAATCAAAACACAACTGTTGCTATTACTATGTGCTTCCTGTTTCATTGAGTAATCCACACTGTATCCTCTTAACCTTTTCTGCAAAGTCCAAAATAAAGCTGTGGCTTGTTTAACATCCAATTTTCACTGTCTGTCTTCCTTTCAGCTTTTCTTCTGAAGTACTGGTGACATCATGAATGAAATGTTCATGGAGAGAGCAAGCATTTTAAAATGGTATAATTTTCATTTTTCTGGTTCTCCAGTTTGCAAATGGTTTGTAAAGAATGTTGTTGCCAGTTACCTCCTTTTATAATGAATGCCACAATATTTGAGATCGAGATTAAAGGTCAAACAGACGTGATAAAAATTGCCAATGTCTGTCAGTCCATATAAGGTAAATTTGGTGTATGTTCTGCCATAGTTTAGATTGCCACCTCACTCAAAGGGGAGAAGGGATATGCTTCCAACCCCTGATCAGTTGTGCTCCTCAAAACTATGTTCTCTATGCTGCAATTAACATTTCAAAAGGAGAAAAGACTAGCTTTAAGTAATCTCTTCCCCCTCCCCCCCACAAACATTTAAACCTTAATAACAGCAAGGAAAACAGATTTATTTAACAAAATCAGTAGGGATTGAAGGGTCAAGTCTTCTCTTACCTGTCTGTGACTCCAGTCTGAAATGGGGTCACAGACAGATGTAGTTTGTTTTTACAGACAAAAATTCTGTCAGGCTCAGAAGGCCTTGAAAAGATGGATAATAAGAAGAGCTAATTTAAAGGTATGTGATCTGAAAGAGGGAGTGGAAGGATATAGTCATAAATCATCTCACAAAACTATTCACAGGTTGCTTAGGATCAGATTTTTCAGGAAGAAATCAAAACAAACACCACTTTTCATATGAATTAAAAAAGGGTTTCAAAGAAAAACTACCCAAAAGATTTTGTTACATTCTTTGAGGTTAGGATTAGATATCAATTGTCAAAAGCATTTTGCAAAAACACTGATGCAGAAATTGGCAATAGTGAAGTACAGATTTTTTTCAGATATTTCTAATATGAGAATAAAAAGGAGAGACCTACAGTTTCTAAGAGGCTAGAGAAGAAGGGTTTCCTGCTTGATACTGATAAATACAACAAACCGGAGATACACAGTAAGGAATAGCAATAAGAACAAAACTGTGTACAAAATGATTCACCAAAAACCTTCAAAAAGGTAGCATTTATACAATAAGAATATTTTGTAGTCTCAAAATATCTAATCCAAAAATAACAGTACAAATATCCATACAGAATAAGCCTGAATGAATAAACAGCTGTAACATCAATCTTCAGTGTTCACCCAGGAAACACTTAAGGAACAAGAAAAAAAAATGATTCCAGTAAAAAGTTCCTGTAGTTCCCTTTCACACAATGGCTAGCTGTGGCTTCTTGCATTCCTCTCACAAGCTTCTTCAAAAAGTGGAACCTTATGATCAATTGCTTCCAAATTCAGGCTTAAACAATATTCAGAAATCAACATACAGCTCACAAATTCAAATCAATTCAGATGTCATATTAAATTTGAACATGAAAAATATTTATCCTCAGTTTTTAATGCACAAATTATATATGCTCAGGCTACCAATAAAATTCATCAGGTGCTGAATGCATTTAGCAAAAAGGTACAATTTCTCACTAGCTCAACAATTAAAGGCAAGATTTTTATTTGTTAAAAGGAGACTGAAGGGGCAAAAAGGCATGTTAGTTCAATCTATGCTTCCAATTCAGGCAAAAAAAATCTTTAAAAATCTAAGAGATATTAGGTAGATGAGTAGAAGGTGAGATTAATCTCTGGGGAATTTAATAGCATATTGAATCTCCAACTGAATACTTCAACAGGGTTAATTCATCATAACAGCTTTCCAAAAAAAAATTACAAAGATGGTTTCAAGAAGTTAATCTCTGGTGTCTTTAGATCTTATTTTCTACTCCAAAAAGAATTTACTCCCCCCCCCCCCCGGAAATAATCATATTCACACATTGACTATATGTTTGTATTGTTTAGTCAACAAAGTAGATTTAAGAATATTAGAACTATTTCAAAATAAAATAAATTAAATCTAGATAAAAAATAGAGATTGAATAGTTTTGCCACAAAATTTTAAAGTAGTATCTAGGTTGAAAACAGAAATAATGTACTTCTTGAAATTAATAATGGCGGACTAATTGACTCCTTTGCATTTTTAACAGTAAACAGTATATTGTCTGTATAAAGAAGGTTTTTTCCACCCCTCCTTTGACCAGATTAATACTTCCTTTATCATTTTGACATCCAATTTTCAGTGTCAGTCTTCCTTTCAGCTTTTCTATATACAAATCAAACAACAATAAAGGATACTCCTGCCATACACCACTAAACAATTGAAATTGTTATGAGGGGTGCCCCAAGATGCATACTTGTGCTCTTGAACCTGCCTACAATAAATTGATTCCATTATAAATACTAGGGGCAAATCCATAAACTTTCAATATTTATCTTTTAAAGTCCCATTTCACTTAGTCAGAAGCTTTTTTTGGTGTCAATAAGTAGAGAGCTACAATAATGTTGATGTGCAAGATTAATCAAGTTGATCACTCTTTGAATATTATTTGTCATTTGATGGCCCACTAAAAAACCTGCTTGTGTAATTATTCAAAACCTTTTTTAGGCTGGTAGCTAATATTGGAGCTACTATTTTATAATCTGTATTCAGCAAAGAAATCAACCTATATGCAAGCAAACTAGAAACATCCTTCCCTATTTTTAGAATTAATGTTACATAGGTATCTGACAATGACTTACTGACTTTCCCCTCCAGGAATAAAGAGGAATACATTTTCAGTAAGTATGCAGTTGGTTCTATAAAAAACTACACAAAATCAATTAACTGTGCCATTGGGTATTGGTGATTTGCTAATTTTCAGATTTTTAATTACTGATTTAATTTCTTTCATTTGAATTGGCCTATCCAAAAATTGTCAATAGTCATCTGAAATGCAAGGAGTCTGCATCTGTGAAAGAAAATAAAAATTCTCATCCTTATCAACTGGTTCTGCAGCAGCTAGATCAGAGAAATGCCTCCCAAATTCTTCTGTAATTAATTCGACTGAGTCAGTCTCCTAAATTTATGTATTTTATTTATTTTATTTAAAACATTTGTTAGTTGCCCTTCTCCCATGCAGAATTGAAGGTAGTTTATAAAAACACAATAAAAACAAAAATAATAAATCTATAAAAGTCACAGATTAAAAAACTTCAATTAGGACTGCCATTAATAAACATTATTTTTTATAATAAATTAAAATGCAGCCCTAAATAAAACTGTTTTCCACTGCCTACTGAAGACTGACAATGAGGGGGCCAGGCACACCTCCCTGGGGAGGTTGTTCCATAATTGTGGTGCTGTCTGGGTTTCTGGTCGGAGGAATGGAGGTCTGACACGCTTTGCAAATGCGCAGGGTGGACAGTGGCTCTTCTTGACAGCTTGGGTGGATAAATCCACCTGACGCAACCTCACACAGGTAGTGTGAGGACCAGCAAGCAATATAATCCAGGTTTGAGCAAGCTCGGTGAAGGAAAAGCCTCGGAGGAGACTTTTACAACACCTTGAGCACTGCAGCCGAAGAAGATTTTTGCAAGTATCTCTAAGGAGCCGAGCTGGGCTGATTAATCAGCATAAAATCTCCAATTCCCCTGATTCCTTAACAAAGAAGACAAAGTTTAAACGTTGGGACCACATCTGAAGAGAAGTAACAACATAAGGTAATGGAAAAAAACTTTTTGCCTTACCATTACCGTGTTTTGAAAGACGAAAAGCAGATCTGGTGAAGCAATAGACTGTTGCAGATTGGATGAGTGCAGTTTTGAAACGTTAAAAAGCTGAATTTGAACTTAAAAAGCCAAAAAAACAAGTTGTTTAACATTCCTGTGGTTAAGAAGAGTCGGGAGGGGGAGCCAAGCATTGCGAGACAAAGAGGGGAGGAGGGAACCAAGCATCGCGAGACCAAGCTGTGAGGACTGAGACAGGAAGTGACGGCTTGAGGAGCAGACAAGAAGGGAAGCGGAGAAGAACCAGAAGAGAGCAAAGGGGACTGTAAAAACTGCCAGACCAAAAGGACTACAACAGGAAGTGATGTGCGGAGAGCAGACATGTAAGCAAGAGGAAGGGACAAAAGGAAACTACGGCAAGCCAGAAGCAAGGTAAAAAGACTATAAGCTTTGACACAAACCATAGAGAAGTTGCGCCCACCATTTTGGATTTATAAAATTTTAAAACAGTAATATCTCATAAACTATATAACTTAGAAGGCTGAAACCAACGAAATTTGACTTGGCAAGACTAGCTTGTGTGATTACACTAAACGGTGTTTGATTTGGAAAATAAAATAAAATCGATCTTTTTTAAAGAGACAAGACGGATCGCGGGCTAAGATTGAGAGCAGCTACATGGTCCTCTCCTACAATGGCAGCAAAAAAAGAAAAAGAATTACTAGCTGTTATGGAAGCAATGGAAAAAAAATGTTAGACGCTATAGGAGAGGTAAATGTTAAAATGAATGGTATAGCTGCACAAGCAGACAAAAATTTTATAGATTTAAAAGCTGAATTACAAAAGTTAACCACTAGAACACAAGACAGAAATTAAAGTAAAAGAACTGGAAGAAAATACTCAAAAAACAATGAAGGAAAATGACAGAATGGAAAAGATGATGCACTATAGAGACATGCAAAACCATCTGAGATTTAGAGGTATAGAGGAAAAATTAGGTGAAGACATTTTTACAAGAATGCAAGAAGCATTAGCAGATTTTTTACAAGAGGAAGAGGAAGTTGTTAAAGAACATATGGATCTTGTTTACAGAGTCAATTCTACATACGCGAGAGACAAAAATATACCAAGGGACATGGTAGTTCAATTTACAATGAAGAGAACAAAAGAACAAATCTACAAGAAATGTTTTACAGACTCTTTTGAAATAGGTGGAAAAAAAGTTATCGTAATGAAAGAATTGCCCAGAGCAATTTTGCAAGACAGGAAAAAATTCAAGCGTCTGACAGACAAACTGAAAGAGAAAAAAATAAGATTTCGTTGGGAAATACCACAAGGACTGAGTTTTTATTATGGTAACAACAGAATGGTGATTAAAAATTCAGCAGAAATGTACGCCTTTGTTGGTGAGAACAAGGAAGAATTTGGTGATATTTAAGACTACAACAAGATGGATTACAAAGTACTCTCATGGAATGTAAATGGACTTAATTCACCCCAAAAACGTAGAATGGTAGGACACTGGCTGGAGAAACAAAAATGTAGTATAGTTTGTATACAAGAGGCCCATCTTAAGAAACAAGACTATAAATATTTAATAAGAAAAAAGTTGGGAGAAGAATTTTTTTCATTGGCAAGTAACAAAAAGAATGGAGTGGTAACATATGCCAAAAAAGACTTGGAACCTAAACTAATATTTAAAGATAAAGAAGGAAGATACTTAGCTATTGAAATTCTGTTACATGGACAGAAGACTTTGATTGTAAATATTTACGCCTCCAACGGAGCTAAAGAAATCTTTTTTAAAGAACTACAAATGGAACTGGACAGTGTAAACTATGAACAAATCATAATGTTGGGAGACTTTAATGGGACTGTGAATAATAAAATAGATAGGCGCTCAAAGAGAAAAGACGACACACTAGGGAAACTTCCAAAAAAAATTTTTGAACTGATAAAACAGGAAAAGCTGGAGGATATTTGGAGGAAGCTTAACCCACAAGGGAAAGACTATACTTTTTACTCTAACAGACATGATTCACATTCAAGAATTGATATGATCTGGATGTCTATTAATCTAACACTTAAGACAAAAAAAGTTGAAATTCTACCTAGAATAATCTCAGACCACAATCCTTGTCTATGGACTTCTGGGCAAATAAAAAGGCAAGGGAGATGGAGAATAAATGAGGACTTATTAGACAACCAAGAAATAGTTTAAAAATTACATGAAGAGACAGATTTATATTTTCAAGCGAACATACAAAAAGAAGTAAAAATTCAAACTGTGTGGGATGCATACAAAGCAGTTATGAGAGGATTATTGATATCATTGAACGCTAAAGACAATAAAAAGAAAAGAGAACAATATGAAAACATTGTACAAGCCATTAAAATAAAAGAAAAGAAACTGAAGAACAGACCAGGAAAAAAGAAACTGCAAAAGGAAATTTGGATGTTACAAGACCAAGCAAAAGCTATTTTGAATCAAGAGACTTACTGGAACCTGAAAAAATTGCAACAAAAAGCATTTGAAGGTGCAAATAAACCTGGAAAGTACTTAGCATGGCAATTAAAGAAAAAACGTGAAAATAAATTTATTACTAAAGTGATACGGGACAATATTGAGATAATAGACAATAAGGGAATAAAAAGAGAATTTTTTAAATATTATGCAAAGCTTTTTAAGAAGGAAAATAAAGACAGAAGAAGGATTAAAGAATACCTACAGTCATTAAAATTACCAAAACCAATGGAGAAAATTAAAGAACTACTTAACTGCCCAATGTCACTACAAGAGATTAAAAATGCAATAAATGATTCAAAATTAGGGAAAGCACCTGGATCAGATGGATTTACAGCTAAGTTTTATAAATCACTACAGGATTCGATCTCACTGCCCAATGTCACTACAAGAGATTAAAAATGCAATAAATGATTCAAAATTAGGGAAAGCACCTGGATCAGATGGATTTACAGCTAAGTTTTATAAATCACTACAGGATTCGATCTCACCAGTGTTATTGCTATTAATGAATGACATAGGAGTGACAGGTGAGGTCCCGGAGACTTGGAAAGAAGCAACCATTTCACTCATTCCGAAAGAAGGTCAAGATTTAACCAATGTTAAAAATTATAGACCAATTTCTTTGTTAAACAATGACTATAAGATTTTTGCCAAGATTATAGCTGATAGGCTTAAGGAACATCTTAAAGAGACTATACAGACAGAACAAGCAGGATTTTTACCTAATCGCCAAATAAGAGACAATATAAGAGTAGTAGTGGATGCTATAGAGTACTATGATAAACATCCGGAGAAGGAAGTGGGCTTTCTTTTTTTAGACGCGGAAAAAGCGTTTGACAATTTAAATTGGGATTTTATGTTTGAAGTGTTGGAACATCTTGAAATTGGAGACTATATGCTTAATCTTATTAAGTCAATATATAGAGAACAGAAATCCTCTTTAATAATTAATACTGAAAAAACGGATTACTTTAAAGTGGAAAAAGGAACACGACAAGGATGCCCACTCTCACCGTTGCTATTTATTTGGATTTTGGAAGTCTTGTTACTAAATTTGAAAGAAGATAAAGAAATTAAAGGCTTAACAATAAAAGGTTTCTCTTTTAAATATAGAGCCTTTGCAGATGACGTGATGTTTATAGCTGAAGACCCTATGACTACACTACCATATTTGTTGCAGAAAGTAAGAGAGTTTGGTGATTTGGCTGGGTTTTATGTAAATAAGAACAAATCGAAAGTGATGTGTAAAAGTATGCCAAATAATAAGCAAATTGAATTACAAAATCTTATAGAATGTGAAGTGGTGAAAAAGACAAAATATCTAGGTGTAAACCTAACAATGAAAAACATTGATTTGTATAAGAATAATTATGAGAAATTATGGCAGCAAGTTATGCAAGATATTAAAAGGTGGAATGTATTAAATTTGTCACTGCTGGGTAGAATTGCAGTGGTTAAAATGAATGTGTTACCAAGAATAATGTTTCTGTTTCAAACTATTCCAATTGTGAAAGATGTAAAAACATTCAAATGCTGGCAGAAGGAATTGACTAAGTTTGTGTGGGGAGGGAAAAAACCAAGAATTAAGATGAAAATAATGTGTGATGCTAAAGAGAGAGGTGGGTTTCAGTTACCAAACTTAAGGCTATATCATGATGCAGTATGTTTGACTTGGATAGGGACATGGACTATGTTACAAGACAGAAAGTTATTGTCCCTGGAAGGTCATGACTGTAGGTTTGGGTGGCACGCATATCTGTATTATGGTAAAACAAAAATGGACAATATGTTTAAGCATCATTATTTGAGAAGAACATTAATCGATACGTGGACAAGATATAAAAACTTTTTCCCAGAAGAAATACCTATGTGGATTGTACCTGCAGAAGTTTTAAATCCATCATCTCACTACAAAGGACAAGACTGGTTGAAATATAGAGACCTGTTAACAAGACATGGTAAAGACTTTAAATTGAAGGAGCAGCAGCAGATGGACTTTGATTATGGCTGGTTAAGGTACAGACAAATATATGATATGTACAGAAGTGATAAAAAATCTGGTTTTAGAGAAAAAAGCAATGAAATAGAACAAATTTGGGAGGAAGATGGGAAAAAAATGATTTCTAAAATGTATAAAGTATTGTTAAAATGGTTTAATGCTGATGAAATGGTAAAGGAACAAATGATAAAATGGGCGATAAACCTAAACAAAGACATTGAAATGGAATCTTGGGAATTTTTATGGAAAAATGCAATGAGTATTTCTACATGTTATAATCTAAAAGAGAACTGTTTTAAAATGATGTACAGATGGTATATGACACCAAAAAAAATTGCAAATATTAATCAAAATATGTCTAACAAATGTTGGAAATGTAAAAAGAAAGAAGGTTCTTTTTATCATATGTGGTGGACTTGTGATAAAGCGAAGACTTATTGGTCTATAATACATGCAGAAATGGAAAAAAAATTGAAATGTACATTTAAGAAGTTGCCTGAAATGTTACTGCTTGGACTTAAACTAGAAGAGATAAATGTAAAGAAAAGGACAATAATATGGTATATGATTACAACAGCAAGAATGGTGTATGCACAAAATTGGAAAAATGAAAAAATACCAGAAGTGTGGGAATGGTTGAAAAAATTGTTATATATGGCTGAAATGGATAAATGGACTAGAAAGTTGAATAATCTGTACTCAGAGACTTTTTTAGAAGATTGGGAGGATTTGAAAGAATATGTTGAAAAATATTGGGACATGAAAAACTACATTTATACATGGTTATAATAGCATAAAGGAATAGAAATTGAGTATATGAATGTACTAAGGATAATTAGATAATGAACTTGTTTTTTAGAATTATATAAGAATATAGAAAATAAGAATTGGTATATAAGTATTTTAAAGATATATAACCGTTACCAGAAATGTAAACATAGAGATAAATATTACTATTTTGGATAAAGTGGAAAATGTGTTATGCTTCAGATGTGGTGGGAAACCACCAATACAAGATAAAAGCAAGACTATACAAATAGAACAAAATGTTATATAATATGGAAAAAAGGATTTGTATAAAACAAATGTATTAATTTTAATGTTTTGAAAAATAAAAACTCTCTTACAAAAAAAACATAATTGTGGTGCTGTCTCAGAAAAGGCCTTCTCTCATGTATCCACCAAATGAGCATCTTTAATTGGTGGAAAGTCAGGAGGGGTTTTTGCTGTGATATAAGTTCTTGGGCAGGAAAGTATGGGAAAAGATGGTCTTTCAGATACCCTGGTTGCAAGCCATGTAGGGCTTTAAAGGTCAAAAAACACTCCTTAAATTGGGCTTTTAAAAGATTTTTTTTTGCCTGTATTGGAAGTATAGATTGAAACTAACATGACTTTTTGCCCCTTTAGTCTCCTTTAACAGCTATTGGGAGCACATGTCCCTAATACTAAAGTAGCCAGTATAATTGCCATAATATTAGGGACATGTGCTCCCAATAGTTGGCCTCAACCAGCAGTCTAGCCAAAGCATACTGCAATAGTTGCAACTTCTGAACAAGGGTAGCCCCAAGTGCAGCACATTCCAGTAGTCCAGTCTAGATGTAACTAAGGCATGGATCACTGTGGCTAGATTTGACTGATCCAGGAATGGATGCATCTGAAACACCAGCCAGAGCTGGGCAAATGTACTCTGAGCCACCACAGCCACCTGGTTTTCTAAGGTGACTGTTGTGTCAAGTAGCACTCCCAAGCTGTGAACCTGATTTGTCAAGAGGAGTATAACCCCATCCAAGACAGGTGAGATCTGAAGTCCCTGGTCTGCCTTTCTACTAACCCAGAGAACATCAGGATTAAGTTTCAGCTCATTCATCCTCATCCAGCCCATTACGGACTCCAAGCACAAGTTCAGGATATCAACAGCATCTGTTAAATTTGGTGGGAAAGAAAGGTAGAGCTGGGTATCATCCACATACTGGTGACATTGCAGCCCATACCTCCTGATGACCTCTCACAGTGGCTTCCTATAGATGTTTAATAGCATGGGGGATAGGATGGAACCAGGGCTCATTTTGTAGCAGGAGCTCCTTTGCATATTAGGCCACACACCCCTAATGTAGCCAATCCTTCAAGAGCTTACAGAGCTCTTCTTACAGGGGCTACTCTAAGCTCTTGGAGGATTGGCTACATCAGGGGTATGTGGCCTAATATGCAGAGGAGCTCCTGCTACAAAATGAGCCCTGGATGGAACCATGGGGCAGAGCAGGAATCCCCCAAAACTACCTTCTGAGACTGACCCCCCTCCCCAAATAGGACTCAAACCACCATAATACAGTGCCACTTAGTCCAAGTGCTGACAGATGCTTTATTGCCATCTGCAGAGGTTTTATGCACCAAAAGATTGACCAGCTGTTTTCCAGGTTTATGCCCTTATTCAAATAAAGACTGTTTCCCTTTCAAAAGCATTTAGAAGCTCAATGAACATCAATCAATTTAACTTTATTTCTTAGAGCTCCTAGTTCTGTTATCTCCTGCTCAGAAATTGGCTTTTATCTATTTTTTGCATTTGATTAATCTTATCCATAACATTTGATCAAGCTTCATTATTACTTTTAAGCCATTAAGCCTGTTGTGAAATCCAAAGCCCTCTCGCATAAGCTTTAAAAGTTTTCCAGACTGTATCACCAGTATCATTTATTCCAAAGAACTGAACTATTTCAATTTTAAGCCATACTACTACAGAATCTATCTGAAGAAATTAGGTGTTCATCTTCTATTTTTTAACCTTAGTTGTTGTAATCTTTAATTATAAGTATATCATGGTCAGCACACATCATAGCACCTGACCTCATAGCACTTAACCTATGCAACCCCCCCCCCCCAAAAAAAAACACTGTAGTGAATATGGGGACAATACAATCACTAGACCTCACAACATCAGCCATACCATCTCAGGTTCATTCACTTGTTCATCTTCTAACATTATATAAGTCATCAAGCATCAGCAGGGCTATTTTTGGGATGGAACGCACTGGAATGGTGTTCTGGCTGCCTTCTGAGCCTGCCCGCCCCTCCCCGCCCTTACCAAAAGACCTGAAGAAGAAGAGTGAGGCCCAGCTGTGCTCTGTTTGGTGGTTGGTGCAAGCACGAGGGTGGCAGCAGAGAGCCACGTGATGGGTGCCAGTGCACTGCCTTGCCCACCAAAAAGAGAGCGAGGGTGGCCTAGCAGTGATGGTGATTGGTGGCCTGGTGGTTGGGAGCTCCCTGGCATGCCACCTCCTCCTCCTCCACTTCCCCAGCCACAGGGAAATCGTGGGGGGATGCAGATGGTGGAGGTGGTAAAGGAGGACAGCAACCAGGAACAAGGCAGCGATGGTAAGTGCGGACAGTTCAGTGGCAGCTGGTCTTGGCATGAGCAAGGCTGTTTCTGTTTGTCTGCAGAGCAGGCAGCACCTGCTTCCTGCCTTGCCTTGCCTCTTTCCTTCTCGAGGCACTGCTTCGCTGTCACTCTTCCCCCCCCCCCCCAATTGTGTGCTTCAATTGCCCACTCTTACCATGCACCACATTTTGATCTGTGACTTTGCCCGATTTCCCACGTGGCTTCTAGATCCTCAAAAAACAGGATCTGGAAGCTGCAGGGAAAATTGGGGAAAGCCATGGGTCAAAATGCAGTGTGTGGCAAAGAGTGGGCAATTGAAGCATGCAATCAGAGGAAAGGGAAGAGCAACAGCAGAGCAGTGCCTTGTGGGAAACCAAGAAACGCTTCTACAGAACTGTGCTTGTTTTATTAGAGTTGAGGGGATAGTTGGTTTTGTATGCTGCCTTTGCACGCTGATGGATCCAGAGTTAAATCCAGAGTCTCCAACAGCTAAACCGCTGACTGGCATGGCAGAAGAATCTCATCAAACGCTCCCCAGAAACTCCTCCGGTGTCAGGGAGAACAGTGGCCGGGTCACTTTCTTTTTGCCACTCACCCCTTTGACATGTATGGGCCTCTTTGAAATGCCGCCTGCTTCAAATGCTTCCCCCTCTCTTTCCTTCTCTCTCTCTTTCTCTCTGATCCAGGTGTTGCACAGCTGGGCTGCCTCTGGCCGGTGCTTCATGTTCAGCCCTGAGGAGATCATGCAGCTTGGCAAGCACCATGCCAGTTCATCCCCCCCCCCCCCGGCAAGCCTTCCTGTGCAGGCACAGTCTCCCTGGGAGGGGGCCAAGCCCACGTGCTGCTGCCCCCACTGGGCTAAGCTCACCCTGGCCTCCCTCACAAGGCAGTTGTTGTTGGTGGGCCAGCTCCCGACCCATTAGCCTCCTTTGCAGGGCTGTTGTGACCTTACATGTTGCCTAACTCTTTGCAGACATGGTGGAAATGTGCCAAAGGCATAGATGTCACATTAACCTTTTGCTGTGTGCCTCTGCTCAGGAGGGGAGGTTTGGTATCTTAGCTCGCCTCATCTGAGTGGCTGTAAACTGCGCAGAAGGAATAAATAGTCTTTAGCCAGCGTAGCTGAATGGCACTTGTGTGTGGAATGCCAAGTCTTGGGGGAGGGGAACATGGAGCAGAGGTCCGTTAGTGGCTCTTAGCCAGAAGGGATAGATGGGACACTCTCAGTCTGGGGCAAGTGATGTTTGTGTGCTCTTAACACACAAGGGGGGGGGGCTGGGGGGTCACACACATGTAGACCATTTGGGCGTACCTTTTTTGAAGTACAGGATGCGGAAGAGGTTCATACAGTCTCATTTTCTTTCTGTTTCTTCATATGATAGAATGTTCTCAATTACAGCAGAATTCCTTAACACAAGAAAATTACAGTTTTTCCATAAAGAAATATCTCCTAGAATACCTGAGGTATGAATTTACTCATTATCATAGCAGGAGGTAACTGAAGGTAATCCTAGACTCAATTTAAACTTATGCATAAACCAGATACATAACAGTGTTTTTAGACACAGGATAGCATTAGTTTTCTTAAAGCCCACCTCTTCCAAAAACAGTTTTCATATCTTAATGGGAGCTGCAATCCTTGTTTCAGCAATATCTGTTCTATTCTATTCAACTGATTTTTAACTCTAGAAATCTGTAAGCAATTGAACTGGCTGAGAAAGAAGGTATAGATTTCTTTCAATTCCAAATAAATGTAAACACAGTGGTGGAGAAACGCCCTCCATCCTAGAATTCACCACAATATTTAAATAATTGAGGCTGCACGTGATACTTGCTTCAGAAGCTTTAATGCCTGTAGAAGACAGGCAAAAGGAAAACTACAGAAAAGGAGTCAGCTCACTTATAAACACAGAGCACTTCAGTGCTTAGCTATTCAGGTGGACCTGGCTAGAGTGCAATGAAAGGTTCACCATCTAACACTTTAGCTAGAATGTTGCACTTAGGAACAGAGACCAGGGCAGCCAAACACAAGATTGTATTTCTCCCTTTGGGGTGAGGAAGACAGGAATAACTCCCAAGAGGGGCTGAACTTGCAAAAGAGAGATTATAAATTGTCTAGACACACTAGAGAAGCTCTACTGTTCTGCATTTCTCCAGGTTTTAAACTGGGAATATTTTCAACTTGCCAAGCCATGAAGGGTTAGCCTTTTCACTGGGACTCTATCATGACCACATGTTGAAGGGTAATGGGGAGAAACCCCTAAACTGGTGAATGATAGAAGAGTTTCATAATAGAAGGGTTTTATAGCCTATCCTAATAACAACATAATTACGGGCCGTCTAGAATTAGGGTCAGAAGACTGTATTTTCAGCTTTTCTTTATAAGCTTGCTCAGTCTGATGTTCGCACAGGGCATGTGCATGTTTTATTCTTGTTTATTAAAATTTATTATAATTTGAACGTTTGAAGTCTGGTTTATGTGCCTGTATCATGCCTGATTCAGTCATGCTTTCTCAAGAATGGTAAAAGGGAGGGGCTGTGGGTGAGTGCACCATCATCAAAGTGCAAAGTTGCAAAAGTGCAATAGATCATCCCCACTTTAGCTCATATGAGTGAAATGGGAGATGACATTAAATGGTAGTGTGGTCAAGAGTGCTAGAAGAACTGATCCTTCTACCAGGAAATACTCTTTAAGGTTAGCTGGTTGCAGTGGGTGAGACCCAGAGAGAATTTGGATTACTATATAGGAGAAAGGGGAGAAGGAAAGGTTCTGCATCAGCAAGCAGAGATGCAGGATGGCTGCATAATTCTCCAACCACCCAGAACCTAAGGGAATGAGGTTTAGGATTCTGTTTCCTCAAAATAAGCTTTGCTGTATTTCAAGTAACAAGCACTGGGTTAGACCCAGACTAAGCTGGCAATTTCCACTGATTCCCATCTTCCTATTGCAGACCCCTTCATGTAGTTCCTTATGGGAACCTATCCACCAGGAACAGCATCTCATGGAGATTAGTGGTCAGCTGTGGCAGTGGGAAAGGAGGAAATTTGTTTTGCTGGTGCAAAATTTAGCCTGGTTCCAAACCATTGGCTTGAAATAGACTAATGTACCAGATGGGCACTCCTGTCCAACAATCGCCCTTATAAGGTCTCATTTTCCCTCCAACCTCCCTATGAATTTTCAGTTCCCCATCTGATAACTGGGTAGCCTTTAGGTAGTGTGTCATTTTTCTTTTGTGGTAAATAGGCTTTCATTATAATACTGTTGTCCCACCTCATTATTGTTTGATACTCTGTCAACTTACACCCCAAATAAGGAACTGTGATTGAGGAGGGTCTCTACCTTTATAAATTCTCTTTCAGAAATAGGCACCCAGGCACATTCTCCATACTGAGAATGTCTAATTCTCTACTCAAGTAGTGTTTCTATTTTTCACACAAGGAGATTTCTCTCCACTCCTTGAATAGGTGAGGTTCTGACACTTCTTCGCCAGACCCACTGTCTGCACCTTAGGTCTGTTACTTGCAGAGCCATAACACACTGGCTCTGCTCCTGAAAGGGCTTATCAAACCCCTTTTCTCTTCAGAGTCCCTCACTCTCCTTCCTAGCTCCACTCCAACTCCGACTGATCCACACCAACTGACTTAAGTAACTCCTTCCCACTTGAATTTTAAACAGTTCAGTGTCCCATTTCACAGTAAGCTGCCCACACCCAATCAGAATGAGCTCCATGAGTGGTCAATCATTTTTCAGCTAGCTCACCCTTTTCCCAGCAACATTTCCTAAAAGCCCACAATTGCTTGTTGTCCGTCACAGATACCAATCAACAAAAAGCATTATCTTGATAAATATTCATTTTGATTGAGTATTCAAATGGAGTTGTAGCACTATAGGGGACCTTTTTTTTGCCTGCTCCATGTTGTCTCAGGAAGGATGCTCATTAGACATAGTGGGAATTGGTGAGCACCCTGAGGCATCATGCAATGATAAAGGGCCATTTCTGCAACATCCCACAATTCATTGAAGAGTGGGATAGGTGGGAGGGAATGCTTTTGGTACTGAGCATTGTCAAGCAAAGCTTTAGTTCCCTCAGCAGCATATTGGAGGAGGGGTATGAAGCTTGGCACCTCTCAGCCCAGTTCAGGTGTAGGTGAACATAAAGGGAGACAGCAATTTATTGGTGGCATTTGGAGCTAGGACAGAGTTTCCCAAATGATGGTAACCTAGTGTTACAGTCCCTTGAACAGTCTAATTAACCTGTAATGTTGATCAGTCATTTAAATAGTAGCTTTGTTTCTTCATTTGGGGAGGGTGCTGGGAACAACCATTGATTTTCATGACAATTTGAGTTCCATTTTCAAATTTTTGCTCAGATTTGGCAAATATCAGCTTTCACAATGTGATCTTCCACAACACCTTAAACATATGAAGAAGTATGTATGCACACAAAAGCTTATTCCTAGGATAAAACTGTTTATCTTAAAGGTGCCACTGAACTCAAACTTTGTTCTGCTGCTTCAGACCAACATGGCTACCCAACTGAATCTACTTTAATTTGACAATTAGCTGTGAGGCTTTTCTGAGCTTTTTTGTAGATAAAATCCCATTGCTCTGCCAGGACCTGCATGCCAATATTGATACAGTATGAGAACTGGGGGCCCCTTGGCCATCTTTGGGTCTGGTATTGGACCAATTCAGCCAGCTCTCATGAGCCAATAGGATCCTGGATGCTGTGAAGCCTACCACGTCTCTTAGATCCATGTCCATCATGGCTGGTGAAATTCAGTGGTGATGAAATAAGGGCTTCCCTGGTAGATATAGTAAATCTGTCCCTGAGCTCAGGGGTCTTCCTGGGGAGATTGAAAGAGGCAGTGGTTAAGCTGCTCTTAAAGAAATCTTCACTGGATTCTACTGATCCATCCAACTACCAGTCAGTATTGAACTTACTGTTCCTGGGTAAGGTAGTTGAGAGGGCAGCTGTGGAGCAGCTCCAGGTTTTCCTTGAAGACACTAGGGACAAAGGGGGGGGGGGTCTTAACCCTGAAACCTGGGAACCGGAATCTAAAGAGGTAAGTCAAACAGAATAGAGGAATAGAGGCTGTGGTTGGTTGGTTGGTTGGTTGGTTGGTTGAAACAGAGTTGGCTGAAATTAAACTCATCTAAGATGGAGGTTCTCTGTCTGGGCCAGGGAGAAACAGGGTTGGGGTTCCAACTCCCAGCTATTGACAATGTGCCTCTAACATCAGTGCCAGCTGTCAAGAGTCTAGGTATGATCCTGTATGCTTCTCTTTCAACAAGGGCCCAGGTTACAAATATAGCTAAACTGGCATTCTTCTACCTACTAAGACTAGAAAATACCATGACAATATGTGCAAAATATATCAAGGAAATATATTCAAACAATTTTCAGATCAACTTTTTTCCTATTATTTTTAAAGAACAATGACAAAGCAGCTTTTTCTAACAATGCTAAGTACAAACAAAAGTTGCAACTAAAGTACAGTTGTGTGCATAAGCATTTGGACATCTAAGTATGTAGTAGTACAAACTTCTCAATGAAAACAATCCAAAGACTTGCTTATACTTATAAAAATAAAAGTATTAACTCAGAATTATTCTGACAAAGATTCTGGATGTTTTCTCTTTATTTTGAAGTATTCCTTCTTCAAAAGTAACAGTTCTCTCTTGCGTGAAGCAATGAAATTGACATGTATTATTCAATCCTTTCAGTATAGGAATCCATGTAGATGAGGTACTAACGTTCTAGTCTAAAGCTGAGTCAATCAGATCACTCTGCAGATGATGAAGCACCTAGCACGGCAAATGGGAGGGACAGCTAAAAATTGAATAAAAAAACAAACAATGGTTGTTATGCAAAACTAACATAGTAAGATCAGCTTAGGATCCGAGTCCAAAAGTGATATGAATATCAGCTATTAGGTTCATGCCAATCTGACTCATGGTAGCATAATAGAATGGAGTATTAGTAATAAATTTCATTATGAATCTGAAATACCAGAAGATATCTTTTAAACAAAGACTATGTATACCTTAATTTAGACTGCCTGAATGAAGTTCAGCATTTCTGTTGAAATAATCCTCACTACAGGGGAGGGAAAGACCTGCAAGATTTCCCTCAAGGTCTAAATTTGTATAGTACTGGTTTCCACCCTTTGTATAATCCATTATTAAACTTCACATTCCTTTTCAAAAATTTGTGACCAAACCTAGAGGGTTTTTAAAAGTTTCTTTAAATATCAGAACTTTTTGGTTCTGAAACTAAGGTTACAAAGAAGTACCCACGATGAACTAATCATATTGGAATATGAGACATAGCCGGACTATAAGAATAAAAGACATTTATGGCATCTCTGTAACATATATAAATTGGATTAAAAGTAATTCACTCTCTACCCAGAAACTTGGGAACCCCCCCCCCCCCCCCCCGGTTTAGGGTGGACTAGGGAATTCTAGCACAGAATTCTTAGCTCTGTCACCATACTACAGGTTCCAGAATTATTTGAAGTAAACCTCGACAATGCAGTTTGTATAAAACACATTGTTTGGGGCTTGCTATCCAATAACTATAAGCAGGTGTATGAAATTCAGGGTAGTTCCACAAGAATGCGAATGTTCTTCGATGCTGTGTTTACTCAAAGGGAGCTGGTTGATTTCCTGGTCGGTCCCTTGGATTCCTGTTGAAAGAAAGTTAGGATTAAAATCCCTGAACAAATAATTATCTTTCATTGTGTTAAAACCATAAGAAGCACGCTGTTGGATCCAACCAGTGGTTCATCTCATCCAGCATCCAGTTTCACACCATTACTTTGGATTGCCATACATTTATTTATTTACAAAAATAGATATACTACCTCTTTAGAGTACCTGCCCAAGCTGGTTTACAGAATAAAACATGAAAATATTGTTTGTTAATTAAAGCCCAACATTTTAAAAGAAAACCCTCAGAAAAGAATTAAAAACAGAATTAAACAGTTATCAGGCTAAAAGATTACTAAAAAAAGATGTTAAAAGAGAAACCTATTAATTAAAAGTCTGGGTAAACAGACACATTTTGGCTTCATGCAAAAAAGAGAGTTACGTAGGCGCCAAATGAGCATCAGGATGAAGAATGTTCCATAGGTCAGCTGCTACTCCTGAAAAAGCCCTGTCTCATGTTGCCACTTACTTCACCTCTGACCATGAAGATCAGGGCATGTGAGGCAGATATTAACTGTCAGGCTAGACAATATGGAGATGGTCCTGCAACCACTCTGGCTTCAAGCCATTTAGGGCTTTGAAGGTATGAACCATAATTTTGAATTGTGCTCAGAAACAAATGGGAAACTAGTGCAGATTTTTCAACACTAGAGTCATTTGATCCCTGTATCCAGACTCCCAGTAAAACCCGGCTGCCTCAACTCAAGCTGAAGTTTCTAGACTGTTTTCAAAAGCAGGCCTATTCAACAGCACATTGAAGTAATCTAACATGGATCTAATCAGAGCAAGGATCCCATGATCACACTTTTTGAAGCGATGGCACAGTAGCCAAGGATAAAAGGTACTACATGGCATAGAAGAGACCCAGGCATTCAACTGTAGGCCCAGATCCAGCAGCAACCCCAAGCTATGCGCTTGCACTTTCATGGGGATTGCAGCCCCTCCAGGACAAGCTGACCCTTGAATCTTCAAGCAGCTTTGTCATTGACGAACAGCATTTTAGTCTTGTCTGGATTGATCTTCAAGTTATTGGATCTCATTCATCCCATTACTTTTCCCAGATATCTCTCCAGGACTGCAGTAACTAACCTGACTGAGCTGTTTGTGGCATCTTACTCCAGATTACCTGATGATCTCTGCCATGTAGATGTTAAATAGCATGGTAGACCCGATGGATCTCTGCAGCACCGCCATAACATAGAAGCCATAGGGCCAAGAACTAGTCCCCCAATACTACCTTCTAGAGTTGTCTCGTCAAGGTAACAGTGGAACTACTGAAGCACAGTGCCCCTATGCTCAACCAAGATAGCCTCTCAAAAAGGATATCATGATTGTTGGTACTGAGCAACACCAGGAAAATCAACAGGGGTCTTTTCTGCATTTGTCTGCCACTCCAGATTTTCTCAGTGTTCGAGTCAAGGCAATTTAAGTCCACAGCAAAACAGTACCTAAATAGCCCACGGCAACAGCAGGCTGAAACCAGGCTGACTGCTGAAGGGAGGCAATATAATGCAGAACGGGGAAAAAACCCAGAGTTAAAAGAAGGCTTAATTTGATTTTAGTGCAGAATTGCTTGGAGCATACCATGGTGAACATGGATTACAAAGAAAGTGCAGAAAGGGCCAGGGATACCTTCTCAGTGACACTGTCCTGGAGAAGACCATCAGGGAGGGCAACCAAGGCTATTTCAATCCTAAACCCAGTCCTGAATCCAGACTGAGCTGAGTGTATGTAATCCATCTCCTCCAGGACCACATGAAACTGTGTAGCTACCACCCACTCAAGCACCTTATCCCTAAAAGGAATATTGGCCACCATGTGATATTTGTCTAGGTCAGGACATAGAGGCCAGGGACAAGAGAGCAATATAATTTGTTTTGAGTCCCCATTGGGGAAAAACTTGGGATATAAAGAAAGTAAAATAAAATAATTAAATTGATTTAAAATAAACAAAGAGAAGAACTATTATCATTACTTAATATTGTTAAAAAGTTGTCATTCATTGGAACTTGTTTTATTATTTTACAATAATAACTTTATTGTAATTATTGTAACTATGAAAATTGTTGCTGCAAAAAAAAAGTATTTTTCCCTCGTTGTACTAAAGGGGATGCTTTTAAAAACACTTGAGCCTATGATACTATTTTGGCAGCATTCAAGGTGTTGTGCCACAGTGCACACTGGGAAATGTAGTGTTCTGAGAGAAAAAATGCCCCAGGATGCAATGAAGTGACAGAAATACCGTATTTTTCACTCCATAAGACGCACTTTTCCTCCCCCAAAAAGTGGGGGGGAAAGTGTGTGTGTCTTATGGAGCGAATATGGAGCTTTTCTTACCTGTAACAGGGCTCTTTCTTCAGCAGGAACGCAGGGGAATACCATTCAGGCTGGCATCCCAGCCTTCCCCGCCCCTCCCTGCTGGGCCTGAGCTGTTAAGACTTAAAAGGGAAACGGCAGGAAAAACCCCACCAGGCTAAGTACTCTTTCCCTTTAAGTGCTTTTCCCCTTTAAGACAGGCAGCAGCAGAAAGCCCCGCCCACAGATTAAGCTCTGTGGCTACTTTGCACAGAAAGGCCTGGCTTTGCATGGCATGCCGATGCCAACGTCTCTCTTCTTTCCTTTCTCTATCTTTCTTCCTTCCTTCCTTCCTTCCCTTTTTTCTGTCTGTCTGTCTTTCTGTCTTTCTGTCTCTCTCTCTGTCCCCACCTTTCTTTCTTCCTTTATCTTTCTCTCTCTCTCTCCTCCTCCTTCCTTCCTTTATCTCTCTCTCTCTTTCTTTCTTTCTGTTTCATTTTTCCCTGTTTTCCTCCTCTAAAAACAAGGTGCATCTTATGATCAGGTGCATCTTATGGAGCGAAAAATACGGTAGGTAGGAGGTTGGTAGAATTGTTAAAAGAACTTCTATTACTTCCTCTTTACCCAATTTCTCCCTGACAAATTCTTTTTATGGATTTGTGATATGTTTTAGTTAATTCTTTCCTGATCAAAGAGAAATTTGAAGAGAGGAGGGGCAAGAAAGAAGGCTGTGCAAAATTTCTGAATTTCACTCTGTAGATGCACAGATCTTCATATCCTCCTGCTAGATCAATACCCCGTGGTATGCAGCCTAAAACAACTGCAAGGGCTGAAGTTATAAAAGGCCACATTGATTTCTCTTCAAAGAGAGACCAAAGAGAAATGAAAGATGCATTCCTCTTTTAAAAGGAAAGAAGTAAGATAATAAGTTAAAAAAGTGAATTTCAGAAAAAAGAAATTCATCACCCCATAGGCTGTGATCCGAAGAGAAACCAGAGCATCCCCCCCCCCCCCAAAAGACAAGGCTAGAGACCAGAGAGAAATTCTCTCCTCACACACTGGTTGACCTCTAACAGAGAAGAAGGACCCATTATCACCACTGTCACCCACAGCAACAGCACATTAAGTGCATTTAGGGCAGGGAGAAAAGAAGGATGGAGAAGCCTTTCACCCTCTCTCTCCGACTTTCTTAGCCAAATTGCCAGAAAATTGATCTGTGATATTTGTTCATTTCCTGCTTTTCTTTGTTGTTTTCATTATTATTGTTTTGTGGTTAGAGTATTTCTTGGACTGCTTTTTAGATGACCATGAATGAAAAAAAAAAGTATTTGATAATGAATATGCTCTCCTATTTTGGACCAGGTTGTCGGACTGCTCCATAAGATCTATGTGGATAACACAGCCAATGAAATGAATCCTGGACCACTTCAGAGTTTAAGAACTACCTGGGATTTAAAAAAACAAGCAAGCAAGCAAGCAACACTGTTTTCCATAATGAATTCAATGAACCCCTATAAAACTTAGGTTTGCTTATAAATTGATGGATTATGCTAAAGTGACCCATATTCATGGAAATATCTGCTACTGGTTTATGAATAAAAATCTTCTCTCAATGTGTTTTTCTCTCTCACACAGGGATGACTTGTATCCAGACTTTTGTTCACAGTGATGTGGGAAAGGACACTTAAAAAGCAGATGTTTTTATAGAAAATGGGGGGAGGGGAATCCCTAATATCTTAATTCTAAATTAATTCACTTTGGAGTGCAAATCCCATTGATTTGAGTGGAATTTACTTCCAAATAAATGTGCTTAGAATTATAGACAAACTATAATCAGAGCAGAAAATACTTACCTCTCTGGTCCTAGAATGCAATGTTAACAGACCCCCTCTCCTCACCATTTTAGGGTTTTCATTCAGCCTATTAAGACAATATGGATGACCATATTGAATCAGCAGTGTTCCACCAAAGCTTAAGCTGGTCAAATTGATTCCTTAGAGCGTTTTACAAGCAGGAGCACATCTCCATCCACTGCTTTTAGACTCCCCCCCCCCCAGGCTCCAAAATTTTATTGCAAACTCATAGAAAACACTTGGAGGATACTGCCAGTTGAGACTAGCCTGGCTGTCAGGCTGATAAACCAATGGCTTGATTCAGTATAAGGCAGCTTCATATGTTTGTCTGTGCCATCTGCAAATGAGGACATGTCTCTCTTTCACTCCCGCATCTGGGTCATGTAGCAATTAGAAAGCAAAGTACCCCCCCCCCCCAGTTTATAGCTTTTCATTGTGATTGATGTCCCTTATCTGATAAAGCTACAAGTGGGGAACTAATCACTGAATATAAATCACCAACAGATATATCATTTTAACTCACTAAAATAAAGACTGGGTCCCTGGCCCATGAGGAACCTTTTAAAATGGAATTAGTGGCAAATAAATCAGAGTACACTGTTCAGAAATGCAACTAAAAATCAGAGTGTGAACAAGCAGAGTGCCCTTCTAGACAACCACCTTGAGATGATATAGAGGCTATTCCATCCAAAAATATGGATGTACCAAAAGGGAGCCAGCTTTTTGTTCTAGCTCTTCAAACAGAAGGTTTAGTACTGCAGTTTGCCCAAAGCGCATTGTCTATTACAGCCTCAAAGGCAATCATTATTGCAGAAACAGACATTTGAGAAAACCAGATAATTAATCTAGTGCAGCTGGTATTAAAAATATTTCTGGCACCAATAATGATATCATTAAATTTTTGGCTTGGAAGGATATGAGTAATACCTTGGGGAAAGTTAAATACACAGAGACCTAGTAAATTTGTAGAGCCTAGAAGAAGGAAACAGGGGGAACCTAGTTTTCTTTTCCAGTACCACTGGCTCAGAGTCAAAACAAAGAGATTGAAGTTAAAAGGTAATTGTTGTTTAGGTTGTTTTGTAAGGTTATCACTGAGTCTTATTTTTCTTGAAGAAGGTTAGAATGAGACATTAGTCCTCCAGGTCTCCATCTACAGCTCTGGCCTCAGTTTTGTGGGATCACCACAGATTTCATTTGTACCCCAACGCTGCAAAGAAGTCTGGCAGGCATTATCTAACTTTGCTAAAGGCTTCTTGAACACAAAGAACTCACAACTTTGAACCTGCAATTAAAATTGCCACAGCAGATAAAATGTGATGTTCAAATTTTCTTTAAGTTTCCTTTTAAACATGGAGTGGCAAGGTACCCTTGTCTGTGACCTTTCTGTCAACAACATTTTATCCTTTGACTACTGTAAGATTATACCCAGAGTACAGGAGATAGATTAATGTACAATAAGGTACCTGTCAGCATGCTATGTTTATTTTTCTTGGATGATGACCCGCAACAGCACTTTAGTCTCTCTTCTTTATGTTTCCAAGGGATGAAAGGAAACACAAGTGAGCTAAAAAGAGCTGGCAACGTGATCTGGAACACTTGACTCACTGCTATTTTATCCTAGAATAACTATGATTATACAATCTTTAGCAAGATGACTGAGGTCAAGAATCCACAGATAATAGTGATCTGTGAATGATAGGTACAATCTTCCATAAATCCTTTTTCACCTAGAATGAGTGTGAAAACTCAACAAACCATCAAGATTGCAGAAACACCTCTATATAAAGTATCTTTTACCATCTTCCATCTTGGCCACCATGCTTCTTTATCATATGGCATTTGTCTGTACAGCCATATAACCAGAACAATAGGAATATTGTTGGCTTTAATGGTTAAATTTGAAAGTTTAGAGTTTCTTTTTATGGTTTCATGGCATACAGGATGAAATTGCAGTTTTCTTTTTCCCAACCAAAATAATGAAATTTAAGAGTAAAATGGTTTTAAGTATAAAGTGTGTAAAAATGAAAGAAACAAAAAAAATGGTAAAACTAGCAAGAATAAGAGACAGGATGAAAATGCTCACAGTGACTGTATATGAAAACTAATAACAGAAATGCATATTCATACATTCCTACACAAGAGAATTTAATGGCTGGAACCAGATTTCTGGCAGTGAGTGTGAGCAATAGTACATAAAAGCAGTTGATCTTCCTCAGAATAGTGGGTTAGGAAGTTGGCTGGCTGGTGTACCCTGAAATGTGATTAACACAGTGGAATCCTAAACAGAGTTATACCCTTTTAAGGCCATTGATTTACTACTTTGGATTGCACTGTAAATCTTTTGTTCATTTAGAACATTTCTATGCTGTCCTTACACTCAAATAGGGCCTTTGTAAAAGTACGGGTTTTAAGAGCCATTTAATAAGAGGTAGCATGCTCTATATTTTGACCAGAGTGTCTTCTACTGACAGACTGAACCCAAGTGGCTTTCTACAGTTACTTCATACAAGACTTCAGGGAAACAGGATAAAAGAACAAAAATTATTATTATTATTATTATTATCATTATCATTATTATTATCATTATTATTATTATTATTAGGCCGCCCTTCCCTGCAAGCAGGGTTCAGGGTGGCTTACAACAGAAACAAATACAATAAATAGTTTACTTTAAAACCAGTGTTAAAAATACCTAAAACATATCAACAAGTAAAAAGTACACATTCCAAGATGGCAGAGGAAAATATTTCAGCTGCCACAGGCCTCCTAGAGGGAGGGGTATAGGAGAAATAAGAAGGTTCAGTAATGAGGCTTAAAACTATTTATTTATTTATTTATTTATTTATTTATTTATTTGCTTTATTTATAGTCTGCCTACTCAGTGGGACTCAAGGTGGATCACACAGTGTGAGTCGTTACAATCAACAAGATGGGACATTCAATAAACATTCTCTCTCTCTGATTATTCAGACTTTATATGAACCAAAGGAACAGCTTTTTCTCTCTCACTGACCTGTCCCATCTGGCTTCCTGAGGCCCCATGGGCATAGTTAGCTGTTTTGCACACACAAACCAAAGAGGCATAGGAGAGGTTGGTGACTGATAGAAAGGGGTAAGACCTCTGCCCATCCATCACAATCAACTCTTTTCTTTCCAGTACATCTCTTATAGTTGCTCCTATACTAGCCAGAGAACATCTAAAAATTGCTGTCCATTTGCATTGCTGATGTGAGCATTTTCTTAGCAACCATGAAGGTAAAATGAATTTCTAAAGGGGTATCTCTGCCTAACCTATGTCATAGAGCTGATGTGAGTGAGAAGGAAATGGAGGAAATGGGAATGATGTGAGCCATTTTGGGTACTCCCTGGGGAGAATGGTAGGGTATAAATGTAGTAAATTGGTACAGAATTCCGCAGCTAGGATGTTGACTGGAGTGTGTCATAGGGACCTTATTGTCCCCGTCTTGGGCCATCTACACTGACTCCAGATTTGCTTCTGGCTACCATTCAAGGTGCTGGTGTTGACCTTCAAAGCCCTACATAGTTTGGGACCAACATACCTGAAGGACAGCCTATTCCTTATGAACCTGCCTGACAACTACAGTCATCTTCAGAGGCACTGCTTTGGGTGCCCCCACTTTCCAATATTAGGTGGGTGGCAACCTGGGAGAGGGCCTTTTTGGTCATGGCACAAAAGCTCTGGAACTCTTTCCCCAGAGAGATTAATCTGTCCCCTTCTATTGCCATCTCCCAACAGCGGGTGAAGACTTCTTTATTTCATTTTACATTCCTTCAGTGATCCTGCCTGCCTGACAGAATTTAAATGGTGATTTTATTATGTATTTTTAAAATATGTAAGCCACCTTGCTGGTTTTTGTGAGGGCAGAAAGGTGGGATATGGATTTTGTAAATAAATAAGTAATAAATACCTGTCTCCTCATTTTGTGGGGTTTTGTAGCTACAGCATTACTTCTCTCTGCTACATTTCCAACATTATTTTATTTTATCCTTTAGTACACGATCCTAACTATTCATGGATCACATAATAAGGGACAAAGTCACTCTGGAATAAGGACTTGCTTTATAGAATCATTAGGGAGACCAAAGCAACATTGCCCTCAGTGGATTTGAGAAAATGCCAGGCAACTGGTCAGCTCTTCATACCCTTCCAGATGGTGTTGTATGATTTTCATTATTCTCTCCTACCAAGCAACACTGCAAGATGTTGAGCATTACCCAGTTGCCTCTGCAAAGCACAGACATGTTTCCAGTATTCCTATGATTTCCTAGAGGCCTGGCAATTGACCACTACAGTGCACCATAAAGAAGAGAACATGTCCATGTTTTGCCAATTCAAGAGAGAGACAGAGAGAGAGAGAGAGAGAGAGAGAGACTACTCTGGCATTCCTCTTGTGCTATGTCATGGCACTTGCATAGCCTACCCTTGCAGGGCATACCTGGAAGACAGCTCTTTCCTCTGAGTAATGAATAAATGCTTTTCCAGACTATTACTACAAAAGATTGCAAAATTAAATGTACTTCCATAATCAAAATCAAGGTGGCTGCTTTCATTCATTCCTATTCATAATTGAAGAGGTGAACAGTTTCCATTTGCAGGATTGGGACTAAGTAAAAATTACAAATAATATGATGCATGTGGAATACGTAAGAGAGCAGATATAAGTCCCAGATATTGTGTGAACAGTCTGAGATGATAGGTTGAATCCAGCAGGGTTTTTGTTTTGTTTTTTTGCTAATGGAAAAGGGGACCTTTGCTGATCTTCCCTCTCAGTGCAGACTCCCTAGTCTCTACCGCCCTAGTCTCTACTGCAGTCTAGGGTGGCCGTAGTGGGAACAAAGCTGGGAGGGAGACAGCCATACATTACAACATCACTTCTGGGTGAAGATTTGAAATTGACATTACTGCATATAACAACACTGTGAGTATTTACCACTAAGACTGGGGAATTCCTAGCGTTTTACTTCACATAGTGATGTCACTTCCAAGTCACCATAAAGATTGGGAAAATTTCTAGAGTACCAATCAAAATTGTCATCACTTCTGGGTCTTTGCCAAATTCCCAATCCCCCAAACCTCCCAGGATTGCTAGGTTTATGGCAGTCACCCAGAAGCAGCATTTTGTACTGTAGTGGGAGGAAAGAAAGTCTCATTATACTGATGGAAATCCCTTCCATCAGTGCAAACTATCAATAGATCCTATCAGGGCTCTTTTTCTAGCAGGAACTCCTTTGCTTATTAGGCAACACACCCTTAATGTAGCCAATCCACCAAGAGCTTACAGTAGCCCCTGTAAGAAGAGCTCTGTAAGAAGAGTTCCTGCTAGAAAAAGAGCCCTGGATCCTATTGATAGAAACTCAATGAAACTGTTGCTTTTGCTGGCTGCTGGGAACTTCACGGGTTAGTGAAGCTGATAAATGAGGTCCTCCATATAGCGGAAGTACCACCAGTTCCTGCCTGTGCTGATGCATTTTTTGGTCTATGGATCTTACAATTAGTTGGGCTTGCAGCATTTTTTGGCACTGTTTGATGGACATTGTCTCAGGCCCATCCATGGCAAATCATTGTAATTTGCCTGTTGACTACATCATCTGTTGAATGCTTTCATTTGTACTTTATTCATATAAACACTTTGGGCTACTGTCGATTTATATGTTTTATGAATTGCTTTTTTTGTTGTTGGAACATTGTCCATAGTAAGTGAAAATGTGTGACAGATGGAGTTTGTCTATATCATGGGTTGGTGCAACAAAAGGATGCAATTGACCTGTCTTCATTTCCAAAATTTGTGTATTTGGGGTGTAGTCTCCTGGAAGCAGCAAAGAGCAAAAGAAAAAAAATAACAACTATAATGCAAGTGTTGTTTTGCTTTTCACATCCACTCTGATGACTAAAATTGCCATGCAGGATAATGAGGGACTATAATTATCATTAGGCATTAGTGACCTGTTTTCCAACACTGTGTTTAATAATTAAAACAGCTAAAATGCTGTGACTAGGTATGCAAGTTTCCAAGCTGTGATCACTAGAAACCCCTTGGTACTGCAATAAGCTTACAGAGGTCTTATTCATTTGCCCTACTGTTACAATGTGAATGGCTGGATTGTCCATTATTTTCCCCTGGGGAAAGGTGACTCCAAAAATTCACAGCTCTTCCTATCAGTAACTTTACTCAAGTCTCCCTTTGTGTTTCCTTTCCTTTCTGGAGTGTGCCTTCTTCACTGCTCTGCATGACACTCTTTGGAACAAGGTCATCTTTATGCAGTAATCCTTTATACTGTCTGGTATATGAGGAAAATGGCAAATGTTAAATGGTGAGAGAGTACGACTTCCTCTTTTCAATGACATTGTAGAAAGGATCAGTTAGCGTTGACTAAATGGTGATACTTTTGTAAAGAAGACTTCTGTGCTGTGAACTGAGTCAGGCTGCCTTGAGGTTTTTTTAACTGTTTTAAAATTTTTATAAAGAATAATAAATAACAGAAAATAACACAGAAAAGGAAAAACTATATAAAGTAAAGGAGGCTTCCGATTTTCTCTGTGACAATTATACTTTTGTATGATGATGAAATTTTCTCTTACTCTATGGTCACAAAGAAAAGCTCTCCTTTTTTCTATTGTCCACATTTTTCCTTATCACAAATCATCAAGTCATTTTTATCTGTTTCATGCAAAAAGTCAATCAGGTGTTTCCAGTCAGAATAAAGGTATGTATGTCCTTTCTCTAATCAATGGAGTAAGTTTAGCCATCTCTGCAAGTTCCAGCATCTTCAACCACCATTCCTCTGTTGTAGGCAATGTCAGACTCCAGTCAGGTTGCCATAAGTGATTCATCTGGCACCATTTTTTTCCCTCCTGACAAAACATTTCTGTAAAAATGTTATATTTATTTATTTATTTATTTATTTATTTTTCACACTTTTACCCCGCCCTCCCTGCAAGCAGGTTCAGGGTGGCTTACAATGTGGCACACAGTGCCAAATCAGCATAAAACATTTTAAAACATATTAAAAGAATACAACAACAGAGTAACAAATTTACAATTAAAGTGCTCGCAGTGATGGTAAAATTTCAGAAAGTTAAGATGACGTGCTACAGATTCCCTTAGAGATGTAACGCTAGGGTTGTAATCTGGCCCTCCACAGAATATCCATCGTTTCTGCCTTTGAAGCTCTTGTTCTTTTCTTTGTCTTTGAGAAACCACACAGACATTTGCCTTCAAGAGTCCTCGGAGTCATTACCCTTCCATATTTCTTTGGCTCCCTGTTCTTATATCCGTCACAGAACTTTTTCCTCCTTTGACTCCTCCACCTGTTTTGTTCCTTCTATTTTATAATGTATTCACAGTTGTGGGGATAAAGACTCATCAAAGTCTCTGTTATCTACAGTTATCTACACTGAACTGCCTTTTCCATTCATTACTCTTTCAGATGTTCTCCATCATTTAAAAAAAAAAAAACCTAGTTACAGTCTTCAAAATATGTTTCCCCTATCATCTCTTTTTGATTATTTTTCTTTCTTACTCTGTCTTTAACTTGCCGAGCCTCATATGATTCAAATGTGTCTTCAAAGTCTAAAAATCTGTGCTTTGTTTTTGTGCCCTTTCCTATCTTCCAATAATATTATTAAAGTATCATGGGGTTGCCAGCCTCCAGGTAGGGCCTGAGATTGCAGCTGATCTTCAGACTACAGAGATCAGTTCTCCTGGATAAAATGGCTGCTTTGGAAGGTGGACTCTTTGGCATTGTACCCTACTGAAGTCCCTCCCCTGCCTAAACCCTATGTTCCCAGACTCCCCCCCCCCAAAAAAAAAAATCTCCAGGAATTTCTTAAGCTGGAGTTGGCAACCCTGGTACCTGAACCTTATATTTCCATTGGTTTGTTTGTTTTAATTACACAGATCGCATCTTTCTTTCACAGAACTGTCAGTACAATTCTAATTAGAGTTCCACCCTTCTAAATCCATTAAAGGGAGTCTATTTAAGGTGGAACTCTTCTTAGCACTGCAGTGAACACATGAAGCTACCTTATACTGAATCAGACCCTTGGTCCATCAAAGTCAGTACTGTCTACTCAGACTGGCAGCAAGTCTCTGGGTACACTGGCAGAGGTATTTCTCATCACCTACTGCCAGATCCTTTAACTGGAGATGTTAGGGATTGAACCTGGGACCTTCTGCATGCCAAGCAGATGCACTATGACTGAGCCATGGGTCTCTCATCCAGCCACTGGCTACATACAGAAGCTACAACATCATGTGTCCTCTGGCCATACTTTAAGTAGGAATCCTCCAGTTCACTTTTGACATCTTTTAAATTCTAAGAGCCACCTTATTTCTTAATGTGTATATTAAAGCTTCTACTTGTACAAGCCTAAAAATGAGGTGTTCATGAATTTGGCTCCACACCATTAATTTCAGGAAGAGCTGTGCCACAATTTCAAAGCAACATAATGGACTGACTATAGTAATAAAATAATGCATGGCCCCAAGGCCAATTTTTCTTCCTTATTTTATTGACTGCACCTTTTAATTGCATGTTATATAACTTTCAGTACAATCCTAAGCAGAGTTATACCACTTTACATCCACTGAAGTCAATAGGCTTAAAAGGGTATAATTCTTATTAGGATTGTTCTACATAAGTATTTGGAATGGTGTGTTGTTTTCATCAAGAATTTTACATGATAGCTCATTTAATGCACTCAGGAGCTCATTTAATGTACTCAGGAACAATTGTGTAACCCTCCATCCCTCCAGCATGGGAGATGAGAGTTCTATCCAAAGAGGTGAGCCTGTATGTATGTATATATGTCCAATGCACATGATTCTTCCCTCCTGTTTTTCAGGATGAAGTACTGCACAAAGTTTTCTGAGCAAATAACTGTAAGAAAGAAGTCCAGTGGCACCTTAAAGAATAACATTTATTAAAATATGAGTCGTAGACTTTAAGGTGCCCCAGGACTTTTTGTTTTATTTTTCTACTGTAGACTAACAAGGCTAGCCATCTGCAAACCACTGGGCATATCTTTCTTAGTCCATTAATCTTACCAAGGAAAGATATCGAGACCGTGCTTTAATTGTGTTAAGCTAGTCCACATGTACAATGAGTGGGTGGAAACTCCAGGTTTTGCTAAGGTCTTAACCAGGGGCAATATGCATACATGCCTGTATACACCATCCACAAATGTATGTGACAGCGTGATTAGCTTCAAGAAAACCACTGAAAAAAACCAGACCATAGCCTTTCTCCAAGTTAAATGGCTCTTGCTGTTATGGACTGCAGGAGGACTTCAAACCTGAGAGAAAAGTAAAGGTGGGATATAAATATTTTAATGAATAAATATTTAAATATATAAACTTTGCTTAGTGGAGTGGTAGGATAAGGGTATGACCCACTCCACTGAACTGATATCAGATCAAGACTCGAAGAGGGGAAGGGGAAGGGGAGGAAGTAGTAGTAGCAGTAGTAGTAGTAGTAGTAGTAGTAGTAGTAGTAGTAGTAGTAGTAGTAGTTATACCCCACCCTTCACTCAGAGTGGCTTACAATCTCCTTCCCTTCCTCTCCCCACAACAAACATCCTGTGAAGTAGGTGGGGCTGAGAGAGCACTGAGATAACTGCTCTTGAGATAACAGCTCTGAGACAACTGTGACTGACCCAGGGTCACCCAGCTGGCTGCATGTGGAAGAGTGGGGAATTAAACCCAGTTCTTCAGATAAGAGTTCACTACTCAACCACTACACCAAACTGGCTCTCTGACAGTTTGCCTATTGCTAATAAGTATTCTATTTGGCAACATCATAGATTTATATCATGATCTGACAACCTTGGTCTGTGAGTTTTGGTTTCTGATAATATTTATGAAGAGCACAGTGGTTTTTCAGATATTTTATTCTATAAATGTATAATATTGCCAAATAGAATACTAAATAGCAATAGGCACACTGCTTCTCACTTACATGCATTCATATTTTAAAAACATGTCTTTATTGAGCTGATTTTTTAAAATTTCTGAACAAACGTTCAGTCAAGAAGGGTTCCTCTTTTACTCTATGGGGTTTAAGTGAGAATAACTCAGATAATGGATACATTTCAGAAGGGCTGTTGCTTCTGGCAGCTACACTTTCCTAGAAGGGCTGTATGTGATGATATCACTTACTGTTTACATTGTCTTCCAGATACTGACTCTGTCATTTTCACTGCACTACCCATTAGGGCTTCCATGGTATTTTCCATGGTGGGTAACATCTTGTCCAAAGATCCATGTTTTTATTGTTGGGAGCAAAAAAAAATTGGCATTGTCACTTCAGGTTTCAGACATCAAAGTGTCTCTTAGCAATTTCCCAAACCTTTATTGTAAAGCCCATAGAGATTTGGGAAATTCCTAGAATGTTGTATGATGCTGTGTTGACACTGTTGATTCTGAAACTGGATATGATGTCACAGTGTTTCCAACACCAGTTTTTCAGTCCAAACCCACAATTTGTTCTCAGGGTCTGCCACCATGGACTGGTAACCCCAATACACATTGAGACAGTTTTCATAGTGAGATATCCAGTCTGACTCCCAACATTTCTTTTCTTGGTTTAGAGAAAGTATGCATTCTTATATGATTTACTTAATTTATACCTTGCCTTTCACACAATGGGGGGCTTGAAGAGATTTGTTTGGTTCTCATATCCTCCATTTTATCCACACAACAACCCAGTGAGTATGTTGGGCTTAGAGTATGTTACTGGCTCAAGGTCACCCAGCAAGCTTCCAAGGCAGAGTGGGAATTTGAATCTGGGTCTTCCAGATCCTAGTACATAACTCTAACCACTACACCATGCTGGAGAGCATCCCCTTGAATTTGTATGAATTTATTATACAGTTAAACAATTTAAATGTTGAATCCCCAAAGATGGCGCAGGATGGTAAAATTAGGCACATTGGGTGCAGCCACTTGTGTCAGATAACGCGGGGAGGGGGGAGCGAGACTATTTGCTCCACAGTAATTTGAACCGCCACTACATGATCAGATGCAATGGCGGGAGAATCAGGTTTTTTTCTTCACTGCATGCTTCTGGTGTGCTTCAACAAGGGATCACTGATGCAATGGGAGTGTGCTGAAGCGATCACACAGGAAATTCCATCGCAAACCCATTTGATACCACAGTTTCGTAGGTATTTTTTAACTCCTCTTCTTCGGCGGAGTGCAACGGGTTGCCAACGGATGCAGGATGCTTGCCAAATGTTCTCGTGCTGTTAAAAGAATGTCTGAACATACCCTTCACTGAAAAGATCCTGAATGTTATGGATTGTAGCAATTGCTGTCTGATGATGTATTGGTAATTAAGCCCTTTCTATGCAGCCTGCAATTCAGCAAATTTCCTAGTGGATGAAGTCCAGTATGGATGAAACGAGTGAAGTATTCCTAGAAACCCTCATTGGAAATTGGAAATTTTGTGGAAACCTTATAACAATGAACTGAAACTGTATTTTATATCACTTATTTATTGAAATATTTATAATTACACAGTAGCATTTTCACAACCTTTGTTCTTCTTTTGTTCCTGTTCATTGGGGTTGTGGTTTTCTTGATTGCTGTTAAAATCCACCCAGCATTCGTGGCTACCGCACGGCTAATTCTGCATGTGAATGCACCCATTATATGATTGAGTGTTCCAGTCACAAGTGTCATCATTCAAACATTGGTGAGCACATCTATTCCCAAAGCCCAGGCTTATGTCCCACACAACTTATTGCTGGGGCAAATGTCTGTTATGGCCCTTGCTTCATTTTGCCCACTTTTGAACTTGCCTGTTCATTATTAGTCAGCCTTTGCCACCCCAGCATGAAATAACGAGACAGACAACAGTTTGGAATCAAACAAGGGCCACTTTATTAACTATTTAAACAGGACATGCAGCAACGGGCAACTAAGCAAGCTCAGGAACAGGCAAGGCAGGCGTCATTCCCAGACCCAGCCTCCTTGCCCTTGTAATGGGCAGGTAACCTAGCCCCAGTATTGACCCAGTCAGATTCTGGCTCGTAACCGGCGGCCCAGCATACTGGCATCCCCTCCCAGGGGCGCCTACCCCTGAGGCTGCACAGACCTTCAGGGAGGAGCCTAGTCTGAGAGGTTCCCAGAGGCGATCACCATTCACCTCCCCAGACCGCAAGGCCCTAGGGTGGTTCCTGGTGACCTCCTGTTCCCAACAGGGATATGCCGTAAGGTACCCACCAGTTCCATTTTCTTGCTTGCATAAACCTACCAAGTGACCAGCCTAATTATACCCGACCACCCTCTATGCCCTTAACCACCAGCAGCAATGTAAGGTAGGCAAAAAAACACCGTCTCCAGGAGCCAAACAGAAGTCGGTATAAAAAATTCCTACCCGGCCCCCAACGGCGACCAGCATCAGCCTACACTGCAACCGGGGCGGGCGGGTGGGCAAGCTCTCCAGGCGACTGCGCAGATGGGAGCGGGGCAACGGCTCAAATCGAGCAAGCCCCGCCCCCCCATCGAGCCAATGAGCGCCGACGCGCTCTGTTGCTGCCTCGCGTCATGCGAGGCGGCAAAATTGCTTCCCCCCGCCACGGCAAAGCCGGGCAGCGGGGAGCCCATCCTACACTTGCTATTTAATGCAGTTTTTAAAAGCCAAAGTGAAAGCAAGCTGCATGTTACACTGGGCAAGAAGAGCAGGCAATGACTGGATATCCCAACATGTACTTTAATTATCAAAATATCTATGGGTGGAGCAATTTGTATTGGTGCTGAGTTGCCTCCCACACTTTTTTCCATACAGAATCTCTCCTGAGCTGCTATTAGCCTCGGGAAGAAATGGTCCAATATTGGCCCGCTCTATCACTGTTAGTAGAATGGGGGGGGGTATTAAGAAATGGCTGCTGTAGGGGCTGGCAAATGTCACCTTGCTCCAGATGAAGCTTTCCATCACTGCTTTATAAGGTTAAATTACACATTGGGTTATATGATCCTGGATCCCCAACACAGGGAGCAGTTTGGCCCTGAGAGTACAACCATTAAAGCTGTACTTCCATTTAGTTTTTCCTTGCTAGAATCAATACATAAACTCCATGCTTAAGGCTAAGTTTGTGCAAGTAAGCATGGCTGTTTCAAGGTAATTTGTTCTTAAGAGAAGACAATATATTAACTGACATATTTTAATAATTTTGGAAATAACATTGTGGGATTTTGTCCTTCTGAAGCACAGTATAGAGACAGCCCTTATTTCAAATGCAAGATTTCATGTTCTATTTAACTTAAGAAAAGAAGCATGATAAATAGCATGGGTGGCATTTAAATTCCACTGTGTCAAGGTTGATTTCCTGTAAATGTTGAATATCTGGATATCTGAAAGGAGAACTGCAGTCTACCAGATTTGCAGAAGATGGGAGAAAAATCCCTATTCTTTTATTTTCTTGATGATTTGAATGGCACCCCCACTGTTTCCTTCATAGATTTCTTTTCAGGGTTATTTCTAGCTTGTCAAGTACAGATTTAACTATTCAGTGTTTGATTCACATATTGATTCTTTACTTATAAAAAGAAACAATGATTGTTTTGCTTGAATTCGCACAACAGATTGACAACCATATTTCTAAGAAGCTGTATTTTTACACTTCTTTTTTGCAAATTCTGCGTTGTCATCGTCATACATGATCCAGACTCGGGGGGGGGGGGTCTGCAGAGAGTATAGTTCAGGGGCCCAGGGACAGTAACATCTACTAAGAACATGCACATATGACTTTCTGTGAGGTTGTCCTAGACTAGCAAGGCAAGGGGGTCCTAGTCTACCTTGGTTTTCAGCAGCCAAAATATTCACAAATAAATTAACAGAGCAAGAAGAGCAGGCATTGTTGAGTGTGCAAAGACCTCATGCAACCTCTAAGACAAGGAGTGGGAGAAGCCATGGCTCAGTATTGGAGCACTGCTCTACATGCAGAAGGTCCTAAGCATGCAGAAAGTTGCAGGTTCAATTCCTGGCATCTCCAGCTAAAATAATCAAGCTAGTAGAGTACACAACAAACCTTTGGAAATCAATGCCAGTCTGAATAGACAATATTAACCTTGATGGACCTATGGTCTGATTCACTGTAAGGCAGCTTAATGTATTCATGCATTCAACCATCTGCTGGTGGTAGGGCCTAGCAGGTTTCAACTGTCAACTTCTTTGTGGTCTCACAAAGCCCCTAAGATGAATCCTAGAAGTGTATTTATTTATGTATTTAAAACATGTATTACTAGCCACCTTTCTTCCTTGTGAAGCTCAAGATGGCTTGCAACATAGATAAAACACATAAACACATAAATATCCTTGTTTATAGCACTAAAGGTATTGGGAGGGCTAAAGAGCACATGGGTTGATTAGGTGGCGGGAACCCTCGTCTTCAGTTGCCTCCTTTTTGCAGAGATAGCCAGTAGGTATCTGACTTGGGGAGGGGGCTGTCATTGCCCTGATCCTGCGTAGAGGGAGATATGGCAGTGGGATACAGAGTGGCCATTCCAGGAGAAGGAGATCTGGCCACTGGTTAGTCACTCCTCCTTCAAGTCCTTCTCCCAGCAAACGGTCTTAAGATCCTGTTGCTGTAAGCCAGATGAGTAAATGGAAAAAAACTACTGCCATTCAAGGTTTAAACCTGAATGGACAGGCTGACCTGCCATGTATTACAGAGACCTGGATGGATAGGGTAGGGGTATAAGTTTGACCCAGCTCTGTCCCCCTGGTTTCTCTGTATAGCAGCAGACTAGGCCAGGGGGATGGAGAGGGGGGTTATGGTGGTCCATCCAGCTACCAAGGTGCTTTATCCAACAGTCTACCAGTTTTGACTGTGTACTCCAGAAAGTGTGTCACTGGGACAGGGTATGGATTCTGCTGGTGTACCATCCACTTCGCTGCCCAGCCATCTCTCTTCCTGAGTTGGTGGATCTGGTCTAGGACATGCTAGTGGAATCCCTACAACTGGTGGTTTTGGGTAACTTTAACATCCATGCTGAGGCTAGGCTGTCAGGAATTGTTCAGGATTTCATAGCCTCCATGACAGCCATGGGTCTGCTCCAAGTAATTACTGGCCCCACACATTTAGCGGGGCACATGCTGGATTTAGTCTATGACACTGCTGGGGAGGGTGATCTGGAGGTGGGAGACTTAAAGCTTAGTCCCTTGTCTTGGACAGATCACTACCTGATAGAGTTCAAACTTACTGCTTCCTCTTTCCTTCGCAGTGATGCTGGACCCATTAAGATGGTCTACTCCAGGTACCTGATGGATTTTGATGGGTTCCTGTCAGTGCTTGGGGATTTTTCCACCTCAGTTGCTGATTATTCTTTTGAAACTCTGACTGCTCTCTGGAATAGGGAGATGGCCTGTGCTGATGACACAATTGCCCTTAAGTGTCCTTTCCCTCCAGGCAGAGCTAAGCAATCTCCCTGGTTCACTGGGGAGCTGATCACAATGAAACAGGACAGACAATAACTAAAGCACCGCTGGCAAAAAAACTCAGAGTAAGAATGATTGAACATGACATAGAGCCTATATTAGAGCCTATTCCGTGGCAGTGATGATGGCGAAAAGGCAATGGCCCTTATCATATTACCATTCTAAACCAGATGTTATTTGTTGTTGGCCTGATTTCGAGTAAAGTGATACAGGGACAGTAGTTTCATACAGCAAATTTTCTTCCATTAATGAGCCATCTCTGAAGTGTTATGGTAATTTCAAATAGTGCCACTTTCCCCCTGTCCTTTTTCACTGTGCAATCTTTCTCAGACTTTTTTTTAATGTTCTAAGGTGAAGTGCTATAGTGGCATCATTGAGAGGCATTGACTTCAGTGCTATAGCACAGTGTAGCACTATAGCACTTAGAATGTGGGGGGAAAGTCCAAGGAAGATCACACAGTGAAAAATGGCAAGTGGAATGCAGCATTGTAGGAAGCACTATGGACATTTTAAACAGCACTCTACAGTGATTCAGAAGAGCAACAAAAGGGTTGAAAATGGAAAAAAGCAGTTTCCCTCAAAAGCGGCTCGACCAAGCTATGCTAACCTGATGTGAGTAGGTTTATATGAACAGGTAAATAAATTGTGCTAGCAGCCGGTTACTAAAATGGGTCCATCTGAAATGACAGAAAAAAATCCATTAGCAACCAGTTACTAAAATGGAATGCAAAAGCAGTTTGAAAAGGGCTAATGTTTCTCTTCCACCATTGTGTCTGCATACAATTGTCCAGCTGAGCTGTTTAGCATGGTTTGGAGACTTTTACATCATAGCACCAAGGCTTTGGACTCTGACTACACAATGGCCCACTGTGATCAATTTGCCTCTTACTTTGCAGATGGACAGCACAATCCTAAAATCACTTCCCCAAGAGTAAGTCTCAGTGAATAGAGCATAGTAAAATTTTGAGTAGACCTGCTAAGGATTACTCTCAAAATCGCTCAGACCCAATCTGGGTTAGATGCTGCTGTGGATGTATGTCCAGATGATGTACCTTTGGCGTCTGCTTGTCCAATTTATATGTAGACTTTTCAGCTTGCGGATACTGAGAATGTAGACAAGATCCTTGGACAGGTAAGGCCTACCACCTGTGTTCTTGACCCTTGCCCTTCCTGGCTAATAAAAGCTGCCAGAGGGGGACTGGCTGAGTGGATAAGGGGAGAGGCAAATGCTTCCTTGAGAGTGGGAGTTGTGCTGCTCATGCTCAAGGAGGCTGTGATTATGATTTAAGGGGGGGGGGGCTCTCCCTGAGCCCTACAAAGCTAGAAAATTTCCAGCAACTCTCCATTCTTGGGCAAGGTGCTAGAACAGGTTGTTGCCTCTCAGCTCCTGAGGTTCTTGGAAGAGACTGATTTTCTAGACCCATTTCAATCTGGCTTCAGAACACAGACTGCTTTGGACACCTTGGTTGATGACCTCCATCAAGAACTAGACAGGGGGAATGTGACCTTCCTAGTTTTTTCTGGATCGCTCAGTGGCCTTTGATACTATTGTCCTTAAGTGCCCTACTGAAGGACCTCTCAGCACTGGGACAAATGGGCACCATATTATGGTGGTTTGAGTCATATATGGAGGGTCAGTTTCAGAAGATAGTACTATGGGATTCCTGCTTTGCCCCATGGCCATTGACCTATGGGGTGCCACAGGGTTCCATCCCCCCCAATGCTATTTAATATCTATATGAAGCCACTGGGAGAAGTCATCAGGAGGTATGGGCTGCAATGTTACCAACATGCAGATGATACTCAACTCTACTTTTCTCTTTTTACCTAATTGCAAGGAAGTTGTAGATGTTCTGAACCAGTGTTTGGAGTCAGTAATGGTCTGGATGAGGGTGAACAAGCTGAAACTTAACCCTGCTAAGACAGAGGTTCTCTGGGTTAGTAGAAAAGAAGACAAAGGACTTCAGATCTCTCCTGTCGTGGATGGGGTTATACTTCCCTTTAAAAGCCAGGCTTGCTTTATACTAACCTCGCTGGGATTATGTTGGGCTTCAGTGAGGGCTGTGAGGGCCCTTGTTTGAGATATCATCTCAACTGGGATAGGGACATACATTCCTACATTGCCCAGCTTCTATGTGGATTGTCTAGGCTGCCACCATTCTATGTAAGAGAACTGTCAAGACATATAAGAGTAGATGAAAAATTATTTGTCTCAGATCCAGAACAACTCTCAATGAAGCCTTCTTTGTATCAAAGCTATTTGTAACATCCTGAGATCCCCTTAATTCTGATAGAACTCAGGGTTTTTTTTAATTTGGTTTTTGGGTCACAGCCACTGAGTGTAAGCATAACATACAACAAATCACCAGTTAGTGAAAGCCCTCCCTCCAGTTAGAACATAAGAAAAGCCAATGTTGGATCAGGCCAATGGCCCAGCCAGTCCAACACTCTGGCCGAGGACAGACTGGCAATCTAAAGCGGGGCAGGCACGGTTCGCAAACGGAAGAAAGGAGCACGTTCAGACATGTGCATCTGTCCGTCGGCTCCGTTGCGTACTTACCCGTCTCCCAGTCGCTTTCCTTTCGCTTTAACAGGACACCGGTTTTACCCGGTGTTCAGGGGCCTTCCTCCGCATGCCTCCCGCTTCCAAACAGTGTGAACTGGAAGAAGTGGGAGGCATCCGGAGGAAGTGTGAACGCACCGGCAAAAAGTTATGCGCATGTGCGCACATGCGAAACACATCAACGGAAAACAAAAAAAAAGCAGCGGCACGCGCAAGCCACGCGCGCTGGCTATGCGGCAGTCTGAACGCTCCGTGGCAGTCTGAACGCTCCGTATTGCCGTTGATCCGCATTGCTCTGGCCAGTGTGAACGGCCAGCTCCGTGGGGTTTTCCCCCCGCTCCAGTTCCCTCCGCTTTGCCTCCGCTTTAGATTGGCAGTCTGTCCTCGGCCTCTGTCACACAGAGGCCAAAAATACCAGGTGCCATCAGGAGGTTCACCAGTAGGGCCATTGTAAGCAGACATCCCAAATAAATCACCCTGTGAAGAGACATCCCAGATAAATCATCATATATCTCAGGTTATCTTGAGTCTGGTTATGAGTGCTGAGGTAAGGGAAGGGCTTGGAATGATCTGGCACTTGAAATAACATTGTTTGCAGTCCAATGGGCAGTACCCAACCCAATGAAGCTGACACTGTTCTGTTAGAGCAACAGCAGTTTGCTGACAGGCCAGTCTGCCAACCAGTCAGTCAGCTATGTGCAAGGTGAGACTGAGAATGTTCTGAGAGAATTGTGACTGGCTCAAGATCACCGAGCAGGCTTCATGTGGAGGAGTGGGGATTCAAACTCTGTTCTCCAGATTAGAGTCCACCATGCTTAAACACCGCTCCAGATTAGAGTTGCAAATATAAGTTGTGAAGGCTCTCAAAGGCCGATTCTGCACCAATGGTTTGCTGTCCGTTCCCCCTGGGTCTAATTGGCCCGATTCTGTTGAGGGAGTTCTGCCTTGCCCCAAATCTAGCGTCCCCTTCCCTCTCTTCCCCCTCCTTTTTTTGGATTGGGGGTGTGGTTGTGTTACACTGCAACCACCTATTTTGGGAAACAGGTGTGCTTTCCCCTCCCTTTCCCGCCCTGGCACCAGTGAGTTTTTTGTCCCCCCCCCCACATTGTTGCATTACGACACCATGACACAACACTAATCCATTGTTGTTGTGTCATGGTGTCGTAACGCAACAATGGGGGGGGACAAAAAACTGCTCACGCCAGGGCGGGAAAGGGAGGGGAAAGGGAGAGGAGAGGCAGGAAAGGGGAGGGAAAGAAGCAGAGGGGCATTAAAGGGGTGGAGCAAGAAACCCTTATTTGCAAGTTCCCCACTAGAATGCCTCAACTTCAACCCTGTGGCAAAAAAAAAAAAAAAAACCCTGAAAATCCCTGAAATGGAAGATCTGGGTGGAATGAAGATTAGATTTGGGCCAACTGCTGACCCAGGACAACAAGTGGGGAACTCTTGCTCTGCTGCGGATTTTATCAGGGGATGATACCGGGGCAACCACTGGTGCGGAATTGGCCAAAGCCTTCCTTCTTGCCTTGTTTCCCCTTGGACTCTAATACCATGCCCCTTTTGCCGCGCAACCTAACATTAGGTAGAGGTCATTACTTCATTGAATGGGAAGGGGAGAGAGTTGGATCTTTGCATAAGTATATACAGGGGTCATTTCAAGCAGGAGCTCGGGGGAGTGCAGCTCCGGGAGTTAGTGCCAGCCCCCCACCCCCATAGTGGAATGCCTGCTTGTGTCATGGCTGCAGCAAAATGACCCCGTCCCCTGGAAAGGTCCTTGTTCCTCTGACCAGACTTCTGAAGGCTTCAGCCACCACTGAAGCTATCCTCCCAGAATAGTGGTATTTCTGAGGCTTGGATTAGTAGCTGTCCCCTCTCTGCCAACTCTCCCTCCCTCCCTCCCTCCCTTCTCTCTTTCTTTCTCTCTCTCTCTCTCTTTCTTTCTTTCTTGCCTTCTGACATACTTCCAGTGATGTCAGGTGGTGTAGCATATGCAAATAAATTATGCTAATGAATTATGCTAATGAGCTCCTGCACCTCTTTTTTTACAAAATGACCACTGAGTATATGGAAAGAGTAAGGGAGGTTTAACAATTCATTAGCAATGAGGTATACAACGATCAAAATAGTAATAGTGTAAAAGTATAAAATAATATTGGTAGCATGTTAGAATTCATGCGAAGTATATCCTGCCACACAGAATTGCACACTTTTCTATGGATAGATACTACACTGTTCAGAAGATTTCAAACACACAATGGCAGAATTATGGAGGTTCAGAATAAATTCTGGAAAGGAGGGCTTTAATGCAGTTTTAATGAGTTCCTTTATTTTGGTCTATGACTGCTTTGCAAATTGAGCAGCATAAATTAATGTTACGGAGAGATATATTCAAGTTTGTACAAGCTGCTGACGCAGCAAAATTACAAATTAAGACAGTTGCTTGCATTCAAATAACATATTTACCTATACCGACCCCTTGTTTATAAATGGTATTAACTTCTGTTTTGACTTTGACTCACAAGGCACTGCCAGTCACTTTAAAGATGAGTGAGAACTTTCTTTAATCAGTGGCATTCCATTTTGTCCCATCTGCACCTCTCCCCCTCTGAGTCTCTGGGCCCACAAGAATGAGAACTTTAAACAGTGGTATTCCATATTGATTTCATTATTAGGAAGAGATTATTAGGTTTGGTTAAAGGCTGTCCTTCATTGGTTATTTATCCATATGAAGTTATTTCCAGCAGGTAAGAATTACTCTGAACAATTTAGTATAAGTGACTTCTGGTGCATGTCCATTTGCACCAGAGAATGACAAACTGTAAAACTTGCCATTTTCACCTTCATCCATCTTTTCTGTCTGCCTTGTTTAGGAGCAATCCTTTCTCACAGTTACTATCAGCACGCCCCCTTCATTAGATCTATGGTGTCAATAACATTTTGACATCCACATTATAGGTTATTTTTTCAACCAAATGTGGAATAAAAATAAATATTTCCCTGAAGAACAGAAATAAAAAGAAGAATATCCTAAAAATTGGGTTCTCATATGTGTAATGTCCCATTCCAGATTCATCTATTCCTTTTTTAAAAGCCCATTAAGGATGCAGCTTAGACACAGTATTTAATTATAGCTCTCTTAACTGCTATGATATGTTTTCAGAAGAAAAAATGTACATTAATTTAAGGCCAACCATTGTACACCTGAAATGTCCTTCAAGATATTTAGTTTTGTCATCCATATCCCCCCATCTGATCTATTTAGCAATATTTTTCAATTACTATGTTATTTCAGGACATCTTTAAAGATGTACCATAAACTGTATTCTCTTTTAAGAGGGCAATATATAGACTATCTGTATATGGGAAGAAATGAGTAATTTCCAAGTGAACAATAAAAATGTTGGCTACAATACTCTCCCCTTCCTATATAAGACAATGTATCACATCGTCCTGTCATCAACATAATACATAGAAGCCTGAATTAAAAGTAGAGAGGAGAAAGGGGTCAGTCTATTCAGATCTTTAAATAGGAAGTCCAGTACTAAACTCAAAGTCCCAACAATACTGCTTGCCTAAATACTAACTCCAATTGCAAGTAACTTTAATGTTCTGTTAAGGGGAAAAATCCAAAAAGCAGCAGTCTTATATTTTATTAGTGTTAGGTTAGACCATGCAAAACAGACTTCAAATTGCATCTACAGCTACTGGGGCAGAGAATTAGCTATGGCTGTTCTACCTTTGAAAATATGAATCCCAGCAGCAATTTAGATCTGTCTCTTACCTAACGATTGGAAGGCATGTAGGCTCCCCAAAAGCAAAGTCCCATTTGTAGGGTTAGAGGTTCCACTATGTATGTAATTTGACTGTGCACTCACAGTGCAATCCTCAGCATGTTTACTCAAAAGTAAGTCCAATTAGCTCAATGGGGCTTACTCCCTAGTAAGTGTGTTTAGGATTGAAGTCTTGCAGTGCAATCCTTTGCTCAATTGCTGCAGTCTGAGGCTATTGAAATCAATACACTTCGACCAGAATAGGACTGCAGTATGGATACACTGCCTTAAGTTAGTTCTCTAGTTAATGACATCCAATGTACTCTTTTTCTTTGTTTCTGCTCTGTTTTTCAAGAGATCCAGTTGGCACTAGAGACATATCCAAATGATTGCTGGCTTGTGTATTATCACAGGGGGGACTGTCCATTGTCCGGGCACATTTCTATGCAACATGACATCTTTTTGTAGCAAATATAATCTGATCTAATTCAGCCTGCAATCCAATATGCTCTTACCTAGTAGTATACTGTACTGAACATAGTGAAGCTTACTTCTAAATATGCATATGCTTCCAGGATGTGCAACCCCTACTTCATTTCATTAGGAAGGTCAGGCTGGGCCCTGCACTATCCCTCCTTCCTTTGTGCTCCTGCCTGATGAAAAGTTAAAGAGCTTGCTTAGTATTATTTTGCTTTGTTTTAGTTGGTCCTAATACAATTAGCTTGTTAACTGAGGCTCGCTGATTTCAGTTGTGTGAACTTGAAGACAGTAACTGTCTATCTGTTCAATAGTTTTTTGCCATTTGGAAAAACACAAGAGTCTAACAATACCACCCTAAGCAGAGTTGCAGCCTTCTAAGTCTATTGAAATCAGTGGGCTTAGAAAGGAGTATCTCTGCTTAGGATGGCACTGTAAGCCTCCAGCTACTACTCTGGTAAAGCAGGAAGTATGCCAACTCACTTATGCTTTCCTTTCCCTCCATTTTCCCACAAAGACATGCAACACATTTGTAAGGATACCCCATGATGATTCCCAAAGACAGCAGTAAGTACTTGGGAGGAGGTCAGGTGCCTTATGTGGGCCTTGCCATACTTGGAGAATGGGAAACAGCCGCCTAGAGCCTTGTGTTGTTTGTGTGTGGGAAGGAAATGACTTTTCTTGCAGGATCCACTCCTGACATCTTCCTCCTCCTGCTGCTGCCATGGAGGAGGAGCTTTTGTCTTTGTTCCTGATTGCCGTCCTGCTGACTCATAGTTATGGTTTTTAATAATTGATGTACAAAGGGAAACAGGAGTATTGGGAAAGTAGCAAGTAAATTACTGCTAAAACACCTGCAGCACTCCAGCTTCATGTACACTTCAAGGTGGGTTTGGACCCAAGTAGGGCTGCTAACTGCCTGTAAAAAAAATCCTGTCTCTTTAATAGAGGATTGATGTGTGGAAATGGGCAGCTGATAGGGTTGCCATCCCCCCAGGTGGGGCAGGGGATCCCTGGATTTTTGGGGGGCCCAATCCGCTGCCGGTCAGCTGGCTGTCAGGGGAAGCCCTACCCCCAAACAGCAGCTTCCTGCAGGGATGCTGGCATGTGATGACATCACCAGTCATGACGTCACCACGCTGGGGGCATCACATGGTGATGCACTAGTATTCAGGGGGAAACTCTGTTGTTACTCTATTTGAACAGGAGAAATAATAAAATTGATATTTTTTACTGCCCATCTCTCTTTTACTGTTGATTACATGTCTTGATCACAATTTTTAATTTTAAAAGAAGAATATTTAGAGAATTGTCTTTCTACTGTGTCCATTAGTATAAACATTGATCTAAAATTGGCACAATGATCTATATCTGTTATGATCCACTCCAGCCTACCATACCTCATTGCTCTCTCTTTTGTGCAAATGTGATCTCCGTTGCTTCCAGCTCCTCTGAGCACATAATGTTTATTCACAACCATTTTCAGGTTTAAACATAGTAGGACAGTTATCTCCAAAATGGTGCCTGTAGTGTTGCAGACTAGGATCTAGGACACCCAGGAAGCCTTTCCATAGAAGCCTCAACTACCTCATATGATTGTTGTAAGGACAGGAGAACGACAGAAACTTCTTTGGTTCCATATTGTGGAAAAAGCAGGTTATGAAATAAATGAATGAATAATAAATATAGCTGAAGATGGGAGGGAGGCAGACAAAATGTAGGTTGGTTGGTGGATAAGGAGAGAAGGAAGCAAGGAAAATTGAGGATACATGAATTGCCAGGAGGAGGGACAGAGGAAATGTGTGGAGAATGGGATACATGGGGAAGTGAGATGCCCCTTGTGGGTTCCCCAGTGTACAACTGGGCCCAGCAGCTGGCTTCATGCAATTGGGCCCTACCTGGTGGCTGGCACTGTGAAACTCAGGCATCATTTCCCCAATTTCCTGAGCAGAAGCTGTCATGTGAGGTAAGGAGGGGAACCTGAAGACAGGGAGGCAAATAAAGGTAGTTCGGCTGTTGGGTGGGAAGGGGAAAAGGGGAGAAGCTATGAGAGTTGTCAAGGAGAAGGGAAAGGAAATAATGGGGGAGGTGAAAATGAGATGCCCCTCACAAGTCTCCCCTGTACATACATAAATGTGGATGACACTGGGTCTAGAAATATTACCATAGTGAGGGTTGCATATTCTGTAGTTGGTGAAATCCTGATTCTTTTGTTTTAACATTAAAATAACATATATAATATTTTGAGTCATTTTTGTGGTAAATATGTTCTGATGGTCTGTTGTAAGGAGCTGTCCTTTGTGTTATATCATAGGAAGCTACTTTATACTGAATCAGACCATCTAGCTGAGTACTGTTTGCTTTGATTGGCTCTAGTACCCTAGGATCTCATGTCCTGCAAGATCTTTTCTATCACCTGTCCCCTCAGATCCTTTCAAAGAAAGGATTTTTGTTCCTTCTGCATGCAATGCTTGCATTATGCCACTGAGCCACAGCCCCTCCTGGGTATGCTTTTATTCTGTTGAGTATAAACATATTAGAGCAAGCAACATATTTCAAATTCTTTTGAACCTTGTACAAGGAATGAGCCTCACAGGGTATGAACTGCCTAAGAAACTAAGTGTGGTTATTTGCAAAATATGCCAGATGATTAACAGGGATGGCATAATCCTCTAGGGAGCAGAGTACCTCCTAAGAGCTGCTTGATGTTTTCTACTTGGAATGACTTCAATAATAGGTCTCCATTACTGTAAATGCTGTGCCCTCTTGGCAGGAAGCTAAGCAAATTGATGTGCATTATATATGCAAAAGATTCCATGTGCTGTATGGCAAGGAATGGAAGCATCTGATGACTTAGGAGAAATATGTTGTCTATGACAAAACCAGGGTTGCAGGAGCTGAGCTCATAAAATGACTCACCAGCTCCCACAGCAACTTTAGAAAGGAATAAAAGATTAAATAGACATCTATTTTTCTTATTCCATGAACCTGGTAACTAACAAATAATCTTAAATAAATCTGATGTATTGCTCCCAGCTGACATACTAATACTCCCATGACCTAGTCCTCATAGATATATCTGCCAAATAATTTTTTTATACTAATAGGCTCTTTTATCATGCAGTGCTACAAGCAAATTTGTTTTAGCACCCACTGTATGAAGGTGGAATTTGTCTCTGAGTCTGGAAATTCATCAATTATTCTCTGAGAACTGGTTCACTACCTTGTGTTAATGGCAAAAAAGCTATATAAATACTCTTTGAATGCATCCTGGAGGGACATGGAGAGTGAACTATACCATAATTAGAACCCTATTACAGAATCCCTTTGGCTGGCTAAGTGATATATTGTAATTGCCCGGAGTATTGGAAGGAAATGGCAAGGAGCACCAACAGGGTCTGTGTGGTTGCAGCTGGTCACAGACATCTTATTGCAGTGGACATTGCTCCTTTAAAATGGGAACTGTTAGCTGAATGACAGATCTCTAGTGCTGTGCAAGCCAGGGACAGTTAATATCCATTTTTCCATTTCCTTCATCCTTAGAGGGGGATAATGTGATTTCCTTTCTCTTTTGATTGCCCAGCCCAGGAAGGAAAAGCTGTTTTGTTTTGTACTTTTCTTTCCAGGATGCGTGTGACAATTAATCATTGTGTATGTCTAGACCCCATGGTAATCTCTGTCCAGGTCCCTGTCTCTCCATTCATCTCTGGCATCCTGTGTTTAGCTGTAATACAGTCCAATTGATTTGTTTGCAGTTGCAATGCTGTTCTCATTCTTTTCCTCCTGGAACATCTTTATAGCACCAACTTACCACATTCTCAAGCCCTACAAAATTGATTTGCAGAATTAAAGCACAAAGTTTAAAGCTAAGATAATAGTACAGGAGCATATGTTCTCGTCTCTCAGCCTCTTTTAACACTTTGTTATGGACCACCTGAAGTGGAAGACTGGGGGTAATCTAGTTGTACATACAAAAGAGGTCCAGAACTACAAAGCTGAACAGGTTTTATTAGGAATTCTTGAACATCTACCAGTTCAGTTCATGTCCCTTTTACCAGTTGTGAATAAAAAGCAGACTTTTCAGTGGACTGCTCCTCTGTCCATTAGCTTATGAGTTGCTGTTAGGCAGGTTGTTTCAACAATTCCTTCTTAACAAGACAGTGCAATACTATCATCTTTTTTTTTTCTTTTTCTTTTTTGCAAATGTGCACTTATACAACTTGATAGAGTTCTACTTCCCACCTGCTCCCATCCTTGAGGCAGCACTACTGCTCCACATGGCAGGCAACTGTTTAAATAGACAGTTAAACCAATCACAAATCTTATAATTAGTCTGCCCAGGGCTGGCGGCCCCACCCCCAACTCACCTGCTCCAGAGTAGACACAGGCCAGGGGTGACCTCACTCAGGCATGGCTGAGCCAGGCAGCCCTGCCAGAGTTCTGTAGGGAAGAGAACAAGTGTAAGGCCACACCCAGAAAGGCCTCAACAACAGTACCAGGGAGTCACAGGCTCAGACAACAAGCTGCACCTGGGAACAGGCCACAGGAGAAGGCCAACAGCAGCTGAGGCCTCCTGGGCCCTGTGCAAGCAGGAAGAGCAGCTGCTTAAAACCACAGGGGAGGGCAGGGCAGGAAAAAGAGGTCCCAGCCAGAGAGGGCATTGGCCCAGATTCCCTTCAGGCCCTGGAGCTGGCCCCTGAAGAGAGGGCATGGAAGAAGCTGAGATTAGCCTACCTCCAGGAAATTCTTTATTAGGCTAGTCCAGGGAAGGCCAAGGCAGAAGGATAGTCCCATCCCATAAAGCCATAGGAGAGGCAACTAGCAGGAGAGAAAGAGGGATGAGGGTGAAGGCAACCCCCCCTCCTCACCCTATTCTGTGGCTCTTCCTGGAGAGGGCAGGAAGAGACCCACAAAAAGGAAGCACTGGAAGGCTCTGCAGCCCTGAACTCTGGCCCTTTCTGTACCCGTATTTTGCCTCAGTCTCTGAGCTCATCCTACTCTTCCGTTCTGCATTCCCTTCTGCTGTCACTTTCATTTTGTTTCAGGACTTTCTCTTGTTTTTGCATTTGTTTAACAGGAATCTGCATTTAGACCACTTCCAGCACACTGTTGCCCCACAGCTACCAAAACCCCCTTTGCAGCAATTCTTTGTTCTGATCCGCTTTCAAATCACTAGTTCTTTCTAAGGCTGATTTTACATCTGACTTTCCCGCTGGAATCATTCTAGTTCCAAAAAAACCTGCCCATACCTCTGTGCGGTGTGAAACCGTGCTGCCACTGAAATGTCCATATCTACTAATTGCCCTCCTGGGGTCAAGCTAGTATAATACCGCTTTATTCTGCTTTAAACAATTGTGGTTTCTTAGTGCACTTAAACCCCCTGGAGTGAAATTTCACACCACTGTGAAATCAGCACAGGAAAAGACAGCAGTCAAACTACTTTAGAGGGGAGGTGGAAAATCAACCTAAAGTAGAATTGCTTCTGCAGGTATTTAAGTACTGCCCACTGCCCCTCCCCCATTTCCATCTATTTCTCTTTAGGTTGATGCTCCCTCCCTGTTCTGTTTTGTTTTCCTCCTTCTTCTAAAACAAAAGAGGATGTATCCTCCCACTCAGGCAAACTTTTAAAAAGCCAGAGACAGCATAAGAAGGGATCAATGACTATAAAGGACTAGGGGATTCTTTGCTCCCAAATGTATCAGTCTTGCATGTGTGGGCCTGGATTTCCCCCTCCCTCCCCTTTCTTTTTGCCGAATTGCAAAGGGAGAGAGGGAGGGAGAGAGGGAGGGAGGGAGGGAGGGGTTGGCAGCCAGTTAACTCAAAAAAAGTTTTGCTTGTTGATGCAGAATGCATACAGAATACTCTAATAAATAAACCCGGTGGGGAGAACAGTGTGGAGGAGATATGTGAGACTGTGAAGTCGACCCTTACGGCTTGGCTCCTTGGATTCTCCAGAGCAAACTGTCAGTGCAAAAAGGGCCCCTGTCCCAGTGCTGATGAGGCCTGGCACTGTCATAAATAAATGCTGTATTTCTTTTTAAATCTACTATTCAATAGTTGTCCAAGTAGAAGAGTTGGTTTTATACCCCGCTCTTCACTACCCAAAGAAGTCTCGGAGCGATTTACAATCTCCTTCCCTTCCTCTCCCCACAACTGACACCATGTGAGGTAGGTGGGGCTGAGAGAGCTCTGAGAGAACTGTGACTAGCCCAAGGTCACCCAGCTGGCTTCATGTGGAGGAGTGGGGAATCAAACCCAGCTTTCCAGATTAGAGTCCTCTGCGCTTAAACCACTACACCAAGCTGGCTCCTTGGTGATCTTGTCCTTAGTGATCTTGTCATTCAGTCTGTTTGGGGTTAGCAGTTTTTTCACACATGCCCAGATTTGCAAAAAACAAACAAACAAACAAACCTGAAGCAAACCAGCTTGGCAGGCATGTTCACCATTTGGTATTAAAGCAGTCACAGTGATAGGCTGATGCTGATCAGTACACTTGACTGCCCAAACACAGTAAGTTTGACTGCCCAATACAGTAATCATGTGGCATCCTTAGTGTTAATTATATTAAAGGTGATTTTTGAAAATGTTTTAGAAGAAGCATGCCATTCACCCTTTATTAAGTACTATCTTGTTCTTTAAGTATTTCAGGTGATGTCAAAGGGAATAGCACCGTATCATTCTTTAAAAACTTGTGGTGCCACTTTGTAATCTGGGGGGAAAAAACCCAACCCCCCTCCCCTTTAATTCTTATCCCAATATAAGAGCAAAGCTTCTTGCGCTCCAGCACCTTCCTTCCTTGTAATGTGGAATCTCTGAATTTCTCTTTTCCATGAAATTGAGGGGAAGTGATAGATGAGTGCCATAAGGAAGGAAGACAGCAAACAAACAAACAAACAAATAAGGGATGAAAAGGAAAGGAGTCACAGGTGTCTCTTCTTTCATTGCATTAATAAATGAAAAGTGCTGGGCCTAGAGGGATTGATCCAAACATCCTTCAAGTAGCCTTCCTCAAGCCTAAGGAGACTTCTGCCAACTGACGTGTTGCTTCCTCCAATGGAAGAGCCACTTAAGTTAGAGGAAGGCTCCTCAGGTTGGATGAAGGCTTCAACCTTGAGGCAAAAGGAATGGCAGGATATAAATAAACAAAAACAATATTTTCTCAGTGGAGTGTTAGGATCTACCCCAATGTTTGGGATGCAAGAATCTTATTTTAAATATAAACCTAGATGTGTCTGAAATATAGTTGCTTACATTTTCAATGGCTCTCCTAGCAATAACCTGAAAGAAATGAAGTGGGAAACAGTCAAAAAAGATTTGTCTGCCTGAATAAGAATACTAGATAGTGGAACAATTTGAATTGGAATCCAATATTCTATATGAAGTTTCTTAATTGCTTTTGCATCTTTTTTATGGATTACTTGGTTGATACTTTATTCTGAATAACAGAAAATATTGAGGAACAATTGAGTTAGAGATCATACAGATTCTCCCTCTCCCCCCATATCTGAGATCATGATTTTCAAATGCAGGGTCATAATGATGAATATTAATCCTGAAATGCAGGAGAGAAGAATCTAGGTTTGACAATCTAACCACTATGCCATTCTGGTGGTAAAAGAAATCTAAGAAATAAGAGCTCAGGTCTTGAAACCTCTTTTTTCTGTATATCTTTTGTTAAGGGTGCATCCTGTACCTTGAAAATCTGTTACCACTGGGTTCAAGGCACATCTAGAGAGACATAAAAGGGCCAGATGTTGCCTATTTGGATGCCCACTGTGCCAACGTGTCCCCCTTCACAATTACCTTAATAGAGTTCTTCCTGCCAAATATTCCTTGGTGTGGTGAATGAAAAGTACAGGAGATGGAGTGGCATTTCGATGAAATCAGCACATGTAATTTATTGAAGGGATAAGATGACATGAAGAAACAGAGGTCGGGGGCCCGTTTATATACACAGTAAAGCCGCACCCCTGACCTTGCCCAATCTGTGAGATAGGTTCATTTTCCCATGGTTGCATGTCATAGGACCGTTCAAAAATTCTCTGCATCCCATAGGGGGGAAATTACGATCCAGTCTGGCTATTATTCCCCGGACTGAAGCTCATGCTCCAACCTGGCCATGTGTGCCACAACGTGGTCGTCCCATTACACACGTGGTTGTCCCATTACAGACATCACAGTGAATTAGATCTGGGCTCCACTGACCAGAATCTAATGATAATATTACAGGCTTATCCTTTTGGCCTTTCAGCATGTGATCTCAGATTTCAGTTCAGATTATATACCCATATGCTGTTCAAATTCATATTTAATGGGAGGTTTGACAACAGACCACATGTTTTACATGTGCATGGATGTCAGATGATCTGTCACACATTGGGAAGTTACCTCATCTGGCAGAGATTGTTGGAAGCAGTCTTCAGTTGGGTCCTGCATACAGCACATCTCCGGCTGTGGCACCTAGTGAGGAGCTGTCAGAAAGTTCCAAGAAAAAGAACCATCTGATGTTACTGATTTGCTGGCTTGGTGCTGTAACAAATAAATATTAGATGAGATCAGGATTTTTCCAAGTGAAGTCATGCCCTTTCCTGTTGTTGCTCATGCCCTGATCCCTGCAGTTTGTTCATCAAGGTAGCAAGGCAAGAAATGGAGTCTGCTACATGTGTCAGTTTGAATTGGCTCTGTATGATGATGAGCCTCCTGAAACTACCTAATTGTTTAGACACTGCCCTGAATAAGTAGTAGGCTGGTGGAGTGTTACCATCCAGCCTCTGTTTTTTTCTTCTTTCTCTTTCCCCTCCATCTTGTTACTGAAATAAGTTCTCTGCCAGTCTCATAAGGAGTGTCTCTAAGACAAAGGCTAATGACCAGCTAAGAACAAGCAGGATCAAAAGTAACCCACCTAGATCTCATCAGGTTCACTCAGGCAGAAACCTGGTTCTCCCTCCTGCCTAGTCCTCTAATCAGTGCCTCTGAAAAATTATTGAAGGTGGCCTTAGACTCAATGGATCCTGAGGAATAACCTTCCTAAGAACACCTAGGAACCCATCAGCATTTTTCATTAAATGTTCCCCCTAACATGATCTAATACTAGTCAGTGGAAGTTTGCTTCCAAAAATCCCTGCCATATGAGGTAACTCAAACAGCCCACAATACAATTTCTTGCTGCCCAGAAACTCCTTCCTTTCCTTTCTTCTAAGTGTTTCAAAACATGGGAATGCCCTCCTTCTCATCTTCCATCAGTCAGAGAATGTATTGATTAGCTCTCCTGAGTTCCCCTCATTTCCCCAAGCATGGCCAGCCAGCCATCCCTGATAGGTCAGCACTCCCGCACTTAGCTCTAATAGGCTCCCTACACCCTCATAATTCTGAAGAGGCCCCCGTCCAGGCATCCTGAACTGCTAAGCCACTAGGTGCCCAGTTTGAAGACCCCTCCTATTGCTGATATCCAGGGATGCTTGCTAGCACAAATAACCTCCCCCCTCAACCCGTGCTTTTCTGCCTTCCCAGAATGGGCCTAGCCAGCTTAGCAGGCCTATCTATGCCCTGTCCCCCGGACCATGTGAAGCAGGTGAAAAAAGGCTTCCTCCCAGCCAATTTGAGTGAGCCCCCAAAATTCCTGCTTAGCCCCTAAACCGGTGACTGGCTGATCCCGCATGGTCTGACACGGAGAGCAGGTGGGGGCAGCTCTTCCTCAGCTGGAATGGTCACTGCATGGCCGCTGCCCCCTAATCCATCAAACCAGTCGTCTCTGATAGGCCAATGCTCCCACACTGCCACTTCCTGTGATTCCATTTGAGGATGCATGGGGGGTAAGCAAAAGCCTGTGCTTGCTCATGTGCAAGCACTGGTCATGGTCACATTCTTTCTTTGCTTTCCACCTGCAGTGGTTACCCTTCCACTCCTCCCCACCCAGTGCATTGCGCCCTTTTCAAAGTTTTAAAGTAATAATAATAATAATAATAATAATAATAATAATAATAAAAAGGGAGGTTGAAGGATTACTTAGGGGAGAGTAATCAGACTGGTAGGTTAATAGAGTAGGTAGTAGGGGGTTCCTTTGTTACAGGGGGGTTCCTTTGTTACAGGAGTAGATATAGCAACAGTACCATTGGAGTGTTTAAGTATAAATATTCTAGTAATCACAGATTTTATATATATAATTGACTATCTACCTATCTAGTCAATTATATATAAAATTTGTGATTACTAGAATTTATATATATTTTCATTCTTTGATTTATCTATAGTTTCAAAGTGATATAAATGAGAAAGGACCCATGGACCCATGATGCAACATCTTGATATGTAGCAGGTCCCAGTTTCAATCTTTGACAATTCCAATGAAAAGGAAAAGGAAGGAGGTGATATGGAAGACTTCCGACTGACACCCTTGACAGCCACTGCCAATCTGAGTAGACAACACTCACCTGGAGTGACCAGTAGTCTAATTCAGTTTAAGGGCTAAACTAGACATACTGTTTGGAATTAAAAAATAGGTAGAAATTGGGTCAATATTCAGAGAAAGATAAGGTTTCTGCAGCAGTAGAAGCAATTTCTAAGGGTAGTATTATGGGTCCCAAACTCTGTCTCAAATTCCATGATTTGATTAGAAACAGGGATGGTGAAAATAACTGCCAGAATAATTCCTTCATTAAACCTTTGGTTTAAGATAAATAAAAACTCTTGCAGTCTTGCATCATTAATTTTGCATGACAATTTTCAATCAAGCTGGCTCAGAGAAGTTCAGACTAAGTTATCTCAGTTTGGGTTTCCCCCTGATTCAGTTCTTCATCTGGGTTGTGATACAGCTAGACAGCTCCTCAGGCAGAGAGTGGAAGACTTAGAACACCAATCCAACGTATTCAAAGCACCAAATTTTATTGTTGCCCCTCAAAGACGCTATTAGCCGAATTGCTGTGGTTTTAAGATTAGCAATTGGCAAATAACCGGGTTACAGCCAACTATACCAAGTTCCTGCCCCTTCCAGGAGTTCCCAGTAAATAGGCACTCAGGCAGAGGTCAGTTTGAATGGTTTTTACTAAATAATATTCTCAGGCATACAAAAACAGATGCACACACACTAACACACAATTCCTAAGAAACTTAGATAGAGAGATAGCACTTTTGTATGCGCAGGAGATTCGCTGGTTGGGAAGTACTTTACCTGTCCTGGAGATGGGTTGTCTGTTCCAAAGGAAGAATTGAGGGATTGAAAGGAAAATAGAGGACATGTTCTAAACCAGCAGAAACACGCTTTTCTCTGTCTGTACAGACCAGAGATCAAAGATGGAAGAAGGGTATTGGGATAGCAAACTAGACTCAAGAGGGGTAAAAGCAGATAGGAGTCATGGAAGCTCAAGAGACCGGCCGCATGGTAGGCGACCTCTTTTATTAGGTGATTTGGGGGGCTGGCAGTGCTGGCCACATCCCCCTAACACACCTACCAGGTAGTCCGTCCCTACAAACCCTGCCATTGGTTAAAGGAGAAAGAGGAGGGGATGCTGGGGGTGGTCAATATTGAGACTCTAGGAGCTAGACAGGAACTGACACCTGGGCAAGCTTGCAATGAGTCACTGATCCCTCCTATTGTCTCTTGGTGGCCCTAGCTCAGCCAGTTGATGGGTGAAGGATTAGTTGCCAAGCAGCCTCATTCACAGTCCAAAGTGCAGCATCTCTCTGGAATGTGTGGAATCCCACAGGTATGTTGGGGGGGGGGGGGTTTGCCTAGCGCAAGTTGACAGGAGAACCCTTTTGCAATGGGATCCTTGTCTCCATCTTTGTGTGAGCCATGGCAGGTGTGTGCTTCTTGGAATAGACTGGAACCTCTTACAGCAGTGAAGAGGGCATGTAGTCCTTCAAAGCATAACAGCCCAAAGTTCAAACTTATGAACATTAAAAGTCCATAAGAGCACATCATGTGCCTTGCTAGGCAACACTTCTCCAACCGGCTTCTTACTTACATAGCCTGCAAAATGCTAACCAAAGAAGGGCCTTTTCTCTTGCAAGGCTAGCAGTATTGCCATCAGCAGTTGTTGAGGGTAGATATAATAAAATCCCTCAAGATGAGAGAGTATGTCCTTGTAATATTGATGTGATAGAGACAACAGCACATGTCTTACTTCACTGCTTGATATACAATTAAATTTGCTTAACTCTTGTTTCACCAATATTACCGAAAGGTCCCGACATCTCTGAGGAAGAGATTGTTAATAAGCTCCTTTCTGATGAGAATACTGAGACTACTAAGAAAATAGCAAAATTTTGTGCTCAAGCGATAAAATTACATTCCATCTATGTTGCTAAAGGAATGGTGGGAATTTGATTTGTATAACTGGCTTATTAGAGTTTTAAATTTGTGCATTCAGTTTTAGAATATCTTTTAAGCATGTTACTGTTTTATTCTTTTTCTTATGTGTGATAGTATTTACTTATATACTGGCCATGGGCCATTAATAAAGACTGACTGACTGAGAGTCACTGAGACATAGTGGTTGGAGTTTTGGATTGGGACTTGGTTGGAATCACATTTCTTCTATGGGAATTTTTAGACGAAGATATTTTCCTTCAGGGTTGTGCAAGGCTGGTCTTGGTGTTGGCAAAGCATAATTTGTTCTGGAGTAACTGAACTGGTAGGAAGAAAAGAAGCCTTGGGGTAGTCTGATCCATTTCAATCTCATGTTGGGTCTTCCTCTTTTCCTGCTGCCTCCAGTTTTTTCTAGTATTATTGTCTTTTCCAATGAGTCTTGTCTTCTCATAGTGTGACCAAATCATGATGAGCTCAGTTCAGTCATTTTAACTTCTAGGGGTCATTGATGTTTGATTTGATCTAGAACCCACTTATATATCTTTTGGTTGGTCCATAGTATCCATAAAACTCTCCTCCAACACCACATTTCAAATTAATCAACTTTATTTCTATCAGTTTTCTTTTTTGTGCAGCTTTCACACCCATGCATAGTAATGGGGAATATTATGGTATGAATTATCTTGATCTTAGTTGCCATCAACAAATCCTTGCACCTAAGGGTATTTTCTAGCTTCTTTATGGCTGCCCTTCGTAGTCTCAATCTCCTTCTGATTTCTTGATTGCAGTCTCCTTTTTGGTTCATGATTGAGATTGAGCCAGGGAATAGAAAATCTTTAACAATTACTATATAAAACAGTTGAGGGAAAATAAAGAAGGCAGGATCTAAAATGGAAAATCTAAAACTTTGTGGCAGGAGTTGTGAGCTGGTAGAAAAGTTATTCTCAGTCAATTGCACGCTTCACATTCTTGGTTGCCATGCCTGGTAGGGTTTTTCTTAGGCACAAGCCTGATTCCACCAGGAACATTAGTGATGCTCACTGTTGGACTGGGGCCTCTTGGCAGATGAAGGTAGATGCTAACATATGGGTTACAGATACAATGGCACATATAAAAAAATCCTGGAAATATATACTATTGTATCTATGGCACTGGACATAAAAAAGCAATAGAATAGAGATACTGTAATTGTTCCAGAGAAGTATAAGCAATATCTGGATTCAAAGAAAGGCTGGGGGCAAGGAAATGAAGGTATTGGGTATTTTCAGTGACCCAACTTTCATAAATTAATTATGGTTATTGCTCAAAATTGATACTATCAAATATTTTTTTTAAATAAAAGAACATAAATAATAAAATTACAATTGGGAAAGAAACAATGGAAGAGATGCCAGCACAAACTGTTTAAATGGTTTGAGTACTTTTCATGTAATTAAAAAATCTAATGTTGGCTGTAGAATTTCTTTAGGCAGCAGAAGTGTACTGTGACTAAGTCTCACTGAAGTCAACCCCTTTTCAGTTAGAGCCAGGTGGCAGCAGTGTTGGTCTGAAGCAGTGGAAAAAATCTTAAAGATGCCACTGGACTTGGAAATTTGTTCTGTTTTTAGTTACTTCTGTTTCAGCCCTGTTCCATTGCTTCCGCAGATAATGTACACTTTCAAAATAGGTGATCAGCTTTCAAACTTAACATCTTTGCAATGCCTATTTGGTGTTAGGTTGAATGCCTTGTAAAGTCACCATGATGCTTTGCTCACAATCCAAGATGAGTAGCAATCCAAGTAGTCTTGCATGTGTGCCATGGTGACATTCAGCATGGCAGCTGGCCAGGTAGTTGCTGCTGGTGCACAATTTACCAACTTGCTTGAATTATGTATGACAGTCATGCACTATGTAAATTAAATGTGTAGAGTATGTTATGTGTTCATTTAAAATTATTTATGTGTGGCATTTGCGCTTATACAGCAGTTGGTTCTAATCACCAGTAGGCAGCATTCATAGGCCAATTATATATTGCTGTTTTGCCTCACTTTCACTGTGCATGTCTATCAGGTTTTCTTTTTTGTTCTGCATTGTTTTTCCTTCCTGTAGCACTCAGTTCGCTTTCTGTTCACTGTTTCACCGGGTTTTCTGAGAGTGCTTTTGTGCTGGTTTGTCCCTTGCTTTGTTTCTAAGCCAAAGGTTGTTCAAAAGCATACAGATTCCCCACACACCCTTTTCCCACACCTTGTGGGCCACTCCCATACCCAAATCCAGGTTGTTTTGTGCACGCTGTACCTTCCACCATTCTGTACATTCCACTGGTGTGTTCCTTGTTGTTTTACATTTAAAAAAATTACAAGCGACATGAGTCAGGCAATATAAGACTATTGCTACTCTCATGCCGCTAGTTAAAAAAACTGGGTGGTGAGAGAAGGCAGCACAGAGCTGTGCCTGCAGGAAGCCATCAGCTCCCCGCACACATAGTGAGCCTGGTTGGGCTGCCCTCTCCTGTATAGTGTTGGCTGTATCCAAGCTGGGTTACCCTCTGCTTTTTTTTTTTTCAGCTGGCAAGGAAGTTTTGTTAACTGCCACTACTCTCCCAATCAGGCTTAAAACAAAACAAAACAAAAAACCCTGCACAGTTCCCCCATTCCTGGTTTAATTGCACAGAATAAGCAGAAACTTGATGTTCCCCCTGTCCCTCATTGCTAGATATCTTGCATTCTTTCTTCTCTCCCCCCCCTTTATTTTCTTGCCTGCTCCCCCCCACCCTCACCAGTTTGCTGGGCTGCCATTAACTGGCTTGGCAGCACTTCTGCAGACTAGAGGAGGGAAGTGCTGTTGCCCTGAACTGGGCTGCTTTCCCACGGCAGGCATTCTGCCCATGGATGTGTTTGCAGGGAGCTGAGTGCTCTGGAGCATGCACAAGTGGCAGGGATCCTTCTGTAGAAATAATTTTTAAGGGGATTTTAACCCTCTTTTCCACATTCATGATTGAGGAGTCTGAGTGCTTCTGCTGGTTGGCTGGTCACAGCAGGGAGGGAATGAAGAGGTTAACAAATGGGAAGGGTACAATTTCAAGATGTGTTGTCTGAAAGGCTCTTAGCCAGGCCAACTACTGCTGATTGCCAATTTCAGAAAAAGTCTGGTCAGTTTCAACAGTGGGTTTTCCCTCCTTCCCTGTGTTCCTTTCTATTCCCTTTCATTCAATGAACTAACCCTAAATTCTATGTGCAAAACCTGAACTACAAGGATTTAAATGGAAAGTGCTTGCTGGATGCTACTGAACAGCTGAGATAGGCCAATTGCATTAAAAAAAAAAACTTTGGATTCCACCTTCCACACATCACAAGTGACATTCCACCCCAATTTTAAAAAGTGTGAGGTTTTTTTTTTAATTGTAGCTGCAGAATGAATACGTTGGAGGATAAAGAATGGGGCATAAGGTGGACACAAAATCCAAAGTCAAGCTTAAAGGCTTACTGCTTGGAAATATCTGCAGTAAGTTGTGAGTATATAATAGGCCATAGTGTTAGTGGATGCTCCTGATTAAACTGAGCTAACATTGCAATTCTAGACAGTTATACCACTAGCAGTGCAATCATAAAAAAGAGTCTAACTCGTTGACTTAACTCTGTTTAGGATTGCACTGCAAGTCCATAGAACTCAGTGGGCTTAAGGCTGCAGTGTGAAAACATGTAAACCAAATTCAAACAAATGAACATGTAGCTTTAAGTGTCAGGCTAGGAGGCAAAATGGATAAAACTGGAACACCAGACACAAGCCATGCAACATCCTCCTCCAAAAGCAGGAGTGAATCCCCTCTTTACAAAGAATTTTTATTTTATTTTATTTTTAAATATAACATATATCCAGGATTGGTTTCAGCTTGTATTAGCTTGGGTGGATACAGCTAATTAAAAGTGACCACTGCCATTAGAAATAGTTTCATTGGTTTTTCTATTGCATCCCATGGTTTCACACAACCTGAGTCTTATTTGCATTGCATTTTTGAAATATATCTGCTTTCCCTGCCTTTCTGACTATTGCCATGCCCAGTAAAGATCAACCTAGAAAATATGAAATTCTTCTCCTTATATGGGTCCCTCCCTAATATTACCCCAATATATATATTTTTATATATAAATGAGATATGTTCCTGTCACCTCTCTCATCTATGTGTGTGGTCATATATATGTGTGTGAAAGAGTCCAATAATTTTAAGAACAAGGCATTATTTCCCATCAGGCAGATGCTCATTTCTTGTTGACACATAACTGTCTCTGCAGATTTTGAAGCCCTACAAATCATATCTCTTTTGAAGCCCTGCCCTGCAATCATACCTCTACTGGAGGATCTTCATTCAAGGGTGCACAGTTAACAATTTAGTAATCAAGATCTAATCCAAACAACACCCATTTGGAAACTCTCTGAATCTGAACAAACTTATTTCTAACTTTTGAGAATGGACAGAAGCCTTCTCATCATCTGGTTATTCTGGGGCGTTGGTGTCTAGTTTTCCTGGACAATGGGAAGCACGAGGTTCAGGGACAATGAGGGGAAAGAACTATTCAGCTTCAGCATCTACAGACTGGAATTAGGATTGTCCTAATTGGTATTTTAGTGCCTGGCACTATAGCTTTCATTGTGCAATCTCTTTGGAAAGATTTTGAGCTTATGAATAAATAGACCTATATTTCCCTCATTTGTTTTGTTATCTGGAGCTGCATATGTGCTGGTAAGCAAGTGGAAGGCTTTTCCTGTATATGCTGTAAGGCAGGGCAGAGACAGGAAATTGTCTCTATTTCCTTGTAATAGATTTGCCCCTTTGCAATAGTACTCTCCATGTAGGCAACAGAAGGTAATGCTTTGCTTGTGCTTGCTAGCAGGGAGCCAGGGCTGCAGAGATGGCCAGGCTTCACCACAGTGGTGATAGAAATCCTGCTTGTCCTGCATTCAGATTGGAGAGGTTAGACTTCTCCCCCAGCAGAAAACACAGTGTCAGTTCATTTCTCTATGTAAGAACTGCTGCTTCAAGAATGGAGATCCCTCCCAAGTCTAATTTCATACAAAAGCAGCTTTACCTTTTCCCCATTAGAAATCATCACCAAAACTGCTGTTAACCCTGTTTGGGATTGGGGGGGGGGGGGAATCATTCCTTTCCATGTAAATCAGAGCAGAGAAAGATGATCTGTGGGGGAGATCTGTTTTTGAACAACTGGGTTCATGCCGTTCAGGAAAGCTAAGCAATGCCTCACCTCATGTCACACTGATGCTTTTAACAGTTTCCCTTCAGCCTGCCAAAAGCACTGGAGTACACAGTGAAGTATGCAGGTGTGGAGGGAAGTGTTTCCTTCCTGTGGTCTGTGTGCTTTATTTTTCAGCCTTATTTGCCACTGCTTGAAGCTCCTTGAAAGGGGGTGAAAGCTCACTCATATGTTAGCTCTGTCCTTCTTGTGATGATATGAAAATAAGCTTTTCATTACCTAAAAATGGGGATGCTTTCTCCTTTCTTTCTGAAATCTAGGAGGAGGCTCCCTTGCAGGAGGGATGCAGTTCTTGAAAATATCTCAAGTGGCAGATGGGTGAGTGGTGAAGTTATAGCGGAGATATGTTTCCCACAAAAATTAGTTTTCTAACTGTTGGTTGGTAAGCCCTTTTCACATTTTACACCATGTGTACTAGGAGTCCACAAACCGAAGCCTGTGCTATCCGCAATGTTCCCAAGACACATGGTCACCATTTTGTTTGAAGTATAAAATTTTATTATCAAAGCTATACATGCTTAGAAAACCCAAACGCTGCCCTCTTCACAGAAAAATGTTGACCACTGTTATCAAGGGCATCATAAGTAGCATGTGCCCCCAGTACATATGGTTATAATGTCTGAAAAGGACTATATTCATTTTAATATTAAAGAATGCAAGCCAAGTTGAAACAAAAATAACAAAATTAACTGCTTCTGCTCTCCCCCTCCCACACCCCTACCTTTAACTCTATTAAAAAAATATCACCTTTTTGCCCTGACCTGGATGGCCCAGGCAAGCCCAATCTCATCAGATCTTGGAAGCTAAGCAGGGTCAACTCTGGCAAGTACTTGGATGAGAGACCTCCTTGAAATAACAGAAGTAGAAGGAATGGGCATGTTTTATTCAGCCACCTCTCTGAATATCCTCCAGCCCCCCAGTAGGGGTCAGTCACCAGAGGCCACCATGGTGCATGCACGCTCACCAGGTGCATGCACACTCACATGCAAAGACACACACATTCATGCACATATGAAAAGTACAAAAAAGAAATTATCACCTTTTCCCAAATACTACATATTAGCTCATCAGAAGAGCTTATTAAATAAATTGCCATTTTAGACTGTAAATTTCCCCAAAGTAGGGGTTCCTTGTTTCTCCTCTTTGCATTCTCTTTTACAAGCCTGTGCATTAATCACACTATATAAATAATAGGACCCCCCACCCCCATCCAGAAGTTATGATTTTTATCTGGAATTATAAGATGGAAACAGTGAGGGTACCCCTCCCCCAGGTCTTTATATTTGTTAAGATCCAGATAAGTGTCCTTTAAAGTGGCTTCTCAAAACAACTTGATTTTAATTTTTCAGTGTGATGCATTGCCCTATGCAGTGTTATGGCAGGCTGCATCTGATCAGTCACACTGGATTACATTACACATCAAAACAAGTGTTATCATTCCAGTCACATCACATTAGAAGAGACATATCATGTTGGCAATTTGAATTGGAGTCTTTTGAAGGGTAATTTTCAAGTGCAAAATTAAAATACAGAATCTAGTCAAAGGTCAGATAATAGGCTGGTTTCAGCGATCTGCTGCAGTGTTTGGCAGTTTGCTGTTTTAGACAGCGTGCTACAGGATTGACTTAAACAAATGCAATACAATGAAAGGTCTGTAAATTGGGCAAGGAGCACTGAGTTCAGGAGACAGAGTCTTAAGTACATCGATATCTAAACCAAAGGCTGATATTATGCACAAGCACACCTACAACCAATGCTGTTCTCTGTTATCTACTGAACGTGATACCTGCTTGTCTGGAGAAAAGTAACCCACTTGAGATACAAAATTAAAATCATGAAATGAATCATAATCTCCCTGCATGTGTAAATGCTTTTTTTAATGTGTTTGTTGCAGCAAGGTTTAAAAAATAATGTGAATCTATACGTTATTATTTGCAGTTCAAAAGGGAAGAGGTGCAGAGGGTACAGTCCTCATTCCTGTACATCACAGGAGTTGTTGCTCTGGTTTATGAGAGAAATGCCTTATACTTGCATAGGACAGACTGTGAAATATCTGTGTCAAGATATGTGAGCATATAGGAACCCATGTGTGTTCATTATTGGGTAACAGCCAATTGTTTTTTTTTTAATCTGAAATTCCTTTAGTGGCAGAAGATTCACTGAGCTGACAGATAATTGGTGCTTGATATTGCTGATTGGTGGGTGTTTGGTAAGTGTTCTATGCATCAGCAGTAATGTACCAATTGCTACACAAGTGTTATGACACAAAACATAATGGATTGGATCCAGCCAGTTTCTTTTTTACTTTGATTCATCTGATTCCCCTCTTTACTACAGCCCCCATCCCCCGTGGCTTTTATTCATGCAGGTATCACAGTCCCCAGTGGTGGATCAAACTTCCTTCCATTTTCAGCAGCAGAAAAGCTGGTTGGATCGAACTATGTATCATGACATGGTAGCAATATTTCAGTGTCATGACAGGTATATGTGATGCCAAAAATCATTACAGTCTGAATTTCAGTTTTTTCTAATACTCACAGAGTAGGCATCACATTTAGAAAGGGGTTCTTTGCGTGTTCGTGTTCAGGAGCATGACACTCTCCGAAGACTTCTCTGTATTAACCCATAATCTTGAGTCAACAAGATCTCTGAGGCTTTGCTTTCCTTCCTTCATCCTTCCCTAGGACCTGGTGATTGGGGATGGGAACAAATGCAGTTCAGTTCATGGTTCGTGGTGTGCCCAGTTCATGAACTACAAATTGTCACGAACCTTTAGCAGCCAAACAAACTGGATTAGTTTGTAAAATTCATGCTTCACTAGAATGCCCCCCTGGTGTGCTGAAGACACCAAACTTGCAGGGGATCTCAGCTGACTCTTCTCTACCTGCCCTCCAACTTTGGTGAGGATTGGATTTAAAATGTCCAAGTTACAGCCCCCCAAAGAAAGTACACCCAGGAAAGTGCTTTCTGGGGAAATGACAGGTGGTTATTTTTACAGGCACAGATTCAGGAGGTTCAGGAGTGTATAGAACAGATGCTGTGCAAGCTAGAGACATCAAAGTCACAGAGGGCCTTCCCCAGATGCTCCTGTATATGCCCTCCAAGATCCACCCCCTGTTGCTTTGAAGTTGTGTAAACATTTTTGGATATTTTTTGTATTTGTATGTGTGTGCACATGTGAGTGTGTGTGCACCTGGAAGTCATGGCAACCTCTGGTGACTGACCCTTACTGGGGGTCTGGAGGATATTCAGAGAGATGGCTGAATAAACCTGCCCCTACCTCCCACCTCTGTTATTTCAAGGAGGTTTCCCATCCAAGTACTTGCCAGAGTCGAGCCTGCTTAGCTTCTGAGATCTGACAATATTGGGCTTGCCTGGGCTATCCAAGTCACGGAGAAGTTGTGTAAACATTTAGACTGAGTGGAGACAGTCTGTCAGAAGATGTATCCATTCTCAAACCAGCTTGAACCTGCATGGACAGCTGGAAAGTTCATGGAAAGTTTGTGCCGGTTGACCTTCCTCAAACTTCACTTCACAAACCACAAACCATCCAAAATTACTCATGAACCTTAGTTCATGAGCCAATTTGTTCTCATACCTACTGGTGATATCCTGTACTGGTGATATGCTGCTGCTGTTTTGTAAACCAGGGGCAAGTAAAATGTAACATTTTCAGTGTGCCTGGTGTTCTTTGTATGGACATCAGGTACCTTGGAAATAACATATTCTAGGCTCATAGTTTCCTGGGATGCTGTAGTAGAATATTGAACTCAGGGAGCTGAGAGATAGTCAAGAGAAACATCTGTTCTAGCCTTGTACCACCATATTCACTACAAATGTAAAGGTGGGTGGGAAGGACAAGTTCTTTTCATATTACAATTTAATCTAGCCAGCATAGTGTAGTGGTTAAGAGTGGCAGCCTCTAATCTGGAAAACTAGGTTTGATTCTCCACTTCTCCATATGAAGCCTGCTGGGTGACACTGGGCCAGTCACAGTTCTCTGAGACTGGCCCACAGTTCTACCTCATAAGCTGTCTGTTATGAGAAAAGGAAGGAAAGGCAATGGTAAACCATTTTGAGACTCCTTAAAAGGTAGAGAAAAGTGTGGTATAAAAGCCAGCTCTTCTTCTCTTTGCTCGTATTGTTTGCCTTGGTTTGGAAGTTGAACCAAGAAATGACGACTTTTGGCAATGCCACTAACTCAAACCTTTTGCTCTGCTATGGCATAGTTTGCACCAGTAAAGAGACATGAGGGCAAACAACACATTGCTTTCCCCCAAAAAACTGTACTCCTTTTAACGCATGTTTTCCACTCACAAGAGAAACATGACTTTCTTAAAGATGAAACGTTTTAACCAATTTATTTTATCGCTACTTTGATTAAATTCAATCACATTGGTAGTGTATTCTGTGTTTCCTTAATTGCTTCTTGGCAACTAGCCTACTCACTCCATTATAATTATAATACCCTTTATATCTAATAAGGAATTTGATAAAAGAAAATTTATTTTAGTAAGCTCTCTTTATCAAAGACTTTCCTAGAGTTAATGTTGGCAGACCTGCCCAGTAATGATTTGAAGCCACTTTCTGTTTTTAAACACAGTCTAAATTCAATCCAATTGAATGGAATTATTGGAGACCAGACCTTGGTCTCTTTCTGGCTCCAGAGTGCATATCCAAGAGAAGATTCAAGATGGGGACTGGGTTAAGCATAACCAAAAAGGGAAGGACAAAAGTTGTGTGCTAATGTTCTGGTTTTAAAGACAGGATTCTCCTTTTTTAAATATACGGTACAATAATATTTGAGATGGACTGCTGCTTAATGGAACTGCTTGAAAAGGACCATCAACTTGTCCGCTCTCCATGTTACTTGTTGCTGATGGATGTCATGATGAGGAGTAATTTTTGCACACATTGCTCATCTGTCTCAATACAGCCTAGTGGTCTTTAATTGTAACAGTAAATCTATTGCAAGGGGTGCTAGTGGATACACAGTCATACTGAAGCACAAATCTGTGCCTGCATGACCCCTTTGCCGAACTGGAATCACATAATCGGAGTCCAGTGAATTAGATGAATATCTGTTTAATGAATTCATAACAGGGAATACAGGGCTGATAAGTGCCTTGGCACTCCAGCAATTCCAAAGCTGTATTCTGCCATAACCAGGAAGGGCAGAAGGTCTTATACCCCAAATGTCAGCACATATAGTTTACACATTAAAGGGTCTCTAATTGGTACCAGGTAGTAAACATACAAGCATATTTTTACTTTAAGCCTTACTATTGGTCTCTCCTTGTACTGGTCAGTTATGTCAGTGGTTGTCTTCTCTTATCTGGTTTCCAGGACAATAGGAACATTAGGGAACAGTGGGTTCTGTCCTGACCTGCATATGGAGGGCTAACTGATTGGGGGTTATGAATCACAGTAAACTTGCTTGCGGTGTCCTTGCAGCCTACGCATTCCATTTCTATTGCATCCTAATTCCATGTACAGAGGCTTTTAATAATACTTTTGCTTAATATGGCTTCTTATACAAGAAATGCAGTTATAAAATATATATGTTCTGCTATAAGTTTCTCTAATCAGAAGCTTCTGTTACATACCAGGATTTGGATCTGTTATGATTAAACTTTTGAAGGCACAGTGACAGCTGTCAATATACATATCAAGGAGGAAGTGTCAGAAATCACATTCAAAAATCACATTCTTTTCCCCTTGTCCTACAATACCAATGGACAGATAAATTACACTAACTCACCACTGATCCCTTCTAGCTCTCTATCGTTCTTCATTGGCTTTCTTGGTGTTACTGTATTAAAACTGACTTCTTTGTTCAAAATTAGTGTTTGTGGTTCAGTTTTGGAAAGCAAATCTTTACTTAAGGTTCCCCTGTGCAGAAAAGTGTAAGAATTTGTGCAGACATGCTTGGGATTTCACCAGATCTTGCTTGGTTTTCTGCCTTTCCCATTTCTCTCCCTTCCTTCTGTCCCAAGCATGGATAGCAGTTTCTCAAGCAATGTATAAGATTCTTCTTTCCAAAGTTTTGGGAGAAAACTGCAGAGCAAAATATTCTCTGACCCTGATTATTGTGCAAAAATCTAATGAAATATCTTTATGCAGGGCTTTTTTTGTAGAAAAAGCCCAGCAGAAACTCGTTAGCATAATAGGCCACACCCAGCAGCAGAAACTCATTAGCATATTAGGCCACACCACTGACAGCACAGTTTATTAGCATATTAGGCCTCACCCCCATGTTACCAGAAGAGTGGTCATCCAGCCACACCCACCTTTTGCTTCTTATTCTGTTTACCTTGTTTGTTGTGAAAACCCAGGGCTTTTTTTGTAGCAGGAATTAATTTGCATGTTAGGTCACATACCCTTAATGTAGCCAATCCTAATGAGTTTCTGCTGTTGGGTGTGGCCTATTATACTAATGAGTTCCTACTGGGTGTGGCCAACTCAGGAGCCAGCCGGAACTCCATTCCTGTGCGTTCCTGCCCCAAAATAGCCCTGTTATGCAAAATGCTTACCTTTATATAAAACCATTACAACGCACCCAAGCAATTACAAGTATGCATTTTAACTTCAGACATCTATTCCCAGAGGACTACAGCTGCAGAATGCACATGATTAAGCATGCTAACCAAACAAAAATATGTGTACAGAAATGAATCCTAAATGAGATTAAGTATGGAAAGGTGCATGTATCATGTATGTTGCACTTGAGCTTAATGATTCCATCAAGCAGAGAGGAAGCAAAAAAGTTTTGAGCTATCTTGGACAGATGCCACAAATGTACTCTGGTGACTGGTGAGGATAAGAGTAGTAGTGAATCTCTTTTATGGCAGTGTTTTCAGGACATAATGTGCCGGTTTTATGGTGTACCTCCACAGCCAGTGCCTGAACTGCCAATGGAAATGCAATTTAGAATCCAGAACAAGATCTAGCAGTGCTTCAGTAATTTAATCACATCTATCATCATTTTCATCTCATGTGGCCATTAGGCGATAATTACTTATGTTAAAAGAAGAGATTTTAATGCATGTTCGGCGTAGCTCAACATGTCCTCTGAGTTTCAACAGACTATAGCTAGACAGAGGCAGAGAGGAAACAAAAGAGCTATTTGATCCCCTTAAGGCTTGAATGACTACTGGTATGTACTTATCAACAGTGTGGAACACAGATGTAATGCATCTTTACCTCAAACAGGCTGTTTATGTGGGATCCATGGCCAGTCCTCACTAAATACACCATAAACATGTCCCTGAAGGTCTCCTGTTTTATGGTTGCATATCATAAAATCATTCAGACTTTCAGATAATGTGTTGATACATCTGGAAACATATCACTGTTCTATATTTTTTTTATAGCTGGGAGTAAGACATTTCATTTTGTGCCCTTCTATTCCATAAGCAGTTCAAAAAGACAGTTCAGTCTCCCCTTCTATCTCTTCCCTTCTCTGGCTTGCTTCATTTTCAGTCCAGTATTAAAGAAAAAAAAGTTTCTGCTTGAAAGTAGGGCCTAGTTTGCACATGTCGGGGCTGTGGGGTGGCCAGGAGATAGGGGGCAGACCAGAGGAATGGTCTAGTTGGCTCAGACAATGGCCGAGTTCAGACTGGCAGTTGGCCCGATATAGGCACGCTTTGCAAGCAGATTAAGAGAGCCCGTTCACACAGCCACAGCTGCCTGGCGTTGCCGTGCTGCACTCACCCCGTCCTGAAGCACTTTCATCCCACTTAAAAAAGGTACCTGGTGAAACCGGTATCAAGCCGTCTGGGTTCGGGTTTATCCCGCTTCCTGGAAGTGTGGACACAAATAAGCTGCACATCAAGAGGCACTAGTAATGTGAATCTGCTGATCCAGCTGCTGCGCCCATGTGCCTACGTGCAGGTTGGCAAAATGGACCAAAGCTGCACACCACCATGGCGGTGCTGTAAGGGGCTGCCCCACAGTGTGAATGCTCCATTCTGTCTCCTCCCTGGTATGGTCCCACATCAGTCCATGCAGTGTGACTGGAAAGCCCCGCAACAACTTGGCCCGGGTCTTTTTGCCCCACTTCCCTTGTGCTTCATTATGCCAGACTGTCCTCAGCCAAAGCTTCACACAGATGTATAGTGCAGCATGTTGCTTCTACTGAGGAGCTAGAACCAGACTTTCTCAGTAATTCATAACCAGATCCTGATGTTTAGAAGGCAACAGCTTGTTCAGATAGCCAGCGTGGCATATTAGTGGCTAAGAACAGCTGACTCTAATTTGGAGAGCTGAGTCTGATTCCCCACTCCTTCACATGAAGCCTGCTGGGTGACTTTGGGCCAATCACAATTTTCTCAGAACTCTCTCAACCCCACTTACCTCACAAGGTGCATGTTGTGAGGAGAGGAAGGGAAAGGTGATTGTAAGCCGCTTTGAGACCCCTTAGGGTAGAGAAAAGTGAGATATAAAAACCTACTCTTCTTCTTTGTCATCCTCTGTAGAGTGGCATTGTACAGCAGTAGTTCCAGTAATGGCCTCTGCATGTAACCTGCCTTGGTGACACAGAGAGAAATATGGCTAGGTATTGCTGTCAAAGTCCCTTGTAGGAATGTGCATTCGGTTTGGACAAACCGAAAGATAAACTGAATAATGCCTATTTGGCAATTTGCCTTCTCTTCAATGATAGGAAACCCCCCTTCAAAGGGGGGGGGGATTATTATACCCAATAGGGACAGTACCCATAGGCTATAATTGAGCCAAATAAATTTGGCTAGTCTGATAATTCCCATATCCCAGTATCATACCAATACTGGGATTCGGGAATATTGGCTAATACCGAATGTTTTCAGGTTTAGTAAATCCAAACCCGAAAAATTACAAAAAAAAATTTGGATGCACATCCCTAGTCCATTGCTTAAGGCTTACATTATCTGCCAAAGCATTATATCTGCCTTGTCTGTGGTTTTCATTCCTCCTTGTCCAGTTTCCTTCCCTGGTGTAGCCTTGGTGGCTTTTGTGCATACAGGTCCAGTGATCCTCAGCATAGCCTTTTTTTAATGCTCACAGGGTACCCATTCTGCTTTTCTCACTAGCAGAAAAGATAATCAGATCCAACCCATACTCTTGTTCTCTAGCCAAGTGGTGAAGTCAAGCTGTAACATTACATCTCATGTCATACACATTTTATACCTATAGAGGAAATGCCCATTCTCCATGCTGGTATGCAGTCATGCAACCTGTACTGATCACATGGAGATTCTTTTATTTACTTCATTTATCCTCCATCCTTCTACCAAAGCATACAATACACAGTGATAGACAGAGGAAGGAGCTGCAGACGGCAACGTACACTGAGTCAAGTAAAGAGAACCTATCACAAATATTTATTTATTATTTGGGGCATTTTTTTGCCACCTCCCCCCCGGTAGGGACATGCTTAGGCATATCCATGATTTCTTATTTAAAAAGACAACCAAATTCTAACAGGTTCCATCTACAACACCTAATCGTTCAGTCTTATCAAACAAACTTGGCAATTATGGGTAAATGCAGATTTTTTTAAAAAAAGAAAACCTAAGAGTTTTTGGAGGAAAACACTACAGAGACAAAAGATGAGAACAATCGCAAAGCTATACTCACTTTGCCTCTTCACAGACATGTTCTCTTTACCTAAGAGGCTAATCACACAAATAAATGACATTGGTAAATTAGAGTCATTGTATTCTGGATCATGTCATGATTCCCTATTATTATGAAGATGAATGAGGAAAGAGTGATTTGGCAAGTGATAATAAACAAATCCATTCCAGAGGAATTTTTGCCTCCTCCCCCCCAGCAAGTATTAGCTGACTCGGCCCATTATGTTGAGTCATTAAAGAAAATAATAGGGATAGGAAATATTAAAACAGTAATTCACTTCTAGTGCATATCACAATGAAGTGAAATGTTATTTCCTTTTGCCCTACCTCATGTATAATGAGATAAGTATTGGAAGAAAAATAACCATAAATAATCTAGATGAATAATGAGAACATCCATAGTAAACTGAATTAACTGTCTATTGTAAAATCTTGATGTGCATTCAATCCATCAATTTTTCTGCTGCATAATTATTTATGCTGAATCACCGCACTGAAGAAATAAGATGAAGGTACTCAACAGTGTAATCCTAAATAGAGGTACACCCTTCTGATTTCATTAAAGTCAGTGGGTTAGAATGCTGTAATTTTGTTTAGGATTGCCCTATAAATGTGCCAGAACCATCACTCTTCTAGCAGACTTCAAACATATTTTGTTGAAACTCTGATGGTTTGGTCACATGGACACACAAAGCTGCCTTATATTGAGTCAGACCATTGGTCTGTATAGCTCAGAGAGCCAGCTTGGCATAGTGGTTAAGAGCAGCAGACTATAATCTGGAGAACCAGGTTTGATTCCCCACTCCTCCACATACAGCCAGCTGGGTGAACTTGGATCAGTCACAGTTCTCTCAGAGCTGTTCTCACAAGAGCAGTTCTCAAAGAGCTCCCTCAGCCCCAGCTACTTCACAGGGTGTCTGTTGTGGGGAGGGGAAGGGAAGGAGATTGTAGTCTGCTTTGAGTCTCCAAGTGAAGGGAGGGGTATAAATAAAACTCTTCTTCTTCATCATCATCTTCATCATCATCATCATCATCATCATCATGGGTCTACTCTGACTGGCCGCAGCTCTCTGGATCTCAGACACAGGTATTTCACATCATCTACAACCTGATTCTTTTAACTGGGCATACCAGGAAGTGAACCTTGGATCTTCTGCTTGCAAAACAGCTGTTTTTCCTCTAAACAGTTCTCCGTGGTAGCCTTTCATATTATTTCTTTGGGTATATAAAAGATGTTTACATGTACAATAATAAGTGTGCATTGATATATTGAAGGTTACTTTGTATCCCTGTTCAAGTCTGTACTATGCCATCATGAAAATCCTTTTCACAGAATTAATTAAAATAGACTTTGAACCCTATTGTGAGAACTAACGTGACTGAAAAACCATTAATGATGGATAATGATGCACATCAATGTATTAAGTTGTAGGGAGTGTCTACTGGGAGCTAAAATATCCAGCATCCCTTCCATATTTAGGTGACATCTTCATTAATGATCTGGAAAAGGGAGTAAACAGCAGGTTAATGCTATTCACATAACAGACTGAATTGGGAGGCACTACAAACATCAGTCAGAGCATGGCAATAAAAGAAAGGGACCCACAATATTGGAAAAATGGTCTTAATGACAAAATGAGATTCCGTTTGGAACAGAGTAATATAACAATGTCAGAGGAGAAAAAATATAATCCAAAACAGATCTATTGAATACAGGAGTGAAATCCAAAAAGCTATAAAGCTTAAATAGCCATAAAGATAGTAATGGACAGCAAATTGGGCAGGAGTGTGTAAGTTAATACAGCACTGAAAAGGTTTGAGTCATTTTGAGGGGAACTTTAAAGAGATGGAAGAAAAAGATGGTAATACTATCAGCCAATGTCAAGTCAGTCGACCCATAGCTGAAATGCAGATTTACATGCAGATTTGGGTAGCACATCATCAAATTAAAAATATTCCATTCTAGTTCAAATTACCCAGATGATTTTGAGAAAAAAAAATTACATAGAAGGTGTGAGAGGGAAGCTTTGGACTGTGTAATCTGTATAAATAAAAATGAATGGGAGGGTTGTAAAAGCTTTTAAGGTGGCATTGAAGAAATGAGAAACAATTTTTGAGGGGTACATTTCATAGAAAAAGCTAACATTTCAGGGGGCTTTCTCTGACTGAGCAGTGGTCCCCAAAGGAGGGGGGGAATGACCATTTGTAAGCTGTATTGTGAAAAAACTCAAACATATGATTAGCACTGAGGCTGTTAAAGTTTCAAAGTACTTGTCACAAAAAGGGAGAAATTGTGCTACAAACTCACTCCATTAAAATAACTTTGGGAGCTGCTTAAGACAAACAAACAAAACATCCCACAATAATTCTATGGGCTACTGATCGGTTACCAAGCTCAGTTCACGTACTGGGTATCCCATACAACAGGGGTGGCCAAACTGTGGTTTGGGAGCCACATATGGCTCTTTCACGCATATTGTGTGGCTCCCAGCAGGGCAGTTGGGAAAGCAAAGGAGAGGCATGCCTCCCTGATCAGTCTTCCCTTCCCCAGCCAGTGTTCCCCTCCCTGGGTTGGCTTGAGGTGGGGAGGGGAGTAGAGAAAGAAAGGAACTTTAAATGCTTTCTCAAAGTGCCCCCCCCAGCCTATCATTGGATAAATAAATAACATTGGATAAATAAATATCATCATCAATATGTTTTTACCCCTTTTGCTTTTATTTTTGGCAGTCTCATTTAAGGTTAATAAAAAGCAAATTTGTATATTTTTGAATAAAAATGTGTGTGTAATATTTGTTCATGTCTTGCAGCTCTCAAACAGCTGACATTTATTCTGTGTGGCTCTTAAGCAAGTTTGGCCACCCCTGCCCTACAAGCTCCTTCATGGTCTAGGCCCTACACTGCAGGGCCCCCTCTCCTATTATGCTCTGCCTTGGCAGCTTTGATCATCTGATGTTTCTTCCATGTAAACTGGTAAGATCAGCAACCATCTGCTCATGTACATTCCCTGTAGTGGCTCCCACATTATGTACATGAGGAGGTCAGTAAGGCTCTCACAGTATGATCTTTGTACAAAATGTGTAAAACAGAAATATAATGGAATTGACCTGTAGCAGGACAGAATGACATTGCCTCTATCTTTGTAATGTCAGTCTGGGAAATTAGCTGGTCACATTGTCACTGAATTTTGTATTCCTACTCCTATTGCATTGCTCATTTGCATTGTTTATTGTATATCTTATACTGTGTAATTGTATTGTTCAATTTTGTACTCATAGTCCTATTGCATTATTTATTTGATGTCCTATACTGTATAATTTATTTTAAATCTCTGTATACTCTGCAATCTGCATTTGTAATTCACCTATGAGAAAGTTAGGCTATAAATAATCATCCTTCTTTGTTTGGGCAAGACAGGGGTGGGTGCATTGCAAATAATTCAATGCATAGCCACATTTCAAGTGGCAGTTGCTATTTTTCTTAGAGACATTTTTTGTTAGGGATTGTTGAACACCTGCAGGTTTTTCTCACCTTCTGCTCACCAGTCATGATCAGGGAGCTAATTCTTTGTTGAGCAGTTCATAAGCAGCTTGAGCCTGTTCAGTGGGATACTATTTGGGGTATGGCTTTATAACATCTTGGTCCTGCTCCTCCCAAGCATAAAAAAGTAATTTCTATAAGGGGAACTGGGCAGCAGCTCATAGATAGTAGAAATTCCCATATATATTCCCATATATATTCCCATATATATTCCCATATGTCAAGAAATTCCAGTTTTCCTTTAAAAACTATCACATAAAAGGCAGCAATGCCAAGAGTTCGTGGTAGATAGCTATAATGTCAGTCCATCCTCTAATTTAAAAGGATGTGTGCATGTATGTGGACATGTATACTCCCATATCCTGGAATCTGTAAGAAATTGCACAATTACAGAAATATCCCTATTGAAATTATGGATATTCCTTCTCTATGGAGGGTGGAATGCTGTGGCCACTGTCACCCATGTGGGCACCCCAAAATATACCAAGTGGGGCATAGGTGCTGTAAATTGCTTCAGTGTGGGAATTGCAGCCACTTTCGGTTTTAAAATCGTACATTTGCAATGCAGATTGTGGCAGTAATGTGGCTTGGTTTTTGTAAGTGTATAAAAAACCCATGAGGGACTTTTCTTTTTGGTGGGAATCCCACACTGAATTTTTTAAAAGTCCTTTTAAAGGTGATGTGTCAGTTTTTTTCTGGATATTAGAGCAGTAACTCCTATACCATGCTCCCCTGTCACAGGACAAACTTTTGATAACAAAATGGCCAGAGAATGAGTTTGAAACTGGCCTAAAAGTCCTGGTAATTATCTGGAGACTAGCCATCTGTGAGGTTATTTATGCTACTATTTAGAGGCACATTCCCACCTTGTTCTAGTCTGCTGTGTGGTATACTTTAATTTACCTCTACCTTGGCCTTTAAGATGGAATAACTTTGTCCGCTCATGAAAACCAAGAAGGAAACTAGTGGGGGGAGGGAAGAAAAAATGACTTTGTTTCTTTTCCCAAAAGAGAGAAATAATAATTTTGGTGCTCATATGTATGTGAGAGACTTAGCTTACAGAAACAGTTTCATTGTAGAATACAGTGTCTTAGAGAGAAAGTGGTAGCCAGCAACTGCCAGCCTGCCGTATGAGAATAAAATAGACAAGAGTGTAAGAACGTAAGAAGAGTCCTGCTAGATCATACCAGTGGTTTATCTAGTCCAGTGTCCTGTCTCACACAGTGGCCAACCAGTTAGTATGAAGAGCCAACAAGAAGTCTGAGACTGATTTTGCACAGGCGCTGCCCCGGCATTCTTCCTCCGTTTGCCCTGGTGCTGTGCTTGAATTTCACACTATTTGCTATCTGCCTGATCTTCCCCGCATTTTCAGTGATCCTGTTTTTTGAGGATCACTGAAGCTGTGTGAAATCAGTCATAGAGGCTAAGACCTGATGTCCCACGATGTTGCCTCCAAGCACTCAACTTGATCATTCCCTTTAGTCACCGTGGCTAGTAGGTACTGATGGACCTGTTCTCAGTTTGTCTAGATTCTCTCAGGTTTTCCAAACCCTAGTTAAAGATTCCTGGATTTTATACCCCACAGACCGCAGTCTGCCTAGGAATGCTAAGTTTTTGAACCTAACCACCAGTCTGTGCCGCTCCTGGCAATCACACTAAAGCAGCCTGAATCTGCCAGAAAAGGCTAAGAGCTAGGGCGTTTTCTCACTAGCTTTCCCCCGCGGTTTACACCGAAGCTTGCTCCAGGGAAGCTCCGGAGCAGTGCAGTGATACTCTGGAGGAAATTGTGAGCAGGGAGCAAATGGTGGGAAACTGACCAGAAGCTCCGGTGCTAGCTTCGGTGTAAACCGCGGGGGAAAGCTAGTGAGAAAATGCCCTATCTGTAGAAGTGGTAGTTAAATGGCTCCCTCTGAGGATTCCATGGGCCCTTATTGATTTCTTCTGGCTTCTCCAGTATAGAAATGGGGTAAAAAGGGACCTGGTAGATGCGGGGGGGAGGACAGATGTTGTCCTGTCCATTATAAGGATAATGAGCATGATTGCCAAAATTTCTCCAAAAAGAGAGGGCTTCTCATTGTCAATCATTCCGGTTGTAAGGAGAAATACTGTAACAAATACCTCCTAAAGTGATTCCTGTTTAGGAGGCATTTATTACAGTATTTCCCCTTACAACTTGGATGATTGACAGTGGGGAGCCCTCTCTTTTTAGAGGAATTTGGTAATCATGTTCATTATCATAAAGTAGTTCCTGATAGCCCAGGCTCATCAGATCTTGGAATCTAAGCAGAGTTGGCCTTGGTTAGTATTTGGATGGAAGACCCCCAAGAAATACCAGGGTCATGACATGGATGCAGGCAACGGCAAAACACCTCTGAACATCTCTTGCCTTGAAAACCCTATGGGGTCCCCATAAATCAGTTATAACTTGAAGGCCAAACCAAACAAACAGCTACCTGAGATACCAATCACCCCAAACTGTTCAAACTGCTCAAAGAAGTGGGAACACAAATGCTAGCCAAAATCCACCTTCCTGCAGAGCAACTGCTCACATGTTGTCTGCCTACATTAACTTACAGTTGGTACTGGAGCAAGTCTAGCAAGTTGGATGTACTTCTAGAATTTTGTGAGTCCAAACAAAAAGCTTGAATCTCATGATATTTTGTATTATACAGGCCCACAAATGGGCTATGCAAGGCCTAACTAGAGTTGCCAGGCAGTACCTGGCACCTGGAGGGAGGACTGTGGGCAGGAATATTGGGGGGGAGTGTTTGACGCTGACTGCAGCATCATATCCCTTCCAGTAAATAAGCTGCAAATAACATAAGTAGCTACAAGTATCAATGGAAACCATAGTTTCCCATGATTTGTAGACCTATTCAGAAGTGGCAAAGGATAGCAGTAGGAATTGCCAGAAACTCAGTGGTAAAACCCTTTGTCACTCACTTTTTTTTTTCTTTTTTTAACCGGAAGTGACATGATGCCACAGCCGGTGCACTTTATAAATAAAAATCTCCCCTCCTCTGCTAAGAGCAGTGGCAGGCAATGGGGGCAGTGGGCAGGGTATCCTCTGACCTGACCAGGGACCTGGCAGCCCTGGGCCTCACCCTGGCTTACTATCAAGCAACCCTTTTCATTCCTTATCTATAGGCTTAGTCCTTGTGAACAGACAGCCTTTCTGAAAGTTGATGTAGCATATGAGTATTTTGAACTCAGGTATCAGATTTTTAGTGCCACGTGAAGGTGATATGTAAATAATAAATTGACCCATTATGGTACAGTGGTTAGTTAAAGTGTTGGACTAAGATCCGAGACATTTGTATTGAAATTTGTATTGAAGCTTACTGGGTGACCTTGGGCCAGTCACTCTCTCCTTAACCTACTTCACACGGTGGTTGTAAGGATGAAATTGGGAACTGAAACAAAATATACTACACTGAGCTCCTTGGAAAAAAGGGTAAGGTAAAAATCCCTTCCCCCTGAGGCTGCCTAGTACTTACACCACTTTAGGCTCCATGCCAAAATGTCTATTTTTACCCTGGCTTTTAATTAAGGGGTTGATTTAAAAAAAACATTGTTTTATCATCTATTTTTAGCCTGAGAAAAGTTTGAGACTCATTCTAATGTTACCACAAGCGGCCTGTCATGATATTGAGGGAAATTAACTATGAGACAGAGGGGGCCAGAAGGGTACAGGGGATCACACACCTATGTATACCAAGGTCCAGTTCAGTAGGAAGACTCCAGATTTAAAGAGCAATTAAAGAATTTATTTGATTACAATCACACTAAAGTGATCAAAAATAAACACACACTCAAGAACTGAAAAATAAAAAGGTGATGATATGGGTTTAGGACATGGGTATCAGACTCATTTGTTATGACAGCCGGATCTGACATAAGTGAGACCTTGTTGGGCCAGGCCATGTGTGTCATAAAATGTAATGCTGGGTAGTGGAGATATAAACATTATAAAAGACACTTTTTTAACTTAAAAACATGCTTAAAACATTAGCACTCTTGCCATATTTTGTTTATTTAACAGTGTCTGATAACTGACACCACTTGCTCTGAATTACTGCATCAAAATGTCTGTGCTGTAGCAATCCTGAGTATGTTGTCCAAGTATGTTTTGTAGGCTGAAACCTACTTTTGATTTATTGACATTCACTACAGAAATCTCATGCCCAGAGTTCTGAGCCTATGACCCAAGGGAAAACATGAAATGGCTGGGCTCTGCAAGCTTCTGTACATAAATTGCTTCATGTGCTACTCAAGAACATGAAAAGGCACCATGACACAGACTGAAGGCTATGTGTTTGTCTACAGAACTATAGTCTTCCTCAGTGGCCAGCCTACTGTCTGGGAAGTCTAAATTCAAAATCCCCAAAGGAAATGTGCTGGGTGAACTTGGTCTGGACACACACTCTCAGCCTAATCCAGCTCACTGGCTTGTTGTTACTCCTCATCTAAATAGTTCACATTGATTTCCTACTGAGAAAGATTGGATCATGAGGGCATGAATACAGTAAAAAGGGGGAGGGAACCCTGTTGCATTCAGGAGAGCCCTGGCATAACGAGCCCAATAAAACACACACTGTAGCAAAACATACAAAAGCTCATACCTTGTATAAAACTTTGTTGGTCTCAAAGGTGCTTTGTATTACTCCAATGCAATTGAGGCAGCCAAGCTCCGCCTCCTTCCTTCTCTCCCTCCCTTTGGGGAGGAGCCTCAGCCAATGGAAGGGAAGAAAGGCTTGCCTTTGTTTCCTATGTGATTGAGGCAGCCTAGCCGGGAAGCAAGCTCTGGCTCATTCCCTCTCTGACCTCTGGGAGGGGGAGGAACCTCAGCCAGTGCAGGGAACAATCTATCTGTCCTGAGTGATTGAGAGAGTATGGCAAAACAAGCTGTGATACAGCAGCAGCAGCAGAACTGGAAGAAGAAGCAGGAGACAGCCAGTTCCACTGAAGCCCTCCGGGGGCCTCATTCGGCCCATGGGCCACATGTTTGACACCCCTGATTTAGGCGCAATTATGGGGTTTATACTACCTGTCCAGATGTGCAGAAGTCTGTGAAGAGGATAGTGCAAATGGCCAGCATTCCACACTGTGGAGAAGGAGGCCCAAATAAGAGACTTTGGGGTGTACTTAAAATAGGCTTCCTCTATAACCAAGGTGTGTTATGCTCTCTATTTTTATAGGAATTCTGTGGATGGTCTCTCAGGCTAGAACTTGATGGGATTAATGTCTTTTGATAGTCCTACTGGAGCTGGCTGAATGAGTTTGATGATCACTGATGGTCCAACTGGGGTAGGTTGAATGGGTTCCCAGGCTTAGACAAAAGGGGGAAATGGGTCCCTGATTGGTGTCAGAAAGGATCATTAATGATTTAATCATTTTTTTGTTTCAGTATTCTGTGGGAGGGGACAGGAGGGCCAGGTGTTGAGACAAAGGATTTCTACATAGGCATAGGTGTCACACAAAAGGGGACTACATGAGGGTATGGAGGCAGAGGAAGGTTTGCCAGAGGGCTACTGAATGGCTTTGAAAATGCAGATACTTCACCCAGTGGAACTCCTTAATTCTGTATGCATACCTCTGCTGGGTGGAGGGGGAGATTGGAGATTGCCTCAAGGGCTGCCTTGTGCAACCTGAGATTGAAACCCTTTTGCAGGGCTTTGGCTAGCTCTGTGGCATAGGTCAAGAGTGTCCTCTTTAGTCTGATTTTGTGGGTCTCTGGTTCAGGTCAAAAGTGGGGTGCCCCTCTGTTGGAGCTACCTCGTGAATAAGGCAGCACCCTTGGGCTACATTAAATTGTTGAAGGTTTTAAGTTGTTTTAGGTTCTTGCTCTGGCTGGACTTTTAATGCTAGCTGTTAATCTTTATGATGTTTTATAATTTTTTTCATGTTGTTGTTCTTTTATTTTAATAAATTATTATTTTAAGCCATATTGGGCAAGTTTCCTGGATAGGCAGCATAGAAATTTGCCAAATAAATAAATAATTCAGACCATATACTAGGAAGCTGTACGTGTACTTGCATAGTAGGAAAGAGCTAAGATCTTACAGGGTGAGGTTTAAAGAGTTAGGTTTGGTGGCGGAGACCTAGGCCACTTCCACATATGTACTTTACCTTGGATATACAATCATGTTACAGTGTTTCTAATTTTTTGTTCCACAACTTGCTTTCTCCATATCGGGTCAATGCCAGAGTTTCATTTTTTGTTGCTGTTGTTGTTTTCCACCCAGCCAGAGCCCTTATAGGGCAATTTTATTTTCAATCCAATTGCAAGTCAGCTTGATTTCATGTGCAAAATGCTTGAATCATTATTTTTGCAGGAGTCATCTATACCCCCTTTGAACATCCTGCTCTGTATCCACACCCCCTTCTCACTTTTCCATCCCCCTTTTCCTTCACTCCCCTCTCTGGTGCACTATATATTGGTTATAATGAAGATTAGTGATAGTGTGTTAATGATAGCTAAACAATATTATTTTTAGAACAAATTTTGAGACCAGTGGCACTTTTAAGACCAACAAATGTTTATTCAAGGTATGAGCTTTTGTGTGCATGCACAATTTGTCAAATACATTGGAAAGGCACAACTGCTCTATGGAACATATTTAGGATTGCCTTTCTCATGCTTTACACCGCAAGAAAGAGTTCAGTCCAAATTCTTGAGCTGTTTTGCAAGTTCCTAACTGTGTATCCAATGCTTGGATACGACTGGAGTCTGGTAATCTTAAAATTGAAGCTGGAGTATGTATTCTATCCATCTATATGTTGCTGAAAGGTTATTTCAACCCCCAAGGCTGGCTTCCCCTGATATTCCAGGATGATTTTCCATCCAGTTGGATCAAGACAGTTCACTATCATCTTCATAGAACTGGGTTCTCACCTCAGCTACTTTTATCCTATGGATTTGAACAAGCCAAATGGCTAATTAAACAAAGAATTGAGGATATTGAGCGACAATCTGACATCTCTAAGGCTTCCAAACTTGGTGTGTTATTAAATATCAAAAGCACCATTGAACCAGCAACATATTTGACTTCAGTGGAGGAAAAGAATTCTAGAAAGGCATTTGCCCTAGATAGATGTTCTGCCCTTCCATCTGTGGTCATTCAAGGCAGGTGCCACAAAAACCCCTACTCTGAAAGGCTATGCCCATGCCTTTTAAGTGAGGTTGAATCGGTAGAGCATATGTTCTTGAGCTGTTCATTTTACAGGGAGGTTTGTCTTAAAATTATTACTCCATTAGTCAACAGGACACCTGGGCACATCAGTACAAACAAAGCAAGGCTTCACTGGCTCCTATCATATAAGAATGCAGAGATTACACATTCAGTTGCTGAGTTCTGTGCACTAATTCTTAGATTGCAGGAATCACATTTTAAAAGTTCTTAAATTCAGATTTCTATTTTTGTATATTATGACTGATCTTTTCCCCCTCTCCTTCACATATTATGCTTACTCTGTATGTTGGTCTTAAAACCGTAATAATAAACTAAACTAAAACATTGGAAAAGAAGCTAGATTTCAAACTTTTTACGTGACCATGTATGATAGTGCATTAATGTGTTACTTTAAAGACAACCATTCACCCCTTGACAATTTTTATTATTCTTATTCTGTTTAGATTATTTTGATTATTTTCCTGTAAACTTGGAGCCCGTCCCCCAAGTCATCCCTTTGCTTGCATCATACCAATGGCATCAATGTTTGCTAATGTTCCCTACTGTAATAGTTTCTACTTTACTGCCAGTTTGCTAATTTCTTCAGCAGCGCACACAAATTCATGCCCCCCATTGCCTTTTCCCACCTTTGGTTTTAGTAATCCCATTCAGACCCGGCTCCCTTTACTGTCCCCTTCAACCTGGGTTATATATAATTTTTAGTAATTGGCAGTGGGGATTTTTTCCCCACGTTATTGTGTTGTACATATCACTCTTATTTGTGTTTATTGCAATGGAATTTCATTGACATGTTACTCAAAATGGTTCAGGATAATGCATGGTCTGTAGCCATGTTGTAGCAGTCTTTTTTAACAAGTAATATGTTGGGTGATGGATCTCAATTTAGTGCTAGAGCACAGTATCACTAGAGTTCCTGCGCAAATCAAAAGGGGGAGGCAATCTGACAGCAGCGATGACACTGCAGACATTTGCTCCCTTGAGTTTTAAAACTGGATTGTGACCCAATGCAAACAGGAAAACAGCTAATTTAAAGTGAGCAATAGTATGAAAAAAAAAGGATGTGGTACAGAGTGCTTGATTCCAAGTGAATTCCAAAAGTTGGAGATCAGCCACACAGAAGACTGGGAGTAAGGTGAGTATGCAGAACAGGCCTTAGAAGTGAGGGTACTTATTTGCTGATAAATCCATCAAACTGATGGCACTTGTGGCTGAGTATTTGGTTATTGTGTTGAATCATGTTTGTAAGGTTAAGGCAGAGAATACTTGATTAATTTTGTTCTTATGTGTTGTTATTCTTCGACACTGTTTGGATTACTACTCTCATCTTGTTTTCATTTATGTAAGACCAGGGCTCATTTTGTAGCAGGAGCTCCTCTGCATATTAGGCCACACACCCCTGATGTAGCCAATCCTCCAAGGGCTTACAGTAGCCCCTGTAAGAAGAGCTCTGTAAGCTCCTGGAGGACTGGCTACATTAGGGGTGTGTGGCCTAATATGCAAAGGAGCCCCTGCTACGAAATGAGCCCTGTGTAAGATTATTTTTGCATTTTATTATGCCATTGAAGGTTTTTGAAACTGAAATTGAACTGAGAAGAGGGTCATTTTAATAGGCATGTGATTAGAGATCTGGATAGATATCATCTTTGGTTAAGGTTCCCTGTCTGGATAACTCTGGTGTTAAGATAAGGTTGTCAACCTCCAGGTGGTAGCTGAAGATCTCCCACCATTACCATTCAGAACATAAGAACATAAGAGAAGCCAATGTTGAATCAGGCCAGTGGCCCATCCAGTCGAACACTCTGTCACACAGTGGCCAAAAACATCAGGTGCCCTGAGAAGGTCCAGCAGTGGGGGCAGGAAGCCCTCCCACTGTTCCCCCCCCCAAAAAAACACCAAGAATGCAGAGCATCACGTGCCCCAGACTGAGAGTTCCTATCTATACCAAGTGGCTAATAGCCACTGATGGACCTCTGCTCCAGATGTTTACCTAATTCCCTCTTGAAGCTGTCCATGCTTGTAGCCACCACCACCTCCTGTGGCAGTGATCTCTAGGTCACAGAGATCAGTTCACCTGGAAAAAATGACCTCTTTGGAAGGTGGGCTCTATGGCATTATATCCCACCGAAGTTCCTCCCCCTCCCCAAACCCTGCCCTCCTCATGTTCCACCTCCAAAATATCCAGGTGTTTCCCAACCCAAACCTAGAAACCCTATGTTAGAATATGGCAGCTTGATTTGTTGATTTTAAAGTGTAACTTAGTTGCAACAGAATGCTGTATTTATATGTGATAAGCCTGCCCGAGAGAAGGATTTTCCTTAGGCATATACTTTTTAAAACACAACATCCCACAACTCCTAATTCATATTTATCTCAATTTATGTAATTTTTTCCTGAATAAACTCAGTTATTGGTCCACTTTGAAGAGCAGACTTTCTTGTTCTTGTCAGTTTACCTCATTATCCCTCAGTTATCAGTCCATGTTTGGATGGATTTAAGTCCCAGATTATCTCCCCAGGAACTTTTAAAAATCTCTTTGGGAACCCTGGTACAGGAAATTGCAAAAGGAAAAATCCTGCAGGGTACAGGAAATATATCACACTCCTTTGGAGAGTTATATGGGAATAAGGGACGAATCATACAGAGGATTTATTTTAATTGAATATGCTTCATTTTTGCCCTGTTCATTAGCATTACATATCTCCAACAATACTGGTTTTTCAGACTCCTACACGTCTGGGTTAACTCCTGAAAAGAAGATCTCACCTAGGTCTTTGATGGCTGTGAGGTGGGGAGAAGTTTGGCAGGTATCCTTTCATTTTCACTCTACTGAAGAGATGAAGGAACCTACTCCAGCCAAACTTCCCCTTCTCATGTGACATTTCAAGGAAAACTCTACACTATTAGGCTGAGAGCTGGCAGACCTCTCAGGAACTAGCAATTTCTGGCATTGGTAGTGTTATCATTGGCTGTGGATACTGTAATCCTCTAGTGAATAGCTGGTCTGCCTTGCGGATTCTGTGAATTCTCATTTGTTGAAGGCACTAATCTCCACCATAGTAACCTTCAGCTCTATTTATTTGTTTGGCTATGCATTGTATTGAGGATCATACCAAGTTAAAAAAAAAAAGTGCTTAATCTCTAATTTATGTCTCACATGATTTAAGCTTAATTTAAAAGAAGAAAACAAAGAGTTTGCGTACAAGCAATAGGCAGAATGTAGAATACTCAATATACTGAAACAAATAATTCATGTCGTTCTTCAGGCTAACTTTTAGCAAATGTGGTGACATTTATGCAGTGTTAAATGATTGACACCTCTTAATTCTAATGTAGAAGCTAGTCTAGCATTTCTTTTAGAGTGCTAACATATCTATGTGACATTTCTTTGCAGTAAAACTGTTAGTTTTGTAGCACTTCCCATACATGAGAAATTTCTCTCTCTAACACAACATTATTGCAAAATTTAACCTTGTGTGGAAGGTTGTTATGACACCCCAATTTAGTGAAATATGGCTGAGGAACAGAACAGTGACACTATGATAAAAGACTATCTATTTTTTATCTTTTCTTAAATTTTCCTTTTAAAAAAAAAGTCCCCTGATTTGTTGGGAAACTGAATATTTCACTTGCATCTTGGAAAAGAAAGGTGATATCTAAATGGGAAAGTGCAATGTGATCTTTTAGTTCCTGAAGACATAAATTAGATATTAGACCAATCACATTTTAACTTTTATCAAGCAAATTTTATAATGTACAACAATGCCTGCAGCAGGTTTAGTGAATGTTCATGGCCCATAAACAAGATAGGCAGATTGCTTTTTCAGATGCAACCAATCACAAGCTGATTTATTTTAATCTATTTATTTAGATATTTATTGCCCACTTTTCTCCCAAATGGGTGCCTAAAGCCCTCATTTAAAGTTAAAAACAATTTAAAACGACAAACAAAACACATAGACAGTTCAAAGACACAAGGAAGAAGGAAGGTCAGTGAGGGAACACCAAAAGAAACAGACAAGTCTTCACTCACTGGTGGAAAACAATGATAGAGGGCAACAGATGAATCTCCCTGGAGAGGGAATTCTATAGCATTGCTCTCTTCTCTTCAGTTTTATTCTTGTGACATTAGGCTGGGAGAGAGCAACTGGCCATGTCCATCCAATGGGCCTCAGTTGTAGAATGAAAATTCAAATTTGGGTCTCCCACTACACAAACCTGTCTCTGTGGCTGCAGAGAGTGAGACAAGGCTGGCACCAACATAGACTGATGTGGGGCAGCTGTCAAGGCCCATAGCTTCTGGTGGGGCTCACTGCTGCTGACCCCCATGCACACAATTTTCTTGCTATCTGTCTGCATGCCCTTCTTCATCTGTTTGTTTTAATTGCTCCAGTATTCATGTTTTCAGCTGCCCAACATTATTAAGGAATGGCATATGGGTTGCACTCCTGGTGGCCATTGCAGCAGCAGTCTCAGCTGCATGCACCAGCTACTGCAGGGGTGGTGGAAAGGGAGGCATGACAGGGTGCCTAGTGGGGGGCAGATGGGGGGCACTGGGCACTTTCTTCCCTGGGCCCCACAAAACCTAGCCCTGGCCCTAGTGTGAGATATACATGTCAGAGATGGTACAGACCTAATTAATTTCTGTTTATAGGGTTTAAGAACCTTTCAGAATCCATACCATCTGATTTAGAAGCCCTAATCTCTATTCTAAGGAATGAGAAAGCTGCTGAGTCTAGCTATTCAATGGAAAAAAGACATATTATGAGGAGCAATATTATTAGTGAACCTTGGCATTACATGGGCCCTCATATTTAGAGATTCTGGGATTGAGATCTGGCTCAGCTTAAATCACTATTACCCACTGAGACAAAGATCTTTGTTTTACTTAACCTAGGTATCAGAAAGAATGCAAGTATTGTATACATTCTATATGCCATTGGAATCAGAATGGGCCTGAAATGCTTCTGTGGTTGATAATACATTGTTTCAAGGGCCATAGTAACACTCCAGTGAGGAACTGACATGGGAAGGATTCAGTCAACCCATCCGGTTGATTGTACCCCATCTACAAATCCTACTTGAGCAATGGAGCACTAATGAAAGTGGCCCATATGAGCATATGAAGCTGCTATACTAATTCAGACCATTGGGCCCATCTAACTTGATGTGGTCTCCTCTGACAGGCAGCATTTAACTGGAATCTCAGGAAAAGAAAGGCTGTTTTCCAGCATTGCTATCTGAAATCCTTTAACTATACATGCCAGGGATTGAGCCTGGGATCTCCATCACTCGCTCTGCTAATGAACCATGGTCCTTTTTATCATAAAGTAAGAATAAGACCAGAGTTAACTGTCACTTGCACCTGCAGAAATGCAGGTCTTAATTGCTTGTTTCTTCTGGAATGTGTCAAGTGGAAATTCCTAGATCGCACCTATGATCTCATTTCAGACTTCAAACGATGGCTAGGGAATTAAAAGCTTGCTTCGCTCATTGCGTCTGCATTCCTAACTTTCTATGTTATGTATGAATTGGTCCTTTAAGTGAAGGCCAGGGGAGATTGGCAATTGCTGCAGATCTTTTAATTATAGTTGATCATTTCCTATTTTGTATGCAATGAGAGCTGAAAAGAAAACAGAAGAAAATCCTCCAAACTAAACTCCAGCATATTAAAACACTTCAATAAATATTTGCAGTCCGCAAACATGATGTTGCATGATGTTTTGCATGGTATTTATATGGCCCTATGGCACAAACAAATATTCTTTAGCATTTCAACAGACTTTTAATGTCAGTCCCCAAACCAGAGCTAGTTAAGTGTCTTCTTCATGCCGCAGTGCGAGCTCTGCTGCTCTGTTTGCACAGCAGCAAAATCTAAATATTGAACAATGTGAATATCTTATTGACCAATTCCATATTAACCAACTTAACCTGAGAGAAACTTCAAGCACCTAATGGTTTAAAAAGCTTTATTTTCTTTCCTACTTAATCGTGACATAGTCCTTACTTCTGCCATATTAAATATACATAGACAAGTAGGCAGAGTGCATAAGTCATGGTGGCACAGTTTACATTTCCCTTACACAATAAATTCTGTTCCCCTGAGCTGCCATGGCTATGAGCTATTATCTCCAATGGAAATAATGGCTTGTGGGATAGTGACCTGCTTCAGTGGTATCCATCAGGATCCACAGACCTCCATAATGAATCCCACAATACAAGTGCATGCTCATGTGGTGCTCCAAAGGAAATGAAGAACTATTTCTAATTCCAGGAGTACATCTTACTGTATTTTGCATAATGATACTGAATGTATTACATCAGATAAATGAATGAGAATAGCTTTTAGTGTGGCATTCCATCATGGGCAAATAATAAATCAACAACCTATGATCCCTAGGTCCATTTGGAGCATGTTTAGAGCCCTCGTTAACCTACAGGGACCAATTTGAATAGAAACAATTTTAATGAAGGCATAGAAGAGATTTTAATAATTTATTGTGTGATGGGAGAAATGAAAATGCACTAGAAATGATCAAGTTTATCCAGTCGCTAACAGTATCCTGAGGCTTCATTGTGATTCTCTTCCTGCTGGCATTAACAGCTTCCTTAGCAAGGTAGGCTCTGGTGATCATTACACAAAAAGGAACAGATAGGACTGTCAGACTAATAGCCTGATCTTGCATATATCTGATTGAGGGTTTTTTCCCTACTGTGGCAGACCTCGTTGAGGCTGGATTCCAAGTAAACATGCATAGGATTTGGTTTTGAATAGATATCTCTCTGATCTAACTATTCTGCAGGTACTTTGTGTGGAGAACCTCCTAATTCAGGAAACAAGAATCTGAATGGCATGTTGGAGAAATATTTATGTAGTAGCTTCAAGATCAGATCTAGAAGCCACAGAATACGACCAAATTCCACTGTCCATGTCCACATCCTATCAAGAATGTGGCAAGGACCCCTTGTATTAACTCCTCCAACCTACATTACCCAGAATGCATGGGAGCCTCCCAGAATACAAACCTATAGAAACTAGTTTCACAAGCAGCTGTGGAGCCAACTGGGCAAAGCTGTAATATTTAGAATGGAGCAGTCTGACTGGCTAGAGTACTATCAGGTTGCAAAAAACCCCAGCACAATTTGATATAATTAAATTATTTAGACAGACATGGAGATATAATTTGCTGTATTATGCTGTCATGGCAGAAAACAGAAAAAGTTCCTGGTGGATTTAAAGTGCACGTCCAGATCTCAACATCTGGGAATTGTGCTGCTTTCATTAGTAGCCCACCAATCCCCATCGGGGATCTGTATTTAAAAGATAGTAGTTAAAGTCTGGTCTAAAGCTGGCTGACGGGCCAATGCCAGACTTTCCACCATCAGGTCGTACCTCCAGCATGCAATCAGACCATCCCGAACAGTGGCCATTTTAAAAAACTCTCAGTGATGTGTGTATAATTGCTTAAACATGCAACGTCCGCAGACGGTGAGGCACATATGCACATAAGCAGATATGCACATGCACAAACAGGATTTTTTTTTTAAAAAAGCCAACCACACGGCTCCTTATGATGGATGCCATCTAGACAATCCATCATGGAGTCACATGGCATAAAGCGATTCACGGGGGAGCTGTCTGGTCGTGCAACACTGGATTTAAAAGATCTAGATAAAATTACAGCCGGGCCAATGGCAGGATTAGCTGCCCGTCTGAACTCACCCACTGTGTATATAATGGCAGAGGATAGACTGGCAGAATGAAGCACAAGGGAAGCAGGGCAAAAAGACGTGGGCCAAGTTGCCACGGGGCTTTCCGGTCACACTCCACTGACTAATGCAGCACCATACTGGGGAGGAGGCAGAATGAAACAGTCGCACTACGGGGTGGCCCCTGCCAGCAGCACGGTTGTGCGTGGGTTTGGCCTGCTTCACCAACCTGTGCATGAGTGCATAGGTGCAACAGCAATTGGGCAGGATCTTGAGGCACTCGCTCCACCCTGCCCTTTTCCAGGACACTCCTTGCACAGCTGCCATTTTGCCTGACTGTCTCCCAGGAGGCTGTGGGCTAGGAGCTTTAACTCTGTGAGCCAGAAGTGACCCCATGGGCAGCTGTGTGCTTAAGCGCACAGTCTGCATAGGTGGTTATGCACATCCCTGCTGGATCAGCAGGTTCACATTACTGATGCCGCTTGATTGCGGCTTATTTGCGTCCACACTTCCAGGAAGCTGGATCGATGCACACCCAAATGGCTTGCCACGGCTTTCACCTGCTTCTTTTTAAAAGCGGGGTCAAAACACTTCAGGACAGGGAGAATATAGCATGGGAACCACAGACAGCTGTGGCTGTGTGAACCAGCCCACTTAATCCACTTGAGAAATGTGCCTATATCGGGCCAAACTGCCAGTCTGAACTCAGCCAGTATGTATCATATGTGTATAATGCATTGCAGCATGATCTTTCATAAATATGTGCATGCAATGCATAGTGAGGCAAGAGTTCAATGAGCTTAGAAGGGTGTAACTATGCTTAGGATTGTTACTTCCCAAAGTATTTGTTCAAATCATATCCTATCCATCCATGTTGTTTAAGTATAGCAACCTTGAGGTAAAATACTGAGTTATTTGAGGACAGACATGTTCTCGATTGTTTTCCATGTGCTACAACTTTTAACATCTGATTATGTTAACTCACATGGAAGGCTGAGCAACTGAATAAACCACTACTGTGTCATCTAGAAAAAATAATAATAAAGATTCACATAAGTGAAAAATGTGGTCTGTATGAAATGGGAAAAGTGCTTCAGGAGGGAGAAAACAATGGAGTTAGGGATATTGTCTGAAATCTCCATTGCTACATCACTTCTGAGAGAACCACAGTAGCAATGGAGAATCATCATAGTACAGTCACTGTGTGAAAGGCACCTTTGTTTGGACTTGGTCCTTTTTAGGTTTTTTTTTATCCAGGGAGGCACTGAATACAAAGAGACTGGGACACAAACGTAATGACTGTCTTCTGATTATGGTCTTCCTATGCTGCACTGACACAGCAACCAGAGTTGCAACAATGGAGTGCAAGGTGCAAGAAAGTCTGGAATACCAAGGGATTGTAGCTGGAAGAACTCTCCTTCTTTTATGCTGGCTAAATTGAAGGATAAGTCATTTGGTACAAAGAGTACATTGTGTGAAATAATGATTTGCCAGTTATCTCAAATCTGAGCTAAGAGTAAAATAGTTTTGAGCGTCAAAGGAACTCTCATTTCTTTTTATAAGAAAGCTAAGGCTCTGATCTTTCTGTGTATCTTCTGGAATAAAGGGTAGCTATTGCAGTGTATTATGTCTGAACTTGACCCTCATTTTTAGTGTTGTGTTGTCCTCTGGTTTGTCTACCACGGGGATCATTATTTCGTAGCCAGAGGAAAATGTAGATTTGATTTTGCAAAGATGCTTTGGACATTAATCTACCTGAATTTACACTGCAAACCAACTATCTTTACTTGAAATTACTTGTCAGTGGGAGCTATAAATGTTGAACAGATTGAAAAATCAGGCCAATGTATATAATAGCTATTGGAAGACCTCCATCAATGTTTATATGCCATTCAATATGCCTCTGGGCTGTCACACACTCTGAGATGAACTGCTGAATACAAGAAAGGGCCTATTGGCTTTAAAAATTCATTTGAATTCTGTAGTCAAATATTTGATTTGAAAACACTTTATCCCAATCTTGGTCCCAAGAAGAAGAGGTTCTTTTAATATTTCAGGCTACAGAAAATGGAATTCACGGCATCAATACCAGGGATTGGTTTGCCTCGCTCCCCCCCCCCTTTGGAGACAAGGCCGGCTCAAGGCTTAACTGGGTAGCCACATTTGAAGCAGCCAATAAGGTGGCACAGTTTTGCCATTTGTATTTTGGCCACAACTCTTCCATGAAGCCTTTTCTGTTGGCTGTTGGGGAGAACAGTTGATGCTTTCATTGCAGTCCAGGAGTTAGAGCAATTGTGAGATTGGAAGTGACCTTTTTATATTGTTTGTGAAGTTGAATTTGGTTTAATTGAGTGTGCCAGTAATTTGTTGAGGATGTGTTAGGGTGTACCCTGGAGGTGGGCTTTTCCCCTGTTTGTATTTGGGGCTATTAATAGAAAACTTTAAAAGGAGGTTTTGTCTGTGCATGTTCTTGAATGTGTGTGTGTGTGGGGTGGGGGTTGTTTGAAAGGAGGTACTCCCCACCCTTGTTTGTCTTGGCTCATTTTGTCCTGCCCAGTGGCCTCTTCATGTCCCCCCTTGACTTTTATCTGGCATTTTGAGTGGCACATGCTAGATGAGGCTTTGGAACAGGACTCCAGGTCTCTATTTCATGCCTTGCCATCTGTAGCCATTTTAAGTAGACCGTCTGAGGGAGAAGGGGGCCATTTTGAGTGCAGCTTGGTTGAGTACAGCTTTGCACTTCCAGGTGCACTCAGATGTTGCAGGAGCACATAGTTTTGGAATTTATTTCCAAGGCCACTGGCATGCCCAATGTTTGCCCGTAAGCTGGGAGTGTAAGGGTATACTTGGGGAGCATATGCTGGTATGAGCATATCAAGATAAGCCTGATCATGGTGTAGGTGATGGGCCATTCCATTGACTTCTGGGCAAGCAAGAGAGCAGCTCCCTGTGAGTTGGGATTGCAGTTGGGCCTCTATATTATGGCTAGCATCCAGTAGTGGGGCCTTCAGGGTATGTTATGGAGTCAGCTTCTGTCCTCCCTTCTCCAAGTCTTGAGAGAGGACAAACATTCTGATATTCTCATCCTGCATCTGGGTGGAAATGATTTGGTGCAGACAAAAGGAATGGCACTAATGTGGAAGATACTGAGGAACTTAAAAAAGGTAAAAAAATTTGTTATGCAGGGCCATTATCATTTGATCTGGTTTTCTACAGAGGAGAATTTGGAGGTGAGTCCACTCGGATTGAGCTCACAAGGGCCAAAATTAATACTGCATGGGGTAATTTTGGATGGTGGAAGTGTGAGCATATCACATGTTTCCATTAGATATAATATGCCACACCTGTCTAGGGAGGATGGCATGCATCTATCTCCAGAAGGTGACATCTATTTGACAGATCTGTGTCCAGGGCCTGCAGAATGTTATAGTTAGCAGGTGGGACAAGGGGGTGTTAACCCCCTTGTGTGGTAGGATAGGGCAGGCTGCTCAGGATATGTAGTGTCACACCTTGTCTACCCCATCAGGGAACCTCCACCTTCCACTGTCATGCTCATGGTCCGCTAGCACTGGGACAATTGTCAAGGTCTCAGAATGGGAGGTGAGGAGGTTTGCTCACACAGGTCCACCTCCTTCTTTTCCCAGCTGGAACACCCATCACCACAGCCTTGGTGTCCAGCCTTTCTCCTACCTGGCCTTTGCACAGGGGCCTCCTTTTATTTCCCCTTCCAGTCTCCAGCCTCTGACCCTCAGCTCCTCTAAGGAGGCTAACTCTGACCCCTCAGAGCCAAGCCAGGCCCATTGGTTTGGGGCTGTCCTGACCTCCCTGGAAGACCTCCCCGCCTAATGTCCCAACATGTCAGGTGGGCCCATCCTGACCACTGCCTTGACCTAGTTGGGGTCATGGGAGCCAGCTGTGCCTCTGTGATCTAGCTGTCCCAGTGCAGCGAGACCATCGGGGCTAGGTGCTCCCAGCTCCTTGCTGCTGCCTTTTGCTTTAGCTTCTCCTGTATCTGCTGTGGCCCAGCTGCCGTTGCCCCCACCCAAGCTGTTGGCATGGACCAGACCACCTTTCCTGGCTTCAGTTGTCTCTGGCTGGGTAAGTGGCTGTGGCAGGGCTTTGAGACTGTGTTGGGGGTTAGGGCTTCAGCTGCCAGGAGCCCAGGGGGCATCATTGCTGCAGCAGGGGTGGTCTCTTCCCTAGCTATGGTCCTCAACCCAGATAGGTAGGAATGATTGACAAGTTCCTGAGGCATCAGCAGTGATGAAGGATGTGTCCAGAACAGCATGTGACTAGCCACGAGGCAGCATGTGGCTGAGAAGGAGTGCCCTTGGTGCTGAGCAACATCTTCTAAACCTGGTAGTGGCCATCTGGCACATCCGGGTAAGGGACTAGGGCTGGGTACCTCTTGGCACATTGTGTGCAGGTGGTGAGAAACAAAGCCAGCAGAAGACACAGGCCAAGTGTAGAGTTAGAGTAGGCCTGCCCATCAAAGGCAGCAATCGCCAGGCTGCCAAGCATAGCCCATCCATAAGTACGTTAGCATATTTAATTATTTGGCATATATCTGCATAATTAATTATTTAAATAAATTAGTTAAACCCAATACTGCTGTCTCATGTCTTCATTGGGGGCACATGGGGTAATCAGTAATAAGCATTATACATTTTCAAATATGAAACATTCAATTTTAGAAAACTGGTACAACCACTAAAATGGCTCTTTGAGAAGACATTAAGTGTTACTAATCGGTAAAATTCATTTAATTGTGCAAGTATGTATGAGATAGGCTTGTTATCAGAGCATAACATGTGTCATGGGAAAGTAATCAAACCACTCTGATTAAATTCTGGTAGTCAGAAGAAGAATTTCCATATGAGGTGAGTTTTATTCATTCACACATGGCTGAAACCTATATTTCAGCTTTCCAAACAATTATCTAGCTGATAATGCAAAATATGCAAGCAGGAAAAAGTGCAAAGAGTGAAGCTATTTGATTGCTCTTCCTGCTGCAAATTCTTTGAAAGTTAAGAAACACTTTTGTTAAGGATACCAATGACAATAATAACAATAAGTTTCAGTAGGAATGGTATAGTCTACAAGTTAAAAAAATATTTAAACATGTGTATTAAATACAGAGTTGTCAAGGGTAGCTTGTTTTAGACTTAGGGATGAGCACAAACTGGGAAAATGCAGTTTGTGTCAGCTTGTGGTTCATGGCTGAACCAAGAACCAAACCACAAACTGAACTGGGAGGTTTGTGGCCCCACAAACCCCATTGAAAGGGACCACAGTCCATTTCAATGGAGTTTGCAGAAAGCCCAGAAAACAACTGAGCGACAGGGAGAAGCATGCTCCATGCCACTTAGCTGTTTTGGGTTGTCTTATGCAACCCCTTTAAACTTTAGACAGCAGAAGACTGCCTGAAAAACAGCTGAGCACTGGGAGGAGGGTGCGCTTCCTTCCTCTCAGCTGTTTCAGGCTGTCTTGTGCAGTCCCTTTAAACCTTAAAGAGATGGTAGAAGCCAGCCAAAAAAACAGCTGAGCGGTGGGGAGGCACTTCCCACCGCTCAGCTGTTTTTGCATCTTTCACAGTGAACAGAAAGCAAGGGTTTTAAGGGGACTCAGAGTCCCTTTCAACCCCTGCTTTCTGCTCTGTCCATGAACTTTCACAAACAGCTATGGACTACTTTAAATATTTGTGGAAGTTCATGACAGTAGTCCAGTCACAAATTTCTGTTTGCAAACCATGAACAGGGCAAAATTTGCTTCTTGGTTTTGTTTGTGCCCATCCCTAGTCAGACTTTCCATCAAATAAAAATGTCTTTCTACTGTTATCCTAATATAAGAAAATCTTAGCTTCTTGTTCTTTGGTGTATTCCAGATACTTGTGCCATACCTGAGAAAATGTAAAGGTTCCTGATGCAGTCAGGACCAGCTTGTCTTAGTGGTTCAGAAAAGACATTATGCCTCCCTTGGGAAGGGTCAATGCTTAGAGAGAGCCAATACTGGCAGAACAACACTATTCATTAGCTACTTCTCTCCCCCCCCCTTTTGGTGCCATTTAAACACTTGAAAGTTCAAAAATGAAAATGCCACCCTTCCCATTTTTGGATACATAGATGAACATAAAAAGAGCCTAGGTTAGATAAGAGAGCTCCATAGATTCTGAGACTTATCTCCCAAAAAATTGTGAAGGAAAATTTGGAAGGTGGTGCTGCACCTATGTGATAAAGGGCTCTGTGGTGTAACATGACAATTTATAGATGCTATAAGAAGGTGGAAGGAAGATTTTAGTTGAAATATTAAATACTTGTATTAAGTGGGAAGTCAGAAACATTCCTTTCTCTCAAATCATATATATTATACTGCATAGTATAATAAACATCCGATATAAAATTACTGACACTTTATCAATCAACACAAAGAGCAGTAAACAGTGTGTTATCTTCATATGTGCTACACTGATGCCACCAATGGAACAATTTTTCTCATCTTCATTCTGAAAAACTCCATAGTCTCACAATATATCTGCATATGCTGTTTAATCTGCCCACGCCTGAAACGAACTCTTCCAATATGGCAGACTAGTTTAGCTGCTATCCAGCTGTAGTTAGATAGCTGCCAATTAACACTAACACTGAGTTGTCACCTTTTTCATGTGGAATGTGTGACAGTTCACTGATCCAGCCTGTGTGGGCCAGCTGAAGGGACAGAAGGAGCATTTTCATTTCCCTTGGTGTGCTCAGACTTGCTGTGCAGTACAGAATGAGCTGTGTAAATCAGCCTGAGTAAAAGAGGTTGAAGTTGTTTCCAGAGATTTCTCCAAAAAGTTATTAATGTCCAGGGTACAATCTCACTGTCCATCTGACAATATTAATTTAAGAAATTCCCAAGAGGATTATAAAGTAGAAAAGCCTGTTTGATTGGGGGAACAGTGGTCTTGTTGGGGCTGCATGCCAGCAAATCCAAGATGCTACATCCACACGATATTGGATCAGGACTGCTGAGTTTCAAATGTCACCGTTTTTCTGTGAGATAACCCCAATCACTTTTTTTGTTTCATAAAGCTCAAACATTGCTCCAGAAATTTTCATACTAAGACCCAAATGTCTGAACATTTATCCTGATGATGGAAATTCAGTAGTACATTCTGAACAATTCTGCTGGTGTTGTCTGAGCACTGAAAAGAGCAGTGACTGCAGTGCACACACAGAGAGAAAATGTTCCCAAAATCCAGAACATGAAATATCACAGATTTCTAACACGAACCAGTAACACCCTGCCTGAAATGAAGCAATCACAGTAAAATTCCCCTCCAATGCCCAGATCCCAAACTGCAACAACATTTTTCTCAGTGTGCACCCCTAGTTTACACAGATCAATGACTTCTCATTGCAGTCCCCTGTGACTTAATGGCTTTTGTTCACAAAATTTCCCCAATCTTCATTATCAGGGTTTTGGAAACTTCATGGGGGAGATCTAGAAAGAGCTACATCTGGATTTTCCGGTCTAATGGCACTTCACAGCGGGCTCTAGTCTCAGACGCTCCAAGACAGAGACCCGGACTGCTGAGGGAAGGAGGGAATTCTGAGCTGGCTCGGATATCCCCAGGGACCCCCAGAAAGGGGGCCCTGCTTGGGGCGCACAAAGCTGCCTCTCCCGGGATGGCGATCCAGGGATTGAGGCTGCTTTATGCCCATTAAAGTCTTCCCTCAGCTAAAACCCTCCGGGGACTTAAAAGCAGCTGCCGGATGGCATGCAGGAATCTGGACTTAAAAAGAATCAGTAATCTTACCTGAGACGCATGGCGACAAACGTGAGTCATCTTTAACAAGATTCTCTGATGTGACTGTGGGAGTTTAACCCCCCCCCCCTCGGCTCTCCGCTCCAGTGAAGAGGGAAAGAGAAAGCTTTGTTATGTAAAATCGGAGAATCATGGCTTGAGCTTTCTTTTGAGATCTCGGTGTGTGAAGTTTTGGCTGCATTTTGTGGAACTTTAGAGAGCTCCACTGATTTCTTTGAATTCTCTTATCTTCTGATAAAAAGCTACGATGGCAGGGAAAGGGGAGAAAATGGCGCTGAAAATTAAACCTTCTCCTAAAAGCTCCACGATACAAAATGTGCTTCCTGGTTCAAAAGGCGATACAGCAGATCTTAACTCGGCAATAACAGCCGCATTGCGCCCCCTGCTGGAACAGCTGTCTGCAGTTAACCAGAAGCTGGATACAATGCAGAAGGATTTATCAGAGGCAAACAGAAGGTCTGAGAGAATGGAAAAAGACTTGTTGGATGTCAAGACCAAAACAGAGAAGCAGGAGTCAAGATTGTCCAAAGTGGAAAAAAGTCAATCCTTTGATAAAAATGCTTTATTGTCTATGCAATTGGAACGTTCTAATTACTGTTTAAGATTTCAGAGTGTACCTGAACAGCAAGGAGAGAACCTAAAGAAACTACTCAGTGAATCACTGGCCCCAGTGACAGGGATAAAAGCCGAAGAAATACAAAGTGATATGGATATGGTCTATAGAACATATCCAGATTTTGTAAAGAAGAAAAACCTGCCTGGGGAAATTATGGTGCGATTCTCCAAAAGATCTACCAGAGATGTGGTTCTTAAAACCACTAACAAAGCAACTCTGAAAATCCAAGACCAGGAAATTAAAGTGTTAAAAGACATTCCATATGAAATCAGGAAGAGGAGAAAGGCTTATAAAAAACTGACTGTTGGGTTGCAATCTACTAATATTCCATATCACTGGATTAATCCAGAGGGCTTGACATTCAACTTTGAAGACAAAAAGAAGAAAATAGACACTGTTGCCAAAGCTGATGCTTTTTTGGTTTACTGCAAGAAGAAAGAAGGGAAAAAAGGAAAAGAATCTTCATCAGAGGACTCACTGGACCAACAAGAAAGCATTTATGGACTGAATGGCTCATCTTCAGAAAGTTTGTGACTTGATGAAGGTGATTCAGAATCGGAACTGGGTGCAGCAGGTCCCAAGATCCCGGAAAAAGGGAAGAAAAAGAGGCAGAAGAAGGAAAAATCAAAGAAGAAATAATTGTTACAAACTGTAGTCTCTTGAAAGTTTGATTGTTTTATTTAGTCACACACTGAAGCTCAAAGATATTTGTATAACTTACTTAGAATCTAGAAAAAGAATATGATATAGCCTGAATTATGTAACCATTCTTTTAAGAAAGTTGAGTAAGGCATTGACTAACTATTACCTGGATTCCTGTTACCTTAAAGGTAGTTTAGTATTTTTTTTTTACTTTTTAGTTAATAGAAAGAGCTACATCTGTGTGCTCTTAAACATGAACTCCATATGACATGATATACATTTAATTCAGTTACTTCATTCATACCCTGCCTTTCTCCCCAGTGGGGACCTGGGGAGCAGCTTTAATTGTTCTCCTCTACTCCATTTTATCTTCATGACAACTGGTCCAAGGTCACTCAGTAAGCTTATATGGCAGAGTGTCAGAATCTGCTAATTCAGACAAAGTATTTCTATGTCTTACAGTTATGCACTCTGTCTAATTTTCAATTCTGTTATATTAAACTCTATTGCCATGTATGTGTTACAGATATATGCTTGTAGATGCCATGTTTTAGTGCCTAACCAGGCCTGGGTTTTGTAACTCTTAGAGCGGGAGGGTGACACCTGCAATGTATGGGAACAATGGGCCTCTCACACTGCTGCCTCCGCATTCCATCGGCCCCGGCTGGGACTTCAAGGGAGGATGCGTCTCATCTCTTATCAACATGCAAAAGCCTTGAGGCCATTGATTGTTATGTGAACTGGTAACATCTGAAGGGTCTGGTTGGGAAGGGAATTTACAGCTTAACACCTCACTTTCTTTCCTGTGGGAAGCAAACGGCCAGAGCCCCTTTTTGCCCGCCGTTTTTCCCCTGTAGTGATTGGCTACCTATGGGTAATTCAAACTCCTTGGAAAGGTATAATAGTATCATCTGTGTTATCTCTGACAATAATCCGAGAAGCTGTACTAATGTAGAGATTGGAAATAAAGAACTGTGGTTTACCAACCAAGATCTGATCCTTGACTACTTTGAGCAGAACTCTCACAGATTGTCAGAGATCTGTGACTGGGATTTGGCTGTTCCTGACCATGTCGGACGACGGCACTATTCCCACCCCTACTACCCCAGAAGATACACTGACCACCCCGGGGGACCAGGGGGCCGGTGGTGGAGGCGGCGGAGGGGAACCCGAAGTACCGGTGACCACGATCCAAGGGGCTCCCTACATCCCGCGCCTACCTCCTCTTCAGAGCGTGACCCCGAAGTACTCCTGGAGCCATTTCGGTCGCGGGACCGTAGACTCCTGGGTGCACGATCGGAAAGGGGCACGAGTCTCGTTCCAGGGAGATCAACTCGACGGCGGGAAGCCGAGTTTCCTGGGAGAAAAGCGCAAGCCGATCTATGCGGGAGATCCGCATCTCCAGTCCATGGAAGGAGAGAGGACCGGACCGTATGGGCCCGATCCCTACCGAGAAGACCAGACGCAAGCCCTCGACCAGATGATGGGAGATTTGCGGTTCCAGCTTACCACCGAGTTGCGAGAGCTGGCCCTCGATCTCCAGTACCAGTTTCGGGACGCCATGAGGGCTATGCAAGAGGCTCTACCAGCCCCCGCGGTCGGAGTCCAACAACCGCCGGTGCCTCCCGGAGGAGTCCCGGCTCAGGTGCCGCCACCGGTACAGCCGCGGCCACCGCAGCAGTTTCCGCCGATCGTCCCTCAACCAGTGCCGGCTCCCATCCCTGCGCCGGCCCCGGTGCCGGCAGGACCGGTCGTTCGCCCGGCCCCCGCCGACCCGTTGACGGCTACTTTTGATGGGGACCCCGAGAAGTTGCGGTTTTTCCTGCTGGAGATCGAGCGGTTCCTAGACAGTTGGGGACATCTCTACCCCACCGAGAGGGAGCGGATTGGCTACATAGGGTCCAAGCTGAAGGACACCGCCAGTGATTGGTATGTGAGCCTGCACGACGCCCCCGGTCCTGAGCTACGTTCGCTGAACAACTTCATGTGGGCCCTCCGGCACCAGTACGAAGATCCCTTGGGGGAAGAAAAAGCCCGGAACCACCTGCGGAAACTGACCCAAGGGCGGTCAACGGTGAGGGACTACACCGACAAGTTCCGGCGCATCTCCGCCAAGATCCGCGGCTGGCCCCAAGACCTCTTCATAGAAAAGTATCTGGAGGGCCTCAACCCCGAGGTGTACGAGGCTGTCCTACTAGGGGGAAGACCGGGATCGCTGGCCACCTGGATGAGGGCGGCCGCAGACGTGGAAGAATGGTTCACCCTCATCAAGATGGGAACGTCATCAGCAGCCGCCAGCAAGGCGATGCCGAGAGCAAAACCTAAGCCCAACGTGCAAGAAATTCGGGATGCTCGTTTTAAACAGGGGCTCTGCATGAGATGTGGGGAAAGCGGCCACTTCGCCTCAGCGTGCCCCAGAGGAGGAGGAAAGGGGCCGAAGAACTCCACCCCGGTGGCCGGGAGTACCCCCAGCAGAGGAAAAACCCCGTTCAAACCCCGGGCGCTGCAGCTGGAAGGGGCGGCAAGCGAGCAAGGAGAGCTGGAGCTAACAGAGGCACAGATGTCGGGAAACTCCAACGGCCTGCAGTGAGCGGCGCAGAACTGCAGGTCCCCGGCCAAGACGCGCCATCTCCGGTGAGCATCCCTGGCCCCTTGTTATATATGGTAGTGACTGTGATGACCCCGGGGACGGGGACCCATGTCCGGGTCCACGCCCTAATTGACTCTGGGTGCGCTTGGGACTTAATTAGCTTTTTAGTAGTGGAAGGGCTGGGACCGAAGGTCACCCCGTTGGGCGAGCCGCTCAAGTTCACGCAAATGGATGGCTCGGAAATGAAAGAAGCGTGCGTTGCTGAGACTGAGGGACTAATTGTGGGAACGGGGGAGCATTGGGAGAAGCGAGCTTTTGTCATCACCCCAAATACTCAATTCCCCATGGTGTTGGGGAGTCCCTGGCTGAGCTCTCATGATCCCTACATCAAATGGAGTGAGGGGAAGATCTCCTGGGTGGATGAGAAGTGCCAGAATCACAAGTGGGACACAGAGTGGGGATCGGGACCACCGATGCCCCTCCGGGCGGCAGCCCTCACCCTCGCCCCCTCAGCCGTTCCCAGGGAGTATAGGGATCTGATGGGAGTCTTCAGCGAGACCGAGGCAGACGAGCTTCCCCCCCACCGACTGTCGGATTGTGCCATAGAGCTGATCCCGGGCGAGAAACTTCCAAAGGGGAAGCTTTACTCCATGAGCCCTCTAGAGCGGGAGGAGCTAAGGAAGTTCCTAGACAAGAACTTGGAGCGTGGATTCATCTGCCCTGCTAAATCCCCCTTCGCAGCCCCCGTTTTGTTCCGCAAAAAGAAAGACGGGGGATTGCGATTGTGCACAGACTACAGAGGATTGAATGCGGTCTCTGCTTCCAATGCTTACCCCCTCCCCCTAATAAAGGACTTGCTGATGGAGGCAGCCAAGGGAAAAGTGTTCACTAAACTGGATCTCCGAGACGCTTATTTCCGGGTGCGCATAAGGGAGGGGGATGAATTCAAGACCGCCTTTAATACACCGTTGGGTCAGTTCGAATACCTGGTGATGCCGTTCGGTTTGAGTGGCGCGCCGGGGGTCTTTATGAGCCTGATAAATGAAGTGTTGCACAAGCATTTATTCAAGGGGGTGTTATGTTACTTAGATGATATCTTGATCTACTCTACTGATAAGAAAGAGCACGTGAAATTAGTCCGGGAAGTCCTTTCCACCCTGTTGAAAAATCAACTGTATGCCAAACTGTCTAAATGTGAGTTCCATCGAGAGTCCGTAGACTTCCTGGGGTATCGCATTTCGCAGAGGGGCTTAGAGATGGACCCTGCTAAAGTGGAGGCGGTGGTCCAGTGGGAAGCCCCTCGAACGCGGAAGCAACTCCAGAGCCTATTAGGATTTTGTAACTTCTATCGGACCTTTATAAAGGACTTTGCCACGGTCACCCTTCCCCTGACGGACTTGCTGAAAACTAAAGGGAGGGGTTCGGAGGCGGGGAAGCCCGGGGAGAGAATTGCCTGGAATGGAGAATGCCAGAAGGCGTTCGAAACCCTAAAAACCCTTTTTACCTCCGAGCCCATTTTGGCTCACCCTGACAAAACTAAGGAATTTATAATCCACGTAGATGCGTCCGATGTGGCCAGGGGGGGGGCCGTTTTACAGAGGGGGTCAGACGGAGAATTACACCCCCTCGCCTACATTTCAAAAAAATTTAATGAGATGGAACGAAATTGGTCAGTTTGGGACAAAGAAGCCGCGGCTATCCGGCTAGCCCTCACTACGTGGCAGCACTGGCTAGAGGGGGCGCAAACCCCGTTCGAAATTTGGACCGATCATAAGAACCTTGAAGCGTTGCGCACTCAGAGATCCCTGAATGCGAAACAGCTCCGCTGGGCCGATTTCTTCTCAAAATTTAACTTTGTATTGAAACATTTCCCTGGGAAAGCCAACTCCTTAGCAGACGCACTCTCCCGATTGCCCCAACACGAAAGCGTAAAAGAAGAGGTGTTCGACTCCATGTTTTCCCCCCAGCAGCTGGGAGGGGCGGTGACCACCAGGAGTCAAAGTAAACGAGTTACCGTGGAAGCCGAGTCGTGCGACTGGGGAGGGGAGTATTCACCCGAGGAAATCGAGGAATTAGAGACGGTGGCTGAATGCTCCCTGAGCAAGAATAAATGTTGGTACCATGGGGATAAATTGGTGGTGCCCCGAAGTAAACGAAAGGATATCTTACTGACTTGTCACTCTTCCAAGCTGGCTGGACATTTTGGGTTTCTGAAAACGCTCAACTTGATCCAGCGACAGTTCTGGTGGCCGCACATGTGCCGGGACGTCTCAGACTTTGTCTCTGCCTGTCAGACCTGCTTGATGTGTAAAAGGAGGGGGGGGAAGTCCCGGGACTCCTGCACCCCCTACCTACTCCTTCTCGCCTTTGGGAGGCGATAGCTATGGACTTTATTACTAACCTACCACCCTCGAGGGGAAAGACAGTAATCTGGGTGGTGGTAGACACGTTTTCTAAACAAGCCCATTTCACCCCTTTCAAACAACTGCCAACGGCTAAGGGGATGGCCAAAGCTTTCTTCAACCACGTGATTAAACTACATGCTTTTCCTAAGCGGGTGGTATCCGATAGGGGTAGCCAGTTCGTTGCCAACTTCTGGCGGGAGCTTTTAAAGCTTATGGATATAGAGCCTGCCCTGAGCTCAGGTTACCACCCAGAGACTGATGGACAGTCCGAACAAACTAATCAGATCCTTGAACAGTTTTTAAGGTGCTACACCAATTACCACCAAGACAATTGGGTGGACTTGTTGCCATTCGCAGAATATAGCTACAATAATGCAGTGCACTCCTCTACCGGCGTCTCCCCCTTCATGGCAGTGGGAGGTTTCGAGGGAAAGCCTCTGCCTACCATCGAAAATGCCTCCGATGATTCCCCCACAGACTTCAAACGATGGTGGGCGACCTTACAGGAATCGTGGCCACTAATAGCCAAGACTTTAGACCAAGCCAAAGAGGATTACAAAAAATATGCAGATCGTGGTCAAGCTGAGGGTTGGGATCTCCAACCTGGGGACTCTGTTTATCTTTCCACAAAAAATATACACGGTTTGCAACCCAGCAGAAAATTGGGGTGGAAATACGTGGGTCCCTATAAGGTGTTGCGCAAGATTTCGGATGTGTCTTTTTAACTAGAATTGCCCAAATCACTGAGTTCTGTGCATCCTGTTTTTCATTTCAGCTTGCTGAAGAAGGATCCTGGGCCGAATGCGTGGCATCCAGTTCCTCCGGTACCTCCTCCACTGATGAAGGGGGAGGCACCCCATTTTGAAATATCAGATATTCTTGATTCTAAGATGTGTAGGGGCCGCTTATATTATCTAGTCAGATGGCTTGACTTTGGCCCAGAGCACAATGAGTGGGTTCGTTCTGAACATGTGCATGCTCCTAAACTGGTCAGAGCTTTTCATAAAAGGTCTCCTGACAAGCCCGGGTAGGGGTGTTTATCGGGGGGCCAGTGTGTCAGAATCTGCTAATTCAGACAAAGTATTTCTAGGTCTTACAGTTATGCACTCTGTCTAATTTTCAATTCTGTTATATTAAACTCTATTGCCATGTATGTGTTACAGATATATGCTTGTAGATGCCATGTTTTAGTGCCTAACCAGGCCTGGGTTTTGTAACTCTTAGAGCGGGAGGGTGACACCTGCAATGTATGGGAACAATGGGCCTCTCACACTGCTGCCTCCGCATTCCATCGGCCCCGGCTGGGACTTCAAGGGAGGATGAGTCTCATCTCTTATCAACATGCAAAAGCCTTGAGGCCATTGATTGTTATGTGAACTGGTAACATCTGAAGGGTCTGGTTGGGAAGGGAATTTACAGCTTAACACCTCACTTTCTTTCCTGTGGGAAGCAAACGGCCAGAGCCCCTTTTTGCCCGCCGTTTTTCCCGTTTTTCATAGGTAGTGATTGGCTACCTATGGGTAATTCAAACTCCTTGGAAAGGTATAATAGACCTGCCTGTATCATCTGTGTTATCTCTGACAATAATCCAAGAAGCTGTACTAATGTAGAGATTGGAAATAAAGAACTGTGGTTTTCCAACCAAGATCTGATCCTTGACTACTTTGAGCAGAACTCTCACACAGAGCAGGGATTTGAACCTGGGTCTCCCAGATACTAGTCTGAGAGTCTACACCATACAGATCAGAAATGCAATATTCTTTTTTAAACAATCAGATACTTTTACGCTCTTAAAATTCTGTTCTTAGGTAAGAACCATGATGACTGTATTAGGAAACTTAATTAAAGTAATACAGGAAGAATGAAATAGCCATCTTTTTATGTTAAGATTCTCTTTATGTAGGCTAAGTCAGATATTGAGAAAGAAAATGTTGGAGGGAGAATTAAGATAGATTGTTCTACTTTAACTTGTATTTCTGGATGCTCTGCAGTGCTAGAAACAGAATCATATTATCCATATTGTTCTTTAATTTGTATTTCCTATCTCATAGAAGGTTTGCTTTTAAAATTGTAGTAATATATATGTTTACCTACATCACAAAGGCAGATAATTTGTCACAATAAAGACCCCCAGAAGAAATATTAGAGTATAAATTCTGTGTAATGGGAAGTTTTGAGCACACTCCAGCAAACTTTAGCTGCTGTTAAGTTGGCACTGCATAGAGGCTAAAAGAAGGAACTGTGACCATGAAGGACCTGGCTCAAACTTTGCCCCAAACCTATCAGGTGGCATTATTTTATTCTAGTTCTAGCCCACCCTCCCCTGCACAGCAAGGCTCAGGGCAGGTTGCAACCATGCATATAGAACAATAAATACAATAAAAACAATTAACCATACATAAAGCCTATATAAAATCAGTTAATCCTAAACTATTAGATAGTGATCTGTAGCACAAGTAACAACTACTCCCAGAACTCTACATCTGTGTGCCTATAGATGGTAAACTACTAAGCAAGTGGGTGGCGAGAAGAAAACAGAGGTAGGGCAGGGGAGGTAGAGCACAGGAGGCCAGTACAGATGGAATTCCGCCAGCTCAGCCATAGGCCTGGTGGAACATCTCCATTTTTCAGGCCTGGCAGAATTGTATTAAGTCACACAGGGCCCAGATCATACTTGTGAGAGTGTTCCACAAGGCCAGCACCAGAGCTAAAAAAGATACAGCTCAATGTCATCAATGTACTGGTGACAACCTAGCTCAAAGCTCTGGACCAACTGGGTGAGGGGGTGCATATAGAAATTAAATAGTCTAGCAGAGAGGTTCATCCCCTGGGGGATGCTGCATACCAAAGGGTAGTGTGGTGAAACCCTCTCCCCAAGCACCATCCTCTGTCCCTGGCCATGGAGAAATGAGACCAGCCACTGCAAGGCTGTCCCACATATCCCCATGTTGGTGAGACAGCAGGTCATAAGATCATAACCAACTGTGTCAAACGCTGCTGTCAAATCAAGTAATAACAGCAGCACTGACCTGCCTCAATCCAGGTGTCATCCATGAGGGTCACATAGCCAGAGCGGAAGCCAGACTGGAATGGCTCCAGGGCAAAGGAATCTTCCAGAAAAGCCTGGAGCTATTCCACTGACACTCTCTCAACTACCTTACCCAGAAATTGAATATTTGAAACTGGGTGGTAGTTGGCTGGATTAGTAAAATCCAGGGATTTTTTTTTTTAAGAGCAGTCTCACCACTGTCTTCTTCAAAGTCCCTGAACTCAAAGACAATCTGTTAGGGGGGCTTGTATTCTGTCAGCGCTGGCTTTTACTAGGCAAGACAGATGTGGGTGCAGGGGGCAAACAGTGGGCTTCACAGCACCCAGGGCCCTGTCAACCTCATCCTGAGAGAGTCAGCTGAAATGGTCCATTACTGGGCCTGAAAACAGCCATGGGGCCTCCAGTTCACACACTATATTGGCCAGCAGGTCTTGGTGAAGTGACAATATTTTATCTGCAAAATAGCTCATCTTCAAAAGCCTCCCCTCCCCTTCCCCAGCTGGCCGGCCAAATGTCCATTTCAGCCCCATTATACCCTATGGGCCATTGAAGTCAATGGCAAAAACTCATAGGGTATATGAGGGGCTGGAGGAAAGAGGGTTTGAGTGAGAGGCTCCAAACTTTACTTTTTCCCACCATAGAGAACAATAGAGGGAATGGGTGTGAGAGTTCTGCTCAAAGTAGTCAAGGATCAGATCTTGGTTGGTTAACCACAGTTCTTTATTGCCTATTCCTACATTAGTACAGCATCTCGGGTTATTGTCAGAGATGAGACAAATAATACAAGCGGGTCTATTATACCATTCCAAGGAGTTTGAATTACCCATAGATAGCCAATCCCCTTAAGGGAAAATTGGCGGGCTAAAAGGTGGCTTGACCGTTTGGTTCACACAGGAAAAAAGTGAGGTGTTAAGCAGTAAATTTCCCTTCTCAAACCAGACCCCTCAGCTGTAGCGAGTTCACATAACAATTCATGGCTCCAAGGTTCTTTTGCATGAGATAAGAGATGAGAGGCATCCTCCCCTTGAAGTTACTGCCGGGGCAGCTGGAATGCGGAGGCAGTGATGAGAGGCCTCCTTGTTCTCACAAATCATGGTTGTCACCCTCCCGACCAAGACAGGATTAATACATAGGGTCCAATACATAATGCATAATGGTTACATAGGTTCCCATAAACTCTAGATACATAGGACAGCTAAAGGCATGCATGCAAGAATACATTGGCTGAATTGACAGATTCTGACACCCTGCCCTCCCCATAATCCTCTTCACCTAGCTTTATCAGGGAACATTTTATGAAACAATTTAATCAGTTTAGGAGCATGAACATGTTCTGAGCGAATCCATTCATTGTGTTCTGGGCCGAAATCTAACCATCTAACTAAGTAATATAATCGGCCTCTTCGCATCTTGGAGTCAAGGATTTCAGTTATCTCGAAGTGAGGACTCCCCTCCTTCATCAGTGGAGGAGGAACTGGAGGAACTGGATGCCAAGCGTTCGGCCCAGGATCTTTCTTCAACAGGCTGAAATGAAACACAGGGTGCACAGAACTTAGTGATTTAGGCAGTTCCAGTTCAAAAGACACATCAGAGATTTTGCGTAGCACTTTATAAGGTCCAACATATTTCCATCCCAGTTTCCTGCTGGGCTGCAGCCCATGGATATTTTTGGTAGAGAGATAGACAGAGTCCCCGGGCTGAAGATCCCATCCCGGGGCTCGCCCTCGATCAGCATATTTTTTGTAGTCCTCTTTGGCATGGTCCAATGCTTTGCCTATTAATGGCCAGGAGTCTTGGAGACTGGACCACCACTTTTTGAAATCCGAGGGGGTGGCTTGAGGGGCCTCCTCAATAGTAGGCAATGGTTTTCCTTCAAAACCCCCCACTGCCATGAAAGGGGAAACTCCTGTGGATGAGTGCACTGCGTTATTGTAGCTGTATTCTGCAAATGGCAGCAATTCCACCCAGTTATCCTGGTGATAATTTGTGTAACATCTCAGGAATTGCTCTAGAATTTGATTAGTTCGTTCGGATTGGCCGTCGGTCTCTGGGTGGTAACCCGAGCTTAGGGCGGGTTCTATATCCATTAGTTTCAAAAGCTCCCGCCAGAAGGTGGCAACGAACTGACTCCCGCGGTCAGAAACCACTCTCTTCGGAAAAGCGTGTAGTTTGATCACGTGATTGAAGAAAGCTTTGGCCATCCCTTTGGCTGTGGGCAATTGCTTGAAGGGGGTGAAATGTGCTTGCTTTGAGAAAGTGTCCACCACCACCCAAATCACTGTTTTTCCCTTAGAGGGGGGCAAATTAGTGATAAAATCCATGGCTATAGCTTCCCAGGGTCTTGACGCGGTGGGTAGGGGGTGCAATAATCCCGGGACTTTCCCCCCCCGTTTTTTGCACATTAAACAGGTCTGACATGCCGAGACGAAGTCTGAGACGTCTCGGCGCATGCGCGGCCACCAGAACTGACGCTGGATCAAATTAAGAGTCTTTAGGAAACCGAAGTGCCCGGCTAGCTTTGATGAGTGGCAGTTTAACAAGATTTCCTTGCGCTTGGCCTTAGGCACCACTAGTTTGTCCCCATGTAGCCAACAGTGGTCCTCCCTCTTGGAACATTCCTCCAAAGCCTCCAGTTCCTCTATCTCTTCAGGAGCATAATCCCCCCCCCAATTGCATTTCCCAGTGTCCAACTCTGCCTTCTTTGCTTGGCTCCGGGTGACTACCACCCCTCCTAGTTGTTGGGGGGAGAACATGGAATCAAACACCTCTTCCTTTACACTCTCATGTTGGGGCAACCTGGACAATGCGTCTGCCAAGGAGTTAGCCTTCCCCAGAAAATGTTTAAGCACAAAGTTAAACTTGGAAAAGAAATCAGCCCATCGCAGCTGCTTAGCGTTGAGGGACCGCTGAGTGCGCAACGCTTCCAGATTCTTATGATCAGTCCAGATTTCAAACGGAGTCTGCGCTCCTTCTAGCCAATGGCGCCACGTAGTGAGCGCTAACCTAATGGCTGCGGCTTCCTTGTCCCACACCGACCAATTCCTTTCCGTCTCGTTAAATTTTTTCGAAATGTAAGCCAAGGGGTGCAACTTCCCTTCCGAGTCCCTTTGTAAAATGGCCCCCCCCATGGCTACATCAGAGGCATCTACATGAATTATAAAATCCTTCGTTTCGTCAGGGTGTGCGAGAATGGGCTCTGAAGTGAAAAGAGTCTTTAAAGTCTCAAACGCCCTCTGACACTCCCCGCTCCAAGCCAATTTTTCTCCTGGCTTCCCGGCCTCGGGCCCCTTCCCCTTTGTTTTTAATAAGTCCGTTAAGGGGAGAGTGACTTTGGCAAAGTCCTTGATGAAGGTTCGGTAAAAATTACAAAATCCCAAGAGGCTTTGCAATTGCTTTCTCGTTCGCGGAGCCTCCCATTGCACCACAGCCTCCACCTTCCCCGGGTCCATTTCCAACCCCTTCTGAGAAATGCGGTAGCCCAGGAAGTCCACAGACTCACGGTGAAACTCACACTTAGACAGTTTCACATATAGCTGGTTTTTTAGTAGGGTTGAGAGAACTTCCCTAACCAAAGTCACATGCTCATTCTTATCAGTAGAATAGATCAAGATATCATCTATGTAACATAACACGCCCTTAAATAGATGCTTGTGCAACACTTCGTTGATTAAACTCATAAAGACCCCGGGCGCGCCACTTAAGCCGAACGGCATCACTAGGTATTCAAATTGCCCCAAGGGGGTATTAAAGGCAGTCTTAAATTCATCCCCTTCCCTGATGCGCACCCTGAAATAGGCATCACGTAGATCCAACTTGGTAAAAATCCTCCCCTTGGCCGCTTCCGCCAAGAGGTCCTTTATTAACGGGAGGGGGTAGGCGTTCGTGGTGGAGACTGCATTCAACCCCCGGTAGTCAGTGCATAGTCGTAAGCCCCCATCCTTTTTCTTTCGGAACAGCACCGGTGCCGCATAGGGGGATTTGGCTGGGCGGATGAACCCCCGTGCTAGATTTTTGTCCAAGAACTTTCGCAACTCTTCCCGTTCCACCGGGCTCATGGAGTATAATTTCCCTTTTGGGAGTTTTTCTCCTGGGAGGAGTTCTATGGCACAGTCCGACAGTCGATGGGGGGGCAACTCATCCGCCTCAGTCTCGCTGAACACTTCCAGCAAGTCTCTATACTCTTTAGGCACCATGGTAGGGGTGAGAGCGAGCGCGGGGGCCGGGAGAGGAGGGGTCGGAGGTCCGGGTCCCCATCCTGGATCCCATCTATGGCTCTGGCAGCGTTCGTCCACCCACGAAATTTTCCCTTCGCTCCATTTTATGTAGGGGTCGTGCGCCCCGAGCCACGGGCTGCCCAACACCATAGGGAACTGGGCGTTTGGGGTGATGACGAAAGCCCGCTTTTCCCAGTGCTCCCCCGTCCCCAAAATCAAGCTCTCAGTCTCTGCTATGCATTCCTCCTTCATCTCCGACCCATCCATCTGAGTGAACTTTAGTGGTTCCAATAACGGGGTGACTTTGGGTCCCAGCCCTTCCACTACTAGGGGGCTGATCAGGTCTCGCGCACACCCAGAGTCAATTAAAGCGCGAACCCGCATGTGGGTACCCGATCCAGGGGTCACCACCGTCACTACCATATATAACAGGGGGCCGGGGATGCTCACCGGAGATGGCGCTTCTTGGCGGGGGACCTGCAGCTCTGCGCCGCTCACTGCAGGCCGTTGGAGTTTCCCGACATCTGCGTTTCCATCAGCTCCAGCTCTCCCTGGTCACCGGCAACCCCTTCCAGCTGCAACGCCCGGGGTTTCATTGGTGTTTTTCCACGGCTAGGGGTGCTCCCCGCTCCGGGGGTTGAGGTGTTCGGGCCTTTCCCCCCCCCTCTCGGGCAAGCGGAGGCGAAATGGCCACTCTCCCCACACTTCATGCACAGCCCTTGTCGAAACCTCGCATCTCGGACATCTTGCACACTGGATCGGGGCTTTGCTCTGGGGGCTGCTTTGCTGGCCCCCGTTACCGACGCTCCCATCTTGATCAGGGCGAATCGCTCCTCCATGTCGATGGCGGCTCTCATCCAGGTGTTCAGGGTGCCCGGGCGGCCCCCCAACAGCACGGTCTCGTAGATCTCTGGATTCAGGCCCTCCCAATACTTCTCCATGAATAGCTCCTCCGGCCACCCATGGATCTTGGCCGCGATGCGCCTGAACTTGTCAGTGTAGTCCCTCACCGACGATCTCCCCTGGAACAGCTTTCTTAGTTGATTGCGCGCCTTTTCTTCACCCAGGGGGTCCTCGAACTGATGGCGGAGGGCCCACATGAAGTTGTTCAGGGAACGCAATTCAGGCCCGGGGTTGTCGTGCAGGCTCACATACCAGTCGCTGGCAGTGTCTTTCAGCTTGGACCCGATGTAACCAATCCGTTCTTTCTCGGTGGGATAGAGGTGGCCCCAACTGTCCAGGAATCTCCCTATCTCCAGCATGAAGAAACGTAGCTTCTCCGGGTCCCCATCGAAAGTGGTCGTCAAAGGGTCGGAGGGGGCTGGGCGGGCGGCCGGCGCGGCCGGGACCAGGGCAGGCACTGGAACGGGCCCTGGCGCTGGAACCGGGACGACCGGCTGGACTGGCTGCGCTGGGAGAGCGGGCGCCTGCGGCTGGACCGGAACCCCTCCGGGCGCCGGCGGTTGTAGTGGGGCTCCTACCCCTTGACCGGGGAGGGCTCCTTGCACTGCCCTCATAGCATCGCGAAATTGGTGCTGGAGATCGAGGGCCAACTCGCGGAGCTCGGCGGTGAGTTGAAGCCGCAGATCTCCCATCATCTGATCCAAAGGGACCGTCTGCTCCTCGCGATACGGATCGGGTCCATACAAATCCATCCCCTCTCCTTCGAGAGGCGGGCGACGTGGCCCTCCACGGTAGATCGGCTCGCGATCGTCTCCTAGGTAGCTCGGTCTCCCTCGATCGAGCTGGTCTCCGGTGAGCGAAACTCTCACCCCTTTCCGGTCGTGCACCCACGAATCCACGGTACGCTGACCGAAATGGCTCCATGCGTACTTGGGGGTCACGCTCTGATGAGTAACCGGGCGTCGCGGGATGTAGTAAGCCCCCTGGCTCGTGGTCACCGGCACTTCGGGACCTCCTCCGCCGCCACCACCCCCGTTCCCCGGATCCGCCAGGGGAGCGGGAGTCTCTTCTGGAGTAGTAGGCTTGAGGGGGACCGCGTCGTCGTCTGACATGGTCAGGAACGGCTGAGTCCCAATCACAGATCTCTGACAATCTGTGAGAGTTCTGCTCAAAGTAGTCAAGGATCAGATCTTGGTTGGTTAACCACAGTTCTTTATTGCCTATTCCTACATTAGTACAGCATCTCGGGTTATTGTCAGAGATGAGACAAATAATACAAGCGGGTCTATTATACCATTCCAAGGAGTTTGAATTACCCATAGATAGCCAATCCCCTTAAGGGAAAATTGGCGGGCTAAAAGGTGGCTTGACCGTTTGGTTCACACAGGAAAAAAGTGAGGTGTTAAGCAGTAAATTTCCCTTCTCAAACCAGACCCCTCAGCTGTAGCGAGTTCACATAACAATTCATGGCTCCAAGGTTCTTTTGCATGAGATAAGAGATGAGAGGCATCCTCCCCTTGAAGTTACTGCCGGGGCAGCTGGAATGCGGAGGCAGTGATGAGAGGCCTCCTTGTTCTCACAAATCATGGTTGTCACCCTCCCGACCAAGACAGGATTAATACATAGGGTCCAATACATAAGGCATAATGGTTACATAGGTTCCCATAAACTCTAGATACATAGGACAGCTAAAGGCATGCATGCAAGAATACATTGGCTGAATTGACAGATTCTGACACCGGGGACAACCTGTTTGGGGGCCCGTAGAATTGGACCCCCTGGTCCAATCATATTGAAACTTGGTGGGTATTTGGGGGAGAGGCTCTAGCAGCTATCCTGCAAGTTTGGAGCCTCTCCCTCAAACCCCATCCCCTTCAGCTGCTTTTTAAGCTGCCACCAAATTTTGGCAGCAATTAGGCGGCAGGCTGAATCAGATCTGAGAATCTGATTCGGCCCATGGCTGCCCTAGTGCCCACTTCTGAGCTGGCGGAGCTCTGCTCTGCCTAGCTCTGGCCCCAAATAACCCCTGCCTCTCCTTATGGTGCAGCTTCTTCCTGGGCCAGGCCAAACTCCTCAGAAGCATTAACAAACAGAATACTAAAAACATGTATTGCAACAGTTCTAAACAATAATAATTTACCTGCAATAATCCAAAGCAGGCCTTGAAACAACAAGATCTGTGCAGGCCTTTCCCCACCCTTATGGTGCTGTTGCTTTTTCTTGGGCCAGACTGAACTGCTAGGCTGCTGGGGACAATCAGCCCACTTTAGGGGAAGCTATAACACTGAGCATGCTCCATTCTAAGGTCAGTATTAAGCAATTCAACCCACTGACTTATGATTCTGTTGTTCTGTCATTTTAGTAACAAACACTTTTAAAACTCCATTAATTTTTGTTGAAAAAATCTCTCATTAAAAAAAGTTGCTTCAGGGCTCCCCTGGGATTGGAGGCCCTGAAGCTTAAGCTTCATTTGTTTCACAGTAGTTCTGCCTCTGATCCCAGTAGACCTATGGGGTCAGGACTGAAGCCTCAGACTTTCCTGAATTGTCCCGGTGCTGATCTTGATTCTCAGGACCTACTCGGAGCCCAGTCAAGCTAGAGCCCAGTCAGCCCTTGGCCTAACCAAAGCTGGGTTTGAGCTTCACCCGCAGATGGATCACCAACAAGGCAGGGACAGTCAACAGGCCTTGGTTAGTACAGGAGCACTCCCACAGCAGTCCCACACTCAGCACTCTCCCCACTGACAACAACATCAGCAGTTGAGTTGCTAGAGGCAAGTTCCTGCACTAGTTCTCCTCCCTGTTTATTCATCTGCTTGCTTGTTCTTCCACTTGTCCTATCCTCCACACCACTGATATTTTGGCATGCAAGCACTATGAGTGCTGCAGCATCCAGGGATTCAGGCACTTAGTATTCGGTAAACTGAGTAACTATGTCTACTTCTAGTTTTAATCCTCATATAATTCTGATTTCTAACCTTTTCGTGTGCACAAAAGTTCTAGGGAGGAAACCTAGGGGTCTTACATACTGACCCTTGGTTCCAACCTAGTCCTCAGTTAACAATTTAAATAATTTGCCAAGAAATAGTAAATCCAGCAAATGGGAGCTAGTCTCTAACACTCCTGCTGTGGCACCATCTTGGTTGGCAAGTATACTAGAAAAGCCCTCTTGTGTAGGTTCAGTCTTTTAGCCGCACTATGTGGATAATTCTGGCCTGTCTTACAGGTTTGTCATAAGGATTACAAGATTCATGATTCGAACATTAAAAGCACTGTATAAGAGCCTGAAATACTAGAGTCTGTTTATTGTTTTCCCCAACATTTGAGATTGGGTCAAAACTACTCTGTACAGTTCTCACACTGCTTTCCCCATTACTCATCTTTGTTTGGTGCCCCAAATAGAGAAAAGGAGAAAGGGTGCAGAGAGGAGAGGAGAGGTTGCAGCAAAGATTGGCAGAGACATAAATTGGTCTTGGAGTGGAAAGCAGAAGGGGAAAAGGGGAAAGGGATAAGTAATGGAGTCTAGCTGAGTGAGACCAGGGAAAAGGAGAGAGAGTAAGGGAGTCAAATATGGGGACATGGGGAGACTGACTGTAACCAAAAGTGGCTGGGAGCACAAAGAGAAGGATAGAGGGAAACAGGCTCATGGCTCAGCTGATCCAGAACAGGGAGTGTCATCACTCCCTCTAAGATGTGGAGTCTTGTGAGCAAAAATTCTACTTTGTGAGCTACTGGCATTAAAGTTGTGAGCAAGCAATTTGGCTACTGCCAAATTAGTTCGCTCTGAAACCATCCTTCCTGAGCTAAGACAAAAATGTGTGAGCCTAAAAAGAACTGTGAGCTAGCTCACACTAACTCAGCTGGGAGGGAATGTTGATCAAGAGTCCTTTAGCTTTCTTTTTAAAGAATATTTTTATTGCTTTTCTACAGACTAAAACACTACCAACTAACGTCTACCCAGTAACCCTTAAAATAATCAAAGAACATAAAAACATTTTAAAACATAAGTTGAAAGAAGTTCCCTAAATATCAAAGCTTAATATACTGGAGTGTGATATTAAGTTTTCAGTTTACACTGGTTTTGCATAAGTAAAATCAAATATGTGTTAGATTAGATTTCTCAAACTTTCAAGTTAAATACAATGTTATTTCCCCCTTCTCCCTCTTCTTTTCAGTTTGTCAAAGTCCCATTTGACTGTCAGTTGCTTTGGGGCAGCTGCCCCTTTTTCTGATTCAGAGTCCTCTGCAGAACTACTAATTGAACTCTTGGAGCTTTCCAAATCTTCTTCTTCTTCTTCTTCTTCTTCCTCTGCTGTCTTCTTTTCTTCTTTTGGTCTTTGTTGCAGTTCCAGAAAAGTCTTTGCACTTTTAGGAGAGGTAAACTTTTCTTTTTTCTCTTTGTAGTTGAATACCAGTCCTTCAGGAAAAATCCATCTATAAGAAGTAGAGTTTTTCTGTAGAAAATTTGTTAAACTTTTGTATTGCTTCCTTCTTTTCCGTATTTCGAATGGAATATCTTTCAAGACTCTGATTTCCTTTGATTTTTAAGGTTGTCCCATGGCCTTGAGCACCAAGTCCCTTGTAGTTCTCCTAGAAAATCTCACCACAATCTCTCCAGGCAGGTTTTTCTTCTTCACAAAATCAGGATATGTCCTATAGGTCATATCCATCTTGCTTTGTAGAAAATCTGCTTGTTAACCTGTTATTGGAGCTAATGCTTCACTTAAGATTCCTTTCAGATTCTCAGACTTTTGTTCAGGGACACCTTGAAATCATAGAACATACGTTGATTTTTCCATTTGCAGTCTTAAGTTGATCTTTGTCAGTTGCTCTTTTTTTCTTCACCACTTGTAGTCTTTGGTCCATTAGTTTTGTCTTGGCTTCAACTGATTTAGCTGATTTAACCGCCTCTTCCGCTTTAGTATTAGATTCTTTAATCTGATTCTGAAGTGCATCAAAGCTCTGATTCAAGCTAGTCATCTAGTCCAGCAGAGGGTGCAATGCAGTAGAAAACATGTTAGGAAAGTCTATGGTAGCTTCCAGTCTGGGAGCCAGAAGTGTTGAAGATGTAGCTTTTGGAGAGGGTTTTCCTCTGGTCACCATTTTTTCCCCTCTGCCAGTCATTGTTTAGTTTTCCAAAAAGTTTAAAAAGTCAACAAAAGTTTGTTTAAAGGAGCTGTTTTAAAAGGGATTACATTTTACTTGATTCTCCTTTGCAGGACCAGCAAACCGAGTCCCCCAATTTAACTCAGTCTTTTTTTAAAATGAAAGGGGGGGCAAAACTTTCCCTCCCCCCTCACTGCTTTTATTTGGAACCTCAGAAATGCTTGATTGTTTGTCCAATTGAGTGGACTATTTGACTCACACTTCATTGGAAGATGCATCACTGGTAAGGGCTGCTTCATTTATTTGCTTAGTTCTTGCTCACCAGTCTGGTATATGCCTCTTGGTGCCATCGCGGCACTGCAGTGACGAGACCTTATGGGGCAAAGAGGAGCCTCAATCCCTTGGTCGTCACTTCAGGAGAGGCACCTCTCATGCCCCAGGCTAGAAGCCCCCTACAAGGGCTCTGGGGGGGGGGCTGGAATTGTTTGGCACCCCTCCTGTTCGCTGGGCTACAGGCCACCTCAATCGGAGCTCCGATGGAGCACACCCACCATTTGAGCTCCAAAACCCGGAAATTCAAGAGTCCTTTAGCTTTCTGAAGGTGTGTGAGAGTAGGCGGGGGGGACAGGAGGAGCAGAACTGAGCCTCCACAATTCCAGTGGTAAAGAACAGTTAGTGGAGGTAACTGAGCTTTAATTGGTGTATATTTTTAAATATCTTAAATTCACATTCTTTTGTGCCAGTGGTGGGGTCAAAGCTTTTCTCAGTACTTGAGTTGCTCCCAGTTGTCCTGTTTATTATGGACCTGATTAGTTTACTGGATAGGTCTGCATATTTTGGGATGCTGTTGGATGGGAATATAATGTTGAGGTCCTGCGCCACAAGTATGGGCCATTCATTTGGGTCCAGTTGTTGTGAGATCCCCTGGAGTCACAGGAAAATCACCAGTAGGTGTGACAGTTTCTCATGGAGGTTTGGCTGTCCCATCATAAGATGGCATTCTTTGAATGTAATTTCTATCATAATTCTTTGATTAGCTATCTCTGGCTTCATAAGCTCAAAAGGGTAAGGGGCTCTGAAGGTGACAGCTCATAGGATCAGAAAAGAGTTATAGTACATTTTCAAGATGGGTAGCCATGTTAGTCTGTCTGTAGCAATAGAAAAGAGCAAGAGTCCTGTAGCACCTTAAAGAGTAACAAAATATGTGGCAGGGTATGAGCTTTCATGAGTCACTGTTCACGTCTTCAGATAGTATCTGTATCTGAAGAAGTGAGCAGTGATTCACAAAAGCTCATACCCAGTACATATTTTGTTAGTCTTTAAGGTGCCTCAGGACTCTAGTACATTTTCAGTAATATACAGATAGTATACAATGTTCAGTTCATGCTCTCCCCTACATAATCTTAATGTACTTTTCATTGATTTACCTCTTAACTAATTAATGTTCTCTGTGCTAAGAACATTTTCCCCCGGCAAGAATTCCAGATAAGGCAAGTTCTAGTTGGATTTGAAAGTGACAGCTTTTATAAATATAACCTCTAATATGTCTCTCTCCCATCCTCCATTTCTTAACATTCTACGATGATATGTCATCTTCTAATGTGATGTGACTGGATTGATAGCATTCATTCTGAAGTGTAATGTAATCCAGTGTGACTGATCAAATGGAACCCGCCACTTCTCAGCACAGGGCAATGCATCACATGTGAAATTCCTATAGAACCTGCCTTCTGCATGTCACAGTGAAAGAAGTCTGTCTATATTCCCCATGGTTAATTGATCAAGCCTCTTGAAACTATTTTTTTTTCTCCTATGACTTTTCTAGAAAAAGGGAATGAACAAGACAAGCTGATTTACCTAGCTGCATTTCTTTCTTCTCATTGTACTTTCCACATGTCTGGGTGTATTATGATGTAGAGCAATGGAGAGACATTTGTATGGAGTTGTATAAAATTCAGCATTCTCCCTTTCCCTGTTTCTAAAGCACAGCCACAATGCAATATGGTCGGGATTGTGTTGCCTTCTGGCTGCCCCCAAATAGATCCAATCAACTACTGCCAAGAGGAATAACAGGGAAGTGTTTTGGAGAACAAATTGGACAAAATCCTGGGAAATGCACAGCTTTGTAAATATGATGTAACTGTTTTCTTCGGGGGGGGGGGGGGTAATGGTGCTACTTTATAGGCTTCTTCACAACCCCAAATAAGCAGGAGTACTTTGAGCACTGATTCCAGTAGGAAGATGCTGAGTAAAATCAAACTACACTAGCTTGAAGTTCTAACAAGGATGGTGATGGATTAAGGTCCAATTCTATTCATTGTTTGACTTTAAATAGGCATTTCCTGCCACATTAGCATATCACAGTACTTACACTGGCATGAACACCACTGTAGACGACTGTAAACACATTTGTGTGCGATGCATAATATTAGGTACATATACTAAAGCTCCCTTTCTTGTTTTCTAGCAGCAGTTCAGACAGTTGGTCCAAGGTTTCCTTCTTTGGTTAATAGGAATGCTGCCAGTTGAAAGGCCATGATACATGTGCCACACTAGTCATGAAGTTCCTTGGACAAGGAGTTCATATGCTTTTTCACAGCTAAATATATTCATGAGTTTGAAATGACAGTAATAAGATGATAATTTTTCAAGTCAGTGTATACTCATAACTGTAAATGCCTCAGCTAAAGCATGTGAAAGACATTGTGCCTTTGTGTAAACTTCAGTAACTTAAAATGGTGAATGTACATGCTCTTCTTTCATAGTTTTTTTTCTGCCTCTATAGGGATGTATATCTGTAAGAACTTGTGGCCTTCAAATAGAATATCCCCCTCCCATGTTCCAAAATAAATAACAGACAATAAATGTAGGTTAAATGAAATCCTAAGCAGGTCTACAAGAGTTTAGATGATCTTGCCAAGGAGTGGCTAGGATGCTTAGCCTCCCCTACCTCCACCTGCTGACTAGGAAAACACATAGACCATTGTGTGGTTCAACTAAGAAGAAGAGATCATATTCCTCATGGGACAAGTGAGCTCCATCTAAGTTAAACTGATGTATGCCACAGACACTAATCTACCCTCCAGACAAAAGGGAAAAGCTGAACAGCTACTCTAGGAGGTGCAGAGGCGAACCAGACTCCTATCTACTTAACCCTATCCACCATAGGGTCAAAAAGGAAAAGACAGGAGGGTTACACCAGGAGCAGCATGTGCTACTGTCAGCCCCATGTCTTCCCTTTCTCTGGAGTTATTTTTTTTTTTTAAAAAAAAAGTTAAGAATCTGGATGCTGCCAAAATAACTGGTCTCAAACTTTACCAGTCAAAGCTCTAAAACTCCACAAAGCCAACAAAGTTGATCATTTCCAATTGACCATTTCCTGACCAACAGTTTTAAAATCTAAGGATGGGGACAAACTGGGAAAATGCAGTTTGGTTCATGGTTCTTGGCATGCTTGGTGCACGAGCCATGAACCATCATGAACTTTTAGGAGCTAAATGAACTGGTTCTGTTCCTGAGGTTTGTGATCCAGTAGAATGTGCCCCCCAGCATGCTAGAAACACCAAACTTGCCAGGGATCTCTGGCAGACTCTCCTCTACCAGCCCTCAAAGTTTAGTGATGATTAGATTAATGAAATTTGAGTTATACTCCCCCAGGAAGGTGCCCCAAGGAAAGTACTTTCTAGGGAAATGACAGATGGTAATTTTGACAGGTGCAAGTTCAGGAGGTTAAGGAGTGTACAGAACAAATCCTGTGCAAGCTAAAGACATCAAAATCACAGGGAAATTCCCCTGGATGCTCCTCTACATGCCCTTCAAGTTCCACCCCCCTGTTGCTTTGAAGTTGAGTAAACATTTCTATTGAATGGAGACAGTCTGTCTGGAAATATAGCCATTGGGGAACTGGCACAAACCACCATGAACAGCTGGAAAGTTCACGGAAATTTCTTGCCAGTTGACCTGCCAAGGACTTCACTTTGCAAACCACAAGCTGGCCAAAATTCATTACCAATTTGTGAACTGGTTTGTGTCCACCCCTACTCAACTCCACAGCAAACCTGCACCAGGAAAGGCAGGTTTCCTGATTGGCTGATTGGCTGCATGAAACAATTCTGCTGTTACTGCTTTCCATGTCCTATGTCTGGTGCCTATAGTTTCCCAGGGATATGAGTGGCAAAACTGTCCCTGCTCTCTCAGCTGTACCTCAGAACAAAAGTAACTCAATAAATATGAAGAAACAACTTTTTTCCCCTTCTCAAACTTCCTTTCAGTTGAGAATCCACTAAAGTTACAAGAGAATGTTATCTACATTATATAATCTTGTAAATTTACATGTCTTTCAACTAGACAGCCAGATAACCTCACACTCTTTTACCAGATACCTATCTGAACAGTTGTATTTTTGGTTAACTTAGACTCATTCCTTTCATGTTGCCAAGTTTGCAATGCATGACATAATATATTTGAAAAGCTCACACCTTTGCTAGCAATGTCCCTGCTCTCTTTCTCTCTGTTGGTTCCTCTTTTAAGTTGAGAGAATCACCTCCTTTCTACTCTGTCCTTTCTTATTGGCTCAGCATCTAGTTAATGCAACTCTGACTGTTGTGTCTTACTGCATTCTGCTGCAATGTGCTTTATAGAAGCTTTACAGCAGCGTTTTGCAGCAGTGTGTGGTGTAATGGGGAGGGAGATAGACTAGAACCAAGGAGACCCATATTAAATGGCCACTCAGTCTTGAAGCTCACTGGCTGACCTTGGGCTTCTCATGCTCTCAGAGCCTTACCTGGCTCAGGAGATTGTAACTGGCAAAATGGAAGAGGGGGGAACCATGTACATCACCTGAGTAGGGCAAGATAAAAAAAATGAGACATTGATTGTGAATTAGTAAAAGTTAAATACTTATTTTTGATCAATGGCTAATTGGAGTTCCAACTTGAGGACTCAGAAGGCAAGTCCCATTTTAGTCAAAAGTGCTTACTCCCAGGAAGGTGTTCCTCCAATTGTATTGTTAGTTTCCTAGTCAAAATGGAAAATAGTGAAATAGATTGTTATGATTTTATAAAATCTAAAAATTTCCCTGGATCTTTTAGATAGGATTCTGAAATTGCAAACGACCATTTTGTATTTGGAAAACCTAAGGCGAGGGTCATTTTAGGACCCAAATAGATATGACACTTGAAGATCTGTAAACAGTCCTATATTAGCACTAGGTCTGAAATTGATTGGTAACTCTGGCATAATGTCAGCAAGTTGCAGCAGCTGAGAACATAATCCACATTATGGGGTTTGATGCAAAATCAAGTAGCCATACAAATGTGTTTCATACAATTTTGCTATAGATACTTCTAATACCCCTATGTGACATTGAGGCAGCTGAGAGCAAAAGAATAGAGTCACAGTGCAAACCTAAGCAGGCTTGCTCAGAAATAACTTCCAAGTTACTCAGTAGGGCTTACCCCCAGGAATAAATCTTTAGAGTTGCAGCCAAGGATCTTTGGTCCCCTGATCACTGCAACAAATTTACACAACATTCCTTTTTAGAGAAATGTCTAATCCTCCTCCCCCTCCTGAATGTTACTTATTTTAAACTCCTGCCATATGTTGCTCCATCAATAAAGACATATGGTTCACAGAGCAATGCCATATGTCTAGTAATGTTGTATAGTATGTTGCAGTGAAAAGCAAACATTTTTTAATTTGTTCAGGAACTCAGTCTAAATTATGTTTCCCTTTTCTGCTATTATGTACTCAGTGACATATATAAGTAAATGCTTAAAACCAGAAAATAGCCTATCCCACACCCAACATCAAGAAAGCTATATCATCTTCAAAAATGTGTCAAAATGTACATGGCAGCATTCTCGATATATATCATATATAGAGTGAAAGTGATATATGTGCTCTGCTTTTCTCTCCAGTGGGGCCTCAAAGCATCTTACATCATCACTCTCCCCTGTTCTGTTTTATCTTCACAACAACCATGTGAGTGAGGCAGTTCAGGCTGAGAGAAAGAGAGAGAATGACTGGTGCAAGGTCATCTAGGGATTTTTCCATGGCACAGTAGGAATTCAAACTGTGGGTCACCCAGATCCTAGTCTGACACTCCAGCTACTACAACATGCTGCTTCTTCAGTGTAAAATGTATATTTCACATAAAGCATTAAGGCTGAGATCCTATACACACTTTCCAGGGAAGACTTATATACTTAGAACAAAAATTAAATAATAAAAATAAAAATGACACTGCATATAATTCAGAGCCAAATTATACTTTCATTTTGAGAAGCCAATCTATCCATGATTTGGGTTTCTGCATGCAGGTAAGTTCCAGTGCCAGTGCAAAGAACTGCTGGAGAAGAGAACACCACATCCACTACAAGGGCTTCCACTGACACCTTTGACACTACTGATAATCACAGCTGGGAGAAGAACAGGGCTTGGCAAGCACAGAGAAGGCCTTATTCCTTAAATACAGATGATAATGATGATAATTTGTTTTTACACTCCACTTTTCTCTACCCTAAGGAGTCTCAATTGTCTTCCCTTCCTCTCCACACAACAGACACCTTGTGAGGCAGGTGGGGCTGAGAAAGTTCTGAGAGAACTGTTAATGGCCCAAGAAGGAGGAATGGAGTATCAAACCCGGTTCTCCAGAGTAGAGTCCACCACTCTTAACCATTATACCTTACTGGCTGTCAATGGCTGCAGTGATGCAGTGAATATCTGTGATTTGTGTTTCCAGAAGTGAAGATTGTGATAAATAGTACCATCCTAAGAGAAGTTACACACTTCTAAGCCCTTTGAATACATGTAAGTCTGTGTTGTGAGCCAGCCAGCTACCTCCTCTAAGGATGAGGAAATGGAGTCAGGCCCTGCACTGGTAGAATGCCTGCCTGAACAGCTGGCTGTAGAGGCAGAGCCAGAAAAATATGCATCAGGTGATGAGGGGTGCTCATTATGACAGGAGACAAAAGAAATGGAACAAAGGTCAGAGCACCAATTTCTGCCTGTACCTCCTGAACCAATTGAGCATAGGAGACATCGGGAATGTTTGCCAGCTCAGGAGAGATGAAGGAGTGCCCAGTTAATCACTCAGCAGCGGTCAGCACTAGCAGAGTTGTTTCAGGAGCATGGGTCACAAGTCAGTGAGAGAGGACACCTGTGCTTTGGGGATGAGTCAGCTAATTAGGCTGATAAAAGGGAGCCACTGACAAGGCTTGACATGGAAGCAACTCTGCTTGCCATCCTCTGTGAGCTGTTTACTCAGCAAACAGACTTCTGCCTTGCTACTTTGAATTCTGTTCTGCTAACTTGCTTTTCAGCTAGGAACCTAGACCCTGTCTTTGCCTTAATTACAAGACTTAACCCTGAATTCCAGACTTCCCTGTTTCCCCAGATTTGTGGACAGAACCTCTGGCTTTCGGCCTCTGTGCTGGTTGGGTGACCTTGTTCTCATCTCTTGCCTTGAATTGTTGTGTTGGCCTTTGTGTCTCCTGAAAACACCAGGTAGAGTAAAAAGTATCAGGCTCTGTCATGAACATGACATTTGTTTGCTTGATTGTACTTGTGTGGGCATTCTAGAGGCTCATGTTCAGTAAACACTATGCTTGCCCTTGAACACAACAGTTTACTTAGAATTGCATTGTTTTGCTAACAGTTATTAGGTTCATGAGAAATAAACTGCAGCTTATCTATTTATTGATTCATTCATTTAAAACATTAACCACCTTTCTTCCTTTACATTATTAAAACACACAATAAAAACAACAATTATAAAATCCATAAAAAGTCACAATTAAAAAACTCTAACTAGGACTGCCAATTAAAAAAACAAACTAACTAGATCAATCAAATGCAGTCCTAAATAAATTGTCTTCAATGGCCTCCTGAAGATTGACAATGAGTATGCCAGGGGCACCTCCCTAGGGAGGTTATTCTATAACTGTGGTTGTTACAGGTTTCTAACTAATGCATTCATAAACCATTTGTCAAAATCAAGAAACTGCTACAATGTTTCACATTGTAAGAAAGCTGGAATCATGAAAAAGCATATCTTACTCTTTAGTAAGAGTAAGTTACTGCTCTGTTACTGTTTTTCTTCTGGAAGTAGCTCTGCAAATTTGGATTTATTAATCAACCTGTGAGATCATTATCCTGCTTTACAGCTGAGGAACTGAGAACAAAAGAGAGAGATTTGTTCAAGGTTAGATGAGAATACTTGGACAGAAACCATGCTTCCCAAATCCCAGCTGAGCACAGAAACACGGTAGCCCCAGTCGCACAGTTTCTGTAATCCAAAACAGATGTGGCTTTGTGGTGTGTGTGTTTGGTAAACTACAGAAGTTGTATCCCTAAAGAATGGACTTAAGTCTTTTTCTATTGAATGCTTCATAGAACAGCAGGTAGGGTTGCCATTCTTGTACTAATGAAAGTTCAGGGAGCGCTTTGTGAATGCATTTCTGCAGCTTCCTTGGTTTTTGTTTTTTGCTTCAGGAAGCAATGGGTCTGTAGAAACATACAGCAAGGGCTTTCCCTTATGGAGATTTGATTCAAGTAATATAATAATGACTGAATTCTGTACCAACTTGTTTGATGGACTCAGCTGATATTTAAAACATAAGGAAGAAGCTGTCTAGTCAAGAGGGAGGAATGATAGGAAGGGCTCCACTGAGAATTCTATAGTTTAGAAAATAATGGCAGAAGTGTTCTTGAAAAGGCAGCTGGAATCCAAACTATGTACAGCTTTAGAACCCAAAGAAGCACTTTTGTATTTCCTTTCTCTGCCCCCCTCCCAAGTATATCTAAGAGAAATTGGCCCAGAACAAGCTTACACAGGATTCTGTGATTCTAAGGAACAATTCACAACAACTTCTTCCATCTTGAGACTGTTGTGTTTATTATGGTTTTAGCTGGCCAGACACATTTTGGCTCAGCAAAAGGCAATGAAATCTTTCTGTAATATGGATTATGGAATATAGGCAAGAAATCACAGGACAGTTTTATGTTTACTGCATCCAATTGTGTCTATAGTGAACTTGGCTGAGGTTGCAGTAAATTCTTCAAAGATCCTCTCAGGGTGGTTCAGAACTTAGTCTCCATGCAGTGACCTTTTGGATTCAGCCATGTGGAAAAAGTAGAAACTGGCCATACACATATGCCCACATAGAGAGACACATAAACTAACAACCATGCATCCTGATGTCATAATGTGACTTTGATGGCACATTTTTCAGTCATGTCATTTGGACAAATTCTCATTGGTGGTAGCATTTCCTGATACACTTACTGATTGACCAACTTCATTTATAGATTACCTCTTCCTGAGACTCAAGGCAGAATACACAGTTAAAAACAATGTAATAAGAACAGTATAATACATTCAATCAACATCTGAATAAAACTAGATAATACAAATTAGAGAGCAAAGCACTAAAACAACATAGCACATACAACAGAACAGTGAAATACAACAAATGGAATGTTGGACTTAGTGTTGAAGGTGTCTTATCTTCCGTGAGGGCAAAGTCTCCTACCCCCTTATGCAAATTAAATTGATCCCTACAAGGACAGTAGGAGGCAGATCTTTCCCAGTCCTGCCAAAGCCGAGCTCCATGAAGGAAAATTATAAAACTTGTCCTGTGAAAGCTAATGGGATGATTACCGCCAATGTGAATGAACTATATGCAACCCTGGCTTGAAGAAAAAGGGATGAGCAGCCCCATGTCAGGTAGGGTGAGGATGACTTCACCCCCACTGAAGAGAAGAAACTTTCATGGTCAGTCCAAGGTTTTATTCTCCTTAAGTGGGTGAGAGTCATCCTCCTCTGGGATGTACCAGAACTAAGCCATGCTGGATGCCGGCAGGTGCAATACTTCATATGCTTTTAATATACACTGTTGGATCCAGGAGACAATAGTAGCTTTTGAAACTCTCTTCCCCAACATGTGGATACTATAAGAAACAAACAAGGCATTCAAATGACAAAGAGGAGCAGTCTTTTTGATATAACAATTCAGACCCCCTGTAAACATCTAACATGTACCATGATTTTTTCTTTTTCATGCACCAGATTTGGACAAAAGGTGGGTAAAAGGACGTTGGCTAATGTGGAAAGAACAAACCTCAGCAACAAAGGGTGGGTCTAGTCAGAGAATAATCACATCCTGCTGAAAGGTACATAACTCTTCCCTTATTCTTCTTGCTGAAGTAAAAACATAACAGCCCTGCTGGATCAGACCAATGGTCCATCTAGTCCAGCATCCTCTCTCACACAGTGGCCAACCAGTTCTTTTGTATAGCCAACAACAGGGCAAAGAGGCCAAGGACTCATTCAGATGTTGCCTCCTGGCTCTGAGATTCAGAGGATTAGTGCCACTGTATGTGGAGTCACCATGACTAGTAGCTATTGAGAAACTTATGTTTTATCATGCACTAAGAATGGAAGAATACAGTTAGGGAAATGATTTGAAGAGACCAAATTCAGTCTTAATACTATCTGATACATGGCATTTGAGAGGATCAGGGTAATTTCTCAGTATGAAATGGTTGTATATGGTCTTTATGTTATGTACATGATACCATTTACTCATAGTGGATGAGCAGCTTATTACAAGAAGCCTGTCCCCAAAAAGCCTTGTAGCTTAGAACAAAGCTTGAGTCCAGTGGCAGTTTTGAGACTGACAAAGTTTTACTCAATGGACTCAAACTTTGTTCTGCTGCTTCAGACCAACACAGCTACCCACCTGAATCATTGTGGCTTAGGTCATTTTCAGCTACTGAGACGAAGGAATTTCTTTGTAGTCAAAGCCTTTTTCACTGCTACAGCACACAAAATTGACATTTTCACTGAGCTATCCACTACAACCCCAAGATCTTTTTCCTTCTCAGTCTCAGCAAGTTCAGATCCCATTAGCCTATACTTGCAGGTGGGGGGAGGGGTTGTTGTCCCAATGTGCATCAGCTTACACTTACCAACACTGAACTACATTTTCTGCATTGTTGCCTATTCACCCAGTTTGTGGAGGTCCTCTTGGAGCTCTTCACAGTCAGCCTTGGTTTTTACCATCCTGAATAATTTTGTGTCATCTGCAAACTTGGCTTCAACACTATGCACCCCTGGTTCCAGATCATTTATGAACAAATTAAATAGTACCAGCCCCAAAACTAATCCTTGTGGGACCCCACTGCTTACTTCCCTCCATTGTGAGAACTGTCCATTGATTCTTCCTCTTTGCTTCCTGTCATTTAACCAGTTTTTAATTCACAACAGAACCTGTCCTCTCATCCCATGATTGCTAAGTTTACTCAGGAGTCTTTGGTGAGGTACCTTGTCAAAAGCCTTTTGAGACTACAGGTATATAATGCCTACTGAATCATCATTGTCTACATCACTTTGGGAATCCTTGCATAGATCTTTTTATGGCTCCAGACAATTGTGAAGTCCCCAGGTTCCTATCTCAATTCAAAATGCTTTAGCAGAACAAGAAGAGACTCAGTACCTCCTGACTGGACCCCCACCCTCCAGAATCCCCACAGTCCCTTCAGAAGCCCAGGAATGAAGAACATGGCAAGTCTGAACAGAAGTCCAGATCAGGAGGTGAAATGTGTGCCTGACAACCAGGGAGTCCAGTCACCAATTACTACTCAGGAGGAGAGAGCAGTGCTCTATGTCCTGGCAGAAACAAAACCTCTGTTCATGCAACAGCAAGTGTGGGACCACAGAATCCTATGAGACTCTCCAATTGGTCTTGACCTTTGCTGTTTCAACAGTCCAGCTTGTGCTTCTGTCTGGCGCATGGCTCTCTAGCTCTCCAGGCCCTTGCATATCTTCTTGACTGCTTCTTCCATTCCTGATTCCTGTGGACAGCTCCTGCATCAATCCATTTTTCAGTTGCCCACTCTCAATCTGAGACCTCCTTGTTTGAGTGCCAGTGGTATCCAGACTGGGAATGCCACAACTAGAGGGATAATGTCTCTTATTTTTATATCACACAATGGCAGCCACATTTGCAAAAGGAACATGTATTATTCCACTCACTGAACCAATATATACAAGGCATAGTAAAAAGCCTGCAAAAGCCCATCATCTGTTGTAAATCGGACTGGTTAATTTCAGTGAAATTTATTTTTCACTACAACATTAAGAATAATAGAATATATCTATTGGCATAGAAACAAAAATACCATGTCTAGCACCTGCTGCTAATTCTATAGTTCATGAGTTTTCAACAGCCTGTGAAGTGTAAACAAAGCAACATAAAGCAAAATAGATTTTATTGTATAATTTCGATACTATAGCTGAAAGCAAGCCTTTATACTAACAATATTTTCATGTATACAGTTACATATAATCAAGACTAGCGTCTTGCTGTATGATTGAAATCGCAGAACAAAGAGAGAATGCTGAATCAATGGAACCAACTGAGTGATTTTTAGATTCAAGTTGGTAGGATGACTGTATTTTAGTAAACTGTAAAAGAAAGTGAACGTAAAGTCATTTCAGAGATGTGTAGCATTCAGACTATCTATCAATCATTTATCAAGACATTCTGCAGTCATATAATTGGTACTGAAAGAACCCATTCTACCTATTAATGGCTTCTAGATTCCCTGGGCATATATACATCAGCGTTTAAAAATTACATTCGAGACAGAAAATTAATATTTTGGGTTGGGGGGTTGCTAGGGTAAAATCTCAATTTTTGCCCTGTGATAAATGTAAATGTATTAATAAACTACTATTATAAATAGTTTAAGGAAAGCAAAACATCATTCTCTGAGAGCCAGTTTGGTGTAGTGGTTAAGTGCGCAGACTCTAATCTGGGAGAACCGGGTTTGATTCCCCACTCCTCCACTTGCACCTGGCTGGATGACCTTGGGCAAGCCATAGCTCTGTACCAGCTGATCTCTCAAGGACAGTTGTCTCAGAGCTCTCACAGCCTCACCTACCTCACAGGGTGTCTGTTGTGGGGAGGGGAAGGAAAAAGGAGTTTGTAAGCCGTTCTGAGACTCCCTTGGGGAGAGAAGGGCGGGGTATAAATCCAATATCGTCTTCTCTTCTTCTCTCTCTCCAAGTCCTGTAATTCCTCTCCCTGCTATGAGCAGTATCACATCTCCCCCTTTAGCTGTAGTTGTTTCAAACAAGAGATACCCAGAAGCAAAAAAAGTCTCATTGTTCCCTTTTTGGTATTACCTGTTAATAAGTAAAGGACTTTGAGACCTCTCCCCTGCTTCATTAGGGAGCATAAAAACCTGATTCACAGCAATGTATATAAAATGATGCAAAGTGTTGAGAAGTAGATCTTTCCCATCAGGCTGGTTCCTGAATTCCCATCTCCATTATCATTGCTATTCAGTTGGTGCAGGCACTTAGAGAGAGGACAAGAGACCCAATGTGCTTGATCCCCTTCCTAGTGGTATAAGGATATAGCTCTGATAATGCTGCAAATTTCTACCTGGTGGCCACAAGATATTCTGAGCTTGCTCAGACACTACATCATGAGTTCTAAATGTTTTGGCAGTTTCAGTGGTCATGATACCTGTTTTAATCATTTATATATTAATGTTAAATTTATTATTAGCATATTCTGTAGCTTTAATTTTAGAAATAATGAACAAATGGTGGGAAATGCCTTTAAGTTCCATGCACCTGAATCCACAATCACTATATATTTTGGCTAATAAACCCAGTGTTATAATCTCTTGGACACTGAGCCTTGATTTCCTTGAGCAAAATCATACGGCTGGTTACATTACCCAGCTGGCCTTAGTTATACAACATTTTTATTCACTTCGATGACATCCTTGAGTAACAAGCCCCAAAGAGATCAAGTCATGTTGTTAAGAGATGGCAAGGCACAAGAGCAGCGGACCATTGAGTCATGCTGTGATTAATTAGCAACTGTATTTTTATTGCAGTGCTGTACTCATACGCAACAGTAAATCTTAGAAGGCTAACTTTTTAATGTTCAGTAATAGACTCTTGCCAGTTTTTCAATGGCAGCCACAGTCTTGGGATTGATTCAGACATTACTCCCTACCCCATCTTGTTAAATGGGATGTGCAAAGAGACTGGATACTTATACTTGGAAATTTATGTTGAATAATCATACCTGAATGTACTCTGCACTGTTAGTCAGTGTTAAAATATCATAAATCTGAAAACTGTTCCAATTATTAATTATGTATTAATAGCAAAAATATATTAATTATGAAAAATGATGAAACACACCCCTTTGCTTATCTTTGTCTTTATTCTTGTATTCATCAGAAGGGACAAAGGACCACTGGGAATTTTGCTGAGCTCCCCTCTTCCCCAAACATGCATCTGAGATTTCAGTGGGCATTCAAAATTATTCTACACATTTTTAAATAATGAAAATAGATTTTTGAGCATCCTGAACGTTGCATGATCATGGAACCATAGAATACTTACAGCTGGGTCCATAGCTATGTATTTTCTAAAATTATTGTTCCCTGATCTGAGATTAAAGATTAAATAGTAAATAATTTGTTAATACCAGCAAAGTTAAACTGTTTTAAGCCCATTAATTTCAGTGGGAGAGATAAGTCCACAGAACTGCAACAGGAAGTGGTGGCAGCTGCTAGTTTAGAGTAAGACATATTCATTGATGATGCATCAACAGTATTGGAATAGGTGAATGATACCTTCATGTCCTAAGGCAGTATATCTCTGATTAAAAGGTGCTAGGGGAAAATCTTTCTTAGAAATATATAACCTTTGGTTGTGGCATTTTCCTTTTGGAGGAAAATACTAAAGAGATCACTGATATTACATTGTCAAAAGACTAAGCTGTGAGAGCTGAAAGTAGTTTATTTATTGATAATATTTATATTCACATTTCCTTGTGGCTCAAGGCAAGCTTAAACATGAAAATATCCCTATTTAAAATCTATAAAATAACCCCCCCCCCAGATAAAAACCCAGATAGCCTCCAACACCCAAAAGATGTCCTGGTGAAAGAAAATGGCCTTGTAGTACCTGCTGAGGATTTATAACAATGGTGCCCCTCTCATCTCTTCAGGGAGCTAATGACATTAAGTATAGGGGTGTGCAAGAAATTTTTTCCCCCTGATTCAGGTATATTGGATGCTCCAAACATTGCTCTTTCCTAATATTCCTAAATACCAATACTGGTATGGTATTCTGATTCAGTAAATATTCGGGATTCCCAATGTTTTTTTTGGGGGGGGGGGGTCCATTATACCCTATGGGGAACATTAAAGTCAATGACAAATATATTCTGTGTTATATTCAGTGGTCGGGGGGGGGGGTGAGGTAGAGGCACCAAATTTGTAGCATATCTGCTGAAGCCTCTCCTCAAAAGAACCCCCAAGTTTCAAAAAGATTGGACAAGGGGGTCCAATTCTATGGGCACCCAAATAAGATGCATCCATCTTCCATTGTTTCCAATGGGGGGGGGGGGGGGGGTGGAGAGCAGGGCAATACAAGCCCAGCAGAATGTCCCAGAGAATCTCTGCAATAGAAAGATAAGTATAAGGGGACATTTTTGCAAGGACAGCAGCAGAACCAGTGCAATGTGCCCAGCAGAACCAGTGCCACTGTGGCAGTGTCAAACCCAACTGGACTAATGCCAAATCTGAGAATCTCTGAAGTAGAAGCTGAGAGGGGAGAATTTCTGCAAGGACAGCAGAACCAGTAGCAGTGCTCAGCAGCAATGCTTCCTTTAAGCTGTGGAGTCTTGTGAACAACAATTCCACTTTGTGAGCTACTGGCATTAAAGTTGTGAGTGAGCAATTTGGCTACTGCAGAAATTAGTTTGCTCTGGAGACATCCTTCCTGAGCTAAGACAAAAATGTGTGAGCTGGAGGCTAAAAAACTGTGAGCTAGCTCACACTAACTCAGCTTAGAGGGAACACTGCTCAGCAGCAGAATCCAGTGACAACATACAAGTCCCCAGCAGCAGAACACAGTGACCACTTACTAGTGCCCAGCAGCAGAACCCAGGGCTGTTGTGGCAAATGCCAACTCAACAGGATTGATGTCAAGCACAGAATCACAATCCAAGTGAAGGGGAAGGGGTCTGCAAGGACAGCAGAACCAGTGCAATAGTACAAAGCAGCACTACCCAGTGCCAACCTACTAGTGCCTAGCAGCAGAACCAGCAGAACTTTTTAAAAGTGTAAGGTTCTTTATAAAACTTCTCCTGACTAGATTCTATTGGAACAAGCCTGATTTCCTTTATGGACATGCAGGAGCTCACTCCTGAAAACTGAAAAAAAAACCCTACAGGACAGCCTAAAGGGAAATTTATCTAAAAGTGCCTGCCTTCACTGAAGCCCGGAGTGCCACATACTGTTTTCAAAAAATGTTAATTTAGGCTATACCACTATTTTGAAGACACACACAACCTTGCCTCTTTTAATACCCTCCCAGAACTGGTCTAGTTAGGGAGGCACTAAAGTCCTATCTTCAAATTTAATTAGAAGTGTTAAACAATTCCTAAAACAGACCCTTATTACTAAAAGCCTGTTTAGCAGCACCTAAGTATTGTACTCAATAGCCCTTGAAACCAGCAGTACACACTTGGAACACAGAACAGTGAACCTCAACACCCCCCTCCTCCAAAAAAACCCCAACCATCTAGAAATTAAAGGGGAGAAATATGGGGGGGGACTACTAAGGGAAAGGCTGAGGAAAGGACTTAAGATAAAAGAGAAAGCAAGAAGACTCTAAACCAAAAGCCCCTCCACACACACCAGACCAAAAAAAAAGGGGGAGAAGCAGTAGAAACAAGCAACAAAGCCTCACCCCCCACTCCCCCAAAAAAAGAGGAAAGGAAGGGGGGAAAGCAAAGGATGGTGAATAAGAGAGAGAAAAAATTCAAATGAAATAATTTTTTTTTAAAAAAAAACCAGGCAGAACCCCCACACACAAGCCCTCAAGAGAACCAAAAATGAATAAGTTAACCAAGTTTTAAACCAACTCCAAAGAACCAAAGCCAAGAACCAAAACAGAAGGAAGAAACCCTTGGATTCTCCACCTACTATTAGGCCCAAACAACAATGAAACTCCACAAAAATAACACCAAACCACAAACCAGAAGGAACTAAAACCTAAGAATAAAACCAAAGGGAACTTTAAAAAGGCTTGACAAGTAACAAAAAAAGCCTCCAAACTGCAAGCCACAAAACCAGAAGGAACTAAAATGTAATGAAATTGAACAACAATAAAACAAATAAATAAACAAACAAACAAAAAGTCTGAGGCCCTTGGCCTCACCCCCTACAACCTACCACCCACCAAGCCCAAAAAACAACTAATAGTAAAATAAGAAAATGTTTTTAAAAATGTTATTCAGTCAAACCAGTCACTGTCTTCACCCTTCTTCAGGAAGGCAGGCAGAATCTGATCTGAAGTCCACAGCAGAGTCTCTCAGGGAGCAGAAGTTAGGCTCAGAGCAGCAGCTGAAGCCAAAGCCAGCACACATTCTCCAAACCTCTCTCAGCAACAGTGTCTAGCTCAGCCAGACCCTTGCTTTTATGCTCTTTGCCCATGCACAGAAGAATTAAAAAAAAAAAAAACACTTCTATGATTGGCTAAAGAACAGTGTTCCCCCTAACCTGAAATCCTTTTTGCCAAATTGCTACTGCTCCTTCCCCCTCCCTCCTGTTCCCTGGGAAATTGGTGGAGAAACCAGGGTAGTTACTTAGTTGGAATTCACATTTGAAGCCAACAACCTTGCAAGCTGTAAACCTGCAATGCAATGTCATTTGCAAAAGCATTGCAGTGATTGGCGCTAAGGCACTACAGCTCCCCCTGAGGTGCTTTTACCACTGGGCTACAGAGATACCTCTTCCCCCTCCTTCCTGTTGCCCTGGAAACCAGAATAAAAGGTGGGAAAGAGCTCTAAAGAAGAGAACTGAAGGTTAACTTTGTATCCCTTTAAACCTCTCCACCACCAGATATTCGGGATTGGCTTTATTCAGGATTAGCTATACCAGTAGCCACTTAGATTCCCTTATTTTTATTAGGCTTTAAAAATACTTGAGGTATTTTTTTGGCTTGAATACAACCAAATGCATACCCGTAATCAAGTGGAAAAGGAATGGGCTCTGGTTGATGCCAACAAATACACAATGAGAAAATAAGATCTGAACTATAATAATCATTTAAAATTATGTGCAGACAGAAAGAGAGGAAAGACATAATGGGATTGGAAGTGACTAGTGCATTTTCATTCACTGGCTAAAACAATAGCACTAGAAATTTTGGATTGATTTGTATGCTGATGTGTATTGTTCTATTGTAGATGTTTTGTAGGGTTCCCCCTACTGCTTGGAGACCACATATGCTGGAAAGATAGGGAAATAACTTTTAAATATATAAATAATAAATGCATGCTTTATATAGAGCAATAATATGTAAAAAAAGAAATCTCTAGGCTAGCAGATGTAATTTGTCTTTTCTTGAAATGCAGAGTTTTTGTTCAATATAGCTAAAAAAGGGTTACATCCACCAAAACTGAGGGTCATCTTTTACAGAAAACTGAACATTACTTACATGCACTCAGCTTGTTCACTTCCACAGGCATATAGCAGTGTGTTGTTAGAAAGTCTAGAGTGGATAGATCTTAGGGATTTCTTATCAAATTCAAGTGCTTTTTTATTGGACTGTGCCCTCTTTTTAGTATATTTATATATATGTCTTTGCCTGCTGGTAAGATCTGTGCAGTGTTTCTTCAGTGAGATAGCCGTAGAACTGCAAAACCGAGAAAATAAGTTGTGTGAACAGGCCTGTTCATGAAAATTTTGCTCCGTGTTAATCAAGATAACAGCTGCTTGCAGATAGTATTGGTATTTAATTAACAAGTAGACATACGCTCTCTTGCAGGATCACTGTTAGGAGGGTTCATCTAGATTAAAAACAAATCATTGTTTGAAATGATTAATGGAAGAACAACATGTGGAACGTTCTGCAGGGCTAAGTTTTCTAAAGCCAAAGCACTGCTGTGAAATCAGCGCAATTGACGCAAAGACTTGTCTGCCTGCTGTTCAAGAATGCACTGCGCCAGGGTTTTTTTCCCTTCTGAAAGAGCATCTTGCTTGCTTTGACAGCTCTTTTGCTTGACTGGTTGAACTTCTTGACTGATTGAATTTATTGTGTGGTGAGCCACATGGAAGCTGTCTTGCCTTGAACCAAAGGTTCTATGAACACTAGAAGAATGTTCTTTTCTGTTTGAATTATGATAGCAGGTCATATGAGAGCTGCAATCATGAAAAACAAGGTAGTGACTTCAAGCTGTTTGTTTTGTTATGCAGTCTTTTCTACTGATCTATGAGAACACCTGCACTTGTATATTATCATGCTAGATGAGGAGTATGATGGAGATCTTTCTGGAGTTACTATATGGTAATTGGGATATATATATATATATATATATATAATTATTTTTTAAAAAAATATCCATTGAGGTAGTCTAGCTTTTTCTTCTTATGGGATTCACAACAACACTTAGTTGGATCAGGTACATTTAGGTGTACTTTTTAACCTCTGAGTGAAACAGTGACCATTTTTGGAGAATATCCCCCCCCCCCCCCCCGATGTATAAAAGCCGGTTGGAATCACTGCAAGATGACAGGAAAATGTCAGCCATCTACTCTCAAACTCTTTTCTTTTTACAAATCAAAAATAAATATGCATAAAACAAAATATTTTTCCTCCTCAACTTTCTTTTTTTATTCTTCTATCTTTTGGTGATTTTGAAAATTATTTGAATAGAAAAAGCAAAGAATTATTGTCAATAATGTTCCTTTTCATGTTCCTGTTGCTCAGACATGTTGGAGCTTTCCTTCACAATATTTCTAAGAGCTATCCCTTTTTAACTATTAATTCTGCTAAAATTCTTATTCGGTCTATTATTTTCAGAATTATTTTATATACTTTTTATTTGGTCTCACTGTTTCTTTGATCTGGCTTTTCCTGTCTGTTTTGAATTCTATTCCCAGGTGTGTTTTTTTAAAAAATCCCATTTTAATAAGCTTTTCACTTCATATATTTCTTGTTCATTGAAATATTCTTCCTTACCTTGCAGTGTTTACAGTCTTGTTATTCTTTATTTATATAAAACATCTCTGCTATTTCTTCATATTCACTTCAGTCTCTTTGCCCTTCTGATCCTAGTCTTTATAAAGCTCACCTCTCATGTACTATTTTCTAAACTTCATACCCTTTATCTTACTTTTTCCTATCTTAGATAATTTTCCTTCAATTAATCCTACTGTCTTGTTGTCTTTGTTTAAGACGCTATTGAAAACTCATCTCTGGATCTTTTTATTACCTTTCTTGTCTTTATCATGGGGCGGGGGGTGACAGGCCGTGGTCACACAGACCCTTAATGCAGGAGGAAGGGCTGCTTCCTCCCGCATTTAAAGGGGCTGTCTACATAGGCCCGCAGCGAGTCCCGCGGTGAAGCGGGCTCCAATGCGGGTTGCTCCCGCATTTACTGACCCCGGGAAAAACTAGTGTTTTCCCGGGAGTCGCGGGAGGAACCCGCATTTGAGGTTATCTGGACAGCCCTCTCTCACAAGCATTGCGAGAGCAGGGCTGTCCAGATGACCCCCCCCCCCATTTTTTTTCCCTTTTTACACTTGGGCGCATGGCCACTCATGTGCCCAAGTGTAAAAGGGGGGGGGAAATCCCCTACTCACCAGGCGGTGGCGGGTCCTTGGCCACCACCGCCACTTCTGGGGCTGCCTCTGCCACTGTTCCACAAAGCCATCTTTGCCGCCGCCTTTTCAGTGGCAGCCGCCACCGCCATTGCTGCCGCTGCGGCCACTGCCGCCTTTTCCACCGCCGCCGCTTCCGCCACGGCTGCCACCACTGTTCACGCTGCAGCCATCTCTTCAGCGGCCGCGGCCACCGATCCCACCGCCGACGCAGCCAGCGATGATGCCACAAGTGTTGGGATGTGTAAACATCCCAACCCCCGGTGGATAAATGCGGCCCCTTTAGATCCGGGAGCCCTCCCGGATTTAAAGGGGCCGTGTGACCGTGGCCTTAGAGAGTAGACCTAGGCAAGTGTATTCACAATCCTATACAAGTCTATTGAACCAGACTTGCTCCCAGGAGAGTATCCTTAGGATGGCATTGTTATGCATTTAGTATCCTGAGATCAGAATTACTCTTCCAACTGTTTTTAAGCTGACTTAATCTTTAGGCCTTATTCAGATATTTAGTTTTATCTGTATCAAATGTAGGAGTGCATGCTAGGCCAAAGTGAACATTTGGTATGGTTTGCTCTTTATTTATTATTTATTTATTTATTCAATTTATATACCACCCTCCCCACCAGAGCAGGCTCAGGGTAGCTTACATAAAAAGTTAAAACACATAAAACAAAACAGATATAAAACAATTATAAGCTGTCATAGACAGTCATAAACAATCATAAAGTGCTAGTGACAATAGTGATGGCAGTAATAGTATTGCATAGTGATAATAACAGGTCATGATGGAATAGTCATAATGGAGTACAGTCAGTGTTGGAGTACAGTTTATCTTAATCCATTTATACCAGCAGGCACAGGCTGCTGATGGGGGAGCCAGGGCCTTGTTGCAGTTCAGTTATTAGAGGCGGCAATTATAAAAACAATCATAAAGTGCTAGTGACAGTAATAATATTGCATAGTGATGGTGGGAACATAATAGCAAATAATAGTGGAATACAGTGGAATACAGTCAATGCTGATGTTCAGCTATTATCTTAATCTATTTATGTCGGCAGGCACAGGCTGCCAGAGGTGATTCCAGGGGAGGACAGGACCTTGCCACTGTTCAGTTATTAGATGTGTGTCCTTGATTAAAGGCCTGGTGGAAGAGTTCCATCTTGCAGGCCCTGTGGAACTGTAAAAGGTCCTGCAAGGCCCTAATGTCTTCTGGGAGCTCGTTCCACCAGTGTGGAGCCACCATGGAGAAGGCCATCACCCTGGTTGAGGCCAGCCTGACATCTTTGGGACCAGTGAGGGCCAGATGATTTTGAGAACCTGAACACCGTGTTCTCTGGGGAACGTGTGGGAAAAGGCGGTCCCTCAGGTATGTAGGACCCTGACCATAAAGGTTTTAAAGGTAAGAACCAGCACCTTGAAATGAATTTGGTATACTATCGGCAGCCAGTGCAGTGCTTTCAGCACAGGTTGGATGTGTTCCTGCATAGGGAGGCCTATTAGGAGCCTGGCTGCAGCATTTTGCACTAGCTGTAGCTTCTGGATTTGCAACAAGAGCAGTCCCATGTAGAGAGCATTACAGTATTCTAATCTCAAGGTGACCATCACATGGGTCACTGTTGCCAAGTCGCTGCATTTGAGGAAAGGAACCAACTGCCTAATCAGCTGAAAATGGCAGAAGGCTGGCTTGGCAGTGGCTGCTACCTGGGCCTCCATTGTTAAGGAGGCATCCAAAAGCACTCCCAGGTTCCTAACCTCCATTGCTGGCACCAACAGCACCCCATCAAAGGTCAGGAGTGGAATCCCTAGCCTCAGGCTGCCCCAACTCATGCACAGGACCTCTGTCTTCAATGGATTCAATTTCAATCAGCTCAGTCTAAGCCATCCAGCCATGTCTTGTAACACCAGGTCCAGATCTTCTGTTCTAGAGTCAGACTGACCTCCCATCATCAGATAGAGCTGGATGTCATCCGCACACTGGTGTCATCCCAGCCCATACCTCTGGGCAATCTGGGCAAGGAGGTACATCTAGATGTTGAATAACATCAGGAAAAGCACCGCCCCTTGGGACTCTCTGCAAATCAGTGGGTGCCTTCAGGATAACTGTTACCCTAACGCCACCCATTGTCTCCAACCCTGAAGGAAGGAGGTAAGCCATTGCAAGGCAGACCCCTGAACCCCAGTGTCAGTGAGGTGGTGGATCAGTAGTTGATGGTCAACCATGTCGAGTACTGCTGACAGGTCTAACAACAACAGCACCACTAATCCGCCCAGATCCAGATGTCTCCAGAGGGCATCTGTGAGGGTGACCAATGCTGTCTCTGTCCCTGGGCAAAAACTAGACTGAAAGGAATCTATTGTGGAAGTGTCATCCATAAAGCTCTGCAACTGTACTGCCACCGCCCATTCAATTATTTTGCCCAAACCGGGCAGATTGGGAACCAGGCAATAATTTGCCAGTTCGGCCGGATCCAGATTTTTTTTTTTTTTAGGAGAGGGAGAACCACCGCTTCCTTGAGTACCCTAGGGAAAAGTCCCTCTTTAGCAGTAAGTCTGATGTCTGAGGATAGTTGGATAGATACATTGGACTGTTTTGCAGCTGGATAAAATTGATATATTGTGGGGAATAATAGTTGTAGGCAACTGGAAGTCTGGTGGTATTCCACTTCTGAAGTGTGTATGAATGGAGACAGCTCCCCAAAAGCAGTGTTGCCTAGTTTTACTTTCCTTCTTGTCATTAGTTTTACTTCTGCCCAAGCAGGAGTAGCCTTGGTTTGGTTCTGAAAAATGTTACCAACTGCAACAGCAATAATTATAATTCTCATGTAGCTGAGAGACTCCATGTGCAGAAGACATTCTATTTCAAGGCTCCCCACCTGGTTAGACTAGATCAGACATGCTCTATGAGGAAACAGATTATCCGTCTCTCCCTTTCCACTGCAGCCTCCCGTGCCCCCAACTGTGCTCCTGCAGGTGTCAGAATCTGCTGATTCAGACAAAGTATTTCTATTGCTTGCTGCTATGATTTCTGTTGCCATGTATGTTTCTATAGCACCTGCCATGTAGTTGCCCCCCTCCACCATGTAAACCCTCACTTTGGCCAGTATGTATGTATGCTATGTGACCCCAGGTTTATGACCCTGACCAGGTCTGGTTTGTGTAACTGTCAGCCCGGGAGAATGACAACTTCAAAGTATGGGAACAATGGGCCTCTCACACTCCTGCCTCCGCATTCCATTCATCCCGGCTGGGACAGCAAGGGAGGACAAGTCTCATCTCTTATCAACGTGCGAAAGCCTCGAGGCCAACGATTGTTATGTGAAATGGTAACATCTAAGGGGTCTGGTTTGGGAAGGGAAATTTACAACTTAACACCTCGCTTTCTTTCCTGTGGGAAGCAAACGGCCAGAGACCCTTTTTGCCCGCCGTTTTTCCCCTGTAGTGATTGGTTACCTATGGGTAATTCAAACTGTTCTGAAAGGTATAATAGACCTGCTTCTGTCATATGCGTTATCTCTGACAATAATCCGAGAAGCTGTACCAATGTAGAGATTGGAAATAAAGAACTGTGTTTCATCAACAAAGATCTGATCCTTGACTACTTTGAGCAGAAGTCTCACAGCAGGTCAGTGGGCCCAAAGGAACAATGTGATCAAACTGGGGGATCACAGAATTCCCCTTTCTGTCCTCCACAGGTGGAAAAAAAATCTTCTGTTGTAGGAAATGCTGCTGCACTGAAGAAACAGCACTTTAGGGCCTAAGCTGCTGTCTTGTATTGTTCACCCCTGACATTCTATTAGACAGAAAAAAAGGTTTTAGGCTGCTGCAAATTAAAGCAGAGGACTGGCAGAGGAAGAACACAGCAGTTCTCCTCATGTTCTTTTCTTCCCTTTATGTTCATGTTCTTCTTCTATTAAAATTGGCTCTTTTCATCAGCTGCTTTTTGCCCAACTAATGAAAAGAAGTAGGTAAAACGATCATTTCCTTTATTTAGAAAAAAGAAGATTGAAGGACAATTTTAATGGGCAAATGTCATGGATGAAAGGGGTTAAGAACCTTTCTCCTTCCAATGAAGCTTGAAACTCTGGGATTTCCATGTTGTAAAGCAACAAATGCTGGATACAGGTGACAATAACTGAGCATCATGGAATATGACCCAGATGTGTCAGGTGAGGCTGTTACATGGTGGTAAAGGAAATGTACTCTGCATGTGACTACTATACATTGTGTGGAACTTCAATGACTTCCCATTTCCCTGCATATTAAAAAATAGCTCTACCTGGGGTGGACTGAGGTTTATGAAGTTATGGTAAGGGGATTTAACTGCATCCCACCTTGCCCTCCAAATTGCTGTTAGCCCCAAGAGTACAGGAACCTTTAATTTTGGCTTTCCATTGGCGGGCAGAAGGTGGGGTATAAATATCTAAATAAATGTAAAGACACCTGTATCCTACCTGTCTTGTTTCCTTATGGGGCTAATAGCACACACACACACACATGTTGTATGACTGATAGAGAGAATGAATGAAAATAGAGTATCTAAGACCCTACGTATGGCTACACCCATTGCATGCCCTTTTTAATATGCATTAAATGTGCCTCTTCTCTCTCATCCTGTCTATATCCTGTGACTGTTCAAGTTAAAAACACCCAGCAGGAGCTCAAGAACCTGCTGTTTTTGCTGCCTACTTGCTATTGGAAAAATGGGAAGGAGGCAGAGTTGTCAAGAACCGGAAAGGCTACAACACATGCCTCATAGGCTGCATTTAGCTTGTGGAGCCTGGGTTTAGATGACACTTACTGTCTTTTAGGGCTATCTGGTGGGGATAGCCTCCTTTGGTGCCTGCTGTGCCTATTGATGCAACATTCTTTGCTCTGATAGAAACTGTCCACTGCACACATTGTTCTCTGAAGAGAAAATTAAGCAATGTCACTCAAGCTTGGATGCTCTGTTGATAATGCTCCTGAGAGATTTACAGTGATTCAGTTCAAGAGAATAATGAATGTCTTTAAATTGTGTCCTTTCCCCTCCACAATCAATGAGATTTGTTGCCAATCCATGGCTCTCTGTCTCATTTACAGCTGATATAGATTTGGTGTAGCCTAATTATATATAAACTAGCCAGTTTAAGAGCCATAATGCCCACAATGTTGTGCTTGTTAGTTTTCTTTTTTTCTATTTGGTATAAGGAGGCATAAAGCAATAGATCCATAAAAATGCCAATTATTGTGAGAAGTACTTCTGATGTACTTCATGACATAGGAGCAGCCTCATATTTAGAGACATAAAAAGTGCCTTCTCTTAACATTGCTGATTTTAAAACTAGGAAAGATTCTGCATAATGTTTCTTAGGGCTTGCCACTGTCAGGCAGTGGTCCAATACAATCGGTTAGGCTAAAGTTGTTTGTAGTTCTCATGCAGGACTATCAAGAGCCACCATGGGCCCCAGGGTTCCACCTGCCCCCCCAATGACCCTGATCCAAAGCATATGTCTAATTTTTAAAAATTTTATATTTGTATACACGTACATATGTGAACCAATATAGGGCACATTTTATGAAGTTGGCTGTAGTTCACAAACTTTGTATCATAATATGGCACCTAGGAACAAGGGCTGAGGACAGACTGGCAGTCTGGCCCGCTCTGCCTCCACTTTAAAAGCGGAGGCAGAGTGGCAGTCCAGACTGCCACATCTGCCTGGAGGAGGTGGCCCGGATGCAACGCATCCAGTGCCGTGCTCTTTCCGCAGCAGCCGGGCACCACTTCCCGCAGCAGCCGGGCATCAAAGTGGTGTCCAGGCTGCTGCGCATGCATTCCACCCGCTTTTGGCGGGTGTGAATGTGCACCGGGCCGGGGGAGCCGCGCGGCATTCTGCCGCTGCTGCCAGAAGTCACCTGCAGTCTGGACGCTGCAGGCAGCTTCCTTGTGGCAGTGTGTTAATTCCCCCCACCTTGTTCTGCTGCGCCACAGAGGCGCGGCAGAACTTGAGTCTGTCCTCAGCCCTGGAGAGTCAAGTCTTGAGTGGGGCAAGTTTCCTGCTATAGCCCCCTCCCATTCTCTGCTGCCACTTGACAGGCTGGTGTTGGGGAAATGGGGGTGGCTTTTCAGGGTCATGTCTACGTGTGACATCACTTCTGGTGAAAAACTGAAAGTGAAGTCATTGTGTTGGCATGATTCTCTAGGATTCATCTAAAATTGTATGCTTGAACCAAAGAGTTTTGGGTAAATCCTATAGCATTGTCTTGATGTGATGTCAGATCCAACTTTGTGCTGAAAGTGATGTCATATATTAGCATGATGCTGAAGAAACTATTCATCCCTCCCCTTCCCCCAATTCTCTTAGTTCTCCATCCAAGCCCAGAAACTTTACCAGAGTCTTAGGAGCCACTAGGTTGGATAATTCAGTGTCAATGATTACCAGTGTCATCTCAGCAATTGCCTTTTCCTGCATTGCTGATGGTTTCCAAGAGAAAGCAATGGGCAAGCCAATGCTCATTGTGGGCATTGCTCACTGAGTGGCCCTGCAACTCTGGCTTCTGTTTCTACAGGGACTGATCAGCATGACTTGCTCCAGGACCATTTTAATTTCCCAGTCTGTACCTGTTTCCATATATCTGGATTTGTCCTTAAACCTCTTTCTTTGTCTTGATTGCTCAATATATGTTGTTTACTTTATTAACCTGATTGGGTTTGAGGCACAGTCATTTTCATTAACAAAAAGTTACAAACATTGTTTCATTGATTTTGATTTTGTACATTGTCCATATATTTAGAGATAGGAATGAATGCCTGCATTGAGTCATATATTGTAAAACAAGTTTGATAACTGAATCATAATTATGGCTTTGAGTTTTATCATTGTAAATGCTATAATCGCTCCAAAAGAGTTATAAGAGTATAATAAACATTCAGGAAACTCACATTTATTCCTATTTCCCATTGTCATGAAGAATCCTGAGTGAAGAATTTCCCGGATTACAGTTCTCAACGGTGGACTGGTCCAAATTAAGAACTGAAGACCAGAGTTAAGATATTCCTTTTGCTAATTGTTTTCAGTTGGAGTATTTTTGCTTATTCCAGTGCTGCCAGAATTGATTGTGGTTCCCATCACTGCACCTCCAAAAATTAACTCCAAGTTTCATCTTTGTATGTGTGCTTTTCCATGGCAATTACATGGTGTAATACAAGCTGAAGAGTGTGAAATCAGCCCAGCAATTCTGTCATGTCAGTTTCTTTCTTTTCTACCATTCAAAATTTCCCTGGGACCAACAACTAGCTAGTGGCAACTTCATAACATCCTTCTGGGAGATTCACCTTTCAAAGGTGTCAAAGAAATGGGAATACAATGAGTTCCTGCAAATTAATATCAATAGAGAGGTAGCACTAGTAATGCTCTGAGAAACCCTTAAATCAGTCCTCAGGGGCAGAATAATTGTCTTCACTTCAGACAAGAAAAAGCAATGGTCAGAGGAAGTCTAAATCCCCAAAGATGTTTTTGCAGACGATGGAAGCAAAGTGCAGAAAGGCTGAAACAGAGGAAGTTGTTGTTAAAATGTTCAGAACGCAAGAGGACAAAATTAATTCACACATTAAATGGAAATCTTAAGCACTACTATAGACCAAGCAAAAGAAAACTACTATAAACATGAGCTTAAAGTAAATAACTGTTTACTTTCCAGCTGAGGAAGTAGCAATTCAAAAGAGCAATAGCCCACATTTCTAAGCCATTACTGAATACAGTAAACATGAAAGTATATTTTGCAGGCTTTGCTGCTGTATCCCCCACTCTCATCATGGTGAAAGAGTCATAGAAACTACCCAGAATACTGTAGGGTTTTCTCATTATCAAAATTAACAAACCTTATCAACAACCAGATAAGAACTGGATTAGTACTACCACAAAGAAAAAAAGAGCTAGACAATACCAAGGTAGTTCCAAGTAGCCTTCCTCCTGTTTAAGAAGCCTTCCTCCACCTTAAGTGGTGTTTCCTCTAACCGAAGAACCATTTAAGTTGGGGAACAGCTCCTTAGACTGGAGGACAGCTTCAAAAGGAAAGTTCTGGTATAAATAGTTAAAACAATCATTAAATAAACTTTGCTCAGTGGAGTGGTAGGATAATGGTAGGATCCACCCCACCAAATGGGCAAACTTTCAATCAGGAATGTACTGTTTATTTTTACCTGTTTTATGTCTGTGTGGTATCCAGTTTCCACATATCCTTGTTTGCCAAAGCTTAGCTTCTTGAACTGCTGAGAGAGCTGGAGAGAGTAGAGACAAGCCAGCTCAACTTTTCTGAATTGCTTCCTATGTTATATATTTCTCAGTGGATAAGCTCCCTAAATTATCTACAATTAGTTACATTGTTCAAAAAATAAATATCTTCACAGTATATAAGATTTCTGTTCTGCCCAAAGGAGAGATCCAAGGTCAAAAAAACTTTTTTTTCTGTTGTAGTACAGTTTAGATAGTTCTGATAGCTCAGCTTGTCAGATAAAGTGCCTTGTACCCTACCATTCCATGCACAGAACATGGAATTATCCTATGTTACTCTATATTCCTGCATTCCCTTCTTACTCTCTGAAAGATGATTCCCTACGTCTAAGGACCCATGCACAGGAATAGGTCCATGTGTTAGAGGGCTGCTTGAGTGACAAAAGAGAAGAGGGTAAAATAATGACTCCTCCCACTTCTGCAAGCACAGCTCCTTTGAGGAAAGGGGTTTGGATACATCCCTTTCCCCCTCCTCATTCCAGTTGCTGATTTCTACACCAATTCCTCTATATGGTTTCCGTGATCTCAGGAAGATCTTTCTGCAGTTTGGAAGGGGCTTCTGGGTCAGAGAGGGATGCAAGAAAACTTGCCTTGCCTTTTGTGCAACATACCCACCCTGGCCCACTATATTGCCACATTTAAAAATCACTCTATAGTTAAGTTTCAGGTGGGTAGGTGTGCTAGTATGCAGTAGTAACAGAACAAAATTAATGCCCAGTAAAACCTTAAAGATGAGGGTATGAGATTTGTGAGCCCAAGCTTGCCTTGTATGATACTCTACAATTCATTTCCACCAAATCACAACTGTGTTGACCAGAATTCTTAAGAAAATTGATGCAGGTAGCTATCAACAGACAAATTCTTCCTTTACTATGAAAGCTATTGAACTTCATGTTTGTGCTGGTTGGATTTTTGATTTTGCTTCTCCCTTTTTACAAGTAAAACTTATGATTCTTTATTTTCAGATCATTTTCTATTCCCTTGTGTTCAATTTTTCCAAGTAAAATACAGGCATTTTTCCATATTATTTGTTCTATATATTTAAAAGAAAGTCCCCTCAATGTAAAATCAATGCCCAGGCCAAATCGCTGGACCTAGAAGCACCAAATTTGGGGAGAGCACTCCTACCATAGCTTAGGTGCTCACTAAGAAGGGATTTTTAGACATTTAAGTGAGTCAAAAGGTGAAAAATGTGCTCCCCCCATTGATTCCTATGTGACCACCTCCTTGCACCCCCCCCCCCGCTCTCTGATTGGTCAGCTGCAGAGCTCAGCATTCTGAGGATAAAAAACTGTTATAGGAGACTGCAGAGCTAATGGCAGTTGAGGAAATCAGGAATGGCCAACAACCACCTGTGAGGTGCAGTAATGCTGCTGGCTCAGCCTCTCTGATGGCTTCCAACACACTCCCCCTCACCTCCTACACCTAACAGGTGGTTGTCTGTCAGGTGCAGCAGTGGTTGCAGGGTACTTAAAGCCACAAGGGAGCCCACCCCAGCAGTAACATTTTAGTGATCCTGCTGAGCAAATCTCCCCAGTGGCTGTAAGCATCCCACTTTCTCTCCTACACCTGACAGGCAGCTGCCTGTCCAGTTCAGGAGGGGGAGGGGAGGAGTATTAGAAGCCACTGTGGAGGTGGGGCCGACAGGATCACTAAGGCATTACTGCTGGGGCCGGCTCCCTTGTGGCTTAAAGCACCCTATAACCACTGCTGCAGCTGACAGACAACTGCCTGTTAGGTGTAGGAGGTGTGGGGAGTGTGTTGGAAGCCATCAGAGAGGCTGAGCCAGCAGCATTACTGCACCTCCCAGGTGGTTGCTGGCCAATCCTTTTTTTTTTTTTGTAAAATTTTTATTGATTTTTCAAACCTATAACTACATCTAAAAACGCTAAATTCTAAGCTAAGTTACCTTATACAGAGAATACTGTGTAAAATGTTTAACTTTATCAAATTAATAAACCTGAAAAAACAAAAATTTCCTTGGTTAACTAAATACTTATAATGCTACTTCCGTAAGTAACAAAGCTGATTGGCTGGTACACATAACATTGAAGAAATGCTTATTACTTCCATTTACATTTTCATATAGTGTGCAAACTTTTAACAACAATATAACATTTATTTCTTCTTCAGTCCTCTTCTTGTCTTTTTAGTCTCTTTACTGGATTTGGGAGCCACAGCTCCCTTTTCAGAGTCCGACACTTCTTCTTCACTGTCTGAGCCATCGAAGCTGTACATACTTTCCTGTGATGGTAGCGAATCATCTGAATCTCCTTCTGTTTTCTTTTTCTTGCTTTTTTCCAAAAAAAATTTCGCTTGTTCAACAGAGTCAATTTTATGGTTCTTGCCTTTGTAGCTGAAAAACAGTCCTTCTGGAGTATTCCAATGGTATACAATTGACTCAGACTGAAGCCAGGTAGTCAAACTTTTGTAGGCTTTTCTTCTCTTTCTCATTTCAAATGGAATGTCCTTTAGAACCTTGATCTCCTCCTCCTGGCTCTTCAGCGTTGTTCTGTTTGTGGCTTTTAACACCACATCCCTTGTTGATCTTTTGGAGAATCTTATCATGATTTCACCTGGCAGGTTTTTCTTTTTGACAAATTCTGGATAGGTCCTATAGACCAAATCCAGATTGCTTAATATTTCTTCCGCTTTCAAACCTGCCACCGGTGCTAATGCCTCACTCACCAGTTTTTTAAGATCCTCCCCTTTTTTCTCAGGAGCATTCTGAAGTCTCAGGAAATAGTTTGAGCCTTCCATCTGAAGTTTCAAAACATTATCACATTGGAAAGCCTTTTCTTTCTCGATTTTTTGTAGTCTTGAGTCATGCTTACTTGTAGTTGCTTTCACTTCCAGGAGGTCCTGTTGCAGCTTTTCTGTTCGTTTGCCAGACTCTTTCATTTCTTTCTGCATTGAGTCCATTTTAGTGTTGAGAGTAGTCATCTGATCCACCAGGGGTCGCAGCAGCACTGAAAGCAGTGAACTCATCTCTGTGGTATCGCCCTTTGAACTCGGAACTCCACTTCCTGGTTTAGGGGAGGGTCTTTGTCTCCCCGTCATTGTTGCTGTTTTGCTTTTGTTTACAGTTAGATAAGACGGACCGTAGAGAAAGCTATCTTTACCGCACTAATGCCGTTTAAGAGCTTTTTTCTTCGTGCATGCGATCCAGCCCTCCAGCATTTCCAGAACGCTTCTGATACAACAGTAATGCTGTGGGAAAGTCTCATAACTTATGCTTCGTTAGGGGGTGGGGGGGGGAACGCGATCCACCCAGCCCGTCCCTGCCTCTTTATTTACAGTCTTTGTTTAAGACTCACGTTTTCACCATTGCGTTTCGGGAGGGTTAATTGTTTCTCCGCCTCACATTCTCTGCTGCTTCTCAGTCGCGCTTGCACAGCCCGAAGGCTTCCACGGAAGGGGAACCTACGGGGGTGATGAGGGGGGCCTCGATCCTGTGGTCGCCACCGTCAGGAGAGGCTCCCCCTCATGCCAACCCAGGCAGAGCCCCTTTGCTAGGGTCTCTGGGGGTTCGGCACCTGTCTGAAACCCCTTCACCCCGCCGGGCACGGATAGCCTCTTCCGCAGAAGGGGAGAGAGGTGTCCGCCATTAGCGTGTCTCTTCCGGAAGTCTCGGTTGCTGGCCAATCCTGATTTCCTCAACTGTCATTAGCTCTGTGCAGTCTCCTGTAACTGTTCTTTTTAACCTCAGAATGCTGAGCTCTGTAGCTGACCAATCAGAGAGTGGGTGGAGCCCATTTTACCCCTTTTGACCCACTTAGGGGTCGAATTTCTAAAAAATCCCATTTAGTGAGCACCTACGCCATGGTTGGTGTGCTCTCCCCAAATTTGGTGTTTCTAAATCCAGCGGTTTGGCCTGGGTGTTGATTTTATGGTGAGGGGAATTTCTTTTAGATATATATAGGGAGAGATGTTGAATAGAAACATATTTTAAAAATAGTCCATTATATCAGCAAGAAAATGGGTACACCAAAACCAATTACACTGACAACATATAGAAACAAAAGGAGACAAAAAAACACATATTTGTCCAGAGCCAGAGAGGAGTTTCCTGACAACATAGAAGAAGTTATTAGTAAAGTAACATAATTCTACGTGTATCTTTCTTATTTAACTCATTATTAAATAACACATTTTCAATACTTGGTAAGATTCCATATTTTTTTTAAAAAAGCTTGAACAATCCAATAAATTGTCAAACAAAAAGCAGGATATAAATTCATAGGAGCCTCAAAATAGTTTGAGAATGAGGGTATTAAATGAAAAATTAAATAAATTCAGGCATATTAAAAAGAATAATAAAACAGCATTCTAACTAATATGGATACTTTAGCAATAGATGTTAAATGCTATTGATCAGGACATAAAATGGTGAGAATTTTTGTTGTATTTCGACATACATCTTAGAAAGTAAGACAGATGCCTGAACTTTTATCTGTTTGGCTGAAACTTTAACCAGAACTTTAACCAATTGTCTCCTACTTGCTTGTCTCCTACTACCCACTTAGGCCATGTTTGAAACCTTCCAGTTCAGTGAAAGTGACCCTAATATTGGATACAGTCTTTGTAGGCCATAAAAAATGTTACACTAAAGGAAGTGGTAGGATGTGAGCCAAAATGGCTATAGAATTGATATTCAGTGCAGTTGTAATTTTACCTACACATCTGACACACCATTTAAAACTTTATCTGATGCAGTTTATCTTTTTTTTTAAAGAAAAACATTTTAATGAATCCATATCTGAAAAATAATGACAGAATATCTAAATGAGAAAAACATCAGATGTGTGATTTTGGCTATGATACGTGCTATAACAGAATTAGACACACATATGTTCTTACAAATGGGAATTTTAATAGCTTGGTATTGTTCTCAGGAGCTAAAGCTTCACTCTGTGGATTTAGAATCTGAATACATTTATTATTTTTTAATAACATAATCAACCTCTTGCTTAGGTTGATAGTTTCAGAACAGACAAACATCAGCAATGTTTAAGCACTCTATAGCAGCTATATTTTTGAAGCAATTTGTAACTTCTGTATGTAAACATATGTCTGTTCCTGTATTGAAACCTTACAGGTATTCACTTGCACTACAAAATGAATTGTTCAACTCAAACGAAGCACTAGTTGTTGTGCTTAGCTTCAGCCCTTTTTAATTGACCTTTTAAAAAAGAAAACTGTAACCCTTTCTCAAGCTATCTCTAATGGCTTAGTGAACATTGATTCAGGTGGGTAGCCATGTTGGTCTGAAGCTGCAGAATAAAGTTTGAGTCCAGTGGCACCTTTAAGACCAAATCAAATCAAGGTATAAGCTTTTGTGTGCAAGCATACTTCTTCAGATACCGGGTTTAGTGAACAGTGCAGCTAGCAAACAGAGTGTAGTTGTTTTATGAGGGATAAGCAGTTGGGTTTTTTTAGACTAATGGTAATTAAAAGAAGGTATAGAGAAATAGAAGAGTTTGTGCAAGATTGCCAAAGCAGTACAGAAAGTAAATTCATGATAAGCCTCCCAGCCAAATTTGTGACAAATCACAGTGAGAGTAAGAGTAAAAAGAGGCTTGACAAGACAGATTATATAAAAAGTCTCTGTTTCAAATAAAAGGATCTTCATCAAGATGTCAACTGCAACTGGAACAGAATACATCAGCTCTGCACTGGAAAGGCTACATTGAGGAAGGCAGCTCCTGTTTGCTCAATTATATTTGCAGCTGGCCTTGCCTTGTGCTTCTTTTGTTAAGAATAAGGAAGATCATGTGTGCTACCCAAGCCAGAATTGCAAAATAACTTGTCTGGTTGCCAGTGATGAGTTAAAATTGTTCCTAAATGACCAGATAGTGACCCAAAGTGTGTTCTTCACAGCTTTTCTCCAGCATGAATCTAGATTTTTAAATGGGAAAGAAATTTCCTGCACATGCTCAGTCTGCTATTGACTGAGCTTTCATTACCCCTGAGTAGAATCACAGAACTAAGCTTAAAGCTTCCTGCTTGTTTTACAAACAGCTTGACTGCCTTTTGTGCCTAATTGAGGCCTTGTAATTATTTAGCTTGATTATCTCTTCTAGTTTAGTTGGGAGTTCATATTCCCCTTCCACTTACCTTCTGCCTGCATGCCCTGAGGCTAAGTCATTTGAAACAGGAGTTGTTTCTTAAGGTGCTGAAGCTATTAATTCTTCACAGGCTTGGCCAACCGATAGCCCAAAGGTTGGACGTGACTCCTCAAATAATTTGATCTAGTCCCTGATGGTTGTATCCTAAAATAGTGTCAAGTTATAATAGTATTGATTCCTCACTGATACTTCAGCTGACTTTTGGGTAACGTAAGTCATATGTAAACATATATATTTTGTGTAACATTAACCTTGAGTAAATATTAGGGATGAATTAAGCCTCCCTATTTAGCATTGTACACACACATACATAGTATTATATAAATTTGTGTCAGCCGTTTCAATTAACTCTTCAAGTCACTGTTGGTTTTGTAGATTCATTTGTACTATGTAAGCATGCTGTATGGTTTTATTATACAATGTATATGGTATTTTTACATAGAGTATAGATTCAGGTGGGTAATCATGTTGGTCTGGAGCAGCAGAACAAATTTTGAATCCATGGCACCTTTAAGACCAACAAACTTCTATTCTGGATATAAACTTTCATGTGCATGCACGCTTCTTCATACATAAAGTATGTAATTTATTTATATGTATATATGTTGGAAAATGGGTATATCTTACAGGAAGACAGCATTACAAGAAAACAAATATTGGCAAGAAAATGAAGAATAATGGGTTCCATTTGCACAAAGGAGATCAGGTAGTGATTTGGATATTTAACCCAAAGATACGAGAAATTTACAATTATCTATAGCAATTATGCTTCCCAAAATTGCATTGTTCTGGTCACTGAAGGTAATAAGAACATATGACCTTGAAAAGGATGAAGTTACCCCTGAGAAGTAGAATCTGGACATCCTTGACTTGGAAGAAAATGCTAGAGAGTGCTCTCTCTCTCTCTCTCTCTCTCTCTCTCTCTTTTTTTTGAAACCATTTATTGCTAATAGTCCTAAGCAAGGGAAGACATTTGGGATATGGACAAAGAAATTTTTCTCTTTCTCCAGTAGCACTAGAACCAGATATCACGCAAGGCAGTTAGTTGCCTTTCACTCAGGGAAGTTGAAGGTTCAGGTCAGACAAAGGGAAGTGTAAGGCTGGGCAGCATCCTTATGGACTTTTCTGATTTATAGGGGCAGCGTATGGACTATGATATCAGTTATGTGGGACATGAGAGTACACTAGGTGACCAGTGGGAAGATGGGAATAGATGCCTACACTATAGGATCAGAGTACCATTTTCTGAGGTTGCCACCTCCAGGTGGGAGGTTGACACAGAGAACAAAGACACTCTCTCACACAAAGCCATGAAGTTACAGACTTACACCAGCAACTCCATACAGATATACTCTCCTTGCTCGTATGCTTGCTTGTGCCCTCTTGCCAGCCTTCATCTCCATTTGCTACATCAAAGGACTTCACACTTAGGTGCGAAGACACCGAGATGCTTCCTGAAGTTCGGTTTCCATGGCCAGTGTTCCTGTGATCCAGAAGATCAGCGCCAGGTCCCACTGGCAGCGACATCCTGCCTTGGCCATCAGATAGATTTGAATATTGACCACTCTTTTAACACCCCCTTAGTGGCTAGAGATAGCAAACGGACCTTCTATAGGTTTTCTAGGGATGACATCATATCTGGCCATCCTCCCAGGTACCACCTCCCAATAAAAGCTGCTCCCCAAGATTCCAGAGTCGGTCCCCGTTCCTACTCTAATTCCTTCCTTGTCTCCCATCCTCCCTCACAGACCCCTGGGTGCCACGTGGTCTTCTGCTGGTTCAGAGCCACGATCCTTTATCCTCTTCCTAAGGACTTCTCATCCTCGTTTTCCAGCTGGATTCCACTGCTTCTCTAGAGGTAAATATCACCCTCGACGGAAACCATCAATAACCTGCTCATGCACACGTCTCTGTAACTTCTGTCTAATTTCCTAGTACTGCATGCTTGTATGAATGACAGAACAACATTGTTTTGTACAACCTTTTATTATATTTCAGTAAACAAACTACCTTATACTTTTAAATTGAGTCTGTGTCAGTTTCTCAGAAGCATCGGTTAGTGCCGCCTCTGTATACACTGGTGAAGGTCCCGTAAACCTACTGCATATTGATAAGAGCTGATATTCCCCCATAAAATTGATAAATAAGAGAGCAGTCAGGCTAACAGAAGCACTTCCTTGCATAATAAACATGTAAATTAGTGCCACAAGATGGCTGTTAGCTGGGGTGAATCTGATAAATTCATAGATGATGGGCCTTCCAAGAGCTAAGCCATGATAGCTTGATAAAACCTCAGTTTTAAAAGTTCTGTTGAACTCTGAATAGAGGGACTGAGGGGCAACAGCAAACACTGAAACTGTTGCCTTTATTCCCTACTTCTGAGTTTTCTAAAGAAGTCTGGCCACTTTGAGAAACAAGATGTTGAACTATTGATCTGATCTAGCAGAAATTTTCTTATGTTCCTCTGTCAGTATGGGTAGAAAGGAAGATAGTGTTTGGCTTTTGCGAAGATGAAGAGAAGATAATGTCTTTGAAGTTACCTCATAGATGAAATGCTAAACATTTCTTTCTTAACTAATCCAAGAGCAGATATTTCTTTCTACTCACAACTAAGGATATGTGATGACAGAAGTTCCACCCCACCCACCCCATCCACAAATGTTTAGGAGCAAAAGGCTAAATCATGAGAGCTGGTAACTTCCGTGGACTTATGTACAAGGCTAATCACAGCATAGCACTTTAAAAAGCTGATTGTTCAAGAAACCATTGGTCACCATCTGTCACCACAAATAACAATTAGAAGCAATTATTGCATAAAATAATATTGCACTACCATAAGGTTAGCTCACACAAGCAAGCTATCCACCTTTTCTCTCTGTATAATGCCTCCCAGTTACCCCTGGGTACTAAATTGTGTCGAGAAAGGCATGTGGTACAGTGATCACACACACACATCAGGAATACTCCTGAAAACTGATTCCAACCACTACTTGGTGCACAGTTCAGTTAGCACAGACAGTTCCTCATGTGATCCTGTATCCAGGGATGGTGAAAGAATCCAGCTCTACCTGCAGCCAACATTGTCGGCTGCAGGAGACCCACCTTTTCATCCTCATAAGGAGGGCAGAGTCAAGGCTGCACTGTGCAGCCTGGTTTGTGTTGGGGGCAGAGCTGCGTGGCCAGGGATGAGGATTGCCTTGGGGATTGCTAGGACAGATCCTCCATGCTAGCTGTGTGGTGGTGTTGGAGGGATTTTCATGGCATATCCTATTGCTGTGCCAGCTGGGCATGAGCCAGTTGTCTCCACCCAGGGGCAGGGTGGCTTGCCCATTCTACGGCAAGGATGGGGCCATCAGACCCCAGGCATTGACCATGCTACTGTTTACTGTTTGCCCTTGCCATTATGTTGTCAAATTTAAATAAAGTGGCCCTTAGTTTCCCAACCTGTGGTTGTCTGACTCTTTCTTACATCTGGAGGGGCAATAACATGTTGAAAAAAGATCTGTCATATCTATGAGCTGGCATGAAGTTTCCTTATTACATTAACCTCAGTCGTCAAGTACTTCAGGAACAAACTAGACAGAAAATCATGGACTTCTGCTTATTTTTAAAACCTCAGTTTGAGCAAATAGAGGCACTGGATTATGCAAGGATAGAAAAGGGGCTCAACCATGCTAATCCACACAGACTGGCTAATTGAAGCCTTCCCCACCTGGCTGCCACACTATTAGCCCTTTAAGGTTCATGCCGCTTATACACAGTCCTGCTCCAGATTTGGTGTCCACACAGCTGTGGGTTGTTAAAGACAGAGTTCGCTGATCTCCACCTTGTTTTGTCTGACCTTCCTGTTTACAAAGTCATTGTATGGTTTCCCCAGACACCACTACTAACTGAATTAAAACTCAAGTTCTTGGAAAGAAAATAAGTCAGGCGCACAACAAGAGAAACTGTTCACATGTGTACGGTACATGTACCCATGTGGCCCCCATCAGATTCAGGACCCCCACATACCTGAGATTTGGCTTTACAGTACTGACACTCTGTGCCTCTTTGACACACCACCCGAGGCTTTTTTGAGCAATGTTCCTTGATATGGCACCTACCCCATGTTTCAGGAATGTGTATAAGGCCCTTGCATAGTGGAAACTGCCTGGCAGTTGCTTCCCACCTTAAAACAGCTGCCACTAGAGTAATGAAAAAGCTGCAAGCTACCCTGAAACGCTGGTCTCCTGTTAAGTGTGGAAGTATATGTAGCTCTTTTGGTTGGTCATAATTGCAAATGTGGCTTTCAATCACCTGCAGAGTGAGTACTACCACTTTACAAGATGCTCAGAGATCCATGATCTCTGTCTTGTATATTACAACCTTGTCTACAGTGGGTAATTTTTTTAAAAAAGAAGAAGAAGTAGTCTATCCATTCTTAAGCTTAAATATAGCATAGCTTAACTGTAGCATTATGGTTAAGAGTGCAAGATTTGCATTAAATCCCTGATTCAAATCTCAGTTTAAGCACAAAGTCCATCCATGCTGCCTCTTAGCTGCTGCTCTAAATCTGTCAAACAGTCATTTACTTAATAAGTTAGTGTCTTTATTGGCGGCTTTTCTCCCTAACAGGACCTAAAACAGTTTATAATAAATAAAAATACCATCAGATAAATGAAAGAAATGTAATTTAAATATATAAAAAAAGACAACAAAAACAAACTGTAGCCAGGGGCTGCTGGTCTGAAACTGAAGGAGACAAGTTCCCCACTATAGCAGGGGACCTCTCAGCATTGCTCCCACATCCCTTGCTGCTGCTTCACAGACTGGTGGGGGGCTTGCTGCTGTCATACCAATGTGCACCCCATTACTCCCAGTGAAAAACTGGAAGGGATGTCAGTGCATCAAAGTGAAGCTCTAAGATTCACCCCAAACCCTGCCCCCAGTTGCTCCCAGTACCACAGCTGGTAAACCTATCTGGAATCCAGCAGACTAGTTATCCAGACCAAAGGGCATAAGCCACAGGCTAAGAGCCAAGAGCCAATGGGAGATGCTGCAACCACTCAGGCAGATGCAGAGGATCTTCTTATACTTGGTATAACTTTACTCACAATGAACAAAGAATGGAATGTAAGCTCTGACCAAAGTTTTTCTAGCCAACTTACCCTGATCCCCAAATGAAACCTGATCTGGAGCTTTTCTAGGTTCCAGCACCCTGGAACTATTATTATTAATTTTTTGCCATCAAGTCACAGCCAATTTATAGTGACCCTCTGGGGTTTTTGAGACAAGAGATGTTCAGAGGTGGTTTGCCATTGCCTGCCTCTGTGCAGCAACCCTGGTATTCCTTGGTGGTCTCCCCCTCAAATACTAGCCAGGGCCAATCCTGCTTAGCTTCTGAAAGCTAATGAGATTAGGCTAGCCTGGGCTAGCCAGGTCAGGGCCCCCAAAACTATAACCATGAACTAGATGCTAAATATTACATCCAAGAGCCCCTTTTCACTTTCCCTTGAGTGAGTCTATGCGAGGATCACACCTCCTTGGCTCTGGATACATACTGTCAGGGAAAGGAATCCAAGAACACAGCTAAGATGTTGCAGATGGCAACAGTGCTCCTCCTAATCTGCCCTCCCTGATCCATTGTAAAGAGTAATTAAATGTATGTGCTGCTTGTGTGATTCAGTTTTCAAAGTGGCTTACAACATAAATCGATTAAAACTAGCAATAAATCTAGGAAAATGAACCCAACAACTGTATATCCCCCAACAGTATAAAGCTGCCCTGAGTGCATATAGATGGTGGTCAGAAGGAGAGACCTGGAGGTAAGCCCCTTGGGCACCAGGAAGGGGATAAAAACATGGAAACAGTGTGGAGTTTGTGGTCTATGCATCTTCCTCTGCATAGGAGTCAGTGCCCATTCTAGTGACTAAATTAAATTTGGAGGCTACACTGGCTGATCTTTCCATTACGCCGTATAAGAAAAAATTATTCAGACATGTTATAGACAAAGGCAAGCACATTTACAAAAGCATAAAAGCCAAACTGCCCCCCCAACAAACAAAATCTAATGTTACAATAAAGAATCCATTATGAAGAGTAATAAAGGTCTTTTAAGCAGCCTTCCCCAAATTTTGTCTTTTAAGCAGGCTTCCCCAAATTTTGTAGATGAACCAATTTGTTCCTCACATTTAATTTATTAATCCATGCCTTTTGCAATTTCAGAGGGATTACTGAAGTAAGTAAGCGTTTAGCAACTGGTTCCTAATTGGCTTCTCCTTGATACACCCAGTCATATTTTAAGAATTAAAATAAGTTGAATGGCAGCTTGGCTAAACTACAAAGATAGAATGAAGAAAACCACAAATATAGAATGAAGAAAAACTAATGATATTAGATACTATGGCATTATGGATAGTAGATGTAAAATGGATTAGTAGATGTAAGATAAAATATGTCATAGTAATTATGAGGGTAGTATTTATGTATTCCATATATTAAGTACAGGTTTTTTTTCTCCAGCTTCTCCTGCAATTTATGCATATTACAGAATCATGATGACTGTGCTGTGTAAAGACAATTACTGAAAGACAACAAGGCTTTGTCCTATGTGCCTTAGTTGGTTACTCCCCATATTATTCCTTACTTTGTCTCTTGTAACAGTTTATAAAGATTTAGCAAACATCAGTAGACATACATTTTTGTAATGCCCAGGGCTTTTTGTAGAAAAAGCCCAGCAGGAACTTTGTAGCATAATAGGCCACACCCAATAGGAGAAACTTATTAGCATATGAGGCCACACCCCTGACAGTGCAAAAAAAAGAAGGAAAGAAAGAGAAAAAGAGGGAAAGAAAGAGAGAAGAAAAGGAGAAAGAGGGAAAGAAAGAAAGAGAGAGAAGGAAAGGAGGGAAAGAGAGAAGAAAAGAAGGATGGAAAGAGAGAAAAAGAGGAAGGAAGGAAGGGAGGGAGGGAGGGAGGGGGCAAAGAGGTGGGGCAGAGGGAGGGAGGCTCTCCCATCCCCATGAAGCCTCTGCCACCCCCACAGCCCCCCCAATCAAGCCCTCACCACCACCCCCATGATCAAGCCCCCATACCAGCACTTACAGGGACCAGGTAGACTGTAGGAAGAGGTCCTACAAACCCCTTTCCCTGGGAGGCCCAAACTCCATGCGGAGCTCATGCTCGGGGCCCTCTCCAACGGGCTCTGTGCACTTAAAAGGAACTTGCTCCCTTTAACTGCAAAGTGCTGAAAGCCCTGGGAGACCCGATCTCCGCACAGAGCTCACATGCGGGGCCCTCTCCCACTGGCTCCATGCACTTAAAGGCGCTTGCTCCCTTTAAGTGCAACGTGCTGGAAGCCCTGGGAAACCCGATCTCCACATGGATCTCTCCAGCCAGCTCTGTGCACTTAAAGGGAGCAAACTCCCTTTAAGTGCAAGGTGCTGGAAGCCCTGGGAGGCCCAATTTCTGCACAGATGTAATGTGAGGGGCTGGCTCCATGCATTTAAAGGGAGCAAGCATCCTTTAACTGCAAGGTGCTGGAAGCCCTGGGAGACCCGATGTCCACACTGAGCTTGTGAGCTTTTTTTGTGCAAGGTCCTGGAAGCTCTGGGAGACTCAATCTCTGGGCAGAGCTCATGTGTGGAGCCCTCTCCAGCCAGCTCCATGCACTTAAAGGGAGTGATCTCCCTTTAAGTGCAAGGTGCTGGAAGCCCTGGGAGACCTGATCTCCACAAGGAGCTTGCATGCAAGGCCCTCTCCAGCTGCCTCTGTGAGAGCCAATCTCCATGTGGAGCTCATGTGCAGGGCCCTTTCCAGCTGGCTCCATGCACTTAAAGGGAGCTCACTTCATGGGGCCCTCTTCAGCCAGCTCTGTGCATTTAAAGGGAATGAGCTCCCTTTAAATGCAAGGTGCTGAAAGCCCTGGGAGGCCCAATCTCTGCACAGAGCTCATGCATGGGGCCCTTTCCAGCTGGTGGGAGGGGAGGAGTGGGCTCAGATGCCAGCTGGAATGTTGTTCTGGTGCGTTCTGGCCCAAAAATAACCCTGGTATTCCCAAAATATTCAGGTTATACAAACCACTTGTAAATTGTCTGAGGTCTTTCTTCTACACCAATGGTTCTTAACCTTGTCAAGCCTGCAAGCACTTTTGGAATTTTGAAAAATGATAGTGGGTGCTATGCAAAATGGCCTCCTTGGGGGCAGGGTCATCCATCAAATGACTGCCAATGGGCTAGGATTAGCTTTCTGCTTTGTGGTGGAGACACTATTTGGTTTTAGTTTCCAAAGAAAAGAGAAAGTCTTATTATGCATGGGTGTTATCCCTCACATGCATGTCTGTTAGGTTTTCTTTGTTGTTCTGCATTGATTTTCCTCCCTTCAGTGCTCAGTTTGCTTTCTGTTCACTGTTTTTTCTGGGTTTTCTGAGAGTGCTTTTATGCCAATTTCCCCCTTGTTTTACTTCCAAGCCTAAGGTAATTAAAAAGTGTACATATTCCCCCTGATCTCCCCCCAGCCTTTTGCCACCCCTCGAAGATCACCCCCTGCCCACATTGAAGTCATTCCCACCCACTCTGGATCTTCTGCCATTCTTCCCCCTTATCAGTGTAAAGCACCATTTCCCCCTCTTTTTTATTTTTATTTATTTTTTTACAAGCGGCATGAGTCTAGTGATATGAGACTATCACTTGTCTTGGATCAGTGAATAATAATTTTTTTAAAATGATCGATAAAAAGTTTAAAAGGAGCTGTGTGAGGTTTAGTTCACTGCTAGTATTGACTTGAAAGGAAGATTGAAAAGGAAATAGTGTCCCCAGTGTGGAGGGGGGATTTCAGTGCTGCATACAAAGAGAATAGGGGGGATTGTCAGCAATGCTCCCTCTAAGGTGTGGGGTCTTGTGAACAACAATTCTACTCTGTGAGCTACTGGCATTAAAGTTGTAAGCAAGCAATTTGGCTACTGCATAAATTAGTTTGCTCTGGAGCTATCCTTCCTGAGCTAAGACAAAAATGTGTAAGCTGGAGGCTAAAAAAACTGTGAGCTAGCTCACACAAACTCAGCTTAGAGGGAACACTGATTGTCAGTACAAAATGAAATGTACATGAGATGTAATGAGAGACATACACTGGGATGGGTAGCATAAAGCTTTCAAAATATTTTTCCTTTTCATGCTTTAGTGAACAAAGTTGGGGAGGTGCATTTTGGCAGTCTACAGAAACCTAAAATTAAAATGGTGGCTAAGCCACATGGACCTTCTGCAAACTACCAAACTTAAGAATCACTTGGGATCGATCCTTTTGGAGGAAGAATACAATCTGCACAGGACAGGCTTTTAAAAACTGTGAAGATCATGACCAATGTGCAGGATCAAATTAGAGAATCATAAAGAGAACACACAAATTTTCAAGGAAGGGCAGGAAAAATAGTGTTACTATGCAGCTGCCTTAGGGCATCAGGGAAAATGCCCTCCATTTTTTTTCAATTTAGTGGCATAAGACTAAAAAAGGAATCCTCCTCCATACAAATGGCAGCCCTATGCAAAGCAATGTGGAGTTGCCATCAACTTCACACAGGCGCGCACATGGACACATGTTGCCAACTATGACAGCTTGCAATGCCAGTGGATTCTCCCATGTATTCTGTACACTCAACAAGTTCCCCCATATTAATGAGATTGTGTGACTCTCCCATTTTTCACAGTGGCAGGTAACGCAGCGGGGAATCCCCTAGTGTTTGGCAATATGGAAAACAGGGCTTTAAAGCTGCTTGTCAGTTTCAGAAAATGTCTGGTCAGTTTCAACAGTGGTTTCCCCCCCCCCCCTTTGCTTGCATTCCTTTCTTTTCCCTTTCATTAAACTAACTAATGCTAAAATGCAGGGGTCATTTTGTAGAAAAAGAGGTGCAGTTGTGCATTAGCACAACTCATTAGCATAATTCATTAGCATAATTCATTAGCATAATTCATTAGCATAACTTATTTGCATATGCTACACCACCTGACATCATCGGAAGTATGTCAAAAGGTGAGAGAGGGAGGGAGGAAGGAAGGAAGGAAGGAAGGAAGGAAGGAAGGAAGGAAGGACTGGCAGAGAGGGGACTGCTACTAATCCAAGCCTCAGAAATACCACCCACTATTCTGGGAGGATAGCTTCAGTGGTGGCTGAAGCCTTCAGAAGGCTGGTCGGAGGAACAAGGACCTTTCCAGGGGATGGGGTCATTTTGCTGCAGCCATGACACAAGCAGGCAACATGAAGCAGGCAACATGAAGCACATTGGTTTGTATTTGGATGCCTATTTGCCCCACATTTTGGGGATTGCTTTTCAAAGCAATTCATGTATCTGAGACTTGTATTCTGCTTATTGCTCTAATGCAGATCACCTGCAGTCATTGTATCCAATCACCACACTATTTCAAGTCCTCCCCTTCCCTCCCCTCATTTGCCATGGTGCAATATCAGAATTTACTGAGGAAAACAACATTCCCCAGTAACTGATGACAGAGAAATGATGTTATAACTGATGATACAGAACCACTATGTAAAACCAGTACTCCAGTACAGAAGCTACTGAAACCTGACCATATGTAGCCAAGGGCATGAACATGATTACAAAGATAAGTGCCTCTTTGAATCCATCTATATTGCAGCCTGCCTTGTCCACCTCCCCCATATTAAGACTCTTTTTTACAATTATGATGATGTTCACAATGATCTGTAAGGATTCAGTTTCCAATTCCCCCAACGTGTTTACAATATACACACCAATTGCTAAATTGGGATTGGTGGAGGCCAAGGCAAGTATCAAGAGAAGAAACCACTTACCCATATCAGCCTGGCATTAAATAAATGGAAATATTTCATTGTTTGAATAGATTCTGTCCTAGTCTCTGAAAAGCATATTTGAGAATGGAGCAGGAGGAATAAGTAAATGTTGCCTATGAAATTGCTAGAGGAGAGATGCACTTCTTTGTGTGCATCTCTTTGAAGTGGATGAAAAATTATATTTGTGGATGAAAAATTCTACAGCTCACCCTGATTTGGATAGCCCACGCAAGCTCAGTCTCCTCAGATCTCGGAAGCTGAGCAGGGCCATCCCTGGCAAGTATTTGGATGGGAGGCCTCCAAAGAGTACCAGGACCAGGATGCAGTGGCAGGCTATCAAGCCAATTCTCTAAATGTCCTCCATGCCCTGTAGGAGTCACCAGAGGCTGCCATGACTTCCAGGCATAGGCATACAAATGGACACATACAAAGTATGCTACATGGTGTTTACCAGATCTGTTATCTCGTTTCTCTCATTGACCTTCCACTGCCAAGGCCAAGCATCTGCTTAGGACCTTGCAACCACCTGGCAGCCCAGAGCCACTCACAGCACTTTTTGCAAATCTTCGAGGAATGCATCACTGCCCTTTTCTGAGAGATGTATCCCATCACAAACTCACTGGTCTGTATCCCAGGTGTTGCCCAGAAGTGCTGCCTTGTGTGTGGGTAGCCTTGACTGTAGGGGCACCCCACTATTGACCTGAACCAAAGTCCCTCGAAAGTCAAGCACTCTCAGCTTGAACCTCAGAGTCAGCGTGTGAACACTCTGCAAAAAGAAGATTTCATATTCAGGTTTTCATACAAGGCAGCCCTCCAAGGTAATCTTCAACCTGCCCTCCTCCAGCAACAACCATGAAGGCAGGTTCCTCCAGGTGTAGTATCTGTATTTCTAAAGCTATTCTAAAGCCCTTCTATCTCCAGAACTTCACCTAGTTTTTTTGTGTGTGTGACCCTATATCCATGTAAAAATTCTTTGTCTCAACACCTGTCCTTCCTGCCCCATCCCTCAGGATACTGAGATAACTGATCAAACATTACATTATTAACTATCCTTCCTGGTATCTATCAGGGACCCATCCCCCACCTTTTGTGTAAATCTGGAGAACCATTCAATCCACCCTAGCAGAACCAATCAGTGGCCATCAAGACCCATTCAGCTAGCCATCCAGCACCTGGCTAGATCCATCAAGGCTATTGTCCAGCTAGACTCTGTCCCTCCAAAACCCCATTGGTCCTACCTGAATTATGCTCTGCCTGGTACCACACCTCCATGGACTCCTTATTGGTCTAGAAAAGCTATTGTTCTCACCTGAGACCAGCCCCACAAGGCCTCCCATTGTTTTGCATTGTTTTCCAATGTCTATATCAGTCATAGTACAAGGCCTTAGATTTTGTGTGTCTGCCCCTGATGCCAACTAGCAGTTCAACCCTAAACCTTTGGTTTGGGCCATAATCTCATCTTCATGGACCCCTGAATGTCTGAACAGGTTGTATCACCCTGTAACTAGCCCCTCTATTCACTATCAGTCACTTCTGCTTTCTTAATTATGTATTGCTTGCTTTTTTTTAATGCTTAGTGTGCTTGCAATTAGGGAAATTCTTCAATAACACCTATTTAATTTACTCTTCAAATCTGGAGTCTCCCTAATGTGCCGGACATTGGTATACAAGTGGTGTGCAGTCCCTGAACCCTACTGGTATTCCCTGCTGCATAGCTAATTTCCCAAAAACAATAAGGCAGGCCATTGGCAGTAACACATGGTGAGGCAAGAAATGACCCAATCTATTCACCATCATGTTCTTCAGCTTCCCATTCACCTTCCAATGAGCTTTGTTGAAACATCTGGGATCCTCCATGCCAGCATTAAAGTATAGCAGACCATACAATCTGTACACCAGGCCAGCTGCTTCTGATGAGTCCCAAGTGGGTCAACAGTACATGAGGTGGGGAGCTGTCTCCCTTTGAATAACAGCAGGATGAGGCCAGGCCATTTCAAGCCATGACACCTCAAACTCACTGAGCCCCAGTTGCAAGCCAGTGGGGCTCCTTTTGGCCCAGTGGGTTGCCCAAAAGCCCATAATGTGGCTGCAAATGGTGACTCTTCACCTCTCATTGTGGCCAGCCACACCTGGAAAGACAACAGTGGAATTAGCAGTGGAACAACAACCACTGTCAAAATATTAAGTGGGAGAACATATGACTTGTAAAATTGCAACCTCCAGTGACTTAGCTATTGAATGGCTGGGTCTGTGTAGCCCATGGAGGCCACCCCAATCTGAAAAGAGTGGGTCCCAAATTGAAACTGCCCCAGACCCATGGTGTCCAATGTCCTCTTGGTGACTGACCTGAATTGGAACTTGGTCAAAGGGGTGGCATCAGAGTGGCGAAAAACTGTCCCCCCACCTGAGCCCCTCACTGTCAAATATTGTTAGAGTGGCCAGTACCAAGCAAAAGTCAACCTCCAAACAGGATCTTAACCTAATCTACACTCTTTCCTGGCACTGATCAGTTTTTGACTGCCTGACCCTAGTTTGGATGCTGTTACCTGAAAAGTGAATATCCTGCATCTGCAGAGTAACTCAAACTGTTACTGTGTGACCAAACAACTGTGGCATAGAAAAGGCAGATCTTGCCTCTCCAAGCTTCCACAGCTCTGGGGGCATTTGGATTGGCTGGGAATCAGCATCTGGGGCCAACTGCCAAAACTTCTCCATCTGTTTATGAGACAGAGCATCAGTCACCCCATTGCTAATCCCTGGCCATGATAGTATATTAAAATGGAGGCAACACAGTGTAAAAGCCCATATCAGCATCATGACCCTAGGGCACTTGGACATGAGGGAGTTAATCACATGAACCTTTGCAAAGTTGACGCACCAAAAGTGCACAGTATGATTAGCCATCTCTTTGGACCACAACCACACCACCACTATCATGGGGGGGCAGGGAACTCCAAGAATGTCAGGTCCCTAGTCACACCTGCAGCCCACTTGGCTGGCCAATCCTCTGCACACTACTGACCCCAAAAGTAAACCTCAGGCCCAAAGCTCCAGCTGCATTAGACATAACTTGCAGCTCCACCTCAATTCATATGTCCATTCTCCCAAAGGAAACACTGTTAAAGAAGGTTAAAAACTCCTCCCAGTCCTTCAGATCTACCCTCGTGCTACTGGTAAACATATCCTATGATGTGGCAAAAACCCCAGTGGGCAGAAGTGAAGATCTGGGGCTGGTGGCGAAAGGAAGGAGTCTAGAACTCTCTCCTCCCTACATTCTTTCTTGATCTTCCTCCTAACTACCTGCTCCACACCCCTGTCTAAGTGCAGATTGTTGGCCCAATAGCGCCTCCTCAGGCCCTGATACAGGATGAAAAAACCATAAGTAAAACCTGCCAATAAGTACAAATAATCATTCCACTTGGGATAACACCACAGCCAGTGTTCCAGCTCCTTCAGCTTAATTGGGCTAGGACCCTTTCTCCCTCACCACCAGGCCACTTGCCCCTTGTTGGTCCTTGAACCCTGCGTGGGGTTTCACCCCCACTGGGCCTTGCTGGTGATATAATCTGCATCTACAATTGCAGAAAAATCTGATCCCAGCGCAAGGAGGGGTTCAAAGCTGCCCGCATACAAAACTTCTTGTCATATTGGAGCCACAATGGGCTGGTAAAGTCAGAATACCCACAGTAGACTATGTCCATGTATTGAAACAAGGACAGCACCCACCAAGGCTGGGACTGCACCACCATGCCCGCATAAATTAAGTACCCTGGCAGCCGATTAGCCCATGCCCTGCCCACATGATGCCGTTTCAGCTTCTCCTTCTTCTCCAGCTCCCTGAACAGAAGAGTAAACATGTTTACATACTCCCCCCCCCCCGCATGTTTTCTCCTGTATAGCTGAAGAAAGATGATCACCCAAGGATTTATAAGATTATGCATGGGATAGAGCAGGTAGAGAAAGAAGTCCTTTTCTCCCTTTCTCAAAAGACAAGAACTCATGGGCACTCCATGAAATTGCTGAGCAGTCGGGTTAGAGCAGATAAAAGGAAGTACTTCTTCACCCAAAGAGTGATTAACACATGGAATTCACTGCCACAGGAGGTGGTGGTGGCTACAAGCATGGATGGCTTCAAGAGGGAATTAGATAAACATATGGAGCAGAGGTCCATCAGTGGCTATTAGCCACAAAGTATAGATAGGAACTCTCAGTCTGGGGCAAGTGATACTCTGTATTCTTGGTGCTTGATGGGGGGGGGGGGCAAAAGTGGGAGGGCACCTGGTGTTTTTGGCCCCCACTGCTGGACCTTCTGAGGGCACCTGCTGTTTTTGGCCACTGTGTGACAGAGTGCTGGACTGGATGAGCCACTGGCCTGATCCAGCATTGGCTTCTCTTATGTTCTTATGTTCTTAACGGCATGGCTTGATCCCCAAATGGTAACACTTTCATGGGAACCACTTTGGGCATCATCCCCAGAGGCCAGGGAGCCCCCAACTTCCCCAGAGAACCAACTGCGGCAGGATGGGTGGCAATGAAAAACTCCCCCGCCCACCCTTGGGGGCTAGCTGACATCCCCCAAGCCCATCTGCCATGCTGCATAGGCAAGGGTGTCTGTAATGTATCTTGCGCTTGTGAGGTGGCCATGGAACTGGAGGCAGTGGGCTGACCCCAAGGACCCCAAGGCCATAAAATTCCGCTGACATGTGCCTGACCCTGTTTACCTTCCACATTAGCAGGAGCCTTTCCAGAAGCTGCCTGATGCTCCTTGGGCTGCTGCCTTTGTGCTGCCTCCTCTGCACCTGGCCAATCCTCATGGAGGGCCATGAGCCCCCATGATGGCCATGGCCCAGACCCTACCCTGGCTTCCCAGCATGTCCAGCCTCCAACACTCCCCACCCCTGAAAACAGCGGGAAAAGAAGGGGAGGGGGGTAAATAGCTGTCCTAAACTGGGCGGGCAGCCGCCTGGACTCTGGCAGAGGCTGCTGCCACCAAACCACCAAACCACCAAATGGGCCATGGGCCATTTATTCCTGTGTCTCATGCTGCTCTGTGACTTCCCAGACCGAGCACCCAGCAAAGATAAAGAGGCAGGGGTGGAGCTGTCCTTAAATCCCTGCCAGCTCTGCCCCTGTGCTGAAACATTGTGATGCTGGGTATCAGACATTCCTGCCACTGCCTTCTTCTGGAGGAGACAAAACAACTTCTGCTTGCAACCGCTGCCAAAGCTCCATGTGCGGTAGAAGCTAAGTTTCTGTGTTCTTTCTCCTCCAAGCTCCTTGAAAGATAAACTTTTGCAAAGTCTTCCTGAGTCATCCTATTGTCCCCTCCTCTCCTTCCACCTGACTTCACTCTAGCACATCCTTAAGACCTATGGGCAATCTCTCACTCTCCACTCCTCACCATTCCTTTCGTGTTCCATTCATATGGATGGGAAGTTAACAGTCTTGCTGTTAGAAAGAAATGGACTGCTGAATCATCTGATGTGAGGTGCAGTATGACCTCTGTCTGAGGTAAATTGTTTGGCCATTTGGGGGAAGTAGAACTGCACCCCAAATGTACTGCCTCTTCTGTGTTTTCTACAGTGTCTCTTAGTAAGAGACCCTTAAATTGTTCAGGGTTTTAACACTGGGGGGGCAGATGGTTTTGATCAGGTGTCACTTCTATAGCTTCATTTCAATGTTTGAAATTTGTAATTAACTTTATTCTTCATAGTTTGTTGATTAAAAAAAAGATGAGAACAGGGTTTTGTCTCTAAGTAAATTGAATTACCCTAGAGTGGACAGCTGTTCTTATGAACCAAAGAAGAAACTTCTCGGCTGCAGTTAATGAAAAGGCCTTGCATACTGTTTTTTCTTGCAAGATCAAGGCCAGTCAGGCTTGCAAAATTATGCTGATGGTTGTTTGTTACTGAATACATCATTGTCCTTGATCATGAATGTCTTACATTCAATGATTTTTCTTTGCTGGTTGCTCTTGTAGTCATTGTTCTTGAAGGATACCCTTTTCTTCATTTTCCACTCGCATTCTGTGTGGTGCTTTGGCAGTTCTGAAGTAGAGCGTATTGTGCAAGAAAATCCATCACTATGACTTACAATCATTTTTCTTTTTCTGTGTGATCATGACATCTTTCTATTGATTAAAGCTTTTTGTGTCCTTTTGCTTGATACAGTTGCTCGGTCAGTTTTGAGGTTAAAATGATATTGCCTCCTCCTAGTATTTAAGGCAATCTCTACAATCTTAGCTGTCAACCTTTTGCTACACTATCTTCAGTTACTTTAGTTTGTCTGGTGAGTTAACCGAGCTGAATATAACTTGCATCAGAATATGTGATGTTTCTAAGGACACTGCTGGTGTGTTATGGAAAGGACTGCTGTCACTTGATACTGATAGTATATATCTGTCTAGTGAATAATGTGCCTTGTAAACTTCATTTTTTGAAAGAGATAAATGCCCTGTATTGTTCCTTAGCCAACACTTCATGATTAGTAAAGAGAATACAGTTAAGCTACATACTACTTTAGAAATATTACAGCAATTTAAGGCCCAATTTACACCTCCCCTCTGAAGTAGTTTGACTGCTGTCTTTTCCTACGCTCATTTCACACTGGTTTCAGATTTCACTCCCTGGGTCTGAAGAGCATAACAACAGGATCTGTTTAAAGTAGTATAATGCTAGCTTGACCACAGGAGGGCAATTAACGAATATAAACAGCAATTTTTAAACTAGAACAAGTATGGTTTGAAACTAGAAACAGGTATAGACAGGGTTTTGTTTTGTTTTTAAACTAGAATGATTCCAGCAGGAAAGTCAGATGTAGATTTGACCTAAGTTCTAATATAATAAGAATACCACCTAAAGAATACCACCCATCATTCCCAAATGCAGATGCCATCTCACTAGTATTTGCTTGATGTCCTGGGTTTAATATTCTAAATTGATCTGGTTGGGTATTCAGCTTTGTTTACAAAAGTCATTAGTGGTGCATGAGAGAGAAAAGCAGCAGCAGCAACTGCATCAGCTCCTGTATGCTTAAAATTTTTGCACAGGAGCCAATATCAGGAGGAGGGTGACCCTTTAAGCCACAGGATACTGCTAAGTAGTTGGTTTCTGTACTTGGTCTGTGGCATACGCCTGCTTTGATAAGGTGAGATTGGCATATATATCCCTTCCAGACTCCTCATTCAGGTTGCTGGGCTGCACTAGGACAGCAGCCCTAGCCCCTATAACAATAGGAGCCTCTCTTTTTTAAAAAAAATTGAAAATGGAATAGACACAATTTCTGCCTATTAGAAAGCTGAGAAGGAGCCACTCAGAATGCATATAAATATCTTCTTCCATGAAGCAACGAGAAATGCTTAGGTTCTAGATCAAGCCTGAACTCTTCCTAGAGCATTTAGGTCAAATCAAGCCTGACCAAGCCTGAACTCTCCCTAGAAGCTAAGATGACTAAACTGTAGCTATTGTACTCTGGTCACATTATGAGAAGACAAGCGTCACTGGAAAGACAATAATGCTAGGAAAAGTTGAAGGCAGCAGGGAAAGAGGAAGACCTAAAATGAAATGGATTGACTCAATCAAGGAAACCACGGCCCTCAGTTTGCAAGACCTGAGCAAGACTGTTAGCAATAGGATGTTTTAGAGGTCATTTATACATAGGGTCAGAAGCAACTTGATTGCACTTAACATGCAAGAAGGAATGCTCATAGTTCTCAAATGGAAAAATGCAGGCTATCATACGAGTAAGAACAGTAAAATATGGATTTTGCAATGGCTGAGATATTCCTAATGAGAAAACTAAGCATTTTAGGCTACGATTCTAACCACTCACATAAAACCTATTGAATTCAGTGGGATTTAAATTGGTACATGCTTCAGGTCATGCTGTATGTGACTTCAATACTGGAATCCATAGTCAACATTCCCTAACATATGAAAATATTGTGTACAATTTGGCCCTAATTAAATTGTATTCATTTTATTTAAAACATTTTAAGCCATCTTTCTACCCATAACAGGGTCCTCAATGTGGCAAACAATAAAAACATTAGCACAAGATTTAAAATATATATAAATATATAAAAATAAATTAAAACAATTAAAACAGAATACATAGATAAGCACAGTGGTCCCTTCCACATGAGCAGGATAATCCATAGGGGAATCGAGGCTTTTTTGCCCTGGTGCAACTTACCCCGCAGTTACATGATCACACAGTTCCGTGGATCTGCCAGGGCAAACTGCCACTGCGTGATCAGATGCATCTGCGGGTGAGTGGGGTTTTTTTGTGTGGTGGGTTTCCGAGGCACTTAAACGGGGGATCGATGCTTTGCTGGAAGAAAGGGGGGGAATGGATGCTTCGCTGGAAGAAAGGGGGCTTCGCTGGAAGAAAGGGGGGAAATGGATGTTTTGCTGGAAGAAAGGGGGGGGGAATAGATGCTTTGCTGGAAGAAAGGGGGGAATCAATGCCTCGCTGGAACGAAGGAAGGGGGGGATCGATGCCTCACTGGAACAAAGGAAGGGGGGGATCGATGACTCGCTCCCCTCCCTTCTACAGGCTTTTGATGATGCGCACATGAAAGGGGAACAAAAACAACAGCGTGGCAGTGGGATAGCATGTGATCATACTATCCGCAACTCCCCACTTCTGCGCTGGCGTGATCACATGGGGAATGTCCAGCTGTGGGCCACGGCAAACCATTTGCTACCAGTCTTTCGCCAGTAGCTCTTTACCCCTCTTCTCTGCCAGATCAAATCGGTTTGCCCCAGCTTGCCAACGGTTGTGGGACGCTTCCCAGATGTGGTGGTGTGATCGTGCCAGTTTGATCTGTCGATGAAGCATCCCTCTAGCGTGGCAAATAGGTGCGTGTGGAAGGGGCCAGTGAGAATCAGTGAGAGAATGCTCGACAAAAACAAACAAAAAGTCTTCACTGTCTGGTGAAAGACAATAGTAGAAATGGACAGATGACTCTCCCTGGGAAGAGAATTCTATAATTTTGGTGCCATTACAATAAAGGACCTTTCCCTGGTTGCCAACCAGACAGCTTCAGATGGCGGGGTCATCTGAAACAGGCCTCCAGTTATGGTCAGGTAGGTTCACATGAGAGTAGGTATGAAGGCCCCATTAAAGTATGAAGGCCCCAAGTCATACAGGGATTCATAGTCAATACCAGCAGCATTCTAGCTGCAGCATTCTGCACCCATTGTAGCTTAAAGACATCCTTCGGGGGCAGCCCCATGTATAGTTCATTACAGTAATCTAGATGAACCACCATGGCAAGACCTTTTTTGCTTAGGAAAGGCTGTGGCTGGTTCACCAAAAACTGGTGAAAGCTGTTCCTGGCCAGTGCTGCCACTTGCTTCTCCGGCAGGAGGCTTGGATTCAACAACACCTCCAAGCTAGGAACCCGCTCCTTTCGACAGAGTGCAACCCCATCCAGAAAATGATATACCTTAATTTCTAGGTCAGCCCTTTCTCCCAGTAGTACCACTTCTGTTTCGCAGGGCTCAAGGAGGATAAGGGGCAAAGCAGTGGAAGAAAAAAACACACAGAGACAGAACTTTTGGTGAAAATGTGGCTGCAGCTTTGAATACAACTGAAGGAGCATTGGTGCAACATGGGGATGGATCTGACATTGGGTGACCTGCGTGCTACCTGAAAAATACACCCCCAGCCCGCCTGCTGGGAGATATGACCATGGAGTGGCAAGACCCGGGATCTATGTGGGCATTGGTTGCTACATTGTCCCTTGGCACCTGGTGGTGGAAACCAGCTGCCAGCTCCCACCTGGACATGTGGCTGAGTGGCTCCTCTGCTGACCTCTTAAGGAACTCTCCAAAACTGAGAGAGGTTGGCCATAGCAGAAGCGCAGTACCCAGTGATGCCAGATGCCTGCCCAAGTTGGAATTGGTAGGATTACTGCAAGCCCCATACAACCACCCCCAAATGGGTCACTGAAGCTATGACCCTAAAAGGGGATTGGCTTTCTGACCACTGGAACTTTGGTACTGTAGGGGCCTGCTGATGCAGACCACTAGCGAGGACTCCCACAACACTCCAACACCATCTGCAGCATGCTGAAGACTAGCAATGAACCCTCCGAATAATCAAAACAGAACTGGTAAAACAAATCCAAGCTAGCTGAAAACAGGCCAGGATGAGCAGCTCCGCTTGCTTAAAAGGCCCACAGCCCTGCTGCCAAACAGCTGATGTAGCCACCAAACAGCTGATGGCCCTTGAACACCTCACCAGAAAAGCCAAAGAAAATTGTCAGCCTCTCTGAAGAGCATGTGGTCACAAAATGGTTTGACTATGAATCCAAATTATGAAAAGAAGTATTCAACAATTGCACATTGAATTTAAGAGATAATACCTTACACATACTAGAGAAATCACTTGACTGGGGAAAAGGATACAAAAAACTAATTCAGAATAAAAAGAGGGAAGAAAAGTATATGGAGTGGCAACTTCTTATGAGATCACTTAATAACAGTGATCTATCAGGTTTTTGGGGCTGTGGTGGCTCAGTGGTTAAGATGCTGAACTGCAGACTGAAAGATTGGTAGTTCAGCAGTTCGAAACCCAAGTGCCGCGGGCCGGAGTGAGCTCCCGTCTCTGGTCCCAGCTCCTACCAACCTAGCAGTTCGAAAGCAAGAAATTGCAAGTAGATAAATAGGTACCACTTCAGTGGGAAGGTAACAGTGTTCCATGCACCTCGGCATCTAGTTATGCCATCCACATCACCATGGAAATTTCTTCGGACAATGCTGGCTCTTCGGCTTGGAAACATAGATGAGCGTTACCCCCAAGAGTCGGATTCGACTGGCTTTCAAGTAAGGGAAACCTTTATCTTTACCTTATCAGTTTTTTGGAAAATGATTTCTATGTCTATGAATCCGAGGTCTAACTTACCATCATGTATCCATCATTCACTGAAACAACATATTTTAAGGAGTTGTTTTGCTCTAGTTCCTCCTGTAAAACTATGGTAGTGGGTACAATACCTGAGGATCTTCCTAATTAGGCTCCCATATCAGAGAAGGAGTATGAAGTATGATTCATCGAATCCAAGTCTCCAGGCTTGGATAAGGTCCTGAATGACTTATTTAATGTAGATCCTTCCTGGTGGGGTAGCATGTTAGCATCATTTTTTCTCAGATACATTTGACAGGTGAAATCCCACCCATTTGGAAGCATTCTATAATCATTCCAATTTTCAAAAAGGATAATAGTTCTGACCCTGCTAATTACCACCCAATCAGCCTTTTATTATCTGTTGAGAAACTATATTTTTCTCTTCTATATCAAAGGTAAATGGAATGGATTGAAAGCAATAGGATGGGAACAAATTTGTTTCAGGGGAGGATTCTCCAACACTGACCACTGCTTAATTCTTCTCCATTTAGCAGGAAAGTATACAGGTATGCCAGAGGGGAAGCTGTATGTGTCTTTTAAGGACTTCAAGGGTGTATTTGATTCAGTCAGCCAGATAAAGCTATGGGAGAAACTGGACGACTCATCAATTAGCAAAACACTACTCTGGTTAATCAAAATATTATACACTATTACTACTGCTCATGTTTGATGTGGTGACAAGGGGCAACTCTCAGTCAGTTTTAGTTTTGATGGGGGGATAGACAAGGCTCTTTGCTTGTTCCCCTCCTTTTTAAATATTTAAATGCTCTAATGTTGAGCCTTTCATCCCAGAAGTTTCATGCTCCCAGATAACCTTCTAAAGAATTACTACTGCTGCTTTATGCTGATGATTCTGTTCTTATTTTTTATACTAAGATTGATCTGAAGAGACTTCTGGGACATTTCTCAAATTACTGCTTAGGAGTTGCAAATAAACTACAACAAATCTAAAATACTAGTTTTCTCAAAAAATAGCAATTTAAGACTCTAAATAAGTTGTAGCAAACTTTCACACTGAACAAGTTAGAAAGTTTTGTTACTTGGGAATTTTTTTCTCTTCAAACTTTTCTTGATCTCCCCAGTTTAAGTTTGCAGTGAATAAGATTAAGCCTATTACTGGAGTGATATTACATTTCTTTTTTCTCTAGGGGATATATCTCTGGTGAAATTCAAGTGTTCAATTCAAAAATCATTTCACAGCTACTCTAAAGTGTTGCTATCTGGATCTCGGTAATCTCAGGATCTATTGATCATCCCCTTTGTCAGTTTTTGCATAGGATAATGGGTGTCCCTCAATGTGTTTCAGATGTGTCTCTCAGAGCTGAAATAGGCCAACAAAAATTGGAAGCTACAGAATGGATTATGTCAGCTAATGTTGCCATCTCCTGCCCGGGAGGTGGGATAAGTGAACCCTTGACGTCAGGTCTGTGGAATGTTATGTTATGCTTCTCATGGCATGTTTAGCACTCTTAGAGCTGCTCTGACCTTGGAGACTGCTGGTGCCTGCCCATGTATCTCTTCTCCTGTCTGACTCTAGTTCTTCCCACTTTTTCCCTGGGAACCGTAAACCAATATTTTGAGTGCCTTTTCTTTGCCTTGGTGATTGGTTGCAATTCCTTACCAGACCCCTTTTTGAATTCTGTATAACTGTAACACAAGAAGTTCAGATGACCACAACAGACCTTTCTCACTAAAGACTTCCTTCTCTAGGACACTTGTTAACTGACTCTGTAGGACTCTCACAGATTAGTGGATTGCTGTTTTCTCTCAAACAAAATGCTTATTGCTCAGTATGGATGAGGTCTGCTGACACTAGATTACAGCAACTGGGTCTTACATTAGAAGAAATTCTCCAGCTGGGTAAGGCAGAGACCCTCAATATTGTCAACTGTTGTCTCACCAAGCTCTATTACAATGGCATGGTAATTTGTGCTTGTAGAATTTGTTCAACCCAATTCTTTGGTGTTTTACTTCCTCAATCCTTGCTGTCTTACACAAGATATTTGATGGTTCCTCATTATGCTAGGGCATTTGCTCTAGCTTGTCTTAACACTAACCCTTCTGAAGTATTGCTTGGGAAGTTTTGTAATATTCCACATTCAAATCTTCTATGTCCTTGTGACCTGGTAAAATTGATACTTCATTTCATAAAATTCTGGAATGTTCCTTTTATACTATTCTTAGAAATCAATAGATTTTACCTCTTTCATCACACTTATCACTCAGTAATTCTCAAAGGGGTATTATTCCCTATCTGATGCTAGACAGTGATTTGAATATAACCTTACTGGTTGCTAAATTCCTATCTATCATATTTTCCTTTAGAAACTGAGTTCTCTTTTAGTCATTGCTCAAGATCTGAAAAGCAAAGGAAGGTCCTTGAGGATACCCACCTGTTAGCCCATGAGAAAGAAGCTGAGGACAAGCCGACTGCAGCAAGCCATGTAAGTAGCTGAAAGGGCATCCCAACCCCACACCAACAGGCCAGCTCAACTGATGTAGCTGGCCAGAAAGGCTGTGGCCGATCCCATCCCCTTCAGAGCTTGCAGGAAGCATGAGCCTGCCTGCCTCACCCCGTCCCCTATCCACAAAAGACAGCAGTGGTATTCTTGGCCATGCTTATCAGCATTATATTTCAGTTTATTAGCCCTCATCTATTGCCAAAGTGCTTCCAGACACCAGGTCACTGTTTCCAAAGCCTCCCTGGGACCTACTAGAAGTGCGAGATAGAGCTGAGTATCATCTGATTATTGATGATAAGTCAACCCAGATCTAAAGATGACCTCTCCTAATTTTTGTTTTATTTATACTGTTTTAAATTCTTTAAAAATAATTATTATATTGTAAGCTGCCTTGAGTTCCGAAATGGAGAAAGGCAGCTAATAAATGTTTTAAATAAAAATAAAATTAAAAGGAGGAAAGCTGTCGTTACTACTTTTTTGTGTCACTATCCATCTAGCTCAATAAGGATCTTAAATATAAGAAATGTTATGTTACACTTAACAGTTTCATAAAAAGGGTCCATGGGAAAAGGGTCCATGGAAAGTTAACAAAGAAGGCACTGCTCCCTGGGGGGAAATATCCCTGCTCTAGATGGTAGCCTTACTCTACAAAAGGAAGCCTTTAAATAGACTGCAGTCATCTACAACAGTGACAGCAAGTGGTGAACAACATTGTACCTAAATGCATGCAGGAAAAGCCAAAGAGTTGTTACTGATCGTAAATAAAAGGGTGAATCCGGAGGTTAGGACAGTGCAATCCTTAGCAGAGTTACACCCTTCTAAGGCCATTGACTTCAATGAACTCCGAAGGGTATAACTCTGTTTAGGATTGCAGAACTAACTGAATGCATAGAATATTTTATAGTTTATCATGAACAAGGGCAAAAGTGTGAGAACTCCTTCTTACAGTTTCATATTTATGCTAAGGCCAGTGATTCATATTTTATGCAAAGATCTTGCACTGTAGAAGACTGAGGTGGTCCTAAAGAGTTGTATGAATTGATTCTAAAGCAATAAACTAGAATAACCCAATATAGAATTTGCTGTTAGGATTGTGACTAGGATTGCCACCCTCCAAATGGGTAATGGAGTTCTCCAAGAATTACAACTGATCTCCAGACTACAAATATCAATTTGCCTGGAGGACAAGGCAACTTCAGAGGGAGGATTCTATGGAATCACACACCTGCTGAATTCCCTCCCCAAACTCTGCCTTACCCCAGGCACCACTCTCATGCTGGAGTTAGTAGTCTAACTTTGCAGTAGAAGCCTGCTGTCTTTAATGCTTAAGTGATAGGCAAGAAAGAACTAGTTACACTATTCTAAGCATGGGGATAACTTGAGAAGAAACCATATGTAGGTGGAGTCTATGCAACCCAAAAATTATGGTGTTAGTTAATTGCTTCCAGTTTAAAGAAAATTTTGATCCTCATCAGCTTCACCATGAACTCCTGTTTGTAATGTAACTATTAAAATTACATAGAGGTGCATCTAACCAGTTTTTCCACAGTTGAAAAAAGGCAAGTTGAGGTTCTCTTTGACCACTTCTTTGAACACAAAAAAGGCTAGGGTGGGTAACATGGGACTGTTATGGACAAATAGCATGTGGGATGGGAGATATAGTAAGAAGGAAAACTGGGTGAGACAGAGTGAAAAAGCAGGCTGGATCCAACCCATAAAAGAGTGGCAACTGTAAATGTTATCACTGGTCCAAATGAGAAATTACTGAAACTAAATAAGTTATGTATTCCAATCCCTATCATTTTCCCATGAATACTTTGCTATTAGGGATGGGCATGAACTGGTAAAATGGTGGTTCATGGTTCATTTGATTAAACAAACCATGAATTTTCATGAACGTTTCTCATTTCTTGAACTGGTTCATGGTTCATTCAGTTTGTGAATTTGGGAGGTGGTAGAACAGCCCCTAACAAGCTAGAGATGCCAAATTCACAAGAAGCCTTCAGCAGGCTCTCTTCCATCCATCCTTCATGTTTGGTGAAGATTGGATTTGGGATGTCTGAGTTATAGCGCCCCAAAGAAGATGCTCCCAGGAAAGCTTAGCTCTAGCCTCCCCTCAAATCAGCCATGCAGCAAGCAATTCTTCCTAACCCACTCTCGCACAATGACTAACTCCTCTGTCTTCCTGCTGCAAATGAAAGCAACTGAGTCAGGGTGTGGTGTGGTACATACACACACACAATCTGATCTGATAGAGCTCTGTGGTTGGCTCCCAGAGCTGCCAATCAAGCTATGTACAACTGCTATGGGTGTTTCTAGGGCTCTCCATAAGTCACACACACACACACACACACACACACAAACACACACACACACACTAGGAATTGCCTAGGAATTGATTGAATTGGTGTCAGGCTGTCTAGAGAATGAACCGCTCTAATGAACCAAATGGACCTTCACAGAAAAAAGGCAGTTCATTTTTTTGGATTTGAGAACAATGTGACCAAATGAACCAGTTTAAAACAAAGCACAAACCAGCCTGGTTCTTGCTCAAACTGTGGTTCATTCCTTGGTTCATGTCCATCCCTGTTTGCTATGTATTTGTGTGTGTGTGTGTGTGTGTGTGTGTGTGTGTAAATATTCTCGTAAGAAGAAGCAACATTGCCCTTCCTCAACCATTACAGTTTGGATCCAGGAAAACACAGAGAGAGAGTCTGAGCTCTGGGTGCTATTTTTATAGGAAAAATGTGTCCTGAGGCAGTCTGACATTTGTGCCTCAAAATAATACAAAAAAAGCCTTTCCTAGGATAAACAAAGGCCTGGAAACTTATGACAGTTAGCACGAGAGTTAAGGTCCACTGTAAACTAAGGTGTTCAAGTGCTTCTGATAAGATTAGCTAGAGGTGTCTGTGAATGGCTGAATAGCATCCGCAAGAATGGACAAATGGAACAGAAGATGTTCTTAGGAGGAGTTTTGTATGTAAAAAAGGGTCTGGGCTGGAACTCTGGTTGCTTCCTCTGGTAATTCAGAGGGCTAATGGATTGCTAATTAAACTAATCAAGAAGAAACAATGCTGTTTGGTGATCTTCCTTTTGTGTTAGGTGGGAATGAGGGGAGCTGTTGTTATGAAAGAAATGTGGGTATAAAAAGGGGAGGGGGAACTAATAGGGTTAGTGATCCAGGCTGTGTTTGCTCTGGGATGAGGCAGGTCCATAGTTTGCTGTATGCAGATGTCAGGGTGGAGGGAGAGGCTGCAACTGGATCAGACCAAGATGTCACACTTACCAGGGTTTTTCCCTAGGCATAATACCTTAATACCAACATACCTTAGGGACCGCCTTTCTCCGTACATGCCCCAGAGAGCACTACGGTTGGGGTCAGAACATCGACTGTGCATCCCTGGCCCTAAGGACGCTAAGCTTGCCAGAACAAGGACCAGGGCTTTCTCGGTGGTGGCTCCTGTCTGGTGGAATGAGCTCCCGGAGGAGATCAGGGCCCTGCGGGATTTAATGCAGTTCCGCAGGGCCTGCAAGACGGAGCTCTTCCGCCAGGCTTTTGAATAGGAGCCACCACCGGTGACACCAGTGATACTGGTGATACCACCCATCATTTTAACCATCTCTGATGTATCCCTGGTCCGGCACGGCCCTGGCAATGGTGGCGGGGGGAGGGGGCTCGGACCTGCTTTTGGGTTGCCATCAGATGCTATACTTGTGGAAGCGTTTAATATGTATTAACTGTATTTATTGTGCATGTGTTTTAATTGATTTTATAGGTTTTAAGGTACTGATTAGGCCTTGGGCCCATGTAAGCCGCCCTGAGCCCGCTTGCGGGGAGGGCAGGATATAAATCCGAAAAACAAACAAACAAACAAACAAACAAACAAATAATTCTGAGGCCTGCCTGCCTGGGATCCATCTTGTTTTCTATTCAGGTCAAGCCTGCCTGGCATATGTAAAATGGAGGTGTTCCCTTCCATACTGCCTTTCACTAGAGAGAAGGGGTCTGCCTGGCTTATATTGCTTTCCTCTGCAGAGTCTTTTTTGGTGCTCATCCTTCCAAGTACTGACCCTGCTTAGCGTCTGAGATCTGATAACACCAAGCTATATCATGTTGCCTTGTCTCCCTCTAGCCAGAAGTGAGTCCCAGTTTATGCAATGGGGATTATCCATTCTCAGGAAAATGTTCATAGGACTGCAGACGTATCTATGTTATCCTGCATCTTCCTACTTTTCTATACCCAAAATAATAAGGCCACTGAGAGCTTCATTTGCCAATTATTTTTAATTTAACTGTCTCATGCTACATTTCTGCTGGATTGCTCCTTAATGCAGCAGGATAAGAAAGCAGTAAGGAGATGACAAGGATGACTGACAAATCCAGTAATACTTATGTGGGGCAATTTCTGACACCTGAAATGATTTCTTATTCAGTAGAGACATCAATTAAGCCAAAATATGCAGCATAGTTTCTGTACAACAGCTGTACATCTCCAATTGGCATGTGTCTTATGTTCTACTTCCTCAGGACACTGGAGAAACAAACAAAGCTAACAGGCCCACCACATCTTTAGAGCCCCACTCCCCACACATACTAGCAGTGGCAAACACACTGAACTGACTGTTCCTAACATCTGCATTTGCATGTACCCTGAGGAAAGCCATAATTGTCAAGTCTCAACACTGCTCAAGAAAAGATGTGGTTTTTGAGAATTGTTTGCAAATGTTCTCTGTAATTCAATACATTTATAACTTTTTCTACACAGAACTCCAGAAATCCTTATAGTGGTGAACATTTTTACTGAGAGACCCACTGTAGACCACATGTGGAATCACCTCTTCCATCTACTTCATTTGTGTGCTGAAATATTCTGTTCATGTGGAAAGACTCCACAATGGCATTACATGTGCTTGGAAGTACCTGGTGTTAATACAGAAATATGTTTGCTTTTCAGGTCAGTGTGTATGGTAAGACATTTGCAGATATGATGGTCTCCATGTGCTTCATAGAATCAGTTTTCAGCATGGTACATATGACTGTGAAGTCCAGTAGGTTCAATGGGCCAGCTTAGGGCATGGGACTTTTGGCTAAAGAAACTGTATGCAAACAACATGCATAGCAGCTTCCCAGAGACCCAATAATAGACTTTACAGTTCAGTGCATTAAAGTTCCATCTGCTGCAGCGGGAGAATTAAGTACATGCTGAAATCTTCTCCTATCAGTGAGAAATCAAGAGTGCTAAGGCGCTGGTCACCTATTTATGCTGTGCCTCACTTGATTACTCAAGCCTTTTATGACTTGTCTATCCCTTTTTTGGAAAGGAAGAGAAGTGACACTAGAGGGCACTTTGAATGTGATTTTAGATACATAATAGATGATTCACACTTTCAAGTAACTGCTTCAAATAATGAACATGCATGTGTGAATCTCACTGATGCTCCTGGGACCCTTGCGGTACGGGGACCCTACTTTTTATCCCCAATTGTACATGTGTACACCTCAGTGTGTGCCTAGAAATGATAGGGAGAGTCTGTATGAAACTGATCTCAAATGGCAGTGAGCACACTAAAGGCATGAGGGCAGCTTTTTCATCAGTCATGCAAAACACCATCCTAAGAGGGATTCAGTCAGAGGCCATTTTCCCCAAGGACCTCAGAGCCTCCTCCCTGATAACCTGGTCTTAACAAACAACCCAGATTTCCATAACAATAAGCAATGTACTGATCCCAGGTAGCTACTCCATATCTTAATAACTGAACAGGAAGGTTACTGTCAAGGGTCATTTCGTAGAAAAAGAGGTGCAGGAGCTCATTAGCTTAACTCATTAGCATAATTATTTGCATATGCCAAACCACCTGACATCACCGGAAGTATGTCAGAAGGCAAGAGAGAGAGAGAGAAAGAAAGAGAGAGAGAGATGGCAGTGAGGGGACAGTTACTAATCCAAGCCTCAGAAAAACCACTATTCTGGGAGGATAGCTTCAGTGGTGGCTGAAGACTTCAGAAGGCTGGTTGGAGGAACAAGGACCTTTCCAGGGGATGGGTTTTGCTGCAGCCATGACACAAGCAGGCATTCCCCCGTGGGGGGTGGGGGGGCTGGCACCAACTCCCAGAGTTGCGCTCCCCCGAGCTCCTCCTTGAAATGACCCCTGGTTACTGTCCTTCCTTAATCAAAGCAAGTACCCAGCCATAGTTCTAACTTCCAAACCTCCTCAAGGGAACATTTCGACAGCTTTAATGCAATCAAGGAAACTCCTCTCCACAATACACGTAGGGGCACATAGTGTAGGGAATGCTCTAACATTTGGGGACAATGGTGACCATAAAGTCTTCCCCAAATTCTAGAGCATCCCCTGTGCGATGTGCCCTGTGCAATGACATCACCTCCAAATTTTTCTGAGTTTTTCTGAGTCACAGAAGACTCCAGGAAGAAGCCTAAAGTCCCTCGCTAGGATGCAGTAAGGACCTGGCAACCCTAGTTTTAAGGCACCCACAAATACATGTTTGCTTCCTGCTGGCAAAAGTGATACTTTTGCAAGTTATGGGACCTTCAGGTATATGTTTATTTGGGTAAACCCCACCCCCCCAACTAACTTGGGCTGAGCAAGCCCATTTCGTTACAATATTTGCTGACCCAGTGAAAGATTTAGCATGGAGTGTCTTAGAAACATTTGGAAACTTGAACCATAGGATGAATTTTTAACTTATCTTGGATTCCTTCCTTATCATTTTCATCCTTTTCAATAGTCCTCAAATTTATACCCAATTTTACTTCTCAAGAATATTTCTGGAGATTTTGAATGTGAGACCAACAGACCGTGAGACTGTAGTTAGACCTTGGTTACATGAGATTTCCATTTGTGCTGCCCTTTCCACAACACCTACTTTGATACACTTTTATTATGAATGCCATGAACTATTTAATTGTCTCATTACTCAAATGAAGATTTCCATTAATATGTTCTTGAGGATTAAAAAGTATTAATAAACATATCAAAGAGAAAGGAATAAAGCTCCAGCACTGTTAATGAAATAATGTTTAATTCTGGGCCCCATTGTTCCCATTATTATTGGAAAATATAAAAGAAACTCTATGTAACAGAAGGATAGGAAGATGAATGTTTTACTGAGTTATCTGTACTTTCTTCTGGGCAGAATATTAAAGGATATTTATATAAGGCATTAAAAATGCCCTGGGAATCCATTTTACTCCTTTGTGGGGGGAAAATACCTTTTCTTGATTCATGGGCGTTGAAAAAGTCTGACATCAAATGCATTTTGTGCAAGGAATAGCAGAAAAAAATTATGGGACAGCTATTGATATGCCAACATATTTGTAAGAAAATAATGTATGTCCAGCATCAAATCTACCCTTCGAGTGCCAACTTCAATGTTCATTCTTACAGAAGAATCATCCATCTACTCTGACATCTGAAGTACAGTGAGCAAAGTTCAATACACTTCAGATTCAAAAGGGAATGTGGAAAAGTGCGAGGACAAAGGAAATAGCAGAATGTAAGATAAATATTGCTACGTGTCACTGAACAAACCAGCAAATGTACAACACAAGATTTATGACATCAGCCCTGGAACAAAAAGAATTTACAGTTCTGACTCAAAATACATCATTTAAACAATATGAAGAATTCAGCACAAGGGGAAGCACCAATAAGATTAGAACAGTTAGGCTTGTGTCTAGGAAGCATCTTCAAGCACTATAGCTACCATGATAGCTCCCACCCTCAAGCAGGTACATGTGGTGCCAGGTGGATTTTGGGGACACTGGAAGCCTACAGCAGGGGGGAAACACAGCCACACTCTTTGGCCAAGTTACAGGGCCTTTGGGAAAGCAGATGGAGCCCCATGAGGCCTGGCATCATATCTCACATAGGCAAAGAACAGGTTTGAACAATGTGGACCTGAGAGGGAACTGTAGGCCTGGAGTCTGCCTCATGGGGATATGACAGGAAATGGCTAGACAAACTACATAGTTTTCATGACTTCCCCTCCCAAAAGGTATCACTGTGGACTTTAGGTGATAACTGGTTGATTAGGCTGGGAGACCTGACTGGTAAAAGTGATTTTGCCCCACCTGATTGGTAAGTACAATTAATTTTACATTCCACACAGTGATCTCACTGATGTATCAGAAATGTATCAGGATGTATCAGTGAGAGCCAGTGTGATGTAGTGATTAGAGTGCAGGACTAAGATCTGTGAACCCAAGTTCGAATGCTTACACTGCAGTGGAAGCTCGCTGGGTTACCTTGGGCCACTCACACATTCTTGGCCTAACCCACATGACAGAGTTATTGAGAGGATAAAATAGAGGAAAAGAGAATGATGTAAGCCCCTTTGGGTCTCTATTAGGGAGAAAGACAGGGTATAAATAAATAAATAAATAATATCATGGTTTAATTGAATTAGAAATTTTTAACTTTGCTTAGAAAGGCATGGTAAGAGGCCTTTGCAAAACATACCAAAAATGGATTGGGTATAAGGGGACTACTACATTCATTGCTACATCATACATAATACATAATAACAGTTAAAATCCAGATAAAATCAATTAAAAACAATTCAGTTACAATAATGATAATAATAAAGTGCTGTTGATGTTCCACTAGTTGCATAGGAGGCATACTAGGTGGTGCATACAAGAGCTGACAATCCTTTGCTCAATGTTTATCCTAGATTATCCTGTGACACAGCCAGCCATCTGGGCCATGGGCCAGGATCTATAATAGATTTATTGGTGGTAACAGTGGGGGCAGCTTCTAGTTGAAAGTCTGGTGGAAGAGCTCCATCTTGCAGGCCCTGCAGAACTGAAAGAGGTCCTGCAGGGCCCTGATCTCTTCTGGGAGCTCATTCCACCAGTATGGAGCCACCACTAAAAAGGCCCTGGCCTTGGTAGTAACGAGCCTGGCATCCTTAGGACCTGGGAGGGTCAAGGAAGAAGAAGAAGAGATTGGATTTATACCCCACCCTTCACTCACTTGGAGTCTCAGAGTGGCTTACAAACTCCTTTCCCTTCCCCTCCCCACAACAGACACCCTGTGAGGTAGGTGAGGCTGAGAGAGCTCCTTCCCAAGCTGTCCTTGAGAGAACAGCTGGTACAGAGCTATGGCTTGCCCAAGGTCATCCAGCCAGGTGCAAGTGGAGGAGTGGGGACTCAAACCCGGTTCTCCCAGATTAGAGTCCGCGCACTTAACCACTACACCAAACTGACTCAAGCATACTACAATGAGGAACTACACAGTACTACAATGAGGAACTGTGTTTGACTTGCATTATCTTCTTCCTGATGTTATTTTAGGGTTGCAAGGTCCCTTACTTCTGTCAGTGAGGGGCTTTGGGGGATGTTCTGGGAGGTGGAGGACATTGCATGACATCCCCTACATGATGACATCCCCTGGATGTGACGTCATCGTGCCAGAAATGCTATGCGGAGAAGCTCTGGTATTTGGGCAAAACTCTATGGTTTTTCACCCTCAAAACCATACAATTTGCCCAAATAGCAGAGTGTCCCTGCACATTTCTGGCATGATGATGTCACTCTCTGGTGACATCATTGTATTGGGGCAGTACTTTTAGTTTTACTGGAAGTACCCCATAATATCAATTAGGGGTGGGATTTTCCCCCACCAGCCAGCTGGCTGGCACTGGAAAAGCCTACTCCAAATTGGGGGATCCCCCTCCCAGACTGGGGTACTGGGAACCCTATGCTATTTCTCTTTTCAGAGGGTTTACCAGCTTTAGGGCTGGACCAGATCAATGCTAACATCTTGTTCAGTCTCTGTCTTTCAGTTGTGAAATGGCCTGCAACAGAGATAAAGCTGTGGGTTTTTTCATACTAATTTGTATGTATTGTTCCTTTTGTTTCCAAGCCAACTCACTGGAGCTCACCGAATTAACCTGTAGAAATACTTATAAGTATGCAATTCATTTAAATTTAGCTAGGTTGACTCAGAATCCACAGAATATTCCTGAGAGGTTTGTACTGATCAACTCCCCAGTTAGTAAAATGAATGCCCCACATGCAAATGCACTTCAGAGCCCAGCTGGGTAAAAAGACTGAGACTACAGATGAGAGTGACAGATGAAGTATACAGGAAAATTCTACTTTAAAAAAGTAGAGTATCTGTGGGTGGGCTTCTGGGGGGGGTCTATAAAGTGGGTACAAGCAAATGATTTTTCTTGGATTTCCTTCCTATTACTTTGAAAATTGTCTGGGGGGGGACTTTTTATGTGAAGGCATTGCTTCACTCCAAACAAGTATAGGGTGGCAGAGGATGCTACTATACATGGACAGGTAACGTACAATCATGATCATCAACATGTCATGGCATCTAGAATAAGTTCATATTGATAGGAATTATAGAAAATGTACCCTGCCATTATGATTATGGACATCTTTATTTATACTGGGTGATAGAGAATTTTGTATTTAAGTGTTTATGTGCATTTTTCTGAAGAAAGAATCCATAACTGTCATCAAATTCTGAAAGGGGTCCATAACCTTCTAATGGCAAAGAACGACTGACTTAGAATAATGTAGTTTTGTTTAGGGTTGCACCATATGTCTTAAAGTACAATACAGAATGTTTTAAAAATGAGGAATAACATAGTACATAAATCCAGACACTGAAAAGTTGGTGTGTGGGTGTGTGTTTGTTTCTTTTTAAGAAAATAATATTTTTTAAAAGAAGTGTTGATAAACTCAGCAGAGAAGGGAAACTATTTTTTTAAGAGGATAGATAAGAAAGATTTTTTTTTAAAACACCCTTCTGTTCTCCCTGTATTTTCTTTCTAGAGAGACTCTTTGGGACTGCAGTGGACACTTTTAGTCCCACAGTGTGTCCAAATTACTTCTTAAGTCAAGGCATTCCTACATTATTGAACATATGACTCATAGAGAGGTCAAAAGGTGTGCCAATGGTTCCAGCGACATATGCAAACTTGTCCCCATAATTTGGCACAGATGCAGTCTATTTCAAAGAGTCTGGATTCCTGTGCTAAGAAATGGGGCAATTAATTCATTTTATTATTTAATTAACCTATAAAGAGAGTGGTTAAAATGTCATTTGGCCATGACCAGGCAGTTTCTAAGTGTTAGCCTTGTGCACTTTCAATCACATTTAAAGCTACCCAGTTCTGAGTTTCCTGGCTTTCAAACTGAATTAGTCTTATTGAAGGGCCAGTATGTTTGAGTCTCTACAGAGACTCCCCTTAAGAGAGAGAGAGAGAGAGAGAGAGAGAGAGAGAGAGAGGATTTGGCTTATAGCCTGCTTTTGGAGACTGTATTATAGCTCTGGTTCCACAAGCATCACAGTTACCCTGGATTCTGAGAATCAAATTGATTAGAATGGCTGTTTAAGATGCTGAACAGACAGAGTCTCCTAGTAGCATAATGAATTCTTGCTGGACTTGTTTCTGGTCTTTCACAGTAACCTGATGGCTTTGACCTTTTTCTGCCGGCTCACCTTTCAACTGAAATGCTTTGGTTAAAGTGCTATTCTGCTATAAACCTTAGCTATGCCGTGCACTTGTAGCTTAACTAGGTCAGATGAGAATGGTAAAGACAAATTATTTTGCTTTAGCATGTAACTGTGAATTGTTGTGTGATTGTGTTAGTCTGAATGACTCTGCTTTGCTGTGTTGACCTGCTTTTCACTGCCCTTTACCGCTGAATTTTTAATCATACAGGGTCAAGGGAACTAGGGGATTTTTAAAATAACCATATTATATGTGGGTGAATGCTCAATATCACTGCACATGGATTAGACTACAGCTCTTGTCAATCATACATTTTATATTATGTGTCTACACAAGGCAGATTCTGAGACTTAAAATAGGAAGACATGGCATCTTTTATTGGACCAACTTGATACTAGAAGTAATGGGCAGAGGAGTAAAATTGAAAAAGGATAGAGAAGGAGGGGCGTTGGGGTGCTCATATCAGAGAGACAGAAAAATGAGATTGAGAAGGTTAGATGTGGGAATGAAATATCACTTTTTCTCCAAAATATTGTGTAGGAATCTGTGGACTTGCAAATGTTTAGCTCTTCTCGGTTAGGGAAGCCCATATTCTTCCTTTTCCCCCTCTCCCCTCCAATTTTTCCCCTCCAATTTCAGTGTTTCTATGTATGTATGTATGTATGTGTTATGTATTGACCATGCGGTCGCCATGTGCTCTCTTAATTGCGACCGCATGGCCAGAGCACATGGCCAGAGCATGGCCAGAGCACATGGCCAAGAAACTACCTGAGCTTCAGCCAGGTAGAACAAAGGCCGGGTGGATTCAAACCAGCCACCAATCCTGTACCTAGGTTTCTCCCAGGGAACCTATGAAATGTAAATAGACTTCTAATAGCCTATCAGGCCAGTTGGGTGAGGTCAGGGGATTGTCCCTGACCAGCATAAAAGGAGGGCTTCGAGCCCTGGGTTGTATGCTTCATCCGGACCAGCAATAAAGATCTAGCTGTTTCACTATTCCATGGACTCCCGACTCCAATACTTATCAGTGGCGACGAAGGTGGGATCCCGATGAGCGACTCTCCAGCAGACCACAGCAGCACAGCGAGCTCCAGCGCTCCAACGCCTCACCGCAAGCCGCTCTGAGCCCAATCCTCTGGCACTAGCCAGCGCCAAGCCTCAGCGCTCCCCGGCACCGTCGCAAGACACGAGGACATCGCTCAAACAGCTGCCACAGCTCCTGCTCTGGTAAATATGGCAAACGCTCCGGGACCAATTACCCCTTTCGATACATCTCGCCCCGAGACGTGGGAGTCCTGGCTCAAGACGCTGGGTTGCGCCTTTAAGGTCCGCGGAATCACAGATGCGGACCTGAAGAGTGCCTGGCTCTTGACTTCCAGAGGGGTGGAGGTCATGCGGGTGGCCCAGAACCTACTAGCCCCGCAAGACCCCACCGAGGTGTCTTATGACATGCTCACCAAGACCCTCGGCAATTACTTCGCCCCGAAGCCATCAAAACTGGCCAGGCGCTGGGAGTTCATACAGCGCCAGCAGCAGCCGGGGGAGTCAGCCGCCACTTTCCTGGCTGAACTCCATCGACTAGCCGTGGGCTGCGAATTCCACCACATGGATGACCACGTGGAGACCGCCTTCATGGGAGGGGTCCGGGAAGCCAAGCTCTGCTGGCGCCTCATTGCAATGCCGGAGCCAACCTTGGAGAAGATGCTCGAAACTGTGGCAGCCTTCGAGACAACGCAAAAGGACAAGGCAGCCACCAAAGTCCACCAGGCGGCTCCTCCCGAACCCGACTCAAGCGAAGAAGAGGACGTCCACTGGATGCAACCACACTCGAAGAAGGGTGAGCCCGGCATCCCCAGGCCCAAGGGCCGGTGCCCAGCATCTGTCTCTGTTCCCTCTTCTGCTTCCCTCAACAGGCAGGCCCCAACGTGCGCCAGCTGCGGGGACCCCCACGACAGACGGACATGCCGCTTCCGTGATGCCATCTGCCATGCCTGTGGGAAAGCAGGACATCTCGCCCAGGCCTACCGCCTGAGGAACAGCCACCGTGCCCCATCAGCGAACTTCGAAGAAGTGGGTAGTGTCGTTCCCACGGCCATGGTAATGAACTTGCCTCAGCCCATCCCGGGTGCAATTTCCGTGTCTCTCCGAATAGAGGGAGTTCCTTGCTCCATGGAACTGGACTCAGGGTCAGCATATTCAATTGTGTCCGCAGCTACGTTCCGCCGCCTCTGCCCGAAGGGGGCACGCTGGCTGAGGCTGCCGGCTGGGTTTGTCCTCCAGGACTTCCAGAAAAACCCAGTGGCTATTAAGGGGCTAGCCAGGGTCCGGGTCCAGTACCACGCCTTTAATGGCCTGCTGGACCTTCTCGTGGTGGAGCGCAATCTAACCAGTCTCCTAGGTCGCGCCTGGTTCAAGCCGCTCGGAGTGCAGTGGACCGGAATACACCGCATGGGCTCTACTGACTTCTCATCCATCTGCGAGGAATTTCCCGTCGTTTTCGATGGCTCATTGGGCTGCTACAAAGGACCCCCGGTTTCCTTCGACCTGGACCCGGCAGTCCGGCCCATCCGCGTGGCCATCCGCTGGCCACCACTCGCCTTCCAGCCCAAAGTGGAGGTGGAGTTGGAAAAGCTCATGGCACAAGGGGTGCTCGAGCCGGTCTCCCACGCCAAGTGGGAGACTCCCATTGTGACCCCCCTCAAAGCTAACGGGGAAGTCCACATCTGCGCGGATTACAAATGTACAATTAATAAAGCATTACAGGACCACGCGTACCCGGTACCGGTGGTCAGCCATGTTCTGGCCTCCCTCGCGGGCGCCAAAATATTTGGAAAATTAGACTTGGCCCAAGCCTATCAGCAGCTTCCCGTAGACGAAGCAACGGCCGGGGCACAAACGATTGTGACTCACAAGGGAGCGTTCAAGGTAAAACGCCTCCAATTTGGGGTCAGCGTAGCACCCGGAATCTTTCAAAATCTAATGGATTCTCTCCTAAAAGATGTTCCAGGAGTGAAGCCGTTCTTCGACGACGTCCTCATCGCCGCCCCGGACGCCGACACGTTCGCAGCTCGCCTCCGGATGGTGCTGCAAAGGTTCCAGGACGCGGGTCTCAAGGTTCGAAAAGACAAGTGCACCCTGGGAGTCTCCTCGGTGACCTTCTTGGGGTTCCAAGTCACCGCAGACGGCATTCACCCTACAAAGGAGAAGGTAGCGGCAATTACAGGTGCACCCCGCCCGTCCTCAAAGGCGGAACTCCAGGCGTTCTTGGGACTTGTGAACTTCTACCATGCCTTCCTTCCGCACAAGGCGGCGGTCGCTGAACCCCTGCATCGTCTCCTAGACAAGGGAGCAGCTTGGGCCTGGGGTCCCAAGCATGATGCAGCCTTCCGGGCCGTCAAAGACTTATTAATTTCAAATGCGGTCTTAGCACATTTCGATGAGAGGCTCCCTGTCATCCTGGCCTGCAACACATCCCCCTACGGCGTTGGGGCGGTCTTGGGACACCGGCTACCCAACGGAAAGGAGGTACCAGTTGCCTACTACTCCAGGACCCTGTCGTCGGCAGAACGGAACTACGCCCAGATCGACAAGGAGGCCCTAGCAATCGTAGCCGGCGTCAGGAAATTCCACGACTATTTCTACGGATGGCCGTTCACCATGGCCACAGATCACAAGCCGCTGCTGGGTCTCCTTGCCCCCCACATGCAGACCCCTCACATGCTGTCCCCGCGGGTCCTGTGGTGGTCAATTTTTTTGTCAGGCTACTCCTACGAATTGGTACATCGCCCGGGGAAGGCGATGGGTCATGCAGACGCCCTCAACCGTCTTCCCCTCCCGTCCTGCGACCCTGATCTGGCTCCCGCTTTCCACGTCGCGCTCCTAGAGGATCTACCAGAACGCCCCGTACAGGTATCGGATGTGGCCCGTCGCATGCGGCGGGACCGCATCCTTTCCCGTGTCTTGGACTGGGTGGGAAGGGGGTGGCCGGAAAAACCGGGACCAGATTTCGCCGCTTTCATGGCACGCAGGCACGAACTATCGGCCCACAAGGGATGCCTGCTATGGGGATCTCAAGTGGTGATCCCCGGGCCCCTGCGGCCCCGAGTGCTAGAGGCCCTCCACGAGGCTCACCCGGGAATTGTGCGCATGAAAGCTCTGGCCCGGAGTTACGTATGGTGGCCAGGCCTGGACAAAGACATTGAGGGGCGGGTCCAGAAGTGTACCAAATGCCAGGAGTCAGGGCCAGATCCGCCACATGCTCCTGTCCGATCCTGGGAATCTACTAACAAGCCCTGGTCCCGCCTGCACCTAGACTTCGCGGGACTGGTCCAGGGCCGATTGTTTCTTATCGTTGTTGACAGCTACAGCAAGTGGCTTGAGGTAGCTTTGACCTCCACCAACACTGCCTTAAGAAGTCTCTGGCCGATCTTCGCGACACACGGAATGCCAGAAACTCTCGTGACCGACAACGGGACCGCCTTCACCTTCGGCGAGTTTCAACGGTTTGTGGAAGCCTGCGGTCTGCGCCACATCCGCTCTGCTCTGTTCCACCCCGCAACCAACGGCCAGGCCGAGCGCATGGTGAGGACAACGAAGGACGCGTTAAAGAAGATGAAGCATGGCGACTGGGAAGAGCAGCTGTACAAGTTCCTGTTCTGCCAACGCAACACACCCCACTCAGGGACCGGGTGCCGGCCAGCCGAACTTCTGATGGGAAGACGACTGGGAACCGTCTTGGACCACCTACATCCCGACCGAGCAATCGAGGGGAACCCGACAACGGAGGACCGGCCAGCTGCCCGAGGATTCGCTCCCAAAGACCCCGTATACGCAAAGAACTTCGCGCGGGGTCCGACATGGCTCCCCGCGAGGATCGTCCGAGTCACAGGGCCTTATTCCTACGAGGTCCTTATGGAAGATGGCGTAGTCTGGCGTCGAATTGACCAGATTCGACGCCATACCCAGAACCACGATGATACCCAGGCCCCCGAACTCCCTGCACCAACAGACCGTGACATCGACACGACTCCAGAAGCAGCGCCAGACCCTGATCTGGAGACTGTGGAGATGCCGCTCCTGCCCGCGGACGAAGCAGTCGCACCATCCACACCTGAACAACCCCCGAGCAGACAGGCCCCACCAGCAGAACAACTACCCACACCGCAACCTGCCGACACAAGCAACACGCCCCGCCTTACAACCCCCCGGCGCTCTGGACGTGAGCGCAGACGCCCGGACTATCTCAAAGACTATGTGTGCAGAGGGGTTCTGGACTATGGGGGGAGGGGTGTTATGTATTGACCATGCGGTCGCCATGTGCTCTCTTAATTGTGACCGCATGGCCAGAGCACATGGCCAAGAAACTACCTGAGCTTCAGCCAGTAGAACAAAGGCCAGGTGGATTCAAACCGGCCACCAATCCTGTACCTAGGTTTCTCCCAGGGAACCTATGAAATGTAAATAGACTTCTAACAGCCTATCAGGCCAGTTGGGGGAGGTCAGGGGATTGTCCCTGACCAGCATAAAAGGAGGGCTTCGAGCCCTGGGTTGTATGCTTCATCCGGACCAGCAATAAAGATCTAGCTGTTTCACTATTCCATGGACTCCCGACTCCAATACTTATCAGTATGTATGTATGTATGTATGTATGTATGTCTTCTCACTGAGTTTTTCCTCATCTTTGGTTCAGGCTCCCCACCCATCCCTTCCTGCCCTTCTTGGGCAGTTATGTGAAATTAGCTGGTTGCTGCAGGCCTGAAAGATCGCCTTTTTTCACCTGCTTCGGACTGCTGTTTCTGAGAGGGCGGTCCAAATAGGTCTGGCATGTTAGGGATTGGTTAGCAGGGTTAATGAGGAATGGGGTTAGCAGGATTAATGTGGAATGATGCTTGTTGTTGTTTAGATTTGCAAACCCTGACACATCAAAAGAGGGGGTAATACACCCAAACCAGTGCCCGAATGCTGCTTGGATAGGTAAATCCCTCAGTGGTGCACACTGATCTTTTATACTACATGTGGTATGAGAGGGTTAATGGGCAGTATCTCTCTGCACAATTTGCTGCAAGCAAGGAGAAGCAAAGTGTAGCTGTTGGCAGCTTTCTAGGAATCCTACTTTAACTGGCTTTAACAGGTGTAGTTCAGATGTTTTAATAAGCCCTAGTTAACCCATACACTGGTGTCTGTTGTCTTTATTTTGGGCTACAGGGGCAACAGACATTGGTTGTTGTCACACACATGAAATACAGCGGGGGGAAAGAGAGGCTATGGAAGTTGACCTGCAGTTGAGTGATCACATGGACTTTTGAAGCTGTGGGCACAGCCCACCACTGTGTGATCAGACGCAACCACAGGTGAGTGGGGGGGTTTGCCATTTTCCCCGATGCGCTTAAACAAGGGATTGATGATTTGCACCTCAGCCCTGAGGGCTCCCTAAGGAGTGTGCAACAGTGTGCATACTGAGAAGGGCAAAAAACAATGGCATGGAGTTGGGATAGCCTGATCAGACCATCCTGACACCCTGGAAGCGTGTTGGAGTGATCAGATGGAGGAAAGTTCATCTGTGGCCTGTAGCAACCCATTTGCTACAGGACTTTCTGAGGTGCCTTTTAACTCTAATGTTAAACTTTCATGAACATAACAGAGCTTTGAGGGGACTACTTTCAAACAATCAATACCAATGAAGGCACCAGTTAGAGTCATTAGCACAACAAAGTAATGATCAGCCAGCAACTTTAGTATTAGGGGCGGAAAGTTATTTTTAATGACAAAAGCAAGAACAATAGGTTCCAATTTTGATGACAATTTTTTTTATTAAATTATGATTACATGATCAAGAAATTGAATTGGACCCAGCCAGCTTTTCCACTGATTAAAATAAAATATGAGGAGGTGGTCCAATTTAACCAGCAAGAATGCTGTGCTGGAGATCATCAGACCTTCATGAACAAAACCCATGTAGGATGGGGGTTGTAAGAAGGAGAAGAATTGGGTGAGAATGAGTGTAAAAGCTAGCTGGATTCAATGCTATGTTCATACTGAATGCGTAAAAACCGTACTAGAAATCTGGATTTTCAAGCTGAATGAGAGTAACCATGATGTTCTTAAACATGTTATGCATCTTCCTTCTTAATGCTATGATCTTTATACTGTATTTAGAGCAGTCACCAATTTCGCAGTTCTGCAGAACCCGATGAAACTGAAGGACATTTCATATCCCCTCACCCAATTCATACAAGCATTGTTTGCTGTCCATCAGCACCTATCTGCATGAAGAACTGTATGGGAAAATGTCTGTAAAAGTTATCACAAGCACAGTTGACATCCACATATGGAATTGTTCAGTTCATAGTTTAACATTAGAGTGAATAGATGAAAGAGAAAGTTTGGGTATGTGGAGAAAAAGATAGTGCCAGTGTTCCCTTTACGCTGTGTGCATGAGCGGCCACTCATTAATTTAGGAAGCCCTGCTTGGCAGCAGTCTGGAGCCGCGAAGGGTCTTGCACTGCCCATTGCCCATTTGAAGATTACAGCAGTTATATTCTGCTCAGGATGTGAATTGCTCTGCTCAGTGAGAGTGGGAATAGAGGGAACACTGGTAGGGGCGTTGTACATCTTGGGACTGTTCTACATGTACAAATCTGCATTGGATCTGGCCGTTTGAAAGTAAACTACTCATCATGTCTGTTAGTCAGCCCTGGATCCTGCTCTGTGTGTGTGACAAGTGGTCGACTTGTATGGATGCACTGACGTATCAGGAGCAAAAAATGTGCTAGCAATTCCAACATAAATGAAATCCATATCATGTATTTCAGTTCAACATCGGAATCAAGAAGTAGAAATGAAACAATTAGGAAGCATCATATGCTGAATAATGCACTTTCAATCTAATTTCAATGCACTTTAGTGATCTTTTGCAGTAAAATCCAGTTGCACAGTGCATTGAAAGTGGATTGAAAGTGCATTGTTCACTGTGTGTGAAAGTATTAGTAGTAAGAAACATACAAGAAGAGAGGCTTGTTGAGTTACAATATTGTCCTACAGAAGAAATGACTGCAGACATGTTCACCAAGCCACTTCTCAAGAGAAAAAATTGAAAATCTGCACAATAAGGTAAAGCATGTGGACTTTGTATGCTAGAACTTGAGAAGAGGTGCTGGAATATAGCAATATCTTGTGGAAGCAGCAGCAGCAGAAGAGGAGGATCCTGTAGGGGCAGCAGTATCTAGCCCAACAGGACTGCAGAGGGCATTCCCTCTTTGTAAAGGGGCTATTCCTTGTCTGTCTGCAGAATGCTACTCTTCGGCTTTTCTTCTAGAACAGTCTAGATCCTTCTCTCAGCAACTAGGCAACTAGTTTTCTCTCTTTCCTATCCAGTTTGTTAGTTCTGCAAATAAAGTTTTTCTCACTCTTTAATCAGTTCAGTGTCCTGACTGCTGCACAGGCTCTCTGCCAACACATCAAACACCATGTGAGCTCAGCACAGATTTCCCTACCCATCTGTAGATGGATAGAGTTCCTGCATCTGATAATGGTGCTATTATGTTTCTGTCTATGCAGTATTATGTATAGAATCAGGGAGATAATTTATGTAAATCTTTATATTTACAATTTCCCCCCAGTTTCATAGTTGTTGAATGCTAAATTAACAAATATGCCTATTAAATTTTCAGTGGCTCTCTTCTATTTTCTATTTCACATTAGCAGTATTCACAAACAGTGCAGTTCATTGCCACCCCAGCCGGAATAACGAGACAGACAACAGTTTGGAATCAAACAAGGGCCACTTTATTAACTATTTAAACAGAACATGCAGCAACGGGTAAACTAAGCAAGCACAGGAACAGGCAAGGCAGGCGTCATTCCCTGACACAACCTCCTTGCCCTCGACATGGGCGGGTCACCTAACTCCGGTCTAGAGCCAGCCAAATTCTGGCTCGTAACCAGAAGCCCAGCATACTGGTTGCCCCACAGGAGCACCTACCCCTGAGACCGCAAAGACCTTCAGGGAGGAGCCTAGTCAGAGAGGTTCCCAGAGGCGATCACCATTCTCCACCACAAACCACAAAGCCCTGGGGCAGAATCCTGATGACCTCCTGTTCCCAATCGGGATGAGCTGTAAGGTGCTCACCAGTTCCTTTTCTTGCTTGCACAAACCAGCCACAGCCAAGGCCAAGCCTCTGCTTTGGCCTTAGCTACCCCACTCAGCAACTGAGTGCCAACCGAATCCCATGCTGCAAGTCCTCTAAGAATATCCCATTGCCCGTGTCTGAAAGGTGGACCCCATCAGGCCTATAACGATCCGAAAACTCAAACTTTATATTGGGGTGCGGCAAAAATAAACCCAACCCAGACTCCATGGCCTTCCTCATCTGATTGTTGGCCTTACGCCTGGCATGGTTGATACACCTGGGGTCTTCAACATGCCGCCATACCTGGCGGGGGAGCATGGCTGACCATACTATCTGCACGCCGGGCCACCGAGCTCTTATCATTGCAAGGTTGCCCCTGGCCTGCCACACAAGGGCCACGCCCTTCATCAGCCCCAAAGCATTACCCCCCAGGGGTATGACCAGGACATGTGGGGGAGGCCCCCACCTCTCCTCAAATAACAAGGGAAGGAGAACAGGTCACCTCATGCCCCTCCTTCCCAACCACTCAACTGTTACCACCTTGCTAAGGCCAAGCTGAGAGCCAATGGGTGCCCTCCATGCCCGATGAGCTGCCCAGAAAACCATGCTGTGACCACAGACTGTGACTCTTCATCTCGTCTCGCGGCCTGCAGCACCTGTAAAAGGAACATCATTAACAACTGGGAAAACAACTGAAAGAGCCTTTAAAGGGTAACACCCTGAAAGACCTAACATAACTGCTATAGCAGCGGGATTTCCAGCACCCAATCCTCTGGATTTCGCTGCCCTTTATACCCAATGGCCGAAGCTGTTGACGCAGCCCTGATCCTAAATGAGTGTGTACCGAAGCGGAAACCACCAAGTCCCAGGCGGACCAGCGCTTTCTGCGTCACAGTCCAAAACTGTAACTTTGTAAGGGGGGGTGCCATCTCTATGCTGGAACAAATAGCCAGGGTCATCACCCCGAAGTGTCAAATATTGGCCCAGAGCTGCCACTGGGCACAACCTGTCAACAGAGCAACGGTCCAAATCAATGAATAAACCCTTCCCGCATTGGTTCATTTTTGACCTACGCAGCCTAATCCTAACTCTGGAATCCAGCATATAAATATCCCGTCGCTCCAGAGCCTTGCCCGAGATATCATTGCGGGAGCTGGCGACCAGCTCGCTGATCCTAAGCGCCCCAAAAAAGGCAATCAGTGATGCCGCATGAAACAGTGCAGCCTGAAAGCCATCGCTGCAGCACATGGTCCACTGACTCTCGAGCCCCCGCAGAACCACTGAGGTCAGGGGTTCCCTATCACCAGCAACCCTGCCACTCTCTCAGGACCACCCCTCGAGCATCTTCTGAATGTGGAAATCACCCATCGTGTCTTTATGGCCTGACGCCTTACTGGCAAAGGCCAAAAGAGGACAACTTCCCCTAATGGTGTGCGCCGAGAGTCCCTCATCTCTCAGTGTCATGCAAAATTGGATTAAGTGGGACACTGGTATAGGCCATACCTGTTGCAGTCCCACTTCATCCCAGAAGGCCAGGAATTGCTTACCAGCCTTCATATAAACTCTCCGGATAGAAGGGGCAAGGGCCAGACTCATTGCCCTGTCGGCCTCAGCCCTCCAATCTCTCACACCTCTTCGGGCATTCGTGCTGGTTGCAGGTTGGCCTCTGGCACCAGCTGACGAAATCTCTCCATCTGTTTGCGAGAGAGAGCGTCAGCAACCCCATTGTTAACACCTGGAACATGTCGGGCCTTAAATGCAATATTATTTCGCAAGCACTGCAGCGTGAAGGCCCTTACAAATGCCATAACCTGGGGGGACCTTGATGTCAGAGAGTTGATGACGTGATCCACGGACTGGTTGTCGCACTGAAATTGGACTGTCCAGTTGGCCAACTCCGCTGACCAAATCCAAACAGCCACGACAATCAGAAAAAATTCTAGGAAAGTAAGGTTTTTGACCCACCCTGCCCGAAACCAATCCACCGTCCATTCCCCAGCACACCAATGTCCCCTAAAGTAAATCCCATAGCCGGAGGATCCCGCAGCATCTGAAGAGATCTGCAGCTCCGCCTCGAGCAGGAGTTCCTCACACCAAAGGGACACCCCATTGTATGACTCCAGAAATTGTCATCACACAAGGAGGTCATCCCGCATCCGTCTGGTAACCCTAGTCCTATGGTGTGGAAGATGGAAGCCACACATAGACTTACATAGCCTCCTTACAAAGGCCCTGCCAGGTGCCACAACCTTACAGGCAAAATTTAAATGGCCTACAAGCTGCTGTAATTCCAAAAGTGTAATCTTGGATCGATGGACTACAGAGTCCACACGATCCAGCAATGCAGTCAATTTGTCACATGGCAATCTGCAACACTGCCAAACTGTATCTATCTCTATACCAAGATAACTTAACATGGATGTGGGGCCCTCAGTTTTTTCTTGAGCTAAAGGGACGCCCAGTTCCTCAGCAAGACCGATAAAACTGGACAGCAAAAACTGACATTGCCCTGTACCCTGGCGCCCTAAGGGAGGGGTGGTGATTAAATAGGCCTGGTCATCTGGTTAGGCCCATTCTGGGTATGCGGGAATGCACGGGTTTGAAGAGGGAGTTCATTTAGGTTGGCAAGCACCCCTGGGTATCTATTAGAGGAGAGGGCCTTGGGTTGACCGCCTACTGGCTTAGCAGTTGGGGGCGCCCGGCCTAAGGGCCTCTTCAGAGAGGGGAGAGCATGCCTCATACTTTATGTGGCTTAGCAGTCCGGGGGGTGGGGCATGTTCTCCCATCTCCTATTGGCATGTAACATACGAGTTGTGACGGCCCGGAATGGAATGAACCTGGCCTGGTTGCCGAGCCAGGGGTGGAATTGCCCTGAGGGAGCTAATTCGCAGACGTGACGTAACCCGTGCTTATTTGCTAATGGAATGCAGATCAGCCTAATGTAAATAAATACCCAGTTTAACCCAGCAAGGTATATGTGTCTTCATTCAAGGGGGTGGGTGGGCAACAAAGTTTGAGTCCAATGGGACCTTCAAAACCAACAAAGTTTAATTCAGGATATAAGCTTTCATGTGCAAGCACTTCCCGAGATACAGTGAAACAGAATTTCCTCAGCCATTACATATAGGAGAGAGGTTGGGTGGGACTGGTTGCCAGGAAGGGCTAGTTAGAATCAAGATGCATAAGTAACCGGGTGATTATAGCTGAGATTGGATTAAGGTGGTTGGTAAAATCTTGGGAATGGCAGTAAAATAAGACACAAATTGCCAGGAAATACAAGTTAACAAACAGATGTGAGAACAATGTTTGAGACCAGTGGCACCTTCAAGACCAACAAAGATAAATTCTGGGTATAAGTGAGAACTGAGAGACTTAGCATGTGTATGTGTACAATCCTTCAGATCCACTAAAACAGATTTCCTCAAATATTACATATAGTTGACAGGAAGAGTTAATTAAAGTCAAGATGTATAAGTAACTGAAAAATAAATACAGCTAAGATTGTACCTGAGGAAGTGTGCATGCACTTGAAAGCTTATACCTCGAATAAAGCTTTGTTGGTCTTAAAGGCCCCACTAGAGTCAAGGCTTCAGACCAACATGGCTACCCAACCTGAATCTACCAAGAAAAGGGAGACAGGGAAAGCTCTTTCTCATGCTAGGCCTCTTCATTTCACTCAAAGAAGGACCATCTTAGTGTCTAGACAAATCAATAGGGAATGAATTGGTCCTTTAAGTACCCTGATCTTATTTGTGTAGGGTTTTTTTACACAGCCCCTTTGCATTTGAAGAATATGGATGGAAGAAACTCGGGCTGCCAGTGGAACTTGTTGCCCATTCCTAGGCTATCTTCCTCCAGTTAGCAAAAACTAGTTCATGCAGTCAGAAACAACTAGCTTAAGGTTGACAAGATATACCAAATAGGTCAGCTAGCTCAATTTTCTGTGTAGCAACTTGCTCCAAGCAGCATAGTACATCATACATTGGTTGCTGACTTTTTAAAAAAATCATCACAGCAACCCTGTGAAGTAAGTTAGTAAGAAAGAGTGAGTATATCAATGTCAAACAGTAATATTCCTTTGACAGTAGGGATCTGAACACAGGCTTCCCAGATTTTAGTTCAACAATCTAACCATAGCACCAATTGCCTCTGAAACACTTCCATTTATTTTAGTGGCAACTCTGGTCTATACAGTATTTCCCATGTTCACTGCAATGTGGACTTTTTATAGTGCAGTCCTATGCAGAATACATTATTTCTATAGTACTTACACTAGAGTACTGGAGTAACTCTGCACTGGATTGCTCTGTACCAGAGTAATCCTAAATAAAGTCACAATCTACTAAAGCCATTTAACTCCCATAATGCAGCATTTTAAGTTAAAAAAAGCAATTTAAGCTTATGAAGTTTATGACATTCTTGAGCTTACAGATATTTACTTGTTCCTAGTGTAGAATAAAATGTATGTACAGAATATTGTCTGAAATACACAATTTCAGGTTCTGACAAGCAAACTCCTGCGAGAAGACAAGCACATCTGGTAGGCATATATATTAGTTTGACCTGATTTCTTTATATCTAAAAGGATTCTTTCCTGTTACTTTTCCTGGGATTTCTGTAACTCACTCTTTTCAAGCTTAACTCTTATCTTCTATGAGAAGGAATGCCTGCACTTGATTTGACTAGCCTGCACATTTGGTAATGCATGATAAACACAGTTTAGCAACTGAATGCTGCAAACATCCTACAACACTGGATAGAACAAGGACATCTCTGAACTTTGGAAATCAAACACTGCCTATTGGGGGTAGGAAAATCTATTACTTTTTCTAGAAATGTGGTTAATATTAACTGAGCTCATATTTTACAAAATCTGCAAGATGCATGAATTGGCAGTTGTATAATTTAAAAAACCAACACCATTCACTTCCTAAGGAATATGTTACTCTGTGTGTGAGTTAAAAGAAGACATTCAGTGTTCACTTGTGTGTGTGGGGGGGGGGGGGGGGGGTGGATTCATCTTGCTATCCTGGCTTGACATCCCTGCTGATGTGGTTTTCTAACGGCATATTACTTTCCAAAAAGTCACTTTAGCAAAGTGCTGCCATTTGCCTTATGAAGGAAGGGCAATTAGCAAGGAACCTTTAAGTTATTAGAGTAAAAGTGGCTGCTGGAGGCCATTGCTCTGCAGTCTTTAAAGTTCTTGGACTTCCTTGTTGGTGAAGGAGCATTTTGTTATCTTTCTTTGATTTGCAGCTTTCTAAGGTTGCAATCACATGTGCCAGTTGAAGCGGAGGGGAAGCGACGATATTCCCTCAGAAGGAATTAGACCCATGGTTGCAAGATCACACAGCCCTTTGTTGCTGCAGGACCAGCCCATCACTGTGTGATCAGACACAACTGCTGGTGAGTAAAAAAAATTGCCATTTGTTTCCCATGTGCATAAACGAGGAATTGCACCTCCGCACCAAAGGTATGCAATGATGTGCACACTGTGGAGGGGGGGGGGGAATGGCACCAAGCTGGGATGGCCTGATCAGACCTTCCCAATGTTTAGAAGTGTGCTTGCACTATCAGACAGGGGAAAGTCTGTCCATGACCTGTCACAACCTGTTACTACCGGATTTTCCCCAGTGTCTTTTAACTCCGCTTCTGCAGCAGATCAGCACGGATTGCCAACAGCTGTGAGACGCTTCCCAGATGCTGCTGTCTGATTGCACCCTTTTGATCCATTGATCCATGGGAAGATCCATGTCGGATCTTCTGGCACATGTGATCGCAGCCTAATTGACTCTATTGATCATATAGCGAGAGCAAACAAATTAAAAAAGGGAAGGAACTCTGACATTACTCGTTGTGGGGGAATGGAAACACTGTGATTTTTGTGGTTGGCAAGGCTCAGTTTTTGTCTTGTGTTTTTCTCTATCTCTATCTATTCTGTTTGCTACAAGAGGATGGAACATCAATTTTCTCAGGAGAAGCACAGCTACCAAATAAACAGGAACTGTTGGACTGAAGCAAAAAAAAAATCAAAGCAGTATAAAAAAAAATAAAATGGAAGCATGAATAAATGGTACTGACCATGCAGATAATACCCAGTTCTACCTTTCTTTCCAACCTAAATCTGAGGATTCTATTAATATTCTTAGCTGGTGCTTGGAGTCAGTAATGGGCTGGATGAGGGTGAACAAGATAGAGGTTCTCTGGATTGGTAGACAGGCAGACCACAGACTTCAGCTGTCTTGGATGGGGTTATATTTCCCTTGAAGAGGTACGTTCAGAGCTTGGGAGTGCTGCTTGACACAGCAGTCACCACAGAAAATCAGGTGGATGCTGTGCTTCAGAGTCTTTTTTCCCAACCTTGGCTCCTACATTGTCTGTGTCCATTCCTGGTTCAGTCAGATCTAGCCTCAGTGATCCATGTGTTAGTGTTATCTAGATTAGACTATTGCAATGCACTCTACTTGGGGCTACCCTTGGAGAAGATTGAGAAGCTGCAGCTATTGCTAGTCAGGGCCAACTATCCGGAGCATGTACCCCAATACTGCAGCAATTGCCCTGGCTATCAATCCATTCCTGAACCCAATTCAAGGTGTTGGTGTTGTCCTTTAAAACCCTACATGGCTTGGAACGGGGGTATATGAAGGACCATCTTCTCCCATACATTCCTGCCTTGGAATTTAGATTGCAGGGAGAGGCCCTCCTGGCTGTCCTACCAATCAAAGAAGTTCATCTGGTGGGCACATGAGAGAGGGCATTTTCACTGGCAGACCTGCAATTATGGAACAGCCTCCCCAGAGAGGTGTGCCTGGCCCTCTTACTTTCAGTTTACATGAGACAGATAAAGACAGTTTTATTTAGGACTGCATTTAACTAATGTACTTTTTTACATTTGTTGGCCTAATAGAGCTTTTAAATTGTTGTCTTTATGTATTTAAGAACCAGTTTTATTTATATTGTAAGCCGCCTTGAGTGCCACAAGGTAGAAAGCCAGCTAATAAATGTTTTAAATAAATACATGAGTACACAAATAAATAAGACAGGGAATTTTGGTGTAGTATCACTTGCAACTAGCTCCTCATTTTGTTAAGCTGCTTGATAATTTTACCAGAGATGACAGTAGGACAAAAGCAATGGGTCTGCACCACTGCAGGAAATGACACTGATATACCACCTTCAAGTCTGTTTAAAACCATTAATCACTTCCTGTCTCAGTTGCTTATGGTAACTTTTGAAAATGTAATGTTTTAACTCATTGGGCAAAATAATGTAAAGGGGGCATAGGTGCCCCTGCATCTTTACTGTAACTCTGTCCTTCCTGGAGACAGTACTGTGTGTCAGCCCCCCCCCCCCCCCTCCTGGGTTTTACTATTACAGTGATGTGCTTTTAGACATGGCACTGAAATCTGAAAGCATTGTGAGGTGTTTTTTTAGAATGCATTGTTTTGTGGAGTGGTTCCTTTTTCTACATAGAATGCTGAATGAAAGACAAACTGTTGGGCCACATTCAAAGAAATATACAGTGGTTCTGACATCCAAGTTCTTGCGCTATGGTCATTGTCGTCCTTGGTTATTGTAGCTATAGTTTATTATTGATAGCCATGGACTGGGGCCTGCACACTTTTCTCATTGGACATTGGCACTGTTGTAAACTGATGTTTCAGTTAAGACAGGAAACTAAGATTTAGCTGAAAGACTCTGACCAATTTCCCACAAGTAGCTGTGCCACCATGGCTCTTCCATTTGCCCCGGTTGCATTGGTCAATTTCACACTATTTGTTGCACAGCCGCATTTTGACCCACATCTCCCCCCTGATTACCCCCCCCCCCCACCCCGTCTTCTCAGTCCTTGTTTTTTGAGATAGAGAAGACACGGGGGAAATCAGGTGGAGCTGCGGGTCAAAATGCGGCTGCGCAGCAAAGAGTGTGAAATTGACCAGTGCAACCAGGGCAAATGGAAGAGCGATGGCAGCACAGCTGCTTGTGGGAAATCGATCTCTCATTCTTTGTCTACCTCACTTTTACTTCCCTCTTTTTTTATAAACCTTAACAGAGCTGTAGCACTATTTTTTTTGTTAGATTAATATTTCTTTTTTTAAAAGTTTATTTTTATGAATTTTTCCAATAATAAATGGGATTTGGCAAAGGTTCATGTAAAATATCATGGAAATCAAGAATATATTAACAGTGTAGTTACATTAATGAGAACTATAGAGTCATTTTTATAGTCATTATAAACAGTATAACAAGTGTTGTAATATCAACTAAGTGGGTAAAGTAAAAACTAAAGTCAGCAGGTAACTGTGCATGCTCAAACTAAGTGAAACATAGCAGTGACACAACTAGACCCAACGGTTAATTGATGTAATGTTGGTTATTGATATAGTAAAGTTAAATATGTAGGGTTGGGAGGTTGGAGATCTGATGCAGCGATACATTCCATAAAAGGGAACCATTTCCCTATGAAGTTGGAAGGTTTAGGATAAATTTCTGATTGTTTTAAACAGTCAGTGATTTTTTTTTTTTAGGATGAGGTGATCCCAGACTTTATTGAGCAAAAAAGAACATGTAGGTGCTTTATCAGATTTCCACTAAGATGCAATCAGTGCTGCCACAATCCTAATATATAGCTAGATGACAAAATCAGAGAATAGTGCAATAAAACTGTATATTCTGTAAAACAAACAATGCAATGAAAATCAGTTGCAGTCTTGTTTCCTTTATACAGTGCTGTCCTCGGGGTCTTTTTCAGTGGTGGCAGTCTTGTGGTTGACCCTCACAGTAGCCTTTGTTGTTGCTCCCTGTTGTGTTTGCTGACTCCCACTAGGTGCCAGCAAGAGTAACCCAGAGCTTGGTTCCTAGAACAATAGGGGCCAAGGATCCTAGGGTCTCTCCAGCCCTCCAATTCAAACCCCCCAATAGGACCACAGGCGGGACCTGGGATGTGGCCTGAGTGTGTATACAGTTGGCCTTTTGGCCAGTTAAGACATGCTGGCTGTGACTCAAATAAACTAAGAGCTGATCACTGTGCTGTTGTCCTCGTCTGTGCCGTCGAGAACTCAGTACATTTCACTCCCCCCTTTGAAACTTATTTTACTGAGAGCTGTATTTCACCACCTGCTCTGGCATTTTCTTTCTGGTGGCAAGGGTGACACCCCCCCAAACAAACCGCACAAAAAAGATCTGCACCCCCCTTCAGAGTTTGCAGCAAGGCCTGCCAGGGAAAACCTTACATGGCCCCATAAGGTCAGCAAGCCTGAGGCAGCTGCCCTTCAGTGAAATGGGGCACCAGGTAAAGGCCCTTAGGTTCACTTACCTTGGGTCAGGGACACACATTCCTACAGGGATTGTACTCCAGTCTCCTGAGAGCTGTCCAGAGGCTTTCCATGGTAAGCAAGCAATGAGGCTCTTCCTTGGTTTTCTTCCCTGGTAGACTTGCCTATTGCTTCTAGCTTTATATCATAAGGATTGATAAATATAAATACACACAAAAACATGAAATAACATTCTGTCATGTAAGCCTCTGCCTGCAGTATGACATTGTTAGAAGCACACTCCATGAGAACTAGTCATTGTGAAGCATTGATTCTGAGCTTTCCAGAGGAATCTGGTTGCCCTCCGTTGGAATGATGAATTAGATATAGAGTCGATTCCTATATTCTTAAGTAAATCATCTTGAGCATCCTTGCAAGATTTGCATAAAGGCTCCTTGAGAAGACAGGGAAGAAATATTCATCTTTTTCCTTGCAGCACAACCATGCCGGAAACATCTGGAGCTTGATAATTTAAACATTTTTCTTCTCTTCTAGAATGATATTGAAAAATTAAACACAGTAACTCCCAAAGAACAGTATTCAGCTCAGGGATTATGCTTTCCTCTTGCATGTTAAATGGCCACTTGTAGTGAATTCAGACAAACTACTCCCCCCCCCCCCCCAAAAAAAAAATTAGTGGTAATTTGTCCTGTGGAGAGCATGTGGAACAAAGTTGTTCAATGGATCAAGGCCCTTCTATTCAACAGACTCCCCAGCTTCCCTTCATAGGAAAAGCTGGCTTTTCCCAGTCCCTTTCAGACAGCCTTTGTAATCGATCTATGGGTTCTTGATGTCGATTGTGATTACACATATGAGATAAAGTGGGGGAAAGAGAGGCTATTTCCTCTGGCAGAAGTTGACCCACAGTTGTGCAATCACACAGTCTTTTGAACCTGTGGGCACAGCCTGCCACTTTGTGATCAGACACAACAGCAGGTGAGTCGGAGCTTTTTTTTTTTGCTGTTTGTCTCCGATGCACTTAAACGAGGGATTGATGATTCACACCTCAGTCCTGAGGGCTCCCAATGGAGTGTGTGATGATGCGCATACTGAGAAGGGGGGGAACAACAGCACAGAGTTGGGATGGCCTGATCAGACCATCCCAATGCCATGAGAGTGCACTGGAGCAATCAGGTTAGGGAAAGTCTGCCTATGGCCCATAGCAACCCATTTCCTACTGGACTTTCCCCGGTGCCTGTTTACTCCACTTCTGCAGTGGAGCAACACAGGTTGCTGCTGGCTGTGGGATGCTTCCCGGATGTTTATGTCTGATCACACACTTTAAATCTGCCCGGCATTTGTACCTATGTCAAGACTAATTGTGTGTATTATCACAGCCATCATTTCAGACACAACCATCTGAGCAACTGGCTGCTAACAGATTTTATTTACCTTTTCATACAAAACCACTTGTGTCTGGTTAGCGAAGCATGGTTGAGCCATTCTGTTTCTTCCATTTTCAGCTCTTCTTTGCACTTCTGAATTGCTGTATTGTACTGTTTAAAATGTCTGCATCACTTCCAATAGCACCACACTTTTTTCCCTGACCTTTTTCACCGTGTGATCTTCCTCAATTGTGTGCTATAGCACTAGACCAATATAGCACTTCAGTGATCTTTCAGTCACAGTCAGGATATCTGCTGAGGTTTGACTTATGCTGGAGGTACTGCTGTTGCTGATCAACAGCACAGTTAACTTTCATGAAGTGCTTCTGCATATACTTCATCAGAGATCTAGGGTGTGTTTGGCAAGTGGTGTGTCCTCCAAGTACTGCAGGAGGGCATCTTTGAGGGCATGGGCACCACTCTTCTTAGCACATATAGTCCCTCATCACTGGTGGGTAAAATCCTGCAGCAAAGACTGGTGGAACAATTCTGTGATGGACAAATAGAGTGATAAACAGTGGCTGTGCTACTTCTGTAACACCAATCACTGATGCCCTGAGCAACACACTGCCCAATGAGCCACTTCTCTCTTCCTGTATCCATGTAACAACAGCCACAATCTCAATATATCTCTGTGTTATCAAAGCATCTTAATGGTGCCACTGTAACACTGAAGTGCTATATTGGCCTAACACTCTAGTGCTTAACTTAGAATATTTTAAAAAGTTCAAGGAAGATCAAATGGCAAAAAAGAAAGGAAAAAAGTGTGGCACTGTTTGAAATGCTCAGATTGCTTCAGAGATGGCTCATTAAAGGAATTAAATTGTCAGATCTCAGAGGCTAAGCAGAGTCGACTCTGGCAAGTATTTGGATGGGAGACCTCCTTGAAATACCAGTAGTCAGGAGGCAGGGAAAGGCTTTATTCAGCCACCTCTCTGAATATCCTCCAGGCCCCCAGTAGGGGTCAATATGACCAAAGGTTGCCATGACTTCCAAGTGTGCACACACACACACACAAAATACCAAAAAAAAGAAAAAGGAAGAAATTTCCTTTAATCAGTGAAAAGCTAGTCTCAGTGAGTTTGATAAAAGGGAACACAGGCTGTGGCAAATAAAATGCAAAAAGGGAATATGAGGAGCATACAGCAAAAAGGGCAATATGAGGAGCATATAGCAAAAAACATAAAGACCAACAAAAAAACTTTCTTCAAATACATTAGAAGTAGGAAACTATCCAGGGAGGCAGTGGGCCCTTGGATGACCACAGGGTAAAAGGTGTACTGAAGGATGATAGGGAGATGGCTGAGAAGCTGAATGCATTTTTTGCCTCTGTCTTCACTGTGGAAGATGAGAAGTGCTTGCCCACTCCAGAACTGCTGATTTTGGGAGGGGTGTTGAAAGACCTGAGTCAGATTGAGGTGACGAGAGAAGAGGTCCTACGACTGATAGACAACTTAAAAACTAATAAATCACCAGGCCTAGATGGCATACATCCGAGAGTTCTGAAAGAACTCAAATGTGAACTTGTGGATCTCCTGACAAAAAATATGTACTCTTTCATTAAATTCTGCCTCCATTTCTGAGGACTGGAAGGTAGTGAATGTCACTCCCATCTTTAAAAAGGGTTCCAGAGGAGATCCAGGAAATTACAAGACAGTCAGTCTGATGTCGATACCGGGTAAGTTGGTGGAAACTGTTATTAAGGAAAAAATTAGTAGGCACATTGATGAACAAAATCTATTGAGGAAGACTCAGCATGGATTCTGTAAAGGAAGATCTTGTCTCATTAACCTGTTAGTGTTCTTTGAGGGAGTGAACAAACATGTGGACAAGGGGGACCCAATAGATGTTGTTTACCTTGACTTCCAAAAAGCTTTTGATAAAGTTCCTCATCAAAGGCTCCTAAGTAAGCTCAATAGTCATGGGATAAAAGGACAAGTCCTTTTGTGGATCAAAAACTGGCTAATTAAAAGGAAACAGAGAGTGAGTATAAATAGGCAATTTTCTCAGTGGAAGGAGGTAAGCAGTGGGGTCCCACAGGGATCAGTACTCAGTCCAATGCCTTTTAACTTGTTTATTAATTATTTGGAGTTGGGAGTAAGCAGTGAAGTGGCTAAATTTGCAGATGACACAAAGTTGTTCATTTGCAGATGACACAAAAATGAACCAGGGAGGATTGTGAGGCACTCTAAAGGAATCTGTCGAGGATGAGCGAGGGGTGTCAGTGTGGCAAATGGGGTTCAATGTGGCCAAGTGCAAAGTTATGCACATTGGAGCCAAAAATGCTAACTATAAATACACATTGATGGGGTCTGAACTGGCAGAGACTGACCAAGAGAGAGATCTTTGAGTCATAGTAGATAACTCAATGAAAATGTTGAGACAGTGTGGAACTGCAATGAAAAAGGCCAACACTATGCTGGGGGTTATTAGGAAGGGAACTGAAAACAAATCAGTCAGTATCATAATGCCCCTGTATAATCAATGGTACAACCTCATTTGGAGTACCGTGTACAGTTCTGGTCACCACACCTCAAAAAAGATATTATAGCACTGGGAAAAGTGTAGAAAAAGGCAACTAGAATGATAAAAAGGTTGGAACACTTTCCCTATGAAGAAAGGTTGAAGCGCTTGGGGCTCTTTAGCTTGGAGGAATGACGACTGAGGGGTAACATGATCAAGGTTTATAAGATTATGCATGGGATAGAGCAGGTAGAGAAAGAAGTCCTTTTCTCCCTTTCTCACAAGACCAGAACTCGTGGGCACTCATGAAATTGCTGAGCAGTTGGGTTAGAACAGATAAAAGAAAATACTTTTTCTCCCAAGAATTCACTGCCACAGGAGGTGGTGGCAGCTACAAGCATGGACGGCTTCAAGAGGGAATTAGTTAAACATATGGAGCAGAGGTCCCTCAGTGGCTATTAGTCACAAGGTATAGATAGGAACTTTCAGTCTGGGGCAAGTGATGCACTGTATTCTTGGTGCTTGGGGGCAACAGTGGGAGGGCTTCTAGTGTCCTGGCCCCACTGTTGGACCTCCTGATGGCACCTGGTATTTTTGGCCACTGTGTGACAGAGTGTTGGACTGGATGGGCCGCTGGCCTGATCCAACATTGGCTTCTCTTATGTTCTTATGTTCTAAATTTACTGTATGAAACCTCCATCCCTCTATTGCTTTACTCAGAACCGGGCCAACAATGTATAACATGTGAATGAGGCCTCAGCGTTGTCTGCATGGTTCATTGCTTACCAAACACCTTTGGACAACCTATTAGACAATGAAGTCAATGTTCTTCAGGGGTTGGGGAAGAAGTTGCACAAATTTACTTAAAATTATTATTGAAATGCATGGACATGGTTCAGCAGAAGTACAAAGGCTGCTAGATGGAACAGGTTATGTTCAGTTCTCTTCTTTCAGAAGTCCCTTCAGCTGTCACAAATGGCTTTTTTATTATTACCAACTTGCCTCCCCCTATGTTATAAACATTGCTATAACAGAGAACCTGCCCAAGGAAAAAGGAATAATATGACAGTGAACGAGTAAAATACCAAGAACATATTTCATACAAGTGAAGATTTGCAGAAACAGCATGCTAGAGATGGACAAACTTCTCCATCTGGATTCAGAATGGGATCATTCTTTCTGAGTATTTTCAATGAATTCTCTGAAATGTCAGGAGGCTTCAAGTTCAGGCTCACCACAAATGCTTCACAGCCAGGGCTTCACAGTTCCCAGCATTTCCTTCATCCAGTTTCATCAAATTGTCTCCCAGCAGCTACAAAAAACTGCTTCTCAGGTTTTCATTAGGCTTGAAAGCCTAACAGAAAAACCTAACAGCACGGAGCCAGAAGTGATGTCATGATGTCAGTGTGACACCAGTTGCCCCAATCCCAATTTATCTCGCCATTTTCTCCAGCCACCCAGTTGGGAGGGTGCAGGCAGTGCTGTTGAGGGCAGGAGATCTCCCAACAAGGCAGGAGATTGGGCTTCCTTATGCTTTCCCTATTTATGAGCATGGGGGGGGGGGTGGTATTTGTAATCACCAGCACCACCAATTTTAAAAGCTGACAACATAACTAAAATAAGGTTATGTCCTGGCCTTGAGTGGTGAGAAATAATTAATAATTAATTGCTAGAAAATGATGCATTTCCAAGTATATTAGTCTAGATTAGTCAAAGTTTTGAGGAAAATGCAGGAATGACATTCAAAACATTAAAACCCATTGGCAATAAAAAAATTTCTGTGAATCCTACACAAAATTACTCCAATCTAAACCTATTTCAATTAATGGTCTTAGGCTTGACGGAATCTGCAGAGGATCACACATATTACTGTCATCTAACAAGAGATGTGTTGGAAATCTTTCCACTGGGAAGAAATCAGCGATGTGTGCCAAAACACAAGTGTGTTGCCAAATTTATTACAGAGGTGGTATAGCTGACTCAACTTCTGATGTCTGTAATCCATAATACGTGGGTGCTGATATGACCTGGAAAGCCCAGGCAAGTGTGATCTTCTCAGATCTCAGAAGCTAATCAGGGTTGACTCTGGCAAGGACTTGGATGAGAGACCTCCTTGAAATACCAGAAGTGGGAGGCGAGGGCAGGTTTTATTCAGCCACATCTTTGAATATCCTCCAGGCCCCCAGTAGGGGTCAGTCACCAGAGGTCACCATGACTTCCAGGTGCACACACACACATGCATGTGTATATATATATATAATATAATATATATATTAATGTGGGTGCTGATGTAGTAGTAATGATCAGAAAAACTTTTCAATATTGTCTAGAAAGAAACACAGAAATCTATATAGTCATAGTTACAGTTATGATTAAACCAAGATTGGGGGGGGGGGGGAATGCATAGGTAAAAAAATGAAGCAAGTGATTTTTTTTTGCATACTCTACATTTTATCTTGTATATTCAAATGAAACCACTGCTTTAACATGAATAAATATATCAGCTAGTGGAAGCCAATGTGATGTCGAGCAACAATGAAGAGATCTGGCTTCAAGTCTCATCACAAAGCTTGCAGCCATAGCCTTGGGGCTATCATTCAAAGTTATTCTGGAGAAGTGAAATACACCAAGAAGTGGAAGGCATGCTACAAATAAATAAAGGAGTAAATGATATCATGGATATTAAGCTGGTCAAGAACCTGTGTTAGAGAAATGGAGTATCTGTAGCCCCAATAGTCCACCAAGCTCAGAACACAGAGGAAATCTTTTTAAAATCAGTCTGCAATTGACCACAGTAGGGGTATCTTGTACTTCTCTTTCAAAGTCTCTCCATTCCTCCCACATCAGAGTGGTGGAAATGGTCGATTTCAATCAGCTTTCTTCAGCTCATTTCACATGGCTGCCCTGACTTTCTTTTCAGCATTCAATATTTTTGCTCTTATCTATGTGGACTTTCTTTCTTTGCACCTATACTGTATCTTTGCAAATATCAAATGTCTATGGATGAGTTCACTCAGCCTTAAAAAGTCACTAGCTTTGTGTATTTATCCTAAAACCCAAGTAGAAATCCAAAATTTCAGAATCATTTCAATTGTATACTGTGATTAAACGCTTCAAAATGTCCTCAAAGAAAATACCATTTCTTCCCATGAAGGTTTAACAATTTGAGGGATTTTTCTCCCCGTGAGAATGGGAGAAAAGGAGCTACAGAGTTCTAATTTGCAAAACCTACCAAGGACAAAACAAATGTAATGATGGGAGAGTATAGGGTGAGTAGAGTACAAGTAAATGCCTGTAATTGTTGTATAGGTTTTATTGTTATAAATCCATGGTGGATTTGCAATTCTCTCTGTATAGAAATTGTGCAGAACCAGGCTGTATCATTGGCTATTTAACTATCATTGCACAATAGCAATCATTTGTAACTAGAGTGGCTTGTTCACACAGGATAATCCAGTTGCTAATGATTACTATTGTGCAATGATAGTTAAATAGCCAGTGGTCCATGGATGCAGTCCTAGAGGTTTTCATTGTAAGTCTAGAATGTTGTGGGCATAACCATGAAAAATCTATGCTGATGGGATACAATGGACAGTTTGGAGAAAACAGATTTGGATTTGCAGAACTACAAATGGGTAGCGTTGGGTGCAGATAATTCAGTTGATTTCACTGAAGGCATTGTACATACGATTTCAGTACTCTCTCTCTCTCAGTAGAATCCAGCGGTAGAAATTTCAGGTAAGCCTTGACAGTAAAGGGTAAAATGAAACACTAACACAAGACATGGTGAGGAAGGTAACTGGAAGCATTGTGGGTGCTTACCAGTGGACCAGAATTAGCTCAACAGAAAATGATTGGGCCCACCTTATGTAGTATATTTATATTCCTCTTTTGTCCCCAGTGGGGACCAAAAGCAGCTGATAATACCAAGAGGAAACAAATAAAACAGAACAGACAAGGAAGGGCGGGGAGACTTCCAATCGGAAAGGTAGTCTTTTATTCCACTAGCTGATCTTCTGTCCAGCTGTAGGCTCTGACACTCAAACTTAGAGCCAAAGGATGAGAGCTCTTGCCGCCCAGTCCTTAAATACCTATCTGCAGAAAGGAAAGCAGACTCAGCAAGGTATTAGCTGCTGCTAACTAGTAGGATTGTTCCTACTTCTTCCCCTGTCATAACATAGCCAAGCAGTGGTGGGTAGAGATCCACAAAAAAACTAGGGATGTTTAGAATTATTTATTTGAAAATTAAACAGTCATGAAAGAAAAGCATGGCACATATGCCAGGGAAATAAGCAAGAGGCATATTTATGAATCAGCAGCACTAAAGTCTGACAGTGATTACAGCTTGGAGACAAATATTTTGTTGCCGGCTTATAAAGTAAAGAATGGCTTCAAGTTAACATAGAAAATATGTCTAGTTTTGTTTTGAGTACATGTTCCCCTGCCTTTCTGCTTCCTTCCTCTCCAATGCATAAATGTACAGTAAGGTAAAAAGTATAAGATTGCAAGGTAGTAAATTTCTACAGGTATCTACAGAAATTAAGATAAGTGCAAAAAAAAAAAAATCTGTCCAGCAAGCAAAACAAGTGAATTTAATGTGCTTAGACTTTCAGGATTTGCAAGCATGCAAATACTGCAGTTTATGGTCAGCATTATTTAGAGAGATTAATTTCCAAAACCACACAGTTTCCTCTTAAACAAATGGACTAATAATAAAGTAATCATACCTGTTCCAACAGGGCTGACGAGTGCAAAAGCAGCCTCTTAGGAGTACAAGCTGAGGGGACCTGAAAAACTAACAGAGATAAATGTTATTCGTCTCAACCTGGTGTTGGCTTCCTTCTTCTGACTTTTTTGAATGTGCATTTACCCCCAAAAATATCACTGAGGAACTACATGCTATTACTTGGTGCATTTTATACTGCTAAAATACCCCCTGCTAAGTAAAGGCGGTAGGCAAGAGTATCCAGGGTTCATTCTCTACTAGGTCTTGTACTGCCATGAGGCCTGCTGAGGATGTGGCCCCAGCTCCAGCTGAGCCTTGCGCTCCCAGCTTCAGCAGAGCCCACATCTGACCCTGATGAACCCTTGGAGCTCACCAGCATATCCCTACCACCTGTCCCAGCAACATCAGCAGAGAAACAACCCCTGATAGGCAGCCCCCCTGACTCACCTCCTCTGACAGTGCATTTGCGGAACCAGCTCAGGATAGTCCAATTTACATCTGACTTTCCCTCTAGAATCAGTCTAGTTTAAAAAAAAACAAAAACAAACCCTGTCTATACCTGTTTCTAGTTTCAAACCATACTTGTTCTAGTTTATAAATTATTGTTTACATTAGTTAATTGCCCTCCTGTGGTCAAGCTAGCATTATACTGCTTTAAACAAATGCTGTTGCTTAGTACTCTACAGACCTCCTGGAGTGAAATTTGAAATCAGCATGAAATGAGCTTGGGAAAAGACAGCAGTCAAACTACTTCAGAGGGGAGGTGTAAATTGGGCCTTAGTGTACCAGTGGAGGGAGATGCACCTGCACAGCAGGTGGTCCCTCAGCCCTGAGTTCTAACAGAAGCCCGGACACACACGCTGAGCACTAATTAACCTTGGCACCTGAGGCCTATTTAGCTTCCCCTCCTGACGCTGGTTCCTCATGCCAGCAACCAGTCAGTTTGACCATGCTCTGCACCTCCCTCGCCCGTGCTCTTGATTCGTGCTTTAAACTCTTGGCTCCTTGACTCTGGCTTCCAACGACTATGCTCTCGATTTGTACTTCGGACTCTGTTCTTTTGGCTCCTGCTTGCTACCCCTTGATTCTGATCTCAGACTGGACTTGGACTTTCGCTCTCTCTCTCGCCCTGCCTGCACCCAGCCAGTGACAGATTGCTGGCACCACAGACTCGCTTCACAGGATGGATGAAGCCAGAGATAGGGGGCCGCTGCAGCTCTCCGACCTGGCAAACCAGGTGCAGGAGCTAACACAAGTGGTTGCTAACCTTCAGGAACAGCAACTCCAGCAACAACAACTGCAGCAGCAAGGCACCGTTGCTGCCATCCCACCACCAAGATGCCCGGTAACCCCTCCTGACAAGTTTGGTGGTAATATGGAGGAGTTCCATGCCTTCCTGGCACAATGTAGACTGTATATTGAGTTACATGCCTGGGACTTCCCTACCTGCTTCATAATCAGCCTCTTAAAGGGGCAGGCCATCAAATGGGCCACCCCATTGCACATGGCTCTGTCCCCACTGCTTTCAGATTTCCAGGGGTTTCTCACCCACATCTGTGGGTGGGGGGGTTGCACCCCTTCAGACATGGGTGTGGCATACCTGGCACTCTGTTACAAAGGGGTCACTGGGGAGGGTGCAAAAATATTCCCGAAATGTGGATCCCCCCCCCCCCCCAAATCGCTACTGTCAGAATCCTCCTCTCCAATGTGTTAACAACTGTCACTGGGCAGTGCTCACAACTCTTTTGCCTCTGTGAAGAGCTCCAGGAAGAAATCAGGGGAAGGAGGCTCTGAGACCCCTGGTGATGCCCTGCTAGGGCCAGGCTCCATTGGGCTGGCAGGATGGGTTTGGTGCTTTGGGATGGGGGCCTGTGGTATTCAGGGGGTGGAGGACTTCTTTCCTCCATGCCAGGCCCCCTTTGTACCCAGTTTCCCCTTCAGGGTACACAGAAATATTCACACTCAGGAGGGGGGAGGATATAAATATGGGAGACCTTTTTTGGGGGGGGGGTCTGTAACTGGGATCTCAGAAATGTAATCCACTCCCAACTTAGAGAGATTGTAGAGGAGCGGGCAGCAGGATGAGGGTGTTCAGTGTGTGTAGATTGCAGGGGGTCCATTCTATACACCTTTGAACCTATGCCTGACATTTTCCCCAAAAGCACTTTCCTGGAAGCATCTTCTTTGAGGTACCATAACTCAGACCCTTTAAGTCCAATCTGCACATAATTTGGAAGGCATGCAGAGGAGCATCAGGGGAGGCCCTCTATGAGTTTGATGTCTCTAGGTTACACAGAGTACATTCTATACACTCCTGAATCTGTGCCTGTCATTTCTGCCATTTCCCCAGAATGCACTTTTCTGGGAGCATCTTCTTTGTGGGGGCTGTAACTCGGACCTGTAAATCCAATCCTTGCCAGACTTGGAGAGCAGGTAAAGGAGAGTCAGCTGGAGATCCCCTGTGAGTTTGGTCTCTCTTGCATGGGGGGGGGGGGGGGGGGGAGGGCATTCTGCTGCATCACAAACCTGTTCATTTGGCACCAAAAAGTTTGTAACGGTTTGTGGTTTGTGCACTGGACAAGCCACGAACCATGAACCGAACCACATTTCCTCAGTTCATGACCATCCCTACCCACAAACTTTGCCACCTCACTATTCACCCCTAACTCCAGGTCATTTATGAACAAATTTAAAAGCTCGGGTCCTAATACAGATCCCTGAGGGATCTTGCTGCTCACATCTCTTCATTGCCCTGGTTCCCAAAGTTGGCAATACAGCCCCCTTGGGGGTGCTGGAATGATCCAGGTGGGCTGAAACAATCCAGGTGCAGATCCACAAACTGAATCTTTTTGTCCACTTCTTGAAGGTAGATGTCCAGGAGGGCGCTGAGGTTTTTTTTTTTTTTTTCTGAAAAGGGGATGGTAGGCCAAATAAGTTTGGGAACCTATGCTCCATTGCAAGAACTGACCATTTATTCCTACTTTCTGCTTCCTGATAGTTAGCCCATTTCCAATCAATAAGAGGACTTGTTCTCTTATTCCATGCCTCTGACGTTTGCTCAGTAGTTTTTGGTGATGTACTTTGTCAAAAGCCTTTTGGAAATCCAAATAAACAATGTCAACCAGCTCTTTCTGTCCACATGTTTATTGACACTCTCAATGAATTCTGAGAGATTAGTGAAAGTGAACTTACCTTTGCAGAAGTCATGGCTGTTTGTTTGTTTTTAATTCAGCAGGGCTTGCTTTTCTATATGTTTTACAACATGTTTACAACTAAAGATATGTTTATCTTTAATAGTGCTTTCTATCAATTACCTGGAACAGATGTATAGCTAACCAGTCTGTAGTTTCTCAGATCCCTCCTGGATGCTTTTTTAAAAAAATTGTTGTTACATTAGCCACTCTCCAGCCACTGCTACAGAGGCTGATTTTAGGGATATGTTACAGCTCTTAGTTAGAAGACTAGCAATTTTACTTTTTCTTTCTTTAAAAAAATTCTAGGATGGATGTCATCCCAATTATTTGTTAGTTTGCAATTTGTGTATAAATTCTAGAATTTCCTTCCTTGTTATCATTATTTTCCCAAGTACCATATCCTTCCCTCCTGAAAACATTAGTTGAGAAACTAGTATCTGCCTTATATCTTCAGAAGAAATGACAGATTAGAAGAATTTGTTTAACTTCTCAACAGTTGTCTTATCCTCATTTAATACTCCTTTAATTCCAATGGTCCAACTGCTTCCCTACCCTGTTTCTGGCTCCTGATGTATTTAAAGTATTATTTACACTTTTAGGGATATGTTTGTCAAAATCCTTTTTTGCATCCTTAACTATCCACCTGCATTTCATTTGTGCAAGTCTGTGTTTGTTTTTGTTTGGGGAAGCCTTCCAATTTCTGAAGGAAGACTTTTTCACTTTAATAGCTTTTGTCATCTGGCTTGTTAGTCATACTGCTGACCTCTTGCATTTTGTACCACCTTCCCTGAGCAATGAGGTTTTGAATAACCTCCAAGCCTTTTCAAGAGATTCAACCCTTTTGACTGCTCCTTTCAACTTCTGTTTTACCAGATTATTCATGTTAGAGAGGTTTCCTCTTTTGAAGATATATATTTAACAGTATTGGAGTTTCCTGGCACTTTCTCACATCCACATAAATTAAATTTGATGTCACCATTGTCACTGTTTTCAGTCAGTTCAACCACACCCACATCTTGCACTCGGTCATGGCTAGCACTACTGAGAATTAAGTCCAGGGTCTCCTCCACTCTCATCAGTTCCATGACCAGCTGTTCATGGACAACAGTAATTTAAAGTATCTAGAAATTTTGCCTCTTTGGCATGACTGAAACAGACTTTTATCCAGTCAATATGAGGGTAGTTAAAGTCATCCATTATTAAAACTCTTCCCTTTAGATACCACCCTAATTGTATTTTATTTCTCAAGATCACTCTGACCGTTGTGGTCAGGGGCTGTAGCATATTCCCCAGTACTAAATTACTTTTAGGGCCTGGTATTGTTGCCCACAGTAATTCTGCAGAGGAGTCAGCCCTTTTAAAAGTGTCTAGTTTGTTAGTCACTATGCCTTCCTCGATGTACATTGAACACCCCCTCCAATATGCCCTTCCCTATAGAGTTGGTATCCAGGAATGACCATATCCCACTGGTTCTCTCACTTCCACCATTTTTCTGATATGCTCACTATATCTATAAGTTTCCTTTAAAACTAAGCATTTCAACACTCCTATTTTGGCTTGGAGGCTTCTGGTATTAGCATAGAAAACCTCCACACTGTTTCTCTTTAGACATCTATGGCATATACTTTTCCCACTTGGGCCCTTTGACTGGCTATCCTGCTTTACTTTATCGTCACTTTCCTTATCTGCCCTTTCCCCATTTGAAAATTGGAAGCATTTTCCATTGAGATTCTGCAACTGTGCCTATCTAGCTGGGTCTGCAAATGGAGCAGGTAGCATTTCAGAGAAAGCTATCCTGAAGATTTTGGTTTTTAGTCTCTTACCTAGCAACCTAAATTTGGCTTCCAGAAACTCACTATTACACTCCCCTGTGTCATTGGTGCCAACATGTAACATGGCTACTGACTCCTCCCCAGCACCATCTACCAAACTATCTAGATGATAGGTGATATCTGCAAACTTTGCACCAGGCAGGCAACTCACCATGTTGTCCATGCACCTAAACCTATCACAACCCAGCTGTCTACATGTTTAATGATAAAATCTCCCAGGACAACAAGCACCCTCCCCTCAGAGGCATATCCTGAGTGCAAAAGAATACCTGTTCATCTACCAAGGAAGCTGTCACTTCTATGAAATCATGTGTTTTTTCCTTAGAGTGATGCTCTCCTTCTGCAACACCCCTATTTTCTGTGACTGGAGAGGTGTCATCACCCTGTGATTGGTATGCCACTATCACATCCCTCAATGCCTTATCTACCAACCTCTCTGCCTCTCTCAGTTCTTCAGGTGAGATAGCTTGGCCTGCTAAAGCATTGATTCAATTAAGGAAGAAGAAGAAGAAGAGATTGGATTTATATCCCACCCTTTATTCACTTGGAGTCTCAGAGCAGCTTACAAACTGCTTTCCCTTCCCCGCCCCACAACAGACACCCTGTGAGGTAGGTGGGGCTGAGAGAGCTCTGAGACAACTGTCCTTGAGAGAACAGCTGGTACAGAGCTATGGCTTGCCCAAGGTCATTCAGCAGCTGCAAGTGGAGGCATGGGGAATCAAACCCGGTTCTCCTAGATTAGAGTCAGCACACTTAACCACTACACCAAACTGGCTCTCACACCACACCAGATAATTTGGAACTCCAGATTTCAGAGAGGAACAACATGGGTGAAATCCTGCAGCAGGAAGGGGGAAATTGGTGGGAAATGTCTGGATACACAGCCCATTATTTCTAATTTACTGCTGGGATATTTCTCTGAACTTCTTCTCTCATTCCAGGATGTCAGAATCTTGTCTGAATTTACACCCAGTCACAAAATAGAAAACCTTTGCAAAATATTCTAAATTAGCAAGAAGAACTTTGAAATGGAAAGCAATTGTATTCCCATATTCATTGTTAGGTAAAACAATATTGCCACCAGTTCACACCACTAGTTTGTCTCCTATCTTTCACATCCTCATATGCCAATGAAAACAACAAGTTTACTTCTAGTTTCATAGGCAACTCTAATCCAGCAGGATTCACTGCACAGTGGATAATATACAATTCAGAATAAGCTGTGCTTTTGGGAAGATTAACAATATTGCTGATACCTTACTTTATATTCACTAGCTTTTTTTAACTTCACTTTCTTAGGCACAGCTATCCAATATTTGTTTGCAATTTCCTTATGCTGCTTTGACAGTTAAGGATATTGATTTGATTGTTCCACCTTGTCACAATAAGTACTAGGGTGGCATGCATGAATACCTTTACAAGAAGAAATTAGTGGAGTGTGTGTCTGTCCTGTGTGGGCTGCAATACAGAAATAAACCTCATTAGTTTCAAAGTACTCAAGAATTCCTTGACTTTTCCAAGTGTTTTCTTTTCTTTTTCTTTTAGCAATGGCACCAGTTGTATTGCAACACATTACACTATTATTGCTGAAGGGTGTCTCACAGGTGAACCAAGGAAGATCTCATAAACAAAATTCACACATGCTAAAATCCTGAAAGCCAATAAAAGTGTATCCCTCCATAACATTTCATATTATGCAAGCAAAAAAAAACTCGACTCCCGGCGCGCTTGTCGCGTCGAGGGGCCGCTTTGCCGCCTCGCACAACTGCGAGGCAGCAACGATCCCACGCGCCTTCGCGCGCTGCTGGAGCCTGGGGGCGGGGCTGCCTATATAAGGCAGTGCCCCGTTCCCGCCCGCGTCTTCGGCTCCGCGTGCTCGTCGTTGACGGAGCACGCATTGGGAGCTGTCTCAGTCGCTGGCCTGCTTCTCTTGGCGGCCCGGGAAGTGCGGCAGCGTCGAGATTGGGATCGGCGGCGGCGGGGCAGCAGCGGGGGCGGCTCTGCTCCCTCCTGCAGGTGGCGGCGTCGTGCGGCCAGGAGGCGAGGCTTCAGCTCCTCAAGACGCTAGTGGGATCGTTCCTTTCCGCGGCCCCAGGCGGGCGTTGGCTGTTTTCTCGGCAGTGGGGGTTTCATTTATTTATTTAATTTCGGGGGCGAGCCTTCTTCCGCCTGAAGCCCGGCACTCCCGGCGGCAGCGGAGGCGGCCCCGCTGTCCCCCCCCCCCCCCCCGGCAGGCGGCGGTCGTCCGCGGCTTTGTGCCGCGGGGGTTTGTTCGCACGCCCAGTTAATTGCCGGCTTCCTCTCATCGGCGGCGGCGGCGTTCCCGGCGGCTCGGGCCTCACGTGGTTCAGGCTTGGCGTCTGGCCTTGCCCACCCCCCCCCTCCCTTTTCCATTGGCGGCGGGGGCGGCCTGGGTCACTTGCTGCGCTGCAGCTTGGCTTCTCTCCCCTCCCCCCCCCCCCGCTCAGTTGTTCCGCTGTTGGGCTCCGTGTGTTGTGCGGGGTGAAGCACGCTTCCGGAGCTGGGAGTGGTCCCCACCCCCACCCCCCTTTTTTACAAGCGGCGAAAGCGCCTCTTGAGGCGGCCAGGCAGCGGCTGCTCGCGGCTTTTGCGGCTGGTTCTCCCCCCCCTCCTGTTTCTTACCCCCCCCATCCCATTTGCCTGGTCTCCCCCCCCCCCTTAGCAAGTATCTTGGTGGATGGTGGCCATTTTGTAGGCCACATAGGAGCTGTGACTTGGTGGCCATTTTAGGCCCCCATTTTGTACATGTGGGGGTGGCCATTTTATTGGCAGTGACGGCCTTCTTACCACTTGGCTTCCTGGTAACCATTTACTTCTGCTTATTTGAGTGGATTCTAATCTGGGAAAGACTAGTTGTGTTCCCCTGGTTCCCCTAGTTTTGTTTGGTGTAGTGGTTAAGGGTGCGGACTCAAATCTGGGAGAACCGGTTTTGATTCCCCGTTCCTCCACTTGCACCTGGCCCTGTACCAGCTGTTCTCTCAAGGATAGTTGGGGAAGGAGCTCTCTCGGCCCCAGCTGCCTCGCCGGGTGTCTGTTGTGGGGTGGGGAGGGGAAAGGAGTTGTAAGCTGCTCTGAGACTCCAAGGAGTGGAGGGCGGGGTATAGATCCAATCTCTTCTTCTTTCTGCCACTTGCATCTGCAGTGCCTATACCTTTTGGAAAACTGACTGCTTGTGCCACCTTTAATTATTTGGCATTTTTCTATTCCTCTCCTCTTGCAGCTGCTGGATGACCTTTGGCGAACTGCTTGCTTGACTACTATTTTGTTCTTCCAGGTTCTATTCCTTTTGCATTACAGAGTTCTCTCTTACGAGTTCAGTATGGCACCCAAGAAGGGCCAGGGCAAAGGGAAGGGCAAGGTGCCAGCCCCTAAGAGGCCTTCTCCGCGTCCTGTGCCGGTGCCTCCTGATGATGACGATCAGGATCCCATCAACGTGGCCATTTTGGAGAGGCTAGTGGCGTTGGAAGGTGAGAAGGGTCTTTCCTCTCCGAAGGCATTGACCAAACCTGAGTCTCAATTTGCATTCCAGGCTCAGGTTCTTGCGCGTTTGGCTTTTCTGGAGGACAAGCGCAACGCGACCGATGTTGAGGCTGGAGAGGGGCCGTCGTCCGGACAACCCGGGCTGGGTTAGGGTGATGGACAGTTGGCACTCTATTCTGTGCCTCAGGCTTTTGGAGGTAGGTGGCCACTATCACAGAGGGAGGGGTCCCAGTGGCCTTGGGGCCCTGCGCCTGTAGGTACGGCTGCTTCATCTGACCAGCGGCCTAGTTGGCTGCAGTATCCTGCATCTACAGGAGCTACGGCTTTATCCGCTCAGCAGCCTAGCTGGTCACAGTACACCCCTCCCGGCATTCCTCCAGCAGCTGGGCCAGTCTGGGGGTACCCTGGGCACGGAGTTCCCTTTGTTAGTTCAGGTCCTACAGCGTATGATGTAGCCAATCAGGGAGCTTTGCCTAGCGGGGCCACAGATTTGCCTTTGGGCGGTCATCTGGCGCTCGCTACCAAAGAAAAAATTCTTTGGGGGGGTGTATGTTGACGTCTTTACCCTTCTTTACTGTGAGTTGGAGAAGAAGGATAAAGACAACCTTGACGATAGAGAAAAAGAGCGCCTTAAGCGCCGTGTCGTGGACAGGACTTGGGCAAACTGGTTTCCTGGCTTCTTAATCTATGCCGCAGTAATTGTGCGTCATCAGCCGTGGAGGGCTTCTGTGATGCTCCAATACCTGGACATCATTTACAAAGCCTATTCTGACTTTCCAAGTCCCGCCTGGTCTCTATATGATGAGGAGTTCAGGATGCGGGCAGCCATGAACCCTGACATGCGATGGGACAAAATCCATCCGGATCTGTGGTTGCAGATCATGTCACACGGCAGGACTGCAAGTAGTGAAAGGACTCACAGTGGCCATACGGTTAAGAGGGATCACCCCCGCAGGTGGTTTCCAGTGGTCAGTTGGGGCAGGCTCCTTCGAGACGTCCGCTTTGCTGGGAATTTACTTCCCTCAGTACTTGTGGGCGCAAGAATTGTTCATTTCGGCATGAGTGTCCCTTGTGCGCTGGGCCTCACGCCTTATCCAGCTGCCCCAGGCCAAAAGGAGGGGGCAAGGGGAGGGCCGGAAAAAGTTTTGGAGATGGGGGGTTCCAAATCCCCCTGCGGGTAAAGGGCCCCAGCCCACTTAACATGGACACCCTACAGTGATGGATGGGCTGCTGTCCCAACCGCCACGATAGTATTTATCTGTGGCAAGGTTTTTAAAGTTGGTTAGAATCCTTTTTCTCGGTACTGGGGCTCCTTATTTTGCATCCAAGCTGAAGTTTGTCAGATTGGGCGCTGGGAATCCAGCCGTTATAAAATTTACCTTAGGCCCTCCAGGTACCGCCTTTGTTTATTTATCTGCTGCTTGTTGTTAATTAGGTTCCTCTTACAGGTGCTGAAGGCCGCGAGACGAGGCGAAGGGTCACTGTCTGCGGCCACAGCATGGTCTTCTGGGCAGCTCATCGGGCCCGACGGACACCCATTGGCTCCCAGCTCGGCCTTAGCAAGGTCGCATCGGTTGAGTGATTGGGTAGGAGGGGTTTGAGGTGGCCTGCCCTCTTGTCCTTGTTGTTTGAGGAGAGGCGGGGGCCTCCTCCGCACTTATTAGTCCTTCATCTAGGGGGCAATGACTTGGGCCTGATAAAAGGCATTGCCCTTGTCCTGCAAGCCAAGGTGGACCGCCAGATTATAAAAGCGAGGTGGCCTGGGGTTCAGATTGTCTGGTCAGCCATGCTCCCCCGCCGAATTTGGCGGCACGTGGAAGATCCTAAATGCATGGATCGGGCTAGGCGCAAAGCCAACACACACATGAAGAAGGCCATGGAGTCAGGCTTGGGTTGGCTTTTGCCGCACCCCAACATTAAGTACCAGTTCTCTGACCTTTATAGGTCGGATGGAGTGCACCTTTCCGACAAGGGCAACAGGATATTTTTAGAGGACTTGCAGCACGGGATACGGATGGCCCTCGGTTGTTGAGTGGGGTCGCAAAGGTCAAAGCAGAGGCTTGGCCTTGGCTGTGGCAGGTTTGTTCAAGCTATAAAGGAACTGGTGAGCGCCTTACGGCATATCCCGTTTGGGAACAGGGGTCATCAGGATACTTCCCCAGGGCTCTATGGTTCGGGGCGGAGAATGGTGGCCCCCTCTGGGAACCTCTCCGGCTAGGCTCCTCCCTGAAGGTCCGTACGGTCTCGGGTAGGCACTCCTGCGGGGCAACCAGTATGCTGGGCTGCCGGTTAAGAACCAGACTTGGGGCTGGGTCAATACCGGAGTTTGGTGTCCCGCCCATATCAGAAGGCAAGGAGGCAGTGTCGTGGAGTGACGCCTGCCTTGCCTGTTCCTGTGCTTGCTTAGTTTTGCCCGTTGCTGCAATGTTCTGTTAAATAGTTAATAAAGTGGCCCTTGTTTAATTCCAATCGTTGTCTGTCTCATTATTTGGGCTGGGGTGGCAAGGGGGGGGGGAATAAAGAAGAAAGGAAATAAAGGGTTGAGTTGAATGCCCAGGGTTGTAATTCACTTAGTGTTAATACAGTGAATAGACTTTATCAATAATGTTATTTCAATAGGACTTTCAGCTTTGCCTATTCTTATAAACAATACATGAACATGTGGGGTTCAGCTATGGTAACATCAATGAACTTGAAAGTACTTTTCAGAAGTTTGGAGATCACAGAAGTGCTATTACTGAGAGTGATGACGTTGGAGAAAAGTAACACGAGAATTAGCCCTTGGAAATTATTTGACTATTTGAAAGAGTTATTTTGTAGGGATTATAATACTGGCCTGATATAAGAATACTGTGCACAGTATTCTTCAAACAGTGCTGATTCTTAAATAATGATTCAAATCAACAAATTATTTCAAATATTTGGAAGCAGTTGGAAGTCTTTCCATTTGACAGTTATTATGGTATCTCACTGTCTGGTTTCAATTTCTTGAGCAGTAAAACAGGTAGGGAATGACTCACCAGATATATTCCTGACAGGGACATCATCCAATCAGAATAGTTATCCCATCTTTACACTTAGTAGACTTTTTGATGTCTGCATATCTGTGCACAGTATTCCCATTTTCAACCAATCACTTCACCATCAGACTTGGGAGGGAAAGCTCTCTGATGCTGGATAATCATATCTCTTGCTTGTGTGAGGCATCTCAGTCATTGGGGAGTACCTGCTATGCAAGAGCAAAGATCAGGTTTACACACATTTTAAGACATTGGGGGAAAAAAATGGCAGCCAAGGCTTGCATGCATTTTATTGAGGTTAACTGGTGTGGTTAGTCCAGTCTCCATTAGTTAACAGAGTGCTTAAATAAAGCTACTAACACAGCAGTGTCACTTTACCGGGTTACTGAGCTTACAAAGCTACACATAGCCACGATGTAAGTTTAGGAAAGAAATATTTATTTGAGAAGGTTCACTTTGGATAGGAAAGAGTAGACACATGATAGATTACTAACTTACTAGCTAAAGAATGGAAGCAGATGGTGAGAGGCCCATTTGCCTTATGGTGCCAAGAGAGGAACATCTATCACTCTCTTGGTGTGTGCAGGAAGAGCACTTGTCTTCATCTGAGAGAGAGAGAAGGAAGGGGAAATGGTCCCTGAGAACACAATCTTCATTGCAAAGGAGACAGTGTCAGAAGAGGAGATACAGGAAGAAAGGTCAGTGTGCCTATCTTAACCAAATTAAGGAATGGAAGTGCCTGAAATGAGATATGTTTGGTAACAGAGTGGTGGAAAGTAATTCATAAAGTAAGATAGAGTTAGTATGTTAGAATATAGAGTAAGTTAGAGCCAATAGATAGGACAAGTGGATAATAGGAATGGAATTGTTAAACCAACAATATAGCAAGGAGGGGAAGAGTGTGCCCCCCCAAGACCTCCAATCAGAGGGAGGAAGGTATCCTCCTTTGCAGTACCCAGTTCTCGGAAGCAATCCAACTTTCTTTTTTAGGTTTGGAAGAAGACATAAGTATAAAATAAGTGTGTATGGAAAGAGCCCAGTTAAAGAAGAGAAGGAGTTTGAGATAAATTAAGGAAGAATTTGATAATGTTTAGATCATGAACTAGAGGAAGTTGTACGGGTCAAGTGGGTAAAGAAAGGGAATATGATAACGAGAATGGAGATTATCTGTATGCTTTTAATGTTTAATATGATTTCTTGTAAGAGTAGAACTTAAGGAAAATGAAGTGGTAAGATATGTATAAAATATCTGGATATATGTATGCTTAATAAAAATATTAATTAAAAAAAGAATGGTAAATGTGCAAAGTCTTTGCTTGAGTGGGCTGGAGAGCAGCCAGGGCTTAAGAGATCAGGACAGGGGTAGAGACAGAGAAACTGGCTTTTCCTGCCTGCTCTGAAACCCTGAGATCCAAATAACAAAGAAGCAGTAGCAGAGAAGAGACTATCTCAAGAAAAAAAACCAGACTGAAAAATGAGTAAGACTAACAGTAGAGAAGAACTGAACCATGACTTGATTCTAAGCATTACTGAGGATTTGGGTGTAGTGAGCATGGCCATCAGATTATCTTTACATTTGCAAGCTTTGCGTTGCAAGCTCACATCTATGTCTGTCATTCATCCAGGCATGATTGATCAGATTTTCGTTTGTAAATTTACAGTTCCATAAGGTTGACCCTGTATCACTGATGCCACGAGTATGGAAATAAGTCTATTTAAGCTGCATTAGCACCTTTGACTACACTGAAGCAAAACTGTAGTCCTTGAAGGGTGCTAACAGTGAGCAGTCAGGAAGCAAGTATGAAGAGAAAGGAGGTAATACTATTTTATCTCTAAATTTCAGCAGTGAAACATACTCTAGTTTAAATTTAAACTGGCTGCCACATATGTTATTTTGGCATGCTGTCATAGTTACTTCCATTAGGGTTAAGTCTCAGTGGAGATGCTAGCCTGATACTATAAAGGAACTAAGGTTATTACAGAGAGTTTGGCAGCATATTTCACTGCTACCATCCACAACCAGACGAGCAGACATGTTATGTCTATCAGTTGTCATGTGAGATTGCCATGATTTATAGTACCCTGGGATATGGCTAGACAGTCACCCTGGAAACTCAGTATTTCAGCAGAAAGAGCGAGTGATAATCTTTGATCAATTAATAATGTTTGAAAACTTTATGATGGCTGACAAAGTTATCCTTTCTCAAGGATTTCAGACATTTACATTGCCAAGTGCATAATAAGGCTGATCACAAGTTGCCAACCATCACATAAATCAAACTGCTAGATATACTAGAAAGAGAATCCTATGAAAGACAGGAGCAGTTATTTGATGCATTTCAAAAATAAAAAATTCAAGTGAATAAGTCAGTTTCTAGGTTTAATAGTTATGAAAAATGCCACCCACTAAATTAGAGTTTCATTGAACAATATAGCCATCTAAATTTCTAGCAGTCTTCTTATCATTTGATCCTTATAGAAAGAATCCAAGCTTGACTTTATAAATATCCTTTAAATTTAAAATAATCTATATTTACTGAGCAAATGTAATATACTATATTTACACTTACTAATTATACTTATCACTTTTCTCCTTGAGTCTGTGGGGACACAGACTGGGCTCCACCACAAAATACCTGCTGTGGGGAGGAGGCAATCACAAAAATGGTTGCCATGGTGTACTCAAGCAAAGCACAAAATGTTGTGAGACTAAAAGGCAGATATTTCTGAATGGGTGTTCCAGACAGACACAAAGATGATAATCCTTGGAATTTTTTAAAGTACCTTCTGCTCTGGTGAGGTGAAGGAAAGCCAGACATGACTATTTGATAGTGCTTTTGTAAGTTTGTTAAATTTTACATCATTGCAAGAAGCTTGGTGAGTAAAATATTAACACTCAATATCTAACAGCTGATTTTCAGAAGAATCACAACTACCCCATGACTGTTCCACTTCAGAAAGAAAAGAATTCCCTCAATACACATTAAATATTGGAAAGCAGCATTTAAGGTGAACAGGCAGATCTTTATAAAGTGTTTCCTTTCTGCATGTAAGGATCTTGTTTTTCCTGCACTGGAGAACATTCATGGATGGGTTCTCTGAAAAGGCACAATTCATACAGGAAGGTCTGTATCAGGTGCTGCTTTTGTCTTTCAGATTGCCACATTTAAAAGGGTGAAGCAATTCACACCAATATCAAATAGGGAAAAAAGGCTGATTTTTAAAAACATGTTAACTAACTTGTGCCAGGATGAGGTACAGTTCAATGGTTGCACTAATACTCACATGTACTTTTCCTAGCAGGTACTTTGTATGCCTTATTTGTTTCTTCTGTCAAACTGCTAACAGGACAATATCCTGTGCTGGCTAGGTGGGATACAAGTCTAAATAAAGAAATAAATAAAATAAAATATCCTGCCCTTATATATAATTGTATTTTTGGGTGACAGTGTTCTATGCGCACCAAAATCAGTTGGCTGCCTTCACTGCCACAGAAGGGGTCCCTAGCCACTGGCTGCATTGCCTGAGTCCCACCCACAGAAGCAGGAGGTGCCAAAACTCTCCTCAGAACAGAACTTCACCTCAGAATGGCAGTTTGCCTGCCCCCCATTCTTCAGTGCTTGGAAGAAGATCTGCTCTGGCAGACAGGGCTTGTGCCTGGCTTCTGAGGGCACTGGTAGGGCTCCGGGAGGGACATATAGCATGGGGTCTCCCTTTCGGCAGGGCAGTGCCTGTCTGATGCCTGTCTTCACCCTTCCAGCTTCAGGCGGTGGACACCAGTGAGGTCCCTTCCCCCACGGCGCACCAGATGGACGCGGCTCCTGAGGGGGGAAGGGGGGGAGAGAAAGGAATCTAAACATGCCTGGGTTCCCTCCCTGCATCTCTCCAGGGGCCCCACAGTTGTGGGGCAACTGGAGAGGGGCAGGGAAGGAGTCTGCCCAGGCATGCTTCCATGCCTGCCCCATGTGTTCCCAGCCCCTGCACTGTGGGGGGAGTACACAGGGCAGGCATGAAAACACCCCCCCCCCCCAGCTTCTCCACAGCAGCACAGAAACTCAAGGGGGGAAGGAGAAAAATGCAGGGACAGGGAGGGAAGAGGCATGCTTCCAAGCGTGCCCTGTGCACTCCCTGCCCCACCACCATGGCATGGGGGCTGGGAGCACACTGGGTGGGCATGGAAGCATGCCTGGGCGGGCTCCTTCCCTCCCCCTCTCCAGTTGCCCCACAGCCACAGGGCCCCTGGAGAGCCACATGGAGGGAACCCAGACATGCATCTTTCTAGAGCCCGTTGTATTGCTTTTACAACGGGCTTTACTGCTAGTTATCAGATAATTCTCATAGAAGTCTCATTCCAGGAATTGTGTTACTCACTACAAAAGGGAAATGCCAATAGAAACTTGTATTTTCATCAGTGTTTCTGTCCAACCTGTATTAAAACTCTATATTACTGTAACCCATTTAGAACCATTGCTTTTCCTACTAGTATTCCTTTATCTGATTTCTCCTATGTTATGTTTCTGGTTGTCACTATCGTATACTAGCAACAGAGATACAAGGACTTATTCCAAACTCTTAGTATACTGTACTAGAAGGGCCACTTTCAGACACTGGTGGTCCTGGGGAAAATATAAGCTAATGGGGTGCCATATTAATAAAAAGGAGAGTGTGTACAGAAGGAGCAGTGGGTCCTGCTTATGATCAATCATGTTGGCTTTGACTTTTAGAGCCAGTGTGGTATAGTGGAGAGCCAGCGTGGTATAGTGGTTAAGTGTGCAGATTCTAATCTGGGAGAACTGTGTTTGATTCTCCACTTGCACTTGCTGGATGACCTTGGGCAAGCCATAGTTCTGGCACAGCTGTTCTTGAAAAAAAGCAGTTTGTGTCAGAGCTCTCTGAGCCCCACCTAGCTCACAGGGTGTCTGTTGTGGGGAGGGGAAAGGAAAGGAGTTTGTAAGCCTCTCTGAAATTTCCTTGGGTAGTGAAGGGCGGGGGTATAAATCCAATCTCTTCTCTTCTTCTACATGTGTTTCTTCAAACATGGGCTTAGCACCCTATGCATATACAAAACAAAAGTATTCCCATGACTGGGAATATGTCCCATCTTTCTCTTGTGTGTGAAGTGATTCTCTGGTGGCAGAGAGCTTTAGGCTGCCCCATTTGCCCATTGGATAGACTTTTATTTGCAACCCTTATTTGCCCCCCTGTTGGAGTTGAGGGGGAAGGGTCTTTTGCATCTGAGAGGGAACTAGGGATGTGCACAAAAAATTGGCATTTTCAGGTTCGGGTATACCAAACCCGAAAAATATCGGTATATACACATATTCCCAAATCCCAATATTGGTGCGCATTGGGATCTGGGAAATAGTTGATTTTGCTGAATTTATTTGGCAAAGCTCCCTTTACGTGGCAAGAAACCATTAAATCCCTCCATTTTGCTTCCCCCCTGCTCCAGAGGAAAAGGGAGAGAAAGAGAGCGCTGAAATGTCTTCCTCCCATTTAAACTGAACAACATGGCAGGTCTGCCTGTCAGCTGATCAGTTTAAATGCCTTCTCTTCACTTACTGAGGCTTTACTCGCAGAGTCACACTGTGACGGAGGCATGATTCTGCAAGTCACATGGGTGTCTTTCCCTTTAAATGGCTTTTGCAAAGCCAAGCCACATGTGAGGAACGCGGAAGCAGCATGAGTTCACGCGGAAGGTGGGTGAACTCATGCTGCTTCAGCTAGTTAAGCTGAGCCCAAATAAAAGCTGAATAAATATCCCCAAAATACCGATAAGTTATTTGGGAGGGTATTTATTTGGCTCAATATATACCAAGCGCACACCCCTAGATATAACTACAGGATTCTGAGGGAAAAGAGTTTTTTGAGGGAAAAGAGACTTCTAAGGAGAAAATGGAGAGAGCAGCCATCTGGGTCCCACTGCAGATAGTAAAGTAGCCTGAGAAGGAGCCTCAAGAGAGCTGCAGCAGCATCAAGAGCCCCAAGAGTAGGAGCTTCACCACTGCCACTGGGAGCCAGTAAGGCTGCAGCAAAGACTGAGTGCGTGAGACTTGTAGAAGGCCTCAGAGACACTAAAAACTCTGATCACCTCTTTGGTCACCACTTTAAGTCTTGTTGCTTAAGTTTGAGTTTTGTAGATAAGTGAAACTGAAGCCTACTTGTATTTAAAGTTCTACTTGTGAATGCTTATAGTTGATTAGAGGACCCATGGTTTGCTTTTTTTTTTTCCTACCGGCCATCACCCATCAGGAAGTGGAAGCCAGTGGGTTAATGACATCACTACTTTCTCTCCCCCCTCCCATTAATTAATTCAGGTCCCATAATTTCTTCTCTCAAGTGGGAAAAAGAAACTCTCTCTCAACTGCTGTCTCCAACTCTCTCCCCAGGACTCTCCCTAAACAGTCTCATGTGAGTGGACCCTGTACCAGATGTGGAATTTTAGTTTAAGGAGACTTAAGAGAATGTTTGTCTGTGGTATTATGCTATAGTCCTCCCTTACCCACACTGACTGTTTCTGTAAAATTTAAACAGTTATAATTCTGCTTTGAAGTGAAAACCCCCTCATATTTAGAGCATCCATCAACCTTATTATGCAGAAATTAGTATGTCACTCTTAACACATTTTCAGATGTTCTTTTCAAGCTTCTTCTAGTGAGAAAAAAAAAACTGATGACAGTAGGAAGAGAATTTCCATACCAGAAGGCATAGGTGTTCCTGCTCATTTTGTAAACCCACGATGGAAGCCATCTTTTCCCTCATGTCTCTGCATAAAAAAGAAAATATCATTTTTCATACCATCTTGTTAACTTTTCCTTCACTTCTTTTCCTCATAATATATTGTCTTTGTACCAGATTGTAACATGTGCTTTTGGGATTTACATTCCAATTGAAATACAATATCAAATGTTTCACTATAATTGGTGATCTGGATAATCAAAATGCAGAGTCACCTGAATAAATGAACATTCCATTGAATGCATGCTGTCACTACAGGATAGAATCCATCTCATCATACCTCTCTTCTTGATTTCTTTCCTTTTCTACTGCATAATATTTTTTTTTAAAAAAACAGTAAACTCATCAAGTTCTTGATGGGAGGAAAAAGACAGGTCCAACTTCCCAGACAGGGCACACAGGCTTGTCCCCCCCACCACTCCCAAGTATGAGAATGATTATCAATTCTAATATGAAATGTTATTAAGAGTCCAAAGCACATTGCCCTTCAAACATTCTTGAAACTTTGAGAAGAAGATCATTTTGTTTCTGCTTGTTGCTCCCTTGTTAGTCTCCTCAACTGTTTTGATGTAGTTGAACTTTCTTATGTAATTTATTTGTTTCATTTAGAATTAAAACTGTTAAACAACATAAACTCAGTTTCTGTTTAGCCCCTCTGTTTTTTTTTCTTCAAAATTGAAATTCCTCTGCAACTTTTGTCCTTGCAGTTCTGCTTCCCTCATACTCCATTCCTCGGGGCACAACTTCATAGCTGGGTTCTTCTTTGCTCTCTATTTACCAGCCCTCTGCATAAAGTTTATGCTAATGTGTTTTTTTTCAAAGTTTCTCTCTAACTTTTGTTTTTAGACATCTGTTGGACAGCCAACATGCTGTAGTCTGAAACATCAGAAAGACATGTGGTCAAATTCCCACTCTGCCATAATGTTTGCTGGGTAACCTTGGACCAGACACTTTCTCTCACCTAACCTCCCAGGGAAAAGACTGTTCCATTGAGAAAACTGACATGCAGTGATATCAGTGCATTTGCGGCCTTCACCAGGGCAAATAGTGGCTTCCCATGTTAAGAAAATGGCAGGGGCGTAGAGTTTAAAAACTCCGGGGGGGGGGCTCTTCCGTGTGTGTGCGCAAAGCGTGTGCACCAGCAGGACCATGTCCCCCCTGCCGCCACTGCCTCCCCCCTGCCTGACCACTCCTGCTTCCATCACTCCATCCGTCCAGGGGCCAGCTGGGCATTTGCTTAGCTGGCCCTTGGATAGAGGGAGGGAGGGTCGGAGTGGCCAGGCAGGGGGGGAAGAGAGAGGCGGCAGCAGCAGCCCTAGGAAGGGCCAAGGGAGGCATGGTGGAGGACGCACCGTTTTCCCAGGGGGGCTCAGTCCCCCCGGGAAATTTCGGGGGTGGCTTGAGCCCTTGAGCCCCCCCGTAGTTGACACCTATGGAAAATGGTACCAGCAGTGGTATAAGCCTCCTTTCCCTGCCCTCTATGCTCCTTATATAAACCAGGCCCCTGCATGCCTGGGCTGTAGGGAGCTCCCAGAACATGTTTTTGACCTGACCTGAGAACATATCCAAGAAAAACAGAATGTGTAGCTGGGCCTTAAGCAGTGACCCTTGTTGGATGACCTTGGGTGTGACACAGAGGCACACACACACACACACACTTTCAGCCTACTATACTTCATATTGTACTTCTGAGAGTAAAACAGAGATGAGGAGAACTACTGAATTCCTTGGAGGAAAAGGCAGGATAAAAAATGTACTGGACAGACAGCAATAAAAAAGCCATCACTGAAAATGTTTAGTTTCTAGTTTACTTGTACTTCTTCAAAAAAGCAGGTCACCAAACTTAATCAGTGTGACAGTTCAGAGGCACATTCAACATCACAGTGACATTAGTTGACTTCCACCCAACATGAATCTAGGTATTTAAATCTTCACATGTCTCGGAGGCTTTAGAATCCATTCCAGTGACTGAGTGTGAAAAGGGCATGCTGAAGTCAAATGCTCTGGGCTGATCTGAGGCTGTAAAGTTCCATGTTCTACAGAATACACACTGCTGAGATTTAGCCAGTTTAATATTTTGTCTCCCACCTTGCCAGCTCAGAGGATCCTTCCTCGGCCATCCCTTCATGCTTGTACCTGAAAATGTCACCGCTTGACAATGTCACAAGGTAGCATGCTTGCAGGACATTAAATCACCTAATTTCATTGTAATTAGCCACTGCGATATGACATTCTAGTGTATATTTAAAACTGAACTACCTGACATACAAGGCGATAATTCATTTGTCCTTACCATTACAGGGTAGCAAAGATAATGTACGTGGTAATGTAGACAATAGTGACAATCAAGCAGAACTTTGTAAAGGTCCTGCCCTTTTTTGGATTCAGAATTCATTCTAAAGTCATGAAAACAAATATGCCAAAATCAGCCACAATATCCGTACAACCTCAATAGTTTTACCAATGATAACAGAATTTATACAGAGTTAAATGCAAGACAGTAATGGTCAATAAAATCTAGAGGAATAAACCCTTGATAATTAAATTTCATACAATACTTTAACGAGACAATGATCTTTATTAAAAAGGCAGCATCTGCTAGTTGTAATACATAGGCTATAAACAAATATTGCATTGTCGGAATGATTTCTCTCTTACTTCTATGCTGTAGCTCTTACCCCTACTTTTTCAGTAGCTGGATAACCCTACAAAATGAAAGAAGGAGCAAAAAGCCTTGTATATACATGCAATAGAATCAGAGTGCTGCACTAGAGAATGGACTACACCATTTCAGAAGACGGGAGGAATTCCACTTTCCAAAATTATTTCACATTAATCTCCTTGTAAGTGGCAATCTGCCACAAGATATAAGCATTAGACTAGGATCTGTCCTCATGATATGCTAGTCAGTGTTTAATTTCAAAGAAGTTTTTTACATGGGGGAAACATTAAAAGTGTGGCTCAGTCCTCCCAACTGCTTTCTGACATGGTGCAGCCTATTTAATTTGGTAAGAACTCCAGGCCCCATCTTGAAGTTGTCAACTCTGTACCCTTCCCAAACATTTTAAAATGCCACAAAATTGCATGGGGAGCAATGAAGAGACATTGATATCATGGGCACGAGCCATAATCTCTGTAATTAACTTTCATCTGCCTTCTGAGGGGAGAAATGGGATTTTCATGTAGTAGCATAAGTCTGCAAAAACAGTCTGACCAGAACTCACGGTCCGTTTTGTAGGGGAAATGGTGTGCACGCATTTACAGACTACAGCCAGTCATGAACTAGATACCATGGATCTGTTCTGCTAATGATGTTGACTTCCTCTGACCCAAGACACCTTCTTTTTCTATTTTTCTGACTTTGCAGTAGAGAAAAGCATTGTTTTGTCTCTGGCTGTCATCCTGTGTAAAAGGAAATCAAACAATGGCATTCTAATTCAAATCTAAAACATTATGGTGTACACAGTCCCATTTATTTCAACAGGAGAGAATCTCATTGCAACATCCAGTGGAATCTAACTATCCAGCATGTTTTTATTCCAGTCCTCCTCCAAGGAACATACAGAGTTCTGTTTCTTATTTTATCCTCATAACAGCCTGGAACTGTCCTAAGGTCACCCAGTGAGTTTCATGGCAGAGTGGGCTTTTGAACCTGGGCCCTCCTAGGTTAGAGTTTGACACTCTAACTGCTATATCACATTGGCTGTAATATCTAACTTTTTTCCCCTTGTCTTTTTACATGATACTTTCCCTTACTAAGAAATAAATTCTATTGAATCTAGTGAGAGGTACTTCCATAAAAAATGCTCAGGATTGGGTTGAATGTCTGTCTCTATTTTCCATCCATGAAACTAACGGTTTTGATTAACCTTGCAAATTGAGGTTGCCAAGGCCTGCTGCTTGGGAATGCTTTTGTCATTGTTAAATTAACTCCTGACCATTAGCTCACAAACTTCTGTTAGTTTATGACCTTCCCCCCCAAAAAAACATAATTGAAACAGACATAGACCTGGTTTCTAAGATCCTAAACTTACAGAGGACATGGGCATATGAAATTCAAATCTAATTCTTCTCCCTTTGAAATATTCCTACAAAAGTATAAATAAAATTATCTAAATAAAACAAATCCAATGTTTCTGTTGAGAAAGCTTGTTTTCTTGTAAGGTCTTTGGAATGCATCAGTCTCTCTTATTACATTATTTTGTTTGTTTTCCTCTGATTCTTTCCTCTTTATTTAGGACTGTGTTCACTGGTACATACTTTATTCTAGATTAATGAAAAGAAATATCGGTGCTGTAGTCTGCTCCTCAGCAGGAAACAACTCTATATTATTTGTATACAGCCCTCAGTTGAACTCTGGGACTTTTATTATGCATTTGGCAGGAGAAGGATAGCAGATGCTATCTGCAAGGTCTTGAATCTCCAATTTTGGAATTTATGCTTTTCTGAAACAATAAACTGTTTGGTTTGTAGTGAGGATTTCACACAGGGAGTTTTATTAGTCAGCTTTTCAAACACCGTAATATAATGTTGGAATTTATTATTTTGTGTATGGGGAGAATCTGTTTAGTCACTCCTTAAAATATTCTTTTGGTGTAAGTATATAGATACCAACCTGAAGCTTTTTATGTTGAGAAAACACAGGTTAAATTATTTGAATGTTTTCCATTCTAATATGAAAGGACAGATCAGCCCTGCTCTTTATTCTTTCTCCAGATGCTTTATTAGTGCTAGAGTTGCTGCTGTATTTCATTTATAGTGGAGTGCTTTGGGTTCCAAATATTTATGATGTTCATAGGAACAGAGCTGAAATGTGTGTTCCAACCAAGTAATGCAAGTTAAAATGTTTACTTTCATCCTGAAGGAAGCTCGTAGATCCATTACTAACCAAAATATACCAGAAAGGTTGTGGAAACAGAAATGCACAGCCAACTCAGCTGGTGGGTATGTTTAAAGAAAGAGGAAGAGAAGAAGATTGGATTTATACCCCACTCCTCACTTGGAGTCTCAGAGTGACTTTCCCTTCCCTTCCTCACAACAGACACCCTGTGAGGTAGGTGGGGCTGAGAGAGTTCTTTTGAGAACTGCCCTTGAGAGAACAGCTGTGAAAGAACTTGTGACTGACCCAAGGTCCCACCAGCAGCTGAATGTAGAGGAGTGGGGAATCTCCCAGAGTCCATGTTTCTAACCACTACACCAAACTGGCTCTCCTTGTTACCAAAGATATATTTAAATAAACTGAAGAGTACAATTTACTTATGCTCGTGAAAGAAATGTGCTTGAGAAATTGTGTTTAAATGACAGCCCCATCATTTCCAAGAAAGTCTGTGAAAAGGCTTTGAAGGTAAGAACCAAAATATTGGATTGAACCCAGAAGCAAACTGACAGCCAGTGCAACTGATTCCGAATAAGCTATAAGTAGGCATAGTGCCCAGCATCAGAAACAAAGACAAGAAAGTACATCCTGAAACAAGTGAAGTTTTCAAGTTGTGTTCAAGACAGAGCATTCCTTATATAGATGGCATTACTATAATTTACCCTGGAAATCACAGAACCATGCATCAGCATGTCCATGCCACATGAGTCTAGAAGAAAGGTTCCTCTGTGCACCAGCAGTATAAAAGGCATGCCTAGCAACACCACATCAGATATTGTCCAAGGGTCGCCACAGTAGTTTCAGCTGATCATAAAGGGTAATCTGGATTCTTATCAATGACAAATCCATCCCTTACATTCAGAATTTCAGTATTTCACGCCAGCATCACTTCTGTCTTGTCTGGATTCAATTTTATTTGTCACTTATCCATATGACGAGACTTCCAGGACAAAGACAGCCAGTTCTAGGGACTCTTTTGTTATGAAACTCATTAGATGACTTTGGAGTAACTATTCAGGCTTAACAATCACATGATTGTTATGAGGGTAAAATGGAAGAGAGGTATTCAGAACTGAGCTCCTTGGAGGGAGGGCAAGATAAAAATGTACAAAATGAAATAAAAATATTAAGTGATTTCTTTTTGCACTGTATTGTATTCAGTAAAAAGACTAAAACAAGTTAGGAGAGATACCCCTGAGATACCCAACAAATAGAGCAAATAGTCCAACAGACTGGAATGAAATGGTTAACTATATCAAAGCCACTAGAATCAGCAGAGAAAAATTACCACTGTCAATTGGCAGATGCAGATCATATGCCAGTACGATGAAAGTCATCTCCATCCTGTAGCTAGTTTTGAAGCCAGGTTAAATAATGTGTCAAAGAAAGATGTGTCATTTAATAATGCTTGAAGTTGCTCTGCCACCACATGCTCCATCATCTTGCTCAATAAAGGGAAGTTGTAGACAGGTTGCAAATTGGCCCACCTTTCCTTATCTGAAATAGATTTTTTTTCAACAGCAGTTGAACCACTGCCTCTTTCAGTGCCTGAGGACAACTTCTCTCCTCCAGTGTGCTTTTGATAATCCTGGCCAATGGCTCTATTTGTTTGTCCTAGCTAGATTTAATCAGCCATGATGGACAAGAATCTAATTTGCAGATGGTAGCCTTTACAACCACAAGCAATCTATCAACAGGGCAAGCAAACCAAAATGATCCAAACAATCGAAACACTTACTCGCTTCCGACATTGCTGGCAAAGACACTGTATCTAATTTGGCATCTAATTTGAACCAGATAAGAACAATATCAACTAAGAATTGAGAACAAAACATACCAGCATACTTCAGGTTCTTTACCTTCCAGGGGATTGATTCTAGGTTCTAATTATCTCTGACCCTTTCTGGAAAAAATCCACTAGATGATATTCTGCTGATAAAATGATGATGGAGAAGTTTTTCTTATGGTATTGAGGCATTGTGTTTGATCAGAGGCAGTCTGAGATTTCTGCTTGCATTGCTCAAGCTGCCTCCCCAGCATTCCATATCACTCAGTTCTCTAGCATTTTAGGAGCATTCTAGGAAACACAGTTCTCTCCATGATCCCATCAAGCCATTATTCCAAGATGCAACAAGGTCATGGACAGAATCACAGTGATGGACACAGAATAGGAATGGAACAGAGATGCTGTGAATTTCATGGTGAACACATTTAATAATGGAACATACCTTATTTTCAGCCACAATCAGCTGTGAATCAGATGTCCAGTCTGGCTGCCTGTCAAACATCTCAGATAGCTGTCAAACAGCTTTGCAGTTGTGGTGTGGCTGTGGTGGTTGAGTTGGCCTTTGTCATTTTTAAAAAAAATAAAAAAAAATAAAACCATTTTTAATGGTATGGGATAGAACATAATATGAATCCTATGAGGTGGTATGGGAATGCACATGCATGCACTGCACCACATCTGAACAGGTCAGCAACCATTAATGGGAACATGAGACAGACTCAGACAAACACCAAATGGTAAGGCACAGGCACTTTTTTTCTAAAAGTATGGATTTCCCTGTGTGATTGATGCTTGATTTAAACAATTGGCAGTAGTGTGCAGTGGTGGCAGGGAAAGGGATTCATTTCACAAACAGATGTCACTGACTGCCCATGCACATCCATGGAAAGCAAACACCCAGTAAACAGGCTTAACATGCTTGCATGCAAGCCAAGCGGATAGCTTAGTGATGATCTTTATCAGGGCTTTTTTCGTGGGGGAACATGCTGGAACCTCCAGAACCTCTTCAACAAAATTCTTTTTAAAGTGTTTAAAAGTTCATGAGTTTTCAGTGTACAGATTGAAAACTTCACTTCCCTCTTGAGAGTTCCGACACATCTTTTTCCACCACCACCCCAAAAAAAACCCTGATCTTTATTATTGCAATATGTAATGATGATGCCCACCGAACCACTAGTTGTTTGAAGATGCTTAGAAAAAGGAATGTTGGCTCCCCACCCCCATGACTACCTTAATATTTTCAGGCATTAATTTCCAATCAGAATTCAGATTTTTCCACTGTATATTCTATAGCAGTCCTTTCACTGGGTATTCTTCACTGATCTTTCATTTCCCTAATATAATATAGGGTTTTAAATAATATATTGATATTGATGCCTTCAACAAAGCACTTGCAGGAATTATTCAGCTGCTAAACTGTGGTGCTTTGCAAGTTTTTGCCTATAAGCATATGTTCCTTGCCCTACATATATTTATTGCTGACTGTGGCACTGAAACATCTCCTGATAATTAGAAGCAACTTAAAACATTATGAAATTCAGTCAGCCTTCCCTGTGTGTATAGAGCTTGTCAGGATATCTCATTAGAATTTGGCTTTTCAGTAAAAGAAGAACTTTTTCAGCATTAATATTTCGATGGATGATTGGTGTTCTCTGATCAGCTGCAGTGGAATCCGATTGCAGTTGGAATGTGGATGGCAGAAGAACTGGGTAACTCAATTGTATGTTATATATGCTGTCCCAGGAAAGGACTGGGACATGTAGAATTATAACCCGGCACTATAGTCTCCACACCCAGGAGAAACCTTTAGATCAGAATGCCTGTTTCATATGGAACTGAAGCCAAACACATCCCCATTAGCCTTGTATGATAGCCAACTTTGAACAAAATAGTTTTCCTGTTTATGCTGACCTAGAACTTCAAAAACAGTGCAAAGTCAATCACTTGGCTGATCACAGTACTTGGTGGGGGAAAAGAGGGGCTATAGTACATTTACGTACCCAGGCTATTTTAACTAAAATAGCGTTAAAGCCTGGGAACATTATCAAGATTTGTCTGCATTGGTAGTTTCAAAATTGCACATAGGCTGTCTATGAAAATGTATAATTTAAGCTTTTCTATCATGGCTGCTCACTTGTTTGTTTGTTGTTGTTGTTGTTCTCTTTTATGCTGCTACTAGAGGCTGTTCCATAGAACAGCTGGCACAGCTCTCCTGATTCACTTTTAAATCTTTGGGAAAGACACTTAATAATTTCTTCTTTTAAATATCCACATTTATCCATTGGCAATGGATAGAGTAGAACTTCAGCTTCATGAGGGCGCTGAGGAGTTTAATGAATTAATGTTTGCAATGTGACCTGGGATCCTGCCATGTGAGTTGTTAATTAAGTGTGGAGTAGTAGTATTATTAAATTTGCATCAGTGTAATGTACTCATGGTATTGCACATTTCATGATGATGAATGGATCGAAGTTGCTCAGAACAGAGTTACTGGGCTGGAAATTCTTTAATGTGCAGTAATGGTTAGAGATGGAGGTGTAACACAATACTTACAGTAATTATGCCAGTGTTATTACCTCCATTACAGAGCTTTAGGTTCTAAGAATATGCTAACATTTATAACCAATAGTTTGTTTCAAATGATCATTCTATTCAGCTTCTTACTGTTACAGGCCCTCCTGGACCTAAACCTGGTGCTGCAGAATGATGCATTAATAACTAATAGTACAATCCTAAGAATGCTTTCCTAGGCATAAGCCCCATTAAATTTTTGGGGTTTGGGGATTTTGGGCAGACCTGCTTAAGAAAGATTGCTCTCTAACTAATGAAGAAATTCAGTATCTTTGAACTTTTATTGAAGGAAGTACAATTTCATATGGAATTATGATGCACATAATGGAGCATTATGATCCAATGAGGACAACTGCAGCTAACAATAAATGCTTATATAATCAACACACTCTCATGGTAAAACTTTTCCTTTACTGTACCAATCACACTGCAATGGGAGGGGCAGGAGGGTTCATGTTCAATTATTTAATGCTTCACAATTCATTCTAGAAAGAATCTTTGAGTGTTGGAAATTAGCATGCCAAGACGAAGGGTCCAAGCAATGCCATCTCATTGACAGTTTTCTACACAGAGAGAAGGGTTTGGGGAGAAGGGAAAGGATTCACTCCCTCCCCCCAATTGTTGTAATCCAGAAAAAGCTTTACCATCTGGTTCTGGATTCAGGTGGGTAGCTGTGCTGGTCTGAAGCAACAGAAAGAAAGCTTATACCCAGAGTAAAACTTCGTTGGTCACTAGACTTAGACTTTGTTCTGTCTGGTTCTGTGAATGTATAAACTGGCTTCTAGACTATATTTGTTCATAAAACCAAAGGTTACTAACAACCAGTGTTGCTATAGAAGACATTCAAGCAACCTAGACTCTGACCTGTAATGGTACTAGAACGAAGTCTGAGTCCAGTGGCACTTTTAAGACCAACAAAGTTGGTCTTCTGCCCAGTGTTATTTAACATCTACATGTGTCCCTGTCACCCAGCTGGCAAGGAGTTTCAGACTTGGGTGTCATAAATACACTGATGACACCCAGCTGTATCTGTTACTGGATGGACAGATGGCATTGCCTTGCAAAATCTGGCTGAGGAATTGGAGGCCATGGTGGGATGGCTAAAAAAGAGAAGGCTGAGACTGAATCTGTTGAAGACAGAGGTTCTGTGTGGGGGGGAGGACTTTGAGATTGGGGTGCAGGCTTCCAATTCTTGATGGGACACCACTGACACCGGCGACATCAATCAAGAGCTTGGGTGTGACTTTGGATACCTCCTTATCTATGGAGGCCCAAGTCATTCATGTTTACCAGGCTGGCATTTTTATACCTTCACCAAGCTCAGCAACTGGCTCCTTTCTTGTCGTGCCTTGACCTAGCCATGGTAATCCATGCAACGGTCACCTCCAGATTAGACTACTGTAATTCACTCTGTGGGCCTGCCCTTGAGACTGACCTGGAAAGTCCAGCTGATCAAAAATGTAGTGGTACAAATTCTGATGAGAACGTCACGGATGGAACACATTCAACCGGTGCTGTTCCAGCTACACGGGCTTCCAGTGAAGTACTGAGTCAGGTTCAAGGTTTTGGTACTCACCTGTAAGACCTTGAGCAGTCGGGGACCAATGTATCTGCAGGACTGCTTCCTCCGCTGTGTCCCTGGGAGAGCTTTGCACTCCACTGATAACAACTTGCTGGTGATCCCTGGTGCTAGAAATAGAGAGATGGTGGGGGGTAGTTGCCAGGAAGGGCTAGAACCAAGATGCATAAGTAACTGAGCAATAAATATAGCTGAGATTGGATTAAAGCAGTAGTTAATTGCAGCAAATTAGCATACAAATACAAAAGTTAAACAGATGTGAGAAGTTAGACTGGACCCACACTTAGTTCTCACATCTGTTTGTTAACTATTGTATTGTATGTTAATTTGCTGCCATTAACAACTGCTTTAATCCAATCTCAGCTATCTTTTTTTTTTTTTTTTTTGCATCTTGATAGATTTAGGTGGGTAGCTGTGTTGGGCTGAAGCAGCAGAACAAAGTTTGAGTCCAGTGGCACTTTTAAGACCAACAAAATTTTATTCAGCATATAAGCTTTTGTGTGCAAGCACACTTCTTCAGACACACAAAAGCTTATAAAATTTTGCTGTTTTTAAAGGTGATACTGGACTCAAATTCTCTCCTTATGCATCATGACTCTAACTAGCCATTCCTAGCAACTACCCCCTCCTTTTCTCTACCTATATGTAGGTACTCATAAATTGTGGCATTCCACAAGTAGTCTTTATGACTGCTCCTTAATGTCTACTTCCTCTCCTGTAGCATTCCTTCCCAACATGTGTAGAGAAAGACTGCACAAGGCCAGGACAGACTGAGTGACCTCAGCACAGAACTACCTTCCACACACAAGTGTGAATGCACCTATTTAAAGAAAAGATGCCCCACAAGAAGGTGGCAGCCCCCCCCCCCCCCCGCATTTAACTCCATGGGACTACCCAGTTGCCACGGAGTGTGTCCAAGTAGGAACATGTCCTATTCCTAATGTGGCTTCAGGAAGGGGCTTTGTGCCATTGTACGTTAGATTTTCATTTCATTGGTTTCACTTGGCATGAGTATTTCAGCTGGTAAAATGAGTGGGCTTTGAAAGGAAGAAGAGACAGAAAGGACTATGATAAGACCCAGAGGTACTGGAATGGTAAATTAGCCTCTCATGAGCAAGCCTGGCATGCACACACCTGGCAAAGGTAGGCTTACCCTTAGCCCCTCATAAGCAAACCTGGCATAGGAAGCCCACCTCTGATGCCCTCACTGAGCTGTAGCCCTGTCTATGGATACAAAGGGGAACTGATGATGTCATTAGGATTTCCTTTGAGGTATATGGGTAGTGAAGAGCCAAAAGCAATCACATTACTCATCTGATGTTTGAAACTGTGATGGAAAGTGTTCTATTCAGTTTTTTACGTCTCAATTAGGTAGCAAGTAAACTGAGTTAGGGGAAGCATATTGTAATCCAGGGGTGTCAAACATAAGGCCTGGGGGCCAGAATTGGTCTGTCCAGGGTTTTTATGTGGCCTGCGAGCAACTGATGTAAGGCAGGGAGTGCTGGGGGGAGTGAGCAGAGCCTCTCCATTGTGGCTTCAGCATGGCAGAACAACCTTATCTATAGTAGTCAAGCATTGTGGGAGCATCTGTCCAGCACTGCATTGCTGCCTCTCCAGTCCACCCATGTGGGTTTTCCTCTGAACCTCCCTCCGAGCCCATGGGGCCTTGCAGTGAGGGTACATCAACTTGGAGTTTACCAGCTGCTATCCTTTATACAGTTTCTATTTCTGATACCTGGCATTATGTTTTGTGGTACACACAGCCCGTCTGACAAAGAAACATTTATGTCAGATCTGGCCCTCATAACAAATGAGTTTGACACCTCTGTATCAGTTTAATCTTGCAGGTCACAACTGTCATTTACTGTGTCTTCATTCTAGGGATGTGAGTGCAATGCAGTTGTTCATACGATCAAACCACAAGCTGTGGTTGTTTGGAAGTGTGCTTGCTTGGAAGCAGGTTTTGCTGAAAGTCAATGGCTCTTTAGTGCTGATTAATATATATATATATAACATATGGATATCTGACTGAGTACAAATTAATATATGGCACATCTGTGGTGAGTGGGGTATTTAAAAGGCTGCTTCAAAGGGAAAGAAAGCAGCCCTTCAAGTGTGGGTGCACCTTTCATAACCAGTATGCCCCATGGATATCAATTTGTGCTTGTGTGTATGTATCCATTGTGTTAACTGGCTTCGACTTTCTAGTCAACAGCCACAATCCAGAGCATATTGCGTGCCTCATTGGCATCAGCAGGACATGTTTTACTGTACACTTAGTAAATCATGATTGATAAACACACCTTAACTGGGGTAAGGTTTTAAAAATGATTTTTAGAGTTTAGCCAGTAAGAAATAAAGACTAATAAGTGTTCCAGTATTTTCATGATGACTATATCCTGTGCAATTTTTAGCTCCTTATGCTAGCAGTGAGGCACTCTGTCTGTGACTCTGCTATCTTAAAGTCTTGCCCTGATGACATTTTTTGCTAACATCTTACATTATTCCCATCATTATAGTGAAATATGTTGCTAGTGTCCAACCAGTGGTAGTCCTGCTCAGTCTCCACAGTAATTTATGGGGTTTACATGACAGCAGTGAGAGATGAAACAGAGAGTGGGAGAGGGGGAAACATGGAAATAATGAAACTATTATTGTGAACATTAACACTTCACAGAGCCTTTCTTAGGCCTACTTTTTCAGAATTATAAAACAGCTTTCTTAAAATGCACAGCTCTTCTGTGAAAAAGATACATTTTTGCCAGAGGCAAAGATGCTCTCCAATGCATCCCGTAACTCTGCTTGCCATGGTCAGCTGAAACCAAAAATTGCAAAAAGATAAAGTGCTTCATAAAATCATGGTTTTATTGTATAAGTGCCCTCATGAAACTGATTGACTATACAATGGCATTATATCAGAGCTAGATTAAGGCTTACAGCATTACGGTGACCATATGTAAGGCTTATTTAAGCTGGATTTAAAGTGAAATATGTATGAAGTGATTTAAAGACTAATGAACAGGTACTTTATACAGCAATCATGAAGCAGGAGATGGATAACTGTGTCAGATACCAATATCCCAGTGATTATGTAGAGCACCTCTAGATGGTTGTAGACAGAGAGATCTTACTTGGGAGGAGAAACTTTCTCTTTCCTTCACTATGGAGCAATAACATATGCCCAAAGAACAAAGTTTGAGTCCAGTGGCACCTTTAAGACCAACAAGGTTTTATTCAAGGTATAAGCTTCCATGTGCATGCATACTTCTTCAGATATAGTGAAATGGAAATTACCAGTCCATACATACAACATAATGAAGATGTTTATGAGATTCAAGAACCAAACAGGAATAACAAGCTTAGTTTATATGATTACCATTTGCTTGGGTTTAATTCTGGAGGAAAACATAGTGAAGGAAATAAATCTATGTCAAAATTGGAGGTGGATGGATTACTAAGAGTAATTAACTGAGACCCTGCCATTATGCTCCATCTGTCTCCTCTCAAGCATGGAGGTGACCTTACAATATCTTCTGGTAATTTCAGTTTCATTGTATCTGAAGAAGTGAATAAAACTTAGTTGGTCTTAAAGGTGCCACAGAACTCAAGCTTTGTTCTGCTGCCTCAGACCAACACGGCTACCTACCTGAATCTATATGCCCAAACAGTTAGTCTGCACATGTGCCCTTAACCTTCTTATGCATATTTTGCTCTGTTAATTCATGAATTTGGTATCACGATCCATATGCTGATTCCCCCCCCCCAATTTACAACCAGAAGAAGTGTTCACATTCATTTTATTTATTTATGTATGTATTTATTTATTTATTTATAAATTTTCCCACCCCTGCTGCTGCAGGGCTCTGGGCAATGTATAACCAGAGATAAACAAGATAAAAGTAAATTAAATTTGAAGGAAGTAAGAGTTATATTCACATGGGTTAGGGCGAAGAGACAAAAACTGAACACAGTTAAAACTTTAAGAGTGGTAGCTAGGAATTAAATACATTTGATCTGAAAATTATGGTAGCAATGGCAAGGAATATCTTTTAACAACTCCTGATTTGTGGGGGAGGAATTTTTGCATGGATTAGACAGACCTGTACATCTTTATACAGTCACACAGACTGTGAATCTTTTCACCATAAAAGCCTTCCCAGTTTTTTTTTTTTTTAAGATAGATTGTTTAGGTCCCACTGAAATCCCCTACACATTCAAATTTGTAATTCACTGAAGAACTGATATGGGCAGTCAGCCAACAAAATTCCAGGACAATGACATGTATTTTTCACTTTTAAAAAGGGTTCCAGAGGAGATCCAGGAAATTACAGGCCAGTCAGTCTGACGTCGATACCGGGTAAGTTGGTGGAAACTGTTATTAAGAAAAAAATTAGTAGGCACACAGATGAACAAAATCTATTGAGGAAAACTCAGCCTGGGTTCTGTAAGGGAAGATCTTGTCTCACTAACCTGTTAGTGTTCTTTGAGGGAGTAAACAAACATGTGGACAAGGGGGGCCCAATAGATGTTCTTTACCTTGACTTCCAAAAAGCTTTTGATAAAGTTCCTCATTAAAGGTTCCTAAGTAAGCTCAATAGTCATGGGATAAAAGGATTGTGGATCAAAAACTGGCTAATTAAAAGGAAACAGTGAGTGAATATAAATGGGCAATTTTCTCAGTGGAAGGATGTAACCAGTGGGGTACTGCAGGGATCAGTACTCGGTCCGATGCTTTTTAATTTGTTTATTAATGATTTGGAGTTGGGAGTAAGCTGTGAAGTGGCTAAATTTGCAGATGACACAAAGTTGTTCAGGGTGGTGAGAACCAGGGAGGATTGTGAGGCATTCCAAAGGGATCTGTCAAGGATAGGCGAGTGGGTATCAATGTGGCAAATGGGGTTTAATGTGGCCAAGTGCAAAGTGATGCACATTGGAGCCAAAAATCCTAACTATAAATACACGTTGATGGGGTCCGAACTTGCAGAGACTGACCAAGAGAGAGATCTTGGAGTCACAGTAGATAAAGCAATGAAAATGTTGAGACAGTGTGGGACTGCAATGAAAAAGGCCAACACTATGCTAAAAACAAATCAGCCAGTATCATAATGCCCCTGTATAAATCGATGGTGCAACCTCATTTGGAGTACTGTATACAGTTCTGGTCGCCACACCTCAAAAAAGATATTATAGCATTGGAAAAAATGCAAAAAAGGGCAACTAGAATGATAAAAGGGTTGGAACATTTTCCCTATGAAGAAAGGTTGAAGCGCTTGGGGCTCTTTAGTTTGGAGAAACGACAGCTGAGGGGCGACATGATCGAGGTTTATAAGATTATGCATGGGATAGAGCAGGTAGAGAAAGAAGTCCTTTTCTCCCTTTCTCACAAGACCAGAACTCGTGGGCACTCCATGAAATTGCTGCGCAGTCGGGTTAGAACAGATAAAAGAGTGATTAACATGTGGAATTCACTGCCACAGGAGGTGGTGGTGGCTACAAGCATGGAAGGCTTCAAGAGGGAATTAGATAAACATATGGAGCAGAAGTCCATCAGTGCCTGTTAGCCACAAAGTATAAATAGGAACTCTCAGTCTGGGGCAAGTGATGTTCTGTATTCTTGGTGTTTTGGGGGGGGCAACAGTGGGAGGGCTTCCTGCCCCCACTGCCGAACTTTCTGAGGGCACCTGGTGTTTTTGGCCATTGTGTAGACATAGACAGAGTTTTGGACTGGATGGGCTACTGGCCTGATCCAGCACTGGCTTCTCTTATGTTCTTACCTCCCCACTAGATTCATGTTTGACTTTAGGTTCTGCCCTTGAAATCTGTCCATCATCAATCAGAAGCCAAATCTTTTGTCCTTTGCTTTATTCATTGATACTTTTATTTCAACCACTAACTACTCATACAAATATTAAAAATAAAAGCCTTATAGGGGTCTGTGACAGGCCTTTTTGCAATCTAGGGGGACCCACACAGTCTACTGTGATTCTGGGGAACCAGGTTTGTTTAAACCTTCCCCTCAGTTACCATGTGTTCTTATGGTAGCAAGGGTAAAAGCTTTGGGTCATAAGGTGAGTTTTGTGATGAGCAAGTAGAACACAGAGATCCCTGAGGCAGGAGTTGTATATAAATAACAAAGAAGATTTACATATTTACAGGTGGATTTCAAAGAACAGATCAGCACCACAGGTCTCCTGGTAGTCAAAGGAGAAACCTGAATGAGGAACACAAGTTCAAACTAGTTATGACTTCAGAGTGTAATGTGAATTCTCTTTACTGCATATAGGTACAACTAGGCTTTTACTGACTAACCATTAGATTGGATCCTCTCTCACACACAGGGTACTGCCCACACGAGCCTGACCTTTCCAATGAGTCAAACTAAATGGTACAAGGTCTTCTCAACACCAGAGACAGATTTAACAATTGGGTACTCTACCTGTACTTTACCCCATTGATCTTGATCTGGCCTCACAGTTCAGATGAGCAGGAATATAAGCAGAAGTAGAGCTAAGAGGGAGACAGAGTTAAACCATTCTGCCGTGCTACCAGGCAGAAATACCCTTCAAACTGTCAGCTCTTTTACTGAGGCAGATCCAAAAATTATGACTGCGCCCTTCCTGAGGCAGATCTGAACTTCATCTCCACTCTCTGTGAAGCAGACCTAAACTAAACACCTGCTGTGCTTTCCTCCAACATTTCATCCCCCTTCTGAAAGGTGACTGGATGCTGGACCACCACTCCCATAGGCTCAGCTTAGTGTCTGTTTTCCCCTTCCTGTCCACTGCAGAAACTCATCTAAGAGAACATTAGTTATCATTGGTGGACAGGTTTTTTTTTAAGGGTTGGGTTGTTGTTGTTTTGGCAATTGCCTCTACAGATTTTTTTTAATTAACTGCAATGTAAATTGGGGTGGGAGGGGATTTAAACTTATTTAGGCCCTGGCTGTAAAATTGTATTTTGTATTCATTGTACTTACATTCCTGCTCATCTGAACTGTGATATCAGATCTAGATGAACAGGATAATGGATTTTCAAATCACATGGGCTCAAAGATTAGCAAAAATATGCAACAAGATGCTAATAGCTGCTTTCTTCCTAGTACCAAAATCAACAGAATTTCTCTGTATGTGTAAAAACATTAATATAAGAACACCTAAACCTGTTCAGTCAGGCCATTGATCTATCCAGCATCTAGCTTATCTGTTCTGACTGACAGTGGCCCATGAGTTCTCAAGCCAAGAAAGTTTTTTCCCAGCACTTTCAACAGCGTGTGACAGGATTCAGCCTGAGGCATTCAAGCAACTAAAAATGTGTTATATCACTGAGCCACAATGTCCCTCAAAGATCCATAGCCTGCCTTTTTGCCTACCTTCCAAATCATAATATACACAAATTGGAAGCGGGTGTTTGGTCAGCGAGGTTTTTTCTAGCATTGCCTCACACTCTGACTAAGGGTTGGATACAGAAATTTGCTTGCACGAGGATCACAAATCATCTGCATTCCCCCCCCCCATTAATATGCACTCCCAGGACCACAGAACCCATGTAGAGTAACAGTCATGTTGATTGGAGGCCTGCAGTAAGGAGCAGCAAGGTGGTGAAAGCATTCCTTCCTGTCTCTTCCATCAGCACAGCTTCACTGTCAGAAGAGTATATAGTTCCCACCCTCTTTATTAGTTGCAAAAAAAGGTTTCAAATATCTTAAAAAGAAAAGTCAGGAAAGTTTTCACTCCTTTCTCCTTCCTCCCTGAAGTCCACTGACTTGTGTGGCTACTACTCCACATGGAGCCCGTGACCCTGGAAATCAGCTTTCCTGGTGTTGAAAATGGCTACTGAGGGGAGGAAGATCTATGACCAACTGTATCTTTTGATAACAGATCACTGGATCCAATCCCAGTTGTGTCCCTAACTTCACAAGCTGGACAGCTCTTTGCTTTGGCCTTCATCTTATGCTGTTTCTGGGACAAATCACTCTTTGCAATATTTCCCTATGCTTTTGCTGTGATCACACGAGCAGTTTGGCCTGATACAGCCACTCCTCCCCTCTGGATCAAATGAGCACAGTCAGACAGCCACATCTCTCAGGCGTTTCCCAGCTATATTTATCCCACCATAGGATGACTTGGAGCTGGGTTAAAAAGGCACCACATCACAAGTAGAGTTTTTGGTTCCCTGCACAGTCATTGTGCATGGCCGGACATCTGAACACGGGGGAGTGCACACAGAATGGATTTGGTCATCTGAACCTGCAGGTCCATTCTGCCGCTATGTGTGAGAATGAATTTTGGCTGAAGCACTGCAATAATGTGGATCCACAATAATGTGGATGCTGGGTAACCCACAGCAGGGGGTGCTGTGTGGCTGATATGTTCCATAATGCTTTAAACTGGTTAAATTAGAGGTGGCAATATATCGCACCAAGCCGCCAGTGTGACCACAGCCCAAGTGTCTTCTTTCAAGGGAATGCAGCAATGGGGTTTGTTTGCTATCATGCTATAGGTAAAGGTAAAGGTTTCCCTTGCTCAAAAGCCAGTCAAATCTGACTCTAGGGTTGTGGTGCTCATCTCTGTTTCCAAGCTGAAGAGCCAGCACTGTCTGAAGACGTTATCGTGGTCACGTGGCTAGCATGACTAGATGCCGAGGTGCACAGAATGCTGTTACCTTCCCACCAAAGCAGTACCTATTTATCTACTTGAATTTTTTTGCTTTCAAACTGCTAGGTTGGCAGGAGCTGGGATCAGAGACGGGACCTCACTCCATCATGCAGCACTCGGGTCTTGAACTGCCAAACTGCCAACCTTCCAGTCTACAGTTCAGCATTTTAAGCACTGAGCCACCACAGCCCCTGTCATGCTATACTTCAGTGCAAAAGCAAATCAATGTCCTTGGACTTGTTTTCACATTCAGAGTCAGCTTTTAAGCAAATGGATACCAATAAATAAAACTCAGGAAGGAACATCAATTCCCACTGTACAAAAAGCCTGAGGAATCAAATAGGCTAGCTCATTTAAACTGAAGAGGACAACCCTGGGAAGTTGCAGTAACAATTCTAGGTGTAAACGAATTGAATAAAAACAGTCATTTTCCAAGCCAGAATCTTTGAATTTCATCCCTTTTTAAAAAAAGGCTTAGAAATTGCTATTGATTCAAGTCTGTGTGTAATTAGGTAATTGTAGACTTGGAAATACACATTTTTAAATGAAAGCAAAAAAAATTCAAATAAAAAATCAAAACCAATTACTGCACTAAAGAATAAATAAGGCTGCAGTTTTCAAGACTGCTCACAAATCCCTCATACACAGTAATTAAAATTACTAGTTTCTAAAACTTCTATGTAATTATATTAACTTCACAAAATCTCTTTAAATGAAACGTATTTTCAATCTAAGCAAAGTAAAAAAACACGGCACTGAATAAACACATATCCCTAGGGAATGAGTTTATAGTTGTTAAACCATGTTGGAGCACGTATTTCATTAAAGATTTTGTAAGGGTGTGAGAGAAAAACTCTTGCTTTATTTTGCCTTCCTCGATATTAAGAGAATTTATTAATCTAAATTCCACATGACAGAATATATTAATCATTGACTGTAAAGTGAAAAAATGTACTTAATAAGCTGACAACAAGAGAGGTTTGGAACACTAAAAGAAACTTGTTCCTTGCTTTTGGCTACTGACAGAATGTCAGTCTTCATTACTTTTACTAACTTTTAAATTTTAAATGTGGATAATTTGTGCCTCAATATAGTGGCAGTCTTCCATTAACCATATAGACATTGCACATCCTGACTTCTGTTGCTCTAGGAATTCCAGAAGAATTCTGCTACATATGAACAACAACTGTAGATCTATCATTGTGTATTCTGTTCAGAGAAACCTGCATGAAATTCAGCGGTATACCCTCCGTAGGTATAGAAGGACTCTGATATGGACAGAGGCAGGTCTGTCCCCTTTTGTACTCATCTGCCAATCCAATCTAAATTTCATTGGCAAGGCAGAGAAGCCAATGATCAGTCAGGGCATTTGGAACTTGGGAGGAAGATAGGAGGGGGGAATTGAGCAGTATACAAATGACGGTTTATCTGATATTTGGCTACATAGGACTTTGCTGATATCTAGGCAGGTTAGGGACTGTATGCTATTTCAGATTCTCATCAAAGGGAAGATGACTGGGTCAGTGTGTTAGCCTAGGGTGGGCCACACTGTTTTAAGGTCTTCTCTTGCAAACTTTCTTGTGTACAGAACGCTATGTGACATACTCCATTTTTGAATAAGCAGATATGCAAATACACTTCTTCAAGTTCAGCATCAGGGCTATTTTTGGGCAGGAACACACAGGAATAGAGTTCCGGCTGGCTTCTGAGTTGGCCACGCCTACAGCCGCCCCCCCCCCCCCGGGTTCCCCAGGTGCCTTGCAAGCCGTGGGGTGCCTGGGGAAGCCAAGCCAATCCAGGAAGGGAAGGCAGTTTAAACTCCCCTCCTCCCCTCCTCAGGTTCCCTAGGTGCCTCACAGCTGTGGGGCACCTGGGGAAGCCGATCCAGAAACTGCCTTCCTTCCCTTGGGTTCCCCATGTGCCCCGCAAGTTGCAGGGCACCTAGGGAAGCCAATCCTGGGAGGAGCTGCTCTGTCAGGGGTGTGGCCTAATATGCTAATAAGTTTCTGCTGTTGGGTGTGGCCTACTATGCTAATGAGTTCCTGCTGGGCTTTTTCTACAAAAAAAGCGCTGTTCAGCATCATACTAATTTGTCTGCATCTTTTGTCTTTTTGACTTTTTTCTCCCCTAACCCCAAAGATGTCTTCTTTTTCCTAAACAGATTAAGTTAAAATTATTGTTATTTTTGTTTGTGAGTCTCTTCAGTTGATGTCCTTTTCTTATCAATGCTCTGTTTTCTATATCTGCTTTCTTTTTGTCTTTGCTCTTCCAAGTGAGATTGCAGGTTACTTCTCTTTCATGCATCCTTCTTCTTTTCTTTGTATCCACTGACTCAATAGCCTTTCTCTCTTGGGGGGGGGGGTCACTTTTCCTAAGGCTCTGACTGCTAGTCATTGCCTTGCCCCTTCAGTGTTCCTTTACCTTTACCCTCTTTTCAACTGTGAACCTACAGGAAAGAATTTGGGGGTAGGGATGGGCACAAACTGGTTCACCAACTGAAGTGATGGGTGTTGGCCGGCTCATGGTTTACAAAGTAACGTTTGTGGCAGGTCAACCAGCATAAACTTTTCACAATCTTCCCAGCTGTTTGTGACAGTTTGTTGTGGTTCATGAATGGATACATTTCCAGACAGACTGTCTCCAGTCAATCTAAATGTTTACCAAACTTCAAGGCAACAAGAGGAAACATTGGAGGCCATGTAGAGTAGCATCTGGGGGAGGTCCCCTGCATCTTTGATGTCTCTAGCTTGGGCAGGATCCATTCTATACACTCTTTAACCTCCTGAACCTGTGCCTGTCAAAATGACTGCCTGTCAATGATGGGCAGTCATTTTGATAGAACATAAGACAAACCAATGATGGATCAGGCCAGTGGCCCATCCAGTCCAGCACTCTGTCACTCAGTGGCCTGGTCCACTGCAAATCCAGAAGGTCCAGGACTGTATAAAACAATTTTTGTGCAAGCTAGATACAGAAAACTCACAGGGAATCTCCAGCTAACTTTTCTTTACCTGCCCTCCGAGTTTGGTGACGATTGTATTTATGGGGTTCAAGGTATGCTCCCCCCAAAGAAGGTGCCCCCAAGAAAGTGCTTTCTGGGGAAATAACAGGAGATTTGTTTGGCCCCTAAAAGTTCATGGTTGTTTGTGGTTCATGAACCAGGCAAGCCATGAACCATGAACCAAACCACATTTTCCCAGTTTGTGCCCATCCCTGTTTGGGGGTATAAGCTTTCAAGAGTCAAAGCTCCCCACTGCAGACCACTATCCTCTGAAACTATCATTAAAGAATGGCATTCACTTTACTACACCACATCACATATTTGGCCAAAATTCCAAACTTTAGATGCCTTAGCATTGAACATGTTCATTTTTATTTACATTGTGCTGAATAAAGGCTATCATAACTCTCTTTCTACATTTCTATAGTGCCTATCCAAGAGCCTCTGCATTCCCAGCTATTGTTGTTCAGAGAAGCCCTTGTCTAACATTCATGGACATTTTTTTCCTGGTCTGGTTCCCCCTTCCCAAAAAGGGAGTTCCAAAGTTAGTGCTATTTTTAAAATAAATAAATAAATAAATAAAATTTACTGATTTGTGCCAAAAATCCTTATTGATATATGTGAGTATGACTCCCAGAATCTTTTATCATCAAATAATTGAAATGTGAACCATCTGCTGTCAGCTTAGGTCTGCAACTACAGGCATCAAAAATTGCCACTCCTAAAGCAGTATTTTCAGCGGTTTATAATTTCTGTTTAACTGAAATATATTAAAATGAAAACTTAATATGTTAAAATGAAAACTATGTTAAAATGAAAACTTAAGAAATCACAAATGTGGTTGTTTGCCACCTGAACCAAGTAAAAGAAGACTTCATCGTGAGCTTCCCAACTAACAATGCCATCCTAAGTAAAGGTCCCTTAAAGTCAATATTGTAATTCTGCTTATGATGGCACTGTCATAGTGCCATGCACAGATGGCAATTATGTTCTCATATTAATAACATGGTTGGTTACGTTGCATTTTCTTCCTTTGTAGGTTCTTAAAAATTCAATTTTTAATCAGAACAGATGGTTCTTTAAGCAGTAACTGATAGCACTGCCCATGGTCTACACTGCATATACATCATTTGCTTCTTTAATGTCTAAATAATCAAGGCCATAGAATTTGAATAATCAGTTCTGTCTCCCCAGTCCAGACATCCTTTGCAGGGGAGGTGGTTCAAAAGATTACATGGAGTTTTACCCATGGTTTCATCCATATTGTCCCTGCTGCAGCTGCTTTTTGCTGCTAAATTAGACACCAGAGGATCTAATCATGGATCTCTAAGGTAATAGTTTGGTCCTTGCTTAATATGAGGAAATAAAAGCAACAAATTAAACTACTCCCATGTTGAATAGTGTATGGCAGTTTTATAGCCATTTTAGCATTTTAATCTCCTGGTTTGTTAGTTTGTTTATCTTGCCAAGTCTTTCCCAAAGACTCTAATGCTATTTCCTATTCTACTGTTCCGCTTTTACAGACACCCTGCAGATTATATGGATACTATTCCATGCTAAATTGGAACATCTAAGTATCTATTTCTTCTTGTTTCAGTATTTCTGTACACTTCGCCTTGTTCTCCAATGCTGGATAACAAAAAAAAAAATCTTTTATGTTAAATTTTCATTTGTGAGCCTGTGATCTCAAAACTGTTTTATATTTCTAAAAGTAAAATGAACTCTGAACATACAATTCCTGCATAATTTTGCCTTTAGGCTAAAAAGATTAGCAACTTTGTTGGTCCCTGTAGGTCAAAGGAAGGCTATTGGTCCAGTTAAACTTGTAGTGGATGATCTCAGAGTAACAACAACAGAACATAGCTGAGATCCTGAAAGAGAAATTACATACCTGTAAGCTAAAATAAAGATGTGTACTTTAATGTCTAATACAGCTGTGGTGGACTGCACTTTAAACACTTATAAGTGCTGTGTAAACATGTAATGGACTGTGAAGGGTTAATGCCTCACAGAGCCAGACAGCCTTGAGAGACAGGCTGCTCAAAGGAATTTGATTGGTTAGTGTCAGTTGAGCAGAAAGACTTGGGTTTAGCCCTGATTATGGAAAGTTTAACTCTGACTGAGGAGAGTTTAGCTCTGACTGAAAACAGTTTCATACTGACTGAGGCCTGGAAAGATTGGCAAGGAGGAGTGGATGGATCAGTACCCCCCCCCCCCCCCATTTGAGCCAGAAAATGGATAAATCTTCTAATTAGAGAAGAGATTCCCTGCTCAGTTGAAAGGGAGATAGCTATAAAGAGCACAGTGATCCCTGGTGTGCTCAGATAAGGAATTTAGGAGCTTGGTAGTGTATCCCTGCCTTCTGAAACCTGAAAAGTCAGTTAAACTTAAGAAAGTATACTGGAGTGTTTAGGAAACACTGAAACAAAAGCCTCTCATCTCAAAAATTCTAATACTTTCCAAAAAACTTTAAAACTCTCACATGCTGGAAACATAGGAAATGGAGTTTGTGATAATAATAAATTACCTCAGAGTTATATTTGATTCACCTCAGATGTTTTACCCTGATTTCACCTGACTTTTTCCTCTCTACATTGAATAAAATATCTTGTTTATTTTTGGAAATTCAAAAGCCTCTTGTGTGCCATTTTCAGACATTTAAGTCAAATCGGTGATCTTGTCTCTTTCTTCAACTTCTTGCATGGAGCCAGCAGCAAAATACAATTAAGTGACAGGGTGAGACAGCTATAGATCTTCAAGAAAGGGGGAAAAAAGATAAAGGGGCTACTCAGAAAAGAAGAGAAAAACAGAGGGAAAACCCTGCATCTGAGTGAAGGAACTGGGCTAGGTAGTCATAACAGCAAACTGGTACCAAGCAATAATAGTACAGAACATCCACGACACCAGGGCTATTTTTGGGCAGGAACGCACAGGAACGGAGTTTCAGCTGGTTCCTGAGTTGGCCACACCCAGCAGAAACTCATTAGCATAATAGGCCACACCCAACTGCAGGAACTCATTAGGATTGGCTACATTAGGGGTATGTGGCCTAACATGCAAATTAATTCCTGCTACAAAAAAAACCCTGGGTTTTGACAACAAACAAGGTAAACAGAATAAGAAGTAAAAGGTGAGTGTGACTGGATGACCACTCTTTTTGTAGCATGGGGGTGTGGCCTAATATGCTAATCAACTGTGTTGTCAGTGGTGTGGCCTAATATGCTAATGAGTTCCTGCCATTGGGTGTGGCCTATTATGCTAATGAGTTCCTGCTGGGCTTTTTCTACAAAAAAAGCCCTGCATGACACCATCATACATAGGTGGAGTTGATAAATACAAGTGGTGGCACAACATACACACAAAAACATCTTTATCACTGATAACTGTTGAGGTATAACACATCTGAGCTTGGGGGGGCGGGCTGAAGATGGAGTTTCACATCCCTTTGTACCACAAGCACGCATGTTGCAAACAAGTAGCCATTCATTCATTCATTCATTCATCCATCCATCTATCCATCCATCATTCATTCAGGCTGCAATTCTAAGAACACGTTCCTGACAATAAGCACAAATGAACAGACCTACTTAGGATTGCTCCTTCATTCATTTAAACATCTATATCCTGCAGGGACAATGATTACTAAAGGCAGCTTACAATGTAACAACATTCAGTTAGGAAATGTACAATGTCACATACAAACATTATCATAATAACAGACTATTCAAAATGTATCCTTCCAAACCAGCAGCATCTTCAGACATTGCCAAAGCTCACCTAAAGAAGACTGATTTACTTGGCTTCCAGAATGCAGCCAGTTCTGGAGCCTTTCTGACTTTCCCCAGGAGCACTGGAACTGCTGCTGAAAAAAGATCAAGTTCTGGCATCAATGAATAGAACCATTAGAGGGGAAAGCACAGGTAGAAGGAAACTTGGGAAGGACCTGAGGTAGTGCACAGGCTCATAGCAGGAGGGATGATCTTTCAAGTAGACAGATCCCAAGCCATGTAATTTTTAAAAGGTTAAAACTAGAGCATTAAGTTAGGCCTGGAAGCAAAGAGCTGTTTGAGAATGCCCATAATATGATCCCACCTTTGGACTCTGACCATCAGGCAAGCCACCCAGATTTGCACCATTTTCAGTATCCATCTTCAAGGGCAGACCCCATGTAGGGTGTGTTGCAATTAGGGGTAGGCAAGGACCAAAAAATGGAGGTATGTGGAAGTTTGTTGTTCATGGAGTTTACAAACCATGAACCATGAACATCCACAGACTTTCCCATTGAACGGACCGAGTCATGGTTCATGAGGTTCGGAAAGGGAAGGCATTCAAAATACCCTCCTTTCACTTGCTGAGTCATGCACTCACCGCCACACCTCAGCAAATGAAGGGAAGGCATTTTAAATGCCTTGCCTTCACTTGCTGAGTTGCATGTGTGCCACCACTGTGGCAAACCTCAGGGAGTGAAGGGAGGTCATTTAAAATGTTTTCCCTTCATTCCCAAGTTATGTCGCTGCCATGGCTTGACTCAGGGGTGAAGGGAAGGCATTTAAAATTCCTTCACTCCCTGAGGCATACCACCATGGTGGCATGCCTCAGGGTGTGAAGGGAAGGCTCCCATGGAACACTCCCATGGATTGCACAAATCTCCATGGAAAACATGGTGGCTCATGGGCAGTCCTTGAGAGATGCAATTTCATGGATCAGGCTCACAGACCACAAACCAGGCCCCAGCCCATGATGAAATTTGGTCCATGAGCTGGTCCATGGTTTGCAAGAGTCTAATCTAAAAGTTACAGAACACCATAGGTTGGTCAGTTGAGTTCAGAAAAAAGAACAGTTTCCAGAAGAGGTGTAACTGAAACAAACAAACAAACAAACAAAAACATTATTTGCCACTGATAACATTTGATCTTCTGTTTGATCTTCTGTTAGCAATGCAGGATCCTTACAGAGCTAGTCAAATTCAGAATTACAGTATCTACTGTGGGTAGCATAATTTCCACCAAATCTTCCAGCTTCCCAACCAATATAACTTATATATAAAAAGTGATATTCCATGTATGAGTGATGGGAAGTCCAGCATCACACCAAGCCAGCTCCACAGCTTACTTGTGGTATGTGAGATGTAAACACCTGTTTACAGAATGTATGCATTACTCCTCCTCTAATGCAGCATCCATACCTGAAGTGTCATGGCAATGTTGTGCAGATATCACAGTCACAACAGTGTAACACTAGAGTTATTCCGGTATAGATTTCCAAGGTCAGAGTGTCTTCAGCGCTTGCCAATTTAAGGGCAATTAGTCGTATAACACCTCGAGCAAGCATACCTAGAATATGGTATTATGCTGTTAATGCTGTTATTTTATTTTAATGCTCCATTTCTTTTGAAACATCACCATTTCAAGCTTGTCTGAGTATAAATGCAGAGTTTCTGACCCTTCCCATCAGCTCCCCATAGTTTTCAAAATTTAGAATCAATAGCATACTTTTACAAAGTCTGAAGCCAATTTATAGGAGTCTTTTAAAAATTGTTGATGCTTTTATCAATGCAAATAAATAATTCAGTTCTAGCGAAAAAGTGAACAAGCTGGCGAAAGGCCTCAATTCATCTCTTGGCCTGGTTTTGAACTGGGCTTGTGTGCTCACAGTCCTGTCAATATACATATACACTAGGGGGGAGCATTCTAATGTGAATAAAACTATCCAATTTGTTTTGTTTTGAAGCACTAGCCCAATTGTGCATGGGGGGGATTCCAGCAGTTTTCAACTAGGCCAGACATGTGATGGTATTAGTGATTGTAGCTCACACAAAAACAAAGGCCAATGCATTCTTTTCTTTTGCTGTATTATTAGAAGTATTCCCCTGGCTGACATAAGTCATATCCTTACACTTTAAACAAACATAAGCATATTTCTTATCTTATAAAAGGGATTTTTGCTAGCTTTTCTTTTGATGGATTGAAGTTGGTCCACCAGTGTGCTTATAAAAACCCAGGGGGTTCACCACAAAACAAACTACCATGTGATGGGGATGTCGGATCTGAAGAATTTAGAGATTTATTTATCCTGACTGTTTCTATGAGCTTTAAAAAGTGAATTTGTTTTAAAAGACTTTCATAAAATTGGATGTCTCAACAGACTCTTCCATTATGCATTAATGGCTTTTAAAAGTACCAAGATTCTCTTTCCAATTACCCAGTCTAATATGACCCAATTCCATCAACTTATTTAACCTTATTTTAGAAACTGACTGCTTTTTATGTCTGAAAAGCAAGTTGACTTGTGACTTCTGAACAGTACTTTCAGAACATCATGCCACAGATGTTTCCTATTTGATTTTGACATATGGAATGTTACTGTCCTGAACTTTCTATAATTCTACTGTGGCACATGTGGCTGGTGGGAAATGAATTAATCCTCATGGATCTCCTTAGTTTTCTGGTCACTGTTGTATCATGTATGCTCCCCAGGGTTCAGATGCTCTACTATTCCCTCTCTAGCAAACCATTGTGAATTCAAAAGTTCCTATTCTCATCCAAGCATTTCTTTACTGCCAGAACAATCCTGTTTGGTATTGAAAATGGATCTTCTCTGAGGTTTAAATATTGTTTTATACTCTTTATGGCACCTATATTCCAAATGAAAACTAAGATTTACAATGCCATAGAGGCCTCTCAGTTTCAGCCCTTCAAAGAGAAATGTTACTTTAGGGACAGTGTTGATACCCTTGCAGTGCATCAGGAATTTATGATGAAGTATAAACTGTCCAGGAAAGAAAGGCAGCAATGAACACAGGTAAGAAACTACCAGTGCCTTTTCTTTTTGTTTTAATGTGAGCTTATGAATATTTACAGCATTGTTGAAAATTACCATTTGTTTGTTTAAGACAGCTTTGAGTGTGGAACACTCTAGTCAAAATCAAACTCTCCCGTTCATCATATGCTTTATCTCTACAGAAAGTTTTTAAATAACCTCCTGGGTGTTCATCTCCTGTCTAGTAAAACAGAGCTGTCTTTTTATTTTAAAAATAAAAACCAGTAATAAACTCCACGGGCTGCCATATGGTTTTTAGCACTCATGTAAGCAAATGAACTAAGATCTACAGTTCCCAGATTTCTCCTCCTAACAGCATAGACTTCAACTGGACTATTTATGAAAAGTACCATGATGTGACAATATCAGCATAATAAGTTCTTTTTTTTTTTTCAGGGACATTATACCGTGCTGTGCTTTATCTCTGGTTGCTAAGACAGCTCTACAATAGAGGTAACAAGGCTGATTGAGACCATTTTTTTCTGGTTACACTGACTAACAGAGCAACATCATTAGATATCTCTGTCTTCATCGGGCTGACTCCGCACCAGCAGTTGCCCCGGCGGTGTCCCCCGATAAAATCTGCAGCAGAGCAACAGTTCCCCACTTGTTGCCCAGGGTAGCAGTTGGCCTGAATCTAATCCTCGTTCCCCCCAGATCTTCCGTTTCAGGGATTTTCAGGTTTCTTTTTTTGCCACGGGGTTGAAGTTGGGGCATTCTAGTGGGAAACCTGCAAATTGGGGTTTCTTGCTCCACCCCTTTAACACCCCTCTGCTTCTTTCTCTCTCCTCTCCCTTTCCCCTCCCTTTCCCCTCCCTTTCCCACCCTGGTGCGAGCGAGGGGTTTTTTGTCCCCCCACCATCGTTGTGTTACGACGCCATGACACAACAACGATGGATCAGAGTTGTGTCAGGATGTCATAATGCAATGATGGGGGGGGGGGGGGACCAAGAAAATCCACTTGCACCAGGGCGGGAAAGGAAGGGGAAATCACGCTTGGGGAAGAGAGGGAATGGGATGCTAGATTCGGGGCAAGGCGGCAAATGTGGAACTCCCTCAACAGGATCGGGCCAATTAGCCCCGGGGGGATGGAGAGCAAACCATTGGTGCGGAATCAGCCTCAGAGAACTTTAGTCTGGACTTTCCACTTTGTTATAGTCAATAGATGGTCAATATATGCAGGAATGGAAAAATATAAAACAAAACAAAACAGCAGGTTGGTATTCAAGTTGGCAAGCATGGAAGGGAAAAAAGATATACTTCAATAAACAAGTCTGGTAAGGATCAGCAGCATGGGAATATTGAAAATACTTGGCCACCTGAGTGTCACATTTAGGAAAGCTTCCTAATGGCATTTATATGAACTACCACAGGCAGATGGGACATCCTGGTGAGTGTACTTAGGATATGAAAAGCCAATCTCCTGTGACAGAGACCCCTTATTAATAAGGAATAGGGACAGAAAAATGGACATGGAGGAGAGAAATGAATAAAATATAACATGTCGAACTATAATGAACCAATACCTGTTTAACTAAATAAAACCTCTACCAGATGCTCAGACATTGATGATGGACCCTCATAAAGGCTGCTATACACTTCACAATAGCCACATGGAAGCCAGTAAGAAACTGTCTGTATGTGGCAGCTGCTTCACAGAGTGGCTGGCTGTATAGTGAAGAGAAGGATGGCACTGGTAGTGTAGAGCCTCCACAAAACTGCCAGATATTGCTGGCAGTGTGGGAATGTTTCATACAATGGGAACAATCCCCAAGGCAAGCTGTTCTTCATATTGTAGCCACCATTTGGTAGCTGATCCAGGTGGCCTCCATGTGGTAATTATAACATGTAACATGGCTCTTATGGTAAGAGAAACAGCCAAGCAACTGCTGAAGGCTTAATTATGGCCTTTCCAGGGAGCCACAAGCATAGTTTACAGAGCATATCTGCCTTCTGTTGGATTATCCTGAAAAAGTGAAGCAAAAGTGAGTTTGGGTTCAACATACCCCACATAGACAGGGGTACATGAGAGCAATCCTGTAAGCTAATAACCAACAAGTATTCATCAAAATAGAATTTTTGAGCATACACTATCTATCTGAAATTGGGTAGAATAATCCTATGGTAAGGGATACAGTCCTTGATCATTGCATCCCAGTAGGATGGAGAAGTTACAGATGGGATCTTCTAAATGTGAAATCTGGGCCTGATTGTATCAGTTCAATAAAATTGGAATTGACCAATTCAGAATACAATCTGTAGTTTTTTCTGGGATTTGTATAAAGGGCAGAATAGACAATAATAAAGTATTGGTATATATCAAGGGAAGAATATATTTGTTGTTTGTTTATAATTTTCTATGCTGCCTTTCCACCCAAATAAAGTTGTCAAGATGGTGAACATCAGAACACCAAAACAATTAAAACATTAAAACAACATTTTAAATAAGGTATATTTAAAATAGTTAAACAGTTCAATACAAAACATATTTACATGCAACATGCATAACAACACAACCAGGGACTGGACAGTAAGAGTTACTGGGTGAATACCAAACAAAAAAAGCATTGACCTGCTGATGGAAGAAAACAGTAGAAGGAGACAGATTTATCTCCCTGGGGAAGAAGTTCCAAAGGCCCCGTCTCTGTTTACCACATGAAGCGTTCTATATAAATATAAAAAGCAAGCCATGCTGGAGACTACTCACCTACTGCCTCCCCTTGCCACTGGGGACGTTGCCTTGGGTTGCAGTCACATGCACAAAATAAAACATGTGGGAAGAGAGGCTCTTTCCTCCGCCGGAAGTTGACCTGCAGTTGCACAGTCACACAGTCTTTTGAAGCCGCAGGAACAGCCTGCCACTGCGAGATCAGACGCAACCATGGGTGAGTCGGGGTGGATTGCTGTTTGTTTCTGATGCACTTAAATGAAGGATCAATGATTTGCACTTCAGCCCTGAGGGCTCCCTATGGAGTGTGTGATGATGTGTATACTGAGAAGAGGAAAAAAAACCTGATCAAGCCATCCCGATGCCATGAGAGTATGCTGGAGTGATCAGATATGGAAAAGTCTGCCTGTGGCCCCTAGCAACCCATTTGCTACTGGACTTTCCCCGGTGCCTGTTTACTCCTCTTCTGCGGTGGAGCAACACGGGTTGCTGCTGCCTGTGGGATGCTTCCCAGATATGCATGTCTGATCATGTGTGTTAAATCTGCCCAACATTCGCACCTGTGTTGGGGCTAACTGTCCGTGTGATCACATCCTTGGTGTCCTATTGGACCATCCTGCCACCTTTTGATGCACTGCACCTTGGGAACTGTAGTTTTCAGCTGGTCTTACTGCAACCATAGTAAAGGGAATTAGAACTACAACTCCCAAGGTGGGAGTCCCAAGAAGCTGTGGGGCATTAGCAGGGAGTTAGTTAAAGTGTTAAACAGGAAGCAGCTTTGAACTCTTACCTTCCATTCCAATGTATTTGAAAAAATGCATGCACACAAAAGTTCATACCTTGAATAAACCTTTGTTGATCTTAAAGATGCCCCTGGACTCTAAATCTGTTCAGATAGCAGTTTTGTAATTGAAAGGAGTTGGGGGGAAAGGGAAGGCCTGGACATCTCTCTGAATTGTAATTGATCTCCAGACTACAGAGATCAGTCCTCATGGAGAAAATGGTTGCTTTGGAGGGTGAGCTCTGTGGCATTGTACCTCACTGAAGTCTTTCAACAAACCTGAACTTCAACAAACCTGAACTTAGTACTGTCAGCCTCCACACAGCACCTGGAGATCTCCAAGATCAATTATCCTGGAGAAAATGGCTGCTTTGGCCAGTGGGCTCTATGGCATTATACCCTCCCCACCCCAAACCCTGCTCTCCCCAGGGTCTACCCCTCAAATCTACAGGTATTTCCCTACTCAGAGTTGGCAACTCTGTAACTGGCTACGGAACTGCTTTCCAGACCCTTGAAACCCAGAGAACATGGCATAGGAGGAGGTGCATTTCTACCTTAGCTGCCACAGCACAGCCCCAAATCAAGTCAGGGGTGGAAGGATCCATACCTGTTACCATGCAACTCTCCTCCCATACTACCCCCTTGGGGCAGCAAAATGAAACAGCCCTGCCTTATAGCTAAGCAGAAGAAAATAAACATGGCTTGACTCCCTCTATTTACCCCTTCCTTCCACTGTCCCACCAGCCACAGCCGAGACACTCACCTGGAGCTTCTTTCTATAGCCTATTGTATTTCTTACCACAGTGGGACTTACTCCTAGCTAAAAATAAAGTATTAAAAGAGAAACCTGGCTTTACTCAAAAGTCTCCTTGAGCCAGAGACTAAAGACTAAGACTTTTGCTGGCCCTCATCCCTATTTGTTTGTTTGTAAACTAATCCTCAAACAGCTGAACTGCTTGGCTAAAAATCAGTATCCTGCACACAACCAGCTAGCAGAACATGAGCCATACCAGTGGTTTTTTAAATTATCCCTAATTATTATCACCTGTATTCACACATAAATATCTCCAGAAGCCCTTGCATTGGACCAGTCCCAGACTAATATCGAAGACCCTATTTGTTGCTTCCAAAGAGTTAGTGTGTTTCTGGTTTTAATTTGCTTCACAAAGATATCTGGAGGGAGATTAATTGAGGCTAAATGGTGTAACAAAGTATGAGTAACACAAGCTGTCATAATGTGTCCATATATTAATGATCTGCTGATTTGTTTTAAATGAAGTTAGATTTCTGACTAGTATTTTTGAATGTATATAGTATTTGTTTAAAACAAGTAACACTAAAATCTAGTCCAAGCAAGCAATCATTAAAAAAGCGAGTAATTTTGTAAAAGATACTCTGGCCTTTAGCAAGACCAGGCAACATACTATTACTGTGAAAAAGCATTCAGCTAAAGCCCATTGTATGGAATACAACACTGACTGAAATTTTAGGCGATGTGGGTTAATGCTGCCATATGGAAAGCCAGTCAAGGAGCCAGAGGGACTAGGGTTAGGGTCTCCAGAAGCTTCATGGTTGCAACTGAAGCTCATTCTCAGACTAACCCTAGTAGAGGAGGATGTGGAATACATCTTGTAGAGTTTGTTTACTCCTCTTTTTGCTGGTTCCTAACCTAGACATCATCAGAGGCATGAAAAACAAGAGCATAGAGATACCCTACTAAATGAATGTATAAGTAAACAAAAAGTTTATTGTGAAGATAAAAGGGAATTCTCTAAGTTTAGACAAAAGCCTATTATGCACAGGTGTTTTCCCTTGCTTTCACCATGTTCATCAGGTTTTCTTTGTCATTTTGCATTGATTTTCCTCTCTTCAGTGCTCCGTTTGCTTCATGGTCACAGTTTCTCCAGATTTTCTGAGAGTGCTTTTGTGCTGATGTCCCCCTTCTTTCACTTCCAAGCATAATGTAATTCAAAAGTGTACAGATTCCCTCAGATTTCCCCTTGCCCTTTTGCCACCCCTCAAAGGTCACTCCCCACCCACACTGAGGTTGTTCCGTCTATTCTGCATCTTCTGCCATCCTCCCCCCTTCATTGGTGTACAAGATCCATTTCCTCCTCATTTTATTTTATTTTTTTTACAAGTGGCATGAGTCTAGTTATATGAGACTATTGCCAATCTTGAATCACTGAAAAAAATTAAAATGATGGGGGGAATTTAAAAGGAGCTGCATGAGGTTTAGTTCCCTGCTGGTATTGACTTGAAAGGGGGATCGGAGAGGAGGCAAATGGCAATGTCCCCAATACAAAAAGAGAGAGAGAATTTCAGTGCTGCATGGAAACAAAATGGGGGGGGGGAATCATCAGAGTGGAGTGACATTGACATGAGATGTAATGAGAGAGAGACACTGGGATGGGAAGCCTAAAGCGTTGAAAACATTTTCCCCTATAATGCTTTAGTAAACAAATTTTTTTTGGGGGGGGGGGACCATTTTCACAGCCTCTGGAAGCCTAACATTAAAATGGTGGCTGAGCCACATGGACCTTCTGTAAACTGCCAAATTTAAGAATCACTTAGGATCAATCCATTTGGAGGGCAGACTGCAATCCACACAGGACAGGCTCTTTAAAAACTGTGGAGATCATGACCAGTGTGCAGAATCAAATTAGAGAATCCCAGTCAGAAAACCAGGAAAATTTGCAAGGAAGAACAGGAAATTAACATTACTATGCAGCTGTGCTAGGGCTTCGTCAAAAATACCCCTCTTTTTCAGTTTAGTGGCACAAGACTGAAAAACCTCTCCAGAGCTTCTGCCAGAGGACTCCTCTCCCATACAAATTCTAGCCCTATGCAAAGTATGGTGGACTTGCAGCAGACTTTACACAGGCATGTGCATGTGCATACACATATTGCCAACCATTACAGCTTGCAATGCCAGCATCAGTGGGTTCTCCCATGCATTCTGTACACTCAACATGTGATTCCCATTTTTCACAGTGGCCAATAACACATCAGAGAGTCCCCTAGAGCTTGGTGATATGAAAAACAGGCTTTGCAGCTGCTTGTCATTTTTTTTTTTTTAAGGTCTGGTTAGTTTCAACAGTACGTTTCCTCCCTCTGCCTGCATTCCTTTCTGTTCCCTTTCATTCAGTGAACTAATGCTAAAATACATGCACAAAACCAGAACCACAATAATTTAAATGGAAGGTGCTTGCTAGCTGCTACTGCACAGTTGCGCCAAGGCAACTGTGTAAAAATTTTAAAATGTTTGAATGTCACAAGTGACGTTCCACCTCAATTTAGAAAAGTGTGTTTTTAAAATAGTAGCTGCAGAATAAATACACCAGAAGAAAAAGAATGGTGTGTAAGGCAGGCACAGAATCTGAAGTCAAGATTAAAGACTTACTGCTCTGAAAATCTGCATTAAGATGTGCATGCATAATGGGCCAAATAAAAGGATACAGCAGCAGAAATACAGATGTTCCATAGTCACTGTTCTTACGGGGCAAACTTTCCATATGGGGAAAGCTGCACAATTCCACCCCAGCTACCTAGCACAAAATTGCATAGTCATATAAGATTGTATATCTGGCCAACCAGTATCAAAATAACCTTAACTGAGCTGTGGGTTGGAAAAGCTTGCTTTGTAAGATCGTATTACATTTTATGGCATGGTGCAGTCTTGAAAGCAGTTACAGGAATTTTCATTTGGCAGAGCAACAAAGCTATATTTCTTTTAATTGACTAAGTTGTTTCCTATTACTTGTTGGGCTCTCTTGACAACAATAAATTCCATAATGCTTCCTAAATATCAAAGCAACTCTTCCACTATCAAGATGGAAACCAAATCAATAAGTAATGATATACAAATCAGATCTAATAGCTGAAATGCGGTTTGTACCTTCAGGTAATTATTGTCGTGTCTGCTTAGGAGAACAGCGATATGCTATGATTTCAATGGAATTTATGTATTTATATTTAGATCCCACCTTTCTCCCAAATGAGGACTTAAGGTGGTATACATTAGTCTCCTGGCCTCCATTTTATCCTTGCAACACCCTGGTGAAATAGTTCATACTGAGAGTGTGTGATGGGCTCAAGTTCACTCAGTGTGGTGGAGTGGGGTTTTGAACCTGGGTCTCCCGGATCCTAGCCCTAATAAACCATGCTGGCTGTCACTAACTGAGAAAATGAAATAGGTTGGAGTATGTAAACATATGTATATACACACAAACACACAAATAGATGCCTAATTTTATTTGTATCATAATAAAAGTCCTTACCTGTTGTGACAAAAATAATCAAAACCTTCACTTTGTACTTCCATTTTTTTGAACTTTCCCTTTGGAAATTACATGGGACATAGATTGTTTTCTAAATAACCAGGACTTGATGATAGATTTATATACTTCAATATGTAGGGCATTTAATTCATGATTCTATTCTATTTTATTTTATTCATTTTGAAATAAACTTGAAATACATAATTATAAAACAAACCTTGATATTTACTCCCCAAACTTCAAAGCATAAAAATACTAGGGCTGAAATGACCGTGTATTTCAGTATGGGAGCTTTCAAGACTAACAAAATATTCCCCAAATAAGAGACAGAAATAAGCTGCATTTCCTAGTCTTTGGCACCATAAACGCTGACACCACACCAGGGAGATGTAAAAAGGAAAGAAGCTGGAGGTATCAAATTTTTCCTATAATGTTCCCACCCTATTGCAGTAGCCACCACCACCACCTTTCTGAGACAGAGAGGAAGAAAGAGGCATAGGAGCAGGCAACCTTCACTTCTTCTCTTACCTCTAGAACATCTGCAGAAGGCACACATCAGTAAGGATGGGCACAAACTGGCTCACAAACTTAAGTTTGTGACACATTTTGGGTGGTTTGTGGTTTATGAACTCAAGTTCATGGCAGGTCAACTGGCAGGAACTTTCCATGACCTTTAAAGCAGTTTGTGGTGGATCATGCCAGTTTGTGAATGGATATGTTTTCAGACACACTGTCTCCACTCAGTCTAAATGTTTACCAAATTTCAAAGCGGGCGGGGGGGGAGAGAACTTAGAGATCATGTAGAGGAGCATGTGGGGAAAGTTCCCTGTGACTTTGATGCCTCTAGCTTGCACAGGGTCTGTTCTCTGACTGCTAGTCATTGCCTTGCCCCTTCAGTGTTCCTTTACCTTTACCCTCTTTTCAGCTGTGAACCTCCAGGAAATAATTTGGGGATAGGGATGGGCACAAGCTGGTTCATCAACTGAAGTGATGGATTTTGGCCAGTTCATGGTTTACAAAATGATGTTTGTGGCAGGTCAGCCAGCATGAACTTTTCACAATCTTCCCAGCTGTTTGTGACATGAATGGATACATTTCCAGACGGACTGTCTCTGGTCAATCTAAATGTTTACCAAACTTCAAAGCAACAAGAGGAAACATTGGAGGGCATGTAGAGTAGCATCTGGGGAAGATCCCCTGCATCTTTGATGTCTCTAGCTGGTGCAGGATCCATTCTATACACTCTTTAACCTCCTGAACCTGTGCCTGTCATTTCCTCAGAGAACACTTTCCCGGGGCACCTTCTTGGGGGAGGGGGGCATAACTCGGATCCCATAAATCCAATCCTTACCAAACTTGGAAGGCAAATAGAGGAGAGTCAGCTGGAGATCCCCTGTGAATTTGGTATCTCTAGAATACCAGGGAGGGATTCTACCATGTCATGAATCTAACAAAACAAGTGGCTAATAGTTCATGATGGTTTGTGGTTCACAAACTAGGCATGCAACAAATCACAAACTGAACCGCATTTTCCCAGTTTGTGTCCATTACTACACATCAACAGTGAATATGTATGAGAGACAGAAGTTCATTACGGACAAGGGTTGAAATTCAAGTCAAAGAAGAACTCAAGACTAAAATGTCCACCTTTATATTCTGGGTCCCCATCTGTGGTCTCTTATTCTTTATGAATTATGACTTCCATAATTATGAGCACAAGAAATACAAACTTAGTCTAAAAGTTAAAACATACTAACTACATCTACTAGTTATTGCCAAACCAGTCAAATACTATGTCTGGGTATTATGATCATCACTCAGTGACTTTGAATTTGGGACTCTACAGTCCTAGTCCCACAATCTAACCACTACATCACACTGATTATGCACATGATAGCATCAAGATTTGTTTAGTGTGGTGTTTAATAATGTCCTAATATGCTTTTGCACAATGGTGACATACCACACATACAAACTCATCAAGGTTGCTCTTCTTCTTCTTTTTCTTCTTCTTCTTTTTGCAATGTTTTATCAGTGGGCATCAGTAACAAAAAAGGAACATGAAACTGATGTACATATAGATGCAGAGTATTCTTTACAACATTAGGAAGAAGATAATGAAATAATCAAGAATTCCTAATGCAGTAGTTGGTTCCACTTTGAAAATAGAACAAAATATTTCAAAACTCCCAAAATGGATGAGGAAATTGGGAACTGTTCTATCTACCCTTCATTCTATGTACAAATAATCTCCTCTGTCCTTACTTATTTCTGCTAGGCATCCATCATATTTTAAAATATATTTCCCCTAAATCCCATATAGCTGGCTAGATCACTTCCAGTTCCTTAGAATTCAAATGAATATTTACACAGTTGTGATGTTGTCATTTGTCCATCTACCATCATGATGGTCTAATAAGCATCATGGCATGTCAGTTAACAACTACTATCAAGCACTGACTTTCAGATATCGAATACTAACATGAAGTATCACTGGATGTCAGATATAAAATGTTCCAAAGAATAGTAGGGAAACATTTTAATGCCCAGAGAATATCTTCAGAAGATTGAGAAAAGAAACTTTCAAGAATGGTTAGAACTTTGCAAATAACTGAAAGCAAAGAGATTCGTTGGGTGGTATATTGGTTGGCTGGTGGTATTAATTTTTAAAGGCTGTCTGGAATTCATTTTTGTAGTTCATTTGGGAGGGAGGGATTTTGAGGGCTCTTCTAGGGAGAGGTATTTGTGATAGTAAAACCATGGATCTGGGAGAGTATATGGAAGGGTTTATATTCAAGCCTCATCCTCTTTCTTGCAGACTTTTGTGGATATTGGCAGGATTAGTCAGTCACCCTGCCATTTGGGGATCCAGACGGGATTTTGGGGGGTTTCTCTTGATGGGCTATGTGGGGAGTCTTTTCTCACCTGCTTCACAATGAGGCAAGAGGACGGTGCTAGATGATTAAATAGGCCTGATTCCCCCCCCCCTCTTTTTTTAAGTCCATAACTAGTTTGGCAAAGATAAGGCAGGATTTTTCCTATAAGTAGGGATGGTTGGCGAGCACCCTGAGCCACTGAGTGTGGTCACAAATGTGTCCTGAACAGAGGTGGAGGACAGACTGACAGAATGAAGTGCAAGGGAAGTGGGGCAAAAAGATCCGGGCCAAGTTGTCATGGGGCTTTACGGTCGCACAGCATGGACAAATGCGGGATTATACTGGGGAGGAGGCAGAATGGAGTGTTTGCACTGCAGGGCAGCCCCTGGTGTTAGCACTATGTTTGTGCATGGCTTTGGTCCATTTTACCAACCTGCGCATAGGCGCATGGGCACATAGGTGCAGCAGCAACTGGGGCAGGATCCCATGGCTGGGAGCTTTAACTCCATGAGCTGGAAGTGTCCCCGTGGGCGGTTGTGTGCTGAAGCACACCGCACACATGGGCCGTTATGTGCATCCTGCTGGATTAGTGGGTTCACATTACTGGCAGCACTTGATTGCGGCTTATTTGTGTCCACACTTTCCGGAAGCAGGATCAACGTGCACCCAAACGGCTTGCCATGGCTTTCACCTGGTACTTTTTAAAAGTGGGATCAAAACACTTCAGGATGGGGTGAGTACAGCATGGGAATGCCAGACAGTTGTGGCTGAGTGGACCAGCCCACTTAATCCGCTTGAGAAACATGCCTATATCAGGCCAAACTGCCAGTCTGAACTCAGCCAGAATATCACTGGATTTATGGTGCGATAGAGCTTGGGGAGGAGTGTCCTTGCTGCTGAGCAACATCTTTCCAAACCTGGTAGTGGCTTTATGTGTGTCAGGGAAGGGGGATGGAACCTGACACCTCTTGGCACAGTATGTGCAGGCAAGGATAAGCAAGTCCTGTAGATGCTGCTGGCCAAGTTTGAAGCCAGGGTGTATCTGCCAAACAAAATGCCATGATGACCTAGTGCAGCCCACCCCATAAATATTAGCATATTTAATAGAGAAAATATAGACCACCTAATTCTAATAAACTAGCTAAACCCATTCTGTGGTTTTGTGTCTTTATTTGGGGTGCTGGGGCAATAGGAATGGTCACAAGATTTCTTAGACACACATAGCCTGCCATTTTCTCCTCAATCTCAGATATCCAGTGGTACCATGTTCACTGACACAAGTGAAGCAGATCAGGAAGTAGACAGACAGACCTGTAGACATTTGGAATGCTATCATGTCAGTTCCTAATTTAACAGGATAAAATACTATAATATCCAGTATAATAAAATTGAAAATATGCAAATCCAGGGTTGTTGGGGTTTTTAACTACCATGTCATATTAATGAAAAGTAAAGGGGGGATCTGGTTTATAGTATAGACAGCCAAATGGTCTGCTGGGGGGAAAAAAACCCTGGATGAATTCCAGCTGAACAGCCACTATTCAAATTGATAGCGACAGCTCATTCTGAAAAAAGTGGTTATTTGGAAATGATTGATATGAACTCAAAGGGGTGTGAAGAACTACACCATTCATAGTGTTCAGGAGCTGTTGACAGTTTGGCATTTCTCTAATAAAGATTAGAAACAAGCCAAGGCATTGCATTTCACATTTCCATTAAGCATAGAGGCCATATTAAATGATTTTTATTCACACAAATATTCAGCCTACTCAAATGTGCCAAAAATCTGAAAATCAAACAACCAATGCTTTTTATTATACCAAGGTGAAGCATTCTCTCATCATAAAGCTGGGCATACCATCCTCTAACCACACATAAAAATATTTTGAATAAGATCCAGATAAAGTAAACGATGCATAAATCCTATTAAAACTGGGGGAATTAATTATGCAGTCAGGCAGTATCTAATAGGAGATAATGGTATAATTGCATTTTAAGGCTACCTTCCTTAATACATTGTGGGTTTTTTTTAATTAGCTATATATTAATCCTGCCCTTCCTTCAAACAGCTCAAGCAATCTATACTCTTCCTCACAATGTTATCCTTACAACACTCTTATCACATAGGTTAGACTGAGACACAGTGGCATGTATCCCAGCCGTACAGTTTCTCCAATGGAATGGCATTTCCACTTGTGGAACATGGGGCAACAACTTCTACCAATACCCTCTTCCTACTGTAGACCCCCAGTTTGCCCCTATGTTGTCCAAAGGGTTTGCTGACCAGGAGAGACAACATAGGGGGGTTCAGTAGGCTGCAAACAGCAGGGTAAGCTGGAAAGGCCTGCTTTGTAAGGTCTGTCAAATGTTAGACCACATTGCACCTTCTGCCATCCTCCCCCTTCATCAGTGTACAAGCTATATTTACCCCTCATTTTTATTTATTTTTATTTTTTTTAAAGCAGCATGGGACTATTGCTAGTCTTGGATCACTGAATTTTTTTTAAAAAATATTTATTTATTTATTTGGACTTATATCCCACCTAGCCAGCACAAAGGGGAGGGAGTGTAAAAGGGGAGTGTAAAATGAGGGGAGTGTAAAATGAGATGCATGAGGTTTAGTTCCCTGCTGGTATTGACTTGAAAGTGGGATTAGAGAGGAGGCAAACAGCAGCATCCCCAGTGTGGAAAAAACCAAACAGATTTGGCGGTGAGAGGAGAGACCTGATCTCAGCACTGACAGTAAATAGTGAGGCAAGGAGGGAGGGGAGCTGTGCCAATCAAACCCACCCAGACAACACAGCCCCCTCCCACGAGCAGGGCCAGCTCTGCACACTTCCACACTGCATTGCTAAATGGGAGAACATTGCTGGGTTTCATCAAGGGGAGGCAGGTGAGCCAAGCTTTTGACATTCCCCAGCTTTCCAAACAAGCACACTACAGAAGCACACAGGGCTTCAAGGGATTTGCACACAGCTTCAGATGGAAAGATTCTTCTCCCCAGCATCAATCATAAAGAGCCAAGGAAGCCAACAGAGGAGTCAGGAGTGTTAAGACAACCACAAGAAACATCCTGATGCATTGGAGCCTCATTCCCATCCCTACCTCTTTCTCTCCCTCTTGCACTCACTCCCTTCCCCCTCCCTTCCTTCCCCCTCCTCCCTTCCAATGTCAGTCAGTTGTAGCAAAGAATAAAGGAAGAGGAGGTGGGGAGGAGACCTCAGCTGATGGAGGGAAGGATTTTTTTTTCAGTTTAGTGTCACAAACTGAAAAAGCTCTCCAGAGCTTTTGCCAGGGGACTCCTCCCCCATACAAATTGCAGCCCTGTGCAAAGTGTGGTGGAGTTGCAGCCAATATTCCACAGGTGGGTACACGCACACACATTGCCAATGATTACAGCTAGCAATGCCAGTGTCAGTGGGTTTTACCATGCATTCTGTACACTCAACATGTTTCCCCATATTATGAGATCATGTGACTCCCATTTCAATGACCGATCACACAGCAGAGAATCCCCTAATGTTTGGCAATATGGAAAATGGGCCTTTGCAGCTGCTTGTCAGTTTCAAGAAAAGTCTGTTTAATTTCAGCAGTGGGTTTTCTCCCTTTGCCCCATTCCTTTTTGTTCCCTTTCATTCAATGAACTAATGTTAAAATGCATGTGCAAAACCTGAACCATGAGGATTTAAATGGAAGGTACTTGCTGGACTCTACTGTGCAGCTGCAATAGGGCAATTGTGTCATGGGAAAAAAAAAACAACCTTTGGACACCACCCTCCACATTTCACAAGGGATGTTCTACCCCAGAAAAGTTCATTTTAAAAATTGTAGCTGCAGAATAAATATACCAGGGGGAAAAGAATGGTGCATAAGGCAGGCACAGAATCCAAAATCAAGATTAAAGGCTTACTGCTCTGAAAATCTGCTGTAAAATGTGTGTGGATAATGGGCCTTAGTTACACAAAACATAATGGATCATGAGCAATGCTCTCTCTAAGCTGTGGAGTCTTCTGAGCAAAAATTCTACTTTGTGAGCTACTGGCATTAAAGTTGTGAGCAAGCGATTTGGCTACTGCATAAACTAGTTTGCTCTGGAGCCATTCTTCCTTCTCTGGAGCCATCCATCACAAAAATCTGTGAGCTGGAGGCTAAAAAACTGTGAGCTAGCTCACAATAACTCAGCTTAGAGGGAACACTGATCATGAGATAGGACAGAGGTTCCAGCTTTTCTTGTGATACAAATAAACAAAATGTAATGAAGTAGGGTCAACATGACTAACCAAAGAAGACGTCTGAGGCATAAAAAAAATTGATTAACATCAGTAAAGGTTGATCAAGGTTGGCAGCCGTATTGGTCTGAAGCAACAGAACAGAGTCGGTAAAGGTTATAAAGGTTACGGTATGATACAACACATTAAGTGGCAATTAAAGTGTGTAAATAGTGGGTCATGTTGAGCTATTAAAAATCAAAATTGTCTTCCAACGTAAGCTCTTTAAAGGGTTGCTTCATTTTCAATATAATGTAATTTGAATGGGGAAGATATGCCTCTGAATGATGCATTCTGGCTAGCCCCTGTGACATATTGGCCCCGTCCACACTGTCACTTTTGTCGCTCATTTCTCCCTATTGCTTCAGGTTCCCCCACCCCCCCATATGTTTTGCTCTCTCTAGTAGTCCCAGAGGGAGCAAAACACATATGGAAAAGGGGGGGACACCCAAAGCAATAGGGAGAAATGAGCGACAAAAGTGACAGTGTGGATGGGGCCCTTAAAGCCCTTTTTCCAATCCTTTCATCAGTTTTGCAGCTTACTTTTTTTTAAAAATTGCTTTATTCCCCAACAAAGTAAATAATTAATATACAAGGATAAATGTGCTTATGGATATCTCAAAAATCAGTTGAGTAGCAAGGCTGGTTAGCTGAACCAGCATTATAACCACTGATATGTGCATTTGTAATGCAAGTTGTTAAACTAGGAGCTAAGATGATGCCATGAGTGAAGAACCTTCTGCCTTTAGTTATGGAATGGGCTGAGAAAACTGGCATTCTAGCAATGAAGTCATGGATTTTCTTGAAAACTATGGCTGAGGACAGACTGGCAATGTGGCCTGGGATAGGTCGGCTTTAGAAGTGGGGGAAGGGAGGCAGTTCAGACAGCCACAGCTGTCCTTCATCTCCCTTCCATACTGTGAGGCTTCTGTATTGACCGCAAGAAACCAGACCTTTGTTGTTGAAGCAAAGTTCTTTATTGTTCCAATACTGCAGACAGGTTCTCGAATGTTTGTTAGAGATGCTTAATGGAATACAGACAGTACTATTATACTCTCAGGTTTTCAATTGAACCCCGGAACTAAGCCAATCAGGGCAAGAGGGTGAACATGGGGAAAGTAGAAAGGACTGTTGAGGTTCCCACAGCGAGGTGAGAAAGTTATAAATTCCCCTCTTGATCTGAGTGACCCACATGTGTGAACCTAGGCACAACATTCTCTAAGCACTGGCCATAAACAACGCTTCAAGGTTCCAATAACAAGATAACATACACAGACCCGGAAAAAGGGAGGAGGGAATCCAAGGGAGTATTCATCATTTGTTTAGAGATGACACCTAGGAATTCGGGTCGCCATCTCCCGCCCAGATATTGCAACATTAACCAGAGTAAAACTTCTACTTCAAAGTAACATTTATAGCTGTTAGGAGGGAGGAGGAAGGAGACAGATAAGGGGTGCTGGCAAAGGTCTGCTAGAACAAAGGAATCGAAAGCAAAATGCAAAAAGCACAGAGACATCATTGTAAAATGCAGAAAACACAGGGACATCATTGTCAGATCCTGACACCCTACTCCCTCTAAAATACATCTTATCCCGGCTTATCAGGGAAACGTTTATGGAAAGCTTTAACAAGTTTAGGAGCATGGACATTTTCGGCCCAGACCCACTCATTTAATTCTGGTCCAAAATCAACCCATTTCACTAGATACAGCAATTTCCCCCTCTTCATTTTGGAGTCTAACACCTCAGAGATTTCAAAGTGTTGTTCCCCCTCCTTCATCAGTGGAGGAGGAGTCGGAAGTACTGGGTGCCATGCATTCGGCCCAGGATCCTTCTTCAGCAGGCTGAAATGAAAAACGGGATGTACAGAGCTCAGTGATTTAGCCAACTCAAGTTCAAAAGCAACATCTGAGATTTTTCTTAATACTTTATAAGGTCCGACATATTTCCATCCCAGTTTCCTACTGGGTTGGAGTCCATTGATGTTTTTCGTGGAAAGATAGACCGAGTCACCAGGTTGCAAATCCCACCCCTCAGCCCAACCTCTATCAGCATATTTCTTGTAGTCTGCTTTCGCTTTATCCAGCATCTTAGCTATTAGAGGCCAGGATTCCTGCAGTTTGGCCCACCACTGGGTGAAGTCAGTCGAGGAGGGCTCACTAGGGTCGTCGATAGTAGGGAGAGGCTTTCCTTCGAATCCCCTACCACCATAAACAGAGATACTCCAGTAGAGGAATGCACTGAATTATTATAGCTGTACTCTGCAAAGGGCAACAAGTCCACCCAATTATCCTGGTGATAATTGGTGTAACATCTCAGAAATTGTTCCAAGATCTGATTAACTCGTTTGGATTGTCCATTGGTCTCTGGATGATAACCCGAACTTAAAGCGGGTTCAATGTCCATCACTTTGAGAAGCTCCCACCAGAAGTTGGCAACGAATTGGCTACCCCTGTCGAATATCACCCTCCTGGGGAAAGTATGTAATTTAATCACGTGATTAAAGAAGGTTTTAGCCAGCCCCTTTGCCATAGGTAGCTGCTTAAACGGGACAAAATGGGCTTGTTTGGAGAACATGTCCACGACCACCCAGATGACTGTCTTGCCCCTGGAGGGCGGGAGCCCCATGATGAAGTCCATAGACACACTTTCCCATGGTCTACTGGGGGTCGGTAAAGGGTGCAGCAGTCCCGGTGTCTTTCCACCCCTGCGTTTACTCACTGCTAGAACAAAGGAATCAAAAGCAAAATGCAAAAAGCACAGAGACATCATTGTAAAATGCAGAAAACACAGGGACATCATTGTCAGATCCTGACACCATCTCCCGCCCAGAACAATCTCTAACAATCTGTGAGGCTTCTGTATTGACACCCGTTTCAGAAGCACTTCCATGGCGCCTCAGACGGACACCAGCAGAAAGTGGTGTACAGGGGCCTTCCTCCACTTGAATCCCACTTCCTGGCTGTGTGAACAGGAAGAGGCGGGGTTCAAACAGAGGCGGCAGTGTGAATGCGCTGCCGCAGAGAGATGCACATATGTGCTGTGTACGCTCATGCACAGGAGGAAGCCAGGAGAGGAGGTGGAGAGATTTTAAATTTTTAGACTGCTGCTGCATTTATGTGCCTATGTGCATAAGCGCCCATGCGCTTGTTGCCAAAACGGCCCTGTGATGAGCTATGGAGGCCAGCCCACTCGGGGCCACGCCACAGCAGTCTGACCGCATCATTGTGCCTCCTCCCTGGAATGCTACCACAGGAGTCTAGCCAGTATGAACGGCCAGCCCCAAGCCAGTTTCCCCTCGCGACTTTTGGCCCTGCTTCCCTTCCTCAGCAGATTTCCAGTCTGTCCTCAGCCTATGTACATTCCTATTGGTTCACCTCAATATAGAACAAATATCAATTAATGTTTACACCTTTTTGACTGGATTATTCTTCAGGGAGAAAATGAAGGTATTTCTCCCAGCCATACTTACATACTCCTTTGCTCATACTTTGCTAATGAGAAAAGACATGGAAAAAATACTACAACCTTTGTGTAATTACAACTGCACATCTAAATATTTGCTGCTGGAAACTTCAGTGTGTACTGTTCAGGTCACATCTCAGATTGAATATATGATTAATGCTCCAATAAAACTTGAAAATTTTACCAGTTACAAGAATCACATATGTTTACATTCCCCAAAGACTAGTGGGAAATATTTCACTTTTCATCTTAAAAAAATAAGCAACATGTTTGATAAATGGAATGTTTTACTTTCTCCTCATTATATAGTTTAGAGTTCAGCCTGCACAATTTATGGCCTGCATAGCACTGTATCTTTCTAAAACTGGAATGGCATCTGTCCCAGAAAGTGAGAAAGTTATATAAGGGTGCCTGGTGGAATCTTAAAGAAATAGATTGTCTGGATTAGATGTTGGAGACTACAGGAGCTGTTGAAGCTCTCAGAAAGAATTATATATATATATATATATATATAAAATAATGGAATGGGAACAATGAGATTTGGGGTGAAAATGTATAGGAGCAGAAAGGGAAGGAATTTAGAAAATTTAGGAAAGATACAGAGAAAGAGTTCCAGCTATTAGCTTTCCTTCAGATCTGATCTTGATTATGTTGGGCCATGCTCATACAGCATGTCCTTTCTCCAGCTTGATATAGTAGTTAGGATGATAGACTAGGATCTGGGAGACCCAAGTTCAAACACCTACTCCTCCACGGAAGCTCACTAGATGACCGTGGGCCAGTCACTCTGCCTTTCTCAGCCAAACCATCTTCATGGGTTTGGTGATATGAGGACACAATAGAGGAAGGGAGAACGATGTTGTACACTGCTTTGGGTTCCCATTGAGGATAAAAGTAGAGTATGGCTGCAGTCACACACACTAAATAATCCACTTCCAGTGCACTTTGCAACTGGATTTTTGTTGTGTGAACTGGCAAAATCCAGTTGGAAAGTGCACTGAAAGTGGATTGAAGGTGGATTATTTAGTGTGTATGATCTACGTAAACTCATCCAAATGACTCATCTGCAAGATTGCCTTGTTGCACAACAAGTGTTTCATTTTTGTGTTCCTATCATTATGTGGATTGGTTTTGTTTATCACCCAAGCAGTTAGTGCTAGTATTCAAGCAATCAAATGTCATCATGTTACATTGATTTTCATCTTGACCTCTAATGCTTTTTTATTCAAGAGACAAAACTGAAGGGAGGCTGGATATAGGAAGAAGATTCCTTCCACTCCTCTACTAGTGGAGTGGTGAGTGCAAATAATACAGTTCTGCATGTGTAGAGGGTTAGTGTGACCTCCATGAGCAGAAGTGCTTTAGGATTATAGTCAAGTGTTCCTTTCCTGCTTTCTATGAACAATTTTTGAGGTTTTTCATCTGCTCTATTAAAGCTTTGGGATTTCATTGTATATTAGACCAAGCAATGAAATGCATGCACACTTAAAGTAATTAATATGATAATTAAAGAACCTGAATCCTTTGAAGGCAGGGATGAGGGCATAATCCAGCTGAACCATGGATTCAATAACTCCAAGCACAGGTTTCCTGTTGGATTCAGTAGTGCTCTATTCATCCTCCCTAATCCAAGCACATAATGCTCCAAGGCATGATGGTAATGGGAGACTCATGTGTACTTCCCTTATCTCCATTCTTCATCCCTCTCTTCCAACTGCTTGAGTAACTTGTATAGTGCAGAGAAAAGGATAGCATGCAGACCAAGTTAGAATATGCATTTGGCTAACAACCTTTGAAAACAATTGCTAACTGAGACAGATCTTAATGCAAGGTATTCTTCAAAATTTTTCACAATTCAGTGCTGGTAGCCATCAAATTTCAAGTGAGAGTTTTGATTGCCTATAAAATGGGTTCCTTTCCCCAGTCTTCTTGGAATCTTTTACAAGAGGGACAGAATCTTTGGAAAATGCATCCAATTTTAAATGTTTGGGGGGGGGAAATGCAATTTTTGAGCAACCAGAGCTCTCTCGAGAGAGAGAGGGCTGACAGAGAATCTTTGTCAATAATATATTGATCATATTCTTTTAAAGAATCAAAGATTTGATGAAGGATTAGATGATAAAGGAATTGTCTTTCCCTGTATATCAAGACATAATTCTGGAAGAGGAATGTATATACCAGAACACTATGGTAGTGAGGACAGTAATGCATTTGGCAGTGCCAATTCAACTCAGCCTTACCTTTCAGAATCCAGAGCTGAAAGATATATTGTTATGTTCCCTCTCCATATGGAACTAATGTCGAAGTTAATGCAAGATGTTGTATCTGGAATCTGTGTAACAAATGACATGCAAACTAAGACAGATATTGATAGCTAGCAGCCATTTGAAAAAAAAAAAAGCTCAGTAAATCTGCATTTATTCATGGATTCACATTTATCCATTATCCAGGAGTCAAGAGACTATTTCACTCTAAGTGAGGCTAGAAGTCTATTCATGTCTACATTTCTAGCTATAGAAATTAATGCATTCATTTATGGCCAAGGACACTGAACATTATTCTCAAAATGATTTTTTCTTCAGTTTTATTAATATAAACAAATATGCTTAGCAAAGCCAGGCTAATGATTTCTTCTACTCATAGGACAGTTTATGAATGCATTGTAACTGGACCACTTTCTGTCCAGGGGTGTATAGAGAATTTTCTCTTCTTTGTGTCACCACAAAATCACTCTTACATGTAGAAAAGAGATGCTGCTTAAGTATCATTCCTACCCAGAAAACTGAAAATAGCAATTTCACAAAGAATCAGTTTTCCTAGAGAATTCAGTAGTGAATTTTATCACACGTCACAGTTTCTGAAACACAGTGATATTTGGAGGGGGGAGGGGCAGGGATCAATCAAAAACCCAGTCTCAGAGAACAGTGAGAGCACTTCTGATCTCCTACAAGTAAAAAAGTTGTAATTTCCCAGGCACGGATCCAGTGTGATTCCTGGCATGGAAGATCACAACCTGACTCCTCTCCAACAAAAATTCACTGAGTCCCAGCAAATCAGGAGCTAGCTCTCAGTGGGATTGAGTTTCTGATCTGCAACTCACCCATGCAGAATAGGCACATATGGATCAAAAACAGCCAAACATTCCAATGATAAATTGGCTGTCAGTTTACAATTGGTGAACAGAATGTGATCTAAACTGGTGGATCTACCAGCATCCCTTCTTCCCACAAAGCAGTCACGAAACCTTAAGGAACGGAGCAGGAAAAGGCTTCTCTAGAAATCCACATTCTTACCTAATAAAACTAGAAAACCTAATAAATGTGCTCTTGCTATCAAACATCACTTTCTGTGATTCTAAGCCCAGCACAAGATTATGGGTTATGATTATGGACAGACTTCTAGATGTTGCTGAAGACCTGAGAACTGAACTGTTGGCCTTGGCCCTCAGATATTATGTTGGCTGGTTCCCAGCTCTCATATGAGAACAAAATGAAGACAAATGACCCCACAGCAATATAAGCCTGACAGTTCTGTATCCCACTCTCACCCCAGTATATCAGGCACAAAATTACACCTCTAAGCCCCTTGGCTTCTTATCCCAGAGCTGATCAAACTCTAGGAAATGGTGCTGGGCTCATGGGCTCCTGATCCAGAAAATGGAGAGACAATGGTTAGTGAACCAGTATTGATACAGACTTCATGTTCCTGGGATCCAAGATCACGGCAGACGGTGACTGCAGCTATGAAATTAAAAGATGCCTGCTCCTTGGGAGGAAAGTGATGGCAAACCTAGACACATGATAAAAAGTAGAGACATCACCCTACCAACAAAAATCTGTATGGTCAAAACAATGATATTCCCAGTAGAATATGGCTGCGAGAGTTGGACTACAAGGAAGGCCAAGCACCGAAGATTAGATGTTTTTGAATTATGGTGCTGTAGAAGACTCTTGAGAGTCCCTTGGACTGCAAGGAGATCAAATCAGTCAATCCTAAAAGAAATCAACCCTGACTGTTCCCTGGAAGGCTAGATCCTGAAGCTGAAGCTAAAACACTTTGGCCACCAAATGAGAAGGGAGCACTCACTGGAGAAGACCCTGATGCTTGGAAAAATTGAAGGTAAAGGAAGGAGGGGATGGCAAAGGATGAGATGAATAGACAGTGTTATCGATGCAATGAACATGAAATTAAGCAAATGCCGGAGCATGACAGAAGACAGGAGTGCCTGGTGTGATGTTGTCCATGGGATCATGAAGAGTTGGACTTGACTGAATGACTGAACAACAATTAATATCTTTGGGAATGTTTTTCACAGTTGCTTTCTGTTGAATTTTTAAAAAACTGAATTTACATTTTAAGTTTATAAATAATACCCTAAACTTTGAACCTGGTCCTTGGAACTCAAGGGGTTACACACTTTTCTAAGCCAACTCTCTAAGTCAACACCTTGCTAAGTCAACTTTAGAATTGCAATGTTAGGCACCCTTTAAATAATAAAAGCGCTGATGCATAAAACTACTCCATATTCCTATACTTGCATCACTGCAGATTAATCTCTTATTTCTTTGTACAGTATTGTCAATTTATTACCTGCATTTGGGGTGCTAGTATTTTTTTTTTTGCATTTAGTGTGTGCAAGTGTGCGTGTGTGTGTATGTGCTTGTGAGCCTAGAAGTCATGGTGACTGCTGGTGATCTCTCGTGGAGCTAGGATGTTTCAGAAAGGTGGCTTTGATATTACCTGCCTCTGCATCCTGGCCCTGATATTCCTTGGAGGTTGCCTTTCCAAGTACTTTCCAAGCTTCCAAGATCTAGGGTTGTCAGGTCTGGGTTGGAAAATACCTGGAGATTGGGGGTAGATTCAGGAGAGGGTGGGGTCTGAGGAGGGGAGAGGTCTCAGCATGGTACAATGCCATAGACTCCACCTTTCAAAGCAGCCATTTTCTCCAGGGGAGCTGATCTCTGTCAACTGGTGATCCAGTTGTAAAAGCAGGAGATCCCCAGGCCCCACCTGGAGGCTGGCAACCCTACCAAGATCTGATGAGATCAGGCTTATCTGGGCTATCCAGGTCAGGGCTAGGAGTGCTAATATTTTTATTAGGTGTTCTTTTCTTTCATATTTTTATTTAGAGTCAATGAACTAAAACTGAAGCAAGTATAAAGCATGCTGCCTTATAGGAAGAATAAGTAGAGCAAACCTCTTTCTGTTTTATATTCAAATTCACATGTAAATAATATTTCAGTGCTACTTATTTGAAGAAGATGAGAAGGGTAAAATAAAAAAAAGATGCAATTAAAATGCAGAGTGCATTTTCCTTTAAAAATCTTATCTTGTAAAAATCCTCTTGAGTTTTACAATAACATGGTGTAACATAACTCTGGAAGGAGGCACACCTCCCCTATTGATATGGACAGAGAGATGATGTGTGCTAAATTTTAAAATATGTGTTAGGAAGAGTTTTAAGTATACTGGAAATTTTCATATCGTATTTCTGATTTTTTTTTAAAAGAGAGAAATTTTATATTAAATATTTGGTTCATGCATATAATGTTTAGTGCCCCTTTGTTTGTCATCTGTATTTCTAAATACACTTCTCAACATATAATTTCAAATAAGAGGTTATGTGCTAATAGGGGATCTCCTGCTTTTACAACTGGATCACCAGTTATTAGCACATAATAGCAATTTAGGCCAAGTCATCTAACAGCATCCACCAGCCAATGATGTGCAATTTCTAAGTTCCATCTCATACAGACTTGATCACAGCACAGATGAGACTCGCCCTTTCTTCTCACTTATTACCCAGTTTATATGGACCATTCCCATCTTCAACCTCTGTTTATTGATAGCCCCCTACTAGCAAAGTACACATACCTGCATATTAATATTTTTTTAAAAAAAATGAATACTATGAGGTGGCAAACAAGAACTGTAGATTAGTGGAGGAAATAATATTAGAATTTCTTGTTTAACATAGCAATAGACTGTTCAGATTCAAAGAGTAAAGTCAATCTATGGCTCAAACATTTATAACATAAGCACATCTATAAGTGAAATGTCATCACTGAATGTGTTAGTTCTTCAGCCATCATAATTAACACAAATCATTTAGTGTTTCCATGATAATTACTCAGTTTTCTCTAAAAATAATTATTACTGGAGCAATGCTCCCTCTAAGCTGTGAAGTCTTGTGAGCAAAAATTCTGCTTTGTGACCTACTGGCATTAAAGTTGTGAGCAAGCAATATTGCTACTGCATAAATTTGTTTGCTTTGGAGCCATCCTTCCTGAGCTAAGACAAAAATGTGTGAGCTGGAGGCTAAAAAGACTATGAGCTAACTCACACTAACTCAGCTTAGAGGGAACACTGCCCTGGAGTACTAATTCAGCAAAACAAATACATTCATTATACCAAATCAGAAAAAAATAGATATTTGGATTGTAAGGATGCAGGCCCGTAGCCAGGATTTTGTAATTGGGGGGGGGGGGCTTTAAATAAGTCAGGGGGCACTGATGTCACAAAATATGTGAGGAAGCAAGCCACCCTTGGGGAAGGGGCAACAGTGAGGCATCCTCTGGGCAGCCCAGAGAGCTGGGGGCTGGATGGAAGTCAGGGGGCCTTGGCAGAAAGTTGGGGGGCCAGGCCCCAAAATGCTCCACTGTAGCTACGGGCCTGCAAGGATGTCATTTTCTGACTTTCTCACTTATATTTTGATAGGCATCAGCTGGGAACTTTTAAATAGGCATTAAATGGTGAATGAAAGGATTAATTATACTTTTACTACATATTCACACACTAGGGATAATGTGAGTCTACTCTTTCCAAGGAAAGACAGTCTTGTTCTGACAGTGTCACATTTTCCACTTACACTTTTATAATCTTGGGTGCATTATTGTCTTACAGACAGTGATCACAAAGGCTTCATGGGGGTAACAATTAAGCTTAAAAAAGGACTGAAAGATCAAGAATTGTTCTGGTATAGATAAGAACAGACTGAAATTAATTAGTAGCTGGAATTCTGACAATGTCAGCACAAGCATGATCACCAGCCAAACTTATGTTGCTCAAAGTCCTTGTCTACATGCAAGTCTAACTCCTTTGTTGGATTACCTCACTGTTGTTGTTTGATGCTCACTTTGAACTTTGTGCTAAAGAGCCACTGGTGCTATAGGAACATAGATGTGCCATGTGTCAGTAAATAAACTACATTTGTAATTTATATATTTCTTCTTATGGCTGCTTTGGTGCCTGTACAGTCAGGAAGTTAACTCTTTTCAATCATTGGAGAAAAAGGCATTTTCCTTTGAGGGACATGGTCAGGTCTCTGAAATAACTACTTATTGTGTCAAGTATCTTCTGATGTTTGACCTGTCTTTGCACTGTGCATTTGGATGCATCCTTTAAAGTACTGATGTTGAATGCAAAGCCAAAAATTCATCCCTGAGTGGGAAAAAGCCTGGGGATTCAGCTTTACCAAAAATGAAAAGGAGAACAGTTTTCTGGACTTTTTAAATACGTTGACACCTTTGAGACTGAATGAAGACATAGGCTAGATAGCTGCAATGTGAAACTTCTGCTCTGAGGTCAATATGCAGTTAGCACTTGTCATTATGGGGAAGAACATAAGATCAAGTTTGCTTTTGTTCTGTTGAGTGAAATCTGAATTTAAATGGAAGGATTTTTTTCTCCTTTTGAGTGCTTTACCTTTTAGTAATGCAGGACCTCCTTAGTCCTCAGACACATAGCACAGATGAATTTCACGTTGTTTAAATAGTTTGACCTTTTTATTTTCTATACAGTCCAAGACTCATTTTACCCTAGTATTTGTCCTGAGGAGCCAGTAGGAATTATCAACTAATCCACAGAAATGAGGCAAGTGGCAGCAGTTAGGAAACTGCTTTCTCTAGGGTGGCTTTGATTGTGGAATACCCTCCCACACTCAGCTTTTAGATCATTTTTAATCCACTTTTGATATATTCTAAGCCCTACCCACTGTTTATACATTTTTATACTGGTAATTTTACTGATGATTGTTTTATTTTGGAGAATTTTATTCTTAGAATTTTATCAGTCATCTTAATTGTTTTTAATGAATTGTATTATTTATTATACTCTTTTTGTTTTTGGCTACTCTGGGCAAGATTTTTTGACAGGCAGGGTAGAAACCATCTACATAGACTACATTTCCTGTGTGTTAGTACAAGATCACATATGTACAAATTGTTCTTGATCCAGACATTTTGGCAGTCATTGGTAGAAACTGAGTAATGCTGACATAAGGCACACAGAGATACTAAAGTAATAAGTCTCAACAGCTTCCAGCTATGCACTTTTAAGTTGGAAGCTGTGTTGGCAGCAGATGCAGTGAGGGGGCAGTAGTTGTAACAAAGCGGGATGTAATTTCATGTATGCATTTTACTTTTTAAAAATATCAAGCATGGTCAATCTATCTGGATGCAGACAAGTAGTGCATTAAATATTTACGTCTTTTGACCACAGTCTGCATGAATGACTTAAACCAAACTTGTCGTTGATCAAGCAGTTCTGATCAACAGAAAGAAATCTGGGCAAAGAGGTTATTGTTTTCTGGAGAAACTGTCTTGTTGTGACAAATATGACGAGGAATATAGGAGAACAGTAGCTGGAATTGACTAAAAAGATTGTAGATGATGTTTCTGCACACCAGAAACACAGCTGTTCTGTCCTGTCAGCTAAACATGCCAAAAAGGAGTTTAGGCTGCGATCACATGCTACTTTAGATTTGACATAGATGCGAATGTCTGATGGATCTAAAGGGAGAAATCAGATAGCAACATCTGGGAAGCATCCTGCAGCTGTCAGCAACCCATGCTGCTCCACCACAGAAGCAGAGTTAAAAGACACCAGAGAAAGTCTGGTGTTATCTGGATAAGGCGGGCCACAGGAGGACTTTCCCCTGTCTTATCACTCAAGCATGCTCTCATACCATCAGGATGGTCTGATCGGGATGGTGCTGTGCCCCCCCTTGCAGTATGTGCACCATCACATACTCCATAGGGGGCCCTCAGTGTGGAGGTGAGATTCCTCACTTATGCACAAGGGAAACAAATGGCAAAAAAACCAATGACTCACCCGCAGTTGTGTCTGATCACACAATGATGAGCTAAGCCCGCAGTTTCAGAGGGCTGTGTGATCTCACAACTGCATGTCAAATTTCTCCAGAGGAAATAGCCTCTCTTCTCCTCCACTTCAACTGGTGCATATGACAGCAGCCTCAGAGACCCAGAATAGAATAGCCTTGGAGAGAGGCAAGAAACACAGAAGTAACCCAATTATATGGCCTTTGGTAGATCAGAAGCCATCTAACCCACATCAATATATATTATGTACTGAGGCCCAGGTATAGAACCATCTCAGAATGACAAGAATGTCCAGCTTCACAGAAGTGAAGATCTAGTGTGATGTGTTGGTGGAGGGCCAACAGGTGTCTGTTCTGTATGAGAAACCTGTGATCATTATTTTTAAATAGACTTTGTTATGATAAAAAGTAGCATGAATGAACTAACAATTTTAATATATTTTATATATCAAATGGGACAGCTACCTATTGTTAGGAGATGATTTTAAAAAACCTATAAATATAGGAAGTTGAACTGACTGGAAGCTTCTTCTTAGAAGAGGCTCCTTGCTTGTGACCTGCTTATCTTTGCCCAAGATCTTTTAATGGACTGATGCAGTCCTTCTCCTTTACATATGTTTGTTGCAGTAATGGATGACATTATTTCTGTTGTGTTAGTCACTGTTAAAGATGCAAAATAGTTATGTTTTAATAAAAGATTCAAATGGGAGCAAGGATTATCTGATAGTGTACTATGTGTAATAAGCCCAAAACAAACCTAAAACATCATGGAGACATACATTTTGCTAGCAATTAGATGATCTGGTAGAGGGAAGCTAACTAGACACTTAGGGCTTCTTAAATGCACAACTATATCTGAATCAGGCTTGATCAGAGACATTTGGAACAATGTACACTTGGGTAATTTCCCCCCCCCCCCCCCTGTTTTTAAGACTGAATACATAACACCCCCAGCTCCCATTTGTGATTCTGCTCAAGTTAATTTTCTGAAAAACCCATGACTGCTTTGTTGTGGGGACATGATAAATGCATTCACATCTGTGCATATTCTTCTAGAAACCTCATTCCCATGGTATCTCTTCCCCAAATGGTGGAGGAAGAAATCGTGCACAATGGGTGTTTGAGGCATTGGACATCGAATTGGGCACCCTGACTTTTTATTTCCTATGCTTGGACTCAGGGATGCTTTGTATGTAGATTGTTAGGCCCCTGAATTGGAGCTCTGTAATACAAGAAAATTTCTGGATTAAATTATATTGTTAAATGTAGTACTAACCAATTAAAATGCAACTCCAGTCCCTTCTCTCCCCCCCCCCCCAAAAAAAGAAAAGAAAAGAAAGAAAAAAGAAAATCAGAAGCCAATTTCATTTTGTTGTTGGAGTACATTTTATAACTTTTTTTAAGGGGAAGGATTTATGATAAAAATGAAAAGCTTAAGGCACAGGAATAAAACTAGAAGCCATTGTTGAAAATCCTTTTATGCTTCTGAACTCTCAACATTTATCACTGCAATGTGTACAATGTGCTTGTAAGGGATGCTTTGTGCCAGAAACATCTTAGGTATTACAATGCTTGCTAGGTGTATTTTGAAATTATGCCACTGTAAAACATCACCCACATATAGGCGTAATTCAGTTAACAGCTCCCTTAGATTTTTGTTTTAAGTAAAAGTGATGCTTTCTCAGAAACCTAATTTATAAGGATAATTATCCATTGTCAAATAGTTACCATGGTAATTTCTTTCATACATATATATCTGAATCTATCCTGCTTAAAAAGAAAAAAAAAAGATTAGTAAGGGGTTGCTAACTATGGTAAAGGCTGGAACAGATTGCATTTTCTTGAATGGATTGCATGGAATTCAATATTTTGATAAAGGTTCTTTTAGGAGTTAATGGTCTAGACAAAACAGAGGTACTAGTAGTGTGAGCCAAACATCTACTTTAGGTGAACCAAAAGGTTTGTACACACCGCAGTGGGACTGTTTGATTTATTTTCTTTGAACAGCAGGACTTCATGCAACACTTCAGACTGCTTTTGCCAGAAGTGGTTTGCCATGACATGAGGGGAGTGCTATTTAGAAAACACAAGTCCAGAGCCTGTTCTTGGCACACAGAATCATCATGCAGTTCTTTGGACCCCGGCCTACCTATTTGAATAAATGTTATTGACTAACATGAGAAAGCAAGAATAAAGGGAGATTCCAAGTCTATCCTTATAGTTCATTCCATTGAATAATCTAGTATTATTGCATTGTTTATTCTATTGTTATACTGGTCCTTATTGCATTATTTCCTAATCCTGTAATCCGCCTTGAATCTTCACAAGAAAGGCAGACAATAAATGTAGTCAGTAACTAAAGTAATACAGGCACAATGGAATAAACACTTCTGTATACTGATAGATGTGTTAGTCTTGCAGTGAAATCAAATAGGAGTCCAGTGGCATCTTTAACTAAAAATATTCCAGAATGAGCTTTCATGAGTTAGAACTCATTTCATGAAATGCCTTGAAGTATTTATCTGATAAATCATTTTTTTTTATATTCACAGCAGAAGGCTAGGGGAGGGAGGGGATATTAAAAAGAGAGGCCAGTTTAAGACAAGATCCAATCAAAATAGTAATCAATCATTGCATGCCGAGTGAGTGATGGGTGTGACCAAGTGTTGTCAGACAGAAAGAAACAGAACACACACTCGCACACATACACCCTCTACAATTGTTCATAATCAAAGTAGAAACAGAAAAAAGTTTCAGATATACCCAAGCAGAAATTAAACCTCAAATTAGCTCTTTCAAGTCATCTTGGGAATATCCAGATTCTCAAAAGCCACCCTTCTTAGTGATATATTGCTTGTATCTAGCTTGTATATATTGCTACTAGATAGTATACACTGCATTTGAATATTGATGTTTCATTTAGTATTACATACAGATTAAACTGGCAGTTTCTGCAGATTCCTCCTTTCTGTTGCAGACCCCACTCATGTCATTCCTCAGATTCCCCTATCCCCTAGGAGCAATGTTTCATGAAAATCAGTGGGCTTCAGCAGGGGTCCTTTCGTAGAAAAAGAGGTGCAGGAGCTCATTAGCATAACTCATTAGCATAACTCATTAGCATATGCCACATCCCCTGACATCACTGGAAGTGTGTCAGAAAGGGAATGTCAGTTTCAGCCCCATTATACCCTATGGGCCATTGAAATCAATGGCAAAAAACTCGTATGGTATATGAGGGGGTTTGAGGGAGAGGCTCCAAACTTGCAGAATAGCTGCTGGGGCCTCTCCTTGAAATACCCACCAAGTTTGAAGAAGATTGGACCACGGGGTCCAATTTTATGGGTCCCCAAACAGGTCGCCCCATCTCCTCTATTGTTCTCTATGGTGGGAAAAAATGTTACTTTGTCCCCACCATAGAGAACAATGGAGGGAATGGGGGCAACCCATTTGGAGGCCCATAGAATTGGACCCCCTGGTCCAATCTTCTTGACACTTGGTGGGCATTTGGGGGAGAGGTCCCAGAAGCTACCCTGAAAGTTTGGAGCCTCTGCCTCAAACCACCTCCCCTACAGCCACTTTTAAAGTTGCCACCAAATTTCGGCAGCAATTCAGCGGCGGGCCAAATCAGATCAGAAAATCTGATTCGGCCCGTGGCTGCCCTACTGCCCCTCCTGAGCTGGCAGAGCTGTGCTCCACCTCGCTCCGGCCCCAAAGGACCCCTGGGAATATCTAAAATGACCCCAAACACTCCCAGTTTCCACAAGTTAATTTATCTCCAGGAACTTCAGTATTTATTTTTTTTATTTATTATTAATTCACATTTTTACCCCGCTCTCCCCATGGACGGGCTCAGGGCAGCTTACAAATGGCACACAAGTGCCAGTCAGATAAAACAATTTAAAACAAGGTTAAAATATAATAGTAACAATAACAATACAAATAAAGTGCTCGCAAAGGTGTTAGTACTAAACATTCAGATGGTGTTCCTATTAATACCTTGTGCTTGGGGTCTGGTACAGTTGCAAAAGAAGGGAGGGAGGGAGAGAAAGGAATCATACCCTGCTGTCAGCTGTTGCGATTTAAAGGGCCAAAGTCAGGAGGGCATTGAAAATAGTAGCCCTTTAATGTTTAAAAGGACATTGCATATTGAACAGCTGTGAGGTGGCCATAGAAGCTAGTCCACCAGCCATAGGAAATCAAACGGAAATTTTTCCTATGATTGGTAGACCTGGCCTATCTGAGGCAGTATTTTTCTATGTGTGGTAGACCTACCCTCCAAGGCCAGATGTACATTCAGAGCTGCACAGGTGTCATCGGCTTCAGTCTATTTATGTTATTTATTTATTTAAAGCATTTATTAGTTGCCTTTCTTCCTTATGGAGGTCAAGGCAGTTTACAACATAGGTCAAATACACTGAAAACATTTTTAAAAATAAAATCACTATTGAGGACTGCTGGTGAACTGTGGTGTACTTACCAAATGAGTTTCTTTGATTGATGGGCCAGTCATGAGGGCCTTTCTTTGTGATCTAAATTCTCAGGCAGGAACACATGAAGACTGTCCTTCAGATATCCTGGTTCTAAGCTGTAAAGGGTCTCAAAAGTCAAAATCAATGTTTTGAATTGGGCTTGGGAGCAGATTGATAGTCAGTGTAATTGCTGTAGTGTCGATGTTACATTGTCCATGTAGCTGCTCCCAACCAGCAGGCTAGCCACAGCATTCTGCCCTAGCTGCAGCTTCCGAACACTCTTCAAGCCCCCAGTAGAGCGCACTGAAATCTAGATGTAACTAAGGCATGGATCATTGTGGCTAGATATGACTGGCCCAGGAATAGATATAGCTGATGTACTAGCCAAAAGTGGGCAAAAGGGCTCTAAACCACTGCAGCCACCTGGTTTTCGAAGGTGACTGCTGTGTCAAGCAGCTCTTCCCAAACTGTGAACCTGGCTTTTCAAGGGAAGTATAATCCCATCCAAGACAGCAGGGATCTTGAGTCTCTGGTCTGCCTTTCTACTAACCCAGAAAACCTTTCTTGCCAGGATTAAGTTTCAGCTTGTTCACCCTCATCCAGCCTATTACTGACTCCAAGCACTGGTTCAGAACATCAACAGCATCCTTGGAATTCAGTGGAAAAGAAAGGTAGAGCTGGGTATCATCAACATACTGGTGACATGGCAGCTCAAACCTCCTGTTGGCCTCTCCCAGAGACTTCATACTTCATAAAGATATTAAATAGCATGGGGGATAAAATGGAACCCTGTGGAACTCCACAAGTCAACAGATATGGGGCAGAGCAACACCCTCTGAGACTCCCCCCCCCCCCAGTAGGACTTGAACAGCTGCAACTATTGGGATATTTGGTTAATATAACAGAGTTTGCCCAGTCATAGAAGTGTGATATTGAGTGTGATAAATATATCTCCCAAGAAGTATATTGCAAAAAAAGGTAAACTTACATTTATTCAAGTAGATCCAGTTCAAATTCAAGTTGCTGTCGAAAGGAGAGAGAAGCCTAAGCTAAAGAATACTTTCCCTATCACAAATAGCCAGCTTGTCTGGCATCATTCGAGTGGGAGTATGAGGGCATTATATCTATAGGAGAGTCCTGCAGAGCCATGTGTCTCCATGGAAGGCCATGTGATAAGAGAGTGAGAGGACAAAGAGACACAGAGAAAGGAATGGTCAAAGGGCAGCTCCCAGGCTAAGACAAAGGGAGGCATCTCATTCAAGGAGATAGCCCCTATACACACTTGGAGTAATGTAGCACCCTCCAGGCATGCTGAGTTGCTCACTCTAACAGCAATATGGTGCCTCCCAGTTCAAGGGCTTTAAGATACTATGGTCAGTAGAACTGAAAGTCACTGAGAGATCCAGCAAAACTAGCAGGGCCACATTCCCCATGTGTAGTTCTTGGTACAGGTCATCAACCAAGGTGACCAAACCAGTCTTTGTTCCAGATCCTCCCCTGAAGCCAGATTGAAATGGGTCCAGAAAATCAGTCTCTTCCAAGAGCACCTGGAGCTGAGAAAGAACAACCCGCTCAAGCACCTTGAGAATAGAGCACCAAGAATAGAACAATGATGCAAAAATTCAAGCTTATTGGCTCATTTATCACAAGGGGAAGGGGGAAAGAGAGGGAAACCTCAAAGTGACCAGAACCAGCAAGCATCTCTAATTATCTCCACATTGTTGCCCCACTCCAGATACTTTCATCACATGGAGGGACTTCAATGCTTATACAACTCTGTTCAAGCAGGCATTGATCCTGGTCAACACTCCTGTGGACAGTTCTGTGTATGCACAGGAAAAATGCAAGTAGAAATTCCCTTGGCACATAAAATGGTAGAACAGCACTGAACCAGAACCACAATTTTATTGTGTATGTAGCCAAAGGCTGTCACAATACAGAATTAGGGTAATAAAAAGAAGATAATTCTAATCATACATAAGTAAAACAAGACAGTAAAATCATAACATAAAAGACCCAGTTAGTCATAAAAAGAGTTTTTGCACAGATAAATACGGACCAGTTATAAACAGTAAAATTGTAAAGTAAAAGACCCAGTTAGTCATAAAAAGGTCATAAAAGGCAGAACAGCACTGGCTTTCTAAGACATCTGTTGGAGCTCTCAAGAACTTTTGATCAGACTTTTCAATGTCTTCAAGATCTGGATGGAGATCTAACCACATCTTGGATACCATATTAACAACTATCTGCTACCCATGGGTCTCTCTCAAAATCCAAAGAGGCTATAAAATCAAAAGACTGGGTTTATAAGATGTGAGAAGGCATTTAAAGAACTGTGAAAGGAATATGATAGCACAGAAGTAGAGACATCTGGCAAGAGTGATGCTGTATAGATATCAGAGCTATGAATGTGGCCTGGGCAAGGAAGTGATTCATCCATGTTTCAGCAGTATCCAAAGCCAACACTTTTGAATGATGCATTTTAAGCATCTGCCACAAGCCCACACATAGTTATGTACCAAATGTCTGTTCAAAAAACATTAGACATGGATTTGGGCCAAGTTTTCTGGGCACAAGTATAATAAAATAATGGGATTTTAGTAGTGGCCAGTATAACAATCCATTTTGGGAAAAATAGGGTCCTCAGAAAGGCTGTTATAGTTGTGTGATATTATAACACATGTCCCTTTAATGCATTCAGTGGACATCTTTGAAAAATGGATGTTTACCAGGCTGTTGTATTTCTTTTAACAAAAACATTTGTGATTTTCCAAATAGTGGAAATGGAGAATAACTTACACCATAAACTTAACTGCTGTCAGTAGTAAATGGACAACTTTTAATAGCATCTTCTGTAGGCTATTACCTACAATTTCATGCATTATTATTTGTATAAGTGTACAGTCATTACAATGCACAAAGTTTTATAACCTGTAAAGTATATTAAACATAAAACATCAAAGTCTGATCTGTATGACCAGCAATCTAGTTTCATTGAAAACTGGGGATAAAAAAAAGAGATCATTTTCCTTCTAAATATCATTTACAGCCATTCTGCTGTCAGTCTGACATAGCGGTAACAAGCAAATGGAAATGTTAGAATGTGTCACTGTTTTTGAGGCTCAGCATCAAATAAGGATTCAGTGCCTTATAGTATACCACCACTTCCACAGCAAACTTCTGTCACACTTATATCTATACTGTCTCTTTCAGATGATATTTCCCAAGAAAAATATATATCTCAGACCTTTATTCTGAGACAAGCAACAGTGATTGTGAGCTTGTTTCTGCTACAGATCCTTTAGAAGCCATCTTGGATTCCATCACAGTCTAAAATGCTAGCAAAGCACAAGGAAACTGGATATACCATTAGGACAATGATTCCTGTAGACATTTCTCCAAGTTGCAAGCATGACCTTTTGTTCAGGCAACTGAAAGTATCATGATATTATAGTAAATAGGTATGGGCACAAACCAGCACCTGAACCAAAGTTTGTCTTGAATTTTGGTTGGTTTGTGGTTCATGAAGTGATGTTCCCAAACTGAAGAGTCACCACAAATGTCCACAAATTTTTATGCAGTTCATGGCAGTTCATGAAGAGCAGAAAGCAAGGGTTTAAATGGCCCCTGTTTTCAGCTCTTCATGAAAAACAGCTGAGCAGGACACTCCCCATTGCTCAGCTGTTTGGTTTAAATGGCTCGGGGCCATTTCTGCTCCCTGAGAAAAGTAACGGGGAGGAGAAAGCTAGTAGGCATTTAAACACCTGCTTTCTGCTCCCCACCATTTTTGGCAGGGACCAGAAAGCAGAGGTTTAAATGGCTCTGAGCTATTTAACCCCCTGCTTTCTGCCAAAAGCTCAGTTGTTTGGTTTGAATGGCTCCAAGCTTTAAATAGCTTTTAAATGGCTTTTCATGGGGAGGAAAAAAGCAAGGGTTTAAATTTTAAATGGCTCACGAACCGATATAAACCAGTTCATGATTTAGCCATGAACCACAAATTGAACTGCAAAAATGCAGTCCGTGACCATTCCTAATAGTAAATTCAGCTCTGATCCTGCAGCAGTCTCTATATAGCAGATTGCAAGATGTACTTGGTTGCTGCACCACACACATAGGAAAGTGTCATACTGGAGAAAGAAATCTGTGCACTCTATTATCCTTTCTACTGCCTTCAGTTGCTTGCCAAACTTACATTGTGTGCTAAAGCCTGAACCTGTAGCAAAGGAGCTTTCTAAGTAAGAAAGCATTCTACATGCAAAACAATCTACTCTGAGGCAAACATCAGACCCAAAACAATCAATTCCATCCATGTTTAATTTCCTCTACCTACAAGGAACTCAAGGAGTACACACGATTTATCTCTCCTGTCAATTTTATCTTCACAGCAATCCATTGAGGTGAGCTAGGCAGAGATAAAGTGACAGTCCAAGATGAGCTTTCTGGCTAAGGCAGATTTGAACCCTAGTGGTCTCCAAGGACACAGTCTAACCACTGTACCACACTGTCTCTCCATCACTGTTACATTGCTAGATCTAATTAAGTTTCCACCTGGTGCAGCATTTTTTTTCCCACCAGCAGTGACCAGAATGCCTTCCAGATTCTCAAAAGCCACCCTTCTTAGTGATATATTGCTTGTATCTAGTGTCTATTGCTACTAGATAGTATACGCTGCATTTGAATATTGATGTTTCATTTAGTATTGCATACAGATTAAACTGGCAGTTTCTGCAGATTCCTCCTTTCTGTTGCAGACCCCACTCATGTCATCCCTCAGATTCCCCTATCCCCTAGGAGCAATGTTTCATGAAAATCAGTGGGCTTCAGAGAGAGGGGAGCAGGAAAGGTCCATTCTACCATTGGTAATTTTACTCTGGACTCAACCCTTAATTATCATAACTAATAGCTATGAATTTCTTAGTATTTTTGAGGTGGTAGTCATCACTTTATTCAACGGCAGCGAAGTCTGCAAGGTAATACTGTGTATCCATAGTCTATATATCCGGGATTTGCTTTCAATCAGTTATATTCATTTTTCTAAGGTTGGTTTTATGGGGGATCCCCAGATATAAATTTCTATCAGAAAAAAAAAATCTTAGCATACTATTTTTAAAACCCAGTGGAAGGTGAAACTAAATGTAACACTATACGCTTTGGGGAGGAGCTATGGCTCAGTGGTACAGTAACTGTTTTGCATGCAGAAGATACCATGTTCTATCCCTGGTACTTATAATTAAAAGGAGTAGATAGTGGGGAGTGTCAAAGACATTGTTCTGAGACCCTGGAGAACCGCTGGTAAAACTGGCCTTGATTGATCAACTGTCTGTTTCACTATAAAGCAGCTTCAAGTGTTCAAATGTAAACATGAAGTTGCCACCAAAAACAGGAAACCTGTGTTTATTTAGCTAAGAACATAAAAAAGCCAATGTTGGGTTAGGCCAATGGTCCATCTAGTCTAACATTCAGTCACACAGTGGCCAAAAATACCAGGTGCCATCAGGAGGTCCACCAGTTGGGTCAGGTCACTAGAAGCCCTCCCACTTTTGCCCCTCTCTCCACCCAAGCTATTTATTCAATACATTTATTAATCACTTTTCTCAGGCAATGCAGTCCTAAGCAGCGTTATACCCCAAACATTGATTTCAGTGGACTTTATACCCTTCTAACTCTGCTTAGGATTGCACTGAAAGTGACTTAAAATGCAAGATTGTATTACTGCTAACAATACAATTCAACAGCCTTTGATGGAATGTCTGGTTGTTGTGCAGATAGACCCTCCCCTGCTAGCTCCTGTGGAAAGCAGTAGATTCCACTCTCTTCTCCCAATGAAGTGAAGTTATGGAAATGTATAATGACATCACCACATTGTTTGTTAACCCATCTTCTGTTTAGCAAATAATGTGGAGTGAAGGTGGGAAAATTTATTTTGTGATGAAGTCACAATTACTATTGACACATTATTGTGGAAGGAGAGGGAACTTTCTACAGGATGGAACATTTTCAATGCAGTGTCAAATATAGTCTGCTTAGAAATTTAACAAATAACAAGGAACTCATTGATACTAACTTAAATATTAATGCATACCTTTTTAATCTATCATACCACTTAATGTTTAAATGTGTGAATGGGAAGAGAACACTGAACTCACAGACATAAATTTCACGTCCTTGAAAACTGATAATAGAAGGAAGTTATAGTAGCAAAAACTCAATGCTTTTAAAAATAATCTTTAGAACAGAGGAAGGAAAGTTAGGAATGAAGTTAGGAATGACAACCATCAAACAAATCCCTAAACTTGTACAGTGTAAATATGAGAATTAGAAGACATTTTCTATATTTTCTGAAAATGCTGCGGTCTGGAAGTCAACAATAACATTATACCTATCAACAAAAAATAAATTGTGCAACAGATATAAAAGTTAATTAGTTTATTTGGGCATATAAACTAAATATATGTACTGATAAAAATTTCAGATAAACATTGTGTTGGGTTCAAAGGTGCATTTCTAGACACAGAGACTATTAGACCTTGAAGTCAAGTTGTGTGAGCCAAGTCACAGGCACTTTTTTAAAAAGTACTTCAAGTTGTGCCACTCTTACAGAAGTGAAAGCAGAAGAATAATCAGCAGAGCCTGTGCAAAATCTTAGCAAGCTCTCCTGCAAATCTTAGTGATCTCTTCCACAAGCCTCCATAGCTGTCTTTTCCTTCTGCTCATCTGCAGGTGCATTGTTCTGAGCCACTTCCTTCCCCTTCTACAAGAAGAAGGATTTATACCCCATCCTTCACTACCCGGAGGAGTCTCAGAAAGGCTTACAAACTCCTTTCCCTTCCCCTCCCCACAACAGAGACCCTGTAGGTGAGGCTGAGAGAGCTCTGACAGAAATTGCTCTTTTTTGAGAACAGCTGTGCCAGAACTATGGCTTGCCCAAGGTCATCCAGCAGGTGCAAGTGGAGGAGTGGGAAATCAAACCCGGTTCTCCCAGATTAGAGTCCGCGCACTTAACCACTACACCAAACTGGCTGCTGTGGGAAGAGAAGTGGCTCAGAATTGTTCTGAGCCACTTCTCTTCCCTTAGCAGCAATTTTAGTTTTTCAAAACATTCAAAAACAAATATGGTATCCATACCAAATGCAGGGAAGCTATTGGTGTTTACCAACTTATTTTCATTCTTTTTGTTATTATACATTTTTTGTTATTATTCCTACCCCTATGGTCTCCTTCCCCAACACAGTACATTCTGAGCTGCAGGAGTTCATGCTGTAGGCAGCTCCCACTCTGCCTGGTGTTTGCTTTGTTAAGCCTGTTGATGGTTGTGAAGTGAGTTTCATTATTTTCATGTCTCCTCCAAATTGGTACTGATACAGTTGTCCTCTCCCTTTTCAGACCTGAATAAGAAGACTGGTCTCTGACCATCACAAAGAGCAAGCAGAGGAAGCAGCACTGCACCTAATTCAGTCATGCTAATCGGAGTTGAACAGGCACCTCAAGATGTAACCTGGGAACAGCTACTTTGCACAGCATCTAGTAATCAGATAATCAATCCTGGTCTTCCAGCAATTTATCAGAGGGCACTTAGCCACTAGCAAAATCTGTTGCTAGTAGAATTTTTATTACATAAACACAGTATCTACCCATATTTGGATCAACCTCTGTTTGGTTTTCACCTTTCGACTAGTCCAATTTTTGTGATCTGATATATCCACCTTCTTTGTTCAGTCACCATTATCCCACTTAATTTTCTTTGTTCATGGAACAAACAGGCCTGTTTCTGTTCATGTTTGGTTCAATAGCCTTGTGAATGGATATGCCTGGTGAAGGTTAAAACATTGTCATCTGACCTTGACACCCTGGCATTTATAAGGTTAATCTTGAATCTTCTTGGAGAAACACTTTTCTCCACCTATCCAATAGACTAAAAGTAGTAGTAGTAGCAGCAGCAGCAACAGCAGCAGCAGCAGCAGCAGTAGTAGTAATAGTAGTAGTAGAAGAACAAGAAGAAGAAATCTATTTTTAAAAAGAGCCTATTGTTCTATGAGGGAGAGAAGCTTCAGCCTGGTTATGCATAGCTTTATTTCCGAGGCATTTAGGGATTTCTTATTGTTATGTAAAGTCTTAAAAATCCCTCCCTCTTTTTTTCCCTCTCTCTTAAAAATTAACCCTTTGAGGATGTTCATTAAGCTTTCTTGGAACCATGTTTTAAGACTCATGCTAAAAATAGACAATACACATAATGTGCACATACTTAAATTATTTTTCTGTTATGAATACATTTAGAACTTTAATGGAAAAAGACAGTGCTCCATAACTAGAGCAATAAGTGGTAATTGTTATCAGGCCACTAACCATATTAACTCCGAAAGAATGTTAAAGTTGGGATGGGGCTCTGGCACAATGGTAGAGGATCCGCTTTGCAAACAGAAGGTCCCAGTTTCCATCTCCACATCTCCAGTTAGAAAAGGGATCAAGAAGCAGAAAGTCTGAAAGAACATCTACCCATGACCCCCAGAGAGCCACTGCATGTCAGAGTAGACAAATGACCTTGATATACCAATTATCTGACTTGGTATAAGGCAGCACCATGTGTTCATACATGTTAAGTTGTAAACAAGCATGAACTATCAGGCTAAACAATGTCTAGATTCGCAACATGGCCCAGAAGTTAAGGTGGCAGCCTTTCTTCTTCTTTTTTTGCCATGAAGAAAATTGTACCTACCCTAATTTTTCTTCAATGATTTTTTAAAAATTTTTAATGTCCTTGTTTTGGGAAAAGAAAATCTAGTAAATTATACTTGATAAGGCAAATACAATAAATTGTATTTATTTTTCTTTCACAAAATGGATAGCAATAACATGCATTAATTAGTCCATGGACAGTGCCCTAATTTCTTTCAATAATTTCACGCACTATCACAGCAATGAGCAATGAAGCAGCAACAATAGCATGAATGAAACACATGGGGATGAGGGAAAGGGGGCTTTCCCTGTGTGTATCTCAAGTCATTGCTGCTGCAGTGTGGGTGAAATTAAGAACTTGGTCTATCAAGCTTTCCTGTTTATTAAAGGGAAGTCAGTAGGGATCGCTCTTTGACAAAGGTTTTGTGTTGGAATCTATCTATCTATCTATCTATCTATCTATCTATCTATCTATCTATCTATCTATCTATCATCTGTCTGTCTGTCTGTCTATCTGTAACTGCTCATACAGCTATCACCTTAAGTAGAGGTTAGAACAAAAATAATTTTAAAAGACCTTACTCAGTGTTATTTCTCTTATATTTGATTATTACATCTATGAATTTTGCCACTGAGAGGGTGGCATGCTCATTTGTATCTGATAGTAGCGATGACACCTGGGCTTGCACTTTTAGCAATTCGCTATTTGTAAGTAAAGGGATAACTAAATTAGTCTTCACCTCATTGAATATAGAGCACTCTATAATCATATGTTTGATGGTTTCAGTTTTATCTTATGATCATCTGCATGTTCAATTAGAGTATGATACTCAATTATACCTGCCCTCCAAAACTGCCAAGAGAAGAATGTTCATTCTTGCCAAAGTAAAAGCTTTTCTTAGTTTTGGGACGGTCAACTGATAAAAATATTTTGGCAGTCGCATCAGGAGGGCAATTCCCAAATGGAGTGTCGAACATACCTTGTGCACCCTAACAGACATACTTGTAACATCCAACCTCCATACTCACTTTTTTATTTGTCTTATAATGTCTTTAGTTACTGTATTCTTGATCATTTCATTTGTTATTCCTAGGCATTTCGTTTTCTTTTCCAATAGTTGATACCAAAGGGTTTGTGTTGGATTCAAGGTAACAGAGTTGTGACCCCAGATAAGAACTCCATATTTGAAACTTCTTAAAACTGCATGGGTTCACCCAACCAAGGCTTAGTGTGAGAGAGAAAATCTCTCTCACACACACACAAACACACACACTCCACTCCTAAAGACAATTGACCACATTGCCTACTTGTCCATGGTGACTCAGTCTGCAAGGAAATAAAGTTCTGTGGGACTGCCCAAGGCATGCCATGAAAGATATCTTTCTTGCAGTCCTTTAAAAAGAGCAAGAATCCTTTCAAGTTTAAATTGCAGGATCTGACTCTGCATCAAAAATTGAATGGGCGGGCTCCTTGGTATTCAGGCTGACGTGTGTGTGTGTGTGTGTGTGTGTGTGTGTGTGTGTGTGTGTGTGTGTGAAGTGCAAACAAACTGCAGGGACTTAAGGGGCTTTCAATGCAAGTGAGAAGCAGAGGTGGTTTTCCATTACCTTCCTCTGCAGAGTTTTATACTGACCCTGCTTAGCTTCTAAGATCTGATAGAACATAATTAAAACAGCATAATATTTTAGAACATAATGATTTATTATTTTAGAATAGCAGTGATGGTTTATAGTATGAAAATAATTATATTAATGACCTGTGCCTGCATGTGATCTTGGTGCAAAGTATTTAAATGAAGGAGATGGATAATGGAATCAGAGGCAAAGCAATTTGTCTGCCATTGCCTGCTCATCTTCCTCTACTTAAAGATTTCCTCCAGGTAGAAGCAAACACATTCCATAAAGAAATGGCCAGATTCTTGATTTGTGGTAGACAATAAATGTGAGACCTCTAAGAAAAGCAATCTAGGCTACAATTCTGAATTTACTTATTTGAGACCCTTTGAGATATTCCTCAGACTGTTAGAAAGCACATGGGTGCAGGAATTTGCTATTGCAAGGCACTTGGGGAAGAATCAGCAATCGCTGTTATAATAAATATGGTTTCTTGAAAGCCTTTTTCATCTATTAAAAAGAACAAGAAAGAGAAAGAGGAAAAAAAGAATGAGGATTTCTTTTAGTGGCACTATGCCAAGTGTCTTAGCGGAACTTCCATTAGGCAGCCTGATGCTAGCTTGTGTGATTTACTACCTATGTGGCACCTACACATAAAAAAGGTCTAAATTATTGTTATGCAAAGGTTAGGCAGACATTGAACTATACTGAGGAGTACACTCAAAGAGACTGTTCCATTTACCAAGCTCAAATTGTGTTATTCTGCTAAAGAAGACTTAATATTTCTAGGTATAGGCTTGAAAAATACAGCACTAATGCAAATGATATATTTTAAGAGATATTAAAGAAAGTTTAAAATTTGGAGTTCATTGAGCAGGTCCAAGACACAACATATCTGAATCCTCTTTGAAAGCAGAAAGGCTATGAGGAGGGACTATAATGGTGAGATTCCAATGGGGACAGTTTTTGTCCGAAAATATCTTTGAATTTTTAAAATAAAACAAAGGTTCTCATCAGGAAAATGAATCCTGATTTCTCTAAATGTTATTCTTCAGAAATCATCTGTGAATAAAGCTAAATAGAGATAGATGCCAGTACATTTTTTGTGATAGTTCTGTTAATCAGTGGAGTTCAGAATTACTTTCTGTTGCTTTAGTAAAGTTGCTCAATACAGCAACACGGAGAAAGACAACACTCCTGTGTTCCAACACTGACCTTATCCTCCCACACCCAACCCCACCCGTAAGTGAATCAGAACAGTAAAGACATATAGTGCTTCTTTTGTTAATCACAGTATGGAGCTGTATGCACAAATGGTTTCTGCAAAGATACTTGTAGATACCATGAGAATAAAGAAAATCAAATTGGGAATGGAGGTGGACTACAGTAGCTACCTACATTTGGTTCATTGCTAAATGATTTACTCATCTCTAGTGCATCGGTATTTTTCCTTGATCAAAGACTTCTCACTGCTGGACTTGAATCCTGACCCTCCAGGCATTGGTGGCTTGCTGAATAGCCTATAATCTGAGCAGTGAAGTTTTGCTCCGTGGGTATAAAAAGTACAAGCAAAATATCATTACTTTAATCCCAATAACATAGGCTGTTGCTTTTCTTTTTACTATGGTCCCTTTGACTTCTGAAGGCAAACAATTTTTAAAAGGTTCACACATCTTGAGGATACAACACTGTCGTACTGCAGTAAATGAAGCTTTAATCTGGGTTTTCCAAAACCTGTAATGCCCAACTTAATTCTAATCTAAATGACTCAGTCTTTATTGGCTGTGACAGAAAGAGGAAATAAAAAGGCAAATCTCAAAAAGTTGTTCTCTAAGTAACCTAGAAATGCAATAAGAAGGCAGTTAAGCAATTCATAGTAAAAGTGATCATGCTGTTTCTATATATCCACCCACAGTTAGCCTAAGTGGAATTCACTCATGAGTTTTTGTACAGTGTCCCCAGAGAAAGGGAAAGAGAAAATGAGAAGAGGGAACTATGGAATATGAGAGAGGGAGGGAGACTGGAGGGTGAGAAATGAGAGAGAGAGGGAGAGAGAGTACTTGGAACAGAAGCAAAAGTTGTAAGGATGGATTGAAAAAGACAGCCAGGACAGCCCAAGGGCTGGATGAAAAAGCAAGGGAAGGAGCAGGAAGCAGGGCTTTTTTTTGTAGAAAAAGCCCAGCAGGAACTCATTAGCATAATAGGCCACAACCAACACCAGAAACTCATTAGCATATCAGGTGCAGCTCCCTCCCAGGATCGGCTTCCCTAGTTGCCCTGCAGGGCACATGGGGAACCCGAGGGAACGAAGGTGAAAAGTACTGGACTCGGGAGCCGGTGGAGGGATTTTCAGCATAGCTCTTTTTATTTGGGGTCAGGAACAAACACGAGGAAAGGTGGTCGGGGAGCCTGCTTATATTTACAGGTAAACCGCACCCCCGACTTCTCCCCCCATGGGGGATTGGGTGAACAGAGATTAAGTTCCCGCCAGAGGCTATCAGAGGTCCATTTGAATATCCTCAGACTCTGATAGAGGGACAATCAGGATCCAAGGGTGCATTGTTCTCTAGGAATGAAGCTCAGGCAGGTAAAGCTTGGCCTTCCAGGTGACATGCCCAGACATGTCACAGGGTGCATACAGGAAGTAAGTTTACACTAGGGAATCTTTAAATTCACACTAGAAAATCATGTACAGAACATAACAGAAGGCATTTTCTGGATTGGCTTACCCAGGCACCTCCTGGGGAACCCGAGGAGGGGAGGCAGTTTAAACTGCCTTCCCTCCCTGGATCGGCTTGGCTTCCCCAGGCGCCCTGTGGCTTACAAGGCGCCTGGGGAACCGGGGGGGGGGGAGGGGGAGGCTGTAGGCATGGCCAACTCGGAAGCCAGCTGGAACTCTGCTCCTGTGTGCTCCTGTCCAAAATAGCCCTGGCGGGAAGTACCATCATGGGGTACCAAGTAGTATGTGAGAGAGGTGGGTGAATGGAATGACTAGAAGATTGGAAGAGACAGGGAGAAAGCGAGGCATAGAAACAAGAGAGATAAAGCAAGGGAGAGGGCAAGAGCAAGAGAATTCACACATTGTCTGATCCAAAGCATATATATTTCTTATTTATTTATTAATTTCATTTATACCCCACCCTGCCTGCCAAAGCAGAGTTGGAGCTATAAATTTGGAGTCTCAGAGCGGATTATAATCTCCTTCCCTTCCTCTCTTCACAACAGACACCTTGTAAGGTAGATGAGGCTGAGAGACCTCTGAGAGAACTGCTGTTTAGTGAATAGCTCTGAAAGAACTATGACTAACACAAGGTCACCTAGCTAGCTGCATGTGGAAGAGTAGGGATTGGGGAATCATACCCGGTTCTCTAGATTAGAGTCCACCACTCTTAACCAGTACACCAATCTGAAATCAGGCATATTGAGAACTTTAACATGATCACCAAGTGAAATTACCCTGCTCTGACTTCCTTATTTACACATGAAGACAGCTTCTGATAGGTTTTTTTTTTTTTAAATACATCAATAGCTGCTTTTGCTACAGGATCAGATTTTGCTTTGATAATATGCCTCAAACAGTCACAATTAAATCTTTGCAATCACCACAGAAGTAGCTGTGTCCCTCAAGGCCATGGCTGAGCCATTAAAGTGACCTACTTGTCTATTGGAGAATCTCTTGCATTTCATACCTTCTTCATATCTGCAAAGTCGGATTAATCTTTTAAATGACTTCACATTGGGTACTATGCACTGCTCCTTTTTGCACCTGTGCAGTTAGCAGCATCTATTCATGAAGTGATAACAAGAACAGATAGGAAGATTGGTGAGACTCATGGACAGATGCAAAAGATGCACAGAGGCATCTAAGCAGTATGGGGCTGGTGCGGTGCAGTTGCTAGGGTGTCAGACTATGATCTGGGAGACTCCAATTCATTGCACTCTGCAATGAAGCTCTCTTGGTGCCTTTGAACTAAACACTCTCTCACACGCTAACTTACCTCATAAGACTATTGTGAGGAAGAGAGAATGATATATTGCCACCCAGAACTTCTTGAAAGAAGGACAGGGTAAAAGTTTACGAATTAGATAGAAACTCTCAACTAAAAAAATGTTCTTCCATTTTAACTATGTGTCTTTTAACGATTGCAGGTGGTGTTCGCAAACAGATTAGAGGCAGTAGCTGCAAGAAAACAGTCATTTAAAGGATATATTCCAGCTTATTCAGGTGTACCTAAACTGTTCTGCAAACTATGCAGCTTCTCTTGGCCCTCTGCGGAGTGCCACTGGAGGGCAGGGGGCAGTTTGCTTCTATGGATGGTGAGGTGGGAGGATGTTGGCATGGGCAGAGCCAGCCCAATAAAGGCCAGGCTCCACCCACCACCAGGCAGACAACACCTCTTTCTCAGAGCTAGAGGAGCTCCTAGTGTTGGTCGGCTGCAGTAGGCCATGGTTTAGCATGTGCTTGGTGCGGCCTACTGGGGAATCTGCGGCATTGGCTCTGGATGGTGTGGGATTGGCATGCAGGCAGTCTCCCCACCATGGGTTCGAGTCCTAGGCCGGTACCCCACCTATTGCAATTTTGTATATTTTTAAAATCCTTTAAATTTTAAAGGGGCCTGTGTGTCTGGTCTATTAGGGGCAAGCTGTTGGCACTTGCCTTTGCTAGCAAGGCAGCCAGTTTCCATAAGGAGACTGGAGATTTTCAGGTTAGGAAAATGTTGGAAGGATGGTCCCAAGAGGATGGCATGCCCCAGGACACTTGGGAGCCTTTTCCCCCTGTGGTCCTTAGATGGATATGAAGCCCCCTTTGCTTAGATGGATATGAAGCTCTGCTTTTCCATACAGCAGCCTTGGTTGCCTTTTTTGGGGGGGGGGGCACATAGAATTAGTGAGCTGGTGGCCAGTTCCCACCATGATAAGTCAGGCTGTGCCCTATGCCTTCAGAATGTTCGCATGCTGGACGCTGGTATCTGCATTATAGTTCAGCATTCCAAAACTGATCAGTTCTGTAAAGGAGTGGTGATTATATTGGGCCCTTGCTTGGAGGGGGATTTATGCCCAGTAGCAGTGTTGCACAACTATTTGGCTTGTAGGGGTGGGAGTGAAGGCCTTTTGTTTCAGCATAAGGATGGCACCCCACTTACTAAATCAGTTTTAGTCAGTTATAAAGTGGGCTTTAGAATCCTTGGGATTGCAGGGCATGCAATTTGGAACTCATTCATTCTGAATTGGTGCTGCACCCACCGAAGCTGCCATAGGGTACCCAGTTAAGTAAATTCAGAAGACCTGGTAGCGGTCTTCTAGTTACAGATCATATGTTTGTAAATGCAGAGTTTAAAGACTGTTGGTTAGATTTGTTAATTGAGTTCTTGTTTCAGGTGCTGAGTCACTAACTGCAGCCACAGCATGACCTTTTGGGCTGCCCACTGGGCTAAGAAGATGCTTATTGGGTGCCAGTTGGGCCTTAGTGAGTGGGCTGATATTGAATGGTCAGGCTGGAGAGGCATGAGATGGCCTAGGCCCTTCCGTTGTTATTTGAGGAGAGGCATGGTCTTCCATTTCATGTTCTATTGATATGTCTGGGTAGTAATGAGCTGGGTTTGGTGAAGGGCAAAGCCTTAGTCATCCAAGCAAAGGCTGGTCTTGCAGCGATTAAGTGCAGATAGTTTTTTCCACTATGTTTTCTCTGTAAGTTTGGTGTAGCATTGGGGACCCCAGATGTTTGGACAAAGCCAGGAGGAACAACAATTGGCAATTGAGGAATGCTATGGATGGTAGCTGGGATCGCTTCCTTATGTACTCTGTCATATGGGTCGAGTTGAAGGACCTGTATAGCAAAGGGGTATGTGCAGCTTTAGGCTGCTCAGTGGGCACAGAGGCCTAAGGAGAGGCTTGGCCTTGGCAGTAGTAGTGTAGTGCAAGTAAGAAAGCAGAACTGGTGAGCACCTTAGGTACATTCCTGTTGGGAGATAAGGGGTCCACCTTGCAGGTCAGGGCTGGGAATGGGGATCTTCCTTTTGGAGCTCCCTGGTTAAGCTACTCCCCACAGGCCATGTGGCTTCAGCTGTGGCATTCCAGGGTGGCTGACAATTGGCCAGGCCACTGGTTGAGAGCCAGAAGGATGGCTCAAGATTGGAACAGGTGTCTCATATGATGGAGGGCAGGGAGGTTGTCAGAGAGTAACACCTGTCCTGCTCCCTTTCCACAGTTGTGAGCTTCCCCTTGCTGCATAGTTTGTAAATAGTTAATAAAGTGGACCTTGTTTAAATCCTTCACCTTGTCCATCTCCTTTTTCTGACGGGGGGGGGGGGGGCAGAGGGCAGACTGCCCTGGCTGCAACTAGGAAACAGAACGCAGAACCAGCAGGTGGCTTGGCATGCATCCCTGATTGCTACATGAGTTCTGTTTTCTACTGATATAATTAATTTTTTTTTTAAAAAGTTGTTACTGAAGGAACAAAAGGATCATTAATTGTTATGCCAGCATTGGTTCATGTGCCTGCTTTAGGTCTGACAGTAGGATTGCTCTGCACATAATGAAATTAAATAAAAGAAGGGAAAGGAAAGGGAAGATCCTATAATACAGATGTATTATACTAGTATAATGTAAAACAGTCATATTTTGATAGATGTTTGAAGAAAGTCACAAAGTCTATAACTTCCATAGGAATCCATAGATAAATGCTGGGGAGTTCATCTGAAAATGTTATTCACTCCATATAAGACTCTCCAAGTGAGTGCTGCAAGTTCATAAATAGCAATCCTTCCCCTGCTTCAGCTACAAAAAATCATAGAATAGCACTCTGTGTAATGTATCCAGAATGAACTTTATCCACAAATAGCACTCCTGTGCATCTAGTATTCCTGTATTTCAGGCTTCAACATAGTCTTCTTGATCTCAAGTAGCTTTTCTGTTGTGGTGCTCTTTAACACACACACCTGTCTAAAGATGATCAGCTTCCCTTCTGCAGCAGTGAAGAGGATGCAAGGAGCACTTGAGCACCTGATGACCTGGGTATTTAACAGCCCTAGACAGTGAATCAACAAAGCTCCGTTTGTGTACACAGGATAAAGCATGATTGCAACTGGAGGTGCTGTTGAAGTTTCCAACAACACCACTCACCAATGAAGAAGCTAGCCTCATTTGAAACTTAGCTGTACAGTAGTTCTTTAGCAATTCAAGCAGTTGCCTTGGAAACGTCAAAGAAACCACTGGCAGAATTCACTGCTGCCCATCATATATAACACATAGTTCCATTGACTAGGTGCAGAACAAGTATACTTAAATACAACACAAGAAAGACAACACAATGGGGAAGAAAGAGAGCTCACAGAGAGGCCCAACAAGATCACTGCCTAAGTGAAAGACTATAATAAACAATGGATGATACAGATTGATTGTAAAAGGAATCATGGTATATTAATAAATATAACAAAATACAAAGTGCAGTCAATCAAAGCGGCTCAGAAAACCATAATCATATAAGAGAAGGTGATAATAGCTGCTAGTTCAGAGAGCCCATGTGTTGTAGAGGTTCGATAGCAGACCAGCACTGGCAAGTCCTAGGTTCAAATCCACACTAAATCATGATGCTCACTGGGGGACCTTAGCCAAGTCACACTGGGATAATAGCATGGGCAAGTTTCTAGATAGATGTCCTGCCATGTTGAACTTGCTGAATACATAATTTCTGCAGCATGTTTGAATCTCCTGAGCTATTAGAGGCTCTCAGGAGTCCTGGAGGCCTGTAAAATGATGCAACAATTGGATCTTAATGTAGGTATTACTCTAGACCAAAGTCATAAACAGAGAGGATGTGAAAGACCTCCTCCTGAGACCCTGGCGAGCTGCTGCCAGTCTGAGTAGACAAAAGTGACCTTGGTGGATAAGGCAGCTTCATGTGTTCACAAGGTCACACAGCAAGATATTTTATGGGAGAACAGATAGTACATTATATCTCTCTTCATGCTTGGGTGTTATATGTTGTTGTAACAGTGTTTTCTTGACCTTCACTTTGAAAATGACATGGTATATATTTCCATGATGATAGTCACTAGGAATATGCACAAATTGTGGTTTGGTTTGGTTTGTGGTTTATGGCATGCAGGGTTTGTGAACCACAGAGTGTCACAAACTTTTTGATGCTAGACAAACTGGTTCTATTTATGAGGTTTGTGGTGCAGCAGAATGATCCCCCCCCCAGTATGCTAGAGTCGCCAAAGTAGCAGGGGATCTCTGGCTGGCTCTCCTCTACCTGCCCTCCAAATTTGGTGAGAATAGGATTTATTGGGTTCTATTTGTGTGCCTCAGACAAGGTGTCCCCATCCTCCATTGTTTCCAATAGAGGGTGAAAGACAGCAAAAAAGCAAGAGCAATAGAATCCCAGCATAACAGAATCAAAGTCCTCAAGAATCTCTGCAGAACAAACTGCGGGGGGGGGGGGGGGCATTTGAGCAGGCCCAGCAGAACCAGTGGCAATGCAAACCCAACAGGAAAAGGTAAAACCAGAGAATTTCTGCAGTAAAAATGGAAGATGGGGGAAGGCATTTTTGCAAATCCAGCAGAAACAGTGCTATGTACAGAGTGCCTAGAAGTACCAGTGCAATCAAAGAGATGCAATGCCAGCTCAACAGGACTGATATATAGCACAGAAACATACTTCAAGTTTGTATGTGGGGGGGGGGGGGAGGTTTACAAGCTCTGTGCAAGAAAATGGGAATGGAACCCAAGCTGGCAAAGGTGGGGACGACCCTCTTGAAACTGACAAAAGCAGCCAGGAAGTTGATAGAAACCCAAGACACAAAGAAAAAGTTTAAAAGAAAACAGTCCAAGGCTGAAGAATTCCGCTCACCCTGTTGCTTTGAAGTTCCTCCCCTTGTTGCCTTGGAGTTTTTTAAACAGTTTAATTGAGCAGCAACTGTTTGTCTGATAATGTATCCATTCATGAATCTCCATGAACTGCTACAAACATGGAATGTTTGTGTCAGGCACCCGTCCATTAATGTTGTTTCACAAACCACGGACCAGCCAAAATTCATGACAAACTTTACTTCATGAGCTTATTTGTGTCCAACCCTAATAGTCACTACCATAGTTTGTTTTTTAATTGTTTGATAAATTCATGGAGAACATGTCCATGATTGTTAAATGGAATCTCCCTCTCAAGAAATAGTATGCTTTACTGGTTAGAACAGACAAGTGGAGACCTGCAAGAAACTTGCAGGATAGTTATCCCATTCCTCACACCTTTGCTTCCTCCCTTCTCCCCCTACCTCTCTCACACTCTTTCTCCCTTCTGCCCCCCTTTCTTACTCTCTCGCTCTCCTCCATGTATGTTACTTCCTCTCTCTTTCTGACCTGTCATCATTCCCTTTGTTTTTCTGCCTCCCCACCTCATCACTCTTTCGCTCTCTTTCTGCCTCCCACCTCAAATCCCACCCTCCCCAGGCTCCACCTCTCAAATGTCTGGGAATTTCCCAACCTGGAGTTGGCAACCCTATTTCCTTCCCACCCAACAGCCAACCTACCTTTATCTGTCTTCAGCTTTCTATCTCCACCCCCCTCCCCTGTAGCCTCTACCTAGGAAAATTACAGTCTTTCTCCACAATGGGGACTAAAGCAGCTTACATTATTATTTCCTCTTTGTTATCTGCACAACAACCCTGTGAGGTTGGTTAGGCTGAAAGTATGTGACTGGTCCAAAATCTCCGAGTCAGCTTCCACTGCAAGATGGGGATCTGAACCTGGGTCTCGCAGATCCCAGTCTGAAGCTCGAACTGTTGCACCACAATGGCTTTCATACGGTGGCTGCTGATGAACTGTAGCAAAACAGCTGGGCCTAATTAAGTCATGCAAATCAGGTGGTATCAAGTCACATCGAGGGTGCTGCCTAGGGATGCCAGCCTCCAGATGGGACCTGGGGATCCCCTGGAGTTACTGCTCATCTCCAGACTACAGAGATAACTTTCCATGGAGAAAATGGATGCTTTGGAGGGGGGAGTTTATGGCATTGTACCTCACTGAGGTCCCTGTCCTCCCCAGGCTCCACCCCCAAATCTCCAGGAGTTTCCCAGCCTGGATCTGGATCCGCTGCTGGTGGCTGGGGGGATACTTGGCAACCCTAGACTGCTGCCAGTAAAATCCCTGCCTTTGACTGGCAGAAACAGTTGGAACCTCCCCCCCTCCCCCGAACATTCTGATCTCCTCACAGTTGACGCCTGGAGCTGAGGCCATTTCAAAAGGTATTTTGGGGGATTCTATGGTCCCTGAAGGGTTTTTTTTAACTTTTCGGATTTTTCTGCACATGGTGGGAGTGCCCCCTGTATGTAGGAAAACCTCCCCCCCCAAGGGCCCCCTAGCTCGGATTTAGATATCCGCACAGGGGGGCCCCCCTTCGCTATTAGATATATAGACTAGGGAGATCTGGGTCCAAATAATTACTTTGTCACAAGGCCTCTTGTGAGTCGTTAGGTTATTCACACTTTCAAGTTAAGCTATTTTACAGTAAAAATAAACTGTAGGAGAAAGGCCATGTATATCTCCCTGAGCTCCTGGAAAGAACGGTGAATTTAAAATGTGATAGGTGTTCAAAAGTTCTCTATAACTGTGATTAGTAGCACACTGCCCCCTCCAAACCCTAGGATAGCTGTTATTATATCTTGCTTGGGATTCTCAGAGGCATGTGGTTGATTAGCATTTGAAACTGAAATCTAGAAGAAGAGACTGGATTTATACCTTGCCCTTCACTACCCAAGGGAGTCTCAAAGTGGCTTACAAACCTTGTGAGGTAGGTGGGGCTGAGAGAGCTCTGACAGAAACTGCTCTTTTTCAAGGACAGCTGTTATCAGAACTACAGCTTGGCGAAGGTCATCCAGCAACTGCAAGTGGAGGAGTGGGGAATCATACCCGGTTCTCCCAGATTAGAGTCTGCACACTTAACTGCTACACAAAACTGGCTCTCATAAACAGATGGTTTGATCCAGCAAGAAAGTTACATCAATGAAAGAAAGCTAATTACAGTTTCTATACTGTACCTTTAATATGTCCTTTATTTTATCATAGTTCCCTCTCTCGTTGCCTTCAGTAACACATCTATTCCTTGTCCCTCATGGCATGAGTAATAATTTTCTCCCACCTGTCTAATATGGCCCAGCCAAAAGGGGAAGATTTAGGAGTGTCTATACAAGCCAGCTCTGCTTTCCTGTTGCAGAATTTTTGCTGGAGCAGCTACTTCTCTGCCCTCTTTTGGGGCTGAGCAGGAATTTTTAGCCCTTCAGACTGGCTTGGAGGACTTTTTGCCTGCTGCAAGTTGTCATGCAGATCTTGAAAATTGTCATGCAGATCTTGTGGTTTAATAATAAAACAACAATGTCCAGGGAGTTTGGAGCCACTGTGAGCTTTAACAATAGCTACTGGAGGATGTCCATATGGAGATAACTGCACTAAAAAGGGAAGGAACTGTTTCTTATATCACAGATCAGCCATTCATAAAACCTAGTTAAATCCTTATTAATGGCTTCATGTCTTCCTCGGACAGTTTTTTTAGTAATTAATCTTTGAAACCACACTAGTTTGTAGAAATTAACATAGTAAATATAAATAGCATGAATTTTAACTGTACATTTTGTACAGTTTTTTAAAAACAGAATTGTCATTTTTCATATGTAAATACATATACATAGTCTTGTTCTGGCCATGTGATTACTTCAGGTAGTTAGGAATACCATGCATCTGCCTCCAAAGACAGGCTTTCTAATTTCTGCTCAGGGGTCTGCTCAGTAGTACTAAGGTTAATGTTTCAGTTTAATGTTGAGCTTTAGCACAGTGTCTGAGCCCCAGATAGCAGCAAAATTTTAGTATCCAGAACATTAAATCAATAGCCCTGCTTGTCTTGATCAAAAAATTATGTTTCCCTGAGGCAAGACCTACACAGATTCCTGATGTGAAGTTCATTGTGTTTTGGGTGGACAAAGACTTGATGTGGTAGCTAATGCATTATTAATCTGAAATGTTTACAAACAGAAAGTGGGCTTATTTAAATAAAGTAGGACTCCTTGTTTTGCCAAGTTGGAAATATGTATTGAGTCAAAATAGTAACTCTGTGTTTTTATATATATTAAAAAAGGATTAGAAAGGCCACGGCTGATAACAGAAAATGAGTTTCAAGAAATACATATAACATGTTAATTTGAAGATGGTACTAGCAAAATATGAATAACTGAAGTAAAGAGAAAGAAAATATATAGAATGAGAATGACAATAGAATGTATTACAGTGCAGTAGCTGTAAATTCAAACTGCACAAACATATAGTGACCATTATAACTGATAGCATCTAGAAGGATCAGGCCCAAATTAAAATATAATTGGGTCAGTGAGGAGTAAAGAACATTATGAGGAAGCCAACATGGTCTCTTCAAATATTCCTTCCAGGTTAACACTATTTTTTTCATTATCTTTTTTGAGTGCTTCACATCCATCTTTAGCATAGATAGCTTCTGGTTTGAGGTTGTTTTATGGACTGCTTGTAGCAAATGAAACAAGACATTTGGGACATAATTAAGAAATGCTGCTTTTGTGTTTTCCTAGCTGTACATTAAATTGTTTGACCCTCAAAGTGATGTGCATCAGTGTGGAGGCATTGATTTTTTCCGGTGCATCAGTGTGCATCAGTGTGGAGGCATTGATTTTTTCCGGTTAGCAGTGTGAAGAACCTTTAGTCCAAAATGTCTATTTTATTGTATCTCCTTTTTAATCCACATTCACTACGTGTTGCTATATCACTGTAACCCTCAACAGAAATTGCTTCTCCCTATCTGAAAAAGCCACCCCAGTTATCCTAACTGAAGAGTCTGTACTGTAAGTATATGTCCTGGTTACTCCCAGGACTCCCAGGAGGTCCCCCACTCAGCAGCCACCCTCCCTCAGATAGCCCAGGCACCCCCTGCCCACCCAGAGGATTCCCCACTCACCGGCCACAGACCCGGGGCCCAGGAGACAGAGGGAGGCTGCGGCAGTGACCAGAGCCTCAAGGAGCACCTGGCAGCCAAGGAGGAGAGGGAGCACCACGGTCCTGGCCCATTCTGGAGGCAGTGGCAGAGCTCACCTCCAGGAACAGCGAGACCTGGGAAGCTGGTGGGAGATGCCGTCCACAGAGAGAGGTGGCAGTGGGATGATGGCATGGCAGGCAACAGCCAGGGCCAGAGAGATGCAGCTCAGAGCTAGCACTTCAAGCGCACAGGTGGGGGTGAGGTTGGAGATGGAAGGGCCAGTATCTTTCCTTTTGAAGGGAGGCAGAGCCCGAGAGTAGGAGGGGAGGCCAGGGAGTGGGGCAGGATAAAAGGGGGAACTGGGAGCCTATGAGGAGGTGGAGACAGCAACAGAGCAGAGAGAGAGAGGAGACAAGCCGAGAGACAGAGAAAGGTGCTGAATCCAAGTGGAGGCCGGGAGGTGATGTAACCCTCACAACCCTCTGCATCTGAGGCTCCCAGAAGCCCCAGGGTTCCTGCCCAATCCCAGTGGCCACCCCCCCTCTCGACCTGCCCTCCAGCTTCACCAGCATTCCTGGAGCTTTGGCCCCAAGAAAGTGCAACCCTGAGGGTGTTCCCAAGTCCCATGGAGCAGCAATGTCATGGCAACCGGTGGGCCCCTGCCCGGGACCCCCAGGGACCCCAACAGTACATTATAGGATCTGTTCAGTAACAGATCCTTTATGGGTCCACATGAGCATTTGATCTTGAATGGATGCAAATTCATCATTACAACCTTGATGGGTTCTATAGAGAAGCATCAATGCCAAGCATAGAACTAACATACAGATTCAGGGTACCATAAAGACAAAAAGAAAAGTCCTGTTCACAATTTACAGGAAACATATACAATTCATGCAGGGTGTTTACTTTATTTTCCTTTATATATGCATCTTGTGCTATATTTAGTGCTGAATGTGTGATTGAAACTACACATTTATCTGAATACTGGTCACTGGTTTCATTTGTAAGCCAAATGTAAATGCAGGATATATGTGTGTCCACTGTAAGGTGAATAGGACTAGAGGCCAAGAAAGCTGCAGCCCCCTCTTGCTACTGAGGGGAGGAAGAAGGAGAGAAGCAGTCTTTTTTATTATTTTAATTTGCTTGTATTGCCAGACTTTTATGATGCTCAGGATTTGTCTTTCAAGGTGCACAAGACATGCAACAGGAGGTGAGTATGGATCTTGCAATGGCAAGGTACCCATTGAGCACTTGCCAGTTGGCTCAGTAGCACAAAAGGAGTTGTGCTGTGTCATGAAAGAGAGGATGGCCAGATCAGAAAAGGGAGCTACCACTCTGGCTGAGTATAGACTGGCAGTCTGCCGCGATATAGTGCCATCTCTAATTGACCCAATTTAAAATGTTGCAGGACATATCAGCCACACAGCACATCCTACTGCGGGTTACCCATGGAGACATCCCGTGGAAAAGCATCCACATTATTGTAGCACATCAGCCACGGAGCACACTGCAAAAATGGCCAAAAGTCATGCATGTGCATGTGCGCACATGGCCATTTTTTTAAAAAAAAGCTGCTTCCCTAGCAGCAGAATGGATCTGCAGGTTCAGACTGCCAAATCCTATCTGTGCACGCTCTCCCATGTTCAGACAGCCACCATGCACGATGAATGCACCAGGAAACAAAAACTCCACTTCGGCGGTGGTGGCTTTTTAACTTGGCTCCAAGTCATCCTCTGATGGGTATGCCCAGAGAACACCTGACAGCTGTAGCTGTGTGAATGGGCCCATTTAATCCATTTGTGAAAGGTGCCTATATCGGGCCAAACTGTCAGTCTGAACACAGCCTCTGTTAGTCTGTTCAGGCTCCTTACCACAAAAATACCATAACACATTGTGGGATAGTAACATAGAAAATATATTGTGCTTGAGGGATCTGTCCTGGGCCCTTTGTTGTTCAATATCTTTATAAATGACTTGGATGAAGGAATAGAGAGGATGCTCATTGACTCTGAAGATGACACTAAATTGGGAGGGGTAGCAAGTACAGTAGAAGACAGAATCAAGATACAGGATGATCTTGACAGGCTGGAAAACGGGGCTAAAAGAAATAAAATAAATTTCAACAGAGATAAATGTAAATGTATGCATGTACATAGGAAAAATACATAATTATAGGATGGGGGGAACTCATCTTAGTAGTCGTACTTGCAAAAGGATCTGGGGTCCTAGTAGACCAAACACTGAACATGAGTCATCAGTGTGTTGTAGCTGAAAAGACAAATGTGATTTTGGGATGCATCCACAGAAGTATAGTGTCCAGGTCATGTGAAGTGATGGTATTGCTTTACTCTGCTCTTGTTAGACCTCACTTGGAGTATCATGTTCAGTTTTGGGCACTGGAGTTTAAGAACGATGTTGACAATCTGGAACATGTCCAGAGGAGGGCAACAAAGATGGTGAGAGGTCTGGAGACCAAGTCCTGTGAGGAAAAGTTGATGGAGCTGGGTATGTTTAGCCTGGAGAGGAGATGACGGAGAGGTGATATGATAGCCATCTTCAAGTATTTGAAGGGCTGTCATATAGAGGATGGATTGTTTTCTGTTGCCCCAGAAGGTCAGACCAGAACCAATGGGTTGAAATTACATCAGAAGAGTTTTCAGCTAGGACTTCTGGTTTCAGCAACTTGAATGGCAGGCATGCTCCATTGGACCACCAATTGGGGTGGCCTGTAGCCCAGCGAACAGGACGGGTGCCAGACAATTCCGCCCCTTCAGAACCCTTGTAGGGGCTTCTAGCCTGGGGCATGAGAGGTGCCTCTCCCAAGGTAACAGCCAAGAGATTGAGGCTCCTCTTTGCCCTGTAAGGTCCCGTCACTGCGGTGCCACCATGGCACCAAGAGGCACACATCGGACTGGCAAGCAAAGAACTAAGCAAATAAATGAAGCAGCCCTTACCAGTGGTGCATCTTCCAATGAAGTGTGAGTAAAATAGTCCACTCAATTGGACAAGTTATCAAGCATTTCCAAGGTCCCAAATAAAAATGTCAAGAGGGGAGGAAAAGTTTTCCCCTCCTTTCATTTTAAAAAAAGACTGAGTTAAATTGGAGGCTCAATTTGCTGGTCCTGCAAAGGAGAATCAAATAAAGTGTAATACCTTTTAAAACGGCTCCTTTAAACAAACTTTTGTTGACTTTTTAAACTTTCCTGAAAAGTAAACAATGGCAGAGGAGGAAAAAATGGCGACCAGAGGAAAACCCTCTCCAAAAGCTACATCTTCAACACTTCTGGTTCCCAGACTGGAAGCTACCATAGACTTTCCTAACATGTTATCTACTGCATTGCACCCTCTGCTGGACCAGATGACTAGCTTGAATCAGAGCTTTGATGCACTTCAGAATCAGATTAAAGAATCCAATACTAAAGTGGAAGAGGCGATTAAATCAGCTAAATCAGTTGAAGCCAAGACAAAACTAATGGATCAAAGACTACAAGTGGTGGAGAAAGAAAGATCAACTGACAAAGATCAACTTTTAAGACTGCAAATGGAAAAATCAGCGTATGTTCTGCGATTTCAAGGTGTCCCTGAACAAAAGTCTGAGAATCTGAAAGAAATCTTAAGTGAAGCATTAGCTCCAATAACAGGTTTACAAGCAGATATTCTACAAAGCAGGATGGATATGACCTATAGGACATATCTTGATTTTGTGAAGAAGAAAAACCTGCCTGGAGAGATTGTGGTGAGATTCTCCAACAGAACTACAAGGGACGTGGTGCTCAAGGTCACAAATGGGAAAATCTTAAACATCAAAGAAGTGGAAATCAGAGTCTTGAAGGATATTCAATTCAAAATAAGGAAAAGAAAGAAAAGAAGGAAGCAATACAAAAGCTTGACAAATTTTCTACAGAAAAACTCTACCCCTTATAGATGGATTTTTCCTGAAGGGCTGGTATTCAACTACAAAGAGAAAAAAGAAAAGATTACCTCTCTTAAAGGTGCAAAGACTTTTCTGGAATTGCAACAAAGACCAACAGAAGAAAAGAAGACAACAGAGAAAGAAGAAGAAGGTATCATACATGATTTGGAAAGCTCTGAGAGTTCAACGAGTAGTTCTGCAGAGGATTCTGAATCAGAAAAAGGAGTGGCTGCTCCGAAGCAACTGACAGTCAAATGGGACTTTGACAAACCGAAAACAAGAGGGACAAGGGGGAAATAACATTGTATTTAACTTGAAAGTTTGAGAAATATAACCTAACACTTATTTGATTTTACTTATGCAAAACCAGTGTAAACTGAAAACTTAATATCACACTCCAGTATATTATGCTTTGATATTTAGGGAACTTCATTCAACTTATGTTTTAAAAATGCCTATATTATTTGCCTATTTTTAGTGTCAGTGGGTAGTTGGTAGTTGGTAGTGTTTTAGTCTGTAGAAAAGCAGTATATATATATATATATATATATATATATATATATATATATATATATATAAGGGGGCCCCGCAATACTCGCGGGGGGAGAAGGAGCTGAGGCTGGCGATCTCTACCTCCCCCTGGGCCCATTTCCCCTGGCTCCCTTCTGCCCCCATCTCCAGCGGGCCTCGGCAATGCTGGCCGGGCCCGCTGCTTCTCCCCCGGCCTTCGGTGGGCCTTGGTGGCACTCGCCAGGCCTGCTGCTTCTCCCCCTCCCCCCCCCACAGGCTGTTTCTCTTTCCTCCCTTCCCCCAGTGAGGCCCGTGGCAAAGGCTGCTCCGGAGCCACTGGTGCCAGGCCGCCAGCTTGGCCGCAGCCCACCGCCGCCGCTTATCTACTGCTGCCAGCATTGAGGTAAGCATTGAGGGTTTTTTTTTACTTTTGGGGAGATTTAAGTATCCCCCCAAATTTTTCTTAGCTTTTTAGATTTTTCTGCAGACGTGGGGACCGCCCCACGTCTGCAAAACAACCTCCCTGCCCCCCAGGTGCCCCCCCACACAGATTTAGGTATTTGCACAGGGAGGGACACTTCAGAATTTAGATATATATATATATACATATATATATATATATACATATATATATATGTATGTGCGTGTGTGTGTGTGTGTATATAAGTTTTCAACTAAACGTTAGGAAAAACTTTCTGAAAGAGTGGTTCTCAGTGAAAACAGGCTTCCTAGGGAGGTGGTGGGCTCTCCTTTTTGAGGGAGGTGTTTAAGCAGAGATGACCATCTGACAGCAATGCTGATTCAATAAACTTCAGTAGATCATGAGAGGGAAGGCAGGAAGGCATGAGTCGGTGCTTAGCTCTCGTGGCCCATTATTATATGCCCATGGTAATTGTGATCAACACTTTGGGGTCAGAAAGGAATTTTCCTCCAGGGAAGATTGGCCAGGGATCCTGGAGGTTGTTTTGCCTTCCTTTGAGCATAGAGTAGGGGTCATTGAGGGAATGAGGGGGTGGGACGTAGTTGTGAATTCCCTGTGTTGTCCAGGGTATTGGATTAAATCAGTGTTTTTCAACCTTTTTCGAGCTAAGGCACATTTCTTTCATTGAAAAAATCCCGCGGCACACCTGACAATATCTCACGGCACAGTGGTTGAAAAACACTGAAATACAAGATAAATGGGTCATTAGTTGCCTCAGCTCAAGTATTAACTATGACAGTATTACAAATACATGTAATAGCCACTCAACTTGAAATCGTAAGTTACAGATCCAAAGTGTAATGGCTCCTTCCCATAACATTGACCTGAGTTTCAGAAGAAATATAATGTGGATGTATTTTAATACTGCGATTCTGCTAAAGTTTTTCAAATAGAGAGTTTAAACTCTTACTCTTATGTGAACGGCATTCCGCTGACCATAAGTGATTTGAAGAGAAACACAGTACACCCATTCTTCGCTGAGGGACAGTTACTGATTTGAACCCCACCCTGACAGAAACAGCTAGCTGTTACCATCAAACATATTCATGTTTATTGGAATGTCTTGGTGCAAATCACCCCCCCACACACACACACACACACAAAACCCAGGAGTCAGGCACTGGAAGAAACCAGCTTACTCTGCTGGAGGAGTGAATGCCCTTGGTACCGAATATTCCTGTCCTCTGTATTAACATCCACAGGTCTAGCATGACTCTGATTCAGCACACGAGTCCTCCTCATTCATTTAAAACCATCTGCCATGTGCGAGCCTGCCTCCGGCCCCCACGAACTGGATGCCGCTCGAGTCCGCTGCCTCGCCCTGCTCATTCTCCAACACGCAGGCAGGCATCACCCAACTGCCGCCGCAAACACACGGCTTGGAGGTGGCCAACATCAGCGCCAGGGCCAGAGACGGAAAAAGAGCAGCCGTGAAACAGGACCCGCGGAGGCCCACCTCCACCTTCTGGGCTGAGAGACCACACAGAAGAAGACAGCCCTCGCCTGGAAAGGCTCAGCTGCCCCCTCCGAGGCTCATGGGGGGGCGGTGCAGACGAGCCAGGGCGTTGGCTCCATCGCGGCCAAGCGGAGGCTGCGACGGCAGGGCCCGTGGGGGGTGCCGTGCGTCTCCTGAGGAGGACCCCCCTTCTCCTCCTCCTCCTCCCCCCCCAGCCACTCATCGCTTTCATGGCCACGGCCATGTTGTCATATCTCTCCGCCTGCTTGGCCAGGCGAGCTCGCTGCAGCAGCTGCTCCCGGTCGCTCATGGCTGCTGCCTCCGTCGTGGCACTGGCAGGTCGGGTGGGCGAACAGACAGAGCCCCTCAGTACTCTCCCTCCCTCCCTCGAGTCCTCGCAAGGCCAAGGGGAGCTGCGCCTCAATGGCGGCTCCCTCCTACCTCAGGCCGGCCACAGAGCGTGCGAGCGGAATCAGCGAGAGCGCGCCACTGTTCTTTCTCGCATGCGTAAACGCGTCCCGGAAGGTCAGCCCGGAAGGCACATTTCTTTCATTGAAAAAATCCCGTGGCACAGCTGACACTATCTCGCGGCACACCAGTGTGCCACGGCACAGTGGTTGAAAAACACTGGATTAAATGACCCCTGAGGCCACTTCCAGCTCTACATTTCTATGAGCCTTTGCTCAAGCCAGGGTTTCTTCTGACTCTCTTCTGAGACAACAATAAACTTGCCTGGGAGAGCAAAAAGTGTTACAAGGCCCTGTCCTGTACGGTTTATGATTGCCCTCCCTCTCCTCAAAAGAAACATGACACAAGTTATGGGTTAACTGGGAACTTTATTTACAAGCTGATCTGCATGACTTAGTTAAGATGTTAAAGCATGAGTTGCATCTGGCTTGCCGAGGCAAGCTTCCCTACTGGGCAAAACCACACCAGCTCAGAGCTAGGTCCGGAATCCTCCGAACCTTTCTCCTCATGGCCCACACATGAGTGTATATAGGGGATGGAAGGACACAGTCCCACCCATAACTGTGAAGCCTTAAGGCTTGTCATATGCCCCCCCAACCTTGAAGAGGCCCCCACTGAGCTACCCAGACTGCCAAGCCGATAGGTACCCAGTCTGAGGACTCCCCATCACTGATATCTCAGGGTGCTTACCAACTCGAAATGCCCTCAACCCGTGCTTTTCCTGCAATCCCAGTTAGGGCCTAACTAGCCTTACCAGGCCTATTTATACCTCACCTCTTCAAACCATACAGATCAGGCAAAAAAAAAAAAAAAAGCCTCCACCCCAGCCAATTTCAGCAAGGGCCAAAAAAAATCCTACTCAGCCCCAACTGGTGACCAGCTAATCCCACACGGTCCCTAAAGAGGGAGGGAGGGCCCTGACCAGGATAGTCCAGGCAAGCCCTGTCTCGTTAGATCTCAAAAACAAAGCAGGGCCGACCCTGGCAAGTATTTGGATGGGAGACCTCCAAAGAGTACCAGAGCCGGGAGGCAGAGGCAGGCTATCAAGCCACTTCTCTGAATGTAGTCTGTGCCCCAGTAGGTGTCACCAGAGGTCACCATGACTTCCAGGCATGGGCACAGACACATGCACGCACACACAAATGCCAAAAATACCCCCAAAAGAGGGAGGGAGGGTGGGATGTTCAGGTGGCGCTGCACTGTGGAGGAAAGGCAATCATCAACCAACTTGACTAGCATGTCCTTCTGATTCATTCATGAGGAGGCAAGGAAGTGGGCAAACTTTGGCGCCTGCCTTACCTGGTGGGAACCAGTCTTCTGTTGTTCCAGCAGCATAGTTCTGAATTGGTTAAAGTGCATGGAGATGTTTCCATGTAGGAGGTTCTCATTTGCTTTTTCTCCTTACTCTTGAACCTTGACTGTTAAATAGAAAACACACACCTTAGCTTGTTGTGTTTAGCCTCAGTAGAAGTGAAAAGTCCTCATAGGCAGCTAGGGTTTCTAGGCAGTAGTAAAACCGTAGAGTAATACCATAAAGTTTCCAGTGATGCCTACAGCTATCCTATGTCACTTCTAGGTTTTTAACAGAAGTAAAAAAACCCAAACATATCCTGCTACCATTCAAAGAGGCAGAGGGCAACAGGAGCTAGGCGCAGGAAACCGCCTGCCTTCAAGGGGAGCTTCAATATAATAGTGAAACACATAGTTACATATGTAAACACACACACACAAATTAACTGTGTGTGGCATCAATACCAATTTCAAAAATCAATAATAATAATTAACAAATAATTCATTTATAGACAAATAAATAAACAATTTATACAATTTCCAAACCCTAAGCAAAATTATTCATGCAATACACAATTCATAATCAGGACATACATGATTTAATATAAGTCCTATATGTGGCTCACAAATTTTTGGACTAAACATAACATAAGAACATAAGAGAAGCCAATGTTGGATCAGGCCAGAGGCCCGTCCAGTCCAACACTTTGTCACACAGTGGCCAAAAACACCAGGTGCCCTCAGAAGGTCCAGCAGTGGGGGCAGGACACTAGAAGCCCTCCCACTGTTGTCCCCCCGTCAAGCACCAAGAATACAGAGCATCACCTGCCCCATACCGAGAGCTCCTATCTATACTTTGTGGCTAATAGCCACTGATGGACCTCTGCTCCATATGTTTATCTAATTCCCCCTTGAAGCTGTCCATGCTGGTAGCCGCCACCACCTCCTGTGGCAGTGAATTCCATGTGTTAATCACTCTTTGGGTGAAGAAATACTTCCTTTTATCTGTTCTAACCCGAATGCTCAACAATTTCATTAAGTGCCCATGAGTTCTTGTATTGTGAGAAAGGGAAAAAAAGGACTTCTTTCTTTACCTGCTCTATCCCATGCATAATCTTATAAACCTCGATCATGTCACCCCTCATGCATCGTTTTTCCAAGCTAAAGAGCCCCAAACGCTTCAACCTTTCTTCACAGGGAAAGTGTTCCAACCCTTTAATCATTCTGGTTGCCCTTTTCTGCACTTTTTCCAATGCTATAATATCTTTTTTGAGGTGTGGCAACCAGAACTGTACACACTACTCCAAATAAGGTCCAAATGAGGACTATGGCACAGCATGGACGAATCATGGGGCATTACTGGGCCAGCACCACGTCGGGCAGTGGCCAAGGTCCCCAGGCTGAGTGGCGGCTCGTTCAGCCTATGGCTGAGGGAGTGCATCATACGTGGCTACCCCAAATTGGTATTATAATATAGAGAGATCAGTCCTGTTACATTACTTTGTTTCAGATTTTTGGTGAGTATTCAGACTGCTCTCAATCCCTGGCCAAAAAATGTCTGAAAGTGTGCAGTGTAAAAAGAAAATAATTCACAACCAATTGCTTTTGTTCAGTGTTTAACATAGCACATTAAATAATTATGCTTTGCATTACATTGCTAATTATATTTCTTAGGGATGCCAGGCTGAGGATCCCGTGGAATTACAGCTCATTTCCAGACTTCAGAGATCAGTTCTTCTGGAGGAAATGGATGCTTTGGAGGGTGGACTCTATGGCATTGTACACTAATGAGGTCCCTGTCATTCCTCAGCTCCAACCCTGGAGCAGGCAACCCTACTGCCTCATCTTATTGATTGCATTTACTTACATTGTACAACAAATTTAGAGACCAATGGCACCTATAAGACCAACAAAGGTTTATTCAAGGTTTGAGCGTGGACTCTAATTTGGGAGAACCGGGTTTGATTCCCCACTCCTCCACTTGCACCTGCTGGATGACCCTGGCAAGCTGTAGTTCTGGCACAGCTGTCCTTGAAAGAGCAGTTTCTGTCAGAGCTCTCTCAGCCCCACCTACCTCACAGAGTGTCTTTGTGGGGAGGGGAAAGGAAAGGAGTTTGCCACTCTGAGACTCCCTTGGGTAGTGAAGGGCGGGGTATAAATCCAATCTCTTCGTCTTCTTCTTTTGTGTGCACGGATACTTTATCAAATACGTTAGAATGGCAGGCAAGGTTCACATTTATAGCCAGAGAATGAACAGCAAATTAACATGAAACATGATGATGATCAAGATATGCAAAGTGACACTAAATAACAAGTTAAGGCTATAAGGTCAGCAGTTGTATAGCAATGAATATGTCAAAGTAGCAGAGAAATGTCTAAAGGTGTTGAGTCTCAGTGAGAAAGGTAGACTACAAATAATGTTTTAGAAATTATGTTTTCAAGTCTTTACAGATGAAGCTCATATCGATAGATGAAATATGACAAACTATCATTCCAGGCAGAGATGTCAGAAGCAGTTTAGCAGAGTCCCAAGCAATGTACAACCCACCCTTTCTAATCATGGGTATCCTATCAATCTAATACTAACCATAACTCTGTCTTGAAACAGTTCTGGCTGATTTAGCTGGGACTGCAGCTGTATTCTCATGAAGTTAACAGAGTCAGTTCTCCAGCAAATTCCCAACTAAATTATGGTTTTTAAGCGTATCCTGTAGTCCAGGAAAGAGGTTCCAACAGCATTGCCATATTCCATGAGCTTGATTCCTTTTGTTTACGGTTTAGTCAATACATTAATTCTATTTCCTGTACAAAGATGCACCTTCCAATATTTCTTTGTCCTTCATCAGCTTTGAAAGCCTGTAATAAACTTTGCTCAGATAAACTTTAGCCATTTGGAGAAATTAATTTTTAATGCAAGTTGTGTTGGAAAGGTGTTCAAAAATATTATACTATTAAATATTTCATCGTATCATTACATAAAATTTAGGCATTACAGGCCCAGACTCAGGAGGCAGCATCACCGCACATTGGTTTGTGAAATGTTAAACAGGCCCACAGAGGTTTGTGCTTTTTTCCCCCTTCATAATTTAATAAAACGGTTTAAGTTGTTGCTGGCTTTGCAGAATATATCCTCTTGTGCAGATGTGCTGTTAATTAGAAGTCTCTAGTGAGAGGAAATGGTTTTGAGGGTGATGTTTCCAAGATCAATTTTTTTTTTTTTGTCATTGAGGAAATTTGGATCTTGTGAGTATAGGAGAATGTGCAAAGTTAATGTGCATAAAGGACTTTAGTACTTGCTAACAACTGCACTGCCATAAGAATGTCATAATTCTCCTGCTGTTTTATCACTGATTTGTCTATAAGTTTGCACAATCAAGTACTAGAAAGAGTCATTATTCTATAAATCCATTTAGGAGGTCAGGAAATTGAGAGAACACAACATAATAAAAAAGCATAAGTTTGTTTTATTAGTGATTTTTCTCAACACTTTAGGTGCATTTAAGGATGAAACTGCCAGGATATTACAAAAATCAAGGGACACACCAATACTATGGGTTAATAGCCACACTTACTACAGGATAAATGAATATTTTTATTATCACCTTCTAGGAATCAATTTTTTACACATTACACAGTACACAGTATCCCCTATTAACAAATATATTTGGATTTTAAAACAGCTGGCTTGGATATACTATATAATAGACTCAAATTCCTTTGGATATAATATATTATAGACTCATATTCTTTACAGACTTGCCGTCCTTCCTAATTTTTAAAGTGTTATATGGCTGCAGTTCACTCACATACCATAAATGTGTACAGGAATTGGCATGTATATGGAAAAGTATTCAGGTTTTGTTATGTTGTTGTTTCTTTCCAAAATCTGCTTTAAAGTACAAAAGAGTTTATGCAATAGTGTGACTGTCTCCACATTTTACTCCTGTTTGGGGGAACTCTTTATAAGTAAAATGAAAAGAATTTTTTTTAAAAAAAACCATGTAGGAGATGGTAAGAGTTCACAATCATTTCATTTTTGCCCTTGGACACTCCCCCCCCCCCCCCGGCACATTTTTTTTTTATTCCTTGGACAGAAAGAGGTATTGCATGTTTGCCTTCCCACTATCTCAAACAAAGAGGCTAATGGATGTAGGTGGGTTTAAATGGGATTTCTTTGATCTGAGAGCTAAACTAGACATTATAAGTGTCCCCAAAGACACCCAGGAAGGGATGCCTGCTACTCTGAGGTAGTGAGTTCTCCCAGTTGTTAACTCCTTTAAATTGTGGCACAGGGGCCCATTTCTGGTTGGGATCAATGCAGTGCAGGGAAAGAGCAGCTCTTGCCTACCCCCATGCTGTGTTTCTGACCCTGGTGTACACCATTTTGGTGTAGTGGTTGTGTGCATGGACTCTAATCTGAGAGAACCGCGTTTAATTCCCCACTCTTCCACATGCAGCTGCTGGGTGACCTTGGGCAAGCCATAGTTCTTTCAGAGCTGTTCTTGAAAGAGCAGTCTTTGAAAGAGCTCTCTCTGCCCCACCTACCTTACAGGGTGTCTGTTCTGGGGAGGGGAAGGGAAAGGAATTTGTAAGCCACTCTGAGATTCTGTGTGAAGGGTGGGGTATAAATCTAATCTCTTTTCTTCTTCTTCTTCTTCTTCTTCTTCTTCTTCTTCTTCTTCTTCTTCTTCTTTTCAGTAGGGAGAAGGCAGGAGCCCCTCCTCCCCCACACCACAGTGGTCTCAACCAGAACTGGGCCCAAGAGATGCAGTTTAAAGGAGTCCCTGGCTGGGAACTACTTCAAAATGGTGAGCATACCCAGGGAGTCCCCAAGGATGCCCATATTATCTAGTTTGGGTCTAATTACAGCTGAGCTCCCAGCATGCACACCCTACTTACTGGGCAGCAAGAAGCATGCCAGCATTATCAGCAAGCCCACGCTGGCTCCAAGTACAGAGCTACTTTGATCTACCTGTAGCCTTCCCTAACCTGCATACAATGGCATGCTGTGTGGATGTTGCTCCATCACCTTCCACACAGGCTGGCAAAAACTAGGATTTGAACTGGTGAAGGCACAACCATGAAGGAGCCCCTTCTGCAGTCTCCCTGACTGGTAGGCCAGGAGACACTGGTTTGGAGAGCCCCCATCCAAGAAGTGGCAAAGTGAAGCAGGTGAAAAGAAATGCTTTCACCCCCTTACAGGGGCTGCTCAAAACTCTGTTTTCTTTTTTAAAACCCTAAAAGAAAGACACCTTTGTTCTTCAACTTTTTTCTGTCCTTTGGGGAAAGGGTAAATTGAAAAGATTAGAGGGAAGACAGCAGTGAACTCCATATCTCAGCATGTTCAGCAAGCGCTTGTGCGATTGCTCAGAGGACAAATGTAAAAAAAATGGCTGACAGTCACATGAACTACATATCCCAGCAGGCTCATCCATGCTTGTGGGCATGCTCCAAGGACCAACTTTTTGAAAAAATGGCCGATGGGCTGAATTCATGCCTTCTGCCATCTGATCACTCCAGGGCCAGTAGAGGCACTTTGAAACGTGCTAAAAGAGGTGAGTCTGATCATGATTCTCTGGCACAAAATAATCTGGCTCAATTAGAGCTGGGGCAACACTGGATTGAAGTGCCCATCTGAACGCAACCCTTGTAATCCACTATCTGTATTATTTATAGTTTACCTGCCTTAGATAATCTGTTGTTCGCATTTTTCTTTTTTCTGTAATCCTGGTCCTGTTGCATTGTTCACTGGTTGTTTTATGCTATTTGATTGCCCTGGTGATATCCTCTAATCTGCCTTGAGTATTGGCAAGGAAGGTGAACTACAACTAAAGAAAACTAAATATAGAGCCCTCTTGATCCATCTCCCTGATTAGGTAGGAAGCCCAGTCTTCCTGAAACTTTAAACAGCTCCCACCAAGGTGTGGTGGGGACACAGGAGCATTACAGACATTTAGTTGTTGCTTTAAATGATTCAGATCTTAAGTACAACACACTGTTTCAGCAATAAAATATTTGGGCTATTTTCTACTAACTGTAGCAATTTAAATATTCTCACTGATTTATGTAGGAGGTCATTTGCATAAAAGTGTTGAATATTTAATTCATAAGTGAATTCCAGGTGAGTTGTTAGTCTATAGCAGCAAAATAAAACAGGAGTCTAGTGGCATCTCAAAGATGCATCTAAGGAAGTGAGCTCTGACCCTTGAAAGTTTATGCTAAAATAAATTCTGTTAGTCTCTAAGATGACACTGGACTCCCATTTTATTTTCAAAAAATAAAGATTCCTGTTCCCATTAATATGCTGAATATTATATGATCCTAAGGACTCCAGTCTCCCTTTGCACATGAACAGAGGTACACATAGTATATAGAATGGTATGATCATTCATACCACACCACATGTAGAATATCACATGTGATGAAACACACACATGTATATGACTTTTACTTGTAATTTATCTACCAAAGGAAGTAGTAATGGAGTGTATAGCTATGGCAAGTGCACATAGATATTTCTTTGTACATTTCCAGTTTGTATGTCTCTGTCTGCGTCTCCCCACATACAGCAGTTGTGCTTTATACAGGCACTGGGCCAGTGTTAGAACATAGGAGCCTGATTGAAGGAGTGGAAGACAGGTCAGTTGTGAGCATCCCTAAGTGTTGGGCCTTGTGCCAGGGATGAAAGTGAAGGTCCTGTCTTCTCCAACAATCCTCCAGCCTTCTCCACAGCTTCTGCTCTCTCATCCTGACACTCACATGGCTGCAAGGAGGACAGCAAGCTGCCCAGAGAGAAGAGAGAGTAAAATTGTAACGGCCGTCCAGGAAAGGAGTGAGCTGGCCACACTGGAAGGGGCAATTGTACTCTGAGCACCTTGAGAATCTCACTCGCCCAGTTGAGCTGCTGTGTCACATGTTGAGGAGGGTATGAGAAAGCAGAGACACAAGGACTGCCTTCTTTTCAATAGTGGTGGTGGAGACGACCCTACATGCTCAGAGGTACTCTGGTAATTCAGAGGGTCATAGTCAAATATTTAATATTTATAGCTAGAAGTCTATTATAATATGATGTGTTTAGTGGGGTGGTACAAAGGGCATGTGGCTCTTTTGGTTGATGGTAATCGTGAATGTGGTTTTCAATGAGACCTGAATACCACTGATGTCAAGAATCTGGTGTCTCATATTTCTCCCTTATAGTTCTCTTCTTTTAAAAGCCAGTTCCTTACACTTTGTTCCAACTCCTCCTATACCACTTAGCTCAGAGCAAAATATGCAGAAACAAATCCTACAGAGAAAAGTAAACAAGATACTTTGGGCTCCACATACCATAACATGGCATTAAAGTTTCAGCGTACTCTGACAGTTTTTGTTTTATTTATATAAAATATTTCTTTGGTTTAAATTATTTAAAGCAATCGAAACAAATACAGAGGTATTTCCTTTTGACACTTTGGAGACAGAGGAACATTCCATAGATTTAAAGGCAATATAGGGAGTGTTTTCTATTGTAATGCTCCTTTTTAATACATTCCACAGGGAAAAAATGAGAGAGGCCACAAATTGTTCTTTAGATTTACTGTAATTACTAGATTGCCCTGCACTGTAGATGTAGAGGATGAAAAAGCATTCTGAAGCAGAACATTTCACCTTTCAGCCATGCTCCAGACAAAACTTCTGGATAAAGAAATTTACAGATTGAGATGTCTTTTGATGTGCAAACAGAATCTACATGACTATCTGCCAGATTTCCAGTTATATTGTGTACAGACAACCATCCCCTCTGGAACAGGAAAGTCCCAGAGGAATGGCATAGATACTTCTGGATTCATAGGCCCTGTATTCATAGGCCAAACCTTCTGTTGCCGCTGCTCTCCAGGAGCACGTAGATGCCGCCAGTACTGCTATGTAAGGCATTTTATAATGTTGTTTATTTATGCTTTTAAATTGTAAACCACTTCGGTGGTATGTCATGTTGTGAGCCGCCTTGAGCCAGTTCGCTGGAAAGGCGGGATAGAAATGCAAATAAATAAATAAATAAATAAATAAATAACTATAAAACCTGAAATAGAAAATTAGTCACAACCTTGTATTAGCAGGCTCAGTAAAGCAAAGAATATGGCCAAGGACAGACTATTGTTCTGCCGCGCTACAGGAGCGCGGCAGAACAAGGCGGGGGGAAACTGCCCCGCAGCACGGCGTTCAGACGCCGCCGCAGGGAAGCTGCCTGCAGCATCCACACTGTGGGTGGCTTCCGGTGGCAGAATGCTGCACGGCTCCGCCTGCCCACGCACGTTCACACCCGCCGGAAGCGGGTGGAATGCGCGTGCAGCCACCGGGACACCACTTGGAAGTGGTGCCCGGCTGCTGTGGGAGGAGCGCGCTGCCAGACAAGGTAAGTCCGGGGTGCCTCCGCGGGGCAGATGTGGCAGTCTGGACGCCCGCTCTGCCTCCGCTTTTAAAGCAGAGGCAGAGCAGGCCAGACTGCCAATCTCTCATCAACCTATGATTCTTTTATCTGGCTGCCTATCTTATATATTGCAGCATAAGGCTTCTCGCAGGAAAACCACAGGTTTTTCCTTGAAAGCTGGGTGGTAAAGGGCCTTACAGTTACCCAAGGTCATCTCTCCTCTGACATATCTGGAGGCTTAAGCCCAACAGGTAAGGCTTGGCAAAGGCACTTGTCTTTTTATATCCATTATTCAGTCTTCATTCCTGTCAGTTGTTCTGATTCACTGTTGATATTACAGAAACTGGTTTTTAATGTTTGTATCTTTGTCAAACAGCTATGCCATTTTGGACATGAAGACTTAAACGATGGCTAAAAGGGGTTATTTTTAATTTAGTACAGTTTCATCCCACCGTTCATCCCAGGTGCTCAGAGTGCCATATGCTGTTTTTCCCTTCCTCCATTTTTTCATCACAACAAACCTGTTTAGGCTGGGAGAGAGTGACTGGCCCAAGGTCACCCAGCCAACTTTCACTGGATAGCAGGCATTCAGATAGGGCTGCCAACCTCCAGGTAGTCCCACATGCAGAGGTGGATCTACTGTGAAACTAATGAAGCTTAAGCTTCAGGGCCCCCGATCCCAGGGGGCCCCTGAAGCAACTCTTTTTTTTTTAATGAGTGAATTTTTCAACAAAAATTAATGGAGTTTTAAAAGTGTTTGTTATTAAAATGACAGAGTGACAGAATCATAAGCCAGTGGGTTGAAGTGCTTAATATTGACCTTTGAATGGAGCATGCTCAGTGTTGTAGCTTCCCCTAAAGTGGGCTGGTTGTTCCCAGCAGCCTAGCAGTTCAGCCTGGCCCAGGAAAAACCATAAGGGTGGAGAAAGGCCTGCACAGATCTTGTTGTTTCAAGGCCTGCTTTGGACTATTGCAGGTAAATTATTATTGTTTAGAACTGTTGCAATACATGTTTTTAGTATTCTGTTTGTTAATGCTTCTGAGGAGTTTGGCCTGACCCAGGAAGAAGCTGCACCATAAGGAGAGGGAAAGGCCTACACAGATCTTGTTGTTTCAAGGCCTGTTTTGGATTACTGCAAGTAAATGTTGGTAATCTGTGCAAGTATTAGAGATCTTTTAAAACAAAGGTGAAGTGGGATTCAGGATCCAAGTGAGAAGAACTGCAGCCTCCCAGATAAAGCCTGGAAATCTTATCTGATGTTCCAATATTGTGAGGTTAACCTGGACTTACAATATATATATATTATGTGTTTAGACTTTTTGTACTGTGCATGCTGCTGAAGATGGATGCTGAAGTTATTTGTACCCAATAATATCCTAAAAAGTCTTGCTATGAAGTAATACCAACTGGACTGGGATGAACAAGGACTCCTATGAAAACCTCCATGCTTTTGTTTATATAGTTTATTGTAATGTTAAATTGCATCTGTTGCATTGCCTCTTTTATGTGTGTTTTCAAGTGTGTTATTCATAAATACATGTAGTTGCAGTAGAACTTTATGGCTGTAATTGTAGAGATCATGACCCCAAGAGGAATAGCAATGAGTTCAAGAAAGTACTTAAGTGGATACCAAAAATGCAAACTCAAGGAGAAACAATCTGATAAAATTTCTAAATGTCAAAAATTATCAAACTATTTGACAATGTCAAGTCAAACTTTATCAACAGCTACAGCTGAAACAAGCCAAGCAAGCACCAGTGAAGCCAGTGATGGTGCACAAACCGTAGGAGCTCTTTCTAGCAATCATCAACTCACTGTTGACACTTTTGATACAGATGACAATCACAGTGGTCAACATGAAAGTACCATGGAACAAGAAGAGGCAGAGCAGAAACAGGAAGCAAATTCAGTGATTTCAAAGAATACAGTGACCTCACAAACTGGCCCATAACAGTTGATAATGATTTTATACAGAACTGTTTAATGCAAAACATCAGGGTTTTTTTTTTCAAAATAATTAAACAGATGATGTATATACTGAAGCAAGGAGCAAAAAAGAAGTTTCTCAAACAAATACTTTGAAAAATGGTCAGACTGTGATAAGATATACTGTTTTGCTTGCAAACTCTTTTTTAAATGCCAAACATTACTTACAACAGGTGGGTTTTCTGACTGGATGATTGTACTCAGAACTCTGGGGAATCGTAAAGACAGCATGGAACATAAGAAAGCGATGTGTTGGATAACAAGAAAGTTTAAAAAAAAACCCACTGTGGATCAGCAACTTGAGGAACAGATGAGAAAAAAACATACAGTACTCTTTTGAAATACTGAAAAGAGTTGTAGCTGTTATAAAGTTTTTAAGTGAAAGAGGTTTAGCATTTAGAGGTCATGAGGAGAAGTGGAGCTCACCAAATAATGGAACCTTCACAGGGGCCATTGAACTTATTGCAGAGTTTGACCCATTTTTTACATAAACATCTTGAGAAATGTATAAATGGAAAAGTAAATATTACTTACCTATCCAAAACTATACGAAGAACTGATAGAAATCATAGGGAAACATGTGCAAGATGAAATTGTGACTCAAATCAACGATCTAGACACCAAATACTACTCTATTATTGTTGATGCTATGCCTGACCCGACACATTTTGACCAGCTGGTAATTGAGGTTCGATACTGCTATAATGAAAAACCCTGTGAGAGATTTTTAACATTTATACCAATAAAAAAATCATTCATCCCTGACCTTGTTCAACAAAATACAAGAAGTTTTGCGCAAACATAAGCTGTCAGTTGAAAATATCCATGGTCAGTCCTATGATAATACATCTAACATGAAGGGCTCAGAGAAAGGGCTGCAAGCACTCTTTAAAAACATTAACAGGTATGCAGACTATGTACCATGTGCAGCCCATTCACTCAACTTTGTTGAAGTAAAGGCAATGTGCCTGAAGTTGTTGACTATTTTGGCATTTTGCAGGAGTGGTATGTTTTCTTTTCTGGATGTCCATGAAGATGGGGAATTTTAAACACACGTGGCAATCTAGACCTTTCCCTAAAGAGCTTAAGTGCAACTAGATGGTCTGCACTTAAGTGCACTAGATGAACTGCTATGAAGCAGTCCGGGCAATTAAAAATGGATATACAGGAATTTTACAAACTCTCAAACATATTTTTGAAGACTCAGAAGAGAAGCCTGAATGTAAACGAGATGCAAAGAATTTATACCACAAGCTGGTAAACTTGGAATATGCTGTTTTAACAGTTGTTTGGGAAGAAGTTCTTGAGCGTTTCAACAAAACAAGCAAGAAACTCTAAACTTCTGGTTTTGATGTATTTGAAGCTTACCTTCTGCTGTTATCTTTACTTCCATTTGTTAAAGAACTCTGAGAAAATTCAGCTGACCGGATTGTACACTATGAATCAGAAGCAAAAGGGCTTCTTTGAAAGGAGCTGAAAAATTTAGGACAGAAGTTCTAAATCAACTCTATGACTGCTTGGTAATCCAGTTAGGCAAGAGGATTGGCCAATATGAGCAGATTGTAAAAAGGTTCAAGTTCCTCTCAGAACTGGTGAACAATTCTGAAATTGATGAGGACAATATTAAACTTATAATATTGCATTACAAAAATGATATTGACCATAAATTAGTAAATAAGTGTTACTAGTTCAAAGAATATTTACACCTGTGAAAATCCCAGAACATAGAAGAAAACACACCATCTAAAATGCAATGTGCAGAAGTTCTTCAGCTTATTATGAGCAATGCCTGATTGAAGTGTTCCCTAATATTACTATTGTGCTTAAGCTGTACTTGACAATGCCTATCACAAGCTGTGAAGCAGAAAGGAATTTCTCAAAGCTTTCCTTTATAAAGAACAAATTTTGATCTACCATGACTTTGAATTTTTTATGCATATTGTCTGTAGAAAATGACATTGCAAGGAAGCTCTCGTATGACGAAACTATATGTGAATATGTTGCTAGAAAACAGAGAAAAAAAGAGTATTTTGTAAAATGTGCTTCATGTAGTATGTATTCTCAAAAGTGTCTGAAATAAAATATATTAACTGTGATAATTGCTATGTTTTATTTCATCATTCTATGATGCATCATGCATGTGTATGTTTCCCTAATTTTCATCCCTCAAAATCTGAAAACTATAAGGTATAGCCCAGGAAATTTTTATTTATACAAGTGACTTTTACATATAAGATAAACCAGTACATCAATTTTAATAAAAATCTGAGATGTTGTGGTTAATTTTTTTTTTTAAAAAATGTGGTGATCTGCCGTAGAATAACCCAATTGAAGAAGATAACAGGAGTTACCCAGACCTCCTTGCTGGTGGGAAGGGGCTCACTGTATGGCCCATTTTTCAGGGCTCCACCCCAATACCCCGTTCTCTGCCATTTGAGCCTTGAGATCCTTGTAAGGGCAGCAAGGCCCTTTGGACCTTGTTGGATGTTGCCCTATTGTTGCTGGTTGCAAAGGGGTCCCCATAACAGTTCAAGCTTCAGTGCCCCAAAAATGTAGATCATCCCCTGCCCACATATCTTCCAGAAGTATAACTCATCTCCAGACTACAGTTCCCCTAGAGAAAATGGCTTCTTGTGGGGGGATAGGCTCTCTGGCTTTATAGTTCACTGAGGTCTCTTTCCTTCACTCCCCAAACCCTGCCTTCCCAGGTTCCACCCCCAAATATCCAGGAAAATTTCCAGCCCTAGATTCAGACCATGGTCCCCCAGATCTTAGTCCTTCAGTCTTAGCAAGGTCTGCACACGCATCCCGCCCTGCAGTGTGATGCAATTTGTTGGTAACATATCTCTAAATAGGAAATCCAGATAAAATAAAAAGTCTCTAAGTATTGATGATTAATTCCATCCACACACCACTCTAAGTTTCCTCATGCATTCTAATATTCCCAGACATCAGTATTCTTTTACTCACCCTCCTGTCAATGGATGATCCGTTATCAGTCAGAGGTTCAATTCTGTAACAATTCCAAAATGATCTGATTGTGTCTGACTTTGACAGAGGCTGCACTGGTGATTTGTTATGACTGTGTGTTATTCAGTTTTAATTAGTCCTGCTAATTAAGCTCCGGTCACATTTTTTGTTAATACATTTTAACAACAAGATTTTCATTCAAAAGAAACATTTTCAGAGTATGAACGTGATTCACAGCAGTGTGATTGTATCTGCACTGCTAATGAAATCTACTTTTTCCATTTGGAATTAGAATGGTTTTATGCTTAAAATTCCAATAGGTGTGCAAAATGTATTTAAATTGGCAGATTAAGAGTTTCACTATTTAAAACCTTATATTCCATTAAAGTTCAATCTCCAGCACTGTCAGCAGAATTAATTGAGCCCAGAAATGAGATCCTTCTCACAGGAAAAGTGAGTTGTCAGGAACTACTAATAGCTGTATCTGGATGGGGTCTGTATAGCAGAGATCCCAGGTTTCTTACAAAGCCTGTGTCCCGTACCAGTTAGGCTTGGCATTTGCTCGAGCAAACAAGAAGGGTTATCAGGAACCCTGGGCTGACTTGTCTGGCAACTGATAATGCTTTCTACCTTCAAGAAGCTTAACTCTTGAGTCATGCCTTCTAATGACAGGGATAGAGAGCCTGAAGATGACCTGAGATTACTGGGCAAAGTATCAAGCCCAACAAATCTGAAGATGTGGAGCTAAAAGTAAAATATTATTTGGAACAAAATCCTTCTGTTATTTCTTTGCCACACTAACTAGATCAGCCTTACTTGACCCTTGTTCCCAATCTGAATGCTTTCCTTTTTGTTTTGGTATTTCATCTCTGCTCTACTTCATAACATTAACTGAAAAAAATATGAGATAGAAAAACATAACTCCAGCTTCTCTGATTGAGCACCAGTATTCAGTTTGGAATCTGGTTTTTCAACATGTCCCAATACCCACTCTCAGGCCGAAGACAGACTGGCAATGTAAAGCGGGGCAGCCCCGCGTTGGAAGTGGAAGAAAAGAGCCCATTCAGACACGCGCATCTGTCCCTCGGCTCCATTTCGCACTTACCCGTCTCCCAGTCGCTTTCCATCCGCTTTAACAGGACACCAGGTAAAACCGGTGTTCAGGGGCCGTCCTCCGCATGCCTCCCGCTTCCAAATAGTGTGAACCAGAACTGTGCGCATGTGCGAAACACATCAAAGGGAAAACAAAAAAAAGTGTGCCGGCTCCGCAGCAGTCTGAACGCTCCGTATCGGCACCACTGCGCATTGCTCTGGCCAGTATGAACGGCCAGCTCCGTGGAGTTTTTCCCCCGCACCAGTTCCCTCCACTTTGCCCCCGCTTTACATTGCCAGTCTGTCCTCGGCCTCAAGCAGTACATACACGTCCCATTCTAGATGCACTACTTTACAGTCACAGAACATGTCGGGTTACATTTCTGCGTATGACCACCAGTTTCCTAACTGAATGTGCAGGCAGATGCTGTCAATGTTGCTGAATTTTATCTGCTGGTTTGAATGTTTGTTCCTCCATATATTTTCTCAAGTTTCTTTCATCAGAGAACCTCTTTGAAAATACTACCTTCCCTCCTCCCTCTTGCAAGTGTTACCAATTAATAGATTATATTCACAGCCAGCACCCCAGTCAACATAGCCAAATGCCTAGAAGATACAAGGAAGTACTTACCTGTATAGTGTAATTGCTGTCTTCATCTGTATTTCTGACCCAGCACTTTTTCTTGGGTTCCTAGCTCTATGTTACTGTTCAGAACTGTGCAACTGAAACCTTTATACATGAGATTTTAGGGTTAACCGATAGCTGTTGATATGTTAGTGTAGTTATTGTTGTTCACATTCATATTGTTAATCGCTGGATTTTATATTTATTTCCACTATTTGTTCTTTTATCAGTTTTTTCTCTGTTATGATAAAACCTAATAAAAATTTCTTTAAAAAAAGTTTTCCAGTGGCATCTTTAAGACCAACAAAGTTTTATTCAAGGTATAAGCTTTTGTGTTTTAAGCACACTTCCTCAGGTACAGTGAAACAGAATTTCTTCAAGCTCTACATACAGGAAGATAGGGAGGGGCAGCTATCAGAGAGGGCCAGTCAGAACCAAGATGCATAAGTAAAGCTGAGACTGTATAAAGGTGGCCAGTAAAATCAATGAATGGCAGCAAATTAGCATACAAATGCGAGAGGTGACAAACAGAAGTGAGAATGAAGCTTGAGTCCAGCAGCCCCCCCCCCCCCCCAAGATACACGCAACCCTGGGTACATGCAAGAACAGAGAGACTCTGTATGTGTAGATGCATACTTCTTCAAAGACTCTGAAACAGATTTCCTCAAATATTAGATACAGGTAAGGGGGGGTAGTTGCCAGGAAGAGCTGATTACAGTCAAGATATATAAGTGACTGAGCATTAAATACAGCTAAGATTATTTATTTATTTATTTATTTTAACTTTTACCTTACTCTCCCAGCCAAGGCAGGTAAGACATTTGATAAGACAATTGGTAGCAGCAATTTGGCATACAGATGATAAAGGAATTAACAACAGATATGAAAATTTAGTTTGAGTCCAGTTGCACCTTTAAGACCAACAAAGTTTAATTTCTGAGTATAAGTGAGAACTGAGTGACTTAGCGTGTGTAGTGAGATAAGAAGCCAATATCTCTATTAAGCCCTGGGGGTTCCACTGTTCTGAGTGTTGTAATAACTTGTAATTCAGAAATCTTCCATTCCAGTCCATTTCTGAAATTCCTTTACAATAAATCAGCTACTTTGAGGTCCCCTATTCAGTGCCCTGTTACTAATGAGAGGGATTTTTACATCTCCAACAACTTGCTTTGTCCCATGTGTCCAACCAGAAGTGTTGTCACAACATCATTGCTTTCCACCCCCATTTTTGCTCCAGTTGGAGGAAAGGGTAGAGTTTGGTGCTGGGAGCCATGCCCAGGAAATTGCCTGCCATAGTAAGCAAGCTAATAAGTCTAGATCTGAGCTAATTGTTATACAATTTTCAGAGTCATAAAATTAGATTGCACACAAGAGGATGGTTTCAGTATAACACCTAAGCTGAGCCTTACTAGGGCTATAATATTGTGTGAAGGACAGCCCATTGCTTGATATTTATGACTGCCAGGACAGCCAGGCTGTCTGCCAAATTGCTTCTGCTTCATAATTATTAAGCCTTCTCCAGCCTACTTAATGGATGACTATGAAGTAGCAAAGGTAACACCAGTTTTCTAAATGTGATTCGGTAACCCTTTCAAAAACATCAGTTTTATATTTGCTGTTATGTTTGCAAGTCAGGCTAATATCTGATCAGGGCACATTGGTGAAAAGTGTTATTAAAGATAAGATTATCAGTCATATAGAACAAGATTTACTAAGGAAGAATCAGATTGGGTTGTGCAGATGGAATTTCTGTCTCAACATCCTTTTGGAGTTCTTTGACACTGTCAACACACATGTGGATAAAGTTGATTGTTAAGTAGTCACTTGATACAAAGCTTTTGACAGAACATCCAGCAGTAAATAAGACTGTAGTAAAAAGACAAAATAGACCATACTGGACCTTGCTCATTCTACATGGATGTAGATATATACAGATATATATCTGTAGTTAATCTTTCAGTTATAAGGAATGTGCAATAGGTACTTCTTCCTTGGAATCAGCACCTTTCTGCCATAATGTCAGTTCCAATGAAAGGCCTATGTAATCAGCCTAAAGATGCTAGGTCTCCCACTATGGCAGAAGGCCTCCCAACAATCCCTTCCATTGCCCACTAGTGCCTCAAAGACCAGAGGGGATAAAAAGGGGAGGGAGGGAGGCATGCCGCTGTTGCTGGAAGTGATGTCATGACGATGGGGGGGCAATGCTCTAGAATTTGGCAAAAATCCATGGTTTAACTATAGAGTTTTAGGAAATACTAGTCCCTGTTCATCAGAAGTGACATTGTGTGCCATTGTGATGCTGCCATGCTTGTCCCCAACCCTCAAATCCTCCCAGAGATGCATGGCATCCCTAAACCAGTCCTGTGGATATTTAAACAGGAATCCTAAACAATCTATTCCCAATGGCCTTACATTCAAGAAATTATTTTTAGGATCATATTGTTAACTTCTCATCTAGTCATATGGAGTTGCTTATGAATACCCAGCTTCCCTGAACCTGGTAGATGTCAGAAGAGCAGTTTTGGGTTGAATAAATTTGCCTATGAATATACCTTTCTGTCATGTACCTTTTGGGATCACAGTATAAGGACACTACATAGTTAAAAACTACTTGGGAAAGGCTTTCCAGAAGCCCACTAAAAACATCTGTAATGCACAAAACAGTGATGATAATAATAATGGTGAACCTGAGCAAGACTGAGAGTTATAATGAAGTTATACCCAGCCTCCACTTGCAAAATGGATTTAAAGTGATATCTTGAGGCACTGCTAATGAGATTATTTGATGCAAGGCTCTCTGGAAGTATTATAATCTCTTATGAGATGGTCCAGAGATAATCTGTTTAGAAATTAATTAATAACAGACATTCGTGTTTCAATAGCAGAGGCCCAGCTGACAGTCAGCATGGAAAAGTAAATAATGATTGGTAGAGACTGCAATGGCAAGCATGAAGGATAGGAAGGAATGAAAAGGCCATGATGGATGGGTAGCTGCTGTAATAGTGTTGGCTGGCAGCTATTAGAGGCACATTTGTAGAAGACACTTGGAAGTATTGGCATACCTTTCTCACACAAGCAGAATTTGTACCTTTTAATAGTTCAGTCAAGTGCTGAGGGATAACAAAGATTATGGGGAAATAAAATGGGAAGCTTTAGCTATAAAATAAATTAAAAGGCAGCATTGTGCTTTTTCAATGCCCTTTTCACCCAAATGCAGCTATAAATAATACTATTGCCAGACTCAAAACGTGACATTTATTTTCTCCAAATCGGCCTACCAGCACTTACTTCATCTTAAGGATCTTTAGTAGCTAGCTACTAAGATGGAATTCACATTCTGTGTGTAAAGGCTCGGTAAACAGCATGGAAGTATAATCAAGTTCATTAGACCCTTTGGACAAAATTTGGAAACACACAGTCTGTATGTTGGATAGCTTGCAGCTTTGGTAGATTCAAAATCAGCCAGATCAGTTTGTCATACACCCCCGTTAAAGAGACCTCTCTTTCTTCCTAAAGAGGACATTCCTGCTTATCTCTGTCCTCCATTGTATGTATGGGTGATTTTGCATTGGCTTTTCCCTCTGTAGTTATACCACATCCACGCTGGAACAGAACTTCCCCTCTGCATTGCATGCTGCTGTCTCTTTCTTTGATCTTCGGGTTTTATGGTACTTTCTGCATAGATTTATGGCTATTCAGGGGTAACTTTGCAGTCAGCACGGTGTTGCCCCAAGGTATTTGAATGTAGTTTTGAACTGCACCTTTTCTGTTCCAACATGTGTTTAGTAAAACAACAGAGGGAAAAGCCAATGCAGACTCAGCCTGTGACTACTTCTTTCTAGCATTCCTCCCACTGCTGCTTCTAGGGAGGAAGCAGAACCACACCCTCTTCCTCAGTCACATAAAACTGTAAGTTATCAGCCTGTTAAATCCCTTAACAAACTATTCTTACCAGTAGACGTAGGGTTGGGTTTGTTATTCTATGTGTTGCTGTTGTGTCTTGTGTAATGGGGTAAATGGCTGTGGCCAGGAATGATCTTAGGAACAATTTTCGTTTGGAAGCAGCGAAAATATTTTTAGAAAGTGAAGTTTCTAATAATATCCCCTTTGGTTACAGCACATTCTGGTAAAATGTGCATCCTGTAACACTTAATATGCTAGGTTTGTCAGCCCTTGGCAACCCCTTGAGAGACTGGTGCAGGTGGAGCTTACCCTAATTGTGTTCTGTGACACTGCAGCATCACTTCCAGCTGTGTAACCAGAAGTGACATCACCGCATTGGTAGGTGCCCAAGGATTCACCTGAAAATGTATGGTAAAAACCATAAGAGTTTCTTGTGAATACTGGAACATTCTGTGACACAACGATATCACTTGGGAACTGGAACCCAAACAGGTAAGTTAAACAGAATAAAGGGCCAACAATAAAAGCTTAATGTATATAATATAAAAAGATACATGTATTTATTAGCAAAGAATTAAAAAAACATATAAGGGCCCAATCACACTTCATGTAAAAATGCCAAAATCTTAGACACAAGGGCCAATGGACTTGACCTCATGTGTTTCGGCCTGTATAGGCCTTCTTCAGAGGTCAGATGCAATGAGGAACAAATTGGCTTATATCATAATACAGTACAATCATACAATTATGCAACATAGATACAAGATGGACCAGAAAAGAATTGTTCCAAAGTGAAACCACTAGGCACAGAATAAAAGTATAAATGAGGCCTCCAAAAATGTAATCACATGCCAAATGATATTCCACTGATAAGAATTTCAGGTCCAGAAAGTGCCTTCCAATGATCGTTTAGTCAAAGCGTCCTCAGTAAAATTGTCCCTTTAGCAAAGAGTTGTTAAATTCTTTGCTAATAAATACATATATCTTTTTATATTATACACATTAAGCTTTCTTGTTGGCCCTCTATTCTCTTTGACTTACTTCTTTAGGTTCCACTTCCCAGGTTTCAGGGCTAAGTCCCCCCCCTTTTTTTTGTCCACAATGATATCAATTCCCATTACACAGCTGGAAGTGATGTTGTAGGATCATGGGATACTCCCCCAATCTTCCCTGCTGCCCTATCTAGTGGCAGCAGGAGACAAAGATCAAGGAAAGGCAGTTGTCTACCAAAGCTGGCAACCTGCCCACCCTAGTCCCATTATTGAGTGTTCAGCTGGGGAGCATGAGAACTGCGTTTGGTCTCAAGAAAGCCAAAATCCCCAGATCCTAGAAGTATCATGAATCCTTATGATGTTATGCAGGGAACCCCTCTCCATGGTACAGCATCTTTTCACACAGAGGGAGCTTCAGTACCAGGTTTTTGCTGCAGCTCAGCTTCTTAATTGCATTGGTTTGTTTCCCTTTAATTACACACAGTAACATTTGCCATTCGTTGCTCTCCTGGGTTTCTTTTTCGTTTTTCTGGAGGAGAGGCATCTGGGAAAAATGAGGGTAGTGCTCTCTCTCTCACACACACACATTGGAGTGCAATGTCCAACCAAGGATACTCTGTGTAAGGGGAAGGGCTGATGAAATTAAGCAGATGAACTGCAGCCCAAATTTGGTGTGGAAAAGCCAAATGTCGGTATTTTTTGGCTTCGGGTAAATCAGACCTGAAAAATATCAGTAAATGCCAAATTTCCCCAATCCAGTACCAGTAAGGTATTCCAACTGGGGAAAAATTTGGTATTTCTGAATATTTTCAGGTCTGATTTACACCACCAGAAGGAAAGGAGGCATGTTAAAATGCTTTCTTTCTCTCTGGTAGCCCCTAAAGATTTCCCTGCCAATTTCACTCCCCACTAGTCAGCTGTGAGTGAAATTGACAAGGGAAAGCCAGGGCTCTCTGCCTTCCCTTCTCTAGCTGATAAGAGGTAGCTGGAGAGGGGCAGACAGGGAGCCCAGACATCTTTAAAATGCCTTTCTTTCCCTCCCTGATCTGGGAAAGGAAACGTGCCCCCTCCCACCTCCCCAAGTTTCTCCACAAAAGTGGAGAGGCTCAGGGAAGGAAGGGGGCATGTCTGCATGCTTGCCCTTCCCTTCCCTAGCCTGCCAACCTTGGGGAAGGAAAGAAAGGCATTTAAACCTAACAGCTGATTGGCAGCTCAAGCTGTTAGGTTCAATTGAGTCCTTTTTTTTCACAATAACAAAAAGAACCTGAAAAAAAGCCAGATAATATCGGCTTTTGGGGGTTCAGCTATACCAGTAGCTGAATACAGATCTCTGATCTGTATTTGGCTTATGTGATATCCGAAAAAAACAACAAGGTATTTTTCGGGTATCTTTTTGGTTTGGCTACAGCCAAATGCACAGCCCTACTGGATAGATATGACTAAAACTGTAATTTCTTACCCATAGAATAGGAATAATAGTGTCCTCCCTACCAAGAATGATTAAGCAAAGACTGTACAAAATATGTCTGGCATCCTCAAGTGCTATATGAAAGCTTAATCTTCAACAACAGGTGAAGATTTCATGTATTGCTTCTACAATATAAATAGCCAGGGTTATAATCATGCTCCAGCAGTCACTAGTTTGGATATATTCCTACCTACAGAAATGGTTTTATTTCAAAGGCCTACCTGTAAAGTGGTAGTGGTACATTAACAACTGCTGTATTCTATAGAACTATGTGCTTCTAACAAGTTAAATTATTTATTTTGCCTACATCATTCATGTGCATATTCATAAATACACAGACAGATAGACACTCAGGTTTCCTCATTAAAATAGCTGGTTTATGCACTGTCATCCAAGAAGAGAAATCTAATGATTCAAGCAAAACATTTTTGTACCATCTGAATAGGAATCTATTTTTAAAAAAGTTTTATTGATTTGTCTAAAGTGTTAAGTGACATAATGGCCATACACTAAAGGACTGAATAATTTAAGTCAATCAATGTTTTCTGAATTTTGCAAGTGTACAAACGTTCTTGGGTGCTAAGGGGAATCAATGTAATAAAATAAAAATGAAGTGGTTTATAATGATGGATGTTTGGGCTGATAATAATCGGGGGGGGGGGGGGATATCTCGCTTCATCATTTCAACAAACAACTTCCAGTCATATTATCTACAATATTCCATCAGAAAAAATGGCATTGCATAGTCAATTGATTTCAGCAACTCAGTCACATTTCATTTGTGCATCATGTAACCAAGGAACAATCTCAGCTTTTCACGTTGTTATTATTTATACTTCAATATAATGTGACAATATACTTCAGTATCTTTAAAATTATTTATCATATATGTTATTCCTTTAGTATAAATGTATATTTTAGAATAATATAAGGAACGTTTTTCATATCAGTACAGTGCATATTATTTAGTAGTGAGTGTTTTTTTAATTAACCTCAGTAGCTTTCCAGATTTTTAATGAAATACTAAAGTCCATTGATGTCAACGGCACTGTTTGACATTGCATTTCTTCCATAAGTTTAAATATAGGAATAATGCAAATAAGAATATTGTTTTATAGCTAAAATTGATATATAATAGGAACTTTTCTGAATTCTTTTGTTAATTTCCACAAAACATTTGACATTGAAGGCTTAGCAGTGTTTATAAAAACTAAAATTAAAAAGGGGAAGAAAGGAAATGGGCATCAGTAAGTAAGATTAAGGTTGGTAACTTCAAATAGTGTGTGGATCCAGTCAATAACAAGTACAATGTTTTTCAAAAACACATGATATACGCTCATCAACCTAGATCAGTGTGAAGGAGGTGACTCTAAACCCCTTCCTAATAAACTGTCATGGCAAAGCTAGCTACAATGCCCTCTGAGCAGCAAAATAGAAACAGAAATACAATCTAATATCTATTACTTGTTCACTATTAGGGATAGGCATGGTTCAGTTCATGATTTGTGGCATGCACTGTTCATGAACCACTCACAACTGTCACAAACTTTTAGATGTCAAATGAACCAGTTCAGTTTGTGAGGTTCATGACTTGGTAGAATACCCCCCTGGTGTGCTAGAGACACCAAACCTGCAGGGGTTTTCTGGCTGACTATTCTCTACCTGCCCTCCATGTTTGATGAGGATTGGGTTTATGGGATCTGAGTTACAGCCCCCCAAAGAAGGTGTCCCCAGGAAAGTGCTTTCTGGGAAAATGACGGGTGCAAGTTTAGGAAGTTCTTTTTTCCTTATCTGTCTGGGGTTTTCTCCACTGCTCTTTTCAGCTTCAAATGACTCTTGTCACTTTCAAGAGGGTTGAAACTCTTTGCTGGTGAACATTTTTTTGCCAGTGCTTCTTTCTGTTCCCATTTTCTTACACAGAGCTTGCAACTCCTGCCCCTCTTGGATTTCCTGTGACACTGTGACCGATTCCCCACAAGCAGCTGTGCCACCCTCACTCTTCCGTTCCCCCTGGTTGCATTGCTCAATTTCACACTTTTCGCTGCATGGCCACATTTTGTCCCACATCTCCCCCTGATTTCCTCCATGTCTTCTTGATCCTTGTTTTTTTGAGATCAAGAAAATACAGGGGAAATTGGGGGGAGATGCAAGTCAAAGTGCAGCCACACAGCAAAGAGTGTGAAATTGACCAATGCATCCGGGGGAAATGGAAGAGTGAGGGTGGCACAGCTGCTTGTGGGGAATTGGTCTGTGCTTTGAGATTGATCAGTCCTTTTAAGCTTGCATTACTGCAGTGGTACTAGATTCTGCTGGGCATTTTGTACACTGAACTGGTTGTACTGGGCTTGAAAAAATGTCCCTCCCTTCAGTTTGTACTGCAATGATTCAACATTATTCCTCTTTTGCTTGCACTGCTGTAGTTACAGGAATCTATGGAATGGCTCAAGAACAAGCCAGTGACACCAAACTCACAGGCAAACTTCCATCTCCCTTTGCTTTGAAGTTGATAAACATCTTGATTGAGCCTCTGTTCAAGACAGTCTGACTGGAAATGTATCCATTCATGAACTGCAACAAACCTCCACAAACAGCTTCAAAGTTTGTGGAAACATATGTGATGGCTGACCTGTCACAAACTTGACTTCACAAAATTTGTCACAAACTTAAGTTTATGAGCCAGTTTGTGCCCATCTGTACTCATAAGGAACTCTTCTTTCTCTCTTCTCCTCCCACAACAAACTCTTTCCTCACAATTTCACCAGAGAGCCTTTATTTCTACACAAAGCTTAACTATTTTTTTCAGTATGAATGTTAATGAATGTTGTGGCAATTCTAGATCAATATGAAAATTCAGGGTTTTAGAATTTATTTCTTCACAGAATTTATACCCCGCCATTTTGGCCTGATCAGGCCCAAAAACATCCATAAAAAAACATAATGGTTAAAAACCATTAAAACCAAAAATACATAATTAAAGTGCTTAAAACCATGCTAAAATGCATATACAGTGCAATAAAATACACATCCATAAAAACAATTATTAAAACATATGGCAGGAAGGAGGGATCACTGGGAGAATGCCAGACTAAACAAAAAGTCTTCACACGCTGGCAGAAGATAACAACAGAAGGGGACAAGTGAGTCTCTCTGGAGAGATTGTTCCAGTATTTTGGTGCCACAATTGAGAACACCCTTTCCCAGGTTGCCACCCACCTAATCTCAAAAGATAGGGGCAGCTGAAGTAGGGCCTCTGAGATAATTGCATGCAGTCACTGCAGTCCTTGGTCTGCTGGTCCCATGTCATATAGGGCTTTAAAGGTCAACATCAACACCTGCAGTCACACCTAGAAACAAACTGGGACCCAGTATAGATGGGGCAAGGCTGGAGTTATATGGTCCCTACACAGAGTTGCCAACTTTGGGTTGGGAAATTCCTAAAGATTTGGGGGTGAAGCCATATGATGCAATGAATCCATGCTCTAAAACAGCCAGGGGATCTGATCTCTTTGGAGGGCAGTTATAATTCTGGGAGATCTCCAGGCCCCACCTGGAGACTGCCAATCCTGTTCCAATGACTCACGCCAGTCTGCATCCTGGCTGCACTATTCTGTTCCAACTGATGCTTCTGATTCTGAGTTTGAAGGAATAATATAGATTATTTCAGAGACCCTTAAATTCAAGATAGGCTGAATAACAATAAAGAAATTATTTCATCCTTCAAACCGGCGCCTATAACTATAGGCAATAGTTGTGGATGGTGGTGGCTATGATGGAATCCAAGCAGTTCTATTATTGAAAGTTTCTGTTAGTGAAACCTTCTACTATTATCTAAGTGATTGCTGAGAAACTATCTCTATATAATAATTATCTTGGTGTACTGGCCATTTCCAGCTCTCCCATTGGCTGTGCAACATGCTCCATCAGCCACTGGCTCATCAGCCGCCGCCCAGGAGTACTCGTGTGCCATTGCCCAGGTACTGGGTCTGTTCCTCTTCAGCCACTGTTCCCTGTCAGAATAACTGGCAAACAACTGTCTCTCCTGGGGCTGGAGGTGGCTGCGGCCTTGGGTTTCTTTGCCTGCCAGGAGGGCTCCGTTAGTGGGCACCCAGCCTCCCTGCTGCTGCTGCTGCGGTAGGGGTGCCACTCACCATTGCAAATGGCCAGTCCCAGCTGCTCAGAGCAGGGGATGGAGGAGCCAAGCCAGCCCCTGCGGGACTCCCCACTGCAGCCCAAGCCGGCTCTCGCTGAAGCTCAGAAATGGATCACTGTTAGAGAAGCCCCTAACCCCTCCTTCCTCCCTGCCATGATCCCTCCCCTCCCCCAAGGAATGTGTCAGGATCACTACCACCCTCTTCAGTGGAATGGATAGTTTGCAGTCGGCTGGGCTTGACGGGCACTATGGCTGCAGCTCCCCTCCTCTCCCCCCCCCCAGGTGGTGCCGAGTGGCCATCAGCGTGGTGCCCAGGTGGTGCCGAGTGGCCATCAGCGGCTGCCTGCTGGCTGTAGCCTAGTCCAGGGGGAGGGAGAGAGGACTGCAGCAGCTGGTTAAGCTGGGGGCGGGGAAGAGGACAATCCAACTCACTCCACTGTTCTTTTGGTGCTGCCTCCCCCCCCCCCCCAGTTATTCCCTTAATCATGTTGGTTTTTCCTCCCCTTAGGATCATGGGATGGGATCACATGAAAGGGGGAATGGGATTGTACAATCAGAAATACAGCTGCTCTTCAGATGGCAGAGATCTGTTCCCCTGGAGAAAACTGTGACATTATATGCTGCCGAGGTCACCACAGCAAATTGACGCTGAGTGCCCAAGGCCAGGGCACCTACCCAGAGCCTCTTTCTAGAGCCCATTGTATTTATTTCCACAACGGGCCTTATTCCTAGTTATATATAAATATATAAATTCAAAATGAGCAAGTAAATGGTAATTGTTCTAAAGCACATTGTTTTCTAAATTTAAAACTCGCCAGCTATTCATACTCCTGGTTTTAAGCAATGCAGTTTTAAAGTAGTGAAATGGTTCTTTCATGATACCTTGAGCAGTAAAATGATACTTAGTAAGGGACTGTGCTTTTCCCCTCAGCAATTTCTTCCAAAGTGTTGATTTGTGGCTCACTGGGGATTCTGCAGTTTCTTCAGCCTCAGCTGTAGGATTTCTCAAAGAGTAGCCTGCTTTAAGTCTCACATATGGACTATTCAGCTCACTCAGCCAAACATCTATGTGGAGTTGTGTGGTCATGTCCCTTTAAGGATCCTGCATTTTGGCTTGGATGCCATCAAGATGCAGACAACCCACCAGCCATATAAGATGACCATCAGGGAGTTTGGGAAGCCTTCTATGTCTCTGCTGCTAGAACTATAGGACAGCTGTATGCCTCCTGGGCACCAGGTTTGCCAAATCTGGATTGGGAAATTCCTGGAGATTTGAGTATGAAGCTAGGGAAGGTGGTGTTTGGGGAAGAGTGGGACCTCAGTGGGGTCCACCCTCAAAAGCAGCAATTTTATCCAGGACAACTGATCTCTGCAGTCTGGAGATTAGTTATAATTCTGGGAGATCTCCGGGCCCCGCTGAGAGGTAGGCAACCCAAGCAAGCCCAATGCATGGCCGATGGGCTGCATTCAACTTAGTGTGTCACAAGTAGTGAAGGCTTTCTTTCCCATGGGACTGCCAGGAGTCTACATGTCTCCAAGGCTTGGAAGCTTGAAGCAGTCTCAGACATACTTATTTCTTGCAGCTCTTTCCCAGCTCTTATTGATGAAAGAAATTTGCCTCAAAAGGGCATCTTGCAATGAAAAAAAAGTTGAAACTGATAAATATTCAGCTCAGCCCTATTGCAAGAATGGGAGTACAGAAAGGGCAGATTCATTACTGTCTTTGCTTGTATGAGAAGAGTATACAGTGCCACCAAGTTTTGGATGTAACCACTTTGCAAAGAACTGGAGGCAAGAACATTGTGTGATCCATTAGAGAAGAAATAAATGGAGCTTGGGTGTAACCACTATTTATGACAATCTTATACCCAGCTACAACATCAATAGCTTATGAGATTATGTGGTACCACAGACCCAATCCCAGAAAGTGCTCAGTGATAGACTTTGCAAGCACAGGATGTTGGCTTAATATGCCTTTCTTTTGCTAAATAAAATACATAGAATTAGAGAAGTGAAATGCAGGTACCAAACCATAGTCTGCTTATTTGTCTAGTATACGTGTCAGTTGACACTGCCGTATGTATGGTTGACTGTTTTATTATGGTTAACAATCCTCATCAATAAGGTTGCTGAAAGTATTACATGTATCGATGCCTACTATTTTACCATCTAGTTTGATGGCCTATTAACATTGCTTTTTGTTTTAGCCTTCTTTCGACTCATTTAGGTCCCGCCCAGAAGATAGCATTGGTGAACAGATTCCCACCTTTGGAATGTGAGCCTTGCTTGCCTGCTATGCTTTGTGCATGCTTATTACTCATTAGTTTTTTTCCTCCTCGCTTATCTCTAGCTGGCTATTCCCTGGCTAATGGCCTTGAGCAGAAAAGCCTCCTGTTTTGTGTTACAAGATTCACAGGTGTTATGTATTCTTTTGCTTAGTTTTCTTTGAGAACATTTCCTCCAAAAAACCCTCAACAGTGTTTTTCCCTGAGAACCTAGTTTGCCGTGCTTTTCTTGGGAACAGTGGGCCAGTATATTTGGGTGCCAATAATTCTTCCTATTGATTGGTAAAGGGGCCATATTTCATATCAAGTATAATTGTAGTTTTATTCCTGTGCTTGGGCATTACTAACAGAACAAGTGTTTGACCAACAAGATCTTTTCTACAAATAAAGGACTTTCTGTTTAAGGAGACCTGTTGTGGACTACATCTATTGGCACAATCTCACAATATGTCTGTCCTGCTTTTCCTTCAAAAATCTCAAGGAAGTGTACATGGTTCTTCCAACCCCATTAAGGAGCTGTCTTCTCTTAGGAAATCATGCTCTAGGTTTATTAAATAGAATGGATTCACTTAGACAGGCAGTAGGCAAGCTCATTCAGGAGAGAGTGAGACAGGGAGAACAGCTCAGTAGGTTTAAATGGGTTCATACAGTCTACCGGGAAACAGAGGTTCCCCACAGAATTCCATGAAAGCTTCTAGCAGAAGAATCCCCATTCTTGCTAGATAATAAGAAATAATTTTGAAGTTAGGGGAGCCAGGGAGAGAAGAGATGCCATTAAGAGGCTGCTGGATGGAAGAAGCAATCTGGAAATCATGAGAAGGATAAAAAAGAAATTTACCTCCAGTGTATAGAAATGAATTAAAAAGAACAAAGAAGGATGTGTTCCTTTGTTTACCCTAAGAAGACCAGGTGAGGTCAGATGATAAGCATAGGAAGAAAGAGAGTTGGGGGAAGTATTCAAAAAAATTGTGAAGAACAAATTTGTCAAGCATGAAGAATAGAACTATTATAATCAGTCTGCCTAATCCATTTTTAAATTATAATATTTAATTTTTATTAATTCATTTCAATTTTTAGGCTGTCCTCTGCAAGCAGGGCTCAGGGCAGCTAACAACAGAATCATTATCTTAATATAATAATTATCTTGGCACGTTGGCCATTTCCAGCAGTTATTTGCTCCAGGGGGAGAGAGATTTGTTGTCTGGAGTTCAGTTGTGATACCCAACGATCTTCAGGCTCCACCTGGAGGTTGGCTACCCTAGGTGTAGCAGTCAGCACTTCAGAGCAGGGTCTGCCAGACCCAGGTTCTTGCTGTGGAGGCTGAGTGGGTGATTTTGGACCAGTCACAGACTTTCAGCCTAACCTACCTCACAGGATTGTTGTGCAAGTCAAAAGGGGGAGAAGAGAATAATGTAAGCTGCTTTGGTCCCTATTGCAGAGAAAGACTACTCCAGGTGAGGACTGGAGATCACTCAGAATTACAACTGCTCTCTCAACTTCTGGTTTTGGCATTTTCATGGCGGGAGCGTCCTCCCGAAGCTCCGAGAGGTGCGACCTGGACCCGGCAGCAAGAAGGGGCTCTGAACTGGATTTGGTCCCCCAGGAGCCTTTGTAGGGGGCTCCTGCCTGAGATGTAAGGGATAGCCTCTCCCGGGGTAGCAACCCAGGGATCGAGGCTTCCCTTTGTCTCCAAAGGTTCTGCTGCAATGGTGCCTTCAGGCTCACCGAAGTGCACACCGGACGGCTGCAGAAGACAAGATGATCTGAAAGAAAAGAATCACCTCCTGAAACACACGGCAAAACCATAAGTGACTGACTTCCATGAAGATTCTCTGATGGGACCTTAAAGCAAAGGGGATTTAAAGTTTACATCCCCCCCACCTCTCCCTGCTTAAAAAAACAACACAATAGAGAATTTTTGTGTTTGCTGAGTGGTTGGAGACTAAGTGGGACTATTTTAACTAACAGAAACTGGAAAAGAATGACTTTTAACTAACTTTTGGGAACTTTTCTAAACTGTAAACAAAAAAAATGACTAGAAGGGGAGAAAAGATGGTGGGGAAACCTAGACCTTCAACTAAGGCTCCATCAACACTTCTGGCTACAAAGTCTGAGACCAGTACAGACCTGACTGCAGCATTGGCAACAGCTTTGCACCCTCTGATGGACCAGCTGACTGCTGTTAACTCTAAGCTGAATAATTTGCAAAAGCAAGTGACAGATGCAAGCATGAGGTCTGAACAGACAGCCAAAGTATTGGCAGAGGTTAAAACCAAGGCAGAGAAGACTGATTTAAGACTGGATGTGATGGGAAAAGAGAGGATTTCTGATAAAGATAATTTACTGATACTTCAGATGGAAAGGTCATCTTTTTTTCTGAGATTTCAGGGTATTGCTGAGCAAAAAGGTGAGAACCTCAAAAAGATCCTGAGTGATGCCTTGGCTCCAATGACAGATTTACAAGCAGATCAGTTGCTAAGCGATATGGATATGGTCTACAGGACCTATCCTGAATTTGTAAAGAAGAAAAATCTGCCCAGAGTATCCCATTTTGATTTTAAATCATTCATGTATTTTGTAAAGGTTTGAGATATGTAGTAATTAGCATTTTGAAGCCTGCATATTTTAATATTTTCTTAAATTTTGAAACAAGGATTTTATATCAGCATAGAAATGTGTCTTCTGTATACCTTAGGGTAGAGTAGGCTTTTAGTTAGTGTAGTAGTTTTAGCAGTATGTGTAGTTGTAGAATATATATATATATATATATATATATATATATATATATATATATATATATATATATATATATATTACAACTGCTCTCTAGATGGCAGAGATAAGTTCCCCTGGGGGAAATGGTGGACTCTGTGTCCTTATACCCTGCTGAGATGTCCCCCCTATGATAGCCAATGTGACATAGCAGTCAGGGCTTCAGAGCATGGTAGATGGAAAGCTGAAGAGTGAGAGGGAAATAAAGGTACGTTGATGATTGGCTGGGAAGGAGATAGGGTTGCCAACTACAGGTGGGAAATTCCTGGAGATTTGAGGGGTGGACCCTGGAAAGGATGGGGTTTGAGGAGGGGTGGGACCTCAGACAGGTACAATGCCATAGACTCCATCCTACAAACCAGCCATTTCCTCCTGGGGAACTATTGTTGCCAATTCTAGGTGAGGGCTGGAGATCACTCAGAATTATAACTGCTCTTTAGGAGGGAGGGCAGAAGTCCTGTGAGGTCAGAGGGGCAGATAACAGTAGGTTAATGGTTAGCTGGGAAGAAGATGGGGTTGCCAATTCCTGGGGATTTGAGGGGTGGAGCATGGAGAGGGTGGGGTTTAAGGAGGGGTTGGACCTCAGACAGGTATGATGCCATAGGCTCCACCCTCCAAACCAGCCACTTCATCCTGAGTAACAATTGTTGCCAATCTTCAGGTGAGATCTGGATATCACTCAAAATTACAACTGCAGGTAGCTGAGATTTTTTATATATTTTTTAATAGTTAGGATTTTTGGCTCCAAAGTGCATCACCTTGCACTTGGCCACATTGAACCCCATTTACCATGTTGACGCCCACTTGCCCATCCTTGACAGATCCCTTTGGAGTGTTTCACAATCCTCCCTGCTTTTCACCACCCTGAACAACTTCATGTCATCCACAAATTTAGCCACTTCACTGCTTACTCCCAACTCCAAATCATTAATGAACAAGTTAAAAAGCATCAGACCCAGTACTGAGCCCTGCGATACCCCACTGCTTACCACCCTCCACTGAGAAAATTGCACATTTATACTCACTCTCTGTTTCCTATTAATTAGCTAGTTTTTGATCCACAAAAAGACTTGTCCTTGTATCCTGTGATTATCAGATCAGTTCCTCTGGAAAAAATGGTGGACTCTGTATCATTATACCCTGTTGAGGTTGGCACAGCAAATTGACCCTGAGTGTCCAAGGCTGGGGCACTCTCCCAGAGCCTCTTTCTAGAGCCTGTTGTATTTATTTCCACAATGGGCCTTATTCCTAGTTAACTATAATTCAGTGAAGGATTCCATGGTAAAACCAATAGTTGACAATTTCTGGCCCATGATCCTAAGCCATGATGATTTATAAGAATCCTCATTCAATAAGGCCAGATAGCTATTAACGCAAAAAAGTAACTTTAGGTGTAGATTAAATGCAGGTATCCATGTTCTAGCTTCCAATGATGGCTGACCAAAGTCAGTATGCAAAGACCAATCAACAATGCAGTTGTTTTTATTTAGCAGCTTTTTAAGAAAACAAAGCAGTGGGAAATCAGTGACTTCCATGACTGCCTTAATTCTTATTGCCACCCGATATGAGATAATGGTTAAGGCAGGGGATGATCTTTGGTTGAGCAGGTGGATGTTCGATTACATCAGCCTCCATTGATTGATTCAGCCATATGCTGATGGCAGTTCAGCTCACCTGCTTAAAACTATTGTCTCCTTGGCATTCCATACAGCGTGTACTCTGGGTTCATGAAATCTTTGGATCACCATCATGTCTTTTAAACTGTTATCAGATTTTAAATTGGAATTAATGTTTTATACTTATTGTTTTACTTGTTGTAACCCACCTTGAGCCCACTTGCATGGGAGGACAGGATCTAAATTGCATTCATTAATTAGATTAAAAACTTGAATAATTCCTGGAACATATTGGGAGATTTTTAAAACCAGTAATTAAGATATCAATAGAAGAGGAGGAGATTGGATTTATACCCCACCCTTCGCTTGGAGTCTCAGAGTGGCTTACAAACTCCTTTCCCTTTCCCTCCCCACAACAGACACCCTGTAAGGTAGGCAGGGCTGAGAGAGCTCAGACAGAAACTGTTCTTTTTCAAGAACAGCTCTGACAGAACTACAGCTTCCCCAAGGTCATCCAGCAGGGGCAAGTGGAGGAGTGGGGAATCAAACCCAATTCTCCCAGATTAGAGTCCGCGCACTTAACCACTACACCAAACTAGCAACATCATGTTATATTGATATGTCAATTAAGTATTTTTAAAAGCCTCCCCAGTTCTGTGGGGAGAAGGATGGCTGCCACAGGGAAGTGGAGCAGAGATTGTGCAGAAATGCACCATTGGCAGCCTCACTGCTAATAAAAACCTTTCTAGTTGAACATCTGCCTGGTTTATTTGAAAGTTCTCTTAAAGGGAAAAATCCCCGTAAACATAAGATGAGAATCCCAGTTACTCCCTATCTGTCTCCTTAAAGCTAATTCCCCCAACTAATTAGGAGACCACCACTGTGCCGAATCAGTAGCTGCAGTGATGATAAATGAATTAGTGAAGGGCATCACTAAGTATGTATGCTCAGATGTATCTGATCTAAATACCTACCCCCCAAAATACCTTATTAAGATTTTTTGGGTATATTCAGGATTTGGATCAATATATACCAGTATTCCAATCCCAAATACTCCCAGAAATACCCAGAAATATCTGTGGGCATCATTTTCAAACTGTTATTTATTTGTTTTGCTTTTTGCCGTTTTCTTGGGCAAAAGGAGAGAGGAGGTAGGGAGGCAACTTGCACCGGTAAATGGGATCACATGTTAGGGGGATCTTGGCAAGTTGGTTCAACTAGGATTTTCTGGTTTGACATTGGTTCCATTGGTTTGGACTCCTGTCTCTTGATTCAGTTGGTTTGGCTTCGATTCTCTGTTTTGACATTGATTCTGTTGGGCTTATTCGTTCAGTTTGCATTGGGGGGGGGGGGGCTTTTGGCCAGTGGCTATTTACTCTTGTGTGTTTGGCTATATATTGCCCTGGAGAAAGCATGTTTTTTCCCCCATAGAAAACCATGGAGGATGACTGGGGGCACCTTGTTCAGGGGCCCATATAATTGGACCCCTTGATCCAATCTACTTGAAACTTGGGTGTTCTTTAGTGAAGAGGCAACACTAGCTCCCTTGCAATTTGCTTGAAAAAGGCCATTCCACCCTCCCCAGAAAGATTCCCCATAGGGAATTATGGAGCCAAATAATTTCAGAATGGCAAATAAAACTCAAATCCAGATACCAAACTGGTATTTAGAATCCAAATAATATGCCCTCCATGAATTCCACATCAGAAAAATACCAAAAAAAAATTTCCTGGTACACATCCCTAGTCATCATTATGTGTAAGATATCATTGCTTGTTGGCCTTATAGAGTACTTTGCTGCATCCAGACAGTAATTACATGCTCATCACCTTCCTGGGCTTAGACTAAAAGGAGAGGTAGAGTTGAGTGTCATCTGCATACTGATGTTTCATTCCAAATCTCCAGATCTCTCTCCAGTTTCATATAGATGCTAAACAGCATGGGAGAAAAAATGGAATCTTGTGGAATGCTGTGAGCCAACAAGCAAGAGACAGAACAGAAATTCTTCAGCAGTCAGGACTCTACCCTCCTGAAATGACCAAATCCACTTCTGTACACCACTATCAATTCCCATGCCCACCAAGAAGTCCAGAATGATGTCACAGATAATTGTATCAAAAGCTGTTTGGAGGTCCAGGAGAGTCATTCTTTATGTTTATGGACAAACATAGATCATCCATCAAGGCAACCAAAGAAGTTTCTGTGTTGAAACCTTGACAAAAAGCTAGAATGAAAAGGATAATCAGATATATCTGCAGTTAGGAAGTCCTTACCATCTTCAAGCATGATTGTAATAATGGCTGTCAATCCCATTTTACAATAGTCATACTAATTATTAGATACTTGGATAAAGCTATTTACATCTTTGCAACAAAAAAAAATGAACTAGTTTGTCATTAATTACATACACGCCTGTACAAAGAAAAATAATGTTACTACCAGTTGCCTGCAGAATTTAGTTCCCAGTTGCTATGGCTCTGAAGACCAAAGTTGGAATAAAACCCTTAGCACTTTGCTTAGGAATTAGGAACATCAAGACAATCCCCCAGCAATCAGACTGCAATAGACCAATTGCAATCGAGTCTTGTATATTTTAGCTGTGATTGCCAGCTGAGAACGGAGATCATGGAGACAGTTTTTGTATGTATTATAAACCCATCTGTTACCCCGTCTGGCAAAAAACAGAGAAATGCTTTACAAACTCTTCTCACCAATATACAATTGTTAGCTTCCTGCTGATAGCCCTGGTGTAGGCTTCATTGTATAATTATTTCAAGCAGGAAACAAACAGCCCACATGTTCAGCAGTAATTACTAGTTCAATTAAGTAAGCAGAAGCAGGTGGATTTCTTTGTATATTCACATCTATTGCATTGAAAAGATGTGTATCTGTCTGCAGTCTATCTGACCCTGTGACATCTTTACTTTAAGATTTCCTTCTGAGTGCCAGAGGCCAAACTTTATGTGAAACATCTAAAACCCATGACTGTTAAAATCACATATCAGGGCCCATTCAAGGTATTTTGTTACCTCAAGTAGGATACAATGTTGCCCTCCCATTAGTTCCTAAACAGCGTAGTACAACTGCATGGGAAATTATCTCTACAGTTTCCCGTAGAGATTATAATTAATTATAGTTAATTTCTTTTAACATTATGAAATTATTTCTTTAACATTGCTAATTTCTTTAAAATTTATCACTGTTAAAGTAATGTGAAGTGCTTTGAACATTAGTTGAAGACATGCCTTAAAAAATAAATGCCACAGTTACCTCATTCTTAGTCCAGGAATTATATCATTCCTAAGGGTCATCATAGCCTATAAATAAAAGAATCAGGAGACTGTGGAATAGTCATAAAAAACACACTGAAGTAACATATTGTGGTAATGGACTTGCAGCCTGATCAAGATCTTTGTATGCTCAGGTAAAGCGCCACTTTCAAACTATGATAGCACTGAGCTGCACATCCAAAATTCGATCATGTGACCAAGTCAAAGGCAAATCTCCCTCCCCAAACCCCTCTTTTTTGTTTCTGCTTCAGAGTTGCTGTTAGAGAGCATCCCATAATTGACAGAAGGGTAAATGTACTGAAATCAGTGAAGCTACTCTCATGTAAATCCACACACACACACACACACCCATGTATTCCAAGGAAGAGAGGCAAAGTAAAGGAGGCTGAGAGAGGCCACAGTACTTGGTAGAGGGATTGTGAAGCTGTCAAAATGGAGTGATGATTCAAATGAATGTTTCGGCACATGCATGAAAGCCTTTTTTTTTTTAAAGGATACTGCTCAACCACCTACTCTGTGGTTACTGCACAGCAATAATCTGAACAACTGACCACGGAGTGAGTGCATGGTGAGGCAGGTTCAGGGTGGGATGTCTGATCCAAACTCTCTGTCACAAAATGAAATGGAGGAATTAGAGGCAGGGCCAGAGCACACCAAGTCTGTCATCTGACTGTCACCACTATCATAGTTGTTCCTATGGCAGTAAGGTAGACCAGTATTAGGGGTGTGCATTCTGAAATTCAAGAGCTGAAAATATACATAAAAATCATGCTTTTCAGTCATTGCCATAATTCTCCAGAGCAGTAACACAAATCTGATATTCTTGTGTGTGTGTGTGTGTGTGTGTGTGTGTGTGTGTGTGTGTGTGTGAAGTGCCATCAAGTCACAGTTGACTTATGGTAACCCCAGCAAGGAGCTTTCAAGGCAAGTGAGAAGCATAAGTGGTTTGCCATCAACTTCTGCAGAGTTTTCCTTAATGGTCTCCCTTCCAAGTACTAACCTTTCTTGGCTTCTGAGAACTGATGAGATCGGGCTGTACCATGCTGCCTTCATTCAATATTCTTAAGTCATTATGAAATATCCCACCTGAAAAAATTGTGTTGTTTTTCATTTTCTGGTGCTCACTATCACCAGCAGCAAATGTCTAGTTTTTCTTTGATTCATTGCTCCCTTCCATCCAGATCCTTGTAAGGGATCAGGAGGACAATGTTTGCAGCCAGTCAGCTTTGTAGATAAGCCCCAGAGAAGGTACTTCCATGGGAAAGTCTGTGTTTAGCTGTGAGTGCTCGGGCTACTCCATGTGCAGCATTTTTAAAAAAAATTTGGGGGTCTATTTTTTAAAAAGCCCAAGCTTTCAATTCCTGTATGTACAAGAAATTCATGAAGACCATCATGCACAAAAACCAATGAAATGAAATGCCGACAAAGCACTTATCTGGATTAAACCTAAAGGAGAAAAGCAAACCTGCTCACGCTGATTGATAGTATTACTGTTGTTGTTGTTATTATTATTGTTATTATTATTGTTGTTATTATTATTATTATTTCAGACCTCTTTCAGTTATTCAATACAGTTAATGACAGTATTTCAGAGTTTGGCTAAAAAAAAATTCATCATTCACAGCCACTTTTTCAGCAATGTGCGTGTATTTCCCAGCAAGGGAAAGAGTAACTTTTGCTGAACAGCCTTATACCATAGCAAAGAATGGAACAATTATTTCAAATTGCCTGCTCTCACCAATGTTTGCAAGAAAATCTTTGAGGTGATCAAAAAGAGACTCAACTGGGAAAAAAATTAAAATGGGCATTTTGAACAAGGTAAATGTGACTGTTGCTTGTAATATTTGCACTGTTCTCAACTTCATCACTCAGTTCAAGCTAACTCAAAATAAAAAACTAACCTGCCACTAAATAGTATGATACAGCAGTCCAAAGCTTGTTCCACTTACCATAAGTTGAACAAGGTGTAATAATTCTAATGCATGAACTACATAAAAATCATGTTTTAATTAGATTTTCCAATAAAACAATGAATTGCATTTATTTTTTAGTTGTCTTTATGATTTGTAAGGACAGCTTCAATGTCAGGGTGCTTTGTAATAATATAAAAATATTGTAGCAGTTTAATCTGTTATGAATGGTTTTGTAAGTGATAATACACAGTCTGATAGTTTATGATATTAGCTGAGTTACCACCTGATACTTGACTGAGTCCTCAAAAATGTACAAACATATTTGGTGCCTCAACACTAAGTTGCATCTGGGTGTTCGGATCCTATAACATCTATAGTTTCAGAGGAACCTCTGCTATTGTGTTACATTTTTTATGGATCTAAATATTTCAGAGCCAAAGAGGATGACTATTGTAATCACATTTGGTGTCTACTCGGGCTTCAAAATGTCACCAATTTATAGCCTTAAAAACGTAAGAGCATAAGAGAAGCCAATTTTGGATCAGGCCAGTGGCCTATCCAGTCCAGCACTCTGTCACACAGTAGCCAAAAATACCAGATGCCAACAGGAGGTCCAGCAGTGGGGGCAGGACAGTAGAAGCCCTCCCACTGTTGCCCACCAAGCACCAAGAATACAGAGCATCACTTGCCCCAGACGGAGAGTTCCTATCTATACCTTGTGGCTAATAGCTACTAATGGACTTCAGCTCCATATGTTTATCTACTGTATTTTTCGGACTATAAGACGCACCTGACTATAAGACGCACCTAGTTTTAGAGGAGGAAAACAGGGAAAAAAATATTCTGAACCAAATAGTAGGTAGTTGGGGGGGGGAGAGAGAGAAGAAAGAAAGAAAGAAAGAAAGAAAGAAAGAAAGAAAGAAAGAAAGAAAGAAAGAAAGAAAGAAAGAAAGAAAGAAAGAAAGAAAGAAAGAAAGTAGGTAGGTAGGTAGGTAGGGGGGAGAGAGAGAGAAGGAAGGAAAGAAGGAAGGAAGAGAAAGGAAGGAAGGAACAGGAAGGGAGGGAGGGAGGAGAGAGAGAAAAGGAAGGACGGAAGGAAGGAAGACAGACAGACAGAAAGACAGACAGACAGACAGACAGACAGACAGACAGACAGAAAGAAAGAAAGAAAGAAAGAAAGGGTGTTTCCCTCCCCCCCTTGCTTGGGCCCCAGTGGCTTAACGCCACTCAGGCCCAGCTCTTCCCTCCCTACCTCCCCCCCTGCAGCCCGGGAAAGGTGAGCGGGGGAGGGAGGGGGGTAGGTAGGGGTGAGAGAGAGAGAAGGAAGGTAGGTAGGGGGGAGAAAGAGAGAAGGAAGGAAGGAAGACAGAAAGACAGACAGACAGAAAGAAAGGAACAGGAAGGTAGGTAGGTAGGGGGGAGAGAGAGAGAGAGAAGGAAGGAAGGTAGGTAGGTGGGGGGGAGAGAGAGAGAAGGAAGGAAGGAAGGAAGGTAGGTAGGTGGGGGAGAGAGAAGGAAGGAAGACAGAAAGAAAGACAGACAGACAGAAAGAAAGGAAGAAACAGGAAGGTAGGGAGGAGGGAGAGAAGGAAGGAAGGAAGGAAGGAAGGAAGGAAGGAAGGAAGGAAGGAAGACAGACAGACAGACAGACAGACAGACAGACAGACAGACAGACAGAAAGAAAGAAAGAAAGAAAGAAAGAAAGAAAGAAAGAAAGAAAGGGTGTTTCCCTCCCCCCCTTGCTTGGGCCCTAGTGGCTTAACGCCACTCAGGCCCAGCTCTTCCCTCCCTACCTCCCCCCCTGCAGCCCGGGAAAGGTGAGCGGGGGAGGGAGGGGGGTAGGTAGGGGTGAGAGAGAGAGAAGGAAGGTAGGTAGGGGGGAGAAAGAGAGAAGGAAGGAAGGAAGACAGAAAGACAGACAGACAGAAAGAAAGGAACAGGAAGGTAGGTAGGTAGGGGGGAGAGAGAGAGAGAGAAGGAAGGAAGGTAGGTAGGTGGGGGGAGAGAGAGAGAGAAGGAAGGAAGGAAGGTAGGTAGGTGGGGGAGAGAGAAGGAAGGAAGACAGAAAGAAAGACAGACAGACAGAAAGAAAGGAAGAAACAGGAAGGTAGGGAGGAGGGAGAGAAGGAAGGAAGGAAGGAAGGAAGGAAGGAAGGAAGGAAGGAAGGAAGGAAGACAGACAGAGAAAGAAAGAAAGAAAGAAAGAAAGAAAGAAAGAAAGAAAGAAAGAAAGAAAGAAAGAAAGAAAGACAAGGTGTTTCCCTCCCCCCCCCCTTGCTTGGGCCCGAGTGGCTTAAAGCCACTCAGGCCCAGCTCTTACCTCCCTACCTCCCCCCCGCAGCCCAAGAATGGTGAGGGGGGGAGGAATGGGGCGGGAAAGGTGAGCAGGGTAGGGAGGGGGCTTCCTCCCAGGGCAGCGCTTGCCGCGGCCCCGGGAGCTCCTGAGAGGGGTGGGTGGGAGGGGAGTTTCTGAGGGGGGGTGGGGGGGCTTCTGAGGGGGGAGGGAGGGGGCTTCTGAGGGTGGTGGGAGAGAGGGGGGCTGGGAGGGGAGCTTCTGAGGGGGGTGGGTGGGAGGGGGGCTTCTGAAGGGGGTGGGAGGGAGGAGGGCTTCTGAGGGGGGTGGGAAAGAGGGGGGCTGGGAGGGGAGCTTCTGAGGGGGGTGGGTGGGAGGGGGGCTTCTGAGGGGGGTGGGAGAGAGGGGGGCTTCTGAGGGGGTGGGAGGGAGGGGGGCTGGGAGGGGAGCTTCTGAGGGGGGTGGGAGGGAGGGGGGCTCTTGATGGGGAGGGGGGCTTGATGGGGATCTTGATGGGGAGGGGGCGGGGATGGGGAGCTTGCTCCTGGGGCCACGGTGCTTGCCGCGGCCCCGGGATCTTGATTGGGTGGGAGGGAGGAAGGGAGCTTGCTCCCAGAGCCGGCGGCGCTTGCCATGGCCCCTGGAGGTTTATTCGCAACATAAGACGCAGGCACTTTCCCCCCCACTTTTTGGGGGAGAAAAAGTGTGTCTTATGGTGCGAAAAATACGGTAATTCCCTCTTGAAGCCATCCATGCTTGTAGCTGCCGCCACCTCCTGTGGCAGTGAATTCCATGTGTTAATCACTCTTTGGGTGAAGAAGTACTTCTTTTTATCCATTCTAACATGACTGCTCAGCAATTTCATTGAATGCCCACAAGTTCTTGTATTGTGAGAAAGGGAGAAAAGTGCTTCTTTCTCTATCTGCTCAATCCTATGCATGATCTTGTAAACCTCGATCATGTCACTCCTCAGTTGTTGTTTCTGCAATCTAAAGAGCCCCAAGTGCTTCAACCTTTCCTCATAAGGAAAATGTTCCAACCCTTCTATCATTCTAGTTGCCTTTTCTGCACTTTTTCCAATGCTATAATATTCTTTCTGAGGTGTGGTGACCAGAATTGCACACAATATTCCAAATGAGGTTGCACCATTGATTTATACAAGGGCATTATGATACTGGCTGGTTTGTTTTCAGTTCCCTTTCTAATAATCCCCAGCATAGCACTGGCCTTTTTTATTGCAGTTGAACACTGTCTTGACATTTTCAATGAGTTATCTACTATGACTCCAGGATCTCTCTCTTGGTCAGTCTCTGCCAGTTTGGATCCAGTCAATGTGTATTTATAGTTAGGATTTTTGGTCCCAATGTACATCACTTTGCACTTGGCCACACTGAACCCCATTTTCCATGTTGACACCTACTCACCCATCCTCAACAGATCCCTTTGAATTGCCTCATAATCATCCCTAGTTTTCCCTACCCTGAACAATTTTGTGTCATCCACAAATTTAGTCACTTCACTGCTTACTCCCAACTCTAAGTCATTAATGAACAAGTTAAAAGAATCAGACCTAGTACTCAGCCCTGCAGTACTGCACTGCTTACCACTCTCCACTGTGAAAATTGCCCATTTATCTCTGTTTCCTATTAATTAACCAGTTTTAGATCCACAAGAGGGCTTGTCCTTTTATCCCATGACTATTGAGCTTACTTAGGAGCCGCTGATGAGGAACTTTATCAAAAGCTTTCTGGAAATCAAGTTAAACAACATCTATTGGGTCCCCCTTGTCCTCATGTTTGTTCACCCCCTCAAAGAACACTAACAAGTTAGTGAGACAAGATCTTCCCTTACAGAACCCATGTTGAGTCTGCCTCGATAGTTTTTGTTCATTAATGTGCCTACTAATTCTCTCCTTAATAACAGTTTCCACCATTATTGATGTCAGACTGACTGGCCTATAATTTCCCAGATCTCCCCTTTTAAAGATGGGAGTGACATTAGCTACCTTCCAGTCCTCAGGAATGGAGGCAGATTTTAATGAGAGTACATATTTTTGTCAGGAGAGCCACAAGTTCACATTTGAGTTATTTTAGAACTCTTGGATGTTTGCCATCCAGGCCTGGTGATTTATCAGTTTTTATGTTGCCTATCAGTTGTAGGACCTCCTCTCTCATCACTTCAATCTGACTCAGATCTTTCATCACCCCTCCTGAAATTTGTGGTTCTGGAGTGGGCAAGCACTTCTCATCTTCCACAGCGAAGACATAGGCAAAAATTCATTCAGCTTCTGTGAGACTTTCTGGATGAATTCACCCCACACAAAGGATCTTGAATAAGACTTTCTTTATTGGGGGATTTTCTTCAGAGTACACTTGTTGAGTTAGTAATGGGGTTGGATAATTACATTAGGATAGATATAGTGACTGGCATACAGACGCCCAGGGATAAATCCCACATAAAATAGTTCCCAGGCTAAAGAGCAGGAAGATGGTAATAGATGGCACCTGCAACAGAAGTTAAAAACATAAACCATGTCTATGTGAAGCTACCAGTATAACCTTGAATAGAGATAACAACCATGTGAAGCTAGCAAGCGGATAATAACTCCCATGAAGCCAGCAAGCAAGGAGGAGGGGAGGCACGAGCTGGGGCACAAGGGGAGGAGTGGAATTGTCGCATTTAGTTCAGTAAATCCTATCTCCTGCCCGGGAAAGTGGCAGGCATACCTGACACACCACCCCCTCGAAAACCCTTTCAACCTCCAGGTTTAAGTGGGTAAAGTTTATGGAAGGCACAAATTTTTGCAGAAGCATTAACATGCTCAGAAGCAACCCATTTGTTATGCTCAGGGCCAAAGTCTTTCCAACAAGATAATAAAGGTGGCCTTGTTTCAGTTTTGAATCGAGGATTTGATTAATTTCATAGTGGAGTTTCCCACCCCTCATCAGAAGAGGAGGAACTGGATGGTGAGGTCTCCGCGAATTTGATCCAGGGTCCTTCTTCAGTAGGCTGAAATGAAAAACAGGGTGAACATTTTTAAGAGACTTAGGGCGTTTAAACTTGAAAGTGACAGCATTGATTTTCTTTTTCACTTTGAAGGGTCCCACATATTTCCAACCTAATTTACGGCTGGGTTGCAACCCTTCGATGTTTTTGGTGGATAGATAAACCGATTCCTCTTCTTCTAGAGTCCAACCAGGGTTTTGGCCACCTCTGAAGTTTTTGCAATAAGTGGCCAGGAGTCACGCAAAGAGTTCCACCAGTCACTGAGGTGGCTAAGGCTTGGAGTGGCAGCGTCTAATGTGGGTAATGGGACACTGTCATATCCAGCTGTAGCCATGAAGGGGGATACTCCCATGGAGGAATGTATAGTGTTGTTGTAGCTATACTTGGCAAAAGGCAACAACTCAACCCAATCGTCTTGCTGGTAATTAGTATAGCAGCGGAGAGACTGTTCTAATATTTGATTAACTCTTTCAGCTTGTTCATCCGTTTCTGGGTGGTAAGCACTGCTTAATGCTAATTTGACCCCTAAGATGGCCAGGAGCTCCCACCAGAAGTTGGCAACAAACTGAGATCCCCTATCAGAGATAATCTTCTTTGGAATCCCATGTAAACGGACAATATTACTCATAAAACTTTTGGCCATAGCTTTAGCTGTGGGGAGCTGCTTGAAAGGGACAAAATGGGCTTGCTTAGAGAATAAATCTACAATCACCCAAATAACCATCTTGCCTTTACTCAGAGGGAGATCAGTAATAAAATCCATGGAAATAGTCTCCCAAGGTTGGGAAGGGGTCTCAAGCAGCTGTAAAAGACCCGGGGTTTTCCCTCCCCGTCTTTTGCCCATTAGGCAGGTTTGGCAAGTGGAGACGTAATCAGAAACATCTTGTCACATGAGTGGCCACGAGAATTGTCTCTGCAGTAGAGTTAGAGTCTTTAAGTATCCAAAATGCCCTGCTAATTTGGACTCATGTGCAGAGTCCCCTTAGGGTATGCGGGGCTAAAAGTTTTGTACCACAATACCAACAACCATTAGGATTTTTGGTAAAGTTGTCAAGGTTGGCTAAGGAGGCTTCCTCCTCCTGGCTATAGGCTTTTGCACATTTCAAAATCCCTTAGGGTCTGCGGGACTAAAAGTTTTGTACCACAATACCAACAACCATTAGGATTTTTGGTAAAGTTGTCAAGGTTGGCTAAGGAGGCTTCCTCCTCCCAGCTATAGGCTTTTGCACATTTCAAAATCTAGTCTGACTTGGCAGGGTTTGGGTGGTTATGTGTTTGGCTGCAGGTGATCACCCAATTGTTCGGGGGTAAATATGGAATCTGTAATGGGTTCTCTTCGACAATCATATTGGGGAAGGCATGAGAGAGCGTCAGCCAGTGAATTAGATTTCCCTGAGAAGTGCTGGAGGGTGAAGTTAAATTTGGAAAAGAAGTCAGCCCAGCGCAATTGTTTGGTGTTTAACGTGCGCTGAGTATGGAGGGCATCGAGGTTTTTATGGTTAGTCCAGACTTCAAACGGAACCTTTGCCCCCTCCAGCCAGTGCCACCAGGTAGTGAGAGCAAGGCGAATGGCTGCAGCTTCTTTATCCCATACCGCCCAATTTTTTTCTGTCTCACCAAATTTTTTGGAGACATACGCTAGCGGGTGTAATTTCCCATCAGTTCCCTCCTGCAAGATAGCCCCCCCATTGCCACATCAGAGGCATCCACTTGTACAATGAATTGTTTAAGTTTGTTCGGGTGGGCTAGGATGGGATCTGAAGTGAACAGGGACTTCAGCGTCTTGAAGGCAGTTTGACATTCAGCCATCCAATGTAGATGCACCCCTGGTTTAACCGCTTCATCCCCCTTCCCTTTAGTTTATAGGAGTTTCGTAAGGGGGAGACTACATTCAGCAAAATTATTGATAAATGTGCGATAAAAATGGGTGAATCCTAAAAAAACTTTGAAGCTGACGCCTGATGCAGGGCACTTCCCAGTCCTTGACAGACTTCACCTTTGCAGGGTCCATTTCCAACCCACGAGAGGAAATGTGGTAGCCCAAAAAGTCAATCTCAGTCTTATGAAAGTCACATTTAGATAATTTAGCAAACAGTTTGTGTTTCTTAAGGGTGGTCAGTATTTTTCATACCAACTGTTACAACAACATATATCAAAGGGGCAGGAGAGCTCACCACTTTCAGCGCTGAGGAGATGGGGACCTGTTGCTTCACGCCTTTCAGCAGAGGTCCCTCTCGTTTCCTGCCGGCGAAGGAAGTTTGTCCTCCTCGGGTGTAGGCTCAAGCTGCAAGGCTCGTGGTTTGGATCCTGGGATCACTTTCAGGGGTCTAGGGGTAGTGGGAGGCATCGTTTTCGGTGGGGCAGCCATTTCCCTATCATCCTTCAATACTCCTTTTATCCCTTGGCCATCCAATGGGGCCCCACTGCCTCCCTAGCTGTTTTCCTGCTTCTAATGTATTTGAAGAAAGTTTTATGTTTTTTGCAATATGCTCCTCATATTCCATTTTTGGCCTGTCTGGTCACAGACTTTGCATTTTAGTGGCCTGTGTTCCCTTTTATCAGCCTCACTGAGACTAGCTTTCCACCACTTAAAGGAATCCTTCTTACCTTTTACAGCTTCCATTTCTTTGTTTGTTAACCATGTATGCCTTTTTCTATACTTATTTGTACCTTTCCTAACCTGCGGTATATATTTTTTCTGAGCTTCTAGGATTGCAGTTTTAAGTAGTCTCCAAGCTTCCCCAATGGTTTTTACCCTTTTTACTTTTCCTTTCAGTTTCCTTTCACATGTCTCCTCATTTCAGAGAAGTTATCCCTTTTAAAGTTAAAAGTGGTTGTGTTGGTCTTTTTGGGCAACTCCCTATTTATACAAATGTTTAACTCAATAACATTATGGTCATTATTCCCAAGTGGTGCAATCACTTTTATATCTCTCACCAGGTATTGGGCGTTACTTAGGACCAAATCCAAAATCACCTCTCCTCTGCTAGGTTCTGTGACCATCTGCTCCATAGCACAGTCATTAAGAGTGTCTAGAAACTCAATCTCTTTTTCCCGACTTGAACACATATTGACCCAATCAATGTGTGGGTAGTTAAAAGCACCTGTTATTACACAGTTATTTCATCTAGCCACTATCTTTAATTCATTCTTCATTTTATAATCCTCCTCTATCTTTTGATCTGGTGGGCAATAAACTCCCAGTATTAAGCTTCCTTTTGGGCTCACTGTTTTGACCCATAGCTTTTCCAGAAGCAAATCCAATTCTCTTACCTTCTCACTCTTACTGTATACCCCCTCTGACATACAGAGCCACCCCACCTTCAACCCTTCCCCTCCTATCCTTCCAATATAATTTATAACCAGGAATCACTGTATCCCACTGATTTTCCTCATTCCACCAAGTTTCTGAAATACCCACAATGTCTATCCCCCCCAACACCAAGCATTCCAACTCCCTGATTTTACCTCAAACACTTCTAACATTCGTATATAAACATCTATTATTACCCAGGCATGTTAGGCCTGCAACCTTCCTCCTGCTCCCTACATCATCATCTCATCCATGCATTGAGACCCTGATTTGTGCCTGTCTCTCCAGTCCTGCATGTGGAACAGGTAGCACTTCTGAGAAGGCTACCTTGGAGGTCCTGGCCTTGAGTCACCTGCCTAGCAGGCTAAATTTTTCCTTCAGGATCTCACGACTGTCTTTATTCAGCTTCATCAATTCTGTTGAGAGCTGCGGCTTCAGTGAACTATTTCTGCAAGATTTAGATTAGGAAGAACTGAGCAAAAACAGAAAACCTGTTACAGCACCTTGTTAGCCATATTATGCTCGACATGTTAAGGATGGAATGGCATAAACCGTCAATATAGTACTTTCATCAGTATCAAATTACCACAGAGGTATAAAACTTCAAGAGTCCAAGCTCCTTCATCAGAGCTTTGGTTCTAGAAATATTATACTATGAAAATTTTGTTGGTCTCTAAGGTGCTTTTGGACCCAAGTCTAGCTCTTCGACTGCAGATCAGCATGGCTACCCTCTGAAACTGGAATCATTACAGTGATCAGGGCTATTTTTGTGCAGGAACACTCAGGAGTTCTGGCTGGCTTCTGAGTTAGCCACACCTATAGCCTCCCCCCCCCCCCAGGGTTCCCCAGGCGCCTCAAAAGCTGAGGGGCACCTGGGGAAGCCAAGCCAATCCAGGGAGGGAAGGCAGTTTAAACTGCCTTCCCTCCTTGGGTTCCCCAGATGCCCTGCAAGCCACGGGGTGCCTGGGAAGCAGATTCTGGGAGGGAGCTGTGCTGTCAGGGGTGTGGCCTAATATGCTAATGAGTTTCTGCTGTTGGGTGTGACCTATTATGCCAATTAGTTCCTGCTGGGATTTTTCTACAAAAAAAAAAAGCCCTGACAGTGATTAACCTTATTTTTTTGTCACCTACAAGACAACAAGACAGCTACTTACTGGCAGTGAAGAACCCAGCCAGCAGGGACATAAACTTCAACCTGAATTTCACTGGCAGATGAACTGACCAAGTTTGAGCTTTCTCTGTTACACATGAGGCAAACTTCTGGATTGTCTCAAAGCTCTTGATCTTCAGCATAGCACTTCACTGAGCATCTTGGTATCTGTACAGTAGCTGCTTGGTCACTGCATGTGTATGGCTGCTTATAATGAGTCAAAAAGCAACTTCATCTGATTTGTCAAAAAACAGACAGTATCCCATGGGGTCATGGTGAATCAGGTAATTAAATTGACCAATTTACCTAAGCACAGAATCACTTGTAGTATATCTCATATTTACACTTGTGCAGTAGGATATACCAGGATCACATTGTGGTCACAGTGTAGGACTAGGATCTGGGAGACCCAGGTTTATTATTTATTTATTTATTTATTTAGATTTATATCCCGCCTAGCCAGCGAGTCGGCGAGGTTTGAATCACCATTCTGCTATAGAAACTTGCTGGGTGATCTTGGGCCAGTCACATACACTCTCAGCCTAACCTACCTCACAGGGCTGTTGGGAGGATAAAATGAAGAAAATGAGAATGTTATAAGCCACTTTTAGTCCCCGTTGAAGAGAATGAAGTAAGTGAATATGTAAATGCCCAACATCAGGTACTTACTTTGCATCTGAGGGGACAGTTAGACCCACCTCCACCTGGCAGTGGGTGGAGGAGAAGAGTGGACCCAGCACCCAGTCAGTCCTTCCCCTTCACTGGCTCTCTCCAGACTGAGGCCAATATGCTGGCCGGTGGCTCTGTGGGCGGGACTGAGGCAAAGCAGGGAGAGAATGCAGCCAGTGGCCAGGGACCCCCTTTTGAGTGGCAGTATGTCCAGCCAACTAATTTTGGTGCCCCATGGAATCTTGCCCCATGGAATCTTGAAAACAGCTTTATATAATAGGAAAGATATATTCAAAGTAGAATGCATATACAATTTGAATAACAAGATTCAAAAATATAAAAACCATAATAATCCAAAATACACAGAAACCAGAAAAACTAATTAAAATGACCAGTGAAATGTTCATGATTGCTCATTCACTTCCATATTCATTATCAAACATACCATCACTTTTCAACAATGCCCTTCAGTCACAAGTATTATTATCTAAATAGACTAGTCCAGATGCCTTATAATTAATATACATTAAATTTAATATACAGAAATTGGTGGAAAAACATTTTTTACCTTTGCTGAACATGCCAGTTTGGTTCCAGAGTGCCTTTTGCTTGAGTGGAGCCATGCCTGTTAGTACAAAGAGAAGTGTGATGCTGATTGGTCTCAAGCTGCAGAGCTCCATGCCCCATTACACACAGCTCCAGAAGTCCCCTGTAGACCCAGGATGGACTAGATTTTCAGAGGTATGGAGTGCCTCATGGGAAGGTGATGGGAAAATACCACTGATGTTTGAAACATTGTACCCTCTCTGGATCCAAGTCTATATTTCTGACCTTTGAAAAACCAGACCTAGAAGCTGCAGAACTGGAATTAACTAACAAAATTGACCAGGCATTGCAATGTTTGAACAAGGATGACTGCTGTTTCTCTCACTACAAAAAGCAATTACCTCCTATTGGGTTATATATTGCATTCATGATGGGCACATTTGGGCCAAAATTAAACACTTTTAAGTGTCATCTATTTCAGTGGTGAAATTAAGCACATACATATTTTTTTTCTATGCCATGATTTGGCTGGATACATCTCGTGCTTCAGCGAACTATGTTTTGTAGTCTCATTAGCTTTGCTTCTCACATTGTCAGTTTGCTTCAGCCAATGCATAAGTAAACATAAGTTCAAGAAAGTTCATAACATGATAAACCAAGTAGGTACTGTACCATTACATTTATTAATCTTCAGATTTCCCTCCTGCAATTTTGGTTCAGTTTTGGTGTGTACAATGTGTCATTTATATCTCTACTACACATATATATATTATTGCATTTACTGCACAAATGCACAAATAACACTGAAATATGTTTTAGAAGAAACATTTGTTAAGAGAAAATAGATGGTACAAAAATAAAGAATTATGCATTCAATTTGCACACTAGAAAAAAATGAAAGTAAAGCTATGATTTTCACGTCAAAACAGCAGAAATAAGAAATTCGAAATCATCCCAACTTACGGCCAAGTCACTATGTATCTGGAGTACCAAATGCTGAAAACAGACATGAACAGTATAGTCCTGAGTAGAACTAGGGTCACTGAAGTCAATGAGCTTCAAAGAATGTAACTCTGTGCAGGATTACACTATAAGATGTCTACACATCAATTTCTCCTGAGTTTCATGGACACTTTATTCATTTATTAAGGTTGTATGAAACAAGGCCATCTGGAGAAATTTGCAGTTTGTTTATATATATATATAATGTCAAAAATGTAATGTGAGACAGTGTAAGCATTGTAAATATAGAGTAAGCAGATGAAACCTTTAAACAGATTTGTCAAGTGACATTAAGTTAGAATGCCAGCCCATGTAATGGGGGAGGGAGACTAATAAAATGTATCAGTCTCTGCTTATTGAGAGATGATTTGTATGGGAATCTGAACACCTCCTACTTGTTCTAGACCACTCATTAGAAAAAGTTGGTTGTCACAGCATCCCAGAGTTGTTTATCAAATAACCATTGTTTTTTAAATTCCTTTGGAGTCATGATTTCCACTAATTTTCCACTAATGGCTATAACACTGCTCTTTTGTGGGTAAGGGGCTTGCTAGCAGCCTGAACCCAACCTACAAAGTCGATTCACAGGGTACAGTAAACTGAAACAATATTTTCTGAACTTTCTGTTCCAATTGTATTTTTCCAAGTACACATCATAACAAAAACAAAACTGACTAATGGGACCAGGAGGCCCCATATTGCTGTAAGAGGAACACTACATATCATTGTCAAAACTTTATGCTGATTTTAATAAAATATGTACTCTCATTCCTCATTTTCAGTCAACAGTAATGAAAGCAAGCAAGACAGAGTTATCTATTGCAGAATAAAATTGTTGGTGTCAGCATAAATATTAGTTCCTATGATAAAACCTTCTGGTCATCTCCATGATGGATTTTTCTTTACTGATATTCTCTTCAGGATCCATTCACCAGTCATATTTGACCACTGAATATGCAAAAGGAACACAGAGGGCAAATACCAGATCATAAGTTTATGTTTTCTTGAAGTGTTCAAATTTAATATGCCAGCTAAAGAAGTACTTTGCAGAACCTCTAGCCTATTTCTAGCAAATGATAATTTTGTCCTTTAATAGCATGTTAAATTGTTGCATTTAATTGACTGTATTAATCCAAAAGTGTAAACTGAAGTGCTCATGTACCATTTAGGTGTATGATCTATTGAATGCATTAAGGGTCTCCAATTCTAATTTTTTTAAAAAAAAGCTGTCAAAAATCTTCATAACTTGTCAGCTCATTTTTATTATTCAGTATCAAAATGTCAAAAAAACCTTAGTTTCCTTTATAATTCTAATAAGAGAGTGTTTGAAATTAGTATATTTAAATGTGCAAATTGCAAATTGACAACATCTGGTATTTCAATGTAAGATGATATGACACTGATTGTGAGATCAAGGTGGTAAAATGTGACATAAGTTCTTTATAAAATAAAATAACAGGCAAGTTTTAACAGCATCTCTGAATAGTTACTTTTGACTGCCCTTTGAACTCTGAGAGGTGTCTCATAATGTGGTCTTAATTGGCACAAAGCACAGTCTTCAAACCAATTAAAAGATGGGAAACACGCTGAATGCTGTCACCCTGTTCACCTCATCATAATTAACTATGCATTTCTGTATTTTCAACGTTTATGAAAATCTAAGGCAAACTTTTTCAAAAGGATTGATTGACCATTTGAGACCTTCCCTTTTATTCATATTCATTAGGATTTTAAAAAGTCCTGCTGTTAAATTGAATGTATTGTGAGCTACTTACTAATGGCATAAAGTGTTTTATAAATAGCACAGCAGGGCATACAGATAAATAATGATATTGTAGTGAGGGCAAAAACCTGTGTGTGTCTGAGAATCAGCACACACAAAAAAATCATAGGTCATTAGATTATTTGGGGGGGGGGATTTCTCCTGGCTCAGAATTAGTTACAGATATGTGTCATGAGAGAACTTAACAGTCAAAGTAGGGCTGCCAAGTCCCCCCGTAGAGCGGGGGAAACACCGATTTTTAAAGCTTTCCCCCGCTTTTCCAAAATTGGCCACCAGGGGGACAAAATGGCTGCCAGCAGGGGAACCTCGGAGCCTGCCCTGCTGGCCTCTTGAACTTCTTAAAAGGGAAATTTCCCCTTTAAGAGCTGATCGAGCAAGACAGCCCCGCCCAGAGATTAAGGAGGGACTAAGCTCTTTCTACTGAAGGGTTTCCGTGCAAGGTTGCTGCTGGAGTAAGCTGAGTAAGGTGCTGGGGTCTGCGAGCTCTTTTCCTTCTCTGTCTCTCCTCCTCCCCCTCTTTCTTTTTGCTGTCTGTCTGTCCACTGTGGTTTTGTCAAAGGAATAAACTGTCACTTCCAAAGAGGTAAACATCACAAGGAGAGGTTGCCTGTAGAAGGTCTGGGAGTGGGATTGTTTAAAATGTCTTCTTGTGGCTGTTTGGGTCCCCCCAATCCTCATTTCCCTTCTGCAAATAAAAGTTGGGATTCCTCATTTTTATGCCAATTTTCTGTTTCTTTCAACCATGTCCCCCCCCCCCCCCCCGGCAGTAAAAATCTGCATTTTTAAAAGCATTTGTACATCAAGTAACCGGTATTTTAAGTTAGGGATGGATCCAACTAGCTTTTCTGCTGGCGAAAAGGGGAGGACAAAGGTCCTCTTTAGCCACCAAAAAGCCTATGCTGGGGAGGGGGGGGGGAGAAGTTATGGGACTTACATGGACAACAGCTGGGTGAAACAAGGGCCAGAAATAAAGCCTGGGAATTGGGCAAGAGTAAGTGAAAAAGCTGGCTGGCTGTCTGTCTGTCTCTCTGTCCCCATCCAGCAGAGGTCTATCAGTGGCTATTATAGCCACAAGGTCTAAATGGAGCCCTTTGTCTGGGGCAGTGATGCTCTGCATTCTTGGTGCTTGGGGGGCAACAGTGGGAGGGCTTCTGGAGTTCTGGCCCCGCTGCTGGAACTCCTGAGGGCACCTGGTATTTTTGGCCACTGTTGTGACACAGAGTGTTGTACTGGATGGGCCGATCCACTGTGGCTTCTCTCCTGTTCTTATGATATGAAAATCATATTTAGCACTTGTGTAGCACTTAGGGCTTCATATTCTGCCGAGATGAGGAAGGATTCAGTAGGGCTGTTGCTCAGTGATAGAGCATCTGCTTGACATGCAGGAGGTATCAGCCTCTTCAGCTAAAAAAGGATCAGGTAATAGGTGACATTAAAGATCTCAGCCTGAGACCCTGGAGAGCCACTGCCAGTCTGAGTAGTCAATACTGACCTTGATGGACCAATGGCCTGATTCAGTATTAGGAAACTTCATGAGTTCATGTGTCAGCATGTGGAAGCAACATCACAGGATGTGACATCACAAAATGATGTCACTTCCTTTCTCCTGGCTCCACCCCCAAAGTCTCCTGGCTCCACCCCCAAAGTCCCCAGATATTTCCCAAGTTGGACTTGGCAGCCCTAAGTCAAAGTCTCTTCACAAGATCACATTTTTATTTAGAATAAGCAGGGATGCCAGCCTCCAGGTGGGGCCTGGAAAGCTCTCGGAATTACAACTGATCTGCAGATGACAGATAACAATTTCCCTGGCGTAAATGGCCACTTTGGAAGGTGGACTCTATTCAGTTTTAACCCACTGAGGTCCCTTCCCTTCCCTCCCCAAATCCCACCTACCCCAGGCTCCACTCCCAAATCTCCAGGGATTTCCAGGAGTAAGGATGTTATTCAAAATAGTTACCATTCTCTGTTTGTGCCCCTGCAATAAATAGCGAGGATTAGGACCTGTCATCAGGTAAAGCACATGTAAACAGAATGGAAAGAGTTTTTGAAAAATCGATTCCACTTTCCAAAATGTGTACTTACACAATGGTGCTCTGTATCAGATGTTACCACCTATATCTGTTTTCTTTTATGAAAAGTACATTTGTGCAGTTACCAGAATCTTGACTTCAGGGTTTACAGCTTCAATGGAAGGCTGTTGTCTGCCAAGTTCCAGGTTTCAACTTTAAAATCTTAGGATGAACTGATAAAAGGAGGCCCTGTTCATCATTAATCTCTAGTTTCTATTGTCTCAGGAATGACTGGACTTTTCAGATTTCTAGAGCTGGGATCTCTGTCCCATTGGGAAGCATAACCACTTCAACCGCACAGGGATTCCTTTAGAATGGGAAATGCAAATATGGTAAGCACCCTGAGATATCCACTGGGAGGGGGGTTTGAGTCTGGCACCTATTGGTTTTACAGTCAGGGTGGCTCAGTTAGGACTCCTTTGGGGTTGGGGGGCATACAACAAGCCTTAAGGCAGAACAGTCATGAGTGGGGACTATAAGTGTGGGATGTGAAGAAAAAGTTTTGGAGAAACTCCAAACTTGGTGTTGCCTGATTAGCAACCCACTATCAAGGGTGGGCAGGCAATTGAAATGTTTTGTTTTCCCCCTCACACACTTTGAAGTTTCTTCTTGCCTACTGTCTACTTCACTGGTCTTAGTGGCTAGCTGCCAACCTATTTCCCCTTTTCTTCATGATGGGGTGGCTTCATGGATATCACAACATATTTCAGGACGCCCATAACCCAGCCTCAGTGATACTGTGGTCCTTCTGCCCTGATTGTTAGACTGGATGACTTTGAAGTCATGCAGAGCCTCATGTGGCACAACTTCTTACACTGATGATTAGGAAAAGATCTGCCCTTACCTCAGTTTAGACAAAGCTTAATAATCACAAGCTGTTTTTAAAAAATTCAGAAAAAACATGCATGGTCTCTGTTTTTTCCCCATCTTGATAGATGAAGATGGGTTACCATATTAGTCTCTCTGTAGCAGTAGCACCTTCAAGACTAACAAAATTTGTGGCAGGGTATGCGTTTCTGTGAGTCACTGCTTACTTCTTCAGATACCGCTCATCTTGTATTTTACATCTCCAGGGAGTTTTAGCTCTCTTTAGGAGGAAAGCATTTGGAAACTCCCTCTCACAGACAGCTGACCCAAAGATAGGATGTAGGGCAGCAGCTGCATGAAGCATTTGTAAGAACAAAATCCAGAGAACTTATACTGTCTGACTAAATAGTTCATAATAACCAGTGAGAGTTGCAACTGTTCTATTATTCTATATTCTACTATTCTATATTCTAATATTGTAATAGATCAAAATGGGTAGCCATGTTAGTCTGTCCATAGCAACAGAAAAGAGAAAGAGTCCAGTAGCACCAATGAATATCTGAAGAATATCTGAAGAAGTGAGCAGTGACTCACAAAAGCTCATACCCTGCCACAAATTTAATTAGTCTTTAAGGTGCTACTGGACTCTTGCTCTTTTCTACTAATTTTATACTATTTCTACCCCACCATTCCTCCAAGAAGGTCAGGATAGCACACAAGTTTCTTCCTCCAGTTTGTCCTCACAAAAACCCTATGCCATGCTGTCACAGTCCTGATCTAGGCCTTTCTCCAGGGAGGCACATATATAACAAACATTTGTGTGACCTGCAATGACTTCCAACTCTAGCCTGAAAGTTGACAGCATTACCAGAGCATTATACTTAATGGATACTGTGTTGGTTCTTTCAATATGTCAAACTAAAAGACAATAACTGGACAGCCTTAACAATTCACTTTTTTTAAAAAAAAATCAAGGCACAGCAGCTAAACCCTGGCTATTGAAAACCATACACTACAGCTCCTAGTGAACTCCCTGCCTATTCTAGGATACCTCTTATCCTGTTGTTGTATGCATAGTTTCTGAAACACTGTAGTGTACTCTGTACTCTGCCGCTGACTTGGCACGATTGGCCTTGGTGAGCATACTTGGCATCTTTCTGACATAGATGGACATACATATATGCTGAGTGCCATTGATGATCCTAGTCATAGAGGCAGGGATCAGTCATGAATACATGTTCAGAAGTGAACTTTGGTTCATTGCTTAGATGCATTCTGGGAAATAGCTAAATGCTGACAAGTTGCTATTCAGCCTTGTGGCCTTGTTTTGGTCAGCTACAACTGCACATGTGTCTGATGTCAGTTAGTTTGGTTAGATGAGGAACATCAGCACTCTGTACCTGTACTGGCTACAATAGATACATTTTAGAGCTTCATATCCTGGGAAGAAGAAGGCCCATTATTTGGCTAAAAAAGAAACATTTTTACTTGGTAAGGCCCAGCCCTCAGGTCCCAAAGTTATGACAGAAGTTTGACAAAGTTTGATGGAACCAATAGCTAATCTTTATTTGTGTGTGTTATCTTGAGCATAAAATCCTATGTCTCACATTGTAACTTTGGGAGAGCCTGTGGGTCCAAAGACCTATTGTACCTGTGCTTCCCCCTTTATTAATAAAGTTCTTGGAATTTTCTTCTCTACAGGATTGTGCCAGGTGTTTTCTCAAATTGGGCTGGGGAAACACCACCAGAGACAGTATTTCTGTCTCTCTCTGGCTGAGGACGGACTGGCAGCTTGCCATGATATAGTGCCACCTCTAATTGACTCAGTTTAAAATGTTGCAGGACATATCAGCCACACAACACACCCTACTGCGGGTAACCCATGGAGACATCCCGTGGGAAAGCATCCACATTATTGTAGCACATCAGCCATGGAGCACACTGCAAAAACGGCCAAAAGTCATGCACGTGCATATAAAAAAAGTCTCTTCCCTAGTGGCAGAACAGATCTGCAGGTTCAGACTGCCAAATCCATTCTGTGGGTGCTCCCCCATGTTCAGACAGGCACCATGCATGATGAGTGTGTGAGGAAACAAAAACTCCACTCCGGAGGTGGTGGCTTTTTAACCCAGCTCCAAGTCGTCCTCTGAGGGGGTGAGTATGCCCGAGGAACGCCTGACAGATGTGGCTGTGTGAATGGGCCCATTTAATCCGTCTGTGAAAGGTGCCTATATCGGGCCAAACTGCCAGTCTGAATACAGCCACTGTCTCCCTTCAAAGCCCCCCTCTCCCATTTTTCTGTTTTCTCTCCCCTCAGTTCCCCCCCCCCCTTTCAATATTCCATTCAGCCTGTCTGAATTCAATTGGTCCACACTGATGGAGACAAAAGAAAGAGGAAACTCCTGTCCATTACACATACATGCAGAGAGAAAGTTACTGTCCCAATGTCACCACCTCAGCTTCATGCAAAAATAGGGATGTGAGCTCTGGTCCCATTGCACCACATTTGTAAGGGGGTTCATGATATAACTTTCATATAAATAACTTTTGTTTGTGCACCAACAAAGCAGCTAAATTGAGTTCCTTCTCCGAGAGCCAGCATGGTGTAATAGTTAAAAGCAGTAGATAAAAGCAGTAGACTCTAATCTGGATAACCAGGATTGATTCCCCACTCCCCCACATGAAGCCTGCTGGGTGACCCTAAGCCAGTCACAGTTCTCTCAGAACTCTCTCAGCCCTACCTACCTCACAAAGCCTGTTGTGGGGAGAGGAAGCGAAGGAGATTGCAAGCCACTTTGAGACTTACGGTAGAGAAAAGTGGGCTATAAAAACCAACTTCTCTACTTCTGTTGAATATTGAATGAACATGCATAGAATCTCATTTTGTATTCTGAGCCAGACTTTGGGGGGAAGTCAGTTTATCAAACAGCCAAGCAAATTGGACACATTTGTATTCTGAGACAGATAATTATGAACTTCAGCAACATCACTAATTACCTCTGCACAGGAAAAATGTCATGTGTGAAGTGACCCTGAATTTGGGATTTCACACATGCAAAGCAAAGGCTGTACCACTGAGCTAGAGTTTCTATCCCTGTTTCTGTGAGCTCCCACTTTGTCCCTCTTTCTCTTCTTATTTTCTGCTATTCTTGTCTTCTCCCACAACCTTTCCCATCACCACATCAAATATAGGGGAATAGCTGAACTATTTTTGTAAAGAAACTTTTTAAACAAGCTACTTTCCTCCCCTTGTTCATGTTTAATGGTGGGCAATTAATACCTTCTGAGAGGTAATGTTTGATAATATTTATTTTAATTTATTTTAATTTATACCCTTCTCCCCAGTGGGGATCCAAAGTGACTCACATCATTCTCCTCTCTTCCATTTTATCCTCATCTTCTCCATTTTATCCTGTGAGGTAGGTTAGGTTGAGAGAGTATAACTGGCCCAATGTCACTCAGTAAGCTTCCATGGCATAGTGGGAAATTAAATCTGGGTTTCCCAGATACTAATCCAACACTCTAACCATTACACCCCACTGGTATAGTACGTCAAAGAATATTGCTAAAAGAGACAAATTCAACTAAAAGTCCATTTCCAAACCTGTCTCTAACAGTACTTAAGTAACAAGTCAACTAGGCTTTGGTCAAAGCTGTATTTAAACAGAGAGGGTGCAAAAAAAGTCATCTGCTATAAATTATTAAAAAGTTTTTTCCAGATCATCTGCTTTATTGAAAGGACATATTCAACTCTAGTCTTCTGAAGAAATTATTCTCTGCCACCAACATAAAATCCTCCAAAAACTAAGTCTAATTTCTGGACCAAACTCCAGTGTGGAATTTGCTAGCTAATTTGAAGCATTTCTAATTCAAATATATATTTGCCTTCAAAGATATTGCACTATCTGAACCCACTGGTATTTTGAAGTACAAAGAAGAGTTCCCGTGGGTATAGGTTTTATTCTGTTCACTCCAGTGCTAGAGGAAATTTTACAAGACACAGACAAGATGATGGAACATTCCCTATTTCATTACTTTTTGTATTCGTTTTTTGTTCTCTGTTTTTCATATCTGGTTCTGTAAATGATGTCTGTACATAGCACATTTTCTTATATGACATTAGAGGTAGGGATGGGCATGAACCAAATCACAAAAGCAAAATTCATCAAAAATTTTGCCCTGTTTGTGGTTTCTGAACCAAAGGCCAAAGACAGACTGGCAATGTAAAGTGGCAGGAATGCGGAGGGAACTGGTACAGGGGAAAAACTCCATGGGGCTGGCCGTTCATATTGGCCAGAGCAGTGCGCAGCGGTGCCGATATGGAGCGTTCAGACTGCCACGGAGCCTGCTCCGCGGCTCGCATGGCTCCATTGCGCTGGTGGCGCATATGTGCATATGCAAAACGGCAAGAGATGGGGACAATGCTTTCTTTCATCTGTGTTTCGTATATGCGCACATGCGCTCATGCGCATAACTTAGTGCCGGCACATTCACACTGCCGCCTCCGGATGCCTCCTGCTTCTTCCAGTTCACACTGTTTGGAAGCGGGAGTCATGCGAAGGACAGCCCCTGAACACCGGTTTCTCCCGGTGTCCTGTTAAAGCGGATGGAAAGCGACTGGGAGACGGGTAAGTGCGAAACGGAGCTGACGGACAGATGCACATGTCTGAATGGGCTCCCTTCTTCCACTTCCGACGCGGGGCTGCCTTACTTTACATTGCCAGTCTGTCCTCGGCCAAAGTTTTTGATGGGTCTACCATCATGAACTTCCATGCACTTTTAAAGCAGTTCATGGTGGTTCATGGCAGTTTGTAGATAGAACAGAAAGCAGAGGTTTAAAGGGACTCTCCCTTTAAGCCCCTGCTTTCTGTTTCCCATGAAAGCTGCAAAACAGCTGAGTGGCAAGGAGCAGCCTGCTCCCCACTGCTCAGCTGTTTCGGCCTGTCTTGTGCAGTCCCTTTAAAGTTTAAAGGGACTGCACAAGAAAGCCCCAAATCAGCTGAGCTGTGGAGAGAAGCAAAATTGAAATGGGGATTTGGGGGACAAAGCAACTGGAATGAGAAACTGAAAGTAATTGCTTATAGAAACTCAAAATTGTGGTCTCCAAATAAATCAGCTAAAGATACCCATCTATCTGCCCATCCTGTTGAGTTTGACAGAATGGTATTATCCATATGGCTTTTAAGTATGCAGGAAACACCAACCCTTTATTACCATATCATACATATGCACAGAAAGGAAATGGATAGCAATCCTCCTAATAAATAGTTATGATGAAATATATGTCCTCTGTAGCTTCAGTATGTATGTCTCCTTGCATAACAATGTGGTATTTTTGTTCATATGCATTGAAATTCACTGTTAGCAGATAACAGCAGAAAAGCACATTCTTCTCAGACAAAACATGCATTTTTTATATGTGTGTTGTGTGTATAGGTCAAAATGTGTTCAGTATTTTGAAAGTAGTTCAAACAGATTCAGTGATGATAAACTGTTTTACTATATTGGAGAAATTTGGATTTTTTTCCCCCTTTGGACATATTTTATGATTAATATGACAAGCATAGTCTGTCAACTATTTTGAACATACTATGGAAGATGCAAAGAAATAAATTGTCTTGATCATAATAGAAGTCTTTAGACAGCACTGTTTGATTACTGAGTAGGGTTGCCAGCTCCTGATTGAGAAATGCCTGGGAATTTGGGGTGGAGTCTGGGGAGGATGGAGTTTGAAGAGATCTCAGCAGGATATCATACCATAGAGTTCACACACACACACACACCCCTAGGCATTTTCTTTGGGTGAACTGCTATCAGTATTTTGGAGATGAGTTGTAATTCCAGAAGATCTTCAGGTCACACCTGAAGGTTGGTAACTCTAACATAGATCAACTTGGGAAAAAAATGTCAGAAACCTGACAAGGCTCATGAAGTAAAATCAACACAATAAAGGCATAAAATGCAACAATAGAAGCATTCCCAGTATTAAAAGAAGTCATCTGATGCAAGGTATGTTAATGAAAATACTACCTTCTGTATCAAATCAATGTTGGAGGTGTAAAAGATCTGAGAGGTCTTTCACGCATATCTGGTGGCATTCTGGAACGGAGTGTTTAAATTAGCAAGATAAATTATTCATTTAAAATTAAAATTTGATTCTAAAATAGCCAAAAAGGATTTCAATTAATAAGATTTATTTATTGGGGGATTTATTTACCACTGATAGACAATGGTTTCTGCATGCATAAGGACAAAAGCACCTGAAACTGATAATTGGTTAAGGAAAATATGGTATACAATGCTTATGGGGAAAATTTCTGCATATAGAAAGTTTTGGCAGGTGGATAGGCAATCTCAAAAAAAAAAAATTCAAGTTTGGTCCTCCATTATTTACTGTAATCAAATTAAACATCAGGAATTAGCAAAAAATGGGGATATTGAACTTTGTCTAAATTAAACTTTAAGAATAAATAGGGCATATGATTTTCTGCATAAAGGTTGTCTATCGGCTGCTCTTTCATGGTATTTATGATCTGTCTGACTTACTAAGATTTATTATATGTATTTATTAATCTGCCTGATTCACTAAGATTTAGATAATTTAAATATGTAGGTGATTTACATGTGTTTGTTATTTATTCTGTATTGTGCATATGCAAAATAAAAGAAAAATAAAGTCATTGGGTTGGATCTAATCAGCTTTTTTCACTAGTGAAAGGGAGGACAGAATCCTTTTGACTACCAAAAAGGCTATGCTGGGGAACATGGGACCTGCATAGCAAAGCCACATGGGACATTGGCTGATTAAAATTGGAAGTGAGCAGGATGGAATGAAAAAGGTGGCTGGATCCAACTCACTGACTTTTTGTTTTCTGGTCAGCCAGATAACACATGGACAGAGGCCATTCCTCCACACCACTTTTGTATCTGCACTACTTGTTTTCTGCTGCCCATCTTTGCTAGTAACATGAGGAACTGGCAGTCATTTCAAATCTCATGCCCCAGCAGTTTTCACATGGGTCTGGCTTGGAACAAAATGAAAACTGTTTTAAAAATAGAAAAAAATGTTTCCAAACAAGGGAAACTCCGGCCGAGGACTGACTGGGGATCTGGAGCGCCCTGCCTCCGCTTTAGAAGCGGAGGCAGAGAGGGTGTCCAGACAGGTGCAGCTGTCCCCCGTCGCCGGCACAGACTCACCCGTCCACGAGGCACCCTGGTGCCGCTTCAGCTGGAGACGCCTGGGGACTCCGCGCATGTCCCCGGCACTTCCCGCGGGGCTTTCAGCCCTGCGGCTGTTCCAGGGCAGACCTTCAGTCTGTCTTCGGCTTCTGTTTGGAGGTGTGTTTCCCCTCCTTCTTTGCTCAGAGGCTCAAAAGAGGACAATCTGGTGTTTTTGTTTTGTTTTTAAGTTAGTTTACAACCAAGTGACATGATGCAGCTTTAACAGCTATAGCTGACAACCTTCATATTAATTTTATTATGTGAATGAATCCTACTGAAAGCAGTTCAGCATCTCCTAAACATATTCTGTTGCAGTACTCTCAATACAGGTTTGAAATAATACCAGTATCTCAGAGTAGACTATTACAATGAAATTGTGATTTGTGAACCTAAATGGATATACTAGATTTCTTAACCATAGAGAACAGCCAAAAAATTAAGAAAACAACACATCAAGATATTGTTGCTGTTATTGAAATTAAACCCATAGTAAGTAAAAATAGCAGAGAAATTGGTCCAAGAGTCACATTGTGTAGTCTCCTCTAATGGTAATAATGTGTATGCTACAATAATAATTAAAAAAAACTGCTACTTTTGCCTTTACATTTGTTAAGGTGTTTCTCAAATTAGCAGCCTGACATGTAAAATCTAAGGATGGATTTAGGATGCAAGTAATCCTGTTGGCATAAAGCAAAATCAAAAGACAAATGACATCTTACAGATTTTATTAAGGACAACCACAAAAACACAAGGCAGATTAGGATGAGGTTAATTGGTTCTGTGTAATTGTATGCTAATTCTATGACTATATAAAACATTTTGGTGTTAATCAAGCATAAACGATGGACTTTCCTATTCAGAAACAAAGACAATCAAAAAGTCACGTTTTCCCCAAGTTTCAAAAGGTATCAGGCTTCAGTTCAAATATCAGCCTTTTCATCTGGGTCCCCTTGTTGTTTTTTTTATTTGCTATTTTCTTTGTGCCTTCTTTGGAGTCTACAGTGAGAGTTGTATTTTCTCTTTATAACAATGTCATGTTTTAGCTAGAAGAAACATACAAAGTAGAAAAGACCGCAACATTACTGAACTTACAATGCCTAACAAGTTAGCAATAATTATCTTTTATACTGGGGGTCCCTAACCTGGTTGAAACTGTTATTTCTACAAGTTTGAGAACAAAATGGCTGTCATGAGGAACCAACCACAAAATGATAGAAGGTTCCAAGTTAAATGTCCTGCTGCAGTAGAAGCAGTTATTTCCAAATGTCCATTTCCTCCCTTCTAAAAAATGTCCTACTTGAGTGAAGTGGAGGAAGGTCAGGATTTCTTGTTTGCTTTGAGGAAGGGATGTTTTGGGGGAAGAAACAAGAGGGCACCAGGCATCATATCAGTAGGTGCCATGGTAAGAATTGCTGCTTTACAAGTGGTTATATGTCTCCATATGAACACTGAACCTTAGTAACTAAACCTTGATGCTTGTAGCCCTCTGTACATGACCTGTATGCAAGCTGAAGCAACATATGTAGAGGAGGGGGAGTAGGGAGTAGGAACAAGTGCACTGGCCCCATCACCTGCTCATAAGTTCCTGAGCTAGATCAATGATATGCAGGTCAAGCTTAAGTTTTCGGTTTCATGTAAAAACCCCCAAAACCTGGTTGATGCAGTTAATATTGTTGAAGCTTGATTTGAAGATAAAGTGACATCTCTAGGGATACACAGAGGGATTCTATCTTCTTAGAAAGGTATTTCAAGACTGCAGTGTGAAGAAAGAACTGGGGGGTACTTGGGCAATTAAAAGAGTGACAGTAGTAGGGATGCAACTCCATTAAAGTTAATATTTGTATTCTATAACTGATGGCTTGTAGTAGAATCAGCAAAGGCTCTAAGTGCTTTCTGATGGGTGGCTATGCACATTTTGAAATAAATTAATAATAGAAATCACATGATGGATGATTCCAAAAAGACAGATAGTGCAAGGTTCCCATTAGATCCAGAAAGCACTTCCTGTTGGTCACGTTACTTATGATGCTTGAAAATAACTCTAATTAATCTCAGGCATAATGTGATATATAATCTTGTACAGGTTGCAACAGTAAGAATATCATTTGTCAAACAAATGAGAGAGATGAGGAAAAATTTGCAACATATAGTAAAATGAAATTCAGTGATGGATCTCAAGGTACAGGATTTTGAGTCTCTGATGAATTTACAGCTAACAACAGCACAAACCTTTGGCGGGTTTAATGTAATACCACATTGCTTATCCATATCACAAATGAAGATGCCAAACACAAGGGTTATGTTGAACTGGATTTATTAGAAATAGTTTAGCTGCCCCTGAAAAACTCTTTTTATCCTTCATGCAGATTACTATGTGTACTGGGCTGTTGTATGGCTGCCACTATTAAGACCATCATGGCCAATCCTGTCTCAAGGCTCTGACTGGCAATTCTCTTCCCCTTATCTGAGTTACACTGAGAGATGCTGAGCCTCCCCTCACAGAAATCATTTTAACTACAGGCAAAATTCTTGCCTTACTTTGTGAAAGGGGTGGGACTCTGTCTACTATGTTAGATGGTCAGCACACCAATCTGGTGTAGTGGTTAAGTGCGCAGACTCTAATCCAGGAGAACCAGGTTTGATTCCCCACTCCTCCACTTGCAGCTGCTGGATAAACTTGGGCAAGCCATAGTCCTGTCAGAGCTGTCCTTGTAAGAGCAGTTCTTGAAAGAGCTCTCTCAGCCCCACCTACCTCACAGGGTGTCTGTTGTGGGGAGGGGAAGGAAAAAGGAGTTTGTAAGCTGCTGTGAGACTCCGAGTGATGGGCGGGGTATAAATCCAATCTCTATGGTATATGGGAACAGTCTTTCTTGCAAGATTTTGAACATCACTTTACTCATAAGAGAAATTAACACAATGCAATGATAATTGCTGCTATCTTTGATGTCTCCTTTTTTGGAACTGGGATGTAAATTGAGGGTTTCCAGTCTGTGGGCCATTATTTTGTTTTCCATATTTATTAGCATATTCTTGTCAAGATTTTGATGGACTCCATTTTTGTAGCTTGGAATAGGTCTATTGATATCTCATTTACTCTTGGTGATTTATTTCTCCCAATTGCTCTCACTGCACCTTCCACTTCACTTTCTAAAACTGTAGGTTCTTCTTTAAAAGTTTCTTCTTCGAAGGAATCTTGAGATCCTTCCATCTCTTCTATATAGTGCTTTTAGGGGCTTTAATTAAATAGCAGCAGCAGCAGAATATCTAGCAAGTTGTTATTTTCTACTCAAGGCTATAGCTGTATGAGCAGAGATAGATAGCGGGGGCAGGCAGGCAGGCAGGCAGAGGCAGACAGGCAGATGTTCAGTGTATTGTTCACATTTTTCTTTATTTTCTCCTCTTCAGTTAATGCATTCCATGTTGATCTTTTGGCATGCCTAACCATGCTTTAAATTTTCCTTTGATTTTTTGGTACCTTGTTCTTCCTTTTGTTGTTGTTCTTTTCTATTTCTTTGCACTGGTTATTGTAATAGGTCTCTTTGTCTCTACATGCAAGTCACTGGAACACTACATTTAAACTTCTTAATCTATTTCTGACAACTTTTACTTTTGCTTCTATCTCTAGCAATTTTAAGAGTTTCATCAGTCATCCACTGAGGCTTTTCCATTCTTGTAGCTACAGGAATAGTCAGTGCACATTCTTCCTTGATAATATCTCTGGTTTCAACCCACAGTTCTTCTGGTTTACATTTACTTGAACTTAATAATGCAAATCTGTTCTTTACATGGTCTTCAGACTCTTCAGGAATGTATAAAGAGCTGGTAAAGAGCTGAAGCTGAAGAGCTTTATTCCAATTTTTGATATTAACAAAATGTGGTCTATATCACAATCTGGGCCACTATACCACTACACCAAACTGACTCTGAGAGGTCAGCTGTAGATTAAGGATATATTTCTGCTATGGAACAAATGCATAGGCCTATCACAGGCCTTCCAGAAGTCAGGTGATCAGTGGTATACCCAACTGTAATTTTGGCCTGGGATAAAACCCTCAGTTGGTTGGGTAATGGTCCTTAAAATCATGGATCTCCCCCCCCCTCAAGTATAATGTATAAATTGTAGCCCACCTCTAAAATGCTGCCAAGGGAATTTCTGTAAATAATTTTATTTTTAAAATTTATGCCCTGATTTTTCTACCTACAAGCCTCCAAAGCAGCAAGATGGCATAACCTCTAACAGAAAAAGCAATGCAGCTACAATAGTAAATAATACTAGAACATTCACTCAAAATCACCCCTATGAAAACACTGAAGTCTGTTCAGGGGGCCTTAGATACAGGGTTCAGATTACAAAATATGTGTATGCTGAAGTGAATTAGGGGTGCAGGCATACATAATTTTACCTCATGTACAATGATGTGGTAATAGGTTGCACTGCTGTATATCAGCTACATTTGGACCAAAACATATTCTTCCCTAAATGATTTTGAAATACAGACCAGTTTTACTTGGAACATTTACTATGAATAAACAAAATTAAATGGTGTCTTCCATCTTAGATGTGTAGAATGAAAACAGCATTGTATTTGTTTTAAATAGTAGTTTTTACATTGTCAGTTTAGATTTAATGGAATGACTTTCTACAGTAGTGTGGTATAAGTATAGCCTTTCCATCACCTTTAAAATGTTCAGATGGAAATAGCACTCTGCACAGCTTTTAGTGATGTACCAGTAATAAAAGACTACTTTTCTCTTAATGGAATAAAGCACTGCGGTTCTAGCTTTGTGTTTTTGATGGGATGGAAGGTTAATATACTTAGGACTGAAAATGCATTTATTATAATGAATTTATTCCTTTATTTTAATTTTTTCAGCTCATGAAATTTGTTTAACCAATATCCAGGAACACCAAAGTCATGATGCATCAGGTTTAAATGGAATCCTGTATTCACTCATTTCACCCAAGCAAGCTAATAAACATACAGCTAATACTGGGCCTCCAAACTCCAATTTGTCCATTACCTCCTCTTCCAAAAGCATGGACTATGAGCATAATTGTTAAAAAAAAAATGCATAGGAGTTTCTAGAGTCCATATTAAACCATTTTTATACCCATTAGTGGTAAAAGTAAGTTTTAGACAGTCAGTGTAAGCATTTTATAAACACCTAAGAAGGTATGGGATGGACCAGCCAAATATTTGTACAAGTATTTCTCCATGCCTATTTTCTTGGGTAATTTGGTGGTGGACAGTGCTGTCAAGTCACAGCTGAGTTATGGCAACCCTATAGGGTTTTCAGAGCAAGAGATGAACAGAAGTGGTTTGCCATTGCCTGCATCTGCAGAGCAACCCTGGATTTCCTTGGTGGCCTCCCATCCAAGTACTAATCAGGGCCAACCATGCTTAGCTTCCAGGATCAGATGAGATCAAGCTAGCTTGGGCCATCCAGGTTAGGGCCAGTATAGGCTGCGATCACATGCACAATTAGCCCTGACATAGGCGCAAATGCCAGGTGGATTTAACATGTGCAATCAGACTTGAACATCTGGGAAGCGTCCCGCAGCCAGCAGCAATCCATGTTGCTCTGCCACAGAAGCAGAGTAAACAGGCACTGGAGAATGTCCAATAGCAAATGGGTTGCTACAGGCCACAGATGGACTTTCCTGTGTCTGATTGCTCCAGCACACTCTCATAGTGTCGAGATGGTCTGATCAGGCCATCCTGACTCTGTGCCATTGTTTTTTTCCCCTTCTCAGTATGCACATCAACACATACTCCATAGATATTCCTCACAGCTGAGGTGCGAATCATTGATCCCTCGTTTAAACACATCAAGAACAAATGGCAAAAAAAAAAAACCTGACTCACCCACGGTTGCATCTAATAATGCAGTGGCGGGCTGTGCCTGCAGCTTCAAAAGACTGATCGCGCAATTGTGGGTCAACTTCCGCCAGAGGAAATAGCCCCCCCGGCTTTATCTCACACATGTGACCGCAACCATAATTTACTACATTTCTATTTGTTCTTCTGTCATCATATTAATATTTAGATATTTATGTCCCACTTTTCTCCCCAATGGGAACCCAAGGTGGTATACAAATCATTTTCTTCCATTTACCTTCACAATGACAACCCTGTGAGGAAGGTAAGGCTGAGAAAGCAGGTGACTGACAAGCTTCCATGACAGAGTGGGGATTTAAACCTGCATCTCCCAGATGTTAGTCCAACATTCTAAACACTACATCAAGTTATTTCTAAATATAATGCTGTGAATTAACAGGTAACACTGGGTAACTCATTCTCCAACTTTCAATAGCGGCTAACATAACCTCCCAATTGATCCTAAATGTCAGAGACACATCACTGAGACAAGTTATGTGGCTGAAGGAACAGAGAGAAATGTTTTCATTTCTCTGAAGTGATGCAATTATTTTTTCTGCCTGTTTGCTATTGAGCTACATTTGCATTTTCTTTGAAGCACACAACAACAGTGGGAAAAAATTAAGAAATGTTGTTTATTCTTCTAATTTCATTGCAGGTCTCCAGATATAATTACTTAGCACAATTAACTGAGACACATATTATTATGGAAGGAGAATCAATTTCCCTGCTGATGTGTTGGGAGAAAAGTGAGCTTACAAATATTTTAAATAAATAAATAATCAGTGCTCTTTCCAAACTTTTATTGTTTTATGCCATTCATTTATATGTTTATATCCTTCAGATAACTGATCAGTTTAAATTTTCAGTGTTTTCTTTGATAATTTTTAGTGGATAACACTAAATTTGTTCTGTTAATCTCTCCCCAGAATTCTGTGTTACTGTCTGTACTATATTTGAGATATTAGGAAACAATGATCATGGTGTATTCTTGATCCCTTTTGTAATCTTCCTGTTGTCTTGTAATGGGGACTGAATTATTTTCTGTCAATGGAAGGAGGCCTACACTACAGCACAGCTTCTTTTGTGGTGGTACTCATCAGTACTGAGTACTGGTGCCTTGGGGCAGAGGGTGGGAATTGGTGGAAATCAGAACCATTTAAACCAAAACAACACAGCTCTACAATATAGAATAAAGAAAAAAATGAAGAATTCATCTCTGACATCAGTAACCTGGCAGTCAAACCAGTCCAAATATAAATAGAAGTAAGTATAAAGTTTATAAAAGATGCATTGTGGCATGATGATGATGATGAAGAAGAAGAAGAAAGAAGAAGAAGAATCCATGATCCAGAAACACAGGCATGAATTCAGAGGTAGCTTTGTCATATATTTTTCAAACTACAGCAAAATTTCAAAAATAATGTTGAGGCAGGGCTTGATGGATTGCACACAATCATTAAATCAGTTTTCACAAATTAGTTTTGAAAGCTTATTCCTCTGGATTATTTATAAAATGATAAAATGTACATTGGACTGCCAAACTCCCTGTGGGCTTGGAGAGCTCCTGGACTTACAACTGATCTCCAGACTTCAGTGAACAACTACCCTGGAGAAAATGACTGCTTTGGTGGGTGAACTCAATGGCATTAAACCCCAATCTATGGCATTAAACTCCTTTCCTCCCCAAACCCTTCCTCCCCAAGGCTCTATACTGAAATTATTAGGAATTTCCTAACCTGGAGTTGACAACCTTTGACATACAGGATGGATTTGCATTAAAAAAACCCTGTTATTTAACTTTGTTACCTGCTGCTGAATGGTCCTATTTTACCATAACATTGTTTTAATAAAATCCATTACAATGGAAGATGTTCTGAAGAACAATCTATGACAATATTCAATTAAAGGATTGTTCTTATCCTGTGCTCATTAATGTTCAATCTTTTTATCAATCTCCATGCTCAATTAGGTTCAATTCAATTGAAGCATGGAACTGTGATATCAGTTGTAGGCGTCTACTACTCAATCCGCTTAATTTAACTTTTATATGTATCCAAATTATTCTCATATATGTATATCTTTAAATAACATGTTATGATAATAAAATCCAACCAATTTTATGACAAAATTTGATACTTATGAAAACATGCTAGAAAATAGTTATATTTAGAAATAAACGGATTGGGGGTGCAAATCTTCAGATGCAAATAAGATTAATTAAAATTAACTTTAAAAGTATATCACTGATCTCTCTGGAATCTCCTTATCACATTCAGGGCGGAGCCTGGCACTGTTACTCCACAGTGTTTCCAGAATGCATAAATACAGTTACAGTCAATCACTGCAAATGTCACATTCAGGGTAGAGCCTGGCACTTCTAGTATTTTTGGGATCTCCGGGATGCACAAATACAATCACAATCAATCAAGGCAAGAGATATGAGCAAGGTCAACAAACCAGCACAGAGTCCAGGAGCCAAGGATTCAGCCCACAGGTCGCGGAACAGGAAGATCTGGAGTTCAGGGTACAAAGCTTGGAAGCCAAGACAGGAGACAGGGTCTGGGTTGCTAGCTGAAAAAGCAAGCACAGGTTAGTGGGACAGGGTTCAAGGCAGCAAGGCAAGATAGTAATCTATTCACTGAGTGGGTCAGCTCACAGAGGGGTTGGCAAGTGAGGTTGCTTCCATGTCAAGCCTTGTTCAATGTGTTCATTTTATCTTCCTCATTAGCTGACTCACCCTCCAAAGCCCAGGTGCTGCTACTTACCAACTTGCCATTCCTACTCCTGTAACAACTTTGCTCCAGGAATGAGCACTGATTGCTGTTGTGCAATTAAACAGGTGCTTCTTCATCTCTTTCAGCTCTGCTCTCTGTCCCATTTCTTTTGACTTCTGCCAGAATGAGCAACTCACTTCCTGATGCTTCTTTCAATGGATCTACTACTAGATCCAGCTGCTCAGGCAGGCATTTCTCTGGTGCAGGGCCTGATTCTTCCATTTCCTTATCCTCACAGGAGGAGGAGGAGGCAGCTGGCTGGCCCATGACACTCCTCTTTTATGTCTAAAAAAATATGAATGTAATACATTTTCATTTATGATAGTATTCTGGGGAAAATTATTCATGGAATTATTAGCTATCATTTAAGAAGTTAAAAGTGCTGTGGAATTTTACTTGGTTGTCTTCATACTGTTTTATGAAATTGGAGATAAGGTTGAAAAAATTACTTTCTCACATAAACAGAATTCTAAATAAGTCTACACAGAAGTAAGTTCTTTTTCATTAAGTGAGGCTTATTACCAGGAAAGTGCCCTTAGCTTGCAACTATAGTTACAAAAGAACAGTGAATTAAACCATGTTCTTCCAAATGCAATCCAACCATCATTGTTCTGATCTATACTTGCTGTTTGACTGTCCAGATTTTTCAGATAACAAATATTTCACATGAAACATCAAATTACTTTTAATGAACTGTCACAAATAGCAATTGTTTTACTCCATATAATTATATTTTATTTCTGAATCAGCAGCTTTGTGAATAGCTATTTATTTATTAAAATACTTCTAGATCATCTTTTTAAAAAGTGGTTTTGTAGGTCCAGTGCACATAACTTCGTAGTCACTTCAATGAAACACAGGGTTGGAACAAGCATCATGTTTGCTCAGTCTCATCCATTTCTCCTCCTTACTACAGCTCCATCCCACATGGTTTTTATCCATGCAGGCAGGGCTGGGTTAAGGCCAAATGGCGCCCTAAGCACAGCCAAACAATGGTGCCCCTTGGCCCTTCCATGGCTTAACTGACAAGACATTAAGACTCAATAAGTGCTGAAGATGAAACAAAACACTAAAAATTCAGTTTTCTTCTTGGCCATCCCACAAGCCAGACCCCACAACTATATCAAATATAAATTTATTTTTTAAAAAAAATATTTAACACTAAATAGCAGTAAGAAATATCAGCACAAAAAAAAAATTCTGTGGGGTCCCCCTTCCCTTGGTGCATTAAGCCATTTTGCTTAATGGTTAATCCAGTTCTGCATGCAGGTGCCATGACCCCCAGTAGAGTATTTTAATGGTGTCACTAGCCAGCCAGCTGCCACCTTCTTCTCCTTGGAGGAATCAGAAGAATCAGACCGCACACTGATGAAATCCCCACCTGAGCAGCTGAGTACAGCAGCAGACCCAATGGGGGAAGCATTGGGAAGCAAGAAGGCTTTCCAATCACAGGCAGGCTGCTCAGTCTTCCAGGAGAAGAAAGTGTCTCTATCTCCGCTTGCCTCTCCCAAACCAGTAGAGTGTTGGAGCACTTGACAGCTCTAGAGAAAAAATGAAGTGCTCACCTGATTGCTCAGGAATGATCAGTGTTAATTCCTGGAGTGGAGTACAGCTCAAGCTGGTTGGGTCCAACTCATAATTTCCACATGTATTTCTGAATACATAGATAGGCACATTCCTCCATAGAAGTGAATGGGAAGTCAATCTCTGTATGCACATCATGTCCAACATTTTTGATCAATGACACTGGCTACCATTCAAAACTTCATGCACAATACACATATTTGCACTATATCCCAGTGTCATGGATCCAGTAATAATTTTTAATGAAAACATATTCGTTTAAAACATACTTGATTATGACACTAATAACATCCCCAATTATCTGCTTCCATAGAATCAGCACAAGTATATAGCTGTCTCCTTGGCAGCAAGAAGACCTCTATGTTCAAAGGTGTTGTAGAAAAACCATTACAGAAGCCCCAATGAAATGTTATATGATGTTTAGATTCAATGGAACTTCTCCAAGGATAGAACAATTTCGGCAAACAGAGTGTGACATTCTTGTTCCACTCCCCCCCACCCCATGCCTGCAGCCCTCCAAAGCCCATAGTGCTGTACCTAGGATCCCCCATTCACCAGGAGCAGCATTTGAGGGGGGCATTTTGACTTCAGGAGGGAGAGAAAGACACACTTTGGGAACAGAAATCCTTCTGTCTGTGGAAATGTTCAGTAAGATCCAAGCCATTGTCATTTTGTATATGATACAATTAAAATCAGTTTATTAAAGGAAGCATAATATCACTGTGATTCCAAACATTTAATGGAAACCAACCTACATCTCTTTAGTGATGTACAGAAAAATTAATCATAAATGGTATGCAAATCATTTATACAAAGGCTATATTTTTTCATTAACATTGTGACTTGTCTCCACTCCTGCAGTGAGATCTATCCTTTGTAACTAATACTCCTTGAAAACCTCATACCATGAAAATATGAGTTAGTGCTACTTAACTATTTTTTATGAAGGGGAAAAAAACTTCTTAATTGCCATTGGACTTCCGTATAAACCAAGAATCAAAGAGAGAGAGACAGAAAGGAGTAATTTTTCAGTTAGAAAATTAATATTCATTAGGCAATAAATTGCCTATAAAACTGATTTAAACATGAAATCTGACCCAGAAATTAAGAGAGATAATAGAGCAAATAATACTTCCTTTAGTAAAATCAGTAATACCATATTCATCAGTTCTGCTACTTTTGCTAACAGGCTATGTAATTTTACCATATGCAATCTTTTGCATCTTTCAGAACTAATTTTTTTGTGAGCGTACGCCTCAAAATATCTGAATTTCTATCTGTAAGATGTATTTTGTCACTAAAGTTATAAGTATCAAAGAATTTGGTAGTAGTTACCCATGCATATTTTCTTTCATTTGATTTATTACTGAACAATGGCCCATTGAATTCAATGGGAGCTATATGTATTATCTTCCAGAGATAGTACAAAATTCAGTGGGACTTGAAACAGATATTTATGATTGACTTTGCTTAATTATACTGCACCACTGGAAGTCAACACTCTAGCATTCTGCCACCCAAATGCTGGAATTCTTTTCAGGGCTACAAATGCAGTGCTCTTGAGAAAAGCATCAGCTATTCCCAGCCCCAGCCCTCCCCCCCCCCTTATCTACCAGCATCAATGACACAACAGACAGTACTGAGAAATTCATGCATGGCTCTGTTTGATCCAGGGATGCCACTGTGTGCACCCTCACTTTCAAATACATTATCAATATATTGAATTCTAATCCATATGCAGATACTGAAATCCACAAATTAAGGCCAGACAGAGAGACAGGACATTTTCCTGCAAACTTGGAGGACCCCCACATTTGCAGGAAAAAAACTTTAAAAACATAACCAAAATGGATGGAGGGGGTAACCTCAGTGGAACTTCCCTGCACTTGTGCAGAACTGCTGGTGATGCTACCTGGCCTGTGACCACTGCCCTTTAGCAGAGGGCAGTGCCCTTTACCAGAGGGGAGTTGGTAGTGGTACTGTGAGTGGGAGAAGAAGGAACTGCTGCTGCCATACCCAGCCTTCCATAACTGTCCATCTGACAGTGATACAACAGGCAGAGGGAGGCAGAACTGTTGATGGCACTGCTGCTGCCAGGCCTGCCATCACTGCTTCTCCAGGAGCAGTGGTGCTAGTGGGGTGAGGGAGGAGTCAGCAGTGGTGCAGTGGGTAGGGGAGAAAGAGAGAGAGAGAAAAACAGCAATGGTATAGATGACAAAGAAAAAGAGTGAGTGAGAGAGAAGGAGACAGGGGCTGAGGACAGACTGTTGTTCTGCCGTGCCTCCGCGGCGCGGCAGAACAAGGCAGGGGGAATTGCCCCCGCCACACGGCATTTGCACACCGCCGCAAGGAAGCTGCCCGCAGCGTCCAGATTGCAGGCGATGCCAGGCGGCGGCATGCAAATGCCACACGGCTCCCCCGGCTGGCGTGCGTTCACACCCACCAGAAGCGGATGGAACGTGCGCGCAGCAGCTGGGACACCACTTTTAAGTGGTGCCCGGCTGCTGTGGGAGGAGTGCGGTGCCAGACGCGTTGTGTCCGGCCCGCCTCCTCCAGGCAGATGTGGCAGTCTGGACTGCCACTCTGCCTCCGCTTTTAAAGCGGAGGCAGAGTGGGCCAGACTGCCAGTCTCTGTCCTCAGCCAGAGAGAGAGAAAGGGAAATAATGGGTCGGAGAGAGGTGAAGAAAGCATCAATGGGATGGGATGAGTGCTTACGCAAGTGCCTTGCTAGTCCCTGCTTGTAGGACACTATTGTAGCCAGCCTTCTCAGTCCTGAACCTGGGGTGGTCTTTCCCGAGAGAGAGACACCACAAAACAACCTCTGAACCTCCACAAACAGTGCCCTATGAAGCCAGGCTTGACTTAAACAGTGGCTTTTGCTGGGAGGCCAGAAGAACCACATCTTGGCTGAGAAAACTCAGGCCAAAGAGAATTCTCCAGGCTGGCTGCACTGCCAAGCACCCTCCATGCAAGCAGCCCCCCTCCCCCCCGCTCTTCACTGCTTAGTCCATAAGGACTAGAATGGGCAAGTCTCTGCCCTTGCCTCAGGCATCTTCTACTGACCAAATGGCTAGTCTTGTGTCTGTGAAATGTACAGGCAGGCAGGGACAAAAAGCCTCTGGTCTATGCTATTGTCATGAATGAAGTATGTTGCATGTTTCCTTATCCCTTTCCTATTTCACCTATATGTCAGGGAATACTTTTGGAATAATCCTCTCATTCCTGTCTCTATATATTTGTCTAAGATATCTGCATTTTTACACCTATGCCAGACCTATCAAGGTAAACATTAACTTCCCATGTCTAGTGAATGGTCACCTATTCAGGATCATCCTACCTCACATTAAGAAACATCACTCCTTTTGTCTGGCACCAGGGAAACTCTATTATTTCATAATGGACACCCCCAGTGCAGTCATCCAACTTCTGGCTTCTATTGTTAAAGCCAGACTCTGCCCCTCTGGAAGCTCATTGGTCACATCTAGGCCTTGCCCATCCTGATGCCACACACCCCTGGGACTCATCATTGGCCCAGGTAATCTATTGTTCTCACCTGAGACCAGCCTCCAGGGCTGCCCATTGGTCTGCATTGTTTTCCAATGTCTATATTCTTTAGAGCACATGGCCTCAGAGTGTGTGCCTCTGCCCTGACGCCAACTGGCAGCCCACCCCTAAACCTTTATGGTTTAGGCCATAAACTCATCTCCAAGAACTTCTGCATGTCTGGACAGGTTGTATCACCTCATGACTTACTCCACTATTCCCTATCAATCACCTCTGTTTTCTTAATCTATATTGCTTGTTCTTTTGAATGTTTAGTGTGCTTGTAATTAAGGAACTACTTTAAAACCTATTTAATTTACTCTTCAAATCTGGAGTCTTCCTACTGTGCCAGACCTCAGTATACAACTGGTCTGTAATTCCTGTATCCCTCTGGCTTATCTTGCCGCATAGCTAAATCCCCAAACAAGGCAGGCCATTGGGGGTAATACTATTGGTAAAGTTAGGCTGATGCCTGAACAATGGAAGGACAAAATAAAAAGGCTTATAAGCCCACCCCACTTCCTTCACACAGACATTTACAGTTTGTTGCTGCTGATGCAGCAGAGTGTGTGCTGGCTGGCCTGCTGACCTCCAGGAGCAACCCTCACATGGGCTTCCATAGCACCTATCAGTTGACTGACTGGGTCTTACAGCTGGAAGGCAATGCAAGTGTAAAAGACCTGTGGCTATCAGCCTGCCTGCTAAATTGCACCTTTCAGTTGGGTAGTGTTTGGTGGTTGATGGTGGCTTCCTTCCAGGTGGGGGATAGATTGTAGGCACTTTGAATACCCAGTTGCCCACTACTTGCTTGTGTTTTCACTCAGTGCCCAGCTGGTTGATTGGTTAGCTACTGTACCTGCCAGATAGAAAGTGGTTGCTCCCATTAGCCAGTCAGTGATATCTTCTGTTTCATCAGAGAAAGGTGTGCTGGTATTGGAGCATTCTTGCTTTTTCAACTGATGTTGTTGGATAGCCACTATTTGGTTATTTAAACCAGAATAAGTGGGATTATGAGGCCAGCACATTACTGTAGGTTTTATATTCCTTTATAGCTTTACTACCAGAGATTATTGGCCTTGTGCTGTCAATCTTTGGTTAACAGTGCCAGAGTGAGTGGTGCAACCACCACACAGCTGTATATCCTTTATGCTCTTATGACTCCACTGCCGGAGGGTATGCTGCTAGCCAGTTATTGTATACCAGGCAGCATAATGCATGAATCAGACTCATTGTTGGAACAGCCAGGTTCAAATCTCAGTGCAACCATAAAGCTGAATGGGCGATTTTGGCTAGTTATTTTCTCTGAGCCTTACATTTGTTGTTCTGTTGCCATGATGGTAAAATGGAGAAGAGGAAACCCATTCACTCTGCACGCTCATCAGATGGCATGAGAGGAGCCTCTGGGCCATGGCAGGGAGGTCCAGCCAGACCACCTCCTTCATAGCCCAGTAGCTCAGCGAACTGGTGGCTGCAACTTATAGGGCTCTACAAGGTACTCCCTCACCATTGCAGCCACTGTGTCCTGTCTCCTGCTGCTCCCAGAGGGGTCGAGGATCCACCTGATGGCTGCCATCTCACAGGTTACGATAGTGGTGGCCATGGGGGGGGAGGACACTGCCTAGCAAGGGAGGTGGGGGAAGAATGGCAGCAGAGCTGCTTTCAACCTCCTCTTTCTCAGCTCATGCCAACATGCCCCTCTTGGCCTGTGTGCACTCAACTCACTGAGAAAGCTGTCTCTCCAGTGAATGAGCTCATTGGCCTGCTCAGCAATCTTGCGTTTGAAGCGTGGATCACACACACTTCTGCTGTGTGAGAGACTGAGGACAGTCCTTGAGACCATCTTGCAACCTTTTCACCAGTGCACACACTGCTGGAACCATGTCTGTACATCCTGCAGCTAGCTCCAGAAAGGAGGCCAAGTCCTCATGAGCATGGCCCAAACACCACGTAACAAGAAAAAGAAAAAAAAAATCATGCAAAATGCAATCACAAAACAGAAGTCTAAAAGCTAACCAAAGAGAAACAAAAAGGGCCTAAGGCCCTAGGCCCACCCACCCCCACAACCCACTCCCAAGCCCAAAAGACAAATTAACAACCAAATCTCTCTCAGCAATGGAGTCTGGTTCAGCCAGACCCTGGCTTTTATGCTCTCTGCCCATGCACAGAAGAATTCAAAAAAAGAACAAACTTTTATGATTGGCTAAAGAGCAGTGTTTATCCCTAACCTTAGATCCTACTGGTCAAATTAGGAAACAGGTGAGGAAAGCAAGATAGTTTCACTTCACTTCACATTTGAAGCCACCAACAACCTTGCAAAGTTGCAAACTTTCAGTGAAATGCCATTTGCAAATGCATTGCAGTGGTTGGCTCTCAGCTCTCCCTAAAAAGCTTTTGCCATTGGCCTGCAGAGATCCCTCTTCCCCCTCCCTCCTATTGCCCTGGAAAACAGAGTAAGCAGCAGGAAAGTGCCAGAAATGAAAGGTAAGTGTAGCCCTTTAAACATTAAACCTCCTCACAGCCACTGTTTGGTATTGCCAAATAAACCTGAATAAAAGCTGAATAATATAGGCCTTTATTTGGTATTCCCTATTTGGTAGCCAAATACACATCAGAGAGACTTGTTCTGGCTGAATAATTATCCAAATAATACTGATAAGTAATTATTCGGGTAATTATTTGGGTCTTCTTATACCAAATGCCATCTCTCTCTGGAGACCCAGGATGGAATCCTTGATCTGCCATGGAAGCTCACTGGGTGATCTTGGGCCTGTCATATACAAGTGTACATATAATCTATTTCACAGGGCTGTTGAAAAGATAAAATGGAGGAAAGGAGAATGATGTAATCTGTTTGTTTGTTTTTTTAATGTCTTTTTCAAACTTGGTAAGAACTACAATCAAAACAGTAGTGCCACCATAACAAATCAGGTAATGACAAATGTTACATGAAAGAAAAACAACTGAGGCAAAGCACACATTGTACAATTAGAGTCAAGCAAATTAACATACATTATCACATAAAATGGAGAGCATCATAGAATTTGCAAGGAACATTAAAATCTGAAAGTAAATCTCCATTAAAAACATATTCTAAGAATGGAAACTATTTTGATTGGAAATCACTACAATTAGAAGAGTTATTAGAAGAAACCTTATCTGAGATCTTGTCCATGGCATAAAATTCCCAACTTTTGTAAAACCATTGGGTTAAAGAGTTTGAGTCCTTCCAGCCATTAGCGATAACTGTTTTTGCTGCTACCAGTAGTATAGAGATAAGTTCCCTGCGTATCCCTGGAATTTGAGAGTCCCGCCAAAGATCCAGTAGTATAAGTTCTGGGGATTGTTGAATGGAGTAGCCTGTAATACTTTTGATTGCAGCAAGGATCTGGTTTGGGTCCCTTCTGGGGAGAAAGATAGGGCACAAATGAAGTAAATAAATAAACAATGCAGCACTGAGAAAACCCTTTCTTCACCCCCCAAGACAGGCAATGATTGAAGAAAACACTTGTTGTACACAGAAATATCAACAAGAGTGTCCTTATTTGGCCAGAACATGGAAAAACTGTTCTGGTTCTATGAGGTCACCATTAGGCATGTATCTGCTGAGACTCTGTCTCTTTGCTCACAGTTTCTACTCCATGCTTCATTGACTTGGGGAAAGGAAACTAAAGCAGAATATGACTATATAAACATTGTAGCACCTACAAATATAACAGTTTGACTGGCCTGTTTGAGACCATTTCTTTATGACTCATTGCCCTTCTGAGGTTAAGAAATGAAGTTAATTTGGATCAGATATTGATTTGTTACATTCTGAATTCTTAGCCTTACTACATGTGGATCAGAGTTTTCATTTTTAGATACATTGCTTGCACTAATAATTATAATGATTGGCCCTAATCCAATCACAACTGATGATGTTTAAACCCTATTCAAATCAGTGGGGCTTAAGATAGTTTCCCCTAAGATGATTGGTTTCCATGGGATTTAGACATAACTAACTTCAGTGGATTGTCTATGTACATAATACTGGTGGAAAACAGATCATAGTGGTCTACAAGATTATCTAGCATGCAATACAATCACCTAACTTCCTCCATGAATAATTGTCATTGGCCACTATGCTTAAAGTCTTCCTGTTCTGCACTGTTGTATCTTTCTATTCCTTCCATGCACAGTGTGTTCGTGGGAGGAGAGGCACAGAGTGCACTTCACCTACTTAAGAGAAAAGCCAGTGTATTGAACCACAACTTCTACAGACCAGCCCACACTACCTTTCATTGGCAGGTCTGTTGGGTGTTTTCCAAGCTATTTCCTCAAAACAGGAGGAGGAGGAGGAGATTGGATTTATACCCCACCCTTCCCTGTCTGAACTACTGAGAGGTTTTTTTTTTCTTTTTTGAAAGTGGCAAACACTTTCAAAAGTCTGGGACAAACCTTTTAGGCACTTCACATTTTCTACTCATTGCATTTATCATTTAACAGTAAAAAGTCTCACTTTTTTTTCCTTCCCTTAGTAGCTATTTTTTGCTGCCACTATGACAGTTTGAATGTTAAGAACTAATGTTAAAATAAAAGGGCAAGAGCTACTGTCATCTGCTTGGAGGTTCCATCAACTATAAGACTAGCCTTGAAAATGACTAATAAGCTGTTTTTGAATTCCAAGATGATAAGTTAAGGTAATTGTTTTTATTAAGAAAATAAGCTTCAGAGCACTCTGGAGGAAACATTTTTTTCCTCATTATATTTTGTTTTAAGAGTACAGCATGATAGAAGTGGATGGTGGAAATTGCTTTTCCAAGCACTTTAGTGAAAATAATGTAATGTTGTATGCTGGAAAAGGAAGTAAAGATGAAGTATTCAAATATTATTTGCGTATTCATGGAATCCTTAACGGCTCTGAAAACTAATAAATGGCTGTAGCCCACAGTAGCATTCCATTGTAACTGTTGGTGTCAGTACAAAACTTTTTTCTGTCTTAAAACTGACTCCAACCACAGAACAGCCATTTCACAGCAGTGGTCACTTTGCATTGGAAAGTTATTTGCAGAAACAAATAGTCAGAAGAATCACAGCTTTCCCTGGGCTATACTATTTCTACTACTAGTAGTAGAAGTTGCACTACTTCTCCTTGTGATTGTACTAGTACTACTAATACAACTGTACTACTAATGCAACTAAAGGAATTGTCTTCTCTTCTGTATATAGGGAAACCACATAAAAACCTGCCCAAGGAAACAAACATTTTAGAAAAGCAGCCAAACCAGAGCCCTTTCCCTTTTATATAGTAGCTTTATTGGTCCAGAAAGTTTTCTGTCCAAAGAGACATTCAAATATGCAATAACACTATTTGTATGAAGCATGCCAAACCATTGTATAAAATCATAATGGTGTACAGGTAGCTTAGCAATATCCAGGAGAGAAGCAGAACAGGAACTCATAAAGCCCTTTTTAAACAAGGAATTCATACCTCAAAGGACAATTTCCAAGGTGTCCTTGGAACTATCTCACAACAACAGTGCCAGATGCTAGATTAATAGTGCAGTGTAAAGGAAATCCAAGTCAAGATGGTTTCCTTTTGTGTTCATGCAGCTATTTTGTCCCAATACAAAAAAGACCTGAACAACATCTAACAGCTTTGAGTGGCACCTGGTGGATATTCCCTGCAGATTAAAAATTGGCCAGAACTACTGGTATGCCACAACTGTGATACAGCTATTTTTATGAGGAAAGGCAAATATACCATTTATGTTCCCAAAACAGCCATGCTGCTAGGGCAATGTGTGAGTGTATTTTATAGATATTTATACCTGCTTTTCTCCCCAATGAGAAACCAAAACAATTTACAACATTACCCCTGCTCAACTTTAAGCACACAACAACCCTATAAAGTAAATTAGGCTGAGAGTGACTGGCCCAAGTTCACCCAGCAAACTCCAATGGCAGTGACTATTTAAACCTGGACCTCCTAGATCCTAGGTTGACAATGACCATTACACCCCATTGACTAGCTGAAGGAAGAATGAAGCTTAGGTATGGGCACATGGCTGCTCATTCATTTGGATTAATTAACATGCAGTATGAGGGTGTGATCTTTTGTGTTTTGCTTCATACAGATTCCAATTTATAGGCTGAATGAGATCAAAGTTCTGACTTTCCATTTTCCCTTACCTCCAAGGGCTAATAAGCATTAATTATAGAATAAAGATAGTTAAAAATAGCTAAGACAGTTCAGTTAAGAGACCATAACATGGAAATAAAACATATGCCCAAATATACATGATAGATTTATTAAGACCTTGGCAAAAAGTGTAGGTAAACTAAAATAAGCAGTTCACTCTGTCTTTTGATTTAAAAGATTCTCTATCTTTATTTAGTATTTATTTATTATTTCTATTTATATCCCACCTTGCTGGACAAACTGGCTCAAGGCAGTGCACAGACATTAAAAGTGATAAAACAATAACTGCAATAAAATGCACATATACAACACAAAATACAGATCACAACAGTATAAATACAGATGGTGGCGGCATTCAGTAGACAATCAGGGATGGAAGCAATATCCAACAGTACATCATAAGGGCCATAGGATGGTCTGGTGACACAGTCATCAGTCACACGTTCATCAGTGGTGGCTCCTAATCGAAAGCCTGGTGGAAGAGCTCCATTTTACATGCCCTGCAGAACTGCAGAAGGTCCCACAGAGCCCTGATGTCCTCTGGGAGCTCATTCCACCAGCATGGAGCCACCACTGAAAAGGCCCTGGCTCTAGTAATGGCCAGCCTGGTGTCTCTTGGGCCAGGGAAAGTCAGGCGGTGCTGTGACCTTGACCTCAGTGCTTTCTGGGGCACATATGGGGAAAGGTGGTCCTTCAGGTAGACAGGCCCCTGACAATATAGGGCTTTAAAGGTCAAAACCAGCACCTTGAACCGGATCCGATATGCTATTGCAGCCAGTGCAATGCCAGTGCAGGCTGGATGTGGTCCCATATAGAGAGATCCATCAACAGCCTGGCTGCCGCATTTTGCACTAGCTGCAGCTTCCAGATTTGATACAAGGACAGCCCCATGTAGAGAGCATTGCAGTAGTCCAATCACGAGGTGACCATAGCATGGATCACTGTTGCCAGGCCATTGTGTTCAAGGAAGGGAACCAACTGCCTGATCAGCTGTCAATGGTAGAAGGCTGCCTTGGTAGTGGCTGCTACCTGGGCCTCCATTGTTAAGGTGGCATCCAGGAGCAATCCCAAATGCCTAACCCTTGCTCCTGGCACCAGTAGTGCCCCATCGAAGGTAGGTAGTGGGATCCCTACCCCCGGTCTGCTCAGACTTAGTCACAGGACCTCCATCTTCATTGGATTCAATTTCAATCGGCTCTGTCTAAGCCAGCCCGCCATGTTGTTAGCCAGCAAGGCACTTTTTTGTGCTCTTATGGATTTTTATATCCATAAGTTTGAACTCTGTGTTGCCAGCAGTGGTAGGGCCTTGCGCTTTCTTCTTCACATAGGAGCCAGCTCCAGCCCAAGCCAGGAGGCTGACACCCCAAACAGTTCACCCAAGACAAAGATAAGGGATTCCTCTTGCCATGAGGTTTCCTTATGTCAGACATCCGCTGGCTAACCCCCACTCCCCCACTATACATCTGGATAGTTATGCTAACTAGACTGCCTAGCAACTAATGTGCCAGCCATCAGATACTTGGCTAAAACCATCAACTGACAATAGGTATGGCCAGGTGAGTCATCGGACTCCAGACTCAGTGTCTGTTTCCTGGTGAAGTCATATTTTTGCAACACTGACCAAACCCCTGGACCTCCTCCCTTTGTTTACCTTTAACCTATAGCAAGGTCCAACAGGGACGGACCGCCTAGTAGGAGTGTTAGTGGGTTGTGGTCTGCAAAGCCCGCCCCAAGACCCCCAATAAAAGTCCAAACCGAGAGTCACTCGGCCTCTTGAGCCGTCGCCCTCTATCTTACCTATTGACCCTTCAGTCCAGCTTTCTGTCCCCAATCCTTGCCTCCATCTTTAAACCCCTTTTTCTCTCTCTGGACTCGCGATCCAGGAGAACCACGTGGTCTTGCCGGTTCAAGCCTCGTGGCCCCATAGCTTTTATACCTTTCTTCCCCAAATCCAATTCATCTTGACATCGGACAACGCATCTAAGGTAACGTGCTTTCCCCACCAACGAAACCTGCTCATGCAAAAGTGCTATTTTCTCTCTTTATTTTATTAGACCTGTAAGATTGTGTGTGTGATTACGATTTTTGTATGCTTGATTACATGATCCAGTAAACAACTTTGAACTTGGAACCCGCCTCACGTGCCTCCTTCCTTGAGATCTCCCGGGAGGGGTGGGACCCTGGTATAGTTGGCAAGAACCCGTGTATTTTGCTGATTGCTAAACGTAAATTAAAGCAATTCGGCTAACAATGTCCTTGCAGTTTATCACTGCTTTTGACAGAATATAGACATGGAACTACTGTCCCAAAATATGGCAACTGAACTTTGGGCCTTTTATACATTTCAGTGTATATACTGAAACAGGAACAATCCCTGGAACCTCCTTCTGATCCTTCATCAAGAGACAGTGTCTTTCCCGTGTAAATTAAGGAGCTCTAGATTTCTTAAATTCAAGAAGGCATATTGGGAAGAAGTGTGACATGGATTCAGTGTAAATAAAACGGAGCCAATTTGAACACATATTTGGTGTACAGTGATACTAGGTAATTACAGAAACAGAATTTGTAACATTCTTTTAAAAAGATCTGACCTGTACTTAAGAAAGCTGGTATTACTTTGTCTACATGAACAGATAAGTCATGAGCCAAGTCTGTCACCATTTGGGTGTAAATTTGGAGTACCTTTCCTAGAACAGATGACAGATTTACAGTATTACAAATGGGCATTTGACCCATGATTTCTTTCTTCTACAACTGACAATGTATCTTATAGCCATCAGAACTTCTTGTTCTGTTGTACATATCTTCCTACTCCTTTGGCAGAGTGCACCATTCTATATCACTTTCACATTAACATAAGCTGCAAGATACCTTGAAGGATCCAGCCAAAGCTGGTGGCTGCTGGTTGAGCAGCAGCTGAAGATCACATTCAGGAACAACCTTTGTGTTTTTAGAGAAGGACATTTTGTAAGATGTTCCTTTCAAATACTGGCAGGGGATCTGCAAAAATTAAAAGTCAAATCCATAGCAAAATAAACCTGTTCAGAAGTCAGAACTAACAAGGACTTTTAAAATTAGTAATTCCTAATGCATGGGAAATAGAAAAATATCCATCTCTTACTCTACTTTCTCAGCTAGCTTTAGTGCAAGCTCAAAACAAGAATGACTACCGAGCAGAGTCTTGTGTGAACCATTTTTTTTCAAATGAACTATGGAAAAGGGAAATGAGATCTCTGGCTACTAAAGTGGTGCATAGTATTGACTGGGGTGGAACTCACGGCATTTCTACTTTTAATTTCCATAGCCTTCTTTTAAGTTCACATTAGCATCCAACTGCATTGATTATTTCTAATTTCTGACAAGTTACTCTTTTCTGTTAAGGGCAGGCAAGCTCTGTATTTCCTTTCTGTTTGAACCAATTTCAGATTCTAAACCTTAGGTTGCAGGGAAAATGTAACATGGCTGCTACCTGGGCTCCATATGTTTGTGTGTATTTCTGTCTCTTTGCTGTTCCACTTTTTCACCAACCAATCTGATGAAGTGGAGGAGAGAGTAACATTTGGTTTAGCTCTGCCCTTCTCTGTCTACGATATCTGTATCCACAGATATATTACAAATAATTTAACTGTGTTATATAAAATTTTAATTTTAGATGACTTCCCATTCTTGTCAGTCCCCATAAACCTTTTATTTATCAAATATTATTCAGTTTCTAGTTCATTGTTCATTGTTGAACTGGCACTGTTAAGTGTTTTAATGAGATTGATATCAGCAGCAGCAAACTAGTCAGCTCTTCTAGTTGGCTATTATAAGGTACCTTTCTCATTTTCTCTGAGGACCCTGGCAGGAAAAAGTGTTGAATAATAAGCAGATTGTGGAAATGGAGATGAGATTTCATAAACACATAGAAATAATTCAGAAGTTCAGTCAAGCAAAAGATTTTGAGAACTTTAACATTTCAATATAATATTTTATTAGATAACTAGAGCAATAAAACAAAGATCTCTAATACAAAATTTTACTGTTTGGGTAATAAAGTGAGCAAGCTTTTAGTAAAATTACTTACTGGCTTTCCTGAGCCAAGAACCATTTTCTTTACAATAATCAAAGGAGGAAACTGCCTATTGACTCTAGAGAATTTCTGACTGTCTCTAGGTGTTTTTATCCAGTTTGTTGATCATTCCGGGGTTCTCTGGCTGGCGCAGTGAGGCACACCAGCCAGAGAAGCCCGCCAAAGCCCCCCACATGCCCTGGAGGGCGCAGGAAGGCGGGGGAGACATGTCTCCCTGGGGTTCTCTGGCTGGCATGCTGAGGTCAGCTGGGGAAGGAAGGGGAGGCTTTTGAAGATGCCCCCCTTTTGTTTCCCCTTCTGATATCACTTCCAGTGATGTCAGGGGGCGTGGCATATGCTAATGAGATATTATGTGAATATCGTATTAGGTATGCTAATGAGCTCCTGCAGCTCCTTTTCTACGAAATGACCCCTGGATATTTATAAATTTATTTTAACCTGTAACTTGCCTCTTGTGGTCTTCTTTGCAGAGTATAGGGATGAGGCCTGTTCCTTCCTATCTGAATCTCTCAGATTCAGATGAAAAGCCTGGGGTTTGATCCAGACTAAACCAGCAATTTCCATGTCTCTGGGATCTGTCAGAAACTGAGTAGCATGTTTGCAGCCTGAATAGCTTTGAGATCAGCAACCTACTACTAAATGCATTATGTTATTCCTGGTTCTGTGATAACACTATATGAGCATGAAAGCTCTTGTACCACTGTATAAATTATTCCTGGTTCTGTGATAGCACTATATGAGCATGAAAGATCTTGTACCACTGTACTGAATATTTCCTGAGGAAGATCCAGTTTTTCAAATATTGCTGTTATAAAATCTGGAGATAATGTTGATTTATTATTTTCTTATAATTTGATGGAATTTGTACATTGTTATGTAGTGTTTATTGGCAGCAATATATAGTAAACAATTTTTTGTAAGTTTTGTTGACTACCTTGATTTGTGGGTCAGACTCTCACGACTGTTTCCTCAGTACCTATTTTTTAGACAAGGTCTAAATGACTGTTCACATTTGTCTTGAAAATACAAGAAGCCAATGAAACTACAACTCTTTGCAAATAAAATTTAAATCATGCAGACACATTAAAAATCAATAGACTGTATTTACAGTGACCGTGCACAAATCAAAATTCTATTGTGTATTTAGTGGAGTCCAAAGCCTCTTAACAAATTCACAACCTGATGGTATCAATTGTAGCAGGCAAAAAAGACTCTCAGGTTAGACATTCCATCTAGTGGCATGGTATAGCAAAGGTAAATTGTCCCAGCTGTATCTGATTGTAGTAGAAAAAGTCCCCCCCCCCCCCCAAAAAAAGGTGATAGAGGGAAGAGAATCTCCCTGGGAGGGAATTCCAAAACTTCTCATTACTCTGGGTCCCCTATCACCCAGAGCAGTATTATGTGGAGATTAGTGGACTGCAGAGAGAAGGAAGAAGCAGGAAAACTTTGTCTGGATCCAACCCTTGGCCTAGTTCTGCACATTTCATCTGTACATTTGATTTCAAAGGACTTACAAGGGTCTACCTCTCACTAGGACTGCATTACAATAAATGTGTAAATCTGTATGTTAAATTAATCTTTGAAAGTACTGCAAAGAAAAGCAGTCCAAAATTCAGCCAAGTTGCTGTTCACTTCACTAGAGAAGTCCATATTGTGACAAACCTAAGCAAAATTAAGCAAAAACTGGGAAGGAACTAAGAGAGTCATACAGAAATACTTGGTGTTGTATTGCAGAGGAAAAAATGGGGTAAAAGGCAGATGTGAATTGCCTATGTGAAAATAGAGGCAGCTGAGAGATGAAGACCAAGATCTGGAGGAAAAAGGAAGCAAAAATAGCTGCTCCAAAGGTCTCTGGAATGAGGAAACAGAAAAGGAGAGGCCACCGAGACTCCACAGAGAGACTTGTGGGGTACAAGGAGAGGAATATCATATGGAATTGAGTGATAAAATAAGCAGTTAACTGACAGGGTGCAGCTTTGAAACCTGCAGAGAAAAGGACACAGAAGAAAGCAAGGAAGAGACAAATGGTAAGGACTAGAGGGAGGATGGGTAAACTAGTGGAGTTGCAATAGAGAAGAGAATGCTTGTAATCAAGCACAAAGCAGGGAAGAATGGCTAAAATGAACTAAGAAGAAAAGATCTGGCAAAAATGTTCTCTTATGTTTTGCATAAGACATGTTATAAACTATAAAGTGGTTCCTTGGAGTGATTGTATGTGAACTAACCCTCAAATAAATGTTAATCTATGGAACATTTCTTCCCATTGCAGGCTAGGTTTGTTCCTTAATAGTGCCATCTGAAGCAGAGTTACACCCTTCTAATCCCACTGACTTCAAGGGGCTGTGAAGAGAGGGCTTGCAAGATGAAGCTGTTCCACCAGGCTTTGGCTGAGGCAGCGGATGTCCATATATGGCCTCCCTGAGGTGTTTGTCACTCAGTTAACAACTACTGGCTATGGCCAGGAACCTCCCACAACCAGAATTTTTTTTTTGTTATTAGCTGTGACCACTATTTTAATATTTCTGATGATGTTTTAAATTATAATTAATATATTTTGTATAAATGATGTGTTGTTACCCGCCCTGAGCCCACTTCTGGGAAGGGTGGGCTATAAATGTGAAGGAATAAATAAACAAACAAACAAACAAACAAACAAACTCTGTGTGAGGACTGTACTGTTAGTGTCTCAACACTCTGTGAGATTTTCTGCGTAGAATTGAAAACCAGCATGTTTTGTGATTGTCTGTGACATTCAAGTACATCTTATTTGTGACCTGGTCCACCTTTTCAAAAGCCTGTTCTCTTGTTCAGGCAAGACATAAACACTGCTAGTGCACACCCTGATTATATCACCTGCACACTTGATAGAATTCACTCTAGTACTCCAGGGGCAATTTTACATATGTTTTATGCATGGCCTTTTCCCTTGCAAAGCTTTGCTATTGCAACAGTGGACAACAATTTATCAAGTGTCTGCCTTGTTTTGGATTGATGCTCCCTGCCTGAATCTGCTCTTACCACAATTGTCAACAGACAGAAAGTTGACAATGCCATCTTGCAAAGTGGCAGAATCCAGCTTTATAACCTTCCAAATGTTTATGGAACCAGAAACAGGTCTGAAGTCTAGCTGTCTTACCTGTGCAAACTGAACTTTCTCAAAAGCTCTGTTATATAGAAAATGCAAATCCCAGGCAATCCACATTATCATTTTTTTCCCAGAGAAGGAAATGATGTTTCAATTTTAGTGTTTCAAAAATCATTTGGACATCTGGCTCAGCAAGCTGTAGCAGCCCAGAATCCTGCTGGCTGTCATTTATCACATCTGCTGGTTCTCTGAAGTTTGTAGTTCTCTTTTCCATTTCTTCAGCAATCTTTCCAATCAGAAAGCAGTCACACTGTATACAAGGACACAAGAAGGCACCATTTATTCTCTGTAGGCTCCCTCGTGTTGCTGCAAAGTTAGCTTTTGCACTCTGTTCATATCATAACTATGCTAGAATCACTGCAATGTCCAGAAGATACTTTGTTCTGTCTCTTCCTGTGAAATTTAATGAAGAACACTTTTCACGACATTGAGCTTTGTCAAGGAGTTGACAAGTCTGACTGTGTCAAAGTAAGGCTCCAGCAAATGAATCTTTCTTTCAGATACATGCAGGATTCTGGGTCACTTCTGGAGGCATCTGGTTAATACTGTGGTCTGTTGACCAAGATGATTTTAGGCATTCTTTTGATTGTATCATCCAAGTACCCAATTTGTATACTGATGTAGTCCTGAAAATCACCAGCCTAACCAAAACATCTTAATAGGTCAAGATGGGTAGGCGTGTTAGTTTGTCTGTAGCAGTAGAAAAGAGCAAGAGTCCAGTAATGAAAGACTAACAAAATATGTGGCAGTGTATAAGCTTTCGTGAATCACTGCTCACTTCTTCAGATACCGTATAGCTCTACAGAATGGAAATTCATCAACCTTGTGAAGAAACTTGCACAGGTACAAACAGATACCATTTTTTCTCACCAAATGCAGAAGACATTATACCAAAGGGACTGAGAATAAAACATCTTGAGAACCTTGAAAGTCATTTTGGTCACAAACAATGACAATATCATTAGATTTATACAGAAAATCACGCAAACATAACCATTATCTTAGATAAAGTTTTCCAAACTCAACTACTACACCTAATTACCATACCATAGCTTAGTGTGCAGTGACCTGCAGACATGGTATTGGAGTCATTGTCACCTTGACAGTGGGACATAATTCCCTTAGAAAGAGAAATAGCATGTGAATGAATCCCCCCCCCCAACTTAAAACATAACGTATTTGGACAACATTTTCAAGTATTTAACAGGCTTCTCTTATTATCTTTTTTGTAATCCCTGCAATAACATGTTGCAGATGGGAAGCTGAGGCTTGAACAAGTAGGTTGCCTAAGGGCACAAAGAGAATTTGTGGCAATATGAAAATTCAAACAAGAAGCTCATAGCTTAGCTGTTCCATTACACCAGTTCTCTAGTGAAGCCTTCGTATAGAAGCCCACATTTTTAACTACCATTAGAAATCTGTGTTGTTTTGGAACATGAGAAAGGCAGAAATGTGTACAAGGAAAACATTCTGGCATGTTTGCACAGGGCATCCCAGTACCCAGTTACACTACACTGTGTGTGGCAGCAGCAGGATGTGTGTGTTTAACTGAATTACAGTGTAATCTGAAGAAGAGTTAGACCCTTTTAAGTCCTTTTAAAGCCAATGGGTTTAGAATGGTGTAACTGCCTAAAATGGCATTACCAAAAACCATTTCTTAAACCTGATCAGAGAAATGTAGTGTGGGGGAGAGAGACAGTGAGACAATTCTACTTTCAGTTAAATTGGCATTTATGAACCTAGCTGTCTATGAGTACCACGTGCAAAGCTTCTATTGGTGTTTCTTTACTGTCCTGTGATTTACCCAGTAACAATATTCTATAGCTGGAAAACCATCAGTGCAATCCTAATCAAAGTTACACCCTTCAAAACCCATTGATTTCAAATTGGAATCCCCCCCCCCATTTTATTAAATAAAGCAAATTAAAAAAAATTGCCCATTTCATATAAAAATATATAGATCACTTTCATGAGAAACAAATGAAACAAAACTGATATTTTTTGCAGGCAGTATAAATCTGTGTGTCTAGCACAAGGTATAGATAGGAACTCTCAGTCTGGGGCAAGTGATGCTCTGTATTCTTGGCGTTTGGGGGGGGGGCAACAGTGGGAGGGCTTCTGGTGTCCTGCCCCCACTGCTGGACCTTCTGAGGGCACCTGGTGTTTTTGGCCACTGTGTGACAGAGTGTTGGACTGACTGGCCTGATCCAACATTGTTGTTGTTAGCCGCCTTGAGCTGGTTGAATTACTGGCAAGGCGGGATATAAATGAAATAAATAAATAAATAAATAAATAAATAACATTGGTTTCTCTTATGTTCATAACTATTCTCTGCCAGCAACTGTTTCAAAACTGAAATATTGCTTAAGAATTCAGCCTTAAATTATGACCTCAGTGGAATATTTCAGATTTCTTATCCTTTAACCATTGACGGGAGTGTATCTTCAAACTGTAATTCTGAGATTTAATTATTTTTGTTACCGTAGAGAAACACCATGGGATAAATTAAATAAATGTTCCATAGATTATAAATCAAATAAATTATTTTTATATTTTAAATAATTTGTATACTAGCATTTCTCTGTATATAAAAGACATTGTTCTCACCACTTTACTTTTACTTTTCTAATAAAAAGTAGAATTCCCGGAATTGTTGCTGGGGAGCAATTTGGCATGGCTCACTAGAATTTAGGCATGAAGCCTGGTTGGGTAATTAAAATGGACTGTCTTTTTTAAAAAATATTTTTTATTTAAATATATATACAAAAAAGCCCAGACATAAACATCAAGCACACACTCCACTCCTCACACAAAAGAACAACCTACAGTGTACACCTAACAACAAAGAAAAAGAAAAAAAAAGAATAAAGTGAAAAGCAAGCAAATTAAGGCATTGGTAGAGAGCTCAACATTCAGCATAAATACAAAGAGAGGGAATTCTTTCCCCTTCTTTTTTCTTATTAAAATGGATTGTCACCCAATGAAGAGGAGCATTCGGTTTTGATCTATTTGGTAGTGCCTCCTCAGAGCAGCATTTTGCTGCTGGCTGCTGCCCATCCACCTTCCCTTCAGGCATCATGGGATTAGCTGGTCGCCACTGGGACCAACAAGGAATTTTTTGGGTTCCCTCTAATTAGTCATGAAGGGTGCCTTTTTCACATGGATCATGTTACCAGGGTCTGGTCATGTACTGTATAGGCCATAACTAGTTTGGCAGGGTTTCAGCAGGCTGATCGTAATAAGTAAAGATGATTGGCAAGTACCCTGAGACATCCCAGTGATGGAGGGAGTGTTCAGAAAAGGCCATCAGTGGCTGTGGGCAAGGTATAGGTGGGAACATAAGATCATAAGAGAAGCCAGTGCTGGATCAGGCCAGTGGCCCATCCAGTCCAACATTCAGGCACACAGTGGCCAAAAATGCCAGGTGCCCTCAGGAGGTCTACCAGTGGGGCCAGGAAGGAGCAGCCCGTGGTGCTGAGCAGCATCTGTGTGAACCTGGTAGTGGCTGTGCAGCACATCAGGTAAGGGGGCTGGGGCTGGACACCTCTTGGCACATTGTGTTCAGGCAGTGATAAATAAAGCAGGCAAAAGGTGCTGGCTGTGTTTGAAGTCAAGGTGGGTTTGCCAGAAAAGGCAGCCATAGGCAAGCTGCCTTAGCATAGCCCACCTATTTAAATATGTTAGCATATTTAAATTATGCAGATTAATATAATTATTTAAACTAGTTAAATAAAAGCTTTTGTCTTGTTTCTTCTTTGAATCGGTGCCTGCCTAGGGCGAGAGCATAACTCTTCCTAGGATTGTACTGCTAATTTGCTGAAAAGTCTTCCTTCTAAGCTGTTGAAAGGGCCCAGTATGGCAATCATAACAAAGCTTTTAGTTGTTGTTTCTGATTTTCTCCCTCTCTGGAAATCTGCAGTATAGTCCTGTGATTGTGAGCAATGGCACTGGATCAAAATATGTCCAGTCATACTTTACCAGACTGCCTGGGCTCTTTTTTCTAGGAGGAACTCCTTTGCATATTAGGCGACACACCCCTAATATAGCCAATCCTCCAAGAGCTTACAGAACTCTTCTTACAGGGGCTACTTGGAGGACTGGCTACATTAGGTGTGTGTCGCCTAATATGCAAAGGAGTCCCTCCTAGAAAAAGAGCCCTGCAGACTGCTACAGAAGCTAGATCTCCATGACTCCATCCCATTGGTTGGATAATGTTTGGGCAGAAAAATGATCACAGTCATAGGATCATTTAACAGACTTCTCAGTGGATATTGTTCTATGTGCCAAAGATCAGTTTCTCAGAAAAGCCACACACAGCACACAAAATCCACTGAGAGAGGATACTAAACATTAATTCTGTGCCAAGCGCCTGAGATCATTTGTATGTTTTTGAAGCTGCTAGTAATAAATACATTTTTTGCCTAAAAGTTCCTGTTGATAGATTCACTAAAAAGAAAAGGCACAATTCTTTTACACTATTCCATTGCAAATTAAAATTAGTTGTCCGAGCAAGTTCCTTAGTTTTCAAATTAATATACAGTTTATATATGCACACTACAACACTACACATATAAGTTATCTATTTTTATTGCCAATTCAGTATATCATGGCATCAGAGAAAGGGCAGCTTGTGCTAAGGACATCCGGCCCTAGTAATTGCTGAGCTGGCCATATAAATCCAATGTCCTGCCATGGCTACAACATTCTACAGTGGTCACCAGAATGGGTTCTAATATTTTTTCTCCAGAGGCTGAGGGTTATGTAGGTCTTGACATTGTAACAAATTCCAATCACTCAGCTAACTGACTAAACACTAAGTAACTGAACAAAATGAGCTGACAGGCTGGACAGCAGCAAAAGGAAACTATATGTGCATGTATTCCATAACTTTCTCTCTCATGTTTGGCTTCTGAAAAACTGACTGATCCATCAATGTCAACAGTCAAGCAAGCACAGGCTTCAGACTAAATTGGATTAAACAAGTACACAGCAAGCCATATTCTCCCAGGATGTAAGATTCAAGTTGACCACCAATTCTAGCCTTCAGATCTGCAAGAATTACAGCTAAACTGACCACTGGTTTTGAGTTTTTGCACAAGTTCTATGATAAACCAATGATAGAACTATTATTATTGTTATTGTTCCTCATAAATACTTGCTGCTGAGTACAATAATCAGTTATGATGCCTCATTTTCTCATTTGTTTTAGCTCACACTCCTTAACAATGGGTTGGATCCAGTAATCTATCAGCAGCAGGTGCTGATGGTTGCGCATCTTCCCTCCCTTTCCCTCCTTGCAGCAGTAATTTCCAACCCCAAGAAAGTTGATCTTCAGGGTCATGAGTAGAGATGTGAAAACCTGGAAAAAAACCCTGGAAAATTCAGGAAAAAAACATTTTTTTCCTGTTTTTTTTCCTGAAGCCTTTTTTTTTTGTTTTTCTGAAAAAAAAGATTTTTTTTTATTATGGAACGTTTTATTTTAACATGATGAATAAAATATTTTAAGACAAGGTGTTCAAATATTTTCCAAATCATTTCTAAAAAATATGTATGATATGTATGGTATGATTTCTGTGCACTGAGGACAAGCACGTCCTAGGTTACAAACTGAACTCTCCAATGCAAGAGCAAGATGCATTTCTTCCTTTAAGAGGTGCTATTGTCACAAGAAAAGAAAAAAAAGTTTCAGTTTTGTTTTTGCATGTGGGTGGATATACCGGCATTCAGACTTCACTAGGCCTCAAAGCATTGGAAGAAAATACAGAGCAACAAAAAGAACCTGAAAGTATAGTTTTTAGAGGTCCGTAATAACTGTGATAATGACAGACACAACAGAGTAGCTGCAGAAGCAGAGACTGAAACTGATAATTACAGCTCAGAAAATGATTCTGATTAAATTTCATGCCCATTCATTGAAACTTAGTCCCACACTCCCTTCTATACACTCCCCCCCTTCAATTCTTTTTATGAGAATGGGTGTTTTTTTAATTATTTAATACTGTGGAGAGGAAATATGAATAATTATTTTTAAAAATTGGATTTAAAAAAATTGTTTTGTGGATTTTTTTTGTCTGTTCCACATAAACTAGTAAACAGTTCAGGAGATAGTTGCTCCATTTGTTACAATTGCAAATAAATATTATTTAAAAAGTAAATTCTGTTTGTAATAATTGTTTGAATCCACTATACCTTTAAAGCCGGCCAGGGTCCAACATACCTGAGGGACCACCTTTCCCCAAATATACCCCAGAGGGCACTACGGTCCGGGGTGCCTGGTAATTCCAGTCCCCAGGGAGGCCAGGCTCGCTGGCACCAAAGCTAGGGCCTTCTTGGTGGTGGCTCCTTACTGGTGGAATGAGCTCCCAGAGGAGATCAGGGCCCTGCAAGATCTTATGCAGTTCCTCAGGGCCTTCAAGACAGAGCTTTTCCACCAGGCTTTTCCACTAGGAGCCCCCCCCATTCTTATCATGGCCACTATCAATATCGGGGGGGGGGGGTTGGCCATAGCTGTGAGTGAGCCAGACCATCTGTAGAATGGGAGACTGAGAAGGAATATGACAAGCCATTGTTTCTGTCAACTCTGTGAGCACTTTAACTGGGAACTGTTGATCGTTGACTGTTAATGTTAATGCTAATGTTTTAACTGTTCTTAAATGTTTTTATATGAACCTTGGCTCATTGGGCCGAGCTGTGTAAGCCGCTCTGAGCCTGCTTGTGGGGAAAGTGGCCTATAAATATAACAATAAATAAATAAATAAAAAAAAATTAATATACTAGTTGTGATAATTTCATGCCAAGTAAAATTGTCCATAGTCATATTTTATGTTTCTAAAGTAACAGAATGACTTTCGGTCTGGAAAAGAAAAAAAGAAGTGCTAATGTAGCATTTTTTTCAATTTTTCTGAAAATTTCCAGAGATTTCCAGGGAGGTTTCCGAGCTTCAAAATTTCTGGAAATTTTACATCTCTAGTCATGAGATTCATGTGAAGTACTAATCATGTGAGTTGGGCGGCTGCAGCAAAGAGCCAGAAGGGCACAAATTTGGCCTTTTCCCCTAATCTGTCAATCTTGTTCTGTTGTAGGAAGAGGGAGCAATATCACCCTAACCCCTCCCTTCTGCAGCCTCCCAACCCATGTGGCTATTTATTCTCATAGGCTCCATGACCCCAGGAATCAACTTTACTGGGGCCACAAATGACTCATGAGGGGGACAGAAAAAGAAGTGAAGATCCACAATCTTTGTGCAGTCCTCGCAAGGTCCCTATGCTGAATCCAAACCAAAATCTCCCAATTTCAATGGATCTGAGAGGATTTCAAAGTTTAAAAGAAATGTTTCAACTTCTAGTCACTAGTGTAATTACTAGTACCAGTGCAATTGATTCCACATTGGTCTGGAAATATACAAAGTCTTGCACTTACATGGTTTGGTTGTCTGGATTAAGGTCCGTTGATTAACATAAATACCTTAGGAAGTGAAACCTGCTGACAAGGGACCATGTATCATTTCTTACATGTAGATTTGGTTTATATAAAGATGCACCCTCTCAGGATGCAAAATTCAAGACAAGCAACCAAGCTCGTTTACCAGATTCAGCTGAATCACATTTGGTGTGAGGCCCTCCTAATGGTGCAGTATAGAATTGCGTCTTGGGCTCGTCTATGTATGCCTTCAAATCAAACCTACATGTGTAAGCTCATAGATTCCCAGTCTGCAACTCACATCTATGCTCCTCAGTGTGGACAACGTATGTTCCTGGGCCACGTGTGAACTAGTCTGTACTTTCAAGGAGATCTGCCTAGGACTGCAACCTTATTTGTTTTTCTGTTGGCCTTCTACTTTACTGAAGAATTTTCTCAAGTTTATGCTGAAGTTACCAAATTTATTAATGATATCCTCTGATACTGAACTATGTTTGCCTTTGCAGCCAGGAAGATCAGTGCCTTGTATTTTTTCTGCTTGAGTCACTTCTCCCAAAGTCCACATTTTGCAGGGATGAAACACATTTTTAGACTACTCAGCAGGAATTACAGCCATTTTTTATTCCAGAGAGGTAAAGAAAGAGACGGCGACAGGCAGAGTGAGTAGGAAGGACTGCAGAGTCAGGCATATGGTGCTGTTTGTCACTGTGTAAACTCATCTGCAGTAGTTTATCAAAAAGACTTCTATAAAAGCACCTTCACAAATGGTACCTTTGTTGGCAGACTCAGCAAAGAGACTTACCATTCTAATCAGCAGGGTTTTACTCTCTCTGCACATGGTTTCAAAATGCATATCAGTATAATTGCTGGACAGTTGTTTGAGAAAACATTGTCCCATACTGCATGCTTAAGCAATATAATGATTTTCTAATTTATGAAACTCATGGAATAGGTGATTTTTTTGTAAGCTTCATTTATAACATTTATAAGGTTATGCTAATGCTGTTTTGTAGGGACATCAGTTTTTATTTATTTTCTCCATTATACCATATGCTTCCCCGCTCAGAATAAATTTCTTTTCCAGTGAGTTTATATCACAGCTAAACTAACAAATGAGAATGTGCAAGTTCAGATTCTCAGCATTTCATGTAAACATTGGCTTTTAATAGTACCAAAACCGTTAGGAGAGCCTAAATAAATTATTCTCAGTCTAAGTCCATAGAAAGTTAATGTTGGAGTCTTAGTGAAATCAACAGGAAAACTTAGCTGTGAATAACTTGTCCCTTTGATTTCAAAACATGCCTCAAGAACTCTTGCAGACCCTTCAGACCAGGTTTTCCATCAGAAGATGCAATCAATTGACAAGGTACTGAGTAAGGATGGGCATGAACCGGCTCACAAACTAAAGTTCATTATGAATTTTAGGTGGTTCATGGTGTGTGAACTGATGTTCATGAACTTTCAAGCAGTTTGTGAATGGATACATTTCCAGACAGACTGAGTCAGCCAGAGATCACCTGTGAGTTTGGTGTCTCTCGCAAACCAGGGGACCGTTTTAGCTTATCATGAACCTCACAAACCAAACTGGTTCATTTGGCAGCTAAAAGTTTGCAGTGGTTCATAATTCATGAACTGGGCATGCTACAAACCATGAACCAAACCATATTTTCCTGGTGTGTGCCCATCCCTAATACTGAACAAGAAATAAATATTAGATTATATTTCTTTTTCTGTTCTGAAGATGGCCAGTGTGGGGTAGTGGTGAAGGGTGTCAGAGTAATATCTGGAAGATTTGGGTTAGAATCCCCACTTGCACAATGGAAGCTTGTTGGGTGATCTTGGGCCAGTCACACTTTCTTAGCCTAACCTACCTTCACAGGATTGTTATGAGGATAAAATGGAGGGGGGGAGGAGGATGTAAGTGGCCTTTGATCCCCATCGGGGAGAAAGGTTTCCCTTGCTCGAAAGCCAGTCGAATCTGACTTTAGGGTTGCAGTGCTCATCTCTATTTCCAAGCCAAAGAGCCAGCACTGTCCGTAGACATCTCTGTGGTCATGTGGCCGGCATGACTAGATACTAAGGTGCTCAGAATGCTGTTACCTTCCCACCAAAGTGGTACCTTTTTATCTACTTGCAATTTCTTGCTTTCGAACTGCTAGGTTGGCAGGAGCTGGCACCAGAGATGGGAGCTCACTCCATCACACAGCACTCGGGTCTCGAACTGCCGAACTACTGACCTTCCAGTCTGCAGTTCAGTGACTTAACCACTGAGCCACTGCGGCTACCCATTGGAGAGAAAGGCAGGGTACAAATGAAGTAAATAGATAAACAAATATTCCTTTGTGGTTTTTTTGTTTGTTTTTAGCTATATCCCTTTTCTAGGGTTACTTGAACATCTGCCAATTTGGCTTACATCCTGTTCATCTATTGTGAACAGAAACCAGATTTTTTAAATGATTGGTTCAATAGTTCAGTAATCTGTTCATGGATGATCAGCAAGTTGTTTGATTGTATTCCTTACTAAACATGAGAACAGCTTTTTGTGCATGCATGTTCTCATACAACCTAATCAAGTTCTATTACCACCACCCACATCCTTACTGCATGACTGTTCTACTCAGCAGCAGGGTTCCCTCTAAGCTCAGTAAGTGTGAGCTAGCTCACAGTTTTTTAGCCTCTGGCTCACACATTTTTGTCTTAGCTCTGGAAGGATGGCTCCAGAGCAAACTAATTTATGCAGCAACCAAATTTCTTGCTCACAACTTTAATGTCAGTAGTTCACAAAGTAGAGTTTTGCTCACAAAACTCCACAGCTCACAAAACTCCACAGCATTGCTCAGCAGGCAATTGTATAAACAGACAATTAGATCAGTCTAAAGTTGTATAAATCATTGTTGGCTGTTGTAGAGCCAGTGTGATGTAGTGGTTATAGTGTCATACTAGTATCTGGGAGACCCAGGTTCAAACCTTCACTTTGCCATGGAAGCTTTCTGGGTGATCCTGGGCCAGTCACACAATCTCAGCACAGCCTGTTTGTTGTAAGGGTAAAATGGAGGACAGGAGAACCATTTAAACTACTTTAGGTCCCCATTAAGCAGAAAGGTGAAGCATAAATGAAGTAAAAAAAAAATAAATTTTTCCCATAAATGTAGATGAAGACAAATCATATAGAAGATAGTGTGGAGTTATTTTCTGTTGCCCCAGAAGGTCGGACCAGAACCAATGAGTTGAAATTAAATCAAAAGAGGTTTTTTGGCTAAACTTTAGGAAGAACTTCCTCACAGTTAGAGTGGTTCCTCAGTGGAACAGGTTTCCTTGGGAGATGGCGGGCTCTTCTTCTTTGGAGGTTTTTAAACAGAGGTTAGGTGACCCTGGAGGTCCCTTCCAACTTTGATTCGATGACTCTATGGCTGTGGACAGACTGGTATCCTGCCGCGCCTCCGCGGCGCGGCAGAACAAGGTGGGGGGAATTGTCCCCGCTGTGCGGCATTCACACACCGCCACAAAGAAGCCGCCCACAGTGTCCAGACTGCAGGTGGCTTCCAGCGGCAGTGGCCGGAAGCGGGTGGAATGTGCGCCACAGCAGCTGGGACACCACTTTGAAGTGGTGCCCAGCTGCTGCGGGGGGAGCGCGGTGCCGGACGCGTTGCGTCCGGGCCACCTTTTCCAGGCAGATGTGGCAGTCTGAATGGCTGCTCTGCCTCCGCTTTTAAAGTGGAGGCAGAGCGGGCCAGACTGCCAGTCTGTCCTCGGCCCATGTCTTCCATATCTGCTAGGTCCACGTTGCTGCTTCTAGCAATGCAAACTAGAGCAGGTGTGATAGAGCAGTAGATTCTTTCTCTGCTTGAGTAGAAGAGGCAACTTTAACTTCATTTGTTTATTTTCTGATATTTGAATGAGGGAGACTGGATTTATAAAGTGGATCTGCTGGTGGTGTTTAAGGTTATATTAGTCTCTATCAGTGTTCCCTCTAAGCTGAATTAGTGTGAGTTAGTTCATAGTTTTGAGCTTCCAGCTCATACATTTTTGTCTTAGCACAGGAAGGATGGCTCCAGAGCAAACTAATTTATGCAATAGCCAAATCACTCGCTCACAACTTTAATGCCAGTAGCTCACAAAGTAGAAGTTTTGCTCACAAGACTCCACAGTTTAGAGGGAACATTGGTCTCTATAGGGTTAACTTGACTTCAATAACATTATTTCTTTTGCAAGGATTTTGATTGTAACTGAAAGATAAGAACTGGCATGAGTGAGAACTAGCTGCATTTTTTATGAACTAATGAAAAACAAGACTAAACACTGTGGTGACTAAAACAAGACTAAACACTGCAGCCACTCTCGTCAGCAGTTTCAGGCCTTCATTCAAATTAAGGAGATCTTATGGAAGAGTTGATTGAGCTGAAAGAAGTCTTCAGGCTGTGCTGAGTGGAAAAGGTGGATCCATCCCACTGTAGTGTTAACTCTCCCCAGCAATATCGGTCTAGCCCCCTGTATCACTATCTTCCACTAGTGGGTGAAGACATCTTTGTTTTGTTTTTTGTTGCCAAGTCACAGCTGACTTATGGCGACCCTGTAGGGTTTTCAAGGCAAGAGACATACAGAGGTAATTTGCCATTGCCTGCCTCCACGTCATGACCCTGCTATTCCTTGGAGGTCTTCCATCCAAATACTAGCCAGGGGCAACCATCCTTAGCTTCCAAGATCTGATGAGATCAGACTAGCCTGGGCTATCCAGGCCAGGTTGTTTTGTCTAGTGTTCATTTAATGATACCCCCTTCCTGTCTTACATTTTAATTTGCTGCCTTGAGTTTCATAGATGAATTCTTAACTTTGGTTTTTAATTTGTATTATAAAATATTGTATTATGCTTATTTTAAAATTTCTAGCTGCCTTGGTGGCATGGACTGGGCAGAAAGGTGGGGTACAAGCATTTCAAGTAAGTAAATAAATAACTGAATGAATGAATGCTGTATTTCAGTAAAATCCTACCCTTCACCATTCATCTAAACAGTTCTTAGCGGGACTAATGGTCATTGATCAGTTTGAATCGGCAGCATCTTTTTGCATGCTCAGTTCAGTACATGCAAACTAGTTCAGTGCTTACAGCTGCGTGTCATGAACTAAACAGACCGAGTAATTAGCTCATATCTGATTGTTGCCTTCAAACATGTTAAGTTTGACAATTAAACATGTTCACAGAGAAATTTACAGCATCTGTAGTCTTTTCTGACCACTTGCTGCCAGATTCCTTCTCACCTTATTCCAGAATTTTGCCTTTTCCTACTTTGGATTCCTTTCAACCATTTCTGCCAGGTTTCTCACTAGCATGGATTTTCTTCTCAGTTTGATTTGTTATCCAGTTCTGTGGCTAGTTATATATGATTTCTGCAGAGTTCTGTATCAGATACTGGATGGACTTTTGTAAAATTCTACCTACTCCTCCATGGGCAAGAACTCTGATCTTGCCTTCCCATGGAGGGAGGAATCTGAAGACCAAGGCAGAGGAGGCTAGGGTTCTGAAACCAGAACAGGATTTTGTATCTAGCTTTCAGGAACCTCTATAGAAAACAGAACTATTTCATTTGCTAGCTCCAGATGAAGTAGCTCTGTCCACTTATTCAAATACCAGGAAGAGAATAGCCTCAAACATTTATTTATTTATTTATCAAATTTATACCCTGCTGTCCCCACCAGAGCAGGCTACTTCAGCAAGAATTCTGCAAGTGCCATACCAAGTTGTGGGATAGCAAGAGCCTTATCAGACTCATCAGAGCTAGAGTTTTCAACCTCCAAGTGGGGCCTAGTGGTTTCCAGGAATTACAACCAATGCTTCCCCTAAGCTGTGGAGTCTTGTGAGCAAAAATTCTACTTTGTGAGCTACTGGCATTAAAGCTGTGAGCGAGAGATTTGGCTACTGCATAAATTAGTTTGCTCTGGAGCCAACCTTCCTGAGCTAAGACAAAAATGTGAGAGCTGGAGGCTCAAAACTGAGCTAGCTCACACTAACTAAGCTTAGAGGGAACATTGATTATAACTGACCTCTGGACTACAGAGATGAGTTCTCCATGAGGAAATGGCAGCTTCACAGGGTAAAAATGACAGCTTATCTCCAATGAGATTCCTCTCTTGCCCAAATTACACCCTTCTCAGGAATCTCCCACACATCTCCAGGAATATTTCAAGCAGAACTGGCAACCTTAATCAGAGCACCTGCTCTTTCCTAACTGACCAGCAGTCCTTTCCCAATTAACAAGTACTGAACTGGCCTGGGGAACTACTAAAACTCTCTGCTGGCTTTCAACACATGTTGGAACAGTTTCTACACTCTCTTTTGTAATTGACTGTGCATCCAGACCACAGTTAGAGCTGGCTGTGGACCTTATTTGCCTTTGTGCTCTCTTTACTGTGCCTTGTCTTGATTGGCCTTACCATTTCTGTGTGACTTACCTGCCCTTGCAGGTCTTGTTGAGTCTTGACTTCTGCTTGACTTCCCCTGAAAGATGGATCTCACTTTTGCAGAAATGGCCATCCAGGACAGATGTTCATGAATCACAAGAATCAAAGGTTAGGACACTATAAAAGACTGAATTGACCAGTAATTCCAAAAATGAATAAATGTTATGGTAGTGAAAACTTTCACACCAATTCTTGGAATTTTTAGATGGTTTCACTACAGTTGATTCACTGACTTCATTCTGATTCCTAGATTTCTCATCTTGTTATTTTGAGCATCTATGTTACATATTCATTGTATTGCTCATCTGACCACTTTAAAGCATCCCCTAAATATAATTAATACCAGTTTTTTACATTAAAGTGTCCACAGTTCTTCATAACATCAATGGCGTGCAGCTATCTTTCAATAACAATAATTTTGAAGTTAAAAAATTAAATAAAGTTCATGTCCCACAAGTGACATTTGTAACCACATCTATAGTAATATTAATATTACTATATTAATATTGTTATTGAGCCCATTCGTGGGGAGGGCAGGATATAAATCCAAAAATAAAATAGATAAAAATAAAATAAATAATAGGTATGTTGCATTCAGGTATGGATGAAGATGATTTAAAATCAGTATTTAAATTTTCCCTATAAATAAAAAAGATGTGTTCCTATTTCAGTGTATGCTTTTTATTACCTACGAACTGCAAATGTACCCAGTTAATAAGGAGATGAGATTTTTAAAGGTTAAATGGCAACCTCATGATCTTAGAGAAACTGCAACAGAAAGAACTCTTTTAACTTGACTAACTCATTGTATACACAAGAATGCACACCTGCATACACACACACACAGAGAGAGAGAGAGAGAGAGAGAGAGAGAGGGCAGGTACTATCTATTCAGATCAGTGCAACTGAGAAGTTGTCACTTTACCCAAGAGCCAGATATGGATAAGCACCCCGCTTAAATCCAGCATAAAAGACTATCCCCCACACTCTGATGGAAGCATGAACTTATTAGCCTGTCCCATTGGATTTTCCATTAAAATCCCTACAAGCATCATCCCAATACAACCATAACCTTGAATATATAGCATAAGGCTGCTAAAGAATCAACACATTAAAAAAGGAACCAGACTCTTTTAAAAAGAACCATAATAATTCCTAGTTTCTTAAAAGTTTGAGTCCACAGTAATATTTTTGGGATCCCAAAGCAAAGTATGATCTCCTGAAATTTGAGCAACAATTTTATACAGTCAGTTAGCAAAAAGGCTTGCGTATTTTGAATATGATGATAATAAGAAATGGCTCTGTTGTGTTTGCATACACATACGGACAGGAAGAACTTTGTGGCTGCTTCACTTTTATGATGATGGCTTCTAGAAAAATGAACAGGACATATTTAAAATTAACAGTCTTGGAGAAATCTTCTGTTTACTAAAGTGGGATGCTAAAATAAAGTTTCCTTAATGAGATTGGTTAGTTTTTCACTTTTCTAAATGATCATTTAAAAATATATAAATAAAAAGAACATAAATAAGGAAAATTTTGCAATTAGCTATTCAGACTTGCTGCTCCTGAACCTATCTATTTCTTTACATGTCAAATCTCAGTACAATTATCTTTTGATCTTGACTTTGAATTGCAAATTTCTTTCTTTCTCCCTTTGGCTTTTACATTCCTGTGGTGTTTTTGTGGACTCTTGTGTCAAGGCTAGCCTTTCATTTTTCACTGGAGGGTTTGTTTGTTCATTCCAAGTGATGAGACCACCAACCCCCTCCCCTGGGTCCTTGTCTCTGTCTGTTTATGTTGGCTACCTTGATATGGAGTATTAAAACAAATGCAATCAGGAAGAAAGAGGACTCCAGTGATGAACTCATTCAAATAAATGAAAAAAGGTAATGCTTTGGGGAAACAGACAGAACTTGAGCTCCAACTGTGAATGTTATATTTGCTGCCACACATTTTGTAAAGTAATTCCTTAGGAGCCTGAAGTCGAACAAACAAACTTTACTTAATTCTATGCAGCTTTGCCACAACTATTGTACTTACTGTGACTGCTACCCTGGCCGAGTTCAGACTGGCAGTTTGGCTCGATATAGGCCCTCTTTGCAAATGGATTAAGAGAGCCCGTTCACACAGCCAAAGCTGCCTGGTGTTGCCCTGCCACACTCACCCCGTCCTGAAGTGCTTTCATCCGACTTTAAAAAGGTACCTGGTGAAACTGGTGTCAAGCCATCTGGGTGTGCATTCATCCCACCTCCTGGCAATGTGGACACAAATAAGCCAGACATCAAGCCGCACCGGTAATGTGAGCCCACTGATCTGGCTGCTGCACCCATGTGCCTATGCGCCAATGCACCTATGTGCAGGTCAGCAAAATGTACCAAAGCCGGGCCCCACTGTGGTGGCGCTGCCAGGGGCTGCCCCACAGTGTGAACGCTCCATTCTGCCTCCTCCCTGGTATGGTCTCGCATCAGTGCGAATGGAAAGCCCCGCAACAACTCAGCCTGGGTCTTCTTGCCCTGCTACCCTTGTGCTTCATTTTGCCAGTCTGTCCTCAGCCCCTAGATCTCAAGTCTCTGCTAGAAATCACAGAACATATGGGTTCCTATAAGCTGGTTAGATCCTTGCAAGCCCCTGTGCTAGCTAAAGGCACTTCCACTCATGGGGTGGTGGGAATCTGCAATTTATTTATTTTATTTATTCAGGCTCTTTTAACCTGCTTTTCTCTGATCAATGCAGACTCAAAATGGCTTACAATGTATATGAAAAACACAACAGAAAGCCATCCGTTCTACAAAAATGATATACAAGGCACAAACAAAAACACAAGTTATTGAACAAAAAATAGCTGCCAAAAATACCTGTAGATTTCCTACTTGGAATGCTGCCTGGTAAGTGTTCCTAATGTTTCCCCAGTACCCAGGCACAACTTATTATGTGCTGTGTGGGCTACAAAAGATGTAGAACAGGGAAGCATCTGTTCCATGAGCAGAGCACTAGCACACCTTGGCACTAGCACTTCCTGCACTCCTTTTTAAAAAGAAAGCACTATTCATGGTTTCTACCAGGCATTATTACCACTCTAACTCTTGATGTAGTGGGCCATCTTGAGGTCCAAAACCTTCTTGGAAGTCTCACTGGCACTTTCTGCAGCAATGGCTTCCTTTGTTTTATCTGATGTTAACATTTGCAGATTTTTTTAAAAAAAAATGTCATGGGATAACAGGCCTTTTATGCTTTACCTTTGGCACTGAGTACACTATTCTCCTAGGGCTAAAGAACATTGGTTGGTCTCAGGTTTAAGCTGTGCTGTGCTTCAGCCTGTGCAAAAGCAGCAATGTGTATACCAGGGTGCTGGCAGATACTGTGCTGGCTTGCTAACTAAACACCCCTCCTGTGCACCTCAGGAAAACTCTTTGTCTTGTTAGAGTCAGGCCTAGCAGTGTAATCCTAAACCAATTTCTATTAGGGTTGCCAAGTCTGGTTAGAGAAATTCCTGGAAATTTGAGGGTGGAGCCTGGGGAGGGGGCTCAGCAGGGTATAATACCATAGAGTCTGCCCTTCAAATCAGCCATTTCCCCCCCCAGAGGAACTAATCTCTGCTGTCAATTGTAATTCCAGGAGATCTCCAGGTCCCACCTGGAGATTGGCAACCCTAATTTCTATCCTTCTAAATTTATTGATGTCAGTGGTTTAGAAGAGTGTAACTTTGGTGCCACTGTTAGTCTTCCATGCCAGTATACCTGCCTGACTAATAAATGACTTCTTGATCGTCTTCTTCATGGCTTAATTCTGCCCCCCCCCTTTTTAAATTAAGAGTATCCCATCAAGCAGGTATTCATAATTTCTCTTTTTATTTTATGAAAGGTGGGTTTTCTATTAAAACAAATGGAAACAAAACCCATGTATAATAAAGTGGTGTAATCATGATAATATGGATAAATGGTTAAAAAGAATGAAAACAAACCAATTTTTGTGCACTTCACTATTATGAATGTGTTTATGCAATATGTCAGTAATCTGAAATTGTTTACAAACTAGGTCATAGTTATGAAGAATCAAAACCCCTTCATTTTTATTCTATATTTAGAACATTTTACACTGTTTTTCTTGTAGAGATTTCTTCGCTTCCTCCACCCACTGAATACTGGCAGTCAGCATGGACGTTCTGTTGGCTGGCTGGAATTGTGCACAGTCTGATCTTCTTGTTGCCCGAAACATACTTTGGGATGAAGAGTTCTCCTTCCCAGACTTAATGCTCTAAACAGTTCCCAGACCTATGCATATGAAATGAGTGTGCTAGGTCTATCATGGATTTATAAAAGAAGCATGATTCTTTTATCATATTGCAATAGGTCCCATAGATATTTTTTTAAATGTCTAGTGAGTTAAGAGACGAGAAATTACAAACTGATGGTGCATTCCAAGAACATTTGATTTAGTGTTCAACAGCAACAAAGCATGACCTACCTAAAAGTAACACTGACTGCTAGTTATTGCTCAGGTAAGAAGACAGTATTAATGTACTAGAGATAAGCACTTTTTCACTAAAGTTTCCTTTGCTTCGTATCCCAATGGAAGGTTCATAGTTTGTCTACTGAATGAAGAATGAAGATAGAATAACAATTTTAGAGGATGGTTACTGATTTATAAAGGAACCTCCAGGAATCATATAATAAGCTCCAGTGGTCTTTTATAATCAAGAATGTGATAAAGAAAACTGTTGATGTCCTATTATGAAAGATTGTGAAAATACAATCTAGCTAAGAAGATTACTAGTACTGAATTATTCATTCTGTTATTATACTGCTGTTTGTATAATACAGATTGTAAACACAAATATACATCTAAATTTTTATAAAGCATTATGTTCTCATTTCTGATAACAACAAAAGGTAATGGAACTTTATGGTTTAGACCATGTAATTGCTCTCCTAATCAAGAACAATTCATATAAGCATATTCAAGACAACTTTTGTAAATGAATCTGGGCCTACTAGAGTCAATGCCTTCTTTTGGCTAAATGGTGCTATTTACTTCCACAGTGTTCGCTGGGGGGAAAAGCATATTCAAGAACAGCTAGGAATTATTTGATTTCTACAAATAAAACATTCAAGCATTTCATACTATTGCATTTGTGATTTTCTTGCAGTTTAAAACTACCGGTATTTTAACTAGTTGGTTATGTGTCTGTGCAGTTTGTGGCCTTTGGTATGGCAGATGGCTGGGTATCTGCTGGTGGGATTTGCTTAAATTGTGTATGCCTCAAGGTCATTATGGGAAGGTCATACACAATTTAAAACCATCTACATTTTGAGCGTGTGGCTTTTTCACTGATGAAGTCTGTGGCAGGTGACAGCATTCATATTAATGCATGCTCAGAACTTAACTGAACTGAACTACAGTTCTCATGTGGGAGTGCAACAATGTGCAATGAATTTGTGGTTAAATTCAGAATACTTATAGAATCATAGAACCATAGAGTTGGAAGAGACCTCCAGGGTCATCTAGTCCAGCGTTTGCACAACACAGGAAATTCACAAATAAATCCACCCCACCCCCCAGTGACTGCTGTTCCATGCCCATGCCTCCAGGATCCCCAACCAAACTGGCATGTAGGAAAATTGCTTCCTGACTCCAAAATGGTGATCAGCATTTCCCTGGATGTATAAGAAAGGGCCACAAGAACTAAGCACTGATGTAGCCCTTCCTGCCCTCCCTCTCATGATCTGCCTAAGTTCACATAACCAGCATTGCTGTCAGATGGCCATCTAGCCTCTGTTTGAAAACCTCCAAAGAAGAAGAGCCCACCACCTCCCGAAGAATCCTGTTCCACTGAGGGACCACTCTAACTGTCAGGAAGTTCTTCCTAATGTTTAGCCAAAAACTCTTTTGATTTAGTTTCAACCGTTGGTTCTGGTCCAACCTTCTGGGGAAACAGAAAACAACTCTGCACCATCCTTTATATGATAGCCCTTCAAGTACTTGAAGATGGTTATTATATCACCTCTCAGTCATCTCCTCTCTAGGCTAAACATACCCAGCTCCTTCAACCTTTCATAATAGAACTTGGTCTCCAGACCCCTCACCATCTTCGTTGCCCTCCTCTGGACATGTTGCAGCTTGTCTATATCCTTCTTAAATTGTGGTGCCCCAAACTGAACCAGAGCAGAGTAAAGCAATATCATCTTCACGTGACCTGGACACTAGACTTCTGTTGATACAGCAGAAAATCATATTTGCCTTTTTAACTACAGCATCAAACTGCTGATTCTTGTTCAGTGTATGGTCTATTAAGACCCCTAGATCCCTTTCACACATACAGCTGCCAAGACAAATCTCCCCCAACCTATAATCATGCATTTGATTTTTCCTACTGAAATATAGAACTTTACATTTATCCTCATTAAAATTCATTTTATTTCTTTTAGCCCAGTTTTACAGCCTGTCAAGATCATCCTGTATCCAGACTCTGTCTTCTACCATATTTGCTACCCCTCCCAATTTAGTATCATCTGCACATTTAATAAGCATTAATTTCTTCATCCAAATTTCTCTATATAATAATTATGTTTTGGTCATGACTCTCCTGAACATTCCAGATGCTTCTAAATCAGTTGGCTCCATGATGTGTCACTCAAGCTGTCCCTATCCACTGGCTGCGTTGCCTGAGTCCCACCTCCAACATTCTAAACAGTTTGCTGTTCCTCTCCCCCCCCCCATAGCCAGTTGGAACACAGAGGTCGTTTGCATAAATGGCCTGATTGGCCTTTGCCTCTAACATTCTAAACAGTTTGCTGTTGCTGTTGGGAATCATTGAATGTGTTCTGAGGTAAAATACATCCCCCAATCTTCCCTTCAATGGTCACTGGAGTTGCCAATCATTGTGTTCTGCAGCCACAGCACATCATTTCCCCTATAGAAAATTCCCCAGTTATTACAACTGGTCTCCAGATGACCAAGATCAGTTCTTCTGGAGACAATGGCTGCTTTGGCAGTGGACTCTATGGCATTATACCCTGCTGAAGTTCTTCCACACCCCAAACCCTTCCATCCCCAGGCTCTACCCCTCAAATCTACTAGTATTTCCCAACCCAGAGTTGGCAACCCTGTAACTGGCTATGGAACCACTTTCCAGACCCTTGGAACTCAGAAGACACAACATAGGAGGAGGTGCTTTTCTACCTTAACTGCCACTGCATAGCCCCAAATCAACAAGTCAGGGAACCATACCTGTTACCATGAGGCTGTCCTCCCATACTACCGACTTGGGGCAGCAAAAGGACTTGAGACAGCCCTGCCTTATAGCTTGCCTTATAGCCCTGCCTTATAGCTTGCCTCCCTCTATTTTCCCTTTCCCTCTACCACCCCACCAGCCACAGCCGGAACACTCACCTGGAGCTTCCTTCTAGAGCCCATTGTATTTCTTCCCACAATGGGCCTTACTCCTAGTCATTTATAAAGATGTTGAACAAAATAGGTCCCAGGAAAGATCCTTGAGGCACTCCACTTGTCACTCCTCCCCAAGAAGAATACGGAACCATTAACAAGCACTCTTTGGGTACAATCTATCAACCAATTACAGATCCACCTAACAGTAATAGGATCCAAACCACATTTTACCAATTTGTCAACAAGAATATCATGTGTAACCTTATCAAATGCCTTACTGAAATCAAGATAAACTATGTGTACCATATTCCCCTGATCCAGCAAGGTAGTAAGTTTCTCGAAAAAAAGAGATAAGGTTAGTCTGATATGACTTGTTCTTGAGAAACCCTGCTGGCTCTAAGTAATCACAGCCATTTTTTTTCAAGCAATTGAGGAAGCTGCTCACAACTGTTTATATTTACAAGCAGGGGACCCTGCAGAGGCTAGCAAAAAGGGGAATTTCACAGACTATGTGTCCAAGGAAGGATTGTAGACTCTTGCTGAACAGGTGATAAGTCTCCATATGCATCTATCTCATAGTTTATTTGTTAAAAGTGATCCACAGTATTGATTCCAGGACCCCTAAATTTAGGATTTGTGAGTGCATTTAGTACTGGTAAGTGAAAAGAGGAGGAGGAGGAGGGGATTAGATTTATACCCCGCCCTTTACTACCTGAAGGAGTCTCAGAGCAGCTTACAATCTCTTTTCCCTTCCCTTTCCCACAACAGACACCCAGTGAGGTAGGTAGGGCTGAGAGAGCTCTCTCAAGAACTGCCCTTGAGAGAACAGCTCTGAGAAAACTTGTGACTGACCCAAGGTCTCACCAGCAGCTGCATGTGGAGGAGTGGGGAATCAAACCCAGTTCTCCCAGATTAGAGTCTGCACTCTTAACCACTACACCAAACTGGTGTTGTTTAAAGCTATCTTGTGTTTTCAGGTTAAGCAAACTATCTCTGTACAGCTTGTGTTCTTAATACTGTACATAGTAAACTGAGTTCCATTATATAGTAATTAATCTGGGTCATTTTAAGAAGTGTTATAATCCCTCCCCCCCATTGTGCTTTCCTCTTTCACCACATACTCTTTAATCTTCACAGCACAGCCTTCCTCCCTAGAAATACTTTTAGCACTTGTGTGATTTCTTCCACACAATTTATGGTCTCCAATGCACATTTCTGACCATCAGCTACCACCTCCATGAAAATCTATTCCTTTTCATATTTGAATCAACAGTAACAGTTTTGTATATTTTTAAAAAACAAACACACTTTTGTTCAACCCAGTAAAGATGCTGAACATTTAGCATTTAATTTATAATGTCTACAGGGGGGCACCAATTTCTAGTTTGCATATAAACTGCTTTCTGTTTGCAGATAAACTACATTCTGCCTTCTGTTCTGTCATTGTTAATTAAAACAGCTGGTCAATCTCTGGAGTCAATTTCCAGTTCTTTGAGCCGAAGAAGAGATGACAATGACAACATTTTCAGTGTGCGGTTCTCAGTCTTGGGGCTAGACTAAGATTGTCTGGCACTAGAGGAAGACATTGTAATGGGCCAGATAATCCCAGTTCTAATCATCTTCTATTTTATTTTCTCTTTTTTTTCCATCTGTGTAGGCTTGACAACCTGCATCTTTGCCAAATTGATGCCTTTTCCTCTAAAGTGCACATGAGTTTAGACCAGTAAAGAGAGAAACTTTTTGAAATTCAAAGCATGCATTGTTCTTCAGGATCTGTCCTCAGTGTGACATTTCCAGGGTTCATATTAATGAGCATGTCTTCACCGATGAGTCAAATATCAAGGTTCAAATGTGCACGCCTATACAATGAGTCTGTTAGGATACCAGGTTAAAGAAATCTTAAGAGGATGTAAAACTGGTGGATCTATGTCCAATGAAACCAAAAGGCAGCAGAAAGAAAGAACATTAGAATCCTAAACACAGCTACATCCTTCTAAGCCCATTGACTTCAATGGATTTTGAAGGGTGTCACACCTGCTAGGATTGCAGTCTAAGTCTATGGTGTATGAGTTCTTTTTTATTCCACTGAGCACATGTCTTATTTGACTACTCTGCTCGGAAGCTTGATATGGGGTAATGTCTCTTAATAGCCAATAAAGCAGAATGTTTTATCTAGCAGAATTGAAAGGTAGCTTATATTCACGCTATTTGTTACTTGCAAATGTGCATAAGAAAATCCTGTCCAGGACTTTTTATGACTGGATAAAGGACTGCTTGACCCTTCTCCATCCAACATTTTTCTACTGAAAATTACCCTCCCTTGAGCTGGCCTCCCCTCACATACACAAATGGTTGTCTAAAATATGGCCGAGGACAGATTGGCAGTCTCGGCCACTCTGCCTCCGCTTCAAAAGCGGAGGCAGAGCGGCCGTTCAGATGGCCGCATCTGCCCTGAGGAGGCGACCTGGATGCATCGCGTCCGGCGCCGCGCTCCTCCCGCAGCAGCCAAGCACCACTTCAAAGTGGTGCTCGGCTGCTGCGGCGTGTGTTCCACCCGCCGGAGCGGTTGTGAACGCGTGCGGGCAGGGGAGCCGTGCGGCGTCCGCCCGCCGCTGTAGAAAGCTGCCCACAGTGTGAACGCTGCGAGCGGCTTCCTTCCGGCGGCGTGTGAACGCCGCGCCGCAGGGGAAATTCCCCCCGCCTTAGTCTGCCGCGCCGCAGAGGCGCGGCAGACTGCCAGTTTGTCCTCAGCCTATATATCTGAGAGGGTGAACTCTAGGTTGTTATGAAATGCTAGAATGTACCAAAAACTCAAGTTCTTAGAGTGACTCACTTGCTCCTATATTCCACAGGGTTGTGACTTCTCAGTTAATGTAAAGGCATTTCCCCTCAAATTATTGAACAAGTTGTATTTTGTCCAGATTAGATTTTAGAGCAGATCAAGGCAACCCCATTTTGTAAGAAATACTCCAGAGGATGATCTGCTTTTATTCATAGCTGGCGCACAACCTAGCTAAAGTTAAGCTGTTTAATTCTCCTATTGAAACAAATGGAGATAGACAGACAGGAACCCTGCACAGAAATATCATTTTTGTATGATTTTTAAAGGCCATTTGTTGTTGTTGTTGTTCGTATAGCTTACTAAGTTTCTCATTCTAGACCCATCGTATTACAAATAGATTTATGTTGCAATACAATAATACTTATAATAATACCTTCAAGATTAGCAATACATTCTTGGAGAGAGAGAGAGAGACAGACAGACAAAGATATATATATAGAGAGCTATAGAGATATAGATATATAAAAGGAATAAAATACAATGGTTGAGTGTCTATCTTTTGATGGCTCTGCAACAGCCAGTACCCAAAACTCACTCCAGAGTGCTTACTTTTATTATACATGGTTGACTCATTATTTAGCGCTGCCATGCACATTCCTTAAAATAGATTTAGGCTCTTTCAGTGTGTTTTATAAATCAAGAGAAGTGCTCTGAAGGAAAACCACTTTACACACTTACCATGCTGAAAGATCACACATTATTTCTTAGGTAATACATTTACTTTTGCCATTTGTTCCAAACTAAAATGCCACTTTAATGAAGAAAGCTGCCAGCCTAAATTATGCCTGTTTCCACAATTCTGTTTTCTCGGGTTAGTAAATCAGAAGTTCTTTTATATGGAGTACTAGAATGATAATAAATCTGATCACTCAAATATTACAAAAATCCTTCTTTTGTTTCGAGCAGGCAGCCATGGACTGAATAAAAACAGGAGACCAGCTCTCCATGAGCTCGATAAAAAGTCATGTTTTATGGGATCAGACTAGGACTGGGAAAGGAGGGTTTTATGTCAACACTGCTTTTCCAGTTCTGAAGCATTACAGAAATGCTGCCTCTCTGCACGATTGTGGGGAGAATAAAATTCAGTCACTTCTCATGAAGGGTTCAGGGGCAAATCTCATGTTCAGAGTTATACAGTATTGCTTGTCCAGAATAGCTGCTTGCTTGAATAGCCTTTTTTTACATTGAGAGGTCAAAAAATGGGATGGGTCAGTTTATAAGGACAAGAATGGACTGCTCCTGCTTAAGACAAGTACCTCTGTTTTGGGGAAAAGAGAGAAAATGGAAAAGTACTATTAGCCATAGAGATGCCAGCTAAAATATCATGCTTATGGTGCCAGGAAGGATGAAGCTAAACTGGATCATAAGAAGCAAAGTATGGCCCATCTAGAAAAGGGTGAGGAGGGACTGTGGCATTTAGGTTCATTCCAAGACCTCCACATCATTCTCTCTTGGCAGAAAAGGTAGATTCAGAGCATCCATAAGAACAGGTCTAAAGAAGTGATTCTTTCCTATCACCTGTTGAACTGGCAGAACCATAGTGTTTTCTTTCTGCATCAGAAGGCAAACCAAGCAAGAAGAAAAAAGTTCCCATAACAATGCAATGATACAGATATAAATGAAAACCCTCATCTACATATTATGTTTATGAAATGTTGTGCTTACCTATGTGTGAGTAGACAGGGGCACAAATGCATCCATCTATGCATGTAAAGATAGGAGGATAAATAGATTACAGATATTCACATAAAGCTTGCACTGGACAAATTTCTTTCTTACACTAGACATCCCTCTACCTCCCTATCTGAGCACTGTTAAATTGTAAGATGGGGAGATGGACTTTGGATCACTCATTTTCTCTCAGATGCATGTACAATGCCTTGAGCTTCTTGAAGTAAGGGTGGGATAAAAATGGGATAGTCACAGCAACAATTGCTTGGATTCTCAAAGAAACAAGGTGCAACTGAAAGCTTACAAACTTTCACTGAAAAATTCCATGTGCTGAGAGCCAGCATGATGTAGTGATTAAGAGCAGCAGACTCTAATCTGGATAACTGGGTTTGATTCCCCACTCCTCCACATGAAGCCAGCTGGATGACCCTGGACAAGTCACAGTTCTCTCAGAATTTTCTCAGCCCCACCTACCTCACAGGGTGTACGTTGTGAAGAGAGGAAAGGAAGGCGACTGTAAGCCACTTTGAGACTCGTTAGGATAGAGAAAAGCAGGGTATAAAAACCAACTCTTCTTCTTCTTCTGAAAGGTTTGATAGAGAGAACAGTGGGATGGAAAACTAGCCAATCAGAATTAGCCAAGAGGGCTGAGGTAAAGAGTAAGCAAATCAGATTTTGAAATATGATGCAAATATTTATTTATTTAAATATTTGTACCCCGCTCCCCCTCCCAGTAGGCCTGAAGCAGCATACAACAATAAATACAATATAAACCAACTATCTACCAACAAACTATCTGGAGCTGATTCTGGATTCAGAGGCTGGCTCAGTCAAAGACACCAGCTGGAAACCATGCCAATGGCCATGACCATACTTTATACCTGCAGACAATAAGGGACAGAAAAGGTGAGCCTTGATTATACAACTGGCAGCCTTTACTGGGGCCCATATTTTACTACCTGTCCAGCTCACAATTCAATTTATACATCTTTGGGAGTTTCCAGAAAACAGTTTGCTGCCAAAGCTGCCAAAGTTGGGATTTTGAAGTTTCTTCCAGGAGGAAAAGATACAAAGGAACTTAGTCACACTGCCATAAAGCAGTCTGTGAAAGGGTTGGCCAGGCAACAGCAACAACAGAAATGGTCAAGTTGAGTTCACCACGCTTTACAAATACATACAATGTGGGCTTGTTCTGTTACATTCCCATGTATTTCTTGGCTTCTCCTCCCCTCCCCTCGTTGCTTAATTGCACTGTGTCAAGAAGTACTATATCAGTAACTTCCTAGTCCCTCCTGGCCACTCAGCAAGGATGTAATAGCTATGGAACCCCTGAAGGCCCATTGACCTTGCTCTAGCGCTTCAGCATGTGCAGCTCCCAAGCCCTCAGCCTCCTGCAATCTACTCTCAGCCAGCCTTATCAGAAGATGCAAATGTTTTACATGAGTAAGTTGTCAATAAATAAATCACATTAACTGCCGGCATGTGTAAGTATGTTTCAGTTCTTACTTATTTACTTCAGGAAAGACTCTCAGTCCATGTGTTGGTAGCTACTAAGAGTGTGTTAGGTCAGACCCAAACGAAATTTACAAGGTCATAGCACTTCACCCTAAAGAGACCTCTCAGATGAACAAAGGGCTATAAAAATGGAATACTGTGCAACTGAATATTAGAGTGGAAATGTAGCCTACAGAACTTGGAGTTAGCTTTACAGGTTGTATTAGCATTGATTAAAAAGAGGATGCAAATTGTTCTCTCAGCATTACAGTTCAGAGACATGCCAATCTTAAGGAGCTGTATGGGATAAATGAAACATCAAGAAAATCCAGGAGATGCAGTATAGCTCTTCTTACTTTTTTTTAAAAAAAAACACACAGGGAAATGGTTCAGTCAGCTAAATATGAGATAAGCAGGGGAGTTCGTCATGCAATATAAATGAAACATGTAATGAAGTAGCAATTTAGGAAATAAGAGATTTTCAGATTCCAGTGGGAGGGGTTTGCCCTTTGCAAATGTATTTATCCACTATCGTTTAGCAGTAGTCCAGGGTCTCTTATGGTAATGATTTGCAGGACTGGTGAATACAAGGACATTTACATAATATGGTCGGACAAGACAGCAATGAGATCCGCTTTGTATAACTCAGCCAGAGGATCACAGAGTTTTCCATAGGCACTAGAAGGGGCATTCATGGCACTAGCTGTCATGGATTCATTTGCACTGACCTTGTCTTTCAGATGAGGCATGGAGAGGCATTGGTCAGGGCTGGAAACATGCCAGGGCTGGAAACAATGGGGAGAGGAGCTACTTAAACAGGCTGCACCCCTTCTGGGCAGGTATTTGCTGCATGCTGCTGAGGAATGCTGCCGCAACCTTGCTTGTGAGATTTCCAACTCTGATGGAGTGAAAAGTAGGGTTGCATATCTGAAAAGGGTCCAATGCTCCCTCTAAGCTGTGGAGTCTTGTGAGCAACAATTCTACTCTGTGAGCTCCTGCCATCAAAGTTGTGAGTGAGCAATTTGGCTTCTGCATCAATCAGTTTGCTCTGGAGCCATCTATCCTGAGCTGAGACAAATAACGTGTGAGCCGGAGGCTAAAAAGCTGTGAGCTAGCTCACACTAACTCAGCTTAGAAAGAACACTGGTGTGCACTATTTGGTGAATTTTGTGCACTGAAACTGGAGTGAGTTCACTGAAAGGGAGTCTAGTGCTTACTTTTAAGTGGATGGGACATTTGGGGGTTTCCTTTTTAGGATCATCCCTCTTCCTCATTCCTTTTAGTTTTCTTAGTGTCCCCCCCCCCCCTTATTGATTTGGTCTTTTGACACAGAACTGCCATTTTTAACTTTTACCTATCCTTTTCTTACAATTTGAGTTTTAAGACTACTTTGGCCTAGGGTTGTCAGCCTCCAGGTGGGGCCTGGGGATCTCCTGCTTTTACAACTGATCTCCAGCTGACATAGATCAGCTCCCCTGGAGAAAATGGCTGCTTTGAAGGGTGGACTCTATGGCATTGCATCATGCTGAGGTCTCTTCCCTCCCCAAACCCCGCCCTCTCCTAGTTCCACCCCCAAAGTCTCCAGGTATTTTCCAACCCAGACTTGGCAACCCTACTTTGCCCAGATGTAGAGATACTGCTGGGATCCAGCCAGGTTGTCAAACAGCAAAGTTTCCTGGGTTTGGAAATCAGAAATTGACCCTCAGCCAATCTCTGTGGCATCTGATCTCCTCCTCCCCTCCACTTTACTGTGGCCCAGGTTGATGGAACCCAGCATAGTGTTCCCAGTAGGAGATCAGAAGCTAACTCCTAGATAATTGTGAATCAGCTGGGAATACTGTTCTGATCTGCTGTTGCACATAGTGAACAGCCAGGAAACTGGTCGATAACTTGCCTGTGCACAACTGTCAGGTCACAAATCTAATTGGTAGCTTTTTAAGCATCCTTAGACTTATTATATGTACTTTGTATAGTTTTGCACAAAGCCTTCATTCAAACTCTGGCCTTTGTACACTCTGACATGCATACAGCTTTTGTACATGCATTTCTCGATTGTTCATCATAGCTCAGAAACTGCTAACGCCAAAATCTGAGCCTTTATTGTCTCAGGAAGAGACAATTAGCTGTGGTAGTTTTGCCAAGTTTGTTGTTGATAAATATCAAGAATATCTTTGATCTCAATGTGAGTTGTAACACAGGCACCTCAGAAGAAATGGCTAGTACACTGCCTGGTCTTTTTATGGATCATTTTTTACCAAGTTTCCGCGATGGATATCAACAAGATTCTGCAATTGGTAAAGGCCACTACTTGTACTCTGGATCCTTGTCCATCCTGGCTGCAAAAAATTCTGTAAACATCCATTATAAACCCTTAGTATCCATTATAAATCAGTAACTAACTCAGGGCACTGTCCTTTGGCAACTCAAAAAAGGTGATTATCCATCCACTACTTTAAAAACATCCCTACAGAAAAATGATATGACCAATTATTGCCTGGTCTCTAACCTGCCCTTTCTGGGCAAAGTGATTGAGAGAGCAATAGTAGACCAACTCCAGGTCTTCTTGGATAACTCATCTGATTTACACACTTTTCATTCTGGCTTCAAGCTAGGCTATGGGACAGAGACAGCTCTGCTAGCTTTAGTTCATTACCTCCATCTGAGTGCAGACAAAGGCCATGCCTCTTTGTTGCTCTTACGGACTTTTCTGCAGCCTTTGATAGGCAAATCATGCCATCTTGTTTTGGTCCTTGGGGACAGAAGTTGGTATCAGAGGATCTGTGCTGAACTGGTTCAAACCATTCTTCATGGATTGGACTCAAAGGGTTGTTATCAGTGGGGGTCAAATCTGTGGAGTTCCATGGGGTGCAATTCTATCCCCCATTTTTTCAATCTCTATGTAAAGCCCTTAGGACAAATCATTCATAGCTTTGGGATTGGTTGTCATCAATATGCAGATGATACCCAGCTTGGTATATCCTTAGCCAAATCTCCTGGTGATGTGTTTGAACATGAAATTAAGCAAACTCCAGAGCACAAGGGAAGACAGGAGGGCCTGGCATGATGTGGTCCATGGGGTCACAAAGAGTCGGACTTGACTGTGCGATGGAACAACAACAGACAGAGCACACATATTATTCCCATTCTACTCTGCTGGCTGTCCATGAGTTACCAGGCTCAATTTACGGTATTAGCCATCACATACAAAGTCCTTCATGGCCTTGGACCTCATCTGTGTGGATACTTCTCCCACTGTGCACCTTTGTTCATCTGAATAAAGTCTTCTGCAAGTGTCAATCTGGAAATGGGCAAAATCAAAAACGGCCTGTACATGTGCCTTCTTCCTTGTGACCCCCAGCTTGTGGAATGGCCTGCCTGAGGTGGTCAGGAAGGCTCCCACTCTCCTGGCTTTCTGAAAAATATGCAAAATTCTATAGGGATTTTTTTATGCAGGAAGTAGAGTTGCACTGTACTAAATGATTCACAAAGTTACTTGGATAAATCATTCAGGACCAGGATCTATACTACTGTGTTTAGCTTTTTGAAACTAGGATCCTACTATATAAATAATACTTATGCTTTGCTCCAGTTGTGTTTTTAATATCTGATTGGTTCTACAATCCTAATCCTGTTGTTTTCTTTATTGAATGTTTCATCCTGTTGATTATACTGAGTCAGCCTGTGTAATCTGCCTTGAGTCCACGTAAGAATGGTGGGCTATAAATAATGTAAACAAAATAAATAACATTTCCATTTAATAAACAGACCAGTACATGTATCATCTAAAACCAAGGCCCCATCCAGATTTAATTTATCATCCAACAAAAAACACTTCAGTGTCTCAGCAACAGGACAGCCTGGCTAAAACCACTGCCTACTGGGCTGCAAAAAGAGGAGCCCCTTTGACACTTGGGCAGTGCAGAATTCATCAGGCTGCCTAAAACTGTAGTGTGGTGGCCAAGGCTGCCACAAAATAGCCTATTGACAGCAGGGAGGGGCTATCCCCACTTCCTAGAGGTGGCTAGATATATAAGAAGAAAACCCAGCCAGGGGAGAATTGGTGAGATACCTCCAGGAAGTGCCCATAGAAAAGAGGAGGAACACAGTGGCTGTTTCCATTCTGAGGCCCAGAAAGCACCATCCCAGTGGACATGGAAGGCACTACTGGGAGGACACCCCGTGGGCAGCCCCCTATGCCAGAAAAGGATGGAGCCAAACCAGTGCCTCACAACATGCCACATACAAAGATCTGTTGTTTCACTGCAGTAACTGGCAAATCCCTTGTGGATCAAAAGGAGGCATAGCCCTCTGGAGGCATAGCAGATAAAATCCGTTCTTAACAGGTTGCTGGATTAGAGGTGTAGACTGCAGCCCACTTATCCTGATAGTGGATGTCCCACACCTTCTGTCTTCAGCTGCTGTGGGCATACTCCACATAATAAAATGGGATCTTGTTCAAAAAAGACTTACATAGAAACAAATCTGTATGTTTTTGTAGTAGTGGCTGGGACAGCACGTGGCTGGATATTATTCAAGGGTCAAACAAAAGTTCAAAAAAAATTGTTATATTTATTTACAAAATTTACATCCCACTTTTCTGTCCAAAATTTACATCTCACTTTTATAATGCATGTTTTAAAACCATTAAAATAAACCCCTCTCTCAAACAAACCTCATTTAAAAAATTAAAAACAGAGTTAAAATACATATAAAACAGTTAAAATGCATACAAAACATAAAACACTGGTTAGGAAGGAGGGATCATTGAGGGAACACATAAAAGAAGAGAACATTCAGTTTGTGAGGGTAAAAAACACACTGGAAATAAAACCAGTAATTACTTGCTTCAGTAAATTACAGCTGCTGTTATTCCTAACCAGAGGCTTCTGTCCCCATGACTTCCCTGATTAAAAAATAAAAAACCTTGAAACTCTCAAGAAATCTTAGAGATCCAGGAACTGAAGAAAAGAATCAATCAGTATCTCCATACAACACTCACATTTGAGCTAGGAACAACATCCATAATTTTGCAGATGACAGGAGGAAATTGTCTCTTTGCGAATTTCACATTACAGAATGTTGTCTGGAAAAAAAAGAAAAAGAAAAAATGAACCAATAATTTTGAGGGGCCATAACTCAGTGGTACAGCATCTGGTTTGTATGCAGAAGGTCCCAGGTTCAGTCTCTGGAATCTGTAGTTAAAGGATCGGTCAGCAGGTGACATGAAGGACCACTGCATGAGACCCTGGAGAGCCACTGTCATTCAGAATAAACAACACTGGTTTTAATAGACCAAAGGTCTAACTCAGTAGCACTCTACAGTGACCTGTCAATGTGCATGGGGGGGAGCAGATATGAGTGTGCTGATCCTGCCCTCATATGATCACTGTCATATGTACACAGCTCTATGCAGAGAGGAAATGTACACACATACTTTCCATTTCCATGACTGAGGACACTGCATTGCAAACATTTTTGATCATGGAGAGGGACTGTACATGTAGCAATCACATGGCTATCACATGGGCACGTGGGGTAGCAGTGGCATGTACCTACTCCCTCTATCCATGTGTTGCCTGAGAGGGTCAGCTACAGAGACCTGGAATAAGGCAGCTTCATGGGTTTGCCTAATAACTTTAAAACCACACATGCAATAAAATCGCATGATTGTTTTTGTACCACTAACCCCCCCCCCCCAACCCTATATTTTAACAATGTGGGGCAATAAAAGAAACTATGTCTCCTATTAGACTATGTAGAATGAGCACACATGAGCTTCTCTACATCTGGACAGATCAGCAGCTATCATTGTGGCAGGTAGACAGACTATGACATCTGTAGTATTGCATCTATGGTATTGTTTTATGTAAGCCTCCCTGAGCCGGCTTCAGCCAGGAGGGCGGGGTAGAAATTTAATAAATCAAATCAGTCTTTCTGAGGTTCCAGTTTTGGTGGCTCGAAGGATGGGTACGTCTTCTCAGCGCTCCAAGGGACATGACCCGTGTTGTGGCAGTAGAGAGAGATCTCGGAACAATCTGGACCCTCTGGAGCTTCCAGCCATGGAGCTTGAAGTGTTTCTCTCCCAGGGCCAACAGCTGAGGGATTAAGGCTCTCCTTTGCTCTGAAGGTCCCACCGTCACAAACAAGCAATGGCACCAGAGATGCACACCGGGGCAGGCAGGCAGGCCCTCAGGCACTTTTCCTTACCTTGCAGAAGACAACCAATGAACTGTGAGTTCTGATGAGTTGAAAAACAAGAGAAATACCCAAGCATCTAAGCGATTACATTTCCTTTAAAAATGAAGTGAGAGGGGGTGGAGCCCATCCACGCAAAAGAAAAAAGCTTTTTAAAAAACTTTCAATGAACAGGGGATGGAAAGCTAAATTTTAAATAAACAGGACAGAGAGTAATCCAGAATCTTCCAGCTGACTATGCAAGCCATAGAGACTTTTCTAACTTTTACTCAAAAGTAAACTATCATATAAATGACTGGGGGAAAAGTCCTTCCCAAAACAAAACCTTCTTCAGGAAGTTCTAGCCCAACTTCTGCAGTCATGAGACCGGAAGCAGCTTCAGACTTTCCTAACATGATAGCGGCAGCACTGCGCCCTCTGCTGGACCAGATGACTACACTCAATGACAACTTTGAGAATCTCCAATGTCAGCTAAAAGACACTAACCTTAAAACAGAGCAAACTTTAGAATCATTAAAGAAACTGATGCCAAAGCAAATAAGCTTAAAAAAATGACTGGAGACTGGAAAAAAAGAGATCTTCAGATGAATATCAACTGCTTCAGCTGCAAATGGAAAAGTCAACTTATGTTCTAAGATTTCAAGGGCTTCTAGAGAAGGAGGGAGAAAATCTCAAAAAACTTTAAGCAATGCTTTAGGACTGGTAGCAGATATAAAAGCAGATCTTCTGAAAAGCAAGATGGATATGGTCTATAGCAGGGGTGGCTAACCTGTGGCTCGGGAGCCACATGCGGCTCTTTCACACATATTGTGCGGCTCCTGGCAGGGCGGCTGGGGAAGCAAAGGGGAGGCATGCTTTTTCTCTCTTTCTCCCTTCCTTCCTCCCTTCCTTCCCTCCTCCCTCCCATCTATTTGCTTTCCTAGTTTCTCTCTCTCTCTTTCTTATAAATGGTTTTCCTCGTTTGTTTTTATTTTTGGCAGTCCCATTTAACGTTAATAAAAAGCAAATTTGCATATTTTTAAAAATAAAAACGTGTGTGTGATATTTGTTCTTGTCTTGCGGCTCTCAGACATCTCTATGTGGCTCTTACGTTTATTCTATGTGGCTCTTACGTTAAGCAAGGTTGGCCACCCCTGGTCTATAGAACCTATCCAGAATATGTTAAGAAGAATAATCTGCCCAGTGAAATCTTTGTGAGATTCTCTAAAAGATATATCAGAGACCAGATACTTAAAGTAACAAATGGGACTACCCTAAAAATCGATGACAAAGAAATAAAAGTTTTAAAGAACATTCCATTTAAGATAAGAAAGAAGAAGAGACCCTGCAAAAAAAATGATTTTATTTCTACAGAAAAATTCCATAATCTACAGATGCCTGGTACCAGAAGGTATCATCTTCAAATACAAGGATAAAAAAAGAAAGAATAGACTCTGTTACTAGAGCAAAAGCTTTCTTGGAACACCTTCAAAAAGTTGAAAAAGCCCAAAAACTTGGAGAAGATGGAGTTGCAGAGGACCGCAGCGAGGCAGAAAGTAAGGGAAGTGCAACCTCTACATCCTGTGAAGAAGAGTCTGATTCAGAACTAGGAGCGGCCGCTCCCAAATCTCCCAAAGCAAGAAGAGACTATGAACTCAGAAATAGAAAAGAGAAATATTAAGCCATATCTCTATGTCTTGAACTTTGCTAAAATTACTTGAATACTGGGATACTCTCACCATGGTTAAACTTTACTTTTTATACTCCCCCCCCCCCTTTCATCATAAGATAACTGTTGTAAGTGAAATAGTATTGTAAGCATTTCCAAAATCTAATGCTCACTGCTACTTGGGATTTTAGTGGTTTTATTTTCTTTCTCCCTTAGAATTAGATCCCCCCTATTGTGTAGATTTTAGAATAAAAGCAATAAAAAATGTCAAAAAAATCAAACCAGTCTTTCTTAAAATAATTGCTACATGGCCGTAGTGGGACAACTTTTCAAATAGCTGGTGCTGATAGCACGTGTGGATGTAGAAAGCTACCTAGTGAACAGGCTCACATCTCTTTGTAGGTGACCTGAGTTGCTCCATGATAACCATATGTGAGTGTGATGCAAGCTGAACTGGGGATTGTTTGAAAATGTCTAATAATAACTCCAAACAAAATTTCAATGTACATCCATGTGGGATAGATGAGCTAAAAGAGACTCTAGCAGGGGGCTGACTCTTGGGGCCCCATTTCCCAAGGGCTCCTCCATTCTGCATTTAGAAACAGAAGCAGACAACTGTGACTACTGAAAGTAAAGAACCAACAGTGTATGTTGCTGGTGTGTGGATAGGGCCTACAGCACATGCCAGCATGTACAACTTTAAATATATTAAGTTACATGTTCTGCAATAATTTCTCATGACCGTAGCCTTCTCCCCAAAACACACACACATTTATTTATTTATTTATTTGTTTAACTTATATCCCGCCTTGTCAGTTTTGCAACCGATTCAAGCACACAAACAACATTTATGGTTATTGGCCTGGCTTACCAAAATTCCTCTAGGAGGTCTCCAATGCCCCCAAAAATAATAATCAAAGTTCCTTTGTCAGAATCTGAGATTCAGAATGCCTTATGTTTCCTGTCCCCTCTCTGTTTCATCCCCTTTCACATCTCTGTCAAGTACAGGATGAGAAAATAACAGTATATTAGGAGCTTGTGTAGGGAACATATCAAAGTTCTCTGGTAAGCAACATGGACCAGAGTTTCTGTAAGTGGACAGCAATGCCAGATATTTCCAGTGACATATCCCTAACAGGAACATAGACTTTTGGGAATTCCGGGGGGGCGGGGGCTCCTGGGGCGATGTTCTCCCCCCTTCCCCCTGGAAAACCACCAAGCCTCCCCGGGCCCTTCCGAGGCCCGCCAGCCGCTGCTGCCTGTGCCTCTCTCCCCCCCCCCCGGCCACCCCTTCCCTCTCCCTCTCTAGCAGCGATGGCCAGGCCTCGGAAGGACTCAGGGAGGCACGGCGGCAGGCGCTCCATTTTGCCGGGGGTGGCTCGAGCCCTCAAGCCCCCCTGTACTCTACGCCTATGATCCCTAACACCCCAAAACAACCAAAAACTCCTAAGTACATGTAAAGATATTATTGAACAAAACTGTTTCAAAGCAACTTTCAGTTTTTGAAGCCATTCTACAGTGCAGATGTTATTAAACTTTCTTTCCTAACTTTATCTGTTTGATGACACATGAACTCTAAGTACATTTTCTCAACTATACTGTTAGAATTGAGAGAAGGATTTTCTACAAAGTCTGCCTTGATTGTTAAAAAAACACTAGACTTTCATTCTACAACCTTTTCCCTTCAAACTTACCCACTTTTTATCCCCCCCCCAACTTTGTAGCAAATGGTTCTATAGATCTTGTAGCTCCAACAACTGTCAAATATGTCAAGTCCGTGGAGGGAAGGATGTACTCTACTAGATTATAGAAGATTGTTTTGTTCTTTACATTCTTTGATGCCATATAAAACTCTGCTCAGGTAATGGACAACAGCTTCCCTGACAATTCACATTTAAGTTCTCTTTTCGTAGTGTTCTTGAATCAATAAGCTGCTTCTAAACCTACTGTATAAGGCTGAGATCCTGCACACACCATTACCCATGCTTAAATCTCCCTGAATACACAAGATTGCAACCAGAAACTGCTTGATGCATGCATATTCTTTTATGAGTATACAATTATAATACCAATCTGGCTTAAAAGCAAGTACACTCCTGATCCATTAAAAACATGAGAAATTTTGCAATGGAATATTAATTGTTCCCTGCAGCGCAAAAAAAGCCTTGTCTGTTTTTTCAAAGGATTGGCTCCAAAGCTCAGCACCACATTCTGATCCCTACAAACGTTCTTTGAGCTTTTGTAAAATATAGTGGCATTACAAGAGTAGCCATTAGAAAAGTAGATATGGTTAGGACAGATTTATGCTTTCTTATGTAACCTTCATTTGTACTGATGTTAACACAATGTACAAAAAGTCTCAGATTTTCTTTAATCATTCTGGGGGGAAATGTTGAATATAGCATACATTAAAGGCAAGAATTAATACATCCTTGATGGTGTATCTGTTAAAGAAACTTTGAAAAACTAATAAATGGGCTGTTACGCTAAAACTAATGTTACATAATTGGAATATCAGATCTTAAGTAAAGATAATTTGAGTAAATTTATCCAGCTTTTCTTACTATGCATGGTGATCAAAGTATAATTGAGTTTTTGTTGATTTATTAGTAGTTACCACGAGTCAGTATTAATATATGTGATGCATTTGAAAGAATCATTGTTATATACAGACAGGAATGTTCTGTTCTGCATACTCAGGATCCTATACACATCTCAATGCATGTAAACCTCTGATTGGGGCATCATGTTCAACACTGTTCATAGTCACTCAGAAAAAAAAAATAACCCTTTTTCAAATTCTCTCTCTGACAGGATCTCTTGCTAAAGATTTGTCTGGAAACAGTATAAATCAGACACTGATATTTCATGATAGGTAGTGGAAACGTCTACTAGTTCACAGGGCTTCTCTGAAATGTTTGAAAATATTAACATAGGAACACTTGTTATTATATAATTCATCTTTTTTTCCCTCTGCATGTTTAAAACACAAAGAGCACACAAAAATTAACTGCACCTTGGGTTAAACACTAAGCACTGCATTTTAAAAAAACCTGATTTCTAGTTTTAGGTGGGTAGCAGTGTTGGTCTGAAGCAACAGAACAAAATTCAAGAAAAAACAAAAACAGAACACTGCACAACCAACCACCCCACCTTAAAGAAAACAGTGCTATTAGTTTCATCCATGCTTAAGAGGAGACAGATGGAGCATATCAACAGGGTCTCAGTTAATTACTCTCAGCATCCCACAATTCAGAAGGGTACATTTACACATCAATCTCTAATTTTGATATATTTGTTTGCTTCACTATGCCCCCCCCCCCAAATTAAACCCAAACAAATGGTGACCATATAAACTAAGGTTGTTATTCCTGTTTGGTCCTTGCATCTGTTAAACATCTTCATTATATTGTATGCTAATTTGCTGCTCACCCTCTACCTATATGTGAGGACTGGTAACTTCCATTTCAATGCATCTGAAGAAGCGTGCATGCACACAAAACCTTATACCTTGAATAAAACTTTGTTGGTTTTAAAGGTGCCACTGGACTCAAACTTTGATTCCTGTCATACTGCTAATCATATTTTTAAACAGCCCATCCCATGAGGCCCTTTTCTTTTAGTGAAAGCATGCATAGTGGGCAGGAGGGAATGATGAAGCCCCTCTAATTGCCATACCCTGTTTAGGAGATGATTTGCCTCACCATTATTTTTAAGGTGAGTTCCACATCACACATCAAAACCAAGTTGGGTTGGGGTTTCCCCAACTCACTTCCCTTTTAATATCTCATCTAATTGGACCTTTAGCAATCTGCACTCAGATAAGTGAAATTGTTGTGGAAGAGAATAGGAGATGAGTTGGTCTGCAGATAATTTCGATATTATATATGTACTTGATCGGTCTATTTTTAATCTTGTTGATTGGACTGCTATATTTTGTGTCTACGTAATCTAGTTGTTGAATTGTTAGCTGCTATGAGTCTGAATAGATAAGATAGGATAGAAATATTTGAGATAAAAACATAAATAGTGGTCTGAACCAGCATGGCTATTCTTATGTTCTCATATTATAGACAGATATGTGTGGAGTGGCCAGTTTCCATAAATATATCCCGTATTCACAGTGAAGTAGAATTCTTTTTAAGTAAAACTGGCAAATTAGTGCCAGTAAAACCATATTATTTTACAAGCATTAGTCTGTCAATTTGCTATGCATTTTGCTTTCGATCAAATTTGATAGCAAGTCTAGTGAGTTCCAAACGTATAATGAGGACATAGCAGTGGGTTGCCAAGCCTCCATCAGTGAGTCACTGGGCTGTTGATATTGGGAACACCATGGAACATCGACATGGGTTTCTGAATAAGAGAATGGAAGAAACCAATTTCCATTAAAGAACAATAAAGACAAAATTCTATGAATAAAGATCTTTTCTGCAAGCCATTTACATCCCATTGCAATTATTTCAACCAGTAAGGTAAACCTTAATGTTGATTGGTGATCATTTCTCCCTGTTGAAGCCAAATTTAGCAATAATAAATGTGCTTGTTCTGCTACTTCAGATCCATGAAATACTTTGTGTCAAGGATCACACAAATCATTACTTGGATGGTTTCTTCTTTTAAAAGAGAAAAACTCCTACGGATTTCCAAATTGCTGTATCTAGAAAGGCTCTTCATTAACATACGTTCCCAGAAGGAATGTAATGTTGTAGTAATAAAAAGCACTTTGTGCAATGTGTTAATTTTGGATTTTTTTCTACCATGCTGTTTGTGATCATGTTTGGATTTTAATTGTCTCTTTAATTTTCAGCCACTGCTGCGTTTAAAGTAAGGGGATTTGTGATTATATGTTAAAGGAAATTTAAGTACAATTGCTGAGAAACGTCTATAGTCTCAGCTATCAAGAATTTTCTCAGGGTATTTTCTTTATTTGTACTTAAAATGCAGACTACTACTATCAGAATAGAATAGAACTCATATTCAGAAGAATGAAGTAATTTAGAGTACTTTTTATAACCATGAATTGCAGTTCCTACTGGATCTTTTAGTAAATAACTGTTACTACTAATGTAAATAGTTTTCTTGCTTCTTTAGTGTGTTTTTTAAACAATTAATGGTAAATCTTTTTTAAAATATATTAGATTATTGGTTATAGATAATCACTGAAAATAGGCAAGTTGATTTTGAAATGTCAATGAGTAAAAAGGTAAATAGGCTCATTTGAGCAAGGTTAAGCCATAAATGTAGAATTCTAAATACTACTAAATTGGTTTTCTGACAAATACCCTTGTGACCTGAGTGTCCAAGCAGAGTAGCTATTTACACAATATGCTGGGAACCCACAGAGTACTGTGGCAAGGGGAATGCCATTCCCTCCCAGCTCTCTCTCTTTGTTCTCTTCAATCACCCCATGCTTTCTTTCCCTCTTTTCTCTTCCTCAGTTCCCAGCACCACTTCTTTACCCCAGCTCCTGCCACCACTACTTTCTTCCCTTCAGTTCCTCCTACCCCCTCTGCTACCACTTTTTTGCCCTGCTCTTTTCTCACACTGCTGCTGTTTTCTTCAATCACCACCTACTGCCACTACCAGTTGCTCAGCCCACCCAACACTATTGTTTTCTCTTTGCTGGGGATGTAACTGTATACAATGATTCTATGCTAACTGCATTCTCTCAGGATCTCAGCTGTTTTTCAGCCATGATGTGTGTGTGATGTGTGTGCCTATGCAGGTATTGTTCTTCCAGTGTGGAGAGAGAATATAGCACCCTTCCCCCCAACTTTTTGTACTTTTCCACAAACCTGGTGGTTCCCCTTAGTTTTTAGAAACATCTTCCCTCTGTCCCTGGCCCCATATAGTGCATTTTAAATCCACACTCTGGGGAAATGGGCCCCACTCTCTATCATCATTGGAATGAATAAATATAAATTATTATTAACTTTTGTTCTGAGCCTAATGGTGTATCCCTAGTGGTCAAACATTGCAGATTTAGGGGTCTTAGCAGCACCCAACAGAAGAACATATTTCTAAAAATAGGTGCCCTTAACATTACAGTTTCACAAGCTGACCCTAACAAACTAGCAACAATCCAGGAGAATCAGCTAAGAATGCCCAGGACATCAACAGGGCCATAGCCAGGAATTTTCATTTTGTGGGACATTTTTTTTCTTGTGAGGCACCCATTATGCTTATGCTTATACTTAAAAATAATAAATAACTGGAGATTTTGGGAGTGGAGCCTGAGGAGCACAGGGTTTGGGGAGGGGAGGGACTTCAATGGGATATAATGACATACAGTCCACCTGGAGATCAGATGTAATGCCAGGGGATTACATAGCCACCACCTGGAGATTGCACCCCACCAATGATCACTGTGCAAAAATTATTCTAGTCCAATTACAATCCACAAATATACTTCTTTTTTGTTAGGCTTGACAACTGGTTCCAGGGGAGTGAAACTGACCAAAAGTGTCAGGGTAGCTTTCCTTTCCTTCCCCAGCTCCCCACAGAGGTTCATATATGTGACTCTGAAGGACTAACTTTGTCAGCGTGCCAATAGGAATGTTCACTGGAAATAACTGAGTTCTGAGAAGAATTTGATAAAGACTTATGGGTGGTTTGTGACTGTATTCTGCACAGCCCTGAAAGAAGATCTGCTGGAACTGGTTTGCAGAGGCTGGCAGGACCCATTGGATGTGGCGGAGGTGGTTGTGGGAGTGTTCTTTGTTCTATTATCAGAAAAGAAACAAAGTTCTCAGCACTTTAAATCTCTCAAAAGCATCTATGTTGAAGGAATTTTTTTCTTTTATTTTTATTGTTTTCAATGCACAAGAAACAATTACAGGTTTTGTAAATTAAAAGAAAATCCTTTCATTAAACACTTTTTTTTTAATTATTACAGGCCACCCAAACCCATTGTTTTGGCAAATCTCAATCTTCTAAACACTGATATTTCTTTAACTATGGGCTTGGAAAGATTGTTACTCTATCTACTTTCTTCTTGAGGTTTTCTCTCTCAATGGCTTTCAACACAATCATTTCACTTATCTTTTAATATTTAAGCTATTATAAACCATAAAACTTTAATATCTTGAAATATTTATCCAGCTTAAATCTAGTTTGTATGTCTAGACTACAAGCAAAATAAATTAGTGTTCAGGTTGCACTTTATCTTGTTTCAAGAAGAAGAAGAGGAGGAGGAGGAGGAAGAGGAGGAGGAGATTGGATTTACTTGGAGTCTCAGAGTGGCTTACAAACTCCTTTCCCTTCCCCTCCCCACAACAGACACCCTGTGAGGTAGGTGGGGCTGAGAGAGCTCTGACAGAAACTCCTCTTTTTCAAGAACAGCTGTGCCAGAATTATGGCTTGCCCAAGGTCATCCAGCAGGTGCAAGTGCTGGAGTGGGGACTCAAACCCGGTTCTCCCAGATTAGAATCCACGCACTTAACCTGTACACCAAACTGGCTATCAAACTGGCTCTTGATAAAAGTCCTCAAGAGGAGCTTCCCTCCTTGGGGTTCAGGTTCACCGAACGAGTCTCTGCCATCTTCCACAATGCTTGCTCTTGTGGAAGTGCTGCAGACTCTCCCATTAGGAGTGGGGAGGAATCCCTGGAAACCTAACATCACCACCATTTTTTAAGCTCATTATATATCTTTAAATCTGTCAAAATAATTGAGATTGATAATTTCTCCAGTCTTATTTGTTGTGTCTCTTTGTTTCTTCAAACTTTAGTTTTTCATTCCTGTTGAGCCTCTTGTATTTCCTTAATGAGCTCTTCTCCCGACTTTGTATCATATGCTGTTAATATTTTCCCATGGAAAGTTACTGATAAGTGCCCAAGTGGGAGCCACCTATATCTCTGTTTCATTTCATTTAGCCATTGTGCTATCAGACATAAATTGCATCTGACATTCAGTATTTCAACTGGCAAGTCAGGAAACACTTCGACTGTAGTGTCTATTAATTTCAAACCTCCACATGTCCTTGCCATATTCAAAATGGGTGGGGGGTTTTTTGTTTGTTTTAATGTCCACAATTTCAGCAATTACATCTGGGATTAATGCCGGTGAGGTAGCACGTGTCATGTTCAGCCTGTAATCATTTACTATAATTGTTCCTGATAAGTGGAGGAGTTCTGATAGCCATTGATTTAAAGCTGCAGTTCTCTTTGTTTATTTCAAAGTTGAGCGATACCCCTCTAAATGTTAATTTAGGCTCTCTTACTTTGATTTCTAATATCATTATCTTTGATTTTATCCACGTTTCAAATGTCTTTAGTTCATTTAGTTCCTGGGCATTTTTTGTTGTTCCATCAAGAGCCATATTTGCTGTACCTTCAACTTCTTTAACTGTTTGTCAAATCATCTATTTTGTTAAATACAGGTGTTATTATTTCTTTATTTCTGTTTTTAAGTCAGTTAGCATTTCTTGTATTTGTTTTTTTGTAATAGAGTCTTCTCTTTTCCTTTTCCCCACACATACCTCTTCAGTGTCTTCCAGCTCTAGTGTGGGAGGAAGAAGAAGAAGAGAAGAGATTGGATTTATATCCTGCCCTTCACTCACTTGGAGTCTCAGAGCGGCTTACAAACTCATTTCCCTTCCCCTCCCCACAACAGACACCCTGTGAGGTAGGAGGGGCTGAGAGAGTTCTGAGACAACTGTCCTTGAGAGAACAGCTGGCACAGATCTATGGCTTGCCCAAGGTCATCCAGCAGGTGCAAGTGGAGGAGTGGGGAATCAAACCCAGTTCTCCCAGATTAGAGACCATGCAACTTGGAAGTGAGGAGTCTCACAACTTGGGGGAGGTCAGGAGTCTCGCTCAGAAGATTCCAATTTCACTCTTTTATCTTTAGAAGTTCTTTTTGTTGTGCTTTTTTGTTCGCCCATGCTCCTTTCGGTTTCCCCATATCTTGGGCTCAGTTTTGATGTTTTCCAGCAGCAAAGAGTTTATTTTAATTAGTATTCCAAGATAGTGGTGTGGAGGCTGCTCCAGGAGTGACTGAATGCTTTGCTGGTCGCCACGCCCTCCCTTGAAGGCATTTTTCTATGAATATTTTGTGGCTGGGTTTTTTGAGATACTTTAATATTTCACTATTGAAATGTTATATGAATCTTTTGGCATTTTAAATTTGGTTTGGAACAAGGACTGATCTTACTGAGCTATAGCTTTGACTTTGTAAATGCCTGAGTCCTGTAACCCGGGGGGTTTTTTTGGTTGCTTTATCTTAAATATTTTGAATTTTTACTGTTTTGCTATTACCTAAATTATATACTTTGATTATATTTTGTTTGAAGCAGCATAGTTATTTTATCATGGCTTATGTTGATTTCTATGTTAGTATAGTCTGTCCCATGAATGAATACATCATGCATCTATGAAGTGAACTGTGACTCATAAAACTTGTGCTGTAATAAATGTCGCTAGTCTTTAAGGGACCACTGGTCTTCTGTTTTATTTAACCATGCTTATTGATTCAAACAGTGAAGCTACCTTTCCTCTTATAATAAAATCATGGAGATAATCTTTCAGAGAGGGAGAGTAACTGCAGACTATACATTTTGTGTTCTTTGATAATAATCTGGAATGACATGCTATGGCTAATTTTGTTCCTCTTTAACATGCTTTCATACCAGACACATGATGAGTTTGGTTAATATATCTATGCATGATAAGTCAATGCAGAAAACATACTGCAAGTTCATTCTCTGTAGTCTACATTGTTTATATGTAGAAACGGTTCTTATATTGCTTATTATTAATATTCAAGAGTGCTGAATCGCAAAGAAGAAAACTTTTTCTCTTGCAGAAACCTTTTATCTTGACTCAGCTGAAAGTTAATATACTATAGTCTCAGTTAATAGATGATCAAAGACATAACCTAGTGAGAAGATTAAAGAGAGTTCTTCTGTGGCCATCCTCATATATTCTGTGCTGTGAGATCTTATGAAAGCATGTCTAAACCCCCAAACGCACTATTGATTTCTAAACTATACTGTCTTTTAATCTTAAAACAGGTAGTGATGATAAAATGTCACCTTATAATTTTGAAACAACAATGAAGTGCAAGAGCAGAAAATGAGTTAGATTATACTTACAGTGATTAAATATTATTATATATTATTAAATTGTGATTCAACAAATGATAGCAGTTTTGTGAAGCACATTATATGTTACACCTGCAGAGAAAAGTCTTAGATTTTAATGGAATGGGAAACTCAAGATTAAACTTAGACATATTGATCACAAGGTAGAGAACTTATTCAGACATACTCAATTGCTTCCATATACTCTGCAGGACATTTTTTTAACGCCATCCTCCCATGATGCCTCAGAAGCTTCTTTTAAACTCCCATGAACCCAAAACAAGTTTCTATGCAGCACAGAAAGCTGGCCTTTAAAAAAGGGTAAAAGGTTTTGTAAGCAGTGTCATGAACCTCTGTTAGCTAGGATTCGCTCTGCTTGACATGATCTAAACAGCCTGGTCTGCTTGACATGATTGACTGCCATTTTTGAAAATTCCATATGGGAAGATAAAAGCTGCTGTGATGGACTACATTTAAAATGCTGTTTTCCTAATGCAGCAAAATCAGAGAAGGGGGGAATAGTTAACTCTGCTCTAGAATGTTGCGCTTGAGTGGCAGGCTACTTCTTTTGTCTGACTGGCCAGCACCAGCTGAGGGAAATATAAGATCAGCTGTGTGCTGAGGGGAGAGTTAGTTCATTTTGAGTTCAGTGGCAGTTACTGTTCAGTAAAGTAAAAGTTCAGCTAAAGGAGTGGGTGGCTGAAGAGTCAGATAAAAAAGTCTGTCAAACAGATTCACCTTCTGAATAAAGGGAGAGACTCCTGGTCTTTGCCATGTTAAACATAACCTGAGCAAGAATTCCATTTAAGAATTCAGTGTAGTGTTGGCTAAAGTTGAATTACATTTTCACACAGACACCAAAAACTGAAGTTTGAGATTTTGGCAAAGAGTGACTGGGTAGCAGGCTGAAGCTCTCAATCAGGCCAAAAGGAACAGGATTATATATTTTTTTCAGGGAAGAAATATAAGCCCTGTCCAGTTGTACAGGGAACTGGCACTGAGTCAGTCCCTTGTCTGTTGTGGAAGACAACAGTTATAGACTACTCAGGGGAAAGAAGACACATTGGGTGCGTTCAGACGGCATATTGGAACCACTTTAAATCACCCCGCTTTGATGCAGCTTTTTTAAAATCCAGACAATTGCAATCACACGGGAGTGTATGCCGGGGAGGAGGTTGGTTTTTTTCTAACTTTGCACATGTGCATAGGCGCTCATTTGGAGATCTGAAAAAATAAAACCTTGTGCATGTACAAAAGCAGTAGAGCAAATCCTGCCACAGTTTCACAAGCACTGTGATTTCACCGCCCTGACAGAACACATCCTTTTAAACTTTTTGCCCGAAACTGCCTTCTTGGGATCCTAAACTCAAAAGTAATGGCCATATATTTTATTTTTTTATGCAGGGGTGGAGGAGCGCTTATGTGCATATCGCTGACCCAAAAATAAAAATGGCAGGCAAAAAGCCGAAGCCAGAGGCTTCTGCAGCAGGAGGGTTTAAAGACTCAGAAGTGGCTCGACGACGGTGGAGCAATCACACTGGGGAAACTGCGCTTTCAACTGGGAGAGCACAGAAAACACTACTTAAGGACCTGGTATCAAAATATTAAGGTTTGCTCCAGAATTTGCTCCAGTAAGCAATGGCTGGGGACGGGAGCCAGCTGCAGCTGTCTGAATGCGTACATTTGATCCATCTTCGAAGTGTGTCAAAGCTGGATCGAACTGCACGTCTGAACGCACCCATTGTGATTTCAGAAAAGGGGAAAGAATTTGATATACTAAAAAAGTGACCTTTCCAGAAAACTCGAACAGTTATTAGGAAACTATATGCAGAAACATTGTAACTGAAACCAAAGTACTTAGTCAACCATAAATCATTAATAAGAACCAAGAATTTGTTAAAAAAAAAAGCTGCTACAGCACCATCTTGTTTGTCAGCTGAAAAATATATGGTTTTGCCAACAACACTTACCTCAGCCTTTCCAGTTCCTGACTACCCCATACCATCCCTACCTATTAAATAAAATTGTTATTATTGTTCACTCCAGTGCCATTTCAAGGTATCTTTAAAAAGGGCTCCTATTTTCTCCTGACACATTTCCAGATTCTGTCACAGGATGGGACATTCGGATTTATAAAGACTCAGGCTGAGGACAGACTGTTGTTCTGCTGCGCCTCCACGGCACAGCAGAACAAGGTGGGGGGAATTGCCCCCACCACGCAGTGTTCGCACACCACCACAAGGAAGCCACCCGCAGTGTTCAGACTGCAGGTGGCTTCCGGTGGTGGCGTGCGAACGCCGTGCGGCTCCCCCGGCTGGCGCACATTCACACCCGCCAGAAGTGAGTGGAATGTGCATGCAGCAGCCAGGACACCACTTTTAGGTGGTGCCTGGCTGCTGCGGGAGGAGCGCAGCGCCGGACGCATTGTGGGAGGAGCACGGTGACGGATGCGTTGCGTCCGGCCCGCCTCCTCCAGGCAGATGTGGCAGTCTGGACTGCCGCTCTGCTCCGCTTTTAAAGCGGAGGCAGAGCAGGCCAGACTGCCAGTCTGTCCTCAGCCTCAGTATTATCACACTACTGGGGACCAGCTCAGCACCTGAAGGTAACTAAAAAATTTGGTGGAAAAAATCTGCATCACAGGTAAGAAGAAGCATGGGTCCTTATAGCTGCCTTCAGGCATCATGATGAACTTTAATTTAATAGAGGGTTGTCAGCATTGGGCATGAACACAGCTTGTTTTTGGCACTTGCAATTCTCTCCTCATCCCTCCCTTCCAGAATGGACCTTAACTGAAAAATCCCCAATTCAATCAAGCTCCAGCTGGATGTAGGTAACTGGGTGAACTAGAGTGTGTTTGCTCTCCACAGACTGGGATTCTAAAGGGGGATTAAACCCAGGTTTAAGATATCAGTTTTGGGGAGAAAACAAAGGTCAGTGTTCTTACACATGCAAATTTGGGCACAACAGCAAATTGGAGCTTAACTGGAAGTTTTCATTGAAGCTCCATACACGAGGGGAGAAGCTGAAGAAAGCACAAGCACAGCAAACAAGCTATAGTCATGCCTGAAATCAACACATTGCTTTTCCATTACAGTTTGTTATGACATCTGAATGCAGTCAAATTAGTTGTAAAATCAAAAGAAATGCAATGAAGGGAAAGGGGCCATGTTGCTGCAGGTAGGCATCGCTGATCTAGGTAATTGAGGCATTGTTACTCTTTTTCCTGGGGGGGAAAAAAAACCCTTCAGAAATTACAGGGACTACATTTTAAGAATTGTTATTCCTGTATCACTTTTTTTGTATGGATGGAAACTGTAAGCAATCTCAAATTTTAATAAAGGCGTGGTAAAATATTTTACTCAGTGTTCCTTGTTAAGATAAGAAGTTATAAACAAAGAAGTTATAAAAAAATATTACATTGCTGTTTTTTTCTTTCTTTTTTTTCTTGAAAGAAACTTTCAGAACAGACATTCATGGCCATTAGGCCTTGGAAGGTCATTGTCTCTGCTCCTTTGGAAATCAAATGAGGCTCAGGATATGATTGCTGGGCTGGCAATTGTTCAGACAATGACAGTAATTTGGAGGTCTTTGAAAAGGCTCTCTGCTCCTCCCATGTATAGGCATTTGTTCCTTGCTGTTGTTTTACCTATCTTTTCACGAGGAGTCATAGGATTATTAGCTAGTCACTTTGGGGCCAAGCAAGAATTCAGAGTTTTTCTATGATTGAATCATTTGTTGCCTGCTTAGAGTTGCTACTAGAAGGTGACTGGAGCCTGGATTGGTTGATCATAACTAGTGATGGCAAGGATAGAGCAGTTTGTGAAATAAGGCAAGATAAATTGATCCTATGATGAAGAGTTATTCCTATCACAACCCATCATTCTTTGCATGGTGTGTTGGATTGGGAGGAAATTGCTTGGTACTGAGAAACATCAACCAACCCCTTAGTTTCCTGTGTGGCACACTGGGAGACAGGGGTCAGGCTTGGCACCTCTTGGCAAAGCTCATGTGCGAACAGTAACAGAAACACTGTATGAACTGGCTGTTGAGCCAATTTGTGAAATGGACTCCTTTACATTTTCTATAACACCTGTAAAAATGTTTTTCCAACTAGATAAACTGTTTGAAACCTCTGCTCTGTGTGGTTATTTACAAACAATGCTTGAATGCTTGAATTGAGTTAATGATGTATTAACAAGAATGATATCTAAAAAACATAAATAATATGCAAAAACCATTTTTCAACAACTAGAGAGCAAGAAATTTTTCAACGATTAGAGACCAAGATATGGGCAGCCGGTTAACAATCCCATTTCAAAAATTATCTTTGTCAAGTCTGGAGGAAGTTAATAAACCAGAAACTTCCTTGCTGAAATAAGTTGCACACTAGCAGAAAAGGTCAAGCCTACTAGAATATATTACACTAGAAGCCAATATACATCAGGTTACTTCACAGTGTTGAAAACATCATCAGTATGAAAATATACAGTAGCCAATCACTTAACAGTCAGCAAATGCCTGTCCAAATTTCAGGCTGGTTGGCAGAACACCTTTTGAGAGTTCCAGCAAACAAACAAACCAAAAAGCCCTCCTTCTAGTTAATGCAATTTATTAAACTGTGACCATCCTCTACAGGCTGCTCTCACCCCAGATTACTGTGTATACAGTCAGGTTGGCCACACCTTATCTAAGGGATGGGGAGAAGAGAGATAATAGTAGGGTTGACAGGTGAGACTGACAATCAGGTGGGGTACTTACCAGGAGGCTCCAGGAGAGGTGAGAGAGGTTCCAGGAGAGGGAACTCTGAGGAGAATTCCGGGTGAGCTGTCGTCACATTTAAAAGGACCATGTTCCTTTTAATTGTTTTCCCTTTATTGGAAATAATGGAGGATGGGGGCACCTTCTTTTGGGGCTCATAGAATTTGACCCCCTGGCTCAATCTTTTTGAAACTTGGGAGGGGGATCGAGGAGAAGCACCAGCAGCTATGCTGAAAATTTGGTACATCTAACTCAAAAAGACAGAGCCTCAGATACCCATGTATCAATTCTCTATTATATCCTATGGGACCAGTCTCCACAGGGTATAATGGAGTGCCCAGCAGCTATTCCCCCCTGCTTTCTGATAGCCATGAAGTGGGGGAGGGGCTCCAAACAAAGGAATCCCCTTCCCCCAACTGGGGACTGGCAACCTTAGATAGGAGGGGAATCCCCAATACTCTTTTTACATATCCATAGTATTCTATTTCTGCTGGAATCAAAGTTGACTGCAAAGGATTCCACTTGCAGAAGGAAGAAGCTGAACGTCTGCCAGTAAAATAGGCCTGTTTTAAAGAAAAGTGCTGGGATTTATTTTTCTATAAAAATAGCACAGGTGGGAGCAACAGCCAAAGAAAAACAATGCATGGAACATGCTTATCTTTTGTAGAGCAGACTTGCTTACAGGTCCCACATAGGACACCTGTCAACTCAAAATACAAAATGTCCCTTATCTCAACAGGAGTCAGGACAGTTGTGGGATATAAAAAGGTCCTAGGTTTATTTGGAGGAATCAATGCTTAATGAATAAGTGTAATCTTGCACTTGGTACATCATCAGTCAGCAGAAATTCATAAATCTCTATTGCTCATGTGAAGCTCTGCCATTTTTATTTCTCCCTCCCCCCCCCCAATCCAGTTTTCTCCCTATTTCTTCACCCTTAACCTGTTGTTTTATGGAATATCACAGTATGAGCTCTGTGCTCCAGTTTGCCTGCAAACACCACCTACTGATCTGGAAACCATCCCCCTTATTCTCACTATGTGAGGATGCTTGGTAGTTCTTCAGTGGAGAGAGAAAGGCTCTGTGCCCTACCTGCCACATTGCAAGCTGCTTTGGAAATGGAGAGAAGTCTGTATTATGGTTCAAAAGCAGTCTGTCAAAGGGAAGAATTGTTGTTGTTGTTGTTTTTAAATGTGCAGGACTACCACAAGCCCTTTGTATAAATTCAAGCAGCTTTTTGGATTGCAGTCATGTGTTTTTTAAGGCACGTATTGTCTCAAGAGCTTTTTTAGAAGTTCTAAGTTCTGAAAGAAATGAAAGAAAGTACCACAATGTTTAAGTATTGAAACAAGTTTGACACTTGAAGACAACAAGCTTGAAAGCTCACAAACATATTTATAAAAAATAGTTATTGGAAATCTATACTACTTCAGCCTGCCATGGTAAAATGTGGATGTAGGCGGAATGCAACTGGGCTGAGTTTGAATATCAGTATATGATGCCTTTATTAGAACCAACTTGGCAATTCCCTAACTTAGAAAATCTAAAATTTATTCTGAGCTCATGAGCCATTTGATGCAGTCTTTTGGTAGTTCAGTGAACTGGCATTTTCCCTCTTCTGCATTACTTATATGCATGAATATTTCCAAAAATATTGCAAAAAAAATCTTTATGGGAATGCCTGTACAGTTCAATGGCAATTACTTTTGAGTGCTGTTTTACTGATGTATAGGTGCACACCTTTGTCTTGTAAAACACTGCACCAAAAGAATCTTGGATATGTACAATCCAATCAAGATTGCTCTTTTGAAGTATTTATGTCAAATACAGACATTCCCATTGTAAATGCTCAATGGGGAACTGCCCCTTGGAGGGCATTAGCTGTCAGTAATTATTTCTAAACCTAATAATATCAGGGTTATAAAAATAAACATTCATGTTCCACATACAACATCACAAGTTTAAAACCCTTTTATTTGGGGGGGGGGAGGGGAAGTCCTGGTGGGCTAGCACCTGGTGGGAAAAGTAGTGCACCTCCTGGCCACAGCCCTACATTGAGTAGGTGAAAAAGATCATGAGCATGCAGGGGTGATAACAATGACAAATTGGCAAGTGGGTGGATTCCATGTTGATATTGTTCCTTGAGTCCTGTATAGCTTTGTGGCTGTGCGGCTTTATAAGACACTCACACAAAAACATATTCTCAATTTCTAAGTAAACCTAGACCAACAAATATTGTTTATTTCTTGGGAGGTTCAGAAGAAAGGATTTAGTGAGAAAAAATTTCTGCTTTTATATAATATTTCAAGAGGAAGAAAGGAAAAGACTAGAATGCTGGTATTTAAAACCCATTGACATAAGGATGGCTAATTGAGTCTATATTGGTCCCTGAAGTCAATCCAGAGCCTGTCATAAAATCCTGGCTGTTGCCCATGCTGTTGCTATCGTGTAAATGAAAATTTGCTTCAGAGGTAAGCAGAGTAGCTGGGTCCTTGAATTATTCTGAATAACCTAGGAAACAGTTTATCTTGCTAGTAGCTGGAGTTGATCCATCTGCCACTGCTGTCTGACCGCAACAGAGTTACAGACTGGGAATTTGAAAGGCTAAAGACATAAGGAGGGAATTGGTTTCACTTTCAAGGTTAACTTCCCTCACATAAGGAATTCAGTAGACAAAACATTAAATGGTACAAGATGTGCGTGTATGTGGGGGGGGGGAGGTAGTTTCTTATTTTCTGCATATCAGTCATGATTAAATTAAGTGTAATCATCTGTAAATAACATCAACTCTTAACAAATCTCTTCCCCCCCCTCCTGCATTTTGCAACAACAGCTCTGCTTTACAAACCACAGTTTCCAAGTGCTCTCTTGCAATCTGCATTTCCTTAGTGGAATGAAGATTTAGGACACAGGGCGGGGTTAAACTGACATGTGACTGATGAGGTGGAAGTGTGATTGTGAGGGCCATTGAACACCATGAATTTTCACCATATATCATAATTACAGAAACACCTGTGCTGGATAACTTTGTGCTGATCTGCAGGAAATATTCATACTGTGTTCAGTGGATAGCAAGAATTTAATCATGCACCCATAATAAAGAAGAGGACAAAGTACAGAGCAGTTTGAGCCATTTAAAGGGCTCTCTAACAGGCCCATTTGATTCTTGAATCCATGTTTTCCCCATAATATAAAACAAATCTCTTGCTTCTGTCAGAGAATATCAGAAACTTCTGCACGAGGGCACATGGAGGACCTAGTAAACTAAACACTGACACCTTTTACAACTGCATTTCCAAGGTGTGTGAAACACAAATATTCAGTATTGCTTTATGCATCTCCGCTAAAATCTGAGACCTACATAACTCCCATGGATTTCAGTGACATTTTTGGAATGCCTCGTTATTGTTTATTTATTTAGTGAATTTTTATCCTGCCCTTTCCTGACTGGTGCAGGTAGTATACATGGTTCTCCTTTCTCTGTTTTACCCTCACACTAACCCTGTGAGGTGAGCTAGGCTAAAAGTGGATAAGTGTGCCAAGGTTATCCTGTAAATTTTGTGGAAGGAGATGTGAATCTGGGTATCCCATGTCTTAGTCCACCATTGTACCACTACACCACACTGGCTCTTTCTCTCTCAAGATTGTAGTCTTCTTGAAGAAGAGGGGAGAGAATAGTACATAGACTGATTGGTCTTTATGAAGCTTGGACTGTTGAAAAGTAGGAGCTCTTTCCATAAAGAAAATAAATACTGAATACATTATTGCTCTTGAAATTCTTGTCACACATAGCTTTATTTTTATCTGTACACTGTAGAGAATCACATTCAATAGTATTACCATGGGGAGGGGGACAGCAGTGATTGATAGCTCCCAGATTGTGAGTTTAAGAAACAGAACACTTCATTCACAAACAAATATGTGTGTGTGTGTGTGTGTGCGCGCACACACACACACACACAAACGGTTTTATAGGCTTAATTGAAATTACTCCCCTCCCCATGACAGAAATCTAGTGTGTTTTAAAACTAAATCTCAGTTTTAAAAAAACTCTCAATACGACACAGCAGATTTCACTCAGAATTGAGCTCATTAGTACCAGAGGAAAGATATGAAAAGCCACCCAATTTTTAGCAGTTTGTTTTCAATATCCTTACCCCAAGTCGTACGTAAGTAGTATGAATGAATGTATACTCACAAATACACAATCTATATACAAGGCTATTGTTGAACAATTATCTACGGCACATAAATAATGGGGGGGGGATTGCATAATTCCAGGAAATTAAGATTGCAGGAAGAGTCCTTCCTGACTATCCCACTGGTCAAAGAAGTGTATCTGGTGGGCACACAAGAGAGGGCCTATTCAGTGGCAACCCCATGATTATGGAGCAATGTCCCCAGGGAGGTGTGCCTGTCCCCCCCTCACTGTCAGGCTTCTGGAGCCAGCTGAAGACAGTTTTATTTAGTACTGCATTTGACTGATTCAGTTTTTATTTAATGGCATTCCTAATTGGAGTTTTTAAATTATGACTTTTTATGAGTTTTTATCATTGTTATCTTATTTATATTGTTTTCATTGTGGACTTTTGTAACTGTTTTATTTATTTTGTAAGTTGCCTTGAGTTCAACAGGGAAGAAAGGCAGCTGACAAACATTTTAAGTAAAAATAATAATAATAAAAAATGCCCAAATAACTCTCAGTTAGTTAGCAGAGCCTATGGACCAAGATAATTCTTTCCCTGGAGCGGCTGAACACTATGCTCTGGCCACGGAGGGCAATTCCACGGCCAAGCCTAAGGGAAATCCCTTTCAAGTCTCAAAATGAATAAGATAAGGGGCAGGGCTTTTCCTGCACACTCAGGTCATACCTACCTCTCCAAAATAACTCTCCACATATAAGTGGAGGCAACAAAGAATACCCTTTACCTAACAGTACTTTGATCTCTGACAGGTTCTCCTGAAGGTTGCACTTATAGCCTTTGAGACCGTGAACAGTAAGAGACCACAAGATCCAGCAACTGTACATCAGCCTTCATCAACATCATTCCTGTCTGTCAGGACACTGGAACTCCCTTAGAGCAATGACGTATCATATTCTGTACCCATGATGCAGTTGCCTTCCTGAGGCTGACCAGAGCATGGCCTAGTTGGTGCCTGGAAGGAATTCTATGAATGCTGCCTCTGGTTTCATGATAAAGATCATGGGATTATTTTTAAAGGTGCTAAATGTTGGTGTCCTGCCCATTTGTAGCATACAAGATCAAGTAGATTCTTTCACAATTTCAGGCAAGGGATACTATGCCACAGCCCCTTACTCCCTTACTTTGCCTCTCGGTGCATCTTATCAATTACAGCTGGCACTGCCACCAGTTGGAATAACTACCAGATGACCCAGGACCAGGTTGGAACCCCTGTAATAAGGCTATTCCACTGTCTAAGATAGTCCAACACACTTCAGCTGTATTTCAGATGAAGCTGAGCCAACTTCTGTGCCCCTCAATTCATGGCTGAAATAATTGTGTACCAATTCAAAACATGGGGCATGTTAAATTCAGGTTTACATTTTGGCTCATTGGACCCGCATTCCACAGGTCATGGGATTGCCATATTCTGGTTCTCAAAATGTCTCCATTATACCCTATTTGTTATTCAGGATCTTAATCATCAGAGCTTTAGAACGGGCCTCTAAGCCTAAACTGTTTCAGAAGGGAGATTAAAATAAGCCTCTGGTTCAGGATCTCCCTGAACAATCCATCAGTTGCCAACACTTCTAGATGAAGGCACTGCTGCTTCCTCAGAGACCATGTAACTCACTAGTCAGCACCCCTATCCTCCTTAGGTATTCTAATCAAGGGTCATTTTGAGCAGGAGCTTGGGGGAGCGCAGCTCCAGGAGTTGGTGCAAGCCCCGCCCCCCCCCCCCACGGGGGAATGCCTGCTTGTGTCATGGCTGCAGCAAAATGACCCCATCCCCTGGAAAGGTCCTTGTTCCTCCAACCAGACTTCTGAAGGCTTCAGCCACCACTGAAGCTATCCTCCCAGAATAGTAGTATGTCTGAGGCTTGGATTAGTAGCTGTCCCCTCTCTGCCACCTCTTTCTTTCTTCCTTTCCTTCCTTCCTCTCTCTCTCTTCTTTCTTTCTTGCCTTCTGATATACTTCCAGTGATGTCAGGTGGTGTAGCATATGCAAATAAGTTATGCTAATGAGTTATGCTAATGAGCTCCTGCACCTCTTTTTCTACAAAATGACCCCTGATTCTAACAATCAACAACTCTGTGATACACCATTTGGCTAACATGTGACACCTGGTGGTCTGTAATCTCAGGCAAACACTGGAACATTTTTAGATATGGCAGCCCTACTCTGAGTAATTGAGAAAGTATGCCCATTCTATAGTGATGACCATGCAATTTGCTTGCCTCCAGATTCTAAACAACAGTAACATAACCACTGTCTTCTACAGTCTAAAGCTGCCTTTCTCACCTCACAATAGATGAATCTCAGAACACCTGTCAGCAGGGCTTTTTTTGTAGAAAAAGCCCAGCAGGAACTTATTAGCATAATAGGCCACACCCAACAGCAGAAACTCATTAGTGTATTAGGCCATACCCCTGACAGCACAGCTCCCTCCCAGGATTGGCTTCCTCTGGTGCCCCACAACTTGTGGGGTGCATGGGGAACCCAAGGGAAAAAAGGCAGTTTCTGGATCAGCTTCCCCAGATGCCCGCAGCTGTAGGGCTTCTGGGGAACCCAAGGAGGGGAGGCAGTTTAAATTGCCTTCCTTCCCTGGATTGGCTTGGCTTTCCCAGGCACCCTGCGGCTTGCGAGGCACCTGGGGAACCCGGGGGGGGGGGGGGCGCTATAGGCGTGGTCAACTTGGAAGCCAGCCAGAACTCTGTTCCTGTACGTTCCTGCCAAAAATAGCCCTGCCTGTAAGCAATTTCCCTTGTAAACTGCATCACACAATCCTCTGAAATCTTCTAGACAGAGAGATGGATGAGTGACTGTTCTATGGGCCCAACTGACTTATACCAGATACCTTCTTCCTGCTATGAACATACAGCTGACAAACCTACGTCCACAATTGGGGAGAACCTAGATAAATTGTACTTCCTTTCACATCTTCTACGCCCATTCCATCTGGCCTTTATATTGCCCTTGTGAAAATATATCCTTAGAACAGACCCTACTACAAGGGTAATTCTGATTGCTTGAATCCCTGACTACACCAACTGAAGGAGTGGTGCATGTTGGTTTCAAGTGCAACTCAATGTTTTCTCCTTGAGATAAAGTTTTCTTAGGTAATTTGATTTCTCCCTAGTTCCTTCCACCTACTCAAATTGGTAGAGAGTCTCTAGTCCAGTGCTGAGCAAACAGCTTAGGCAGTATGTCATCCTCATCCATCCAAGTCAACCTCAGTGCTGCAAGGATCACAGTGATATAGCACTAGCCATTGCAGTTCTTTGCCACCAGTACCTCAGCTGAGGTTATTGGTAGAATTGCTGCTCAAGGGTTTTCAATATATTGGTATTTAGGTATACTACTTAGGTACTTAGACTACTACTACATTAGGTCTTCAAACAAAACAGGTCAGCATCATATAATTGAGCTATAGTAGATGCTGCCAGGGGGAGGGAAGGAGGGGAAGCTGAAGACAGGGAGGCAGGTAAAGGTTAATTGGCTGGTGGATGGGAAATAGAGAAGGAAGCAGGAAAAGGGGAAAAGTTATGGGAGCTTTCAGGGAAGTGAAAGAGAAAATAGTGGGGGAGGGGAAAATGTGATGACCCCTCAAGTCCTAGTGGGTCTGATCTAATTTTGCAGTCCTCCCTACAATGTGACACATCACTTCTAGAATTGGAACTGTAGCTTCTTAAGCTCTTTAGAAGAGCTGTAACCCTCTAATGATGGTACTAATAGGAGCCAAATTATGTGGGAGCACTTTATACCACTTGACTCCTTAAGGGATGGCAATTACAAAAATTGATGCAAAACCTGAGTCCACACAGTTGTTACAGTTCTATGAAGAGAAGCCTGAACAAAGACATAAAAAGGCTTAGGCAGTGCCTTTAAAAAATACACATGGCTCCCAGTACAAACTTGTGAAACTGTGCTTGCTAATGGAAAATGAGCAGAGTGAGTAAGTGAAAGTGACTTAGGGCTGTTTCACACAGTTGAAATCTTCCTCTGCATGATGTATCATGACTGTCCCTTGGGATACATTCACATGGAGAATAGTAAATCATGTATAGGCCCTCCACAGATACAGCTGCAGCTTCCCAGAAATGATATTTGTAAACACAGCAGCATATTTTTTCAACTGGCAAATGAATGGCATGCAATTGGGTTTGCTTATGCCATTTTGACAGCAGTATATTACATTTTGACCTGCCCTTTCCTTCAAAGAGTTTAAGGGAATGTACCTGGTTCTCCTTTCTTCCATTTTATCCTCACAGCCCTTGTGAGGTAGATCAGGTGGAGAGAAAGGGAGTGGCCTAAGGACACCTGATGGGCTTCATGGCAGGTGGACATTTGAACCCAGAGTTGGTTGAAAGGTCTCTTGTGCTGGCGGGGGTTAGGAGTGAACCTACCGGGAGTAAGGAGGAATGCTGAAAATAAACATGATGTGCCTATGTGACCCAGAAGTGACATAGGCATGTCAGGGATGTCGTAAGGTGATGTTCTGCTTTTTGGGCAGAATTTTATGGCTTCTACCATAGAGTTTTGCCCCAAAACCAGATTGTTGCCCCTCCCTTCATCCCCGATGTGCCTACATCACTTCCAGTTCAGGTTTAATTTCTGTGTTCTTCCTGTTTTGAGGGGGGTAACTCTCCCTGCTGGCCAGCTGGCCAGCAGTGAAAAGGTGGGCCCCAAACTCCTAGGGCCCAAAACTCTGGCATCTCTATGACTACTCCTGGTTCTTTCACTCAGGGGTGTTGAATGTATTTGTTATTAAAAAGGCAGAGGAAGAGCTAATTTTTCTAATCCCTCTCCAAACTGGATGGGGTAATTTCTGAATTACAAAAGGGAGAAGGGAAGAGTTGGTTTCTCTCTTGTTCTCTGGTGTGAAAAAGAGAAAGAGAAATGAGATGGGCTTCTGATCACTATCCCTACCCACCAAATTTGCAGCTTCTCAGCAAGTCTGGGAGGCAGCAACATTTCCAGGTTGGAAAACTAATAGGAAACATTTCCAGGATTAGAACTGGACTTCTAGCTGAGTTGCATCCCCCCTGAATTCCACCCCCCCCCTTCAAAAATAGATTTCACTGGATACAGAAGAAAAATTTATCTAACAGGAGATCAGAAGCTGACTCGCGATTTATTCCCCTGGGGTTCTGCTTCTAGTGGGTGCTAGCAGCCTGTTCCTGAGAATACATACAAACAGGTTGGGAACAGCTGAACAGCCTGTCAAATTGACTGCCTGATCACCACTGGTAAATGGAAATAAGCCTAACAGAATATCCCTGACTATGAATACCATATATTATCAACATTTGGGAAAGGTGGTAATTTTAATAGTACCAGTTAGTTAAAATAATGTTGTTTTAGTATTAATAATAGTATTTAATTGTGTGTGCGTAAAGTGCTGTCAAATCACAGCCTAGTATGGCAATCCCATCAAGTGGCTTTGTAGGCAATTGGGAAGTAAAGGTAATTTGTCATTGCCTTCCTCTATAGAGTCTTTCTGGGTAGTCTCCCTTCCAAGTACTGACCTTGGTTAGCTTCTGAGATCTGGTGAGATTGGGCTATACCATGCCACCTTCCCTCCCAGAGTTGTTTCCTGTTGCTCCAAAACGTCAGACCAGGACCAATGGATTGAAATTAAATCAAAACAGTTTACATCTCTAATATCTGAGAAACTGGGCCTTTGCCACCCCAGCATGAATAACGAGACAGACAACAGTTTGGAATCAAACAAGGGCCACTTTATTAACTATTTAAAACAGAACATGCAGCAACGGGCAAACTAAGCAAGCGCTGGAACAGGCAAGGCAGGTGTCATTCCCAGACACAGCCTCCTTGCCCTTGAAATGGGCGGGTAACCTAGCCCCAGTCTTGAGCCAGTCAGATTCTGGCTCGTAACCGGCGGCCCGGCATACTGGCGCCCCCTCCCAGGGGCGCCTACCCCTGAGGCTGCACAGACCTTCAGCGAGGAGCCTAGTCTGAGAGGGTCCCATAGGCGATCACCATTCACCTCCCCAGACCTCAAGGCCCTAGGGTGGTTCCTGATGACCTCCTGTTCCCAATCGGGATATGCTGTGAGGCACTCACCGGTTCCATTTTCTTGCTTGCACAAACCTGCCACATGCAAAGCCAAGCCTCTGCTTTGGCCTTTGCTACCCCACACAGCAACCGAGTGCCATCCGAATCCCGTGCTGCAAGTCCTCTAAAATTATCCCATTGCCCTTGTTTGAGAAGTGCACCCCATCAGGCCTATATAGGTCCAGGAACTCGACCCGTATATTGGGGTGTGGTAAAAACAAGCCCAACCGACTCCATGGCTTCTTTACTGACTATTGGCCTGACGTCGAGCACTGGCGGGAGCGGGGCAACGGCTCCCAATGAGCAAGCCCCGCCCCCGCCCAGCACAATAAGCGCAAACGTGCTCTGTTGCTGCCTCGCATCATGCGAGGCGGCAAACCGGCTCCCGCACGCCACGGCGATGCCGGGCGATAGGGAGCCCAAAATATGACTAAATGAATAACTGAAGGATCAATTAAAACTTCAGGGTGGCAAATGTGTAGAACATAATGGCTGGGCTGCAACAGAAGACAAGGGTGTGTTCACATATGCAAAGTAGTGGTAACCTACTTCCTCCCTGTACTGTTTGGACTGTCATTTCATTGGAGATAATCCTGCTTTTTCTCTGCTTTGGCTCCATGCTGGAATAAAAAGAAGTGGTTTACCTATACAAAGGATAAACATCTGAAGCTGACTTGGGCCAGTCATCCATCTTAGCCCAGTGTTGTGCATTCTGATTCTTAAAGGCCTTGAGTAGACACCTTTCCTAGCTCTATTTGACATCCTTTAATAGGGGGTTCCATAGACTGAGCTTGGGAAATTATACATGGAAAGCATACACTCTACCACTGAACTCATTCATCTTTGCATTTAAAAACAATAAGGAGCATGAAAGTTTCTGAATTTCAAGAGGGACCACTGCTGATTCTTTTTCTGCCCAGGAGGATAGGAATAATGATTTTGCTCCTGAACCATCACAGTGTGCCTTTTAAGCATCCCAGGGGAACAGTAGCAACCTACTGCTGTAACTTTTAGCAGTCATTTAACACCAAAATGACAACGGGCCAAGTGCAAATAGTATAATAACAGGAAGCACCTACAGTGGTAGATCCATTCCCAGTGAACTATGAGGAGGGGTATTGGCAAGGTGGATCCCTGGTAAGATCCATTCCAGCTGCTTTTTGGTGTTCTTTGGTGAACAAATCATTAGTAATAGTGTTGCCAGAGGGAAACAAAATCTTTAATATCCTACAGTTTCTTAAACTTTCCTAGTTCTCATCTCTAACAACAACAACAACAAAATTATTATATCCCCCCTTCCTAGGCTAACTTTATTAAGTGACTATTAAATCCAGAAAGTGTAGCACTCCCCTAGGGGAAACAATGCTCTTTGAAAACCTAAGGTTAACCTTCACTCCAATCAGCTTCATTTTCTAGTGGAAGTAACTGTGCATCTCAGCAGCAGAGGAAGCAGTAGAGGGAAGAACGTAAACAGCTAGCTGTTCACTCTGTCTCCTCCATCAGAGAATGTGACTAGGCCATGTTATTGGGATTTCACCCAGGCAGAATTCAGATGAGGATTTTCTTATGATCAATAAAAAGTTATTAATGGTTTCTGAATCAAGGCTTTATTACAGACAAGAATTCTCCTGTGGGTTGTGTTGCTATCATTACCCTTTGGAGAGTTATGAGCCAGTGGCAGCTTCATCACACCAAAGGCAGCCTCTGCGGCTTGTTTTTTCTATAGGGCTAGTGAATGAAACACAAGAGTCATTTGCTGTAATAGTCTTGTTAGGTAAAGTCCACTGGCATTTCAGTAAATCAAGCTGGTAACAAATTAGCCTGTAATATTTGTGGGCCTCTTGCCGCATAGATGTTTGCATCCAAGGCAGAACGTTTGATAGCAATAGGGTGTATAGGCCAGGAATTGATCTACAGTCTATTTTGCTATCTTAATGGTGCTGCTAATGACGCAGGGTTTATATGATATGAGCTCAATTTTAACACACAGTGATCACCAGTTCAATTAGTAAATAGATAAATAAATAAATAATGTCCTTTTAAAACTGGGGGGGGGGAAGAGACCATCGGTTAACTAGTTCATCTCCGGTAGCTGACATAGGGGAGTATTTGTCTAGACTTTACAACAAGGCCCACCAGTGTATGAGCTGTAAGATTCAGTTTGAATCTTGGGGGTGGTTTTAGACTGGGCTCTTTCACTGAAGGAACAGGTTGAGGAGGTAACAAAAAGTGCCTTCTATTAGTTTTGCCTTGTTTGGAGAGTGGACCCTTTCTCAGACCCAGCAAATATGGTCGTTCTGATCAATGCAACACTGATTTCAAAACTAGGCTGTTGTAAAATCACCGACATTGGTCTGCCTTTGATGACAAATTAGAATCTTTAATGGATATGGATATAAAATGCAGGAGGCTGCTGATTCTAAATTTGTTAAGACTTTGCTGAACTTGAGTTCATTCACCAGTTCAGAACAGTGGACTTTGCAGGGCTGAATAGGGGTATAGGATTCTCATCTCACTACAGATGACAAGTGTCTGCCCCAAAGCATTTCTCCCCTGCTCTAACATTTTGGGTTGTACCTCTGCATATTGACTTCTTTCTTTGCAACACTCCTCCAACTTTCAGACTGTATTACAAGGACTCAGGGATCTCCCTTCCTACTTGTATTTGACAAAGGGAGCTTTAACCCTTGAAAGCTCATATCCTCCAAATCTTGTTGGTCTCTAAGGTGCTACTGGACTCAAATCTGGTTTATTTAAGCTGCTACTTCTGAAGTTCTTCATGGCCTGTAACCCACAACTTGGAAGCCCACCTCTCCCAGGATCAGTGTATGAGACAGCACCACTCCTCAGATCAACACCTACTGCAGTGCAATCCTAAGTAGAGATGGGCATGAACTGACAAACTAAAGTTCATCACACAGTTTGTCCGGTTCATGAAGCAATGTTCACAAACTGAAGAATCGTCATGAACTTTCACAAATTTTGATGCTCTTCACAAAACCCCCCCAGAGCAGCAGGAAGTTCTGTTTAGTTTACCGTATTTTTTGCTCCATAAGACTCACTTTTTCTCCCAAAAAAAGTGGGGGGGAAAGTGTGTGCGTCTTAAACCCCCCTCACCTTTCCCAAGCCACGGCACCGAGCAGAGCTAGGTGTGTCTTATGGTCAGGTGCGTCTTATGGAGCGAAAAATACGGTAAATGACTAGGAGCCATTTAAACCTCTGCTTTCTGCTCCCCATGATAAGCCACAAGAAGCAGAAAACAGGTTTAAATGGCTCCAAGCCTAGGGCTGGCCAGCTAAGAAAGCCCCTCAAAACATCTAAGCTGCGTGGAGCAGACTGTTCCACCTGGCTCAGCTGTTTAAAAAGGCTTTCTTTGGCACCAAGCCCCTTGGGCTGCCTGCCAAAGAAAGCCCCTTTAAACAGATCAGCCATGGTAGTAGGCTGCCCCTGCAACTCAACTGTTTCTGTCATGAACCTCAAAAACCCAGTCCTGTTCATATGCGAGCTGACTGGGTTTATGGGGCTCATGGTTCATGGATGGTCATGAATTAGACCAGACCACTTTTTTGTGGTCCATGCCTATGCCTTAATCCTAAGAACACTTTCTTGGGAGTAAGCCCCATTAAAGGGACCTGAGTAGGATTCTGAGTAGAAGTGCTTAGGTTTGCTCCCTTGGTGATTCCCTTGTGTAGGGTAGTTAGGACAGTCATTGGTCAATCTATTCATTCATTTAATTAATTAATTTGTACCCTGCCCTCCCCGCAAAGCAGGCTCAGGCTGGCTTACAGCAGTTGGTACATAAATAACAATTAAAATCCACATAAAATCATCTAAAAACAGTTCAGTTATAAATATAATTGCCATAAGGTGCTGATGATGTTTCATTAATTACTTAAGATGGCATACTGATGAGTGCACACAAAGGTCTAACAATTTTTCTGGGATTTTCTGTAGTTATCTCTAGTTTATGGTATAGCCTTCCTGAAATGTTTAGAAAAGCTTCCACTTCGCTGAGTTTCCATAAGTTGTGCCAGGCAGAATTATTCAGGATGGCTTTTGAAACTGCTACCTAATATTAAATTATGTATGTGTGTTAGTTTTATGGATTTTTAATTGTAATTATTATTTTTATTGTCATTGTAACTTACCTTAGGGGGAAGGTGGGCTAAATACACTCTTTATAAATAATGTCACTATTATGATTGCATGCTTTGACAAATTATTTTAACATGTTTCTTCAGGATATTCATTTCTCTATAATACACTGCCCAGCTAGTCACCTTGAGGTGCCATAACATCAGTACACTGCCATGGTCAAACTTGCAGAATTTCAAAAACTGAGTACGTGCTGGTAAAATAGTAAGATAAATTGTCAAGTAAGTCAGACAGCATTGCACCTGACAGAATACATATAGTAAGCCAATTTAATGGAAGTGACTATGCATTTCAGTAGTTGAAGAAATAGAGGGAAAGACGTAAACAGCAATGTGTTTACATTGTCTCTTACAGAGAATGTGGCTATGCTGTCTTATTGAGATCTCACAAATAGTGGTATCCTTAGGAAGGGGTTAGATTTGTTCATTTCTTGGAAATATTTGGGTCAAGTCAAACCCACACAAAAGAAATAGGTCCACTTTTTAAACCACAGTGTGTCTGGACTACTAGCATACAGACACAGAACAGTATTAAACTGGTAGCTGGGAGGAAGGAGCTGGATATTTATTTTGATTTATATCCCACCCTTCCCACAAGTGGGCTCAGGGTGGGTCACAACAATAAACTACAATCATTAAAATAGTTAAAGAAATAAATACCAGAATAATAAAAATAGTTAAAAGATAGGCATTGCAACAGGTTACACTTTCAGTGGTCCTAATAGCTGGGAGCGATCAAGCCACAGCCAAACCATAAAGATCTTATTAATGACAGTATAACATTACCAGATTGCAGCAGGGAGTCCAACTCATGGACACACACCACCTCAACCGAAGGCCTATAGAACAGCTCCATTTTGCAGGTCCTGCAAAAATGTTGTAGATCTTGTAGGGCCCTGCTCTCAGTTGGGAGTATGTTCCACCAGGCTGGGTTCAGGGCAGAAAAAGTCCTGACCCTGGTTGAGGCTAAACAAATGTCCTTCAGGCTGGGAACAGCTAGCAAATGGTGGTCCACGGAGCACAAGGCTCTCCAGGGCACATATGGGGAGAGTCGGTCCCTTAGATATGTCGTCCCAGGTTGCATAAGGCTTTGAAGGTCAACACCAGCACAATGAAACAAATCTGGTACTTAAATGGTACTCAATGCACTTGGAAAAGCACTGGCTGGATGTGCACCTGCACAGACTTTGCAGTCAGCAGGTGTGGAGCTACAATTTACACCAGCTGGAGTTTCCAGATCAGCTTCAAGGGTAAGCCTGCATAAAGTGAGTTACAGTAGTCAAGCCTGGAAGGGACCATTGCAAGGTTCACTGTAGCCAAATCCTGGGAGAAGAGAGAGGGAACCAGCTGCCTGATCTGCCTAAGATGATAAATGGCAGACCTGGCAACTGTGGGCCTCTGTAGAAAGTAAGACATTCAGAGTCATGCCTAGACAACTCATTTTCTGGGCCCAGGGTAGGGAGCCTGATTCCTGAATCTAGCCCCTCCCCCTGCTTAAGTATAGGACCTCTGTCTTTGTAAGATTTAATTTAAGCTGACTCTGCTTTAGCCACCCAGCCACAGCCTCCAAGGCCCTGTCCAAATTCCCTGGGGTGAAGTCCGGGCAGCCATCCATCAACAGATAGAGCTGGGTGACATCAGCATACTGATGGTAACCCAGCCCAACCCCCCAGAGGGGGCACATATAAATGTTAAACAACATTGGCCAGATGATCGCCCCCTGCCGCACTCCACATTCTAGTGAGTAACATGGGGAGACCCTCTCACCAAACACCACTCTCTGTGAGGAAAACCATTATAGGGCAGTCCCCTGACCTCCTATGTCGGTGGGTCATAAGATTGTAATTGACCATGTCAAACACTGCTGTTAAGTCTAAAAGCAACAGCAGCACCAACCCACCCTGATCCAGGTGTCTCCACAGTTCATCTGTGCCTCGTGGACAGGTCAGAAAGTGGACTGGAATGGATCACGGGTGGAAGCATCATCTAAAAAGGCCTGAAGCTATGACTCTAGGAAGAAGGAGTTTCCCCTGCCAGCCCACTGGGAACTAGGGGCAGAGCTTGTGGCCACCATCATATGTGCCTGCTCCTGGACTGCCAGAATGCTGTTCCAGCTCATCCCAGCTCCAAATGACCCCTGGTTCCAAGCAATTGCGATGGGCATGAGTTTGCAGACACAATAGAGGCTGCATAGAACTCTTTTTTTAGTGGTCTTCACTGCCATCTCATAGGCTGTCATAAACATCCTATAAAATGTTCTTGCCACTTTGTCACAAGCATGCTGCCACCCTCATTCTAGCCATCAGCTCTTACTCCATCCTCTGCAGCTCTGGGGTGTACCATGGGGCTGCTTTGGCTTGAGGGCAGAGAGGGCACCAGGGAGCAATTTCATTGATGGCTTCAGAGAGCCGGCCACATCAGTTCTCTACCAGGACATCTAACAAACCACCAGAGGACACTGGATCCCGCAGAGCATCCTGACGCTGACCAGGTTCCATTTGACTCCACAGGGAAGCATAAATGATCCATTTTGGACCAATTCATCTCTCTGGGATTATGGTGTACATGTTGTAGACATAAGTGGGGATGTGCCACTATGTCAACAAACATAAAAAAACCCACATAGTCATAGGAGAAAGGTCCCACAAAGAGATCATTGACACAGAGAATCGGTGTGTATATGCTAACATAGGGGCAGGAATGCTTAATACAAACACAATTTAGATAGCATATCAGAAACCAAGCAGAATGTAAAGAATCAATAAAGCATCATAATACTTGGACATAAAATCTGTAAAACTGACAATGAAGAATGTATTAGGAGTTCTACTGCTCTATATGTCAAATAAAAGAAAAAAGAGAATCACTGAGAATTGTAAAGTCCCATAAAATAATTAATTACTAGGACATTTTAGGAACTACTGTGACAAACATTTTTAGAATAATCTTGGAATTTGGAGGTAGGGAGGAGAAAGCAGGGATTTAACTAAAGGTACAATCTGTGGGAGGGAAGACACCATGGTATAGCCTGATCTATTCATGTCTCAGAAGATAAGCAGGGTTGGTACTTGGAAGGGAGACCCTCAAGGAAGACTCTGCAGAAGAAGGCAATGGCAAACCATCTCTGCTTCTGACTATGAAAATGAATGTCTAGGTTGCACAAAGACACATATTTTTATAGATTAGAACACTGGAACTATTATGTATAAAACTCATTAGAAGAAAGACCACCCTAATTTAAAAGACCTGGGCATTATGCAATTTAAAACAAAAAGCAATCAAAACAGTGACCACAATACTATGTACTGAGTTATGCACAGAATTTTTTTTCAAGTTTCGGCTTGGCCTATTTCTTTCATTAAAATTTTGGTTTACATTCTTTAATCTCACTCTGTCACATGTTAGGAGTCATTAAACAATATGGTAGTCAGTTCCATTTAAGAACATAAGAACATAAGAGAAGTCAAGGTTGGATCAGGCCAGTGGCCCATCCAGTCCAACACTCTGTCACACAGTTGCCAAAAATACCAGGTGCCATCAGGAGGTCCAGCAGTGGGGCCAGAACACTAGAAGCCCTCCCACTGTCCCCCCCCCCCCCAGCACCAAGAATACAGTGCATCACTTGCCCCAGACTGAGAGTTCCTATCCATACCTTGTGGCTAACAGCCACTGATGGACCTCTGCTCCATATGTTTATCTAATTCCCTCTTGAAGCCATCCATACTTGTAGCCACCACCATCTCCTGTGGCAGTGAATGCCATGTGTTAATCACTCTGGATGAAGAAGTACTTCCTTTTATCCGTTCTAACCTGACTGCTCAGCAATTTCATTGAGTGCCCCCAAGTTCTTGTATTGTGAGAAAGGGAGAAAAGTACTTCTTTTTCTATCTGCTCTATCCCATGCATAATCTTGTAAACTTTGATCATGTCACCCCTCAGTCATCATTTCTCCAAGCTAAAAAGTCCCAAGTGCTTTAACCTTTCTTCATAGGGAAAGTGTTCCAACCCTTTTATCATTCTTGTTGGCCTTTTCTGCACTTTTCCCAATGCTATAATATCTTTTTTTGAGGTCAACATTATCAGGCTAGAACATGGAGCAAGTGTTCATCTTGGCTGACTGGCTTGTCAGGCACAAATCTGCCAACTGTCCTGGGTGAACTTTTCCTATCCTTCACTTCCCTGGGAAAACATAAAATTAAGGCCCATGCAAAAATATACAGACTGAAAGTTCAACACAGCTAAAAGTCAGAGGAAAATAATGGGTTGCATCCAGCAGGCTTTTTCACACTATCTCGTCTAATTCTTCTCCTTATTGAGCTCCTGTTCCATGCAGCCTTTGTCAGTCCACACCATAACTTTTTGTTCTGTAAAGGGGACTTCCTCTTCCTCCTGTCTCTCTGTTTTCCAAGAGTAGGAAAGTGGTTGGTTGCAATTCAAGGCTAATAATCTCTGAAATGCAGGGCTCTTTTTGTAGAAAAAAACCAGCAGGAACTCATTAGCATACTAGGCCACACCCCTGACAGCACAGCTTGTTAACATATTAGGCCACACGCGATGTTACCAGAAGTGTGGTCATCCAGCCACATCCACCTTTTGCTTCTTATTCTGTTTACCTTGTTGTCAAAACAGTTTTGACAAAACCAATAAAAACATTATTTTCTGTCCCATCTATACACAATCTTGCCTGAACCAATATCTTATGTCCAACATCATTCCCACACTGGATTGGAATCAATTCCTAAAGGTTAGGTTCCCATGGAAATCAGTTTGCCTTCCTGCAGAACTAGTATGCTGAATATGATTTTTTAGGGTTGCCAACCTAAAGGTGGGGTCTGGAGATCTCCTGGAATTACGACTGAGCTCCAAACTACAGAGATCAGGTCAATGGCTGCTTTGGAAAGTGGAGTCCATGGCATTATGCCTTGCTTAGGTCCCTCCTTCCCCTAAACCCCACCCTCCACTCCCAAATCTCCAGGGATTTCCTCAACCTGGAGTTGGCAAACCTACTTCACTGGCAGAACAACACTAGGAGCCAGTCTGGTGTAGTGGTTAAGTGCGCGGACTCTAATCTGGGAGAACCAGGTTTGATTCCCCACTCCCCCGCTTGTACCTGCTGGATGACCTTGGGCAAGCCATAGCTCTGTACCAGCTGTTGTCTCAGAGCTCTCTCAGCCCCACCTACCTCACAGGGTGTCTGTTGTGGGGAGGGGAAGGGAAAGGAGTTTGTAAGACGCTCTGAGACTCCCTTGGGTAGTGAAGGGGGGTATAAATCCAATCTCTTCTTCTTCTAGGTTTGTGGATGCACTGGATGGGAGTAGTTTGTGGACTATTTTATTCAAGGTACAAAATTTTATTCAGGGTATAAGATTTCATGTGCCACCCACACTTCTTCAGATGGAAGAAGTGTGCATGCACACAAAACTTATACCTTGGATGAAACTTTGGACTCCAACTTAGTTCTGCTGCTTCAGACCAACACAGCTACCCACGTGAATTATTACACTATAATACTTTTTGCAAGCAATTATGTACCACTGGAGTGGTTACCATGCAGAGTCTGTCCCACAGGTAAAACTATCCTGTGAGCAGGTGGTCTTTACCACATCAAAGTATCACTGCCATCACAAGATCACCAATCGTTGGAAGTCAACTCCTCAGATGCAGAAATCTCTCTTATTAGGAGGTTTAAGAACATTAACTTTGCTGGCCCATTAAAGGCAGATGTCAGCCCAGTGGCAGGAGAAATCATCTTCATCAGAAACTCTGCTCACTTTTTAAATTTCACAAAACAGGCAATCTCCAAAGTGCTGCTGACCATGCTCATTTTAAGGCTGAGGTCAGACTGGCAGTCTCGGCTGCTCTGCCTCCGCTTCAAAAGCGAAGGCAGAGCGGCCGTTCAGACGGCCACATTTGCCCCGAGGAGGTGGCCCGGACGCATCGCGTCTGATGCCACGCTCCTCCTGCAGCAGCCGAGCACCACTTCAAAGTGGTGCTCGGCTGCTGCGGCGCGCGTTCCACCCGCCGGAGTGGGTGTGAACGCGCGCCGGGAGGGGGAGCCGTGCGGTGTCCGCCTGTCGCCGTAGGAAGCTGCCCATAGTCTGAATGCTGTGGGCGGCTTTCTTCCGGCGGCGTGCGAACGCCGTGCCGCGGGGGAAATTCCCCCCGCTTTAGTCTGCCGCGCCACAGAGGTGCGGCAGACTACAAGTCTGTCCACAGCCTTAGTTACATCTCTGTTTCTTTGCAGATGTCCCCCAAAGTCCCCCATGCAACAGTCAAGTGTTCTGCCAACACACACAACAATGAAGCTACTTTTTCAGATGTTTTCTCCTGCATGGCAGTAAACACCAAACCACTTTAATACAAACTTTAGACACACATATATTTGCAAGCCATTCCCAACAAGACACAACAATGAACTCAGGCTTCAAACTTACTTTTCTTAAGCAGAAGATGCCATGAGAAAACTAAAGAGATTCTCAAAAATTAAAGATACTGTCAAAAGCAGCATTTCCTGGGCTCTCTGCTTTTTTACATGCCCCCCCCCCCGGTTCAATATTTTTTTAAATAAAAACACAAAGAACAAAATGAAACAAAAAGAAAGGGAGGGAGGGAGGGAGGGAGGGAGGGAGAAAGATAGATAGATAGATAGATAGATAGATAGATAGATAGATAGATAGATAGATAGATAGATAGATAGATAGATAGATGAGTGAGAGGAAGGAAGGTGGAGGGGAGAGAGAGAGAGAATGGAAGGAAGGAAGGAAGGTGGGGACAGAGAGAGAGAGAGAAAGGAAGGAAGGAAGGAAGGTAGGTAGAGGAGAGAGAGAGAAAGGAAAGGGGAAAGAGGGAGGGAGGGAGGGAGGGAGGGAGGGAGGGAGGGAGAAAGAAAGAAAGAAAGAAAGAAAGAAAGAAAGAAAGAAAGAAAGAAAGAAAGAAAGAAAGAAAAAGAAAGAAAGAAAGCAAGCAAGCAAGCAAGCAAGCTGGGGACAGAGAGAGAGAAAGACAGAAAGAAAGACAGAAAGAAAGGTGGGGGGAGAGAGAGAGAGAAGGAAAAGAGATGGGAGAGGCACTTACCAGAGCAGGGAGAGCAATGTGATGTCAGCAAGCCAAATGCAGAGCCAGGCCTTTCAGTGCAAAGAGCCTAGCCCCCCGCTTAATCTCTGGGTGGGGCTTTCTCCTGCTGGCTCTCTGCACTTAAAGGGAAAGCACCAGGTGGGGCTTTTTCCTGCTGGCTCTCTGCAGGAACGTTCCCTTAAACAGCTCAGGCCCAGCTGGGAGGGGGCGGGGCAGGCTCAGACGCCAGCCGGAACAGCGTTCTGGTGCATTCCTGCTGAAAAAGAGCCTTGCTGGAATGTAAGTAGGAAGTTGACCAGAACATCTAACATAGGGAAATTTCATTTCAGGGGACAAGGTAGAACAGAATCAAGGCATCAAATATCTTCAGGATGTAGGGAGATTATTTAAAACAACAATAATGAAACCTCAGATAGTTTAACAGTGATTAAAAATAGTACTTCAAATAACAGTCGAAAAAGTAATGAAATGCAAAAATATTTCATTTGAAAAGTAAAACTAAAAGAAGAAGGAAGGCAAACATACAATAACATACAATAACATTATAGGAGGCTCAGTTTGTTGATTTCATTATTGACACAGAGCAACTACTGACTATTAAATGTGGTGCTTCAGTGTGTATGATCAAGTTCTAGGCAAAGAAGGGATAATTGGAGTTATTCAATATGTAGACTCTATTTGTTTCAGATATATTTATTATTACATTTAGTATTAGTTGTATACATTATTCAGATTATTATTAGAGTCTGGTTTCTGAAGGAAATTATTACTTTCAAGTTTCCAAGGCTGTTTCATCCACAGAGGAAGTAAAGCGTAATGACAAAACTTCTTATAAATTATAGAAAGCATAGCATTAGAAATGCTTTATTCTTTTCTCTTTTCCCCCAATAGCTGAACAGCAATGACAGGCCTAGCGTACCATCCTAGTCACAGACTGTATGGCATAATTTAGCCCTTGGCTTTGCCTCAGGAAAAATACTTTAACAGCTAAATCTATCTAAAAATTCATATTTTCCAATTATCACTGCCTAAGCATATTTTTACAGCTACATATCCAAGATCAGAACAAGGTTAATGCATGTAACGTTAAAAGTTGCTTTGCAAATGGTTGCAACATGGAACATTCTTAAGCATCTGATACAGAGCAGATATTACAGGTGTGAGTTGCCGAGACAGAATGTGTGATGACTTTTACATAACCCAAAAGACTAGTTAGGCATTCAATGAATGAATGGATGGGTCGGTGGGTGGGTGGGTTGGTAGATGAATAATGTGAGCATCTTTGTCCTTAGGAAAGAACTTTGGGGTCAGAGATCAGATGTTTTTTGATCCGTAGTGCACACTCTGTTCTCGCCAGTCCTTAAATGTTGTGGAAAGGCTTCCCTCCCTTCTCCTCTTCCTCTACTTTCGTAACATTTAACTTTGTCCTGAGACTGTCATCTTGATTCTGAGTTGGACTTGACCTTACACAAGTCATGGTGGCTACTAGCAATTCAATGCAGAGGCTACCAAGAAGCACAATTTCTTTTCTTCATAGCTCAGCAACCCTGAAGTTCAGTCCTACGAAGAGGACACAGGCTGTCCATTCTGTCAAGCTACAGCAGTAGCTGTGATCAAACTGTTTTTCAAACATAATTGTATTTCACCTGGAGCTGTTCTTTCCTCAGGCCTTGAATCCAATCAGTGCCAACTGGGAATACAAGGACATTGAGCTAAAATGTCTAATTTGGTAAAAATAAATTAGGACTTAGTCAAAATTTAATATTATATGAAATAATCTTAAAAAAAAAACACCTGAAGATGTAGAAAGCCAAGTGTGTCTGCCTCTCTTCAAATACTAATAGAATTCCAGAGGGCTTTACATATGACCATTTTTGTGGCAAGATCTCTGGGTAAACCTGCTAACTGGAAAACATTGTTGTCCTTTACATGTCTGCTGAATCACTTTCTTCTCAATCTCCTAGTTATTCTGACCATCTTGAACTCTAAGTGAGACAGCCACAGCCAGAATAGGGTTGCCAACTGCTATCCAATAAGCAGCAGCAGTTCAGAATCTTCTTTCTCCCATTTTTTTCTGCACTAACAGCTGAATTAAATAGTTGGGGGATTTTAAAAAGGTGATGCTGGAATTCTGTGGAACTCATTACATGCTATTTGGCCTTAAAAAAACACTAAGGGTTACCTGGATCAGGGATGCAGTGCTAGGGATAAAGGTTTAGCTCTTCCCCACCCACTACCAGGACATTTTCCTGATCAAAACTGCCACCTTAGGGGCTTTAATGAATTGATTTTCTCCCTCATCAGAACCCAAAGTGACTCATAGTTTCATTGTCTCTATCTCTATCCTCACAACAACCACATTGTGAGGTAGCTTAGGCTGATGGGCCCATGGTCACCTAGCCATTTCCATGGCCAAGTGAGGGTTTGAACCAGGTTGACCTGGGTCTCTTTCATTAAGCCCTGGAAGTGAAACGGGCAAACACAATATGGGTACCTGCTCCCCCCCCCCCACATAAACCAGCCAGGAGAGAAGATCTTCAATCAGGAAAATGGCACACATGGAGCAGTTAGCTGCCCTCCCTCCCCTAGTGCTGTGGCCATACTCAGTTTTTCTCTCACAATGGCAATGGCTGATTTCTATGGCCATATATCAAAAGTCTCTGCCAGGGAACTCCAGTGACAAATGTAGTTTGTTCCTGAATATACTTTGCCAAGTTGTGTTTAAGGCATGGTGAAGCTGAAATAGTGTCAATCTGCCTAGCCTAGAGCCCTCACAAAGCCTCCCTAGCTCTTCACATACCACCTTGAAGGCATGTCTGATTATTTTAAAATGAACCTTTAAAATTAAAATGGAAACTTATTTTTAATACACTTTGTACCTCTTCTCAGAAGCAGGTATGCTTACATTATTGGTGAATTTGACACAAGTCTGGTGTCATTTCAGAATATATTGCTGTCAAAGGTGGGAGATACTGCAACAGTGATTCTGATAATGTTTTGGTAACATTTGGATGTTATGATTTTGCTGCTTCCCTCTGTAAATTAGTCATCAGCTAGAGGTGCAAAGATCACCTTTGGGTGTTCTTATCAAAAAGGCATCCACATTGTCATTCTGCAGCAAGCAGGATGAGAAAAATGGAGAACAGCTTTTCCTTCCTTTCACACAACCATCTGAATCACATCTGGGCTGCGATCACACACACTAAATAATCCAGTTTCAATACACTTTTGAATTGGATTTTGCCAGTTCACACAGTAAAATCCAGTTGGAAAGTGCATTAAAAGTGGATTGAAAGTGGATTATTTAGTGTGAGTGATCCCAGCGCTGCAGTACAAGTAAGCCAGGTAAATTCAGACAAATTCAAACATCCATGTATGATGACAATGAAATTACTGTTCCTATCAGTTCTGAACAGTTGTATGATGAGCCAAAACAACTGAGAGGAATTTGGCTATGGCCAGAGTGACTTCTTTTGTTTATCTCTCAGAAGCCACATCACCCTAGCAGGGAATGACATATCCATGTATTTATTTCTGAAGCCTCCTCCCCAGCTCTTCTCCTTAGCAAAGAAGTTAAACCTAAATGGAATTAAAACCACACCATACATGGAGAAAGAAGAGTTTTTTAAATAACAAGCACATAAAAACCAAATGAAATGCAAACCACCCTCACAGTCATTTCAAACATTAATGCCCTCTTAAACAGTTCCACTTTCATCTTTTCCTAGTGACCAGAAAAGAAGGTGCTATCCTAAAAACTTCCATCAGTCCTGCTAAAGTAAAGCTTTAGATCAGCAGTAGTGGATCTTACTGATTTACATGTAGGGACTGATAAAAAAAAATCCCCACTGGGATGAACAGAATTCCTGGCACAGGTTCATATTCAGAGAGTTCACACATGCCTTTACACTCTCCATTTATCTCTCCAGCAGTGTATTTATTTCCCCCAATCTCTAATATTCCATTATCCTTGTTCATAGTAGTTATCAGACTCACAACTGCACATGTTTTAGTCAGATGGGTTTTTTTTTTAAAAAAAGCTGCCATTGCTAATGTGGTCTTTCGTTATGCACATACCACTTTATTCCATTGATTTATTCATCATTCCCATTCTCAGATGTATGACAACATTAGCTTCCAGATGCCAAGCTGTGTAAATATTCTTTCAGCAATAACATACGGTTTCTTGGCAAGATTATCAAGCATCTGTACAGAAGACTTAGTTTCCTTTGGGTATGTAATGGTGTTGGCTGGTAAGAGGCTATTCTTACAGCTTTTATCCTCTTGAGCTCTATTTTCTCCTTTAAAATACCACACCTCTGGTGCTGTGCATTTATCCCTTTGGGAATCAGTTATATACATGAGATTTTCTTCTGAACTAGGCAGCCATCCAAGAGCTTTCAATCTTCAAACATGGCGGCAAGCAGTTGGCACAAATACAAATTGGCTTAAAAGCCATAGGAGTTTATTTTGCTATCTTGCCTGACAATATTTGCAAACATACATCTTTGTAATAAAACCTAATGTCTGCCTTCATTGTTATAAATATTAGCAACTGTACTTAGGTCAACAAAAAGAATGTTACAGCCCACATTATGGCAGTATGTATTAAGGACAACACAGCCATCATGTACCATTCCTGTTGGAACAGAACATTGAGGTAATGCTTTTAATATATCTACAGCTAGCCAAGCACAATGTGTGAAACATTAAAATAGGAAGAATGGTAGGGGGATCTTTTCTTCTTTTACGGCACAGACGTAACTCTCACTGACATTGATAAGAGTTCTAGGGAACGATAGTTATTGTTTTCCAGGCACTTGACAAGCAAAGAGATACAATTTATATTTATCAAAACTGTTAGACTCTTATTCATGGGGGATAACATGAGAGACCGACTATTTGTAAAGCACAAATTATGCATAAAAATAAGGAGAGTGGGATGTTTATGCCTGGGGGCTGGCTGTAGGAGTCGTAAAAAATAAGGAGGAACTACAGTGGAAAACAAAAGACTGTAGGGAATGAACAAAATGCAAACAGGCAGGATAAAAGGAAAGGTGAGCAGAGAGAACGAGAAGGAAGGAAATTAAGGGGTAAGTGTAACCATCAGGGAATGCCCACAGTGGTTAGACATGATAATGGTATGAAACAGAAATAAATATTTAGAAAATACCAGCTTATGTATCTCCAGAGACATAAAACTAGAGATTATGACAGTTTGGGGTTCATTATATGCTCCTCCCAAGGCAGACTTATAGACATTATCTGTCAGAATGTTCATGTTTTCCAAAACAACACAGTAGCTAAAGTCAAGTACTTAAGCAACTGGGACTTCTCTTGCTAAGGCTGCAGGAAAGCATAAAGAAGTATTGTCCACATGTTTTTAGATGATAGGAGAATCACTGTTGTGATCAGATAGGAGTTACTATTAGTGCCTGAAAAATAGTCATGGACAATTAAATTGGTTTCAGCCACAGTTATTTTCTTTGTTTTTATTGGATCCTTTATACAGTCAATATTTGTTTTACTGTTGAGCTGAGGAATGACCAGTGTTGTGGCCTTCACCTCTGATCACTGTGGCTCAGTAGACACTATATGAGAAAAGGAACAGTAATTTTGTCTTAAGGACAGTAGATATCCCCTTAATGGGCCCTGAGTATGGGGAAATGGTTTATTCAACTGCTCATAAGGACATGGAAGTGGTGAACTTCCCATCTAGCTGAAGGGGGGAAGTTGGGGTTTATCAGTATGAAAAGACAGCACAAATCCGATGTTATAAGGGATACAGAAAGAAGCAATGGCCACTGCTGTGTCAGCAGCAGCACCTTGGGAAGGCTCTCTCTCTCTCTCTCTCTCTCTCAACAATTAAGAATGTAATTGAATATGTAATATAATTTGGAATGGTAAATTTAAATGTAATTCTCTGGTCTGGTGACAAGAGAAATACTCTGCACAGCCAAGATGCTTTAAAGTTTGCCTCCATGCTAGAAAGGAGATGGATGGGATCTAATAACTGAATTCTCACAATTTAGGCTACATCAATCCCCAGTTCTGACATATTTATTACCTATGTTGTCCCCCCCCCCCCACAATTGAACCCAAACAGATGATAACCAGAAACCAAGCTTGTAATTCTTTAATCAATTTAACAATCCACCCTGTATATACAAATATGAATTGTAATTCCATTTCTTCGTCTGATAAAGTATGCACGCACGCGAAAGCTCACACCTTGAATAAAACTTTGGGGTTTTTTCCAATTAACTTTTTATTAGTTTCTCAAATAGTACAATTTTAGTGCATGTTTAATCATCAAAACCCATTGTTACAGATAATACATTTCATATGAAGAATTAATGTAAACAAACAAGTATGGATAGACAATATACAGAGAGTAAACTGAACCAAATTACAGTTTGCCTTGTATGGAAGTGAAAAATGATGTATACTGTGTTGATGATCCTAGTGTGAAGGTTCTCAATGTCCATTTGTGTAGTCATGATTAGACATTGTGCCAGCTGAGGGCAATATAAGGGAAGTAGACATGGTCAAAGAGTGTATGTTAAGATTGAAGCACGTTTAGATATACTGGATTGTATGGCTGACAGTCATTTGTTACAACATAGTCCAGGAACAGGAATCGTTTTTCCAAAAATTTGACATTTGGGGGTAGATTTCCAACTGTTGGATGCAGTCTGTGATTTTTTTCTATAACAAAATGGACCCAAACTTTGTTGAAACAGCAGCAAATGTTGAAGCTAAAGGAGATTTCCATCTGGAAGCAATTGAACTCTTTGCTGCTACCGGGATACTGGTTATTAGTTTGTGTCTGGTCTTTGGGATGTCTAGGAATATCAGTTCTGGTGAGAACGGGATTGAATAGCCTGTGGTAAGTTTTATTTGTACCAAAATGTCATGCCAAAAGTCAACTATAAGCTTGCATTGCCACCAACAGTGTGCGAAAGAGCCCAGCTCCCCACAATTTTTTCCAGCATGACAGGAAATGGTCCGATGACAATATGGCTGGTTTCTCTGGAGTGAGATATCATCTGGTATCATCTTACAGGATTGCATCTTCATGCTAATAACAGGAGAGGTCAATAGCTTTTAGGACCAAATATTCTTCCATTGAGCATCCGTGAGAGTAGTGCTGCATCCTGCTGCCATTTTTGTTGAAATTTTAGTGGTTTATCACCATCTAGGTGTATGAGAATGTCATATGTCTTGGTGATTAATCCTTAAAGTTCTTGTCCATGAAGTCTATAAGCTTTTCAAAAGATGTTGGGGAGGTACTCATGACAATGAGACACAGGGAGGGGGGGAACAGACTTGACCCAAAAACTCGTGACTTCTGAAAGACTGAGATGTGTCATTGTGTGATTCAGTTGGAGGTACAGGTACCATAATATAAGGCAATCTATTTTACATTCCAGTGTCTATTTTGTCAGGAAGCCAGTTTTGGAAGTAATATCCACCAGGTGAGTTATGTCGGCCTGCCTCCAGATGTTAGCTATTGTTATATCATTACCCTGCAGAAAAAGGAGAAGAAACTTTGTTGGCTTTAAAAGTGCCACTGTACTTTAACATGGATGCCCACCTAGATCTGAGGATCTATGTGGGATATGCACCATAAGAGTGCCTCTTGTCTCCTGTGATCTACTTGTACATTTGTGAATAAAGCAAATACTGTAAACATTCCATAAGTCTCCAGTGATCTCTTGTCCAAGAGGAACCAACCTGGGTAAGAACCACTTCTCACTGCTCAGAGAAGTGTGGCACACATACCAATATATAATAATGCATCATAAAAACCACTTGTGCTTTGAATCACCAGGACAAGAAACATACACATAACAGAGAAAAAATAAGAGCTACTGGTGATAGGCAAGGTCACAAGACTAACACCATTTTGAAGATAATTTTATCTCTATATTACTCTTTATTGCTTAAGCTAGCAAAATCCAGTAAGCAAGCTAATTCCAGCTTCTGTGCAAAACATGCATATGAGAAAAAGAGGATATGGTAAAGCCAGCAAGACACCCTAGAATAGAGTTGTTTATCAGAATAGCTGTGTGGAGACAGGAAAGTAGATTTGCAAAACTAAGGGGTAAAAAAATGCATTTCCTAAGATAAATATTTGTTTGTTTGCAAAAATACAGTCATATCAGAAAGAAGGAGGTCAAAGTTTTATGGCAAAACAGATGTCTGTGGATGTCTAAAAGTTGTTTACTTCACTGTATAAGAAGTTGATGCTGATGTAAGTCTAAGATTCCTCAGGTCTTTGCTGCCAAGATCCCCTTTATTGCAATTAAGTTTAGTCTATTTCTGGAATCTCCCTGTTGTGTTCTTCCATGGGCATTGGCATACCAGCCAACAGGCCCATTTGGGTAACACCAGTGCAGCCACCAGCTGGACCTTCCAAACTTTTAATGAGGACCATCATTCAAAAAATCCTCCAACAGTTTTGTAAAGGAGGATCACCCAGCTGGTATCTTAATCTATCCTGAACAGTTAGAATTTTGTGTCTGGGGGTAGCCCCCACATGCCAGATTTACCAGAAATCAAAGGCATGACACAGGAAATACCAGCATCCCTAACTACAGTTGCCAGCCACTGAAGTTCCTGCCCTGGGAAGTGCTGAGAGAGGGACTGGAGACTGAACAAATACAAGGCAGGCAGGAGACAAGGGAGGGCACAGCTCCAGTCCCAACATAACCCCACCTAAAGATAGCAGGAAAGCTGCTTGTGAAGAGGGCCAGGGGGGAGCTGGACCCAGAATCAAGCCAACTCAGCTAAGACAGATAGGAGGGGAAGGAACCAGAACAGGCAGACTGGGCCAACCATATTAAGGTGGCTCCCATCTAGCAGCCATGTTCTTCCTTTGCTCCCTGTGGGTGGAGCTAATCCCACAGGAAGCAGGGACTGATGAGGGGATGGGCATAACCAGTAGGGCCTGCTTCATAATGTCTGGGGACTATGGTTGTCATGTGCCCACTTGAAGTGAAAAAACTTCCACTTCCAGTGGACTTTGCCCACTGGCACTCTACTGGCTAGCAGGATAGGATAACTGACAATTAGGATAACTGACAATTGATTTGTTTATGATTTGTTTATGAATGATTTTAATTGTATTTATATATGCACTTTTATGTAAGCTGCCTTGAGCCTGCCTCAGTGGGGAGAGTGGGGTATAAATTGAATGAATGAATGAATGGATGGGTGGATGAATGAATGAATGAATGAACCAATGAACCAATGAACCAATGAATTTTACTTCTGGGAAAACCTAGAAATGATGTTAGTCATCTTTAGGACTCTCTGAAAAGCCTGTTACTTACCATAGAGTTAACAGCAGTTCTGAGACAGGACTGATATCACTTTTGTGTTTTCCCCAGAAATTCTGTCATACTGTTCCTGACAGCTGATCCCCTTCTTCCCATCCCACCCAGTCTCTTGCCAATAGCTAATCCAGGCCTAGCAACTCTAGCAAGCCAGGGAACACCTGACTAAGTTCTCCCTGTGCCTAGCTTGCCAGAGGGGCAAGCAGTGTGAGTGAGGAGAAAGAGCACAGGAGATCTGAAACCTTTCCCCTCTCAGAACTGACATCTGTAAAACTGTGATGCCCTGGAGGACACACCAGTCAGTCACCATCATTCCCAACAATACCACAGAGGTTCATATTTTGTCTGGAAGAAAATGTATTTAGCATAACAGCCAAAGGGCAAACCTAAATAATTTGTGAAAGCATGCCCGATATGTAATAGAGTGAGGAGAGGGAGAGGTAGCATTTTTGCTAGAAAGACAGCCTCACAGGTACAAGTATGTTTATTTTTCATTTTTGTTGTTGTTGTTAAACCCAGGCTAGCCCAGTCTCATCAGGTCTTGGAAGCTAAGCATCAGCCCTGGTTAGTACTTGAATGGGGGACCACCAAGGAATTTAGGATTGCTATGCAGAGGCAGGGAATGGCAAACCACCTCTGAACATCTCTTGAAAACTCTCCAGGGTCACCATAAGTCAGCTGTGACTTGATGGCAAAAAAGAAAAGAAAGAACCCTGCGCCCCTGTTTAGTTCCTAAACATCATAACATGTGTTCCTTGGGGAAAGAACCTACCAGTTTCTTGGAATACAACCATTTAATTTATTTCCCTAACATTAAATATATAATATTCATAGTGAGAGATCATAGCTCTATGGCAAAATGTATTTTAATGGGTATTGCAATTGCTCTTCTTCCTAATAAACAAAAAGGAGTTTTGTGGCACTTCAGAGACTAACAGATTTATCACAGCACATAATTGCCAAATAAATAATTGCTGAAATAAGATTTAACTTTAGAGAGCTTAAACAGACACCAGTACACCTGTTATTATTATAGTTGCCAGCTGACCAGGAGAAAAAGTCCTATCCCTTTAACAGAGGCTCAGTGTGTGGGAATGAATGAATAGATAGATAGATAGATAGATAGATAGATAGATAGATAGATAGATAGATAGATAGATAGATAATAAGGAAATGGAAACTATTCATGCCACAGAGAAAAATAGCAACGTCTGGCATTTGCTGCAGATCAAAATAATATTAAAGGGACACCTAGAGGGACTAGATTAAAAGTTGGCAGCCCTTGTAGTGAATGGTCACTGTGCTGATCTGGTATATTTGAATTTTGTATAGACATTCTGCAAACTATACATCTTTCACTTCTGTTCATTTCCCCCCTATACATCAATTTGTGTAGCTATATCTGATAACTGAGTATTCAGTTCTGGAATCTGATGAAACAGCCTTCAGCCATGATGCTTGATGCTACAGTAAGGGAACAATACTAAGCAGGTTTACTCAAAAGTAAATCCCATTTAATTTAATTTTATTTATCTCTGGAAAGTGTTCTTCAGATTACCCTGCAACATTACCACACCTTTGGCATTTGTCTTTTGAATTAACTACTTAATTTGTCCCAAGACTTCACCAGGGTTTAGCTCATGAGTTTGTTTTCAGTGCCAGAGTGTCAGCTAATGCTGCCATCCCCACACAGAGGTGAGATCTGAAAGAAAAACACCACTGAGCATATACAAAGTGACTTTCCCTCAACTCCCCAAAATTATAATCTCCTGCCTCCTCATAATATTTAACAATTCTGGGACAGATTGCTTCTGAAATTGGCTTAGGCAGGGCTTTTGATATGAAAGAGAAAACATGATCAAATGATGTGACCAACAATTATAAAGGGAAAAGAAAAGAAGACTGTGTTATTTGAATCTGCAAAATTTTAAATTAATAATACATACATACCATTTAAGAACTATCACTGTACTACTCTTGAATTTAATCACAGATGCCTGTATGGTGCAAGGAAAGAGGGAGCAGAGGCAGTGAGGGATCCATGGGGGCAGGGCTGGCCAAAGGGTTTATGGTACCCTAGATGAACTCTGTGTTTGCCCCACACAACATTCAATACAGATACAAATAAAAATGAACTTTAACCTTTATTTACATGGCATTTGAAATTAGAAATGCAAAAATTAACCTTGACATTCACTTCCATGAGCCATCTAATCTGGCACCCCTGAAAACCTGGTGTACTAGGTGACTTAGTTAGTCTGTTTGGTTGGAGTGGCCCTGCAAAGGGGTGTTTTCCCTTGGCAGCTGGAAGATAAGCAGAGAGAAATCCTCCAGAGCTGGCCCAACAGACTGTTCCCCATTGGCAGAGAGAGGCAGGAGTGCAAATGGAAAAGTCAGCTCAGTTCTCTCCAGATGGTGCTTCTCTTGTTATGCTGTCCCAGAGGCCAGTTTTGTAGCTTGTGCAGAGAATCAGCCCTGCGGCAACAGAAAGGATGAGCACAGAACTTAAAACAAATGAATGCAGTTGAAATAACAAATTACCAGGCATTGTTTCAGGGGGGAAGAATGTCATTTCCTTCACAAACTTAAACAACACTTGTTGGAGATTCCTCTGATTTGGTGTTTGGCCAGCCTCTATAGAAATTACACCCACACAAAAAAGAAGAGGAGGAGGAGGAGGAGAAGAAGAAGAAGATTGGGTTTATACCCTGCCCTTCACTCGGAGTCTCAGAGTGACTTACAAACTCCTTTCCCTTCCTCTCCCCACAACAGTCACCCTGTGACATAGGTGGGGCTGAGAGAGCTTTTTCAAAAACTGCTCTTTCCAGAACAGCTTTGACAGAACTATGGCTTGCCCCAGGTCATCCAGGAGCTAAAAGTGAAGAACTGGGGAATCAAACCTGGTTCTCCCAGATTAGAGTCCACACACTTAACCACTACACCAAATCACAAAGAAATCACAATGGCTTCCAAAATGGGATGACAAAAGGATTTCTGTCAGTGGAGCATGACTTCATATCCTCCTCCTCCTGCCACTCTAAATGCCCCATGAAATGCTGCTCCTGGGGTATAAGGAGCCCCCAACAGTGTACAGGAGAAAAGCAGAGCTCCACTGCAGAATGGGAGAATCAGCAAAAATCACACTTTTTTCTATAAAAGGGAATGATCAGTAGGATCCAATCCAATATAATATGGCATAGAGATTAAGGGCACGGATGTCTTTGAGCCAGCATGTTGTAGTGGTTAAGAGCAGCAGACTCTAGTCTATAGAGCTTGGTATGATTCCCCACTTCTCTTCATGAAGCCTGCTTGTGTGACCTTGGGCCAGTCACAGTTCTCTCGGAACTCTCTCAGCTTCATCTACCTCACAAGGTGCCTGTTGTAGGGAAAGGAAAGGAATGTGTTTCCAAGCTGCTTTGAGACTCCTTAAGGTAAAGAAAGGCAGAGTATATAAACCTATTCTTTTTCTTCTTCTCTCCGGGAAGTGCCTTGAAAAGTTACAGTGACATAGAATTAACTATCCCTGGCAGTACAATCCTATGCAGAGTAACACTGTTCTATGCTCACATGTTACACCTTGCTAAACCCACTGAATTCAATGAGCTTAGAAGGGTACAGCTCTTCTTAGGATTGCATTGTTCCTGCAGTAACATGGTATTATGGGTATGGGCCAGGTACCTTCATAGATACTCCAGCCCTTGCATGGTTCAGCATATTTTCTTGAGCAGTTAAGGTATAGGGACAGAACTATACCTAAAGCATGGTAGTCATAGAAAGACCAACCTTACATTTCCAATACTGGCAAATCTCATAGCCCTTTCACAGAACTTATATGCTATAGCTTTCCTCAGCATTAAAAAAAGAAGAATAAAAAACAGCTCTGAAAGAAGAAAGAAAGAGGAAAGAAGAAAAAGCAGCTTTGGCAAAATCATCACCCTGTTCTGTTCTGTTTCATTTTCCATAGAAATATTTTTCTACAAATATCCTTCTATTGTGTTGAATAAAGTCAATCCTGCTACGAAGTTAAGAGGTCAGACACTGGTCATGAGGGAAAAGAATGTTTTGTAATTGAAGATTTAGAAAGTATTTTAGAAACAAGCTATAGATTACACAGAAATGTGTGAAATGGTTGTCCAACAATCTTTTTTTGCTTCAAAAGCTTCCTGAGAGAGAACAATTGTGAGCAAAGAAACTGTGGTCTTTTCCCATATGCTCTTTTCCCAGTACAAATAATCCCCCTCTCCAAAGTGGCTTTTCTCCATTTTCTTTACCTCTACATAGTAAGATAAATGCCAGAACAATACTAAGTAGTCACACAAACTGGTAAAAGCTAGAGATATTTACAATATTTCCTCCAGATTGTCCAATTCTGAATCACTTTGCCTTGTGTGCAGAGTGGCACAAATGCCCCTGCACTTCTTACAGTTTTAGTGTGTATAAACAACTATGCACACGGAGTTTGCTTGATTTTGGGATTAGTATGCTCTGAAAATTTGACAGTACTATATTAGGCCCAATTTACACCTCCCCTCTGAAGTAGTTTGACTGCTGTCTTTTCCCAAGCTCATTTCACACTGGTTTCAAATTTCACTCCAGGGGGTCTGAAGAGTACTAAGCAACAGCATTTGTTTAAAGCAGTATAATGCTAGCTTGACCATAGGAGGGCAATTAACAAATGTAAACAATAATTTATAAACTAGAACAAGTATGGTTTGAAACTAGAAACAGGTATAGACAGTTTTTTTAAAAAAAACTAGAATTATTCTAGTGGGAAAGTCAGATGTAACTTTGACCTAAGAGAGAGAGGACTGGTTTAGAGACTAAGACCACCTTTTGATTAATAAAGCATACTAAAACTGCATTCAGGTGGAAAATTGAACTGCAATTCAAATATAATATCACCTAGTTCATTTTTTGTTGACCTGGTTGTAACTTCCTCTAAGGATGGGAACAAACTGGCTGACAAACTAAAGTTTATCATGAATTTTGGGTGATTTATGATTTGCGAAGCAATGTTTGCAAACTGAAGAACTGCCACGAACTTTCATGAATTTTGGTGCAGTTCATGGAGGTTCACTGCAGTTCATGGAGGTTCACGGCAGTTCATGAAGAGGCACGAGGAGCAGAAAGCAGTGGTTTAAATGCCCCCCTGCTTTCTGCTCCCCGCAGGTTTTCATGGGGGACAGAAAGTGTGGTCTAAATGGCTCCCAGCCATTTAAACCAAACAGCTAAGCAGTGGGGCTGCCACTCAGCTGTTTGGTTTCAATACCCTCTTGCTTTCTGCTCCTGACAAAAAGCCAAGGGGAGCAGAAAGCAAGGGTTTAAACTTTAAATGGCTCACAAACCGATATGAACCGGAGGCTGGTTCGCAAACCAATCTCCCAGTTCATATGAATTCGTGGTTTGGTTTGTGGTTCAGCCATAGACCATGAACTGAACCAAATGCAAAAATGTGGTTTGGGAATGATGGGTTCTTGTCTCCTGTGCCCCTACACTGTCTTCAGGAGTCAGTGGTGCTTAGGTGTTGCTAATTTCACATTAACCCAGTTTTGTGCATTTTACCTTTCTTCCTGCAGTGCACAATGTCAGAGTAGCTGTGCTTTTAGAAGTCCAATAGAGATTGTCAGGCTTTACATCTCCATCTCTTGTTATTTTGAAACTGTTCATTCCCCAATTCACACACACATACACACAGAGAGCATTCTTCTCATCAACGTTCACAAGACATGCTGTAACCACAGACAACCTAATTCCAGCCAGCCCCCATATTGATTTACACAATGCATCTCTAAACATCAATCTTTGTAAAACCTTCTACTTCAAAAGAAAACAAACAAACAAACAAATAAAAGAGATCTTGAGAAAGACAGAAATAGCTTTATCTGCAGTAGTGGGATGTGAATCCTAAACTCTTTTTAAAAAGGAAGCAAAAAAGTATTTTCCAAACCATTAACTCTGCAGGAACATCAAAGAAAATAGTGTAATGTTTGCTTAATGCACACATGTAACTTCCATTATAATGTTTATGGAACTGCTGAGCTTCCTAGGAATACAAAACGAATGGGTGGAAGTAGTAAATCAGGAATTTAGATTGTTATTCTAATTTTAATTCTCTCCCACTGATTCACAAGTAAATATTTTAACACAGCCACACATTAGTTGGATGCCTACAGAATCTAGTGGAAGTTAGCAGCATGACAACTTCATAAATCTTCTTTGCATAGTTTGTCAATATTAGGTCCCAGTCACATGAGTGAGATAATCCGGGGGGGAAGTGAGGCTATTTGCTCCAGAGTAATTTGACCCGCATTTGCTCAGTCATACAGTTCTGTGAAGCTGCAGGCACAGTCCAGCACTGTGTGATCAGATGCAATCACAGGTGAGTCCGGGGTGGGGTTTGCTGTTTTTTCCCGATGTGCTTAAACAGGGGATCGATCTCCACCCTGAGGGCTTCCTATGGCAGTATGCGATGGTGTGCATACGGGGGGGGGGGGGGGGGATGGCATGGTGTCGGGATAGCCTGATCAGACTATGAATGCCATGAGTGCGTGCTGGAGCGATCACACAGGGGAAGTCCATCTGTGGCCCATAGCAAACCTGTTTGATACTGGACTTTCCCTAGTATCTTTTAACTCCACTTCTTTGGTGGAGAGAAACGGGTTGCTGACGAGTGTGGGATGCTTGCCAGATGTTCTGGTGTGATTGCACCCTTAAAATCTGCATGGCATTCTGTGTGTGATCAGGGCCTTAGATTCTTAAATATAGGCTTAGCCACCTGCATGCCTAAAAATGCAGCCAAATTTCCCCCACCTCCATGAGCCATAACAATAATCTTTTAAGTGTCAGAACATCTACTTTTGAAGTCTGAAACATCATTTCTGATTAACCCCAAAACAGGATACACTGGGTCCCTTCAAGTGTTGGATCTTACCTTCTCACAATGCAATCAAACACGTTTGCTCAGAAGTAAATCCTATTGAGGCTGAGTGGGGCCACGGTCAGAGGGGTGCAGGGATTTGGTGCAGAGGGGAAGTTATATTTCCATTCTTTGTAATATAACTATGACTGAGAAATAAAAAATAGTGGCCAGCACACATGACTGTTCAATGATTTAGGAGGGAGGTAAAGTGTTCACCCACTGAGTGCAACATGATGGAAGCATTATTCTCATGGTGTAGCCAAATCTAATTGCCTATGTATCATGGTATGTTTGGTATATATCTGCTTTTTTTCAAGAACAGCTATGCCAGAACTATGCCTTACCCAAGGTCATCCAGCAGGTTCAAGTGGAGGAGTGGGGAATCAAACCCAGTTCTCCCAGATTAAAATCTGCACACTTAACCACTACCCCAAAACAACTGAGCAGTGGGATCAGTTTATCTGAGCCCCACTTCATTCAAGGAAGGCATAGGGCATTATTGGGCAACTCCTCTTGAGTAGCAGCCAGTAGGGAGGTCCAACTGTGCAGATAATATTCTCCACCAAGCAGGCTTTCCTGCTGGCTGCTGACCCATCTGACCTTCTTTTAGACATCTCCGGATTAACTGGTCACCTTTGGGGGGCAGAAAGGAATTTTGGGGATTTCCATCGATTGGCTGTAGGGGGATTCTTTTTTTTTTTTGTCTGCTTTGAGATGTCATGGTAGAGGTTAGAGGTGTGTATTTGGATCTTCCCAAGCTTTATCAGTATTTTAGGGGTGTATTTTGGCATCCCAAAGTTATCTGGGTTTTTTTTTTGGAAAACCAGGGAGGGAATTCTGAAAAAACCTGGATATTTTTGGGAACTGAGAAGATTGAGAAAAACAGCTGAGAGGCGAGGAGACTGCTCCCTGCTTCTCAGTTGTTTCCCCCCACTTTTTTCTGCAATCCCTTTAAACCAGTGTGGTTTAAAGAGACTGCAGAAAAAAATGGGGAAAACAGCTGAGAGGCTGGGAGCAGTCTCCCTGCATTTCAGCTGTTCCCCCCCCCCCACTTTGTTTTGCAGTCCCTTTAAACCAGGCTGGTTTAGAGGGACTGAAGAAAAAATCAAGGAAAACAGCTGAGAGGCGGGGAGACTGCTTCTCACCTCTCAACTGTTTTTTCCCACCTTGTTTTTCTGCACCTTGTCTGCAAAAGAAATCAGGGGAAAACAGCAAAGCAGCGGGAGCAATGTGCTCCCACCACTCTGCAGTGTTTTGCAGCTCCTGGGTTTGGTTTGGTTTTTCCATTTTTTAAAATCTTGGTTTCATTGGACCCAAAAGAATTTGGGATTTCTGGAAAATCCTGGATTTGTATACTTTTCCAGGATAAGGATCTGGCTTTTTTCAGATATCCTGAAATTTGGAAGGGGGGAGGGGTCCAATAGACTCGAACTGAATTTTTTCAAAAAATGCACACCCCTAGTGGAGGTTGGTTAAATAAGGTGGGTCTTTTGACTGTGTAGGTCATAACTAGTTTTGCAGGGACAGAGTGGGCTGATTATGAGTCAGGGAGGGGTCTGCCCAAATGCCCCCTTCATTTAAATATGTTAGCATGTTTAATACCATGACACAGATCAGCTTAATTATTAAATAAATTAGTTAACTCAAGCTCTTGTCTGTTGTCTTCACTAGAGGGGTGCCAAGGGCAAGAGATAAAAGAAAGAATGTGTCCATTAATAACATGAAAGATTATGCTCAGGTAGCTATAAGCAGAAATCATTAACATGTTATTATTGAAGAGCAAGCAGACCATCAGGTTAAAAGCAGGAATGGAGCTGAAGGATCAAGAGCCAATGTGAGATGGTGAACCAGTTAAAAGAGGAAGTTCTCTAATGCAGACAAAGACATTGAAATCCTATAAAAGGCTCATGGAATATGAAGGAACCTGGAGGATTCTACCTGGTTTACCTGACACATTTGGTGCATCTACCATGTCTCCTACTCCAGCAGGATACCCAATGTCTATTTCTCTTGGACTTTCTCTTTTCCCCCATGTGGTCTTGTACATCACAAGACTTTTTTCAAAATTACTTTCTTCAAATTAGAATACTTTCTTCAGACCACTTTCTTCAGAGATACAAGGCAACAAGCTAGTTTTTCCCAGGAACTTATGAAGTTTCTGGCTAACTCCACCATGAGTAGCTAAGCCTGATGGTTTGAGTATGTATGTGAATGTGTGTCCTTTTCTTCTTATATGCCATCATGTATTACTCCATAATAAACACTACATGCATGGTGTGGTAAACTAAATATCACATGGTCCTCTCATTCATTTCTTATCAAAAAGATCCCTAAATTTCTACAACCACATCTTGCAGTTATAATTTTGACTACTTTGCAGTTAGTTTTGACTCCTTAAAGAAAAGATACAATGAAATCAAATAATTAAATGTAAATTCAAATCTGAATTAGACTAGCAGTGCAATCTTAAACAGAGTTACAGTCTTCTAAGGTTCTTCTAAGACTTCAGTGGACCTAGGTAAAGGTAAAGATTCCCATTGCTCGAAAGCCAGTTGAATACGACTCTAGGGATGTGGTGCTCATCTCCATTTCCAAGCCGAATAGCCAGCGCTGTCCAAAGACATTTCCATGGTCTTGTGGCCAGCATGACTAGATGCCAAGGCACACGGAACTCTGTTACCTACCCACCAAAGTGGTACCTATTTATCTACTTGCAATTTCTTGCTTTTGAACTGATAGGTTGGCAAGAGCTCGGACCAGAGACGGGAAGTCACTCGAGTCTCAAACTGCTGAACTACCAACCTTCTGATCTGCAGTTCAGTGTCTTACCCCTTGAGCCACTGCAGCCCCTCAACAGTCCTAGAAGGGTATAATTCTAAAACCTCACAGTACATTTTCCAAAATACTATTATAATTTATTACCTATATATTCCTAACATTCTCCACAGAGATTTATGCATTACCTACATGGTGGATCACAAGTCTTACATCTGCAAAGTACTAGTGAAATAAAAATAGCAAAATTCCAAACATTAAGCATAATTTGGTTTGTGACAACTGCCCAATCCCCCAAACCCAGGCTTGACCATTAGTGTACCCTGTCTTGACCATTCGGTCACCCTCTGAATACATTTGAATATCTCATTGAGGCAGAATTGGCTCAGACTGTTCTTTCTCTCCATTTTTATCAAAATAAACTGTGGCAAAGTCATCTGTGTTTGTAGAAATCTTCTGTGTTTGTGTCTAGACATATCATAAACTAGAGGGTTTTTTCCCCCTTTTCAAAGCAGTTGAAAAAACAAAGTTCCAGATCTAAGGACCAAAATTTAATTTCAAACTGACACTACTTGAATTAGTGTCATGTCACTGACTTAGTTTAAATTATAAATTGAGCAGGAGAAAAACAACCTCCTGTGCTTGCAGATCTTATTCCCTTGGAATGAGAAATGGGATTATGTATGAGACAGAATTAGAGATATAGGCTGTGTACACTAGGTACCCTATCATGCAAAAGTAGACAGAGCTATAAATGGGGATAGGATAGGCATGGGGTATTAAATTGCTTGTGGATTCATGCCCTAGCTGCTGGGCTGGCTAGGATCAAGCCGTCAGATTCAAGCACAGTCTCTCTGGGTTGTATGGCCACATGTCAACACAACAAAGATTATGGATGTACAAAATGTAGTTCCATGCATTCAAACTGTGGCGCCTGTCATTAAAAAAAAAAAAAAAAAAAACTGAGGTGCAGCTCAGAGCTGTTGGCATGATGCAATTCACACAGCTGTTGGAATTTCAGTAACTGCACCCTCCAAATGGTTTGCAGTTGTGTAACTGAAATAGCCATAATGGCATGGGTAACTGTTTTGCATAAATTGCTTACAGCATAAATCTGCCTGTTCATTTTTAAGTCTTAAGCAACAGCTGTTGCCCAGTCACATGATGTACCTGCTAGTATCAATGAACATGTAAAAGAGTGGAATCCTACCTGACCACCATAGCCCCTACCCTCACATGTGGATTCAAATGTGTGAACACAGTGTATGCATGTACATCTTGCGTTTGAATAGTCTCTCCTTGGGAAACTGGGTACCATACATTATTTATGTGCTTAGGCTCTATCACATCAACATGTGGAAGTCAGGAGCACCATTCTGATATTTGCATTAATACAATCATATCTCCATTTGTCATGTTGCTATAGTTTGGAGGGACATAGGAAGGAATGTCAATATGCAAGCAAATAATGTGTTTACTTCTAGTTCTTACCACCTACTCTCCCATGGCAAGGACCAAAAGACCATGTAGTCTTCATTGAATAGTGTTGGAGCTACCATGACCTCAAACCATTATGAGCAAGCACATGTCATTTAAAAACAAATATCTCCATTCTAAAAAGCTAAACAAAATAAGAAAGAAAGGATCAAATTAACTGTTTCTTCTGATATGTGACTCCAAATATAAATTCCTAGCTCAAAATGAAGTGTTAAAAGGGTGGCACCTCTTATGTGGTTGTTCAGTCGCACAGTTGAGTCTGACTCTTCGTGACCCCATGGACCATGTCATGCCAGGCCCTCCTGTCTTCTGTTGTGCTCTGGAGTTTGCTTAATTTTATGTTTGTTGCATCAATAACCAGGGCTCTTTTTGTAGAAAAAGCCCAGGAGGAACTCATTAGCATACTAGGCCACACCACTGACAGCGCAGCTCATTAGCATATTAGGCCAAACCCTTCCCCACACCTTCCTGGGCCTTTCTCCTGTTTGCCCTCTGCACACACACACACACACACACACCTTGTTCCCCACTCTTCTACCCTCTCAGGTAACTCAGGAATTAATCACTTAATTTGGCAAGTTGTTTATATCACAAACTGTGGTTTACACTTTTCCTTCCAAACCAGGGTTCCAAACTACAACAGCAGATTAAATTCTTAACTATACTGGTAAGCATGTATTTAAAGGGGGGGATGAAGAGAAATCGATCTTCCAGCTATTGTTTAAAAAGAAACTGTAAGCAGAAGAAACTAGAAGTAAAACTTGCTAAGTGTATCTCTGACCCACCTCTCTCAGCCCCACCTACCTCACAGGGTGTCTGTTGTGGGGAGAGGAAGGGAAAGGATTTTGTAAGCCCCTCTGAGACTCCCTTGGGTAGTGAAGGGTGAGGTATAAACCCAATCTCCTCCTCCTCCTCCTCCTCCTGCCCAAAGCAAAAAAAAAAAATGGTCCGTGGCTTTGTTTTTAAGTGGAGTTCCTGGCTCCATCTACTCCTCTGCAGTTGCTAAATGAGGAAAATAAGAGTCAGCTGGCCAGAGGATGCTCTTATTCATCTGTCTCATCACTGCCTTCTCCCCCCTCCACTACGCATGCAACCCGGGCCCTTCCCCCACCCCCTTCCTTCTTCCTCTCAGGACCTCCAATTTCTTTTCAAGTGGCTTCACTCTGCCGGAAAGCAAAAGATGCTTCTTTCTGCCTCAGCCTGGCCCACAAATCTCAACCCAAAGAAAGTTGTGTGTCACATGGGGGGGCTCAGCCTGAGCGAGACTAGAGCAGTACGCACTGACAAGGGCATAAAACAGCCACGTGGGTGGGAGGGAGGCAGGCTGGATGGGAAAGCCTACAAGCAGCAGGGACTTCTTACCAAAAAAAGAAAAAAAACGCCACACATACACAAATGTCGAGGCAGCCAGAGGTAACCGCTTTTGTTGCCTTCCATCTCCCTCCTGCCCGAGGCCAGTGCTGAAGCAGAACTGAGTAGCATCCCTCCCACTCCTGCAGCAGCCAAGCGAGTACCCCCCCCAGTTAACCCCTCCAGCCTTTCCAGTCTCCCGCCCCCAGCACGCATCTTCTGCTGCTGGAACTTTGCCACTCCAAACAACTCAAGGAGCAACAGGCAGCCTAAGCCGGGCAGACCCAGCCGGTTCACACACACCCCTCCACCACAGACAGACAGACACACACACAGCCCAGTGCAAGGCCTGGCGAAGCCATTGGCAGCCCCCCTCTCCGCAAAAGAGGGTGGTGAGCGATCTCTTTTCCCCATCCCCCCTGCAAAACAGAAAGATCCAGGCGGTGTGGAGGAAAGATTCGGGGGTATTATTATACCTTGGGGGGGGGGGGTAGTAAAGGAGCGCGCACACAATCCCCTGCACTAATGCTCCCTCTAAGCTGTGGCATACTGTGAGCAAAAAATCTACTTTGTGAGCTACTGGGATTAAAGTAGTGAGTGAGCCATTTGGCTGTTGCATAAATTAGTTTGCTCTGGAGACAGGCTTCCTGAGCCGAGACAAAAATGGGTGAGCCGGAGGCTGAAAAACTGTAAACTAGCTCATACTTACTCAGCTTAGAGGGAACACTGTCCTGCCCCCTCCCCAGGGAGAAAAATGCTTTGCAAAGCACCTCACAGCAGCTGGAACAAAAGAAAGTGCTGCCACAGTGGTCTCTGCATTCCGAGTGGCCTGTCAGCCTCTTTCCCACTCTCTGCCCCCCCCCTCAGACTTGCAGCCCTGCCATGTGAAGCTTACCAAGGTTGGGCTACTTCTCCAAGGATAACCTCCCCTCCCACCTTGAGTTCAGCTTCCCCCCTTACAGAGGTGGAGAAGCGTGTGTCTCTTAGCCAGGGGTCCTTTCGAGCGGGAGCTCGGGGGAGCACAGCTCCGAGAGTTGGTGCCAGCCCCCCCCCCCCCCCCGTGGGGGAATGCCTGCTTGTGTCATGGCTGCAGCAAAATGACCCTGTCCCCTGGAAAGGTTCTTGTTCCTCCAACCAGCCTTCTGAAGGCTTCAGCCACCACTGAAGCTATCTTCCCAGAATATTTCTGAGGCTTTGTTAGTAGCTGTCCCCTCTCTGCCAGCTCTCTCTCTCTCTCTCTCTCTCTCTCCTTTCTTTCTTGCCTTCTGACATATTTCTGGTGATGTCAGGTGGTTTAGCATATGCAAATAAGTAATGCTAATGAGTTATGCTAATGTGCTCCTGCACCTCTTTTTCTACGAAATGACCCCTGCTCTTAGCTGAGGTGAGGCTTTCTTGCCACACACACACGCACACAGCACCTTTTTCCTCCTCTCCCTTTCTCTTGAAGTAATGGCCCTGAGAGAAGAGCGGCAGGATAAACACACCTCACAGGCTACCATGAAACTTAATCCTGCCCAGCCATCGGGCGGCTGGATGCCGAGCCTCTTTCCTCCCCCCTCTTTTCCAGTTGCTAGACATTCTTGAGCCAAGCCTAGCAGCGGGAGAGAGAAGTGCTAGTAAAGGAGGAACCATAGCAGCAGCAGCAGTGAGCAGCAACAGGAGGAGCCCAAAAGGTGCCCTGCAAATTGCTACCTCACCTCTTTGGGCTGGAGACTGTTTGTGCTTTGGCAGGTGGGCCGGGGAAATCACAGGGAGGGCGTGGCTAACTCGGAAACCAGCTGGAACGGTGTTCCTGTGTGTTCCTGCCGAAAAATAGCCCTGTCGATAACACTAACTATCTCATCCTTTGCTGTCCTCTTCTTCTTTGGCCTTCAATCTTTCCCAGCATCAAGGTTTTCTCCAGTGAGTGCTCCCTTCTCATTTGGTGGCCAAAGTATTTGAACTTCAGTTTCAGTATCTGGCCTTCCAGGGAACTGTCAGGGTTGCTTTCTTTTAGGATTGACTGACTTGATCTCCTTGCAGTCCAAGGGACCTCTTATATAGACCCAGATTTTTTGCACATAATAACTGAGAGTGAACCAAGATGGGGTGTGGAGAATTGTGTTTAACTTTGGAAGTCTGGACAGCACAAAACCTTTACCTGGAGTTGTAAAGCAGTTTTTCTCTCTCTTGACAGAGAACAGATAGGAGTGGGGGGAGTCAGTTTCTCCATCATCACCCACCCAGGCTTTAGAAATACTAAGGGCAGCCCTGGTCAGAGACAATTAAGAGGTCAGCTTACACTTTTTGCTAAAAATGTGACACCTAGCAGGGAATAGAGATTTGGAAGACTTGAGGTGCTAGAAAGGCTTCAGGAAAAACTTCCTGGAGAATTCAGGAAAAACTTATTTGACCCACAATTGGGTGGGCAAAGAAGAAGAGTTGGTTTTTATAGCCCACTTTTTACCACTTGAAGGAGTCTCAGAGCAGCTTACAATTGCCTTTCCTTCCTCTCCCTACAACAGACAATTTGTGAGATAGGTGGGGCTTAGAGAGTGGTGACTGACCCAAGGTTAACCAAGCTGGCTTCATGTGGAGGAGTGGGGAATCAAACCTGGTTCTCCAGATTAGAGTCCACCACTCTTAAACCACTACACCAAACATAGGGGAGTGTTTCTTCTTTGCTGATTCCATCTAGCCAGATGGAGGTCTCTCACCTGGGCTCCTGCAATGGGGGACTGCAGGCCTGAAACAAGAATATAAGGTAATGGGGGACCTTTTAGAACCACTGTAACAGTCAAAGAGCCTGTCTTAGAATAACAGCAGATACGGCATGTACAGAATGAGGGACAGAGGAATTGTCTTTACACTTTTCTTTTGAATCCCTTGCTCAGTTTGTTGCTGTGCTGAGAGTATGTGTACATACATTCTTTTTAAATAAATGTTTTACCATTGTTATACTGGCAATTGTGTACCACCTGGACATCCAGTGTTCAGACATGCTATTTCAAACAGACACCAGGAGAAGGCAGGCAGCCAATCAATTGGCAAGCTGCTAATCCCCAGTGGTGCACAAGTGTAACAGACTCTCCCAGTGGTAGCAGGAGATGCAAGCACAAGGTAGGGCTTTAGAATGGCAGTGCAGGGAAGGAAAGCTGGGAGTCCTGGCCCTCTCAGTGGGTAATTCTTACAAAGGCCAGGAGGTGGCAATGGGTAAAATGAAAAAGGGATAGAAAAGCCCTTCAGAGGGTAAGATGGAACAGAACCTGCAGGTCAGTGTAGGTGTTCTATGATATCGGGAATGCCAGTGTGTGGCCAGAGAAGACATATCCCTAGAATAGGAATATTTTGATATGCTGTTGATACTAGAGACCAGAATCTTTTGTCCTCACAAAAGTTTGAGGTCTCTCCTGCCTTGAATATTCAATCCCACCACATCTAATAAATCCATGAAAGTGAAGAAACTATGACTATATAGAAAGGGGATTTTATAAAAGGTTATAAAGATGAGCTGTGACATTATCACATAATGGTAAATACATGACACATTGTGCTGGCATTTGAAAAGACTTGGTTTTATCAAAGATCTTCTGCTGTAGCTCATTACTATGAAGATTGCATTAATTAACTGGAAATGTCTGTGAAAAAATGGAAAACTTTTGCTCCTGAGCACTGGGCTTTTACAATGAGGTGGCTTGGAGTACCACACAATGTTGTGCCAGCTGGATGTAGGGAATGGAAAAACACCTTCAAGCTTCATGAAATGTGAGGAATTTTACAGCTGTTATTCTAGGACATATAATTATCATTTTAAACTATTCATATGATTTTGGGCTTTTTCTGAATGGAGGAAAACCCTTATCTTTTCAGCAGGAATTATTCAGCAACTCATGTGAGATCAACATGGATTTTTTTTTGAGCTGCTGTCTGTTAAACACTGCACTCATCCAGGGAGGCAATCTTAAATCAGTTGGCTGCAAGAACTGCCACTCAAAAGGGGTCCCTGGCCACTGGCTGCATTCCCTCACTGTGTTGCCTCAGTCCTGCCCACAGGGCCACTGGCCAGTGTTTTGGCCTCAGTCTGGAGGGAGCCAGCAAAGGGGACAGACTGGGTGCTGGGTCCACTCATCTCCTCCACCCACTGCCAGGTGGGTCTAACTGTCCCCTCAGTGGCCTGCTTCTGTCAGTAAAATGACAATAGACTTTCAACATAACCCCTCCCCCACCCAGTGCCAGCTTGCCCACTTTCCTGTCAGAATAAACTGTGAAAACGGCTCTCTCTCCTGCTTAGCTCCACCATGGTAGGTTGGCTAATGAGGTGGGCCAGCAACAATCAAACCATTCTCTTCAACCCCCTGCTGTGTGGCTGACTTTCCTCCTAGTATTGCCAATCTCCAGGTGGGACCTGGAGATCTCCCACTGTTACAATTGATCTCTAGATGACAGAGATCAGTTCTCCTGGAGAAAATGGCTGCTTTGGAGGGTACACCCTATGGCATTATACCCTGCTGAGTCCTTCCATCCCCCCCCAAATGCTGCCCTTCACAGGATCCACCCCCCAAATCTCCAGGTATTTCCCTAATCAGAATTGGCAACTGTACTTTCTCCTCAGTGTCTGTTGCTAGGCAACCAAGCTTGCTTCTCTCAGTCAAAGGCCCTTTCCACACCTATGTTGGCCTTTGGGAGAAAACTCATTGGGGTCAATCCTGACTAGGGGAGAGGCCTCAGCTGAACAGAATGCCATAGAGGCCATCCTCCAAGCAGTCATTTTCTTGGGGGGGGGGGGAGAGAGAGCTGTTGCCTGGAGTTCAGTTGTGATACTTGGCAGTCTCCAGGCTCCACCTGGAGGTTGGCTACCCTAGGTGTAGCAGTCAGTGCTTCAGAGAAGAGTCTTCTAAACCCAGGTTCTTGCTGAGTGAGTGATTTTGGGCCAGTCACAGACTTTCAGCCTAACCTACCTCACAGGGTTGTTGTGCAAGTCAGAAGGGGGAGAGGAGAATGATGTAAGCTGCTTTGGTCCCCATTGCAGAGAAAGACTACTTTTCCTCCAGGGGAACTATGGTTGCCAATCTCCAGGTGAGGGTTGGAAATCACTCAGAATTACAAGTGCTCTCCAGATGGCAGAGATCAGTCCCCCTGGAGAAAATGGTGGACTCTGTGTCCTTATACCCTGCTGAGATGGCCCCCCATGACAGCCAATGTGACATAGCAGTTAGGGCTTCAGAGCATGGTAGATGCTGCAGGTGTGTGGGAGGAGATGGAAAGCTGAAGAGTGAGGGGAAAATAAAGGTAGATTGATAATTGGCTGGGAACAAGATAGGGTTGCCAACTCCAGGTGGAAAATTCCTGGAGATTTTAGGGATGGAGCCTGGAGACTGTGAGGTTTGAGAAGGGGTGGGACCTTAGACAGGTACAATGCCTTAGATTGCACCCTCCAAGCCAGCTATTCCCTCATGGGAACCATTGTTGCCAATCTCCAGGTGGGGGGTGGAGATCATTCAGAAATACAGCTGCTGTCTAGGAGAGACCAGGAGGTGATGGAAAGCTGAAGTCAGGGGGCAGATAACAATATGTTGATGGTTGGCTGGGAGGGAGATAGTGTTGCCAACTCCAGGTTGGGAAATTCCTGGAGATTTGAGGGGGTGGACCCTGCAGAGGGTGAGGTTTGAGCAGGGGTGGGACCTCAGACAGGTTCAGTGCCATAGACTCCACCCTTCAAACCACCTATTCCCTCATGGGGAACCATTGTTGCCAATCTCCAGGGAAGGGATGGAGATCACACTGAATTACAACTGCTCTTCAGATGGTAGAGATCTTCCTTTGGAGAAAATGGTGGACTCTCTGTCATTATGCCCTCCTGAGGTTGCCACAGCAAATTGACGCTGAGTACCCAAGGCTGGGGCACTCTCCCAGAGCCTCTTTCTAAAACCCATTGTATTTATTTCCACAACGGGCCTTATTCCTAGTTTCCCATATGTCTGGATGATGAAAATGTCATTCATACATCTCAAAAACAGTAGAGGTGTTAATTAGGGATGGGCACAAACCACAAACATGTGTTTCAGTTCATGGTTCAAGGGCAAAGCATGAACCAAACCGCAACCCCCATGAACCCACTCAGCTAGCACACGAACCAAACTGGGTTCATGATGTTCATGTCTGAAATAGCTGAGCCATGGGAGCAGGCTGCCCCCCTGGCTCAGCTGTTTCCAATCTAGACAACTGAGGCACAGGAGCAGGCTGCCCCCACAGTTCAGCTGTTTAGATTGGACACAGTTGAGCTGCAGGGGCAGTCTGCTCATGTGGCTCAGCTGTAAAGGAGCTTTCTTGGGCAACCAGCTGCTGGGGGCTGATCTAAACAGCTGAGCCATAGGGGTAACCTGCTCAGCATGGCTCAGCTGTTTAAAGGGGCTTTCTTCTGAAATACCATGGGATCAAAGGGTTATGCCTTTTATCTTCCAATCAAAATCTCCCTCCCTCTTCAATGGTAGCTGTTTTTATAATCTAAAGTATATGTAAAGAAATCTGATTATAGGTGTAATCAGGGCTTTTTTTGTAGAAAAAGCCCAGCAGGAACTCGTTAGCATATTAGGCCACACAGCTGACAGCACAGATTATTAGCATATTAGGCCATACCCCCATGTTCCAGAAGATTGGTCATCCAGCCACACCCACCTTTTCCTTCTTATTCTGTTTACCTTGTTTGTTGTCAAAACCCAGGGCTTTTTTTTGTAGCAGGAATTAATTTGCATTAGGCCACATGCCCCTAATGTAGCCAATCCTAATGAGTTTCTGCTATTGGATGTGGCCTATTATGCTAATGAGTTCCTGTTGGGTGTGGCCAACTCAGGAGCCAGCCGGAACTCCGTTCCTGTGCGTTCCTGCCCAAAAATAGCCCTGGGTGTAATCACAGATCTGTGATCTGTCTTTGGTCCTGAAAAGGCTATTTTTCTTATATTAAGATTTGTACTGCTGTTATTAGAACAGGAGCTCTGACAGCAGCAAAAACTGTGATCAGCCACTAGTAGGTGGAAGGATCCTAATCCAGTTCCAGTTTCACAATGGTACTTAAAAATCTGGAAATGATATGCAATGGGCAAAATCTCAGACACTACTTACTGTGCTGAAAATCCTGTTGCACACTCCACCTTGATCTCTAAATGGTTTTCCTTTGTGGAATATGTCTTTGGAAACATTTCATCTTCGTGGCAGTCTATAGCCCAGAAATTCCACAAACTCATCAACTACTCCTGATGGACAGCTGATTCTTCAGGAGCTTCATGTTATACATGCTTAGATTGTTCTAGACAGATTCCTGTTTCTGAGAGGCATTTATGACATTCCAAGCTTGTTGTGTTTTGTTTAAATGTTTGTAATAGTTTGAAAACTTAAAATAAAAAAAAACAGGAGCTCTTTAAAATATGGAAAGTTTTTAATGGACAAAGCTTTGTACTGGTCACCTTAGAGGAAAGCAATTTTTGGATCTCTGCTGATTTTCCCCCTCTGAAACCTAATGCTGTGCTTCAGAGCTACAAAGCCACAAAAGATGTAGATAATGCAGGACCTTTTCTCACCACCCTTATCTCAGTTCTTGAATGGTCTTGGTTCCTGAACATCCTACTGAGGCAAGCTGAAGAAAATTATGGTTTGTAATAATGCTGAGCAGTTCAAATGGGTGCATTCTCAAATTTGCAAACAGCATTGTACCCAACTCTTCTATTGCAGAACACATTGCATTTTCTCTTGAGGAAATCTACACTTAATATATTTATATATTCATATAAAAATGACAAAGGTTAGGATTCTTCACCCTTCTCTTCCCATTTCTGCATTCAATCGTATTGCCCAGTAGGATTTCTTTTCAAGCATGTCTGGTCTTTACACAATTGCTTTTATCAATTTCACAGCTGGGTTAACTGAGGCACATGCAGGTCAAGTGTCTTGTCAAACCTCATACAGTAGCTTACACTAATTAAAATGGGCTCCAAGCAACTGCTGCTATTGTTCCTTGAATATTAGACATGATGATATTTTTAAAAAAACAAAGTGGATTTATGGATTCTTATACAGGATAGTGACAAAAGCTGACATTACTATACTATAAACTATTTATTTTCCTGCTCTTTCTTCTTTCCCCTCAGACTTGTAATTTGCACTGCAACACATGCTGTATGTTGTACCATATGACTGTGTATAAAGTTCACCCTTTTAGAGAAAGAACTCAAAAATAAAGCTGTAGGAGAAGCAGGCCATTTAGTTTAGAACTAAATCAAATCCTGAAGCACCATTTCATGTTTGTTTCAATGATGGTTGTCATTTCTAAACACACAAATTATTTTTGTCTAGATATGCTAATGTTCATTCCATAAGTGTTTGAGAAGCTAATCAAATATTCCAAGTGTAAACGTTCTCATCTTAGCTACATCAATATTTATAACTGGAGAATACATCATTGTTACAAATACCACGGTCAATGGAAAATACCCATTTACAAACAGAATACATAAGAAAAAAAAAAGCAGTTGAACAATATAATTTATTTCCATCTCAGATGTCCCACAGGTAGTGAGAAGTGAAGCTCCAAGTAAACTATGAAGGTCATACTCTCTTGTATAAAAATGCAAAATGCTTTTACATAGTTATCTGCTATATAACTAGGCTGCCTTTTGTTACAATGGACCACATGCCTATTTACCAAAATTCTACAAACAGCATGCTAATCTGCTGCAATCTGCTGAAAAAGCCACCTCATACCACCACTGAATACATATAAAAATGCGGTATGATTGGCATGGTGAGCATCCTTCACACAAACATACATGCATGTCTTGGGTCAAGCACATTATTGGAGAATGGGAGAGCACGCTGCTTGTGAGATCCACATATGTATATAATTCCTAGTGATGTGAATTAGCCCCAGATGAAGCCACAGACAGATAAACCCCAATGTATGCACAGACATTATCACAGAATTCAGCTACCATAACAAATTAACCAAAATATGTGACAATGCAAATGCCAGCTACAACATCAGTACTTCACATAGGCAAGGTTCCTATTTTTTAAAATTATTTACAGTTCTTCAGACAAACCTGCTAAACCAACCGGTAGCAGCCAACGAGAGAATTACACAAACAGCTTTCTGGACTTTGAGCCATGATTTAAGCCTGTAACTCTGAAATATATCACAATTCCTATCTGCCCGTCCAAACAGGATTGGGCACAGGTCTCCCTTAAGAGATCATCTTAACTGTGTCTAATCCCTGCCAGATGGTTCTCTCTTGCATGAGATATAGACTTAACACTACACTGATCTCAAAAGGGGATGCAATATGGACTAGGAATTAAAACCAGGAGCACACTATTTTTTTTAGATCTTGCCACATGAACTTTATAGTGCATTACAATATACAATTTATATTGTCTTACACTATACAGGTATTTCAGTACTTCATAGAAGACTGTGAAAGGAATGTATTCAAATTCAGTGAATGCAGAATGTATGTTGTTCAGTTGCACAGTTGAGTCCGACTCTTCGCGACCTTATGTACCACATCATGCCAGGCCCTCCTGTCTGCTGTCGTGCTTTGGAGTTTGCTTAATTTCACATTTGTTGCATCGACAACACTGTCTAACCATCTCATCTTCAGCTGTCCCCTTCTTCTTTGACCTTCAGTCTTTCCCAGCATCAGGGTCTTCTCCAGTGAGTGCTTCCTTCTCATTTGGTGGCCAAAGTATTTCAGCTTCAGCTTCAGTGTCTGGCCTTCCAGGAAACAGTCAGGGTTGATTTCTTTTAGGATTGACTGATTTGATCTCCTTGCAGTCCAAGGGACTCTCAAGAGTCTTCTCCAGCACCATAATTCAAAAGAATCTATTCTTCGGCACTCGGCCTTCCTTGTAGTCCAACTCTTGCAGCCATAATTTACTACTGGGAATACTATTGTTTTGACCATACGGACTTTTGTTGGCAGGGTGATGTCTCTACTTTTTATTATGCTGTCTAGGTTTGCCATCGCTTTCCTCCCAAGGAGCAGGTATCTTTTAATTTCATGGCTGCTGTCACCGTCTGCAGTGATCTTGGATCCCAGGATGGTGAAATCTGTTGTCACTTCCATGACTTCCCCTTCTATTTGCCAAGGAGGGATAGGGCCGGATGTTGAGTTTTTGATGTTGAGTTTCAAGCCAAATTTTGTGCTCTGCTCTTTCAACTTCAACAAGAGGCTCTTGAGGTCCTCTTCACTTTCTGCCATTAAAGTGGTATCGTCTGCATATCTGAGATTGTTGATGTTTTTCCCAGCAATCTTAATTCTGGCTTGTGATTCATCCAGGTTGACATTTCACATGATGTACTCTGCATGTAGAATGTATACTGTACAGAAATAAACATATGGAGTTAGTATTTAATATACAAATATTACTTTTTCATTTATTTATTTATTATATTTATACCCTGCCTTTCCAGACGAACTGGCTCAAGGTGGCTACCAACAGTAAAATACCATAAAATAATGGTTTACACTTTGAAAACAGAGCAGTTACAGATAAAACCACAACATACTGGCGGCAAAACACAGTCCCACAGTGAGAGCAGCAGCAAAGGCTGAACCAGCGGTTCCAGCCCCCGACCATATAGGGCTCTTCTTACCAATCTTCTTACCTCTTCTTACCTCTTCCTACCAATCAAAGAGTTAAATCTATATCATACAGTCTTTTCTCAATATATAGAAGGCTATTTCCCTCTTCTGTTGCATTTTCTTTGCATAGTGCTTAGGTGGAAAGTCTGTGAACAGGCTCAGCCAAATATAATTCCCTAGTACTTTGCTATGGTCACAAGTTTGTCTTAGAACAAGAACCTTCACTTTCTAGCTCTCAGGGTTGCACAAATAATGATGAAGACGTAATGCTAAAACATTACCTGGATGATCTAGAAGTCCATATTGTCAACTAGGTTGATTTAGAAAGGCATACATTCTGACTTTAGTAAGTGGCTGGCTCATATTTTCTTTTTGTGTTTGAGAACAGTACATTCTATATATGAACATTATAGAATTAATACAGCTACACAGAGATTTTAGTGAAAAGCACCCACCCTGTTCACATTGGGAAGGAGATGTACCAGGACTTTTCACTTGCTAGGACACTGGGATTAAAGGAAGGAGATGCCTGGATTTACTTTTACTCAGTGCTGTTATTGCTGACAAGGCCAATAATCAATTATTGCATGTACACTGGCCTGTGAAGGCAATTTGGTCTCTCCCCTCCTCATAGCCTGCTCTATTTTATATGGAATGAGCCAAAAAGCCTGTTTCAGAGTATAAGCTTTTGGAGATCTTTGGCTGAGGACAGACTGGCAATCTGAAGCGGAGGCAAAGCGGAGGGAACTGGAGCGGGGGGAAAAACCCACGGAGCTGGCCGTTCACACTGGCCAGAGCAATGCGGATCAGCAGCGATACGGAGCGTTCAGACTGCCACAGAGCGTTCAGACTGCCACATAGCCAGCGCGCGCGGCTTGTGCGCGCCGCTGCACTTTTTTTGTTTTCCTTTGATGTTTTTCGCATGTGCGCACATGCGCAAAACTTTTTGCCGGTGCGTTCACACTTCCTCCGGATGCCTCCCGCTTCTTCCAGTTCACACTGTTTGGAAGCGGGAGGCATGCAGAGGAAGGCCCCTGAACACCGGGAAAAACCGGTGTCCGGGTAAAGCGGAAGGAAAGTGACTGGGAGACGGGTAAGTACGCAACGGAGCCGACAGGCAGATGCGCATGTCTGAACATGCTCCTTTCCTCCATTTGCGAAGCGTGCCTGCCCCGCTTTAGATTGCCAGTCTGTCCTCAGCCTTTGTGTGCACAGACTGCTCAGAATGTGACAAATGCATCTAACACTTACTTTAGCATACTTTAATGTTTGTGAAAGCATCATACATGCCTGCAAGTTAATTAAATACTGAAAATAGATTGCCTGTGAATGTCCAAACAAATATTCGTGCATTTCTAATTCAGTACTTTTTCTTGAATATGTTGCTCCTATTGTAGGCTACATGTAGATAGAAGCCAATGTACCTTCTCTCAGTGACACATTCCTGTCTGAAAGCTTGCCTTTGAAAAGATTGAAGAAAGGACTTTTAGGGAAAAGGCAACCTGAACTGGAGAATTTCTAAAAGCTCCAGATGTATCTCGCTGTAGGCATATTATGCCAGGATAGAGAGAATTTATTCTTCTATCCTTATACCTATACCTTCCCCTATGGGGAAGATCCAACTGATAGGTGAATCAGTGAGGGGGGGCTGATTTATTCAGACTCCACTTCAGTTCTGACAATACAAAGCCAGCAAAGAATAAGAGGCCTTTGCCAGCAAGGTTGGGACCCCCCCATTTATACTTATATTTTTCCCTTTTCTTTTCTTTTTCTCCTTTTCTATTTTTAATTTTTTTTTTTAAAAAAAGCTTTTGGCTCATTTTTAAAGATACATTTTGGAATTACAACTAATTTGGAAGGCTGGCAGATTTCCAGATTCCCAGCAACATCTGACTTCACCAGTAAAAGAATTTTTGAAAATTTATGAACTACAAAGTTCAAAGTACAGAGAACTAATCAACAAGAGATTTATGACAGTACAAGATAAACTACTGAATTGTGCTTAATTTAATCATGTCCATGAAGACTCAAATTTAAAACAACGGAAATATCTGAAGTAGATGAAAAAATATTCTCATCTCTCAGATAAACTTTAACTCACTGCACTTATTTGTGGGTTATCTTCTCTGTGGATTAAATAATCAATTACCTTCCCCCCCCCTTTTACCTGAAGAATAATGCTTATTCAGAAGAATCCAAAAGTGCAGATTCACAATTAGAAGTTAAAATCCAGAAGGAAGATATTTAATTTTAAACATAAGATTCCCAGAAGGCAAGGTATGCATGTTAGTGACAATATATGCACCAAACAATGCTAAAGATAATTTTTTGAGATTTTTTTTTCAAACAATGCTAGACTTCCAAGATGGAGATATAATGGTTTTTGGAGATATAAATGGAGTTTTAGATCCAATAAGAATCCAATCCAGAAATTTTCAAAGTAGTAAATTACCGAAAAATGTATTTCAGTATTTGGAAATGCTGAAATTAGAAAACGTCTGGGGGATTAAGCATCCAAGAGACAGATTTCACATTCTTCTCTGATAGACATCAAACATACATATAAAAACAATGAAACTAGATAAAGTAGAAATCTGAAGGTATTTGCAGATCATAATCCTATAGAGGTAGTTTGACAATGGAATAGAAAATTAAGAGGATGCTGGAGACTAAACAATGCTTTTCTATTACAAGATGATGTAATAAACAAGTGTAAAAAAGATCTGGAAGAATTTTAAAAATAAATAAAATGGAAGGACTGTCCTTAGCTACAGTTTGGGAAGCAAGCAAAGCATTCATTAAAGGAGTCTTCCTAGCAGCTGCTACCAAGAAGGAAAGAGAAAAATTAGAACAAATCAAGACATTAGTAGAAAAAAATCCAAAGACTGGAGCAAGTGCTTAAGAAAAATTCCAATAAAGATACACTAGCAGAAACTAGACAATTAAAAAAAACAAACTAGATTTCCTAGAAATGGAAGAGGTACAGAAAAAAAATAAAGTTTCTAAAACAAAGGCATTTTGAACATGTGAATAAACCTGGCAGATATTTAGCATACTGTCTTAGGAAAGAGAAAGAAAAATCGTAATAACATATATAAAGAAACGAGATCAAATCATACATGCAGAAAAGGAAATACAAGAACAATTTATTAATGCTCTTTTAGAACTATGCAAAAAGAAGTCTGTCTCAGAAAAAGGAAAAATAGAATATTTAAAAGATATCCCAATTACAAAGTTTATGCCAGAATATTGTAAAATCTTAAACCAAACAATAACAATTCAAGAAATTTCCCAGGCAATTAAAAATATAAAAAAGGACAAAGCACCATGCTGGATGGACTCACAGCAATGTATTCTAAACACTTTGAAGAAGTTTTAATGATACCACTACAAAAAGTTATGAATGTGATAATAGAAGGAAAGAGAATACCTCTGACATAGCAAGAAGCATATATATTGTTATTATACAAAAAAGGGCAGTGATACAATGATACCACAGTCATACAGACCTATTTCCTTATTGAACGTAGAGTATAAAATCTTTGCCTCAATAATGTCAGAAAGATTAAGAAAGTGTATACTGATTTTAATATACATTGATCAAACAGGTTTTGTACCAAAGAGGTACGTGAAAGATAATATACAGTTTATAACAGATGCAACTGAATTTGTGAATAAGAAAAAAAGAAAGCAGCATTTTTATTTTTGGATGCAGAGAAAGTGTTTGATAATATAACATGGCCTTATCTATTAAACATACTTTAAAATATGGACTGCAACTCAGAATTCTGGAACTTATCTATTCAAACCAACAAGCAAAGATTTTAATAAATGGAAAACTACTAGAAGCCATTTTGATTGAAAAAGGATCATGCCATGGTTGTCCTTTATCACCTCTATCATTCATTTTAGCGACAGAGATTTTTAGCTACAAAGATCAGACAAGATACAAGCATCAAAGGAATAAAAGTGGATGATACAGAATTTAAAATGAAAAGTTATACAGATGATGTGGTTTTAACAGTCTTGGATCCCCAAAAATCATTACAGCATGTAGTGGAACATATCAAAAAATTTGGATCCTTTTCAAGGAACAAAATTGTGGCAGAATGTGCCTGCTCTGGCTTGCAGGCCCTATTTTGCCCTGTTCTCCTAGGTTTCTCTGGAGAGACATTTAGTCCACTCTTGCATATCCTGCCACCACCACCTGACCTGTGTACAGAATTGCCCACTTGGAGGGTCAGGACTCCCAGCTTCCCTTCCAAGTTCTGAGGCCTTGCCGCCATGTCTCCCACTGCCCAGCACCTGGTCACCACAGGGACAGTTCACTGCTTTGCACACCTCTGGAGGAATAGCCACTTGCCAACTGCCCACCTTCCTACCTGGCACCCCCTTTAAAATAGCATGTCCAAGATGGTGGAGGTCTATGTGGTACAGAGAATCCCAACCAGCATAAAAAATTATAAAGTATTTATGAAAAAAATGTTTACAAGCATACTTTTAGCACAGATTGAGCAAGGGTACAAGAAAGGTAAAACACAAATCCTCTGTCCCTTTCTCTATACATGCCCTATCAGCTATTAAAATAGGACAGCCCCCTTTTTCTTATGATGTTACAGGTCCCTATTGAGTCACCATTACCTTGAAGCTTGCTCTAGCTCTTGAGGTGAGCACATGGTCAATGGCTGCCTTGCCAGAGGAGAAGTCTGTATGTGCTCATGGATGCAGCACCCAAGGAAAATAGAGCTCCTTCCTTTTTTGGGGGGAGGATTTTTTATTGAAAATAGAGCTCCTTCATGTGGCAAGGAGTTTTTATCATCTCTGTTTCTCCACCCACTGATTAGGTAATGCCAGGTCAAAGAGGCATTTCCTAGAGACCTCCAGGAATCTCCTTCTTGAAAACTATACAAAATTTTATCCCTCCTAATCTCTGTTCCCTGCTTGGAGGAAAGGGGAGATCTTGCTCTCCTGCTAGATCTATTAGCATTTGAATGAAGGTGCACTGAGGTACATATGAAAAGCAATTGCACAGACTCCCCCCTGCCTGTTCTCTGCCCAGAGGAGGGGGAGTCAGTTAAAATGCAAAAGGAGAGGTTTTATTCATCTCAAACCTCCCAAGGGGGAATGCATTTTGTCACAAAAATCAACAGGAAGAAGACAAAATTGTGATTTTTTTAATGCAACAACATGAAGATATCATAAAGAATACAGAATGCACAATAGCCACTGATCCAATAAAATATCTAGAGATCAATGTGACTGGACAAAGTTGCAGTCTTTTCAAAAACAACTATCGGAAGACTTAGAAATCAGTACAAGCAGACTTATCCATATGGGGGAAAAAAATAAAAGCTCATGGCTGAGTAAAATTTCAGTGATCAAAATGAATATATTGCCAAAATTATTTTTTATTCCAAATGTTACCTATATACATATACAAAAAAAAACACTGACAGGGCAGCAAAGACAGATAAATAAATTTATTGGAATGGAATAAATTGGAATGGCAGAAAACCAAGAATAAGTTTTAAAATACTACAAGGCAAGGAAAAAGGAGAGGAGGATTAGCAGTTCCAAATGTAAAAGTAAACTACCAAGCAGCAGGCCTGGTTTGGATTGAAAATTGGATTAAAAATTAAGGACAAAGACTAGTAGTAAAACTTGAATCAGCAGACTTAGATGAAGTTTTACACAATTATTTATGGATAAAGAAATCAACCAAAACAGTCAGAACAATGGACTTTTGAGAATATAGTTTACATGCAGGAATTTATTGAGCTCTCCAAACTCTCTGCTTATGTCCCCAATAGAAGCTCATTACAACATGAGAAATAAAAGTGATTTTCTAATATATGACAATATGGTAAATGCTCAGGGGGAAATTAAATCCTGGCAAGATATTAGAGATGAAGAAGTTAATATTCAATGCTTGTTAGTCACCAATTAACTTCAAGTTTAAAGAGGATTATCAACATGGAAGGTGGAGTTTTAAGACATATGACTGAGGTTTTAAAAGATTTCACAAGTCCATATGTGGTGGACTTGTAAAAAAGCAAAAAGATAATGAAAGTAAACACATGGAAAAATGCAGAACATATTAAAATTTAAATTCCCTATGGAAGCTAAGAACATGCTATTAGGAATATTGCCCAACAAATTACCAAAATTTTTGGAAGAGATATTCAAATACGTGGTGACAGTGGCTAGAATCATCTATGCAGCAAAAGGGAACCTGGATATCTGTCCAAGCTTAGAAGAATGGGAAAATAATCTTGCCGATTATGCAGTAATGGCAAAATTAACAACCTATTTGAGAAATAGATCAATTTTGAAATTTGAGGAGAGATGGAGTGTTTATTATGCAAGCAAGAGACAAATTTAAAATGAGGAATAGTTTTAAATCGCATATAAATGTATTGCTATGCATATATATATATATATATTACAATGCAGAGAGAATGAGAACAAGTTTTGAATATAAATGTATAAGGATGAGGATTTTGAACAAAAATATCTGTTATTTTTTATCTTATATGTTATATAATAGACATTCCTTTAAGCTTTGGTATATTAAAAGTTATGGCTAGTATGTAAAATGATAAAATATGTAACAGAATGTGCAATAATGAGGAAATTAATAACATAGCTGCAAAATAGATTAGTTATGAAATTTGAAATTCAAAATGTTTGAAGTAAGGACCATTGTAACCCATAGAAAATGTCTTAAAAACTATAATGAAGGGGATGTTGGGGAGAAGTATTTACTTTTTCTGTTCAATATATCCTGCAATGTATAATAATAATAATCTTGATATATATAATTTGTTTTATAACCTCTTTTTTCTTTTTGTATCCCCTCTATGTTACACTTTGGTTTCCAATACACACACACACACACAAAAGATTGAAGAAAAACTTAGTCCCCAGCTTTGGGTGCCCTCCCCCCCATATTAAATGAAGTGTTTTGGCAAACCTTGAAATGAATACAATACAAAGGCAAAAAAAAAATCTCTGTTTTCTATAGTTTTTCACCTAGTAATTTAGAAGTAATTTAACTGTATGCATTACAAATACTAGCCAAATAATTTCCCCCCTTTTTATTGTTTTCCTGGTTTGCAGCTGAACAAAAGGAGTATTTTTATGTTATTTAGGGCATTGGACTGAATGGCTGAAGTGCATTAGCAGTATAAAAGCATGTGATGGTCTCTGTAACATGCTGAGCATGAGGATTAAGGACAATAGAACAATGCTCCTCTCCTCCAGAAACCATTCTAACTTGGAAGATGGGGAGTTGCTTCCAACTCAGTTTCTCTATCCTGTCAGTTTATTAAAGATTAACCTGAAACATACCTGCTACAAACAGGTTAGGTTCTACCTCTCCCTAAGAGCAACCAATGGGAGCTGACAGAATGTTGGTGTGACACTAACAATTCTGGTCACCACACCTCAGAAAGGGTATTATAGCATTGGAAAAGGTGCAGAAAAGGGAAACTAGAATGATAAAAGGGTTGGAACATTTTCCCTATGAAGAGAGGTTAAAGCGCTTGGGGCTCTTTAGCTTGGAGAAACAACATGATAGAGGTTTACATGGGATACAGCAGGTCAAGAAACAAATACTTTTCTCCCTTTCTCACAATAAAATACAAGAACTCGTGGTCACTCAGTGAAATTGCTGAGCAGTCAGGTTAGAACAGATAAAAGGAATTATTTCTTCACCCAAAGAGTGAATTCACTACCACAGGAGATGGTGGCAGCTACAAGCATGGACAGCTTCAAGAAGGAATTGGATAAACATATGGAGCAGAGGTCCATCAGTGGCTATTAGCCACAAGGTATAGATAGGAACTCTCAGTCTGGGGCAAGTGATGCTCTGTATTCTTGGTGCTTGGGGTGTCTCTGTGAATGAATGGTAGTAACTGGTGTATGAAAGGGTCAGGACTCCCTCTGTATATTAAAAGAGGCAAGATGGGTGGCAAATTGCCTAATCTACCTGTGTGACAGAGGTTGTGGACGGTGGTAGGGTCTCTGAGTGAGTAAAGGGGAGAAAGTCACAATGCCCGTTACCCAAAACCTCTCATTGCCACCTAAGGACTTCCTCCCAGTCATACCCAGGGACTAGCCAAACATTTCAGGATCTTCCCTGTATTTATGGCTCTTGAAACCAGCATGGGGAAGGGGAAAATATATTTACATTGTGGAGGAGATTGGTAGGAGTTGTGAGCCCATTTGAGATTGTCTATATGTGTCATTTCAGCTGTAAAATACACATTTTTGTTCATGACCCATGGGATTAGGTGTATAAGATAAGATAAGGGGAGATGGTGTAGAGTAAGCACAAATTACAAGTATGTAGCAGGCCCAGAAAAATGATGCTTAGGCCCTGATAGGTGCAATCGCCTCTGCCATTAGTTGCCTAGGCAACATGGTTGCAGGAGCCATGGCAGTCATATACTTACAGTAATTCTGATTTCCACAGGCACTTTACCTAGGAGTCCTGCCTGATGGTGTTCTCCTGCAGAGTTCCTCTAAAGAGGCCATCTCAGTAGGGTCTTTGATCATGTGGTTACTCTCAGGGCTGGCACAGTCCATAAAGGTTGCACATCTGTTTAAATTGTTACGCTTAACTAAGACTTTGGGGGGAAGAAATACATGGAATGGCAGGAAGGAAACTGTCCTTTTGAGTAAAGCATTAGAAATTCTATTCATCCAACTCCCCCAGTTTCAAAGTTGTGACTTCAAAGTTTCTCTATGCTTGCACACCAGGAAATCTTCAAAGAAACTCTGCAGAGACAGAAGCACCAGGCAGATAGCAAGGGAATAGACCCTCCACAGAGAGAGCCTGCTACTTGGCCTCATCAGAACACACTCATAATGGGCTCACTACACACTCACAGCAAGTTATGTGCAACTGAAACCAGTTCATGGTGGAAATCAAACCTTGAAAATGCTCACTGAATCCATAAAACAGAGCAGGTATTTCAGAAGGTGATTTATACAGGATGTTATATGTTTGTGATCAGGAATGCAGCTCTCACAACTTCCTTATGAAGAAAACATATTAAGATTTCAGGTGCAAAGGAGCTCTGATATCAATCAGGTTTCCTTCTTTGGTCATCAGATATAGGACAATTATTGTTTGTATTATTATTTATAAAGTACTTATGACCACTAGTCATGGAACAAATAATAAAGCCTTGTTTCCTTTATCAAAAAAAAACACAGCAGGGAAGAAAGGAAAGCGGTCAGTGGGGAGAGAGGGGGGGAATGGGTACATATGTGCATGTCTAACCTAAACCATGCCTGCTTGTTAATTCTGTGGATGCTTCAAATCCGAACAGAATTCTTTATTGTGGTTGGAAAAAGCCATTAGTTTAATGCTTCTCTGTAGGGATCGGCATGAACTGCCTCACAAACTAAAGTTCATCATGAATTTTAGCCAATTCATGGTTTGTGAAGCAATGTTCATGGAAAGGTACTCGGCATGAACATTTCACAAACTTTGCTGCTGTTCATTGCCATGCTCTGTGCCATGAGGGTAAAAGTGGGTGCAAAGGGTTCTGCAGGGCCTGCAAGACGGAGCTCTTCCGCCAGGCTTTTGGGGCCGCCGCTGGGGGAAATGGCCACTGACAGACGGCCAGAGAAGTACACAGGCCCGGGATAACAGTTAGTGGTAGCCTCCTGGCTGGGGAAAGCTATCGTTGCCCTGGTGCTGGTATTTTAAATCGCCATCGATTATATTTGTAAGTTGCCGCCAATTGAAACTGGAACTGTATTGTATTTTAATGCACTAATTTATATTTTCTGTATTGATTTTAATGTTGTGAGCTGCCTAGAGCCGCTTATGTTGGTCAGGCAGGATATAAATCCAAATAAATAAATAAATAAATAAATAAATAAATAAAAATTGTGGTTCATGGCTGATTGTGGCGGTTTTGAATGACTACATTTCCAGACAGACTGTCTCCACTCAATTAACTGTTTACAAAACTCCAAGGTAACAGAGGGGTGGAATTCTCCAGCCTTGGAAACACCAATAGGAAATCTCCAAAGCTTAACAGACACTACTGGCTGTCAGTAACAGAGTTCCCATTCTACTCTATGGAATCAGAATGCTATATATTCTCTCAGCTCAGCTCTGCACCATCTCTTCCGTCAGCTGTTTGCAGTTACACAGAAAGGCAGGGAACTTGTTAAAAGCAGACTAGCAGAGCACATTCCCTCCTGATTGTCATTACTCTCCCCTGTTGGGGTTTGGGGGTGTTAGGTGGACTCAGGGCTCTGAGTCACCCCCTCTCTCAGTGCATGCTGAGCAGAGGGACATAGCTAGTGGATTCCTTGGCTGTGATTCCTCTCTCCTGCTGGGGTTTGGAATGTTAGGTGGACTCAGAGCTTTGGGGTTTTAGGTGGACTCAGAGCTTTGAGTCATTTGGTGTAGTGGTTAAGTGCACAGACTCTAATCTGGGAGAACTGGGTTTGATTCCCCACTCCTCCACTAGCAGCTGCTGGATGACCTTGGGCAAGCCATAGTTCTGACAGAGCTGTTTTCTTAAGGACAGTTCTGGAAAGAGCTCTCTCAGCCCTCACCTACCTCACAGAGTGTCTGTTGTGGGGAGGAGAAGGGAAATGAGTTTGTAAGCCACTCTGAGACTCCAAGTGAAGGCCAGGGTATAAATCCAACCTCTTCTTCTTCATGCCAAAAGGAACTGCACCCTGTAGGATGAATGCAAGATCCATTTATCTCCTACCAGGGGGGAAAGCAGTTGGGGGGAGCATATCCTATCACATAAATGGTAAAGTCTGAGGACCCACATTTTACACCCTCCCATCCCTCCTGATTGGGAACCTCTCTGTGCCATGAGGGTAAAAGTGGGTGCAAAGGGTGCTCATTGTCAGGGGAAGATGTCCTTCACCCCCCGCATACTGTTAGCTTAGGAAGATGTCCTTCACCCCCCGCATACTGCAAGGAGCTTATGCACTCTTATGAATGGGAAATTCATAAGTGATGATAATGGACTGTGTTAATAAGTGTAAAAAGGGATGATGATGCCAAAGCAGCCAGGGAGAAAAGCCAGCTTCAAACAGCTCCAGCAGATGCTGAAATGGTGTACCAATAGTTCCCAAGGTTGCCAGCCTCCAGAGCTTCCCTTAACACAAAGACACTTACACAGGAAGAGCCATCTTGTCACTTTGGCTCAAAAATGCGCTTCTCAACTCCATTAAGCATAGATTCTCTTCCAAAGCGCAGGACACATTCCTCCCCCTCCTCCTTCTCCAACATTCATTGCCCAGTGAAACAAAGGACTTCCTCCCAAATCCACATGGACTATGAACCCAACCAACTGACAATGAGTTTCGGCTGGCCAGCAAACTAATCCCATCACCAAAATAGCAACTGAATCAGCTTTCTGACTGGTATCTCTGAAAAAAACTAAGCAAAATTTAATATTGACCACTCCCCTAAGACTCTCTTCTAGTGGACAGGACTTAGAAGGCAGATCAGTCAAGGGGTATTCCCAGGGGAGGCATCCTGTTAAGCCAGCCCCCCAGAGACCCCCAATAAAAGAGATATCCCATTGTTCAGTCTTAGCCTTAGTATCTCCTGTCCTCCCTTCCGGGCTCTGGAGTATACGACCAGAGTCTGACATGTGTCCCTGCTGGTTCAGAACACATGCCCTTACCTTCCTCCTAGCCTTCCCCTTCTTCCAGTGAGACCATATCAACTCTCCAGACAGGTAATTATTTTCCCCGACAGAAACTAACGATCTCCTGCTCATGCAACCATCCCTTAATCTTTCTAATTTCCTAGAAGCTTGTATAAGTGTGTGAGTGAATCGGTATTGTTTGCTTGATTAAGACTCTTTCAGTAAAAGACACTACATTTAGTACTGATTCAAGTCTCCTTGTCTATTTCTTGGTTAGTCTAGAAGAGGCACAGCCTCTGTATAAACAGGTGATAACCCATTTTGCCTATTGGCAGTTATTTAAAGCTTATACATTCCCAATATTAATAACAAAATAAGGCAGTTGGGCTAACAATACCACAGGCCTCCATCTCCAGGCACCAAACCCATCCTGCCACCCCACTGGAGCCCACCCCTAGCAGGGCTCCTTCTCTTGATCATTTCCTGAGGCTCCCCACAGAGGCAAGAGTTATTAGTGCTGCCCAGACACCAGCAGTTGCTAACATTCTTCAGAGATGAGAACTCTAGCAGTGATTTGGGGGGGGGGGGGGGGGGAAAGAAGCATCCTCTCCTTCCACGCAGCTCCCTGTTCCTGCCACTCCCTCAAGTACACCCCTCCGTGGACCCTCCCAGCTCAGTGTTAGAAAGCAGTGGTCCCTCCCAGCTTCTCCAATCCTGAGGCCCCCTTTCCAGTCCACACTTTGGAAACATTTCTGCCCTCTGCCCAGTGACCCTTGTGGGGCAGAGTGGCAAGTGTGCTGTACCCACATCAGGAGTAGCACAAACCCCCATGACTTGTCCTCCTCCATCCTCCACAGGCACTTGCAAAGGGTTTATCCCACTATGTTGCCACCAGAGATTTGGCAGCCAGTGGGAGGAAGAAGCAGAGAGAATCTGAAGGGGAACAGGAGGTCCCTCCAAGAAAGACTCCCTGCACTCAGATTGCTGTGGGTAGGACATCAAGGCAGGCCACTCTACAAGAGGTCATTACCTTGGGTATGCCAAAAGTGCCATCCAGAAAGGTTACTTGGAGGACCTAAGAAGCAGTCACTCACCTCATCAGTAAGATTATTGCTGTGGATGGCCAGCCCTTCTCCCTCATGGAGAATATAGTCTTTTGCCAGCTGCTGCAACACCTGGCTCCCTCGTATTCTGTCTCCTTGTGGAGTTTCATGATCTGATGAGTCTTGCCCATTGTACATTGCTCCACAGTGGCAATGGTTAAGGAAGAACTGTGTACTTCACAGCAGCCTTCTGGAGTAGCCAGCAACACAGCTACTTCTCTCTCACTGCCCACTGGTGGCAACCAGAGGGCCTCTCTGTCTGGACTGTCAGGTCATGGCCTGGGACCCAGGAGGGTACAGTCCTGCCACCAGGCTACAAAGTGGTTCTGCTCCATGTGCAAAGAATCATTGCAGACCACACAGCACAAAACATTGCTACCATGATACCGAGGGAGTGGACAAGTGGCAGCAGCACTGTCCACAGCTGCATGATAATGGACACCAGCTCTAACATGCTGAACACCAGCTCATCCTGGACTTACCCACCCACTGGAACTCCACCTAAGCCATAGTTGCACATTTGGTGGAACAGAAGAGTGGAGTGCAAGGTATCTCCTCCATGACCATTCTGAATGGGGAATATGAGCTCTACATCAGCTCCAATGATTGAGTTACCTTCTCCCAAATGGTGCATGTCCTCAAGCCATTCCAGGACACCACCAATGTGCTCTGAGTCCATATGGCCAGCCTTGGGCAAATCATCCCTCTGATTCAAGGGCACAGGCCTCTGTACTGTAGCTGGGCCTCTATGGGGATGCTGTCACACGGTTCAGGGCCTTAGCACAGAGGTTGCAGATGGGCATCACCGCCAGGTTGCATCCTCTCTGCATGGAAGGGGAGTACAAGCTAGCTTGTATCTGTGACCCCTGGATAAAAGGCAGCATTGCTCTCCAGAATGCAGAGCTCATGCAATGGAAGTGTGAGCTCTACTTAGAAGTGTGGAGGCTACAGCCCAGCAGACATGGCCAGAGGGAACAGTGGGTGGAAGAAGCTAGGGGGGAGGAGGGGGAAGAGCTGCAGTCCAGCACCTCTGACTCAAAGAGCCCAACCAGGGAGAAGCTATGCTACTGGTTTTCAGTGGTGAACTGGGAGGTCAGCAGCAGCAGAGCTACCAGGAGTGTAGTGGTGGAGAATCTGGCAGAGGTGATGGTGAGGGATTACCTCAACAAGTCCCCTAAGCCTGCCTCCATTGATCCCCTGAAGTCCTGGTCACACAAGGCTGCCATCTGGCCTGACCTCTCATGTGACCATGAGTCTCCTCTCCTGCCCTCCCACCAGGAGACATTCTCCACCCCCACTGGTCCAGGCCAGGGTGGACAAGTTGGCCTTCCTCAAGGTCAACCTCCCCTTTCATCAAGGTCAATCCCTCTCTGAACCTCACAGGGTAAGATCCAGGCCTCCTGTTGTCACCCTGCATATCCCCCCCATTCTGCCTCATCTCTAGGTGATCTGGCACACAGTTTGCACTCTTGGTGCTTGGGTGGGATAATAGCCACCTATACCATGTGAGGGTGGGCTCCCTCACCCGAAACCTACCTCATGAAACAACATCTACCTCATGACACAACAGCCACCTCTTGGAAAAACATTCACCTCAGCAAACATCTATCTCAACAAACATTTGCCTGCATAAGCAAGCCTCCATTTGGCTACCCCTTTCCATTGCATTTGTACAATTCACAGTAGGTGACTTCTTATCTGTATAATGTGTTCCACTAATGATGAATAACCAGAAATTTCACCTAGGGGTGGGCTGTGAACAGAGAATCTATATGTCTGGGCCTGAGGGAGCCTGGGAGTATTGTGGACACACTTCACTGGGTTCCAGTGCTTGTCAGTGGTGCCTGCCAAGCTGTCCTGGGATCAGGGCCAGCTCTATCACTAGGCCAACTAGGTGGCCACCTAGGGGCGCAGCTGGCAAATAGGGTGGCAGAGAGACTGAGAGAGACTTCAACCAGGAGATAGTATGCTTTATGGAAACCATGATTTGCCATTATGTCTGAATGCAGCTTTTCATTCAGGCTAAGAACCAAACTTAGCCTTGGGCCAACGCAGATAGACTTGTAGGCACTGCGGCCAGCCACTGCAGGTGGCTGCTGACAGGGCTGGAGAGCTCGTGAGCCCGGGCAGGTGGGCGGGCACTGGGGCATTCCTTGCGGGCAGGTCTCCAGTGGTGGAGAGGGCAGCTCTGCGGTGGGAGGATGCCACAAGGTAGCCTCACCTAGTGCACAAAAAACCCTCGGGCCAGCCCTGCCTGGGATTACTTTGGGGTGCCTCTGTCAGAACTCTGGGGATGTCTGTCTTTCTGTCATTCTGGCTTTGGAGACTTCAGGGGTGGACTGGCCAGTTCAACATGTGTTTCCATTCCTCTGCACAGCAGAAGAATTCACTGCAGTTGACTGGTGTGCTCTGGACCTGTGTGTTTCAGCCTGGGGGGGGGGGGGCTGTGAGAGTTGTGGGCACATTTTCCCTGCTCATCTGGTGGGGCTGGGGTGCCCAGCATGCTATCATGGGGTTACTTTGGGAGCCCCTGTCAGAAGTCTTATCATGGCTGCTTTTCTGTCATTCCAAATCTGCCTGACCCAGGTGTTCCTTTCCTCTGCACAGTAGAATTCACCATGGTGTTTCAGCTGGGGGGAGGGCTGTGAAGAGTTGTGGAAATGCTTCCCCTGCTTGTCTGGATGAGCTGGGGTGCCTGCCAAGCTGTCGTGGTGTTACTTTGGGGAGTCCCTGTCAGAAGTCTTGTCATGTTTCCCTTTCTGTTGTTCCAGATTTGCCTTTGGAGACTTGTGGGGGCTGCAAGCATAGGGGGGATGCTTGCCTTGCTTCTGGTGTCTGGTGGGGGGGGGGGGAGGTTCAGCCCAGTTGAAGTTTTCCTGTGAGTTTGGTGTCACTGGCTTGTTCCTGAACTGTTCCATAGACTCCTATAACTGCTGCTGTCTTTTCCAAATACATCAGCTGACAAGGTAGCCCATCCCCCTTTAATAACCAGCCCTCACTCAAACACTTCAAGGAGTTATTGGGGTTGGGGGAACAAACACTGTTTCATTCACATCCTGCCACCATGTGATCTTAACTTGTGTGCGTGTTTCTTTAGCTCACAGGGTTAAACTTTTATTTATGGGTTTAACATCACTGAAGAAAATGAGGGGTTTGTGATGTTGGTAAAATTGCTGATGTCACTTTTAGGTAGAACCCAGAAGTGACAAGGGGTAGCTCCAGGAATCACTGCAAAATTTACTGGAAAACCATAGAGGTTCTGGCAATTCCTAGATCTACCTATTGTCAATTCCAGCTTGCAACAGAAAGTGATGTGCTCACACAGAGACTGGTGGTATTTAAAAAATATTTTTGCCTCACAGCTGTTTGGAGCAGTGTTGAGCAATGGCAATGATTGGCAGGAGGGGTCTTGTCATACCAGGAAACCTGGAAACTGTTATAGGACTTGTTCAGTCTGGTTGCCTGCAGTAGTGGTTTCTGACTATACTGTATTTATTCTGTTGACTTCATGTTAGCCAACTTAGTGGACTTACAGGCCTTGCATTCTCAGCTTCCTCGGATTGAGTTCATTTGATTGGAGCTGCTGGAAAGAAGGATCTGGATGGGTGATGGGCCCCCAACAGGATGGATTCGGCTAAAAAAAAAGTCAATTTCAGAAAAAAAGAAATTTCCCTCCTCATAACCACGCTACTGCGACTCAGTGCTAAACTGAAGCGTGTGCCACCAGAGCATTAGCAAGTGCTAAACTGGGGAGTTTATGATCAGAAATGATCATTGCCAGAAAGTAACCTCCAATGTCAGGTCTGTCATCTTTATGGCTGCAGCAGTCACCCCCCACCCCCACCCCCACACATCACTCTGAATTCCATTTAGGCTTTTTTTCCAAGTTCAAAAATGGTTTGAGTGTACGCACATACATTTTTGCACCTGTTGTCCACTGCTAGTCTGAATAAAGCCAGTCAGTCTTCGAGAAGAAATAGAGGATTAGATCCTATGCTCCAACCTCTTTAAATCAGCTTATACATATAAATGCTTCTTTAAAAAAAAAGAAAAAAAGAACTGAAATTGAATTTTATAGAACTGAAAGTTAATGTCCTCATTTCAAGTCAATGTGGATTACATGCATAAATGTGAAACTTTCTGGCTCATTTGTGATAAACATTGATGCAAGTTTCAAGCAATGCCCTAAAAGCGAATATCTTTTTTCTTACTTGTCAAACACTGAAGATCTGAAGTGATCACACAACGATCAAATAGTCACTTTTTCTGACTAAGGACAAACAAAATGCACACACGGAAAGGCTACATGTAGTTTACCCATTAGCATGAATATGGCCACATCAAATACACATATTACTTTACCTCTGAAAATGAATTCTTCATATTTGTTGCATCACCAGGGTACTCTGATAACCTGCCTCAGAGATCACTGACATAACTCCAGCAGGACAAAACAGCATGTGGAAGAGCATATATACAAGCAACTAGGCTAAATGCCAAAATATAAGTCAAAACGGCTAAAACTTTGAAATGCAATATCCAAAGTATATAAGCCATAAAAATGAAGACATTTTAAATTAAAGATGGTTATTAAATAAGAAAAAAAATGCACTGGTTTAGAAATTGAATTAAAGATTTCTCAGACTTCAAACTTTTCCAATTTTGCTGTGTGCATTTCCTGTTTTTATTGAGACATTTTTCATAAGTACAAGACTCATGGCCAGGATTTTTGCTGTTGCTTGTCAAGAAAAGAGACAAGATAAAATTGGCTTTTAGCATGTCATGCTCAGTCTGACAGGCAATTCCTTTGGCTTTCTAGATACTGTTAGTGGATTCTGTGGGGCAGGACTTGGAATGAATCTTGCAATAAATTAAAGAGAATAAAACATTTTTATTTTTCACTTAACATCATGTAACAAAACCATAGATCTTAGTAATACAATAGAACAGTGGTCTTTTAAAGTCCAAACAATTAACTTTTCCCTCCTTCACAGCTTGTCACCCCCAAAGTCCATCTCTTTCCTCTTGTTGGTGGCCCAAGAAGGCTCCAGCTGAATACTTTGTGCACCAGTTTCTAAGATGAAGATCCCAAATGAACTCCTCACCAGATGACATAGCCCTGAAACAATAATTCTAAGATTTACAATTCAGAACAAAACTCTCCCTCCCTTACCAGTGTCCATCCATAAATCATAGTTATCTTAGACAAGGAGCCTTTGATCAAGGTTCAAGCTCCCCTGCAGGGCAGTCTTCCTTTCCCCCTTAGCTTTCCACTCTGCACCCTTCTGTATCTAGAGGCTCCACCCCTTCCTGGCTCATTCCATTCCTAGTTAGGGGTTACATTAGCATCATTTATTTTATTTTATTTTCCCCAAGTTTTTAGATGTCACAATTGTTAGGGATAGTTCGCAAGCACAACTACTATATTCTTCTTCAGATAGTAAGATGAAAATCCATCATATTAAAAAAAAGTGCAGTGTATGGGGCTGGAGCATAAGATGGAGCAACAGTCCAAGCTATGCTAGTAATTAATTTATTTGAGAGGAAAAGTAGAAGGAACTGAACTGTGCATTCTGCTCATCAGGGCTCATTTTGTAGCAGGAGCTCCTTTGCATATTAGGCCACACCCCCCCGATGTAGCGTCTTCCAAGAGCTTACAGTAGCCCCTGTAAGAAGAGCTCTGTAAGCTCTTGGAGGATTGGCTACATTAGGGGTGTGTGGCCTAATAAGCAAAGGAGATCCTGCTATGAAATGAGCCCTGCTGCTCATAATGCAGCAATATGTCTCTTGAGCCCTGTGCAGGCAACCAGTCTGTGCATTGATTCACCATGTGCAGAGGGGGAGTGAGCATTAGTGAGCTGGCGTGCCTTCTGTCCTTGTATGATCAACAAGTTGCCTGCATAGTGTGACGATGTAGAGGAAGTGCCTGCATACATACTCCCCCCCCCCCCCCCCTGATTAGCAACATACAGAAAGCAGCGTTTTTGATCACAGGAATGGGAAATACATGCAGGCACTTCTTCTATATGCTTGCACCATGCAGATGACTTGGCAATATCGCTGAGGTGCGGATGAGGCCAGCACACTTGTGCCCACTCTCCTGCCCTGCATGGTGAGTCAACACAGGGCCAGCCAAAAGGTTTTTAGTGCCCTAGGCCCCTTCCATACATTCAGTACAAAGAACTGTAGAATGGGATGGTCACATTCTTTCACAATAACCTATCTCGCCAGATCGTTGTGATGTTTAAACAGAGGGAAAGAACAATGTATGCCACCCCAAGCTCCTTGAAGTAAGGGTAGGATAATATATTTAACAAAGACAGCAAAATTATGGGAATCCCCAGAGTGTGTATCAGCCCAGCCAGATCTATTTAGCTTCAAGGAAGTTTCTGGATCCAGTCTTTACTCCTGACTGGCCCTACTCTTATGCCTGTCACAGCAAACTATCTTAACCAGGTGAAGCTTTCCCTATTGTTTTATATTCATGCCTCGAAGAGGTTCACCTCCTTAATTACTTCATGTCAAGCTGCTGTTAAAGCTTGCTTAAGACTAACAAAAAATAACTCCATCATAAAGGGGGAGCATAGATGTGTAAAGAAAATATAAATAATTAGGGAGGGGGTTAAGCTACTGAACTATTGAACTGATTTATTAAACCGGTATTCTGCTTTTCCTTCAAGGCACACCATGGAATTTTCCTGCCCCCCCCCCCATTTCATCCACACATTAACCAGATGAGGTAGACTAGGCTAAGAGAGGATGACTGGTTTAGGATTAGAAGCACACAAAATTCTATGCTTTATTTGGAGATAAGTCCCTATGAACTTAAAGGGGTTACTTTTAAGTAAGATCGGGATTGCAGATGTGAAGAAGAAGAAGAGAAGAAAAGATTGGATTTATACCCCACCCTTCACTACTCAAGAGAGTCTTAGAGTGATTTACAAACTCCTTTCCCTTTCCTTCCCCACAACAGACACCCTCTGATGTAGGTGGGGCTGAGAGAGCTCTGACAGAAACTGCTCTTTTTCAAGAACAGCTAGCTGTGCCAGAACTATGGCTTGTGCAAGGTCATCCAGCAGCTGCAAGTGGAGGAGTGGGGAATTAAACCCGGTTCTTCCAGATTATAGTCCATGCACTTAACCACTACACCACGCTGTGTGTAGTGTGCGTGCGTCTTTGTGTGCGTGTGTGTAGCCCAACCCTATGTATTATCCTTGAAGTAAGGTCTCTTGAACTTAATGGGACTAACTTCTCAGTAAGCTTGCATTAGGTGATTCTAGAAAAGCTGCATGGGGTTTTGTCCCCCTGCCCAAGTGTTGCATTTAATAAGCTCAAAGCAGAGTACCTACATTCCCATGGCAACATCCTTGAACCCCTTGCTTCAGAGCTGACAAGACAAAAGGAGGCAAAGCCAAATGCCAGGGGTGTAGTGGGGAAATGAACACCCCATGAGTTGTTTTCCTAACAGATTGCTCCAGGGAAGTCATGTTAAGATGCCTTTGGAGAAGTAATGTTTGTCTTGATTGCTTGACCTGGTGACCTGATAACATTTCAAGTCTAAATTCCAGGACAGCCTTTTATGGTGCCTTGAGAGCTAATGTTTCTATAGTGATCCTAAATAAGATCCATTTGAATACAAATTTTGTATTCAAATAGACTTCCTCCAGCCGAGACCCCCTTGGTTATTGGGGTCTCCATCTTATTTTGGACTTAGTTTATTACTTATTTATTTTATTTATTAATTTAATTTATACCCTGTCCTCCCCACTGAAGCAGGCTCAGGGTGGCTTACAGGCATACTGCTATCATAAAAACATTAAAACAAATTAAGATCATAAAACAATTCAAAAAGGTGCTACATTTATACAGTGATGGAATAACTGTCCTAAATGATCATCCACAATAGGGAAACTAGTCAGCAATAAATATGAGGCTGGTGTCCGGCTCCATAACATATAGTTCATTAACATGGGCACAGATGTTAAGTGCAGGCAGCCAAGAATGGATTGTAGGACACAGGTTCTTCAGTCGATGTTAGACAATTAGATGTTGCATCTCAATCAAACGCTTGGTGGAAGAGCTCCATCTTACAAACCCTGCGGAACTGAAATAAATCTCACAGGGCACCTGTTGTTTTAATAGGTAAAAGTAAAGGTTTCCCTTGCTCAAAAGCCAGTCGAATTTGACTCTAGGGGGTGGTGCTCATCTCCATTTCCAAGCCGAAGAGCCAGCGCTGTCAGAAGACTTTTCCGGGGTCATGTGGCTGGCATGTCTAAATGCCAAGGCACATGGAATGCTGTTACCTTCCCACAGAAGTGGTACCTATTTATCTACTTGGAATTTCTTGCTTTTGAACTGCTAGGTTGGCAGGAGCTGGGACCAGAGACGGGAGCTCACTCTGTCATGCAGCACTCGTGTTTTGAAGTGCTGAACTACCAACCTTCCAATTTGCAGTTCAGTGTCTTAACCTTTGAGCCATCCCCTTTTACAGCCTAAGTGCAAAATGGACCTGAAAATAGGGTACCTGGATACAGCCATGACATTGGAAATTCCCAGGGACAGGAAATGAAGGGTGTGCTGGCATCACACACTGATTAAGTGCAATCTCCCCCAGCTCAGGGTTTTCAATAACAATAAGACTTCACAAAGTTTGAGTCCAGTGGCACCTTTAAAACCAACAAAGTTTTATTCAAGAAATAAGCTTTCGTGTGCATGTACAATTCTTCAGATATAGTGAAACAGGACACTGTACCTAAAGAAGTGTGTGTGAACGTGAAAGCTTATTCCTTGAATAAAACTTTGTTGGTCTTAAAGGTGCCACTGGACTCTAACTTTGTTCTGCTGCTTCAGACCCCATGGCTAACCACCAAAATAAGACCTCACTTCATTCTCAATAACAAAAGACTTTTCAACACTTGAATATCCTAGCATATCTCGAAGGTGTCTGCCAGCCCTAGGAAGTTGCTATTACATTAACCAACACCCCATTAGTTAACCAACACTCTTTTACCTTTTTTTTATTCAATCAAGAAGGGTACTTAAGTCATTAATTTATGCTCCATCATGTGACTCACCCAACATTTTGTGTCAATGCAGATCTTGATTACTTAAACCTAATTAAAGTGTGTTAATCATGTTGCCTCACCCAGGCTCTTTGTGCATATGCAGACATGGCTCACAACAGCCAAATCAAGGTATTTGCCCTACTTTTCCCCACCAAAATTTGGCAGTGGTTAACCTTAAACTAACCAGTGAGGTTCAAATTTTTAATCTTGGACCAATCATGTTCCTGGGAAAGTGGGTTCCCATGTTCAGGTTACCCATAAAAAGATCATTCCAGGTCAGTGAAAAATGAGCCAGGTTTTCCACTATCTGAACACCCTTGCAACTATATTGCAGGCTCCTCTCCAGACCTCAAGCCCAGGATTTCAGGTTAAGAATATAAGAGAAGCCAATGTTGTATCAGGCCAATGGCCCATTCAGTTCAACACTCCGTCACACAGTGGCCAAAAATGCCAGGTGCCATCAGGAGATCCACTAGTGGGAGCAGGACACTAGAAGCCCTCCCACTGGTGCCCCTCCCAAGCACCAAGAATACAGAGCATCATTTGCCCCAGACTGAGACTTCCTATCTATACCTTGTGGCTCATAGCCACTGATGGACCTCTGCTCCATATTTTTATCTAATTACCTCTTGAAGCCATCTATGCTTGTAGCCACCACCACCTCCTGTGGCAGTGAATTCCATGTGTTAATCACTCTTTGGGTGAAAAAGTACTTCCTTTTATCCATTCTAACTTGAATGCTCAGCAATTTCATTGAGTGTCCACAAGTTCTTGTAGGTCCCTTTCCTAAAACTTTCCATATTCCTCCCTTTTCTTTTTTTATCAAATGTACTCTCTTACTGGTGTGCATGTGTGATTACTTAGGGGAATACTTAGGGGAGTATTTCTCAGGTGCTTAGTGTAGGTTTTTTACACTTTCCCCTTTAATTTTACTTTGCATACAATAAAGCTATTTGTGTTTACAATCACTCTTTCAGTCTCTTTCTTCATAATTTTATTGTGGATCCTTCTGAGATCCACAATGGTATACACAGACCAAGGTCCTGTGTTATTCCTTTTTGGAACCCTTTGACGGCAGATTTCCACTTCTTTGGGTCCAGTTTGGATAACAGGAGGCTAACTACATGTTGGCTTTAGTTAGGGTGTGACCACATGAGCAGTTTTTCCCAGCATAGGCACCCATCCCCTTCAGATCAAATGGGTGCAATCAAATGAGCCCCTCTGGTTCCCATGCCCCAGTTGTCCCTTCCCTACCTCATGCTGAAATGACTCCCACATAAATTAAACAGCCCCCAGCAAATTTTAGTGGCTACCTCAGCGAGGCTCTTTCCACGGTGGGTTTCCAGGTGTCTGATTGCCTGGGCATACCATGGAAACACATGAGCAGTGTGATCATTCATCTGTATTTCTGGCACATCAATTTGTTGTTTTTTTTCTCAAACCCCACTTTGAAGTGCACTTCAGTGCCCCCATCAGCTGCCTGTGGCACTCCCGCATGGAAGTACACATGTGCATGCAAAGCCTGGTGTTTGGGTGAGGAAGCAGGGATGGGGGAACCTAGAGATGCTGCAGGCAAACTCTAATGCCAAGCAGGAGAGCCAAGAACACTTATCATCTGATTCCCTGGTCACGGACTGCTCCACTAAATGTGGAGGGGACTGCAATTGGCCACCTTGGACAGTGGGGTGATATCTAGGAGGGCCATGCAGACAGGTCAGGGCGAAGGAGTTCTTAGAGCAATACAGGGCCTGTCCGACCTTCCTGACAGGAGCATGTCTGCACTTGTCCACTTCTGCACATGCACAGTGAGATTTAGGGAAAAAAACCATTCAGCTGTGGATCCGTGGTTGTGGCATGTTGCCTATGTGAATGACTGACCACGGGCCATGGTACTATGATGCCAGCATAGCAGCCACTGTGTGATCAGCACAAGTGTCCCAAACTCAAGTGGCTTATTTAGAGCTCAGGCCCGGCTTATTTAGAGCTCAGGTCGATATACTGCCACAGCAACCTGCCCGTCTGACTGAACCCAATGTTTGGAGACAGAGTTTGGGCTTATAGATGGGGTAGGCTGAAAATCCTTTTGGCAAAAAAGCTGACCACTATAGTCCCTGCTTGAGAAAGAGACTGCAGCTACCTCATAATCCAGTTTCTGAGGGCAATTGTCTATTTGTTGTTTGTGAGAGCAGCTCACATTTACACCATGAGAATCCTGAGGTTGAGAGAAGGCCAGTCTTTACCAAAAAAATAAAAGCTTCACTGTTAACTGTTCTGTTCACCCAGAACTTGACATTGTTATAATTTGATGGGTCCAGCAAAAGATGTGTGTTACTCTCTCATAAATACATTTAAACCTCATTACTGAACTTCTTTATTTCGCCTGTCCCTGGTGGTGAATAAAAGTTATAGGGCTTTTGTATCCTGTTTCCCTGATGTCTTAAAAGTAATAACTGCATTTAGAAGGCCACTTGTGTTCAGTCCATCAGGAGAAGAATGGGGTAGAAACAAACCTAGTTGAACTATGCAACATACTACACAGCCTTTAAAACCCCAACCTTCATAGCAACCCATCGCCTATTCTTATTGGATTCTCTGGACTAGCCCCCATGGGAGGAACATAATTTGGATTAAAAGGAACATTAACTAGACATTTAGGCCCAGCTCCTGCCAACCTAGCAGTTCAAAAGCAAGAAATTGCAAGTGGATAAATAGGTACCACTTTGGTGGGAAGGTAACAGTGTTCTGTTCACCTCAGCATTTAGTCATGCGGCCACATGACCACAAAAAAGTCTTTGGACAACGCTGGCTATTTGGCTTGGAAACAGAGATGAGCACCGCCCCCTAGAGTCAGATTAGACTGGCTTTTGAGCAAGGGAAACCTTTACCTTTACCTTAATATGACCGAACACTAGGATTGTGCAACATAAATAGTTTTTTTTTATTGTATTGCAACATATACTTTGCTTCAGTATTGTTGCCCCTGAAAAGTTCAGTCTTGCTGTCTCATGCTAGTGTCTTGTTCTCCCTATTTTTATTTGGTAGCCTGGTTAGGTCAATAAAGTTACTTTCTGGTTAAATGTCAATCCCCCTTCCATCCTTCTCTCCCTGGGAGATAATGAAGCAGGTTTCTATGAAATCTTAAGTAGTTGCTTGCAGCATAATCGGAGTATGATTTATTGTTAAGTGAATAATTTGCCAGCACAGAAGGCACTACCAGTACTTAACTCATCACTTTGCTAAATGCTTCAGAATAAAGTTATTATAGAAACATTTTTTTGTATTTAATCACTGAAATTTATAAATGAGATTAGTTAGGCTACGCAGAGTTTAAGAGTACTTTGAACAAACCAACTGACATCTTAGGGCTGCCAAGTCCCCCGGTAGAGCGCGGGAAACACCGATTTTTAAAGCTTTCCCCCGCTTTTCCAAAATTGGCCACCGGGGGGACAAAATGGCTGCCAGCAGGGGAACCTCGGAGCCTGCCCTGGCCAGCCTCTTGAACTTCTTAAAAGGGAAATTTCCCCTTTAAGAGCTGAGCCAGCAAGAGAGCCCCGCCCAGAGATTAAGGAGGGACTAAGCTCTTTCTACTGAAGGGCTTGCGTGTAAGGTTGCTGCTGAGTAAACTGCTGGGGTAAGCTGGGGTCTGCGAGCTCTTTTCCTTCTCTGTCTCTCCCCCTCCCCCTCTTTCTTTTTTCTGTCTGTCTGTCCACTGTGGTTTTGTCAAAGGAATAAACTGTCACTTCCAAAGAGGTAAACATCACAAGGAGAGGTTGCCTGTAGAAGGTCTGGGAGTGGGATTGTTTAAAATGTCTTGTCGTGGCTGTTTGGGTCCCCCCAATCCTCATTTCCCTTCTGCAAATAAAAGTTGGGATTCCTCATTTTTATGCCAATTTTCTGTTTCTTTCAACCGTGTCCCCCCCTTCCGGCAGTAAAAATCTGCATTTTTAAAAGCATTTGTACATCAAGTAACCGGTATTTTAAATTAGGGATGGATCCAACTAGCTTTTCTGCTGGCGAAAAGGGGAGGACAAAGGTCCTCTTTAGCCACCAAAAAGCCTATGCTGGGGGGGGGGGGGGGGAGAGAAGTTATGGGACTTACATGGACAACAGCTGGGTGAAACAAGGGCCAGAAATAAAGCCTGGGAATTGGGCAAGAGTAAGTGAAAAAGCTGTCTGTCTGTCTGTCTGTCTCTCTCTCTCTGTCCCCATCCAGCAGAGGTCTATCAGTGGCTATTATTAGCCACAAGGTCTAAATGGAACCCTTTGTCTGGGGCAGTGATGCTCTGCATTCTTGGTGCTTGGGGGGCAACAGTGGGAGGGCTTCTGGAGTTCTGGCCCCGCTGCTGGACCTCCTGAGGGCACCTGGTATTTTTGGCCACTGTTGTGACACAGAGTGTTGTACTGGATGGGCTGTACTGGATGGGCCGATCCACTGTGGCTTCTCTCCTGTTCTTATGATATGAAAATCATATTTAGCACTTGTGTAGCACTTAGGGCTTCATATTCTGCCGAGATGAGGAAGGATTCAGTAGGGCCATTGCTCAGTGATAGAGCATCTGCTTGACATGCAGGAGGTATCAGCCTCTTCAGCTAAAAAAGGAGCAGGTAATAGGTGACATTAAAGATCTCAGCCTGAGACCCTGGAGAGCCACTACCCGTCTGAGTAGTCAATACTGACCTTGATGGACCAATGGCCTGATTCAGTATTAGGAAACTTCATGAGTTCATGTGTCAGCATGTGGAAGCAACATCACAGGATGTGACATCACAAAATGATGTCACTTCCTTTCTCCTGGCTCCACCCCCAAAGTCTCCTGGCTCCACCCCCAAAGTCCCCAGATATTTCCCAAGTTGGACTTGGCAGCCCTATGACATCTTGACATTATTATACTACCTGTTTAATTAGAGATGCTGTGATAATCCAAGAGGTTCAATTTCAGAATGCAGAAAATGCAGACAAGTATCCTATACTGTCGTAACATCCTGTAATTTTCTATCTATATTCCATTGGGGAAAAACAATTATCAGAGGCTTAATGTGTACATTGACTATGTGAAATACAGTTGGCAATGTAAAATTTTGCACAAATTTTGGAGATTTTTAGGATCAAGGGCCCCAAAAAAGCCATGGTAAAATTGGAAAGCTTTCAGCTCAGAAAATCTGGAGAAGTCCTTTCAATACAGAAATTCAACAGACAAGGGTCTGAAACACCTTGTCAGTTTCACCTTAGGGTAAATGACTTTTTCCCCAATTCAAGCATGTCAATTTCATCAGAGCAAGAAGAGCATGCTATCATGACCCAACTGTGAAGGTTGTTAAAAATCAGCCTTGAAAGTGACAAAATTTGAGAAGTTAAGTCCTTTACTGTAGAAACAAACTACAGACAAAACTGTCCTTGATTCAGTTGCCTGTAGTCCTGAGGTTTTTGTGTTTTTCAAGGACAACTGCAGAGATAACAACTAGAACAGAATATTAGCACAGGGATAGGAGTGGGGTTCTTGATGCTCCCTCCTTGTGCTGGGTTTTTTTTCTTTTGCAATTAACATTTTTTATTATTTTTTCCAATATAACATAAACAACATATAATTTAGTCACCATCATTAATAATAGTTATATGAAACAACAGTATCAAAAAACAAGATATAGTTCAGTTCGATACAAATCTCAATAATAAAATTCAAAGACAATGTATGAACAACAACAACCAACAAACAATCACATTAAACTAGCTCACCAGCCCTTTTAAGACAATTTAAGAGCAGTTTTTAAACTTATTATTAGAATACAAAATCTCTATATTTTCGAGGTAAGTTATAGACTTGTTTTTTGTTTACAGATATATATTCAAAGAAAGGAAACCATTTATCAACAAAGTTGTTTACTCTTGTCGAGTTCTCAAGTATCAACATTTGAGTTGCTAACTTATCAGAAACCATTATATCCCACACCCTTTCTCTCCATTGTGTCATAGTCGGTATTTTGTTTAATTTCCAATTTTTTGCTTTAATATATTTAGCCACCATTAGTGGCTAAACACATTAGGTCAGGGGTGGGCAATTGTTTTGGCTTGGGGGCCACTTTGTGGGAGCGGGGTTTAGTGGAGGGCCGCACCTTTTAAAATGATTGCATTCATTAGTTAACTTTGCATTTCAGAAAAGATATAAATTGTATCATAAAAATCAATAAATATAAATTAAATAAAATAGTGGTAGTTTTATTCAATTTATTTATTGTGCTAATTTCATATCATCTATAGCTGCAAGCACATTTAATTTTAGAATCAGTTTAATGAGGCAAATGTACCCTATCACACTTTTCTACAACTTTTCTGAAATCAGGAGTGAGATTGCTTGTTGAGATTCTCATCACAGCCTGCAAGTTAATGTCTGTCAAGGAGCATCTATATTTACTCTTGTTGATCTTCATGCAAGAAAAACTTTGCTCACAAATATATGTAGACCCAAATATAGAGAACATTTCCCCAGCAAATTTCTTCATACATGGAAATTTTTTCAGCAGACAAAGATTTGTAAAAGTCAACTAATGTCACAGCATTAAACATTTCCTTCACGGTGTGATCTGACTGCATGTCAATAAGTTCAAGCTGCAGCTCCTCAGGTGCTGCATTAATATCAGCAGTGGTGGGATAAGAGAGCAAATTGCATTTAGGCTCAATTTTCTTGAAGTCCTGAAATCTTCTTGGCGGGCCGCAAAAAACTCTGTGGCGGGCCGCATGTGGCCCCCGGGCCGCCATTTGCCCACCCCTGCATTAGGTGATGTGTTTCACAGCACAGCATCTTTATGCTAGGAAAAGCTATACCAGTTGAATTCATGACAACCAGGCAGGTTCTAAAAGGACAGGAAGTCTGCCAGAAAGACAATAACTCAGGGGTTTGTTTGGTCAGGTATATATCAGACCAATGATGTAATAAAAAAGACTCTGGAGAATTAGGGAGTTTGTGGCCTTTAATCTTTCTCAGTTCTTCCAAAACTTTTTCCCAAAAAGCATTGATCCCAGGACACGCCCACCAACAATGAAGGGATGTATTCATCTCCCCCGCTTTCTGCCCTACAAGTTTAAAAAATGCAGACATCTCTTGACAATTTCACATCTGCAGGGAAAAGTCTACTAGTTGCCATCCAATGGCTCTGACTTTGGGATGATCTCGTGCTAATTTTCAGATAAGAATGGTTTGGATACAGCTGGACTAGGGACCCCCCCCCCCCCCTGCTTTCTCCCTAGAACCTGTTTTGCCTTCTTTGAATAATTGATCACAGGCTATACAGCTGATCTGTTCTACAAGTGCAGCCCAGTCTAAGGGTCTGTAAACTAAGTTTGAGTTCAGTGGCACTTTTAAGTCCAACAAAGTTTTATTCTGGGTATAAGCTTTTGTGTGCCTGCACACCTCTTCAGAGTCTGTAAACTAGTTTGAGGAAAGAAAGGGTGTGGTAAGCACCACACTTCCTGAGTCTGGCTAACACTAGTCTGGACTAGTCCCCCACCCCCCACCCCTGACCAGGGATTTTTTTTAAAAAAAAAGTTTGACATTTGGAGGGGGGTGAAATATATGCAATACTAACTTTCCTATCAAACCTAAACATGTTTTGCTGTTTTAACAACATAGATTGCATCTTTTATAACATAGTCAGCATGTATGAAACTGTTGCATTGTAGGCTATTTTAGCACATTTCACTGATTTGAAAAGAAGAAAATAGATTTTACAGCAGGTTTTTTTTAAGAGTGCCCCCATATTTCCCTATTTTTCTGATCCTCAGAGTTGTTTGTGCTATACATTTTGAGCAAAAGGCATTTCTTGAAAAGCATTTCAGTTATTTCAAAGTAAAACATTTCACTGGAGTTCTCCCCCCACAATGATTCTCAAAATTCACCAGTGTTTCCACTTGATACTTTAAAAAGTTCCCATACAAAAAACTCCTGATAAAAAAATCAATATCATTACTTTATCTTATAGAGCTACCCAAGAGGAGCCTGAACCAAGTTTGTGACTGTATTGCATCCCAATATGTTAGGAAACCACTGGGCATACCAGACTGGTAAACTAGGCGGTAAGCCCCAGCTTCCAGCCTTTGCCCAGGCATGCCAGACTCCTTGAGCTCTCAGTTTATTCCCTGTGTTCCACTTCTTTCCTGGCCCCTACTGGCAGAGTGGTGCCCCTCAGAGTTTTAGTGTTATCCCTCTGGTCAAGGGTTCCTCCTCCAGGCACCTTCTAGGAGGTTTCTCAGGGTGCTTCCTTAAAGGGTTCAAACTTATCTAGCAGGGCAGGAAGGAGTCAAGAAACTTTAGAACGCTTGCAGAGGAGTCAAGAAACTTTAGAAACTCTAGGCACATGTGAGTAATTGTGTTGCATGGACTGAGGCTGGCCTGGAAATATAAAATGGGGGCGGGGGAGCCTTTCAAGAACCCAAAATGTAGGTGAAGAGTACTGGACTCAGGAGACCAGGAACGGTGAAATCATGAAGCCTTTATTGAGTGATTCAGCATGCCCAGTAGATGGTCAGAACAAGCATGCTTCCAGGGCTCCAGGGCCCTCATTATATGCTGGCTGGAGCCACACCTCCGGCCGCACCCAAAAGACCTGATAGGGGCTTAACATATGCACATGTTTGTCATAGGTTCCCTGGAGGAGCCTTTGATTGCATTGGCTCTCCAGGGAGAACCTAGGTCCCACATTGGTGGAGGCTTAGAATCCGGATGTCTATTGTTCCTCCAGATTCAAGCTCCCCTCTCTGCTCTGGCCATGTGGCGGGCACCATTACTTGGGAGCACATGGCAGGCTGGTTAGTACACAGAACATACTACATTACAGTAGGTCAAGCAAGACAATAACTTTTGAATGGAGACTTTTGAATGGAGCACTTTCAAGCACATGCATATATTTATGTCTCAATTTCATATGTGCCACTGTAGAAAAGCAAGGTAATTGGATTGCCAAACATAATGTTTTCCTCTCTCCATGTCACAACGCATTCCTTATTTATATAGCTGGACCATTTGAAGGCATAGTGTGGTAGCTTCAGTAAACCATATGAACCATAATTTCTCAATCTGAAATGTGAATAAGGGTAAGTAGTGACTAATATATCATTGAATATTGTTTGGAGGTTTAGTGTTGGCTACTTCTGCATTCATTCACAAAATAAGTGGACTATGACATTATTCTCAAAGAAGTTGCTAAGGCTGGGGCCAATTCCAGAGCAGACACCATTGGCAATAGCCATAGGCGTCAACTATGGGGGGGGGCTCAAGGGCTTGAGCCACCCCCAAAATTTCCAGGGGGGGACTGAGCCCCCTGGGAAAATGGAGCGCCCTCCGCTGTGCCTCCCCGGGCCCTTCCTAGGGCCACCACCATCTCTCTCTTCCCCCCCCCTGGCCTGGCCACTCCATCCCTCCCTCCGTCCGTCCAGAGGCCAGCTAAGCAAATGCCCAGCTGGCCCCTGGACGGAGGAAGGGAGGGACAGAAGCAGGAGTGGTAAGGCAGGGTGGTGGGGACGGTGGTGGCGGGGGCGGCGGCAACAGCGGTGACATGGTCCTGGCAGGCATGCACACTTTGCGCGCACGTACGCAAGAGCCCCCCCCCCCCCCCCGGAATTTAAAAACTTGACGCCCCTGGCAATAGCCCACTGTAGGCATATAAAATACAGATAATTTAAGCTCATTTTTAAGTATGCACCAAGAAGCCCCAATCCTCATCACAGTTCTTAAACTAATGTTTCAGTATGTAGTTATGTTACCTGCACTGTATGTATTCACTGTGGGAAAAACCAGCCTATAAGCACAGCAACAGGAATGAACATGGCCAGGCATCTATGGAGCCCCTGAGGCGCACCACTAATCAAAGACACTTGGCCCATCTGGTCCCACCGGAAGATGAATATTCGCCCCACTGGCTCAGTGATACTGGCCTCTGGGACATGGCTCCATTTCCTGGGGGAAGTGTGCTGAGGAACATCAGCACCCGTGCTCTGCAGTTTTTTCCTGAGTGCCTCTCTTTTGGAAACGTTGTGTTTCTTTGAAGTCTACTGGTGCCAGCAGATCGAAAAGAGGTACTAAAGAGGCCAGGGTGCCCCCTGAAACTCTCCTTCTGCCAAGTAATGGAAATTTGCTCCAGAAGCCCCATGATGCAAAACTCTTTCATACTCCTTTTAGCTTGCTGGCCCTGCCCAGTAGGGTATTTACAGGGCAGATAACAGTGGAGGGGCAGGCACTGGTGTGCCTTTTGTTCAGGGACCTCCACAAATGAGAGGCAGTCTTGCAATTGTATCTGTTGTGTAATTTATAAAACAGTCCGGCATAGACAGTTTCTTCATGCTTCTGTTACCTCAATTTAGGACAGCTTTAAAAAAAAAAAAGAACATACTTGACATAGATGAAACAAGAGATCTCCTACCTCTGAAAATGGAGTTAAAAGACAATGCACAGGAAACACAGTCTTGATCAAACATCCTAACAGAGGTTTGCCTGAAAAATTTATGGCTAATTAAATATTTAAGAGTGATTTGAAAACGAATTGGAAGCAACTCAAGGCGCTGCCACCTTTATCCCAGTCCTACGCACCTGACAACTTTCTCATCAATGAAAATTATGTACAGCAAACTGTGAAGTTCCCCGGCGAACAATTCACCGTGATCACCATCGCTACACATCTAGGAATTCTTTTCTTGGATGTTAAGTTTTATGGAACAACATCAATACAATTCTCAAGTACTTGATATGAAACTGACATTGCTTCAAACACTTAAGGGAATTTTTTTTCAGTTCAGTGCCCCAGGATTAACTGCTTGACTTTCATTACTATTAATCGGGTTTGCATTGCCATATCCCAGTGGAATGATGCTAATATGTTGCTCTTTATTTTGCACTGCTGCATACAATGTGCCTTTCAAACAGAGTTCAGCTACTAATCTAATTACTATGCCATATGTGTGTGTGTGTATATGTGTGTGGATTCTACAGACATGAATTCTACAGACATGCCCTGCTGGGCTCTTGCTCAATGAAAAGTTGCTCATCCTCCTGTTAACATGATAATGCTATCCCTATACTGATAAGTAGTTTTATCTAGCTATGAAGGCTTTTATTGTATGTAGCAATAGTATTTACTATGGAGCAGACAGGGATAGAGTTAGCCTGCAAACCCTTAGAGCTCTATTTAGAAAATGAAGACTAGCCTCCAAAAGTATGTATGGGGGTGGGGAGGGACTGTGGCTTATTCTATACATTTTTGCTAGACACTGCAACTCTCAACAGTGCTGCTATCCAGTGCCTGTAACTATACAGCTGTAAGTTCAAATGGAATGTCTACACATACAGACATAGTTAAATTTCCCTGACCTCCCCCTTCTCCCTCCCAAGAACAACTGCAGCATATCCCCATACATTTATGATGAAGTTGAAGCTAGTGCAGAATGCAGCAGCATGAGTGTTGATTGCAACACCTGTGCCGGCTCACATCCACCCAGTGCTGCGTGAACTGCACTGGCTGCCTATTGAATACCAGATCTGCTTCAAGGTGTTGGTGCTTACCTTTAAAGCCCTATATGGTCAGGGGCCAGCATACCTTCGGGACCGCCTCTCCCCACATGAGCCCCGTAGAGCACTGAGGTCTACCAACCAACATCTTCTGGTAGTCCCTGGCCCCAGGGATGTCCAATTTGCCTCAACTAGGGCCAGGCCCCTTTTCGGCCTTGGCCCCTACTTGGTAGAATGAGCTCCCATATGAGATCAGGGCCCTGTGGGATTTATTACAGTTCTGTATGGGCTGTAAGATGGAGCTCTTCCACCAGGCTTTTGACTGAGGCAGCAGATGTCTCCCCCCTCCCAGTTGATCTTCTGTTGGTGGCCTGGATTTGAATAACACAAACCATCTACTGCTGAGACATCAAACTAAATTATAGACAGCACTTTTATGAGTTATGTTGTTTTATATTGTTGTTTTAAACTGTTTTTAAATTGTATTGTGTACTGTATTGAGACTGATGGAATCTGCCATGAGCCTGCTTGCGAGGAGGACGGGATACAAGACCAGTAAAATGGATGGATGGATGGATGGATGGATGGATGAACAGCAGCGATCCCAGGACAGATGACACATCCCCTTGTATGAAAACAAAAATGGAAATCACTATCTGAATGAAAGTACCATACCCAAGTGTCTTGGAACTCACACTGAAGTATCCAGAGGAGGGAATGAGATTGCTCAGGACTGAGCCAGCAAATGGAAGAAGCTTGAAATTACCTACCACCTCCCTCTGAGAAGTAATACCTCCCCTGCTTCCGTCAAAGAATTAACCACACCCATCAGACTTGACACTTCCCATGGTTCATCATTTCATACCCAGGAAACCCTCCCTCCACTCTACCTAGATTTTTTTTTCATTGTCTTGCTCTCACCACAGTTCATCCACCCCTTTCCTATGCACTGGACATGGACATAATCTTTTGTGTGATGAAAATGTACACATGTATGATATCTTCCTGAAACTGGAAATTTTTCTCCCAGTAACAGGCAACATTATTGCACCAAGATTTCTAATTGTGAAGCTCACATGTATACAGTTTGCACAAGTATAGATATGGTCAGGCAAACAGACATGAACAGATGAAGCTGCCTTGTACTAAATCAGACCATTGGTCCAAAGCTCCGACTTGGGGTAGCAGTAGCTCTCCAGGGTTTCATGCAGATATCTTTTGCACCATCTACAATCTGTTCCTTTTAACCTGAGATGCTGGGGATTGAACCTGGGGCCTTCTACATGTCAAGCAGATGCTCTACCACTGAGTCATGGGCCCTCCCCTATGTAATGGCAGGCCCGATATGCACAATTACAGGTGGGGTGAGGTGTGGTGGTGTTTGTGCATTAGCTTGTCAGGTAGGTACCGTGGCTCAATGAGTCCCAGTGATAGAGCATCTGCTTTGCATTCAGAAGGTCCCAGGTTCAATCTCCAGTTAAAAGATCAGGTAGCAGGTGATGTGAAAGACCTCAACCAGGGGCCCTAGAGAGTCACTGCCAGTTTGAAAAGACAATAATGATCCTGATGGACCAAAAGGTTTGATTTAGTATAAGGCAGCTTCATGTGTTCCTGCACAGGTTGTGTGCATAGGATAATCTCTCCCATTTCCAGTTAAATCTTAAACTATATTTTCATGAAAACCATTACGGCTGCAATGATGATTCTTGTTCCTGTAGGTGGTGACTCAAGAACTGATGTAACTATGAAACTGACAGTGAAGTTTGAGATTTAGGGAAGCTTTCTCTATATGGCTGACCAAGGGCAAGTTTGGACAAGGCTTAGCACCTCCTTTCTCCCCCGGCCCAAGGATGGGCACATGTCCAAGTCTCTCCCTTCAAAGCTTTCTGAATCATGCTTTGTGCTTTAGGTCCAATCTGCACTGGTATTTCACACCATTGTGCCAACAATCTCACATCGTTTCACAAATTTCTGTCTGCATTTAATGCCACATCCACTCAACTATTGTTGCATCTCAGCATCAGCTGTCTGCATCATTTTACTGCCATTTAGTGGTGACTCTTGAGGTCACTATGGTGTCTCATTGCCTTATCTGGATTTGGTTTTAAGGTGCTACAATTGCTCCTCCCCACCCTTGAGCTGCTGTGAGCAAAAAGCAGACAACAGGAGCCAAATTCTCCCCTCCCCCCAAATCTTTTGTAAGGTGATACGCAAATTGTCACAAAGGAAACAAGTTAGCTAAAAATCCAGTCTGCATTTAAAAGCAGCCAGGGAACATTTTTCTGTGATCACATGGGGTGGGGGGTGTTTGGAAACATGCCCACCCTGGGAGGCCACTCCTCCCCCCTCTCTCATGCTCTCTCCCTAAACAACTTGTGTCCTGATGCAGACAGAGGAGAGCTTTATAATGAGCCAAATAGGAAGCCAGTGCCACCGCAGCATGGAACAGCTTTACATAGCAAATGCAGATTGGGCCTTAGTCTGGGCAACCAGAGCATCTCCAAGTAATTGCTGTTTATGTCATGCTGCATTCCTGCTGTTCTTTGACTTTTGTTTCACCCTCACTCCACTTTGCTCGTGCCCTTTCCTGATGCTGGCAGTACTATCCAGCCAGAGATTGTTAATTATCAGCCTGTCCAGAATTGTCTCTTCTTGGTGATTTGCTAGAATTGGAAGATGCAAAGGCAGGTGGGGGGGGGGGGATCCTGTAAGAACAAAACAATCTTTGTTTTGGTGGTATCAGAGCACACACCTGTATTGGAACACATCATGTGGGGTGGGCAGGATCTGAAGTATGGTGCACATCTATTTTTAATGCAAAGGCACACGTGCTGCTTTACCACATGATGCTCCATCTCTGAACAAGAGCATTATGCAGGTGGCTGTCATCATTCCACAAGATGTTTAATGGGACTGCATGCATTTGTGTTGGTCTCTTAGCCACTGAGCACATGAATCAGCCAGCCGAGAACAGATCCTGACATTCTGCACCTCATGGTGTCTCCCACTGGAATACTGCTCACACAGTACATCATCTAGGAATGCTTTCACCACAGGAATGATGAGATGCAGGGGCCCAAATTCCACAAACCATTTGGACAGCCTTCAGAAGTAATAAGGTGAGTCTTCGAAAAGGGAACTTGGGCATCAAATTTCATGGATCCAAATCCCCTGGATCAATGCTGAGTCAGGCCCACATCCTTTCATAACTAGACATGGGTTCATTTGGATCCATTCCTTTTCCATTCTAAATTTGCCTAGAAGCTGCATTGGCAGGGAGGGCTTATACTAAGGCCTCAGTTAGTCTATATTTCACAGCACCCCTGAACAAGCTGTGAGCAGGTTCTAGGGCATAAAAGACACCCAGCCATGGTACTCATTGAGAGGTGAAGCAGTGAGATAGAAGAAAGCACTAGATACTGTTGTGTTCCTGGTGATTAAATGGTCACAGAGTGAAAAGGATGATTTGAATACTTTAAGAAGTACTTGTTAACACTTTTTAAAAAATTAAATTTAAAATATTCTGACTTTGGTAGGAACACAGAGCTTCCACTTCTGGACAAGTGAGGAAACTTTATCTCCACAAAGGAATTGCATTCAGTGTATGTCAGGGATTACTGAAGCATCTAGAAGAAAGGAATTCTGCATATGGCTTAGAAGTCCTCAACACCATGTGCCAGATTTTTGTGTGTGTGTGTGTGTGAACAAACTTGGCAGCTTAAGCTATGGCAAAGAATTGCATTCTAATGGCTATTATTGATAATATTTAAGCTTACTTTTGGTTAATGGAAAGGATTGGAGCTCCCGATCGCCCAGCAAAGCCGTGGCTCTCGGGGGCTCGTTTGCCGCCTCGCCGGACGCAAGGCAGCAACAGCAGAGAGCGCTTGTGCGTCTCGTGGTAAGCGGGGGCGGGGCTTGCTTGTTGAGAGCCGGTGCCCCGCTCCCACCTTTGCAGTTGGTCTGCATGCTCGCCCACCCACCCGCCCTGTTTGCAGGGTAGGCTATTGCTGGTTGCCATTTGGGGCCGGGTAGGAATTTTTGCACCTCTTCCTGTTTGGCGAGGGGATGGGGTGTTTTTTGCCTACCTTACACTGTGATCGGTGGTTTAAGGGCATAGATGGTGATTGGGTATTAAGTAGATTGGTCACTTTGCAGGTTTATGCAAGCAAGAAAATGGAACTGGTGAGTGCCTCATGGCATATCCCATTTGGGAACAGGAGGTCATCAGGAACTGCCCTAGGGCCTTGCGGTCCGGGGCAGTGAATGGTGATCACCTCTAGGAACCTCTCAGGCTAGGCTCTTCCCTGAAGGTCTGTGCAGCCTCATGGGTAGGCGCTCCTGGGGGGCTACCAGTATGCTGGGCTGCTGGTTATGAGCCAGAATCCGACTGGCTCAAGACCAGAGCTTGGTGACCCGCCCCTATCAAGGCAAGGAGGTTGTGTCTGGGAGTGACGCCTGCCTTGCCTGTTCCAGCGCTTGCTTAGTTTTTGCCCGTTGCTGCATGTTCTGTTTAAATAGTTAATAAAGTGGCCCTTGTTTGATTCCAAATTGTTGTCTGTCTTGTTATTCTGACTGGGGTGGCAAACCCCATTTGCTTCTTGTCTGGACTTTTACAGTACAATCCAAAGCAATGTTACATCCACCTAAGCCCACAGACTTCAATGGATTTAGAAGAGTGTAACACCGTATAGGATTGTAGTGATAGGTATTTCCCCCCCTTTTCCTGTTGTATTTCCTCTCATGCGGTTCCTCTTCCTCCAGCCCCCTTAATGTCCCCTTTCTTCACTCTGGGCAGTTTCTTACTGAAAACTCATTTCCCTAGTAAAACTTAGAGCCAAGCCAGAGAAATACATTGCAACACTGAGGAAATGAAACACCCCATTCACAGACACGTTGAAGCAGATGCATTATTAATTTTGTTGTTTTCAAGTGTATTAAATCATGTTTCACCTGCAACAAATAGCTGAGTTCTAATAACAACTGGATAAACAAAGAAGAGGGCTAAGGCATGCTTCTGATTAATGATGAGAAGAGCATGATGCCTCCTGAGCTTTGATGCAGTGCTATAAATCTGCTTGGGAAAAAGCATCATTCACTAAAAGGGCTGTGACCTCTTTACATTTTATTATTCTTTCCCAATTAAGCTGTTGCAGCTTCTAACAATTTGCAGGGGCTGAGGACAACTTTTCATTTGGTGCTGATGGTCAGAGGTGCTAAGCTAAATGTCAGAGGGAAACTGTTGGTATTAACCAAAGCAAGGCTACTTATTCGTCACAAATAATTTATCAGCCAAATGTCTTTGATCTTTATTTATTGCAAGGAAAGTCTCAGATCTGGACTGCTGAGGACTGGCCTTGCCACTAGGTGCCCCTAGAGAGGCAAGACTTTGCAGGAGCTTGGCAGTCTTCAGCATATTCTTAGTTCTGTACTGTCTTATGCACTGATTTCAGTGGAACTTCCACAAGAATGCGCTAGTCAAGAACACCGCAGAGTGAGCATCAAGGGATCTGATTCTGTAAAGAGACATGAATAGATCAAGCATGGAGGGGGGGAATAATCCAGGATGCTGTGGAAGGAAGCTGGCATGGACTAGCATTACAGAACTAGAAAACAAACACAACTAGTCTACAGCATGGTATATGCCATAACACAGAAAGTGGGTTACAAAGATGAATTTATCCTGATATTAATCAGTGTCAGATATAGAAATTATGTCCAATGCTACTGTGTAGATGCAAAAGACCTTAATGTGCTGCTATGATCTAGTTCAGTAAGTAATAATGCAATGCTGAGCAGAGGTATATCTCCTAAGAGCAGTGATTTCAGTGGGCTTAGATAGGTGTAACACTGCATAGGACTTCACTGTAAATGTATAACTAGGCAAAGTTTCAGTGCTGAATGACAAGATCGACATTTCAGGGTCCAGATATGCTCTTGCCTGTCTTCCTTTAAATTCAATAAATTCTTGCCTGTGTTAAATTGAAGGGATCAACCCTTGTCATATCTCAGTTCTGACATTTAAGAGAAACTCTTCATGCAAATTCAAGATGTGACTGAATTGTTGGAAAAGAATATCAAATACCAAGCGCAGAAGTACAATGAAGTACATGCTATTGATGGAAATCCTTTATGTGCCTCATCTCAAGAGCAAATTAAAATTGAACTTGCCCACTTTGAAGTTTGGGAATGCTTGCATAGTGCATACTGATGTACATACAAAATCAAAATTAAACATATCACATTTAAAATACACTTCCCACTGTTGTGTTTCCTGTCCTCCTAAGTGTAGGCCTAACACTGAAATGATAATAAGTGAAAGAAATCTGACACCTTGCAAGTGCCTTTTTGAATGAGGAACATCATCTAGTTTTCAAACAATAATGACTTGCTTTTGATATTTGACTTTGTTACTTCCCTTTGATTTTTTCGCCTTCATAATATATCAAATATAAGGGCCGTGGTTTAAAAAAGGAAAACAGAAACAGGGCAGAAATTCCATACTACCACCTTCTGCGATTACTGACATAATTGCAAATTACATCTCATAAGTGAGGGTGACATTATGCAAAGGGTGCCCAAAAGTCCTTATTTTGTAAAAGATAAAAAGCTGCTCTTTATACCCAAATGCTACGCCAGCCCACCGTAGCACTCTTTCCATTTACACAAGTGTAAATGAGAGGAAAATGCTCACAAAGTATATTTGCAAATGAATTATGGATCAACCATTCCATTATTCATTACTTTCTCAGCAAAGTAAGTGTTTCAGACATCCGTTATACAAGATCTTTAATCTTTACCCTCTGAATCATTGCCAAAACATACTGCTTTTGCCACAAGTTTTTTACACTTGGTTTGTTCATGGATTACATAGTCATGCAAATTTGATGTAGTAAGGAGGCTGTCTTTCAGACATGTTTGATATCCATGCTGGCATGTTCTCAATTTCAACAGGAGGATGGTTCCTTGTAGAACTTAGAGTTGCCAGGTTTGCATCTCAGGGGTTCTGTATCTGGTATGGCCAGCTGGTGGAGTCTGGGTACATTGTGAGAGGGATTCGTGGCAATCTCCACAGTTTCCAGATCACCCTATCCGTCTCACCTCAGTATAAACTTTGAAGGGAAACTATGAAGATCTCACATAGGGTTGGCAGCTCTGGGTTTGAAAATACCTGGATATTTTAGGGATGGGGCCCAAACAGGGCAGGGTTTGGGGAGGGGGGGGGACTTCAATGGGATGTAATGCCACAGAGTCAACCTTCCACCATGGCCATTTTCTCCAGGTGAACTGAACTCTGTCTCTTGGAGATCCGTTGTAATAGCTGGTGATCTCCAGCCACCACCTGGAAGTTGACAACCCTTATCTCACAGGCAACATTGATGCTAATCTCATGAAGGATTGATACCATTTGAGGTAATTCACTAAGCAGAAATTATGCTAAAAACATTCACTCAAAATATTCCAGGTTTACTTAAAAGCATACACACCTGGCAACCAGCAAAGTTTCTGGCATTCCTGTATAAAAATGCTTTAAAAGTTTCTTTCTTCTTTTCCTAGTTGGTTGGCAAGCCTAGTGAAGGTATCAGCTGAGTGGCAAAGAAACATGAGTTTTTCAAGACCATATGCTTCCTTACAGGCCACAGATGGTCTGCCAGGACTACACGTCCATGTCTATTTTCCATCTAGCAAAAAGAGTTTGAACAGAGGGACATTCAGGTCCTCAGGACAAATCTTCACATTGCAAAGTCCTCATATATGTTGGGGCAGCACACAAGGACTTTGTTACAGCTGTAGAAAACAGCAAGAGTCCAGTAGACCCTTAAAGACTAACAAAATATGTGGCAGGGGACGAGCTTTGGTATCTGAAGAAGTGAGCAGTGATTCACGAAAGCTCATGCCCTGCCACATATTTTGTTAGTCTTTAAGGTGCTACTGGGCTCTTGCTCTTTTCTGCTGCCACAGACAGACTAACATGGCTACCTATCTCAAGCTTCAGCCTTCTTTCCCTCTCATGCCCTTTTCACATCCTCAAGCTGCCCCACAGAGCTGCAATAGGCCCCACTGTATGAATCACATTACTTATGTGGCTACAAGTAATTTTTGCATAAGGGCTGGTTGTTCCTCCATGGAGGAGGAGGAACCAGCAGGAGGAGCCAGCAGCTTAGTTGCTTTCTTTTAGTGGACAAGTTGACAACTATGGGCGCAATCATATGCACCCATTAGCCACACAAGAGGGACGATTCACCATCGGATCAAAGTGGCGCAATCACACCAGCACATCTGGGAAGTGTCCCACAACCGTCGTCAAACTGTCACAAGCCGTTTTGCTTCACCAGGGAACCAGAGTAAAAACCACTAGTTAAACTCCAGTATCAAATGGTTTGCTGCGAGCTACAGCCGGACTTTCCCTGTGTGATCACGCCAGCGCAAACTTGTGGAATCGGGGATAGTCTGATTAGGCTATTCCGATGCCATGCTGTTGGTTTTTCCCTCCATTTTCAGTGTGTGCATCATTGAAAGTCCTTAGGGTGGAGGAGCGATTCATCAATCCCCCATTTAAGTGAATTAAAAACCAGCCACACAAAAAAAATTAACTGGCCCGCAGTTGCGTCTGATCATGCAGCGGCGAGTTGTGCCGGCAGGTCCATAGACCTGTGTGATCATGCAACTGCGAGGCAAATTGCTCCGGGGCAAAATAGCCTAGCTTCCCCTCCAGATTATCTCACTCATGTAGCCGCAGCCATGATGTGTTGCCTGGTTGACAGACCTTTAAAAAACAAACATTAAAAGAACATAGTAATTATTATCATTTTGATTAAAGAGTTCTTTTGCTATCCAGAACTATATCAATGGCTACATTTTAAAAAAATGCCACCTTTTCATGTGGTGTATACATTCTACACAGCAGGAAGAAGAGTAAATACCTGTTCTGCTGAGTGGCCTGCTACCCTAGTCAGAAGTGGAGCCTTCACCTAAATTGCTTATAATAATTATAAGCTATCCAGGATTTTTCAAAGCTTTGGAAGCCTTCAAAAGGCTCTGAAAACTCACAAAAGGTTCTGGAGCCTCTCAAAGCCCTGGCCAGCCAGGATTTGCATCCCAGTGCCTGAACAGCAGCCTGAAGACCTGGCAGCCATTCTCCAGCTGTCAGGGACTGAGCTGGCTCCACTGACTGCCCCTGACAGAAGGAGGACCTAGTAGATGGCTGTAATGCAACCCTAGAGAGCTGCCAGCGGGTCAATGACTGTAAGTTATACCTTTTGATCTTTAAAAGAGTTAAAAGACCTTTGCAGCGGAAGTGGGAGAGAGACCTGTCCATCCTTTTTCCTCCCTGAAACCTGAAACACTACCAAAATCCTGGGAGGTAACTCTTTGTTACTCTCAAATTCCTAGAGTGCTTTTTTGTTTTTGTTTGGACATACCTCAGCTGAGCTGAAATTGTTAATTTGGGGTATATTTTCAGCTTGAGTGTTTCCAGATACCCATCTCTCATTTGGATTTCATCCACTCAGCCAAATAGGTACCCCTATAAAGTAATCAGTTGGGGCACCATTTTGAAGAAGAAGAAGAAGAAGAGATTGGATTTATACCCCGCCCTTCACTCCCCAAGGGAGTCTCAGAGCAGCTTACAAACTCCTTTCCCTTCCCCTCCCCACAACAGACACCCTGTGAGGTAGGTGGGGCTGAGAGAGCTCTGAGACATCTGTCCTTGAGGGAACAGCTGGTACAGAGCTATGGCTTGCCCAAGGTCATCCAGCCAGGTGCAAGTGGAGGAGTGGGGAATCAAACCCGGTTCTCCCAGATTAGAGTCCACGCACTTAACAACTGCACCAAACTGGCTCTTGTATGTACCACTCTTGTATGTACCACTGCCGGAATAAAGTGGTCAGCATTAGCATAATAAAAATTGAGTAATTGTTTGGGCAGATTGTTCAGAATTCACATGTACATCTTGGGAATGTGCCTACCATTTTCCAGAAGAATGGCATACAGGGCCTAGATACTGTAGAACTGCCCTTGTTCCAGCTGAAGATCATCCATGGACCATCTAAACTGCCAATGTTTTGGTAGCAACATGAAGGCTGAATACATTCCCTTGTTTTTTTTTGTTTTTTTGTTTCTAAAAAAACACAGAGCAAAGACCTTTTATTGTTTCATTTGGTGTTTCCTTGGTGATCTCTCCTTCCTGCCCAATGTTTTAATTGTTTTTAATTGTTTTAATTCTTTGCAAATGCAGAGGATGGGGAGCAGGTGGGAAGTGATAGACCCCACACCAGATATTTTAGAGAACTAAAGGCCACAACTTTATTTAATATACTGCAGGAACATTGATGCAGCATGGGGATAGATCCTGAATTGAGTGACCTGCCTGCCACCTGACAACCCCAACACCCCAGTCCACCTGCTGGGGGTGAAACTGAGGAGTGACAAACCCCAGGAGCGATGTGGCACTGGATGCTGTGTGGTACCCTTGCCACTTGATGGTGAGAGCCCTGCCGATAGCCCCCGAGCTGGGCATGCCTTATTTTGGCTCCACCCCAAAACCCCTTAAGGGGTTCCCCAGACTGTGAGATGTGGGCACACAGGTACTGCCTCCCTAGCAAAAGGATATGTCCCAATCCCTAAACTGCTATGAGAGCTGGGAAGGTGATTGCCCCCCACTCCCACCAATGCTTCTATGTCTGTAACCAACAAATTAACCCACCTGAGATGCCATGCAGCCAAATATCCATGTTCCACTCAGATAAGCATACCCCATCTACCCTATAGAGGGCCAGTTGTCTGTAACTGATGTCCGGAAGGCCAATGACACTTCTGCTGAAAGATTCCACTACTCGTGCTGCAGTCTTGCACATTCTCCTCCTGGCCAAGTTCACTTTGCCCAGAGATATAGTTTTGCACCACTCCTGAGCTCAAGGAGGCTAGAAGAGATTAAGCAAGCATCAGGAAGCTGAGAGTGGATAGTTTCTAAGTCCGCCACTATAGAACATGAGAACACAACACTTTTCTCTGCAGGAAGGTCATTTTGCCCAGGTTGGATGACCAAAGCATCTGGTGGTCCCAGGCTTGAGACATGATGAGAAACTGTGGTGCAGAGAGAAGACCAACACAGTCCCCAATGCCCCAACCTGGTAATCTGCAGATGTTCCTCCATCCTGACTGTGAGGCATATGTCCTGGCCCAATAGACAATAAAGAGGCCCACAATCCACACCAATTTGTTAGGACCAGAAGGGGCTGAAATATACAAATGTTAGCCACCTAACTGAGCTGAGGACATATATATGACTGGTATGCTGATAATTATTATCAGCCAATTGCATGGATGTGAGACCTAACTCTGAAGCCACTGTGGTGGCAACAATGTGAAAATAGTGCACACCAAACTCCCTGAGAGAGAGCCCCAGATGGTCTGAACCAGCAGTGGTCTTCTTAGATTCTCCTGGTCTTCTTGTTTTCCTAAACAGTAGGTACACATGCACGCTAATATAAGGAATTATCTTTTAAAACATGTATACACTCCAGTTATAAATATTTTCAATGACCTAATTGCCTGTGCCACCAGTACCATGAATGCAGCATAATTTTTATTATTTATGAAGCTGCACATTCACAGTGAGATCAGCTGGTGTATCTGAGCTATTTTTCACTCATTTACATATCTGCCAGACAAATTATTACTACAATGGCTATTTGTATTACTTAATCTCTGTTGTTCTCTTTCTTTAAAATAAAGACTAACTCTCTTCTCTTATACTCTTTCTTCTGTCTCCTGGGCATTCAGGTTAAATATCCTTCCACTTCATGCATACAACAATCTTGTCCCAAGGTTGCCTACAGTGCAATCCTAAACTGAGTTATACCCTTCTAAGCCCTTTGACTCCAAGGACATTAGAAGGGTGTAACTCTGCTTAAATTTAAGATTGTATCCAAAGAAGCATGTGTGAGCACGAAAGCTGATAACTTTAATAAAACTTTGTTGGTTTTAAAGGTGCCACTGGACTCAAATTTTGCTAAGACTGCACAGCTAGTGCCAAAGAAAAAGAAATTTGAATCAAATTCTCCCTGAATAAAATCTACCTTCCCTGCACCTCCCTCTTCAGGTGCACGGATATCAGTACCAACTTTGCACAGCTTAGCTTCCTTGGTGTTTGAAATCCAAATAGTCTGAGTCATTATTTGAATTAATAAAATTAAATTCTAGTCCATCTGAAGCTTCTCTTAGGCATACTGCATTAAACCTCTTGTTCCCAATAGTTAACCTTATGCAGAAATAGTCTTGCATGCTAATTGCTGTTTTTCTAGTTAATTTTGTCAGCCTAAAATTAATTAAAACAGGGGCTGCTTATCATTTAGCTTTATTTACACACCAAATAATGTGCAATGAAATTAATGTCTGCTGTTTCAGAGACCTTGCTGAGAAGTATTTTCAGTTCTCCTGCCCCTGATTGATTTGCAGCTGTTATACATAGGCCTTTTATTACTTTCCTAAATCATCATCACAAAATGGCACAGGAGCTTTGAGTCCTAAAGCCAGTCGAACACATAAGAACTTAAGAAGAGCCATAAGAAGAGCCACGCAAGATCAGAACAAAGGCCCATCAAGTGCCGCATTTTGCTCATTCAGTGGCCAACCAGCTACCTCTAAGAAGCTCATAAACAGGATGACTGCGACAGCATCCCCTGGCCCATGCTGCCCAAGCAACTGACACAAAAGAGGCATACTTCTGGCTCAGTCCTGCATTCAGACTTGTTGAAAGCTGCTATACCATTATAGTACACTTAGAAATCATGAATGAACCTAAGAAGATGGTATGAAAGAAATACCTCCCCCCACCTGATGCCTGTGACTGGATTGGTCTTTCTGCTCTCAAATGAGTTCCCACTACTCATGTGCATGCTTGATGGATGAGGTTCCTCCGGGGCATATACCTGTCCTAACACTAGACTTTCATGTCTGAATATGAAATGTGTCATTCTCTCTACCTTTTTCATTCTTTGCTTTCTGGACTGAGGGAGACACTGTGTGTGTGGTTAGTCAACAACCATTGGGGGGGGGGGGGGAGATAAAGCAACGATGGCCAGAGGAGCAGCAAAGAAAGAAAATGAATATAAGGAGCAAGGATAGATTGGATGTGGTATTTGTGGCAAAGCTATACTTGGCTGGGTCCACACTAACTATTTAGGCTGGAACTGATATAACACAATCCGTCATTTGGGTGTGTGCAGTGTATGGTCCAGATGAAGCTGTGGTTGCATTTCAAGATGGGGGAGGGGGGCAGTCCTGAGCTTTCTAAGACCTGATTTCTGGTGATTTTGTCAACTTAAAATGCAATTGCACAGCCAAGCTGTCCCCTGAAGGCAATTTAAAGTGCTATTGCAGTATCTCAGGGCTCCTGCCCCTTTAAAATCCTTCTTTTCCCAATCTAATTAGTTACCTCCTGTTGTCTGGCAGCTGGCCATTTCTCTGGTGATAGTCATAATGTGGTTAATTATTGGCAGGATTTTTTTTTTTAACTTTCAAGCAAACCAAGTAACTGATCCTTTTTTTAAAAAAAAGATCCTTGTTTTGTAACGGGATTATTACAATAATAAATAACAACATTAAAAATCTATGCGTACTGATTGGGTTGCTACAAAGTAAAACAAAGTATTTAAGCCCTCCCTCACCAACAGCTGATAATTAAACGTGTATTCATGAGTGCCACATGAGACATCGCAAGCCAGGAGACAACAGCAAGTCATTAGATGAAAAACATATGGACTCAAGGAATAAATGAAAGGCCTTTGCTGAAGAACATTTACTTCCAAGCAGAAAAATCATCAGGTCTTGCCCTTGTGGACAGGCATTGCCAACATTCTGAAGGGAATATAAGACTATACCCGGTGCTGTGTGGGACCCTCTTTTCAAATCCCCTTGCACCTTAATGTGGAGGAGGAATCCCTCAGTAATGCAAAAAAATTGTCATGTCAAACAACCCATTCTAAGCTGGACTGAAAACCAAACACTAAGAACTGTTACTGTTGCCAGGCTTGTTAGATAGCATTTTTGGTTATTCGCACAACAATTTAACTACCATAGGTATCTGACTCCGTGGCTCATTTGCCATGATGCTGAAGCATTCAATCCAGCTACTCAACCATTTTACTTCCATGCAGCCTTTGATGTACTGAGTTATTCTTCAGCTGTGTGTCGTCCTTAGACATGGTGATAGATAGCTTGTAATTGCTCAATGGGGTTATTATTTCAGTTAGGTTGACCATAAGACAGTTGAAGGCATGTGTTCAAAAAAAAAAACCCACAACCTTTGTTTTTCAACTTCTGCGTGGTGGTTTACAGTGCAGTCCTAAAGAGAGAGACACCCTTTTAGGTTTATTTACTTTAATGGATTTATTAGGATGTAACTCTTCTCAAGATTGCAGTGTTAGTCATGCAGATATTGAGTCTCATTTCATATGCTTCCTAAGTGAGGACAATTTGTACTGGTATTCCCCCAATGTGTTTTCTAGGAAAGAAAATTGACATAATAATTTACAACTTCTGGGTAAGTGTTCAGCAGCATAACTGATCCAGGACAATCCTCTCCTTTTCCATTACATGAATGTCCTGACTACCTGCATTTATATCCATCATGCAGAATTGTGGCCACGTTAATCTGTCTCCTGTGCTTGCAACTTTCTAACTGTTGCTATTTCTTTTTAATAATTATGTGTGGATTTTAAACCTGGAAGTCACCATGAGTGTTTATATTTAAACCATATAAACATTCTAATAAATAAATAACTTTAAGTCACCACTTAAATGAACCTGATCTTATTTTTTTTTTTTAAAAAAAACACTCCTTATCTGACTCCTCGCCAAGGCACTGAAATCCATTATGTTGCTCTGTGTTTCAGAGAATATCCATGTATTGTTTTTAGCAGGCCAACCAATTCTGTTTGTTTCTTAACCACAGCATATTGGCAGAGACTAAATTCTTCATTGAAGCCTTCCTTTGTACTCATGTCCCATTCCCCCACCCCCAGATATTTTGTTAGTTTAAAGGGGGAGGGGATAGAAAGAGTCAATGCATAATTATCCAGTAGTGCGTTCTTTCTCATTCTTTTCTGTACCTCCTGCAATTTGGTGATTATGTGGCTGTTACATTTAGTTTTGTATTCTACATGGACAAGGACAGAAAGCTAAAGAAAAGAAAAACAGAAAAGGAACAGAGGGAATTCAATAGGGAATGAACTGGTAATCACTTGTTCATAGAAAAGAACTTGAAATTTATCTATCTCGTTTATTGTGATGGAATTGCTAGTTGAAAGGATTAGGATGCCATTAAGAGACCAAACACCAAGCCAATTTTGTGAGCCTTAACTCTGGTGAAGGAGGAAGAAGCTCTACAGGGGCAGCAAAGTTTGCAACAAAATGTGTGAACTGACTTTGAACCATGCATTAAGAACCACCACCCAGGGTATTTTCACACACACACACCTTGATATGTCACACACACACCTTGATATGTCACACACACACACCTTGATATGTCAGTTACTGTTCCAGAGTTTTTTTGTTTTTTTTAAAATTCAGCTTAATTTAACTAACCAGTTCAAGATGATGGAGTGGATCCTGATTAAATTTTCCACTAATGGAAGGTAATTCTTCCAGCAGAATAGAACTTTTCTCCCCACCCCAAAGCTCATCCTTCTCCTAGGGAACAGATGACCCTCAGGAATGGCATGATGGGAAAATTAGGAGTCCACAGAATGTAGGATTTAGTGGAAATTTCCTTTAGCTGAAAGTTCCATCTGAGTCCAAGCTTATGCCTGCAGGAAGGGAAGCATATTGATCTTCTTTTCATTACTTCAGAAACTCAATGAAGTATCTCTGCATTGTCTTAACACCAAGTGTAATATGAAAATTCTTAGTGCTAATTTACACGTTAGCAGGGCTCTTTTTGTAGAAAAAGCCCAGCAGGAACTCATTCACATATTAGGCCACACCCCTGACAGCACAGCTCATTAGCATATTAGGCCACATCCCATGTTACCAGAAGTGTGGTCATCCAGCCACATCCACCTTTTGCTTCTTATTCTGTTTACCTTGTTTGTTGTCAAAACGGTTTTGACAAAACCAATAAAAACATATTCTGTCCCATCTATACAAAATCTTGCCTTAACCAATATCTTATGTCCAACAATTATTCCCACACTGGATTGAAACCAATTCCTAAAGGTTAGGTTCCCATGGAAATCAGCTTGCCTTCCTGCAGAACTAGTATGCTGAATATGAATTTTTAGGGTTGCCAACCTACAGGTGGGGTCTGGAGATCTCCTGGAATTACAACTGAGCTCCAAACTGCAGAGATCAGGTCAATAGCTGCTTTGGAAAGTGGAGTCCATGGCATTATGCCTTGCTTAGGTCCCTCCTTCCCCCAAACCCCACCCTCCTCAAGCTCTACTCCCAAATCTCCAGGGATTTCAATCTGGAGTCAGCAACCCTACTTCACTGGCAGAACAACCGTAGGTTTGTGAATGCACTGGATGGGAGTAGTTTGTGGACTATTTTATTCAAGGTACAAAATTTTATTCAAGGTATAAGATTCCATGTGCCACCCACACTTCTTCAGATAGAAGAAGTGTGCATGCACACAAAAGCTTATACCTTGGATGAAACTTTGGACTCCAACTTTGTTCTGCTGCTGATTCTCAAAAAATAAAGTTATCCTCAAAACCAGCATTTCTTGGGCTCTCTGCTTTTTTACATCCCTCCCCAGTTCCAATAATTTTTTTTACAAAAACACAAAGAACAAAATGAAACAACAAGAAAGGAAGGAAGGAAGGAAGGAAGGAAGGAAGGAAGGAAGGAAGGAAGGAAAAAGAGAGAGAGAGAGAGAAAAGAAAGAGGGGAGAGGGGAAAAGAAAGAGAGAGAGAGAGAAAGAAAGAGAGAGAGAGAGAGGGGGGGGGAGAGGAAAGAGAGAGGGGGGAGAAAGAGAAAGGGAAAAGAGATGGGGTGGAGGCACTTACTGGGACCAGGAGCGGCGATGCGATGGGGCGGCAGCAAGCCAGATGCAGAAAGCTGTGGCCCCATGCTTGATCTCCATGTGGAGATCCAGCACGCCGGGCCTTTTCCTGCTGGCTCTTTGCACTTAAAGGAAAAGCTCCCTTTGAGTGCAAAGAGCTGGGAGGCTAGGCCTTGTGCTTGATCTCCACATGGTGATCTGGAGCACAGGGGCCCTTCCTACTGGCTCTTTGCACTTAAAGGGAAAGCTCTCTTTGAGTGCAAAGAGCCAGGAGGCCAGGCCTCATGCTCGATCTCCACGCAGAGATCCAGAGCATGAGGCCCTTTCCCGCCGGCGGGGAGGGGAGGGGCGGGCTCTGATGCCAGCCGGAACTCTGTTCTGGTGCATTCCGGCCCAAAAAGAGCCCTGTATGTTAGGATCCCATGTACAGGATACCAAGTTGTGACAGCAGATCAATGCTGGAGACATAATATATATTGCAGTCTACCATCTGGAGCCTCTGTACTGCATGGAGAGTGTCTTGCCAAATCAATGGCTAATAGGAATACATTGCAGTTGACATGGAGCCTCTCCAGATGAGCTGCGATCTTCAACATCTATTTGCATATGTACTAACTCACCCAGTTTGGGATAAAGATGCAGAAATGTGCTTCCATAGATGTGTGCTACAACTGGACTGGCATGTATGCATTCTACATGGGTATGAGGAGTCTGAATATCACAACAGAGTGAAAATCCTAACATTTAAAGCAGAATAAACTTTCTAAATCCAAAAAGCTGTCTCTATCATAACCATCTTCCTAATCTGAGGGTAGAAATACTTATAAAGGGGCTGTTGATGCAGATCTCAAATGATCAAGACCAACATCTTGCCCAAAAACACTGGCAATCAATACAGACCTTCCAGCACTGGTAAAATGTGATCAGACACATTTCCATTAGTAATCTAGCTACTGTATTGCAGTCCAGCAGAAGATTCCAGACAGTATTAAGAAGTTGATCCACATGTAATGTACTGAAGTAATCTCACCTGGATTTTAGAACATGAATAACTGTTGCAAGTCTTTGTTTTCACATCCCACAATGAAAATAACAAGACACCAAAGTGTAGATTAAGCTACGTCTATTTATTTAGGGGTAACATATATCATAAATTTAAAAAATTCATTAATTCTACTGTTAGTTACCACCAATAGGCAGCTTGTGCTGCCTACTAGTAGCGTTGTCAGGTCTCTCCTGGCAACTGGTGGGGGGTGGAGGGGGACTTGCCGAGAGCAGCAGGGAGGCCTATCCAATGTGCAATCTTTGAGATTTCCTGGAGTACTGGTGTTGTGCCGGAAGACTGGAGAAGAGTGAATATTGTCCCGATCTTCAAGAATGGGGGAAAGGGTGGACCCGGGAAATTACAGGCCTATCAATTTGACATCAATACCTGGATAAATTCTAGAGCAGATTATTAAATGTTCTGTCTGTGAGCACCTTGAACAGAATGAGTTAATTAGTAGTAGCTAGCATGGGTTTATCAAGAATAAGTCATGCCAGACCAACCTTATCTCCTTTTTTGACAGAGTTACTAAAATGGTTGACTCTGGCAATGCTGTGGACATAGTGTATCTAGATTTGAGTAAAGCATTTGACAAAGTTTCTCATGATATCCTTGAGGATAACCTGGTTAAATGTGGGCTGGATGGTGCAACCATTGGATGGATTCATGGTTGGTTGAAAAATCGTACCCAACGAGTGCTCATAAATGGCTCTGTATCTACGTGGAGGGAAGTCTCAAATGGAGTGCCACAGGGCTTGGTCCTGGGCCTGGTGTTGTTCAATGTTTTTATAAATGACCTGGAGGAAGACATAGAGGAGATGCTTATCAAATTTGCAGATGAAACGAAGCTGGGTGGAATTGCTAATTCTGAAGAAGACAGTCAAGATTCAAAATGATCTACATGGTACAAAAAATGATCTACACTTAGGTACAAAAAAATCAAAGGCACAGATATAGAATGGGAAGGACTTGGCTTGACAGCAGCACATGTGAAAGGGATCTAGGTGATCTGGTTGATCACAAGCTAAACATGAGCCTGCAGTGCGATGAGACTGCAAAGAAAGCTAATGTAATCTTAGGATGCATTAACAGAAGCATTGTGTCCAGATCATGGGAGGTGGTAGCTTTGCTCTGTTCTGCTATGGTCAGGCCTCACCTGGAGTACTGTGTCCAGTTTTGGGCACCACATTTTAGGAAGGATGTTGTCAAGCTCGAGTGTGTCCAGAAGAGGGCAACCAGGATGGTGAGAAGGTTGGAATCCAAGTCTTATGAGGAAAGGCTGAAAGAGTTGGGTATGTTTAGCCTGGGAAAGAGAAGGCTTAGAGGAAACATGATTGCAGTCTTCAAATATTTGAAGGACTGTCATAGAGAAGATGGAGCAGATCTACTCTTTCTTGCTCTAGACTGCAAGACTAGATCTAATGGGTGGAAACTACAAGGAAGTCAATACCGGCTAAATATCAGGAGGAACTTCCTAACTGTAAGAGTGGTTGAACAGTGGAACAGACTGCCTCAGAAGGTGGTGGATGCTCCTTCGCTGGACATTTTCAAGCGGAGGCTGGACGACCATCTTTCGGGTATGTTGTAGGGCTATCTTTCGGCTATGCTCCTGCAGAGTGTAGGGGATTGGACTAGATGACCTGCAAGGTCCCTTCCAACTCTAACATTCTGTGATTCTACAGCAACGTGTCCATGTCACTGCCCATGTGACCCAAAAGGGATGTCAACATTCTGGTATTTGGGCAAAAATTCTATGGTAAATTTGGCTTCTACTATAGGATTTTTTTGCCCATGTACCAGAGCATTGCCCTGACATCCTGGATGTGATGACATCACTTCCAGGTCACATCAGTGATGTAGACATGTTGCTGCATATTGATCAGTGGCAGGGAGGTAGGACCTGGCAGCAGGGGTCCCTTGCCTACACTAGAGGGTCTGGCAACCCTAGCTACCAGCCATCTGGGCAACTCCACCTGATTCCAAGCTAATCTAGTGCTGGTGCCAACTTGGTTTACCCTAGCCTGCACAGGGCCACTAAGCAACTAAGGGTTTGATGATGATGCTCAGCATCAAAGGAGACCCTTCATCAGCAGCAACCACAGTTGCACAAGCCAATGACGAGAAATCTCAGTTTACTCTCAGATGCCTCTGGGTGCTTGCCTATTAAATGTACTGATCCCTGCCATCCCTAGTTAAATCCTAACCAGTCCTTCTGGACCAGGCCTAATGATTGACGCAAGTAGTGTAGAAAAGCTCCCCCACCCTGGTCTTTCTGAGTAAATCTGAAAGAAATCAAAACTTTCTTGCTCAGTCTCATAAAGGTAACTACCTAATCTCATCAGTTGGGATGGGTTAGCAACAGTGGCAAATGGCCTGCACACCATAGGCAGATCAGGTCTATTTAGCCGCCTTACATCTGCCACTACCTGCCTGGGCTGCACAAAGCAGTATGCCAAAAAGTCTGCATGCCAGAGGCAGAGCAGGCTTTCACAGTTGTTCTACAGATACCACTAACTGGCTGGGTTGCAAGTGGCAATCAGTCCAGCCCTGCCCCCAAAGGAATCTGGTTTTCCACTCCAGTCTGGGAGTGGGGATAAAAAGGGGTAAAAATGTCCACAGCTTCCATATGGGAGGGGCCACAGCTAGTGAAACAACATAAACTGGAGAAAACGACCTAGTGTCATGGACACTCTGGGTTTTCTGTGTAAAGGTGGGAGCATACCAAAGCTGCAAGCCTGTTCTTTAAAAGGCAGTGTAACACACAAGGTAATCCATTTTTTGACTCATCATATTCTTGTCTACCTTTCTATGAAATTTTGTAAAATTTACTGTTCGCACCCTGCAATCCGTTCCTCAGAACCCGTGACATTGAATGTGTAGGTATGACTATTTCTTCAGAGAGTTATGCTTCGTGAGAAAGATAAGATGGTCAAGCTATCACCAGACTGCAAGTGAAGGATTACAATGCAGAATTCTTCTCCGTGTTCAACATCCATCTGCACTTGCAAAACTAGCAGTTCAGGCCTTGAGCTTGACAAGTGGATTTTTAGGTGTTGAGAGTGGTGTATGTTTATTCTTTTTTAAATACAGACTAGCAATTAATCACATACTATTTCACCTGCAGTCTCAAGTGGAATAGTTCAGGAACTGTTATATACCTCATCTTGTTTGTGTAAACTAGACTAACACTTATCTTTTCTGGAAAAATCTAGAATGAAATTGAAGCTTTGGAAGAATCCACCTCTTCAGGACAGTAAGAATGGAATGGGACTTCTGTTATTAATAACCCCACTTCTGTGTATTTTATCTCCCACACTTGCAGATGCTTCCCAAGTCTGATGCAGCATATTACTACAGACTTAAAATTGTCATTCACTTATTATTCTTACCACATGCCAAATGCTACTGAAGAACTTCAGCCTACGTTATGAAGCATACAATAGGTTATTGAAATCAAGGCATTATTATTTTAAAAATAGGATTACCTGTCACTTGCACACTTAATAATTTTATCTTGATTATACTAGAGCATATAAACACAGACTTCCCTCTGAGAATAATACAAGTGTTCATAATCAGATATGTTATTAGATTGAATTATATTTTCACATTGACAACTTTACAGTTAGCTGTCTCTCAGTGTCTTTCATTTTAAAACACCAATTCTCAAGAAGTAATTATAATTCTCACTGAGCTAAAACATGACATTTCCTACTCAACAGAACAGGGGGTGTGGTGGAGAAATTATTAAGAATAATGTAAATCATTTTCATATGCATGTAAAAAAAAGAGAAGCATTCAATTTTTTAGAATAAGTTTAAGCATTCTGTTTTTAAAAAAGAATTCAAGATGCAAATAAAGTTTCTGTGTGTTCATAATATACAGTGGGTATCCTTGATTTGTAGGACAATAATCCACCCGTGATTTTTTAAAAGTGCATCAATAACTCACACAGAGCAGAAGGAAAGGCTGGATGGCCATATCAGCAGAACTCCCATTTGTCCGAACAGCAGGGCATGCTGCCCAGATAAGTGTGGAAGAGAGAGTGGTGCATAACAGGTATCTGCTACCCTACAGGAATCTGGCATATGTTGTTGTTGCATCTGCTACAGCCTAGATGATGACCTGAATGTGTTGGGTAATATGTGGGGGAAATCCTATAACTGCATAATAAATCTAAACAGTCCCTTTTGTTGCTTGTATGTTATATGGTTTGACACAAAGTAATTTTTAAGTAACACAGATACCCATCAACCTTTGCCTGTTTGTTATTAATCAAGTGTTATCATCTTTTTTTACCAAAAAAAATCATTTATAGCCTGCTTTTCTCACCATTTGGGAACCCCAAGTGGTTTGCAACATTCTCCCCTTCTCCATTCTGTCCTCACAGCAAGTCTTCAATGTTGGTTAGACTGACAGTGTGCAGCTGTCCCAAGGTTACCCGGAAAGCTTCTGCGACTGAGTGGACCTCCTGATGGCACCTACTATTTTTGGCCACTGTATAACAAAGTGTTGGACTGGATGGGCCGTTGGCCTGATCCAACATTGGCTTCTCTTATGTTAACCCTGGTTGCCAAGATTCTACTTTGATATTTAACCGCCACACCATTTTGGCTAACTAAAGCCAGGATCATCAAAAAGGGGGATGACCAGAGCTATTTTTGGGCAGGAACACACAGGAACAGAGTTCCAGCTGGCTTCCAAGTTGGCCATGCCTACAGCTTCCCCCCCCCAATGGGTTTCCCAGGCGCCTCTCAGGCATCGGGGTGCCTGGGGAAGCCAAGCCAATCGGGGAGGGAAGGCAGTTTAAACTGCCTCCCCTCCTTGGGTTTCCCAGGCACCCCGCAGCTGTGGGGCGCCTGGGGAAGTCAGTCCAGAAACTGCTCTCCTTCCCTCGGGTTCCTCATGCACCCTGCAAGCTGCAAGGCACCTGGGGAAGCCGATCCTGGGAGGAAGCTGCACTGTCAGAAGTGTGACCTAATATGCTAATGACTTTCTGTTGTTGGATGCGGCCTATTATGCTAATGAGTTCCTGCTGGGCTTTTTCTACAAAAAAAGCCTTGTGGACGACACTATCCAGTGACGGAACTTTCATCCAACTTTGCATTGTTGCAGGGAGTTCTTATGTGGTCATGTTTTACAAAGGGAATAACACAGCAAAAAGAAGAAAGTAAATTGGGGGAGGTAATCATTTATGTTGCAGTGCCAGAGAGCTGAAGTGAAAAATCTCTTTGGGTGTATGAAAGTCCCATGTATGCATAGAAAGGGAGCCTCTGGATCAAGGGCAATGCATTTATTATTAATATATATCCAAAACAGATATAAAATGATGACCGTCCCTTCTATATTTTTTGGAGTTATGCCTAGAAAAGTATGCATTCAGAAACAATCCATAGAATCAAAAAATAGTAGCCTGCTAGTTATGGCTAGAAACATAGCTATAAAAAGACCATATCTGTGTCCATCACTCAAGTGTTGCCCTGTGCAAATAAAATTGACTCAGACATTAATTCAGGCAGTGCTATTTCAAATTCATGGTGCTATGTCTCCTTCCATTCCAGATGGTTACATGCAAGAGATAGAGGCAATCTTGAAATTCTTTACACACTTATGATCTGATTTTTAAAAAGAAAAGTATCCACTTGATTCCACTGGGCTGAGCAAAGATGCGGTGCTATGCATATGATATGCTGCAGATGCTGACTGTCTGAAATCACCTTAACATGAATTTAAACTCTGTAGTAGTGTAGGTTAAACTCAAATTACCACTGTACTGGAATAGCCTAGTTCATAAATTCAGTTTTAGAAACATGACTTAGTCCATGTTTTGTTCACTTTTGGCACAATGTCTCTCCTCAGGAGAAAAATTTCCCTGCAGCTACAAACTTCTGCTTCCTTTTTGTAAATGAATATACAGCAAGCTGAAGAATTGAAATTACCACTTTTTGAAGGTGCTTCTGTGATGAACCAATCATGGCTTTAATCAAGGGAGGTCTAAGCAGGTCTACTCAGTCAGCAGGTCTACTCAGAAGTAGTCCCATTTTATCCAGTGGGGATTACACCCAGGAAAGTGTTTTTAGGATTGTAGATTTGCAGGGCTCAAGGAGGACAGGGAGCAATGCAGTAGAAGGAAAACACACAGAGACTTAATTTTTGGTGGAACATGGCCACAGCTTTATTGAATACAGCCAAAGATGCACTGGTGCCGCGTGGGGATGGATCCAACATTGGGTGACCTGTCTGCTGCCCAATAACTGTTCTCTCAGCCCATCTGAGAACTGTGGAGATACAGATAGAACTGTGGAGTGGCAAGATCCAAGATCCATGTGGGCATTGGCCACTGCAGTTTGGTGTAGTGGTTAAGTGCGCGGACTCTAATCTGGGAGAACCGGGTTTGATTCCCCACTCCTCCACTTGCACTTGCCTGGATGACCTTGGGCAACCCATAGCTCTGTACCAGCTGTTCCCTCAAGGACAGCTTGGGAAAGAGCTCTCTCAGCCCACCTACCTCACAGGGTGTCTGTTGTGGGGAGGGGAAGGGAAAAGGAGTTTGTAAGCCGCTCTGAGACTCCCTTGGGGAGTGGAGGGTGGGGTATAAATCCAATCTCTTCTTCTCTTCTTCTTCTGCATGGTTCCCTTGCCACCTGGTGGTGGGAGCCAGATGGCAGTCCCCAACTAGGCATGCAGCTGAGCAGCTCCACCCCCAAAATCAAGGCAGGCAGGCACGAAGGCACTGCATCCCCCCCCCAAAGGATCCATCCCAATGCCAAAAACTGCCCAAGCTGTGATAAGAAGAGCTAGACAACTGCAAACTGCATAACAACAACAACAACAAAAAAAGTAACAACCAAAATGCAAATTTGGGCGGGGGGGGGGGGGTGAGCCAGCAAGAAAAAACTGAGAGTGAGCTGGCTACAGTGGGGGGTTTAAACAGCCTCCTGGAGCTTCCAAGCTCCACCCCTCAGAGCTGCCCCAGTTGACTTTGCTGGCCAGCCCAGGTTACAGCCGATCCCACCCCTTCAGAGCCTGCAAGCAGCATGAGGCCACCAGACTGTCTTCCTTTTTGCCTCACCACTACCCCACTTCTAATCCACAAAAGACAGCAGAAGGTACATCTGGGCCATCTTTTCTGTTGCATACAAGAATAACGTGAGATTAATCTCAGATCAGATATGTGAGGATTCTAGAATCTCCAGTTACCTGGGATTGCTGAGTACCAATTCTAAATATGTGATCCTGCATTGTTTCTGATCTCCCAGAAACAATATGTGCAGCTTCTTGTCCTGTAAAATATTTCAAATCAGTTCTCAGCCAGTGAGGGAAGACTTTTAGAAAGTTGGTAACAGATTTTGTACATTAAAAAGTATATTTCATTGAGACACAAAAGTACAAGAGAAAAATTAAGTAAAGATAGAAAAACACAACAGCATCCCCTGCTACTTAAAAAGAAAATAAATCCCTTCAAGGCATTTATGAAGATGAACTGTACAGTTATGTCAGTGTGGCGTAGTGGTTTAAGTGTCCTACTATGATCTGGGAAACCCAGGATTGAATCAGCGCTCTGCCACAAAAGCTTGCCGAGTGACCTTGGGCCAGTCACACACTTTCAGCCTAACCTACCTCACAGAGTTGTTGTGAGAATAAAACAGAAGACAGGAGAACTACGTAAGCTGCTTTGGGTCTCTGATGGGGAAAAAGGTAGGATATAAGTAAAGTAAAAATGTCTCTTCAAAACTAATCACTTTTGTGCTGAAAAAAAGACGTTTTCTTTTTAAATAGGTAATTCTAAAAAAAAATGCATCTCACAGGGTCACACTACTTCTCTGGCTCAATCAAACTGCAGCAGTAGAGGCAAGAAAATAAATCCTCCAAAAATAATCATTCTCCCAGAATTTTGTTTGTTTGTTTGTCTGCCTGCTTGCTTTTCTTCATGCATTCTGGAAATACCTTGGTTATCATAGCTTGAATCACAGTGGAGCGTGGTTTTCCATGAAGGAGCACAACTGACTAGCAAACTGAAGTTGGCTCAAGGTGCTCTATGAGTTTGTATGTGTACTGTTGTTTATTCAGTCTAACAAGCCATTGTGCTTTGTGGAGTATATTATTAAGAATAAAGTTATGAATACCTAATAAAATACAAATTACACTTACACTTTTTTTAAAAAAACAAAAACCTTCATTTATAATCATTGGAAACTCTTCGTGTGCACAAACACAATATTCAAAAGACTTTGTTAGCCGCCTTACGTTTGCCAAGACACAGCAGGGTATAACTATTTTTAAATAAATAAATGACCATTTAAGACAAAATCGACTTCTCACTGTGCATGTGGAGAATTTGCATCTATCATTCCAATTATTCACAACAGGGGCTTCCTTTAACCTAACGTCTCCACAAGTGAAATGTACAACAATGCCATTTACCACAAAATATTCCTTTTAAAAGCCAGAAGTTTTCAAAGATTGTTAAAAAGAACTACTTTTTTGCCATCAAGTCACAGCTGACTTACAGTAACCCCATACAGTTTTCAAGGCAAGAGACATTCAGAAGTGGCCTGCCATTGCCTGCCTACGTGTAGCAACCCTGGTGTTCATTGGTGGTTGCCCATCTAAACAGAGCCCATCCTGCTTAGCTTCCAAGATCTGATGAGATCACAGGCTAGCCTGGGCTACCCAGGTCAGGGCAGACAAGAATTAAACATGGAAATGTATTCCCTATAGGAGCTATCCAATTCTAACTTCCAATAACCTTTATTGGCATAACATACAGGAGGTATCAGTCAACAAGAGGTGCTGCTACTTGCATTTGCTCATATTCATATCTACCCTTTCTCCTTTTGCACTCAAGTAATCATCCAACTTGTTTCCTCATCCATGACTGTTCAGTAAACCAAGGATATCAGCCTATAAAGAGGACCCTTAAGAGTTATTGTGACAATTGATCAACCATCTCAAGATTTCAGAGACTAACAAGTGCTTCAACAGGACCATGAGGCTTGCCAGCAGGCAACACCACAAGGGAGGTCAGGAAACAATCCAGATTCATCAGCCTGTGGTCAGTCTGTTTTAATGGGTCCCCAATTCTGCAGAAGCTGTGTGAATACGTCAATCAATTCCGTTACATGAGGTTTGTAGACACTTTCCCTAGTGTGACATTCCTATGGCTACAATGGCATCTATGAAGTTCTATAGTGTAATCATGAACAGTTAGACAGCCCATTGGCTTTTGTGGATTTTGAAGAATATAAACTGTTTAGTGAACACTGGCATAAATGCAGAAGTCCCCAAGAGGTTCATTAGAATGAATTCTAAGAGAGTAGGTAGATCTTCACGTCTTACGTTCAACTGTACTGATCCCAGGAGGCAAACAGGCTGTGAGCTAATTGATGGGTGGTCAAGTATCCTTGGTTTTTGCTGCTTCTGATAAAAGGTATTTATTTTTTAAAAAATAATACAGCCAGAAGAAGATCCAGCCCAAAATGACCCAGCAGGGGAGAAATAAAATGCATTTCTATACTGATACAAAGAGCCTAAGAATGTTTAGTCATACCCAGGCCTCATTCTCAAGGGGAGCCTGCTTTTTCTGATGTGCAACTACAGTTCTAAAGGTAATTGGACAAACATTTCTCTTTGTCTGACTTCATTGGTATAAACTGGCAAATGATTTAGAAGCTCACAACAGACATGCAAACTGCTGCTTCTGCTACTACTCTTTTTTTTTTCCTTTTTGGGTTTGTGGCCTTGATAATTTCCTTTCCGCGGGTCACTGTCTCAAAGAATTACACTCTCACCCTTCCCTATGGTTGGTTTTTACTAGATGTAGAAATGTGCAATAAGCACACCATGGCAGCTGCTCTTAACTTAATTGGCAGTCGTTCAAGTGCAATTAGATCTAAAAGAAGGCCTTTCATCTTGCTACACTGTTACTTGCAAAACTATGATCTTTTTAGAATTTTTTTCAGACAATGACTGTACTCATCCACTTTAAATAGCATTATTTCTACCCCTTTCACCATAAAAGGAAAAAAATCTTTGCTGGTGGGAGGTTTTACTCCCTAGATTTATGTTTGTTCTGGCCGAGGAACCGCACATGCGGTCGGCCAAGCACATGGCCAGGCAAAGCCATCAAGCTTCGCTTCCAGAGTCAATAGATCCCCCGGATCCTAAAAGGGACCAATAAACAAGTCTGCATCATGGGATAGACAAATAGGGTACAGGGACACTGTAAATAGCAAACCACGGGTGTTGGGTGTATGCATGGGTGCGGTTGAGAACGGGGATAAAAAGTGGACCTGCGAGTTCAGCTAACCAGTCTTGTTCTGACCTCTGACCAAAGTATGAACTGTTTTCACTCAACATATCTCTGACCTCAGTACTTTTCAGTTAATGTAGCAGACAACATGAATTTGAGGACATCCTCCATAGAAGCAGCTCTCTTTTGATCTGCTGAGAAAAACCAACATTCCTCTCTTCCATAAGTCACAAGAAATGAAGGTGCATGGATTTGGGGCATGTGGATTTGGGGCACGTTTACTCTCATCTATTATCCCAACAAAAATCATATTGCAAACTTACATCGGTTACTGGAGCACACAGAAGAATTTCAGAAGAAAATCAGCTTTGTGTTTCATAGATTGCAGCAAAGATTTTGACTGTGTGGATCATGAAAAGTTATGGCTGGTTTTAAAGGAAATGGATGTGCCACAACATCTGATTGTTTTGATGCACAACTTGTACTCCAGACAAGAGGGCTACTGTTAGGACAGAATATGGAGAAACAGAATGTTTTTTAATTGCTAAAGGTGTCAGACAAGGATGCATTTTATCTCCCTATATCGTCAGTCTTTATATAAATATTTGAAATATAGAAGCAGACAATAAAACATCAATATTACAGCAGTTTGGGATAGATTCTCTCTTTAAAGAATAAATAAGAACTTTCCTAAACTTAGCAATAGTCTTTTAACGATAAAAGAAATTACATCTTTAACAACTGAATGAACTAATTCTTGATCTCTTAATGTCAGGTCAGGAAAATCTGCCATGGAGAAACAACCAATGCAACCTTAATGAAAACAAAAGCAGAACCCAGTAAGTTTTTACAATATGTCAACAACTTTTCCAAGATTTTAACAAACAAATTCAACTTTCCTTTCTTCAATTATGATATGGAATTGAAATGATTTTTTTCCCCTGTGCACGCCCCTAATATACTCTCACACACAAAATCACATACAAAGATCCCATCCTTCCCTTTAATGATGGGGGACTAGTCAGTTACTTCAGGAACGAGCAGGAATTATTCAGGTTTCCTTTCAAAGAAAGGAACCTCCCCCCCCCCCATTTGTTTCATATTGTTTCAAAGGTCCTAGGGTTAATTAGGCCTTATCTTCATGAGTTGGTTAGGCCCTAATTAGGGTTGGCAGGACTTGCACAGGTTAGGTATTTGTTATTCAGATCAGATTGGCAAGCACTCTGAGTCATCTGGGGATGGGGGAGCATGCAACCAAGGTCTCATGGCTGAATGGTCTCAGGAAAAGCAATGGGGATAAATCTCAATGTCCTGGGCATCATCACGTGAACCTTTGCACGGTATGGTGTGGGGCAGTGGGACTGAAGGGCAGCATCTCTCATGCTTGGTACAGGCAACCCCCTCCCCCAAACCATTGTGTGAAACTATGTTGAGTTTGGTATTGGGGTGGGGTTGCACAAATGCTTTCAAACCCATGGGACAGCCTTTTAGGGACCCACATCAAGGCTTAATAAATGTTCAGTACAGTTGAATAAGTTATGCTATTAATTTTTAAAATTCTAGTTTAAGCCATGTTTGATGTCTTCTTTGCTGGGGATAAGGGCAAGAGTTGGGATTCCAGTTATATTTCACTCAGTTTTCCCCTAGCAAGCATGTAGGAATAAGCAAAGATGAAATCACTTGCAGCCCAGCTCAGCAAGAGCTACATCACATGATTCACCTGATCACATCTCAGCTCTCTCTCTCTCGTTCTCTCTCTCTCTCTCTCTCACACACACACACACACACTACAGTATACCATCCTGTATAATTGTATAATTCTGTATTTGTGTTTCCTTATTTGGCAGAGATAGTATTATGGTTTGCCAGAAAATGAACAGAATGAAATACATTTTTGGGGGGGGGGGGGGGGAGGGAACTAAAAACAGCCAGTAATGATGTAAGACCAAAGCACGCTGGCCAGGACTGAGAAGAATACATATGCAGAAACACCAAGAACCAAGAGTAAGTCATTCTATTACTAACAATGACAAAGCAGCAAAGTCACTGGATTACAATCAAAATCTCTTGCCCACCTTCCAAAATTCAGCAATGTTTCCTAACACTAAGGCAGACTTTTTTCCTTTTATAATAAGCACATATAAAATTATATTTAAATATTGATTCCAAAACTGATGGCTGCAGACCAGGACGTAAGTGTGTGCGTGTGTGCATGTTGGGTTTTTTTTTAATAAAAGTAAATCTTGTACAAACATCACATTAGAACCTCCTCAAGTTCAAAATGTAGCTTGTGATGTGTAATGGCTGGGGAACAAAGATAAAAAGCCTTACTAGAGCTTTCACATGGCTCTCTCTGGGTCGCACACTCAGCCAGATCTTAGCATGGTTGCATATCTAGTTCTAAAGATGAGATCACACAGAATGGGGATACTTTTGTCTTTGTAACTGTGATGAGCTAAAAGACTAACGTGGAATTTAAAATATGCCTTGGGACTGGGTCTTTTTTAAAAAAGGCTTTATTTCTCAATGTTAACTAGTCAAACCCCTCTATTTTCTTTGGCTTCTTTTCAATTGACTTTAATGACCCATTCATGTCAACAAGGACAAACAGACCTTGCATTTCCAATGCAACTTCTGCAAGTAATATGAAATGCTAGTGTGAAGGCTTCAAACACTTTTCATACAATGTACGTACAGAAACAATAGCTCAAAGTTCTTAGTGCTCAATGGCTTCAGTGAAAACAGGAAGCATTATGCTTTATCTAGCACAAGAAACAATGGGATGTAAAGTGTCTTTCAAACATATCAGAGGAAATAGAAATCCTGGAACTCTGCAATCAGCTCACCATAGAGAAAAGTATTACACAAGACTCTAAGATATATTACTGCCAACCATCTTGTTAGCTCTTCTCTGGGAAGAAGTCCTTGCAAAAACAGGAAAACTGATCTCTTGCAGGCATAAAAATTATATGGACAATCTAACTTACATTTGTCAAGGTCTTGATCACTCAGGAAAATTAGTTTCAAAAGGGGGACTGAATTCAAAGTTGAGGAGAGTCTTCAAAGTCTGAAATTCACAAGTTTAATATTTAAGAAAGTTAAGCAACATAATCTTAGAGATTAGTTTTATGCATACTACTTGTAGTAGATATAATTAGAGTCAGTGAATCATTCTAGTGATTTCCAGCAATAAAAAAACCCTTCCTTTCATAATAGATTTGGGATTACTGTTATATTTCCTTAAAAGATATTCCAGTAATGAAGACTGATTTTCACTCCGTCTTCCCACAGCATGTGACATGTGTCATGACTCAGCAAGGGAGATCTACATATAAAAGACGGCAAATTTCCTTTCTGGGTTAAAAGGTAGTGCCTTGGGTGTTGATCAGATATCAATATGATCCCACTGCTCAGTCTACTTAGTGTTGACAGGACTTCTTATCTCTGTTCTGTGAGGCATTTTGGACAGAATCATAATATTTTCATCAGGATCCATTCAGCAGGAAAAGATGTGTGGGAAATGTTTTTTTTTTTTTCCTGAAAGTTCAGTCCTCAGCATTGCCTTGATTCTAGTGATTTAGATGGAAAAGTGTAAATTCTAGATATATCTCACCTGTTGAATAGAAACCACTATGGAAAAAAGGACTATTGTTTTATGGGAATATTTTTTAAAAATAAACAGGCAGAAAGAGACATCTTATGAGACAGACAAACCAACTAACATAGGAGAAGGCACCTTAGCCCCAAAAGACTCCTGGGGGATCAACAAATAGTGGGAAGAAAGAACAGCTGTATAAAGGTATATATCCAGAAAGTGGTTGTAATATACATATGACTCAAATCTCATGCATCATAATACAAAAGGGGCTGAGCAGACAGGGAAGGAAAGGAGAAGGAAATATGGCAGAAATGTGAACTATCCAGATGGTTTTTGGGGTTGGAGTTCAGGTTGACTAATTTTCTAGCCCATGCAGGCATGAATTGAAAAGTGGAATGGAGTTTTCAGGGCTGGCAGAACTGTGACCACCAATGCATTGCAAGCCCCAACCCTCGCTGAGCCCATGCTGGTGAGGGGGGGCTCATTTGCCTCCGCACAAGGCAAAAGAGATGGTGCCGGTGCTGAGCTTTGCACAGTGCCAGGCAGGGGGCAGAGCCAGCCTTTTTAGGCTTGGCTCCTGCCCTCTGTTGCACAGTCCTTCAGCGTAATCGGCTGTAATGAGCATGAGGACTGCAGCTACTGCTTCAGGAGGCTGAGGCCTAAGAAGCAGCAGCGTGAGGCGGTGGTTTTCAGCCGGCGGTCCTTCTGGAGGCGTCTTTGACTGCTGCAGCTGCGTTCCCAGTGGTGGAAGCATTCCTTGAGGATGACAGCAGTTGTGGTGGCGGCAGCACAATCAGCAGCAGCAGGGTCCTTTGAGGAGGCAGCAGGGTCTTCAGAGGCAGCGGTGTGATTGGCAGTGGCATCTGTGGTGTATTCAGCAGAAGCATTCCTGGTGGCAGCGTGGCTGGCAGCAGTGCTCTGGCTGCTGAGTGTTGACGGGGGTTTTTGCAAGCAGAGCTATTGGTTGGGGCCCCTAGGAAGTGGCTGTCCTGGGGGTTAATAAGAGAGGCCGCAAATAACCTCAGTCATGCTCACCATGGTTCCTTAGCAGTCTCCCTCTGCTCACAGGGCCATGCGAGGCCTGGCCGGGGGGGGGATTTTGATTGGCATCGGACAGCCATTTTGGCTCCTTCTCTCCTCATGGCTTTGGCGGCCATTTTAGCAAGTCAAAGGCAGCCATTTTTAACAGCAGGAGTCAAGCAGCCATTTTAGGTAGGGCCAGAAGCGGCCATTTAGAGTCAGGAGTTTAGGTAGGGCCATTTTAGGCATTTGTGTAGGGCCATCTCGTGCATCATGGCCCCCAAAAAGGGAAAGGGGGCAAATCCAAGGCAGGGAGCTGTGGCTAAACAGGTTGGTCAGGCTGTGAGGGGTGGTAAACAGCCCCCACCTAAGAAGTCAGTGGCTGCAGGAGATTCCTTGCCTAGCAGGGTGCCTGTCCCTGTGCCTCCATCAGGAACAACAGCTTCTGCTTTGGCCACTGGATCCCAGGTGCAATTCAGCTGTGGTGCCACAGTTGGTACATCTGCTGGGGTTATGGCCTTAGATGTGATTGCCAATAGGAGACACATGCTTCCTGCTCTTTCAGCACCCATGAATATAAATACGGTGGCATCAGTGGATTATAATTTTGACAACCCGATTAATAGGGCTATACTTGACAGGCTGGCTGTCACAGAACAATGCCTTGGTGGGCTTTCTGCTGCACATAGTGGGAGTGGGCAAGTTGCTATGTCACCCACAGAGGTTTTTCAAGCCCAGGTAAGCTGGCATCCACACAAACCTCCGATATTCAGTGGCCATGGGGTTCTGTAGGTGGATCCACATCTACCAGATCCGGTACCCCGACGCTTGTGGAGCTGCTTTCATTGGGTTCTTCAGGGACACAAAATGGCCAGCCATCTGCTGTCAATGGCCTTTCACTTAGTACACCACAGCACCAACAAGGTGAGAGGTGCCCAGGATGTCTTTCCCCTGAACATGGCAGTAGGACTTATGAGATGGTACCGGCAAAGGAGCTGCCGGCCGGTGATTTAGCAATGCCTTTGGGTGATCATCTCACTACTGCCACCCGGGAAAAGATTTTAAGGGGAGAATATGTTGATGTCTTCTCTCTCCTGTATAGGGAGTTGGACAAAAAAGACAAAGAAGATTTAGATGACAGGGAGAAGGAACGCCTGAAGCGTAGGACTGTAGATAGAATATATTCGAACTGGTATCCTGGCTTCTTAATCTATGCCGGAGTGATTGTTAGGGAGCAACCTGGGAGGGCCTTGTCATTACTCCACTCCATGGACATAATCTACAAGGGTTATTCTGATTTTTCTGGGTTGGCATGGATGGAGCATAACAGGGCCTTCCGTATGTAGGCTGCTATGTAACCTTCCCTTTGCTGGGACCAGATACATCCACACCTATGGATGCAAGTAATGTCTCCGACAAAACCCGTCCTTGGAGAACATTCTGATACTGGTCACATTGTAAAGCATTCCACCAACAGTAATGTGGTAGCTTCATGTTTTCAGGGTGGGCAGCAGGGTCAAAAGTGCCCCCTCTGTTGGGAATTCCCAGTGCAGGGATTTTGCAATTGGAGGACATGCAACTTTTGGCATGAGTGCCCTCTTTGCTCAGGCCCCCATTCCTTTCCTGCCTGCTTCAAAGCAAAAGCTAGGTCGGCTACAAAGGCTGGCAGAGGTGGTAAGCAGCGAGGTGGAGGAGGTGGTCAGCCCTTACCTGATAAAGGGACCCAGTCCAATTAAAGTTCCTATCTTAGAGTGCTGGTTGTGCCTATACCCGAAGTTTGTTGACAGGCAATATCTGTTAGATTGTTTTAAGTTCAGTTTTCACATTCCATTCATGGGTGAGAGGCATTCCTACTTGGCTCCTAATTTGTCCTCAGTTCGGGGTATGAAGCATGTGGTTAGAGCTAAGATTCAAAAAGAGTGCTCAGAGGGTAGAGTATTGGGCCCTTTTCCTTCACCTTCGGGGCCTAACCTATGGGTGTGGTGCCTAAGAAAACGCTGAGATAGTATCACCTCATTCACCATCTGTCATACCTTCAGGGCAGCTCGGTGAATGATGGGATACCCAGCGAGTTGAGCTAGGTACACGTCCTTTGATGAGGTGATTAGTATGGTCCGGGGTTGTGGGCAGAAGGCCGAACTGGCTAAATGTAACATCAAGTTGGCCTTCCACCTTCTCCCTGTACATCTGGAAGATTTTGTTCTTCTAGGTTTCTCCTTTGATGAGCAGTACTATATGGACAGGGCCCTCGCTATGGGGTGCAATGTGTCCTGTGCTGCATTTTAAAGGTTCAGTACCTTTTTGAAGTGGGCCTTACCTGCATGCACAGGTTTTAGTACTTCTGCCCATTATTTGGATGATTTTCTATTTGCTGGACCAGTGGGATCTGGGGTGTGTACACAGCTGCTGCATAACTTTGAGCAGTTAGCCGAGGAGCTTGGGGTCCCCTTAGCAGTGGAAAAAAACAGAGGGGCCCAGTGTTATTTTAACTTTTCTGGGCATTGAATTGGAGACTGTACAGCAGGTTTCCCGCCTGCCCCAGGATAAGCTTGCAAACTTGTTAGGGTTGGTTGATGAGATGTGTGGAAAACCTAAAGTGACACTTCAGGAGTTGCAACAGCTAATTGGGCACCTCAGTTTTGCTTGTAGGGTTGTTGCCCCAGGGCATGCTTTTTTGTGCAGGCTGTGTGATTCTACAATAGGTTTTATTTAAATGCCCACATCATTGAACCAGGGTGACCCAGGGGATCTGTGAGGATTTATGGGTGTGGCAAGACTTTTTGGCTACTTATAATGGGTATCCTTTTGGAGAAATGATCTCCGATTAGAAGCAGAACTGCAGGTTACTTCTGATGCGGCTGGCTCTTCGGGCTTAGGTGTCTACTTTAGGTGACACTGGTGTGTGGAGGATTGGCCTCATCAGTGGGTCCAAGCTGGGTGGATGTGTGACCTGACGTTTCTTGAGTTTTTCCCCATTGTGGTAGCAGTTTATATATGGGCAGAGGCACTTTCTAACCAGACTATTCACTTTTGGTGCGATCACTTGGCAGTGGTGCAAGTTATCAATTCATCAACGTCCAGGTCACCTAGATGGCACTGGTTAGAACTTTTACTGTTCAATGTTTGAAGTTTAATATATTGTGCAAGGCTAGGCATGTGCCGGGGGTTAATAACGGAGTAGCTGACACTCTATCTCAGAAACAGAGACATTTCGTCAGTTGGCTCCAGACACCAATCCTTGCCCGGTAAGGATACCCAAGTTCCTGTGGGAAATTGGAGGGCTGAGGCTGACAGGGCAATGGGATTAGCTCTTGCACCCAGCACATGCCGGTCTTATATGAGGGTAGGCCAGCAGTTCATGACATTTAGGCAAATGGAAGACCTCCAACAGCTCTGGCCTATCCAGTGTCACACCTGCTCCAATTCTGCATATTCTTAAAAGGTAAGGGTCTGTTCATTTCATATGGGGCAAGCTGTCAGCCCTTGCTTTTGCAAGCAAGGCCAAGGGCTTTCAAAATGATTCCTCGACTTCAGGGTTCAGAAAATGTTAGAAGGTTGGGCCCAGGAAGGTGGGACTCCTAAGGTTGATAGGGAACCTTTCACCCCTAATGTTCTGAAAGGTTTAAGGCTTCAGTGGGTTTTCTTATGTGTAGATGCTTTTGAAGCAACTTTATTTCATGTGGCCATGTTGTTTGCTTTCTTTGGGGCCTTCAGGATTAGTGTGCTGGTTGCCCACTCACGGAATGATAGTTCAGAGTTTGCACTCTACCTTAGAGATGTACAAGTGGAGAAGGATGCACTACACATCACAGTTAGGCATTCTAAAACTGACCAAGGACAGCGAGGGATGATGGTGTCAGCGGGTAGGTGTGACGATCAAGAATTTTGTCCAATCACTGCACCCACTTCATACTTGGCTTTGGGGGGGGAGGACAAATGGTTTATTATTTACACACCAGGACGGGTCCCCAAATGGGCTTTAGGTGCTTTGAGTCTTGGTAGCTATCGCTTTGGTACTCATTCCTTCAGAACTGGTGCTGCTTCCACTGATGCTGCCATGGGGTATCAAGCACCAGCCATTCAGAAGTTAGGGTGGTGGAGGTCGACACATTTTAGATCATATATATGGCCCTGCAATGTTTAACTGGTTCTGTGCTCGGTTCTATGCAGATGAGCGATCTGTTGTCCCTGTTTTAATGATTGTTTTGTGTGGTTAACTGTTTGTTCCAGGTGCTGTGGTCTGGCATGGAAAGAGCCATGTGCTGGTTTGTGGACACAGTATGATTTTCTGGGCTGCTCACCGAGCCAGGAGGATGCCCATCGGGTCCCCGCTGGGCTGCAGTGAGCGAGCTGAGGTCAAGTGGCTTGGCTGGAGAGGCATGCACTGGCCTGGGCTGATGCTGCTTTTGTTCGGGGAATGGCGTGGCCCTCCCCCAGATGTGCTGGTGATCCATCTTGGTGGAAACAACTTGGGTTTGTCAAGGGGATAGCCCTAGTTCTACAGGCCAAGGCTGATTTGGCAGTTATCGCCAACCATTGGTCTGGGGTACAAATTGTGCTGTCAGCAATGTTGCCCCATCAGGTTTGGGGACCCCAGATGTTTAGACCATGCAAGGAGGAACGCCAACCTGCAGCTCAGACTGGCCATGTAAGGTGGCTTAGGCCTCTTCCTGTTGCACCCTGATATACGGGTCAAGTTCAATTACCTGTATCGGAAGGACGGGGTGCACTTTTCTAACAAGGGCAGTGACATTTTTCGGACAGATTTAAGGTGAGGGTTGTTGTTAGCACTTGATCACTTGGTAGGGGCAAAGGCCTAATCAGATGCTTGGCCTTTGCTATGGTGGGGAAGAGCGATCAGTAAGTTAAAATGGGGAGCACCTAGGCATTGTTATTAAATAATTAAGCGGTCCTCCAAGAATGGCTTTCAGGCCTTCGTGGCTCAAGGCCAAGAAAGGGGGATCTGCATTTGAACAACCTGGCCTGACTATCTGAGCAGGCCTTGAGGCTTCGGGGTGGTGTGCCAGGGATTCTAGTATAAGTTGCTAAGCTGCTGATCAAGAGCTTTGTTGAAAGGCTCGAGATCAGGGTGGGTACATCGCCCAATAGGAAATGAAGGTGGTCTGGAGTTTGACACCTGTCATGTTCCTCAGTACACTTTACAACCCCTTGCCAGTTTGGTTGAAATAAATAGTTAATAAAGTGGTCCTTGTTTGAACCCAATTTGGTGTCTGTCTCTTTTTTCTGATGGGGGGGCAATGCTGTTGAGATGCAAATAAAAATTGTCCTCACTGTAAATTGAAGAAGCTGCCCATGCCTGAGACATGAGAAACACTTACAGTCTTAGAAGGAAAAAGGTATTCATACAGACTTTATGTCCTGTGCCTCCTCTTTTCCCAGTTATACAAGCCATCACATATGTTGTAAGGTTCCTGATATCAGAAGTGTCAGGTGAAGGTTAGATGTTAAAGAATAAGATATGTTTCTTTTTGCACCCCAAGGAAGTGTATTCCTAGAGACCTGACTATAGTAACTGTTTTAAAATTTTGTGCTGGGGCTGGAAAAGTGGTCTTCTTTTTAAAGATATATAAATTATAGCAAGATGATTTGTGGGACACATTTTTCTTCTAAACTGGTTCACTGACTTCTACCTGGGAGTTTAAATATGAATGCTTCAGATAGCTTGCACATCAGCTTCGCAGTGCACTTGCCATGATGCCATGGTTAGCAATGTGTTCTGTGTTGTCATATTTTCCAAATCATCAAGATAATTTCTACATCAGCATTAGTGATTCTAATGGGTTTGCTGCACAAATAACTTTACTATGAACCCAGGTGATTTGGGTGACCCACATTATCAAACTGAAAGAAGAACTGACCACATGGAGCAGCAATTGCATTACAAAGTTCAATTGTAAATTGGGCCTGAGGCATATGTCAGGTCATCTTACACTAATGTCTTTAAGATATTGATGAAGATGCATGATTTGTAGATAGCTTCAAGCTGCTCACTCTGATATATGGTAATTAAATCCTTGAGAACATGAAAAAAGTAACAGTGCAGTGCTACAATGAGAAGGATAATGGGTGCTTTCACACATACTAAATAATGCACTTTCAAAGCACTTCGCAACTGTATTTTACTGAGTGAAATGGCAAAATCCACTTGCAAACAGCCACTGGATTGAAACTGCTTTATTTAGCATGTGTGAAAGTGCCCAATGATTGTCGCATTTAAGATGGCAGAATCTGAGAAAGGTTAGAAAATACACAATTTAGGCAACTGACATTGTTGTATATATATATCTAGATTAAGTCAGTCCATCTAAGAGAAAGTTGTTTGGGGAGGGGAGCTGGGCAGACAGGTTAAGTTCTGCCTCTCCCTTTGTTGTTGTTCAGTCGCACAGTCAAGTCTTACTCTTTGCAACCCCGTGGACCACATCACACCAGGCTCTCCTGACCTCCATCAGAATTTGCTTAATTTCATGTTCATTGCATCAATAACACTGTCTAGCCATCTCATCCTTTGCCATCCCCTTCTTCTTTAACCTTCAGTCTTTCCCAGCATCAGGGTCTTCTCCAGTGAGTGCTCCCTTCTCATTTGGTGGCCAAAGTATTTGAGCTTCAGCTTCAGGATCTGGGAACAGTCAGGGATGATTTCTTCTGGGATTGACTGATTTGATCTCCTTGCAGTCCAAGGGACTCTCAAAAGTCTTCTCCAGAACCATAATTCAAAAGCATCTATTCTTCAGTGCTCAGCTGTCCTTATAGTCCAACTCTCACAGCCATACATTACTACTGGGAATACCATTGCTTTGACCATACGGACTTTTGTTGGCAGGGTGATATCTCTACTTTTTATTATGCTGTCTAGGTTTGCCATCACTTTCCTCCCAAGGATCAGGTATCTTTTAATTTCATGGCTGCAGTCACCGTCTCCAGTAATCTTGGATCCCAAGAAGGTGAAGTCTGTCACTGCTTCCATGACTTCCCCTTCTATTTGCCAAAGAGGGATGGGGCTGGATGCCATGATCTTAGGTTTTTTTATGTTGAGTTTCAAGCCAACTTTTGTGCTCTCCTCTTTCACCCCCTAGCAAGAGGCTCTCGAGGTCCTCTTTACTTTCTGCCATTAGAGTGGTATTGTCTGCATATCTGAAGTTGTTGATGTTTTCCCCAGCAATCTTAATTCCTGCTTGTGATTCATCCAGGCCAGCATTTCTCCCTAAAAGTGACCAATGAGAGCTGATGGAATGATGATGGGAGGCTGACAATTAAACAGCCATTGGTTCAGTTGCAGAGAGAGTTGGCTGAGGGTTTGTGTGGTAAATTTGAGCCAGTGTGTAGCATAACAGCTTGCAGCTGACTGAAAGTCATCTTGTAACACGGAATCCCAAATGCTTGAATACAAAAACTTTGCAGTTCTACTTGATTTACTCCAGTGCTGTGTTTAAGCCAATGGTAAAAATTTAACTCACTCTTTGTTTAACCGTATGGGTTGGAAAGGTCTAGACCAGGAGTGTCAAACATACAGCCTACTGGCTGAAACTGGCCCATCTAGGGCTCTTATCTGGCGCACAAGCAACTGATGCTGTTCTCAGCCCATGAGGGGAAAAGGTTGCAGGTAGACAAAAAGCACCCTCTGGAGGTTTTGGAAACAGCCTCTCTGTCAGGCCTTACCCATAGCCCCTGGGAGGATTAGGTGGGAGGATTAGGGAGAGACAGGCTTTTGTGGATTCCCCAGTAAATCAGCTGCTTTCACTGCTTTGTATTTTGAGTAAAAAATAATATCATTAATCGGGTTTGCCTGTGTCCTTTATAAAGTTTATATCTCCGATACTTGGCATTACAGTTCATGGCAAACATGGTCCAGCCCAACAAACTGACATTTACATCAGATTGGACCCTTGGAACAAATGAATTGACACCTCTGGTCTAGACTCAGGGAAAGAATCACATACACAAGTTAAGGTCTCAGTTTATGTATAAATAAGAACAGTATTTAAAGAAATGGTGGCAGCATGTGAATGAAGCAGTGTTTGAGTCCCAACCTCAATAAGCTCTGTGCAGTGTCTGAGTGAGGGGTAATTATTAAAGGGGACTGGACTACTGTATCTGGTGGTGTCACTGAGAGTGAGAGGGTAGGCTCAGAGTATGAAGGGATATGGTTCTCTATATATTATAAAAAAGGCAAGATGGGTGGCAAACTCTGACTGCCTGACCGACCTGTAACCCTGAACCCATGGGGCAGAGGTTGTGGAGGATGCTAGGGTTCTCAGTCAGTGAAAAGGGTGTCACATGGACAAAAGAGGATTGGAAGAAGGGAGAAGAAGAAGAAGAGAAGAGATTGGATTTATATCCCGCCCTTCACTCACTTGGAGTCTCAGAGCGGCTTACAAACTCCTTTCCCTTCCCCTCCCCACAACAGACACCCTGTGAGGTAGGTGGGGCTGAGAGAGCTCTGAGACAACTGTCCTTGAGAGAACAGCTGGTACACAGATATGGCTTGCCCAAGGTCATCTAGCAGGTGCAAGTGGAGGAGTGGGGAATCAAACCTGGTTCTCCCAGATCAGAGTCCATGCACTTAACCACTACACCAAACTAGCTTGCTTGACCTTCTACCTGCTTGATGATTTCCCACTCCAAACTGAATTTTCAAGGGGTAGAAATGAGGGGGGGTTTACAAAGAAACATTTGAAATAGGAAACTAGCAAACTAGTCTATCAGTACACATTACTTTAAAATTAGTTTCAGATTAGCACATTTCCCTTGAATTCTTCGGCTATAAAATGATTTCAGAAAGGCCTCTGTTTCAAAATCCTTCAAACCCCATAAACCCCCCGATGACATGAACAATCACAGCAATCATGATTGCTATTACTATTCCTCCAACTCTATCAGTAATCTAACATAATGCTTAGCTAACACACTGGTCAAAAGGTTAGCCATAAAGAAATATAAGAAGCTTTGGGTATTAATTATTCATCAGGCCAAACAAAAGGGAAGTCGAAATGAGTCTTAAAAACCTGCACGCTGCAGTACAGCTATAAATCAAGTTCTATTAACAATTAACCCAAAGTATTTTCTCCCTTGGTCTATTACTTTTTTTTTTTGCATGTCTTTTAAAACCAATTGAAAATCACAATAATGTCAATACTGTCAGATGTGCACAACCCACATGCAATACTTTGTCCATCAAAGGTATGATTTTTAAATAAATTATTAATAAATGCACTTGACTATTCTATTGTTCCTTTCATCTGTGGCTTGTAAAGTGCCTTTCAATCATATGTCTCACAGCACTGGAGCACCTTGATGATCAGGCTACCTGCCTCCCAACCCTCCTATTAGGTAGTAAAAATATAACATTTTCTCACAGCTAAGAGTTGGCAAAGGAAAGTATAAATAAAATGTTTAAAACCAAGAAAGGCTGTATATGGCCTAAATAATGTATCTAGGTGATTCAGAGAGCAACTGTGAACTGGTCTGCTCAGAATCCTACACAGGTCCATTCAGTGGTGCTTACTCCCAGGGAATGTTCTTAGGGTGAGCACTGTTAAGCCTCATAGAAGATGGGTACTGTGCAAAAATCCAAGACATTCAGCTGCCTAAGCATAGAGGCCCTGGTACATCAGATCATATCCTTGATCCATTCATTGTCTCTTCCTTGCCAATAGTCCTATAAAAATGATGACCAATTTACGCAAAGGAAGTATCCACCAGAAGAATGCTTTGTCAGTCAAGTCCCATAGTGGTCAACAGACTCATCTAGAAATGAACAAGATGTCCTTGGAAAAATTCAAGTAACATGCAAATATTCTCAGGTAGGGATTGGCACAAACCACATTTTTGTAGTTTGGTTGATGGCTGAACCACGAACCAATACACTGGTTCACAAACTGAACCAGTTTGTATCGGTTTGTGAGTTATTTAAAGGGTAAATCCCTGTTTTCTGCTCTCCATGGCTTTTTGTGGGGAGCAGGAAGCAGGGGTTTCCAAACAGCTGAGGAGTAGGAACCACAACTCAGCTGCTTGGTTTAAATGGCTCCGAGGTATTTAAACCCTGCTTTCTGCTTCCTATAGATTTTTGTGGTTCGTCAGCCGGTTTGTGCCTATCCCTATTCTCAAGTCATCCAGCTCCTACAATTAATTGATGCACATTTCCAAGTTTTCATTCAAACATTAAACAGACCTCAAATGGATGCAAAGTATGTTCACTCACTTTTAAGTTTGTATTTCTTATGTGTGCATTTGCAAGCTAGCCTTTGGTGATCACTTTATGAAAATCCTATTCAAGGTCTGTTTACTTCTAGCATTTTCTTTTTGTTGTTGTTGTTGAATCCACATTACCTTACTTCACTGCACATTGATTTATAATGCACCCATCAGCCTAGCAGATTAGTGCAAATTAAATTTCACACTAACCTGCCTAAGACTGTGAGGGCTCCATTAGGCTTTAGGTGGCTCAGATAATTGCAATAAAATATATCCCTGTTAATTATATAAATGTATGAATATAGTGGTGCCATTTTATGAACAGTATTAGGATATTTAATAATAGAGCACAGCAGGTGTAAGTAAAGAAGAAATTATGTACTATACCATTTGGTGAAGATAAACATGGGAAGGGATCCTTTCCGAATATTGTTCCTCACATGCTGTAGTCTTATCATACAAGCAAAATAGACTAACCTCAAAAACATCATTATCTGTGCCCTTTTCATCCTCTCTCTCTCTCTCTCTCTGTTTGTTTTGCAATCTCTTCCTTCTCATTCCACTGTATCTAATTTGCCAGCACTTAGACTGCAATCCATAAACTGCTTACTCTGGGATCTTTCTGGAGTCACTGTATATAGTTAAATGGGACGTCACAGTCACTGCTCTGATGAACTGGCTTGTTATGGATTGTGGTGTTCCACTTTGGCTTTTGTCTCCAAGTGTTCTATTGGCTCCTGAACACCCACTACTGTCTTCACCAATGCAGCATAATTTTGCATCCCAATCACTGCAAGATCATCAATATATCATGCATTATCATCAAAGGCTTTGCAAAATCAGCTACTATTTGGATATGCAGATCGAACACAAAAGCTGCATTCCAAGGTATGAAATGATGCACAAAGCAGAACATCACTGAAGGCCAGGGTTAATAACTTGAACTTCCATGAATTGAGCAATGTAAGGAGATTTCAAAATTGATATATATTTGAACATCACAAGCCTAAAAGCTTTGCATAGCCTCTGGGGTACAGAAATGCACAAACTAGCATTCTGTTAAGTCTGATAAAATACTGAGAATATGCCTTGATTTGGATGTCATTTGTAATATAGGCACACCAGAAGAAAAACCTAATACACTGCCTGGTCTATTTACAGACCATTTTGACCCATTTTCTCTGATGGATGTTGACAAGATCCTGGGATTGGTGAAGGCCATTACATGTACCCTTGATCCTTATTGCTGTTATTGGACTTATCTGCAGCCTTTGATACAGTAGGTCATGCTAACTTGCTGAAGTATTTGGAGGCAGAAGTAGGTATCAGAAAATGTGTGCTAAACTGGTTCAAATCATGCTTCATGGATTGGGTACAAAGGGTTGCTGTGAAAAGCAGTTATCATCAGTGTGGGACCTAACCTGTGGAGTTCTATAGGCCACAGTTCTATCCCCCATGCTTGTCAATCTCTATGTAAAGCCCTTAGGACAAATTACTCATAGTTTTGGGGTCAGTTGTCATCAATACATGGATGATACCCAGCTCTATATATCCTTATCCAAATTTCCTGTTGATCTGGTATAGATCCTAAATAACTGTCAACCTACTGCGATAAATTGGCTGAGTGAACAAGTTGAAACTAAACCCTGAAACCCTGAAAAGACAGACAGAATGCTGGTTGGGGAGGTGGAGATCTTGAAGGACATTGTACTCCTCATTTTTGATGGGGTTTAGCTGGACCTTATTGACTCAGTTAAGAGCCTTGGGGTTATACCAGACCTAAAATATAGGTGGAAAAGCAAGTTAATGCAACTCCAAAAAGGCTTTCTTCCAACACAGCCTAGCCTGACAGATAACCCCTTACCTTGATATGGCTGATCTGTCCATCTGGATCCATGCCACAGTAATATCAAGACTAGACTATTTTAATGCACTGTACAGTGGTCTCACCTCAGAATCAATTTGGGAATTCCAGTTGGTGCAGAATGCCGTGGCTCAGCTATTATTGGGAGCAAGATGGAGCACACATATTACTGCCATTCTTCAGTCATTCCACTGGCTGCCCATTGGTCACTGGGCTCAGTTTAAGATATTGGCTATCATATGCAAAGCCCTCCAGGGTCTTGGACCTTCATATCTACAAGACTGCCTATCCCCAATTCTCCACCATGACAGTTGTTCTCATCTGAGCAGGGCCTTTTGCAGGTGCCAACCTACAAATGGGCAAAATCAACAATTGCCCATACACGTCTTCTCTGTTGTGGCCCCCACCATATGGAACAGTCTGCATGAAGAGGTCAAGGTTCCCACTCTCCTGGCTTTCCACAAACTATGCAAAACTGAATTATTCAAGAGGGCTTTTCCATGCAGGCAATGGGGTAACATTGTACAAAATGATTCACAAAATTACTTGGATAAATTATTGTGGCTGTGGTCTGTACTCCTGTGTATGGCTTGCTATAAGTAGGATCCTACTATGTAATTGTTGCATTATTTAATACTTGCCTGATACCCATGCTTCACTATGGTATTTAAGTTCCATAAATCCAGTTATAATACTTACAATGTGAAGTTTGAAATGTAAGATTTGTTGTAGGAATTCTAATGGACAAGATTGTAGAGTAAAAAATGAAGTAAGACATACATACTTTTTTTTTCTCCACTGAAGGACCTCTCTGTAGACCACATTGGTGGTTCTGCCCTCAGGTGCTAGGATCACCAAGCTGCTTGGTGAGCTCACCCTGGAGCAGGCAACATAGAACTGTCCATTTAAGAAGCAGTTATCTGTTAAGTCAACTCCTGCCACCTTCCACAAAAGTGATGGCCTCTCTATTTGCGTTCCTGGATTGTTTTGCTGTAAGCATCCCACCTCCTCTCCTACACCTGACAGGCAGCTGCCTGTCCAGTGTAGGGGGGGGGGATTATTAGAAGCCACTGTGGAGGCGGGGCTGACAGGATCACTAAGGTCAAATCTACATCTGACTTTCCCACTGGAATCATTCTAGTTTAAAAAAAAAAAGTCTATACCTGTTTCTAGTTTCAAACCATACTTGTTCTAGTTTTAAAAAACTGTTTATATTCATTAATTGCCCTCCTGTGGTCAAGCTAGCATTTTACTGCTTTAAACAGATCCTGTTGCTTTGTACTCTTCAGACCAGGGAGTGAAATTTGAAACCAGCATGAAATGAGCGCAGGAAAAGACAGCAGTCAAACTACTTCAGAGGGAAGGTATAAATTGGGCCTAAGGCATTACTGCTAGGGTGGGCTTCCTTGTGGCTTAAAGGCATCCCGGAGGCTGGGCCAGCAGCAGGGCTAAGGCAATCCTGAGCTCCTCAACTGCCGTTAGCTCTCTGCAGTCTCCTGTAACTGTTTTTCTTAACCTCAGAACACTGAGCTCTGCAGCTGACCAATCAGAAAATAGGGGGTGCAAGTAGGCAGCAGCCTGGCTGCCTCATAGAAATCAATGGGGGAAGCACATTTCCCCCTTTTGACCCACTTAGGGGTCAAATTTCTAAAAAAAAATCCCTTCTTAGTGGGAACCTACACCATGGTAGGAGTGCTGTCCCCAAATCTGGTGTTTCTAGGTCCAGTGGTTTGGCCTGGGCGTTGATTTTATGGTGAGGGGACTTTCTTTTATATATATATATATATATATATGTCATGTTAAACTTAGGTTTTGCTTCAGTTCTGTTTTTCTATTTCCTTTTTTATATATTTGTGTTTGTGTGCTTGCCTGGAAGTCATGGTTGACTTCTGGCGACCCCTACTGGGGGCTTGGATGTTTTTCAGAAAGGTAGCTGGATTAGCCTGCCTCTGCATCCCACCTCTGGTATTCTTTGGAGGTGGCCCTTGCAAGTACTTGCCAGTGTTGGCCCTGCTTAGATTCTGAGATCTGAGATCAGGCTTGCCCGGACTATCCAGGTCAGGGCTCAGTTCTGGGGGGGGGGGGGTTCGATTTCTGTTTAGTTCTACAGATCTAATCCTATTGCATTGTTTATTTAATGTCTCATCCTGTGGATTGTATTGACTTACTCTGTGTAATCCACCTTGAGTCCAAATGAGAAAAGCCAACTATAAATAACATAAATAAATAAATATCAACTATAAAATGGTGTTGCATCATGCCAGCCAACCAGAGGTGGCTGTGATGAAGTGGTTATAGTGTCAGACTAGGATCTGGGAGACCCGGGTTTGAGTCCCCAGCCCACCACGTAAGTTTGTTGTGTGTCCTTAGGCCAGTCACATACTCTTGGCCTAATCTACCTCAGAAGATTGTTAGGAGAATAAAATGGAGGAGAGCAGTGTTCTCTCTAAACTGAGTTAGTGTGAGCCAGCTCACAGTTTTTTAGACTCCAGCTCACACATTTTTGCCTCAGCTCAGGAAGGATGGCTCCAGAGCAAACTAATTTATGCAGTAGCCAAATCACTCGCTCACAACTTTAATGCCAGTAGCTCACAAAGTAGGATTTTTGCTCACAAGACTCCACAGGTTAGAGGGAGCATTGGAGGAGAGGTGAACTATGTAACTATATTGGGTCCCCATTGGGGATTTAAACTTAATAAATAAATCAACGAGTCTGAGGTGGCTGTTCCAGACAAAGTGGGATTTAGATAATTTGCTAATTCAACATATGACATCAATGAATTATCTCCACCACACGCAATGAAATGTCAAAGTTATACACCCACAGTAGTGTTGCACAACCTACTGCAAAATAGTAGCAGAGCACTGGAGTAGTGCTAGGTTCCCAGTCCAAGAACAAAGATACTTATTTTCCCCTTGGTTCAGTTCTGCAACAGAAGCATGAAAGAAACATGAGGAAGTACCAGTGATATACTATAATGTGCCAACTTTTTAGTGAAGACCTTACATAGCTTCCCGCATCACACCTGAAGAACTGTCAAAGAGATCACACAATGTACAAATTTGCACTAGCAGATGTAAGTGTTAAAGGTCTTTTAAACAGTTTTAGATGCACAGCGAAGAGCAACCTCTTATCTTATGATAAAATAGAAATCTGTTGAGGTGCAAGGTCACAGCTCTATTTCCTGCACCAAAGATTTAGTATTGTCATAAAAGTATTATTTCTATGCAAGATATGGGTTCTAGCCTAGAGACCAATAAAAAGGGGTGACTCATAGAGCAACATCAATACCAATCTATAGTCAAATAGTTAAGTCTACCAAATCTGAGGATACTTAAATCCTGAGATAGGACCAATGAACAGACAAGACAGATCTTTCCACAAACCTGAAAAATGCCCCTGGGTTGCAAAAAAATCTGAAATACATACATACATACATACATATCACAGTTTCAAAAAACCCAAATGATAAAAGAAGTGTCTGTGGTTTTAAGAAGCAGATGCTGTCAGTGGCTGCTGCTAGGCAACCACAACAGGCTTGGTTTCTGTCAGTAAATGCAGGTGGAGTGGGCAGGGCCCTTTTCAGAACTGTATTGGCCAAGACTTATTGGGGCCAGGCCTGGCAGGAATCACTAGGAGAACTGATACCACCCAGCTCGCATGACTCATCTAGGTCTGGCTGCTTGCTACTGTTCAACAGCAGCCACCCCCACAAAAGAAGAGGAGGAGGAGATTGGATTTATACCCCATCCTTCATTACCCAAAGGAGTCTCAGAGCGGTTTACAAATTTATTTCCCTTCCCCTCCCCACAATAGACACCCTGAGAGGTAGGTGGGGCTGAGAGAGCTCTGACAGAAACTGCTCTTTTTCAAGAACAGCTGTGACAGAACTATGGCTTGCCCAAGGTCATCCAGCAGGTGCAAGTGGAGGAGTAGGGAATCAAACCCAGTTCTCCCAGATTAGAGTCTGTGCACTTAACCACTACACCAAAAGCCACTGAGAGGAGGGGCCTTTCCCAGGGTTTTTCACTCATAATCCACCCCTGATCATGGGGTTGTTCTGGGGATAAAATGAAAAAGAGGAGAATGAAGATAGGCGCTTTGAGTCCTCTCTCTCTCTTTCATTCTTTCTTTGTTGTAAGAAAACATAGAAGCCAGTGGGCTAGAGGTATCATTATTTTCCCTGCCACACCCCCTCTGTTTCCATTAGCCAACCCAAGCCCCATTATTTCTTTCCTCAAATGGGATTGGTGGGAGAAACTGGGGTTACATATGTATGCATTTGGAAACTACTGACTTTATTTCACAGACATCACTTGTGTATAGAATAACTTGTGAATAGATGCTACGTTTTATGCAGTGCCTTTCACTAGTGATAGGCACACTAGGGTGCCAGGCACAAACATTCCACAAACTTTAGTGCTGCTTGTAGTGGTTTATGGTGGTTTGAGAATGGATACATTTCCAGACTCTGCTCAGTCTAACTGTTTACAAAACTCCAAGGCAAGAGGGGGTGGAATTCTTCAGACTTGGAAACATCAATAGGAACCCTACAAAGCTTAACAGACAGTGCCAATAACAGAGTTCCCATTCTGCTCTATTGGAACAAAAAGCTGTATGTACACTTAGCTCAGCACCTCACCTTTTCACCTATCAGGTGTTCACATCACAGTTACACAGGGAGGCAGGGAACTTGTAAAAGCAACTAGCAGAGCACTTTTATTCATTCTGTCATGATTGGGAACTCCTCTTCCCTTCTGGGGTTTGGGTGTTAGGAGGACTCATGGCTCTGAGCCACCCTGCCTCTCTGCTCATGCCAAGTGGTGAGGCTTAGCTACTAGGTGCCTTGGCTGAGTGAGAACCCATGTTTTGTACCCTCCTGATTGTGAACTCCTTTCCTTTGTTCATCTTTGGGTGTTGGATGGACTCAGGGCTTGTGGGAATGCAAGAGAGATTGGGCCAAATGATAGCCTTGCATGATTGGTACTCCAGGGGATCTGCATTGGTGATCTCAGAAGACTTGGTGAGGTAGTCCCTCTGCCAAATTCTTCATCATTGCATGCCTAGCATCCCCACCAATGTTCCCTCTAAGCTGTGGAATCTTGTGAGCAAAAATTCTACTTTGTGAGCTACTGGCATTAAAGCTGTGAGCAAGCGATTTGGCTACTGCATAAATTAGTTTGCTCTGGAGACATCCTTCCTGAGCTAATACAATAATATGTGAGCCAGATGCTAAAAACCTGTGAGCTAGCTCACAGTAACTCAGCTTAGAGGGAACACTGATCCCCACCATGGCTGACCTCTCAGTTTACCACTTTCAATGAGTAGTAGGGCTTCTCCCGTGTGGGCTCTTTGAGGTAAAAGTGCTGGACTGTGGCTCCCCTCTTCTTCCCTAGCCTCTTCCACCTGCTGTTCCCTCTGGCCATATCTGCTGGCCTATAGCCTCTGCTGTCTTTGCAGAGCCCACACTTCCATTGCAAGAGCTCTGCATTCAGGAGACCAATGCTGCCTTTTATCCAGAGGTCACAGATACAGGCCAGCTTTTACTCCCCTTTGTTGCAGAGAGTATACAACCTGGGGGTGATGCCCACCTGCAACCTCTCTCCCAAGTCCTGCTGTCAGAGTTCTCTCTAGAGAGTGTTAGCAACTGTTGGTGTCTCTGGGCAGTGCTAACAACTCTTTTGCCTCTGCAGACAGCCCCAGAGCAGGAGGCTCTGAGACTCCTAGTGATGCCCTGCTAGGGCCTGGCTCCAGTGGCCTGGCAAGACTTTCACCCTCACAGCACACAGAGGTGTTCACATAGGAGGGGTGGGAGGGTATAAATGTGGGAGACCTTTTCAGGGGTCCATGACTGGGATCCCAGAAATGTAATCTGCCCCCAACATGGAGAGATGGTAGAGGAGCCAGTCCTGACATCCAATCTGGAAGCAGCCCTAAAGGAATAACTATTACTTGAAAAAGTCCCCGTGCATTATTTCATTGTATGAACATATGTCAGCACTTCAGTCCATAAACACTTAATTGAACAAGAAACTGTACAGTCTTTCTGTATTATGCAGGATAGTTTGCATAACTAATCATTTGAAACGGAAAACTCTTATTTCCACTGCTCTGGTGGGGCTGGAGTACCCACCAAGCTGTTGTGGCCCCATTTGGAAGTCTTGTCATGTCTGCCTTTCTCTCCTTCAGAACCTGCCTTTGGAGACTTGGGGGGGGGAGGCTGCAAGCATAAGGGGGATGCTTGTCTTGCTTCCAGTGTCTGGTTGGAAGAGAGGTGAAGTTTCCCTGTGAGTTTGATGTCACTGGCTTGTTCCTGAGCCATTCCATAGACTCCTGTAACTGCAGCTGTCTTTTCCAGAGAGAGCACTGGGGAAACCTTTTGGGGGGGTCCTTACTGGGAACTGTAATCCACCCCCAACTTAGAGAGATTGTAGAGGAGCAGGAGGCAGGGTGAAGTTCCCTGTGCATTTGGTGTATGTAGCTTGCAGGCGGTCCGTTCTGTACACTTTTGAACTTGTGGCTGACATTTCCCCCAAAAGTACTTTCCTTGCTTGACCTTAGTCCTGTTGGGTTTTCAGTAACACAGTGGCACTGGTCTTGCTGGTCACATTGTACCAGTTCTGCTAAGTTTGCAAAAATGCCCCCCCTTAAGTTGCTACTGCAGAGATTCTGTGGGGCTTTGATTCTGTTCTGCGTGGCTTCGATTGTTCTTACTTTCCCCTCTATTGGAAGCAATGGAGGATGGGGCACCTTATTTGGGCAGCCATAACTAGTATCCCCTAAGTCCAATCAACACATAACTGTGAAGGCATGCAGAGGAGCATCAGGGGGAGGTCACCTGTGGGTCTGATGTCTCTAGCTTGCATAGGGTCTATTCTATGCACCTCTGAACTTCCTGAACCTGTGCCTGTCATTTCCCCAGAAAACACTTTCCTGGGCACACCTCTTTTGGGGGGCTATAACTCAGACCCTGTAAATCCAATCCTCACCAAAGTTTCTGGGTATGTAGAGGAGAGAGAAACAGAGATCCCCAGTGAGTTTTGTGTTTCTAGTATGCTGGGGGGGGGGGGGAATTCTACCCTGTCATGAACCTCACAAAATGAACCAGTTCATCTAGCATCAAAAAATTCATGACAACCCATGGTTCGCGAAGCAAGCACATCACAAACCACAAACTGATCTGAACCCCATTTTCCCAGTTCATGCCCATCCCCATCCCTACCTTTTACAGACAATGAGTTGCTTATCATTTAGGGCATTTTCTCACTAGCTTTCCCCCGCGGTTTACACCGAAGCTAGCACCGGAGCTTCTGGTCAGTTTCCCACCATTTGCTCCATGCTCACAATTTCCTCCAGAGTATCACTGCACTGCTCCGGAGCTTCCCTGGAGCAAGAAAATCCTGCTAGGAACAGGATTTTCTTGCTCCAGGGAAGCTCCGGAGCAGTGCAGTGATACTCTGGAGGAAATTGTGAGCACGGAGCAAATGGTGGGAAACTGACCAGAAGCTCCGGTGCTAGCTTCGGTGTCAACCGCGGGGGAAAGCTAGTGAGAAAACACCCTTAGAGTTACCATCGAACATCAAAGCATTAGTTATTTTTTTTTTAGAGAAAAACAATGTGTAAGCAGTGTCATAATCATATTCTGAAGTGAATACAAGCACAGTGGAAGCTCTTTAGCACTAGATGAATATCATTATGATGGTTGGGGACTGCTCTTTTCTTTCACTTTACACACTATAAGCTTCCTCTGTTTACTTCTTATTGTACTCTTCAGGATTTGATTTGAGTGATATATTATTGGCTAGATACTGTTGTCAAAGTTGGAAGACTGTCAGAACTGTCAAAAACAAGCTTCTTTACATGTTGTTTATTTAGAAAATTTATGATTCCATGAACACTGATAGTTAAAGGATACTTCTGGATAGTTCATCATTCTAGCAGAAAAGCCCTTTTAAATTCATCAGCCCCTAAGAAAAATGAACACAGGAGGAAATTAGTGATCATCCTTTCCTTCATATATGAACAAAGGGGTCAATATCTATGGGTAGATCCATGTTCCCTTTTATAGTGCTCTAGTGCTTTAAAAACCAACCAAATGTTTGGAAAGAACTATATCTTCAGGCTGCCCATACATGGTGCTAGATTATGCAATGCCAGCAGGAGTCCAATGATGGCAAGCAAGATAAGTTCTGCCTTTACTCCTGTGGAGGATGTGGTAAAATAACCCCACAGGTCTTTGGTTTTACCGCCTAGAATGAAGAATTTACTCAGCCAGCCCTGGTCTTAAGCTGCTAGACCACAGTGAAAAGAACTCTCTGTGTCTACACCTATAGTTTAATATATATTAATTTTTTAATGTGAGCCGCCCCGAGCCGGCCTCGGCAGGGAGGGCAGGATACAAACCAAAGCAAATAAATAAATAAATAAAATGCAGGGTTTACTCTCTATTGCCACCACCCAGCTAAAACTAGAATTGCAGCCTGTCAGCCAGCAACCAGACTCTGTTAATAGGACACACACCCCTCAGTATTGTTTGAAACATGAGACATTTTTCTGGTTGCAGAGGCCAAATAACTCAAATTTCAGAACAAAGAAAATTTTATTTCAAAGAATATAAGCAAACAATGGGTACATGTGCAAATACTGTTGAACAGCACAGAGACAGCACAGAGAAATCAAACAAGTGTAAATATATCTTGTTCACTAGGTATAAAGAGACAGGCAGGAATATTTTAGTAGTTTCTGGTTTGTTCATGTCAGATCACCCTCTCCATCTGGCTGGTTATCCCTCTTCTGACCATGTGGCTGTTTATGACTGCTCTCTAATGCATGCCTCTCTTGAGTGGCTGCTTCTCCCCAAGTGGCTCTCCTAGAATGGCTGCCCCCATTCTTCTTCCCACAAACTGTCCTGTAAAAATACATCAAGGATGGGGAAAGAGAAAGATTTTTCCATCATTTACACAACCAGGCAAAAGCCCTACCTCTTTCTCTTCCAATATTGCATTCATTGCCCTATCACAGATTATGTGGCTTCTTCTTCCACTTGGAAACTAGAACTTAAAAACATAAGAAAAGTCCTGCTGGATTAGACTAATATTCCATCTAGTCCAGCATCCTGTTTCACACAGTGGCCAACCAGTTCCTCTGGATGGCCAACAACAGGGCTAGTAGCCATTGATAGACTTATCCTCTATGAATATATCTAATCTCCTTTTCAAGCTGTTTATTCCTGTGGCCATCACTACATCCTCTGGCAGCAAATTCCACCTTTTAATCACTCTCTGTGTAAAGTAGTATTTCCTTTTGTCAGTCCTGAACCTACTACCCATCAGTTTCATTGGATGCCCTCAAGTTCGAGAATTTTGGGAGAGGGAGAAAAAGTTCTCTTTGTCAGTTTTTCTACCCCATACATAATTTTATACACCTCTACAAGCACCCATTCACCCTCCAATTCTGTCTTCTCACAAAGCAACCTCAGTTAACAATCCTCAGTAGTTTAGTAGTTTAGGAAAGGCAAAAAAACCCCACCTTCCCAGCAGCTCTCTCCTGGGATCTGTCTCCCAGTCCAGCTAGCTAAGAAGGATTGTAAATGGGTGGGACATGGGGAGAACAAGGTCCTTGTTTTGACCATGGCAGCTTGAGCTTAATCCCAAAGCATTTACAGACTGTAAACCCAACATTCACAAAGGAAAATAGATCATTTTTTCAATAGATCATTCTTACACTGAAATAAAGTGTCATTACATCACAGGGGGAACTGGCTACACCTGTCTATGACTGTAAGACCAGAGCAGGAAAGAAGGACTAAATAAGGCCTTGTAACAGTTCAGGAAGCCATCCACCTCCTTATGACAAGAGTTGGAGACCACATCCATGAAAGGGTTGGATCATATGGGTCATGTACAGCTCTAAATACCAGCATGGTGACACAACAACTAGACAATGACACTCTGTGCTGAATGGGAAAAAACAGGTCAAGTTGCCTGGTTCTCAAGTTTGCTTGATTTTTTTTCCTGAATGATAATGCATTTACGATCCCTGCTGTTCCTCACTAAATTTCTCCTGTTCAGTACATCCTCTCTCTGTGATGGCACCTTAAGCTTTGATCCCTTCTGGGGTTGACAACCTTCAGGTGAGGCCTGGAGATCTCTGGGAATTACCACTGATCTCCAGATGACAGAGATCAGTTTCCCTGTAGAAAATGGCTCATTTGGAGTGTGGACTCTGGTATTATTTCCTTCTGAGGTCCCTTTCCTCTTCAAACCCTGCCCTTCCCAGGCTCAACCCCTAAATCTCTAGGAATTTTCCAAAGCAGAGTTGGCAACCCTACCCTCTTCCCATTCCTTTCACTGAACAACAGTTGTCCTGCATTTTAACAACAATTTTATGTTGGAATGTGTGTGTTCAGTGAGGGAGAACTGTTCATCAATCAGCTCAGCTAAGCAAATTAATGAAAATTTGACAAGGCACTTGAAATGACAACAAGAAAAGGCGTAATTAAAAAGACTTGTGTCTCAGCTGTACTCTGGACTGACTTGGGGCTACAGCCTCAACCTTCAAAACACAAGTGCTTCAGGGTACTGAGTAAATGCCACAATCAGGGGTCCGTTGGAGTGGGAGCGCACAGGAGCGCAGCTCCGGGCGGGCACATGACCAAGCCCCACCCCCTCCTCAGCCTCCCTGAGCAGTGCAGAGGCGCAGCGCTGCGGGGAAAGCCCTGCTAGGGTCTTTATTGTTTTTAATGTTTTGTTTTAATATTGATAATTTTATCACAGTTCCTTTTATGACTGTGTGCTGCTTTTCCAGAGACTTGCTCAAGGTGGCATATAAATTTTCTAAGTATACCATTTTTTATCTGGGCACATGGCACATAAGTACTGGAGAAATTTCACCAACCCTTCAGCAGCTTCCACCTTATCAGTTTGGTGTAGTGGTCAGGAGTTGGACTCTAATCTGGGAGAACCAGGTTTGATTCCCCACTCCTCCACATGCAGCTGCTGGTGTGACCTTGGGCCAGTCACAAGTTCTCTCAGAGCTGTTCTCTCATGAGCAGTTCTCAAAAGACCTCTCTCAGCCCCAACTACCTCACAGGGTGTCTTGTTGTGGGGAGGGGAAGGGGAAGGGATGGGTGGTGCACATGTCCTGGGTATCTCAAGTCTTCTTGAAACCTGGTGGTTTCAAGGGAGCAGGAAGAGAATGAGGGTGTGTTCTTTACGCTTATTTTTATTGCACAAAGTATTGGATGGGGATGGAATGGAGGAAGAGCAGGTCAGTTTCACTCACCTGTGGAGTGGAGCCTGAGGGGTGGGTGTTGCCTTCTGACACACTTCTGGTATGTTAGGGGGTGTGGCATATGCAAATGAGTTATGCTAATGAACTCCTGCACCTCTTTTTCTACGAAATGACCCCTGGCCACAACTATTGTTATTGCCTTATCCCTGAACTCAGCTTTGCCTCTTGCTTTCAGAATGGACTTCCTGAGCTAAGACTTTTCCTCATTATCGATTGTATCTTACCTTTGTTCTTACTACTTAGTTTGAACCTTGAGATGATGAATAACATTAGGCACTGAATAAACATCACATTCCACTCACACTTGACTCCTGCATTAGGAGTACCTGTAGCCAGGGGTCATTTTGTAGAAAAAGAGGTACAGGAGCTCATTAGCATAACTCATTAGCATAACTTATTTGCATATGCCACACCCCCTGACATCACTGGAAGTATGTCAGAAGGCAAGAAAGAAAGGACGGGGGGCGGGGAGAGAGAGAAAGAGAGAGAGAGAGAGAGAGCTGGCAGAGAGGAGACAGCTACTAATCCAAGCCTCAGAAATACCACTATTTTGGGAGGATAGCTTCAGTGGTGGCTGAAGCCTACAGAAAGCTGGTCGGAGGAACAAGGACCTTTCCAGGGGACAGGGTCATTTTGCTGCAGCCATGACACAAGCAGGCATTCGGGGGCTGGCACCAACTCCCAGATCTGAGCTCCCCCGAGCTCCTGCTCGAAATGACCCCTGCCTGCAGCAGGCATCACTATCTGCTTCCAGGGACACAGCAGCAAGTCAACACCTTTCAGATGAGAAACAGAGGCTTACCCCCCTCCCGCAAAGAAAACCTTCTAAGATTTGCTTTCTACCAAACTTCACTGGTTAGCTTTCCTTCCCAATACAAATTCATAGCCTGATAAACTGTCAGACAGCACATAGTACATTCCCAAATATTTCTTAAAAGATGCTGCTGATGCTATTCACAAGAGAAGATTATTGTTATTAATTTATACCATCTTTTCAAGATCATTTTTCTACTTGGGTGATTTCTAAAGAAAATTAAGTTCCCCGAAGAATTGAAACCACTGACCATGCTTAACATAATTCCAATTGACATTCCAGAGGAAACCTGCAAGTACTTTATTACGAGTTTTGAAAAGCAAATAAAAGAAACATTTTCATAGCAACAGATTGTACATTTGTTTTTAAAAATCCATAGACACTATGCCTCTGATCGGCCCCTGTGTGTGTATGCATGCTTTAGCATCATTAGTGAGCTGAGTATAATTAATTATTCAGGAAATCTAAAAGTAATTTTCATTCTTAGAATACGACCTTATGAATGTTTATTTGGGAAAAAGCCCCATTTAATTCAGTAGGACTGGCTCCTTATTAAGCAGATATAGAACTAAAGCATTTTACATTTCTGTTGTTTGTGAATCCCAAGGGGCCTATTAGAAGCTACAGCTATTGGGATTTTTTTTAAAAAAAAAAAATATTGATTTGAAGAAATCGAACTTATTTTCCAAAAATTCTCTATGATATTGACCCTTTTGAGAGAAAATATCTTTAGAAAAACTTTTCTTAAATTGGCCAGGTTATTTCAGCAGACAAATATAACCCTTCTGCAGTGGCCCCTTTCTTTTTGTATAGTAAAAGGTTTTTAGTACCTTTCTAGTCTTGCATTACAGGATATGTACTAAGGATAATTTCAGGCTTTCCCATCTCCCCCCTCACCCATACTTGCTTGCTTGATTTGTGATGCTCTTTTTTTTTTTTTACACTCACACACTTTAAAGTTTTCCATTCCACCTATGCATAAGCTAGAAGGCCATGAGGGCTGGTCTTGCTAGCCTTTGGGGAAGTGTCCAGCAAGGGCACTATGATAAATCTGCAATAATTTTACAAGGTTCAGGAATTTAACACATCTATATTAGTTATAGTTATGGCGGTTGATTCTCTGGCTTTATTATAGTGTACGGTTAACTAGTCTGCAGTTGATATACTTTATTGGTTCAAATTGTTTCTTACTGGCACATGTTGCTTGCTCTATAGTAATCATAGCAATAGTTTTAAGGTTTCTTGTGAATTTAACATGCTTTATAGTCACTACAAGCGTGGTAGGGTTTTGATCTAGGGCTTCATTATAGCTCTGCAATTATCTAGTCTGCAGCTAATTTAGTTGATAGGTTTGCATTGGGTTTGATATATAGATACCATCCAGTACATTGGTTCCAAGTGTCAGGTCTGATTGTAGTTGCACTGTTCAAGATGTGTGGGGTCATTAGGTGGAACATAAACAGGTTAGCTTGAAGCTCCCCTTTAAAAGTTGGAGTCTGTATATCCAGGGGGTGAATAGTGTCTGGGGCTGTGAATTCTTTTGCAAGGTCTTGTGGACTTAAGGCTGCAGTAGCAGTGTCAATTAATGTCTTGATAACATCCAGGCACCATGCCACCTAAGAAGGCTGCATTGCTAAAGCACCAGGCTGCTAGGACTCAGCAAAAATTGTTAGGTGCAGGTGCAGGTGCCAAACCAGCAGTTGCAGGAGCATGCTGAAGGGCTACTGCTGCTGTCCAGGCTAGGAAATCTCCCACTGTCAAGGACTCTGACAATACACCTTCTGCATCTAGGGGTGTACCTGGTAGGCTGCTACCATACAGAAGGCCTCTTTGAACCCTGGGTGCCAAGCCTGGGCCAGAGTACTCACAACACAACAATCTACCATTGTGGGGGATCTTGACAATTCAGCTGGTTAACAGGCTAGAGCAAATCTTAGTGAACATTTTGAACACCTGGAATCTCATCCTGCATCCAGTGATCCTGCTACAGTTATGGGCCGCAGGGGTACAAGGAAGCCAGTGAAGTACTTCCGGAGAACACACCTCTGTTAGTCACCCAACAGCAAGGTGAAGCTGAGGCTAGGCTCACAAATCACATAGGTCAGGATGGGACATTGACACCTTGAGCAGTCTGAGCTCCTCATGTGAGTCATCCTTGGAGGAGGATTCCACGCATGCAGATGGAAATGACTGGCTAACTGAGGTCCATATCCCTGACTTGCCAGCCTGGGCCCAAAGGAATTGTACAAGGGGGTCGCCTAACCATACCATGTTTTAGGGTGCAGGGCAGGCACATCAAATTCAGGAATCAACATCCTATAATGATTTTGAGGACCCCCGGGCCTACATCTTTCCCATAAGGACCAGGAGCACATTTTAGATGGATACTATCAAAGTTCAAAGTTCATTTAGGTTTAATAGCCCATAGGCCATACACCATTAAAAAAATAAGAGTTTAAAAAAAACAGTAAAACATCCACGATGCAATTTTGGCAGAGGCTGGATATTATGTGAATGTGTTCTCCCTTCTTAACCCTCCAGGCTGGGGACTCCCTTAAGGGGTCTTGGGGGTGGAGTACTAAGCGGCATGCCCAGGTGGGGGTTGTTGGCTGGCTCTCACCTCCAGGTGGCAAAGGGACCATGCAGCAGCCAGCACACACATGGGACCCTGCAGTGTTACCCCTTGGCAGATGGGCAGGGGTGGATTGGTATATCAGGTGGCAGGCAAGTTGCTAGATGCTGGATCTGACCACATACTGCACCAATGCGCTTGCTTTGCATACATTAAAGCTGTGACTCACTTTCACCCAAATCTTTGTCGTGGTTTCCTTCTCAGGCATTCCCCCCCTCCTTTATAGCCTCTGGGTTCACAAAACTTTACCTGCTGAACAACAACAAAGCACCAAGAAGTAACATATTTCAACCTACATATTAAACTAAAAAAATAAGTCATGATGCACAATTGTTGTTTGTTTGACTCACAGACAATTTCTGTGATTCTGGTTTGCCTTGATGATTGCAGCTCTCCACTCTTTCTCTGGCTAGGTAGCCATGAATGAGTGCAGGTCCCGCAAAACATGGAGCTAAGGTCATCCTTAATGTTAATGGTAGGAATGGTGTCTGCACAGGAAACACCATTGACTATCAAAGGAGTAACATAAGCCCCATGCAAGTATAACCCCCGCCTGTGAGAGTAGCTTTAAGCTAAATTAGTAACATAACCTGCAAGACAATGTAAGTTAAATAAAATTTCTTGAAGTTAAAACCCTCCAACATGCAGAATAACACAAGATGGATACAACTAAATACATAGGTGTAACAGAAAAGAGAAACTTGCAACAAACCAAGCCCTATAAGGAAAGGCTGAGGGATTGGGAATGTTTAGTGTGCAGAAGAGGAAGTTGAAGGAGGGACATGATTGCTTTCCTTAAGTATTTGAAGGGCTGTCACTTGGAGGAGGGCAGGAAGCTGTTCCTGTTGGTAGCAGAGGATAGGACTTGCAATAATGGGTTTAAATTAAGAGTGGGAGAAACTTTTTTATAGTAAGAATTGTTCAGCAGTGGAATCAGCTGCCCAGGGAGGTGCTGAGCTCCCCCTCACTGGCAGTCTTTAAGCAGCGGCTGGGCAAACACTTCTCAGGGGTGCTCTAGGCTGATCCTGCACTGAGCAGGGGGTTTGAAGAAGAAGAAGAAGAAGAAGAGGAGATTGGATTTATACCCCACCCATCACTACCCAAAGGAGTCTCAGAGTGTTTTACAATCCCTTCCCCTACCCACAACAGACACCCTGTGAGGTAGGTGGGGCTGAGAGAGCTCTTTCAAGGACTACTCCTGAGAGAACAGTTCTGAAAGAACTTATGACTGACCCAAGGTCACACCAGCAGCTGCATGTGGGGGAGTGGGGAATCAAACCTGATTCTCCCAGATTAGAGTCTGTGCTCTTAACCACTACTCCAAAGGGGCTCTCTAGACTAGATGGCCTGTATGGCCTTTTCCAACTCTGTGATTCTATGATAGTGTCTTTGAACTCAGTTAAGCAACTGGTTATTGAAGGATGCAGCTTTGTGATGACCAAAGTCCCACATCTTTGGTCCACCAAGTGTCACAGCATTGTAATACAGTCCTCTTGTAAAAGGAAACAAACTTGACATCACAGAAACCAGGCTTCAGCTTTAAAAATACAGCTCTACAATAACAATAAGATTGCAATAATAATACCAGTCACACTAAATTTACCTCATTTAGCATTTAACATTTCACTTACAAAATTCAATTTTTACAAGGTGATAAGAGTCCAGGCAAACAGACCGCTTCTACCACTAACTGCCATTCATGGACTCCCCATCCTGGGCTTAACCATTCTAGGAATTAAAGTTCCGAGGGGTTAAACAAGTTTCCAGGCAGGAAATCTCAAGAGACAGAGAGAGAAAGTAAGGGAGGCTTGATTTAGGAAGGGTGTAGAGAAAGAGGGAGAAGATTAAAGAAATAATGTGGGAAGTTGTATATGCTGGCTAATTATGCAGTGCAAACAATGTAAAACACTGAGGGAGTGTTTTGGATGAAAATTTCCTTGTCCTGAAGTTCTCATGGTGGAGGAGCGACCCTAAGAATAGCCCTGAACCTCAACAATTAAACTTTGTTGAGTATCCTGAAGATTCAACTGGTGGAGGAACAATCCTGGTGATGAGACTAAAAAAACCACTAACAATATTGAGGGGAAAGCCGGGATTAAAGCATGGAAATCTATATTTATAAAATCACACAAAACCATAGTTAAGGGGAAATAGACCAACTTAGCCATTCTTCATGGAGCACCCTTCATTCACTGCCAGAGTATGTAGTGGTAGCCACAAGCATAGATGGCTTTAAAGAGGGTTAGAGAGATTCATGGAGAAGAAGTCCATCAGTGGCTACTCAACATGGTGACTAAAGGGGACCTCTATGTTCAAAGGTGGAAAACCTCTGAATACCAGTGCTAGGATGCAACACTGGGAGAAGGCCTTGGCCTCTATGCCCTATTGTTGAACCTCCATATTCACTTGTTGGCCACTTGGTAAATGGGATGCTGGACTAGATGGACCACTGGTCAGATCCAGCAGAGCTCCTCTTGTGTTATATTCTGTCATGTTAGTTAGACCAAGGTTTTGTGCTATGTCTGAAGTGAGTCATTGTCTCCATCTATTTGAACAAAAAACTGAATTAACTAGGCAGTGCCCAGAAGCACACACAAGAAGAATTTATATCTACAATCTCCATAGCATGAAATACATTTAAGAAATTGGCTAATATATGTAAATGATTATTCTAAAAAAGGATAAAAATGTAAGGAGCATTTATTTGACATATAGTGCAACTGCACATTGCTCTGTTTCGTCTGGCATCCATATGCTGTTATTTCTAACATGGATCTAGGACCTGTCAATCACTGCCACCTCAATACATTTTATTCAGATTTTAATAATGTCATTAGCTGAAGTTAGAAGCCGAGAACAAGTGTGCTTCACATAAGACAAATGTCATGATTTAAGTTAAATGTTGCCTAGAGTTGCTTGGCAACGGAAAACTTGTATATGAAGGTACTTATGTGTCCAAGTGATTTACATGCTTGTTATAACTGTATTGTCTCAAGTCAGTGAGTGGAGCTGCAGAACCAAGGCTATAAAAGGGAGTGGCAATTACTAAACAGACTAGTGTACCATGGCATGTTCACCAGAGTACATATAGTCAAAAATGATGACTATGTTCATGCCATCAGCAAAGAAATGTTTTAGGGATGTTTTTTTAAAAAGAAATGGTTTGTTTTCTAACAGTTTGAAAGCTATGTTCTTATATATATATATACTCGGCGTATCTTATATACTCAGCGTCAATTTGCTGTGGCAACCTCAGCAGGGTATAATAACATAGAGTCCACCATTTTCTTCAGAGGAACTGATCTCTGCTACCCGAAATGCAGTTGTAATTTTGAGTAATCTCCAGAAATTTCCCAACCTGAAGTTGGCAACCCCATGTCCTTACCAGCTAACCATCAACCTACCGTTATCTGCCCCTCTGACTGCAGCTGACTTCTGCCCTCCCTCCTGGAGATCAGTTGTAATTATGAGTGATCTCCACTCCTCACCTGGAGATTGGCAACAGTGGTTCCCCAGGAGGGACTGGATGATTGGGAGGGTAGAGTCTATGGCATTGTACCTGTCTGAGGTCCCAGCCCACCTCAAACCTCACCCTCTCCAGGCCCAATCCCTCAAATCTCCAGGAATTTCCCACCTGGAGTTGGCAACCCTATCTACTTTCCAGCCAATTATTAACCTACCTTTATTTCCCTCACTATTCAGCTTTCCCTCTCTGCATCCCCCCTGCAGCCTCTACCGTGCTCTGAAGCCCTGACTGCCACGTCACATTGGCTGTCATGGGGGGGGGGCATCTCAGCAGGGTATAAGGACACAAAGTCCACCATTTTCTCCAGGGGAACTGATCTCTGCCATCTGGAGAGCAGTTGTAATTCTGAGTGATCTCTAGTCCTCACCTGGAGATTGGCAACAATGGATTCCTTGGCCGAGAGGGCGGGATAAACTTTGAATAAATAAATTTCCCAGGAGGAAAAGTAGTCTTTCTCTGCAGTGGGAGCCAAAGCAGCTTACATCATTCTCCTCTCCCCCTTTTGACTTGCACAACAATCCTGTGAGGTAGGTTAGGCTGAAAGTCTGTGACAGGTCCAAAATCACCCACTCAGCTTCTACAGCAAAAACCTGGATCTAGCAGACCCTGCTCTGAAGCACTGATTCCTATGCCTAGGGTAGCCAACCTCCAGGTGCAGCCTGAAGATCACCAGATATCACAACTGAACTCCAGACAACAGATCTCTCCCACCCGGAGAAAGCTGCTTTGGAAGGTGGACTTTAGCCCAAATAGAAGAATTTATTTTACGATTTACACAATTACGGAGCACACACACACACTAAATGAATAAGGCACAAGTGTAGGAGTAAGCACACACTATGAACCAACAGGGCATAAATTAACAGGGGTTAAACACAATCCTCCCTGGATGGACTGGAGTCTATATTGATGGTGCCCCACCCCTTGGGACAGCCCTTCTTTTCCCACACATTTTGGCCTTGTGGCAGCTGAGAACTGTAGGCTAGACAATGAGGAAACCACATTGGACCCAGTGAGTGATACCCCTGCAGGCCCCTCTCTGGAACTACAGCTCAATTGACCCTTATGGAGGAAGCTTACCTCCATGTTGTGGGTGAGCAGGAAGATGCTGCCTCCCTGCACTTCCAACTGTGCCATTATGAGGTGGGAAGGTACCTTCTGTCATAGGTGGGAAGATGCCACCCACCCTTCCCCCTATGCTGAAGAAATGAAGGAAGATTCCACTCACTATTCCCCCCACACCATGGCAGAGGGAAGGAGGAAGAAGGCATGCCAGGGCACTTCACAGGGCTTCTGCTTACTGAAGTGGACTTTACCTCTTTGGGCAGATGTGTCAGGGCAGCAAAAGGCCTGGTTGGTGGCAGACCAGCCTCTGAGTCCCTCAGTCATTGCCTAGGTGTACTTAGTGGGTGGGCTGGCCCTGATATCTGTGAATGTAGTCACAATCGTGTGGCTTTGGAACATTTACCAGACAAAAAATACTTTTAAAGAATTATATGGATATGACATGCAAAATGTAAAATGCAGTTGACTGATTGTAGCCAATATCAGTCAAAGGACCGCAAAAACCAGCAGACTGAGAACAAATCATTTCTTTTTTTTTCTTATATGCTTTTTTTTAATTTTAACATTTAAAGGGGTACAAAATAAAAAGGGACAAAAGGGAAAGTGAAAAGCATAAAACATCCTATGTTCAACACATTTTAAGGACATTGCATAATATAAGAATATAAAACATGAAAAAATAACATGACATCAAAGTATGGTAAGATAATCAATATTTTAGAGAACAAATCAGCTCTTAAGGGCAGAACAACACAATAAAAATGCCTGATCTCCTGTGACAGGTGGCAGATATTCATTTTGGCAGTAGCCTCGATGAGATATTGCAGTGCAAGCAGTGTAAGGGATGATAGATATAGTGTCTCTCTTAAAGGAAACAATGATCCACACAGCCCCGGAACCCATTTAGGAGAACTTAAGAATTTGTTTTCAAAATCAGCAGACTCACACAGTGTGGTGGTTTCCCCCCCCCAGACTATTCAGGTTGAATTATGGAAATGCATCTTTCAATGCTCCACCAACACACAAAAACACTTCTCCCTGAACATAAGGAAAGCAATACGTCAGGGGTAGGGTTCTAGGCCAGCTTTCTCCTAGATTTTTTACTTTCCTGTATGCAAGGACAAGGTTTTTTGTTTTGTTTTGTTCTGAAGAAAAAGTTCTCAAACATTTACATCTTCACCTGCAGACTAAATTGTTTCAGCCGAGAAAACCCTCTAATAAACAGTTGGTTGCATGTGAAGATTGGCTCAAGCTAGGGTAAGAAATACACACTGGAATAAGCGCTTTAGCTGTCTCTCCTGTACCTTTTTCTTAACATGCATCAGAGGAAGACAATTATGTAATACATTGATGCCAAGAATGAAGTGAATTCAGTTCACATCCTCAGCTTTTCCTATGGCTAACCAGATAATGACTGTATTACACTTTATCTTGCGTCCATCCAATTATGCTTGGTTTAGATGTGAATAAATGGTTATTGACCAAATCAATAGTCTTTGCAATGCTAGAGCACATGTATAATGGCTACAAAAATAAAATCTGTTGTTACTTTAGCCGCAGGAGAAGAATGGCTAGGCTAAATATCGAACTAAATTTGGCTCATTAGGTTATATTCAGATTAGAAGTAGATAGGGAAGGAAGTCAATTTTTTATAAACTTTGACTTCCATTTCCTTCCCCTACCTCAAATTAATTAGAATTTACCCGTAAAGGCACTTATTAAACATCACAATTAGGTTTTATAGCAGCCATATTAAAGTTTATTAAGAAACAGAGCTGCTGCTTCACTGCAATTTGCAGTGGGTATAAAGACTTAAATTCATTTTTACCCTCAAAGAGAATGGCACATGGCCAAGACTCTGTTATTAACAGGAGTCCATAAACTAGTATAATTGTTCATCATATGAAGTCCTATTGTTGATGTGTTTTTCATCATTTGTTTATCTTCTGTCTTTTGCATTTTTGATCACAGCGTTTCTGATCTTAGCATTGGTCTTTGGGAATTAAAAATAGGAATGGCCTGATAATTACACGAATTCCAACCCTCTAGATTATAGAACACTCATCTCTAGATGTACTGGGGATTTGCACGCTCTAAAAAAAGATTGAGAATAGAAAATGTTTCCACTCTAGCAAGTTGCCCAGGACAGAAGCCACAGTCATTGTCATTTCATTGGTGAGGCACACTCTATGCAGGTTTTCAGGGGTAGTTGCTAAAAACAGACCTATTTTGCACAGCCACACCAACAGTGTGATCTTCAGAACAGTTTTGGGGGAGTAAGGCCAACTGAATAGACCTAAAGAGAATTCTGAACAGATATGCTCAGGATTGCTGTCTAAAACCACTCTGAGAGCACACAGGAGAGGATGAAGTATAGAAATGTAGTAAAACAAACAAATAAAAAGCATTTCATCATGAACATGCCTAATACTATTTTATTTCACCACTGGAGGAAAGCAGACACTAACCCTGTTCACATGTTACAATGAGTGCAAATAAATCGGTTTATAAGAAAGAACCAAAGTGCATTCACTTTATGAATGGAACTGGAAACCAGAATGTAATATGAGAATTACTCAAGACACATATAAAGAAAAATCAAATAGACACTGTACATAGATTGTACATGTGTTCATTGTAACTTTTGAATAAGGCTACTATATATGGTATTGATAGAAGCAAATTATTTTTGTACTAGCAACTGGTGGAAGTCATCTGCATGACAGCATATCTTGTACCCATACTAGTTGCCAATGATTTTTAGTCTTGTGCAAAGCAAACCTAGTTATACCCTTCTAAGTCCATTAGTCAGTCATCTAAGGATGCATCTCTCCTTACGATTGCCCTTAGGGATGCCAGCCCCCAGGTGGGACCTGGGGAATACCAAGAATAACAGCTCATCTCTGGACTAGAGAGATCAGTTCCCCTGGATAAAATGGATGCTTTCAAGGGTAGACTCTGTGACACTGTACCCCACTGAAGTCCATGTCCTCCCCAGGCTCCATCCCCAAACCTCCAGGAGTTTCCCAACCTGAATCTGGCAACCCAATCCCCCCATCCCCCACAGGTGGCCGGGGGGGGGACCTGGCAACCCTAATTGTCCCAATGATGACTTTACTCTTCTAACTTCCTCAGAATTTGCCCATCACAACAAGCTTTTGTTGCAAATTAATGTTCTGAAGTTACATTCAGTATTGTTCCAACTTTGGCATAGTTCTCCACAAGGAGGTCTCCTAAGACTTTTTAAATGTTGTACTTATAAACTGAACAAGCTGTGTCTGGCTTCAGTTACCAACTGACCTTTCTCTTCCCTAATCTCATTGTGGTAATTTAGAATTTGGTGATCAACAATGAAAAGAGGGGAAAAGTCAGCAAGATATAAGCTACACCTCCAAAACAGACACTTTTTATGTTTAGCCATTCCATGCACCCATGCTTTGTGCTCATCCTACCAAACACTTTTCTATTTTGACTACTGAAAAAGGGAGTTCATACGTCAAAATAATATCAGAACCCAACTGAACACAAGATACATTCAGCACAGAAGACGACACAATCATGAGCACAGCAGGCCAACTATATATGAGAGGCCTACATGTAGGGTTGGCAGCTTTGAGTCAGGAAATACATGGAGATTTTAGGAGTGGCGCCTGAGGAGGATAGGGTTTGGGGAGGTATAACGGGGTATAATGACACAGAGACCATTTTCTACAGGGGAACTGATCTCTGTCATCTGGAGAGAGTTGTAATCTCAGGAGATCTCCAGCCACCACCTGCAGGCTAGCAACACTGCCTGCTTGGGCAATGGCTATGTGTTACAAGTTTGTGTCTAGCTTAAAACCATAGAGAAGGCAGGGATTCCCTCTGGCATACATATCTGCAAACCTGTGAGCAGGGAGAACGTGCATTGTTCCAAGTGTGCTATTAGAAAAGTAAAGAAACACTAAATGCAGCTTGAAACTTAACTATGAATATTGAAGAAGTGATGTGACTACCCATGAATGAATGACAATGAAAAAGCAGAAAAGAAGCAGATGTCTAGTTTTCATTGGTTGCGGTCACAGGCGCGAGATAAAGCAGGGGGAGGAGAGGCTACTTCCTCCAGCAGAAGTTGACCTGCAGTTGTGCGATCACACAGTATTTTGAAGCTGCAGGCACAGCCCGCCACTGCATGATCAGACACAACCGCAGGTGAGTCAGGTTTTGGGGGGGGGGGGGTTTGCCATTCATTCCCAATGCACTTACATGAGGGATTGATGATTCGCACCTCAGCCCTGAGAGCTCCCTACGGAGTGTGTGATAATGTGCATACTGAGAAGGGAAAGAAACAACAGCACAAAGTTGGGGTGGCCTGATCAGACCATCCTGATGCCATGAGAGCACGCTGGAGTGATCAGACACAGGAAAGCCCATCTGTGGCCCGTAGCAACCCGTTTGCTACCAAACTTTCTGAGGTGTCTTTTAACTCTGCTTCTGTGGCAGAGCAATACGGGTTACTGACAGCTGGGGGGTACTCCTTTAATCCACCCGGCATTCACACCTATGTCAGGGCTAACTGTGTGTGATCACAGCCATTATGTTGTGTGGAGGGTCTGTTATTTCTCATCTCCTTCCTCCACAATTCTTAGAACAACTTGACTGAAGCTCCCACCTCCCCATTCCCTTTAAAGAACTCCATAGCTGACTGGCAAATTGAACTGGAAATCTTACTTTCAGGCTTAACCTCACTGGCTTTCTGAGGAAAAAAAAAACCTGTAAGAAAAACCCAATGACAAAAGAAATTATGAGGTTTAATTTGTGTTGAGTCTCCCATTGAGAGCAATTTGATAATGGTATAAATTTGAGGCTCAGGATGAGGGCAACTGGAATAGAGATACAGCCTTTGAGTCTATGAAGTTAATTTCCATTCTCAGAAAATACAAGCTTTTTTTCGATTTAAAGTATGAAGTAGGGCCGGAGAATTGTTGAAGTGTTATGCATTAGTGCAGTTCAAGCACTGCAATTTGTTCAAGTTAATGCTAATTTAATAGAAAGTGAGACTATGCATAGACTATTCTAAAAATGTGGGAGAGCATGAGGATGTGCTGCTCACTGTGGAAGAAGGGAAGATACTTGACTGTTCTCCGATATTTTAGAATGCTCACTTGACATTTCACGTTATTTATTTTTTTTTAATACATTTTATGTAGACTGACTTGAGACTCTGGATATTTTACACATTTTGCAGCACACTGCTGCTGTCTTTTTTTATTACTCTAACCCCGGGCAATGGGTTGGAATACGTGAGATGCAAAAGAGCACCTTCAACAGAGCCATAAACAGGCACTTAGAACTCAGTGAAAGATCATATCATTTCCTAGTGGACAGAGTGCTTAACTCCATTAGTGCCACAGCCTGATTAAATCACACCGCATCACATTTTAAAAGCGTTTCAGCCAATTAAGTCAGCCCCACAGTGCTCCATTCATCTCTGCTTTTTCGAGGCCCATAAAGATGTTGGAAACAAATTTATGGTTCGGTCCATAAGTGAGATGACTTATCAGAATACAGCTATGGTTAAAACACGATTGTCGGATTTAAAAATAAATAAATAAATAAAAGAACAGGAAATATTATTCCTAATTAGACCTTGGTGTTTTGGTGTGTGTTTTTTAACAACCACCAATTCAGAAGGTCTTTAATTCCACTCTTTGGGCGGTTTTTATGAGTGCGGCAGGAAATCAGAAAACCAAAGAAATCAACTACCTGGAACAGAGTAAGGAGTGGGAAAATAAGTTAAATTCATTTTCCGTCAGGTGACCCCTATCATGGCAATTTCTCCTTGTAGCATTAATAGATCACCTGACTGGTAATACCACCAAGCCACAAAGGAATGGATAAATATGACCTCTGACGTAAAATCCATCTAGATCCATCTTGCTAGCACATTTCAAAAAGCATTTCAGATGATTACGTTGTTCCATTCATTCCCATATTTCTGGCATCATACAGATGCTAGAAATGGTACCAAGGAAAGTGCTGAAGGCTTTTAGCAGTATCTCTGTGATTCATCACATGTACCTATGCAGCACAAAGAATGTTATTTATCATCACATCCTTGATGGAAATGAAATATAGGGTCACTTACATTCAGCCCATGTCCAAAAGAAAAAAAAAACACTGGCATTAGGAAATGTAACCTATTTGACAGCAATGCTGCGGATACTTGAAAGAAGAACTTCTGAATTTCATGAACTTGGGGCATATTTATTTGAAAAAAGTAGTATGGCCCTTACCTAAAGAGCTTTCAATCATGCAGCAGCAGCAATGAAGATCTGATCCAATCAGCTCAAAATGCAACAGGTAGCAACTGATAGAGAACAAGGTTTGTTAAGCTGCCTGCTGGTGTAGTGGTCAAGTGCACGGACTCTAATCTGAGAGAACTGTGTTTGATTCCCCACTCCTCTGCTTGCACCTGCTGGATGACCTTGGTCAAGCCATGGTTCTGGCACAGCTGTTCTTGAAAAAGAACAGTTTCTGTCAGAGCTCTCTAAGCCCCACCTACCTCACAGGGTGTCTGTTGTGGGGAGGGGAAGGGAAAGGAGTTTGTAAGCCACTCTGAGACTCCCTTGGGTAGTGAAGGGTGGGGTATAAATCTAATGTCTTCTTCTTCTCTTCTTCTTCTTCTTTTTTCCCATTATTTTTCATTTGTATGGATGCCATGCTATTCTTTTTTTTTAACTGGCACCTGTGATTTTATTTGGTAATAAATGTATTTACTTAAAAGATTGCTTTTTTAAAAAGCACTAAGACTCTGATGGCCCGTAAGGGCAATAGTCTCTCTTTTTAGTACATACTACTGAGATAAGACTAGGCCTAGCTTGTTCTTATGTCATTGTCATGGCCAGTGTGTGTTAACCTCTTTAGACACATCATAAAGTTCATGCACTCACTAACATTCATTGTTCTCTAACATGAAAGAAGGCAGCAGACAAGTTAGTGTGCAATCAGTCCCATTGCAAACATGCAAAACAACCTGCCCTCTTGCCTCTCCTTCAAGTCAGTTTCAAAACATAAGATTCCTTGTTCTTTTCTGGCTACATTTCAGCTCTCAGACTGTTTCTCTCCAGCACCTACCTGACAAGGTGAGGAGGGATGTACCTACTCATCATCAACTCTCAATGCTAAACATCTTCCTGCCATTGAGCACTTTCAACCAGGTCTAGAAACACAAACAAGCAGTGCCCATTAGCAAACAAGCAAATTATATAGAAAACAGTCAACTATTGACATTACGCAGCAAAAAGTACCTTTTACAAAATAATCTCAAAGCATACAGTAATGTAATGGGGCCAACAAAAGTTAGCTCAATGGTCAGTCTTTATAAAGAATGTAAGGCAGTACAGTCTGGGGAAAGTGCTAAAATATATTTTAGTATCTTGGTTTGACTCTGTTTCATACATTAGGAAAAGGAGATGCTGAAAATAAGGAAATGGGGGGATGGCATGGGCATTCCTTTCACCACACAGATAGGTTCCATTGATTACAGAAGCCAATGCATGTGATTTTTCACCACTGCCGCCTTTTTTTGGGGGGGGGGAAGTAATCATATAAATCATATAAACTAGGCCTCCAAGCAATCAGGGATTAATGTAAAGGAGATCTTTGTTCCCACTGCAGGGTATGCAGTTAGGGTTGCCAGGTCCAGGTTGGAAAATACCTGGAGACTTTGGGGGTGGAGCCAAGAGAGGGCGGGGTTTGGGGAGGGAAGGGGCCTCAGCATGGTACTATGCCATAGAGTCCACCCTTCAAAGCAGCCATTTTCTCCAGGGGAGCTGATCTCTGTCAGCTGGAGATCAGTTGTAAAAACAGGGGATCCCCAGGCCCCACCTGGAGGCTGGCAACCCTATATGCAGCGTACAGGAAGTGCTCAAACCAGCATAAAGGAAGTGCTCAAACTATCACCACTCTATGTCTATGTCATCCCCAACTTTAGTATAAATTAAGCTTGTGCGTATTGTGTAAATGATCATGAACACTGGATTTCTGGCTATGCTTTAGTTAGTAATTAGCTGGGTTACTTGATAGGTGATGTCAAGCTGTGGCCCAAAATCAAAAGAGCAAAGTGGCTTCCTGGAGCGAAATGAACTAACCTAGCAAAACAGTAAATATATATATTGACAGCTAGGTAATGAGAAACTCTGGGCATTGTGAGGAAAGCAAAAAAAGACTATCTTGGACCCAGAAGAGAGAAATTCTGTGCTGGTACTACGCTTTGATTTCAGATTTTCTTTAGAAGTCATTAAGTGGTTTTGCAGTCCAAAAAAGCTTCAGAATTACAGAAGTAATGCCAGTGATGAAGTAGGATTTCACCTATAACAGACCAGGTGTCATGGATCAGCCAAGCTCAGCAGAGCAAAGGGATGCAGAGGACTCCTCTGAGGAAGAGGGGGTCAGCAAACGTGAACAAAGCCCACAGCCAGTGGCAGAGGTACTGCAGGAGGAGGCAGTCTCTGAGGGGCCAGATATAGATTTTCAGCCAGGAACCTGTACACTGGCCCCTCAGCTTCCCAATCCTGGGCCAGCAACAGAGAGCCAGTTCCCAGACAGTTCCCTCCCACCCACCACCCACCCCTCACCCCCATGACCAGAGCCTCGGGAATGCCATTGGAAGAAGATTAGGTAAGACCTTCAAGCCTGAAGGTGCAGTTCCCATCTAGTAGTGTAACACCGGCCCAGTTTCAACAACAAAGATGAGTGCTTGCAAGCACAGGACTGAGGCAGCCAGCAGGTGCATGATGCAACATGGGTGGTTAGCAGCATGGGGCTTCAAAGCAACAGAGAAGGCAGTACATGTGCAGAAGCAACTTGTCTGTCAGCCACTGACCTTGCTGCCTGTATTCTGGATAGATTACCTCATCTCTGACCTTGGCCTGTCTTGTAGAAACCTTTTCCTTGGAATCTCCTTCACATTTGAAGCCATGAGTACTGCCTCACTTTGGAGCTGTATTTTGACCAACCCTGATGTTGAATCAGTAACTCTGTGTGCTTACTGTGTGTCAGCAGTCAGGGCACCATGTTAATAAATGAGTTAATCTTTAAGGTACCACAAGACTTTTTAAATTTTTAGTTAGAAGTGTGCTTGGAATTGCAGACTTGATATGGGTAAGCTATCAGCTTTTTTAGACAGGGTTGTTTGTCTTTAGCTAGGCTGATCAGCCTCATATCCCAGCAAGAGCTCCTGCTATAGGGAAAATTCTATTTCCTGGTAAACCCATAGTAGTGGACAAATGGCAGTCTGCAACTATTTTTCTGTGGAGGTAGTACTTTTCCTAATGTAACAGACTTTGGATAGTGCCAATGACATCAGTGCACAAGCTATGCCATTTCAAATTTTCTCTTTCACTAAAAAATGCCCCCCACAGTCTTCATCCGGAAAGTCTTGTGATTGTTTTAATAAAATATTTAGACTAAGTTTCAGTGCTGTGGGAGGGAGGGTTATCATCCAGGGCCTGACCTGGCTAGCCTGATCTTGTCATATCTTGGAAGCTAAGCAAGGTCAACCCTTGAGTAGGGGCCGCCACTTCCATCTTCCCTCCCCCTCCCTGTTTTTCTCCTGCGGTATACCTATCAAAGCCTGACCGCTACTTGTACCATCTACCACGAGGAAACAGGGGCTCCGGAGTGATTAGGTTGCCGCCATCTGAATTTTTAGGATTGAGTGTTGAGCACTTTAGATTATTAATTATGTTTTTGTGTGGTTTTAACATAATGTTTTATATTGTTTAAGTTTTAGTATGTTTTGGAATCCTGGGGTACCAGGTCTTGTACGCTGCTCTGAGCCTGCAATCGTGGGGAGAGCGGCTTAGAAATCAAATAAATAAATAAATAAATATAAATAAACCCTGGCTAGTATTTGGATGGGAGACCTCCAAGGAATACCAGGGCTGTGATGTGGAGGCAGGCAATGGCAAACCACCTCGGAACATCTCTTGCCTTGAAAACCCTACGGGGTTGCCATAAGTCAGCTATGACTTGACAGCAAAGGAAGGGGGGCATGATTGGCAGCTCTCCACAGCCCTGCAGTTCCACTTCTCTTCCACTGTGCTACAGTACCCAGCATCCCATATCATTCACTGGTTGCACGCTGCCAAAGGGATATTCTCATCCTTATTAATGGACTACTTTATGATACATCAAAAAGAGAGAAGGTACATACTGAAATCAGGACACATAAGAACTTTTGACACAAATAGCTTCAGTGGATAATCTTTTTAGAGTCTACTTCACAGCTGTGACCTCAGCAAGGTGACACTTTGCTAGTTGACACTGTCAGTCACAGAAGACAAGCACTAGATCTCATTTGCCCATGAACATTTATATGCCAAAATAAAACCATCTAGCAGCATACAATTCAGGTGATGTGTTGTCTGCCACTTGGGCTGTTCTGCAGTGACAGGGTTAAGAGCACACAGTGCTCTTGAGATCCTTAGTGCAGACCTGCTCTGTCAGTCAATTCCAGAACTCACTACTCTGGACTGTAACTACCTACTCAATTTCCTGTCCTGAAATTGGCAGCATTGACCCCAATTATTTCAGCTTTTTGTTTTAAATTTACACAGCTGTGGAATAGTTAACTAAGATGCATCATTTACATTTCTTATATTGGGGGACACTGCAATAGCTATCCCAGAATAGCACTGACTAGATACTTATTACACACAACCAAATAAGGTTGTGAAGAAGCATAAAAATAATAAATTGGGGCAATGAGTATGGTCTCTAACACATTCATATTTCATAACACATCTTTTCTTTATAATAGGTACTAGGAATAAGGCCCGTTGTGGAAATAAATACAATGGGCTCTAGAAAGAGGCTCTGGGAGAGTGCCCTGGCCTTGGGCACTCAGTGTCAATTTGCTGTGGTGAACTCAGCAGGGTATAATGATACAGAGTCAACCATTTTCTCCAGGGGAAGATCTCTACCATCTGAAGGGCAGTTGTAATTCAGCATGATCCCCATCCCTCCCCTGGAGATTGGCAACAATGGTTCCCCATGAGGGAACAGGTGGTTTGAAGGGTGGAGTCTATGGCATTGAACCTGTCTGAGGTCCCACCCCTGCTGAAACCTCACCCTCTCCAGTGTCCACCCCTCAAATCTCCGCGAATTTCCCAACCTGGAGATGGCAACCCTACCTCCCAGCCAACTGTTAATGTATCACTATCTGCCCCCTGGCTTCAGCTTTCTATCTCCTCCCCACTCCCCCAGAGAACAGTTGTAATTCTGAGTGATCTCCAGTCCCCACCTGGAGATGGGCAACAATGGTTCCCCATGAGCAACTTGCTAGCTTGGAGGGTGGAGTCTATGGCATTGTACCTGTCTGAGGTCCCACCCCTCTTCAAACCTCACCGTCTCCAGCCTCCATCCCTCAAATCTCCAGGAATTTTCCACCTGGAGTTGGCAACCCTATCTCCTTCCCAGCCAACATCAACCTCACTCTTCAACTTTCCATCTCTCCCCCCCCCAGTGCAGCCTCCACTGTGCTCTGAAGCCCTGACTGCTATGTTACATTGACTGTCATAAGGGGTCCATCTCAGCAGGGTATAAGGACATAGAGTCCACCATTTTCTCCAGGGAAACTGATCTCTGCCATCTGGAGTGCACTTGTAATTCTGTGATCTCCAGCCCTCACCTGGAGATTGACAACCATACTTACCCTGGGGGAAAAGTAGTCTTTCTCTGCAATGGGGACCGAAGCAGCTGACATCATTCTCCTCTCCCTCTTTTTGACTTGCACAACAACCCTGTGAGGTAGGTTAGGCTTAAAGTCTGTGACTGGCCCCAAATTACCCACTCAGCAGGAACCTGGGTCTAGCAGATCTTGCCCTGAAGCGCTTACTGCTACACCTAGGATACCCAACCTCCAGGTGGAGCCTGAAGATCACCAGGTATCACAATTGAACTCGAGACAACAGATTCCCCCCCCCCCAGAGATAATGACTGCTTTGGAGGGTGGTCTCTATGGCATTCTGTTCAGCTGGCCCCAATGAGTTTTCTCCCAGAGCCCAACGTAGGTGTGGAAACGGGCTTTCAGAGAAGCAAGCTTGGTTGCCTAGCAACGGGCACTGAGGGGACCGTATTAGTGCCGGTTCCCTAACGGAACATATTGGCCCTTTCACACAGAAACGTGCCTTTCCCATTGGGGAAGCGATCCTGAGCCGGTTTACCTTGAAACCTCCTTCCAAGCGTTCTTCAGTTCTTTGTACCAGTCCTGAAGTGCTATGGGGTGCTGTGTGAAATGCCCCCTGTTTCTGACAGTTTATTCTGACAGTTTATTCTGGGCACGCTAGCAGTGTGTGGGGGAGGGGGGTTATGGTGAAAGTCCATTGCCTTTTTGCTGACAGAAACAGGCCACTGAGGGCACAGTTAGACCTACCTGGCAGTGGGAGGAGGAGAAGAGTGGATCCTTCCCCTTCACTGACTTCCTCCAGACTGATGCCGGGATGCTGGCTGGTGGCTCTGTGGGCGGGACTGAGGCAAAGTAGGGAGAGAATGCAGCCAGTGGCCAGGGTCCCCCTTTTGAGAAGCAGTCCGTCCAGCCTACTGATTTTGGCACCCCATGGAATCTTGCCCCTTGGAATCTTAAAATGGCTTTATATAATAGGAAAGATGTGCATTAGGCTAAGCAGAAATTTTGATATGCCTGAATACCTTGGTATCATAGATAAAGGTAGGTAAGCCCATATTTTTCAGGGTGTCTCAGCATTTGTGTTTGTGTATTTTTGTTATGTTCTAAGCCAGCCTGATTTCTCCAAGGATCCAAGTTAGCTGTAGTGCCATCCTAAGCAGAGTAATACCCTTTAGAGCCCATTTGTTTCAAAGAACTTAGAAGGATTTAACTCTGCTTAGGATCAAACTCCTAATAATTCAAAATGTTTGTTTTCAGTTTCATGAACTGGAATACAATTTATATCACTAGAATATTATATTCTAAGAAAATATAAATATGAATATTATAGAGGGTATACTATCAACATTCAAGATTTTAATTTAAGTGCTTTGAAAAAAATGAATTAAAATTCACAAAAGAATCCGAATATCCGATTTCATTCTCCTTCAACTTAATTCAATGCATGTGTTATTTTAAATTCAATGTCCTCAAAGAAATGCTGTCTCACATCTGCTGTAATATGGTATTATTGACTTGCATAAGTACTCATATGTAGTTTCATTAAATTGTTTTCATTTTCTCTTCTTAGTACTTTAATATTACTACTAGGTGGACACCAGAATTAGGAATTATAGAAAAGTAATACACTTCTGTTAAAAGAGAATATGATTTTTTTGAAGTAAGGATACAAATAGTTTATAGGCAATACAGCATTGTACATTTTATCTGAATCCACATTGCTTCACCAGCTCTCTGTTTTATTTCAATGATTACCTGAGGCCTAAGACCAAAGAACCAAACGTCTTGCAGCACAATCCAATTAACCATGTTGACACAGAGATTTGCTTTACCAAACCTGAAGTAGCATGGAAAGAACTTCCAGTCTGAAAAAGGCTTGATAAGTCCAAAGTAAGTCTGTTATCAATCTAGATTTCTAGGTACCATACAGTTTAGTTTCCACTCAAGTGAATTCTATTTGTAGGGCTTGTGCCTGGTGAAGAATAAAAACAGAAACCAATGGAACAAAATTTGAGTCCAGTGGCACCTTTAAGACCAACAAAGTTTTATTCAAGGCATAAGCTTTTGCGTGCACACACACTTCTTCAGATACACTGAAATGGAAGTTACTAGTCCATACATACAGATAGACTTTGAGTAGCAAATTAGCATGAAGGTGTTTAACAGACTGGATCAAACTGGAATAGCAAGCTTAATTTATATGGTCACAATTTGTTTGGATTTAATTCCAGGGAAGAAACATAGTGAAGTATGCGGGGACACAAAAGCTTATATCTTGAATAAAACACTGTTGGTCTTAAAGAAGTCTCTGGACTTGAGTTTTGTTCTGTTGCTTCAGACCAACACAGCAACCCACCTGAATCTAGAAACCAATGGGTCACTAATACAAGATCTCAAAGCAAAATTTCAGTGCAATTAAGCATCCCTCTCCATGAGAATAAAGCAGCATATAAATATTGTTTTTTAATGGCTGAAGTTACAGATAATCCTCAAAGAACTGAATGGCAGCAGCACATGGGGCACCAAGTATTGGCTTGGATCCTAGAACATCATTCCCCTCTTGCTTCTCTCCAGCTTCTGCAGAAGCTTTCCTCTGCTGTGGCTCTTGCTTCATTTGCTGCTAGCAATTCTGTGTGTATAAAAGCTCCTTGAATAATATTGATTTTGTGCATGCAGAAGACTAGTGCTGGCTCCCACCTCCTCAGAGTAAATCATGAGGGTAGGGAAGCCTATCAAGGCTCAGCATGGGAGCACTGGCCAATTGGGAGCTAGCTCACTGGCCAGGTCTGGCAGCAGCTGCCCTCCCTTGGCAGTGCAGCCCAGCTTTGGTACCTAAGCTATACACTGGAGACTGGACCTCTGCTGAATGGCTGGGGGAGAGAGGAATGCTTTGGAACCAGCTGTTATCTTGCCTTCATGATCATCAGTTGGCAGGTGTGCCTCCCTAGGTTGTGGTTGTGGTAATACATTTAGGCAAAAATGATCTGGGCAGTAGGTCAGCAGTCTCCTAGTTGGTGGAGGTCCTACAGGATTTTGAGACACTTAGGCAATGGTTCACTGACACAGTATGGTTCTGGTCAAATACGGTACCTTGGCGAGTCTGGAGAGGGGTACACCATCCATCCTGAGTAGTCAAGTCCCAGTGCTGGCTAAACAACATCATAAGTGGGTCAGTGTTCTCAGGGGCTGGAAGACCCATTCTGCACCCCAGAATCATGTTCCTGTTGCCACATCTTTTCTGAAGGGTGGTCTGCATGACCTTTTGGTACTGGTTGGCAGGAGGGGAGTTAAGCCAAAGCTAATCCCCTCTGTGGCCGGAAAAGCATGGACTGAGGGGATTTTGAGTTGGCAAGTACCCTGAGATATCAGCAATAATGGGGTCCTGTTGGCTTGGCAATCTGGGTGGCTCAGTTGGGGTCCCTTATAGGGCTGCCAAGTCACCCCGGGGGGCGGGGGATCCCCCGCTATAGGGGTTCCCGACCCGCCGGCCATCATTCGGCTGGCGGGGGGAACCCCACCCCCGAAGTCGTCCTGCCTGGATGACCTCCCCAGCTTTTTCCGGGGGGGGGGGAGCAACTGCATGATCCCAGGTGAATCTCTCTCCGCCAGGAAGGGGGGGGTTTGCTCTCAGCACCACCTTTCTGCCAGCGGAGGGAGGAGCTTTTAGAAGGGTAAAGGGAGCAAATCGGCCTGGCCAGAGGAGCGGTGAGGAAGACCCCCCCCCTTATTTGAGGTCACTTCCATCTCCCCCGCCCCATGGGAGTGCCGCCCTTTCTCTTCCCCACGCCGCCCGCACCTGTCCCCAACCGTGTGCCTGGGGGATCCGGTGAGTTCTTCGGGCTTCTCTTGGGGGGGGGGGGAGGCAGGGAAATGGGTGGGAAACGGCGGAACACCCACCCACCCCCAAGCTTTGCAGCAGGAGGCCCTCCTTCTAGGGCAGCTCGCTTCCCTCTTCCGAACCAGGCGCTGCCCTTTGCCTCCGTCCCCGGCCTGGGCATTTCCCTCACGTCTCCCTCAGTGATGTCACTTCCGGGAGGGAGGCTCCCGGGCAGCTCCCGGGCAGCGAGGGACCCCCCCCCCCGCCAATCGGTGAGTAGGACTTGGCAGCCCTAGTCCCTTAGGGGTTGGGGGAGCATACAACAGGCCTTAAGGCCTAGCAGTCATGGGTGCCCCTCCATTCCCTCTATAAACTGGCATGCAGGCCATGACAAGTAAGGTCTGGAAGAATTCTGGACTTGGCTCTGAGCCGGGGTGAGTTTGCCTCGTTAGGAAGCTTGTTTACAAGCACAACACAATCCATGCTTCAGCTTGTCAATAAAATGGTACAGATCAGTTTATGTATAAATAAAATTCGCAGTTGAACCCATAACTTGTGTTTTGTTTCATTCAAGGGGTGGGTGGGCAAGATCGGTGCTGGCCCATGGAGTAGGTGCTGGCATTTGCCTGCCCCCCACCTCCTTGGAATGAATCATGAGGGTGGGGGAGCCTATCAAGGCTCAGCAGGGGAGCACTGGCCAGTTGGGGGCTGGTTCACAGGCTGGGTCTGGCGGCAGCCACCCTGCCTTGGCAGTGCAGCCCAGCACGAGCTCCCCACCCACCCACCCACTTACCCACCCTCTTTTTTTGACCATGTGGGATTAGTCAGTTGCTGTTTTTTGTGGCTGAGCAGGAATTTTGGGGGCCTCACTTGAATTGGTCATGGGAGGGGGATTTTTTCATTTGTTCTACATGGTGTGAGTGGGTGAGGTATAAATAGGCCTCTTAAAGCTAGTTAGGCCCTAACTGGGAGGGTGGCAAAAACATGGCTTGATAGGTTTTTGAGTTGGCAAGCACCCTGAGATATCAGTGGTGGGGGGTTTCTTAAACTAGGTACTTATAGGCTTGACAGTCTGGGTGGCTCAGCTGGGGCCCCTTTGGCACTGGGAGAGCATACAATGGGCCTTAAGGCTTAGCAGTCATGGGCGGGAGTGTGCCTCTCCATACTCTCTATGCACTGGCATGTAAGCCATGATGAGTCGGGTTCAGAAGGATTAGGGCTGCCAAGTCCCCCTGTAGAGCGGGGGAAACACCGATTTTTAAAGCTTTCCCCCGCTTTTCCAAAATTGGCCACCGGGGGGACAAAATGGCTGCCAGCAGGGGAACCTCGGAGCCTGCCCTGCTGGCCTCTTGAACTTCTTAAAAGGGAAATTTCCCCTTTAAGAGCTGATCGAGCAAGGCAGCCCCGCCCAGAGATTAAGGAGGGACTGTGCAAGGTTGCTGCTGGAGTAAATTGCTTCCGTGCAAGGTTGCTGCTGGAGTAAGCTGCTTAAGGTGCTGGGGTCTGCGAGCTCTTTTCCTTCTCTGTCTCTCCCCCTCCCCCTCTTTCTTTTTGCTGTCTGTCTGTCCACTGTGGTTTTGTCAAAGGAATAAACTGTCACTTCCAAAGAGGTAAACATCACAAGGAGAGGTTGCCTGTAGAAGGTCTGGGAGTGGGATTGTTTAAAATGTCTTGTTGTGGCTGTTTGGGTCCCCCCAATCCTCATTTCCCTTCTGCAAATAAAAGTTGGGATTCCTCATTTTTATGCCAATTTTCTGTTTCTTTCAACCATGTCCCCCCCCCCCTCCGGCAGTAAAAATCTGCATTTTTAAAAGCATTTGTACATCAAGTAACCGGTATTTTAAGTTAGGGATGGATCCAACTAGCTTTTCTGCTGGCGAAAAGGGGAGGACAAAGGTCCTCTTTAGCCACCAAAAAGCCTATGCTGGGGGGGGGGGGGGGAGAAGTTATGGGACTTACATGGACAACAGCTGGGTGAAACAAGGGCCAGAAATAAAGCCTGGGAATTGGGCAAGAGTAAGTGAAAAAGCTGTCTGTCTGTCTGTCTGTCTGTCTCTCTCTCTCTCTCTCTCTCTCTCTGTCCCCATCCAGCAGAGGTCTATCAGTGGCTATTATAGCCACAAGGTCTAAATGGAGCCCTTTGTCTGGGGCAGTGATGCTCTGCATTCTTGGTGCTTGGGGGGCAACAGTGGGAGGGCTTCTGGAGTTCTGGCCCCGCTGCTGGAACTCCTGAGGGCACCTGGTATTTTTGGCCACTGTTGTGACACAGAGTGTTGTACTGGATGGGCCGATCCACTGTGGCTTCTCTCCTGTTCTTATGATATGAAAATCATATTTAGCACTTGTGTAGCACTTAGGGCTTCATATTCTGCCGAGATGAGGAAGGATTCAGTAGGGCCGTTGCTCAGTGATAGAGCATCTGCTTGACATGCAGGAGGTATCAGCCTCTTCAGCTAAAAAAGGATCAGGTAATAGGTGACATTAAAGATCTCAGCTTGAGACCCTGGAGAGCCACTACCAGTCTGAGTAGTCAATACTGACCTTGATGGACCAATGGCCTGATTCAGTATTAGGAAACTTCATGAGTTCATGTGTCAGCATGTGGAAGCAACATCACAGGATGTGACATCACAAAATGATGTCACTTCCTTTCTCCTGGCTCCACCCCCAAAGTCTCCTGGCTCCACCCCCAAAGTCCCCAGATATTTCCCAAGTTGGACTTGGCAGCCCTAAGAAGGATTCTGGACCTGGCTCTGAGCTGGGGTGGGTTTTTCCAGTTAGAAAACTTGCTTGCAAGCACAGCATAACCTATGCTTTAACTTTTCAATAAAATGATGCAGATAAGCTTATGTATAAATAAAATGTCCAGTTTAACCCATAACTTGCATTTCATTTGAGGGGTAGGTGGGCAAGTGCTAGTGGCAGAGAAGGCAAACCAGAGAGGAGTAGCACAAGGGGAACAATGTCATACAATCCACACCGGTTTTGTAAATTTGAAAAAAGAAACCCACACCATCCCTGTAATGTTTGTGATTGTGCATGATAATAATTTTTGTGTATTAAAATAGAAATTTAATTGCATGGGGCTTAAAGGTGTCAGGAATTTATGGGTTAGGGGGAGAGGAAAAATAGGGTGCACACAATTATATGGTGCTAAAAGTAGCATACTGAGGCATACATGAGCTACTTGGAGGAAGAAGGATATGGGACACAGTATCATAGGATAGGAGTGTAGAAGAAGCAAAGCAGGGAAGAGGAGCCAAAAGCTGAAGATTACACACAGCATATGCTTCATTACTGTGTGGGGACTAAACAAACTACAAATGGCTCTGTACAGGACTTCTCCAGGACATTCTGCATTAGCTGATTATATTGATCCAAGTTACTAATGTTGTCAAACCTTTTCACTCTCTCACATAATGCTAAAATTTACAGCCCTGTGATGTCTGAAGTTATTGATACACCTGGACAGATGCACTTGTGTGATAAATCTCATTTGCCATATACTGCAGTAGAGTATTGGTTCTTATCCAGACCTTCAAGAGGGCATGATGGCTTGCTTTGTCCTCATGTTAATGTCTACAGAGACATTTTCAAATGAGCTAAAAATGAATCATGATCATAATTTCATTGCAAAGCAAGAGTGCCTTTATTACAAAATCATTCATATTCTTTATGTGTGTGTGTGTGTTTCATTTTTGGCTGAAGTTTCTTATTTAATTATCTCTGTTGCAGACTAAAATTAAGAAAAAATACTCCATTTTAGCAAAATAATCCAAATATTTTACTAAGTCAGATTTATATTTAGCACTCTACACTTTCTTTTTCTCAGTGTTTTTCCTACTTCTTGTTTTAGAACATTTAAATGCACCTGATAAATGAACAATTGAGGACATAATCTATATAATCTAGATTCACTTTACCAAAGTTACAACTCTTGCAGATTGATCCCTACAATTATATCTTATTAATCTCTTTGATTAAGATTGATCATTGTTCATGCAAGGATTATTGAAAATTTAAACCACCATTGAAATGACTAGATTTATAAACTAGGTCATACTTTATAATCATATAAAAATTGGTGGTAATAGATCAAGTTGCCAGCTTGGGATCTTGTCATTTCAATAACACTTTACTAACATTTGGGGAACAAAGGAGGAGATATCTAGGTATTTTCAACCCAGATTGGCTTTTTCAGGTAACCCAGGTTGAGGTTGCAGATGCTGAATAAATCATCCCAAAGGTTTAAAAACAGCTCTACATCACATAACTGGCATTTAAGGAGCTGAACTGCAAGCCAAGTCAATCTAGGCAGGTTAAGAAGAAAAAGTCAATCTGGATTCAAGAACTGAAAGAATGGTCATGTATCTCTATTCTGGATATGAATGAGCAAGAGCCAAACTGCAAAACAGAAAGGGTTTAGGCAAAATTGAAGAGATTTAGGACTAGTTTCTGTCAACCTGCAAAACTCTGTTTCAGTTAAGTTTCCAAAGCCTTGCTGACTCCTGCATTAGTTTTTTAAAAACCATTGTCTTCTGTATCATTCATATGCACACAGTTATAAAGGTGGTTCCAGATGACATTAGGTACAATATTTAGGTCTCTAATTCTGTCTCCTGTTACTCTCTTGATTTTTCCTAGGTGCAAATTTATTGGGGGGTTATTATTGTTGTTGTGGAAAAAAAAGAAGCATGATTTGTATGGTGTGGATGATCTTAATGCTGCTGTTCTGGTTGAGACTTCCTGTTCCTTGCACCTTCCTAGCCTGAGGTCTGTTACCTCTAAGTACAGCTGCTGCAGTTGCTTTAAAAAAACATAAGAACATATGAGAAGCCATGTTGGATCAGGTCGATGGTCCATCTAGTCCAACACTCTGTGTCACACAGTGGCCAAAACCCAGGTGCCATCAGGAGGTTTTGATTAACTCTCTTATTTCTGAGTATGTGCAGATTCGTTCCTTTAATCTTTCACAAGCTGGAGCAGTCTTATTTTCCACTGACACTGTCTGCCAGCCTCTTTTAACCAGAAACCCACACAGTTTGTCCTTCTGTCCCATACCCAGCCACTCATTGATGAGGCCTTTTTATAAATATTAATCTCTGTGGCTTTTCATGAACACTGCCCTTTTTCTGGGATGAAGCTTACAGTTTAACTTTGTCAGATACTTAACTCTGTCAGACACTGAGGCCCATGTGACGTGGAACAATAAAACCAACTGACAATTTTATTTAGAAGGACAGGAAGGCAGGGAATATTTATACAAGGGAAAAGCTGATGCTTGTGTGTACATTGTTTCAAATGGTATAGTTCAACTTTAGGACAGTTCATTCACTTCAGAAACCACAGTACAAAATATGCTCTATCTAATCTCAGCCCCTGTGCTGTTCTAGACTGCTGGTTTCCTTTTGGATTTCTCAGGTACTCTCCACCTCCACAGAGAAATACCTCTGCTGTGCTTTGGTTTTTATGGACACCCACTATTCCAATAAGCACTCCTGGCACACACTAAATCCACTAAACCCGACTTTCTCTCCAGCAGAATATAAATTCTATGTGAGAGGAACATGAATCTCTTATTTAACCACCAGGAGATTATTTTCCTTTTCAAGACTCCTTAGTTTTCACTATGGTACAGAACCACGTTCAGCTTTTCTCAGTTTCCCTTAATGTTGGAATCTGTAGAGAAATCTTTACTCCTTGGACTCAGTGAGGTCCAACATGACTTGCTCCTCAGACTTAGTGAGGTCCATCATGACTTGTCAGTCTCCTGGCACAGTATCCCCTGACGAAAACAACTGACAGTCTCAATGGCCAAACTCCAACTGTCAAGAGGTTTTTTTAAAAATTATTATTATTAGAACCCCCAGCCACTCAAGTCCTGCATAGAATTACATCACCATTGCTAGTCACATGACTGCAGATGCCTTTTCTTGCAGGCTGATCTCAAGCCCAGAGTCCATGACAGAAGTCCACCAGCAGGGCCAGAACTCAAAAATGAACAAAACAAACAAACAAACAACAACAAACTTTTATTCAGCAATGCGTTAAGGATTAGCACTATTCCTCAACAAGTAGTTTCTGAGGCAAACATTTGAATTTGAATAAAGTTTTAGTTCAGTGACACCTCTAAGTCCAAGAAAGCTTTATTCTGGGTTCAAGTCCAGTGGCACTATTAACAACAAAGTTTTATTCAAGGTATAAGCTTTCATGTGCACACATACTTCTTCAAATACATAAGAAAGATTAGGAAGAATACAGGGAAAATCCTTTCAGGTACAATGGGAACCTCAATCAGGTTCCTTTTATCTTCTACTGAAAATACCCAGATCTGGCAACCCATGACACCCCATTGTCTCAGGCATAGGCACTCTTACTGTTGGGGGTATCTGGATATGTGGGCTCTTAGAATAAAGACCCTATGCCATTAATGCTCATAGTCATGTGTGTGACACCACCAATTTCCTGAGGAAAATACAATCTTTGAATATCCTTCCAGAGAATACTATTTTGGCCACCATAGATGTGGAATCTCTGTACACCAACATCCTGCATGAAGATGGATTACAAGCCATAAGAAACATGATTTCTGACAACACCACAGCTGACCTTGTCACCTTGTCACCAAAGTCTGCCATTTTTTCTCACTACTTCAAATCTGATAACAACTTGTACCTTCAGATTAATGTACAGCCATGGTCACCCTAGTATGCTAACATCTTCATGACTGACTTGGAGCAACACTTCCTAAACTCCTGACCACTCACACCTCTCTTATACCTGCATTACACTGATTACATCTTTATTATCTGGACATATGGTAACGAAACCCTGGACAAATTCCACCAAGCATTCAACAATTTTCACCCCACCATCAACCTGACAATGAACTAATCTATGAAAGAAATATATTTTCTGGACACTACTGTAAAAATACACGACAGATGCATAGACACCACCTTATACTGGAAACCTACTGATTGACAAACATATCTACATGCATCCAGCTACCATCCTAAACATATCAAACAATCTATTGTCTACAGCCAGGCTCCATGCTACAACCACATCTGTTTCAATCCCACAGACTGAGATTCTTACCTGAGGGATCTACAACAAACCTTTCTGGAGCTAAAACATCCACCTGATGAGTCAAGAAACAGATTAACATAGCTGGAGCAATGCCAGAGAAAGCCTGATACAAGACAGGCCCCAAGGAGACAATAGCAGAACACCAGTAGGAGTCACATACAGCTCTCAGCTCAAAACAGTTCAGTGCATCATCAGTGATTTACAACCTCTACTGAATAATGGCAGTTCTCTTTCACAAGTTCTTTTTCAAAAGGCTGACCTTTTCTTGCACACAGACAGCCCCCCAATCTTAAAAAACTCACTCACAATAATACAACATCAAATTTGAACATGGACACTGTTATCAGAGCTTGCAACAACCCCAGATGTCAGCTTTGCTGCTACATGCACCCAGACAACATGATCACTGGACCCAACAACATCAACTAGACCAGGCTCATTTACTTGCTCATCTTTCAGCATTGTATATGCCATTAAATATCAACAATCCCCTTTGGTTCTCTACATAGGGTAAACAGGCCAAACCCTATATAAAGGATAAATGAATAAAGGATAAATGGACACAAATCTGATATTAGGAATCACAAGACTGGGAAACCTATAGGAGATCCTCAAAGTAGCTGTTTTGTTGCATAGGAACTTCAGGAACAGGCTAGAAAGGGAAACTGCTGAGTTACAAGTTAATACAACACTCAGAACAATGGAACCTCCAGGACTTATCTCACTACATATGCTAACATCATTCGGTCCTTACATCTGTATTCTCACCAATCCCCCAGAAGGGCTATACCATCCTCTTTATTTTATTTCTTATTTGGAATAGTGGACTGGAATAGTAGATTGTAATATAATGATGAATAGAATGTCATGTAATTTGGAATGGTAGATTTGAATGTATTCCCCTGGTCTGGGGACAGAGGAGACACACTGCACAGCTAATCACACCACCTCAAAGAAGACAATGATGCACTGTTGCATCCACGCTGGAGAGGAGACAGATGGAGCTGATAGCAGGTCTCAGTTAATTACACTCAGCATTCCACAGTTAAGAAGGGTACATCTGCCTACCAGCCTCCAATTTTGATTTATTTATTTCCTTCACTATGTTTCTCCCCTGGAATTAAACCCCCCCAAAATGGTGACCATATAAACTAATCTTGTTATTCCAGTTTGGTCCTTGCATCTATTAAACACCTTTGTTATTATGAATGCTAATTTGCTGCTCACCATCTACCTCTGTGTATGGACTAGTAATTTCCATTTCACTGTATCTGAAGACATGTGCATGGACAAGAAAGCTCATACCTTGAATAAAACTTTGGTGGTCTTAAAGATGCCACTGGCCTTGAACTTTGTTCTGCTGCTTCAAACCAACACAGCTACCCACCTGGATCTTATTATGGATGTAAGCTTCTGGGTGCACACACACCAGTGTTTCAGACCAACACGGCTACTGACCTGAATCTATTTGAACTGGATAGAGAGAGCTTGAGGTTTCTAGAGTTAAATGAAACTTGGGTGTAGCCATTATTGTGGGTCCTTTGTGGTGTAATGGCTAGAATGTCAGACTAGGATGCAGGAGACCTGGGTGTGAATCCCTCCTTTGCCTTGGAAGCTTGCTGGGTGACCTTGGGTCAGACATGCCCTTTCTGCTTAACCTACCTCAAGGTTATTGTGAAGGTAATGGAAAAGGGGACAATATTGTAAGCCACTTTGGGTCCAAACTGGGGAGAATACTGGGGTATAAATTAAGTAAAAATTGAAAATAAAATAAATATAAATTGTTCCTTGGGAACTGGATGTGTGGTTTGTGAATATGCTGTTTAATAGCAGTGTGGGGATGAGGGAGTTGTGATATGGTACCAAGAAATCATAGCTCAGTTTTTTCTCAACTGGGGAGTGGGAGTCATGGTGCAATACTTCTGCTGACACTTTTGAACAGTGGAAGTGGTTGATGATCAGAATGGAACCATACCTTATGTGAATGAGAGAATCCAGAAGGTGAATATTTCAGTGGCACAATACCCACCAACAAATGGATCTTCTGCTGTATTTCCACATGCAGCTAAATAAGGGAAAGGGATGAGTGTGTAGTGCAAATGTGTCGTATGACAGAACCATCCTAAGTCAAAGCAAGCACAAGTGAATCTAGTAGCTGCTTGAGGTGCCACAATTTCAGGACTGGATGTATAGAAGGAAGCCTGAGATTGACAGATGTGGCCTGAGATTATTTTTTGCATTTCAGATCTAGCCCATTACCAAATTTCCTAGGTGCAGGGTGAGTTCCAACAGTGCCCACAGTATTTCTGGGACTTGTCTTCCTCTTCCCCTGCCAGCCACTGGGGCTAAACATCAGGGAGGCAATAGGCCTCCCCAATCTTGACCTCTACCATTCGGGAGAAAGGTGAGCTCTAGCAAAGGAAGCCCACTGTATCCTCATCCAAACTGGCTTGGGGTGACAAAATACCTGGAGCCAGTCTTACCCTGTGTCATAGGATTGTTGCAAAGATAGAGGGTGCAATCACACGGGTATTTACAGCGGGTTTCACCGCTGTTCCCCATCACATTTAAAAGGGCTGACCAGACGACCACATCTGTCTCCCGTTTTGAAGTCCGTGCCCCCCCCCCCGCGATCTACTGTGTTCGATCTCACCTTTTCAAACACCAGCAAAAACAAGTACTTTATGGTTTCTCCAGGCGAGAACCCGCAGTTGCGCCCATCTGGACTTCCGCTCGCAATGATCCCGACTTCCCACTTGCCAGGTTTAAAAAAAAAGATTGCCATTGTTCACATGTCTGCTTTTATGTCTGAGGTGACGGGTGACCAACGGTGGACCAACAGCGTGTTCTATGGAAGCGATGATTTGTAAATGCGCTTGTGCACATGCTCAGGGAACTTTTTTTTAAAAAAAAAAAAAGCCGCACCACCGCTTGGACGGCACATCGATTTGGACAGTGAGCTCAGGCGGCACGCCGGTCTGGACAGTCCGTGCAGCCCAATTGCGGGACTGAGGCGGTTTGCCGAGGGATGTCTGGTTACCCAAACCCTAGTTCCAGTCATCATACTGGAAAAAGCAGCGCACAAGAGCCGCATTTAAATGTCCATGTGATTACACCCAAAGTGAAGTTAAAGTATATTAAAATCTGGCTGTGGACAGACGAAATCTAAAATTGTATTGTACCCTCTCCTTAAATTAGATTCTCCAGGCATCTATGATATTTTTATTAATAGTTTCTTCAGGTCATTTTGTATGTGTTTCTACTGGGCATGGAGAGCATAGCACAAAACATAAATCTGGAAGCTTTTATTGAGCCAGCTTCTGTTAGAGGAAAATGCTTTTTAAATTCAAATTCAGAATTTATTGACAAATCGTATGTCTTCTCAGATTATTCTGACATTGTTCTGAACATAGATGAGCTACTTTCTAGCATCAGGCATAGGCGTAGAGTACGGGGGGGGGGCTCGAGGGCTTGAGCCACCCCCGAAATTTCCTGGGGGGGGGGCTCAGCAACCCCCGGCAAAACAGAGCACCTGCCACCGCGCCTCCCTGGGTCCTTCCAAGGCCCGGCCATCGCTGCTGGAGAGGGAGAGGGAAGGGGTGGCACTGGGGGGGAGAGAGGCACCGGCAGCAGTGGCTGGTGGGCCTCGGAAGGGCCCGGGGAGGCGCAGCGGTTTCCCGGGGGGAGAACATCGCCCCAGCCCCCCCCCTGGAATTTCCAAAAGTCTACGCCCCTAGCGTTTTCTTGTTTAATTTCAGTTTTTCTTGTTTAATTTCAGTTTTTCTGTACTGTAGGTATTCCACTGACCAATTTATAGCACAGATATATTGAGTACATTATTTAAAAGACAAAATTTAAAACCACCACTAACATATTGGCCCTTTTTGGACTCACGAGAAATGGGTTAAAATGCATTCCCAAGGCAAAGATACTGTCAGGTTGGGACTTGCCCCCATCCTGTCCCCCAGACCTCCCTTGTCATCCCCCAGTCTAGCCTTCTTCAGTGCCTCATGGCCTGCTTGTGAGCTCCTCTTCCCTTCTGCATCCATCATTGCTCCCCCCTTCATTCCCAAGTTGGGTATGTTGTTGGGACTATTTTCCTTGGGTGTCTCCTTCCCCTGGTTGGAGTTGCTGGGGCAGTCTGGGGCCACTGCTGGCAGGTCCAGATAGCTATGTATATTGTAATAAATAATTCTACCACTTTGTGAGCAGTGGGCATCTGAAATAAAGTTATAGCTTAGCCTGGTTCTTCAGGCATCTTATCACAACGTGTTAATAGTTGCTATTTTTATGTGAATCATTCTATCACATTCTATATTTAAGTCATCTTATATGGCAGAATATCACAACTGATGGTGCTGAAAGGCAGTTAACAAAGGAATGGCAAAACACAGCTCTTTTGTGAGCTGCTCTCAGCCTTTGTACAACATGGAGCACAGCAAGATAAGTTCTGAAGTCAAAGCCTGAATTTGAAACTCTAAACCCACTGTGCCAAAGATGCATTTGAGTATTGTATGGTGTAGTTCAATCAGATGCTGTCAGTCTTTCCACTTCTGTGCCCAAGGTGGCAAACTACTTATGGCATTTAAAATACTCCAGATCATTCCATAGCATTTATGATATCAAACGCCAGTAAAATTACAATAAAAATGTTGTAGGTTTTTTTTTAAAGCCTGCTTTATTGCTTAAGACTTCCCTTCCCCCAAGATCCTCTTCAACTCACTTCTTTCTATGTAAATGCCAGTGTTCTAGCCACCACACCGTTAATTTTGATCTCATTTTGCTCTGCTGCACATGGGTCCCAGTTCACAATGAGAACAAAATGCTAATGTGTGCTATAGCAGCGGTGAAAGACAAATGCACACATGGGTTTGTGGAGGCATGGTGAGGAGGCGTCTCTTTAAAACAAGGGAATTCTGAACTGGAGTCAAATATGTTATCCATGTTTATTTACAGAAATATCTATTCATTATTCTAATTCCTTCATTTATACTTCATTTAGATACTTAAGATGGATTGCAAAATATATCCTGTCTTTCCCGTTCTTGCAAGTCCTCTCCTGTGCTTCCAACAGGAACAGCTCCCTGCCCTCCACAAACCTGTTCCACAAAGTACAACATAGTACTCATGCCAGGCAAGTGGGGCTACCAGGCCCCACTCAAGGCAGGGAATCCCTGTCCCCGGGTCCTATTGCCCACCGCCACTCAGATAGATGACAGGAGATTTTTTTTTAATTGCCAGAAACTTTATGGTTTTACTCTCTTTTTCTAACCAGAAGAGACATGACACAGCAATTGGTTTAATGGCCCCCCATACCACCCATAGCCTTCCCGCTGGTTGCCTGGCACTGCCTGGCATCACTACAGGCAAACACCCCTGGGTGAGGGATGGTCAGAAATGTGCAAATTGCATATTTTCTGTCAGCAGAGCTGGAGAAATAATCTCATCCTGTACAGGAGGAGCTGCTTTCAATAAAGTTTTCTGCAATAACATGATTTGTAAAAACATTAACTAATAACTATAGGCCTTCCAACAGCAAAAAAAAATTATGTTTCAAAAAATGACTTTCAGCCAGAGGGGAAGCACAAGGGGAGGGGGGGGAGAAATATCCAATAGGCTCTGAACAGTAAATATTATACATTACAGCTCTCCCTATAGTTGACATAGACTACATGCACCCTGTGTCAGTATTTACATTAAGAAAATTCCTCACCTGCTGGTGCTTCTCTGGCCTTTTCTGTCTTTCTTTTTCCGGTATTTTGTGCGTGCGTGTGCGTGTATGTTCTTGCAAGCCTGGAAGTCATGGTGACTGCTGGTGAACCCTAGTGGGACTAGGGCATTTCAGAGAGGTGGTTTTGATATTACCTGCCTCTGCATTCTGGCCCTAGTTTTCCTTAGAGTTTGCCCTTTCAAGTATTTGCCAGGGTTGGCCCTGCTTAGCTTCCGAGATTTGATGAGATCAGGCTTGCCTGGGCTATCCAGGTCTGTGCCCTCTCTGGCATTTTCAAACCATATTACAATAAAAATGTGTATTTTCCATATCAAATATGAAGAGCTGAGGGTTGTTTTGGTTTGCTTTTTTAATTAGTTGAGCTCTCTGTTCTGCTTCCTTACTTTAAAAGACTTTACAGTAGCTAATCATTCAAAATAACAATCCATTATAAAACAGGTGATCAGTGCAGCATAATATAACATACTTTGGGATCACTGCATCTTAAAAATTCATCTCAGTGGGAATCTGATTATTTCCCATCACTGCATGTGTGCATTTTAAAGGTACGTACATAGAAATATGCATGGGGTTGAATTTCACACCTAACATGGCACACTTCTATTTTGTACTCAGGCACAGCAATTAAAGGTGTAGGAATTTTACTGCAAGAAGCAGTCAAGAAATATTTTAAGAAGTATTGTAATTTTAATGAACTGCAAAGGGTTAAAGAATGAAAATTTCTCACTGGATAAAAATGCATTTCATGTTTTCAAATTACTTCTCTTTCAAACTCTTCTATCCCAACTAAGCAATTCATATACAGTAACATATTTAATGCTCTTACTGAAAATGTACACACCTCATTTAAAGTAATATTTCAAATTAGCACTTATCTGTAACCCAAGTGCAAAATGTAAAATAGTAAAATAATTAGTTCAGTTCTATAATTCTTTCCACCAAGACCTACTTCAAATTAACCTCCTCCTGCTGAGTACTATAACTTCCTTCCAATTGAGGGCATTTTGCACTGGGCCTTGATATTGAAAAAAACTCCTTTTTCCAAGCACATGGCTCGCTTCAAAAGGCACCAGTAAAAGTATTAATACTGGAGATGATCTTAAGCTACTGTATTTCAGGCAGATGGTGTATTTCCTGACACACATGGAAAATACCTTGGTTTGAAATATAATGTATATGAACTTTAATTCACTGGCATTACTAAAGAGAAATTGCAAGCTCATCATTAGCCACTGAGAACTACAGCTATCACTAAATATTAACAGAAAGTAATCCCATGAAATGAATGCAGTCCACATCCCATTTAACTCAAGACCCTTGAACTCAGTACCCAGGGCTCAGGGTCTTGCTCTAGGGATGCCAGCCTCCAGGTAGGACCTAGGGGTCTCCTGGAATTACAGGTCATCACCAGACTTCAGAGATCAGTTCCCCTGGAGAAAATGGATGTTTTGAAGGGTGGACTCTATGGCCTTGCACCCCATTGGGGTCCTTGTCTTCCCCAAGCTTCATCCCCAAATCTCCAGGAGTTTCCCAACCAGGCTCTGGCAGGCCTACCCCCCATCCCCCACCAGTGGCCAGGAGGAACCTGGCAACCCTATCTTTTGCCATTGCAGGCTCCCACCAGCACCAAAACATTGAAATGCAATTTATTTATTTTTAATGCCCAAACCCGACCCTTCAGGGCAGGTTTCGGCAGGTGGGTTGCCTCAGAACACCAATGTGAAAAACTTTGTTCAGCTTCCCAGCCTGGGCTTTTTCACAAATACATTTCGCCACCCCCACCCCCCCAAAAAAGTGCAGGAGAAACCAGGGTGGGCTTTTTTTTCAGGAACAGGGGGGAAATGAGGAAGTAATGAAACAGCAGTAGGATGTTTTTGAAGTTCTGTGAGCATGAGAAAAAAACACATTTACATTGGGTAGTGTACGTGGGGTTTTTTTTTTTTTGTAAGAAAGTTTTTATTTTTCAAAACATTAAAATTAATACATTTGTTTTATACAAATCCTTTTTTCCATATTATATAACATTTTGTTCTATTTGTATAGTCTTGCTTTTATCTTGTATTGGTGGTTTCCCACCACATCTGAAGCATAACACATTTTCCACTTTATCCAAAATAGCAATATTTATCTCTATGTTTACATTTCTGGTAACGGTTATATATCTTTAAAATACTTATATACCAATTCTTATTTTCTATATTCTTATATAATTCTAAAAAACAAGTTCATTATCTAATTATCCTTAGTACATTCATATACTCAATTTCTATTCCTTTATGCTATTATAACCATGTATAGATGTAGTTTTTCATGTCCCAATATTTTTCAACATATTCTTTCAAATCCTCCCAATCTTCTAAAAAAGTCTCTGAGTACAGATTATTCAACTTTCTAGTCCATTTATCAATTTCAGCCATATATAACAATTTTTTCAACCATTCCCACACTTCTGGTATTTTTTCATTTTTCCAATTTTGTGCATACACCATTCTTGCTGTTGTAATCATATACCATATTATTGTCCTTTTCTTTACATTTATCTCTTCTAGTTTAAGTCCAAGCAGTAACATTTCAGGCAACTTCTTAAATGTACATTTCAAAAATTTTTCCATTTCTGCATGTATTGTAGACCAATAAGTCTTCGCTTTATCACAAGTCCACCACATATGATAGAAAGAACCTTCTTTCTTTTTACATTTCCAACATTTGTTAGACATATTTTGATTAATATTTGCTATTTTTTTTGGTGTCATATACCATCTGTACATCATTTTAAAACAGTTCTCTTTTAGATTATAACATGTAGAAATACTCATTGCATTTTTCCATAAAAATTCCCAAGATTCCATTTCAATGTCTTTGTTTAGGTTTATCGCCCATTTTATCATTTGTTCCTTTACCATTTCATCAACATTAAACCATTTTAACAATACTTTATACATTTTAGAAATCATTTTTTTCCCATCTTCCTCCCAAATTTATTCTATTTCATTGCTTTTTTCTCTAAAACCAGATTTTTTATCACTTCTGTACATATCATATATTTGTCTGTACCTTAATCAGCCATAATCAAAGTCCATCTGCTGCTGCTCCTTCAATTTAAAGTCTTTACCATGTCTTGTTAACAGGTCTCTATATTTCAACCAGTCTTGTCCTTTGTAGTGAGATGATGGATTTAAAACTTCTGCAGGTACAATCCACATAGGTATTTCTTCTGGAAAAAAGTTTTTATATCTTGTCCACGTATCGATTAATGTTCTTCTCAAATAATGATGCTTAAACATATTGTCCATTTTTGTTTTACCATAATACAGATATGCGTGCCACCCAAACCTACAGTCATGACCTTCCAGGGACAATAACTTTCTGTCTTGTAACATAGTCCATGTCCCTATCCAAGTCAAACATACTGCATCATGATATAGCCTTAAGTTTGGTAACTGAAACCCACCTCTCTCTTTAGCATCACACATTATTTTCATCTTAATTCTTGGTTTTTTCCCTCCCCACACAAACTTAGTCAATTCCTTCTGCCAGCATTTGAATGTTTTTACATCTTTCACAATTGGAATAGTTTGAAACAGAAACATTATTCTTGGGCCGAAGACAGACTGGCAATCTGAAGCGGAGGCAAAGCGGAGGGAACTGGAGCGGGGGAAAAAACTCACGGAGCTGGCCGTTCACACTGGCCAGAGCAATGCGGATCAGCGGCGATACGGAGCGTTCAGACTGCCCACGGAGGGTTCAGACTGCCGCATAGCCAGCGCGCGTGCCTCGCGCGTGCCGCTGCACTTTTTTTTGTTTTCCTTTGATGTTTTTCGCATATGCGCATATGCGCACATTTGCATATGCGCATATGCGCACATGCACATATGCGCAAAACTTTTTGCCGGTGCGTTCACACTTCCTCCGGATGCCTCCCGCTTCTTCCAGTTCACACTGTTTGGAAGCGGGAGGCATGCGGAGGAAGGCCCCTGAACACCGGGAAAAACTGGTGTCCGGGTAAAGCGGAAGGAAAGCGGCTGGGAGACGGGTAAGTACGCAACGGAGCCGACGGGCAGATGCGCATGTCTGAACGGGCTCCTTTCCTCCATTTGCGAAGCGTGCCTGCCCCGCTTCAGATTGCCAGTCTGTCCTCGGCCTTGGTAACACATTCATTTTAACCACTGCAATTCTACCCAGCAGTGACAAATTTAATACATTCCACCTTTTAATATCTTGCATAACTTGCTGCCATAATTTCTCATAATTATTCTTATACAAATCAATGTTTTTCATTGTTAGGTTTACACCTAGATATTTTGTCTTTTTCACCACTTCACATTCTATAAGATTTTGTAATTCAATTTGCTTATTATTTGGCATATTTTTACACATCACTTTCGATTTGTTCTTATTTACATAAAACCCAGCCAAATCACCAAACTCTCTTACTTTCTGCAACACATATGGTAGTGTAGTCATAGGGTCTTCAGCTATAAACATCATGTCGTCTGCAAAGGCTCTATATTTAAAAGAGAAACCTTTTATTGTTAAGCCTTTAATTTCTTTATCTTCTTTCAAATTTAGTAACAAGACTTCCAAAATCCAAATAAATAGCAACGGCGAGAGTGGGCATCCTTGTCGTGTTCCTTTTCACACTTTAAAGTAATCCGTTTTTTCAGTATTAATTATTAAAGAGGATTTCTGTTCTCTATATAGTGACTTAATAAGATTAAGCATATAGTCTCCAATTTCAAGATGTTCCAACACTTCAAACATAAAATCCCAATTTAAATTGTCAAACGCTTTTTCCGCGTCTAAAAAAAGAAAGCCCACTTCCTTCTCCGGATGTTTATCATAGTACTCTATAGCATCCACTACTACTCTTATATTGTCTCTTATTTGGCGATTAGGTAAAAATCCTGCTTGTTCTGTCTGTATAGTCTCTTTAAGATGTTTCTTAAGCCTATCAGCTATAATCTTGGCAAAAATCTTATAGTCATTGTTTAACAAAGAAATTGGTCTATAATTTTTAACATTGGTTAAATCTTGACCTTCTTTCAGAATGAGTGAAATGGTTGCTTCTTTCCAAGTCTCCAGGACCTCACCTGTCACTCCTATGTCATTCATTAATAGCAATAACACTGGTGAGATCGAATCCTGTAGCGATTTATAAAACTTAGCTGTAAATCCATCTGATCCAGGTGCTTTCCCTAATTTTGAATCATTTATTGCATTTTTAATCTCTTGTAGTGATATTGGGCAGTTAAGTAGTTCTTTGATTTTCTCCGTTGGTTTTGGTAATTTTAATGACTGTAGGTATTCTTTAATCCTTCTTCTATCTTTATTTTCCTTCTTAAAAAGCTTTGCATAATATTTAAGAAATTCTTTTTTTATTCCTTTATTGTCTATTATCTCAATATTGTCCCGTATCACTTTAGTAATAAATTTATTTTCACGTTTTTTCTTTAATTGCCATGCTAAGTACTTTCCAGGTTTATTTGCACCTTCAAATGCTTTTTGTTGCAATTTTTTCAGGTTCCAGTAAGTCTCTTGATTCAAAATAGCTTTTGCTTGGTCTTGTAACATCCAAATTTCCTTTTGCAGTTTCTTTTTTCCTGGTCTGTTCTTCAGTTCCTTTTCTTTTATTTTAATGGCTTGTACAATGTTTTCATATTGTTCTCTTTTCTTTTTATTGTCTTTAGCGTTCAATGATATCAATAATCCTCTCATAACTGCTTTGTACGCATCCCACACAGTTTGAATTTTTACTTCTTTTTGTATGTTCGCTTGAAAAGATAAATCTGTCTCTTCATGTAATTTTTTAACTATTTCTTGGTTGTCTAATAAGTCCTCATTTATTCTCCATCTCCCTTGCCTTTTTATTTGCCCAGAAGTCCATAGACAAGGATTGTGGTCTGAGATTATTCTAGGTAGAATTTCAACTTTTTTTGCCTTAAATGTTAGATTAATAGACATCCAGATCATATCAATTCTTGAATGTGAATCATGTCTGTTAGAGTAAAAAGTATAGTCTTTCCCTTGTGGGTTAACCTTCCTCCAAATATCCTCCAGCTTTTCCTGTTTTATCAGTTCAAAAAATTTTTTTGGAAGTTTCCCTAGTGTGTCGTCTTTTCTCTTTGAGCGCCTATCTATTTTATTATTCACAGTCCCATTAAAGTCTCCCAACATTATGATTTGTTCATAGTTTACACTGTCCAGTTCCATTTGTAGTTCTTTAAAAAAGATTTCTTTAGTTTCGTTGGGGGCGTAAATATTTACAATCAAAGTCTTCTGTCCGTGTAACAGAATTTCAATAGCTAAGTATCTTCCTTCTTTATCTTTAAATATTAGTTTAGGTTCCAAGTCTTTTTTGGCATATGTTACCACTCCATTCTTTTTATTACTTGCCAATGAAAAAAATTCTTCTCCCAACTTTTTTCTTATTAAATATTTGTAGTCTTGTTTCTTAAGATGGGCCTCTTGTATACAAACTATACTACATTTTTGTTTCTCCAGCCAGTGTCCTACCATTCTACGTTTTTGGGGTGAATTAAGTCCATTTACATTCCATGAGAGTACTTTGTAATCCAACTTGTTGTAGTCTTAAATATCACCAAATTCTTCCTTGTTCTCACCAACAAAGGCGTACATTTCTGCTGAATTTTTAATCACCATTCTGTTGTTACCATAATAAAAACTCAGTCCTTGTGGTATTTCCCAACGAAATCTTATTTTTTTCTCTTTCAGTTTGTCTGTCAGACGCTTGAATTTTTTCCTGTCTTGCAAAATTGCTCTGGGCAATTCTTTCATTACGATAACTTTTTTTCCACCTATTTCAAAAGAGTCTGTAAAACATTTCTTGTAGATTTGTTCTTTTGTTCTCTTCATTGTAAATTGAACTACCACGTCCCTTGGTATATTTTTGTCTCTTGCGTATGTAGAACTGACTCTGTAAACAAGATCCATATGTTCTTTAACAACTTCCTCTTCCTCTTGTAAAAAATCTGCTAATGCTTCTTGCATTCTTGTAAAAATGTCTTCACCTAATTTTTCCTCTATACCTCTAAATCTCAGATGGTTTTGCATGTCTCTATAGTGCATCATCTTTTCCATTCTGTCATTTTCCTTCATTGTTTTTTGAGTATTTTCTTCCAGTTCTTTTACTTTAATTTCTATGTCTTGTGTTCTAGTGGTTAACTTTTGTAATTCAGCTTTTAAATCTATAAAATTTTTGTCTGCTTGTGCAGCTATACCATTCATTTTAACATTTACCTCTCCTATAGCGTCTGACATTTTTTTTCCATTGCTTCCATAACAGCTAGTAATTCTTTTTCTTTTTTTGCTGCCATTGTAGGAGAGGACCATGTAGCTGCTCTCGATCTTAGCCCGCGATCCGTCTTGTCTCTTTAAAAAAGATCAATTTTATTTTATTTTTCACATCAAACACCGTTTAGTGTAATCACACAAGCTAGTCTTGCCAAGTCAAATTTCGTTGGTTTCAGCCTTCTAAGTTATATAGTTTATGAGATATTACTGTTTAAAAATTTTATAAATCCAAAATGGCGGGCGCAACTTCTCTATGGTTTGTGTCAAAGGTTATAGTCTTTTTACCTTGCTTCTGGCTTGCCGTAGTTTCCTTTTGTCCCTTCCTCTTGCTTACTTGTCTGCTCTCCGCACGTCACTTCCTGTTGTAGTCCTTTTGGTCCGGCAGTTTTTACAGTCCCCTTTGCTCTCTTCCGGTTCTTCTCCACTTCCCTTTTTGTCTGCTCCTCAAGCCGTCACTTCCTGTCTCAGTCCTTACAGCTTGGTCTCGCGATGCTTGGTTCCCTCCTCCCCTCTTTGTCTCGCAATGCTTGGCTCCCCCTCCCGACTCTTCTTAACCGCAGGAATGTTAAACAACTTGTTTTTTTGGCTTTTTAAGTTCAAATTCAGCTTTTTAACATTTCAAAACTGCACTCATCCAATCTGCAACAGTCTATTGCTTCACCAGATCTGCTTTTCGTCTTTCAAAACACGGTAATGGTAAGGCAAAAAGTTTTTTTCCGTTACCTTATGTTGTTACTTCTCTTCAGATGTGGTCCCAACGTTTAAACTTTGTCTTCTTTGTTAAGGAATCAGGGGAATTGGAGATTTTATGCTGATTAATCAGCCCAGCTCGGCTCCTTAGAGATACTTGCAAAAATCTTCTTCGGCTGCAGTGCTCAAGGTGTTGTAAAAGTCTCCTCCGAGGCTTTTCCTTCACCGAGCTTGCTCAAACCTGGATTATATTGCTTGCTGGTCCTCACACTACCTGTGTGAGGTTGCGTCAGGTGGATTTATCCACCCAAGCTGTCAAGAAGAGCCGCTGTCCACCCTGCGCATTTGCAAAGCGTGTCAGACCTCCATTCCTCCGACCGGAAAACCGTGTACGTGGGTTTTTAAACCAGTGTGAAAAGACCCCCAAGTCTCACTCTTCCCTTGACAGTCCTCTGGCACTGCCTATTTCCCTATACCAGTACAGGTACCATGGCATTGGCTTTGCATTGATGTGATATTGTGCTGGTGTTACCCTATCATATATCTAAGTTATGTCTGTGTAGTTGTCATTCTAAGCCATTCCAAATTTCTTTAACAATTGTACTGCTTAAAAATCAGATTTTTTTTTTTAAATGTCAATGCAAGTGCCACCTTGAATCTGAAGCTATCCTACCCTCCCACTGATCTAGGTACATATCATAGGCAATGCAAATGATGCTGCAACCATTCATTATTCGTACTGGTGCACAATGTCCCCAGTCTATTTACTTGTATTACCTTAAATTATTCAAATACATGATTTTAGTAACAATTCATTTGTAGGCTATGATACTATCCTAGGAACAGAAAGTTGCCTGTATATGTATAATCAACAAAATACAGCAAGAGACTATTAAACATTCATCACAGCATCTGAGCACTTCAAAAATTTTAATTTTCACAACTGCTATGAAAGCTTTATGGATAAGTGCCTCTTTACTACTTAAAGACTGATGCTGCCAAAGGCTCGCATTCTCTAGGCTCAAAAAACAAACATCAGCTTCACATCAACCACACATGGAGGGCTACATTTCCTAGTCTCTTTGATGTTTTATAGGTTGCCAGGGTGCAGAGGACTAACTCCTTGCTGAGCCATGTGAGCAGAGAGAAGGGCCCTTTCTGCACTGACAGCTTGCTCCAGAGAATCTGAGGAGTCAAGCCTGAAGGGTTGACTTTGCAGATGCACACATTCCCTCTGCACTGGTCCCCCCCCCCCCCCCCCCCCGATTTATTTATTTGTGTATTCTGTATGCATTCTGTATCTACAAGCAAAACCCAGTTTTTGAGCTAACTGTGTGATTAACACATGGAATTCACTGCCACAGGAGGTGGTGGCAGCTACAAGCATGGACGGCTTCAAGAAGGAATTGGATAAACATGTGGAACAGAGGTTCATCAGTGGCTATTTGCCACAAGGTATAGATAGGAACTTTCAGTTTGGGGCAAGTGATGCTCTGTATTCTTGGTGCTTGCAAGGGGCAACAGTGGGAGGGCTTCTAGTGTCCTGGCCCCACTGGTGGACCTCCTGTTGGCATTTGGTATTTTTGGCCACTGTATGACAGAGTGTTGGACAAGATAGGTCATTGGCCTGATCCAACATTGGCTTCTCTTATCTTCTTATGGCTGCCAACCCCACCTCCTTCCCTCCATGATTCTGCAAAAATAAAGGGAATGGAGGGGAAGTCCAGACCCACACATGCAAGACTGTCACATTTGGGAGCAGGAATCCCCAGTCTCATATTTACTGATTCCTTCTTATACTCTCTCTGGCTTTTTAAGTTTGCCTTAGTGGGAGGACACGTCCTTTTTGTTTTTGGAGAAGGAGGGAAAGAAAACAGAACAGGGAGGGAGCATCAACCTAAAGACAGAGAGGTGGAAACGGGGTAGGGGCAGTGGAAAGTACTTAAATTCCCACATAAACAATTCTACTTTAGAAAGGATTAGCAATTTGAAAGTGGATAAGAACAAAGAATCACTGCAAAAGGAGTTTTGGTAGCTCTGGGGCAACAGTGTGCTGGAAGCAGTCTGAATGTAGATTCCTTAAAACAAAAGCAAAAACAAGAGAAAGCCCCGAAACAAAGTGAAAGTGACAGTGGGAGGGAATGCAGAACGGAAGAGTAGGATGCGCTCAGAGACCAAAGCAGAATACAGGCACAAAAAGGGACAAGGAAGCAGAAAGCCTTCTCTCCTGCCCAGGGTTGGTTTCTTTCTTTCTTTCTTTCTTTCTTTCTTTCTTTCTTTCTTTCTTTCTTTCTTTCTTTCTCTCTCTCTCTCTCTCTCTCTCTCTCTCTCTCTCTCTCTCTTCAGAACTATCAAGAGGGAAAAGAAGTTTTCAATCTGTACACTAAAATCTCATGAACTTTTAAACATTTTTAAAAGAATTTTGTCAAAGAGGTTCTGCAATTTGCACAGTAGTACCAGTTCACTGAAACTATTGTGTGGGAACTTCCAGCTATATTAACCCACTCTTAATTACTTTGGTTCCATAACAGCAATTATGATATATGCAGCAAAAGAAACCACCATCATTGTACACCATACAAACCCACTTAAGCTGCTTGGCTAAAGTCTTGGGTGATCCTCTCTCTCAAGCACTAGATTCATACTTCCTTTCCCAGACTTACCAACAGAAAGTATGATTTATCAAGGGACTTGGCATGATGCAGCAAACAGGGAATGGCTTCCATTATCTAAAATGCCAATATATCTACTCTCCAAATCTCCACATCCCATTGTCCTCCAAGAAAGCCAGTCCATAAATATTTTTTCTTTTCAGAGCACAAGACCAAGACAAAATGAGAAAACACTGCTTTGCAATGTCAGGTTGCGGGTCTGACAGTACTCTGAGTATAATCTCTTTCTACATTATAAAGACCATGTCCTGCCCCCCCCCCCCCAGCAATATATTGGCATCTAATATAAATGGCCTTCTGATCCATGTGATAATACATCATTAATTATATCTAGCTCCTTCATCACACTAAAAATAGCTCTATATTTTAGAAAACAAAAATTAGCATTGGGTTACTTTAGGCTTCTAAGAAAAGGTTTCCAATGCCCTTATTTCTGTATCTCTGTGCAATAAATCATACAATATTTTCCCCCAAGTAACAGACATAGAACTTGTCTGGGCTCATGATTTTATTAGATTAAATATTTAAATCTAACAATGTGCAACTGTCAGTGATTTCCCACAAAACGAAACTCCTATTTTAGAGTTTATATTGCTCGAGTCTCTGCTGTTCAACCTGAGCCTTCCTGGTGGTATTGCCAACGACATGGCAGCTGCACTTCTAAGAGCTTTCAGTAAAATATTATCATTAGAAATGGCTTACAGCTCACATCTGAGATCCAGTGCAGGCTTGGGGGAGAGGGAGAAGAGAATGAATCCTTAAAAAAAAAAAAAAAGCAAGCATGCCACTGGTATTTGCAAAAACAAATCACCCTCTAAATCATGATATTCTCCTTGGAAATGCAGCATGGTTATTTTGAGGTTATTGATATATCTCACAATGAAATGTAGAAGTGGGTGAGGAGCGGCTACTGGCATTATCATGTCAGACAGAGCAAGGCCATGTTTACTAATGGCTAAGTAATAATGATTAGTAATGAGTTTTGTATGCATACTACTTTCACTTATTATTATTATTATTATTATTATTATTATTATTATTATTATTATTATTATTATTATTATCTGGCAGGTAGCCTATGGAATGTGCAAATGACCACAGCCTGTGACTTCATTGTGGGCTGTCTGAGCTTTGCCTGTTCTGGTTCCTCCCTGCTAAGAAAACTAAATCATGATCTTAATCCCAGATGAAGGAGCAGAATGAAACAACAATTATAGATCTACAGAACAAATATTTGAGCTGCCTACTGTTCTTTCTATTCTAAATAGGGGTTCTATCCTCTGTAAAGACGGGGACCATTCATATAGGGCATTACACATTTCTGTGAAATAGCCTGAGGCATTTTTAATGACTGTATTATAGGATCCGTTTTAAAAGATCCAGATAGGATATGGTTTAGGTACTCTCAAATGCAACCCTGGATTAAGTATTTCCCATAGCACTTGCCAGTAGAATGTATTATTTATAGGTTTACCCATCACCACTTGTTTATTTATTTAAGGATTTTTAACTCCTTTTCCACTAGAAGGGTCACAAAATTGCTGACAAAAAAGGGACAAATTCAAGAAAGAAAGAGAGAGAGATTGAGATTGAAGGTCCCACACTGTGAACCCCAAACCAAGACCTTTTCCTCACACCCAGGGCTTGTGCCTCTGGTCCCTTCAGGCTGAAAAACTGCAGGAAAAGGAGAAAGGTTTACCCTAGAAGCCTAGATGAACCTCATATTGCTGCCAGCAAACCAACAGGATCTTCCTCATTTACCCTCTGCCAGAGGCAAATAGCTACTGTTAACAGGAAGTTAACATTTAAATGTTTTTTTTTGCTATTGCTTTACACTGTTCAAGGCAGCTCACAACACTGAATAATAAAACAGTTGAAAAAGAAACATCATGTAACTGCAGTAATGATCTTGTGGTAAAATGAACTGAGAATGAAATGAATGAGACTGTCAGGTGAGATTCCTGGCTCAGTAAGCAACTGAACAGGATTACTACTTCAAAGCTTCACCATGCTACAAAATACTAACACTTTTAATCACTGTTTACAGTCCAGCAGTCATCAATTTGGAAAGGTTGCCCCTCTTTTTAAGGATTCTGCCTACACTCTTTGTACCCTCAACTATTATAACCAGCAAATGTTTTGTTTTGGCCTGCAGCAAGCAGGAGAGAAAAGTTGCCAATTCCAGCTTGGAAAATTCCTGGAGATTGGGGGACAAGCTGGATAAAGAAGCATCTAGGGAGGGGTTCAGCAAGGATGTGATGCCATACGGTTATGGTTACCAGCTCTGGTTTAGGAAATACCTGGAGATTTGGGGGGGGGGGTGGAGCCTGAGGAGGGTAGGATTTGGGGAAGGGAGCGACTTCAATGCTATAGAGTCCACCTTCCAAAGTGGCCATTTTCTCCAGGTGAACTGATTAATGTCACCTAGAGATCACCTGTAATCCCAGATCTCCAGTCACCAGCTGGAGGTTAGAAACCCCACATATAGTATGACCTCCAAAGTTGCCATTTTCTCCAAGGGAACTGATCTCTGTAGTCCGGAGATTAGTTCTGATTACAGGAAAACTCCAGGACCCACCTAGAGGCAGGCAACTCTAAGGGGAGAACAGTGAGCAGATGGTACAGAGAAGAAATGGGGTTACTTAGCACAGTGTCTTCTTTCACAGCTTTGGAGAGTTTAAATGGATGGGCACAGGGCTTTTTTGGTAGAAAAAGTCCAGCAGGAACTCATTAGCATAATATGCCACACCCAACAGCAGAAACCCATTAGCATATTAGGCCACACCCCTGACAGCACAGTTTCTTCCTAGGATTGGCTTCCCCAGGTACCCCTTGGCTTGCAAGGCACCTGGGGAGCCTGGGGGGAGGCTGTAGGCATGGCCAACTCGGAAGCCAACCGGAACTCTGTTCCTGTGTGTTCCTGCCCAAAAATAGCCCTGGATGGGCAGGATCTCCAAATTAAAGGATAATAAAACGTTATCTAGTTAGGACTATCTTTCTGTAAGATCTTCTATAGTTGACAGTTTTTATAACCAGTCCAGTACCTTTTTGGCCTTGAACTGACCCAGTTACAGTCTCCACCTTTGAACAAAATGGATTTCAGATCCCGACTCCATGTAATTTGCCATTAGAAATTGTAACTTTTGCTGAGACTGCAATGACACATCACCAAGTGATAGCTGTGCACTCCATGAGGAACATCTAATCTCATGTAGCTGTGAACACTGGGAAGGCACCTCTTAGTATTGAGATAAAGCTTTCTTTAAGGGGGGCAATTTGTCTAAAACCTGAACTGGTCCAAATGGTACAAGCAAATCCCTCTATCCAGAGGAACTCAATTGTAATTTCCAAAGGGGAAACATAATTTCCAAATGAAATTATGGTGTAAAGAAAAGCCATGGACTGCTGGATTTTTTATCTTGCTTTGTGGGATTGTTCCAAAGACTTTGGGGAAATCTGTGGATTCAGCTTAAGGAACCCAGAAACTGGTGTATCAACTTGATATTAACTTTGCCAACTGAATTAAGTAGCTGCTGAGATGCCATGAGAACCAGATAGCACAGGATCAGGTTTCAAACGTAAGGAGAAGAACACAGACACACACACACAGAGATTGTTGGCATGCACTGTTAGACTGTTAGTAGTTTTCCTTGAACCCCAGACTGAAACTCATAATTGGAAAGCCCAGAATGAACTGCTGATTGTTGACCAAGCATGAAGACTGACAAACACACATCTAATGAACACCTGCAACTTTGACAAACAAGAAGAGCTTGTGCCAACATCTTGTTTTGTGATGCTGGGAAGGTGTTTATGTGTATGGGGTTTGCAGTCCCCTGGGTGCCAAAGTGAACAATGAATGAGAGAAAGATTAACTCACGTCTCTTGTCTCCACTTCTTACGAATAACATGCCACCATGGTCCAGGAGGAAGGCAGGTCTAAAGGCAGCTTTACTTTTGAGCAGCCTTTTCTGTTTAAGGTCCTTGAGGTCTCCAAAGACCTCGCCCCTGCCCTGCCCTCCTCCTAATTCTTTGAAGTTTGAGGACTGAGGAGGTCACAAGCCTATGAGGGTCCTGCCTCTTCAACATTCCTGGATAGGTAGATAGGAAACTGCATCAGCTTGCTTGCTAAGAAACTGCATCAGCTTGCTTGCTAAGAGACAGTGTGCAACTGCAATGAAAAAGGCCAACACTATGTGGGGGTTATTGGGAAGGGAATACACCAGTATTATAATGCCCCTGTATAAATTGATGTTGCAACTTCATTTGGAGTACTGTGTACAGTTCTGGTCGCCACACCTCAAAAAAGATATTATGGCATGGGGAAAAGTGCAGAAAAGGGCAACTAGAATGATAAAAGGGTTGGAACACTTTCCCTATGAAGAAAGGTTGAAGGACTTGGGGCTCTTTAGCTTGGAGAAATGACAGCTGAGCGGTGACATGATGGAGGTTTATAAGATTATGCATGAGACAGAGCAAGTCGAGAAAGAAGTGCTTTTCTCCCTTTCTCACAATACAAGAACTCATGGGCACGCCATGAAATTGCTGAGCAGTTGGGTTAGAACAGATAAAAGGAAGTACTTCTTCACCAAAAGAGTGTTTAACATATGGAATTCACTGCCACATGAGGTGATGGCGGCTACAAGCATGGACGGCTTCAAGAGGGAATTAGATAAACATATGGAGCAGAGGTCCATCAGTGGTCCTGGCCCCACTGCAGGACCTCCTGAGGGCACCTGGTGTTTTCGGCCACTGTGTGACAGAGTGTTGAACTGGATGGGCCACTGGCCTGATCCAACATTGGCTTCTCTTATGTTCTTATGTAACTGAGCTAAAATGAGAAGGACAGAAGGGTAATAGTGTGGCTGTTCTGTCCCGGCGCTCAGTGAGCTGCGTTTGATATTGAGCGCCCTTCTAGAAAGTTTCAACGCACAGCCATAAATAAGCTTGAATCATTATTTATTAAACTTCATGCATTCAGTTAGATCAGTACTCACGAGCCGAACTGTGTAGAAAGTTACATCTTGTGATTCAAATCTCTTGACTGTGGTAAAAAGAGGATGGCGCTCCTCACTCCTTGAGGTATGATGTACACAAAGGGAGGAAGAAGAATCAAAAAACTCCTTTCGCGCCGATAACTCAGGAAGTTACCTGATGAGCCAACCAGAGAGGGGGGGTAGCTGGGACTACAATTCCCAGGAGCAACTGCTGACTTAAAGATACACACAGCTGCTTCACTAACTACGGTTAACGCTGACTGGGGGCAGCACAGTGGCAATTAATAGTTTAACATTTTGGTTGGCTGCTATGCATTAAGTTTGCTCTCACATTTGCAACTTTGTGTTTCAAATAGATTTACAAGGTTTTTGGTTTATCTCTCCACAGTCTAGTGTGTCCTCTACTTGTATAAAGCTGGTTTAGAACACTTTATTTACTAATACTTCAGCACTGCCTATTTATCTACTTATATAGTTTCCTGTAACCATCTGCATCTTACTGATGGTTTTTGTATCAATGTTTTTCACTGTTTTTTCCATCCTGTATCATGCATCTGATTCAGTTTGCAGTGTACAATTTGCTTTTGTAGTGTATTATTCAGCAATACCTTTCAATAAATCATTTCATTCATATCAGTAACACTGTGAAGTCTGTGCTTTCCTTCTGACAGTTTTATACCCAACAGGGTGAGAACTGATAGACAAATAGAGGTCTCTTGCTTAAAGAGATCAGATTAACAAATTTGTTATGTTTTGGTATCCCTATTTGAATCTGTCTCTTCCATTGTAATCCCACTTCCTTGAATAAGCTCAGAACAACATACATAGTTCATCTGTCCTTCATTTTATCCTCACAACAACCTCGTGAGGCAGGTTGGGCCAGAAGAAAGTGACTTGCCTGAGTCACCCAGCAAGCTCTGTTGCTGAGGGGAATGTAAATGCAGGTCTCACTGGTGCTAGTCCACCACTCTAACCACTGTTTTTATTTATGCTGTATATTACAGACTTTTGCATCAGCATACTATATGCTGCTTTGAGTCTTAGGTGATATATATGATGCATTCTTACTAGCAAAAAGTCTTTGTTATACATCATGCCTCACACTTTTTGTTGCAAAGACTCCTTTTTATTAAAACATTTATATTCCACCTTTCCTGATGGTTCCTTTTTCAATAAATCTTTCAGGTTTTTTGCAGGAAAAGTTGCAAGATCATATTCTCTTCAGTAAAGAATTTCAATCCAACTTATGTTATTTAGGTATTTAATACCAACCTATGCTATTAGTATGAACCCCAAAAGATCATATCACTGTGAGAATCTGATTTTCAGGGTATTATTGTGGGATCCTGAACAGACTTACTGGAAAGCAAGTTCTATTCACAATAAATTGTAGTAGTTCTGCTAACAGTGACCAGTCAGTTAAGAATGTAGCTCCTTTCATTAATTTTTAGATATCTATTGTACCTTGTCACTTTTAAAAACTGCAGTATATCCCCCCCCCCCAAGAATCTATGTCTTATATATTTCAGATAACAGCCATTATACTTCACAAAGTTCACTTACCATTGTTGTTCCATGGCCTCAAAGCATGCAGTGATAAATTCTAATAAAATGAAGATTCATCAGAATGGCCAATGAAAAGACACTTGGCAGCTTAAAAGTGTGTTTTAGATGGCTAGATAAATCTGAAGCCATGTTTTTATACTGCCTTTTATAAAACTTGCTAGATACTATATCACTAATAAGACAATATATTACAAAAACCTGTCATCCATCATTATTATCCCTTCAGGGAATATATCCATTGGCACATCTAGACGACTATCTGCCATACATTGAGGACCTTATATTCCTTATAGCAAACTCTAAGAACTTGGCCTTATCTATCAGAATCACTGTTTATAACGTGAGATAAACAAAACTCTTGGACAGCTATTCAAAGGTTCTTTTGTGTTATGTTACAATAAAACTATATTTAAATCCTTTGTTCCTGGCAATCCTGCAGCACATGTAAATGAACAGCCATTCTTACGTTAGCACATTCTTGATTAACAGCTAGGAGGAATCTAATCTAATTTCATGTGTGTCCCCTGCCTCCTCACAACTTTCAGAATAAAGCAACTGCAAAGAAAGTACTTATGGCAGCTCTTGGCAACATTTCCCTTTTGTATTATTACATGTACTCACTTCTATAAAAGTCATGTGATTTATGTCAGTGCTGCATATTTTATATATAGACAGATAGGTAGATGGATTATACAGTAAGTACAGTAAAATATTTGTTATCTTGCACTTGATTATCCAGAACATTTCATTAACTGGCACCATTCATATGGCAAGTTCCTCTCCATCATTCATCATACCCCTGAACCCTTGGGTATGCATGTGCCCCAATCTGGCTTTTCCAGGTGGCTGGCTTGATACTTCCAGCCATTGCTAGACTTCTGACAGCTGACACTGCCTGGTGATATCATCCTCAGGTACATCTTTCACCCTCAGCCTATGTCAAACTGTCAGGAGCTAACTCTGCCAGAAGGCTTCTGGGCATTTGGCCTACCTGTCTGCCAGTTGTATATGATGGCTCTGTGGCTTGGGGGGCAGCGAATGCATCCCTGTAGGTGTGGGGGCTGTTGGACACTGATGATTCCTCTGGGCGAGGCAAAGCAATAAGCTTGTGTATGGGACATATTTGATTAACCAGCCACTCCCATTTTCCATGAGTACTGGATAACAAACTTTGTATTGTACCTTTTATTTTCCCATTCCATAGATAGGCCATGTAATCTTTGTTATTAAACAGGGCTTGTCATTAAACTAGATTTCAAAAACTAGTATCATAATTTGGTTTCATTGACCCTTTGCCTTACTGATTGTTCTGGCCTCAATACACATGGCTGTGTGTCTATCCAATCCTACCGTTCAATTATCTTCAGCATCACAAAAGGTACAGCTTGAATTTCAACAACTTAAAAATGCAGCAAATCAAATAATTGGCTGTTGAGAAAGTATAATCAAACACTGGACCAAATGAAGGTAAGAAATAAGAAGGATGGATGAGGTGAAAAGACAATGCAGGATCAGGCCCTTTTCTCTCAAAGAGAACTAGTTTAAACAGAAACTACAACTCTATCAAAGACCAATCAATCTATACATGATAACAAAGAAGAAAATTGGTGTTCATACATTAGTTTTGTTGGCACATGGAAACTATTTGCATGTGCCCTTGAAAATGCAGCATAATAAACTAACCTTATTGTACTCAGGAAAAAAAAAAGTCAACAAATTTATTCTTGGAAGTGCCTAACAGCTTAATATAATTGGAAAGATGTTAATAGTTTCAATATACACCTATGGAAGCTTGCAGCAGCCACCCTTTCTGTAGAAAATGTAACACTGCTATAACTGTTTTGTCTTTCTTTTTATTGGGGAAAAATATTCTGTATTTTTTTAGCATACGATAATGTGAGATGAAATACATTTTTGCATTTCTTCATTAAAATATGTAATTCCACCCAATTACAATACCAGATATTTAAAGCATTCATGTGTTTTAGCTCTATATATTCTGTATATTGCTTGCCTCTTGAACCAGTTTGTTGTATTCTGTTTGGCTCTTTGCTAACCCATTCACTCACTCTGTTTCCAGAAACTGGCAGAATGTACCCAAACAAATGTAATTTATATTCGTTTAATATGCATCACTTGGGAGAGAATCCTGTTTCCCAGCATGAAGGGTTAACGTAAAATATGGCCTTGATGCACATCTGGCTAAGTCTAATTCCACAATGCATTATATCTTGCATTTCACAGCTGGGGGGGGTTCTCCTGTGGATTCATGAATAAATAAGCGTTGAATTACTTTGGAAATGATTCTGTTAAAAATCAATTTGAAGTTTACTGTACAATGTGATCCTGTTATGCCCATCTATCCAAGATCAATATGTTTCAGCCATTCATCAACATTTCAACATTTGCCCCAGTGCTTCAGGTGGAACAATGACTGCTGAATGAAGCTGATTATTGAGAAGGGAGAACTGTAATAATGTTTTTGGAAGACTCCTCCCGTTCACGTTGTTCAAGGGAGAAAGGCCTATTAAAGTTATTAATTTGTTCCAGCAGTGGGTGTCTTCTTTAAGAAATTGTTTTCTTTTCATGCATCCCTGCCTCTACTCCGTGTGCCAACACAGATAACAATTTATTGTAAATAGTCAGACAAATTAATTAGGCATGCACTTTGATTGTCTTCATCATAATAAAAATCAATTGGTAGTCATAATTACTCCAGAAGATCTTCTATTGTAATTCAAAATTCATGAAGTTTAAGTAGGTGGGCACTTTGCAGTACAGCTTTTTCCTGATATTTAAGCAGGATTTATAGAGTTCCTATATATTACTAGTTGTACAAGTTTCAGTATGCAACACGCTACACTTTGTTAGAAGTGAAGAAGTAAATTGGTAGGCATTTAAATCTTATGAAACTTCTATATAAATCATTATTTTAATGAAAACACATGTTCTGCTTTGACTCCTTAGAAATTATTATTTGGCTGTATTCCATGGATGGTTTACCCTTGAGTTTTCTCACTGAAATAGCTTTAATTGGTCTTATTGAAAGCCTTTGGTGACCATATGAAATGTGTTCCCACACAGACTTCCTCACTCTCTTCAGTCGATAAGACAGCTCTGTTTACAAAGGGAAAAAATGAACAAAGAGAGAGAAATCCAGGTTCAAATCCCCACTCAGTAATGAAGCTTTTTGAGTAACTTTGGGCCCCTCCATTGCAGAAACTGAAAAAGTTCTGAGAACTGGGAAGCTTCATGCTTATCATAACTCCTATACTTAGGGTAAAATCACACTAGATCATAGCTGATATCTACAGTAATTACAAATAACTGAGGGCTGTCTGGTATAACACAAAATCTCAACTCTTCACATGTTGTTCAGAGTTTCCAAAAATAAGAATGTTGCTTAAGCTGCTGTGTCAACTGAACTTTTGTTCAACTGATGCTGCTAAATGAACGCCTTAAACATGGCTACCTATACACCTATACACAGAACCATGTAAAATGATAGTATTAGCCGTCGTGGTCTTCTCAGGGTTAGTTTCAAGATGATTTGAAGGATAGAGAACATGTGGAATATTTCAAGGCGGGGTAGCTGTGCTGGTCTGAAACAATAGACCAAAGTTAGAGTCCAATGGCACTTTTAAGACCAACAAAGTTTTATTCAAGGTGTGAACTTTCATGTGCACGCACACTTCATCTGATGGTGAAATGGAATTGATAATAATATTGATATTATAAGTAGCCCTGAGGTATTCTGAACTATTTAATAAGATCAGACATATTCTCAAGAGGCTGATCAGACCACTTGGGTATCCTTCTATAAAGACCATTCCACATTTTGCTAAGTCCTGTTTATAAGTATTTAATTTTGTTTATTTTTATTTTAAAACAAATACCCATTTCAGGGTCACTACCAACATCTTATAAAAGGAGCAAAACATCAGATCAGTCATTTGAATGTAGTGACTTCCACTATAATAATTCTGGGTGGGTAGCCCTGTTAGTCTGTAGCAGCAAAATTAAAAGGAGTCCAGTAGACCTTAAAGATGCATTTGATGAAGTGAGCCCTGTCTCGCAAAAACTTACATTTATTAGTCTTTTCAGGCACCACTAGATTCCTTTTATTTTGCAGCCATTCAAATTACTCATAGATGAGATAATTTAGAAATAGGAAGACAATTTCAGCAGAGCCCAAAAGGTTTTTTTTTCCAGATGAGCAATAAACTAGCTCATATAGCAAACCCCACCCCAGCCCTTCCCAAGTAGACATGCCTACCAAGCTAAACTTCTAAAAGTTAGCTTCTAAAAGTTAGCTTGGTAGGCATGTCCATTTGGGAAAGAAGTGCCTCAGTTAATGGGACCCTGGAACAAACAACTCCCTGGGTAACCTCAGTCTATGGCATGGGAAGGGGGTCCTATGGAAGAAGGCATTTTCCAAGGAAAGCATGATACAGACTGTTCAGGACTTTATAGGTTAAGCCTAGCAGAACTGTATCATATATTTTATGCAAAGTGGACCTAGGAAACCAAGGTCCAAATTCCCTCTCTGTCAAATAAGCTTGCTGGGTAATCTTGGGGCAGTTCCTCCCTCCCTCTCCCTCTCCCCTGTCCCCATAATGTATCACACAGGATTGGTTTCTGCGATGATAAAATGGAGGAGGGGGAAATGATGTTGTAAGTTTCTTTGAATCCCTACTAGGGAGAAAATGGGGGTATAAATATCTAAATAAAGTAAAACAATATAACTTTCTAGGCATGTTGTCTCTTCATACAAGTAATGTAACATTAGATGGACATACTGAAGAAAGTCACCTCTCTAACTTCCAGGCTGTGGAAATCACTGCTCAGAGAACCTGCAGTCAGAACTTCCATGAATATGCTTAGCGTATGCTACACCACTGTGCAAAGAGATCTCTGCATGAGCACTTGTATTAACTCAGTAAGCAACAAGAGCACCTGAGCTGTTACTCCGAAAATTATCCATCTGGTTTATGTATACTCTGCTTTTCAGCCACAATAACCCCCCTAGGCAAGTTACAGCAATTAAAATACCTATAATGTAAGGGACACATTGGTGTGGCAGTCTATTTTAGTACATGGAGGTTGATTTAATAGTCCAGGTTCCAGGTTTTGCCAGAGAATAAAAGATCTACAAGTGGACTCAGGAACTGGCTGATGGTAAAGAAGGGAGTCTCCAGAAGCAGCACTTCCATTGCAGGCTCTAGCCCCTGGCAAAAAAGTAAGTGCTTGACAGTGCACTCCTAGACAGAGTTAAAGGTAAAGGTAAGGATTTCCTTTGCTTGAAAGCCAGTCAATTCTAACTTTAGGGGGCAGTGCTCATCTCCGTTTCCAAGCCAAAGAGCCAGTGCTGTCTGAAAATTTCTCTGTGGTCATGTGGTCAGCATGACTAAATGCCATAAATCCATTGAAGAAGAAGAAGAGATTGGATTTATACCCCGCCCTTCACTCACTTGGAGTCTCAGAGAGGCTTACAAACTCCTTTCCCTTCCCCTCCCCACAACAGACACCCTGTGAGGTAGGTGGGGCTGAGAGAGCTCTTTCCCAAGCTGTCCTTGAGAGAACAGCTGGTACAGAGCTATGGCTTGCCCGAGGTCATCCAGCCAGGTGCAAGTGGAGGAGTGGGGAATCAAACCCGGTGCTCCCAGATTAGAGTCTTAACTTAACCACTTAACCACTACACCAAATTGGCTTGACATTGTAAGATTGCGATTAACTATCAACGCAGCATGGCAATATCACAGAAATGTCACATCTACTCTATGATTAGTGTCACACATGCATGCTGACTGTTTCTTTCACAGGTAGAAGGCGTAATGCCTTCTGCTCATAAGCAGACTTCTACTTAGGTGAGTGAAGGTGCCTGGCAATGGCGTTCCTTCAAAAAAATAAAGACAGTATTAAAAATTGCTGGAGAAATCCAGAAACATAGGACGGACTGAGTTTAGCTGTAAATAAATTGGTCACATTTAATGCACTGTGGACATAAGTGTTTCAGCAAATGCGAGGAACATGCCTACTTATCAGATTAAAAGTACCCAAGGGCAACAGTTAGTTCACACACACTGTGATGTCCATAAAGCTCAAATACAATAGATGAAAATTATGTGTGTTTTAAACTTCTACTGAAGGGATGAAAGAACTGGTAATTGTTTACTGCAAGCCTTCCAGCCACTTACTCTAGAGACTGAGGGGTACAAATGTCAATTCCCAACTCCTGCATCGTCATGATGTCTAGTAATTACCCTCTTGTCACTGGTGCTATAATTATCTGTTTCTTTTAATCATCTCTGGAGAGCCAATAGTAACAACTTGGTACATTGGATTTTGTTGTGGGGTAAACCCCAGGAACTTGCATTGTCTGGGGGGAAAGCTCAGGGTAATTAACAACAAATGGAACTGTTCAGAATTTTACAAAATCCCTGACTACAGTTCAAATATTTAGAGGAAATGGAGTGATAAATCTTCATTTAGAGTACAAGGTCTAAATACAGCTCAAGTTAACGAAAAGTTTCAAGTTAAATCTAACTACCAGTAGTTTAGGGGGGAAATTACCTGCACCATCTTGGATACATAGGAATCAAAGTAATGTTCTGAATGTCTGCTCATCCGTCAATGACTTATGACATGAAGGGATGACTTGGCATCTGTGAATGAGCCTAGGTTTAAATAGGGGCATGCATTTTTTTTTTACCAGCACTTTTGGTTCGGGTCTACTGGACCAAAAACAATTTTGGGATTCTTAAAAAATCCCAGATCCACATACCGATATGATATTTGGATCCAGAATTTTTCAAAAATACCAAAATTTTTCAGGTTCAATAGACCTGAACCAGAAAATGCTGGTGGGGAGGGGGGATACCAGCACGATCCTGCAGCTGGCATAGCTTCTCCTGCAGCCCAGTTTAAACTGAGCTGCAGGAGAAAGCAGCATAGAGGGGTAACTGGCTCCCTGTGAGCACAACCAATCCCAGCCGGACTGCCCTCTTCCGCTGCCCAGTTTAAACCAGGTGGCAGGAGAAGGCAGGATAGAACTGTGCCTATGGGGAGCTATTGGTTCCCTGTGGGCACAGCAACCCCAAGTCTAAACCAGGCAGCAAGAAGGCAGTGCAGAGCTGAGCCTGCAAGGAGCGATGGGCTCCCCTCAGGCACAGTGATCCCAGCTGGGCTGCCCTCTCCTGCTGCCCAATTTAAATTGGGTTGCAAGAGAAGGCAGCACAGAACTGCACCTGCAGAAAGCTATTGGCTCTCCACAGGCACAGCAATCCCAGCGGGATTACCCAATACTGGGTCAGTGTCAGTCTGACGTCGATACCAGGTAAGTTGGTGGAAACTGTTATTAAGGAAAAAAGTAGTAGGCACATTGATGAACAAAATCTATTGAGGAAGACTCAGGATGGGTTCTGTAAGGGAAGATCTTGTCTTACTAACCTGAGTGTTCTTTGAGGGAGTAAACAAACTTGTGGACAAGGGGGACCCAATAGATGTTGTTTACCATGACTTCCAAAAAGCTTTTGATAAAGTTCCTCATCAAAGGCTCCTAAGTAAGCTCAATAGTCATGGAATAAAAATACAAGTCCTTTTGTGGATTAAAAACTGGGTAATTAAAAGGAAACAGAGAGTGAGTATAAATGGTCGATTTTCTCAGTGGAGGGAGGTAAGCAGTGGGGTACTGCAAGGATCAGTACTCTGTCCAATGCTTTTTTAACTTGTTTATTAATGATTTGGAGTTGGGAGTAAGCAGTGAAGTGGCTAAATTTGCAGATGACATGAAGTTGTTCAGGGTGGTGAGAACCAGGGATGATTGTGAGGCACTCCAAAGGGATCTGTCAAGGATGGGCGAGTGGGCGTCAATGTGGCAAATGGGGTTCAATGTGGCCAAGTGCAAAGTGATGCACATTGGAGCCAAAAATCCTAACTATAAATACACGTTGATGGGGTTCGAACTGGTGGAGACTGACCAAGAGAGAGATCCTGGAGTCGTAGTAGATAACTCAATGAAAATGTTGAGACAGTGTGCAACTGCAATGAAAAAGGCCAGCGCTATGCTGAGGGTTATTAAGAAGGGCATTGTAAACCTCTTCAGGCACTGAAAACAAACCAGCTAGTATCATAATGCCTCTGTATAAATCAATGGTACGACCTCATTTGGAATACTGATAAATGGAATAGAGCAGGTAGAGAAAGAAGTCCTTTTCTCCCTTTCTCTCAAAAACTCGTGGGCACTCCATGAAATTGTTGAGCAGTCGGGTTAGAACAGATAAAAGGAAGTACTTCTTCACCCAAAGAGTGATTAACACATGGAATTAACTGCCACAGGAGGTGGTGGCAGCTATAAGCATGGACAGCTTCAGGAGGGAATTAGATAAACACAAGTGGAGACCCGCAAGAAACTTGCGGGATGGTTATCCCATTCCTCACACCTTTGCTTCCTCCCTTCTCCCCCTACCTCTCTCACACTCTTTCTCCCTTCTGCCCACCCTTTCTTACTCTCTCTCTCTCCTCCATGTATGTTATTTATCTCTTTCTGACCCATCTTCATTCTCTTTGTTTTTCTGCCTCCCCCCTCATCACTCTTTTTCTCTTTTTCTGCCCCATCACCCTCCCAGCCTCCTGCCTATTTCCTCTCCCCCCACAGCAGCAGTGACAGCACACTGGGAATCACAATGGATCTCCCAGCTACAGAGATCAATTCACCTTAGGGCTGCCTGCTCCTGGTTGGGAACATCCTGGAGATTTGGGGGTGGAGCCTTGGGACAGTGAGGCTTGGAGAGGCAAGCAGCCTTAGCAACTTTCCAAAGCAGACATTTTATCCAGGGGAACTGATCTCTGTCACCTGGACAACAGTTGTAATTCTGGGTGCTCTCCAGCCCTTGTCTGGAGGCTGGCAGTGGTAGTTGAAGTGAAGGAAATGGCTGGTTTGGAGGGTAGATTCTATGGCATTATACTGGTCTGTAGTCCCTCCTCAAATCCCACCCTCCCCAGGCTCCACCCCTCAAATATCCAGGAATTTCCCAACCTGTTGACAACCCTATTTCCTTCCCACCCAAAAGCCAACCTACCTTCATGCTCCTGCACTATCTGAAGAAGAAAAGATTTTTCTCCCCACCCACCCTGTTTTTTCTTTCTCCTGTAACAATAAACCATAAAACTAATTCCCTGAGAGGAGGATGAGAAAGAGGGAAGAGCGGAGGCACTGGGAACTTCTCTTGCCTGCTCAAAGGGCAGACTCAGACATATTTATTTTCTGCTGGCTTCCCACCTCCCTTTTTTTGAGTAAGTGTGTGCTTTCTTCTTGCAAGCGGAAGGAACTGCCTGAGCAGAGTGAAAATCACAAGGTAGATGCTGCTGGAGGCTTGAATGTTCATTTGGTGGAGGGGGTGTGGCCATGAGGGAGGACTCTGCAATCAGAACTATGGGAGGGAGGGACGAGGAGAGAATCTGCTTTGGTAAGTCCATTTCCTGCGCATCCGCAGTGGACACTGATTTACTTTTTGGCCATTTATAACTTCCCCATATGTATTTTACAGCTTTTAGATATTTCTGCACCCCTGGGGAGTGGCCCACATATGCAGGATAATCACTTTACCCTCCATGTGCCCCTGATTTGCGGAAATAAGTATCCGCATGCACAGGGGGCACTTGGGAATTAGATATATAGACAAGAAGGGGGACCCATGATATTCATCGGGGGGAGTATTCCCCACAGCTCCTGGCTCCACAGGAGGAGGAGCTCCACAGGAGGAGGAAGTGGCACCAGGTAAGCCTTCTTCTCCCCCCCCCCCCGTGAGGCTGATCAGCTCACTGGCCCAGCAAGCCTTCTCCCCTCCCTCCCCGACAACAGCAGCAGCAGAGCCCGCCACGCACCAAGCCTTCTCACCTCCCTCCCCCTTCCCACCCTGACAACCACAGTGGGGCCCGCTGTGCACCGAACCTTCTCCCCTCCCCAACAGTGGTGACAAGGCCCACCACCCGCCAAGCCGCCCCCCCATGGCCAAAGCATTCTCTGTGCGTGCGCGGGGAATGCTTTTACTTTGGGGGGATTTAAATATCCCCCAAAAGTTTTTTTTTAACTTTTAGGATTTTTCTGCACACGTGGGGACTCCTCCATGTGTGTAGGAAAATCTCCCTGCCCCCCAAGTGCCCCCCATGTAGATTTAGATATTCGCACGGAGGAGGCCACTTCGGAATTAGATATATAGATATGGAGCAGAGATCCATCGGTGGCTATTAGCCACAAGGTATAGATAGGAACTCTCAGTCTCGGGCAGGTGATGCACTGTATTCTTGGTGCTTGGGGGGGCAGTGCGGGGGGGGGCTTCTGGTGTCCTGGCCCCACTGGTGGACCTCCTGAGGGCACCTGGTGTTTTTGGCCACTGTGTGACAGTGTTGGACTGGATGGGCCACTGGACTGATTCAAGGTTGGCTTCTCTTGTGGTCTTGTGTTTGTGTTCTTGTGGGCAGTTTAAACTGGGCAGCAGGAGAAGGCAGTGCAGAGCTGAGCCAGTGGGGAGCTCTCAACTCCCCACCAACCCAGCTGATCTTGGGCTGGCTTCTCTTGCAGCCTGGTTTAAACCTGCTTGATAAACATAAGCCTGCCTGACAAGCAGCTGCATAAGCTTGCCTGACAAAACAGCCTCTCCGCTGTTTTCAGATCTATCTGAAATTCCCAAATATTCCAGGATGTTCTTGGGATTTTTCGGTTTTCCCAAGAAAACCCAGATACATTTGGGAAGCCAAAATATGCCCCAGAAATACTGAAAAGGTATTTTTCAGTATATTTTTGGCTCAGGTAGATCCGAATGGATACCCCTAGATTTTAACCTGGAGTTCCCATACACTGCAAAAAAAAAAAAAAAAAAACCTTTCATGCTCATTAAATTGTGTTCAAGTTGTGATTCTGTCAGCTTGAACACAATGCTTTAACACAATCCAGAAGAAACAGTTCATGCATGGAGCTGAAAAACATCACATGTAAATAAATCAAATATGAAATCATCAAGTAAAAGACATAATGTGTGAATTGCTCTTGTGTAAAAATATGTCCCTGATGCAAAGATTTTCTAACTCTTCAAGCACTACTATGTATCATTATAAATTCAAAAGACATTGTCCAGCACAGGGCTGAAGGCTGCTGGAATGATGATTCCTCCCTGCCACACAGAAAGCTGATTCCCATCCTTGGGGAGTCTTAATTAAAGCTTCAGCTGTAGAATGCTATGAGACATATAGTACAAATAAAAGCATCATGCACACATGGTCTAGCCCCCATGCATCTCTAGATCAGTGTCATAACACCTGAATTTATTTAATATATTTGAAGGTCAATGTGAATTCACTACTCATGTGGCAACTACCAATATGACATTAACTTACAGTGCAATCTTAGGGGAAAAAATTCTGGGATAAAACCACATTGAGTAGACCTGAGTGGGATTCTGAATAGATCTGATAGGATGGCATTGCATTGTTCATCTTTTTGCCTGGTCCTCCACCCGTGAGAGAGTCTGGGCCAGGCATATTCAATTAAATGAAAAGTTGTGATTTGGGATTTATGACCCCAGAGGATCATGTGAGATCACATGCAGTTAGCAGAAAGGTGGAAGAGCTCAGTCCCCTGTATATTTAGGCTCTGGCTGATAATTAACTACCCCAAAAAAGTGAGTGGATAGGAGTAGAAACCTGCACAGGTTAAAACTTCAGGAGATATGTCTGAACATTCACCAGTGCAATAAGCTTGTATGCCCCAGGAATGTACAATAAGTTTTACTTAATCTGACAACTCCATTGTGTTAAAACCCTAACATACATGCATTAGGATCGATGCACCAAAGCACATTCATTAAATCAACTTATTCCAGTTTATTTTATTTCATTTCATTGCAGTATGATGTGAACGTCATGAATCAATTAATAGTCATTGCTGGAGTCAGGATGCTGATGGCCCAATTAGAGTAGAAACTCTTTTCCTTATAGAGAATGTGCATGTTGATCTTAAGAATAAACCTGGTGGTGCAGAAAAGGTCACAAAGGCACTATCAGAATCAATTAGATCAGCATGAATAACCTGAAAGTAAATGCAGAGAATAGGCAAAGAAATTGCTCTTTAATAAAACCTTTCCATTTCCACATGGGGTGAAGCAGTACTGCAGCAACAGCTCACCAGTCCTGCTCTTGGCTGTCTTCTGGCTTCACTCCTTCAGTGGCTGGAACAAAGTGCTCCGGTCAAGTACTCCTGCTGGAAAGTGCTTACACTTCACAAATAGATGGTCCGTACAAGCACTAGAGATGCACAGATGGAATTAATCAAAACCCAAACCCAATGTACTCCGTTCTTAGTTATTACAATTTACCTAAGGTGGAAATTAATATTCCAAAACACCAATCTGATACACTGACCTATATTTTGAAAATACAGTTTACATTTTTTTTTCACTTGTTTGATGGCAGGCCTTCATTTGATTCTATGTAAGCTCTGTGGCTCCTGTTTGCTTGCTGTCCAGTTGTCTGTTAGTCTTTACCCATTAAGCGCATGGCAAATATCTCTCCTTATCAGGGGTCATTTCGTAGAAAACGAGGTGCAGGAGCTCATTAACATAACTCATTAGCATAACTTATTTGCATATGCTACACCACCTGACATCACTGAACTTATGTCAGAAGGCTAAGAAAGAAAGGAGAAAGAGAGAGAGCTGGCAGAGAGGGGACAGCTACTAATCCAAGCCTCAGAAATACCACTATTCTGGGAGGACAGCTTCAGTGGTGGCTGAAACCTTCAGAAGGCTGGTTGGAGGAACAAGGACGTTTCCAGGGGATGGGGTCATTTTGCTGCAGCCATGACACAAGCAGGCATTCCCCCACTGGGGGGGGGTTTGCACCAACTCCCGGAGCTGTGCTCCCCCGAGCTCCTGCTCGAAATGACTCCTGCTCCTTATTATATAAGAGCAGAAAATGGAACAGGGGAGACCTAGGGAGAGAGAAAAGCAAACTCCATTTAGGAAGTCCAGTCCAGCCATTGTTACCCAGAGAGAGGCAAGACAAGATAGCTGGCTGCTGCATGCTGATCAGTCAGGGGGATGAAATGGGCCCTATCTAATGGGCAGCTAACTAATGGGCAGCTAACCCATAATGCTCTTCTTGGACATGATCCCAGGCTTCAAGTCTGAATCATGGTGAATTTTGACATGTCACGATGCCAGGTTCACTTATCAATTTTCAGTTTAGTTATTAGAAATGACAAGGACTCCAGTGTTCTCTTCTCCAGAGAAGGATAGTTTTGTAAAGGTTTCATTGATCCACTGCTATTCAGTGTGCATAAAATGTTTTAGGAAGAAAGTAGTATGATGGATTTCTTAGAATACTGAAAATAAAACCAAAAGCTTTCAAGACAATGTCAAGAAAGAAGACTTGATCATTACCATCTCTCCTTGACTTCTCAAAATTTCTGTCTCACAATAACCCATCTCTGCTCACAAGAAGTTCTGCATGCCTGGAATATCCAACCAAAATATAATTATTGTTCAAACTGTCGTAAGCAGCACCTTTCTGAAACCTAGTTCTGTAATGCCATCCCTTAATTCTAAAACTAAATTGAACTTCCTGCTTCATTTCGCATTTTGGAGCCGCTGCTAAAATGCAATTATTTGCCCTAAGCCATCCAATAGAGCTCAAGAAAAGCAGAACAAGAGTGAAGTTGCAAGAAGTCAAGGAGTGGATATTTTTCACAGGCTTTGTTATCCCTGTTGCAGAAGCATGAAGTCACAGGTTGCCTGGACAACTGATTTGGTACACTCAACATCTGGGAAATTCTGACAAAGTTCTTTAATGTCTTACATGCCCAGAAATGAATTATCCTTTCACTTATTTTGCATTTCCCTCTGGTGGACTCCAACAGTATCGTCATCACCCTTGCATCCCAGGAGGCCAGGGATTAAATCAAGATTAAAAACAAATAAAGCAAGTGAAATTAGCAGGTGGCAGCGAATGAAAAGGTGACAATAAATGGTTATTACTGGAACAAAATCCATTTCCTGCACTGTGGTATCCCACGGTCATGAGACGCAATGAGGTCCATGGCACAGGATACAGATGGGCTGTCTGAAGCTGTCAGTGGTAATAATGGATTCGGGAGTGGAGTAATAAAGTTACATATAGTTGAAGGTAAAACTGAGCAGTTAAAAACTATTTAGCTTTTTGACATTCAAGCTGTTAAATATGATTAAACATAGTGTAGCAGTTGCTATAGGGCATGTAGAGTATATAAATAGATGAAAGTGACAGAGAGTGATAACCCAACAGTGTATCAACCGTGGTGGCGGAAACAGTTACAGTCTGCATATTCTTCTTAGCACTCCCTGGTTGCTTCCATCTCTCTGTTGCAAAGTAGATTAATGAAACCAAGAAAAAACTTTATAAAGGTAGCTCTTGGCTGTTAAATTGTTAGCAGCTATCTAATCTCCCTGTGACACTAATGTTACCTTTTCAAACTGTACACTCTCTCTCCCATTTTCTATGTACCCAGAGGCCTGATTGTTATAAATTATTTGCTCTGTGTAAGTAGTAATTTCATTCAGTCCAAGCTATTTCATTCAACTCCTTCTTGATTGAAGAACAGAAATGGCAAGGTATATTTTGTCAAGTTTCAAAATGCTTTTACTCCCCACATGCCAACTGGAAGTGACTTACCCTGGCATGCAGCAACCACTCTGAGGCAATTTCCAGTGGTCCCCACCTTGTAGCATCTAGAAATACCTTGTAGTCTTCAATTCAATGATATAACTCCAAATTTTCCCACTGTGAACTCTTGCTATGATCATGCAAAATTGTACAAACAACCATGACTGAGACTGTTCTAGCCTTAGATTTGTATTTGGCATGTGTTACATTTAATAACTATACTAAAATCAATTTCATCATATTTGAAACATTATATACCATCTGCCTGCCATTGCAACCACAGAGGTTAACAATTCAAAACAACTCTCTACAATATACCACGAACACAACATGAAAAGAAAAGGGGATATGGTACAGAGCAAAAAGCTCAAGGCATAAGTTCTTGTGTTCCATAATGAGCAGCCACTTCAGAAAATAGTTCTGGAAGGGGAAGAAGCAAATGGCTTTTGGTCCCTGGCAGGTCTATAAAGGAGACATTATAGTCCCTTGCTTCCTGGATCCAGAGCCCTGGGGACAACTGCCAATCTATGACAAGCTACCCCTGGCTGATCAACTGCTTGCTCCTGGGAGTGTGAGTTGCTGCATTAGTGCCTCAGGGCTGTGGGGGGACCATTCCAGGGTCTCACTATTAAGCTCTCCTTATGCAGGCCTTGACCCTTGGCCTGCTCCTCAGACTTGGGCTTCTCCTCCCTATGTTGAAGGAGAACCTGTGAACTTCCTCCTTGGCCTGTGGCTTGAGCCCCTAAAAGCCCTTTGGGTAAAGCAGCCCAGAAAGACTCCCTGGTACCTTGTAAGTAGCACAATCTCTGCAGGAGTCTGGGGGGGGGTGTCCTTTCTTCTTGCCCATCCCAACCCAGCCACACTCAGAGGCACCTTCACATAATCTGCCAGCTATAGCTCCTCTGTGGGATTCTTCCCTGTCCATCATTTATCTATGCAGGTGGCTGCTGGGCCGACCTATGGCTGTCTGTTGTCTCCACCTCCCATTCCACTGTAGAGAGAGTGCCAGGAGTGACTATGACAAACCACTGGGTGGTGGCACCTTGTCCCTCAACTCGTCTCTCTCATCTGCTAATGCGTGCAGGCCCCAGATAGGGAATGGGCCCCACATCTGGCTTCTGCTTCTTTTTCTGTGAGACAGATTTTCCCACCCTGTGGTAGAAAAGATATTTGGCATTTGCCCAGGTCAGAGATTTATCATAGACTAGGAACAGTGTTCCCTTTAAACTGAGTTAGTGTGAGCTAGCTCACAGTTTTTTAGCCTTCAGCTCACAGATTTTTGTCTTAGCTCAGGAAGGATGGCTCCAGAGCAAACTAATTTGTGCAGTGGCCAAGTCACTTGCTCACAACCTCAATGCCAGTAGCTCACAAAGTAGAATTTTTGCTCACAAGATTCCACAGCCTAGAGGAAGCATTGACTAGGAATAAGGCCCATTGTGAAAATAAATGCAACAGGCTTTAGAAAGAGGCTCTGGGCGAATGCCCCAACTTTGAGCACTCAGCGTCAATTTGCTGTGGCGACCTCAGCAGGGTATAATGACACAGAGTCCACTGTTTTCGCCAAGGGAACTGATCTCTGCCAACTAAAGAGCAGTTGTAATTCTGAATGATCTCCATCCCTCACTTGAAGATTGGCAACAATGATTCCCCAGGAGGAAATGGCTGGTTTGGAGGATGGAGTCACCCAATCCAAGGGTCCCTTTAGTTTTGAACCCACTGAATACCTGGAGGAAATATTCTCCTTTTCCTAGAATTAATATTCCTTTTTCTTTTTGGCTAGACTGGCAGCTCCAACCTACTGACCAATCCCTTTTGCCAAAACTGACTCTCAGTTCTTGATCCAGCGAAATAAATGGTTTTCAGATTGGCTGGAGCTTAGACTAAAATTCTTCTTTGGAACTTTCCCTCAGATTTGATGGTACACATAAGGGTAAGGAGTTGTGTCCTTTCACTCACAAGTGAATTTGTATGTTCCCTTCTGACAGACATACTAACTCCACCTGTGTGGCTTCTGACACACCAGAGACAAAGCAAGATGAGAAACACCCTTTTTCTCAGCACACAGCTGTTCTTAAAGCTCGCCTCAGCGGGCACTGACCAATCAGAGAGAAGGGGGTGTACGCAGGCAGCCGCCTGTCAATCAGACTGCTTCACAGTGAGGCATTAATCCTTAATCTCCCAGCTCTCTGAATTTGATGCACTAAGCATCGTGCTTTTGGAGATTAGTACATCACACCTGCTTTCATCTTTTCCCTTCAGATAGTAGCAAGGACTGGGGTCTTTTGAGGGGTGATAGCATGGGAATAGCTCTTCCTCTTGAGGTTCTCTGTCCAGGATGAGAAGGGGAGCAATGCCCTCTGCTATTGCCCTTTGCCACCACTGGTTGCAGCTGTTCACTTGCTCTGTCAAGCTGCCATCCTGAGGCTAGCTCTTCCTGCAGCATAGGTCAGGCATCAATATCAGCTGCTCTGCTTTACCACAACTCATTGTCCTGCACCCCTTAGCAGGTGGAAACCAGTAGTTGCCACCTCTTGCTTTCCTGTCCTCTCCCTCTGAGAAGCATCTTCTGGTTGTTGCTGCTACCTCACAAGAGTGTTATCACTGACGGTGTTAAGTATCCATACTGTGGTGACAAGGAGAGGTACCACTACCAATAGCTATGCCCTCACGAACAATGCTTGTTGATGGGTCCTGAAGAGTAAGCTGCTGCTTGCCTGATAGAAGGATCACAAAGGAAGCTGAGGGGGGCACCAGAGTTAGTGGAAAAGGTCAGAAAAAAAAGTTTATCAAGGTTTCAAGAACTTTGGTTCATTCAAAATGGAGTTCTGTTTTAAAAATTGGTTTAGTCTGGCTGCAGCCTGAGTTTGTTTCTGTGTCTCCAGAGTTTCACACAGTTGTGCTGGGAGAGAACAGTGCGGCCTTGCACTTGCAAAGATAAGATGTTCTTCTCCCCCTTTCGCTCTCCAATTAACATTCCATTCAATTAAGTCTCTATGAGAGGGGGCGATTCTGCATTGGCTTTTCCATCCATTGTTTTAGCAAACCCACATTGGAACAGAGATTCCTCTCTGCATTGCATGCTGCTTTCACTTTCTTTGATTATCGGGTTGATTATCAGGTACCTTCTGCATAGATTTATGGCTGTTTTATGGCCATTCGGGGTGACTTTGCAGTCAGTACAGCATTGACCTGGGGAATTTGAATGTGGTTTTGAGCTGCACCTTTTCCTCAGTGTTGAGAAAATGTGGAGTAAATGCCAGATGCAGAGCCAGCCATGCAGGTGGATTGAGCCGCGGATCACGCCACTGCCCTTCTGACATGGACAGAGAGCCAGTGAAGTCATCCTGCTACTGATTAGCCTACTTGTAACAATAAGATATTGCCTGAACCCTGATTGGTGTGTAAGCATAACAGCAGTGTAGGATTCAGACAATAAATTATCTATCTTGAAGTCTATTCAGGGGGCTTGATGGTACCCACATGTTGTGCTGACATGTTGGCAATGTCTTGCTCACTCTGGCCATCTTAAGACTTTGTTGCTGAAGTCAACCAGCCTGGCTTTTGGGACTCTGGAGAAGAGTTGCCTTTGGATCCAGAACTCTGAATGGGTAACATCTTGTCTTCTGAAAATCAAGGTTTGAAAGTGTTTAGCCAGCTTCTTAATATCCAGTTTTATTGTTTTCTTCCTCACAGTATTTTAAGTAATCTTTGCACCTTAATAAAATTATATTTTAAATACTAAACTTGGGTTCTTTCTCTCTGCAGCTGCAATAAGAAATTTGGTGCCTAGATTGGTGGCCCACTACCATAATAGTAATTTTGGTGGGTTTCCTACTGTGAGTCAACCTCACAGGGAGGATTCCCTAGGTAATCCTGGGAAGGTAGGGAATTGGTCCTTTGGCTCCTGACTGGAGGGACAGAGAAGGACTGGTGGTAGCCTACCCAGGTGCCTCCAACACCTTTTGTAATTTGCAGCTAGCCAGCCTCTTGGCGAAAGGGTCTTTAGCTCGAGTTGGGCTGGGGAGACCTTTTTGAGACAAGGGTCCCCACAGCCCTAGAAGGTTATGACTATTTTCAGGTTTTGTGTAACATTTTTACAAAAAAAGGATGCTTTTAGAAATCCAGTCTGAATTTGGCAGGGTAGATTGCATTAAGAGAGAAGCTGATGGCAACATTATAATCAGTATGATCATATACTGCATTCACCAAGACCTCTTTCATGTATCCCTGAGGCTGCATTGTGATACTGATTCACTCTGTCTCTCAGCAGTGTTAATTGCGTGGGAAAGACCCATGCAATCAAGTCTACCCATGCATTGCTTCCTGTGCACCTACAGGTCATGACAGGGGACTAAATATTACCATGTCTTATTATAAGTGCTTTGCACCAAGATAAAAAGGAATATTGCAAATGGTGGATTTAATCTCAGGGAGAGAAGTATACAGCAATGTCATCAAAATTAGACACTAGTATGACTGACTTCTGTTTCAAAAAACATTCTGACAAATCTCAAGATCTGGCATCATTGAATTATTCCTTACAGACCTGAAGTTAACTGCCATTGATGATAGTATTAATAACGTAGAGTGTTTTTAGCTGCTTTCACAGTCACGGCCACTGTTTTTGCTAAAAAAAAACCCCTGCCAATAGACAAAATGAAAGCATATGCAGAGTGGCAAATATTTAAGCATGTTTTGAAATGCCACCACTATTGCTATTGTGGTCTGTTTCTTTTACCAATTTTTAATGTCAGAAGTATCAAAGCATAGGCATGAGAGAACACCCTGCATTTCAAACAAATATCCAGAGCAGCATGAATCTTAATTGTGCGGGCTGAGCCATACTCTCAAGTTGGCATTACTTGGGTTTTACATTTCCACACAAGTGTGAATTTCATATGAATGACTGCAAATCAAATGTTATGTATTCACCTGCTGCCTCTGCAGCAGAACTTTTGCTCAGTGTTTCGAGAAGGTGGGCATGTGTTGATGAGTGTCAGAATCACACATGGAATCAAATTAGAATGAATGTTTTCTTTCTTTATTTATTTTTGAGAGCAGAGATGCTGATTTGGGCATCTGAGAAGCCTGAGCTCACCTGAATTGTCAACAGAGCATTATTGTAATGCGAGAAGCAACCCGAGTTGTTACTGCAGCGTCTGAAGGGGAAATTAAAATGCCATGAAATGTAAAGAGCTTGAGGAATAAGTGTTCCAGCTTCATTTGACAAGGGAGATTTGTCAAGCTGTCAATTGTACTGATTAACCAAACGACCACACATTATCACTTTTTATCTTCCATTTGCATAATTTATGCACTAAGTAACATCCAACCATCAGTTGGCAACAAACAAAATAACTTCTGCACAGGGGATGAAGTGAATTTTGTTGATACCATTATGCCTTCTTAATTTTTAAGAGAAGGAACAAATACTCTCAAAGCGTTTGAATGGCACTTAGGCTGGCAAAAGTGCACCCCCAGTCTGTGCACTGTGCAATTTAAATACAAGGTATAGAAATGCTAATGAAAACAGGTGGCACTTTCAAAATGGAACACAAGCACTACTGAGCTCATTTATATTAGGTAATTACACTTCTCATTACCTCTTCCTGTTGGTGCCAGATTGGTTGTAACTCTGTAGGGAATATGTATATCTGAAGGCTGTATTTTTCTGAAATTACCCAATACCCAATTGTTAATAAAAACAAGGCTTAAAACTTCACCAGAGTTAGAATGTTGGAACTGGGCACAGATGATAATAGGGAAATATCTCCCTCCTCTTTTTAGATTTTTTTCATGAATCTACAGTCCACTGCAGGGATGAAGGATGGTAGAAACACATTCATCAAACTCATAGTCAAGGGAACGGCTTTTAAAGGAGCTGTTCTGTCTTCTTCCACTATACTAATGTTAACTGTCTTGCTACTCCTGGTTAAGCCAGCCCAAGTACCGTACTATAGATGCCAGCCTTCAGGTGGGAGCTGGGGATTTCCTGGAATTACAGCTCATCTCTGGACTACAGAGGTCAGTTCCCCTGGAGAAAATGGATGCTTTGGAGGGTGGACTCTGTGGCATGGTACCCCACCGAGGTCCCTGTGCTCCCCAGGCTCCATCCCCAAAATCTCCAGGAGCTTCTTCACCCAAAGAGTGATAAACACATGGAATTCACTGCCACAGGAGGGTGGTGGTGGCTACAAGCATGGATGGCTTCAAGAGGGAGTTAGAGAAATATGTGGAACAGAGGTCCATCAGTGGCTATTAGCCACAAGGTATAGATAGGAACTCTGAATCTGGTGCAAGTGATGCACTATATTCTTGGTGCTTGGGGAGGGGGGGCAACAGTGGGAGGGCTCCTAGTGTCCTGGCCCTATTCCTGGACTTCCTGATGGCATTCCTGGACTTCCTGATGCCACTGTGTGACAGAGTGTTGGACTGGATGGGCCTTTAGCCTGATCCAACACTGACTTCCCTTATGTTCTTATGTTCCCAACCTGGATCTGGCAGCCCTACCTCCCATCTCATGCTGGTGGCCATGGGATACCTGGCAACCCTATCCCATACACATGCTCATATTCCTGACTTGAACTTGAAGGAGGAGGAGTTTGTTTTTATACCCTGCTCTTCACTACCCAAAGGAGTCTCAGAGTGGCTCACAATCACCTTCCCTTCCTCTCCCCACAACAGATACACTGTGAGGCAGGTGGGACTGAGAAGGTTCTGAAAGAACTGTGACTGACCGAAGGTCACCCAGCTAGCTGTATATGAAGGAGTGGGGAATCAAACCCAGTTCTCCAGATTGCAGTCCACTGCTTTTAGCCACTACACGAAGCTGGAGAAAATACAGATCATAGAATTCAACCCAGAATGCAAGAATCACCAGGACATACCTTGTACAGAAAGCAGTTGACCTTTCTGAATTACATGCAAAAACTTTGTGAATTCTCTTTGTACAAGTAATAGGATTGCTGCAAGCCTTTTTTTTTAACTTCTTCCAATCAAACCTTCATTTTATGGAGAAACCCTTGTTGTTAACAGCAATACACCTGATAGAATTTGTTTCTATAACTTTTGCAAATGCAGGGCTGTATTTGGGGAAGGGTGGCACCATTATTAGAGGGGCTGTGGCGGCTCATTATTGCCAGAGAGGTATGGAAGCCTGGTATTTTTTAGCAGCGTCCATGGTTATCTCAGAGCCCTTGTGGGTCTTTGTGATCTGCACATAATGCTCAACAGCTAATTTAACCAGCGTGCCTTTTCAACCAGTTTAAACTGGTTTTAAATAGGTTTTAAGCTATGCTAACCTGTACGGGGATATGGAATGGTATGGTACAGCCTGATCTCATCAGATATTACTGGAATGAGCTCCCTGGTGAGATCAGGGCCCTGTGGGACCTCTCACAGTTCTGCAGGGCCATTAAAACTGAGCTTTTCTGGAAGGCCTTCCGATAGAGTGGTAACACAGCTGTAAATGCACTTTATTCAGAGAACGGCTATCAAGATTAATTAATGGTTTTAAACTGTTATTATGTATGTTATTATGTATCGAGAGGTATTTTGTATTGTAACTTATACTGGTTTTATTGGTTTTATGTGAGCCACCCTGAGCCTGCTTCAGTGGGGAGGGCGGGTTAAAAGTTGAAATAATAAATAAATAAATAACAACTAGGCAGGGTCAGTACTTAGATGAGAGACCAACAAAGAGGACTATGAACATAAAAAGAGGCCAAGGCTTTCCCTTGATGTTGCCTCTTGGCACTGGGATTCAGTGGTTGACTGCTTCTGAACATGGAGATTTCCTTAGGCACCATGACTAGTAGCCACTGATGGACCTATTCTCCATAACTATAGAGATAGAGATAGATGGATGGATGGATGGATGGATGGATGGATGGATGGATGGATGGATAGATAGATAGATAGATAGATAGATCTATAATGTAGAAATATATATAGTTACACAAAATTATGTATGCCTTGTCATGATTTCTAGAAATCACCCAGAAAAAAGTCTCCCAGCTATATCACTTGAAGGAATTTTCACATGAAAGATGTTGTGAAAAGCTACAAGTTTGCTCTTTGACTGCTTTTAAATCATCCTTTCATAAAGATTCAGTGCAAGAATAGTATAAACAATGGTCATTTAACATTAGAGAGTACAAGTACAACCCCTGCTCATGGGGGAGGGTGGGATACAAATAAAATCAAATAAATAAATAATATACATTATAAGTATGATGTGGATTTTCAGTAAATGGTTATGTCCCATGAACTTGGTCTAAAGTAACACGACTGGGAGATAAAACGATGGTAATGTTTTTAGTTACTGAAAATGTCTCCCCAAAGGTCCTATAGTGCTAGCAAATGGAATAAATTATACCCCCAATTGGGAGCGGATTGATTTGTGACTGTGAAGATGGGCAGTTTAAATTCTGGAAGAAATGCAGAGAGAAGCAAACAGACAATTCTGCCAGTTGGCTGAAGCATCTTGGTAGTAAGAGATCTTTCTCTCTGGGGATCTCATATAAAGGTAAGAGATCTGTTGACCCATAGGCATGTTTCTTCCTGTATATTAGTAAATAAAGCACAGATTTACAAAATGCCTTAAGCCTGTAATGCTTTTTTTCCAAAGGGTACCAATCCAAGTCAGTGCTCTGCTTTCCCTTGAATTTCTCACTACTTGGGGAATTGAGGCACACATAGTGAAACATGAATAAGGGCCTTCTCAAAAGTAGTCTATTTAATCTCTATGCATGTGAACAGGGCTGCTTCTATGTGCTGGTTTGCTGGAAGGACTATAACTACATCCACAAAGTGTGTTAAAGGAGAAGATGATTTGATGCCTTGAAGGGTATTGGGAGCTAGAAAAAGAAGTCACTAGAGCCATTCCCTCAGCACAACGCAGGTCCATGTTTGCTGAGCAGATACTAGCATGGAATGGGTGCTGTACTTATGTGCCGGTGCTGAGTTTTGCTATTGACTCAGCTGTTGTGAACCTAAAGGGTAAAGCAGCAGTACTCGGGGGGGGGGGGGGAATCAAATATTGACCTGTTGCCTGAAAATTTGATGGCTTTTGACCAAAAAAAATTAGCCACTCTGGAAAACTCACTATTTTCCCACCATTTTCCCCAGAGGGAATAATTAAGAGAAAGATGGCTGAGGTTGTATACCTCAAGATGCTATAAAATCAGATCCCTTTGTCCTATTCGCTCGAAACTTGGAGGGTCTTCAGTAGAGAGGGGGACTAGATCCACTGCAATTTTGGTACCTTTTAATGAAAAATAACTGTTCCAGAAAAACCTGTAATTTCCCTTCATAGGAAATAATAGGCAGACATCCAATTGAATGTCACTGAAAATGGACATTTTCCCAACACAATTTTCTAACGCTTCCAGTGTTTAATGAAAATGATAGTCCTGCCCTTTCTGGAATTGCAGTGTGGAATTAAAACTCCCCCCACCCACCCAAATGCACCCCTCTATACGGGTGCTTGTGCCACCATCTCCTGATGCTCTCCAGTAAAGGCACAGACACACACATTTCTAGCTAGACATTTTATGCTTAGAACACAGAATCCTGTAGTCTAGTTATTTGTCTATCGCTGATCTGCCATGGGAATACTTAGTGCCACAGGTTTCAAAATGCCTCCAGAAAACATTTTGTTAGCACATAGGATTCAGTATGATTTGATATTTTTTGTCACAAATAAAAAGCCTCCTGAATTCCTCAAAATGAAACATAATTTTCCTCCTTATGTTTCTCTTGTGTTAAGAAAGTTCCATCCTTCCATTTCTGTTATTTTGTACTGTGAACTTAACAAATGATAATAAATGTGATTCCCCAATGATCCTTTCCTCATTCCCAAAGCCTTCTTGACTAAACTACCTGTCACTACTTTTAACACTTCCTTATTTCTCCAACAACAGTGGCCTTAGGCTGTAGATTGACAAAGACACCCAAGGCACTTACATTACTTCAGAGGAAACAGCTGACACCATCCTGTAGCAGCTTTTGTGGGAAGTTAGATTCTGTGTGATTCCCCTCTCCCCTTTTGTATTCAGAATACTTCCTCTCTGGTGATATATAAGAAGTTTTTGTGTTAGACAACCTAGGACTGGTTTTGCAAGAAAGGGTATGGATTGTTTCCTACAGTTGTGGGGTAGTGAAGAACTCTCAGGTTTGAACCACGATTTAGGGTATAAAGTAAGACCTTGCCTAGTCATCTACCATGCCCTGTGTGAACTCAGATCTGAGAGCCACCCACAAGTACTTAGCATTGGCACCCATAATGGGCAAGCAGGAAGAAATCTCTGGAATTGACAATTTTAGTATGAATACCAGGAGCTTGGCTTTCCACTCTTGGTCACTGCTTACAGTACTTGAGTTTTGGGTACAAATTCAGGACTGCAACCTGAAGAACAAACCATCCAAGTCTAGATCCTTCTGATCTGACCATGACATGGATTTATCTGTTTTGATCATCACTTTTATTCTTACATTTCCCAGTCCTTTATATCTATCTATAGGCATGGTTATTTCTTGGCTGTTTTAAAAAAACAGCAAAAAAAATCACAATTTTAAATGTGTCAGTAAGCCATAAAGTAGTTTTATTCACTTGAGTTACTGTTTTAAAAATTAACTCTATACATCTCATCTTCAGCTTTTGCAGTAGGTAGTTCAGTGTCACAGCCAAAGATCTCACATAACAGACCTAAGGCAAAAGCTGTTGTGATGTAGGAACAATGGGGGGAGATACAAATTAAAGTTGGAAAAAAATTGAAAAACAAATAAAGGCCAAAGGAGGCAAGTATCTTAAGGACAGACTTATGGTTATTGGAATATTTGGTTAATATAGCAGCATTTTGCCCAATCATAGGCTGAAGACAGGCTGAAGATGTGGCTGCTGTGCCTCCACTTTAGAAGCGGAGGCAGAGAGGCCATCCAGACAGCCGCAGCTGTCCCCCGCCACCAGCGCACACTCACCCGTGCCTGAAGTGCAGTCCTTGCGCTTCAGGTGGAGACCCCGGGGAACCGGTCTTCAGCGGCTGGGTGCACGCTGCTGCTGCTTCCTCCAGAAGCACCGCCAGAAGTGTGAACAGGCTGTTCTGGCTGCCGTGGCTGTGCATAGCCACAGCAGCCGGCAGCTGCGCACCTCCGCCCCAGGCAGCCAGTGTGAATGGGGCTCCCCGGGCTGCTTTTCCTGTGGGGCTTTTGGCCCCGCGGCTGTTCCGGGCTACATTGCCAGTCTGTCCTCAGCCATAGAAGAGTGATACTGAGTGGAGTGAATAAATCTCCAAAGGAGTATATTGCAAAAAAAGAGGTAAACTTTTATTTATTCAAGTAGATTCAGTTCACATTCATGTCACAGCTGAAAGCAGAGAAAGAAGCCTAGCTTAAAGAGTACTTCCCCTGTCACAAATGGCCAGGTTACCTGGCATCATGTCTGTGGGAATATGAGGGCATTTTATCTACAGGAAAAACCTGCAGAGACATGTGTCTCCAGGGAAGGCCATGTGAAAATAGAGTGAGAGGACAAAGGGAGAGAAAGGGGAGGAGTCAGAGGGCAGCTCCCAGGTTAAGACAAAGAGAGGCATCCCATTCAAGGAGATAACATCTATACATACTTAGAGTGATGTAGTGTACCCCAATGTCCACACATGCTGAGTTGCTCACTGCAACAATGGTGTCCATGGGTCCAGCCTACAGTTGCTGATACCCTTTTAGAGCTGAGCTCAGCTATTTTAAAATGCTGAGAGGGCCCACTGAAGTGTGGAGGGACCTCTGAAGTCCCCCCCCCCACTTTTTCAACTGCTGAAACAGCTCTGAAGTCGTCATCCCCCCCACAGCTATTTAAGCACTTTTGAACAGGTATCCTGATCCCACTGCAATGATTAGGATCAGGGCTCATTTCATAGCAGGAGCTCCTTTGCATATTATGCCACACACCCCTAATGTAGCCAATCCTCCAAGAGCTTACAGAGCTCTTCTTACAGGGGCTACTGTAAGCTCTTGGAGGACTGGCTACATCAGGGATATGTGGCCTAATATGCAGAGGAGCTCCTGTTATGAAATGAGCCCTGATTAGGATTAAGCTCAGGTGGCATTTTTAAATGGGTGAATTCAACTCCAAAATGACCTTAATGTCCACAAATGGGACCTTTGGATACTGTAACAACTAGTTTGTCTCCCTTTGAAACAAAGATGAGACAAAAGAAACAAAGTGTTCAAAGGCACCCAGGTAAGGAATGTACTCCAATATGGGACAAGGGATGATATATCTATGGGGCATGGGACAATTTTCTTTGTACAGCACCAGATTAAAAAGGTATGAAGTAGCTTACTTGAAGGCAAATGAGAAATGCCATATTTTCATTGATGAAACAGCACTCATTACATCCAAATCAGCTGCCTTCTCATAACTATCACTACACATACATCTGTGCTCCTTTTAGAATTAACTACATAAGCTATTTTTTCAGCAATTAAAGCATTGGAGGTTACAGACCTCTTCAAGTGTAATCAGCCTCTTGAAGGGATTTTTTTAAGCAGCAGGCATTGTGTAAACTAGAAACGTTCCTTTTTTAATGCTACAGACAGTGATGTGCTGACAAAGTTTAAAGGGCATCCAGAAAAAACTTTTCTCTCCAGTCAGCAAATATAGTTTTCTTGAATAAAAAAGACTCTTCCCAACACTAGCCCCATCTCTCCTTGCAAACATTTGCTTATTCTACTCCCAAATTCTGTCACTTCACTTTAATGCAGGTATGCGCACACAAGGACATCCTATCTTTTAGCCATTGGACGGGTTAGACCAAACGTGAAATAATATTCCAGTGTAGTGCCCCTTTTCACTCAGTATGCCAGTTCTGTGGCTCATCAGGTACTAATGACCCATTTCAGTCTGACTTCAGGCCTGGTTATGTGATAGAGACAACATTAGTCCCATTCAATGCTCCCTCTAAGCTCTGAAGTCTTGTGAGCAAAAATTCTAATTTGTGAGCTACTGGAATTAAAGGGTTCTGAGTGAGCAATTTCGCTACTGCATAAATGAGTGCTCTGGAGTCATCCTTCCTGAGCTAAGACAGAAATGTCTGAGCCAGAGGCTAAAAAACTGTGAGCTAGCTCACACTAACTCAGCTTAGAAGGAACACTGGTCACATTGTGGATGATCTCAGGTTATAAATAGATACAGGGATTTCTTCCATGGTAATATTATGAGATCTATCAGCAGACTTTGTTACTGTAGATCACTCAGGAAAGAGCAAGAGTCCAGTAGCACCTTAAAGACTAACATAAATAATGTAGATGAGAAATTATCCTACTGCTCACAAATGTTGAAAATAATGAACTCGATAATTTAACTATATTTATAAATTGGTGTGGTGCAAGACATACCTTGACTGGTAAAGTTTCAAATATCCTGATATCAAATTCTATTTAAAAAAAACAACTTTATCACAGCAAGATCATGAAGTTGCTCCGAGAAACCTGTGCTTTCTCTCTTGTTGTTTAGAAAGCCAGAACTTTTCACATATAATATTTTATGATGGAATTTGTCATATTGTTATCATGTTTTGATTAAAACATTTTCCACCACAATTATTTAAATAATTTATCCTCTCTTTTATCTTGTTAACAACAATGAGATCTGTGTCTTATATGGAGCACCTGACCTTAATGTCTGATTGGTAGGAAAGATTCAGCAATCAACAATGGATTGCATATAACAGTTAATATCTATTCAGAGCAGATCTTGATCAGAAGGATTTTAGAGAAATGTTACAGAATTTACTGTACTTGGCTTTATGAGATGCAATTCCTTTGACCTCCCCAATACACCTCCATAATTTTCATATGATGAACAGTGATAATGCTACAAAACTGTCTTATTATACAAATACAGAGGTAGGTATAATATGGAATTCCTGCTCAGATATACTTTAAATATATTGAATGATTACTGACTTTAGATGTCAAGAACAATAACACAGAGTTGCCCTTATGTTTGGCCAATTTTTGGCACTGGATATTGGATATCTGTTCAGCTTCGTGAATCTTAAGCAATGCTACCTCCTATTGACTTGTTTTGAATTGTGAGTTGTAGCCAATTGAATACATACAGTTAGGGTGGCAGGAGGAAAAGCTATTGTTACATTAGAACTCCACCCTTCATCCAGAAATACAATACAAGGGGTAGAGCTAATCAGAACACTGCTGTGAGATATCAGCTTGAAAGACCGTGACTTACCCAAGTAACTACAAGAATCTAGATCAGAGGTGTAAAACTCATTTGTTACAAGGCTGAATCTGACATAAATGTCACTTTGTCATGCTGGGCTATGTGTGCCATGAAATGTAACACAAGGTACCAGAAATAAACTTTATAAAGATGATTTCAGATGCCGAGTGGCAATAGCAGGCATGATTAGATTAGGTGTGATATGCAAAGGGGTGGAGATATCAGTAGTGATGTGATATACAGAAGCGTGGAGATACCAGCATTGGTAATGAGACAGGAAACCTAAGTTTCAATTTGGTACAGGAGGATTCAGTCCAGGAGAATGCAAAGAATACATGGAAATAAATCTGAAGAAGTGAGTAGTGACTCACAAAAGCACATACCCTACCACAATTCTGTTAGTCTTTAAAGGTGCTACTGGACTCTTACTCTTTCTACTACTATTAGAAACCACAACATACAAAAACTAAGGGGAGAGATTTTAACCTTCCAGGGCATTCAGTTGCTGACCTAAGAGTAGCAGTTTTCTTACAAAGGAGTTTCAAAGGGAGATTAAAGAGACAGCTGAATTGCAACTGGTCATGAAGCTCAAGACAATGCAAACTCCTGGATTTAACTGAGACCTAGGTTTCTTCTCTCATTACCAATGCCTGCTATTGTCTTTTGGCATCTGAAATCAATTCACCCTCCAAGGTATAAAGACAGATGGACTCACATTCCAGCTGTATCTGAAGAAGTGAGCAGTGATTCATGAAAGCTCATGTCCTGCCACAAATTTTGTTAGTCATTAATGTGCTGCTATACTCTTGCTACCTTTCACTAATGAGGAATGCAAGCTGTGCTATTAGGCTTCCTCCCCCTCATCTGTTAGAAATGGAAAGGGGGAAGGAGAAGGGGGAAGGAGCCCTCAGCCAATTTAGGGAAGGCTTTCTTTCTCTCCTCTGAAGCAGAAACTAGGAGAAACTGGCCAGAAGGAGCTGCGATGTTAGAAGTAGGAAGCAGCACAGAGTCAGCTGCTCTCAGGCCAGATTGCAGCACGGGCTGCATCCAGCCCATGGACTATATGTTTGACACCCCTAGATTAACCTGGCATTAATCAAGGTCATAAAGTTAAAATCCAAAACACTATCTCCTACATCACATTTAACAGTGTACTAGCCATCACCATCTTTCTCACCCATGAGACAGCACATTGTCTCTGAAATTGCTGCTCTCAAATATGCCTCCTTCTTTCTCTCCAGTCCACTATTTACCCAACACAATAAGTATCTAATTATGCCAAATACAAACATGCAATATGAGTTCACTCTTCCTGACTGAGAATGATAAAAAGTGCTCTCATGGTGGAGCAACCTAGTAGTATTCTCATTAGACTGGCTCATCTTGAAGTGCTTATTGTGCACTTGCAATACTGGGGACAATAAAAATATCCACATACATGTAAGTAATCCAAATAGGTCTCTTGTGGCTCCCTGGAAGCCTTGTTTTTGAGCAGGTCCTTCTGTGCATCTGAGAATAACACTGTAGATCAAATCAATCGGCATTTTTAATGTTGCAATGGCACCTCCTTAATTGCAACAATAATCTCAAAATGCCACTGAGCAGTTCAGTCAGGCTTTAATTCACCCCCCCCCCCTTCCCCATTTGTAATGAGCCTGCATGTATGAAGAAATTTATGGTAGCAATTGACTTAAGAAATTAGGTCCTTATGCAGTTGATTGCACATCTAAAACCTTCATGAGCGCTCCTGGAATTTAGTTACCTTCTCTCTGTGAAACTCAGGAAGACATTAGAGGGAACAGGAGGAGTTTTCTATTGCTACTCTATATTTCTCACTACTCTTGCCATCACAGGATAAAACCCAAATGTGAATGATTTCTTTCTTAGTTCTCACTTGAGAAGTACACCATCTATTTACTTAGAATGTGTGGATTCCCATTAGAAATCTAGTTGTGACATTGGTAGAAAACCCATGGAAAATTACTAGCACAGAAAGTCTTCTGTCTCTGTGGGAAAACAGAAAACTAGCTTTCTGTGGGTGGGAAAAAACCATCAGCAGTTTCCAATTATCTTGAGGTTGATAAAATATTGCTGCAAGAAGAAGGCTGTTTGGGGGCATGAGACCTAATGAAATGTGGTTGTTAATTTAAGGTGGATTGATACTGAACATTTTGGCTCCAAGTAATTATAATAAAAGAAGAGGAAAAGGGGCTGCATGTATTTGAATCTAACTCCAGCTTAAAATGTATGGTCTCAATATAAGATGAAGGCATAGTAACGTGGTTTTATTGGATTGAGCAGGACAGTTCCAGATAAACAAGTATAGGCTTGGTCTATATGGCTGATATACACAGATCATAGGCTTCAGTATTTCGGTGCACTCCCTGTTTGTCACAAAAACTTTACCTGTCAAAACATATTACTTTGCATTTGCCTACACAACACATGAGAGAGGGAAACTAAATTGGTTTAATTAAGTGAATCTTTTAGCAAAGGACCAGCTAATTATAGCTTAACAAATTAGTATATTGCAGCTAGCTAATATGTAATAGCTAGATCAAGGATGCCCTTTTTCAGCCAATGACATCTCTTCAAAGTTTTTGGTCACCAGCTAAGAAGCTTCAAATATTAATGGACAGGCACACCAATTTATGCACTTTTCTCACCTCCTAAAAAAGTGTTGCCTTTAACATATTCCTTATATTATTACCTTACCCAACACCACTAGGAAATTTTCGATGTAACTAGAATATCCACCTCTGATTTTTCCCATAGGTATTTTGGATCTGCCCCAAGAAAAAGTTACCAAAATCTATAATTCCCATTCGTAGCCAACAATATTTTAAAGCCTTAGAGATATGAGAGCGTGTGTATCTGTGAAAGAGAAAACGGACATTCTGTAAAATGGATGGGAATCATAGATTGTCTGCTGTTTTCTCCCTGTTGTTATCTATTAGATTTGTAGCCTGCTTTGCCCCATGAGTTTTTCATTCATATCTGAGTTCTTGAGTTCTTCATTTAGATACTTCTCTTGTGAGAAAAGCTTGTGAAAATTAACAGTGATTCACAAAAGAAGCAAAGTAGTTGGTAGGAATTGGTCCAGCTCTTCTTGGAAGATAAGGGAGCATAAATCATCCAGCAAAACCAGTTGTTGGCAGGACATAATCTAGCAGGAAGTTCTCCTTCCCATTGAAAGGAGCATGAGCACCCACTGGAAGGAGCATTAGCATGCATGCATGCAACTATCATTTGTTTCAATGGGGTTGATTCAAGAGAAAGTCCTGCTACATTATGTCTCAGTTCTGCTATCAGTCAAGTGACACAGTAGAATCCTAAGCAGAGTTACACATATGTAAACCTATTAAAGCTAAATATATTTTTTTCTGCCATGCATTCTTGTGTGGTAGTGAGTATGGTTTTAACCCACATGGTAAATATCGATCCTATGTCTTAGATGATGGGATGATCATCTACATTAGTTAAGTGGAAAGGGCATTCTCCACAAATTATAGAATATTGTGGCTGGAAACTTCTTATAAGGAAAAGCTTGTCCTTAGTTTTCTTCATAGTTTTCAGATTCCACAATACCAAGGGTATATGTGCTTAGTGTGCTTAGACACATTAAAATATTTGCAGGGTTTTTTTAAAAAAATCATGGATGTACTAATGCACTTGAGAATTTTTCTTTCCTGAAACATCTGAAATGTGTTTGTTCATAGGCTGTGTGGGGTGGGGTTAGGAAGGTAAGTCTGATGTACAAAAATGAACATTTTAATGTGTTTTTTCTTCCTTTTTTTCATTGCACAGAGGTGATGTCCACAACTGAACAATGACTGAAAGTAACTCAAAACACACTTGAATAATAAGCCTTTTTTTTAAAAAAAAAATTACATGAATAATTCAAATTCTATAGTAACAGTAATTGTATAGGGATTGAACTTCCCATCCAACTATCTACTTCTGCAAAAGAAAAAGAAGTGCCAAGAAGTAGTAACCAAATTTTGCAGCAGTATGGAGGAACAGGCAGAATCAACAGCTTTACTCTATAGCAACAGAATGAATCAGTAAGGAGGTACGATGAAACAGTAGCTCTGCAATATTGCAAAGGCATCCCTGGTCATCTGTATTGCAGAGACTGAGTGCACATTTATAAAGAAGCAAACTCCTCAGTGTTTCCCAGGTGGTAAACCAGTCATCAGTATTCATCCATATTCTGCATGCTTAGTATGCATCTGACTTTGTTTTACAATTGATTCTGCCTCAAAGCTGCATAGTCCTCTGAAATGGAGGAGATTTCAAGTATTCAAGAATATTGGTTTGGATACACCAGAAGATTTCCACATGTGTGGCTTGCTCAAGCAGAAATGTGGGAAAAAAATCTCATGCTAGCTCCTTGCATGAAATTAAACATAGCATATCCTTAACTGCTTTTCTGCTTGTGCAACACATTGTACATGCAGTTTCTGGACAGTATAAGATATAGGGAGGAAAGCTCTAGGTATTTCACAAGATTTTACACAAGCAGAACTGCACAGTCAGTTTAACTTTCCACTTGCACATTACAGGATCTAAGCCATTAAGTTCAAATGATGATGATTTACTCCTACTTTTACTAGACAAAAAAAAAAAGAGTACATTATCTTACTGAGTATATTCCATTCAGGTGAAGTAAGAGATTTTTTTTCTTTATAGCAAAGGTACTATAAAATGCAAGATATAAATACAAGGCCTAGTAATAAATATTTGGACAGTGCCAATTGCCATGTATTTTCCCTGTTTAAGAATAAAATTGGCTGCTCCAGTACCTGAAAGACAGGTTTCATCAGGGACCTAAAACATGTTATTGACTTGAGAGACAAAGGTACATTTATTTGTTTTATTTATACCTCGCCCTCCCTGCCATGGCAGGCTCAGGGCAGTTTCCATAAAATAGAGTATTACACAGATTTAAATAGAATCATAAACATGTCATAATCATAACAATATACATATAAAAACATACAAAGTGCTAGTCCTATGATGATTCATATGTGATGGCAGGCAGCAGCAGCAGCATCTGGCAGCAGGGGCGTCAAGTTTTAAAATCCCGAGGGGGTGGGGGCTCTTGACTATGTCGCTGCCACTGCCGCCTCTCCCCCCCCCCCCCGCCGCCTGGCCACTCCTGCCTCCATCCCTCCCTCTGACCAGCCTGGCAAATGCCCAGCATGATGGCATCACCCGGAAATGGTGCCATAGAGTTTTGGGGTGATTGCTAGAGCCCTGGCAATGTGCCCAGCATTATGGCCTCACTTTGCCCAGCTGGCCTCTGGATGGAGGTAGGGAGGGACAGAGGGAAGGAGGCAGGAGTGGCCAGGTTCGGGGGGGAGAGGCAATGGCGGTGGCCAGGCAGGTAGGCCTAGGAAGGGCCTGGGGAGGCATGGCGGCGAGGCGCTCAGTTTTGCCGGGGGGCTCAGTCCCCCTCGGGAAATTTTGGGGGTGGCTTGAGCCCTCCCATAGTTGACGCCTATGTCTGGCAGAACCTGAATAGGGCAATATGCAGGACTTTTTTGTAGCAAAAGCCCAGCAGAAATGTATTAGCATAATAGGCCAAACCCAACAGCAGAAATGCATTAGCATATTAGGCCACACCCCTGACAGTGCAGCTCCCTCCCAGGATTTACTTCCCCAGGTGGCTTGCGAGGCACCTGGGGAACCAGGGGGAGGGGGGAGGCTGTAGGCCTGGCCAACTTGGAAGCCAGCCAGAACTCCGTTCCTGTGCATTCCTGCCCAAAAATAGCCGTAGCAATATGAATAGGGTAATATGAATAGGGCAGAGCACTTAATTCAGCCCATATTTTACAACAAACCATTTTAAAACAACTTTGTAATGCTGATAGATTTTTATCTAGCTGGCCATATTACTTTTTCACTGCCAAGTGTGTAATTCGGGAACTTTGGAATGTTTTTCTTATGGATGCACAAACAAATATATTTCAGCACTTCCTTCAGAGACTCCTAAATACTGATGCAAAGGTGCTAGCCCCCCTAGTTTAGGTACATATCTTGTAACCTTATTTAGCTTGGTAAGTCTGTAACCATTCCTATGTCTTGTCAAGCTCAGGTGGAAAAAGCCATTTGGTAAAAATATTGCATAGTGGTATGAATGGATACAGTTTGAAGTGAAGGAGTGACAGGTGATAAGGTGACAATTACTCCTTCTGCTCTGCTCAGCTTTTTCCTCAACCATCTCCAATAATCCCGTTCATCCAGTCTGCCACAACACAGGGGAAAGAGCTGCCGGGGGGGGGGGGGGGGCTGAGTTGCAGCAGTAGCTTATAAGGGAAATTGATGTAGGTAAACAGGTGACAGACCTGTGCTGTTGAATGGTGATCAGGTGAGAAGTGGACCTTTACCAGCAAGCTTTAAGAGACAGTCGCAGAGGCAATGAGGTTTGCCAATGAGACACCATGTTGTCATGTGGATGTTCTGAAATTCTCAGTGCTCAGCATGGACTACCTGCATTGGATGCTGCTCACAACTCAGCAGTCACAAACACAGCATAGTGGTGAACTAAGCATTCTGTATTGATACATCACAATGCTTTCTCTAAAAATGTCTGGTCTCATTTCCCTCTGCTACCATTCACCTGAGAAAGGATTTTATCTTTTTTTTAAAAAATTGAAGGGTTAAGTATTCATGAATCCTGTCTGGTGGGGGAACATGCAACACAACACATGTAACCCTCGCAAAAATTGTGTCCACACAATTTTCTGTAGAATACTCTCTTCATTATGACATCATGACATAATACTGATCCATCGTTGTTGTGTCATGCTGTCATAACATAACGATGGGGGGGGACAAAAAAACTGCTCACACCAAGGTGAGAAAGGGAAAGGAAAGGGAGAGGAGAGGCGGGAAAGGGGAGGGAAAGAAGCAGAGGGGCATTAAAGGGGTGGAGCAAGAAATCCCGATTTGCGACTTCCCCACCAAAATGCCCCAACTTCAACCCCATGGCAAAAAAAAAAAAAAAAAACCACCTGAAAATCCCTGAAACGGAAGATTCAGGGGGAACAAGGATTAGATTTGGGCTAACTGCTGACGCCAGGGCAACCACTGGTGAGAATCGGCCTGAGAGAGTCAAAGCATTATGAATGTCTTCATAAATAGTTTTATTTATTTACATGGGACCTATACCTTCCATGCATCTGACAAGGAGAGCTGTGTTTCTTAAAAGCTTATGCTACAATAAAGTTTGTTAGTCCTAAAAGTGTTACTGGGCTTTTCACTATTTCATAAATAGTTTAACTTCAGTACTTGATCACAGTTCTCCAGTTACTCACAGAGATCAAGCTTCCTTACAGTTTAGTGTTTACAGGTTAAAAAAATTGTGATTTTTGTATAAGGCCATACTACCTGAAGATATAGTCTTTCTGATATTGGAGGGCTGAAAATGATCACACTGGTTTCAAGGAAGCTACTTCTAAGGTGGTGTGTTTAAGATTTAAAATATTAGGGATTAACAAAAGATTACCCTCTGTTAAGAAGAAAGATTGTTTTGCCAAGTTTCATTTGTTAAAGACTTTCCAGTACCATTGCTCACTTTACAGATCAGTAATTCTTTCTAACCTTTAAATTGCTTCACCTATGAGTGCACTTGAAAACCTAAGTGTCAAGTTTAATTTTTCTCTGATTGGTACATGTTCACTATTGACAACCAGATCTAGCCACTTAAGGTACCATGGTGCTTTTCCTACAGTTTTATATGTTAACTTTTAAAAAGTTTCGTTCCTAGCTCCCTGGTCTCCCCCCCCCCCCTCCACTTCAATGCTGTTTGGAAGTGTGAAAGTGTATATAGGTGCCTCTAAAGGTAGAAGATAATGAAGAGGTATTGGGGGAACTGTCTTTGCAGTTCCTTTGTTGTTATTGCCACCTCTTCTCCCATACAGCTCAATGATTCAGCTGAAAATCTCTTCCATTTGAGAGATACCACAGAGCTCAGAATACAATGAATGGCAAATAGCTTCATATTTTTCTATAACACTTATCCCATGCAATAAGTCAGTAGTAGTTAATGAGAGAGAGAGAGAGAGATTTATTCCATATTTCATATACTTTTTTCAGATATCATCTCTTTGAGTTCAATTATAGGAGTGATGTATTTTCCCAGCAATCAGACTGCAATGGTTATCATTGCCCACAGTGCAATTATTCCTTCACATACTGCATGAACTTTTGTTACAAAACTGTAAAGATTTGGGCCTGTGCCTTTGTTCCCTACTGTTGAAGTGTGACAACTTCACTTAACCATTTCATAACATTGTGAGAAAGTGGTCTTTGCTTTCCCATGTTTAATTTTCTTCTCAGTTTGGCATGTATGACTCCTCTGTCCACACATACACACGCAGTATAATGAAGCTGAAAAAGAGTCTCATGGCAATGGCTGAAGAAAGTATTCCTTCCTTCCACTGGGAGTCAGGGAGGGAGGAAAGGATAATCAGCCTAACTAGAGACTGACACGGCACAGTCCTCAAATTTTGCCATAGGAATTACTGCGAAAGCAAAATTGACAGCATCTCATAATGCTATCTGGAAGTCCCTTGTCAGAATACAGTCAATTTCATTCCATAACTCCTGTTGCTTCCTTCCTTCTGCATAGGGTATGCATGATTTGCAGTGCAAACCTAACAAAAATCTTGTCAGTCCATTGAATTGGATATAGAAGGGTGCCCTCTTTAGGATTGCACTGTCAGTCTTTGAAAGATAAGCAGAACTAAGAATGAGGTTTCTCCCTGCTCTGTTGGTTTATAGTTCCATGGGCTCACTGTGACCCCAGTTCCACTGCTATTAAATTCCAGTTCAGCTAGGAGAATTTCTACAATTCCAGAAATGCAGAATGCACAATTTATTGTATGACCATGTGTGTACTTACCATAAGGCTAATTTTTATACAGTATTAGTTGAAATGTACCTGTGCAGTTATTCTTCAAGTGGGGCAGGCTACATTAATTCTAAATAAAAAATATTTATCCATAAGTATCTGTTTGGCATGTTTATCTTGCTTTCTTGCAGCTGTTACCCCACAGCCCCCATCTGCCACTGAAATGTTAAGAGGCATAGTAAAAGAGAGCAGGGTAATCTCATGTGAGGGTTTTGATTTGTACCTTACTACTTAGGCATCCAGTGTGCTTTTGGTGACTGCCCAGGTACCTAGCTAAACTTGTACTTACGTCTTGTAATTGCTTTTTAAATAGATGCTGCTGCCTACACAGGGAAAACAGCAAGCAATGCCATCTTGCCAGTGTCATTCATTTAACAATGTATCTGACTAAACAGGCTCAGATAGGAGCTGAATGTCAAGTAACTCTGTGCTTTACATGTCAGTGAATTCACAAGGCAATACTAACCTGGTTTTAAACTCTCCTAACTCAATTAATATATGAGGATAATTGAAGGGAGTTAATTCTCAGACAGGGAAAAGCAGCCTCAAATGGCAACGACCTGACCTTGTAGTACAAGCAGCTACTGTACAAACTGCTTAGGAAAATGCTATGCTTGGAATGAACTTTGCCAGAAAACATGAAAGCAAACTGTTCAGGAGCTCCTTTAATGTGACTGAGGTAGTTTGAACAAGGTAAACCAATTCTGTTCATGCTGAAACTTGCAGCATGCCTAGTCACAAGGTATGGGTCAAAGAAGGTGCACATGGGAGCTATCCCAAGAAAAACTATACTAACATACCCTTTGTGTAAGATGAAACAGCAATATAGAACTGTGGGTGTGCATACACCATAGAATAAATAGTTGTTTAGGAAATGCTTGTCTATATGGGGATAACAATATGTTCCATAGAGAGATGGAATACAGAGAAAATGTGAGTGAGGCTGATTGTTTAGAGTCCATGCAATCATCGTGAAGCTGCCTTTAAACAGTGAAGTTTTACATAATACAAAGCAGCCCAGTAGCTTGCAACATTTTGTTCGGGGGGGGGGCAATGTTTTGCTCAGGGGGCCTTTCTCCCCCTGGAGCCCCAGTGCCCCTTCCCATGGTGTGGCACCAGGGGCAGCCTGACCTCCACCCTTGGCTCCCTCCCGGGGTCAGGAGAGCCGAGGCGCATGGCAGCTGGGCTGGCCATGGAGGTGTTGTGTGCAGGCTCATTGGTGCTCCAGAGTGTAGCCAGGCATGCCTGGCCAGGGCCAGAGGAAGTGTCCACCTGCCTCCTTGCCTTGCCTGGCTGGGCTTATCTGCTGGAGGGTGGCACAATGAGCATCTGGTGGGAGCCCAAGATGGAGGCTCCTCTCCCACCATTCATGCTCGCTGCCTGTCTGGGCCCAGCCTGCTTTCTCAGTCCAGCCTCACCACTGCTGCTGTTGCTTGTGCTGCTGCTGCCTCTGGCATCACCGCCCTCATCCTCCCTGCCAACAGGCTGACAGGCAATCAGGGGGCGGGGGGCACTGGGCCCCACAGTAGCTTCAGGCCTGGCACAAAGATCCCTGAACTGTACAGGCCAATCTGTAGAAACTGGGGTGGGGGTTAATGGACTCTGCTGATTCATGAGTAGGACTTCCTGACTTTTTGTTGTTTTCCAGATTTACAAAAAAAGGTAAATTAGATTAGAGGAAATTCAATAGAACTGGTAACCAAAGCAAATATGACAAGGATTTATCTTTGCCTATTGCCCAAGAAGTGATCTGTTTTTGTTTTGGCATCATCACATTTTCCAGCATGGTATGTATGTTATTGGCTAAAAGGAGAAGGGATGGATGCAGGGCTCTTTTTGTAGAAAAAGTCCAGCAGGAACTCATTAGCATAGTAGGCCACACCCCTGACAGCACAGCTCATTAACATATTAGGCCACACCCGATGTTACCAGAAGCGTGGTCATCCAGCCACATCCACCTTTTGCTTCTTATTCTGTTTTCCTTGTTGTCAAAACGGTTTTGACAAAACCAATAAAAACATTTTCTGTCCCATCTATACGAAATCTTGCCTGAACCAATATCTTATGTCCAACAATTATTCCCACACTGGATTGGAATCAGTTCCTAAAGGTTAGGTTCCCATGGAAATCAGCTTGCCTTCCTGCAGAACTAGTACGCTGAATATGATTTTTTAGGGTTGCCAACCTACAGGTGGGGTCTGGAGATCTCTGGAATTACAACTGAGCTCCAAACTACAGAGATCAGGTCAATGGCTGCTTTGGAAAATGGAGTCCATGGCATTATGCCTTGCTTAGGTCCCTCCTTCCCCTAAACCCCACCCTCCACTCCCAAATCTCCAGGGATTTCCTCAACCTGGAGTTGGCAACCCTAGTTCATTGGCAGAAGAACGCTAGGAGCCAGTTTGGTGTAGTGGTTAAGTGCACGGACTTTAATCTGGGAGAACCGGGTTTGATTCCTCATTCACCCCCTTGCACCTGCTGGATGACCTTGGGCAAGCCATAGCTCTGTACCAGCTGTTGTCTCAGAGCTCTCTCAGCCCCATCTACCTCACAGGGTGTCTGTTGTAGGGAGGGGAAGGGAAAGGAGTTTGTAAGACGCTCTGAGACTCCCTTGGGTAGTGAAGGGCGGGGTATAAATACAATCTCTTCTTCTTCTTCTAGGTTTGTGGATGCACTGGACGGGAGTAGTTTGTGGACTATTTTATTCAAGGTACAAAATTTTATTCAAGATATAAGATTTCATGTGCCACCCACACTTCTTCAGATGGAAGAAGTGTGCATGCACACAAAAGCTTATACCTTGGATGAAACTTTAGACTCTAACTTTGTTCTGCTGCTTCAGACCAACACGGCTATCCACCTGAATTATTATACTATAATACTTTTTACAAGCAATTATGTACCAGTGGAGTGGTTACCATGCAGAGTCTGTCCCACAGGTAAAATTATCCTGTGAACAGGTGGTCTTTACCACATAAAAGTATCACTGCCATCACAAGATCACCAATCGTTGGAAGCAGAAATCTCTCTTATTAGGAGGTTTAAGAACATCAACTTTGTTGGGCCATTAAAGGCCGATGTCAGCCCAGTGGCAGGAGAAGAGGAACAATCATCTTCTTCAGAAATTCTGCCCACTTTTTAAATTTCACAAAACAGGCAATCTCCAAAGTGCTGCTGACCATGCTCATTTTTAGTTACAACTCTGTTTCTCTGCAGATGTCTCCCAAAATCCCACATGCAACAGTCAAGTGTTCTGCCAACACACACAACAATGAAGCTACTTTTTCAGATGTTTTCTCTTGCATGGCAGTAAGCATCAAACCACTTTAATTCAGACTTTAGACACACATATATTTGCAAGCCATTCCCAACAAGACACAACATGAACTCAGGCTTCAAACTCACTTTTCTTAAACAGAAGATGCCATGAGAAAACTAAAGAGATTCTCAAAAATTAAAGATATTGTCAAAAGCAGCATTTCCTGGGCTCTCTGCTTTTTTACACCCCCCCCCCTTTTCAATATTTTTTTAAATAAAAACACAAAGAAAAAAATGAAACAGAAAGAAAGAAAGAAAAAGAAAGAAAGAAAGAAAGAAAGAAAGAAAGAAAGAAAGAAAGAAAGAAAGAAAGAAAGAAAGAAAGAAAGAAAGAAAGAAGTGGGGGGGAGAGAAAGAAAGGTAGGTGGGGGAGAGAGAGAGAGAAAGAGAAAGAAAGAGAGAGAGAGAGATAGGGGAATGAGAGAAAGGAAGGAAGGTGGAGGAGAGAGAGAGAAAAAGGAAGGGGTAGAGAGAGAGAAAGACAGAAAGACAGATAGAGGAGAGAGAGAAAGGAAAGGGGAGGGAGAGAGAGAGAAAGAAAGAAAGGTGGGGATAGAGAAAGAAAGAAAGAAAGAAAGAAAGAAAGAAAGAAAGAAAGAAAGAAAGAAAGAAAGAAAGAAAGAAAGAAAGAAAGGGGGGGAGAGAGAAAGGGGGGGAGAGAGAGAGAGAGAGAAGGAAAAGGGATGGGGGAGGCACTTACCGGAGCAGGGAGAGTTACCTGACGTCAGCAAGCCAAATGCAGAGCCAGGCATTTCAGAGCAAAGAGACTAGCCCGGTGCTTAATCTCTGGGCGGGGCTTTCTCCTGCTGGGTCTCTGCACTTAAAGGGAAAGCACCTGGTGGGGCTTTTTCCTGCTGGCTCTCTGCAGGAACTTTCCCTTTAGATGTAAACAGCTCAAGCCAGGCAGGGAAAGGGCAGGGCAGGCTCGGATGCCAGCCAGAATGGCGTTCCAGTGCATTCCTGCTGAAAAAGAGCCCTGGATGGATGTATTCCGGTTTGAGTGATTGCTGAAAAGACTAAAAGCTTGGGACAAGGTGGTGTGTGAAATAATGTCAATACAAGCACTTTGTATGTGCATGTGTTTATAAATTATTGTGCAACTCTTCAGCAATACTTTCTGGTGGTTGGTTGAACCAACCAGATTTTCCACTGTTGAATGGGGGAGGCTGGTGCCCCTGTTACACAAACTGGACCCGGAGAGGAGGAATTAGCTATTAAAGGATCCCAGAAAGGGATAATGCAAGATCGTGTAGTCTGTGTATATCAGGGAAGATCTAAGTAATGATACCCTAAAATAAAAGGATGAGGAAACAGAAAGTGATTATAAACACACACAAATAACTTTGTGTATAAAATAATAAAAATAAAAATATATAAATATAAAGAAGCTACTCTAAGCACCTGAGAAATGATTCCCCAAGTACTCACAGAGAGCGAGAGAGAACTGAGAATGAGCTAAGGATGAAGGGAAGCCACAAGGAAAGGAAGGGAAGGAGGTTCAGAAGGATGCTACTACCTGATTTAAGGTGTGAGAGAGGTTTGGGGATTGCAGCAGAGTATCAAGGAAGAAAAGGGGAGCCTGCAAAGCAGTTGTAGGGGGATCCAGGTAGTCAGCACACTTTCCAACCACTTGGAATAGTCTCTTTATGAGAAATAGTCCCATAGTTAGACATAAATCCCACTTCCCAGGGTCATGTTTGGTCCAAAATATGAAGTTTGAATTTGACTGGACATTAAAGTACTGCTGTCAAAATCTGACAAGAAGATTAGTTTGTTTATTTGTTTATTTATTTTCCCAAGTTTATTTCTCAGTTTTCATAAAGTCACATGACAAATAAATATAGAATTTACATACATGCCTTTGAGTCTTTGTGCCTTTTTTGTGCCTTTTTTTGATCTAACCATACATACAATTTGTTCCATCTTTTATTAAATAGTTTTTAATCTTTCCCTTGTAATATAATGCTTAATCTATCCATTTCTGCCACTTCTAATAATTTCTGAATTAAATCCTCCTTTGAAGGCAAAGTATCTAATTTCCAGCCTTTTGCTATAACTGTTCTAGCCGATGTTAATATATATGTTTTCATATATATCTCACTTCTTTTAAATCTATCCAAGAGTATATTCAGTAGAAAAATTTCTGGTAAAAACTCTATATCTATATTTGTTACTTCTTGTATGATCTTATGTATTTTGTGCCAATACTTTTGCATCTTACTGCACCTCCACCACATACGATAAAATGTACCAAAATTACTTTTACATCTCCAACAGGTGTTCGGGATATTACTATAGCATTTGGCTATTTTATCTGGGGTCCAGTACCATCTATAGAACATTTTATAGATGTTTTCTTTGTATGGTATCACTCTTATATAGTTTATGGCTTTCCATATGTTAGACCATTGATTAACATCTATGGTATGCCCTATATCCCGGTGCAAGGCGGCTAACAACAGTTAAAATCAACAAACCATGCATAAATTAAATTAAAATCCATCTACAGAAAATTGGCAGAATGAAACCACAGAAGATAGCGGCAACACCAAAAGCAGCAACCTAACTATCCCAGGCCAGAGAAATTCAACCAGCCGCTTTTCCAGTGGCCATTTCCCCCAGTGGTGGCTCCTAACTGAAGGCCTGGCAGAAGAGCTCCGCTTTGCAAGCCCTGCAGAACTGCAAAAGGTCTCGCAGGGCCCTGATGTCCTCTGGGAGCTTATTCCACCAGTGAGGAGCTGCCACTGAGAAGGCCCTGGTTCTGGTGGTCACTAACCTGGCCTCTCTAGGGCCAGGGAGGATCAGATGATGTTGAGTGCCTCACCGCAGTGTTTTCTGGGGTATATGTGCGGAAAGGCGGTCCCTTAGGTAGGCAGGCCCCTGACCATATAGGGCTTTAAACGTTAAAACCAGCACCTTGAACTGGATTCGGTACACTATAGGCAGCCAGTGCAGTATCTTCAGCACAGGCTGGATGTGGTCTCGCACCGAGAGGCCCATCAACAGCCTGGCCTCGGCATTCTGCATTAGCTGCAGCCTCCAGAGCTGAGACAAGGGCAGCCCCATGTAGAGAATTTTCAGTAGTCTAACCTTGAGGTGATCATTGCATGGATCACTGTTGCCAGGTCATTGCGTTCGAGGAAGGGAACCAGCTGCCTAATCACCTGTAGATGATAAAAGGCTGCTTTGGCAGTGGCTGCTACCTGGACCTCCATAGTTAAGGAGGCATCCAGGACCACTCCCAAACTTCGGACCCTTGGCGCTGGCACCAAAGGAGCCCTGCTCAAAGGCCAGCAGTGGGATCTCTACCCCCGACCCACTCCGACTCAGGCATAGGACCTCCGTCTTCATTGGATTCAATTTCAATCAGCTCAGCCTGAGCCAGGCCATTTCATCCTTAAGCACCTGCTCCAGGTCATCCAGGGTGGCTTCAGACCAGCTGCCCAACAACAGATACAGCTGGGTGTCATCAGCATACTGGTGACAACCCAGCCTGTGCCTCCGGGCAATCTGGGTGAGAGACTGCAATGTAGATGTTGAAAAACATTGGAGATAGCACTGCCCCTTGCGGCACTCTGCATACCAGCGGGTGCCTCTGGGACGTCTGTTCCCCCAGCACCACCCTCTGTCCCTGACCTTGGAGGAAGGAGAGAAACCATTGCAAGGCAAGCCCCTGGACCCCAGTGTCAGCAAGGTGGTGGATCAGTAGCTGGTGGTCGACTATGTCAAATGCAGCTGACAGATCTAACACCACCAGCACCGCCGTACTGCCATGATCCAGATGCTGTCAGAGATTGTCCGTGAGGGCAACGAGTGCCGTCTCCATCCCATGACCTGGCTGGAAGCCGGACTGGAATGGGTCCAGCATGGAAGTGTCATCTAGAAAGCTCTGCAACTGAATTGCCACCGCCCTCTCCAGGATCTTGCCCAAATAGGGCAAATTGGAAACCAGCTGATAATTGGCCAATTCAGCCGGGTCCAAGGGTGGATTTTTCAGGAAAGGGCGGGCCATCGCTTCCATGAATGCACCCAGGAACAGTCCCTCCTCAAAGGACTTGTTGACAACATCCCTAAGGGCACCTCGCAACCCCTCACGACCAGCTTTTATAAGCCATGATGGGCACAGGTCAAGGCTGCATGTGGTTGGCAGTTGAGAGCAATCTGTCAACTTCCTCCAGACTGAGTGGATTGAAATAATCCAGAATGGAACTAGAAGATATGCATGGAGCCTCAAGTTCGCTCACTGTCTCAACTGTGGCCGGAAGATCATGGCAGAGTAGCAGGATTTTATCTGCAAAGTAGCTTGCAAAAGCCTCACAGCCAATATCCAATTCCCTATTATTTGGTCTGCCCTGCAGCAGCTCTGTTAAAGACTGAATAGTTCTAAATAATTGTGCTGGGAGTGAGTTTGCAGACGCAATTGTGGCCGCGTAGAATTTTCTCTCTTCTTTTTCTATTGTTTTCCCTGATATGCAAGACAGAAATCTTCGTGGCCTTAACTGCCACCTCATAGGATCTCATAAGTGTCCTATAAAATGCTCTTGATGCTTTGTTGTGGGTGCACCACCACTGTCTCTCTAGCCGTCTGAGTTCTTGTTTCATCTGCCACAGCTCCCCAGTATACCAGGGAGCCCTCTTAGAACGAGGGCGCAGAGGGCGTCAGGGGTGATCTCATCAATGGCTGCTGAGAGCCGGCATTGCCAGTCCTTGACCAGCTCATCCAACAAGCCGCCAGAGGGCATGGGATCCCACAGAGCCATCAGGAGCCACTGAGGGTCTATTTGACTCCACGGGCGAGCCAAAATATGCTTGCCACCCACACAGGGTCTGAGTGGCACATTCAGATGGGCCTTCAGGGCTTGGTGGTCCAACTATGGTACTGCCGAGGCAGTGATTCGGTCCACCATAACCCCCCCCCCCCAAAAAAAATCAAGTTGAGTGTGTGCCCAGCCCAGTGTGTGGGCACCGTTATATGTTGGGTGAGTCCTAGTGCCGCCATGGCCAACACCAGGTCCATCGCCGGCCCAGAGGCCGCATCATCGGGATGGACATTAAAGTCAGCCAAGACTATAAGCTGAGGGTGCTCCAGTGCCCAGATGGACACAGCATCGACCAGAGATGGCAGGCTAGTGGGTGGTGCATTGGGCAGCCGGTACACCACCCAGATAGCCAAACTCTCCCCAGCTTCCCACACCAGGCCAGATCATTGTAGGCCCTCGAGTTTCAGTGGCAGGAGCCCCCTGTAGGAGTAAGCCTCCCGAATGAAAAGTGCCACTTCCCCCCACCCCTCAGTTGGTGATTGGTGGAGGACCAAGAACCCGGGTGGAGCCAGTAGGGAGAGAGCCACTGTCTCCCCATCTCACACCCAGGTCTCAGTCACGAATGCCAGGTCCACTCCCTGCTCGAGCAAAAAGTCTCGCAGTGTAGAGGTTATTATTTATGGACCTGGCATTGCACAACACCAATATATAAGGGGAATTAATCCCAGCCCCACTGTCTGCCACCCTTGGGATGGGACGCATGCTGGAATGGGGCCAAGCTTCTCTGTTTCTCTGCCCTCTTCCATTCATTGCATGCCTGGTTCCACCGCTATACTTTCCCCTCCCCAGGAGCACTGGAATCCCTAGTCCTGTCTCCCCCATTTGTGGTGGCCTCTGCACTGGAATGCAATGCCCCAGGCCAACCACATAGATCAATGGTAGTCGAAGATATCAATAGGGATGCTACACACTAAGTGGTAGTTCCCGCAATGCCCTGCTCACTAGTCTCGTTTCACCAGTTTACCTATGCTAATCTAGACAGAGACACAATAACCCACACTAGCTAACCTAATACACTGCACAAAATAACTCCTAACTAGCAAATAATACAAAAACCTAACTAACCTAGATTAACTAACTATGCCTTACCTACCCTAGCGTCCCTTCTTGATGCCCACCCCCACCCCCGGCAACAAGAAAAAACACTGGAAAAAAATGAAGGGTGGGGAGAAACCACTGTTAGCAGTGGCCTACCCAACAGGAGGATGGCATTATTCCAAAGATGTAAGAGATGTAAAGATTTCAGCTCCAGCGACTCTCCGGCACCCAGTGCTCGGTGCTCTCAGCTGCCAAATCTCTCAATGGCAGGTCTCTCAGCCACCAAAGCTATCAGCAGCAGGTCTCAGCTGCCCCGCTGTTATTGGTGTCCCCACTGTTCTCGGCATTCTTGGCGTCTCAGCATTCTTGGCGTATTTCAGCCGCTACAGGACCCAGCACTCTCAGCCATGTCAGGACCTGGAGGCCCCCGGCATCACCCAGACTCCAGCTCCGGTGTCTCCAGAACCATCGCCCAGCAACAGGACAACACCGCAAGCCACCCAGACTGGTAGGTCAAATTTGTAAGTTGGCTACGACTCCTCCTTCCTCCTGTGCACTACTGCTGGTGAAATTTAGGCTATTTTCTACCTTAGAAACAAAAAATTCTACAAATTTGGCGGAGCTCAGTTGCTGAGCTCTACGCCGGCCACCACCTTGGTTCTTTATATAACTAAAACGAGGTTTCAGGTGGCTGGCATTAGGTGTGAAATACCTGACATTCCAAGGTGAGGTGATCACTGGACAGTTTTAGCACATTGATAAAGAGCTGGGCATGAATGATGGGTTTAAATGTCCTCTTGATGGCTCATTCTGGGTGGATTGAATGTTAGGCTACCTTTATCAATGGCTGAATTGAACTAGAAATTAGAGAGCCAGTGTGGTGCAGCGGTTAAGAGCGGTGGACTCTAATCTGGAGAACTGGGTTTGATTTCCCACTCCTTCACATGAAACTTGGTGGGTTTCCTTGGCCAGCCACAATTCTCAGCCCTACCTACCTCACAAGATGTTGCAGGGAGAAGAAGAAAAAGAGATTGGATTTATACCCCACACTTCACTACCTGAAGGAGTCTCAAAGTGGCTTACAAACTCCTTCCCCTTCCCCTTCCCACAACAGACACCCTGTGAGGTAGGTGGGGCTGAGAGAGCTCTGACCGAAACGGCTCTTTTTCAAGAACAGCTCTGACAGAACTATGGCTTGCCCAAGGTCCTCCAGCAGGTGCACGTGGAGGAGTGGGGAATCAAACCTGGTTCTCCCAGATTAGAGTCCGCATACTTAATGTGATTGTAAGCCACTTTGAGACTCCTTAAGGTAGAGAAAAGTGAAATATAAAAACCTACTCTTCTTCTACTTAAGGGCTGCCCAACTGTCTATAGCTGGAAATGATTCACATTGTCTTGATGAAGTTTCCCTTGAGCAAGAGATATAATTGTATTATGCATGCCTTGGAGCAAGGGGAATGTAAATGCTTTATGCATTCCAGTGACACCCTGCCTTCATGCTGGAATGTGCTCTGGACATGACAGGCCAAATGCGCTCTCTGAAACTTATCCAAGGGATCCCCATTGTACTTAGTCTTTCAAGGAGTTACTTTTCAAAACAACTAAGAGGAGATTGGGGATCATATAGGGGTGTCTCAACTGGGGAGAGGACAGGGGCCTTACAGCCCTTTTGATCACCCAAAAGGCTATACTAGGGATAATGGGACCAGTGTGGGGAAAAAGTCATGTGTGATGGGGCTGTAGTAGGTATAAGAATAAGGAGGAGAATTACTTGAGACAGAGCAAAAAATAATTGGCACTAAGTATTCCACTAGCTATCATTAACTGCTCTCTGGGACCTTGCTTTTCCAAATATAAACTCAAAGACACAACAACACCCTTATATTTAAAAAGTAGGCATGTTTTGACACCCAGAAGTTTTCACTTAATATGAGAATACACTCTTCCTCTTCTCCATACATTTTCTAAATTCAAGTATGTTCTTCTGTGGTTAAAAAAACTTTCACAGCGATAGGAGACTGTGAATTTTATGCAGGAAGTTAACATTTCCATATATTTGAGTTATAATTCACATTTGTCTCTGTACTACAGCACCAAACAACTCAGATAGACAGTCCAACAACCACTCCGCTACCCTATGGGCCACAATGAATAATATTTATTTATTTGACTAGTCAATGAGAAGATTACAACAATTCAGAGAAAGCAATTCTTTTCGGGCAGAATTGGTATTATAGAAAGCCACAGCTTGCATATGAATGACTAAAACTTTTGGACTTTTTCCCCCCATATTCAGCATTTTTTCTATATATTTATTGCTTTTCAGCACACAAACATGGCACTGAACTGTTGCTGTGTGCATAGTGATAAATGTGTAGATAAATGTGCAAGGATCATATAATAGGCAGGACAGAAGCAAAACATAATTGGCCCCACCTGTGACATCTTCAGAGTCAACCGCAATACGGAAATCGACTTCAGGCAGAGGTGGTTCCATCATGAACTGCTGCAAATTGCCTAGCAGTGTTACAGCAGCAACTACCTTGTGGCATGACTGGGCTCTGCTCATTACTATTTTGTGGGCATGCCTCTCATTCTGCTGACAAATATGTCATATGTCACTAAATAGTAATGCTTCATTTGAATTTGCAGTGTCCCTTACCTGATTGTTTCCTGTTTTTTTTAAAAAAAATGCTTAGGAACTATTAACAATCTCTCTTATTTGGGGATTATAAAGTATAATTCTTTTCATAGGGATGATCATTATATTCTGAAAATATAAAGTCTATTTTGCAGAAAGAGGGCTGCAAGCTTCCTTTAACAATGAACAAGTTTGGAGCAAGTTTGCACATTACATATAAAACAACTCTTCCCTACTATATTGATGTCTCATTAGTTTATGGACCTGTAGCCCTGCAGGGATTGTCACTCACAAATTCACATAATGTTTATGAGCATTAAGTTTTTCATTTGGATATCTAATATAACTAACAGATGTGGATGGATCTTATGAAGACAGAGAACTCCCTAGTGATTACTAAGCTATGGATGCTAAAAAAAGAGTTGGGGAAGCTGCAACAACACTAAAAATATTAAAATTGAGCAGTTGGGAAGAATTGGTTTGATGGAGAGGTATATGAAATAGTGTGTATATACCATTGTACATATTAGCATTAATTTGACTGCAAAGCCCAGTTCGAATCCAATAGTTTGCAGAGAAAACATGGTTCTGTTTTGTTTTTAAATCCCACACTATGCATCTATTCTCAACTACCAGCACTTATGATATTATTCTGTACAGGAATACAGCATCTTACCTCAGCAGTTATAGAGTATATGCTGCTATAAAAAGATGCACTTAGTTAAAACATTGGTTTGATAGCAAATGTAATTATAGGCTGCAACAAGCTATTACAGCCCCATTACTAAAAGGGTCCAAATCAAGCAAGCCAATAGGCACACCAAAATCACAGAAATCAGTACTGAATTATTAGGGTGAGTAAACAGCACGTTCAAAAACATTTCATTTGCAACAATACTGTGTTGCAAATTATGCATTAATCTGCTAGCCAACATTGCTACATCCATAAGAAAAAGTTTCTCTCTCCTGCTTTGGGAGAAAAAAAAATTAAACTTTAAGTACCTGTTTTATTACAATTCTGCTTCTGTACAGAAAATATTGAAAATATGGCTGAAAATGTTTTCTTAACTGGATTTTTAATATATTTGAGATCTCAGTGAATAGTGTATTGGTGCTATCATAAGCTATTTACGCCTTTCTAAGCCAATGGGCTTGGGACTGATGCTTAAGATGGCACTGTATAACTCATATGATTTTATAAACTATCCATGAATGGCATACAAAACAGAATGTTCACTAGTCAGATCTGGAAATTGTGTGTTTGCAGATTTATTCCCTAGTTGATGTGTGCAAATTAGACATTTCTTGTTTGCTTTCCATAAGTGTAAGCAGTGGAGTACCAAGAGCAGGGCAGTTGGAGCGGTCCACTCCAGGTGCAAGAAATCAGGGGATGCCCAGAAGCCCAATCCCCAAATCAGTTTAAATGAGCCTAGAAACTTCCCCAGAAATTCCTGTCTCTCAGATGAAAATGCTAGCCCCACCCAAGGCTGAACCAAGCCCCCCCACACACACACTGGTGTTTGGGGCTGCTGCTGGTCCATGGCTTGGAGAGAGGCCGGACTGCATCAGCATTGTTCTGGCCCCATCTCAGCATGCTGCTGCAGTTTTAAGACACACGGTATGACAAGGGGAGGTTGTCAGGCCAGCCTTAGCTCTGGCTGGGCATGGCCAGTGGGGTAATTCTGAGTGCTGTGTAGCCCAGACTGCTCCTGGGGCTATAGGCCCACCACTGCCCATCATCCATTAGAACTGCTGACAACTTACGTTGCCATTCACTCATCTAACTGAAGCCTGGCAGATTGGCTCAAGCCTTTCCCTTCAATGCATGACTTGAAAGCAAAACCAGCTTTTCTCAAATGCACCAGAAGAAATAGGCTCCTCTCCCCTGCCCCCTTTTCATAAAAGCAGCCAGAAGGGCCGTCCAAGACCCACTCTTACTTGAGGAGTAAGTCCCATTGTACTTAGCGGGCCTTAGGAAGCAGTCCTAAGCAGTAAGTAGTAAGTCCTTAGAAGTAAGCAGGGGTCCTTTCGTAAAAAAAGAGGTACAGGAGCTCATTAGCATAGCTTATTTGCATATGCCACACCCCCTGAAGTCACCGGAAGTGTCATAAGGCCACACATCCCTGATGTCAGGTGTGTCAGAAGGCAAGAAGAGAGGGAGGGGGAAGGAAGGAAAGGAACAGGAAGGAAAGGAAGGAAGGTAGGTAGGTGGGGGAGAGAGAGAGAAGAAAGAAAAAGAAAGGAAGGAAGGAGGGAGGAAGAAAGAAGAAGGGAAGGAAGAAAGAAAGAAAGAAAGAAAGAAAGAAAGAAAGAAAGAAAGGAACAGTAAGGTAGGTAGGTAGGTAGGTAGGGGAGAGAGAGAACGAAGGAAGGAAGGGGGGAGAGAGGGAGGAAGGAAGGGAGAGGGGAAGGACGGGGAAAGGAAGGAACAGGAAGGTAGGTAGGTAGGTGGGGGAGAGAGGGAAGGAAGGAAGGAAAGAAGGAACAGGAAGGTAGGTAGGTAGGTGGGGGGGAGAGAGAGAGAAGGGAGGGAGGGAGGGAGAGACGCTTCTTACCCCAATGGGGCCGGCATTTCCTCCCCCCCTTGCTTGGGCCCCAGTGGCTTCACGCCACTGGGGCCTGGCTTCTTCACTGGGGGGGGGAGGGAGGGGGCTTTTTCTTCCCGGGGTCGCGGCAGAGTGCCGCCGGCCCTGGAAGCAGTGACAGGGGGCGGAGGGAAGGGGCTTCCCGGGGCCGGCGGCACTCTGCCGCAGCCCCGGGAGCAGTGGGAGGGGGGAGGAAAGGGGCCTCTCCTCCCCAGGGCCGGTGGAGCGCTGCCGGCCCCGGGAGCACTGACGGGGGTGGGGGCGAGGGAAGGGGCTTCTTACCAGGCTGGCGGCAGCCTGCCGCAGCCTGGGAAGAGCGAGCAGGGGGCGGGGCTTTCTTAAGTGCCCACCCCCCCACCCCCTCTCTCCCGGAGCGGCGCTCCGGCGTGCCCCGGCCCCAATGGAGCCCTGGAAGTAAGTGTCATTTTACTCAATGGGGCCTACATCCTTGAAAGTGTTCTTAGAATTGCAGCCTCAATTGTGAATGAACAAGCAGAAGATTGGACCCTAAAACCTGGCTCTATGGAAGCCTAGTTCAGAATAGAACTGATTTTGCTGCTCTTGAAAATATTTGCTCCTTTAATTGTATTGAATTCAGCCTGGTGGATGTAGTCTGTAATCTTGGTTCCCCTGGTGGCAATCTTAAGGGCACTGTCAGGTGAGCAAGTCCCACATGACTTACATCTGAGTAGACCAAAGGCTCACTGCCTCTGGGTATTTTCTCCCCCTGCCCCCATGAAAATTCATTAGTGTAAACATTAGTCACAAGCTTCCATGTAAATGTGCACAGGACAAGGCTGCAAGTCTTAAGGGGCACAAGCCAGCTGTGAGTTCTCCTGTGCAAGTTCCACTGATGAGAATCCCCCATTTCCCAATTATTTTTTTGCCATGTTGCAGCTTTAATAATAGCAGCATACATACCACTGGTCAGGGGGTAGGAGTCCTCAGTGAATCAAAAAGATTCTCTCTCTCTTTTTAAAAATGAAAACACCCTTAAGGAAGAATTTACACTGCTAACAGAGGCATCTTAAGCAGTGTTACACCCTTCTAAATCCATTGAAGTCCATGGGTTTAGAAAGATGTAACTCTGTTTAGGATTTCACAAAGACTGCCTGTGCCATCATCTGATAGCATCAAACCAAGCTGGTTTGATATTTAAAAAGCAAAACAAAATCTCAATCCACTCTAGAAAAAGGGGAAAAAAAGGAGGGAAACCTTAGGTATTTCTGCTTGACTCAGAAAATGATTTCTTGGTTGCAGCTGTTAGGCCAAAGGATTTGTAATGTGAGATGGGGGGGAACCCACCCTTGAATAGCCCAGGCTCAAAGCCAGGGAAAGTGGTGTAGAGAGATCGAAAAGAAACAGGAGTGCCCCAAATACCAGATTCTCCAAACTCCCCCCCCCCCTTCGTAAATGGAGTTATCTGGCCATGAATTATGATGCATCTGCATTGAGCATAACCAATGGAGGCACCAGCAGTGGCAACACCATGTCATAGTTCAGCTGGATTTGGCCGCCAGCAGCAATACCTCTGATTAATTTCACCATCCTTCTCAATGGACATTCTTTAAAGGACCAGCAGCTCATGGGAAATTCACCTAACCCATAGGGTTGCCAAGTCTTACAGTCTGGAAAGCGGGGGAGTCCTGGCCCCTCTCCAGGAGTCCAGCACATGCACAAAGTGCACATGTGCCAGGATAACATCACCCAGAAGTGATGTCATCATGCTGGGCATGTTGCCAAGGCGGTGCTCTGGTAATCGAGGTTCAGGGCGATTACCATGGGACATGGTTTTTGCCACTGCTGGTGCCTCCATTGGTTATGCTCAATGGTACCATAGAGTTTCCAGGGCGATTGCTAGAGCATCGCCCCGGCAATGTGCCCAGTGTGGAGACATCACTTCTGGGTGATGTCATCACACTGGGCAGTCGGCCTGATCAGGCCACTTCGGGGGTGGGGTTCCCCCCACCAGCCGAATCTGGACCGGTGGATTGGGGACCTCTTTAGTGGGGGAATCCCCGCCCCTGGGGGGACTTGGCAGCCCTACTAACCCAGGTGCAGGTGCAGGTGCAGATTGGTTTTGAATACAGTAAACTCATGAACCTACCCCTCATGGCTGCCGAGGAATGAGCATTTAGTCTGGCCAGAATGAATGCCCTTAACAGGCTTTGGGAAGACAACAGACAGGTGTAGGAGGGAAGAGACTTTGGAAATGGAATACCAAAAAAAGGGATGAAAAGGTGTGGTGTGCTTTAAAGGCAGAGCTTTGATTATTGATTTTATGTGATTTCTCACCAAAGCAAATGCTGCATGAAAACCCAGGGCCTGGATAGTGTCTAGGTTAACATCAGTTTCTCAATGACAGTACTAAACCTTTCTCAAAGACAGTCCTAAACCTTTCTTTCAGGACTGTCAGGCATAGGCATAGACTATGGGGGGGCTTGAGCCATCCCTGAAATTTCCTGGGGGGGACTGAGCCCCCCCAGGAAAATGTAGCACCTGCTGCCACGCCTCACTACCATGCCTCCCCAGGCCCTTCCGAGGCCCGCCAGCCGCTGCTGCCAGTGCCTCTCTCCCCCCCGCCGCCCTGGCCACTCCTCCCTCCTTCCCTCTCCCTCCCACTTTTCTGGGCGAAATGCCCAGCGTGATTACATCACCTGGAAGTGACATCATCATGCTGGGCACGTTGCCAGGGTGATGCTCTAGCAATCACTCTGAAACTCTATGGCACCATAGAGTTTCAGGGCGATTGCCAGAGCATCACTCTGGCAACGTGCCCAGCATGATGGCGTCACTTCCGGATGACATAATCTCGCTGGACATTTCACCCGGAAAAGAGGGAGGGAGAGGGAAGGAGTGGCCAGGCTGGGGGGGGGGGGGAGAGGCACTGGCAGCAGCGGCTGGCGGGCCTCGGAAAGGCCCGGGGAGGCGTGGTAGCAAAGCACTACATTTTCCTGGGGGGGGGACATCGCCCTAGTGACCCCGTGTGCGCAAAGCGCGTGTGCGCTAAAGAGACCCCCGGCATTTACAAAACTCTACGCCCCTGCTGCCAGGTAGCCGTTGCTGCTCAAGTATGACTTGATGAACAATTTAAATGCTTGTAACCAAGCCTTCGCCTCAAGGGAAGGTTGGCCAAGTTCTAAATGGAGAGCCACACTGGCCCCATGGTGAGGGAAAAATAAACTTCTAAAAATTCCCCAACATTGAACTAGCTTTCTAGATGATGTCCAGAAAAACATGTTTTTTAAATTATATTTTAATATAGGAAGCACAACAGTAGAAATCTTCAGTTCAATACTGAATTCATGTTGAAGTACTATATATAATTTTAATGGATGGAACAGGGGAAATCTCAGTTTGATCCTAGTAATAGATAAAACTGGTTTAATAAAATATTTTGTTACAAACCTAAATATGCTGATGGGTTTTCTATAATGCAGTTCATTACAGACTGATATTAAAAGAAGTAGGTTAAAAAGTATTTCTAGTAAAATTTGATGGTGCTAACAGCCTTCACTCTTTACCAGTCATAGCAGGTATTTTCTGAGATTTACTGCATGTTCTTTTCCGTAGATGTTTTTCATCTGAGATTAACAGAAGTTATATAATTCCTTATTAAATTAAGGAATGTTTACCTGGCAGTCATAGAGAGCAAGAGATACATAAACAACCTCCTACATAACTATTAGTGCAACGCTGTGCACAGTTATTCAGTATCATGCCGCTGAAATCAATGGCCTGAGGCTGGAATAACTCTGCACAGGAATGCCCTAAAAGGTTTATTTCTTATAGACCTGACCATTTTCTAAAAAGCAATTTGTTACGTAAAATGAAGAAGTCTGTTTAAAATATTTCACTTCTAATAAGCAAGTGATGCTTGAACAGCAAAAAAATCACAATACAACAAAACTTCTGTAAAAGGAAGTTCTAAAACTATTATAAGGTCCCTTCCACATGAACCTATTTGCCACACTAGAGGGATGCTTCATCGACAGATCAAACTGGCGCGATCACACCACCACATCTGGGAAGCATTCCACAACCGTTGGCAAGCCGGGGCAAACCGATTTGATCCGGCAGAGAAGCGGGGTAAAAAGCTACTGGTGAAAGACCAGTAGCAAATGGTTTGTCGCAGCCCACAGCCGGACTTTCCCTGTGTGATTGCGCCAGCGCAGAAGTGTGGCATTGCTATCTCGACGCCACACTGTTGTTTTTGTCCCCCTTCTGTGTGCACATCATCAAAAGCCCATGGGGGGGGGAGCAAGTCATCGATCCCCCTTTCCTTCATTCCAGCAAAGCATCGATCCCCCTTCCTTCATTCCAGCAAAGCATCGATCCCCCTCCTTTCTTCCAGCAAAGCATCCATTCCCCCCCTTCTTCCAGCGAAGCATTGATCCCCTGTTTAAGCACCTCAGAAACCCACACAAAAAAACCCACTTGCCTGCAGTTGCGTCTGATCACGCAGCGGCAGTTTGCGCTGGCAGGTCCACAGAGCTGTGTGATCATGCAATTGCGGGGCAAATTGTGCCAGGGCAAAAAAGCCTCAATTCCCCTCTGGATTATCCAGCTCATGTGGAAGGGACCTAACTGTAACTGTAGGGAATGTTTATGTGTCTATTTTAAACACGAGGATCAAGTGTATATTTATTAGGCACTATGAACAACTGCTCAGACCAGTTAGAAGAAGAGGAGGAGGGAGAGGAGGAGACAGAGGAGGAGATTGGATTTATACCATGCCCTTCACTCAGAGTGGCTTACAATCTCTTTTCCCTTCCCCACCCCACAACAGACACCCTGTGAGGTAGGTGGGGCTGAGAGAGCTCTTTTCAGATTCGTCCCTGAGAGAACAGCTCTGACAGAACTATGGCTTGCCCAAGATCATCCAGCAGGTACAAGTGGAGGAGTGGGGAATCAAACCCAGTTTTCCCAGATTAGAGTCCGCACACTTAACCATTACACCAAACTGGCTCTCATACCCATACCATGTGTGCAGACATTTTTTAAAAAAAAGTTTAGGATAGGGTTTTTTGTTCATTGCAAGTTGCATTTGCCTTCTTTAATAGCATGTCATGCGTTCAGGATTTTCAGTCAATTCACCAGTCATTTTCATTTGGATTCTGAGGAAAACACATTCCCCCCTGTAACTTCCCCACTGAGATGAAATTCTCAGGATTGCCCCACATTGCAGGCCAATGGGAAAAAAGCATTTCCTTTCTAACAGCAATGAAAGGCACAACACATTTCTGTCTGTAAGTCTTCCCAACAATTTTTTGTTCACTCAAGGAATCCTCCTTACCAAATTATAGACAAAGGGGTGAAAGCATCCCAACACCACATGCCATTAAAATCAATCCAAGTCCCATCCATTTGATTCTCAGAAGGGGCTAGGACAATGGCATTTCAGACCATTGTAGCCAGGAATGATCTTTCTCTTAGAGCCCAGGCCCATATAAGCATAACTGTCTCTCCTTCCCTCCAGTTATCTTACTGCTGAGATCAAGTTGTTTTGTCACTTTGAACAAGGTCCAGTTTTTGAGAGAGTTACTTCCTTCACAGCACAACATGGCTTCACGGAAAACAGCCTACAGTTTTCCTTTATTTGACATTAAATATATCTTTAACATTGAATACTACTTTGGTCATTGCAAGGAAACATAGCTCCATGCTAGAATGTATTTTTGTTCCATAACAAATTACTATTGCCCTGCTTCTTTAAAAACTAAACAGAGTTTTGTCAAACAAATAGCTACTGAATTAGTTTAACAACAAATTTAACTGGATTTACCAGGGTTTACACTGACGCCATTATGGTTGTTAATGAATCACTATTCCAGGAAGAGATAATTGTGTGATTCAAGTCTGGGTCCAGTGGCCAGAACTTCTCTTCTTGAAACTGTGACAAGGCATCTGCAAGTGCGTTATTGCAATATACCAGGTTGAAGAGGAGATGTTAGCAGAGAGGCAGACTAAAACAAACTTGTATACCAGGCATGACTGGCTCAGAGCACAAGGATTAATAACCATTGCCTGGTTGTCACATCAAATGAGCACCTGCCTGTAGGAACAGGAGAAAACAGGAGAAAAGGTCCTTCCAGATGATAACAGCCACAAGAAATGGAAATGCTTTGAGGAAAGTGAGGTTCCTTAAAATTCTGGCCACAGAACAGTGGGAGGGCTAGTGCTGGGCACATCAGTGTCCTACAAGGTAAATGCCAAACCCCAAGCTGCCCATGGTGTCTGTGTGTACCTGCAACATTGCCCAGGCCCGGAGGTGACTACTAAATTGATACCCAATTAAAATCCAAGAAGAATCTGAGCCACACCTGAAGCTACTTGTGATTGCAATAGATAGCTGTGGTTGGGGTGGAGTGTATACATTGCTTGGTACCCAAACAGCCCCAGGGCTGGTCCTACCCCCTTTCTGATGGCTCAAGCTTGTAAACCTGGTATATAGGCAGTGGCTGCCTAGTACACCCCAGATGCTTACAGACTCCTTGTCCGAGGAGGACTCACCCAAATTTCTTTCACTATTGGGCATGTCCCAACTCCATGCCACCTTCCATGCTTTCTGATGCTTGCTGCAGTTCCACTAGGATGGAGCCATAAGCTTGCTTTTTTGGGGCATCATCCTCAGAGCTGGTGGGATTGCTGACCTCCTCTTGTCCATGTTTGGTTGTTTGGGCTTGGTGTTGCTCATCTCAGAATGCACCCACTTGGAGGGTGCCCTAGAGCCAGTCTGGGCTTTGGATGCCAGTGGGAGTCCAATTGCTCCATGTACACCAGAGCATCTGAAATGCCTTGCAGCATGGCTATACTGTATGAGGATGGAGCCATAAGCTTGCCTCTTTGGGGCATCAGCTGGAGACCCCTGAGCCAGGCCAGCTGCTTGCTGCTTTCTGGGGGTGTGGCCTGGGATGCCTACAGTTGACCTCTCTGGACTTCTGGGCATGGGCAAATGGCTGGCTGTTGTGGTGCTTTTCCCAAGAAGTCTCTTAGAGGGTATGACTGAAAAAACTACCCTGTGTCCATCCACTGTTGAAGCTGGAGTGGGCCCTGGGAGCAGAGCCAGTTATCTAGGGGAGGGGAGGACCAAAGTGAAGACTCCACTTTCCATGTCCTCCTGGAAGCACCAGCTTCCAGCTGACACCAGATATCTGACTGGTTGGCTTGGGCTGCTGCCAGAGCCAGCACCAACTCCTTGCTGCTGCCATGGAACCAAGAGGAGGAAGGGGAAAACCTCCTATTTTGCTCACTTTCTGCTCTGCGGCCACAAAAGCTACCCCAAGTAAGTCCGGGGCCATTGCAAAATGAAGACTGACATATAGATCTCACAAAAAGCAGCTCAGACAAAAATCCAATAACAGGAGCTGAACAATACATTTTACTAACCAAAATAAGACAAAAGTTTGCATTTTTAAAAAATTTCTCCAGAACTTACCAAGATGGATGTCAAAAGTAATAGGGGTAAGTCGTAATGTAAAGGCCTCCTTGTACATCCTGTGGGAATCTGTGGGGTATTTAACTGACCAGTGGACATAGAGTGTGTTGAAATGGAAGCAGATTGCACCCTGGTATGATAGAAAGAAGAAACATCTCGAGGAAAACACAAAACACCAGCAGATGGTCAAATGTCTCTCTAACACTAACACCAAATAGGATGCATGATTTGCCACCTCATGTAGTGTTTTGAAATCTAGACTTATGAGCCCCCAAATGAGCTTGAACCATTGCATAAATGCTTGTCATAGACAGCAGCTATAATGTGCTAGCAGAATGTCACCAAACATGACATATTAAGACAGTGATAAGGGCAAATGTGCTAGTGCAAGAGTTCATAATCAGGATATAAACTTGAAGAGAAATGTCCACTATTGTGACACATTGGCTCTTGGGACTGAAGCATATGCAGCAGAATGAAGTAGAAGAATATTGAGACAGTAAAATAGACTGCACCCCATTAGATTGCAGATATAACCAATATTAATTTATTACTTTAAGAAAGAATGTACATGTATGCATATCTAGAATGGCAACTGTATGTTCATTTGTACACACATTCATTGGTACATGCTTCCAATTATGTGAATTATTGAACACATAGTAACTAGTGCACATCTATGTAAAAAGTTGTCTTCAAACCACAGTTTAGGATTACAGTACCTGAAAGACCACTGTGACAGATTGCACAGAAAAGCAGATTTCTTTAAATGCTGCTTGTGTCAGAGAGTCAGGGAGTTCATGAGTTCCCTGGAGAGAAGGGCTTGTGTGATTGGCTGCTCTATTCTCTCTCTTTGGCCAACATCAGCTGAAAGAGGAAATAAAAAGGCTGATCGGAAGGGAAAAGAGGTCTTTTGCAATTTGGCCCTTTTGAGACACTTTTGGTTTGGGTCTGAAAACTAGCATCAGGATCAGTAGCCAGAGGGTTTGGCTTCTGAGGCAAGAGAAACTTGGGAGTCAGTGTTTTCTGACTGGCAATAGTCAGAAAAGTACCTCTACAGAGAGAAGAAGAGAAACCCCTGTGTCTTGGATATATTAAATCTGCTCTGAGGGAGAACTTAGGCTGAGGATAGACTGGCAATCTGAAGCGGAGGCAAAGTGGAGGGAACTGGAGCGGGGGGGAAAACCCACGGAGCTGGCCATTCACACTGGCCAGAGCAATGCGGATCAGCGGCGATACGGAGCATTCAGACTGCCACGGAGAGTTCAGACTGCCGCATAGCCAGCGCGCGCGGCTCGCGCGTGCTGCTGCAGTTTTTTTTGTTTTCCTTTGATGTTTTTCGCATATGCGCACATGCACATATGCGCATGTGCGCATGTGCGCATATGCGCAAAACTTTTTGCCGGTGCGTTCACACTTCCTCCAGATGCCTCCCGCTTCTTCCAGTTCACACTGTTTGGAAGCGGGAGGCATGCGGAGGAAGGCCCCTGAACACCGGGAAAAACCGGTGTCCGGGTAAAGCGGAAGGAAAGCGACTGGGAGACGGGTAAGTACGCAACGGAGCCGACGGACAGATGCGCATGTCTGAACATGCTCCTTTCCTCCGTTTGCGAAGCGTGCCTGCCCCGCTTTAGATTGCCAGTCTGTCCTCAGCCTTAGATTCTCAGTCAGGGAAGCTACAGAACAGCCTTATACAGAAAAAGGATACTGGAGAAGGATTTGGCAGAAGTCTGGGTAGAACTTCCATACAAGCCAAATAGTAAAAGGAGTTATTGCTGCTTAGGGACTAGGAGAATAACTTCCTGCCAGTGAAAGGGGTTGGGAAGAGAACCCTGGTCTGTGATAAAGGAGAGAAGCTTAGACACCTCAGAAGTTAGTGAAAAGCTGTAATATCTAAAGGAAAACCTAGGACTCTGAAGGAAGAAATCTAGAAACTTTAAGCAAATGCTGTCCTTAAGAAGAAACATTAATAAGAACTGTGTTAGTGCTGAAATATTCTAAACAAAGCACCTCTCAAAAGAAAACAACTAGAAAACCTTGAAACCAAGCTACAAATACACTATCACAAAACCTTGAATATTCCTTTAATATATATATTCCCTGGCTGTTTAATAAGCCCTTTATTCTGTTTTTGAAAGTTAATTTGCCTCAAGTGCCATTTCACAAGGGTTTATAAAACAGGACAGCTCCTATCTTTCCCTCAAGTTTCTGTACCGGGTCTAAAGCCTAAACAGATATCTAAAGAAAGGGTGGGACAGTTTCTAGTTTGTATCAATAGAGAATATATACATACTACTGTAGGGCAACTGAGTCACTGAGGGGAACTGAAGTTTTGGCAGGAAAAATCTGCCAGACAGTTGGGGAGATACAGGGGTCCGTCATAACCACTTACTCTCATTATCTTCCTGCTTTGCAAACCATGCTTTGTGTGCATAGGGAGGTGGTGCATAGCATTCAGAGAGGCTCATTTCAAAGTTAGCAGCATGTTTTTGAAATGTTCTCTCCCTAAAATTTTCCTCATGCCTAGCCTATTGCTTTTTTCAGCATGAGGTGAAGGCAATGTTATTTACCTGGGCCTTTGGCTATGTTTTTCTGGCTATCTTATCTAGTTTTGTTATTGGCCTCAAGAAATATACTGATTTTATCTATCTTCTGTTGATAATTCTATTTATTTGTTTTAATCTGTAATTTTATTAGACTGGGCTTCTTTGATATGGATTTATGAAGTTGTCTTACACTGAGTCAGATCACTGGTCTGACAGGCCAGTGCAAAGGTGCAATTCTCCAGAGACCTCTCTGTTCAGACAGAGGACCTTCCTTTCATTTGGAGACATTGAGTATAGAACCTGGGATCTTCTGCATTCTGAAGATGTTCTACTCCCTCAAAATTTGCAGAATTCAGAATTCCAAGAGATTTCATATCATCTGCCAGTACTACAGACCTCTATTCTTCTTATGTATCTGTAGAAGGTTCTCAGACCAGAGTTTACCATGGTAGCTTAACTCTCATTTCAGACTCAGAGCCCACAATCCTAAATTGTATTACACCCTTCTAAGCTCACAGAAGTAAAGATAAACTAAATAAATATTGTTGATCATTAGCATTCAGTAGAATTTCCTGCATTCCTAATTCCTACCTATTGTAAGCATAGTTTATCATTTGTAGCACAAACCAAACATCATCTTGTAGTAAGAATTTAGTTTTAATAATGAATAACTCCAGTCCAGTAAGCTGCCACATAGCCTGCAGAGAAGGAAATTAACCTTAGACTACTATACTGCATCATATCTCTGGCATACCTTTACTGAAAATGATCAGGCACACATGCACTCTGGGCACATGGAGATAGTTCTAATCAGTCATTTTTTTGTAGAAAAAGCCCAGCAGGAACTCATTAGCATAATAGGCCACACCCAACAGCAGAAACTCATTAGCATATTAGGCCACAACCCTGACAGCACAGCTCCCTCCCCCATGGCTTGCGAGGCACCTGGGGAACTCAAGGTAGGGTGGGGGGGCTGTAGACATGGCCAACTCGGAAGCTAGCCGGAACTCAGTTCCTGTGCGTTCCTGCCCAAAAATAGTCCTGGTTCTAATTTTTGAATGGGTTTGCATTCATCAGCACTGGCCTAAGAACCCCAAAGTAGAAAAACCTCTCCTCCACAGCCTTTTAACCTACTGTTACCTGTAGAGCTGACCATACTTTACTGTGTGATGAAACACTAACACAAAAGTGCAAATAGTAAAGAAATGTACAGAATCCAGACAAAATAAATATATTTTAAAAAGTTGGGTAAAGAGAAATAGTGGAGGATTTAACCATTCTGGATGGGAATGATTTCCAGATACCAAGATGATGAAGTGAATTATCAGGCAGGAGTGAAAGAAGGTGAGAGGAAAGGGGGCATTCTTAAGCTCAGGAATTAATTAAAATAGGTCAGGCAAGGGTTTTTTTTGTATTAGCTAACCCCAAATATAGATAAATGTGGCAGGATCAGGAGGAGGAGTGTACTATAGCCATCCATTAGACACACAAAGCCACTCCTCATCACTGCCCTTTGTTTTCGTTTTATTTTTGTCTTTGATTACAGGATGAGGTTATTAATATCATCCTTGTAACATTCTGTTGAGCAGTGACCCTAGGCACTGAACCCATGTCTTTTTTCATACTCAACGTGATGTCTTCTCCTTACTAGCATCTTCCTTCTATGAAAAAAGAGCAAGACCTTGTTCTATTAAGCCTCCCTCCCCTTCCCCTAAGCCTCCTTGAGCTCACTCTTCTTTCTTTCTGTGTCTCCTTTCCTTTTTAATTCTAATGTAACCTTGCAGGCACTTCTCACTAATCATTTCATCATTCCTCTTCTTTTAAATCTCCCCTCTCTTCCCCTTCACTCATTTCTGCCAAGTTCTGTCTGCATTTCCTTTTTCATTCTTCTTCTTCGTCTCTTCTTGTCTGAAGGTAAGTTCCTGGAAGTGGGCCCCACCAGCCTTGTGCCAGGGCTGAGAAGACATGGTCTGCCCTCCCACACTCAAATATTATCACCTCAGTTCTTGATGACAGCCACCATGTAGGCTCCCTTTTAGGTTTCCTCAGTCCCACAGCAGTAGTTTTGGGAGAGATAATGGACATAATGTTGTTGCTCAGGTGAATTCAGCAGAAGTGGTAAACAATCAGCTATGTTAATAATGGCAGGAATGGTCAGAAGGCTCCTAAGTGTGGCCTAATTACCTCTGAATGCTGGTTTGTGGGTAGGGTTGTCAATTCTGGCTTAGGAAATTCCTTAGCAACAAAATAGGTGTTCGGGATAACAGATATCTTTTGAGTTTTGATTATATAAGCATGCCTAATTTGATAGATTGAAGTGCAAATGAATAATGAACTAACAATATACAAATATACTAATGTGTACACTTTTGTGTGCATGTTTAATGGGCTATTGTCTCTCATATGTATATTACAATATATTACCATAGTAACATGTTTCTGCATATCATGCCAACAAAAAGCAGCCCCCTGGCAATTTGTTTTTCACTAGCACAGTATGCAAATGCTTGTTGCTCACAGCAATACGTAATAAGGGATCAAGGGGAATTTCACAGAGCAAAAAATAACCGGTAGTTATGGTATACTAAAGATATATTTGAAACCTTCCTGATTGAATGACTGTATGGAAATTTTGGAAGCAAAGTGTAATACAATGTGCACTTCTAATGAATAGCAGGGATTTGATCCTACCTCATGTGTAATGAAACTTAATTTACTAAATAGTTTCTGCATAATAGCAGATAGCTAGCTGAATCATGATAAGATGATATTTTATAAGGAAGACTATAAGAACATAATTTTAGAAACCTGTATCATGCCGTTTTAGTCATTTTTCTAACTTGAAGATACTATATGATTTTATGCAGTTATTTAAAAATAAAAATCAAGGGCATGAATTAGGCTACTGCAACAGAATTTATTTTAAACCCAATAATTAAAAAAAATCAAAAGTTACAAAATTAACTATACAACAATACAAAACACAATTAAAAGAATCTACATAAAGCATAGCTTATAGGAGAGGAGTTTAAAAAAATCCCATATTATATTAAAATTCCCATATTATTTGTTTGCCAAATTTTAATCATTGGAAGTAACCACATGGCCACATTATTTTACATACTATAATTTTCATCAGCATAATAAACAAATGCTTCCTAGTCCCTCAGTTTAACATGTGTCTTTATTTGTTTCCCCTTGCTTTGCCCCCATCATTCTTGCCACCATCAAAAACCATACGTTCTGGGGCCTTATCCTTGATAAAATAGTCTTGCTGGTTAAGTGAAACCTCACTGCTATTTTGAAACAGCTTTGGGCTTTAAAAATCACATTTCCTATCATACTTTTACAATTGTTGTAGAAAAGTGATTTTCTTGAATTCTATTATTTTTCACATAATCAAGAAATTATAAATCTATCTCCAGAAAAGTTTATTTATTTATTTATAATTCTTTTATAATTCACACTTCTACCCCGCCCTCCTCGCAAGCGGGCTCAGGGCAGCTTACAATGTGGCCAGAACAGCATAAAACATTAAAATCATATTAAAATACAACAACAGTCTAAAGTGCTCACAGTGATGGTAACAGAGATTAAGATGGCATCCTGCAGGTTCCCTTAACGGCATAGCACTAGGATCATAACCCGGCCCTCCATGGCCACTGGGCCTGAGCTTCATTCAGGGCCAGCCCTCATTACTGATGTTAATCACAATGGTTGATGGTAAATGGTGGCGGCTCCTAATCAAAGGCCTGGTGAAAGAGCTCCATCTTGCAGGCCCTGTGTAACTGCATAAAAGTAATTAATCGGTTGGCCTAAAATGGCTTTTTTACATGCTGAAATCACTAAAGTAGCAATCCTAAACAGATCTACTTTGAGTAAGCTGCATTTGATTAAATGGGTCTTATTTCCAGGAAAATGTTCTTAGACTTTCATCCTAACTGTGCAAGCTACAAAAAGAAAAGAAAAAAAAAACTGATGGAAAAAATTACAGTGGTATACAAAGTCCTTTTCATATGTATCTTTTATGTTTGTGGTCTTATTCATTTGACTGTTATTTATCTCATCCTGTGCCTATTCTTTAACAGGGACAGATCACTTGCAATTCTAGTGTCCTAATCAAATTAACACAATTTCTTCACCCTAGTGACACATTGCTGTGAAGATAGTATTTAATAATATTGGGCACTGCTAAATCCCTTCGAGTTGTCCGAAGTGTTGCTTAATTTAATTTCTACTGTGTAATTAAGTAATAGGAGCTTTGGCAAAAAATATTTGAATTAAATCATTGCAATTCAAGCCGTAAGTCATATAAATGTAGTAAATACAAGATTATTTTACTTTGGACTATCTACTTAGACATTCTGCCTTTCCTTTCAGTGTATCTATATTGTCGGCTTCTACCCGATACACTAAGCTTTTTTGTTTGTTTCTAAACCTCAGACATAATTGACTAAAATTGGGGGGAAAATAGTTGAATTCAGATTTTCACATGTACTTAAGGGGGATTGCTTATTCTGAGCTGGGCTGGGAATGGCATAGGACACACTGTCAGAGTGTAGAGTGAGGAAGACAAGCGCACCAACTCAAGAAGCATAGTCAAGGTCTGGTCCAAAGTTAAGCACAGAGTCAGTAGTCTGAGAGCCAGTATGTACAGTGAGGGCTGAGAATATGAGATTATTCAGGAGCACGTTCAGAAGCAAGATGAAGACATAGTCAGGAAATGATCCAAAGAATCACAGGGCAGAGGCAGGATCCAATGCAGTGGGAATTTTGACTTGTTGCTTCCATATCTAACAGCCTCCCTTGGCTGGTTTTTATAGCCATATGCTTAAGGGTCATGCCAACTGTTTTGGAGTAATCCTGCAACTACTCAAGTAGCTAGCATTGGGCCAGGAAGTGAGCTTTTTGTCATCTCTCTTGTAGTTCTGTTCGTAGCCTCTGTCTGCAGTGCTCTAAGGGTGTGGGTGATACTGCAGGACTAGAAACAATCAACTGAGTTTTACTTGTTGAATCAGGGCTGGAAGGTGTCAGTGGTTCTGCACCAGCTGTTGGGTATGAATCCTGACAAGCCTGCAGCTCACCTTCCTGCTTGTCAGCTTCTGCTGATTCAGAACTGGCTACACAGGGCTTCTGTTCTCTTGAGTAGTCCTCTTCCCCTGAAGAGTCCTCACTCTCAATGAGCCCTGGTTGCCCCATGACAAGTGAGCCCTAAAAGAACCAAACAATGCAGATGTTCCAATATCCCTCTTTCAGTATTAAATAACTCTTCTGTGTACTTCTGAGGGACAAAAAAGTCCATGGGGAAAAAGGTGACATTAAAAATGTCAGGTTTTTCATTGGATGCTGATGCCATTCGGGTTGCCTTTTATAGCACAGGTAGTACTCCCTGATTCTTTGTTTGTTGAATGGCTGCCTCATTTCCTGTGGAGAAACATGGGGACAGTAATGAATAGTAAGTAACAGCTGCAACATATTGATCTGATGTCTGTTCAACAGTAGTGTGTGAGTGGCGAGAGCAATGAGAAGGTGTTGTCATTCTGCATGACTTAGCCTTAGGGTTCTTTGTGTTACAAACCTGATCAGTTCCCTTGGAGAAAATAGCCAGACTCTATGGCATTATACCCTGCTAGGGGTGTGCATTTGGCCTATACCAAGCCAAAACACCCCCCACCTTATCAGTATTTTCCAGAGATTTTTTTCCAGCTGGATATAGAACCCAGTATTTATTTGGCTCTCCAAAAATGGCCAACCTGAAATATCTTGAAAATATTTGGGATTTTTCGGGACCACCTGATAGCTGAAGGAAAAGAGTGTTTCAAGGGATCGCAGTCCCTCTAAATACCTTCGAGGTGAAATCACATTGAGAAGACATTTAAAGGGACTGCAGGCTCTTTAAATGCATTCAGAGTTCACTTGCAGCTTGCAAAAGGCATTTAAAGGGACCACAGTCCCTTTAATTGCATTTCCCCCCTCCACTGGAAACAATAGAGGATGGGAGTGACTCTCTTGGGCAGTCCGATTTAAACCAGGCTGCCCAGCAGAGCCTTCAGGGAGAACTCTCCCCATAGGATCAACTCTGTTGGGTTCTGTTGGCAGAGGCAGAGCCTCTGAGGCAAGCTCTGTTGGGCAGTCTGGCTTAAAGTGAACTGCAAAGAGGAGCCAGCCCCAGCTGAGAGTCAGAGGGAGTGGTGGGAGCTTACAGCTCCATGCTGCCTCGGCTTGGACTAGCTCCTCTTTTCAGCTTGGTTTAAGCTGAGCTGCAAAGAGGAGCCAACCCAGGATTAGCTGGGTGGTGTGGAGCTCTCAGCTCCTGCTGCCCCAGCTGATCCTCTCTCTTTTTTCCTTCTCAAGTCCATTGTACCTGCCCAAAATAGGGAATCCTGAATGTTTACCAAATCCAAATACCATATCGTATCAAGATTCAGGAATATCAGGAAATACTGATATTTTGGGGGTTCAGTATACCCGAACCTAAAAAAATACCGGTGTGAGGCATAACACCATTCTTGCCTCCCCTCAAGAGTTAATATGTGGATAACTGGCATGGTTCATTCTTGCAGGTGTTGTTAATTAAGGGCTTTGGCCTGCCCAGAACCTTATCAGTCCAAGGCCAGAGGCATTAGCTTCTCATGAGAATGTGATCCTAATGTTGGGAGGGGGAAAATCAGGAGTGATGATGTAAGATCCTGGAGAATTCTCCTGAAGGCGTGTTAGGATTGTATATCACCATCACCTGACTTTATTTTTTAAGGTTTTCTGCTAGTTGTTTTAACTCTGTTGTTGTTGCTTGTTTTAAAATATGATATCTTTTGCTAAATTTATTATTGCTACCTGCCACAGGTCACAGGTATCTGAGACAAAAGCAGGCTTATAAATGTTTTAATCGAACAAATAAATCTATTATTATTATTGTTATATATACAGAACAAATGTATGTTACCATTCCCAATGATTATTTGTCATTCCCAAACCCCTATAAGGGAGGGAGATTAGAAAGCATGTAGACAACAACTAGATCCATTGATGTGCAAGCAGAAATAAAAACAGACACAGAACAGTTCAGCTTGTGCATAATCCTCTACACACCTAGTGCTTTTCTCCCAATATATTACAGGGCTCAGAAAATGGTTATACAAGATCTTGTGCCAGCAGAAATGCACATGAGGATACAAGTCTGACATCGCCAGTGGCTACCATGGTCTTTTATTGTGTTTCAACTTGTGCAAGAGCTCTAATACAAGTGGAAATGTTGCACTGTATCCAACCCTAGAAATAGTTCAAAGAATGCAGATTGTGGTGCTTGTCTCCTATTCAGACAGGTTGAAAACATGTTCCAGAACTCATCATATTTATACAGGACTTCCTGTCTCAATTTTTCTTCTTTTGCTAGATCAAATATGTCTTCTGTTTAACATTCAGTTATTGTCACCTCCTTAACATTCCAATGTTATAAGAATATATACCAAGCCACTAAAGCAGCTCTAGAGATCCATTCTTTATCTTATTTTGAGAGGGCCCTAGATACAGAAATATAACTTAAAATGAGATGTCTGGAAGACAATCTCATGTAGGTTGACAGAACCAGGTTACTCTAACTTTCTACTTCATACTAGAATGTTGTAATTTGAGGGCAGAGCCAAAACAAATCTACAAAGTTAGCTTGTGATATTCTACCTCCAAATCAGTTGTTGTAACAAATTCTATATATGAAGAAACTGACTGGATGCCAACAATGTTTAAATACTATTTTTGCCAAGTAAGTAGTCTGTGCAGCTGCCTGAGAGCTACACAATTCATGTGGATTACAGTTTTGCTGGCCTGGTTTGGCCACAGGTCATTTAAGAAGTGTGCCTCAAAAAAGATCAGCCAAATAAGGGTGACAGGAGAGAGGTGAATAAACAGGTGTCAAATTTAAAATCTGTAGCCATGGAATATAAGTGCTGTACCCACATCATGTCCCACTTCAGTTGCTAGTTCATTTTATATCTGGTCAGTTTAATGTTTTGCATGCTTGAATCGCACATTGGTAAATGAGGATTTGTTATGCAAACTAGGATAAACAAAGTTACTAATAATGCTGGCCAAGTTTGCAGTCAGGATGGAGGTTGACAAAGGGAGCTTTAACAACTTTGGTGTAGTGGTTAAGAGTGGCGGACTCTAATCTGGAGAACTGGGTTTGATTCCCCACTCATCCACGTGCAGCCAGCTGGGTGACCTTGGGTCAGTCACAGTTCTCTCAGAGCTGTTCTCTCAAGAGCAGTTCTCTCAGAGCTCCCTCAGCCCCACCTACCTCACAGGGTGTCTGTTGTGGGAAGAGGAAGAGAAGGAGATTGTAAGCCACTTTGAGACTCCCTGTGAAGGGTGGGGTATACATCCAACTCATCTTCTTGTTTTCTTGAAAGCTAATACCCTGGAAATCTTGTCGGTCTCTAAGGTACTACTGGAGTTGAATCTAATCAAAATCCCATGGACTGTCTACTATACAAATCAACCATCAATAAATTCTAGTTTATAACCCACATACTAGTGTCTTGTGTAGTGATTATGAGATCTTCATCATGAATGAATTTGGCAGATGAATTTACCATAATTGATGGTAATGATTCTGGTAAATTGATCAAGAAGAGAAGAGATTGGATTTTACCCCACCCTTCACTCAGAGTCTCAGAGTGGCTTACAAACTCCTTGCCCTTGCCCTTCCTACAACAGACACACTGTGAGGTAGGTGGGGCTGAGAGAGCTCTGACAGAAACTGTTCTTTCAAGAACAGCTCTGACAGAACTATGGCTTGCCCAATGTCATCCAGCAGCTGAAGGCGAAGAAGTGGGGATTCAAATCTGGTTCTCCCAAATTAAAGTCCATGCACTTAACCACTACACCAAACTGGCTTGCAAGGATTAATTCCTTTGTGTGTCAAACATCCCAAACTTTGTGTGTCCATCCCTTTGTGTGTCAAACATCCCAAACAGACTGGGGGCTACACCAAAACTTTTGTGCTTTTTAGACATACTAGTTACTTGATCTTCAGGCCTTATTAACAGATGGACCCATAGTCCTAGTGAACCTGGTCATTTCGGTTCCAGAAGGGAGTATGTGAAAGAGAGCCCTGGAGAAGTATGGCAATACAGATGAGGGTGTGCACTGAGCTAGAAGGAGAAAACGTTTTCAGTTGCACCCGCTGTCAGTGGCAAGACAGAGGTTGGTGGACTGATTCTGTGCCATGCTTCCCAGTCATTCCTTTCTGACAGATGAAAGGGTCATGCTGGCCAGGGTGTTACACTGCAAAACCCTGGCTATTTGAGCATTATTATCAAAGGCTACCCCTTGAGAATTCAGTGCCAGTTTAGCAGCACTGTTGCTTGAATTGTTTGTGCAGGTTCTGAAAAGCCAGGTTCAAATCTCCATTCTGACCTGGAAGCTTGCAGGGTGACCTTGGGCCAGTTATATACTCTCATTCTGACCTATCTCAAGGTGTGTGTGTGGATAAAATGGAGGAGAGTAGAATGATGTGAGTTGCTTACTTTAATGATACTGCTCTTACAGCCAATTCAGCTCTGAACAATGGCACACTATGACTAAAAAAGAGGAAATTTATTTTATATGTGTGTCTATATAATATTTAAAAATTAATGATTTTTAATCTTAATCAATTGAGAAAAGAACTTGGCAACTGCCAGTGTAATTTTAAAATCCACCCTTGCTAAAAGAAACCTCAAATTATCCAGTTCACACCTAGGGTCCTGGATATAAGGTTTTATCCAACTATCTCTTGCCTTGTTAAGCAAATCGCAGTCAAGTAAACAACGTTGAAGGGTGTCTATTTTGCCAGAATCACATCGGCACAGTTGCTCAGAGTAAGACACCTTATTTAGGTGTCCCAATAGCTCCCCTGATGGAATACCATTCAATCTAGCCAGCATAAATAATCGTCTGTAGTGTGGAACTTTCAGGAAACCAAAATAGGCTGGAAGAGATTGTAATAACATTAAACCTAAATATAAAGGTGAGCATGCTCTGCGTGTTCTTATCATGGCACTTCTAGTATCCAATTTTTCCAGACAGCATAAGATTGAAGAGAGAGCAGCTGAAGGCCCTTGTTCTTTCAGATCATGAGGGGAGATTCTGGATACAACTTTCAACCAATTTGCTCCATGGACTTTGGTAAGAGTCTACACACAATAGATGCAAGTATTCATTTGACTCCACAGAGAATAAAATCTTGATTTGCTTGGGTTCCCATTGTTTGTTTGTTTATTTCTTCACATTTATAGCCTGCCCTTCCCGGAAGTGGGCTCAGGGCGGGTAACAACATCTCATTTATACAAATATATTAGTTAATACAATAAAATTATATTTAAAGCATCATCATAAATATTAAAATGCTGGTCACAGCAGATAGCAAAGAGATTTTCTGGTTGTGGGAGGTTCCTGGCTATAGCCAATAGTTGTTAACAGAGTGACAGATACCTCAGGGAGGCCATATATGGACGTCTGCTGCCTAAGCCAAAGGCCTGGCAGAACAGCTCCATCTTGCAGGCCCTGCACAATTGAAGTAGATCCAGAGGTCATTTCAAGCAGGAGATCAGCTCCAGGAGTTGGTGCCAGCCCCCCCCCCCCCGGGCAGGGGAATGCCTGCTTGTGTCATGGCTGCAGCAAAATGACCCCGTCTCCTGGAAAGGTCCTTGTTCCTCCGAACAGCCTTCTGAAGGCTTCAGCCACCACTGAAGCTATCCTCCCAGAACAGTGGTATTTCTGAGGCTTGGATTAGTAACTGTCCCTCCCTTTCTTTCTCTCTCTCTCTCTCTCTCTCTCTCTCTTTCTTGCCTTCTGACATACTTCCGGTGATGTCAGGTGGTTTAGCATATGCAAATAAGTTATGCTAATGAGTTATGCTAATGAGCTCCTGCACCTCTTTTTCTATGAAATGACCCCTGAGTAGATCCCACATGGCCCTGATCTCATTGGGGAGCATGTTCCACCAAGCAGGGGCAGAAAAGGCCCTGGCCCTGGTTGAGACAAGACAGATGTCTTTCAGGCCAGGGACTACTAGGAGGTGTTGATTCATAGAGCATGGTATTCTTCAAGGCATATACAGGCAGAGGTGGCCCCTCAGATAGGTGGGTCCCAAGCCATGTAAGGCTTTAAAGGTTATTACAAATTGAAACTGATCTGGAACTCTACTGGTAACCAATGCAGTTGGTGGAGCACCTGCCAAACATGAGCCCGCATAGGTGTCACCGTTAGCAGGCACACCACTGCATTTTGCACCAGCTGTAATTTCGGAGTCAGCCTTAAGGATAAGCCTGCATAGAGCAAATTACAGTAGTCAAGCCTAGAAGTGACCACTGCATGGGCCACTGTAGCCAAATCTTGGGGTGAAAGATAGGGTTTCAGGAATCTAATCTGCCGAAAATGGGAAAAGGCAGGTTGGGCAGCTGCAGTAACCTGGGCCTCCATAGAGAGAGAGGCATCCAGTGTCACTCCCAGGCTCCTCACCGAATGGGCTGGCACCAGAAATGCCCCTTCCAGTGTGGGGAGCCTGATACTCATATCCCCTCCCTTCCAACTTAGGTACAGGACCTCCGTCTTTGATGGATTTAACTTCAAACAACTCTGCCACAACCATCCAGCCACAGCCTCCAAAGCCTTGGTCAAATTATCAGGGGCAGAGAACAGATGGACTTCCAATAACAGATAGAGCTGGGTGTCATTTGCATATTGATGGCAACCCAGCCCATACCTCCGTCCAGACAAACTGGGCGAGGGGGCGGATATAGACGTTAAATAGCATTGGTGAGAGGATCACCCCTTGCGGCACTCCACATTCAAGTGGGTATCATGGGGAGGCCCTCTTGCCCAGCACCACCCTCTGTGCCCAACCATGGAGGCTGGACCCTCTGTGCCCAAACCACTGAAAGGCAGTCCCCTGAACTCCTGAATCAATGAGGTGGTGGGTCAATAGTTCGTAATCAACCGTGTCAAATGCTGCTGTCAGATCAAGTAATAACCGCAGTGCTGACCTGTCCTGATCCAGATGTCTACAGAAGTCATTCATAAGGGCATCCAGAGCCATCTCCACCCCATGGCCAGGGCAGAAGCCAGACTGGAAAGGATTGAGGATAGAAGTGTTATCCAGGAAAGCTTGGAATTGTTTGTCCACTGCTCTTTCAACCACCTTACCCAGGAGTGGTAGGTTCAACACTGGGCGGTAGTTGGCCAGGACTATATGGTCCAGTGTTGGTTATTTTAAGAGTGGATGGACTACCACCTGCTTTAGAGCCCCTGGAAAACTCCCAGTAGACAGCCTTCACTAGCCAGGAAGGGCATGGGTCAATGAGGCAGGTAGTGGGTCTCACAGCTGCCAAGATCCTGTCAACTTTCGCCTGGGACAGTCAGCTGAAGTGGTCCAATATTGGACCTGAAGATGGACAAGGGGCTTCCAGTTCCCTTACTGTCTCAAGGGTAGTTGAGAGGTCATGGTGGACTGTCATGATTTTGTCTGTGAAATAGCTCGCAGAAGCCTCACAGCCAATAGCCAATTCCCTACTGTTTTGTCTGCCCTGTGGCAGAGTTGTAATAGACTGAATAATTCTAAATCATTGGGCTGGGCATGAGCTCGCAGACACAATGGAGGCTGCATAAGAATCTTTCTTCATGGTCTTCACCACCATCTCATAGGCTTTCATAAGCATCCTATAGGGTGTTTGTGACACTTCACAGCGGGCATGCCACCACCTTCAGTCTAGCCATCTTAGCTCCCATTTCATCCTCTGCAGTTCCGAGGTATACCAAGGTGCTGCTTAGGTATGAGGGCATAGAGGGCACTGGGAGACAATCTCATCGATGGCTTTGGAGAGCCAGTGTTCCCAGTCCTCCACCAGCACATCTAATGTTGTCAGGGGGCATCGGATCCTGCAGAGTTTCCTAAAGCTGACCAGGGTCCATTTGGCTCCATGGGTGAGCATAAATGTGCTTGCCACCTAAACAGGGAGGGCATGGTATGCTCAGTCAGACCTTCAGGGCAAAGTGATCAGACCATGGGACTACATCTGCAGCTATCTGATCCACGTTTATCCCCATCCCAAAAATCAAATCCAGCATGTGGCCTGCTTGGTGCGTGGGAGTCGATATAAACTGGGAAAGTCCCATTGCCTTCATGGACGACACTAGGTCCCTGGCCTGAGAAGACACTGCATCGTCGGCATGGACATTAAAATCTCCCAGGACCAAAAGCATGGGGTGCTCCAATGCCCAAGTTGATACTGCATCTAACAGGTTGGACAGGGTACCTGCCGGTGCGTTAGGCGGACAGTACAGGCCAGCCAGATAGCCAAACTCTCATTGACATTGCACGCTAGACCAACACATTCAATGCCGGAGATTGTTGGGGTGGGGAGCAACCTGAAAGAATATGATTCATAGATAAGTAAAGCAGTTGGGGAGAAAAGCATAGCATAAATGAAGTTACAAAAATAAAATAGGTTAAAAGAAAAAGATCAATATGATCTAACTGGCTAAACAATTGTCACTCTGATGCTGCAGTGCAACATAATTTTGCAAATTTGCTTTGATATCTATCTAATATTGCCATTCTTAATTCTCTGGCAGTAAGCCCCATTGAACATATTTACTGTGTAGATGTGTTTAGGAATTCTTCCTATGTTTTTGTTTGCTTGCTTGTTTGTTTATAAATAAAATCCTTTCCTTTAAAGAGAAGATATAACACAAAATCATTAAAACTGTAGGCTGGAACTTTCAGTCCTGTGCCATGTGGCCAGTTGTACATTCTGATAGTTCTGGTGTTGGCTCCATGGAGCTACACTTTCACTTGCTTTTTTAAGTTTTGGGGTTGTTTGGCAAATATGGTATTGCTATTATATAATTAGTTTTGCAATAATTAGTTTTCACCTCAGAAGGGCACTAGAGAATAAACCAGGATGAGACTACAGAATGAAAAGGGAAAGGCGCTTGTCAGTCTCAGCAATCCAAAAATTCTCCTAACAACCAGCAAAGTGAAAGGAAGTTAATCTCTTCCTGAAAGTACTCTAAAACCCAAAACACAAGACAAGGATCCAAAGCACAGAAGACAATCAAACAATCAAAACTGTACAAGGTGAAATTAAACAGAATGAAGATAAGAGCATCAGACAGATGATCCATCTGGAACATTCAGGCTCCATTGATGGACAAATGATAATCCCAAAACCCAAACAGCCTGAATGACACAAGACTGGGAATATGGTAAAGAACCTATGCTCATGAAAGCAACAGTGAATTTATATAATTCCACTGATAACTGGAAGTGTGAAGAATTCTAGAAGATAAGCTGAAGACAGCCTCCTGTTGGAGGAGTGTTTCAAAATGTAACTGCATTTTGTTAAAATGAAAGATGCAAACAGTGATAGATGGAGGCTTCTTTTCCTATAAAAATGTGATCAGGGAGCTGGGAGGTAGGTTTGCTTTTGTAGGTCAACATCTCATCCAAGGGATACTTGAAGCTCATGTGGGTACACACCAGACCTCTGACTGGCAAGCATGTTCCCTATTGGTCTTTTCTTAGCGCATGGGTTTATAGATGTGTTAGAGGCTACATAGCTGGATTTTGATTGTAATATTAATTACCTTTATGTTTATTGTTGTACTTATTAGTTCAGTTATGCTTCAGAATTATAATCAGTTAGGCAATAAATATTCCAGCTTTTCATACCTGTAGTTAAAGACTGATCCTGATCCTCATTCTTGTGGATAATATACTTTCTGCCAATCAGCTTTTGCTGTTCGCTCTTTCAAGAAGTCCAAGCATGTACTAAAGAAACTCCAGTTCTTGTTGAAACCCCCAAAACATTATTTTCAGGGATACCACAAAACTTTTGCATATTTGTGTTGGTTCATGAAACAGTATGAAACAGCTAACAATAAATGTAACACATAAATGTCTGAAGAGGGATAGAAAAGCAAGGGAAACTTATTATGAATAGTAACACTAAGCAGTTACTAGACCCTGGCATGAATGCATGCTCAGATGATGTACCTCTGGCTTGTCCAATTTATATGGATACCTTTCAGCAGGGGTGTAGAGTTTAAAAACTCCTGGGGGGGGGCTCTTCCGTGTGCACACGTGAAGCGTGTGCGTCCACCGGGACTATGTCCCTGCCGCCGCCTCCCCCCCCGCCTGACCACTCCTACTTCCGTCCCTCCAGGGGCCAGCTTGGCATTTGCTTAGCTGGCCCCTGGATGGACGGAGGGAGGGTCGGAGTGGCCAGGCGGGGGGGGGGGAGAGAGAGAGACAGCAGTGGCAGCAGCCCTAGGAAGGGCTGAGGGAGGCGTGGTGGAGGGCGCACCATTTTCCCGGGGGGGGCTCAGTCCCCCCGGGGAAATTTCGGGGGTGCCTCGAGCCCTCGAGCCCCCCCCCCGGTAGTTGACGCCTATGCCTTTCAGTTTGTGGAGCTTGAGGATGTGGACAGGACCGGTGAGACTTGTGTTTTCAACCCTTGCCCTTCCTGGCTGATAATAGCCGTCAGAGGGAGACAGGCTGAGTGGGTATGGAGAGTGGTAAATGCTACTTTGAGAGCAGGAGTTATGCTGCCCATGCTCAAGGAGGCAATTAGACCAGTTCTAATTTTAAAAAAATCTTCCCTGACTTCTACTGTATTGGAAAACTTCTAGCTAGCCTCTAATCTTCTATTCATGGGCAAGGTGCTAGAGAGGGTGGTTGCTTCTCAGCTCCAAGAGTTCTTGCAAGAACTGATTTTCTGGATCCATTTCAACCTGGTTTCAGGCCTGTTTTGGAACGGAGTCTGCTTTGGTCACCTTGGTTCATTATCTCTATAAAGAACTAGACAAAGAAAATATGACCCTGCTAGTCCTGCTGGATTTCTCAGTAGCCTTCAGTACTATCAACCATAGTATCTTACTGAGCTGCTTCTCAGTGCTGGGATGAAGGGGCATAATCTTATTGTGGTTCAAATCCCTTCAGGGGGGTATGTCTCAGAATGTAGTTTGAAGGATTTCTTCTCTGTCCCATGGCTGTTGAGGCTCTATGGGGTTTGTTCTTATCACCCATGCTATTTAAAATCATCAGTCATTTTATTGCTCATAGACCAACAGGTCATAAGCAAATATACAAAGTATAGTACATACAGTGGAGAACAGCATACATTATATTTTAAAGTTTCACAGAGTTATACAATCTGGTTTACCAAATACACAGTAACTACCTAAAAAGGGCAGAGGCAATACATTTAATAGCTATTTAATATCTATGTGAAGTCACTGGAAGAGGTCATCAAGAAGTATGGGCTGCAGTGTGACCAATATGCGGATGACACCCAGCTCTACCTTCCTTTCTCTCCAAATTCCAAGGACGCTATTGATCTTCTGAACCAGTGTGTTGAGTCACCAGAGCTATTGATGTTCTGAACCAGTGTAATGAGGGTGAACAAGGCTTAATTCTGAAAAGATAGAGGTTCTTTGGGTTAGCAGAAAGCCAAACTAGGGACTTGGATCTCTCCTGTCATGGATGGATTATGTTCCCCTTGAAAAGCCAGGTTAGTGGTTTGGAAGTGCTGCTTGACACAGAGATCACCTTAGAAAACCAGGTGACTGTGGTGGGTTGGAATGCTTTTGCCCAGCTTTGGCTGGTGCATCAGTTGTGTCCATTCCTGTTTCTGTTAAATCTAGCCACACACCTAGACTGGTGTTCCTGGCCTCCTCACTCTTGACATTTAAGAAGCAGTTGAAGACAGTTTTAATAATGATATCACTTGACTACTTTAGTTGTTTGTTTGTTTTAATTTATTGTCAGTCCTAATTGAGATTTTATGAATTTTCATTGTTGTTGTTTTAGTTATGTTGTAAGCCACATTGAGTTCTACAAGGTAGAGAGGTAATTAATGCATGTTTAAAATAAATAAATAATAAACAAATCCCAGGAAAGATTACAAAAAATTGGAATATCAGAAGTGTGACTCCAGTTGCCCTGACCTGGATAGCCCAGGCAAGCCTGAAGTCATCATATCTTGGAAGCTAAGCAGGGCTGATCCTGGCAAGTTCTTGTAAGGGAGACTAGGAATCCAGGGCTGGGATGCAGAGGCAGGCAATAGAATTTGAATCCAGTTTAGATTATTAAACATCTGAAAGTCAGGAAGTCTGGCTACTTGAAGTAGGAAATTAGAATGGTGGGCAGGAATAAGGAGACAGCTAAAATACATCAGTTTGTCAGTTGACTGCTAGTTACTCTGAACCATCTTAATCAAATTGTCATTGGAAGAAAATATTCTTTGTGTTGTCATACAATCTCTCCAAAAAATAAGCAACATACTTTGGAAACCTATCTGGCACTATGGACCAAATTAATTCCTGGGGAATTTTCATGTCAAAGAAGTTCTTCCAGAGGCAGATTTAGATGTGCTTGCATGACAAATGTGGCAGATGACCAACCAAGAGAGGGGTGTCAAAAATGTTCTTTACTACTACTTCTGTAGTCACAAGAAGTAGTAACAAGGCAGAGATTTGTATTTCCATATTTTTGTCTTCTGCGAATATTCCCTAGAATGTTTTAGGAATGCATGAAATTTCTATATATGTGATGTATGAGTGTTCCATGCATTCTTCTAGAACAGACAGCTTGTCAAATAATATCGCAAATGCAAGAACAGGTCAGCCTCTATGGAGAAGTTAATGGTTTTGCTGAACCTTAGCACAACTTCAGTTGACTGTCCTGCAACACATTATGTGCTAACTCTAGCATTCTTTGAGTTTCTACCAAATCTCCCCTAAAGCAACATTTAAAGTCTTACTAGGAATGCTCATCAGCTCTCTGCATCTTATGTCCAATTTAGATTGGGGTGGAGATGAGGGGGTATCTGGATTCCTTCATCTGTCTTCTTTTGATCTATGGATTTGATTCAGGTTTCTGCATAATGTTCAGTTTGTAGTGACTTTTACATATTACCATCAAAATACACACACACACAATCATATCTCTATGATTTAATCACTGCTTAAGCATTATGTTCTTGAGCAAATTCTTGAGCAAAAAAAATTCTAAAGGAAGCAAACATTTGTCTTGATAAGACTAACATTTCATAGGGAGAAAAGGAGTGACAGTATTCTGACCATCATAGCAGATCCATTTAAAATAAGATAATATTATATCAAATGGCAGAGGATGGAATGATTATCCTTTTGTGCTAATATGTCCAATAATAAATATTTCTGTACATTTTTTTGTGGCACTGTGATTGTTAAACTTGTCTTGTTTCTTCTCATTACTGGAATACTTTATAGGTAAACTCACTTAACAAAGCTATTGTGTTTTCTGATCAAAATGGAAATTAATGCTAGGGTATAATAAGCAATTTAATTTTTAATGAGCTTATTTGGTCCAAAGTCATAAAGAAGGGTATAAGGTGCAAAAATACCCTGAACATTAATAACAAAATCCTCCCTTAGAACACTAATGACAATGTCCAAAATACAACTAAAGTGGAATTATAGTCCATAGAAAAAAATAAACATGTTCCACTAGAATATTTTTGTTTGTTTTATAACTATTACTCTGAGAAAGCAAGACATAGCTTATTAAATAACACAGGAATATATACAAATGTGTGAGCTTTCACTCCCTTTAAAACACAATTAAGCAATTTGTTTTATTTCAATTGTCCAGAGCACATGTTCAAACACATATATTCAATGAGATCTTTGTGCCTGATGGCCATTTGCAAATGCCTTAATATTGAGTTTATTATCTATTTGCAATGTGACATTTTTAAAGGGCCTCTGGGAGATAGCTAAGATCTGGAATTTTATCTTCAGTGTAAGGTAAGTGGTAATAAACAACTCTCCTCTCATTTGCTTGCTGTTAGGAGCCACTGCGAGTGAGGAGAAGAGGCTGCCTAGAATCTTAAATGCCCTGAAATTCTGAATATCTCCCCAAGATTTGTAGATCATTTATTAGAGGGGCATATGACCTATGTTAATGATCACTGACCCTATGATTCTGGCGCAGGAGAGGAGTCACATTTGTTAAAAGCAGTTTTGCTGATGTTATTTAAAAGATCCCAATCAGGGTGCAAAGTGGACCTCTCAAGCAGGAAGACTGTTTCACTACAACTGCAATCAAAGTTACACCTATAGGGCTGTTCTTGACCATTTGGGACCCACTTCCCAGCACTGCTTTTTTTCATAGGAGGCCACTCCCCAAAGCAGGCTAGAGCACTAACAGTTCCAAGCACATGATTCACTCTGAGGCAGATGTTCTCGTGCACAATTATACCCTTCCATGCCCATTAACACAGTAATGAACACAGGCAAAGTATAAGTCTGCTTAGGATGGTACTTATAGGGCGCAATCATACGCACCCATTTGCGACATGAGAGGGATGATTCCCCGCTGGCTCAAAGTGGTGCGATCACACCAGCACATCTGGGAAGTGTCCCACAAGTGTCGTCAAACTGTCGCAAGCTGCTTTGAGCCAGCAGGGAATCAGCATAAAAAGCTACCAGTGAAACGGCAGTAGCAAATGGTTTGTGACGGCCCAGAGCCAAACTTTCCCTGTGTGATTGTGCCAGCGCAAATGTGCGGCATCAGGAATCAGGCTTCCCCCCCCCCCCCCAGTATTCACATCATCGGACGACCCCCAGGGTGGAGAGGCAATTCATCAATCCCTTGTTTAAGCGAATAAGTGAATTGAAAACAGCTGGGGGGGAAAAAACCCAACTTGCTCCCAGTTGAGTGTGATCACGCAGCGGTGGTTTGCCCTCGTAGGTCCATGGACCTGTGTGATCATGCAAATACGGCGCAAATTGTGCCAGCACAAATTTGTGTCAATTCCCCTCCAGATTATCTCGCTTGTGTGGCTGCGACCAGAGTTACTTTGTAGTTGATGAGGGCATAATTGTGTCTTTCAGTAACAAACTCCTGGCATTGCTTAACCTACCTGCCCAGAAGAATATTGTCAATCATGTGGGATTCATGGGGTTCAATCACATCTGGATTTATGCTAGGAATGCCACAGAACCTTTAAAAGGCTGGCAAAACCAATGTCTCTTTTTACCAGTGGTTAAAACTGCAGGATGATTAGTAAAATTCCTGTCAAAAGATATATGCCCTCATTTTGACCATGATGGGAGCATATTGACACAAAGACTGGTCTTCTCTTTGTAGTTATACCACAAAAAACAACTCTCACTAGCACACCTGGCTAGAGTAAACTGGCCATGTGGACTTCAGTATCTTGCACTCTGCTCACCAATCTCCCTTCCACAATCTCATTCATCAGTACCCCAAATCAGCACCAAGTTGTAGTCCAGCAGCAAACACAAGAAGTTTCAACACAGTCAGTCTTCTAATAAAGAATTAGAAAAGGCTTGCATTGTTTTGTTATGAGCTGCAGCATTCTTGCCTGACTTATTTACATCATAAGCCTATAGAATATTCTACTGGGTACCTAAATGTGAGGGAAATTAGCAAATATTAGCAAATAATTCTAGTATTAGAGTTTAACCCTATTTTCATGTAGGTCTACAGAACTCAAAGTAGTGACATATAGAATAAATGTGCTTATGATGTAAGTTTTGCTGTGATATTCTTTCTGTGAAAACTCTCTTTTTATTTTAAACAAACTGTTCATAGAAGCCAGTTCCACGGATATCAACTGATATCCATTTTGGTATGAATGGTGTATATAAGTGAGCCTGTCTAGTCAAGATATAAAAGTCAGAATACCTTAGATGCCAAAATCAAATTATTTTTTGCCTTCACTAGCTACTGTGATAATATCTTCGCGTATTCAGAAATGTGGAATCAAGGTCTCTGTAATAAGAAATTAGTAACTGGACACCAAATTCAGAAAGTGTGATTAAAAGTATGTTCTTTCTTTTACATGTTACTGTTTCTACTTTCAAATATTAATGTGCTGACTTTCCCTATTTTTACATTTATTTATTTATTCAATTTATACCCTGCCCTCCCTGCCATGGCAGGTTTAGGGCAGCTTACATAAAATTCCATATATAGATACAATTAAAGTAGATATTGTTTCCATAGATATTGTTCACAAGTGTGCATTGGCTTTTGTAGTTGTTTTTGTCTGTTTTTATCACCTTGTAGTACTGAGTGAAGGTTTTTTACCACAAGAGCACCCCTAGAAAGGTTTACTCAGAAGTAAGTTCCATGTTATTCAGTGGTCTTTACTCCTAGGATACAGTCCTCTGAACTGCATCCTATAGGTCCTTCTTTGGCTGGGGCACAATAGCTATCACCAGTTTCCTCTCTGTGACCTGTTATCCCTACTCCCATGAAAGCTTCATATGTTATAAGGTGAGGGACTACTGGATCAACAGATATGTTGCATCATGGAACAGAAATTCTAACACTTGATTCCATGAACTACAATTAAGTAGGTTGACTGAGAGCCAGTTTGATGCAGTGGTTAGGAGCACAGAACTGGGAGAATTGGGTTTGATTCCCCACATGCAGCTGCTGATGTGGCCTTGGGTCAATTACAATTTGTTTCAGAGCTGTTCTCTCACAAGCAATTCTCAAAAGAGCTCTCTCAGCCCCACCTACCTTACAGGGTGTCTGTTGTGGGGAGGGGGAGGGAAAGGAGATTGTAAACCGCTTTGAGATTCCTTTGGGTAGTGAACAGCGGGGTATAAATCTAATCTCCTCTTCCTCCTCCTCCTCCTCTTCACTGGGTCACATTTGCAAAGTTTAAATGTTCTTTCCTGTAAGTTCAAAGGAAACCAGGAAGACTGAGGACAGGTTCACACCTGTACATCGCTTGCTTTCTCCTTACATGATTAGTCAGAACTTAATGGTTGACAGACTACCTGGCCTCACTGAAAACATTGTCTGAGTTGACTTGAACAGTGGTTCTTCTAAATCCACTGAAGTCTGTACTAAAAGACTATTAAGAAAGAATGACAACAAAACAAAGTAGATCAGTATTTACTCTGGTCAGGGATCAGTATTGGAACCACTGCTATTCAATTTGTTCATTATCTGGAATTGGGAGACAGCAACAGAGTCAGATGATACCAAATTATTCAGGTTAGCGTTAACTAAACCAGATTGTGAAGAACTCCAAAAGCATATTTCCAGACAGGGTAAGTGGGTTCAGTTTCAGTGTACACAGTATAGCAAAAACAACAACAAAACCCTCCTGACCATGCATACAGACAGCCTAACCACATGCACCAAAAAGGTGAGGGGAGATGCCTTTACTGCCTTGAAAGGAAGCTTGGCATTAACTGGCTTCTGTTGACTGGTCTTTTATAGCTGCCATGATATAACGTGAAGAGTTCATCTTTATTTTTATTCTGTTCATTTTGAAAGCTTAGTAAATAAAATGTTCATTCTATGCTTTTCTCTTTACTGAACAGTGGGGCACCAAAGTCATAGTTTGCTTAGGGTGACCACACACAAAAATGTCTGGCAAGCCTTGCACTGATGGAGTTAAAACTGGCAATAACTAACTCTTGTGACATGGTGGATAATTTGATGAAAATGTTGGCAGTGTGTTAAAAAAGGCAAATTCTGTGCTACAAACTAGTTTTGTAATTATGATATTATGTTTTATTGTATTTGACTTGTTTTTAAATGATTTTTTTGCGGATTTTATATTATTTATGTGATTAATGTAAGCCACCCTCAGCCTGCTTGTGGAGAGGGTGGGGTATAAATTGAATAATAAATAAATAAATAAATAAATAAATAAATGAATGAATGAATGAATAAATAAATAATGTGTTTATAGATGTCAGCATTTGGAGTTCTACATAAATTCTGATTGACACATGTCAAAAGATGCAAGAAAAGGAGTAGAAAGGGGCAATCAAAATAATCAGGAGGTCTGAGTACCTTTCCTAAGAGGAAAGGCTACAGATTTTGAGACTCTTTAGTTTAGAGAAAGGACAACTAAAGAAGACATGCTAAACCTCTATATGGTATATGGAGAAAATAGAGAATCCCCCCCCCCATTATATTAGAGCTAATGGGCACCCACCCAATCAAGTTATTGGGCAATAGATTCAGGATGGGCAAAAGGAACTACTTCTTCACTCAAAGGCCACAGCAGACTTGTGGCTCAAAGGCCATTAGTTTAGTTGGCTTTAAAAGAGGACTGGTCAAATTCATGTTCAATCAATGTCTAATATCCATGATAAGTAAAGGAAATCTCCACATTCAGATGTGCTACCTTTCTGATGACCAGTGCTTAGATGCAACAATAGAGCAAGACTTTGGCTTCTGTGACCTGCTTATAAGTAGAGGTATCTAGTTGGCCACTGAGTGAAACAGAATCTCTCCAAACTGGGTGAGTGAGTCCAATGTGGTCTGATTCAACAAGCCAACAAAAAAATTATGTCCTTATATCCTTGCACTGTAGTTATAAGTATGCCTTATAAATAATCTTCTTTTATTTTTTTAAAAAATTGGTGATCATGATGAACAAAACAGAAAACTATATGCTAACATCTTTATGGCTGACTTGGAGCAATGCTTCCTAAGCTCCCACCCATTCATACCTCTCTTATACCTGTGATACTGTCTGGACACATGGTAAAGAAGCCCTAAACATATTCTACAAGGCATTCAACTTTCATCCCACCATCAACCTGACAATGAACTAATCTATGCAAGAAATACATTTTCCGGACACTACTGTAAAAATACTCAGTGGATGTATAGACACCACTTTATACCAGAAACCTACTGACCAACAAACATACCTACATGCCTCCAGCTACCATCCTAAATATACCAAACAATCCATTGTTTACAGCCAGGCTCTACGCTACAGTCACATCTGCTCCAATCCTATAGACAGAGATTCTTTCCTGAAGGAACTACAACAAACCTTTTTGGAACTACCACAGTGACGTTGTGCAATGACAGGTCTATTAACAACAAGACTTCAATTTTGCAGGATTATCTTACAGCACAGAATGTAGACCTGGGAATGCAACCTGGGTGTAGGAGAGTAAGACAGTCACCCTTAATCAGCTCCCCCCCCCAGTTTCTCAGTCTTCCATCAGTCTTGAACAAATGGGTGGGGAGGGGTGGTGCTGCTCATTCAAGAGTCTTTCTCCTTCAGGGCTCTTCCTGCACCAAAAATTACTGCCATTGAATGTGTGGGCCTAGTGTGGAATGCTGAAGAGAGTTTGGCTATCTGGCTGTGTTGTGTTTGTTTAGAATATGAAGCAGTAATAGCCTGAAAAGGGCTCTGGCTGTGATGTGTTTGTTTAGAATATGAAGCAGTAATAGCCTGAAAAGGGCTCTGGTATCCTAAAGCTCCAATTCCTATTGGCTGATTAATAAAGACTCCCATTGGTCCTGAAGCCAATCTAGATATCCAATCACTAAGCCCTGCTTGGGTCCAATAGTATTGCTTGTATATAGTCAGGGGTCCTTTCATAAAAAAAAGAGGTGCAGGAGCTCATTAGCATAACTCATTTGCATATGCCACACACCCCTGATGTCACCGGAAGTGTCAAAAGGCCACACATCCCTGACATCATGGGCAGTGTGTCAGATGGCAAGAAGGGAGGGAGGGAGGGAGGGGGAAGGAAGGAAGGAAAGGAACAGGAAGGTAGGTAGGTAGGTGGGGGAGAGAGAGAAGAAAGAAAGAAAGAAAGAAAGAAAGAAAGAAAGGGAGGGGGGAAGGAAGGAAGGAAGGAGGGAGGAAGAAAGGGGGGAAGGAAGAAAGGAACAGTAAGGTAGGTAGGTAGTTGGGGGAGAGAAGAGAAGGAAGGAAGGGGGGAGGAAGGGAGGAAGGAAGGAACAGGAAGGTAGGTAGGTAGGTGGGGGCAGAGAGAGAGAAGAAAGGAAGGAAGGAAGGAGGGAGGAAGGGAGGGGGGAAGGAAGGGAGGGGGAAGGAAGAAAGGAAGGAAGGAGGGAGGAAGAAAGGGGGGAAGGAAGGAAGGAAGAAAGGAACAGTAAGGTAGGTAGGTAGTTGGGGGAGAGAAGAGAAGGAAGGAAGGGGGGAGGAAGGAAGGAACAGGAAGGTAGGTAGGTAGGTGGGGGCAGAGAGAGAGAAGAAAGGAAGGAAGGAAGGAGGATGGGAGGGAGAGGGGAAGGAAGGGGAAAAGGAAGGAACAGGAAGGTAGGTAGGTAGGTGGGGGAAGAGAGAAGAAAAAAAGAAGGCAGGAAGGAAGGAAGGAAGGAAAGGGAGGGAGGGAAGGAGGGGGGAAGAAAGAAAGGAAGGAAGGAGGGAGGAAGGAAGGGGGAAAGAAATAAAGGAACAGTAAGGTAGGTAGGTAGTTGGAGGAGAAAGAGAGAAGAAAGGAAGGAAGGAAGGGGAGAGGGAGGGAGGAAGGGAGAGGGGAAGGAAGGGGGAAAGGAAGGAACAGGTAGGTAGGTTGGGAGGTGGGGGGAGAGAGGGAAGGAAGGGAGGGAGGGAGGGGCGCTTCTCCCCCCACTAGGGCTGGCATTTCCCCCCTCCCCTTGCTTGGGCCTGAGTGGCGTTAAGCCACTCAGGCCCGGCTTCTCCCTCCCTTGGGCCCGGGAAACTGTTGAGTGGGGGGGGGGGGTTCTTCCCTGGGCCGGCAGCCAGCCGCGGCCCCGGGTAAGGTGACTGGGCGAGGGAGGGGGCTCTCCAGCGGGGCCAGTGGCCAGCCACGGCCCGGGAAGGCGACTGGGCGAGGGAGGGGGCGAAGGAAGGCAACTGGGCGAGGGAGGGGGCGAGGGACAGGGCGAGGGAAGGCGACTAGGCGACGGGGCAAGGGAAGGCGACTGGGCGAGAGAGGGGGCTCTCCAGCAGGGCCGGCGGCCAGCCGCAGCCCCGGTAAGGCGACTGGGCAAGGGACAGGGCGAGGGAAGGCGACTGGGCGAGGGACGGGGCGAGGGAGGGGGTGAGGGACGGGGCGAGGGAAGGCGACTGGGCGAGGGAGGGGGCAAGGGAAGGCGACGGGGCGAGGGACGAGGGAAGGCGACGGGGCGAGGGACGAGGCGAGGGAAGGCGACGGGGTGAGGGATGGGGCGAGGGAAGGCGACTGGGCGAGGGAGGGGGCGAGGGAAGGTGACTGGGCGAGGGACGGGGCGAGGGAGGGGGCGAGGGAAGGCGATGGGGCGAGGGACGAGGGAAGGCGACGGGGCGAGGGACGAGGGAAGGCGACGGGGCGAGGGATGGGGCGAGAGAAGGCGACAGGGCGAGGGACGGGGCGAGGGAGGGAGCGAGAGAAGGCGACGGGGCGAGGGACGAGGGAAGGCAACGGGGTGAGGGAAGGCGACTGGGCGAGGGAGGGGGCCGGGGATGGGGCGAGGGAAGGCGACTGGGCGAGGGACGGGGCGAGGGACGGGGCGAGGGAAGGCGACTGGGTGAGGGACGGGGCGAGGGAGGGGGCGAGAGAAGGTGACGGGGCGAGGGACGAGGGAAGGCGACGGGGCGAGGGAAGGTGACTGGGCGAGGGACGGGGCGAGGGAGGGGGTGAGAGAAGGCGATGGGGCGAGGGATGGGGCGAGGGAGGGGGCGAGAGACGAGGGAAGGCGACGGGGCGAGGGAAGGTGACTGGGTGAGGGAGGGGGCGAGGGAGGGGGCGAGAGAAGACGACGGGGCGAGGGAAGGCAACGGGGCGAGGGATGGGGCAAGGGAAGGCGACTGGGCGAGGGACAGGGCGAGGGAGGGGGCGAGAGAAGGCGACGGGGCGAGGGACGAGGGAAGGCGACTGGGCGAGGGAGGGGGCGAGGGACGGGGCGAGGGAAGACGACTGGGTGAGGGATGGGGTGAGGGAAGGTGACGGGGCGAGGGAGGGGGCGAGGGAAGGCCACGGGGCGAGGGAGGGGGCGAGGCGAGGGACGGGGCAAGGGAAGGCGACGGGGCGAGGGAGGCGAGGGATGAGGGAAGGCGACGGGGCAAGGGACGGGGCGAGGGAAGGCGACGGGGCGAGGGACGGGGCAAGGGAAGGCGACGGGGCGAGGGAGGGGGCGAGGGACGGGGCGAGGGAAGGCGACTGGGTGAGGGACGGGACGAGGGAAGGCGACAGGGCGAGGGACAAGGGAAGGCGATGGGGCGAGGGAGGGGGCTCTCCAGCGGGGCCAGCGGCCAGCCGCGGCCCCAGGGCTGGTGACTGGCGGTGGGAGGGGGCTCTTCGCTGGGGCCAGCGGCCAGCCGCGGCCCCGGGGACGGTGATTGGGGGAGGGAGGGGGTGAATGGGGGAGGCCCACCCCCAGCCCCTTCTCTCCCGGAGCAGCGCTCCGGCCCGCTCCGGCCCCAACGGAGCCCTGTATATAGTTACATTGTTGAAAGTTATGTGTTGGAACAGTATAAATGAAAGTGCTGTTCTCATAGAGCTGTCTTTTGAGCTGAACAATGCCACTGAATAAACGCCTGTTTGTTTGGATTCATCGCCTCCTGCTCAATACTTAAAACTAGCGATGAGGATGGGATCCCAGTCCTAACTGAACGGCTGAAATCACTCTGCCTCCCCAGCTGAAATCACTAACAGTGCCCAGAGCTAAATCACTACGGGCATGGCATCCAAGGGCCATATCGAACCATTCGACCCAAAGGTTGGGAACTGGGATTCATACCTCGATCGGTTTGAATGCTACCTCATAGCAAATCGTATTGATGGAGATGATGTCTGCCGCGCCACTTTTCTGAGTACCTGTGGCCAGGCTGTATTCGACATTGCTCGAGATTTAGTTGCCCTCTCTAAGTTACTCAAGACCCCTCTCGGCATCATCAAGGCCCGGCTGACTGAGTACTTCAACCCGAAGACGTCGGCTGCCGCACAACGATGTGCGTTCCATCAGCAGAACCAGAAGGAGGATGAGTCTGTCACAGAGTACGTCACCGCACTGAGGCAGGCTGCTCGAGACTGTCACTTCATCGATTTGAAGTCCGTCCTCCTAGATCGGATGCTCTGTGGCCTCAGAGATGAGAGCATCAGGCGAGCCCTACTCTTACTAAAGACTCTCACATATGAATCGGCCCTCGAAGAGGCCCTGAGAGTAGAGGCTGCCAACCTATCCCTCTGCGAACTGCAATTGAGTCCCCAAAGCCACACGCCAGGCTGCTCTGATGCTGTACACCAGGGTAGTACCGCAGAGTCCGATGATGCCTGGGACGACCAATCTGATGTGTCCGATGACAGAATTTTCAACGTGAGGGCCAATCAGAAGCTGTGCCGTCGTCACAAAAGCCTGCGCCGCTCTCAAAAAAGCCCGCGAAAAAATGGCTGTACCGGTTGCGGAGGTGTGCATGCACGTAGAGATTGTCAGTTCTGCAATGGCATCTGTCATGTGTGTGGGAAAGCGGGTCACGTCGTAAAAGTATGTTGCTCGTCTCAGGGTCATGATGTTCCAGACGAGTTCCAGCGTTCCTGAGGGTCTGTGAATGCCCCCAGCCGATCGTATCATTCCAAGTCTTCTCGGCCATCCGGGCAAAGACAAAAGTACAGCGATGAAGCAAGCGTGTCCAAGGACTACACACACTGCCTATATATACACCAGGGGCTACATCCGTGTCTGAAAATCAAAGCCACCGTCCTCATCGAAGGTTGAGCGTGCCAGATGGAGGTAGACTCTGGGTCAGCATTGTCCATCGTCTCTTGGAGCACATTCCAACAAGTCTGCCCGTGATTCCCTGCTCACCGCCTTCAGAGATGCACCCTACAGCTGTTCGACTTCCAGAGGAACCGAGTTCTAGTCGTCAGCATCGCCACAGTCCAGGTCAAATATAAGAAATCCTCCGGCTGTCTGAACCTGCTCGTAGTAGAGGGTCACCACACAAGCCTGATAGGGCTGGACTGGTTTGCCGCCATGGGCATAGATGTTGTTGGCGTGAGCCAAGTCGAGCTGCAGCCTTTTATGGACCTTGAGACAGAGTTTCTGGAGGTTTTCAAGACAGAGCTAGGCTGCTACAAGGGTCCATCTGTGTCGTTTAACCTGGATCCTGCTGTACCACCAATCCGCCTCAAGCCCAGATGCTGCCCCGTCACTTTCAAGCCCAAGATTGATGAGCAGATTGCTAAGCTGTTGGCCCAAGGGATCCTTGAGCCAGTTCCCAATGCCAAGTGGGAGACACCTATCATCACTCCCCTCAAGCCCGATGACTCTGTCCGTTTGTACGCTGACTATAAGTGCACCATCAACCGAGCCCTACAGTCGCACACATACCCAGTTCCTGTGGTGAGCCACCTTCTAGCCTCGGTCTCTGGGGGCCGGGTGTTCACCAAGATCGACCTCACCCAGGCATATCAGTAGTTGCCGGTAGATGCATCCACAGCCGAGGCACAGACTATCGTGACGCACCGAGATGCTTTTAAAGTAAACTGGCTGCAGTTCGGGGTAAACATTGCCCCCGGCATTTTTCAAGAACTTACAGAGTGCCTTCTTCGGGGTCTGCCTGGTGTCGTACCCTATTTCGATGATGTCTTAATTGCCGGGGCCTCTGATCTTGAACTGGCTACTCGGGTGCGAGAGGTCCTTCGTCAGCTACAGGACATTTGCCTTTGGCTGAAGAAGGAGAAATGCGAGTTCTCGTCCCTACCATTCAATTCCTGGGTTACCGCCTAGACGCCAATGGCATCCACCCTGCTCCGGACAAGGTTGCTGCAATCTGCAACACGCCCCCTCCAAAATCTAAGAAAGAGTTGCAGTCCTTCTTAGGACTATTGAACTTTTATCATGCCTTCTTTCCCAACAAAGCAGCTCTTGCAGAACCACTCCATCGTTTACTGGACAAGTCAGCTCCATGGGCATGGGGTTGCCAGGAAAACGCCTCCTTTCAAGCCGTCAAAGCCCTCCTTGCCTCCGATGCTGTCCTCATGCACTATGATGAGAAGAAGCCCCTCATCCTAGCATGTGATGCATCGCCTTACGGGATCGGGGCCGTACTCAGTCACCGGTTGCCGTCTGGCCGGGAGGCCCCTATTGCTTTCTATTCCAGAACGTTATCCCCCGCTGAGAGAAACTATGCCCAGACAGAATGAAAGGCACTAGCAATCATTGCTGCAGTGAAGAAATTTCACGATCTCATCTACAGGTGGGAATTTGAAATCTGCACCGACCACAAGCCGCTGCTTGGCATCTTCACGGCCAACCGTCAAACCCCCCAGATTTTGTCCCCCCGGATGATGTGCTGGGCAGTTTTTCTATCCGCCTACTCTTTCCACCTCCTCCACAGGCCCGGCAAGACCATCGGGCACACTGACGCCCTTAGCCGTCTGCCGCTTCTGTCTTTAGGACCACCCGAGGCCCCACTCCAGGAAGTTTTGCTGACCGAGGAGCTGCCGCAGCCTCCGCTCTCCGTTGCCGGCATAGCGTTCCACACCGGCTGGGATCGAACGCTCATCCGAGTCTACAACCATGTGTGGAGAGGATGGCTGTCGGGGACACTCGATGCCGAATTCCAGCCATTCCTGTCGAGATCATCTGAGCTGTCAGTAAACAAGGGATGCCTGTTGTGGGGAAACAGAGTCATTGTCCCTCCCCCACTTCGCCAACGGGTGCTGGACACCTTGCATGAAGGGCACCCAGGCATCGTTAAGATGAAGACCATTGCTAGGAGCTATGTTTGGTAGCCCAGCATGGATCAGCAGATTGAGCGGTGGGTCCGGATGTGTCAGCTGTGCCAGGAGTCGAGGCCAGCAGCTCCAGAGGTTCCTGTTCATCCATGGGAGAAACCGAGGGGCCCGTGGTCCCGCATTCACGGGGACTTTGCTGGGCCCTTCCAGGGCCAGACACTCTTGATTACCGTGGATACTTATTCCAAGTGGTTGGAGGTCATCCCTGTCACCTCCATGACATCGGCCGTCGTTGCCCGCTGCCTAGACCGTCTCTTCGCCACCTTCAGCCTGCCGGACCTCCTTGTGTCTGACAATGGAACTCAATTCACCTCTGCAGAGTTCCAGACCTTGCTGGACGAGCGGGGTATCTGGCACATCACCTCGGCTCCTTTCCACCCCGAGACGAATGGTCAGGCCGAGCGAATGCTGCGAACAGTCAAGGACTTGCTCCGCAGGATGGGTGACAGGAATTTCCCAGCCAAGCTCACCCGGTTCTTGTTGCAGCAGCACTCCTCACCACACGCCACCACCAGGAAGTCGCCAGCAGAGCTGCTTATGGGCCACCAGCTGTCCACCCACCTGAGCCACCTTCACCCCGACCAGGCACCGGACATCTACCATGACCCTATTGCCACAGGGTCCACTCGGTCCTTTGCGCCAGGAGACGTGGTGTATGCCCAGAACTATGGGGCAGGTCCGCACTGGGTTCCAGCAGTTGTTGTGTGCTCAACAAGCCCTATATTGTATGAGGTGAGGGATGACATGGGGCAGGTCCGTCACAGACATCTGGCCCAGCTGAGACACCGGTTGCCAGCGCCGGAGGATCAGTTGCAATGCTCTCCAGTTCCTGAGCCAGAACAATGCTTGCCATGCTCCCCAGTTCCTGAGCCAGAGCAACGCTTGCCATGCTCCCCAGTTCCTGCGTCAGGACAACATTTGCAATGCACCCTGGTTCCTGAGGCCGGCACAGCAAGACGCCGGCACCTGGGGGAGTCGCCTGACAGAGGGCAGCCCTCCACCAACTCCAGCCCGGGACATCCCAAGGGAACAGTCTGCCAAGCCACTGCCAGCTGGGAACAAGGTAGGCCCCCTGCCGGAGCTGGGTCATGCCCCGGAACTCTCGGAGCTCCCAGACTTTACGGACTGCTCCCCCTTGAGTCCGCCGCCACAGCTCATACCAGCCCGTATGGAGTCCCCAGATTTAAGAGGATGTTCTCCATTGGGTTCACCCTTGCCGTGCCGGTCCCGACAGACCAGGCAACCGCCCCCACACATAAGGGACTTTGTTATTTGAACTTAGGGGGGAGGAGTGTTGTCTTTGTTTAGAATATGAAGCAGTAATAGCTTGAAAAGGGCCCTGGTATCCTAGAGCTCCAATTCCTATTGGCTGATTAATAAAGACTCTCATTGGTCCTTGTCATGCCTGCCCCTGACTTAACCCCAGACCCAGTGCCTGACAGCCGAGGATAGGAGGACTTGGCTCAGTTAACTGAGGAAACCGTAAGTCCTGCAGAGGATCCACAGCCAAGTTCTCAGCAAGACCCACCTGAGGCTGATCAGGCAGTGGCTGGGCTGAGCAATTCACCACCAGACTCGCCTCCACCTGTCAGCAGGCTCCGTGAAAGGAGACGGCAAGAGCTGAATAGGTGACGCAAGGTAGCGCACAGGCAAGGGAGAAGATCATTAAGTCCTGAGTACTGACAGAAACCAGGACCTCGCACAGAGGTGCTAAGTGGTTAATGAGCTGGAACGCTATTTGAGAAGGCTGCCGGGCTGAAGCAATTCATGCTGGCAACATCGTTGGCAGAACCATCCGTTCCGTGCGTACCTTGCCTCTGATCCTGTTGATTCTCTGGCTTCTGACCCGGCTTGCTTCCTGGACTTCTGACCTCTGCTTCCTGATCCTGGACCCCGGCTTTTGACCATCAGCATTCCTTGACTTCGGCTTCAGATCTGACTCTGACTGACCTTGGCTTGATTTATGGACTCTGACCTATGGTATGTTTGACTACGCTTGCTGCTTTGAGATTGGGACTTGCCGCCACGCTCTGCTGACTTTCCCCATCCAAGTCACATCCAGGGCGTGCTTGCCGGCCTGTCTGCCCAGCTGGGCTACCGGGCTCTGCTGTGACAGTCCTGAAGCCAATCTAGATACCCAATCACTGAGCCCTGCTTGGGTCCAATAGTATTGCTTGTATATAGTTACATTGTTGAAAGTTATGTGTTGGAACAGTATAAATGAAAGTGCTGCTCTCATAGAGCTGTCTTTTGAGCTGAACAATGTCACTGAATAAAAGCCTGTTTGTTTGGATTCATCGCCTCCTGCTCAATACTTAAAAGGCTGGTATACTGACTGCCTAATGCATCAGCAAATACCCTGCCAGACCTGCTGGAGACAGTATTGGGTTGGGTGCTGGAGTACCCTAGGCTATTATTCTCTGGTGATTTCAATGTCCATGTCGATGATGTGGCCTTCTCGCAGGCAAGGGACTTAGTGTTATCCATGGCAGCACTGGGACCCTCCCCATTTGCATCAGCTCCCACACACCAAGCAGGCCACACACTGGATCTTAATTTGGGGTGGGGCTAGATGTGGAGCTGATAGCCAAGGAGGCTGTGCCATGGACAAACCACTTTGTCATGAAGGCCCGATTGAGCATCCCAAACCCTCCCTGGTTAGGTGGCAAGCTAATTTATGCTCACCCGCAGAGACTACTAAATCCAATTGGATCCTCCACCCCTCCCTAGCATGAGCTTCCTGTACACTGGATTGAAACCAACCACTGAGCTGCCATTAGGTATTTTAAATTTGGTATTTAAATTTTAATCTTGTATGAATTAATGTTTAAATGAATTAATATTTTATTGAATTGTTGTATTGTTTTATGTTGTGATATAAGCTGCCTTGAGTCTAGTTGTGGGGTAGGGCAGGATAAAAATTGCAGAAATAAAATAACAATTATAACAACTACTACTATTACTAAAATAAAAGATGAAGTCAAGAAACAGCTTAATAAAGCAATAATGGTACCAAAAGAGAACCTGTTGCAAGACAGGCCCCAAAGAAACAATAACAGAACACCACTAATGGTCACATACAGCTCTCAACTCAAAACAGTTCAACGCATCATCATCCACTTATAACCTCTAATGGATAATGACGATTCTCTTTCACAAGTACTTGGGGGATAAACCTTTTTTGCACACAGACAGCCCTCCAAGCTCAAACAACTCCTCACCCACAATAATACAACTTGTAATTTGAACATGTACACTGGTACCAGAGCTTGCAATAAACCCAGATGCCAACTTTGCTGCAACATACACCCAGACAACACAGTCACTGGACCCACACGCAGACAACACAATCACTGGACCTAACAACATCAACTATACTATCTCAGACTTATTCACATGCTCATCTTCTAACACTGTATATGTCACTAAAAGCCAACAATGTCTTTCAGTTCTCTACATAGGGCAAACAGGCCAAGCCCTACACCAAAGAATAAATGGACACAGATCTGACATCAAGAATCACAAGACTGAGAAACCTGTAGGAGAGCACTTCAGCCTTCCAGGACATTCTGTCAATGACCTCAAAGTAGCTGTTTTAATGCAAAGAAACTTCAGGAACAGACTAGAAAGGGAAAATGCTGAGTTGTGAGTTATTACAACACTCAGAACAATGGAATCCCCAGGATTTAACAGGGATATTGGTTTTTTATCTCACTACATATGCTAACCTCATTCAACTCTAGAATCTGTATTCTCACCAATCCCCCAGAAGGCCATATGTCCTCTTTATTTTATTTATCTGGAATAATAGATTAGAATAGTAGATTGTAATGTAATTTGCAATGATAGACTGGAATGTATTTCTCTGGTCTGGGGACAGGGAAGATAACTCTACATAGCCAATTGCCCCACTTCAAAGAAGCAGATGCTGTAAGGTTGCCTCCATGCTTGAGAGGATGGAGTGTAATGGCAGGGTCTCAGTTAATAACTCTCAGCATTCCACAATTAAGGATACATCTGCCCACCAATCTCCGATTTTGATATATTTATTTCCTTCACTATGTTTTCTCCTGGAATTAAACACAAACAAATGGTAACCATATAAACTAAGCTTGTTATTCCTGTTTGGTCCTTGAATCTTTTAAACATTTTCATTATGTTGTATGGTAAGTTACTGCTCACCCTCTATCTATATGCATTAGACTGGTAACTTCCATTTCATTGTATGTGAGGAAGTATGCATGCACATGAAAGCTTATATCTTGAATAAAACTTTGTTGGTCCTAAAGGTGCCCCTGGACTCAAACTTTGTTCTGTTGCTTCAGACCAACATGGCTACCCACATGAACAAAATGGAAAATTCACATGCATGCAGCCACTGCCACATAGGTGGGTTAAAGGTGGGTTAAAGTCCTTTCCATTGTGTTGAGGCTATTCAAAAGGCACCCATGTTTGGGGAGCAGTTTATTGATAATTTAGGTAATTGCATTCTGAAAGGGAGCATCACAAAGAGACATGAAGTTCCTTGCATGGTCTCTTCGATTACCTTTGGATTACTATCTGAAGTGAATGAACAATTCAAATACCAAAGCATTAGCTTTAATGTGCTATTAGGCACTGTCGATGACACATTCAAAATTTCTAAGGAATGTCTATTGGGCTTTCTTTTAATAATGCATTATTATTTTGTTATTGCATGGACCTTGCTGCATGAAAGCATGGTATTTGCTTAGCAGTTTAGGTTTTCATGCCTCTTTCTTCACATCTGAAGTATCTATTCTCTCTTATCACAATGGTTGCTGTAGAAACAAATTTGGATGTCTTAGATGAAGGATTATGACTTCAGGTAAAATGGATAGAGAGCAGCACAAGTCAAGACAATATTGTTGGAGAGAGTTTAAGCTGCTAACAGAAATAAATAAAATATCTGACAGGGGATCAGGAGATAAGACCTGAAACCCTACCCTACCTATTTCTGCTACCAGATAAAGAATTCATATATGTACTATAAAAGTTCTGGACTAGATTAGGCAGTACGGTAAGCTGCTTCAGGCTTTCCCTGTGATCTAAAGAACAACTGTAGTCTAATAAGGACTAGAATATAGCTGGGATATTTCTATGAATCATTTCAAATCCTTTGAAAGGTTTTCATCTTATTACTGGCAGATGTAACTTAGCAACAATCATGTATATTTTAAAGCACTAAAACTGTCCTGCTCAAGATTTTAGGACAAGTAACAGGTTAAAGCACAGTGCATAGAAAACCCATTAAACTATCTCCTGTATCTTTTTTAAAAAAAAAACTAAGACAGACATGGGGGCTGACCCACTGCAAATTTATTCAGTAGTGAGTCCTAGTATGTTCAAGGGGTGCTAATCCATTAAGAACAGTCTGCCCCTAGAAGCTGATTGATCCAATCTTCTCTTTGGAGGATTTTGATGTTGGCCTGGTTGGTAGTTCTACTGAACCTTGAAACTCTGAGATTCTCTGAAACTGAGGGGTGGTCCAGTCCTAGGAGTCCTGACCCACAGAGTAGAACAGGATTTGCTCCTTAGCTCACAGAGAAAATGAGACACTTGAATGACAGATACAATGGCTTGAGTCATGATGGCAAACAACTCAGGATTAATCCATGCAGGTTAGAGTTTATTTAAAGCCTTCTTAGTCACAATGAAAACTTTATTTATTTATAACATTTTATGCTGCCTTTCTACACAATCAGTGTCCACAATTAAATAATTAAGCATACAGTTAAAATTACAAAATTAAATTACAAACACACAAACAACACTAGAAGGGCCAATAGCTGTTACTGGGGGCATGCCAGATGATATGAAAAAGTTTTCACCTGCTGGTGAAAGACACCAGTACGGGGAGACAGATGAGTGTCTATGGGCAGGGAGTTCCAAAGTCTTGGTGCCCTGATGGAGAAGGCCCTTTTTCAAGTCACCACAGTCTAGCCTCAGATGGCAGGGGCTTCCGAGAATGATCAGAGTGAGCGGGTAGATTCATACAGGAGACTGCATTCCTTCAGGTATGTTGGTGCCAGGTTGTATGGGGCTTTGAACATCAATACCAGCACCTTGAATTGAGACTGGAAGCAAATTGGAAGCCAGAGTAGCTGGTGATATGGAGTGATATAGTCCCTATGAACCACTCCAGTCAACACTCTGGCTGCAGAATTCTGTACCAACTGTAGCTTCCAGACAATCTTCAAGAGCAGCTGCATGTAGAGCATACTGTAGTAATCAAGGCATGCACCATAGCGGCAAGCTCTTTTCTGCCCAGGAAGGTCCGCAGCTGGCTCACCAGCCAAAGCTGCTGAAAGGCACCACTGGCCACTGCTGCTACCTGTTAATCCAACAGGACTCCCAGGTCCATGAGCACCCCCAAGCTATGAATCTGCTTCTTCCCCTGTTCTGGAGTGCAACCCTATCCAGAACAGGGGATAGCCCATTTCCTGTAGCACTTCAGTTTTGTTGGTTTAAGTTTCAGCCTGTTAGCACTCATTCATTCCAAAACTCCTTCCAGGTACCTTTTCATGGTTTCCACAACCTCCCTGTTATCTGCTGATAGTGCAAGATGGAACTGAGTGTCATCTGCATGTTGGTGGTGGCTCATCTCATCAAATCTCCAGATGACCTCTCCCAGTGGCTTTACATAGATATTGAAAAGTGTGAGGGACAAGATACAACCTTGAGGAACCCCAAAGGGGCAGAACAGCAGTCCCCCAGCACTGTACTCTAAAACCTACCCTCAAGGTAGGACAGGAACCACTACAGAACAGTATCTCCTAGTCCCAGTCTTGAAAGGCAATTCATAAGGATACCAAGAGGTTCAGGAGAATTAATAGGGTTGCAGTCCCCCTGTACATCTTCTGGTGTTGTCATCTACCAGGGTGACCAAGGCCATTTCAGTCTTGCAACCAGGCCTGAAGCCAGCCTGGAATGAATCTGAACACCACCATTCCATCTGTAAAATCAGGGGTCATTTCATAGAAAAAGATGTGCAGGAGCTCATTAGCATACCTATTAGCATAACTCATTAACATATGCCATGCCTCCTGACATCACCAGAAGTGTGTCAGAAAGGGAAGCAAAAGGGGAGGCATCTTCAAAAGCCTCCCCTTCCCTTCCCCAGCTGGCCTGCCAAGGTGGGTAGAGAAGAAAGCAAGAAGGGCCCCATAGAATACAATGGAAAGATCGTGCTGCCCCTGCCACGTGACTCTAAACAGAAGGGGTATAAACTTTAAACCCCTTCTCACTTTGCTTCCTCCACAGGCCCACTGGGGGAGGGGCTTGCCACCACTGTCATTTGTGCCCACTAGGGATGTGCAAATAATTTTATTTTTGCCCAATTCAGATCGGGCCAAATCAGGCCACATCTGTTCCTGCTGCTGAATGACCCTCACATGTCAGTTTCTGCAATGCAAGCCTGGTTTGGGAGTCATTGGGCCACCGAATGTCAGTTTCAGCCCCATTATACCCAATGGGCCATTGAAGTCAATGGCAAAAACTCATAGGGTGTATGAGGGGCTGAAGGAGAGGGGGTTTGAGGGAGAGGCTCCAAACTTGCAATGTAGCTGCCGGGGCCTCTCCCTGAAATACCCACCAGGTTTCAAGAAGATTGGATCACAGGGTCCAATTCTACGGGCCCAAAACAGGTTGCCTCATCCCTCCATTGTTCTCTATGGTGGGGGGAACCGATACTTTCCCCCCACCATAGAGAACAATGGAGGGAATGGGGGCAACCTGTTTGGGGGCCTGTAGAATTGGACTCCCTGGTTCAGTCTTCTTGAAACTTGGTGGGTATTTGGGGGGGAGGCCCCAGCAGCTACCCTGCAAGTTTGGAGCCTCTCCCTCAAACCCCCTTCCCTACAGCTGCTTTTTAAGCTGCCGCCAAATTTTGGTGGCAATTTGGCAATGGGCCAAATCAGATCAGAGAATCTGATTCAGCCTGTGGCTGCCGTAGTGCTCACTCCTGGGCTGGTGGAACGCTGCTCCATCTTGCCCTGGCCCCAAATGACCCCTGTGTAAAATCACTCCAAGTTGGACCTCAGTAATAGTGTTTTATGGTGGTAATCCTTCCTGGAAGTCAGAACATAAGATAAAGGTTTATTTAGAAATTAACCTTCTTGATAGGAAAGAGGAGAAACAGAGATAGGTACCTAACTACATGTCTAGCTGAGAGAAAGGGTAAGACTGAGTGTGGCACTTCTGAGAAGAAGGGGGAAATTACCTTCAGAGTAGCAATCTGGGGACGGACAAGGAGAGAAGGTGCTGGCCTCTTCTTGCTGCCCCCTGCAGGGTCTTCTCTTCTTTGTACACCAGACACTGCCTTTTCAACAGATGAGGCAAGATTGTTCTTTGCAGAAACCATGTTGATTTTTCCTCAGCAGACTTTGTTCCGCAAGTGTTTAATAATTCTCTTTACTAAACATTTCTACTAATTTACCTGGAACAGATGACAGGCTAACTGGCCTGTAATTTCCTGGATTCCTTCCGGATCCCTTTATAAAAATTGGGGTGACATTTTCCAGATATTAAGAGATACTAAGTAAAAACCAGCATAAAAACCCAGACCAGCATAAAAACATAAACCATTAAACCTAGTCACTGACAGCTTAAAACAACAATTTCCAGACTAAAGTAGCATTTTAAAAAATCAACTCCTTAATTAGAAGCTTGGATGAACAGAAATGTTTTGGCTTGGTACCTGAAAGAAAGGCAGGTGACAGGTGAGCCTCAAGGGGAAGAGTGTTCCTTAAGTGAGGTGCCGCTAGTGTAAAAGCCCTGTATCTGGTTGCTACCCACCTCACCTCGGAAGGTGGGGACACAGGGAGCAAGGTTTGTGAGGCAGATCTTAACTGGCAGGCTGGACAATATGGGAGGAGGTGTTCCTTCATACCCTGGCCCCAAACTCTCATGTTATTTTATATCTCTATAAGAAACTACAAGGAGAAGTCATCTGGTTATTTGGCCTGAGATCAGTATGCTGATCACACTGTCTTTTTTATTAGTTCCTGGGGAAAATGAAAATATTGAAGCAGTGCCTGAAATGTATATATGTTTGTGGTCTTCTTTGTTTGATTGATTTTTATTGTTGAATTTGAAAATTTCTGTAAGCCTCTTTGAGGAGAAAAGTGACATAGAAATACCAAAATAAATACATACAAATTCCTCATTTATGGACTAGATGGAAGATTCTCACTAGGTCCCCATTAGTGTAAAACAGATGCTGTAACTTGTTTGCTAAGCATTTAGTTGACAACGTTGCTTGTACTCATCACACCTTTAATGCCACTGGTTTGTCAGTTCAGAATGCTATCAGAATTGAGATTAATCACATCACTTGAACATGTCAGTTACCAGGATATGGAACAACAGCTTGGAAATAACTGTCTATCACATTGTGCTTGCCTCTTGCCCATCCTGGATTGTGTCATCTTGCTTTGAAGACTGCCCAGAAGTAATGAACACTTCACTAAAGGAGGTGGTCACCTGAATCCAAATGGTCTTAACTATAGACTTGTAGCAAAACATCACTTTGGGGGTATAGCATTCAAGCAGTTGCTATCTGCCAAGGTAAATTTATTTATGTATTTCCATTTTTATCCCACCACCCCTGCAAGCAGGCTCATAAAACACAAGTCAAACACAAACAGGGTGGATTTGCCTCAACAGCGATGCTCAGTTTGAGCTGGATCCATTTGGCCAGCATTATCAGCAGGGGAGGCTGAGATAGAACTTGATAGAGGAGTTTATCTTGACCCATTGCTGCTCAGCTTCCAAGCCAGAAACTGCATTGATGGACTTCACCTTCACCATGAGAAATAGAGGATGGGAACCCTGTTAACTTCCTGGATTTCCCATCAGCTTTTGATGCCATCAACCAAGTTATCATTCTAGCCCTACTGGGTGATTTAGGGTAGTGAGGGAATCATGCTCTGGCCCTCTCTGACTGATCTGCTCTTCCCATATGGTGCTAGTGAGAGAGACTGTTATTCATCTCGGTAACATTACACCAAGTCTGCAGACGGAGCAGCAATCAACAAAATCTCTTTTTTATTAGTAGAAATTTCTTATAGGATCCAAACCTATGACTGCTGCAAGCCACTGCTAAATTCTCCTGATCTCATTCATTGATATTACTCATACAGCAGAATGTATGCCTGCTGGGAAAAGTGTGATCAAGCCCAGGCAATCTTATGATTGCACGTTTTTGATTGTGCAAATGACATGGCCATCAGACTCTTTTTCTAACTCCCCCTCCCTTCAGAGTTATATGGTCCTGACTCTATAAAGGTGTGTGATTTTAAGAAAGAAGATATTATTGGTAATAATAGTATAGTAATATACTAGCAATAAGAATATTTGCTGTTGAATCCCCGTGAATTAGGAAAAAAATTAATTGCAGGGAATTATTTACTAATGCCATGACATGCTGTTTGTTTGGAATATATATTAAATGGTACATTTTTTATTGTACCTTTGTAGAAGACAGCATTTTGAGATGGGTTTGTTTTTTTTTTTTAAAAAAAGAATGCACTTTTACAGAATTGCATTTTTTTTATTTGGTGGAAGCCATAAATAATGACCAGAGACCAGCATAATAAAATTTCTGGATAAATGGCAGCCAGTAATAAGCTTGGGATTGGAATGCCAATCATGTGAAGTGGAGGTAAGGTGCTTGTGTGGATTAAGAACAGGGTAAAATGTAGAAAAGAGAGAATTAAAAGGATCAGTTCTTGTTACAGTATAAATTGCTAACAGCTGGTAGTCTGTAGGTCAGCTTTAGGATAACAGTAATTACACAAGTAGCGATATTGCCAGACAAAAGCAGAATTAAATGTATTTTGAAAGGGAGAAAGCCTTTAGTGATCCATTTGCCTTTTCAAAAAGGAAAGGCATCAACTTCTTCCTTGCTGGGATTCAACTCTCTGGAGTTCCACTGTAGTCTTCCACTGACTGCCTATTAATTCTTTGCAATCCTTAAGTCCTGCTCAAAGAAGGCTCAAACACAAGCATACAAAAAAAAAAAAAGCATAAAGTTTGCCTTTTCTTTCAAAGAGGTACCACAGAATGGTCCAGTGGACAAGTCAAGAAATGTGGACTGAAGCCCTCGGTTATCACTAGCTATGTTGTTGTATTTAAAATCTCCCTCTTCTTCTTTGTATGGAAAGCAGGAAAAGTATACTTTCTTTATGCACAAATTTAGAAGCAAGTCATATCTTTAATCTAAAACCTTTGTTTGAGTCTGCCCATAGCAGAGAGAGTCCTGCATGCTTGTTTCCTCCCAGGAAATAAGAAAACTCTAACTGAACATGGTTTTACAGGTAACAGCTTCTACATTATTTCATTGGGATTCATTGTCATGTATGGTATTTATAACCTTGGTGTTAAGTAATACTTCAGATGCACAGAAGTATTAAGCTGTAATCACATACATAGTCATGTGCATTTAAGGTATATTGTCTTTATTTCAATAGAGGGACCATCCTTATATTCCTTTCACATAATTGCACGTTTCCCCTCTATCAGCTTACTGTTCTACTATGCTGCCCTGTTCAGTCTACACACCTGCTCCAGATGAATGAAATCCTTTGGATATGTGAAATACAGGATTAGTTTGCTTTCTTCTATATGATTTTCATCTAAATTCCAGGATTCCCCTATGGGAATTGTCCAACCCTTCATTATAGCAAAGTTCCTGCTTATTTCAGGTCTATAGACTGTCAGAATGCAAGAAAGTCTAAGAAGTTGTACTCAGGTTATTCAACAGGAATAACTCCCATGAATGTGTCCTAAGGATTGCAGTGAAAGGCACCACATTTGGAATACGATGGATACACTTTCCAAATATGTATTCCCTTTGAGCCTGGATACCGAGACCCTACTGCATACCAAGTTGTTCAAGGAACTTTACTTTGAATTGCTTCTGGGGAATGTAAGTACATCTGATTGTACCATAATTATCTGTTTTGTACCTGCTTTCATGCAAGAACCAGATCTGTGAACAGATTATGGTTTCTTTACCCCAGGGCCAGACTAGGGCTGCAGTCAGAGGGGAAGTATGATCCAGTGTGGCCCTAGTTCAAATTGATCCAGGTTTTTTGTAATGGAGAGTTTTGATCAGACTCACCCCCTTAACCATCTTCTCTGCATGTAGACACTGCCCTTGATCAATCAGATGCAGCAGCCAGGGAGTGGGGGCAGTTGGACAGCTTTTTTAAAAATAATTTATTTGTCTTCTGAGCATGCACATAAGCACTTATGGGAATCAGCACTTCAAACTCCTGGCAAAAAGGTGGCAGCTGGTGGCCAATCGAGTTGCTGGAGGAAGCTGCTGGGAAATGGAGTCTAGTGTGAGGGTAGTGTTTTTGAAACGGCTTCTGAAGAAAAGTCCATACTTCAAATGTTTAAAGGGGGGGGGGGTAGAGAAGCCTCATTCTGCATCCTGTGTACTGCTGGTGTTTTTATATAAAAGCTTGGAGTGACACTGAAGTCACTCCCCCTCCCTCTCTCTCTCTCTGAAACAAACTCATCTTGTCAATTAACCCCTTCCCTACTCCATGTGCCGCAAAGCTGTAGACAGGAGACAGCTGAAACCCATGGAGTGGTGATCCAGTCATGAGCACATCACCAACTGTTTTTTTTTTTAATGGCAAGAGCACCAGAAAAATGTTCAGATGTCCTAAATGTTTTCAGATTGCTAGGAGGCAGTCCAGACTGGCAGAAATGTGGGTGAAGCTGGAAACAACCATAAGGAACCTGATTTTCCCAGTGTTGAGAAAACCATGACCAGAGTACAATGATTGTGGGAGGCCAATGAGTTCAGGACTGGATACAGATGTTGCTGTCTGATCAAGCATTTTAAATTCATTAAGGAGCAGCGGTGACACCGGCACAAAAAGCCCATCTGCCTGCAATCTTGATGTTACATTTTGAGGTGCTGGGTCCATATTTCCCACTCTCCCCGCAGCAGCAGAAGCTGTGTGGAATGTCTCTTTGAAAATGAGGGAGAACCTGATTCAGTTTAGAACTGTGATGTGGGGGAGAAGGAGCTCCCCTCCCTGTTGTCCTGGACCAAAATGACACAAAGGGTCCCCACTCCTCTACATGCAGTTGCTGTTGTGACTTTGAGTCAGTCATAAGTTCTTTCAGAGCTGTTCTGTCAAGGACAGTTCTTGAGAGAGCCCTCTGAACCCCACCTACCTCACAGTTGTGGAGAGGGGAAAGGAAAGGAATTGTAAACTGCTCTGAGACTCTTTTGGGTAGTGAAGGGTGGGGAATAAATCCAATCTTCTGCTTCAGCTTCCCAGACCCAGACTTTTAAAAGATGTATCATCTGGTTTGGTCCTTAGTGAAGAAGTTTTAGACAGATAAATCCACAGAATTTATTTCATGTGATTGTTGGAATATCTCTACATAATCTTAGATTTACAGAGCAATCAAAACATGATGGTGTCCCAACGTGTTAACATCATTCTGCAAAATAAGCTACCAGTTGGTTATGAGCTGTAGTGAAGTGCACTATACGAGACTTAGTTTCTCACATGCAGAGGTGGTATATGATTGTAACATAAAGCTAGGTGCAGCATATGAAATGATTTTTTTTTATTTTATATGTATATCGGTCCATAGTCATCTTGAAGTTATATTCCAGAGAGTTTTTGATTCCTGTTCTTGATGTTTCAATCTTACAATAATTAAAGTTGGCATTTGAATATATTATTATTATTAATTTCCTAAGTACCAAAGAGCTAAAAAATTGAGCATAATGATAGCGAAGTAGACAATGGCAGGGAATTCAATACGGCAACTCAGGGAATTTTCAAAGGAATATCCTACCTTAGCGTGTCTAATTCTCTTATCTTTTGTTCTATTTTACTTCATGTTCTTTGCACTTCTTTGTTTCCTTTGCTTCAACTATCTGCTTCTTTTTTAAAAACATTTTTTTTCTCTACTCTTATTCCTGATTCTTAAACTCTTTGAGAGTGAGAGGTCATCAAGCCACCATTTTGTTGGCTTTTTCCTTGCCTTGTGTTTACTGTTGATAAGGTCAGCTTTTTACTGCTAGTTATATAAAGCCTCAAAACCAAGTTTCAGGTTGTTTTTCAAGCAAAATGCTGAAGGTCAACAGAGATGGGACAAGACTGGACCTACTTGAATATTTATCAAGCTTACTGTGGAAACAAAGGTAGTTAAATGATTATTCATTTGCCTTATTCTAGATCACTAGATAGGCGAGCTGCAGTGGCTCAAGTGGTTAAGATGCTGAACTGCAGACCAGAACGTCGGTAGTTCAGCAGTTCGAGACCCAAGTGCTGCATGACGGAGTGAGCTCCCATCTCTGGTCCCAGCTCCTGCCAAGCTAGCAGTTTGAAAGCAAGAAATTGCAAGTAGATTAATAGGTACCACTTCGGTGGGAAGGTAACAGTGTTCCATGCGCCTCGGCGTCTAGTCATGCTGGCCACATGACCACAGAAATGTCTTTGGACAGCACTGGCTCTTCGGGTTGAAAACGGAGATGAGCACTGCATCCCTAGAGTCATATTCGACTGGCTTTCGAGAAAGGGAAAACTTTACCTTTACCTTAAATCACTAAATAAAACCTCTCATAAAATAATCAAGCTGTATACAAAACTATGCATCTTGCTACGTTAACATTTCTGCTAATGAAGACCTAGGCTCACAATTTTGGCTAAAAAGTTTACCATCGGTACTAATCCAGTATGGATTACACTGTTTGATGTAATTTTGCTTAGGATAGCATTATAAGACTGCCCCTTTCCCACCCTGAGTCTTCTCCTTTCTTTATGTAAAATCTTCTGAAGACCTGGTTACTCTTTCATTCTCACTTCCAACCAATCAGGAAGTATACATGTGATATCATCTGAATTCCCATTCCAAGCCCAGGAAAAAGACATCTTTGGTTTTCATTTTTCAGTGCCTTTTAACTGAAGGCAGAATCAGTCCTCAAATTGTGCTCAACTTCTGAGGTGCTTGTTATTGGTAAAACCTGTTTTGCCTATAGCACCTTCACATTTTTAGCTTTCCTGCTTTTTCCTCTAGGCTTATTTTTTTTTAAATGACTGGCCACCCAGTTGCTGGTACTCCAGCCTGAGAATCCAGATATCTGTCTATGGCTCTTTAAACTTCTGCTTCACCCTCTTGCCTCCTCTTCTTCAGTAATACATGCCACACTGTGCATACGTGTGCCTGCATACACTTGAATATAAAAACATAAGTACAGCCATCTGGATCAGACCAGTGGTCCCAAGCATACTGTTTCACACAGTGGTCAACCAGTTGTCCTGTGCGGCCAAAAAACAGGGCATAGATATTAAGGCATTCCTGATGCTGCCTCCTTATGCTGGTGTTCAGATGTTTGCTGCCTCTAAATGTGGAGGTTCCCTTTAATCACTATAGCTACTAGCCACTCATTGACCTTGGCTGCGGCCACACAGCCCTTTAATGCGGGAGGAACTGCTGTTTCCTCCCGCAATTAAAGGGACCATCGACAACAGCCAGGACAAATCCTGTGCCGAAGCAGGCTCAATGGCGGGTTCCTCCCCCATTTTCCAACCCCAGGAAAATCAAGTGTTTTCCCAGTGGTCGCACGAGGAACCCGCCATTGAGCCTATCTGGACAGCCCTCTCTCACAATGATTGTGAGAGAGGGTTATCCAGATCATGTCCCTCCATTCCCCCCCTTTTGTGTGCCCAAGCACCCAAGTGCAAAAGGGGAACCCCCCCAAACTTACTAAGTGCCCAGTGGGGCTTGGGGAAGGATGCCTCCCCCAGCCGCTGCCAGCCTCCTCCTCCACTGCCACCAGCCCCCGCCTCCTCCGCTGCCACCAACCCCACTGACGACGACTCCGCCGCCTGCCACCACCCAACGATGATGACTCCGCCGCCAGCTGCCGCCCGCTGCCACCGGCAACCCGAAATAAAAAATGTGGCCCCTTTAAATCTGGAAGGGCTCCCGGATTTAAAGGGCCGTGTGACCATGGCCCTCTTCTCCATGGTCTTTTAAAGGATTAATCATCACTACCACCTAAGGCAATGAATTTCAGGGTTTAATTACTCATTGAGAAAAGAACTATTTCCTTTTGTCTGTCCTGAACCTGTTTCCTAACAACTTAATTGGGTATACTTGAATTCTAGTATTATGGGAGAGGGGGGAAAAAGCTCTCTCTATTCACTTTCTCTACCTCTTTTATAATTTTATAGAGGTCTACAATGTCTCCCTTTAGCAATCTTATTTTTAGATTTAAAGGTCCCATACTCTCCAAACACCCTAATGAAATATTTGAAAAGGCATTCCGACACCCTAGGGTTGCCAAGTCTGGGTTGGAAAATACCTGGAGACTTTGGGGGTGGAGCCAGGAGAGGGTGGGGTTTGGGGAGGGGATGGGCCTCAGCAGGGTACAATGCCATAGAGTCCACCCTTCAAAGCAGCCATTTTCTCCAGAGGAGCTGATTTCTGTCAGCTGGAGTTCAGTTGTAAAAGCAGAAGATCCCCAGGCCCCACCTGAGGGCTGGCATCCCTATGACACCCTAATCAAATAGTTGAAACATTTGTAAATATTGGGATATTTGCATCTTAGCATGGACATTCTATTATTTGGTACGGATGGTGTATGCCTGGTATTGGACTACTTAAACAGACTGATCCTTCTCTCAATAAAACCATCTCTGTTCCAGCCATATTCATAGGGCTGCCAAGTCCAACTTGGGAAACATCTGGGGACTTTGGGGGTGGAGCCAGGAGAAAGGAAGTGACATCATTTTGTGATGTCACATCCTGTGATGTTGCTTCCACATGCTGACACATGAACTCATGAAGTTTCCTAATACTAAATCAGGCCATTGGTCCATCAAAGTCAGTATTGACTACTCAGACTGGTAGTGGCTCTCCAGGGTCTCAGGCTGAGATCTTTAATGTCACCTATTACCTGATCCTTTTTTAGCTGAAGAAGCTGATACCTCCTGCATGTCAAGCAGATGCTCTATCACTGAGCAACAGCCCTACTGAATCCTTCCTCATCTCGGCAGAATATGAAGCACTAAGTGCTACACAAGTGCTTAATATGATTTTCATATCATAAGAACAGGAGAGAAGCCACAGTGGATCGGCCCATCCAGTACAGCCCATCCAGTACAACACTCTGTGTCACAACAGTGGCCAAAAATACCAGGTGCCCTCAGGAGGTCCAGCAGCGGGGCCAGAACTTCAGAAGCCCTCCCACTGTTGCCCCCCAAGCACCAAGAATTCAGAGCATCACTGCCCCAGACAAAGGGTTCCATTTAGACCAGGGGTGGCCAACCTTGCTTAACATAAGAGCCACATAGAATAAATGTAAGAGCCACATAGAGATGTCTGAGAGCTGCAAGACAGGAACAAATATCACACACATTTTTATTTTTTAAAATATGCAAATTTGGTTTTTATTAACGTTAAATGGGACTGCCAAAAATAAAAACAAACGAGGAAAACCAGTTATAAGAAAGAGAGAGAGAGAAACTAGGAAAGCAAATAGATGGGAGGGAGGAGGGAAGGAAGGAAGGGAGAAAGAGAGAAAAAGCATGCCTCCCCTTTGCTTCCCCAGCCACCCTGCCAGGAGCCGCACAATATGTGTGAAAGAGCTGCATGTGGCTCCCGAGCCACAGGTTGGCCACCCCTGATTTAGACCTTGTGGCTAATAATAGCCACTGATAGACCTCTGCTGGATGGGGACAGAGAGAGAGAGAGAGAGACAGACAGACAGAAAAAAGAAAGAAAGAGGGAGAGAGAGAGAGAAGGAAAAAAAACTGGCAGAGGCACTTACTTCCATTTAGACCTTGTGGCTAATAATAGCCACTGATAGACCTCTGCTGGATGGGGACAGAGAGAGAGACAGACAGACAGACAGAAAAAAGAAAGAACGAGGGAGAGAGAGAGAAGGAAAAGAGCTGGAAGAGAAACTTACCTTGCAAGCCACATGCAAAAGCAGCCCCTTCAGTCCCTCCTTAATCTCTGGGCGGGCCTCTCTTGCTGTGGAAGCTCTCTTGCTGACTTCTTAAAGGGGAAATGTCTGGTGAGGCTTTTTACTGCAGGGCAGGCTCTCTGCAGACATTTCCCTTTTAAGGCAGGGCAGGGCAGACTCCGACGTTCCCCTGCGTTCCTGCTGGCAGCCATTTTGTCCCCCGGGGGCCAATTTTGAAAAAGCGGGGGTAAGCAGTAAAAACTGGTGTTTCCCCCGCCCTACCGGGGGACTTGGCAGCTCTACATATTCAAGGTCTTAGACTACTTCTGAATGTGTGTAAGAAGCCCTTATCAAATGATTCCTTGGTTACTGTTTGCATTGATTTTTGCCCCTTTAAGACAGGTGTAAATGTGAGCCAGAAGTGCAAGGCAACAGAAGAAAGGTTGTATACCTTATGCTCAGGCTACCATAGTGAGAACTGGGGCCAAATTGGAGAGCAGGCTCAGACAGGTATACAAGGTATACATGTCTCTTTCAGGCAACAGTCTATTGAATTCAGTCAGCATTTCAAATTACTAAAACAAAAGAGTTTGAGCTATATTATACACACACACACAACTGAACAGAAGACTAGTGGTGGTGGCATCACTGAGCTTTTACAATACACAAGCTTTTGGAAAGTGGTTTATTTTTAAATTCAGATAATATTTTAGGCAGGCCTGCACTTTTTGTTGTTTGTTTACAGTATTACGATTTCTGTGTTGTAATTCAGTGCACTGCAAACTTTATGTGGGAAACTTGTAGCTTTCTAACACCACTTAATTCATAGTAAGAACAAATTCAAGATATGAATTTCTTATTCAAGATATGAGCTTCTGTGTGCAAACACTTCTCCAAACTTTGTTGGTCTTAAAGATGCCACTGGACTCTTTGTTCTATTATTTCAGACCGACAGCTGCCCACCTGGATCTAAGTATATGTACATGTGTACCTAATCCTGTTGTGTATATCAACTCAATAAATGCAATGTATATGGTCAAGATATATAGTTGATAAAAACTCAGTGGTAGGATAACTAATGTTCCTTTTCATGATACAAACTTTTCCAGAAGTAGGCTCGTTAAAATAACTTGTCTACTCACATCTTAATATATTTGCTATGACTGGTGAATCCAGTCCATAAAATGTATTGATTTTCCAGTGATCTGAATGTTCATTTGAATAAAAGTACCTTGCTCCTAGTATGATCTCTAGCATTTTTCAGTTTAGGTACATAATACAATCAGAATACATACATCTCCATCTAAATTATTCTAAGACTCAATTTTCCAGTGTGTGTAAAAATGGCACTGCTTCAGTTAGCACTTGGATTTAAAATCCTTCCAAGACAATTTGTATGAGGCCCTAGTAACACATTTCTGTAATTTATATCAAAACAAGTTAAAGTTGGATAACAAAATTTATATGTTGGAATATCCAAACATGGTCACTAATGGTTGGTGATTTATCTCATTCTCCCATCATTTAATCCAGGTTTATAGGTCCAATTATGAACCCGACAGCAGAAAGCTATGCTCACCAAATATGATTCAAGTTTGTTGTTGTAACTGTATAAGAAAGCGAATGAGAAAAATGAGGCACTCTTAACTAAATTTGAACATACAGCAGCAGCAAGAAATTGTGCAAATATTTTCATCCAAGTTGTACATACTGATTCTCAGCTCAGGTCAATTTAATACTTTTATAAAAGCTAGCTCTAGCAATGCCCACATTTGTGTGGCTACTTAATTGTAGAAGAAACTCAAAATACCAATTTATGTCGTTTATTTACTTATGTATTGACAGAATTGTTTGCTTCCCAATCCCACTGGTGAATTTTTGTTCATCTATCACTTTTATTGGTGCTGGTTTGGATGATTTTTGTAGAAATCCTCACAACCAACAGATATAGATTTATGGCAAGCCCCAACCCTCACCAAGCATAGCGATGGTGAGGGGGGGCCGATTTGCCCCTGGGGGCAAGAGGAGGCGCCGGCGCTGTGCTTTACACAGCGCCGGGGGGGGGGGAGGGAGAAGCCGGCTAATAAAAGCCGGCTCCTCCCTCTTCCCAGCCAGTGCTTCAGCGTGCTCGGGAGAGCACGTGGGTCGGGAGCTCCTGCCTGGGAAGCAACGTGGGACGCGGCGGCGGTTCGGGAGTCGGCGGCAGACGGCGACGCGGCGGACGGCGACGCGGGATTCGGCGGCGGCGGACGGCGACGCGGCGGACGGCGACGCGGGATTCGGCGGCGGCGGACAGCGACGCGGCGGACGACGCGGGATTCGGCGGCGGCGGACGGCGACGCGGCGGACGGCAACGCGGGATTCAGCGGCGGCGGCAGCGGACGGGTTTTGGCTGTGAAGGGGGGCCTTTTGGGGGTTCTGGGCCTGAGGGAGGGGGGGGAGATCGGCGGCGGCGGCGAGCGGCAGTTGTTTCGCCTGGGAGCGGGGGTGAGGGGGGGAGGTGATCCTGGGGGCCCTGCCGCCGGCAGCGGAGAGCGTTGGGGGTTGAGGGGAAGGGGGGTTGGGACGGGCAGACCAGCACCGGCGGGCGCTTCTGGCCACACGCCACGTGCGGGCAGAAGGAGGGAACCGAGGCTCCAGCGGCTTGGGCCACAGGGCAGGAGGAAGCCCCAGGCTCGCAGCGCTGTTTGGTGCGCGGGCGGCGGCTGGGGAATCGGCGGTCCAACAGCGGCAGCCACTGCGGCCCTTTGAGAGGGGAGGAGGCCAGGGAACGGGCGCTGCTGGCCTCTATACACGGGAGTGGGGAGGGGGGGAGCCAAGGCGACAGCTGTTCCGGCCACAGGGCAGGACAAGGCCCGGGCTCGTTGCTCCGTTTGCGGGGGGGGGGGATTGGGCTGAGTCTTCTTAGGCCACAGGGGAAACGGAGGCCTGAGGCGCCGCGCCATACGTGTGCGGGAAGGGAAACCAAGGCCCCGGCTCCGTGGGTTGCAGGGGGGGAAGAGACCCGGGCCCAAGCGCGCTCGCCACACTGCGCCTGCGTGCGGGTGGAAGCCACGTGCGTGCGGGTAGGGAAAGCAAGGCTCCAGCTCTCTAGGCGCCTTATTTCAGGGCCAGGCTGCCACGTTGGTTTTTTTTTTTTTTTTTTTTAAATCTTGAGAAGTCCCTTTGGTTTGTTATTTGGTTTGTTATTTCGATTGGTTTTACACCATGGGTTCGCAGAAAAGGAAGGGTGCAAGTGGGGGGGGGCGATCCCAAGCGGGCGAGGCGGCCAGCTGGGGGGGGGAAGCCGCCTCCACCGAAAAAGCCGGCAGGGCCCCGCAAGCCCCCAAGAGCCCCACCTTGCCCCCAGCCCTCTCCACCGCAACATACTCCAGTGCTGCCGGAGGGGCCTCAGGAGACAAATCCAGTGCCTGCTCCCATTCCGCCTGGGGGGATTTTGCCTGCGGGTCCGGCTCTCCCTGTGGTGCCAGGGCAAGTGGGTGTCCACGGGGGGCCACAGGCATATATATATCAGACTCCTTTTGCAGCTATGGCACACGGGTTCCTGCCGCCGGCACAATTCATTCCCGCGGCTTCCAATCTCCTACCAGCTCCTGGGCAGGGGGGTAGCAGCAGTGTGGCAGCACCTGTGTATGGTGGCTTGGATGATCGGGTTACCAAGGCTATTTTGGACAGGCTGTCTGCAATTGAACAGCGCCTTGGCGGCCTTGCTGGTGCTCCGCCGGGGGCGGCATTGGTTTCTCAGGTACCCGCTGCTGTTTCTCAAACTCAGGTGTTGACAATGCTTTCCACCATAGACGGCAGGAGTGCAGCGGCAGTGGGTCAAGCTGGTTCTGGGACAGCTGTGGACGGGGACACCGCAGGGCAGCAGTTTCCGGATGAACAGATTGCGCTGGTACCCACGGAATCTCCTGCAGGTACGTTGTCAGCCACGCAGGACGCGCAGGTCACCGGGGTCCAGTGGCCATGGGACTCAGTGGGGGGGAATGAGGCAGCCCAAAACACGGTGATGGGGCGGCACACTGCCACGCCATTGCAAGGACAGCAGGAGGGGGGGGGGAAACCCTGCAGCGACACCACACCAGGAGGGGGACGGAGCTCTGGGAAATCAGGCCACAGCCCATGCCCAGCAGGGCGAGGGGGCCGCGGTAGCCAGAACATATGAGATGGTCCCTGCAAAGGAGTTGCCTGAAGGGGACGTGGCAATGCCCTTGGGCGAACACCTCACCACTGCCACACGGGAAAAGATTATCAGGGGGGACTTTGTTGATGTTTTTTCTCTCCTGTATCGGGAGTTGGACAAAAAGGACAAGGAGGACTTGGACGAGGGAGAGAAGGAGAGGTTGAAACGGAGGACAGTGGACAGGATATATGCCAACTGGTACCCGGGGTTTTTGATTTATGCAGGGGTGATCATTAGGGCACGCCCAGAGCGCGCACTACCTTTGCTACAATACATGGACATAATTTACAAGGCATATTCTGATTTTGCGGGGTCTGCTTGGGTGGAATATGATAGGCGCTTCCGGATGAAGGCGGCAATGTACCCCTCCATCCGCTGGGACCAGATCCATCCGCATCTTTGGATGCAAGTCATGTCCTCAGCTAAGCCTATTATGGGAGCCCATACGGACAGTGGTCACATAGCAAAGCGAGCAGGAAATAGCTACGCAGCTACACATGGCAACTCAGGGACTGCCCGGCTCCAGGCCGGGCAGTATGTTCAAAAACGCCCACTGTGCTGGGAATTTTCAGGGCAGGGGTTTTGCAATCGAAGGATGTGCAACTTCAGACACGAGTGCCCGGTCTGCGCTGGCCCCCATTCCTTTCTGGCTTGTTCAAAGACAAGGGGCCGAGGTGGCAGGAAGCAGGGTGGAGGAGAGGGTCAGGCTCCACCTGACAAAGGGGCCAAGCCCAATTAGGGTCCCTGTTTTGGAACACTGGCTGCGCCTATACCCCCGGCGGGAGGATGGGCAATATTTGTTGGATGGTTTTCGCATGGGTTTTAGGATTCCATTTGTGGGCGACAAACAAGCTTTTTTCGCTCCCAATTTGCCATCGGTGAGAGGGCTGGAGCATGTAGTTAGGTCAAAAATCAATAAGGAATGTGCAGAGGGTAGAGTGGTTGGCCCCTTTCCTGCACCCCCGGTGCCTAACCTTCGGGTATCACCTTTGGGTGTGGTTCCGAAGAGGGCGCCGGGGGAGTATCGCCTCATTCACCATCTGTCCTACCCTAGGGGCAGTTCGGTGAATGATGGGATACCAGAAGGGCTGTGCTCAGTGAGATATACTTCTTTTGATGAGGCGGTCTGCATGGTCAGGAAATGCGGGCGGGGGGCCGAGATGGCAAAATGTGATATTAAGTCGGCCTTCCGCCTCCTCCCGGTGCACCCTGAGGACTTTGTTCTCCTCGGGTTTTCTTTCGAGGGGCAATACTATCTGGATAGGGCGCTACCTATGGGATGCTCGGTATCCTGTGCGGCATTTGAACGATTTAGCACCTTTCTGGAATGGGCATTGCGCACACACACAGGTTTACATTCGACCGCTCATTATTTGGATGATTTTTTATTGGCAGGGCCATCTGGGTCAGGGGAGTGCATGCACCTTCTCCAGACATTCAAACGTTTGGCAGGGGAGTTGGGGGTCCCCTTAGCCGAGGAAAAGACCGAAGGGCCCAGCGTGGTTTTGAATTTTTTAGGCATAGAGTTGGATACTGTTCAGGAGGTTTCCCGGCTACCCCAGGATAAGATTGCGATTTTATTAGGTTTGCTGGACAGGCTAGAGGGAAAGTATAAGGTTACACTTCAAGAACTGCAACATCTGATTGGGCATCTCAACTTTGCATGCCGGGTCGTAGCACCCGGGCGCGCCTTTCTGCGCCGGTTGTGCGATTCGACAAGGGGCTTGAGGAGGCCTTATCACCGGACTAGAATTACTCAGGGTATGCGGGAGGATTTGGCAGTTTGGAGGAGTTTTCTGTCCGCTTACAACGGGGTTTCCTTTTGGAGAAATGACCTGCGCTTGGAGGCAGAGCTCCAGGTCACCTCTGATGCAGCGGGTTCTTCCGGCTTCGGTATCTACTTCCGGGGGCATTGGTGCGCAGAGGAGTGGCCAGCTCAGTGGATTGATGTAGGCTGGGTGCGGGATCTGACCTTTCTCGAGTTCTTTCCCATTGTAGTAGCAGTGCACATCTGGGTGGAGACACTGGCTAACCACACAGTCCACTTCTGGTGTGATAACATGGCTGCAGTTCAGGTCATCAACTCACTAACATCTAAGTCAGCTAGGGTGATGGCCCTTGTTAGAGCATTTACCTTACAATGCATGAGGTTTAATATCTTGTTCAAGGCTAGGCATGTGCCGGGGGTTAATAATGGAATCGCGGACGCTCTATCTCGGAAACAGATGGAGAGATTCCGTCAGTTGGCCCCGGATGCGGACCCGTTTCCGGTAAAGATGCCAGAGTACCTATGGGAAATTGGAGGGCTGAAGCTGACAGGGCAATGGGTTTAGCCCTGGCACCTAGCACTCGTCGTTCCTATATGAGGGCAGGACGGGAGTTTGTGGAGTTTAGAAACCAGGTGGGCCTCCAACACCACTGGCCCATCCCAGTGTCTGACCTTCGTCAGTTCTGTGTGTTCCTGAAAGGTAAGGGGCTGTCGGTCCGTTCCATTCGGGGGAAGCTATCGGCCCTGGCTTTCGTGAGCAAAGCCGGGGGTTTCAGGGATGATTCCAATGATTTCAGGGTTAGGAAAATGCTAGAAGGCTGGGCACGGGAGAAAGGCACCCCGCGAGATGACAGGGTGCCATTCACCCCTATAATTCTGAAGGGTCTGAGGCTTCAGTGGGTATCTTTATGCACGGATGCTTTTGAGGTGGCCTTGTTTCATGCTGCCACGTTGGTAGCCTTCTTTGGGGCTCTCAGGATAAGCGAGTTGGTGGCTCGATCTCGGAATGACAGGTCTGAGTTTGCACTCCACCACCGGGACATCCAGGTTGACCAGGAGACGCTACACATCACAGTCAGGCGGTCAAAGACGGACCAGGGCTGGCGGGGGATGAGGGTGTCCTTGGGTAGGTGTGCCGAGCACGACCTGTGCCCACTCACGGCAGTACAAGCCTATTTGACCTTGCGGGGAGAGGCACAGGGTTTTCTCTTTATACATAGGGATGGGTCCCCATTAACGAAATATCAATTCTGGACTGTGACCAAACGGGCTTTAAATGCACTGGGCCTGGGTGCCTACAAGTTTGGTACCCACTCTTTCAGGATCGGCGCGGCATCTTCAGCCGCGGCCTTGGGGTATCAACCGCCTGCCATTAAGAGATTGGGTCGGTGGAGGTCTGCACGATATAAGTCATATGTTCGCCCTTGCACTGTTTAGTTGGTTCACGCTCCGTCTGTGCGGGCAGGCGCTTGGCGACAAAGTACATGGTTTTGCCTCTACACTATATCGGTAGCTCTGCGTTACGTCTCTGGGGGCGGGCGCATGGTTGCCCTACTCTAATGTTCTCTGTGTGATCCTCTGTTTGTTCCAGGTGTGGCGAGCGGCCACAGGCAAAGGAGCCGAGTGCTTGTGTGTGGACACAGCATGGTGTTCTGGGCTGCCCATCGAGCCAGGAGGACACCAGTCGGGTCCCAGTTGGGTTGCAGTGAAGGGGCGGAAGTCGAATGGCTGGGCCGGAGAGGCATGCGCTGGCCGGCACTGCTGCCGGTTTTGTTTGGGGAATGGCGTGGCCCTCCCCCTGAGGTGTTGGTGATCCACCTTGGCGGAAACGACTTGGGACTCATGAAAGGGGTCGCCTTGGTCCTGCAGGCGAAGACTGACTTGGCAGTGATTGCGGAGCGCTGGCCTGGGGTGTTAATTGTTCTGTCGGCAATGCTGCCCAGAAGAGTTTGGCGGGGGCTGGGGGACCCTAGGTGTTTGGATAGGGCCCGGCGGAAGGCTAATAGGCAGTTGTGCTTGGCCATGGAAAGCGGCTTGGGCCTCTTCCTTCTGCACCCCGATATACGGGCAGACCTGCCGGACCTGTATAGGGACGACGGGGTGCACCTTTCGGACAAGGGCAACGATATCTTTTTATCAGATTTAAGGCGAAGGGTGAGGTTGGCTCTGGATCGCTTAGTGGGGGCGAAGGCCTAAGCAGAGGCGTGGCCTTTGCTATGGCGGGGTAGAGCGACCAGAAAGTGGAAAACGGTGAGCACCTAGGCATTGTTATGATAATTAAGCGGGCATCCAAGAACAGCTCTCGGGCTTTGAGGCTCAGGGACGGGAAAGGAGGTCCTGCGTGGGAACAGCCTGACCCGGCTACCTAGCAGGCTTTGGGGCCTCGGGGTGGTTGGCCAGGCTTCCTGCTATAGTTGCCAAGCTGCTGGTCAAGAGTTTTGTTAGAAACCTCGAGACCAGGGTGGGTGCTTCGCCCAATAAGGCATGAAGGTGGGCTGGAGATGGACACCTGTCATGAGCCTCCGTACAACCCCTCGCCATGTTGTGTGCAATAAATTAGTTAATAAAGTGGCCCTTGTTTGAACCCAACAACTTGTGTCTGCCTCTTTCTTGCCGAATCGGGGGGCAAGGCAAGCCCCAACCCTCACCAAGCATAGCGATGGTGAGGGGGGGCCGATTTGCCCCTGGGGGCAAGAGGAGGCGCCGGCGCTGTGCTTTACACAGCGCCGGGGGGGGGGGGAGGGAGAAGCCGGCTAATAAAAGCCGGCTCCTCCCTCTTCCCAGCCAGTGCTTCAGCGTGCTCGGCCCACCCTCCCACCCTGTAGAGCAGGTTACACCGGTCGCCTGTTAAGGGGCCAGGTAGGAATTTTTCGCTCCTTCTCGATTGGCCTTATGGGTAGGAGTGTTTTTTGCCTACCTTGCGCTACAAGCGGAGTGGTTCTTAATTAACAACGGGCGTCTCGCTGTAATTAAAACGGTCACTTTTGTTTGGCGGGGTAGAGCGACCAGAAAGTGGAAAACGGTGAGCACCTAGGCATTGTTATGATAATTAAGCGGGCATCCAAGAACGGCTCTCGGGCTTTGAGGCTCAGGGACGGGAAAGGAGGTCCTGCGTGGGAACAGCCTGACCCGGCTACCTAGCAGGCTTTGGGGCCTCGGGGTGGTTGGCCAGGCTTCCTGCTATAGTTGCCAAGCTGCTGGTCAAGAGTTTTGTTAGAAACCTCGAGACCAGGGCGGGTGCTTCGCCCAATGAGGCATGAAGGTGGGCTGGAGATGGACACCTGTCATGAGCCTCCGTACAACCCCTCGCCATGTTGTGTGCAATAAATTAGTTAATAAAGTGGCCCTTGTTTGAACCCAACAACTTGTGTCTGCCTCTTTCTTGCCGAATCGGGGGGCAAAGATCTATCACTATAGACAGTGAAAAGCACAGATTACACATAAAGTGATACATTTAGGTAAAACCCACTTTATTAAATATAACAATAAACATGCCTGGCAGTTAACACAGCTTATGTCATGCAGAATGAACTGCTGGAGAACAAGCAAAAAGACATGGAAAAGCACCAAGAAAAGGCATTTTTGCCCAAAAGTCAATATGGGAATAACCCTAGCAAGTTTCACCAGAAGTGAAGCTCATTGTACTCAATGAGTTTTACTTCCAGGAAAGTATTATTAGCACTGCAACCTATGTTGTCTGAGAAAACAGTTGATTTCAGTATCCATTTCTGCACACTTTTATAACATTAAGATCTGGTAAAAACTTTTCTTCACTAGAACGGTAACACATTCCTTACAAATATGTTCCTGATGCTGCAAAAATCAATTTCAGTGGCTTCTAACCATAGTGAGTAACCTCCGTATACAGAGGCGGAAACTTCTGAGTACTGGTGCTAAGAGGCAGCATCAGGGGAAGGTCTTGGCCTCTGTGCCATGCTCCTTTGGTTCTCCAGGGCAACTGTTGGCTGCTGTGTGAATGAGAAAGGACTAAAAGTCCATTGGTCTGATCCAACAGGGCTTTTACTAGTTATGTAACCCACTACTAACTCTGAAAAAGGTCATTATATCAGTTAGCTCTTAGGTTCCCAAGTTCACACGTTAAAAAGCTCTCTTCCTGACTACTACAATATAATGTTTATTGGCCTTCCAGTTTCTGGTATTCCTCTTAGGGTTGCCAGCCTCCAGGTGGGGCCTGGGGATCTCCCGCTTTTACAACTGATCTCCAGCTGACAGAGATCAGCTCCCCAGGAGAAAATGGCTGCTTTGAAGGGTATAGTCTATGGCATTGTACTATACTGAGGTCCCTCCCCTTTCCAAACCCCACTTTCTTCTGGCTCCACCCCCAAAGTCCCCAGGTATTTTCCAACCCAGACTTGGCAACCCTAATTCCTCGTTTTAATCTAGATTTTATTCACTATTTTTAAATATCTCTAACAGTTACTGTGTTGCTCTTACAGTTCTGTGCCTGCAATGATTTTCTCCCTAACTTTCCATTAAATATCAGCTTCTATTCCTTATGTAAAGTTGCAAAGTCCAGTTATTCTTTGTCTACTCATCTGCTCTATTCATCTGTTATTCCTTTGTTTCCTCTCCTCAGGGGTCCTTTCGTAGAAAAAGAGGTGCAGGAGCTCATTAGCATAATTCATTAGCATAACTCATTAGCATATGCCACGTCCTCTGACATCACCAGAAGTGTGTCAGAAAGGGAATGTCAGTTTCAGCCCCATTATACCCTATGGGCCATTGAAATCAATGGCAAAAACTCATAGAGTATATGAGGGGCTGGAGGAAAGGGGGTTTGAGGGAGAGGCTCCAAACTTGCAGGGTAGCTGCTGGGGCCTCTCCTCGAAATACCCACCAAGTTTCAAGAAGATTGGACCAGGGGGTCCAATTCTATGGGCCCCCAAACAGGTTGTCTCATCCCCTCCATTGTTCTCTATGGTAGGAAAAAATGTTAACTTTTTTCCTCCCATAGAGAACAATGGAGGGAATGGGGGCAACCTGTTTGGGGGCCTGTAGAATTGGACCCTCTTGTCCAATCTTCTTGAAACTTGGTGGGTATTTCGAGGAGAGGCCCCAGCAGCTACCCTGCAAGTTTGGAGCCTCTCCCTCAAACCCCCTTCCCTCCAGTTGCTTTTAAATTTGCCACCGAATTTCGGCAGCAATTCGATAGCAGAGTGAATCAGATTAGAGAATCTGATTCGGCCCGTGGCTGCCCTAGTGGCCACTCCTGAGCTGGTGGGGCTTTGCTCCGCCTTGCTCCGGCCCCAATGTACCCCTGCCTCTCCTACCTCTGTGCTTTTTCATGCAGCTCCATATCCATGGAACAACTTTCTTCACTAACAGCTTTAAAAACCTGTCTTGATGGATCCCCCTTCCCGATCCTTACTAGCATACCAGATTCATCTGTTTTAGCTATATAAGCAAGTAACTCTTATCTCTTTTCCTTTAAGAAAGTCCATCTTCTTCTATTTGTACATCTCCCAAGCATCCAAATCCAATACACATTAGTTCTGCCATATGCATAGTACTATATTCTAAAAGGCATGAATTCCATCCCCGTGGCATTCTGTACAGCCTTTTCTTTACAGTGGGTAACTATATGTTGACAGTAGTCACTTTCACAAAGTCTTAACCTGTACATTACTCAGTGGGAGACTGCTGGGCTAGAGGCTGAAAGTGGTAATGGTTTGCCTTATGTGGGAAAGGACAGGCTAGTGTTTATACTGGCTGTACTACCTAGCAAACATAAGATGTTCCTATCAGGGCATCGCATATAAGATTACTATAGTGTATATGTAAATGCAGGTTTCAAGAGAATGTACAATAATTATAAAACTAAAGCTTCATGGAGCACTTGTCTGACAAAACACCATTTTCTTCTCTGTCCTTGAAGTCCATCAGTGTCAACATAAAAGCTGAAACACTACCTTTTAAAAGAAACTAGTTAAAACCACTTGAATAGGTTATTGTTTAGAACTGCATGCCATTCTTTTATTTCCTACTGTTCTGTTCCATTGCTGCAGAGAACGTAAACTGGATGAACCCAAAGGGGTTCCATAGTTAACTTTCATGCTTTCTTTTAAGTGGCAGTGACCGCTAGATTGACAAGTAGAGCAATCGCCTTTGAGAAGGGATTGCTAAGGATGCTAAGAGTATGAACTGCTTTCCTTTTAAACGTCTTCTTCAATAAATGCCACAAAACAAAGTCAATGATTGATCAGCTCTTTGAATAAAAGAGTGGGGGTTTTGCATTTGACAACCTGCTTTATCACTGAGAGAAAAACATGCATTTATCTTTTGCTGTTTGTTGTTGTTTGACTATAGGGGAACTACAAAGTTGTTATGCAAGGAACCTTTTGTATTCTGTTTGGAAAGGTAATTCTGTGTAAACTCAATGACTTGCTGCCAGGTTAAAAGAATTGTTTAGATTACCCATGCAGTATTCTCAGAAAAGGTATAAGGCCATAATACCCTGATAGTTTGAACAACTATTAATTTATGGAAATATTTAACTGCTTATGTGTGTATCATTTCCCAGACTTGGGGGGGAGGAGGTTACATGAAAAATGTTTGTTTATTGCTTTGGACTGCAGAACAGGTGTTACAAATTCCTTTACAATTTGTTATACTAACCTTGCAGAATGTTCTCCCATTGGGGTTACTGTTTCCTCTCACAATCTCAGTTAAAAGAAAAGTAAGTTTTCCCCCACCATTCTAATCTAAGTAATTGTATATGTATACTAGAATCAAACTGAAGGGCCAAACTGGCTTTATTCACATTCTTTGTGGATAATGATGGTGTAATTAAAGACAGGAGAAACTGAAGCCAAACTGTCCTCCCTACCATCTTTGCTTAAGCCACAATAATGCATTTTCCCCTGAGATAATGGAAAAGGTATATGAGCACTGAGAATTGCCTAGATAAGCCTTGCTCCACTTGGTCCATAGAAGCATTGGAAAGCCAGTGAATAGCTGGGTTGTTGTTTTTTTCCATTTCCCAGTTTTGCAAATCAGAAGTAAAATAAATGCTGTTTGCTCTGAGACTCACATGAGCTGTAGGAAAATGTAAATCCTTGACACACAGTTCAGTGCTGCAAATCTACATTAATTCAACTTGCAAACAAACAACATATGTAACTATAAATCACAGCCCAACAGTAGAACAAGCCAGTTTAATTTTTTTTTAAATCCCAGTTTAAAGGAAAGATGCTAAATTAACAGAACAGTAAGAAATACCTGAAATATGGGAAATGTTAGCAATACTTTGGATCTGCTGTGTTATATAGTATAATGTCTCATAGGTAAAGGTTTCCCTTGCTCAAAAGCCAGTCGAATATGACTCTAGGGATGCAGTGCTCATCTCCGTTTCCAAGCCAAAGAGCCAGCGCTGTCCAAAGACATTTCCGTGGTCATGTGGCCGGCATGACTAGATGCTGAGGTGCATGGAATGCTGTTACCTTCCCACTGAAGTGGTACCTATTTATCTACTTGCAATTTCTTGCTTTCGAACTGCTAGGTTGGCAGGAGCTGGAACCAGAGACGGGAGCTCACTCCGTCATGCAGCACTTGGGTCTCGAACTGCTGAACTACCGACCTTCTGGTCTGGTCCAAAGACATTTCCGTGGTCATGTGGCCGGCATGACTAGATGCCGAGGTGCATGGAATGCTGTTACCTTCCCACCGAAGCAGTACCTATTTATCTACTTGCAATTTCATGCTTTCAAACTGCTAGGTTGACAGGAGGTGGAACCAGAGATGGGGAGCTCACTCCGTCATGCAGCACTTGGATCTCGAACTGCTGAACTACCGACCTTCTGGTCTGCAGTTCAGCATCTTAACCACTTGAGCCACTGCAGCCCCATAATGTCTCAAATGTACAATCTTTTCACTGGCTAACCTAGCAATCTAGAGTGAAGCATAATTTTAAAAAGCAAATAATGTCTCATACTTGCTTTTAAAAATAATGCCTCACTCTAGATTTTTAGGTTAGCCAATGAAAAGATTGTACATTTTCTCTAGAGTGAAACCTAGCAATCTAGAGTGAAGCATAATTTTAAAAAGCAAATAATGTCTCATACTTGCTTTTAAAAATAATGCCTCACTCTAGATTTTTAGGTTAGCCAATGAAAAGATTGTACATTTTCTCTTCCTTCTCTTACATATATTTTGCTATTGGGAGCTGGACTGTGTTATCATTTTACATTCTTGAAATTTTAATTAGTTTGCTAAGACCAGCTTGTTGAGGGGGGGGGGTCTGTGTGTGGAACTTTGTAAGAAAATATCAAACAGGGACCAGAATAAGAGAAGAAATGTTACTGCAAAAACTGTAAGGATCTGTAAGGAGAACATTCTAAGCATAAAGTCACATTTATTCTTATCTGAATATATTTCTGGCGCTGTACATAGACCTCTTAACTCTTCATAATCTCTGTGGGGGGAAACTGCAGCAAAAAGGGAAGCGGTATATACATGGCTACTCTTGCTGCCTCAAGGATCTTATAATAATATGAATTAATGCTCTTATTTCTTCTCCAAAGACTGAGATGGACTTATATTTCCATTACTCCACCCAATCCCAAACATTCTGTCATGTCAAGTCTATCAAACAAATTAGCACTGTGTCTCCAGTAGACTCTCATCTTGCCTCTAGAGATTCTTTAGTGAATCTCTCTGCCAACCGGGATTAACACTTCGTGTACTTAATGAAATGGGGTCTAGTACACAAAGGCTTATGCCACAATAAATCTTGCCTTTCCAGTGCACAAAACAGTTGTTTTTCTCCAGTCTCATACATGTAAGGATTGATTCTAGCTGTGTTACCAGCAAGGTAAAATATATTTAAAATTTTTATCTTACAGGTTTCAAGGATGAACTCTGAGACTGAAAAGTGACAAGAGATCATTTCGCTTACACACTAACTACAGAAAGTGACTTAGGTTTAAACATGGCAAGTCACACAAGGGCGCTTTTCAGGACTGAGCAAGCACTTGGATGTCCCTTTCCCCACAAACACTCTGGCACTGTGCTACAACTTTCAGTTACCTTCCACTTCTACAACTTCTCCCAAGTCATACTGGTGAGTGTTCTCCATTTGTTCTATCTATCTCACTTCACGCTTTCTCTTGGGTAAAGCATCTTGCTGCTTAATACTGTCAGGTTCCCAAATCCCGGTACCTCCTTGGAGTCATACCCCAGCCTTCTGTGATCTCTCGTGGTAGGCATGTCTTGATTACCCCCAAGGTCATTTCATGCTGTTCTTAACCTTTCATTCTTACACCCCCAAGGCTCCCTCCAGAAAACCTTCCCCCCTAGGGGAGTTCCACCATCATGCTTCCTGTTTCACACTCTGCCTGCTGTGGGATGGCACTCACCTCCTTATTCCAGACCATTCCCCACCTTATTTCCCCCCTTGACACATTCTCATTCTTTCCCAGAACCCTCTTGTCCTTCTAGCTAACCTGCCTGCCAGCTTGTGCAAATCCAGCGGATTCTTCACTGCCTCCTCTAAAGCGTGCATCAAGAAGTACCAATGGCTGGATGGGCCACCAGCTCCTTACTCCTCGTCCCCTACTCTGCAGCCATCTCCTTCACGCCTGCCCGAGCACTCGGGACGCGACTCTCATGTCCTTGACATCGACCATTCCTCTTCCCACAACTAGTTTGCGGCTTCTTCTCCTCTCACCACCGGCTCCTTCGCAGAGCAGGATTCCTTCTCCCCCGCCTCGCTCTCAGAGCCTGACACACCCTCGCCGGCCAGAAAGCCCAGCCGGTTCTGGGCCAGGCCCCCTCCCCGCGTGCTCCTCCCCCGAAGGGCTTGCCCCCTTCACCCCCACGGAGAACGCCACGCCGCGCTGCCCCTTTAAGGCACGTGAGGGAGAGCGCGCGCCAGAGAGAACCCCTGCCGGCGCATCACTAACCACCCCTCCATTAACAATCGCCAACTCGCCGCCTCCTCCGTGGCTAAAGGGCGCGCGGGTGGTCGCGCGTTACTCCGAGCCGGGGGCGGGGGGGAGCTAATGAGGGAAGCGGGCCAGCCGAGCGGCAGCCTGGAGCTTGCCGGCTAGGAAGGCGAGAGGAGGGAAAGGAGACGCGGGGGGGAGCGTCAAGCAGCGGCAGCGCTCGGATGCTGGCAGCCGGCTGCCGCCGGTCCCCACACGCCCGGCTTCTTCCGCAGAGTCTGTGCGTGCGCCTTGCCCGGTCAGCCCGCGGGGGCCGGGAGAGCTGCTGGCTTCTCCTGTCAGGCACCTGGAAGGAGCCGCAGCCCGAGCCCCGCCGCCGCTCCCTTGGGGGGGTCTCTCTCTCTCTCTCTGCCTCAGCCTCGCCGAGCCCTTTGAGCCGCCGCCACAGCCCGTGCCTGTCCCTCCGCCGCCCAGCCTTACCTTGGCGCTGCCGCCGGCAGCAGAGCAGAAGCTACCGGGAGTGGGCGGGCGAGACTTGAGAGAGGGAGCGCGGAAGACCTCCTTGGAGAAACTGAGTGGGGGTAATTAAGTGTCTGCCACCACAGAGACCTTCGCACCAAAAGGAGAGGCGGCTCCCCCCCCCCCCCGGGAGGAGGAGGGGGAAGAAGGGGAACGCGCTTTACTCAGGCACGCGGGTCGCCAGGTGAGGCTTCGGGACTGATTGCGCCGCCTCGCTGGGACTGACGCGCGGAAAGTTCGCCGCAAACGTGTTGCCGGGAGCCGGCGGCTTCTACCTGCGCCCTATGACTGCGGCTGCCGCGGTGCTGCCCGGCTGGAACTGCGACCGTCCCTCGACTTGAAGACTGGGGGGCTTTACTTTGCCTACCGTGAAGCTTGCGCGGCGGACTCAGGTACGTTCCTTTTGGGCTGTTTCAGTCATGGGGCGGGGCGGTCGCCGAGAGGGGGAGTGTGTGCGTGCGTGTCTGTCAATCACTCCCCCCCCCCCCCTTTCCCTCGCGCCGAGCCAGCGGCTCGTGGGTGTGAAACTTTGCCCGCCGCGCGGCGCGTGCTACTGACAGCTCGCCGCCCTTCCCCAGTGGGCGCCACTGCCCTGGGCTGAGGCTCTCCTGCTCGAGGAGGAGCCAAGACCCTCCTCCGCTGTCGGAGCCGCTCCAGCCCGCTGCTATATAGGCGCCTCGCTAGAATGAACTGGGTTTTGTGGTTTCACATTTTCAGCTCCGAGTCGCCGCGCTTTGCTGGTCGCTCCTGTCGAGAGTTGAGGTGAGGAGGCAGGCAAGTTTTGGTCGGAAGCCCACATGTGGCAGGTAGGGCACCAGAGGCGAGCGGTGTCCTCGCGCTACCGATCGATCCTAGCAGCGGAGGCGTTTGGGCGGGGGAGGGGCTGTTCTTTCGCTTTGCGCCTTCCTCGCGTGAAGGAGCAACTTGTTTGAAACCTGCTCAGCGTAGTAGAGGAAAATCCTCTGTCTGAAATAACATTAAATGACTTATTTTAGACAGGGCGACATGGCACCAGTATCGTCGCCAAATGGCTTTAAGTAAAGAAGTCTTTTTTTTTTTTTTTTTGAAAGCATGCTGTCTAGTGCTTGCAGACAGATAAAATGTCTGATTTTTGAGAGCGGTTACAAGTGCAACACACCGCTGTTGCTAATGTGCAGGTGGTATTTTAAAAGCGTTTCCCTCCTTTGGCTGATAGGAAGTTTTTGTGGGGGGGGGGTTTGTCTTGGAAACTTGGTTTTGATGCAGATTTTGGTAACAGTTTGAAAGCTGTGACTTGTTTTTGCAGTGCATTTTAAAAAGTGGAGTGAGTTTTCCGTAACAACTTGGTTATGGGTATTAGAAGACTGCTGAAGCCACCTGCTGAATTGTTTGATGATACTCCCCCCCCCCCCCCTTTAAGGCAGGGAGTCAGATGCTGGAATGGAACAGGCATCCAGCAGATGGAGCAATGGAAAACTGTACCAGAACTCGGTTTTATCATATGCAATTGTTGTCTAATCATAGCTAAATAAAGAGTGTATTGCATGCCTTTCAGAAAAGGTGTGTGTCCCTAACTGCTGATCAAATTGATTGATATGCTTAATCTCCTTTTCTATTTTAAAACAGGGTTATGTAATGTGGTTGGTGAGAAGCAATTCTCATGTATTTCTTCCTTGAGTATATTTCTTTTGTATTAATAATAACTCCTTTCTGTCCACATGTGGGGGTTGTTGCAATAGTAAGAGTTATGTAGCTGTTAGAATGCTAGCCCTCTGTGGCAACTATAAGAGTATAATTCCCAAAGCTAAGAAAATAGGTGCCTGCAATTCAGGCAGGTAAATTGGAAAACATATCAGCTTGCTGCAGTTAGTTTCAAGTGACTATTCTTGTTAAATGGTTAATTTGGTATCACACCAGTGTTTGTCCTGACAAGGGACAGGGAGTGACAGTGATGTTGGTTGCTATGTTACAGCAGTGCACACTTCTAAAAAGAAAAGATAGTCATAACCATGGAAATGACCATGGCTGAAAATTAATGGATTTTTTCAGTGGTCAGTTAGGCTGCCTATGGAAGAAGGTATTCAGAAGGTTATTGGTATTGGTAAATATGTGTGTGTAGTTTATGGCACCTGTGTTTTGGAATCCTCCCCCCCCCCTTTGATATTTAATACAATTACATGTAAGTGACGTGTGTTTGGCAACATTTCAGTGTAAAGATCTACATTTCAGATATCTGTAAATGTCTCTTGTTTGTTCTCATGTCACTTGTTTAAACAATTCAGGCTTGGTCTAGCCAAGGATAGTACTCTTAAATAGTTCTGACTATTTCGAGAGAGAGAGAGATGTTTTGAACTTTCCAGCTGAAATCTGCATTAGGTGCTCAAGTTAGCCTGAATCATGCCTTTTATATATTACATAGCAGCAATCACCTTAACTTTGGTATTATTCTATAAATGAGTTCTAATATTGCCTTTTAAATTCAAGATGTTTGAGAGAAGTGTGGCTTCATTTTTTTTTTCAATGTTAGGTGATATGGGACAATACAGAAGAAATCCATTTCATTTTTTGTTGTACAGGTTTGCATTTTTGTTCTAAAACCTCATTTGTCATCAAATATTACAGACTTGTTACACTTGCTACCCCAAATGGAATGTTAAATGGCATGTTAAAAGCTGGATTTTAAATGTCATCACAGAATATATATCACACTCTATTAAGGACTGCTGGAGGGAATAAGGTATTACATTTTTTTCCAGAACTGATGCATCCTGTAACATTTCCTCAAGATATATTAAGAAATTTTCTTATGAAATATGAGAAGTGATCAGATACACTTTCAAACCAATGTCCAGTATTTGAACTTAACATGATACTGCCCCTATAGGTACTAAATAGGTTTCATTCATAATATTTTCTCTTATGTAGGTATTGTTTAAGTCTCATGGAATCAAGATTTCACCAAGTTTCCAGTCTTATTCCATAAATGTGAAAAGTTAGTTGTTATAGTTATCCGAAGGTAACCATTTTCTTCTAGGTGCTAATTCTATGCATGGAGATAATTGCATGCAGTGTGGTGGCATGCACAGAAATATGCATATTTCCTTTTTTATGTTGCTAAAAAAGTTGAAAATTGTTTTTCATTGCTATGAAAAAATAATTGTACGTAGAGTTCTTTGTGTTCTGTTGGCCTGCACATGACTGAATCTGTACATGGTGGTTAGAATAGATGCCAGAGATGTGTAGAGTGGTCCAACTTGAACCCTCAAAAACTGATGTTTGAAAAGGTCATAGGAAGTTCTAAATATCTTTGTAGAGTACTATTGCTTTCAGTTACAGCGAGACTGGAAAGCTTGGACTGTGGCAAAATAATGGAGTAATTACAAATTGTTTGGATCTTACCCATTGTGGGCAGAGCAGAATTCATAAAAAAACATTTTTGGTATTTTCCTTGTTTCCATTGATGCCTCACTCATGAACGCACACACATGAAGTTGTCTTTGCTTAATCAGAACATTGGTCCACCACAGTCAGTATTGTTTGCTCAGACTGGCAGCGGCTCTCCAGGGTCTCAGGCAGAGGTCCTTCACATGATCTACCGCCTGATACTTTTAGCTTGTGGTTCCAGGGATTGAACCTGGGACCTTCAGCATGCTTAGTGGGTGCTCTCCCCCTGAGCCACAGCCCCTCCTAATCCTCTCCCCCACTTCCCAACAGTTGGAGAAGCCTTGAAAATAATGTGGAGTATGGCACATATAAAGGTACTGCAGGTTTTGTGTGTGGGATTACACACTTATCTGAGCATCTGTGTTGTTCATGGAAGATCTTGTGCCAGACTTTATGGTGTTGTGTGTGTGTGTGTGCGTGTGGTGGGGTTGACCTGCTGATTCCTCTTCAGCTTCAGTGCTCCCATGTTGCATTCTGTGTTGGATTTAAGGATCTCCCAACTCTCAAGAGCAATTTGGGGAGAACTTCAGGGGGTACTCTGGGGGTACACTAGAAGGTTGGAAACGGCATGAATGCTTCCATGGTATTCTCTTCTTTTTGTGATTGTAAAGCATTCTCTTTTAATATGTAAATTCTGAACAAAATGAGCTAACTTAAGTTGCAGTTCTTTACTTCATTGATCATGTTAAATATTTACTTTGACATTCCATAAACCTATTACATAAAAAATATTTTGTAAGAACGTTACTGATTCATGATAATACAAAGTACTGCAATTCTTGGGGTTTTTTTTCCATAAAAAATGTTTTGTTGGTGTTTAGAATGTGAGGTTTTTTCTTCATTTCATGTTAAAGTGAAAATTTATACATTTATTCTCCATTATTCTTCTGTTTGGCTTCTGTACAGTGAAACAAAAATATAGGCTCGTTATTTTTTTTAAAAAAAGTGTTTCATATATTGCCCAGTCTTTAATTTTACTTTGAGAATTTCATTCCATCTGATCTTGAATGCTGAAACAGTGTAGTGTGTGCCACTTAATTCTGACAGACTAGCTAAACTGCTTTCATTTCAGTTCTGCTGATCTGATATTGAAGCAGACTTAAACATTGCTCTGGTTTAACTGGCTGGATATTCTTCTGTGGTAGAATTTTCAGACTACTGTTCCTAGAGGAGTTTGAGAGCTTTCAGATAAAGTACTTGATCAATAGCTTGAAGGTTTTCTGGTGCAGGTCCAGCACGGGCGTTGAAAAGACTTGCAGCCTAGTCTTTTATTTGAATACTCTGAAGTAAATCCAACTATGGTCAGTTGGGCATTCTTGCAGAGAAGCATGCATAGAAACACAACCTTAGTGCAGTACTGCTGTTCTGTCAGTGGGATATAGAATTTGGTATCAGGTTCCAATTAACTTACACAAAAGATGGGTTATACCTTTGAAATGTCTTATACAGTATGTTTCAATGTATTTGTCTAGAAGCATAAGTATGGGGTGCAAGTGGACTTTTGAATTTTAGGGGTGCTATAAAAATATAGTGTTAGCATTGTAAAACTTGTATTTGATACAGATTTACAGAGTTGAGATGGGATCTGACATAGACCCTGACTCTGTATAGCTGAGGTCTTTATACAGAGCAATCCTACACTTGCTCCCAAAAATTGTTCAGAGGTCTGCCTTGCCATCAAGTCTGTATTGACTGAGGCTCCTTGTTTTTTAAAGAATCTGCATGTGGCAATACAGTGACTTGGTACCAAACATAAGAGTACACCACAGTTTCTCTTAACCATGTTTTAGTTTGTGAAATCATGATTTGGCTTGCCGATCATTGAAATTCTGGTTCGACAACCACTGGTTTCTTTGTCTTTGCTCATCCCTCCATAGAGACTTAGCAAGAATATGGACCTGCACTGCACTGCAGTGAGGTTAGGGCATGGCAGCACTGTAGTTGTATACTATGAAAAATCATAGTTTAGGCTGACTTTGGTAAATAAGCTCACTTCAAACCATGGTGCACATCCTGGTTTGACATTCTTTCCGGGGTGGTGGTGGTATTTTTTTGGTATTTTGGTGTGTATACGTGTCTCTACACCTGGAAGTCACATTGATCCCTGGTGACTGACCCCTACTGGGGGCCTGGAGGATATTCAGAGAGGTGGCTGAATAAAGCCTACCTTTATCCTCATGACTTGGTATTCCAAGGAAGTTTCCCATCCAGGTACTAGCCACAGTTGACCCTGCTTAGCTTCCAAGATCTGATGCGATCGGGCTTGCCTGGACTATCCAGGTCAGGGTGTGGTTTAACATTCTTTAGTCATAGTGAGATGGTCTGTGATTAGACAGTCATAGTATCTATAGTTTTATTCAGTCATGGTTTCATGAGGCAGACATGAAGCACTCCACTAACTATGACAAACCAGGACATAAAACTATGCTTACAGTTAGTCTTGATTTGATTACAGTTGTCATGATGAATGAAAGCAGACATCTGGGCTTTCCACTCACTCTTGCTCATGCTCTGGGCTGTGGAGATTTGGTGGTCAGAGCAGCTCAAAACCAAAACTTGCCTTGCCTTTATCTCCTCTCCATTGCTGGTCCCCTGACTGATGAAACCAATATTTGCGGATACAAACCTGTGTTTGAATTATTGTCTTTAGGCCACACCCTTGTTTCACAATATAATTAGAGTTCAAAAATCATTCTTTTGTGTTGTCTCTGAACTGAGCCAGTGCCCCTTAACTTACCTTTTGGACTATTTACACAGAATGGGGTATGAGTGGAAGAATAGGAGCTGAGCTACTTCTGACTGGAACCTACCCCAAGGATCAGTCATCAGTACCAGCTGTAATTGTTATGGGGAAGGGAAATTGGAGGCAAAACCTGGCAAATTGTGAACAGGAATGATACTGCTGTAGACAGGGCGCTCCAGGGACAAATGGCATCCTTAAATAATGGGGGAAATGTGTGAATTTAAAAGTCTGGATAGAGGTACATTTCTGTTTGACCAAATATTTTTAATACAGACAGAAAAACAGTTATTCAGTTACCACACCACCATTTATAATGTTAGCATTTTGCTTAGTTTCCTTGATAGAGCTTTTTATTGGTCATGCACAGTGATATGCAAAAAAATTGTTTTGTTTAGGAAATGCATTGTGTTCAGTCATATTGGAGGCAAGTATTATTCTTTAAAGAAAATCAAAATTTTGTACAAAATAATGCTTAGAAAATCACATTAATATATCCTAATGTGGATTGTGCAAAAACCACACTATTATTCTCTCTTATGCATTGTTAGTAATCTTCAGCTCTTTAAAAGTAGCCGAGGTTGGTGTAACCATGGTATCTGTGGTACATTTTGCATTGCACATAGATATGCAGACCATTAAAATGTAGATTGTAGGCAATACAATTTTGACCCAAATTAAGTTACATGAATATAGTACATGGAACATACATTCTACATATGTTCTATGTGGATTGTTTTAATTTTGAATTATGAGGTCTGGGATTGTACAATTTTTAGGGTTTTTTGCTCTCAAAGAACTGTTGTATCAAGAGATGATGACTGGAGGCTACGACAGAGAAGCAGGTGGTCATGCAGGCACAGACTGTTTCCCAGACAGTACATGAGTCAATGACCAACAATGTATGGCTGCATATGAAACATCTCCATGTTCTGTTCTCTTAATGGTTGCATTTCAAGTCACCTTCCCCAATGTACAATGCTCTGTAGAAGATCCACTTGCATCAGAGGGAGGCGTCACCATTAGCAGGACGGATCCATGGTATCCACTACTACTTGTTGTTGTTCAGTCGCAGTCGAGTCCGACTCTCTGCGACCCCATGGACCATATTACGTCAGGCCCTCCTGTCTTCTGTTGTGTTCCAGAGTTTGGTCCACTACCTAGTAATTACTATTTAGTAATAGCTGCAGTGACATAAATTTACTTTAGAAATGGTATATACTACTCTCACAAGTGTACCAGGAGCCCAGCAACTGCATGTATTGGGAGAATTGAGAGTTTGTGCTACATGCAATCTTGCCATGGCTTGCAGTTGCTATTTTTCTGAAAGGGGTGACACATTTACAACTTCATGACATGTAGGGTTCTGGTATGTGTGTACTGAGGCTGAATTATGTATATGGCCTGTTTTAGATAAAACAATAATCACATACAATATGCTGTCTTTGTACATGTTCGAAAACATAATGACTAAAACGGTTTACACTGGCCAAGAATGCTAATTGTTTATTTTTGTATGTCATGGCTGACAGGCTTGGGAACTCTCTGCCACATGAGGTTCATTGGACTGCATCTCTTCTCTCCTTTAGAGATTTAGGTCACTTTAGGTGCTATTATTTGTCCTTGGTAATGTTTGCATTTCTTTGATCTCCTTGAGTGATTCTCCTATACTGTTTTGATTTTGTTTTGTGCTTATTTTTTGTATGATTGTGGTATTAGTTGAATGGAATTTTAGTATAATTATTGTTAGCCACCTGGAGAGAGTCCCTTTTGTGAATGGAAAGGGGAGACGGGACGGTATTTTAATAAATTCAGGGACTAGTCTAATTTCAGTGAATACATGAAAAGAACAGTACAAATTACATTTAATGTGAACTAGCATTTCTTAAATTTGAGCAAGAGAATGATGTTGTTTTCTTGCTAATATTGTATAGCAGATTCCATAGCTACAGTTTTGTATATCTAAAGACAGCTGGGTTTGAACTCATGTAATCTAGAACTCTTGAGGATGGATTCTAATGGCTTTTAAATGTTTCAGTGTTAATTAAGAGATAATGTGAATAGAATAGTCTGTTATGACAGGATAATTTCCTATTGAATGTAAATTACGCAGCTTAATTTTTTTTGAGAAATAAAAATGCTATAAAGGCAAAGCCAAAAATATTAGCAATTGCTTGCATTCCCACTAGTTTCTTGAACAGTGATTACCAACCTCCGGTTATTTAGTATTCAGTGCAAACTGAAGAATAATCATGCATAGCATAACTATAACTGAGTTTTACCTTTTTATAGCTTTGGATATAGATCTGTATTGTTTGGGGTGGCATATAGGTAATACTTTTCTTGTTTATTGAAGAAAAGGATCCTGACAGTGTTTTCCTTAAATATTTTTTAAAAAAATGTAGATAGGGTGTATCTCTTCTGTTGAAAGAACGTGATCTAATATTCTGAAATACTTTCTGTGATAAGACTACCTGGTTCAACAGGATGCTAGCAAAAGAGTGCTTCTGGTAACCTTAGCAGTTTTTAAGAGGCTAAACCACAAATTTCCATAATATCAGTTACAAAATAACATGCAGTGGTAGTAAGGATGAACCACTAGAGCATTTTACAAACACATGTCAAGATGCAATAACCCCTGCTTTCTGAATCGCCAAAATCCCCAAATGACAACTACTACAGTTTCTATGTTTTGCTTAGTATAATATTGTGGTTTCTGACTATATCAGGCCTTTCAGCACTCTTATTTGCATAGACTTGGTCCAGGAGAAGTTAGTTACCTTGCAATTAATGGTATATGCTTATGTCTGCAAGGAGAGCACAGCTGTATCCGATTTCAGTGTGTTAGAATTTGAAAGGAACATAGGCTCACATTTAGCAAATGCCATTTGATAATTTGTCTGTGGCAATTCTGTAGGAACCAACACATGATGGTAAAGATTTTCACTCTTAAGGTTTATGGCACATGTAACGTAGCTCAGTCTTCTTCCCTTGGAAAGCAGTTGTGTGGTTTGTAAGAGACGTGGGCCAGTCCCTTTGATAGAACAGTGTTACAACAAAGTACTAAACACATAATTAATATGCATGTATCAATTTGGAATGGCTACTTCACTTTCACCCCCCCACGTGGTGATAGCTGTACCATCAACAACTTCAGTGTACAAAAGGAAGAAATTTGACATATGCTGTTTCCTCAGCGTGGAAATGCAGTAATGGAAGAATGCATCCACCTTTCCAACTTCAGCCTATCAGGTACCTGTTAATAATATAGGAAGCAACAAAGAACCCCATAATATATGTTTACCAAAATGGGGGGGCGGGGGAGGGAATCCTGACATGTTATGAGAAGTACTCTGTTGGTTATGAACAAGTAGAAAGAAGGGATGAAAAAATATGAATTTCCCCAAAGGCATATTCTGCCATTAATAATGTGTCTGTTTCTCTGTGGCTGACAAACAGGTTCCACTATGCTTGATAATTCTTTTATCCAGGACTCTCACAATAGGGAGCATTATATGCAGAGACATTAGTGTGACAGTTTATTCTATTTTACAGTAGGAGATAATGATGGCAGTATTGTAGCTTTAAAAAAGAACTTTTTTCCCAGGCTAACACAAGGTAAATTAACTTCTTTTTATAAATAAGCATATTTGTGTTTGCAGTAATGAGTACAAGGAAAAAGATTTTATTTTAACAATCAATGGCATTTTACACATGTGCCATAGAAATACATGGAAAAATATTCCAGATGCAGGATGTATGTACATGCTTTCATGCGAAAAGTGTCAAGCATAGCAGCTGGCATCTTGGTATTCTTTAAAACACAGCTATATTCTTTGTTATTTAATAACTTTTATGAAAGTTTGTGTCGTAGCCAAAATGCTTGTACGAGTTCTTCCATTAGTTCCTTCTCTCTTTTCTTGCCCTTCTTGGTTCATTGTTCACCCGTTTCTATGATACGAAACATCTTTCTGTGATGCCACAGGATTTGTTTACTAATATTGGTTTTTCTTTTCATCATAGGTGCTTAGTCTACGTCAGTTTGTATCAGACCTTGCTGGCTTGGAATGCAACTTTTTAAAAATCATCATACTTACCAAGTTTAAAAACTTCCCAATTTCAAATAATTCTTCACCAAATTTTGGAGAAAGAATAATAAAATTTAAAGTTTTTGTAATATATATGCCACACTAGGGTAACTCATGGAGGTAATAAGAATTATGATAATTTTAATTTTGCAGCTTTCCAAAAGGAATGAGAAATAATTTAATGAGATACCACACCTTCCAAAGATCTCATGCATCCATTTTCATCTCAGAAGAGGAAGTCTCCCATTGGAGGGGAGAGCGTGTGGACAGAATTCTAGCTTGGCCAAGTTGTTTCCATGCATACCAACATTTTTCTTGCTGGTTCTTCTCATAGAGAGGTCTGGAGGTTGGTGGTCTGAGTGGTGTCATGGGTCCAGATTGGTACTGAACAAGAGGCAGAACCATCCCTTTATCTTCCATTTTGTGGGACCCAACTATGCTGTGCTGTCTCTGAGCTGGCCAGGTTCTGTACTAAGTGAGAGTGGGCCTCCGAGATCTCTGTGATACCATAGGAAATTCAGAGTGCTCTGTTTGCTTACCTCCGTTTCCTTTTTAACCTCAATCTGTGTCTGATGCCTCATCATTTAAAAAGCCAAGCATCCCCCAGACCTTGGAGTTCGCCATCGTGGACAGTGCTGGAACAGTGTGAGAAAACAGAAATTCACGTCTGGTTTGGAATGTCCTGATGAGATGAGTGGGCATCCTGGGTAAGGATTTATTTTGATGCTGTAGTAACCTCTCTCAAATTCCTTAGTAGAATTCAAAGGGAAGTTCTTTCAAACAACACTTATTTAATGTGTCATTCGCAGAGATTAACAAAAGTTCTCCAGGTCTTCATTGAAAGCGTGAAACCAGGGCCATTTCCAGGTACCCGTGGCTTCTGAGTGACAGTGTAACTAGGGGCCCTCTTCCCTTTGGCACAGCCTCTTTCTCCTCTAACCACATCCCTTCTATTTGGCCCATCCCCCTTGGCTCTACCTTTTTTTCTTCAACCATCCCCTTTTCCATTTCAATTTGCTTAGCAAAGATAAATCATACAAAATTTTGCTTTCTTTATTATCTTTGATTACTTTGTGTAGCACCAGAGGGAAGAAGATGTGCATTCATGATACTGTTTGGAATGCTATTTAATAAAATTGGCATCTGGCTTTTGCCTGGCCAGAACTGTTTGCATCCTGCATCAACACAAGATTCCAGCTGTGGATACAGCAAGATACAAAGAATGCCTGATGATCTTTTTCTAGAACAATGGCTTGTACTTCTTTGGCACTGTTATCATACCACTGGCCAAAAATATTAGGAAACTAACAATCTGTACTTTTATGACACCCTGACCAACACAATGCTTGTAAGACCTTTTCCTATTGTGTCTGTGAAATGCAATTAAAAAAAAATATCTCAGTGTCTACTGATTTGCTATTAACAAAAACCCTGTTCATGGTAAAGCAGCAAACATGTATACAATCCATGATTTTTCTTTATCCATGCATTGAGTAATTCTCATGTTACATTCAATGTACATATGGATGAATGAGTGATTGAAACCATACATTTATCCAGATTCTGGTCTTTGGTTTCGACAGTAACATGAACATGTATTGGATCTAATGAACAGATGTACGTGCATTAACTGTAACATGTGAACAGAGCTAGTAAGAGGAGTGTGTGTGATTAGAGTGGGCAGATTGTCCCTTGGTACCTTGGTGAGAACATAGCAGATGTTTGCTTTTTAAAACAATCCATCACAATAAAATAATAAAAGCTGACATTCTCTGCTTTACTGCAGTGTGAAGTATGCAAGTTTTGAGAAAAGAAAAACAATTATTTCACAGCAGGGGTGGGTGTCTGCATCTGCCCCACCTCAAACGATGCTGATGCTGGCATTGCATGAGACATATAGGTAGATCTGTCTTCAAACATTAGTAACAGCTTTCAGTCAGAAAAAAGGCTTGATGGCTTTAGCCTTAAACTGAGGTTTTGACTAGATTAATAGTAAATTTATAATAGTAAATAGAGACACTATACAAAATAAGACAATTTGATATAGACAAGGTCCACAATTTAGGCCCACAGTACTGTCTTGGCTGTATCAACCTTTCAAACTTTATGATCTGCAAGGGATGGGTTTGTGTAGGAATACGCCTTATCAGTCTTATAGTGAAATTAGGGTTGGTGTCGGTAGCTAGCAACTGGTGGAAGCTGGCAGGGACAGGAGGGCATCAGCGTCATGCATGATGTGATGTTGTTACCCCAACTGGACCCAGAGAAGGGAAAATTAGCTTGAAAAGGGGTTTCAGAAAGGAATAACGCAGGACCTTGGTTTATGTATACCAGGGTGGATCTCGGTAGTGGAACCCCAAAATAAAATTATGAAGAAAGAGAGAGTGATTGTAAACACAAATAATTTTATTGTATACAAAATAAAATAAAATGAATAAAAATGTAAAAAACCCTCACACACACCCTTCTATGCTGGGCACCTGAGAATTAATTTCCTAAGTAACCACACACGGACACCCACCCACACACCCCAATAAGAGGGCACACTTATAAAAGATAGGAGGGAGGAAATTAAGTTGTTTCAGGGAAGGAACATATGACCTGACATCCTGGGCTTGAGGTCTGTAGAGGTTTGGGGCAAACACAGCTGAGGTCCAAGGAACGAAGTGAGTAGCCGGCTAAACAAGGAGAAAATGCCTGCACAGTGCAGCAGGGTTCCTCGGCAGGAAACCAGAGTTCTGGCCAGCAGAGATCTGGACCAGGGATCTAAGAAACCATTTGCTATTGTATGGAGTCCCTCTTTTATGAACAGGAGATCCCCGGAGTAGGGGGAATTGGGCCATCCTGGCTTTAGATTGGGTCCAAGATAAAAAGTTTGAATCACACTGTCAAACTTTGGCAGGGAAAAGTGGGGAAAATACCTTGATTAGGCTATTGTGAGCCAAATCTGCATGGGCACCAAGAGCCTTGGTGAGGCAATGCGATCAACAGACTTTAATTAGGTTGAAGTGAGCCAGATCTGCTTTGACACAAAGGTTTGGGGGAGTCAAGATAGCTCTTGAAGCAGGATAGACTATAAATTAATGACTTGAGTGCCCTTCTTGATCCAGTAAAAAAAGAAAAAAAATAGGAAACAGGCATTGATTAATGAAATAGCAACTTCCTTGGGCTGGGCAGACACCTCTGGGGTATACTAAGATATTCCAAAGTCTTTTGTTATTGGGAATGTAGTGAAGTCTTAATGAGAATGAAATGAAGCTGGGGGAGATTGTACGCTTCCAGCACACCCTTCATCTCCTGTCCCTGGAAATTCTAATATCATGGCTGAACCAAGATACCTTTATGAGACCCTCTAAGTTTCAGGCCCCCTTGGCACTTAGGCTGTAAAAGGCGGTGCCTGTTAAAACAACTAAGTCCAAAATAAGATGGTGACTCCACTAACTAAGAGGGTTTTGACTGGAGGGGGGGGTCCTTAAAATGTCACTTTTGGGTTTCCTCAGAAGTGACACCACATTACTCTAAGAATTGCTGGAAATTCTATGGTAAAAACATACAGTTTCTGGTAGTTTCCCGAATGTGACATCACTTCCAGGTTTTCCTAGAAGTAACGTTTCTCTTGCCACCCAAAGGAGTAGCAGGGAGAGAGGGTTGCTGACTGGAGATGTCCCACCATAGCAGGAGACCTGGCAACCCTGAAGGATGCACTGAAGGTACTTTTTCATCTGGCCCACACAGGTTTGATGTGAAGTTAATGAAGAAGAAGAGATTGGATTTATACCCCCCTTCACTGCCTGCAGGTGTCTCAGAGCGGCTTACAATTTCCTTTCCCTAACCCACAACAGACACCCTGTGAGGTAGGTGGGACTGAGAGAGTGCTTTCTAGGACTGCTGTTTCTAGAACACCACTGAGAGAATTGTGATTGACCCAAGGTCATCCCAGCAGCTGCATGTGGAGGAGTGGGGAGTCAAACCCAGTTCTCTCAGAGTCTATACTCCTAACCAGTACACCAAGCTGGCTAAGGACTATGAAAAGAAACTCCTATGAAATACTTTATCTTTTAGAAAGAGTAAAATGCTTTTAAGGCACGGTTTTTCATCCTCACAATGTATGGTATGAAAAAGTCTGAAAACTTTTTCAGTTTTTCAGTGGAAAAATTTGGTAATCTTTGGGAGTACTGGGGGGGGGGGAACAAACAAAAAACTTTTTACAGATACAATAATTGCAATTTTTGTTTGTTTATATTTAAATATAAACAATTTTGGTGACAATTAATATACTCTAATAATTTTACAGATAATACATTATTAAAGATTTCAGTGTTTTCAGTGTTTAGCTTAATATTTGGATGACACTTCTATTTTAGATCCCTTCCAGTCCAGCTTTCGCATGTGACACGGGATGGAGATGGCAGTGTTCTCCCTCACAGATGACCTCTGGAGGCATCTGGATTGAGGCGGATCGACAGTGCCGTTGTTGTTGGACCTGTTGGCAGCGTTCGACATTGTCGACCATCAGCTACTAATCCACTGCCTCACTGACACTGGAGTCCAGGGGCTTGCCTTGCAATGGCTTGCCTCCTTTCTCCATGGTTGGGTACAAAGGGTGGCATTAGGGGAGCAGCTATCCTAAAGGCACCCACTGGAGTGTGGAGTGCCCCAAGGGGCAGTGCTTTCTCTGATGCTATTTAATATCTATATGCACCCCCTTGCACACATTGCCCAGAGGCATGGACTGGGTTTGCCATCAGTACGCTGATGACACCCAACTCTTATCTGTTCTTGGGTGGCTGGTCTGGCTCCAAACTGGAAACCAGGCATTACAAGCCATGGCTGGATGGCAAAAGACTGAGCTGACTGAAATTGAATCAGATGAAGACGGAGGTTCTGTGCCTAGGCTGGGTTGGGCGCCGGAGGTGAGGAGCTTGGGAGTGCTCCTAGATGCTTCCTTAACAATGGAGGCCCAGGTAGCAGCCTCTGCCAAGTCAGCCTTTTATCATCTTTGGCTGATTAGGCAGTTGGTTCCCTTCCTCGAATGCAATGATTTGGCTACAGTGATCCACGTGATAGTCACCTCAAGACTAGACTACTGTAATGCTCTCTACATGGGGCTGCCCTTGTTGCAGATCCAGAAGCTATAGCTAGTGCAAAATACGGTGGCCAGGCTTTTGATGGGTCTCCCTGTGCAGGAGCACATCCAGACTGTGCTGAAAGCATTGCACTGGCTACCAATAGCATACAGAATCCTCTTCAAGGTGCTGGTTCTTACCTTTAAAGGCCTTAAGGGGCTGACATACCTGAGGGACTGCATTTCCCCACACATTCCCTAGAGAGTACTGTGGTCAGAGTCCCAACATCAATTGACCCTCCCGGGACCTAAAGATGCCAGGCTGGCTATAACTAGGGCCAGGTCCTTTTCAGTGGTGGCTTCATACTAGTGAAATGAGCTCCTGGAAAGAGATCAGGGCCCTGCAGGACCTTATTGCAGTTCCACAGGGCCTGCAAGATGGAGCTCTTCCACCAGGCCTTCAACTAGGAGCCCCCCCTCCTCCCCCAATAATTAATTGTGAGCCCTGCCCTTTGGAGTCATCATTAACTGCCTGAGCTGGTGACATAAGAAAAAATAGAGTGAGAAGTAGATCAATAGGACATGATATCAGCTTGCTGCCATTGTCGCCAAATGATCATTAGCATTACTTTTGCCAGATCAACTAGCACTTTACATCACCTGGATTCTTTTAGAAGGTTTTATGATTGTTTTAATGGTTATTTATGTGTATTAACTTTTGTAAGCCACCCTGAGCCTGCTTCGGCAGGGAGGGCAGGGTATAAATCTGATAAACATACTGGCACCAGTACTCACTAGCAAGGAGTATACTGCCACCAAAAAAAAAAAAAGCCCTTGGCATACTTGCAGTTTTTCTTTATAGAAATTGTAGATATTTATACTTGTAAATACTTTAAAAATGCCAAATAGTTCAATTTTATATGCTGTTATTATGCATTCTGTGTTGTTAAAATCAGTTTTAAAAAGTTTAAATTTCAGGAAAAAAGGGGAAAAGTTTTTTTCATGGTTTCGAAATTTTAAAGAAATTTCTCTGCTTAATTCTATTATTCAAAAACTTTTTAAAACTTCTGTTGTGGATGACATTTAAACTATTTGAACTAGTGGAGTGAGTGATTGCTGATGGTGTAGTGGTTAAGAGTGTTGGACTAGTATCTGGAAGAACCAAGTTTGAATCCCCACTCATGCCATGGAAGCTTGTGGTGTGATCATGGGCCAGTCCCGTGCTCTCAGCCTCACTTGGCTCACAGGGTTCTTGTGAGGATAAAGTGGAGGAGAGGCAAATGATGTAAACTGCTTTGGGTCCTCACTAGGTAGAAAAGAGGGGTAATAAATTCAATAGATAAATCAATAATGGTTCCTCTGTTAATTTTAAATTAAATGACTTAGAATTTGGGGTGAGCAGTGTAGTAGCCAGGTTCATAAATGATTCTATTTTATTCATACTGGTGGATTATGAAGAGCTACAAGAGGAGCTCTATATATTGGAAGAGGGATCAGCAACATGGCAAATAGAGTTCAGTGTCAGTAAGTATAAGGTACGTATTGGAACAACAAATACTGACTTAAAATATATTCTCAGGGTCTGAACTGGTTTGATTGAACGATCTTGGGATTCCATTGGATTAGCTTGATGATAGTATTACTTCAATGTGTGGCTAGAGTGAGAAAGACAAAGGTACTGAAAATAAAATGGCCAGTAATAGAGTTGGGAAATACCTATTGCAGAACTGGGAAAGTACAAAAGAGGCCAACCAAAATGACTTGGGGAGGGGGGGAGTAAAGCATCTTTTCTATAAGGAAAGGCTAAATAGCCTGGGACTTTGCAGCTTTGAAAAAAAGACAATTAAAAAGATACATGATTGAGGTTTGTATTGAGGGCAATTGGTTCAGGACAAACAAGAGGAAATACCACTACAATTGTAGAATATGCTGCCAGCAAATTTGATGGCCACAAGCATAAATGACTTTAAGAAGGAATTATATTCATGTAGGGCAGATCCATCAATGCTACTAGCCCTGGGGACTAAAGGGAATCTCCATGCTCAGAGATAGCAAACTTCTGAATATTATTGTTAGGAGGCACCATTAGGGTCTTGACCTGTATGCCCTTTTTGTTGGCCCACTAAGTGCGCTGTGTGGAACAGTATGCTAGATTAGATGCCCCTGTTGTCTAATCTGAAAAGGTGGTTCTTAATACTAAAGATACTTTGTGTTGTTACTGTGACCTGCTGGGTGGGGCTTTTTAAGGCCAAAAGATGTCATGAAAGTACCAATACACTTAAAAATATGTATAACATTATTTTGATTGAGTCTAGTAGGTGAAACAAGTCTAATAGCAGAAACATATACTGCCGTAGTGAGAACCACTGAGGCTAGTCACATCAAGTAGCTTGGAGATTATGTACTGAGGTTGATTCTTGCCTTTGAAAATCTAATCACTTGAAAGCCTATAAAGTTTAATCATGCTGTTCTGTAGCATACTAATAATTAGGGTTGCCAGCCTCTAGATAGTACCTGGATACCTCCTGCTACCAATAATTCAGGCACTGATTTGGTGCAAAAGTCTTTTTTTCCCTTTAATATTTTTAAAATGGTTTTTTTCTATATAAAGTAGTAGGCTCTGCCAAATCAGCAATATGTAAGCAGTTGCTGCTGCAGTTAACAACAACTGCAAACTTCCATCTCTTTATTTTTGTAATTTTGGAAACCAAAATCTGTTTTTAATTCTTACTTGTAAACTAATAATTGTATGATTTTTACTGTGATGGATATAATGTTGGCAGTGAGTCAGACTTTAACAATGAAGCATATGGTCTATTCTCAAGCATATAAGCAGTCCTTGAGAATACTTTAACATATAATTTCTTCTAGGAAACAAATAATTAGCATCATCTACAGCATGCTGTTTTGCATATATATTCTCATGAAGTAGACATTAAAAAAATAAGGTTATAAGTATATCCATAAAAGCAAATTAAAAATAAGGAATGAGTCATAACTAGTTAGAATGGAGTTCACTGGGGTTGGATTATGCAATAGAACTTTACCCCCATCCAGGACATCCTTAAAAAAAGATAAAAGGCAGCAGTTTGGATTTAACTAGGATATGGCTTGATAAAACTAATAAACATGTGGAACAGGATAGTCAAAAACAAATCAATGTATTGTCATCAAGCATGTGCCATTTTAATTGTTCCCAGTCCCTGTTTCTGCACAGAGAATCTCACGGTGGCTCACAGCGAAAAGTAGGGCTGTTCTTCTCCCTTGTAGTCATAATCACATTCATTGCCCATCAGCAAAATCAAGGCTAAAAACTACCTAGGTGGACTACAAAGTGGCTGTCACTGCTATGGTTGTCAATTTCCAGGTGGGACCTGGAGATCTCCTGTAATTACAACTGATGTCCAGATAACAGAGATCAGTTCCCCTAGAGAAAATAGCAGCTTTGGTGGGTAGAGCCTACAGAATTATACTCAGCTGAAGTCTCTACCCTCCTCCAGCCACATCCTCCCCAGGCTTCATCACCAGGTATCCAGGAATTTCCCACCTAGAGTTAGCAGCCCTACCTGCAGGGGTCATTTTGAGCAACAGCTTGAGGGAGCTCAGCTCTGGGAGTTGGTGCCAGACGCGCCCCCCCCCCCCCCCGCGGGGGAATGCCTGCTTGTGTCATGGCTGCAGCAAAATGACCCCATCCCCTGGAAAGGTCCTTGTTCCTCCGACCAGCTTTCTGAGGGATTCAGCCACCACTGAAGCTATCCTCCCAAAAGAGTGGTATTTCTGAGGCTTGGATTAGTAACTGTCCCCTCTCTGCCAGCTTTCTTTCTTTCTTTCTTTCTTTCTTTCTTTCTTTCTTTCTTTCTTTCTTTCTTTCTTTCTTTCTTTCTTTCTTTCTTTCTTTCTTTCTTTCTTTCTTTCTCTCTCTCTCTCTTTCTCTCTCTCTCTCTCTCTCTCTCTCTCTCTCTCTCTCTCTCTTTCTCTCCCCCCCTTTCTTGCCTTTTGACACACTTCTGGTGATGGCAGGTGGTTTAGCATATGCAGATAAGTTATGCTAATGAGTTATGCTAATGAGCTCCTGCACCTCTTTTTCTACGAAATTACCCCTGCCTACCTGTCTAATCAAACAGTGTCATGCCTCCATTTGGGATGTACCTAGAATTCTGATGCACCATGTTATGGGTTCCTGTGCTGGAAATCTAATACGGTTCCTTTCTTTTGAGGCACATTCTCAACACTCTTCCTGTGAAGGTAGAAAGACCCCATTTTGGTCAGATGTCTGTGCTTACAAATGACACTATATGACAGAAATCATGTTAAGAATTTTGATATGCATTGTAAAAGAAAGTGTCTGCACATGTCTTGCAGTTTAACAGATTTCTGTTTAATTTGAAACAGTGGTATGGTCCCTTTGCCTAGAGCACATCTGGTATAAAATGAGTCACATTCATGATAGAAGATGGTATAGTAGCAGTGGTGGTTTCAATAGTGATACCTAGTAATTAGGATTTAAAAAGGTAAAATAATGACTTCATGTGAGACCCTTAATGAGATTTCTACTACTCATGTTGTTTGAAAGTCTTAAAGGATTCAACAATTAAAATGGGTAGGATTTTTTTCCTATACAGAAGCTACATTAATAACAGGAAATATATTTTCCCTCTGAAGTAAACACCCTGACTAGTGTATCTTAACATTCAGAGTATGCTGGCAGTAGGGGTGGGCATAAATTGGGAAAATGTGGTTTGTTTTAGTTTGTGGTTCATGGCATGCCTGGTTTGTGAGGCACAAACCATCACAGACTCTTAAGAGCTAAATGAACCTGTTTGGTTCATGAGGTTTGTGACATGGTAGAACCCTGGTGTGCTAGAGATATCAAACTTGTCAGAAACCTCTGGCTGACTCTCCTCTTCCTGCCCTCCAAGTTTGGTGAGGATTGAATTAACAGGGTTCAAGTTATGCCCAATCAAAGTAGGTGCCCCCATCCTCCATTGTTTCCAATGCAGGCGGAGAAACCAGCAAAAAAAAAAAAAGCACGGGCAATAGAAGCTCAGCAAAACAGAATCAAAGTCCCAGAGAATCTCTGCAGTAGAAAATGAAGGTGGGAGGCATTTTTGCAAGCCCAGCAGAACCAGTACAGTGTACAGAGTGCCCAGCAGTACCAGTGCAATCATAGTGCCCAGCAGAACCCAGTGTCTCTGGCATTGCAAGCTTAAAAGGACTGATCTCAAAGTCACAAATCCAGCAAGGGGGTGAAATTTGCAAGCTCTGTGCAAGAAAAATGGGAACACAAAGGAACCCCTGCAAAGGGGAAAGAACCCTCTTGAAACTGATATGTGTAGTAGTAGTAGTAGTAGTTGTTGTTATTTTCATCATCATCGTCATCATCATCATCATCATCATCATCATCATTATTATTGATTGATTGCTTTTATTCTAAAAGCTACAGAAATCAAAAAGGAGGGGGTACTAACATCTATGGGAGAAAGAAAAGAAAACCACTAAAACCTTAAGTAGCAGTGGTCATATACATAAACATTTGCTTAAGCTTGGGAGTTTTTGGGGTGGCCACCCCAAGTTCAAATTTTGATTCTTCTCCATTGGATTCAGATGATGAGTCTTTTTTGCTTCCCATGTCACTATGGTTTGTTGCATTGTTCTTTGCTGGGCCTTCCGTCTTCTCAGTTTCCTTTAGTTGCTCCAAAAATGCTTTAGCTTTTGCAGCAGAGTCTATTCTAGTTTTCTTATCTTTGTATTTAACGATGAGGCCTTCTGGTATGAGCCATCTGTAGGATTTGGAATTTTTTGTAGAAATACAATGAGGCTTTTGTATTGTCTCCCTCCTCTTTCTAATCTCAAATGGAATGTCCTTTAAAACTTTTATATCCTTGTCCTCGATTCTTAGAGTAGTCCTGTTAGTTGCTTTGCGTATCTGGTCTCTGATGTATCTTTTGGAGAATTTCACAAAAACTTCGCCAGGCAGATTGTTTTTCTTGATATATTCTGGATAGGTTCTGTAGACCATGTCCATTTCACTTTGTAGAAAATCCGCTTTTAAATCTGCAACCGGCTCCAAGGCATCGCTTAACAGTTTAAAAAGATCTTTTCCATCATGCCCCGGGACACCTTGGAATCTCAGTACATAAGTGGATTTTTCCATTTGTAGCTGCAATAGTTAATATTAATCTGAGGTTCTCTGTTTTTCCACAGTCCCCAGTCATTTTTTTAAGTTTACTTGTCCTGGCATCAACCTTCTTAAGCGTTTCTGCTGTTTGCTCTGTTCTGGTCTTTGTTTCTTTTAGCTGTTTTTGTAGCATTTTGAAGTTGTTATTCAATGAAGTCATCTGGTTCAGCAGAGGGTGCAGTGCCTCTGCCAGCATATTGGGAAGGTCTGTAGCTGCTTCCGGTCTTGTGATTGGAGCAGCTGGGCTGGCATTTCCTGTAGGAGGTTATGTTTTCGGGGCCATTTTTCTCCCAGCCATCTGCGTAATTGTTTACTTTTTAGCAAAAGTTTCAAAAAGTTCTGTGGCCTGCAAGGATGGGTAATTTTCACTTGGTTCCACTCTACTTCGGCGGAAAGGTGCTTTGCTTTAAGTCCCCTTAGTTAATAGTTAATTTTAAAGAGATTTTCTCTTTTTTTCATGGGGTGCCCCCCTTCACTTTTGTTTAAGGGGCTATTTGCCTGGCCGCTTATCTGCATTTCCGATTCATCACAACTCATGCTTCATCGAAGATATTCCGCTCGGGTAAGGGAAACTGCTCAACCAACTGCTCGCTTGTTCCAGTGTGCTTCCCTTGTGCCATTGCTGGTTCTCTGGTGGTGGGACCTTTGGAGCAAAGAGGAGCCTCAGTTCCTTGGCAGTCAGCCTTGGGAGAGGCATCCTGAGCTCCATGGCTTGGAGCCCCCTTACAAGGGCTCTGGGGGGGGTCCAGAATCGTCCAAGCCCCCTCCCTGCTGCCAGGTCATGGAGTGCATCCCTTGGAGCACCAAAGGGACATGTCCGCCATTCAGGTCACCAAAACCGGAAGTTGAAACTGACATGAGTAGTTTGAAGCTGACAACAGTATTTCCAAGGCTGGAGAATTCCACCCCCCACCCTTATTGCTTTGAACTTTGATAAACATTCCGTTTGAACAGAGACTGTCTGTCTGGAAATGTATCCATTCATGAACTGGCACGAACCTCCATGAACTGCTTGAAAGTTTGTGGGAAGTTCATGTTGGTTGACCTGCCACAAAATTCAGTTCACAAACCAAAAACCGACCAAAATTTGTGACCAACTTAAGTTTGTGAGCTAGTTTGTGCCCATCCCTAGTTGGCCATAATTTAAGTGTCTAGGGATATTTCTCAGTAAGACACCCTAACAATAACTCCGGTTTCCCAGTTACTTGTAACTCTATTTATTTGTTCTATATTCACTGTATGTCGTGTATCCTTCATTGTATCTTGAGCATGCTTGAAAATTAAAACCAAAGCTTTTTTTTTAACTTACACTGTCTGAGATGTTTGTAGATAAAAACCTGTGGTGTATAAAGCTCAAGTATTGCTTTCAGTTTCCCAACTCTGTTGAATGTATGATTTTGGGGGGGGGGGGATTTTTCAAAAAGCGAAGAAGGCACCACCTGAATTTTATGTCGTGGGGTTTAGGAGGCAATCACAGTCTTTGACAGCTTGAAGCCTTCTGTGATGAAGGCAGCTGCCTCCAAAAGGGTGCTCCCTTGCAGATGCCGATATGATGCCTTCTGGCTTCTTCTGGAACACTGCTTCCTTCAAGAAGGTGAAGGGAAAGTGGGACTGTTTCTTTGCTTTAGGGGAAAGATGGTGTTTGGTTTCAGTTCCCTAAGAGAATTTTTATACAGCCCCAGGGAGAGGTTTCCAAGCCCAGAGAAACATGTATATCTGTGCCTATGGCCATCCTGAAGGTGTAGAACTGATACTCCTGCTGGTCCTTGGCTGAGCTAAGCACTTCTCTAGTCAGCCTGATGGTAGAAAGAGGCTCTAGCTTTCTGTTGTCTTCCAAGAGCCTTTGGATTTTATCTCCACGACATAAAAAGCAATATAATGCCAGGAGACACACTGGTCATCACGATGGGTGTCTATGATCTAGCTGTTGTTCAGTGAATTCATTTAATGTAATGCAAGAAAGTAGTCTAAAACTATGTTTAGTGTGAAAAACAAAGTTTGAGTCCAGTGGCACCTTTAAGGCCAACAAAGTATTATGCAAAGTATAAGTTTTTATGTGCAAGCACACTTAATCAACCACAATGAAATGTCTGATGAAGTGTGCTTGCACACGGAGGCTTATACTTTGAATAAAAATTTGCGGGTCTTAAAAGTGCCACTGGACTCAAACTTTGTTCTGCTGCTTTGGACCAACATGGCTGCCCACCAGAATCTACGTTTAGCTTGGTTAGACTGATCTTATAAAGCTTAATTTATGGAATATCTTATCATTATTTTGAGAAGAGGTGCCAGAGAAATGTTAGTATTTATTGTAAGTAGCAGGGCAAGAAAAATGTTAGTTTTTATTGTAAATTGCTGAATATCTCTCAAAATGTTTTTGCCTTGTATAATACCCCTAATTAAAAATTATTTTAATAATTAAGATTCTCTGAGGAATTTTAATTGTTGACTGTTTCTGTTGTACTTTAATTTTAAGGTTTCAGCTCTCACAGTCTGCCACTCTGTTGTCAAACAAACACTACAGAAGAAATGAACTGCTTCTACAGCACAGCACTGTTGCTTACACATGCTGTCAGCACTCAACAAAATATCTAAACAAAGTTTTAAAGGTTAATCAGAATTTCTGCTGATCTAGATTATAAGGTTATCATTTTATAAAATGCTTAGTGCATAGCTATTCTGTGGGGATTTGAAGGAAATAATTTTCTCAGAAAGCACAATTGAGATCATTGATCAGCAGTATTCATGGCTTCTTTTGGGTATATACCAGGGACTGACATAAACTTTTACTTAAGGAGATCTGCCCATGGTATTTTCTTTGCTTGGAATTCATGTTTGTAATCCAATAAGTGATGCAAAAATGAAAACATCTAAACCCTTATTCTGTTCTTTTGGCAAGTAGGTGAAATACAAGGCCTTCCCCCCGGTACTTTATCCCTCCTGATTGGATTACTTGCTGGGGGGGGGGGGGACAACCTTTAGGACACAGTTGTCAGGTCCCATTTTCATTTGTTCTTGTGACACCACAGTTTGCCATGTATTAATCATCAAATTATGCTCTAGTTCTTTCATCATTATTATGCCAAGTTTGTGTAAATGTGATCCTGGGTTTCTCTCTCACAACCTCCCAAGTATATATCTTTATTTTTTTAAAAAAAGATAACAAAAACGACAACAAGGTTCTCAATTCCTCTCCACATACAGTTATTATAATCTTTCCCTGGTGTATTTCTTTAAGCTGCAGCAATTCCACTATGCAGTCTAATCTGAGATTCAGCAGTAATACATATTTAACATGTAAGAATATCCTGGTTCCTTTGAATTTGTGTCATCTGTGAAATCTGGTGCTAGCAGAAATTACTTAATCTGTTCATATTTTGCAACACTTGATGTGTTGGATTCTGTGGATCTGTTCTGTAAGCTGTGTCACTTTGCAGCCAGAGGAAAGCACCATTGCTTGCAGAACAGATGCATAGGTGCAAAAGCAGTGTGCCTTTCTTTTCTTGTTTTGTACATATTTCTTTAAACAATACATTTTCACAATCAGTTGCTTGATTCAGTCAGGACATGATAAAAAAACATTTTAAATGATCTGAGAAAGCAATGGAATCCTATTTGAAAGACTGAAACAGAAGAAGATTCCTAGAATGGGCACATGGAAGGTGTGCAAGATTCTTAAAATTTCCCATGGAAGATAGGTAATGGGGGAGAGTATTTATTTTTTGGTGGAAAACAGTGAGTGAAGAGAATAAATCCTGTTCTTGCCATTCCCTTAGCTTTCTGTTGTTTGAAGCATTTTCTCCCAGCATGATCCTAATACCATAACTTTCTTGGAGGTGTAAGAACAAAGGTTTGCTCCCCTTGAACTGTGTTCCATTTTTTTTTTTTTAAAAAAAATCCCGTTCTTCTCTTCCTTAATAATTTATAAATGAATAAGTGGACATGTGGATCATCACATCCACTCTGCCTATATTAATAACTTGAGGCACATCAACAGCCTTAAAATATAGCCAATTATTTTTCCATTTACAAAACAATTCTTTGTCAAGTGGCCTGGAAACAACTTTTGCTCATTCTGTGCAAATAAAAGATGTTGCTATCTACACTACTACAGTAAAATAGAGTAAAATGAATAAATATGATACTGAAAATCTTTGAGAAAGGATCTCTTTTAAGGCCCTTTGGATGTTGCTGTTCTTTCCCTACTTCAGAGAAAGAACACAGGAAACGTTCCATGAAGATATTACCCTTCACCTACTTTGGAGATGCAATGCAGGAAATATGTTCCACAAAGAATATTATTTGTTCTTTAGTATATTAATATATATTGTCTACTGGTCAATTGCTAATGAATTTGCAGTAAGCCTAATGATAGCCTTAATGCCTTTTATTGAGTTAGTTATTACCAGGTTTCACAATTTCATTAATAGAAGAGTGGTTGCAGCACTTCTGGTTTATTGCTGTTGTGGCCCTAGACTCCCTGAGGGTTGAGACCTTCTCTGTGAATGCCTGCCACCAGGGACATGCATTTTTTTCATGGTATAAATTGCTCATGTAGTTTATAGTGCCATACTCACAAGGAAATTTTAAAGGGGCTACAGCCTAGGTTTTACCACTAAAAAATTTACAGCAATTGTTGTGGTTTCCCAGAAAGTACATATGAGTCGCATATACTTTCCTCCTATATCCTCATAGCACCTAAAAGCATTTTTATGTTTAACATTGGTCCATTCAGGGTGTTCTCCCATGATTTTAACTACATTCCCTTCAAGTAAGCTTATGAAGTATCTTGATCATTTTTGGGTTATTTTCTCTGTGATTTTAATCAATTCTTCCTCTAAGCTGTGGAGTCTTGTGAGCAAAAATTCTACTTTGTGAGCTACTGGCATTAAAGTTGTGAGCGAGCGATTTGGCTACTGCAAAAATTAGTTTGCTCTGGAAACATCCTTCCTGAGCTAAGACATAAATGTGTGAGCTGGAGGCTAAAAAAACTGTGAGCTATGTCATACTAACTCAGCTTAGAGGGAACACTGGTTTTAATGGTTGAGCGTTGTATAAATAATGTATATGTGGCTAGAAACATTCTTAGCAGCCACATTAATCCTGTTTAAAGTAATGTTCACAGAGCTAGCTACCAAGTATAGTTGATAGAGTTTCAGAGAAATTTTTGTCACATCAGTGTCATGCCTTGTACAGTTGGAACAGATAATCCTTGAAGTCAGAAAGTAGAAATGTCAATATTTGGGGCATTTGTGGAAGCTAATGTATCCATTAATTTTCAGGTGGTCATCTTTTCTGGTAATTGACTTACATACGCAAACTTGAATTATAAGCATGTTTGTCTTGAAACAAATTCCTTTGTTTTTACTGGACCATATTTTAAACTGTGTGTGTTTAGGGTAGGAGGAACTGGGCCACATAAAAACTGCCAGAGAAGCAATAAGGTTGAAATTAGGTTGGCCTTGATCTTTTGAAACAGTTATATCAGATACCATCTGAATATGGGGGGACAGGATATAGAAGGAGATGTTAGAGTGCTACCCTTTTTTTTTAGTGTGATCATTTGATATACAAAAGGTTTCTGAAAAGTTCAATTTCCTCTTACTATATGTTAAAGGCACTGAATATAACCTTTGTCACTGCCTCTTGAGAGCTCTCACACGAAGCTATTTTCAACTAAATTGAAAGCTTCTCATAGTCAATAATCACTTTATATTGAGGTCATACATCTTATCTAGTGGTTCAGCTATCACATTAAGGTGCTTTATTGTGGAGAATTCTTTTAGATGAGCAGTTTGATCTTGTTTGGTTGAAATCCAACAATGTAGTGAATCAGTCACTTAACATCTACATAAAAAGCTGAAATGTAGGCAGGTGTGATTAAGTCTTTAAGTCCTTCAGTGATACTTGCAGCTATCCAAGCAAGAAGTATGGCATTAAGGAACATATCTGTATTACTTTTCCTCTTCCACTAGGCAGAATAAAAATACTGGCATCAGCTGGGAAGTGTCTCTGATAACAGGTTTCTGAAATACTATGGCTCAAGTGTGTGTGTGTTTGGGGGGGGCAGTAGTGCCCAAAATTTTGTGCAGTTCTAACCCGTTTTTAAATTACTCTATTAAGCCTGCCTGGTATCATGTGAAAGAGCAAGCTGATTAGTGCTAACATGACCACTAGTCTAGCACAAATCTTGAATCCTGCAATGAAAACTAGTTATTAGAAGCCTTTTTGTGGAACAAATCTTAGTACTTGCTCACATCCTGGTCAGTAGCAGTCCAGTAACTACCATAATTGAGGAATTGTGCTGTAATGAAATAGTAAATCAGTTTATCATTCTGCTTGTGTTGGGAAAATAGCAACTGTTTCTTTCTTTGGCAACGCAACTTTATTGTGGTTTTTAAATTTTAGACTAGGATTTGGGAGACCCAAATTCAAATCCCCACTCTGCCATGAAAGCTAATTGGATTACCTTGGACCAGTCACACATACTCTGCCTAACTTAACTCATAGGGTTGAGAGTAGAATAATTTAACCTGCTTTGGGTCTCCATTGTGGACAAAGGCAGGGTATAAATTAAGCAAATAAATATAGCTGAAGATGAGGTAGCAAATAAAAGTTAGTTGGCTGATGAATAGCAAAGGGATAGCAAGTCAGATTATGGCTGCTGCACCACTGCCAGGAGGAGGAGAAGAAAAAGAAGCAAGTGTGTGCATAGGTGTAAACTATGGGGGGGCTCAAAGGCTCGAACCACCCCCGAGCCACCCCCGAAAATGGAGCACCCAGGCCGACTGGCTGGCCGGCTGCCGCCGCCACTGCCTCTCCCCCTGCTCCGTTCCTCCCTCCCTCCGTCCAGGAACCAGCTGGCAAATGCCCAGCGTGCTGGACGGAGGAACGGAGGCAGGAGCAGGCAGGGGGGAGGCGGCGGGGCAGGCGTGGGCTGCCGCCTCGTTTGCCCGCCCACTGGCTGCTGCCGCCGCCACCTCCCCCCCCCAGGGACTAACCTGGCTGGCTGGGCAGTTGCCCAGCTGGCCCCATGGAGGCAGGAGTGGCCAGGCTAGGCCAGTCCGAGGGGGGGCTGGGGGGGACATGGTCCCAGCGCATACGCGCGTGCTGCGCGTGCGTGCACAAGAGCCCCCCCGGATTTTAAAAGTTGACACCTCTGAGTGTGTGTGTGTGTGTGGTGGTGGGGAATAAAAGGAAACTGACATACCCCCCTGCAAGCCCTTACAGGTTTTCTACTGAATAATTTGGCCCGCCTCATCTGGAATCGTTCGACTGGGTCAGAGATTTCCTATGGCAAGGTTGATTTTTCCCAGAAACTAGCTTATATAAATCAAAGACCACATAACATGCAAAGAGTAATTATTTGGAATGTTGCCTTTCTTTCAGTGACTCCTACAATTTATTTATTTTTTTAAGCCCAACTTTTCTTCCCAGTGGAGTCCTAAAGTGACTTGAAACATTTTTTTTCTTCTCTTCCATTTTATTCTCATAGCAACCATCCTGTCAGGTAAGTTGAGCTGAGGGTGTTCGACTGCTCCAAGGTCACTCATGTTATAGATGTATTCATATAATTTGATGATGAAATAGATTTATCCAGTAAACAATGAAGCCCCAAGCTCCATTCCTGAGAAAAGGGAGATACCTGTTTTATACAGATCAGTGGCAGATGCAGGAGTACAATAAATATATAGATAGCACCATTTGGTTATCCTGTATCTGTAATGTTGCCAACCTGGCTACAGAAATCAGCCCTAACTTAGATGGCCCATGCAAGCCTGATATCATCAGATCTGGGAAGCTAAGCAGGGTTGGCCCTGTTTAGTATTTGGATGGGAGACTACCAAGGAAGCCCAGAGTTGCTATGCAGAGTAGATAAGCTTCATCTCTTGCCTTGAAAATCCTATGGGGTCTCCATAAACCAGCTGCAACTTGACAGAACTTTCCACCACCACAGAAATCCATTCCCCTGGAGTAAAACACTGCTTTGGAGGTTAGATTCCATGATATTATAATCCACTGAGTCTTGTCAAACTCAGGGGTCCGTTGGAGCAGGAGCGCACAGGAGTGCAGCTCCGGGAGTGAGGAGCCCACGGGGCGGGCACATGACTAAGCCCCGCCCCCTCCTCGGCTTCCCCGAGCAGTGCAGAGGTGCAGCGCCCCGGGGAAAGCCCAGCTAGGGTCTTTATTTTTTTTAACGTTTTGTTTTAATATTGATAATTTTATCATTGTTCCTTTTATGACTGTGTGCTGCTTTTCCAGAGACTTGCTCAAGGTGGCATATAAATTTCCTAAGTATACCATTTTTTATCTGGGCACATGACACATAATTACTGGAGAAATTTCACCAACCCTTCAGCAGCTTCCACCCCATCAGTTTGGTGTAGTGGTCAGGAGTTGGACTCTAATCTGGGAGAATTGGGTTTGATTCCCCACTCCTCCACCTGCAGCTGCTGGTGTGACCTTGGGCCAGTCACAAGTTCTCTCAGAGCTGTTCTCTCATGAGCAGTTCTCAAAAGACCTCTCTCAGCCCCACCTACCTCACAGGGTGTCTTGTTGTGGGGAAGGGAAGGGAAAGGGATGGGTGGTTCACATGTCCTGGGTATCTCAAGTCTACTTGAAACCTGGTGGTTTCAAGGGAGCAGGAAGAGAATGAGGGTGTGTTCTTTACACTTATTTTTATTGCACAAAGTATTGGATGGGGACGGGAATGGAGGAAGAGCAGGTCAGTTTCACTCAGCTGTGGAGTGGAGCCTGAGGGGTGGGTGATGCCTTCTGACACACTTCCGGTATGTTAGGGGGGGGGGTGGCATATGCAAATGAGTTATGCAAATGAGTTATGCTAATAAGCTCCTGCACCTCTTTTTCTATGAAATGACCCCTGGTTAAATTCCACCCTCCCCTGGTTCCAATCTCAAATCTCATGGAATTTCCCAGTTCAGAGTTGACAGCCCTACCACAATATGGATCCTGGTGATCATATCAGCCTAGAGGAGGCTATGGTCTTTGCCACAGATGAGTTTCTTAGGTGAATTTACCAAATCTGAAGGTAATCTGGTGGCCTGATCTCAGGATTAGTTCATTAGTACAACAAACGGTTGGGTTGTGGTCTAGGTCTCCAAGATCAGGAATGACAGCCTCTAGACTACAATGATGATCCTTGGGACTGGAATGAGTACACTGACCTTCAAGAGCTCAGCCTTCCCGACCAGACTTCTTGTAAGGATTCCATTTCAACTTGTTCACTATTAGCCATTGGAGCAGTGCAGGCAGGCGGTGGCTCAAGGCTTCTGCTTCATCATGAGGAGATTTAGATAAGGAGTTATAGATCTGGGTGGAAGGGAGATGGAAGAAACAAACTTCAATTTTGCAGAAACATTTTATTTCACAATCTAGTAGGGAAACACTCCACTGTATTGGTAGGCCTGGTTTTTTGAGGTAGAGGCATCAAATTTGCAGCATAGCTGCAGGTGCCTCTCCTCCTCTTCCACAGAAGATCACCTAAGTTTCAAAGACTGTACCAGGGGGTTTAATTCTATAAGCCTCAGAACCCCATCCTCCATTGTTTCCAATGGAGGGGGAAATGTCCATACTTGTAGGCTGTGCTGCCAGTTAAATCCCCTGCTCTGCTAACTAAAATGTTGTGCACCAGTGGACCCTAGCACAGCTTAGAGGGAACTTTGACTATGACTAGTGCTGTGGTAGAGTTAATCCAGAACTGAAACAGGTCCAATATTGATAAATTCACAATAAATATTTCCTAGTGGTGGCAATGAGCAAGTCTACCTCAGTTCATAGGGCAAGGAATTTTAATGGATCAACCCCCTAACACTTTGATATGTACCACTGGAACACTCAAGATGACTAGAAGGGTGACTAGCCACCGTGTTTAGTGATCTTCTATACAAGAGTGGGAATTTGAACCTTGTTCTTCTAGAGGAAACTTTATATCTTACCTTATTATTCTAAAACAAGGGGCGGGGACCCGCGATACTCGTGGAGGGGAGGATTCCTAAAGGCTGCAGCCCCGGGTAAGTCCTCTTCCCCCCCACCCCCGGTGATTTTCCCCCCCGCTCCAAGACCCAAGCGGCTGATGGCTGCTCGGGCGAGCAGTTCCCCCTGATTCCCCCCTGGCTCCAAGGCTCGAGTGCCTTTTCACTTAGCTATTAGTATATAGATATAAATAATATCTAGCTCTTACCTCAACACTGAAAAATATTTCTCTGGACCCTCTGATAACATTTTTTTTTTTTTAGTTAATGAGTAGGGTTGCTAGGTCAGATTGACCCATTGGCAGGGGAGGGACTTTCTGGGAGTAAGGAGGAGCACATGATGTGCATTAGACATAATGACATCAAACAGAAGTGATGTCATCACATCGGTGCCATTGTGTGCTGACACTCTGGTATTTCGGGCAAAACTCTATGGTTATCATAGAGTTTTGCCCCAAAATACCAGTGTTGCTGTGTGGTGTTGCTGATGTGATGATGTCACTTCCATGTGATGTCATTACATTATCTTTGGGAGTGAGATCCTCCGACGGCCAGCTAGCCAGCAACAGGGAAGAGGTCTGAAAATTAGGAGACCCCCATCCCCAACTGGGGAATGGCATCCCTCTTAATGAGACAGTATTCCACATGCAGTGGAACCATTCACCCTTGGAGGGAGGTTCTGACTTTTTTCCCATTTTGCTGTTGTTGCCAATTTAGAAGTGACAAGTTGTCTCAAAGCTTGTTCCACATCTGAAAGGGCTACATGTCCTTCTGTGTAGCTTTTGGGTCAGGGAGTGTATATTAAAAATCAGCATTGTGGAAACTGGTTTCAAATTTCTAAAAGGTTTGAATTTTTGAATACTAGGAAACATATGTAAAGACTCACCATAAGTGATCCACATCTACAGCACTGATGCTATGTATTTCATTGTGTAGTGGCACACCTATCTGGAGTGAGATATTGCATGTGTCCAGGGAGAAAGGCATGCTAATGTTCAGACTATTACTGCTGTTTTAGAATGAGTAAGCTGCTTTTTGAAACCCCAGTCGGAATACAATGAGAGCTGAGCTTGATCACAGAAAGGATGAGCCTCCTTTCTAGTGAAAGTCTATTCTGCAGCAAGGACAGTAAGGCAGCCTTCTCACCCAGCATCATAGTAATAATTTGGTCACTGGCTGTGGACAGGCAGAACATGATCTGAGTGATAGGAAAGATGTTGCTTCAGGGGATAGTGGACCTAAACACCAAGATGGTTATTTACGTAGTCACTGCAATATGCAAGTATACTTTGATGTAAATTATTAAGTCAAGTGATGAATACTCTTTGGTGTATTTAATTGTCTCATAATTCCAGTACCAAATAAGATGAATGAAGGGAATGGCTTATATAAACAAAAATGACTACAGTGTTTATTGCATTTGGTGTATTTCTCAGGCTAGTTCAAAGCTCTTTCTTTTGAGGCTGCCATAATTTAGGTAGGATGTTCATCTGAAAACCAGTTCAGAATTTATGAACATAAATTGAATGCAAGAGTCCTAACAACTACATGTTTGCTTCTCATAGTACTATTTTGAACTCCTACCAGTTTTTATTACAAAGTAAAAACAGTATGTAATGCACCCCTTGTACAAACTATACTGAGATGCATTATAATGATGTTTTCAAGACTGGCAGGAGAAGTTGGTGTGGTGTTGATGTGGTAATTGGACTAGGATAAGTACTGACTACAGAAAGGCTGAAGTCTTAATTTAGAGAGGTTTTCTAACTTAGCATTCAGCCTGCAGGGAGTTTTTGGTGGATTATTCAAACATACAGGTCCAGCAGCAGTAGAGCTCTAATATTATTATTTAGTTATCTTCCTACAGTGATTCAGGATTGTGACCATAGGTGGTAGTTCTCTCAAACATAACCGTAATTATTCATTTTAATTTTTTTCATTCACAGCTATTCTACACAGCTATGTAGTGGTCTGTGCCCCCATCATTCCACTAAGCACAGTTTGAAGCCTTGCTGCATTGGAAGAGCCACTTAGGCTGCAATCAGACATGCTGTTTGATCTGGTGTTGTTGCTTTTCCCTTCTGAATTTAAAATGCATGTCCTGACAGTAACATCTGTCTTCTGTTCCCCAGTCATGGCACTCTGATCTGACCTGACTTCGAGCTGGAGTTATTTGGCATCCGGGAAAGTTTGGTCCTTCCTCGTGCATGTGTGGGTTCCTGCATGTCTGATAAATCCATCATGCTCTCAAGCCACTTCAGAAGTCTGAATGTTCCCTTCCAGTTTGGGGCTTTTTTTTGGACGCAGTTAGCAAGGTGCACATAACTGCATATCTGCATCCCCCCCTCTCTCTCACACACAGAGGAGATTCTCAAAACTGTGTTTTCTTTGTTAAAAACTTTCAAAGAAAGATGCCTGTGTACTTTCTCCTGTGCTTTCTGGCCACGGGGTGGGGAAGGGATCAATTGAAAGGATAAGTTTCTCTAGAGGGGAAGGTAGGGAAGGGTGCGGTCTGAGAATGATGCCTCTGACTCCAGCTTTGTTCCAAGTTTTTAAATAAAAATGCCAGCAGCATACAGAACACAGGATGAGGCTTCTCTATTCTCTCCCTCCTGGCTTTGAAACATTTGAAATGTTGAATTTATCAAAAGCAGTTTCAAAAACACTTCTTTCACACTGAACTACATATCCCAGCAGCCTCTTTCAACAATCCCATTGGCTACTAGCTGCCACCATTCTGCCAGGAGTTTGAAGCTTTCTATATGTGCGTATGCACATGCTCTAAAGGCAAATGGTGAAAAAAAAACCTTCCTGACCACCCCACTCTGTGGCTTCCACATCTGATCAATCAACCACGGGGTGAAAACACATTAAAGTGGGTTAAGGGGGGATGTCTGATCAAAACTCTCCATTACAACCCCCCCCTCGATCAATCAGAAGCAGGGCCACACTGGATCAAATTGCATGTCTGACTGTAACCTTAAACAGGAAGAAGGCACCTGCTATGATAGGATACTTCTCATTATTTTAAATGAGGATTCTAGAATTTCATGACATGCTAAATAGTTAATACAGTTATGTAATTTGAGCTCAACTGATATATTGTATGCCTATAGGTTCTGATTTAAACCAAGTTAGCCATATCCCAGACTCACTGATATAGTGCTTAAGTGCTACTTGTTGTTGTTGTTCAGTCACACAGTCAAGTTCGACTCTTCATGACCTCATGGACCACATCATACCAGGCACTCCTGTCTTCCGTTGTGCTCTGGAGTTTGTTTAATTTCATGTTCGTTGCATCGATAACACTGTCTAACCATCTCATCCTTTGCCATCCCCTTCTTCTTTGACCTCCAGTCTTTCCCAGCATCAGGGTCATCTCCAGTGAGTGCTCTCTTCTCATTTGGTGACCAAAGTATTTGGCTTCAGCTTCAGGATCTGGCCTTCCAGGGAACAGTAAGGGTTGATTTCTTTTAGGATTGACTGATTTGATCTCCTTGCAGTCCAAGGGACTCTCAAGAGTCTTCAAGTGTTACTAATTTCCCTTGAATTGCTGGCAAACTTTTTTAATAGCTGAATTGACAATTGAGTGTTTATATATTTATATTTTTGGGTGTTCACATGAACATAAGAGAAGCCAATGTTGGATCAGGCCAAATGGCCCATCCAGTCCAACACTCTGTCACACAGTGGCCAAAAATACCAGGTGCCATCAGGAGGTCTAGCAGTGGGGCCAGGACACTAGAAGCCCTCCCACTGTTGCCCCCCCCCCCCAAGCACCAAGAATACAGTGCATCACTTGCCCCAGGCTGAGAGTTCCTATCTATACCTTGTGGCTAATAGCCACTGATGGACCTCTGCTCCATATGTTTATCTAATTCTCTCTTGAAGCTGTCCATGCTTGTAGCCACCACCACCTCCTGTGGCAGTGAATTCCTTGTGTTAATCACTCTTTGGGTGAAGAAGTACTTCCTTTTGTCTGTTCTAACCTGACTGCTCAGCAATTTCATGGAGTGCCCATGAGTTTTTGTTTTGTGAGAAACGGTGAAAAAAACTTCTTTCTCTACCTGCTCTGTCCCATGCATAATCTTATAAACCTCGATCATGTCACCCCTCAGCCGTTGTTTCTCCAAGCTAAAGAGCCCCAAGTGCTTTAACCTTTCTTCACAGGGGAAGTGTTCCGACCCTTTTATCATTCTAGTTGCCCTTTTCTGCACTTTTCCCCATGCCATAATATCTTTTTTGAAGTGTGGCGACCCGAACTGTACACAGTACTCCAAATGAGGTTGCACCATTGATTTATACAGGGGCATTATGATACTGGCTGATTTGTTTTCAGTTCAATACATTAATACATGTAGATTTGTTTACTTCTTAATAAACAATTTCATTTCTCTATTTATATAAAACTTTTTTTTGTATTTTGCATTTGTGTGTGCATGTTTGCCCCTGCCTGGAGGTCATGGTGACCTCTGGCAATTCCAACTGGGGCGCGGAGGACATTCAGAGAAGTGGCTTGATAGCCTGTCTCCAGCCTCTTGGCCCTGGTATTTGTTGTAAGTCAAGATCAGGCAACTAAATCAGTGATTTCAGTTTATTAGAACACATAACAACATGAAAAACACAGAACAACCCCAATTTATATACAGTTTGGAACTGGCTAAACCATACCCCTAGAACAATAAGGTCCAATCATAATGGAGCGCTTAGGACCAATAGGATTTGTTCCCCCCAAAAGTCATAGTCTTTCCTGATTGGCCCGTTGCACAAAGGCCATTGATTTTAGAATCCTGAGAGTCTGTGGAGCTTGTGACTGATGCAGGCTATAATTCAGGCTATCCATATAACACAATATATAACAATATTCTCTGGAGGCCTCCCAAATACTTCCCAGGGCTGGCCCTGCTTAGTTTCCAAGACTGGACAAGATTAGGCTGGTATGGCTATTCAGGTCAGGGCTGTATAAAACATTTTTATGGCTCATTTCCACACAATCAGGGTTCACAAGGTGGCAAACACAAGAACATTATTATTTTTTTAAAAAAAAATACAGTTAAAATTATAAATTCAATTTAAAACATGCAAACAACCCTACAAGGAGGTCCAATAATTGTTATTGGGGGTTTGCTAGATGAAACAAAAAGTTGTTCACCTGCTGGTGAAAGACACCAGTAGAGGGAGATAGATGAATCTCCCTGGGGAGAGAGTTTCAAAGTTTTGGTGTCATGGCAGAAAGGGTCCTTTCTTGGGTCACCTCCATCCCATCTAGCCTCAGATGACCGTGGCAACTGAAGCAGGGTTTCCAAGGATGACCAGAGTGAGCAGGTAGGTTCATATAGGAGAAGGCGGTTTTTAAGGTATGTTGGTCCCATGCTGTACAAAGCCCTTACCAATTCAGTTTCACAATCTCAGGCACATTCTTCATTGTATTTAAATCCTTTATTAAATTTCTTTCAACCAATGTTTTCTGAAGAATAAGATTCTGGACTCTGTTTTAGTATTTATTCTCTGCTTTTACTGTGACTGCTCAGTTTTATTTTCTGTCTTCAACTTTTTCTCCATTTATGATATGCTTTGTTACTTACCCATGTGATCCACTTTTTTTTCTTTTCACCCTGGTTAGACAACTTGTTCAAAAATCAGAAATGATATTCTGTCTACTTAAATCTTAGAATTTCTATCCACTCTTATTCTGCTTGATCTCTTGGAAGCTTTTAATACAGATGATCACTTTTATTTTTACTAACTTCCCTCTGCAAGTTTTATGGTCTCTGCTTGAATAGCTGTGTTCATTTTACGATGTCATGTCAATTTTTGCTGAGGCTTCATCTTTTTCTTTCTGTCAACCTATTGATGTACCCTGGAGATTTTTTTTGTGCCACTCCTCTTCCCCTTTTCAGTACATATTGTCTCAATATAACAAAGCTTGAGTTCAGTGGCACCTTTAAGACAATGGCTGCCCAGCTGGATTTGCCTCAATGTAACTTCATTGTGAAGCATAGTAGCCATTATTCACAGTGATTGTTCTGTTTCTGTCCTGTTCTGTTTCTGTCCTTTTACACTGTGATCCCAGTGTATCTGTCAACATGGATAAGAATGTAAGAGCCTTTCTTGTATAGACCAGTATGCCATCTAGTCCAGCATCCTGTCTCACAGTGGCCAGCAAATTATTCTGGAGGGCCAACAACAGGCCAAGGCCTTCCCCAGATGTTGTTTCCTAGCACTGGTATTCAGAGGTTTGTTCCCAATGTATATGGCAGTTCCCTTGATTCCCCCTGGCTGGTAGCTGCTGATGGACCTATCTTCTGTGAGTTTATGCTGTGATGCTATTAATACTCTATGCATACAACTCCTGTCCTTAACACTTCTACATACCTACTTATTTCAGCAATGTCGGGATGGATGTTTTCCTGTTATCTCAAGTTCAACATAACCCTCCTTGTTTTCCCTTTTTGTGTCATATTCTTACTTTCTCTATTGATTAGAGAAAATTATATTGTTCACTCTTGGGTTTATTATCCTCTTCTAAATGTAAATAAAACTGAAAAATTAAAGATTTACCTGTTTGTAGGATTAAATATTGCCAGCATTTTCATAGTGTTAAACTAGTCAATTTAATTTACCCAAAGGATCTTCCTCATATGCCTTCAAAGTATATTAGAAATGCAAATTTCTTAATGAGAATAAGTATTGTAGGATTCTGGATCCAGAGTTAAACCATCATTTTGGAATTTTCTCAAGAAATGCCAATGTACCTATCCTTTTACTCCAATCATGGGCAGCGTGGTACTTCAAAAGTGAACTTTCTTTGTATGAGCGCATGCATATATGGCTGTGAGGCTTTTGGGAACTTTTTCGCAGATAAAATCTTGTCACTCCGCCGAGACCTCCCTGCCACAGTTGACACAGTAGCAGAACTTGAGGCTCCAAGCATGTCTTCTGGTCATATTTTGGATTATTTCAGTCCACTGTGTCTGGAAGAGGTTGACAATTTGCTCTCTCTGGTCTGTCCAACCACCTGTGGTCTTGATCCATGCCCATCATGGCTAATTAAAGCAAGCCATGAGGGGGTATGAGGGGCACTTAGGGAGATTTAGCTTTACAATGGCTTTCCTCGTTTCTCCAAGATTGAGGACAGAGGGTGGCGGTAAGGGAACAGCTCTCCCAAAGACATCCGCTGACTTGTGGTGTCCCACAGGGAGCAGTGCTTTCCCCTATGTTGTTTAACATCTACATGCGCCCCCTTGCCCAGATTGCCCGGAGGCATGGGCTGGGATGACATCAGTACGCAGATGACACCCAGCTCTATCTGTTGTTGGGTGGGCAGTCTGACTCTCGTCTGGGAGATCTGGACCTGGCGTTGCAACCTGTGGCTGGTTGGCTCAGGCAGAGTCGACTGAAATTGAATCCGACAAAGACGGAGATCCTATGCCTGAGTTGGAGCGGATCAGGAGTAAGGATCCCTCTCCCGGCCTTCGAGGGGGTGCCATTGGTGCCAGTGTCGGAGGTTAGGAGTTTGGGAGTGCTCCTGGACCCCTCGTTAACAATGGAGGCCCAGGTAGCAGCCACTGCGAGGTCGGCCTTTTATCATCTTCGGCTGATCAAGCAGTTGGTTCCCTTCCTTGAATGTAATGAACTGGCTTCAGTGATCCATGCATTGGTCACCTCAAGATTGGACTACTGTAACACTCTCTACTTGGGGCTACCCTTGTGCCAAATCCAGAAGCTGCAGCTGGTGCAGAATGCAGTGGCGCGGCTGTTGATGGGCCTTCCTGTGCGGGAGCACATCCAGCCCGCCCTAAAATTACTGCACTGGCTGCCTATAGCATACCGGATAAGGTTCAAGGTCCTGGTGCTTACCTATAAAGCCCTATATGGCCTGGGGTCTATCTACTTGAAGGACCACCTCTCTCCGTATGTTCCCCAGCAAGCACTTCGGTCTGGATCCCAAAACCGTCTGGTTCTCCCAGGGCCAAAGGAGGCTTGGTTGGCGGTTACAAGGGCCAGGGCCTTTTCTGTGGTGGCCCCACACTGGTGGAATGAGCTCCCGGATAACATCAGGGCCCTGTGGGATCTCCTACAATTCTGCAGGGCCTGCAAGATGGAGCTCTTCCACCAGACATTTAAGTAGTGGCCGCCCAACATTTCCATCTTGGCCCTGGCCCGACTATTTGATCTTATCCGTCAACCTACTGTGACCGTCTATAAGGATTACATCTGGGCGCTGCTAGGATATATTGAGCTGAAGATATGCCATCTGTATAGTTAAGCTGTTTTATATATTTTAATGGTTTTAAGAATTATTTGTATTGTGTGTTTATTGTGAGCCGCCCTGAGCCACCGTACGGCAGGGAAGGTAGGATATAAATCTCAAAAATAAATAAATAAATAAAAATAAACAGTGTCTGCTTCCTGTTTCGGTGATGGTACTACAGCCATTATCCTGACAATCACCTGATGTACTGAATCAAATGAAACACAGGTGTGCCTGTATTCTTGCCTGGGGTGAAGTCCTTTTGGAAAAAGATGGAGGGTCTGGGCCCTATGTGCCCCAGGTAGTTGCCAGGGCAATGACTGTAGGACCACTATGGTCAGTGGGTTCTTTGGCTGCTTTGAATGGCAGTAATGGTTCTCCCCTAGCCAATCAAGATGGCCAGCTGGATGCTCTACCTGACTTGGCTCTGTTGGACAGTCTGTTAGGTCAATGGGAGGGGGCACTAAATCCTAATTAATTGGGTCATGAGGAGATAATTTCAAAGGTGTAGGCATGTTAGTCTAAAACAGAAATTTGGTGGCACCTTATGGACTAACAATATTTGTTCCAATATGAGCTCTCCTGAATCAGAGCTTACTTCTGCTTACAGGTACACACACATACACACACACACTTTTCAAACTGTAAAATTTCTCACAGGAAAATTTCAGTTTTGGAATTTGAAAGGCAAAAACATTACATAGGCTGCTAACTTCTTAGATTCATTTTCAAGGCTGCTCTAAGCTCAAGCTTTTCTGGAATCATTATTAAAAATGTGTATCAAGAAAGAGCAAGATTCTGCTCTCCAACTGAGTTCTTCTAGCCAGGAGAGAGGACCAGGAAATGTCACAAAATGCAGTCTCCCCTCCCCAGCCTATGGATGTCCTGCAAAGGCTTCCAAGTTCTGCTAACCTAGTACAAAACTTGCTTCTTTCTTCTTCACCTTCAAGTCTTTATCCAGGCTAATCTTTTGTGTAGTTGCAAGTCCAACTCCTGAGGCCTTTTCTGTTCCTGCTGCTTCTCCTTTGATTGGCTTGGGCATCCTGAATGAGGACCTACTGTCACTGTTGGAGCTCAGCCAGATGGGAGGCTTGTGTCATTGGAGGATATTTGTGATGGGCCATTCTCACTGTGGCTCTGTGTCTAGCAGCAAGTAGCATAACTGCTCCAAACTGAGCTGGTGCTCTGTGATGGCCAGGTGCTTTCTTACCTCCCTACTCACCTACCTTCCAGTAGCAGTGACTTGAGTTGATCTGAGTTATGATATGGATTGTAAGTGGTCTGTGATGTAATGTTTGCTGGATGACATGCTCCTGTTACAGAGGAAGCCTGCAGAGATTGAATAGGAATCTGAGATAATTTTTTGGTCTCCCCTTCTCTTATCCTGGAGTGAGTCATGCAAGTCAGGCAGTATCAAGTCACACAGTGGTTGCTTCCAGGCTTAGGGTGCCAATCTTCAGGTGGAGACAGGAGATCGCCTAGAATTACAACTGATCTCCAGATGACAGAGAGCTGTCCCCCTGGAAAAAAAATAACTGCTTTGGTGGATGGACTCTATCACATTATATCTGGCTGAGGTCCCTCCCCTCCCCAGACTCCACCCTCAAATCTCCACAAATTTCCCAACCTCAAGCTGGCAACCTTGGTGAGGCCTGGCCCCAATGAGATCTCCCTCAAAGACCAAAATAGCCCTGGAAAGGACCTTGCCTCCTCCCCCTATGTTTTTTATCAAAAGAAACCCAGCCTGAAAAGCTGTGGTTGCCTAGCAATGGCTACTCAAAGAATTTGTTTTTTTAAACCCACAGATGCTCCATTTATCATTTGGGTTCTCATTTTATCTTCTTCTTTTTTTAAATCACATTTTCCTGCAAACCTGGGGCATTTTTCAGATTTATAGAAGGATCTGTCTTGCATGTTCACAGATCCAATCACCAAATGTAAGTAGAGGCCAACTCCTCAGTATATGGCATTATATGTTGATACTATATGACACTGTTGCTTGGTTTGTTCAGTTTTGTACTCCTCGTCCTACTACATTATTCATCCAATATATGATTATTTCTGTCTCTGTCCATAATCTGAAATTCAACTTTAATCTCAGTGAGGAAGGTGCTCTGTATATAAGGAGACCAAGCCCTATGAGGAAAGGGCGAGGAATTCATGAATGTTGAGTCTGGAGAAGGTTGAGGGGGGACATGATTGCTCTCTTGAAGTATTCGAAAGGCTGTCAATTAGAAGAGAGCAGGATGCTGTTCCTTTTGGCAGCAGATGATAGGACTTGCAGTAATGGGTTTAAATGCCAAGTGGAAAGGTACTGGTTGGATATTAGTTTTTGTATTTTTTTTTTTACAGTAAAAGTAGTTCAGCAGCAGAATCAGCTGCCTAGGGAGGCGGTGAGGTCCTCCTCACTGGCAGTCTTCAAGATGCAGCTGCAGCTGCAGGAACACTTGTCAGGGATGCTTTAGGCTGATCCTGCATTACGCAGTGGTTTGGACTAGATGGCCTGCATGGCCCCTTCCAAATCTATGATTCTGTAAGCTTCATAAGTAAAATGTACTGATGATAGTGTAAGCTTCATAAATAAAATGTACTGATGCAAAGATGAAGAACTCTAGTGTTCTGTATGGGATTTCTTCATTATCTCTCTCTCTTTCTCTCTGCCTCTGCCTTTTAGGTCAGTTGTTTACTGGGGAGATAATTTGCTGCCTGTGAAAATTTCCTCACAATGTGTTTAATTAAGTAGCACAATAATAATGCAAAACTTATTGCTTTCAATAAACTTTAGAAGGATAAGAATTCACATCTCTGTGGAATTTAATGGCAAATTAATTGTGCCATCACTTAAAGCAGTTAATAGGTTTCAAAATCTAAGAGGGAGGGAAAAGCAGGTGTTGTCTCAGATCTTAAGAAATTGATAGAAGGAATTTTGTTTGGAAGCAGAAAGTAGATTAGTACTGTGCAGTCAAATGAGAAGAGAGAACTTATTTCAGTACCATAGAATACAACTCAACTTCTTGAAGGGACAGACTTTTTTAAAATTAATGAAATAGTTAACAATAGGCAAAAGGGCAAAGGTTTTTTTTTTAAAATTGTATACTGTGTGTTGGCCTGGAGGCTATCTGAAATACTGTGCTAGAAGTGCAGCTGGCGTTGGATCTCAAAGATCTTTTTTTTTTTTAAAGGAGGACTGACTAGGAAAGCAGCTACTTGTTAAATGAAGGCAATGCTGGATTTTGTATTGGTATTATTTATCATGCTGTAATACACATGGGATATCTGGTTTAAACTGTATCAAACTTGTATTAGAGGCTTCGTGGACTTGCTCACAAGGCAGGGGCAGAGCCTAGAAAATGTTATAGGCACACCCATTTTTCACACATTATACATAGGTCAAGTGATCAAGTGGTGACCTGCTGTATTAATCTCCTTTGCTAGTATTAATACTTTAATCAAAGTATATAAAGTTTGCTAGGACAATCATTAGAAGCAGACTATGAGTAAGTTTTGTCATTATCAGTAGAGCGGATGTCTGGGAGTTCTCCTAAATTACAATTCTGTGTGCCTCAGTGTCTAGTCATGCCAGCCACATGACCATGGAAATGTCTTTGGATAGCCCTGGCTCTTCAGCTTGGAAATGGAGACTCATGGTATCACATGCCTGCCAACAGGGGTCATTTCATAGAAAAATAGGTGCAGGAGCTCATTAGCGTAACTCATTAGCATAACTTATTTTCATATGCTAAACCACCTGACATCACCGGAAGTATGTCAGAAGGCAAGAAAGAGAGATGGGGTCATTTTGCTGCAGCCATGACACAAGCAGGCATTCCCCCACCGGGGCGGGGGGGGGGCTGGCACCAACTCTTGGAGCTGAGCTCCCCCGAGCTCCTGCTCGAAATGACCCCTGCCTGCCAAGCCTTTTGCAAGCATAGTTCCTAAATTTCCTAGAAATTTCTCAAGCTGGAGTTGACAAGCCTAATAACGCCTATTAAATGCTTTTGTAAAAAAATGGAAAATAACAAATAGATGATTTGAATGATTAACTTCCCTCCTCCTAAAGTATTGTTCTTGGCAAAGAAAGTTTACGACTAAATAGTACAGATTTAGAACAGGGTGGGGGGTTTTTCTGTTTTTTGCAGCCTCAAATACCTTTTGGTGTAGTGGTTAAGAGCAGTATAGTGGTTAAGAGCAGTGGACTCTAATTTGGAGAACCAGGTTTGATTTCCCACTCCTCTCCGGGAAGGTACCGGCTGCATTTTAGGGAAAACTCTTTTACAGTAAGAGTTTTGCAATAGTGGAATCAGCTGCCTAGGGAGGTGGTGAGCTCCCCCTCACTGGCAGTCTTTAAGGAACATATGGACAAACATTTGTAAGGGATACTCTAGAGTGATCCTGCATTGAGCAGGGGGTTGGACTAGATGGCCTGTATGGCCCCTTCCATCTCCATGATTCTATTATGTAAATGTGGAAATAGGTATGGGGGGAATCTCTCCATTTCAGGTTAGAATATGGAGGCCAGGTCTTCCACTATGAGGAGATGAAACTAAGTAAAGAAAGGACTGAAAAGGACTGCAGCTCTTTCTTCGACTTCAGGGGTGTGTGTTGCAGACCGCAGCAACCCTGTCCGGAGCAGGGTGGATGCCATCTGCGTCTAGAAGGTAGCCCAGGAATTGAACGGCAGGGATGAAAAACTCACACTTCCCCTTCTTGAGCTGTAGGCCAACCTTTTATAGCTGACGAAGGACCTTTCAAACCGGGGTAGCTAGTTCAAGTTCAGAGGCCCCTGCAATTAAGACGTCATCAAAGTAGGGCACAACTCCAGGCAAACCTCATAGAAAATGCTCCATCAGCTCTTGGAAGATGCTGGGGGCTACACTTACCCTGAATTGTAGCTGGTTCACCTTGAAGCCACCTTGGTGCATTACAATATTCAGTGCCTCGGCTGTGGCTGCATCTACCGTCAGTTGTTGATAACGCCTGGGCTAGGTTGATCTTGGCAAACACTTGGCCCCTGGAGACTGAGGCTAGAAGATGGCTTACCACAGGAACCAGGTATGCATGCAGCTGCAGGCCCTTGTTGAGGGTGCACTTGTAGTCAGCGCACAAGTGGACAGAACCATCAGGTTTGACAGGAGTGATGATGGGTGTCTCCCACTTGGCATTCGGAACCGGCTCTAAGATGGCTTGGGCCAACAGCTTGTCGATCTGCTCGTCGACCTTAGGCTTGAAAGCAACGTGGCAGCGTCTGGGCTTGAGGCGTATGGGCTGTACGGCAGGATTCAGGTTAAAAGAGATAGGTGGACCTTTGTAGCAGATTAGTTGTGCTCTGAACACATCGGGAAATTCTTCCTCGAAGTCTATAAGGGGCTGCTGACCGATGTGATTCACGCCAACAACGTCAATGCTTAGGGTAGCGAACCAGTCCAAACTGATAAGACTTGTGCGGCAACCATCCCACGAGCAGATTCAAACGTCCGGCAAACTTCTTGTATCTGACCTGGATTGTGGCTATGCTGACAACTGGAACTCAGTGCTTTTGGAAGTCGAACAGCTGTAGAGTGCACTTCTGAAGGCGGTGTGCAGAGAAACGTGGGCAGACTTGTTGGAAGGTGCTCCACAAGACGATGGACAACGCGGACCCGGAGTCTACTTCCATGTGGCACACCCAACCTTCGATGAAGACAGTGGCCTTGATTTTAGAACACATATGCAACCCTTGGTATAGGCGGTTGGTGTAGTCTTCGGACATGCTTGCTTCATTACTGTACTTTGGTCTTTGCTCGAACGACCTTGATGACCTGGAATGATACAATTGGCTGGAGGCATTAGCAGACCCTTGTACATGCCGGGACTCTTCTGGAATGGCACGACCTTGTGACAAGTGGCAGACTTTGGTGAGGTGGCCCACTTTACCACACACATGACAGATGGCATTGCAAAATTGACAGTCTCTCAGCGCATGTGCACCATCACAACCAGCACAGCATTTTTCCTTTGCAGGCTTTTTTTGAGAGCGGCGCGGGCTTTTTTGAGAGCAGTGTGGTTTCTGATTGGTCCTTGCACTATAGACTCCATCATCGGACACATCAGATTGGTCGTCCAGGGAGTCATCCGAATCAGCAGTACTGCCATGGTGTACAGCGTCAGCACAGCATGACATGTGGCCTTGGGGACTCTATCGCAGCTCGTGGAGGGACAGGTTGGCGGTCTCTACTCGCAGGGCCTCTTTGAGGGCCAATTCATATGTGAGAGTCTTTAATAAGAGTAGGGCCCTCTTAATGCTTTCATCTCTGAGGCCACAGAGCAGCCGATCTAAAAGGACTGACTTCAGATCAGGGAATTGACAGTCTCGAGCAGCCCGTCTGAGTGCAGTGAGGTACTCTGTGACAGACTCACCCTCTTTCTGGTTCCACTGGTGAAAAGTGCATCAGTGGGCAGCAGCTGACGTCTTTGGTGTGAAATACTCGGTCAGCTGAGCCTTGATGATGCTGAGAGGGGTCTCAAGTAACTTGGTGGGGGCTACTAAATCATGAGCGATGTCGAATACTGCCTGGCCGCATGTATTTAGAAAAGCGGTATGGCAGACATAATCTCCATCAATACTATTTGCTACACAGTAGCATTCAAAATGATCGAGGTATGATGCCCAGTTCCCAACCTTTGGGTCAAACAGTTCGATATGGCCCTTGGATGCCATGTGCATAGTGATTTACCTCTAAGTGTCCTAGTGATTTCAGCTGGGCAGGCAAGAGTGATTTCAGCCGTTCAATTAGGACTGGGATCCCATCCTCATCGCCAGTATTAAGTATTGAGTCAGGAGACGATAAATCAAATGCAGGCTTTTTATTCAAAACATCTTTCAGCTCAGGGACAGCTCTAGCAAGAGTGGCACTCAACTTATAGTGTTTCAACAAATAACTATATACATTGTAACTGGAAACACACAGTCTCATTGGACCTAAGCAGTGCTCTGTGATTGGTTCCTTGGATTGGCTTCAGGACCAATAAGGAGTCTTTATTCAACAGCCAATAGGAATGAGGGAGTTAGGATATCAGAACCCTGACAATGCAATTGATCATAACATAATAGAACATAACACGGGAGCAGTCCCAAACTCCTAACCTCCAACACTGGCACCCCATTGAAGGTTGAAGCAGAATCCCTACCCTCAGACCGCCGCAACTCAGGCAAAGGACCTCCATCTTCATCAGATTCAATTTCAGCCAGCTCAGCCTAAGCCAATCAGCTATGGCTTGTAACGCTCTATCTAGGTCTTCTGGTTTTGAGTCAGACTGGCCATTAAACAACAGATAGAGCTGGGTGTCATCAGTGTACTGGTGACAACCCAGTCCATGTCTATGGGCAATCTGGACAAGGGGGCGCATATAGATGTTGAAAAGCATCAGGGACAGCACTGCCTCTTGGGACACCCCAAACTCTAGTGGGTGCCTATGGGACAGCTGATCCCCTAGTCCCACTCTTTGTCCCTGATCTTGGAGAAAGAAAGAAAGCTACTGCAATGCTAGTCGCTGAATTCCAATGTTGGCAAGGTGGTGGACCAGTAGCTGGTGGTCAGCCGTATTGAATATGGCTGACAGGTCTAACAACAACAGCACCACCAATCTGTCTTGATCCAGATGCCTCCAGAGGTTGTCTGTGAGGGCGACCAGTGCTGTCTCTGTCTCATGACCCAGACAAAAGCCGGACTGGGAGGGATCTAAAATGAAAGCATCATCCAGAAACCTCTGTAATTGACTTGCCACTGCCCTCTCTATTATCTTGCCCAAGTAGGGCAAGTTGGAAACCAGCCGATAGTTGGCCAATTTGGCCGGGTCCAAAAATGACTTTTTCAAGAGGGGGTGCACCACTGTCTCCTTAATTGGGCTGGGTGTGAGCTAGCGGACACAATCGTGGTCATATAATACTGTCTTTTTGCAGCCTTGACTGCCATCTCATAGGACAGTGGTGGCAAATTTATGGCACGGGTGCCAGAGGCAGCACTCAGAGCCTTCTCTGTGGGCACGCGCACAGTTTGGGCACTCGGTCTCTAAAAGGAAAAAGACAACGCAGACTCGCAGTTGGGCTGCCACAGGTGCAAGACCAGAGTGGTGCACAAGCACCTACTCTGTCTCTTGTATGCTGCTACCTGTGCACGCGCGTGAGCGAGCGAGCAAGCAAGCAAGCATGTACCTCACCTGGATTTTACAAACTTTCCGTCTGCTCCTCTTTTGCCCTTCCCCCCTCAGGTGGCATCTCTGTTTACCTGGGCATTGGAGGGTGCCCAGGCATTGGACGGCGGTGTGGCATGCTCTCCTTGGGGTTTTTTCAGCAGCCGTAAAGTGGAAAGAAGCACTTTCCTCCCCCCCACACACTGCTGTTGGATATTCTGTGCTTATTGCATAGGGATCAAGTGTCCAGTTTGGCTTTAGCAGCCCGGCAAAAAAGGTGGGGGCAGTGATGGAGCAGTTGGGAGGGATGGTGACGAGATCACCCAGAGAAGGCAGGAGCTTGAGAGAGCAGAGGGGAAGGGAAAGGCACTGAGGAGATTAGGAGAGGGGAAATTGGAGGGAAGCTTTAAAAAGTAGGTGAGAGACAGAAAATTAACAGCTAGGTCTAATCAAGGTGACCTGATTTTCCAGTGGAAGAGAGCCAGTTTGGTGTAGTGTTTAAGTGTGCGGACTGTAATCTGGGAGAACCGGGTTTGATTCCCCACTCTTCCACTTGCACCTGCTGGATGACCTTGGGCAAGCCATAGCTCTGTACCAGCTGTTCTCTCAAGGACAGTTGTCTCAGAGCTCTCTCAGCCCCACCTACCTCACAGGGTGTCTGTTGTGGGGAGGGGAGGGGAAAGGAGTTTGTAAGCCGCTCTGAGACTACAAGTAAAGGGCGGGGTATAAATCCAATGTCGTCTTCTTCATCATCATCTTCCCACCAGTGTCTTGGGCTTCCCACAGCTTAGAGGGTGCATTGGTGGGAAGAAGAAGAAGAAAACGACATTGGATTTATACCCTGCCCTTCACTTGTAGTCTCAGAGTGGCTTACAAACTCCTTTCCCTTCCCCTCCCCACAACAGACACTCGGTGAGGTAGGTGGCTCTGTGACAGCTCTGACAGAAACTGCTCTTTTTCAAGAACAGCTGTTCCAGAGCTATGGCTTGCCCAAGGTCATCCAGCAGGTGCAAGTGGAGGAGTGGGGAATCAAACCCAGTTCTCCCAGATTAGAGTCTGCGCACTTAACCAGTACACCAAACTGGCTTTAGTTTAACTGTCCTAACAATTTTATGGGAATTCAATGGTATCTAATTCTGAGTTGGGGGCTGTGGTGGCTCAGAGGTTAAGACACTGAATTGCCGACCGGAAGGTCAGTAGCTTGGCAGTTCAAGACCCGAGTGCCGCATGACAGAGTGAACTCCCATCTCTGGCCCCAGCTCCTGCCAACCTAGCTGTTCAAAAGCAAGAAATTGCAAGTAGGTAAATAGGTACCACTTCGGTGGGAAGGTAACAGCATTCCATGCTCTTCGATGTTTAGTCATGCCAGCCACATGACCATGGAGAAGTTTTTGGTCAGCGCTGGTTCTTCGGCTTGGAAATGGAGATGAGCACCACGCCCTAGAGTTGGATTCGACTGGCTTTCGAGCAAGGGAAACCTTTACCTTAATTCTGAGTTACCAAGATTAGTACTCTAATGTAACAAGGACTCCTAACAATTTTACTTGCTTTCAGTAGGATCTACTTCTGAGTAGAGCACTGTTATTTTTTTTTCTTTTAAGACAAAAGATGTTAATGTTTGAGTTGTTTTTTCTAAACTAAAACTTCAGTATTCAGGTTAAATTGCCGTGTTGGCAATTTGAGATAAATAAGTGGGTTTTCGGTTGCAGTTTGGGCACTCGGTCTCTAAAAGGTTCGCCATCACTGTCATAGGATCTCATAAATGCCCTATAGAATGCTCTTGCAGCTTCATTCTGGGCATGCTGCTACTACCTCTCTAACTGTCTAAGCCCCCATTTCATTAGCTGCAACTCCTGGGTAAACCATGGAGTGAGCCTAGACCGGGGGCGCAGAGGGTGCCGGGGATCAATCTTGTGAATGGCTGTTAAGAGTTGGTCATGCCAATCCCAACAAGTTCATCCAACAAGACACCAGGGAGCTTCAGATTCTGGAGAGCCATCTGAAGCCTCATAGGGCACCGTGGGCAAGCCCAAATTGGCTCACTGCCCAAACGGGGTCGGAGTGGAGTATTTAGGTGGGCCTTCAGGGCAAAGTGGTCCAACCATGGCACCGCCAAGGCAGTGATCCGGTCCACTGTAACCCCCACTGTGAAGATCAAATTGAGCGGGTACCCTGCCTGGTGAGTGGGAACCGTTACTAGTTGGGAGAGTCCCAGGGCCATCATGGATGGGTCTGCTGCCAGTGTAGAGGTCAAGTCATCAGCATGGACTTCTTCCACCCCAAAACTTCCTTTCCTTAGTTTCACCTCTTTCTTCCCTCCCTTTACCTAACTTAGATTGCATGAATGGAGGAGAAAAAAGCCTACAAGAGATATTTCTCCACTGCTTTCCCTGATAAGTCATCCCACTGCCCTAGTGAGTCCTCACTCTTCCATTTTTCAAAACTTGCCTTATAGTAACACTCATGGGGCCTGCAGGGGACTACAGCTGCTAGAAATTTTTACACTGGAAAGTTTCTTTTTGGGTCTTAAGTTTGATGAAGGTCCTGCTACCTTTATGGTCCCCTCATTTTGGCAAGTTTTGGTTAACGGGTTGCAAAGAGTTTTATTAATTCCAAAACTCCACAGGTGGAAATGTGGAAAGAAACAACATACTTGAAGATGTCCTTGTTGCAGTTATATAGAGAAGGGGAAAAAATTAAGTGCTGATCAGCTCTTTCCTGGCTTGATTTTTAAATTTCTGTCAGCATGGGGGCAATGGCTTATTCAAATTAATGGTACTAACATTAAGGCAAATTAAAGGAAATACAACTGCCTGTTCATTACATAATGCCAATCTGGACAGCTTGGGTTATTTTTCATGTGTGCAGTTCCATGAATTCAGGCAGATTCATCAATCAGTCTTGCCAGCTTTTGCTGCTGCAGTGCATTTGTTTCCTCTCACTTCCTTGTCTAATCTTAAAACGTCATTCAATTTTTCTTGAAAATACAGAAATAACTTCTCTACAGGATCATTACAAGGGAACCTTAAAGCAATAACATCCACAGATTTCTATATGATAAAATGCAGTTATTGTAAAATGGTTTTTGTGCTCCTGTTGCTATGAATGACTTATCATAGTAGCTCATAGCCTACCAAGTGAAACCATAGTGTTAGGAAAAGAGGAAAAGATGTACACATAGGAACAATAATAAATGCAAATAAGTGAAAATTTTCCATGTAATCTATAATATCATACAAAAACTGCAAATAAATTAAATCTTATATCTTTCCATTTCCAGCAAACGAGAACATCATATTTGTTTCTAAAGTGTAAGTTTTATGCCATGAGCATGGCATATTATCCTGTGTTTATGGACATTAAAGTTTTCAAAACTGATGCACGTAACAGTCTTGAGAAGGGATAAGAGGTGAGAACCAAAGAGCATCAGACAAGTCTGTTTCTCATGGAAGTGGTAAACCTGTGTCTGCGACATATCACTTGTGTGTGTGATGTGATTGAATGCTGCTCCCTGCAAAAATTCAGTGCATATATAGAACAGAATTGTTCTGTTTGACCATGCAGCTATACATAGGATTGTGTACCTGTCTTGCAGTAAGGAGAAGCAGGAGAAGCTACTAATGTGCCTTCCTCATCCTGCATCAGTCCATCCAATTCTGAGTGACTGTAGCTATCTTCTCAGTGAAGTTGACAACTTCTTCTGGCAACAGTTACAAGATAGCCTCTGCTTAGAGCAACTGGCCTTTTTGCAAATATGTCCACAACTGAGGAATAATATGATGGGGGAGGTATACTGATTGTTTCTGTTACTTTTGCATCCCTAACAGGGCAAATCAAATCACTTAGGCTGCAATTTTTATGTGCAGTTACATGTATGCTGCATGAGAGTAAGCTAAAGTTGGTGTGCCTTGCTTCTGAGCAAATGTGCATATAATCAATATGTAATTAGGATTCTAGTAAGATGGTAAAGTTTTATCTGCCAACAGACATAGCAGGCATTGCTATTGTACTGTAGGCTGGAATCCTCCAGTGAAGTGGTACTCACTTTGTTATGTATTGGGACTGAAACAGTGCAGGACTGTGCTTCCAGAGACTGGTTGAGCTTGGAGCCGAATAATAGTAGTCCACCAGGACTCTGGCAGTAACCAGTCAAGAAGTAATGTTATGTAAATAGCCTATCATTGGGAATGGGATGTGTTTGGGTGCAGCAATTGCATGCTATTTAAAACAGAGCTGAGGCTCTGGAGACAAGTCTTGCTCTTGCTGAAATCACTAATAAAGTAGAGATGTTCACCAGTAGTGAGTCTGCTGATCCATGGAACCCACTATTTAACTCACTTTCATGGCTTGTGAAGAACCACATCCACAGTTGCCATCAGACAGAAGAACCCATTTAATTCCATTTCTGGCATGAGACTTGAACAGTAAGGAGGCCTGCAGCTTACCTGTTCCTCCAGTGGTGGCTGTTTTAAGGTGAGAACCAGCTGCCAACCACAAGCACCACAGGGAAAAGGCCTCAGTTGCTTTCCTGAAATATGAGACAGGTATCACATTGAAGAACAGAGCTCAAAACAGCCATAATTGACTCCCAAGTCACTGAGTATTACTTCTCTAGTGACAGAAGATTGACAGGAATTTCTTAGGTGATAGGCAAGGTTGTAACATTTTTATTTAACTAAAAAGGAAGTGCTTTCTATCAATAGAGATATGCAAAACAGCTCACAATCGTAACATAAAATACATCAAAGTAACAATTAACTATCTCCAAACAGAAATCCCAGTTAAAATCAGTATGGCTATATAGTCATATACATACTCTGACACACACCCTTCCCAAGTCCAATTCAAGGGCTAGGTGAAAAGGATCACCCAGTGATAGGTAGTGGGAGATAAGTGGGAGATAAATCCATAAGCAAAGGATAGTGTGACTGGACAGCATCACTTAATATTAGGGATGCCAGTTCCAGATTGGGAAATAATTGGAGAATTGGGGGGGGGGGGCTGAGGAGGGTGGGGTTTTGGGAGGGGATAGACACTAGTGGGGTATAATGCTACAGAGTCCATCTTCCAAAGTGGCTATTTTCTCCAGGGTAACTAATCTCTGTGTCCTGGAAATCAGTGGTAACCAGTGTTCCCTCTAAGATGAGTTAGTGTGAGGTAGCTCACTTTTTTTTTTAGCCTCCAGCTCACACATTCTTGTCTTAGTTGAGGAAAGATGGCTCCAGAGCAAACTAATTTATGCAGTAGCCAAATTGCTTGCTCACAACTTTAATGCCAGTAGCTCACAAAGTAGAATTTTTGCTCACAAGACCCCACAGGTTAGAGGGAGCATTGGTGGTAACCCCCAGAGATCACCAGCTACCATCTGGGGGTTGGTAACCCTACTTGGTATGAACCTTCCCATTTTGTTTGCCTTATTCCCAAAACAAAGTGTGTTACTGTGATGAAACGGATCACAATTACTTTGAGTGCTGCTGCCTTGCTTGTGTAATTTCCAATAATTTCTGAACATGTCAGATTATGTTGGTGCAAAAGCTCACACTCAAAATGTAGCTGATTTTAAATGATGTCATTGTGGTCACTCAATAAATACAGTAAATTTTGAGCATTTTGGTTACCTATTCCATTGACACCGAACATTACATAGATAAAAGCCACTTGAAATGCTGTTCATTTTTAAGTGTGACCAAACAAAATAATGAGTGCCAAGTGTATGAAGTTCTTGATTTACAAAAAAATAATAATGGGCATTGCAGGTAGGGCAAAGTTAACTTCCAAATGTATTATTTGTGACAAGTATTGCTATAGAGTGAGAAATATATGCCCTGAGCTGGATGGCCCAGCTAGCCCAATCTCAGCAGATCTCAGAAACTAAGCAGGGTTAATCCTGGTTAGTACTTGGATGAGAGACCACCTAGGAAGATGGGGGTTGCTATGTAGAGTCAGGGAATGGCAAACCACCTCTGTTCAGCTCTTGCTTTGAAAAACCTATGGGATTGCCATAAATTGGCTGTGACTTTACAGTACTTTCCACTGCCAATGAATACATACATTGGGCATGATCATACTCAGCGTCAAACTGTCGCAAGCTGCTTTGAGCTGGCGGGAATCAGCATATTTTGCTACCAGTGAAAAGGCAGTCTCAGATGGTTTGCAATGGCCCAGAACTGGCCTTTCCCTGTGTGATCGCGCCAGTGCAAACAAGTGGCGTCGAGGAGCGGGCTTTTTGGTCCCCCCCCCCATCCTGGTATGTGCATCATCAAACGACCCCGAGGGTGGAGAGGCAAGTCATCGATCCCTTATAGAAGCAAATAAGCGCATTGAAAATGGCCGGAAAAAAACCCCAAACTCGCCCGCGGCTGCGTGTGATCACGCAGCGGCGGTTCGCCCTCACAGGTCCACGGTCCTATGTGATCCCACAAAAGCGGCACAAATTGCGCTGGCGCAAATTTGTGTCGATTCCCGTCCGGCTTAACTCGCTTGTGTGGATGGGGCCATTGTATATCAACAGTATACTTACAATATGGAAACCTGTTTAACCCATAACATTGCCAAGGAACTTAATGTACTTCTTGTGGAAATGTAGGTAATAAATGTATTGCCCCTCAAAATTGTAAAAGGTCCAATTTTAGTCATGGGTCTGGGAATGTATAAAATATATACTTGTGCAGGGCCCACACACCCAGGATCTCGTTTGAAATGGTTTGATGACTCCTTCATGAGCAGTGCTACCATGCCAATGTATCACCCTCCTGGGCCATAATACCTAATTTACAAATTCTTTGTATGCAAATGAGCTGACCAAGTTTAGACATGATACTATGTGCATGGTCTCTGGACAAGTTTATTTATTTATTTTGTAAAAAAAATGCATAGCTAGTTTCCTTAGTCCCTCTTGAATGAGGACTGCTGGTTTATCAGTATGAGTTCATGTTTTTGGAGGCATCTCAAACAACCAATTATATGTTACTAGGAGTAAGGGCCGTTAAGGGAAGAAATACAACAGACTTTAGAAAGAGGCTCTAGGTGAGTGTCCCAGCTGTGGCTGGTGGGGCAGGGGAGGGAAGGGGAAAATAGAGGGAGGTGAGCCATGTTTATTTCCTTCTGCTTAGCTATAAGGCAGGGTTGTTGCAAGTCATTTTGCTTCCCCAAGTGCATAGTATGGGAGGAGAGCCACACGGTAACAGGTATGGTTCCCTCCACCACTGACTTATGTTGATTTGGCAGTGGCAGCTAAGGTAGAAAAGCACCTCCTCTTATGCCATGTTTTCTGGGTTCCAAGGGTCTGGAAAGTGCTTCCGTAGCCAGTTACAGGGTTGCCAACTCTGTAGATCTACAAGTAGAAATACCTTTAGATTTGAGGGGTAGAACCTGGGGAGGCCAGGGTTTGAGGAAGGGGGACCTTAGCAGGGTGTTATTTACTTATTTATTTATTATATTAGACTTCCAGGCACAACCCCCAAATCCCAAGGAATTTCCCAATCTGGGGTTGGCAACCCTAGACCAAACTTAACATCACTGGAGGGGCAGGCAAGCTGACACCAGAGAATGTGCTTTTCCATGGAGGAGCCTAGGGCTTGGATTCTCATTCTCTCCCCAAAGTTGTTGATGCATGCATATATATGCATGAATAAAGAGCATTTGGGGGTTTGGAAGATATGAAATTGAGTGCTGGAATTGACTGAAAGTGAAGCAACTTATTTATTTAATTCGATTTATATCCCACCTTCCCCGCTGAGGCAGGCTCATGGTGGCTGAATGCAAGAACTCTTTCTCTGAAGATGTGATTTGAGGTCAGGCTTGCCAATGGAACCCGTTGCTAAATATGCCTTCATTTTCTCTAGGACAGCCAAGAAGCTTTAAAAGAAAATAAAATAAGAAATTAATAGTTCAAAAGTGGTCTTATTTGGCATGGAGATGTGCTGTGCCATTGCTGAGTTGCTCCGGACTGGTGGTGAATTCTCCATCCCCAACCCCGGTATCCTACTCTTGTGAAATAGAGAAGTTGACAAAAAACAGGGTTTCCACAGTGATGTTTTAGGAATGTGTCCTAGTCTCTATGGTCTTCACCATATAAAATTGGAGAAGTCCCTATAGTGTTATCTGGAATCAATGTCACATCCCCTGACAACTCTGCCATCTTTTGGATCCCCCTCCCCCCAAATCTCCTGGAATCTGCTTAGGCAGTGTTGAGAACCATACACCAGAGGTCCCACAGAACATATGGATATGCTTAACACAGCTTTGTGTAATGTAGGGTTGCCAAGTCCCCCGGGGGGGGAACCCCTGCTCGATTGGCCTGCTCCCCATCAGCCCAGATTGGGCCACTGAGGGAAACCCCACCCCCAAATTGCTGGGCTGCAGAAACATGCCCAGCGTGATGACATCACCCGGAGGTGAGATCGTCATGTTGGGCACGTTTCGGGGGGAACACTATCATTTGAGGGAAAACTCTATGGTTTTCCCTCGGATTATATCGGTCCTACCCCCAACGTGTCCAACACGATGACGTCACTTCTGGTTGATGTCATCGTGGGGCGCGTGCTTTGCACACACGCCAAAAGACTCCCAAATGGGGCCGGGACTCCCCCCCACTAAACAGTAAGTTGGATTTGGCAACCCTAGTGGAATGTTACCTTTCACATTACAAGTAACATGATATGGTTCTTAACATAACCACATGACATTAAGTTTTGTAATCATATTTAATGGTAACGGGACAAGGGAAGAATGGTAAACAAATTATAAATTTGAGAGACGTAGATTGTTCTGTTCTGATAAATTAATACAGGAAAGGGATAAAGATTTTTTGTTGTTAAAAGCCATGGTTCAAGTGCAATAGGGATGTAATTTGGAAAAGACAAAGCTAGCATCAGTTATGCAATCAGTGAAGTAACTAACATTGTTAACTAGCCTGACTATTAAAACTATACATTTTTTTCTTGTTAAAGTGATTATTGCTTTGTCAGGATATTGTAAATCTGAATCACTAGTGGAAGGTAAATTTCTAGGATGAACTACCCTCTAAAAGTCCTAAAGCTAGTAATTCAAAACATCTGCCTTGCTGCCAAAATTCTCTAGGCTGGTAATTTTTAAATTAAGTAAACCTTGGTAATATTTACAACCTTGAGTAATGTTATTCATCTCACAGGAATAGAACATGAGATATTTTTGTTAGTTGTTATTTTATGCAGTAGAACTCTTGGTTTAGCTCCCATTTTTGTGGGACAGAGTTCAAAGAGGTTATGTCAATACAAACACAGTAGTGAATGTTTTGGCAGTTGGCCTAAAGAGTGTCAGTTGAGTGTTACTGAAATACTTAAAATGGCAAAAAGTAAATGAGACATTACAGTAATGTAAAGTGAGAAAAAAATAGTCTAATTATTACATACCTATTTAAAAGTAATTTATTGAATGTAGTTGTTATGATGAAGTTCTGATTAATCAGGTTACAAAAGTAAATAAAATGTTGATTAATTCCTAGGGATTAATTTAAATGAGAACTCCAGCATAAGGGCGTCCTTGTTTTTGTTTTAGGTTCTCTCAGTTCTGTTATGTAAACCTTTCATGAAACTATTATATAATCATTAGGAGAAGTAACTTTTGTGTAAATTGTGAGATATTTTGTGCTTAGATAAAGAATTTGGAGAAACCAATATTGAAAGCCTATGGATATGTTGCTTGACAGATCATCTCTTCCAAACAGCCTTTCTATAAGATAAACACAGACAAGGAAGTAGTGCTGAAAGGGAACAAGGGTACAGGGCCAGCTGAAGATATTTTGTTACTACAAACCAGAAGCAATTGTGACCCAGCTAGGGTTACTAGTCCCCAGGTCCCAGCAGAGGTTCCCCTACTTTTCAGGGCTTTTGCTCACTGTTGGCCAGCTGACTGATGGGGGAACCCCGCCCCCATTGTGCTATGTCTGGGCACAATGTCCCTGACATGATGACATCACCTGGAAGTGACATCATCACATTAGGGGTGTCATGTGTGATGCTCTGGTTTGAGGGCAAAACTCTATGGTGATTTTGGCCTAAAACTATAGAGTTTTGCCCTTATATTGGAGCATCGAAGTGTGATGTCACCAACACAATGACATTACTTCAGGGTGACATCAGCATGTTGGCAACATCCCGGAATGCTCCCCAGCCCCCCACCCCCGGCACAGTGAGGGAACCTGGCAACCCTAGACCCAACCCTCCTCTTGGTTACCTTCTAAACAGCAAATATGGATTCATGGAATGTAGTCTTCAGTTTCTTGGAATTTAAAAAAAACAACCTACCATTAACGGTATAGTTCTTATTAATTCATTGGGGCAGAGTGGGGGGGTCATAGTGTCATGATAAAACGTATTTTGATTAATCTATTACAAGCGCTCTCCCTCTTAGGGAGACTTCCCAGCCTCCCACTTCATGGGAGAAAAATACCATTGATGCAGTGTCACTTCTGTAAAACTACTTGGAAAGATATAATGCCAATGACGTGATGCTGTAGGATTCCAACAAAACTCTACAGTTTTTACCACAGGGTTTCAGAATCATAGAGTATTGTATTGACATCATGCCAGCAACATGACTCTGCCCTCCCCAGGCACTACCACTGATCTCCAGAAATTTCAAGGAGCAAATTTGGCAACCCTATACTAACCAGGGCTTAAATTAACAGTTACAGCTTTTGTGAATGAGCATTTTATTCACTGTGTACTTTTGAGTATTGTATAGAAATCTCACTGTATCTTTTTCATTTCACAGATTTTTAATCCCACTGTTCACAGTTTTTCCACTTCTATATCTATGTGTGTAAATATATTTGCTGACTGAGGGTTCACTTAATGCATCTGATGAAATAGTTACAGCAATGAAGCCTATGCTATAGTAAAAAAGTGTTATAAGACTCCTTTTTAGTTTTATCACAACAGACTAACATGGGGCACAATCATATGCACCCATTTGCCATGGAAAAGGGACAATTCACCACTGGATCAAAGTGGCATGATCACACCAGCACATCTGGGAAGCATCCTGCAAGTGTCGTCAGACCATCGCAAACCATTTTGATCTGGTGGGGAATTGTGGTAAAAAGCTACTAGTGAAACTCCAGTATCAAATGGTTTGCTGCGGTTCCCCATGTGGTCACTCCAGCACCGAAGTGTGGCATTGCAGATAGTGTGATCACACGCTATCCCGATGCCACACTATTATTCCCCCCCCCCCCCTTCTCCGTGTGCGCATCATTGAAAGCAGGGGTCCTTTCATAGAAAAAGAGGTGCAGGAGCTCATTAGCATAACTCATTAGCATACCTCATAAGCATATGCCACGTCCCCTGACATCACCAGAAGTGTGTCAGAAAGGGAATGTCAGTTTCAGCCATATTATACCCTATGGGCCTTTGAAATAAATGGCAAAAACTCATAGGGTATATGAGGGGCTGGAGGAAAGGGGGTTTGAGGGAGAGGCTCCAAACTTGCAGGGTAGCTGCTGGGGCCTCTTCTCGAAATACCCATCAAATTTCAAGAAGATTGGACCAGAGGGTCAAATTCTACAGGCCCCCAAACAGGTTGCCCCCATTCCCTCCATTGTTCCTATGGGAGGAAAAAACTAACTTCCCAATAGTTGTTTCCTTGACTGATCAATTTGTTCATTACTCAGCATTTTGTTGCTGACTCTGTTAAAACAAACCAGACAGTTCCCACTGAAAGACTCCTCTCAGAACAATGTTTTGCACTGCAATCTTAAACAGAGTCACATCCTTATAAGTCCATGGAATTGCCCACTATCCACTGTTGGTTTGCTGGAGGATCCAAGAGTCCATTCTGGCTGTTTTGTATATATTTGCTATATGAGCCTGGGTTTTTTTCTGGTGTATAAAATGAAACTTTTATGGATTTCATTTGTAACTTTACTTTGCAAAGAATAAATCCAGCTGAAGGAAAAATATAATTAGTGTCCTTAAGACAATTTATTGGTATGCTACACTAGTGACATCAGTCATTATGAGGTCTAATGCATGTAATTGGTAAATGTGTTTACATCTCATACTTCATGCCAATTGACACCCACCATGTTGCTACTGACAGCTTTTCAGCCAAGATAAATGTGTACTCTGCCAAGAGCTATTACTACTTTGCTGAGTTGGACATAGGTGGATATATTATGGCAAAAGCACAGAGTAAATTTTGTTATCGCTGAAGTGTCAGGATTTGTAGGCTGTTGATGGCAACCATCTGACTAGACGTCAAAAATATCCTTGGTGACTTGACCATAAACTCTTCTCAAGTATATTTGTTAAATATTATGGAGACAGCACTTACAAAAGCACCTATAAAGGTACAAAATCTTTTAGCACAATAATACATGAAAGGAGTGAAACTTCATGAATGAAGGAAGTAAAGAAAATATGCTTTTGTTAATAGAATGAAGTGTCATCTGACACTTTCTCTTGTAATGCTGCATTTTTTCAGCTGCCTAATAGGAAATGAAAATTAATTTAATGAGTTAGTGGAGGCCATTTCTGCCTTCATAGAGGCATAAATAGTCAAGAAGTGCTACCACAGTGGCACGTTCTCAAGTTGCAAATAGTACCTCATCATAATTGGTCAGCTAAGTCATAATATATTGTTGTAAGTGCTAGACGGTCTTTAGTAATAAAGAGAAATAATTTTAGATGTAATGAAATATTTTCCATCATGATATTTTATTTGGTGTCTAGATTACAATTAATTTGCAAATATAGGCAAACTTAGACCTATAATTGAAAGCATCATTAAAAGCATTATTGCTAATTTAAACTGTGATGTAGTGTGTTGAGGCAACAAACAAGAGTTGAAATTGTGTACCATTAGAATTTATGATAAGCTGACAAATATAAATGAAAATAAACTTCACTGTCACATTAAAATAGAGGTACACTGTCTAAAAGTTCAGCTGACATATCAGAACTCTTGTTTTCAAGTTACTGCTGCAGCTATAATTTTGGAAATGCAAGTTGGTATAATGAAATAATAGATTTAACTACAAAGGGGCGGTATTTGTAGACCTGTATATATGGCAGCTTTGTGGGGAGAAGATGGCTGTATATGTGTAGCTAATACTCAATTTCATTTCATCTTCAAAGCACTCTAAAAAGTATCCAGAACAAAAAACCAGGTTGTTAAAGACATGATATCTATTTTGGTAGTGTTAGACGGGTCTGTTGGCGCCGATGCGCTGCGGAGCAGTGCTCCGGGAGTGAAGACGCCGGGGGGCGGGCACATGATGGGAGGCCACCGCAGGCCCAGGGAGAAGCCCCGTCCCTCCCCCCGCTCTCCCTTCCTGGGCCATGGCAGGCCGCCGCTGGCCCGGGAATAAGCCCCGTCCGCCCTGCTCTCCCTTCCCGGGCCGCGGCAGGCTGCCACCAGCCCGAGGAGAAGCCCCATCCGTCCTCCCACTCTCCCTTCCTGGGCCGCGGCAGGCCACCGTTTGCCTGGGGAGAAGCCCTGTCCCTCCCCCCACTCTCCATTCCCGGGCCACGGCAGGCCACTGCCAGCCCAGGGAGAACCTTCTTCCCTCCCCCCTCCCCATTCCCAGGCTGCAGGGGGGCAGGCAGGAGGGAAAAGCTGGGCCTGAGTGGCATGAAGCCACTCGGGCCCAAGCAAGAGCGAGGGGGGGAGTGAGGGAAACACTGGCCTGTGTGGCTGACAGCCACTCGGCCCGAGCAAGGGGGAGGAGAAGCGCCTAGTCTGTCTGTCTGTCTGTCTGTCTGTCTTCCTTCCTTCCTTCTCTCTCTTCCCTCACCTACCTGCCTACCTACCTTCTTGTTCCTTTCTTTCTTCCTTCCCCCTTCCTTTCTTTCTTTCTTTCTTTCTTTCTTTCTTTCTTTCTTTCTTTCTTTCTTTCTTTCTTTCTTTCTTTCTTTCTTTCTTTCTTTCTTTCTTTCTTTCTTTCTTTCTTTCTTTCTTTCTTTCTTTCTTCTCTCTCCCCCTTACCTACCTTCCTTTCTGTTCCTTTCCTTCCTTCCTTCCCCCCTCCCTCCCTCCCTCCCTCCCTCCCTCCCTCTTCCTTCCTTCCTTCTCTCTCTCCCCCCACCTACCTACCTACCTTCCTGTTCCTTTCTTTCTTTCCCCTCCCTCTCTTTCTTTCTTCTCTCTCTCTCCCCCACCTACCTACCTATCTTTCTTCCTGTTCCTTTCCTTCCTTCCCCCTCCCTCCCTCCTTCCTTCCTTCCTTTCTTTGCCATCATATAGGATTGCCAGCTCTGAGTTGGGAAATACCTTGGAGATTTTTGGGGTGGAGCCTGAGCAGTGGGTATTGCCTTCTGACACACTTCCAGTGACGTCAGGGGTGTGTAGCCTTCTGACACTTCTGGTGACATCAGGGGGTGTGGCATATGCAAATAAGTTATGCTAATGAGCTCCTGCACCTTTTTTTTCCTGACAGGACCCCTGGTGTTAGATAATACTTGTGTCTTATCAACTGGGAGTGGGGAAGGTTAGAAGGTTCTTTAATGTTTGAATGGTTTACATTTTCCCCTCTTTATGGTGTTTTTTTTTTAAAAAAAACCCCCTCACTTCTGTCAAAAATCTCACTTTAGCCCTGTTTTATACCTGATTTATTACTGTCACTTTAATCATTTAGTAGTTTTCCAATTGATTTGTAGTGATTTTTAGTTTGTAAATTGCATTAGCTATTGCAAATTAGTGGTTAAATTCTTTGCAGTGTGTTTGGGATTATCACATTCATTTCCCCCAAGCAGGAATGCACAGAAATGGAGTTCTGGCTGGCTTCCAAGTTGGCCACACCTACAGCCTCCCCCCCCCAGGTTCACCAGGTGCCTTGCAAGTCATGGGGTGCCTGGGGAAGCCAAGCCAATCCAGGGAGGGAAGGCAGTTTAAACTGCCTCACCTCCTCGGGTTCCCCAGGCATCCTGCAGCCATGGGGCACCCGGGAAACCCGATCCTGGGAGGGAGCTGTGCTGTCAGGGGTGTGGCCTAATATGCTAATGAGTTTCTGCTGTTGGGTGTGGCCTATTATGCTAATGAGTTCCTGCTGGGCTTTTACTACAGAAAAATGCCCTGCCCCCAAGCAATTTCTTTTAAATCCACCAATGGGTTTGTAACCAACATAGATACTCTGATACAAGCATAATATCCTCATTGTGCTGGGTCATTAATGATCAGACTACCATATTTTGAACCAGCATAAGTTTTTGAGTATTTTTGCATCATGGTAGCCCAGCACTGATGTTATAAATGCATGGATCATCCTAGCAAGATTATCCTTTTTGCAGAATGGCACGAGTGCAACAGCTGAAGTTCTGAGCTCTGGAAGCCACTTAAGCTCTCAGAGTAAATGCTGGCTCAGGAAGCACCTCCTAAGTAATGCATCTACTCCTTTAAAAAGACTGTTGAGAACTGTGTCCTTCCCAGCAGTATTTTCTTATCTAGACTGAGGTACAGTTCATACGGTTCATATGGCCCGTAATAATTCTAGGCATTTGTTCAACACCATCTATTATGTCTGAGCAGATAAGAAGGAGAAATAGTTGGGTGTCATTTTCATATAAATGGCATCTCACATAATATCTTCAAATGACCTTTCTCAACAAGAATGTATAGAAAAATAATTTTCATTTAGTTCTTATGTAATTTTAATTTTTCCCCTTTGGTATTAGCATCTAAAGCTGCTCTTCTTGGGAAAACAGTTCAATATTAATTTCCATTCATTTCAAAGGGAAACATATTTCCAAATATAACTTCCTTCCATTCATGTGTAATGAAGTTGCCCCCATAGACGGAAGAAGGAGTCAGACAACAAACATGGGATTAAGGGCCACTTTATTTATTAACAAAACATGGCAAGGGCTTAACTTAACAAGCACCTATTAACCCCACCCTTGCCATAGTATGGGCAACGCACCTGCCCCCCGGGTCTTAGCCTGGTATAAACGGCTCGAACCCCAGGCAGCCCAGCCTTGGAACATGCCTTGATGATCCCTCACACACAGCCGCAAGGTCAGTGCTGAGTATCCCTCAACGGCACTCCAAAAGGCAGCCTGTTCCCCTCATCCCGGGTCACAAGGCTGCAGTTATGATCCGAACAGGCCCCTTTCCCACCAGGGTTGCTGATAGGTACTTACAAAGCCGCAACAACTATTTACTAAACTTCCACCCAACCATAAAGTGACCGATCAATGCAGACGCCACCCTGGTCAATTCCTCAATCCACTGCTAGCAATGCAGGGTAGGCGAAAAACTCCATCTCAAGGCCAATCAGAGCAGAGGTAAAAAATTCTTACCTGGCCTCCCTAAGAAATGGGATGACCAGCCAAAAGCCTGCATTACCTACAGGGCGAGAGGGTGGGTCTAGCACAAGGCACGAATGAGGCTGCTGGGGCCGGGGCTGTCCTTCAGCATGCTAGCCCCGCCCCCAGCAAAACCAGGCTGCAAATGCAGCCAGTCTGATCAGTACTCCTTACAAGGAGGCACCTTCGTCCCCCCCTCTGCTGGCCTTCGGCGGCTGCGGGAATCCGTCCTTCTTGAGGACTGTTCCCTGTTTTTATAGCCTGCTAAAATTCTTATTTGCAGAGCAGACAAAGGGAAGAATGAATTTGCCTATGAGTGTGCTTTCTTCCTTTCCTGGGATTGTCAAGCAGTGGTTTACCTTGCTGTACTGTCCCCCCCTCCCCCACTTTCTCACAAATCACCTGAGCCTGGCAAAAATATATTGCAAACAGCAGAGTGCAGTGAAGTAAGGTGGGAAGGAGAAAGGTTATTTCCCTTTACCTGTGCACTCCAGTTTTGTTTCTATTAAAAATAGATGCCCCCCCACAAACATTTACTTCACACTTGAGTTTGTTAACTTGTGTGTGTATATTGGGTCCATCAAAGCTATAGTACTTTAAAATTCAGTAAATAAGTCCAAGAGCTCTCAAATCCTGAATTGGTCTCTCTTCTTATCAACTCATTTGAACTGACTCTTTTCTCTTTCTTCTTCTTCCTCTACCCAAAGAAAAGGAAATTAGAGGAAATAATTATGTTTAGTTATAGAAGGTTTGTTGTGTTTAAAAATGCGTATGATTTCAGTAGGATCTGGATTAGTAGATTTCTGGCTGCATGTCCTTGTGTACTAGGCCCATTCAGATGGCCCGTTTGTATTTACATGTAGGACCAAACTAGAGGTTACAATCTCCATGGGTTTGACTCATGGATGGTAACACCATTTTAGAGATGAATTGGTCCATTTAAAAATTCTTGGAGGATCTGATCCTGTTTGATCCCATGGCAGGAGCAGGCATCTTGTATCTCCTCCACGTACCTTTTCAAGTGCCAAAACAGCCCCCCCCCCAGCTGTTTCAGCACTTGAAAAGGTAGGGGAGGGAGGAAATAAGATTGCCTGGTCCTGGCCTTGCATCAGCCTCCCCATTTAGGAGCCATAGATACAGTCTGGCCTTTAGGCAGCAAGCAAAGTTGGTCCTGTCTTACTGTGCTTTTAATGTTGCTGCTGTTTTATTAGGGGATTTTCCCCCTGTTATGTGCACTTTGTGAAGTTTTGTTGGTAAGAAAAAGAAGAAGAAGAAGAAGAAGAAGAAGAGATTGGATTTATACCCTGCCCTTCACTACCCAAGGGAGTCTCAGAGTGACTTACAAAGTCCTTTCCCTTTCCCTCCCCACAACAGACACCCTGTGAGGTGGGGCTGAGAGAGCTCTGACAGAAACTGCTCTTTGTCAAGAACAGCTGTGCTAGAACTATGGCTTGCCCAAGGTCATCCAGCAGCTGCAAATGGAGGAGTGGGGAATCAAACCCGGTTTTCCCCGATTAGAGTTCGCACACTTAATCACTACATCAAACTGGTTAATATTTCTGTTATATTTTTTATATTTTGTGTTGCAGGTGACTTTGAAGAGTTCATAGCAAAAGATGGAGTAGAAATGGTCAAAATAAGTCATTTTAAAAGTTAAAATGATGGTGAAATATTGCTAATAGGTAGAGTTGCCATGCTCCAGGAGAGACCTGAACATTTCTTGTAATTAAAACTGATCTGTGTTCTACAGAAATCAATTCACCTGAACAAATGACTGCTTTGGAGAGTAAACTCTATGGTATTATATCCCACTCTCCCCAGGCTCCACCCCACACATCTTCAGGAATTTCCCAAGTTCCCAACCAGAGGTGGCAATTCTACTAATAAGGTATTGGAGAGAATGCTTCAACAAACTTAGATATTGATTATGTTGGTCTAATATAGCTGCATCATACTGATTTTTTACTGGAGTGTTGCCAACGCAGATATAATATTTGCTTAGTAATTCTTCCGAAAAGCTAATAGAAACTTTCTTCCAAATCAGCTGAGCCTGGCTTGGAGAAAGTGCATTGCAAACAGCAGAGTGCAGTGAAAGAGAAGACTTAGCTACATTTTTTTGAGCTGTATTATCTTGTGTAACCAGGGCTATTTTTGGGCAGGAACACACAGGAACGGAGTTCCGGCCGGCTTCCGAGTTGGCCACGCCTACAGCCCCCTCCCCTTGGGTTCCCCAGGCATCTCGCAAGCCATGGGGCACCTGGGGAAGCCAAGCTGATCCAGAGAGGGAAGGCAGTTTAAACTGCCTCCCTTCCTCTGGTTCCCCAGGTGCCCTGCAGCTGTGGGGTGCTTGGGGAAGCCGATCCAGAAACTGCCTTCCTTTCCTTGGGTTCCCCATGCACCCTGCAAGCCGTGGGGCCCCTGGGGAAACTGATCCTGGGAGAGAGCGCCGCTGTCAGGGGTCTGGCCTAATATGCTAATAAGTTTTTGCTGTTGGGTGTGGCCTATTATGGTAATGAGTTCCTGGTGGGCTTTTTCTACAAAAAAAAAAAAGCCCTGTGTGTAACCACTGGGAAAGAACTTTTATTCCTGAATTTTAGGTGTAGAAGTGGCAGTGTTGATAGACAGGTCTTTGCTAAACTGAAAAGCTTGCTGGGGAGATTTCATTGCCACTTGGAACTATATGGCTAACCAGCAGCAGCATGGCTAGGGTTTTCAGCTCCTCTTTCTTCCCACCAATCAGAGTGGTGGCCAGAGATAAAATTTTAAAAAAATGGCCACAAGGCTGATGGCAATATCACTTCTGGGGAAAATCTGGAAGTCACATTATGCCTTTCTAAGAATTGCCACAAAGTCTATGATTTTACCACACAGTTCCCAGCAGTTCCTAGAGAGGCATAACATCACTTCTGAAAGGCATGCTTAATCAGTAATTATTTTTTTAATTTTTTGCACATGCACAGTGATGTTACAGTGCAAGCACACACCCACATTCTCCAGTCAAACCTGTGCCTTCCCTTGCTCTGGAGAGTCACAGTCTGAGAAGGGAGAACTTTGCTTGAGTTCTGCAAATTGAGGGCTGTGGCTTCTTTAATGGAATCAATCCACCTCTTGTTGGGTCTTCCTCTTTTTCTGCTGCCTTCAACTTTTCCTAGCATGATTGTCTTTTCCAGGGACTCTTGTCTTCTTATGTGACCAAAGTATGATAGCCACACAGAGAGAGACAGATCCATCCCCCTCACTTGCTCCAGCTGTTGGTTTCTCACATGCCTGGCAAGGAGCTTGTAACCAAAAAGAAGATTTCACAGAAGGAGCTCAGCCAGAGAGAGAGAGAGCTGTGTCTTGAATGGGCAGGAGAGAGCAGCCAGTGATCACTGGGACTATGAGAAGTTGCTAAGGCAAAACATAGGCAGGGGCTGGCAAGGGGTGTGTGGGTGTGCATGCAATTCTCTCTCCCCCCCCCCCTTAAATTTGTTAGTCTGATGGTTGCTCACCTCTTGCACCAGCTTCACTTAGAAGGCATGATTGTTAAAAATGTTGAGGTTGAGGTTTGTGCTTTTTCATTACAGATTTTAAAAAGGCAGGGTGAGCACAAAAAGGAAGGGGGGCTTACAACCCAATCCTGTTCCGCCAAGGAGTGGTTCCACCATTGAGTTCAGTGGGACTTGCTCCCAAGTGTATGCTTAGGACGGTAGCTTTAATTATCTATGCTGCTACTGCTTTGTGTTCTAACACAACTTGCCAGATTAGTTGCCACAAAGTTGGTGGTGAGACAATCAGTGAAAACAAGTTTGGCTTAGAGAAGCAGTTTTGCAGAGGCATCCTAATGCCCCAACACAATCAGTGTTATTAAAAAAAAAAAAAAGGCTGCAGCCCAGAGGTTGGCAGTTTCCACAACAGCAGGGGGTGGATGGGTGGAAGGTGTGATTTGCACACACAAATGAGGGCGATGACGAATCAAGAAGATGATGGGGTGGGGGATAGTAACTTTGAATGCTGGCATTCCACACTAGGGAATGACAGTTTGAGATTGGAAGAAAAGGAAACTTTGTGGAAAAGCAGCATCCAGAAAGCACATGATAAGAGATAGAACATTCAAGTCAACTCCTGGGAAGGCAAAATCATTTGCATAACCTCTTGCTTGGTTCATATATTTAAGAAAGTTGATGTGGGGGTAAGTGCTTTTGCAGAAATGGTCTATTTCGCTTGTTGTCAGATTTTTTTTTTGCTGTTTCTTTTAATTATTGAGCGGGAGGCGATGAATTCAAACAATAGGCTTTTATTCAGTGATATTGCTCAGCTCAAAAGACAGCTCTATGAGAGCGGCACCTTAATTTATACGGTTCCAGCACATAACTTTCAACAAAATAACTATATACAAGCAATACTATTGGACCTAAGCAGGGCTCAGCATTTGGGTATCTGGATTGTCTTTAGGACCAATGGGAGTCTTTATTCATCAACCAATAGGACATGGAGCTTCAGGATACCAGAGCCCTTTCAAGCTATTGCTGCTTCAATGATCCAAAATACAAACACAACAGTTTCATTCTTCTCTGAACTCCTGAAATGTAAGTGCCTAACTGGCTTATAGGAGATGAGGACTACTTTTGAGTAGCCCTGAATGTATCTAGTAAGATCCCTGCTGGAGGCAAAAGCAGGCTTGCGTTAAACTGAGATTCAGTACACCCTGGTAATGATTTCCAAAAGAGGGTATTTTATCATTCCGTATTTAGGCTTGGTATCATTTTCTGGACCTGAGTTGCAGTGCCTGACATTTGGCAGCTGAGGAATGAACTTGAAACAGCAAGTAAACTTGCTCTCAAATGTTACTCAGTATATTAATTTAAACTGAACTAAATTTTATATTCCAGGATAACATTTATATAGTTTACAGATACATGAACTTTTCAAACTATAATTTTTCATTTGTGGTAGATGATAATCTGTGGATTGGTGTAGTTAAGCCTATACATAAGTTCCAGTATTACAATTCGTTACATCCTGGATGTTTGTTAAAGGTAAGGCTAGAGTCCTGAAAGGAAAAGTGGTGATTCCTGGTTTAAGCTAATATATATGTTTGTTTGTTCTTAATCTAAAACCTACTTCAGAATGAAGCTACAATTTTGCATCATGTGCGCTGCATGGTAACTACAAATAGTGTATTGTAACCTAATTATGGGGCTCAGTGGGAAACAAGTCTTGCCAATTCCCTTTGTGGTCATTGTGCTGCTTCTACAGACCACCAGATGGCTGTTCAGGTGTAACAATAGCAGCTGTTAGTTACTCCATGCCAACCATAAAATACAGAGATTTTAAATTGTTTCATGTGGTAAGTTTCTATAGGGGAAGAACTTTAATGTTGGCATGACAATTATGAAAAAACCATAAATGTGTTGACATAGTTGTATGTCTATGTAAATTATTTTTTTCTGTATTCATTTTTAAAGTTTCTCTCCATGGCCCCAAATGGCTCTCATGACCATTTTCTACAGCCTTGGTCCCCATATATTCTATTAACATTTAAACAGAACAACCATCTGCGAGCCACCCGTAAGGTATATACACACATTTTTAAAAAAAGCCTTAACAGGTATAAAATGCATTGTCACTGCATGATCAGTTTGAGCAAATCTGAGCAAATATATATTCCTATGGAGATATCCATTCTGTATCCAATATTGACTCTAATGACCTAGCTCTGATTGCATTAATTTTGTATGGTGGTTCACTTGTGGAAAAACTTGTGTTGCATGGTTGTGGCAGGGCACATGGGCTCAACATTAATACTGAACAAGAAAATATATTTGCACCAGCAAATCCTTGGACAAAACCATTGTGATAACTGTTCAAAGACCTGTTACAGTTTTGTAGGGCCTGCAAAATGGAGCTGTTCCACCAGGCCTTTGACTGAGGCAGTGGGCATCTACCAGCTGGCCTCCTTATTGCTGTTGCATGAGACCACTATGGCTCGGCACTAGCCCATTCATTTCCTGGCTGTAGGAACTAAAACAGAATGTATTGCACTGCCCACTTTATATGTTTTAAATTGATTTTATTGTATTGTTTTATTTATTTATTGCCTTTTAGAATTATTTGAAGATTGTATTAAATTCATTGTTGTGAGCCGCCCTGAGCCCGCTTGTGGGAAGGGTAGGATATAAATTGAAATAATAAATAAAATAAATAATATAAGAGCAGACTTACAGGGTCTAACATTCTTTTTCCCACAGTGGCCAATCAAATGAAGGCAATTAACACATTTCCTGTTCCAAGTTCCACAATACAGCTATGTGCCACTTAACACCATTCATCCTATGTTTTTTGTTAGTGCTGTCAGCTTCACTTCAGTGGTCTTTTCTTCATTGCATTGCTATTCAATCTCTATTTAGATTCTCTGTGATATCCTAGAATATTTGTTTCAATGATAGCTGTTCCCTAACAACTCTGCCCCAAATTGATAGTTGTGGGATAGATGTGGCAGTCTGTGCCCCTTATCCTGCATGATACTTCACAGTTCCTGTGAACAATATAGCAGTGGGAACTGAACCTTTACTAAATGTCATGCTTTCAGTTACTACACACACACACACACACGATGGGATCAACATTTTTTTTTAAAAAAAAATTGAAATAATCTGTGACCAGTGTGTAACTAAGATGAATTGTCATTGGGTGGAAAGGGACTTTGTATGATTTATTTGTTCTTGACTCATGCAATAAGTCTCTCTCTCTGTGTGTGTATTCTAATTCTGAGAGGGGTTTTTTTTCTATGTGAATGTTTATATCTGCCAAAAGAGAGCTCACTCTCCCCCAACAGCTTTTCCTACATAGTCAGGCCCCTTCCTCGGTCTGCAGAAAAATCCAAAAAGTTTAAAAAAAACAACTCCAGGGACCATTGAATTCCCCCCAATACCTGTGAGGTTTGAAATGGCATCAGCTCCAGGCATCAACTGTGAGGAGATTAGAATGTTTGGGGGAGGGGGGAGGTTCTAACTGTTTCTGTCAGTAAAAAGCAGGGTTTTTACTGGCAGCAGTCTAGGGTTGCCAAGTACCCCCCCTGGCCACCAGCAGCAGATCCAGATCCAGGCTGGGAAACTCCTGGAGATTTGGGGGTGGAACCTGGGGAGGACAGGGACCTCAGTGAGGTACAATGCCATAAACTCCACCCTCCAAAGCATCCATTTTCTCCATGTAGAGTTATCTCTGTAGTCTGGAGATAAGCAGTAACTCCAGGGGAGCCCCAGGTCCCACCTGGAGGCTGGCATCCCTAGGCAGCACCCTCTGTGTGACTTGATACCACCTGATTTGCCTGACTTAATTAGGCCCAACTGCTTTGCTACTGTTCATCAGCAGTCACCCTATGAAAGCCATTGTGATATAACAGTTAGAGCTTCAGATTGGGATCTGTGAGACCCAGGTTCAGATCCCCATCTTGCGGTGGAAGCTGACTGGGAGATTTTGGACCAGTCACATACTTTTAGCCTAACCAACCTCACAAGGTTGTTATGCAGACAAGGAGGAAATAATAATGTAAGCTGCTTTAGTCCTCACTGTGGAGAAAGACTAATTTTCCTAGGTAGAGGCTGTGAGGGAGGGGGGTGGAAATGGAAAGCTGAAGACAGATAAAGGTAGGTTGGCTGTTGGGTGGGAAGGAAATAGGGTTGCTAGCTCCAGGTTGGGAAATTCCTCAACATTTGAGAGTTGGAGCCTGGGAAGGGTGGGATTTGAGGTGAGAGGCAGAAAGAGAGAGAAAGAGTGATGAGTTGGGGATGCAGAAAAACAAAGAGAATGATGACAGGTCAGAAAGAGAGAGGAAGTAACATACATGGAGGAGAGAGAGAGAGTAAGAAAGGGGGCAGAAGGGAGAAAGAGTGTGTGAGAGGTAGGGGGAGAAGGGAGAAAGCAAAGGTGTGAGGAATGGGATAACCACCCTGCAAGTTTCTTGCGGGTCTCCACTTGTATACATGTGTGTGTGTGTGTGTAATTTAAAAGCTATAGTAGAAGTGATCTCATTATGCTGAAATTGTTCAACTAACACTTTTGTTTGTCTGAAGCAAAGTGATCAATTATCACTTATAACTTAGTCACAGAAGCAGTACAGCTTTTCAAGTGAGCCTAAAACAAATTTTATACAGCATGTGTCTAAGTTGGGGAGGAGAGGAGAGAAAGATATGTTGTAAGATTTTCTTTTCAGTTAGACTGTCATAAATTCAAATACCGTATTTCTTGAGGCTCATTAAAATATTATGTTGAAATAATGAAAGAGTCAGCTGAACTACATAATGAATTATTATAACTATCTGTATGTAAATGTTGAGAGATGGATTCAATAGTGTTGTATAGAAGAGAATAACAATGTGACAGTTCCATGTAGGTGCTACTTCTAGATGCAAGTGACAGATGTTAAATGTACAGTCCTTCAGTAGCAAGTACTTATTAGTTCTCAGTGGTAAAAAAATGGCAATACAGAATGACAAATGACAGGTAATGTCATTTTAAAAATGTGATTCTTGGAGTGCTTTATTACCATTTAAGAAGTGATGAAGGTTTTTAAATGACAAAGGTCAGGTACGTGAGGAACATTGCAAAATGTAGTTCTAAAAATTGTTATATGCAGTTTAGAGAATTACCAGAATATTGTTGGAAAATCCAGGTATAGCAGTCACACAGAGAATTGATTTACCATATGCATTTTACTCCTGAATCCAGCAGACTTCAAATAAGTTTTGAAATTATGCCATGATAATAAACTCAATATTCACATGTAGGGGTGTGCAATTTTTTCTCTCAGTATTTCTCACTTTGAATCTATTGGACCCCCCAAAAATTTGGGATTCCTGGAAAAAACCTAGATCCCAATACCAGTAAAGTATTTGGATCCAGGATTTTTTGGAAATCCCACAGTTTGGGGGGGTCCAATAAACCCGAACTGAAAAACATGGAGAGAAAAAAAGCAGTGGCAAAGCCATCAAAACCAGCCGAGAGGTGGCTCAGCTGGGGCTCTTTGGATGGTCCTTTTAAACAGGACTGCCCAAAAGAACCTGCCCAGGAGCCAATTCTGCATGGAGAACTCTCCCCGCAGGCTCAACTGGGGCTCTGCTGAGCAGCCTGGTTTAGAATGGACTGTCCAGCAGAGTCCACCCAGGAGCTGATTCTGTGGGGAGACATCTCTCTGTAGGCTCTGCTGGGCAGCCCAGTTTTGCTGGTAATTCCCAAATATATTTGGGATTTTTGGGGGGGATTTTTTTTGATTCTCCCAAAAAATCCCTGATGGAGAAGAGGAGGAGGAGATTGGATTTATACCCTGCCCTTCACTACCCAAGGGAGTCTCAGAGTGGTTTACAAACTCCTTTCCCTTCCCCTCCCCACAACAGACACCCTGTGAAGTTGGTGGGGCTGAAAGAGCTCTGATAGAAACTGCTCTTTGTCAAGAACAGCTGTGCCAGATCTATGGCTTGCCCAAGGTCATCCAGCAGGTGTAAGTGGAGGAGTGGGGAATCAAACCCGGTCGTCCCAGATTACAGTCCCCGCCTTTAACTACTACACCAAGCTGGGAAGCCAAAATATACCCAGAAAATACTGATAATGTATTTTTCAGGTATATTTTAAGTTCAGGTAACCTGAATGCTCACCCCTATTTACATGATTTCAGATTAAGTGCAGGTTTGTGTGCTTGTTGCTTGTTTCCTTTCTTATTAGAATGGAAGAACTTGACAGTGTTTTAATTTCCTGTCTCAATGGTGTAACTGGTAGGAATTAGGAACACAAGATCAAATGAAATCCAATGGACTGTGCAAACTTAGAGCAGCAACAAAACCAGCAGACTGAAAGACATGTTAGGAATTTTGTTCTTGCTGTGGGGGGAGCTTAAAGTGCAAGAACCTTGCTACAAAACACTATCTTAGAGCTGTACAATAAACATGAGAGGCAACTCCCAATTTGAGTGGGTTAGACCAGGCACCTGAGAAGGGAGAGAAAAATAAGCCAGTTGATTAGTGCATTTTTCAAGGCTGATTTATAGCACACTTAAAAATGAATGGTCTGTTTCTGGTGACCATTCAGTGTCACTTGATGATCATATTCTATGTTTCCTTCATCACCAGTGTATATTAGTAAAATGTGTTATTGTTACATCAGATTAGGATGAGCAATTTGAACTGGCCACTGGTATTTTAACTGTGTAGGAACCATGCGAGACAATGGTCAGTGAAGCTGGAAAAAAGGGAGAAAAGCTCAGTCTTAAGGACTAGATGCTCACATAGGTCCAGAATTCATTGAATTCTATGTTCTTTAGCACAATTATAGCTTCCCATGGGCCTGGCTGTCTTAATTCCCAAGGTACATGCAGTAGTTTTCAGTTCAGAGACCTTTTGTTGTATTTTCCAGTCTTTAAGGAATTTTTTGATTTGTGGATTTGTGCTTAAGATCACATAAATATGTAGAACAAGAGACTGCTCTACAAAATATGTTAGTCGCTCTTCATATTAAAATCATTTAGGCCATGCCTTATTCTGCTATTCTTTATCTGGAGACCTATAAATATTACACACACTACTTCCACTGCGTTACAAAAACATCTTTGTCGCATAGTTCTATACAAGCACTGATATTCTTACTGTAACCACAGTACGCTCCTTAGAAAAGTAGTGATGTTTTAAAGAAAACTAATTGGATGGAAGTTGGTGCATAAATGATTTTACTAGGATAACTGCAAGCCAACTCTTCTTAACTTCTGTATACACCAACACAGAACACCATGCTAAAGCACTGATGTCAAGGAGTTGTGTCCAGGTTCACTCACATGAAAATCCAAAATTTTATATTGCTTATAATTTCAACTGGATTTGAAATGTATAGTTTTAAACTCTCGCTTTGGTATTTTATATGTATGGTGTATGTTGTGGATGTGCTTGAGACTATGGTCATATGAGCTTAAATAAACTAAGTAAGTAACGGATTTTGGGCACTTCAGAGTACTTGTGGTGGTCTAGATTGGCTATATATATTTTTTTCTAATTGGACATAACTTCTAAAAATAAAATGTGCAGCATATCACACCACTTATAGAATCTACAGAATGGGCCTACAACCTATATTTCAAAACCTAATTTATCATCAGTATTCAACTTACGAAACTGAATAGGCTAACAGAAGAACAAAAAGTCTCTTGCTTAGAACTGGCAGATAAATCCAATTAATTCAGCATTCACCAACAAAAGTTGTAGGGTAGGCAGAAGCATGCAGGTTCCAAAGAGCGGACCGTATTTCTAATGTGTTGTCAGGAATTCTTTCTACTCTCTCTTTCAAACCATGGGTGATTATTTTTCAAGAGCACCTGAGGAATATAAAAGCACAGTGGAAGACAGATTATATGGCTTTGTCATAATTATGTTGTAGCTTCATTTACTGGGCCACATTCTGCATCCAGGTACTGGTAACGATGCAGAAGTTTGATTAAGTTTCCTTTCCTTTTATTCCCTTAGAAGCTCATTGATTAACAAATCTTGAGCAGCAGAAGGTTCTTCCTTGTTTTTTGGACACAAGGGCTAGAAGGACTGAAATGAATTTTGCTATTGCCAGAGTGATCTTAGGATCTCTATCACTAAGTGAATGAGCCAGAGTTTCCAGGGTGTAAGGGGATGATTGATCAATTAGAGGCTTAATATAATGATCCCTTATATTCTTAAAAAACAACAACCCTGCATTCAAGCAAAACATGAAAAGATAGGTCAATTCTATTAAGGCCACAAGGGCAAATTCTATCTTAATAAGGCCTATTCAGAAATCTCTGTAGAATCACTGAGGGTAAAATATTCAATCTTGTGAATAAGAAGGCTCTGCCATATTGTGGGATAGTGAGATAGTACATATAGACGGGTAAAGATTTTAGGGAAAAAAAGAGACCAAAAGACAGGGGTGAGCAAACTCGCCAGGCTCTTAAGATCACACTGCTGTAATCAGTTTCTAGGACACACTTCTTGATCAAAGAAAACACTTTGGATTTGCCCATATCGCAAATATGATTAGCCGACATTCTAACTAATGTCAATTTCTCATCCAGGGCTTTCATCCAAATCAATTCGTGGGTGTCACATTTCAGAGTGGCTAGCAAGCCATCTTCAGAACAGAACATTTTTAGTCTCTGTTTGAAGGCATAGAGACATGGTCTTGCTTCCAGGGATATTTGTCCAAATTCTGCCTGCAGTACAGCATTTGATACACAACAAGGGATATTCAGTATTTTTCTAAAAAAACTGGGCCAGAGATTGATAAATATTATCAGAGATAGCTTTGATCGAAATAGCTGAGCCATAAAGAATAAGGGGGGGGGGGGGAACCACTTTCAAGTTTAAGGCTTTCACAGCTCCAGGAATCTATTTCCCCCCTCCTTATTACGGGGGGGAAAAAAAGACTATAGCATTTGCACATGGTTTTGCTTTGCTGAACATTGCTCTGAGTTGGGGGTCTAAGATAAATCTGCTGAGAACAGGATCCCCAAATAGGAGAAGGCCTCAACCTGCTCAATATTGGACCCATTGATTGACCATTGAAGTGGGTTCCATTTTCTGGTCTTGGTAAAAAACTAAGATCTTAGATTTCAGATAATTAATCACCAAGGAACAGTAACAGGAGAAAAATTGCAAGGCCCTTTGCAGACCAACACTGGTTCAAGACAAAATAAGAGCATCACCCACAGAGGAGGACATGGACATAAGACACAGCCAGTTTCGGTGGGTAGCAGCAGTCACCAAAGACTGATACTAAATCATTTAGGCAAGAGGTGGGACCCGCAATACTCATAGGGGGGAGAGAAGGAGCTCCACAGAGTGGAGTAAGCAGCCGCAATGAGTCTTTTCCCCCACCCCACTCTGGCACCCACAGTGATGCCTGGGCCCGCCAATCCTTCTCCCCCCCCCCTGCACCGATGGTGAGGCCTGAGGCTTCTAGCTGCTAGGCCTGCCAATACTCTCCCCCCCCCCCCCATGGGCACCGGTGGCAAGGCCTGAGTGGCTCTCAGCCGCCAGGCCCTCCGATTCTCTCCCCCCCCCGGGCACTGGTGGTGAGGCCTGAGTGGCTCTCAGCTGCTGGGCCACCAATTTCCCCCCACCCCCTGGCACCGGTGGCGAGGCCCGAGCAGCTCTCAGCTACTGGGCTGGCGATTCCCACCTCATCATCTGGCACTGGTGATGAAACATCAGCACCTCTCAGCTGCCGGGCCACCACAGAGTTCCCAGAGCGTTCTCTGCACATGTGCAGGGAACTCTCTTTTACTTTAAATATCCCCCCAAAAGTTTTTTTTAAGTTTTAAGATTTTTCTGCACACCTGGGGAGTCCCCCAAGTGTACAGAAAAATCTCTCTGCCCCCTTAACTATGGAGGCCCAGGTAGCAGCCACTGCTAAGTCAGCATTCTACCATCTGCGGCTGGCTCGGCAGTTGGTCCCCTTCCTTGATCGCGACGCCCTGGCCACGGTGATCCATGCTACGGTCACCTCGAGATTGGACTACTGTAACGCTCTCTACATGGGGCTGCCCTTGTCACAAATCCAGAAGCTGAAGCTGGTGCAGAATGCCACAGCCAGGCTATTGATGGATCTCCCTAAATGGGAGCACATCTGGCCTCTCTGGTGGTGCTGCACTGGCTGCCTATAGCGTACCAAATTCGCTTCAAGGTGCTGGTGCTTACCTTTAAAGCCCTATATGGCCAGGGTCCAACATACCTAAGGGACCGCCTTGCCCCGCATGTATCCCAGAGAGCACTTCGGTCGGGATCACAGTACCAACTTTCGGTCCCAGGGCTAAGGGAGGCCAGGCTCGCTGGTACCAGGGTGAGGGCCTTCTCGGTGGCGGCTCTGATCTGGTGGAAATTTATTTATTTATTTAATTAATTAATTCAATTTCTAGGCCGCTCTCCCCGCATAGCAGGCTCAGAGCGGCTTACAAAGTTAGATGAACATTGTTCACAATAAAACAATTAAAACAGTTAAAACGAATTAAAACATTACAACATTATATAACAAAACCTAGACAAATGTTAAAGTGCTCAGTGCTATCTGATGGCGTGTCAGGTGGTGTTACTCGTAGCCGACTATTGGTAGCATCAAGGTCCTCAGCGACTTGAAAGTGATGTTAAATAGTGCATTCGGTGGTCACTAAGTGGCAGGGGGGCATGGCAAGGGCGGCGGCCCCTATCCAAACGGGTGGAAGAGCTCCGTCTTACAGGCCCTGCGGAACTGCATCAGGTCCCGCAGGGCCCTGATCTCTTCCGGGAGCTCGTTCTACCAGCTAGGGGCCGCCACCGAAAAGGCCCTCCCCCTGGTGGCTGTGAGCTTGGCTTCCCTTAGGCCAGGTATGGCCAGGCGATTTTGGGCCCCGGACCGAAGTGCTCTCTGGGGTGTATACAGGGAAAGGCGGTCCCTTAGGTAGGTCGGACCCAGGCCATTTAGGGCTTTAAAGGCCAAGACCAGCACCTTGAAGCGAATCCGATACGCCACTGGCAGCCAGTGCAGTGCCTCCAGCGTTGGTCATATATGCTCCCATCTCGGGAGACACATCAGCAACCTTGCTGCGGCTTTCTGCACCAGCTGAAGCCTCTGGATTTGCGCCAAGGGCAGCCCCATGTAGAGAGCGTTACAATAGTCTAGCCTCGAGGTGACCATTGCATGGATCACTGTAGCCAGGTCTGAGCAATCCAGGAAGGGAACCAACTGCAGCACCAGCCTCAGATGGTAAAAGGCCGATTTGGCAGTGGCTGCTACCTGGGCCTCAATTGATAGGGAGGGATCCAGGAGCACATCCAAACTCCTAACCACCGGCGAAGGCACCAACAGTGCCCCGTCGAAGGTCAGGAGTGGGAGCCCCGACCATGGACCACCCCGACCAAGGCACAGGACCTCCGTCTTTGTCGGGTTCAGCTTCAACCTGCTCAGCCTGAGCCAACCAGCCACGGCGTGCAATGCCCAGTCTAAATCGTCCAGTCCCGTGCCAGACTGGCCCCCCAGCATCAGATAGAGCTGGGTGTCATCCGCGTACTGGTGACAACCCAGCCCTGCCCTCCTGACAATCTGGGCAAGGGGGCACATATAGATGTTAAAAAGCATCGGGGACAGAACAGCCCCTTGGGGCACACCACATTCCAGTGGGTGTCTCCTGGACTGTTCCTCCCCGAGCACCACCCTTTGTCCCCAACCCTGGAGGACAAGCTCCCAGAGGAGATCAAGGCCCTGCGGGACCTTATGCAGTTCCATAGGGCCTGCAAGACGGAGCTCTTCCACCAGGCCTTTGACTAGGAGCTGCCACCACCTATCTACCATCTGCCACTTCCATTACCATCGGAGATGAGGGCCGGCCCGAGGGAACTCACGCTAGGTCACAAGAGAAATAGCAGGACGTCATCTGAACATCAGCCGATTTTCAGCATTTATTGCGAGCATTTTATTGTTAATTTATTGTTAAATTTAATGTTTTAAACTGTTTTAATTGTATTTTAACTTGGCTTGTGCCACTATGTAAGCCGCCCTGAACCCAATTGTGGGGAGGGCAGGGTAAAAATGTGACAAATAAATAAATAAATAGGTGACCCCAATGTGCAGATTTAGATATTTGCATGCAGGGGGTGCCTTCACTATTAGATATAAATGGAATAAAGAAAGTGCCAGCAAACATCCTTGTCATATCCCCTTTTCCAAGTTAAACAGATTTTTTAAGTGCCCTTCGCAGTGTACTTGGGCGGTTGAGCCTGAATATAGTCGCTGGATAAGTCCGTGGAGCCTTTTGTACATAGTTGTTTGATTAAGTTTATTCCACAATCTGGGAATATTTATAGAATCAAAGGCCCCCCCTTAAGGTCAATAAAGCCCACATATAATGGCAGAGAACTAGACAACGATCATATGCCCCTATATGGCTTCTGACTCCATCCAATCCAAAAGTTTCTTAAGTAGATATGCAGAATATAACTTTCCCAAAGAGGAAAGGACATTAATTGATTGATAGCAGGATGTGTCCAGTCTAGACCCCTTTTTAAACATTGGGACAATAATTGAATGTCTCCGTGAATCAGGCATTTGCCCACTGGAATTAATTTTAATAAAAATTGGGGCCAAGACTGTGGCCCACCATTGTGGATCAGCCTTGAATAAGTCATTGGGAATTAGACAAGAGCCAAGGGCTTGTCCTAATTTTAATCCATCAATAAGGTATATAACTTCCTTGATTGATACTGCAGGCCAAGGCATTGTTAAATCAAGAGAAATAATAGTCGAAAATGAATTAAGTTCATTAGCATCGAAAAATAGTCTCTTGAAATGGTTTTCCCATGTCAAGGGGGCAATACAGCATGGGAATTTAAAATCTGGATTAATAGCAGTGTTAACAATGGACTAGAAGTCCTTATTATCATTGCTGGTAATAGCTGAAATGAGACATCCCCTTCCTTATTCAACTAAAATGGTACTATATGATCCAGTCTGTTGCATATTACTGAAGTGATGTGAAATTAGTCAACAGTAGGGTGTTGTTGTTGTTTTTGCTGTGCCAGTACAATGATATCTGGTAGTTCAAGTTATGATCTGAACCAAACTTTGTATAGTCAAACTTGAAAATATGCTTTATGAATATTCTCCCCACACTTAGACTGTACTTCTGTTGCATCTTTTCAGGGATTTCAGTAGATGTACTCAAATATTTGTAAAGAATATTGAAAGCCCTTCTTCAGTTACTGAAAAGAGGGTAATAAAGTGTCCTGTTTTCTTATAAGCATTTTAGAACAGAACCAGTCTTGAGCAGAAGCTTATTAATCATTAAGGCACCCCCATGTAAGGTGTGTGAGCTTAGATTGTAGACCTTGCTTCATGGAAGTCAGGTAAGAGAGACTGCTGCAAGCTGGTGGCCCTGGCTTTCAGCCTGGTCTCGCTGCCTTCCTTCCTCTGCTGTGGGAGAGGGACTATGATCTTTTTCCCAGGGCTGTTTTGGCCTCCCAGTCTGCCCCTGGTCTTGAATACCATATCTGAATGCTGTTGATCTCTGTATGGGCCAGTAATCACAGATGAGTAGCCATGTTAATGTGTTGTGGCAAAAATGAACAAAATTAGAAATGTGCACCAGAAAAGAAGACTTTTTTTCAGATCTTTATTTCTTGGAAGGCATAATTATCAGTATTTTAGGTTATTTGCATCCCAAATACTGGTTTGGTATCCCAATTCAGTTTTATTCTGGGATCCAGAAATTATTTGGTCCATTATTTCCTATAAGGAATCTCTCCGGGAGGCAAACGACGCCAGAACTGCAGTGATATTAGTACTGCCTGTCCACTAATGACCCCACCCCCAATTACAAGTGAATTGTGCCAAAGGGTTCAGTTCTGTGGGCCCTGGAACAAAGTGTTCTCACCACTGTTTCCTGTGGTGAAAAATCCATACTTTCTCCAGGGCAAAGAATAACCAAACACACAAGAGCAAGCAACATCTAAAACCAATATCAAATCAGAGAATTTCAGTAGAACCACAAGCCAATAGATCAAGGGCAACACAACCAGTGTCAAATCAAAGTATCCTAGCCAAACCAACTTAAAAGGGGGGGGGGGGGTTGCTGCTGTAAGCCCAACAGAACCAATGTCAAACCGGAGAACCCCAGTAGAACCAGCTTGGCAAGCTCTCCCTAACATATGATTCCATTTGCCTTTGAGACCTCCTTCCCTCTCCCCTTCCTCCTGTTTCCTGTAAAACCATCAAAAAGCAAACAAAACACAAAATTCAAGTTTGGATGCCAGTCCTGGATATTCCTGAATATGGGATATTGGTGTTTATGCATTTCTTAAATATCTGTTTGAGTCCTGAATGCACCTAAACAATACTAATAAAGTGTTTTTTTGGATATATTTTCAGACTAGATGTATTCAGCTACACATTCCTAAACAGGAATCTTGTGGCACTTGAGAGATTAACAGTATTTTATTTCAGTAGTAGGAGTAAGGCCTGTTGTGGGAAGAAATACAACGGGCTCTAGAAGGAAGCTTCAAGTGAGTGTCCCGGCTGTGGCTGGTGGGGCAGCAGAGGGAAGGGGAAAATAGAGGGAGGCAAGCCATGTTTATTTCCTTTTGCTTAGCTATAAGGCAGGGCTGTCTCAAGTCATTTTGCTGCCCCAAGTGGGTAGTATGGGAGGACAGCCTTATGGTAACAGGTATGGTTCCCTTCACCTTTGACTTACGTTGATTTGGGGGTATGCAGTGGCAGCTAAGTTAGAAAAACACCTCCTCCTATGCCATGTCTTCTGGGTTCCAAGGTTCTGGAAAGCAGTTCCATAGCCAGGTACAGGGTTGCCAACTCTGGGTTGGGAAATACCTATATATTTGAGGGGTAGAGCCTGGGGAGGGCTGGGTTTGGGGTGCAGAGAGACTTCAGCAGGGTATAGTGCCATAGAGTCCACTGCCCAAAGCAGCCATTGTCTCCAGGAGAACTGATATTGGTCATCTGGAGACCAGTTGTAATGACTGGGAAATTTTCTGTAGGGGAAATGATATGCTGTGGCTGGGGAACACAGTGATTTCTGGGAGATCTCCAGGCCCCACAGGGAGATTGGCAACTCCACTCAGGCCCATAGCTAACATGAAGCCCTCAGGGCCCGGCCCCCTAGAATTTCTTTTTGGGTCCCTCCCTCCCAGGCTAGCACCAAAGTACCTGTGCCGTGCTGCCTCCAACCTGGCTGCCAGACAACTGAACACCTTGGCTGCTTCCCCACCGGCCTCGCTCCACTCCCAGTCTGCAACATCCAGAACAGCAGCAGTGGAGGTGGCGGCAGTTCCAGCAGCAGGAGGTGCCTGGCTTGCTCAGTGGTGTGGTGGGTGGGCAGGTGGGCTTACTGGGCTAGCCTGAGTAAGTGGGCTGGGGAGAGTGTCCTGCTGCCTCTTCCCACTCCCATCGTCAGATCTCTTTCTCTCCCCTTCCCTCCCAATCCCCCTCCTGGATGCTGCTGCTGCTACCCACTGCCTGCTTCTCCCTGCCTAGCTTCACAACTTGAGCAGGTATGCAGTGCCCCGGGGGAGAGAGGAAGCTGCAGCTGCTGGGCATTACCCCCCTCACTTGCCCTGGAGTCTGGTGAGGGTGCAGGGCTGCCTTAGAAGAAGGCTGGCTTCTAAGGAGTTTCACTAATTAACTTTGACTTAATTAGCTGGTGCCCCCCAACCCCCCTCCCAAAAATATTCCTAGCTACGGGGTTGACTCCAATGACCATTTAAGGGATATGTAGTTTACCTCAAGACTCATTCAATGTACAGCAACAGCAAACTGTTTAGAATGTTAGAGGAAAAGGCCAATCAGGCCACATATGCAAATGACCTGTGTTCTTTTTTTTTAATAAATTTTTTATTGCTTTTTCCCCTATACTACTACTACATGCTAAAAACCTACGCTAATCTATATTATACCGAGAATACAGTTTGTAATGTTTCAGACTAAGAATATTATTATATTAAAAAGCCATGTTAGATCTTGGTATCATCTGTTAAATCTATTTTGTTGTCTAGATTAAAAATAAAAGCTAGGTGACTGGATTGCATACAGACATAGAAGTATCTAAAATCTAGGTTTACATCATTATCTGACATAGTGCATCACAATATCAAAAAAACAATTCAACATTATTTTTTCTTCGGTCCTCTTCTTTTCTTCTTTCTTTCTTTCTTCCTGAGGCTTAGGAGCCACGGCCCCCTTTTCAGAATCCGACTGTTCTTCAAGTTCTCCGCTTTCTGAGCCATTAAATCCATACATACTCTCCTGTGATTCCAGTGAGTCGTCTGACTCAGTCTCTGCTTTTTTCTTCTTACATTTTTCCAAAAAAAATTTCGCCTTTTCAATAGAGTCAATTTTGTATTTTTTGGCTTTGTAGCTGAAGATCAGTCCCTCCGGAATGTCCCAATGATAGGAAATAGACTCCGATTGTAACCATGCCGTCAAGCTCCTGTAGGCTTTTTTTCTTTTTCGAATTTCAAATGGAATATCTTTTAACACTTTGATCTCTTCTTCTTGAATCTTCAGAACTGTTCTGTTCATGGCTTTTAACACCAAATCTCTTGTTGATCTTCTGGAGAACCTTATCACAATTTCACCTGGCAGGTTTTTCTTCTTTACAAATTCTGGATAAGTCCTGTAGACTAAATCCATATCGCTTTGTATTTTCTCTGCTTCCCAACCTGTCACAGGCACCAATGCGTCGCTTAACAGCTATTTAATGTTCTCTCCTTTTTGTTCAGGAACATTCTGAAATCTCAAGTAGAAATTTGAGCGGTCCATTTGAAGTTTTAAGACGCTGTCTCCTTGTAGAGCATTATCTTTTTCTATTTTTTGCAATCTGGAGTCATTTTTATCAAGTACTTTTTTGACTTCCAAGAGTTCCAGCTGCAGCTTTTCCGATCTCTTTCCAGACTCAGTCATTTCTTTCTGTATAAGATCCATTTTAGTATTGAGAGTAGCCAGCTGATTCACTAGAGGTCGCAGCATCGCTGACAACACTGTATTCAGCTCTGTGATATCGCCCTTTGCACTCGGAACTGAACTTCCAACTTTAGGGAAGGGTTTTCTCCCCGCCATTCTTGCTTACTTTCTCAGTTGTTTACAGTTAGATAAGGAGTCCCGAAGAAAACAATGGCTTTTTGTCACACTAATGCCTTTGCAAAGCTCTTTTCTTTGTCTGCGCGATCCTGCCCTCCAGCACTCAGATTACGCTCCGTAGTCGCAACAAAGCCGTAGGAAAGTCTTGCGCCGTAAGTACATTAAGGGGAAGGGGGGGGTTCGTCCCTCCAACCCATCTCTGCCGCTTCCACTGTTTGAGACTCACAGTTTTGCCATTGCGTATCAGGAATTACGTTGCTTTTCTGCCTTGTATTCTCTGCTGCTTCTTGGTTGCGCTTTTGTAGCCATGTGGCTTCTGCGGCGGGTGAACCTACAGGGGTAAAAAGGAGCCTCGATCCTGCGGTCACCACCGCAAGGAGAGGCTACCTTCAGGCAACCCAGGCAGAGTCCCTTCGCTAGGGTCTCTGAGAGTCCGGACCAGTCCAGGACCCTTTCTAACCCGCCGAGAGGGGATCGCCTCTCCTGCAGATGCGGAGAGAGGCGTCCTCCATTAAGCGCATAATTTACTGGAAGTCCAAATGACCTGTGTTCTGATTGGCTATGGGGAAGAGGTGAGACTCAGGCAACACAGCTAGTGGATAGGAACAGCTTGAGTGACAGGTCAGGGAGCCAAAGGCTGGGGTGGTGTGTGGAATGTTCAGGACCGTGCCACCACCAAGAGAAAATTATGTATAAGAGAGATATGCTTTCATGGACTAGAGTGCACTAGAGTGTTCTTCTACACTCTGCACTATAAGTAGAGATAGCATGATATCTGAAAATGTATCTAAAGAAGTAAGCTCTGGTCAACAAAACATTATGCTGGAATAGAATTCTGTTAGTTTTTAAGGTGCCATAAGATTCTTGTGTGGGTCAATTTGATACAGCTTGGATAGAAGCCAAACAAGCCAAAGAGGAAATGCTTTGCAAATAGATGGACAAGTTATAATTTTACAAAACCACCTTTATGGTCTTTGGATGTGAATCTTTTGTGCTTTTCTCAAAGGATCCTTAATTGGCTTGGTACAGTTCTTGTTGGGAATCTTTAAAATGAATTCCTTTTCAGAAGGGTTAGAGAAATTACTTTCAGGGGAATCCCATTTAGAACAACTGATGTCTAATAAAGGAATATCCCCTTGTGCGCTATTCATTTTGTTCAATGGGTAAACACTCTTAAGACAATGGTAGCTAGAAGCTATTCCCCTTGCTGGTGTTGGGATAAAACATCTTGTTGGTAGACATGCATAGAAAGTTGCACAAACTGTGGAAAATTCATGGCATCTGACTGAACAGAGCCTTTTCCCTGAGAGCATAAATAAACGAATTCAAAAATGCTCACAAATCCATAAGCTGCCAGATGGCTCTCACAGATTCCACAGTATGAGAAATACTCTGCTCTCCATAAGTAATTTTTTGAAAAAAAAATTCAGATGTTTTTGCCATGTGCCATATTTTTACTGATGCACTGTGTGGGTGAGAGTAAACACACTAATCTGTGTTAAATACTAACATATCAGCTTCGGTCTGGAATTGAACTGTTAGTTACATGAGTTCATACTCATTGTTTGCACACACTGTGTATGATGGCATTCATAGAACTAAATTTCATGAGGAGGATACTAAGACATTCTTTGAGAATGATCTTAACATAATGAAGCATTAACCTTGGTGTGATGCTACTACAGGTAAAGGATACATGATACTGATGATTCAACAGGCATTAGTACATATATTGATTTTTTTTTTAAAAAAAATCAAGTCTCACTTTGTCTTAACTGTAGTTTCTGCTAACTTAGACTTGTTTTGTTGCTTCTGAATATAAATTCTGAATGACATGATCTATATATGTAGCTGCCAAGTATATGCTGCATAAATCTTTCAGCTTAATTTGAATTAATTTGGTCCACAGTAACCTTTTTGCTTCTGTATGTTGTAATCATGAGCATTTTCATGTCTTTCAGTTTGCATTACTGTTATTGATAGATAGTTCATCTGTTATTTTATACATTTAATATAAATAGGTCTATCTTAAAGCATTTGTACCTAAAAATCCAGTTTGCACCTGATTGGAATGTTCATGTTGGTGGGGCTGTTCTGTATCCATCTCTATGGTTGTAGAACACAGGACTTCAAGGTATAGAAGTTACCTGAGTACCTTATGTATATTAGCCAACTGAAAATAGATATGAGAATATGCTTAAAACTGCTACACCACTTAGCAGGAAGCTTTGATGGCATGTTAACCTACCACTTTGCTTTATGGTAGGGTTATGGGACTAGCTACTTGTAATAACCCATAGGTACCTTTTTTGCTTGTTCCACATCTCTACCAGGGAGTCGTAGATTAGTTAAATAGGCCTGGTTCAGGGATAGTAGGTACATTGTGAGGTTTTGCAGAAACTGAAGATAATTGGCAAGCACAAAAGCCATCAAGAGATGAAGGCCAAGTTTATGGTCAGTTTATGGTTACCGCCAGTTTGGACTCCATCAACATATATTTATAGTTAGGATTTTTGGCTCCAATGTGCATTACTTTGCAGCTGCCCATATTAAACCTCATTTGCCTCGTTTATACCCACTCACTCAGCCTCAGCAGATCTCTCTGGAGCGCCTCACAGTTCTCCCTGGTTCTCACCTCCCTGAACAACTTAGTATCATCCACAAACTTAGCCACTTTACTGTTTACTCCCAACTCCAAATCATTAAAGTTAAAAAGCACTGGAACTAGTACTGAGCCCTGCAGTACCCAACTGCTTACCACCTTCCACTGTGAAAACTGCCCATTTATACTCTCAGTTTTTAATCCACAAGAGGACTGGTCCTCTTATCCCATGACTGCTGAGTTTACTTTGGAGACTTCGATGAGGAACTTTATCAAAAGTTTCTGGAAGTCTAGGTAAAAAACATCTATTGGGGCCCCCTTGTCCACATGGTTGTTCGCCCCCTCAAAGAACACTAACAGGTTAGTGAGACAATATCTTCCCTTACAGAACCCATGCTGAGTCTTCCTCAGTAGTTTTTGTTCATCAATGTTCCTACTAGTTCTCTCCTTAATAACAGTTTCCACCAACTTACCCAGTATTGACATCAGACTGACTGGCCTGTAATTTCCTGGATCTCCTCTGGAACACTTTTTAAAGATGGGGGTGACATTAGCTACCTTCCAGTCCTCAGGAATGGAGGCAGATTTTAATGAAAAATTACGTATTTTTGTCAGGAGATCCACTAGTTCACATTTGAGTTCTTTCAGAACTCTTGGATGTATGCCATTAGGGCCTGATTGTCCATCAGTTGTAGGACCTCCTGTCTCATCACCTGAATCTGAGTCAGGCCTTTCAACACCTGTCCTAAAATCAGTGGGCAAGCACCTCCCATCTTCCATGGTGAAGACAAAGGCAAAAAATGCATTCAGCTTCTCTGCCATATCCCTATCATCCTTTAGAGATCCTTTCTCCCCTTTGTCATCCAAGGGCCCTACTGCCCCCCTGGCTGTTCTCCTATTTCTAATGTATTTGAAGAAATGGTCTTTATGTTTTTTGCAATATGTTCCCCTTTTTGCCTGTCTTTTTTAATTACCAAAGCCTGTGCTCCCTTTTATTTATCTCACCGTTTTGTATTTACTCACTAGAAATATCTGAAAAGTTTAAACATGTGTGTTTATGTACACACACACATTTGTGACAGTTCCTATGACCATACATTGCAAACCCCCCCCCCCCACAAAACTGTGTTGTTGTTGTTTTTTAAAAAAGTAAACTGCTGTGTCTAACACATAGCAATAGTGCTTTTACAGTTTTTTCTTCAGGTACAACATCCCAGAGGAACTGGAAAGCTATTGGAATTTTTAAAGTAATAACTGGTTCACTTACTGGAAATATGGTGGATTGTGACCAATGCTTTTTTGTGGGGTATGGTTGAGAACTAATAGTCCAAACTATAACCCAGTTAAGTTGAAATACATGGATGTTTGCCAGTTTAGTCACATTAAGTTTAGTATGGATTAGCCTTTCAGTTTCCTACTAATTAACCCATGTGGTTTTCAGAACCTGGGGTCAACTTTTACTTACGTTGGAGAGCTTTTTTTTTAATTTTTGAATGGAATAGAATAGATTTTTCTGTGTAGAATAGTTCTAAAGGGTCAATCAAATAGTAGTTCTGTTTTAAAGCACAGAATCAAGAAGCTGGGCAAGAACATTTCCATAGAATGCAAATGGATGGTATCACAATGCTTGTAAGTGGTTTAGATTGACGAATCTTATCTGTTTTTACTGAATCTATACTAAAAATACTTAATACTTTGGACTACATTGTATTTTGTAGTGTTTTGCCCAAGAGTATATAAGCAGTTCATGACAATTATAGAGTGATTGGGATCTCCTAGATCTTAGCTATCCTTTTTTTTTTTTAAGTGTTGTCCTACTAATCTCTTTAATAATGGGCTTAATGAAGCTTATTCTTGACAAGGTGTAGGTGATGCTGTTCAGGAAGACAGATTTTGGAGGGGTAATCTTTTAAACTTTTTGTTGGGTCAAATTATCTTTCTTGGATTCTGTAAGGAGCTTGGGAGTAACATTGAGTTCCTCCATCTGACAGGAGAAACAAGTTACTAAAGTAGCCAAAAGTGTATTTGTTTCATTTGCAGTTTGTTTTTAGATTAGATCTGTATTGGGACTTGGCTACACAGTATCTCAAGACTACAGTATTATAACATGTTCCACGTGGCGCTAACCTTGAAGAGTATTCAGAAATTTGTTGGCTGATGCCAGACAGAATATGCATACCCTTAATAGTTTGTGAATGTTGCACTGGCTACTTGTTTCCAAGCATAATTAAAGTTTCAGTTCTTACCTTTTGAAGATCTTCATAGCCTCAGGTGCTACAGTTGCCAGGTCTTACCTGACTTTTAGTGGGGGGCTCCTGGGTTCATCCTGGAGTCTTCTTGCATGTGTGTGATGACATCACCCAGAAGTGATATCATCACACTGGGCATGTTGACATGTCAGTGCTCTAGCATTTTGACCAAAACTCTGTGGTAACCATAGTTTTTTTTTTTTTTTTACCAAAATGCTAGATTGTTGACACATAGATGTTTCCGGTGTGATAACATCAGTTCTGGGTGATGTCATCATGCCGACCATGTCGATGTAGGGGAAGGCTCCTCCTGCTGGTGGTAGATTAGAGCCCCCAAAATTGGGTGAAACCCTGCCCCTACTGGGGGTCTGGCAACCCTATCGGGGGCTCATATGTGCAAGACAGCTTCTTCCTGTATACTCCTCACCAACAATTATGCTCTGCCATCAAGCCCTAATATTTGACCCAACCTGCAGATGTTTGTACTTTGGAGGCCCAGGCTAAGGAGTGTGTGTGTGTGGGGAGTACCATGCTATTGGGGAACAGCTTTCTTGAGGATGTGCAAAAGACCCCTGTTCTGGCTTTTCAGCTCTGCTGGAAGGCCAATTATAAAAAAAGGGGCTTAAAATATAATTAAAGCAACTGTGTTGGTTTCAAAATGCATAATTTGTATTTTTAGTTTGTTTTAATTATGTTTCCTATGCTTTAAACTTGTCAGTGTCTGATTTTGTTTTTTGTTTTAAGCCACCTCAGAAACTTTTGAAAAAGAGGTGGGATATAAATGTTTAAAATAAATAAATAGGGTAGTCTTACATTCTGCTTAACTGCTCTGCAACCCAGCTGCCTCAGTTGGAAAATGGTAGCCAAATTAGTCTAAATTCCCACAGCTGCAGGCTAAGACAGTGGCAATAATCTGGTTTCACTTTTGATTTTTGTGTGATGCTGGCCAATCAGAGAGCAAGTAGAGGAGTCAATCACATAAGCTCTTCTCTCCAGGGAAGTTTAACTCTTGAACTCTCTGACTCTCTGACACAGACTTCTTTTTTTTTGCAGTTAATCACACCATTCAGTGAGGTAGAGAGGCAAAGATCTCCTGGCCCAGACCCCAGTTCCCTGCTGCCACTCAACAGAACAGTGGGAGAAAAATGAAAGGGGGTGATCTGGCAACAAACCATAGAATTTGAAGTGAATCCTAGAGCATCACCTTACCACAATGATGTCATTTCTGGTTTTGCTCCAGAAGTGAGGTGTGTTGGCATGATCCCTCATTCCTGCCCCCCATTTTCTCCTGCTACTGTTCCAGTGCCTTGGAACCCTAATATGAAAAGAAACATGCATTACCTCTTGTATCATCATGAAATAGGGCTGCCAAGTCCCCCACTTGGGCGGGGGAAACACCGATTTTTAGAGCTTACCTCCCGCTTTTCCAAAGATGGCCACCGGGGGGACAAAATGGCTGCCTTAAAAGGGAAATGTCTGCAGAGAGCCTGCCCTGCAGTAAAAAGCCTCGCCAGACATTTCCCCTTTAAGAAGTCAGCAAGAGAGCTTCTTCCACAGCAAGAGAGCCCCGCCCAGAGATTAAGGAGGGACTGAAGGAGCTGCTTTTGCATGTGGCTGGCAAGGTGAGTTTCTCTTCCAGCTCTTTTCATTCTCTCTCCCTTTCTTTTTTCTGTCTGTCTGTCTGTCTGTCTCTCTCTCTGTCCCCATCCAGCAGAGGTCTATCAGTGGCTATTATAGCCACAAGGTCTAAATGGAAGTAAGTGCCTCTGCCAGTTTTTTCCCCTTCTCTCTCTCTCCCTCTTTCTTTCTTTTTTCTGTCTGTCTGTCTGTCTCTCTCTCTCTGTCCCCATCCAGCAGAGGTCTATCGGTGGCTATTATTAGCCACAAGGTCTAAATGGAACCCTTTGTCTGGGGCAGTGAGGCTCTGCATTCTTGGTGCTTGGGGGGCAACAGTGGGAGGGCTTCTGGAGTTCTGGCCCCGCTGCTGGACCTCCTGAGGGCACCTGGTATTTTTGGCCACTGTTGTGACACAGAGTGTTGTACTGGATGGGCTGTACTGGATGGGCCGATCCACTGTGGCTTCTCTCCTGTTCTTATGATATGAAAATCATATTCAGCACTTGTGTAGCACTTAGTGCTTCATATTCTGCCGAGATGAGGAAGGATTCAGTAGGGCCGTTGCTCAGTGATAGAGCATCTGCTTGACATGCAGGAGGTATCAGCCTCTTCAGCTAAAAAAGGATCAGGTAATAGGTGACATTAAAGATCTCAGCCTGAGACCCTGGAGAGCCACTACCAGTCTGAGTAGTCAATACTGACCTTGATGGACCAATGGCCTGATTCAGTATTAGGAAACTTCATGAGTTCATTTGTCAGCATGTGGAAGCAACATCACAGGATGTGACATCACAAAATGATGTCACTTCCTTTCTCCTGGCTCCACCCCCAAAGTCTCCTGGCTCCACCCCCAAAGACCCCAGATATTTCCCAAGTTGGACTTGGCAGCCCTATCATGAAAGCTTAAAGGTTATCTCTCTCTGCTTACCTGCCCTGGCTTCTCTGAAGGTAGTGGCAATATGAGAGGAAGTTTGTGTCTCCTTTTTTGATACTGCTGCCTCTGTGCTATTCAAGATAGGTTACAGAGGAAGCTCTTCCTCTATAAGCCATCTTACATCCTGCTGTGTTGCCACCCATACAGCTTGCTTGGCATATACAGCTTGCTTGGCACTCCAGTGAACTGGTCCTGTAAATTAGATTTATATATAATGTTTGTTGATATGATTGCTGTATGCTCCCTTCATATTAGAATTTGCTTCATTTGTAACTGCTAAATTTAAATTCCTCTGGAAATTAATCTTCCTAACATTCCCCCTTAACGAGTAAAATATACATTATATTTCAAAATGAGAAACTGCTGTGTGCATAGAACTTGCATGTACAAAAGAAAGTTATGTTTTTCCTTGCTTGTTTTTTGAAGGTATTCAAAATATATGATGGACAAGATTTTCCGGGAAGATCTTCTTTTCCAATATTATATTAAATAGGCTTATGCACAATATATTTTAAAAACAGAGACATCATTTTGATATGGTTTGCATTTGTAGTTTTTGAAATGCTTGATGATGGGGATTGAAGAGGAGGGAGTTTCTTGACAAGTGCTGCATAGATACTGAAATGGCATTCAAGTGATTTGGACTGCAGCTTTGTGTTTACTAATCTCCAGGTGGTTGAAAATGAGTTACAATATATCTTCCGGTGAAACATCTCATTTCATGTATCTCTTTGGTGTAGTGGTTAAGTGCGCAGACTCTACTCTAGGAGAACTGGATTTGATTCCCCACTCTTCCACTTGCAGCTGCTGGATGACCATGGGCAAGCCATAGTTGTGTCAGAGCTGTTCTTGAAAAGAGCAGTTTCTGTCAGAGCTCTCTCAACCCCACCTACCTCACAGGGTGTCTGTTGTGCGGAGGGGAAGGGAAAGGAGTTTGTAAGCCACTCTGAGTGAAGGGTGGGGTATAAATCCAATCTCCTCCTCCTCCTCCTCCTCTCCTTCTTCTCTTGCCTGTCTGCAGGGGTCCTTTCAAGCAGGAGCTTGAGGGAGCTCAGCTCTGGGAGTTGGTGCCAACCCCACCCCCCAAGGGGGAATGCCTGCTTGTGTCATGGTTGCAGCAAAATGACCCCATTCCCTGGAAAGGTCCTTATTCCTCCGACCCGCCTTCTGAAGGCTTCAGCCACCACTGAAGCTATCCTCCCAGAATAGTGGTATTTCTGAGGCTTGAATTAATAACTGTCCCCTCTCTGCCAGCACTTTCTTTCTTTCTTTCTTTCTTTCTTTCTTTCTTTCTTTCTTTCTTTCTTTCTTTCTTTCTTTCTTTCTGTCTGTCTGTCTGTCTTTCTTTCTGTCTGTCTGTCTGTCTTTCTGTCTTTCTGTCTTTCTGTCTTTCTGTCTTTCTGTCTTTCTGTCTTTCTCTTCCTTTCTTTCTTTCTGTCTGTCTGTCTGTCTCTCTTTCTGACATACTTCTGGTGATGTCAGGTGGTTTAGCATATGCAAATAAGATATGCTAATTAGTTATGTTAATGAGCTCCTGCGCCACTTTTTCTATGAAATGACCCCTGCCTGTCTGTATTTTTTTTGTCCTTTTTGCTTCTGACTCAGCTTTGTGTAGTGTATAAAATGCACAGCAAAACCTTACCAAAGGTCACTAAGCTCCTAGGTGATGATTTTAGACCATGTATGTAGGCACAAAATAATTACCCATTTAAACCTTTATCTTGTGATATATCTCAAACAGTTCATGATGGTATGTTTTAAGATCACGTATAGAGGTTTGACATCTACCCTTGATTCAGAATCTCATTTTACTTTCAACAAAATTTCAGCATAGATGTTGATAAGTTTAGAGATTGTGTTAATGTCACTGTCAGCAAGACAAGGAAAATGATCTTGGATAAAATGAGGAGTCTGAATGTTCTCTTTAGATTTTATTCCAGATTATTCTGAGTTAATCATTACTATTTATAGTCTCTGATTCTGGATATTCACTCCTTTAAGTATATTAAAAAACCCTATACTTCATAAAATGAAATTACAGTACTTTGAGTTAATCATGCAGAATGTATAAATGTACTTTTTGGTACATTGGTTTATGTTCTCCACAGTCATTACACAGGTAACATAATGAGCTCTGAAATACTGACATGTTTTTCATGCTAAAGGAAAAGGATCTAAGTATCATAGCATGTTTGCTCAAATGAGTTTCACTGCATTTGGTGGGACTTGGATTACTTTCTACTTATTATGTATATGAATGTAGCCTTAAACTATGTATGGGTTTGTTTATGCATTTCTAAAACCCAGTTCTGCCCAAAATAGCACACAAAGAACTTTTAAGAAGAAGTAGATGTTACTTCTTCTGACTTGCATTAGTGTATGATAAGAGTCAAATGTTCATTGGCACTCATATATACATGGAAGAAAAAGGTCTTTTTTGGTGTACTTTGTTTTACATTTTACCTCTTTGATAGAGTATTGGGGGGTATGTGATCTGTCACTTCAGTTTAAATGCTGAAAGACTGGCAAGGTTTCCAGATCTTCGTTTGCAATCTTTCCTTATTATATAAAGCCGTTTTCAAGTGGCAAGATTCCATGGGGCACCAAAATCAGTTGGCTGGAAGGACTGCCACTCAAAAGGGGGTCCCTGGTCACTGGCTGCATTCTCTCCCTGCTTTGCCTCAGTCCTGCCCACAGAGCCACCGGCCAGCGTCTCAGCCTCAGTCTGGAAGGAGCCAGCAAAGGGGAAAGACTGGGTGCTTGGTCCACTCTTCTCAGCCCTCTGCCAGGTGGGTCTAACTGTCCCCTCAGTGGCCTGCTTCTGTCAGTGAAAACACAATGGACTTTCAGCATAATCCCCTCCCCCGCCCACTGACTTTCCTGTGAGAATAAACTTGTCAGAAAATGTCTCTCTCTCCTTCTTAGCTCCACCATGGCTAGCTGGCTGGCTAATGAGGTGGGCCAGCAACCATCAAACCATTCTCTCCAACCCCCTACTATGTGGCTGACTTTCTCCCTAGTGTTGCTAATCTCCAGGTGGGACCTGGAGGTCTCCCGCTGTTACAATTGATCTCCAAATGACAGAGATCAGTCCCCTGGAGAAAATGGCTGCTTTGGAGGGTAGACCCTATGGCATTATACCCTTCTCCTGCTTCCCTCCTGTGTGTGACCCACCTCAGTGGCTGTTGGTAGGTGTAAAGAAATGGCAGTTACCTGTGTTTATAAAATGGCTGCTGTCTGTGGTTTGTTTAAAATGTTCTCCCATAAGGTTCAGTTGAGCTGTAGTTTCAGAGAGGGGCCTGCAGGGGTATCAGTAACTAGGTTGAATGAGGTTTCCTCATCTGTTTGACTACAGTTCCCAGCTGCCCAAGGCCAAAAAATGTGGGAAAAGAGGGACCCTCCCAAGGGGCGGGGCACCATCAATATAGACTCCAGCCCATTCAGGGAGGATTGTGTTTAGCCCCTGTTGATTTAAGCCCTGTTGGTTCATAGTATGTGCTTACTCCTACAGTTGTGCCTTATTCATTTAGTGTGTTTGTGTATGCGCTCCATAATTGTGTAAATAGTAAAATAAATTATTTTATTTGGGCTAATAATCTGTGTTGTGCATTGTCTCCCCTGCTCTGCCCAATACCAAAGGGAGGGGGTAGCCCCGGGAAGCAAGGAAAGGCCAGACCCTTCAGTTGCCAACTTTCCTGGGATCCCCCAAAGACTGGGGATTTTATCTCCAAATAGGGAGATTTGGCCACAGGGGCCCTCTAAAAAGGCAGTGACAGTTCAGTGATTGGTGGCAGGGAACTTAAGGAGTGAGATATGCCCACAGGATGAGGGTGGGAGGTGAACAGCTGAGTTGCAAACTGAAGCCCGTTTTGCCACAGTAGGCAACCAAGCTTGGTTCAGACAAAGAAAGGAAACCCTTTGTAAAGAACTCATTGGGACCAGTTCTGACTAGGATTGCCAGCTCCAGGTAGGGAGATTCCTGGAGATTTTCTGGTAGAGTTGGTGGAAGCCAGGATTTGGGGAGGGGAGAGGCCTCAGCTGAACAGAATGTCATCAAGTCCACCTTCCAAAGCAGTTATTTTCTCTGGACAGGAGAGACCTGTTGTCTGGAGTTCAGTTGTGATACCTGGTGATCTTCAGGCTCTACCTGGAGGTTGAGTACCCTAGATGTGGCAATCAGTGCTTCAGAGCAGGGTCTGCTAGATCCAGGTTCTTGGTGTAGAAGCTGAGTGGGTGATTTTGAACCGGTCACAGACTTTCAGCCTAACCTACCTCACAGGATTGTTGTGCAAGTCAAAAGGGGGAGAGGAGAATGATGTAAGCTGCTTTGGTCCCCATTGCAGAGAAAGACCACTTTTCCTCCTGGGAAATTTATTTATTTAAATTTCTATCCCGCCCTCCCGGCCAAGGAAACCATTGTTACCAATCTACAGGTGAGGACTGGAGATCACTCAGAATTAAAACTGCTCTCCAGATGGCATTGATCAGTTCCCATGGAGAAAATGGTGGACTCTGTGTCCTGATACCCTGCTGAGATGCCCCCCTTCCATGACAGCCAATGTGACATGGCAGTCAGGGCTTCAGAGCACGGTAGAGGCTGCAGGTAGGGGGGGAGATGGAAATCTGAACAGTGAGGGGAAAATAAAGGTAGGTTGATGCTTGGCTGGGAAGGAGATAAGGCTGCCAACTCCAGGTGGGGAATTTCTGGAGATTTGAGGGATGGAGCCTGGAGAAGGTAAGGTTTGAGGAGGGGTGGGGCCTCAGACAGGTAGAATGCCATGGACTCTGCCCTCCAAACCAGCTATTCCCTCTTGGGGAACCACTGTTGCCAATCCCAGGTGAGGGCTGGAGATCACTCAGAATTACAACTGCTCTCCAGATGGCATTGATCAGTTCCCATGGAGAAAATGGTGGATTCTGTGTCCTTATACCCTGCTGAGGTTGCCACAGCAAATTGACGTTGAGTGCCCAAGGCCTTGGCACTCTCCCAGAGCCTCTTTCTATAGCCCTTTGTATTTATTTCCACAACGGGCCTTATTCCTAGTTATATAATGATTAAAATTGCTTGGTGATTGGAGTATAAGTATTCTTTGTTTTGTGAAGTGCAGATAATCTGTATTTGTCATGTACCATCTGCCATATACTGTTGTTACATGTAACATGTTTTCTTTATCCACTCATGGTAGTGATGGAGATATTTATTCTTAAGTGCATTTACAAGTCTTCAATAAATATTCAGCATTAAAATGTGACAAGTTGGGGGGCCATAAAATTTGCAGAGAGATTTCATCGCCTTCCCACTTTCTCACTGGACTCAGTTCAGCTCTGGGCTTTCCTGCAGCTGCTCTGGGCCTGCTGCCCCCCCCCAACTGCTCTCTGTGGCCCTTGGTGGGTCTGCTGAGGCTTCCTCCCCCCTCTGCTCTTGGTGGCTTGCCCAGAGTTGCTCTGTGTAGTCCTGCCAAGGCTTCCCCCAGGCCCACCAGTAGCTCAGAGGCTCTATTGCCACTGCAACTGCCAGGCTCCATGGTAAGTGTGTTGCTTGCACATGTGCAGACAACACTTTTTATTTGGAAGAGGGGGTTAAACTCCACAATGTATTTTCTTTAACTTTTCAGATTTTTCTGCAGGCCTAGGGGGTCACCCAAGGTTGCAGAAAATCCTGTTTGGGGTAATGTGCCCTGTGGATCTAGGTACACTTGGGAATTAGATATATAGATTATTTAGTTCTGCATTAAATATATTTTTCTCTTCAATGCATTTTAACGTAGTGTATTGTATGAAGGTTCAGTTTTTAACTTGCATCATGGATGATTTCCCATTCTTTGCTAGGTACAAGAATTCACCTGCTCTCTTTAACTAAGAACTGACATCAAATGGATAGGTACCATTACTTCAGCAGCATTTCCATTTATTTCAGTGTAAAAGTTGTAGTCATACATACTCATTCCAGGTAGGTAGCCGTGTTAGTCTGAAGCAGCAGAACAAAGTTTGCATCCAGTGGCACCTTTAAGACCAGCAAAGTTTTATTCGAAGTATAAACTTTCATGTACAAATGTCCAGAATATCCTTTGGACAGAAGAATCTGTTGATGATTGACCTGATATTCTAAAGGGAAATTCTGAGTGTAGGTACAATAGCTGACATTTAGAAGTGGTGATAACATTAATTAATTAATGGGTTGGGCATTGTCAGACTCATTGTTCTGCTGACAACTTACTCATACATTTAATATAGCCATTAATCTACTGGAGCTACGTATACCACCTTTGTAATTGTAAGGTTGGCAAAGCTTGTTCATAATAAGAGATATATTTGAATCAACCTAAAGGTTATTCTGGAGGCTTAAGTTCTTATTTAGCTCTTCAACTTCCCAAGGTGCCTAAAAAGGTCAAGGTATAATTGTGAACTTCAGGTCCTGATATAAAAAACACTATCAGGAAACTTTTGTCCATTAGCACTCCATTTAGAAAAAAAATCTAACAAAACTAAATATTGAAGGTTTTAGAGAGATGATCTTCTTTGCCTGAGAACCAAAATGGGATATGGGATTGCCTCCTGATGGAATTAGACTGGGATCATGTCTTACAGAACTTGCAAAAGATTCCTGTTTGCTGACATTCACATCAACATACAGTTGACCTAACATTCCTATATCTAAACCCATATTAAGTATGTATATGCTTGGAATTTGCATACATATTTTATGTATACATTTAGTTGAAGATGTGCATTTATTCTAAGTAATTATAGTATATTTTTTATTTAAATTTGCTACACAGACTTGTGTATGTGTTTTTGTGCATGAGAGTCCTGTTATAGTATATTGATATATCATTGAAATATTTATATTCTGTTTTATTTCTGTAGACTCAAGGCTAGGGATGGGCATGAAATGAATTCATCCCGGTTCATAATTTGCAAATTTCGGTTCATACCATCCTGCCCTCAAGCCCACACAAACCTCCCTTGAACCAACTAGGGAGGTTCATGTGGCTTGTGTCAGCAGACATGCTAGTTCCGGTAGCAGGGCTTGGATAAGGCATTCAAAGAGAATGCAGTCTCTTTCAATGCCTTCACCAAGTCACTTGCAAAAACTTTTTAAAGGGATACCTTTAAATGCCTTCCCAGTTCACATTTAAATACCTTCCCGGTTGGAAGTGATTTCAATGATTCCTTTCACTCCCTCCCACTTGGAAGTGGGGGGGAAGTGAAAGGTATTGCTGAAATTGCTTACATATATTTCAGCCTATCAGGCTGAAATGGATGCAAGCCATTTAAAGGGAATGTTCCCTTTAAATGGCTTTTGCAAGCGGGCACCACAGCCGAGTGAATTCCAAGTGGGAAGTTCATCTGGAAGTTGTGAACTTGCTACTTGGACTTCACTTGGATGTGGTGCCTACTTTCAAAAGCCTTTTAAAGGGAACACTCCTTTTAAATGACTTTTGCAAGATATCCCCCCGCCCCCATTCTGTGGGCCTCAGGGAGCTGCCACCAGCAGAAAGGAGGGTGGGAAGAGCCACAAAGCCCACAAACTGAACTGGTTCAGAAAGTGGGGGAGCTTTATGGGACCTCACAAACCGTGAACCAGGGCAAACCTCCATTTTCCCACTTCATGCCCATCCCTACTCAAGTCAGCTAACAACACAACAAGTTGCCACGGACACAAAACAAATAACTCCATTAACAAATAACCCCTACAACTTGCAGATTAAAAGCACACACCTCTTCTCTCTCTTCTCTAAATGTCTTCTGAAGTCAATCTATCATTTGTGCCTTCCATAAATCTAATATAGGAATCATATCACCTATTAGACCCAGTACTATATACTTTGGAGCAAAAGATAATATGTTGTATTTCTGCCATGATGTTTTGCTAAAAGGTGACCCCAAACGAATTTAATTATAGGACATTTCCAACACATGTGGCTGAAGTTTGCAGAAATAAGTCCACATTTCAAAATAGCTACACTTTGAATTGGGTTCAGAAGAAAACAGTGCAGTAAGAGTAAGATTAAATTTGCAGTGGAATAGATTACAATCCTGTTCCCTTTATAAAAGCACCCTCTTTTACCATTCTGTTTTACTGTAGTCCTATTTCATTTATGAAAATGTTCTTGTGAACAATTCTATTTCACACAGTTTGTGCTACAACAGAAGTGAGAGGCCTTCCCAGCCTCCTCAGATGTGCCATTCCACAAGGATGGTAATACAACAGAGAATATGTGAGTATGGGCAGCCATTGATCTTGATGCATTTACAGGGTGGCAGCTTCAGAAGGCTTTGCTGAGATAAGCAAAGCTGTCATGGCGGATCATAGCAGAAGAAGCACTTCTGCAAATTTGGGCTTTGTATATGATAACCAGTAAATTGAACTCAGTAACTGATACATTACTGATGGAGTGACTGCAGAACAGATATAATAGGCATACTCTGCCTAGCTCCTGATAGTAACCAAGCTGCAGCATTCAGTACCAACTGTAGTTTCCAAGTTGATTTCAAGTGCAGACCCTTTACAATAGTTTAGTTTCAAGTTACTGTGGCATGGATCTATGTGGCCAGATTGGCTGAGCAAAGGATAGAGTGGGGATCCATCTTCTAAGCTAAATGAAGATTGAGGAAAGGTGGTGTATTTTTCTTGACAGCTGCATTTACTTGTTTTTCTAGTGATAAAGCTGGATCCTGTATAACCTCATCAAACATGGGAAGCATGGTGTTCTTCAAGACCTCAGTTTTCCCAACCAGCATTACTTCCATCTCATTGTGATTCTATTTCAACATGCTCACTGTGGTCATTTTAACCATAGCAGTAAGACAGTGGCTCAGGACCAGGCAGTTACATCACCAGGCAGTTTGGATAAAGAAATATAGAGGCTGCTATTGTCAGCATACTATGGCAGCCAACTCCAAAACAATTAGTGATTTCTCCTAAGGGCTTTAAATAAAGATGGAATAGCATAAAGGATAATACTAAGCCATGTGAAATCTCACAGGATAAGTTGGACACTAATGACAGTAACCCACTGAGTCTTACCCCAAAACACATCTTCTGTTACCAACTTCTACATTAAAATGCCTTTAAAACTAAGATGTCGTGCCTGCAGTATCAAAGGTGCTGCTAAATCCAGTGGAAGCAATTAAAAGGGCCTTGTCTTCATTCAAATACAGATCATCACCTAAAGCCACCAGTGTAATCCCTGTCCCATATTTTGGCCTAAAACCAAAGATTTTGTCAGCAAAGAACTTTACAGAAGTATCATAAATAATCACTTGTTTCTTTGAGAAGAAATTAAAGGGTCAGATTTAAGGAATCTGAAACGATTGAGCTGATTATGAACTAGCTGATGCAGTAGCAACAGGGAAATAAAATTTCTTTGCCACTACCACTGCCACCTCATAGATCTTTCAATGAGCTCTGTAGCATCTTCCAGCCCTCTTCTGGTCACACAGCTCTAATAAGCCAAAGAAGCTAGTTCCACCTTGAGGGCTGAAGAGGTTGATGGAGGGTGGCTCTGTCAGTAGTTTCGAGGAGCTACATGTTTCAAGCTTTCACTGTGGTCTCACCAGAACTGTCACCCCAGACCATTCTGGAACTCATAAGTCTTTATGGGAAAATCCTATTAAAAAGACATACCATAACCTTGCAAAGCATTGGTGCCACATTTACCCTTGACATGAGTAGACTGTGTTCAGACACAGACTCCATCCCTTAAACCAGACCTTACCCTAAATCTTATTGTGAAAAATTAAATGCAAGATACGTCCTTTTCTTGTTTTGGGTCTGTCACAGCTGAAAGAGGCCAATGACAGCCAAAGAGGCTACAAAATCCTGAGGCAGCCCAGGCAAAGATGCACATGAAAGTTGAAGTCCCCCAGAATTACCACTCTTGGTTCTAGCACCAAATCCTCTGCCAGCATAGTCACTTGGAAGGGGAGGGGATCTAGGGTGCTGGTAAGCAAGTAGAGTGCCCTGGAATGATACATAAGTCACACAATCAGTGCTGGCAATAGTTTGCAATAGGTGTCGGCAAAAGGGAGGATAACCAGGCAGAGATACACTGCATCATTTTCTTCCAACCAAGTCTTGATCATGCAAGCCAAATCAATTTCCTCCTCCTCCAACAACCTCAACAAGAATGCAGTTTTGTTCCTCACTGAGCCTGTATTGCACAATAATAAAGAAGAGGCAGAGGAACTAGAAGCCTTTGCACTAGCTTCTTTTGGGATGAGATGGAGGTTATGCAAGTGGCAAAAACTGTTAGGGATCATAGGCTATCTTTGAAAACTCTGGCCCCATATATACCAACTCCCATCTGCACTGAGAATGAATGGTTATCAAACATCCTACGCCATTTAAAATCCCTGATGGCACATCAGTCCCAGCAAAGCCACTTTTGATTTGCTTTCAGTTTTCACATATCTAATTATTTAAATGTTGTATCTTGTTTGTGTGTTTGTATTATGTGTATAACACAGCATAGTAATGCTAAACAGGACAGTGTCAAATTATTATACTTCATCTCATAAACTAACCTTCTGAATAAATGGCTGGCTGTTCTGACAAAATGAGTTGAGCTATCCCCTGGTTCCATCCACTACGGTTATGAAAGCAAAGACAAATTATCCAATTACTAAGCACACTGCTCCAGGCTATACAAAGAAACATGCTGATTACCTTTCATAGTGAAATTGGGGAGGGGGATTGGTAAGGTCGCCTAAAATAAATAAAATAGGACTAAGAGTGAAGATGGGTCTTTCCAGCAGGAAAAAGATAATTGATAAATACAGGGTTTTTAAATGTATAGTGTTACATTTGTAAAAATCTATTTTGGAAAGTGTTTGTGAGCATTTTGTCCTATATACCTACTTTACCTTTGATTTAACTTAGAACATTTCATGAAAAGAATGATATGGAAATTCCTGCGGGAGGAGTGAATGGTGACATGTCTTGCTCATTTCCTGCCTTATGGAGTGTTCATGTGTTTTTCCTGTTTGCTTGAGGAGTGTAGTTTGAGGTTTCATGGGAAACAGGGCTGGACCAAGTGCCTTGTGTGGTCCAGGTAACTGGGAGACTTTGAAAAGTTATTTAAACCAAATATGTCTCCCATTTGCAGATTTCTCCCACTTAAATAATGTGGGAGTAACTGTTCATCTCTGATGCAGGTTAGGGATTTTAGGTTCTTCCTCAGTCTGTGGATTTTAGGAATAACTTTTGTTTGCTTTCTCTGCATTTTTTTTTGTTCATTTGCATGTGTGTGTGTGTGTGTGCGCATGCACCTGTGCCTGGAAGTCATGGCAACCTCTGGTGACTCCTACTGGGGCATGGAGGTCATTCAGAGAAGTGGCTTGATAGCCTTCTGGCCTCCCAGCCTTGGTATTCTCTGGAGGTCTCCTATCCTAATACTTGCCAGGGTCAGCCCTGCTTAGCTTCTGAGATTGGGCTTGCCTGGGCTATACAGGTCAGGGCGCTTTCTCTGGATTGTTTGATAGTTACATTTAGGCCTAGCTAGGCTTTAATTAAAGATGGCAGGAATAGTGCTGGTTAGTAGTATATCTATGTCTTGCTGTCAAGTAGGGTTGCCAGGTCCTTACCTTCTGCTGGTGGGGACTCCAGCCCACTCCCCTGGATCTTCTCATGTGTGCCACTATGATGTCACCTGGAAGTGATGTCATTGCACCAGGCATATTGTACAGGGGATGCACTAGCATTTGCCCAAAAACTCTATAACCGTAGAGTTTTTATTCAAATGCTAGAGTGGCCTCTGCGTGACGTGCCCAACACAATGACATCACCTCTGGCCTGTTAGGCACAGTGGGGCTTTTTTTGGGGGGGGATTCCCTGCCAGCCAGCTGGCTGGCAGCAGATTGGGTCCCCTGAAATTGGGGGGACCCCCACCCCCATTGAGGCGATGGCAACCCTACTATCAAGTTACATCTGACATTTGGCGATCCTGTAGGGTTTTCAAGGAAAGAGATGTTCAGAAGTGGTTTGCCATTGTCTGCCTCTGTATCACAACCCTGGACTTCCTTGGTGGTCTCCCATCCAAATACTAATCAGGGCCAAATCTGCTTAGCTTCCAGGATTGGGCTAGCCTGGGCTATCCAAGGTAGGTATAACTGGCAACTGCCCTGAGGATAAAAAAAAGTATCCTTCTCCTCCAAGCCAGCTGATCATTTCTTGATGATAAGTAATATCAGTTAAACTGTTAGTTGCTTTACAGCACATGGAAGCATGAAATGAGCCTTGGCATGTCTTGCCACTGTTTTTCCTGTGCAGCTAGGATAAACAAAGCAAACAGTAATGACAGATTACTTTGACATCTGGGTGGAGTTGCCCATAAATGCTGGTAGCCAGTATTGTTATCCTTTTTCATTCTATCAAGAAATAATTGCCTTCTTAAAATCAGTGATGAGTTTAACTTGTATGGAACATATTCCTTCGTTGTTCTATGTTTGGTTGTGGTGTAGTGGTTAGAGTGTCGTACTAGGATCTGGGAGACCCAGGCTTGAACCTCCACTCCATCCTGGAAGTTCCTTAGGTATTCTTGGGTCCAGGGGTCATTTCGTAGAAAAAGAGATGTAGGAGCTCATTAGCATAATTCATTTCAAAGCCAAAACGGATTTTCGCGCCAACTCCCCAATCGCGCGCCGGCTCCACTGCGCATGACCGGGGAGGGGCATGAGGATCCCGCCAGTTCTCTTCTGACCGCCGCGTCGTGAGGATCCTTTCTCTCTTGCTCCGGTCGGTAGTTTACTTCTCAACTTTAAAAAGAGCCTTCGGATTGATTTTTCCAACTATTGAACTCGGACTGTTAACTGGACTTGCCTTTGGATTTCCCTTCATTTTCACCGCCTGGCCTATGGCCCAGCGGTGGGGGTTCTTCAAGAGGTGCCTGCAGTGCGGCAGCAAGATAGCCCCACCGGACAAGCACTCCCTGTGTCGTCTTTGCCTGGGTGAGTCTCACCGAGTCGACTCTTGCACTAGCTGTGCGGCTTTCTCCAAGCAAACGCGTAAAAACCGAGCGGCGAGGCTCCGGGTTGCTCTCCTCGAGTCTGCCTTGTCGCCGAAAATGTCTTCCTCCGAAGTTCCGGCTTCTTCACCGACGGGACCGACGGGACCGATGCCGTCTTCGAGTGCTTCGTCGACGCGCGGTGCGCTCGACTCAGCCCAGCCCGGGCTCGGCCAGCTTGACCCGAAAGATCGCGAGCGACCCAGGGGTAGATCATCCTCCCCGATGCCGCGACCGATCACCTTGACTGACTCCGACCTCGACATAGACCTTACACAGGTCCCTCGGGAGACCCCCGACGCCGAGGCGAAGCCACCATCGGTACCGAGGGGGGATAAAGACTACCGCCCTCTGGCTCCACCGGTACCGTGGGATATCCAGCAGTGGCGATACCTTTACGGCTCCTACCCACCATCGCCCCAATGGTATCCCACCGAATGGGATCGGCAATCCACCTCTTCTAGAGTGTCTCGGTACCGAGAACCCTCATCAGTTCCGACACCGACACCAGCACCGAAACGGACACCCGACACCGATCCTCGTCCGCTACCGGTAACGCAGGACCTGTCCAGCCCGACCCCTCTTTCACCATCCGACCATTCGGCACCGGGGTCCCCGGCATCTTCAGTGTCAGAAGACGAGTCGCTTCCACATAACCCGTCTCCCGACACACAGGTTACCGAAAACCTCCCAATATCTCCCTCCGAGGATGTGAAACCCTATGGAGAATTAATCAAAAGGATGGCACACTCTCTGGCTTTGGCCACGGCCCAACCGACGCCGACAGCCACCAACTCCATCTTCGATATCATGCAGATGGATACATCCACACCGTGGCCCTCCCACTCATATTGGTCCTGATGACTACGGCCAAAGAATCCTGGCCTCATCCCTCATCCACCCCCATCTCCAGCAAGCACCTAGATCACATGTATAGGATCCAGGAGCCGGGGGCAGAATTTTTGTTTGTCCACCCCAAACCCAACTCAGTGGTTGTGACACCCTCCACTAAGGGTCGTAGTGGACACTCTTCCCCATTAGACAAAGAAGGACGCAGAATAGATTCCTTTGGAAGACGCATTTATTCAGCGGGTGCATTGGGCCTCAGGATAGCAAATTACACTGCCTGTATGAGCAGGTGCCAGTACTCGCTCTGGGAACAGATGACTGCGCTCATTGCCCATCTCCCAGAGGACAAGCTACGCAACGCCAGAAAGATTCAAAAGGAAGGTATGTCTCTGGCCAAGCTCCAACTTTCGGCCTCCAAGCATTCGGCGGAAGTAACCTCCAAGACGCTCACTTCAGCAGTGTCCATCAGACGCCATGCCTGGTTGAAATCTACCTCTCTTCCTCAAGACACCAAGACCTTGGTGGAAGATCTGCCGTTTGAAGGAGACGGTCTCTTCAGTTCAATGACAGACACAGTGCTTCACGAGCTTGATAAAAGTATGAAGACATCCCGTAACTTGGGAGTTTCTCAACCTAAACAGCAGAAATAGAAAACATGGCAAAGATCATGGCCCAAGAAACAGTCACAAAGACCTCCCGCTGAACCACAATGGCAGAGGTCACCACCCTCTACCTATCAACAAAGGCCCTATAACAACACAACTGCTCCGGCGTCTAAGGCGAAACCTCCCAAACCAAGCAAATCAAGTTTTTGACTCCCACCCCTGCTCCGACAACCCCACCCGTCTATCACCCTTTCTGACAGCATGGCAACGCATTACCTCGGACAAGTGGGCACTTTCAGTCATCTCCGAGGGATACAGAATAGAATTCTTCGAGATCCCTACGGAACCTTACTTCGTGGTCACTCCCCCATCCGACACTCTGACAACCGAGGTCGAGACCCTGCTGAGCAAGGATGCGATAGAACTGGTAGTAGTCCAGCAGTTTCAACAGGGGTTTTTACTCCCGCTACTTCACGGTGCCAAAGAGGGACGGAGGCCTCCGACCCATCCTAGATCTTCGGAACCTAAACGTGTTCCTAACATACAAGAAGTTCCGAATGACCACCCTCCAAATCATCCTACCTCTGCTGGAGGCGGGCTCTTGGATGGTGACGCTGGACCTGAAGGATGCATACTTCCATGTGACCATTCATCCTTCCCACAGACCTTTTCTACGCTTTGCGATCGGTCCATGTCATTTCCAGTACAAGGCTCTACCATTCGGCCTTTCAACGGCACCTCGTGTCTTCACGAAATTAATGGCAACAGTAGCGGCCCACCTCCGCCTGCAGGGCATTCATCTATACCCTTATCTGGACGACTGGCTCCTGATCGCTCCTTCCGCATCAGACCTGCAAGACCACATCTCCCGGACACTCCACACCCTGGAGATTCTGGGACTGACAATAAATACAAAGAAGTCCATGCTTACCCCTTCCAGACGGGTACAGTTCATCAGAGCTCTCCTAGATTCCCTACAATGCAGGGCATTCCTACCCCCCAACAGGGTCTTGGACATTGTTTCCTTCATCAGAGTCCTGAGAAGAAACCGGGAGGCGACAGCTCGTCAAATACTGCGACTCTTGGGACTCATGGCGGCTACCACCATGGTCATTCCTTTCGCAAGGCTACACATGAGGCCCTTGCAGCTGTGGTTTCTTTGCTGGTTCAGGCCAAACCTACACCCTTTATCCAAAAGATTCCACCTATCGGACCAGATGATTCGAGCCCTGGAATGGTGGCAGGTGCCACAGAACCTGCAAACAGGCGCCCCCTTTCGCCGCCCTCCCCCATCAGCTACACTCACCTTCTGATGAACCCAGACCTTCTCTGGATGTACAACGGTCTGGTGCTGCATCACGATGTACCCAGACTGAAGCTAACAGCTTGGCTAATTCACCCTCCGAAGTAGACGCTTGTATAGCTGATGTCCTCCTTAATGCTCGTAAGCCGTCTACACGCTGTTCCTACAAGGCAAAATGGAATAAGTTCCTGTCCTTCCTAGCCTCGGTAGGACGACCTTCCATTCAATCTTCTCTCAACAACATTTTTGGTTTTCTCTTGTCTTGCAAGGACAGAGGATTGTGTCATGCATCGCTTCGTGTCTACCTCTCAGCTGTCTCGGTTAACCACCCAACAATAGATGGTTACTCCGTGTTTTCTCACCCCACTACGAAGCAATTCGTAAAGGGAATGTGCCGTCTCTTTCCAACAGTCAAAAACCCTGTTACAGCGTGGGACCTGCCCCTAGTGCTGAACAAGCTAATGGGCAAACCATTCGAGCCTATGGCTTCCTGCAACTTACAGCTTCTTTCGTGGAAAGTAGCTTTTCTGGTGGCCCTTACTTCAGTGCGTAGGGTGAGTGAGCTGTCGGCTCTCTGATGTGACCCACCCTATCTTACCTTTCATCAGGAAGCAGTGACCCTGACTCCTGATATTACCTTCTTACCGAAGATAGTTTCGGACTTCCACATTAAAGCAGACATCACCCTGCCGGTGTTCTTTCCTGAACCCAAGGACCAGGCACAGCGCTGCCTACACTCTCTCGATGTTAAGAGGGCCCTGTCTTTTTACTTGCATCGGACTAAACCCTTCCGCAAGTCCCCAGCTCTCTTCGTCGCGTATGCCTTGCCCAGACAGGGACAGTCTAAATGGATTGTTGGGACGATAAACACGCCTACCTCTTGGCCAAGCAGCCATTACCGGCGTCCCTGCGGGCTCACTCTACTCTGGCAGTGGCTGCCTCGACAGCATTCCTCAAGGGCATTCCCCTGGGAGACATCTGCAATGCTGCTACATGGACGTCTCCTCACACGTTTGTGAGACACTATGCTTTGGACGTCCGTACCCATCAGCGGTCAGCGGTGGGTCGTGCAGTTCTGCAGACAGCTCAGATGTGAGACCTTTAGCACCCACCTCCAGGTATGTGGTGTATTTATTGCTCGCTATTCTCCCAGAGGTGTGATGCACAGAGACCACGAAGAAGATATACAGGTTGCTTACCTGTAATTGGAGATCTTCGAGTGGTCATCTGTGCATTCACACCACCCGCCCTCCTTCCCCTCTGCTTTCGGTCTCCCATGTAAATTTCCTGGGGGCTGCTTGCAGCGGTCAGAAGGAACTGGCAGGATCCTCGTGCCCCTCCCCGGTCATGCGCAGTGGAGCCGGCGCGCGATCGGGGAGTTGGCACGAAAATCCGTTTTGGCTTTGAAGTTACCGATCGGGATCGGCGCAGGCGCACATAATCCCAGAGCTGTGAATGCACAGATGACCACTCAAAGATCTCCAATTACAGGTAAGCAACCTGTATTTTTTTGTTCCAAACTTGCTGTAATTATGTAGTGTATGTCAGTCATAGAGTCAGGCAATGGCAATCCACCTCTGTTAATATCTTGCCTTGAAAACTGAAGAGTACTGGAGGACGTCGGCAGACTCCTGGTGCACGGCTTGGGTGTGGTGGTTGGAGTGGGTGCGGCAGGCCCGGGCGATGTGGCCCTTCTTGCCACATGATTGGCACTCTGCTTTCCGGAAACAGCAGGTCCGGCAGTCATGCTGGTCACTGCAGCTAGCGCACGTGGAATGTTTGGAGTGTGGCGTCAGTGAGCAGGAAGCCTTCTCACCCAAGTTGCGGGGCCCCTGTCCTGGAGGCTGGCACTGTACCTGGAGCGTCCTGTCATCCTTGGATACATCGGAGTCTGCAGTGGCCCTGGTCTGTTGGGCGGCCATGGATGTGCCTAGCTTCTCCTGCTGAGAGACCTCAAAGGCGCAAGCTGTGGTTAGCATCTCGTCCAGGGTGGCAGTGGAGTTGGCCATCAGCTTCCTTTGAAACTTGGGGTCACGAACCCCACACAGGAACGCGGAATATAGCGTGTCCTCTTTGGCCATGAACTCGCACCCCACCAGGAGATGGCGGAAGGCCGCCAGGTAATTGGAGGCAGACTCACCTTTCTGCTGCAGCCGGTGGAAGAACATCACCCGCTGCGTGTTCTTGGAGGATCTTGGTGAGAAGTGGTTCCTTAGGAGCGCCATGATGTCGTCGTATGAGGGGAAAGCAGGCTGCGGAGTAACTTCAGTGTCTTTACCCCACAGGAGGCCATGAGCCAGGACTTCTTCTTTCTGGAATCTCTGATGTCCAGTGCATCAAAGTAGGATGTGAGCTGGTCCGTCCAGGTTTCCCAGTCTTCGGGGCAGGCTGGATTGAATGGGTGGGTGGTTCCAGGAGCGGTGGCCATTCTGGGATGTGCAGCAGTGCGTTGAGCGAGATCCTCAGGAGCCAATGGTGGTGCAGTGGTGCTGGAGCCGAGCTGGGCCGGTGGCTGACAGATCTGGACTGGACTCGATGCGGTGCTGGTGTCGGCCGAGGAGTCGCTCATCGGGATCCCACCTTCGTCGCCAGTGAAGAGTACTGGACTCGGGAGACCAGGAACTTTGAAATCATGAAGCCTTTATTGAGTGATTCAGCATGCCCAGTAGATGGTCAGAACAAGCATGCTTCCAGGGCTCCAGGGCCCTCATTATATGCTGGCTGGAGCCACACCTCCAGCCGCATCCAAAAGACCTGATAGGGGCTTTACATATGTGCATGTTTGTCATAGGTTCCCTGGAGGAGCCTTTGGCCACATTGGCTCCCCAGGGAGAACCTAGGTCCCACATTGGTGGAGGCTTTGAATCCGGACGTTTGTCAGTTTGTCCTTGTTGGCATATGTAGTATTGTGAACAACAGGACATGTCAGCTTTGCTTCAAGTTAAGTTTTTTTTTAGTGCTCTGCAGGGCTTTTTTTTTGTAGAAAAAGTCCAGCAGGAACTCGTTAGCATAATAGGCCACACCCAACAGCAGAAACGAATTAGCATATTAGGCCACACCCCCATGTTACCAGAAGAGTGGTTATCCAGCCACACCCACCTTTTGCTTCTTATTCTGTTTACCTTGTTCGTTGTCAAAACCCAGGGCTTTTTTTGTAGCAGGAATTTATTTGCATGTTAGGCCACATACCCCTAATGTAGCCAATCCTAATGAGTTTCTGCTGTTGGGTGTGGCCTATTATGCTAATGAGTTCCTGCTGGGTGTGGCCAACTCAGGAGCCAGCCAGAACTCCATTCCTGTGCGTTCCTGCCCAAAAATAGCCCTGGTGCTCTGACTATTTCTCTCTCTGGCTTGGCTTTCTTTCAGTTGGCCTCTCAACCAGGTCCCTCAGCAACTCATTCACATAGAGGAACCCTGCAGGGCCAAAATAAAGGACATGCAAAGCACAAACTCACCCCTAGGAGCTGCTTGTATACATTACAACATTTTCCATCTTCTGCTCATATTTACAACATCTTTGTAAGCCTTAAATAGCAATATGTCTTCATGTTTAATATTCCTTTACTATGGAGTCACTTAGAAGGTCCTGTTAAGTTATCCCTTGCCCATCATGCAGCACTGTCAATTTCATATTGTTATCATGTTCTATCAGAATATTGAAGTGTACTGTTGGGATATAAAAATGTTATTGATAAAATATAAATTAACCTTCTGAACAATGTGGTTTTAATAGTTAAAGAGTTGCTTCAATTATTTAAACCTGAATATTCAACCACACTTACCTCTACTGGTAGTTCAAATGTCTACATCATTATTCTGTTTCTGTCCACTGTTTCCTGGACTGATTTTACTTCTGAGCTTTCATGTCTCTCATAAAGTTGAACTTGGCCAAACAAAGGCATTTGTTTCTTCAGCGAGGAAAGTCACTTACGTGAAAAGAACATTTCTCACACAAGAAAATTGTTTTTGATCTGGGATTTCCTCTAACCTTTCAGTTTTGTAATAGTGTCTCTGGTATCCTTTTATTTTCTAAACACATGGAACAGTCTTCTTATTTGATTCCACCAGCTCCTGTTTTCCATGTTGTTTTACAGGGATGTTTGCTGTTCTATTCCAGAGCATTTTCTGTTGTTGCTTCAAGGGTGCAGTGGGTTACAAGCAGAGATGAGAAGTATAACTTCCTTGCTTGCATTCAGAAAATAACAACATGCCGAACAGTATTATTTTGCAGGGCTTTTGCTACCAGTTTTATTGTTTGTACATATGGACATGATGGTGTACTTTTGCAATTTTTGGTGTAGATTTATAGTTTTATTTTGTTGTTTCGAGACATACTTAGGTCAACTGTCTTGCACCTGCTTTGTGGGGAAATGTGGGATGCTTTTTTGTTATGTTTATGATAGACAAGTCTTTAGTTTTCATCCAAATTAGTCATATGAAGCAGCATCGTTTCCATTGAGGACTGATAGCCAGGTACAGATAATAAAGTTTAGAGTGAATGGAAGGGCTAAGATAAGCCAACCAGTTAGTAATCAGACTCTAAGAAGGCCTAGAAGGTCTTTAAAATCACAGAGAAGTGAATTGCTTATTAAGTTTAGCATTCCATGGGGTTAGTACTTTGAGAAATGAGGCACATACAGCAGTAAACATTTATTTGACCATTACCACCTGAACATCATGTGTTTAGCTAAATGATGAAAGTTCGGAGCAGCTGGTGAAGGTCAGAGAGTATGTTAGTTAGAGAGCCAGTCTGGTGTAGTGGTTAAGTGCGCGGACTCTAATCTGGGAGAACCGGGTTTGATTCCCCACTCCTCCACTTGCACCTGGCTGGATGACCTTGGGCAAGCCATAGCTCTGTACCAGCTGTTCCCTCAAGGACAGCTTGGGAAAGAGTTCTCTCAGCCCCACCTACCTCACAGGGTGTCTGTTGTGGGGAGGGGAGGGGAAAGGAGTTTGTAAGCCGCTCTGAGACTCTTAAGTGAGTGAAGGGCGGGATATAAATCCAATCTCTTCTTCTCTTCTCTTCTTCTTCTTAGTTTCTAGAAGTATGATAGGAAATTTAAAAAGATTAGGGTTCAAGTTACTTGTCTTCACCTCCACTAATCCATTCCTACATTATAAAGGATGCCTGAAATGCTTGGATTTCAGGAAATGTTGCACCTTTTTTGAAAAAAAAAATCTAATTGGACAAATATCTTTAGGTAGGCTTTGAAGTGAAGTTCTCATTTATTTTGCCCTATTTTTAGGGTGGCATTGTGAGAACATTACTTTATAAGAAATTGTTGCTTCCCTTTCTGTGATAGTAATGTATAGCATAGTTTCACTTGGAATTAATGTGGAGAGTTTTGATTGCACTATTGCTTTCCTAGCAAAAGGGAATAGTTGCTGGCATTAATGGTTCACATGACGAACAACTATGGAATTAGAATTTGTGCACTATATTATAGGTGCCGAGAAGTCAGTGCATAAAAGCATTTCCCCCCAGTTGTGTGTATATGATTTTATTTACTTATTTATATTTGAACTTCTATCCCGCCCTCCCCGCCATTCGGCAGGCTCACGGTGGCTAACAGCATAATTAATATACATTAAAAAATCAATATAAAACATACTATATAGACATAAAATGCAATAAAAGATGGTGATCTTCAACATCCCTGTAAGCTGAGTGGCATCAACAGGCTACCTCATACCTATGAGCTTCTGCTGGGGGTACCGTTGGTCCTGATTGGTACAGTTTGGTGGTCAGGCCAGGGCCATAGAATCAAGGCGGCACCCTACTTGAAGGCCTGGTGGAAGAGCTCCGTTTTACAGGCCCTGCAGAACTGTAGAAAGTCCTGCAGGGCCCTGATTTCCTCTGGGAGCTCATTCTACCAGTGAGGGGCTGCCATGGAGAAGGCTCTGGCCCTTGTTGTAAGCAACCAGGCCTCCTTAGGCCCCGGAAGAACCAGCTGGTTCTGGGAACCCGATCTTAGTGCTTGCTGGGGTACATATGGGGAAAGGCAGTCCCTTAGGTAGATAGGTCCCTGGCCATATAGGGCTGTCGTTTATGTCCAGGTTAAGAAGAAGAAAAAGAAGAGAAGAGATTGGATATATACTCCACCCTTCACTACCCAGGGAGTCTCAGAGTGGCTTACAAACTCATTTCCCTTCCCTTCCCCACAATAGACACCCTGTGAGGTAGGTGGGGATGAGAGAGTTCTGACAGAAGCTGCTCTTTTTCAAAAACAGCTGTGCCAGATCTACGGCTTGCCCAAGGTCATCCAGCAGGTGCAAGTGGAGGAGTGGGGAATTAAACCCAGTTCTCCCAGATTAGAGTCCATGCACTTAACCACTACACCAAACTGGCTTTCAAAGGAACCATTCTTAGAAAAGGATGATATAAACTAAAGCAGATGGGTAGAGGCCAATACAATTTAGACTATGTTTTTATCCAGAAAATAAAATTATGAGCTATTTGTAAAATGCAGTAAGTGTAACCTTTGTTCATATGGAAAAAGCTGATGTAATGTAAAATTCTATATGAAGCAGCTGTTTGTCTTCCAAATGTACAGTAGAATACATCCTGGAAAAATTAAATGCTTATTCATACAGATCTGGTTTCTACATTTCAGGATATTGCCTGTCTTTGCTATTATTAGGCAGCTTTGAAATAGTCACTCTCCTCTCCTCTATCTTTTTATCTTAATTCTGCTGCCAGTCACTGACAGAGTCTTATGCTTTATTGAATCAGCACTTCCGATGAATGACCTTTTTGTGGATGAGGCTAAAGAAAAATTAGTTAAAATAATATACCCTACAGAGATCCTTACGTATTATGGGCATTAATAGGTCAGCTTTTCAGCAGTATCATCAATCTTAACTTCCTCTGTGAGTTATATACCTCTCTAAAGAAAATTTAAGAACCCACCCACTTTAAGGACCTACATAATTTATGAAACCATTACTTTTACTGGTTTGGTGGTGTTTTCCTTTATAGTTTGAAGAAGTTTTATTATGTTAACGGTTCAAAATTTACGAAGAAGCATTGCTTTACCATTGTGTGTATAAAAACGTTTTCATAATAATCAGAGGAAATACTATAGGTTAGATCCAGACAATTTTTTTCACCACTGGAAAAAGAGGCAGCTTCCCTTAACTACCAGAAAGGCTAAGCTGGGAATCATGGCTTCATATGGAATTGTAGTAAGGAAGAAAATTTGGTGAGAATGATTGAAAGCCTGCTAGATACAACCCAATATATCTGTTGCCTTGTGTGTAAAGACATATGGCAGAAAGTAATTAGTTTGGAAAGGTACTAAGTTTATCTCTTCCTTTGATTTTTAGACAAGGTTTGGTATGGATTTCATGAAGCTTTGCTTCAAGGTGCACATCTGGGCTGCTTTTAAAAACAACTGTAGATTAATCCTGTTTGATATTCACACTCTTTGCCTACCAGAAGATTAGACTGATGGATTGTTCAGTCAGCATTCAGGTTCAGATGAAACAGCTGATGTGCCAGTTCTGCCTCACAGCTTTTTGGAGATCAACCATGTTGGATGTTACTCTTCCTGGCACAGCCGTGTGTATTAGCATTGGTATGAAGTCAGTAACCACTGTTGCCAGAAGTTTGTAGTTGCATCTTTAAGAATTGTTGTGTACTGCAGAACTAGGTAGACATACCAAGTGCTGTGATTAGGGTTGCCAGGTGATTTCCTCTCACTGGCAAGGAGCCTTCTGGGAAGAGGGTGGGGCTCCACCCCCAAACACTGATGTTGCCAACATGGTGATGTTACACAGAAGTGACATCATCATGTCAGGGACGTCACAGGGGATGCTCTGGTTTGAGGGCAAACTCTATGATAAAATTGCCCTCAAACCAGAGTGTCCCCGGCATGATGATGTCACTTCTGCATGATATCACCTTGGCAATGCTTCTCAGTGGCTGTGAGAAGCCCCCAAAAGCTGGAGATTCCCCACTTGGACCTGGGGGCTGGCAACCCTAGCTGTGATGGGCAATTGTGGATGAATTGCCTATACAATATACGAATGGCATTCAGACCATACATTATATATACTTACATAACATGTACCACTTCTCACCTGTCTGCAGCAATTTTCTTATATGGCAGCTGCACTTGAAAAGTAGTACAGATTTTTCCACTTGTTACACACAAAATACTCATGTGACTGTTTTGGCACAAGTCATTGTGTGCAAATGTTATGTATAAAGCATCAATGTTACAGTGCTTTCAGCTGTCAGAGGTACAGAACATATAGGCAAGTCATGAAGTGTCATTAAAGGCTAATGCTGTCCTGGTGCTTCTGCCATTCTATCAGACAGTCTTTTTATTTATTTTTATTCTAACTTTAGGGCAATGTCAGCTATTCCTGGAGTACAGAAGAGATCATGAACTCCACACAGGATTTTGTGGTAAAACCTCAATCTTGCCTCAGAACTGAATTGAGAATTTGCAACAATGGCATGGCTCGCGTGTACGAAGAGATTATAGCATTCTTTCATCCTTCCCTCTTCCGTTTTCTCTTCCCCTTGCATATACCTCAGAAATAAATTGTTTCTAATTTTGCAGTGTGCATGAACTTTAGGGGTGTTTTGAGTGGTATATTATAGCCTGATCTTGTCAGATCATGGAAGCTAAACAGGGTTGGTACTTGGATGGCAGACCACCAAGATAGAGGAAGGCAATGGCAAACTTACTCTGCTTAATCATTTGCCTGGAAAACCATATGGAGTCAGCAGAAGTCTGCTGTAACTTTGCAGCTCTTTTACACACACACACACACACACACACACACACACACACGAACTTAAGGATGTCTCATACTTATCTGAGCAATGACTATGGCTTGTCTTTGCATGTGAATTTGTACCACTGAAGTAGTTGTCTGTATTGCTTTTAAAATATTCGGCAAACTTTCTTCTCTCTGATGTATTCCTTAACTACCATGAAGATAACGTCTAGCTTCCATCTTTTTATCTCGTGAGGACCTGGTCTGGACTATAACTTAAGGTAAGTATTGTTATGTCTTGTTTATGATGCATTGCATTGTCAGGGTTCTGGTAGTTCAATCCCTTTAAATCTTATTGGCTGCCTAATAAAGACTCCTTATTGGTCCTGAAGTCAATCTAGGGAACCAATCATAAAGCCCTGCTTGGGTCCAATGAGACTGCATGTAAACAGTTAACAATGTTTATAGTTAACTGTTGAAACCCTATAAATTGAGTGCCACTCTTGCCAGAGCCGTCTCTGAGCTGAATGATGTCTGAAATAAAAGCTTGCATTTGATTCAACGTCTCCCGACTTCAGTACTTAAAACTGGCGACAAGGATGGGATCCCAGTCCTAACCGAACTGCTGAAATCACTCTGGCTGCCCAGCTGAAATCACTAAGGGTGCCTAGAGCTGAATCACTATGGGCATGGCATCCAGGGGCCCTATCAAACTGTTCAAACCTAAGGTTGGGAACTGGGAGTCATACCTCGATCGTTTTGAATGCTACCGCGTAGCAAATGGTATTGACAGAGACGATGTCTGCTGACTTCAATACTTAAAAAGTATGATGATAGTCATTCAAAGTTAAGTATTACATCCATTACAGAGGGTAAATTTTTGAATAACAAGAAATACAATCTCCAATACAAGCAATAATATGCACAATATACAATCCCCCAAAAAAAGGGGGGGAGGAGATCCAAAGGAGCAACAAAGATTCTGGACTATTCTTCGTTTCATGCAGATACTTCTTCAGTGGCTGTTAAATATAAAGAAATGTAATTGTACATGGTTTTATAACACACAATAACAGAATGGGAAATTAATTTCAAAAATGGTAACCCATTAATACTTGCTGTATCAATTATCATTGAAAGTCTGATCAAGAAGTCTACACAATATTATCTATAAGAAATAATAACAAGGAAATATTTTTACCAATCATACCAATTAACAACACATCCTAACAACAAACATTCAAAATAAAACTCTTACCTTCACCATCATGTGGAAATTATTCAATCTCTATTAGATAGATCAGTCAAACATTACTAGTAAGTTAATACACACTACTGCTGCTGAATCACCTCAAATCCTAAAATCGAATGTAATTCCTTAAATATGACTCTGGGCCTCCCTCTAGTGTCCAAAAGCCAATAGTCAAAATTTAAAGGGGCAATGTCCTCAGTCACCACCCTTAAAGGGGTTATGCAGAAAATCCTTATAGGTAGCAAGAGAGGTCCAAATCTGTGTTTAGACTAAAAGGCTGCAGAGTGTTGAGCTGATGTATCCAATAGGCTTCATGCCAATAAAGTTGTTTTTGGACATCTGTCCTATCATATGGACTGCTAGTCAGTTTCTAATACCACAAATACAGAATCATTACAAGAGTGCCCCTTTTCAATGAAATGGGGGACCAAAGGGGAGTCTAGTCACTGTTGGTGGATAGGGGAGTTAAGTTCAGTAATATGTGTCCTAATAGCTCTAGTTGACATTCCAATGTAACACTTTTCACATGTACATTGGATGAGGTAAATCACCTTTTTTGGAGGCACAATTAGAAAAATGTATCAGATTTATTTCAAGATCTACAGCAGAAAATACTAACTTGTCAGTTTCCCAAACTTGCGGGCAGACATAACATCTGCCACATCAGTAGTGTCCTGCTCTGGCCACTACAGGTCTCTCTGGAGAAATCATATCCATATGTATTAAGATATCTTGAAGGCTTCTTGTCCTTTTAAAGCCAATTAAGACTTGTCGGCACATCCAGGTAAATAACTAAAAATGTGCCAGTGTTTACATATAAGAACATAAGAGAAGCCAATGTTGGATGAGGCCAGTGGCCAATCCAGTCCAACACTCTGTCACACAGTGACCAAAAACACCAGGTGCCCTCAGGAGGGTCCAACAGTGGGGTCAGGACACTATAAGCCACTAGAAGGACACTGTTGCCCCCCCGTCAAGCACCAAGAATACAGAGCATCACTTGCCCCAGACTGAGAGTGCCTCTCTATAAAATAGGATAGTTCTCTTAATCCTCTCTGCAAGAGGTGTGTATTCTAAGGCACATCAAATAGTGTTAGATACTGTGACCCAAGAAGTGGATTCAAAGAGGCTGCTGCATGATTCCATCTACACTCTTAAAGAAGCCTGCTCTATACCCCTACTCGGGTAACCTCTTGCTGCAAATTGGGCATCCAACTTATATCTTTTGGCCTCAAAGTGTTTAAAAGAAGTGCAGTTTCTTTTTGCCCAGAGATACTGACCATACAGAAGATTATATCTAAGATGTCTTGCATGGTGCAATCTAAAATGTAAATATGAGTTCCAGTCCATGGGCTTAGAGTAAACTGTAACTGCCAAGTGACCGGATCCAGTAATGTATACTAAGGTATCCAGATTAATTTCTGTGGCACTGTATTGCACAGTAAACCATATGGTGTGATGTAGATGGTTAAGCCAATCTATAAAAGCTTGAAATTTCATCCTTTTCAAAAACACCAAAAATAAATCGTCAATAAACCTCTTGAAAAGAAGATATGATGAAAAAAAGGATTATTATGAGCATTAGATATCCATTCAGCTTCAAACCATGCCATGAACAAATTTCCCACACTGGGGGCAAATGAGCTCCCCATGGCAACTCCCTTAATTTGAGTAAAGAGTTGGTCCCCAAATCTAAAGAAACTCCAGTCCAAAATAATATCTGTCAAATCTATCAAAAAGTGTTTGGCAGCATACCATCCAATCTCTTATCAAAAACCTCCTGAACACACAGACATGCCTCCTCTTGAAGTATGTTTGTGTATAAAGAAGCCACATCAAGCATGGCCAAGATTGCATTCGAAGAGACCAGTAAGTTTTCTACTTGTGTAATGAAATCAGTGGTGTCTTTGAGATAAGAAGGGATAAGTGGACTATAAGGGATAAGTGGAGACTGTAAAAAGGAATCTATAAATTTAGAAAGAGGTTCTAAAACTGAATTAGACCCTGACACTGTTGGGCATGCTGGAGGTGGGAATCCAGGTTTGTGCGCCTTAGGCAGTGCATAAAAAATTGGCACCCTAGAGTAACGGTTCACTAAATATTCGGCAGTGGCTTGTTTAATATAATCTAATGCTAATGCCTCATCCACAACTGTTCGAATAACCCTTAAGATTTCTATTGTCGGGTCAGAACAAATAGGTTGGTAGTCAGTAGAATCTTGCAATAATTTATTAACCATTACCAAATAATCAGTTTTATCCAAAACAACAATTCCTCCTCCCTTATCCACTTCCTTGATCACTACATTACTATCATGAGCTAGATCCTGTAGTAATCTGTTCTCCTCCAGAGTAAGATTAAAGGAGGTCCGACACCACATTTTCTCCAATGCTTCAATATCCTTAAGTACCAGTTGCTCAAACACCATGATAGAAGGGACAAGGACATGTGGGACAAATTGAGATTTATGCTTGAACTGGAATACCATTGTATTGTCCTTTTTACTGTTTTTTTTTTTAATTAAGTGTTCTAATGAGTTTTAAAAGGCGAATTCTGGTCTGAAACGGATTATATCTCAGCATTGGTACGAAACCTAAGCCTAAACTGAAAATGCGCATTTCCTGAGCTGATAACAAGCGGGAGGACAAGTTAATAAATTCTCCTCCGCCGCCGATGCTGGGGAAGCTGCCATAAAAAAATTCTAGTGGGCCATGCTCTTAGTTTTTCTATGGAGGCTGGGTCTATGGGGAGACCCTCATCTCCAGAAGTATTGGTATTGGTTGCTCCTTTGGCTTCCCTCCCCTTTTGGGGGGTGTTTGTATATTGTGCATATTAATGCTTGTATTGGATGTTGTATTTCATGTTATTCAAACATTTACCCTCTGTAATGGATGCAATATGACTATCATCATTATACTTACCTTAGGTTACTATTATCATTTTGTATTATATTAATTACTATTACTGTTTTGTATTATATTAATTGTGTATAGCATCTTCCTCTCAGCTGCAGTTCTTGTCTTTGTCAGCTCTAGTTGGGAAGTCTCTTGGTTGTTGGCTGGACTGAAACTTGCCATCTATCTATTATCAGTTTATAATGTTAGAATACATCAGGAACTGAGCATAGGAGGGGCATGGTGACCAGCAAAGCATTCAGTCACTCCTGGAGCAGCCTCCGCACCACTGTCTTGGAATACTAATTAAAAATAAACTCTTCACTGCTGGAAAACATCAAAACTGAGCCCAAGATATGGGGAAACCGAAAGGAGCACTGGCAAACAAAAAAGCACAACAAAAAAACTTCTAAATATAAAAGAATAGTATCAGAATCTTCTGAGCAAGACTCCTCACCTCCTCACCCTTTAGAAATGGAGCTGGAAGATGCTGAAGAGGTACATGTTGAGAAAAGGAAAAGAGAGGACTCTATTACAAAAAACAAGAAGTGCAAACTGAAATCAAGAAATAATAACACCTGTATTTAACAAAATAGATGATTTGACAAAGAAAGTTAAAGAAGTTGAAGGTACACCAAATATGGCTCTTGATGGAACAACAACAAAAAATACCCAGGAACTAAATGAACTAAAACATTTGAAACATGGACAAAATCAAAGATAAAGTTACTAGAAATCAAAGTAAGACAGCGTAAATTAAATTTAGAGGGGTCTTGCCTAACTTTGAAATGAACAAAGAGATAACTACAGCTTTAAATCAATGGCTATCAGAACTCCTCCACATCAGGAACAATTGTAGTAAATGCCTACAGGCTGAACATGACACGTGCTACCTCACCGACATTAATCCTGGATGTAATTGCTGAAATTGTGGACATTAAAACAAACCCACCCCCTATTTTGGATATGGCAAGGACAAATGGAGATTTGAAATTAATAGACACTACAGTCGAAGTGTTTCCTGACTTGCCAGTTGAAATACTGAATGCCAGACACAATTTACATCCGATAGCGTAATGGCTAAATGAAATGAAACAGAGATACAGGTGGCTCCCACTTGGGCACTTATCAGTAGCCTTCCATGGGAAAATATTAACAGCATACAATACAAAGTCGGGAGAAGAACTCATTAAGGAAATACAAGAGGCTCAACAGGAATGAAAAACTAAAGCAGGAAGAAACAAAGAGACTCAACAAAGGACTTTGAAATAAGACTGGAGAAATTATCTTAATTTCAATTATTTTGACAGATTTAAAGATATATAATGAGCTTCAAGAATGGGGTGATGTTAGGTTTCCAGGGATTCCCCCCTCCTAATGGGAGAGTCCGCAGCACTCCCACAAGAGCAGGCACCATGGAAGATGGCAGAGACTCATTCAGTGAACCTGAACCCCAAGGAGGGAAGCTCCTTTTGAGGACTTTTCCAAGAAACAAGATAAAGTGCAGTCTCAATACTAGTTTACTTTGCTTGTAGTCTAGACATACAAACTAGATGTAAGCTGAATAGATATTTTAAGATATTAGTTGAAGTTTAATGGTTTATAATAGCTCAAATATTAAAAGATAAGTGAAATGATTATGTTGAAAACCATGGAGGGAGAAAGCCTCAAGAAAGTAGATAGAGTAACAATCTTTCCAAGGCCATAATAAAAGAAATATCAATGTTTAGAAGATTGGGATTTACCAAAACAATGGGTTTGGGTTGCCTGTAATAATGAAAGAAAAAATGTTTAATGTAAGGATTTTCTTTTAGTTTATGAAACCTGTAATTGTTTCTTGTGCATGGAAAACAACAATAAAAATAAAATTTAAAAAAAGGAACTGAGCATAGAGTGCTAACCACTTGGCCAATAAGCAAGTAATGCTTTATGCTAATTGTTACCACAAGTGGCCTGTCTCATTGTTGAGGAAATTAGGTATGAGACATAGAGTGCCAGAAGGGTACAAGTGATTGCACATATATATATATTTATACACCAAGGTCTAGTTCAGTAGGAAGACTCCAGAGTTAAAGAGTAATTAAATAGTTTTATTAAACAATGTTCCCAATTACAGTCATAATAAGCAGTCAAGAAAGCATATAATCCAGAACTAAGAAATAAAGCTGATGATAGCGATGTTTAGGAGTGATTATGGGGTTATACTACCTGTCCAGAAGTGCAGATGTCTATGAAGAAGATAGCCCAAATGGCCAGCATTCCACACTATGGAGAAAGATGCCGAAAAAAGAGACTTTTTGGGGGGGGTGTTACTCAATAACAGGAACCCTCACAGTGCACACTGAGGCCAGGCATGCTCTCTATTTTTATAGGAATTCTGGGCGTGGTCTCCCAGGCCAGAATTTGATTGGATTAATGCCCATTGATGGTCCTACTGGAGCTGGCTGAATGGGTTGGATGACCACTGATGGTTCAACTGGGGTAGGTTGAATGGATTCCTAGGTTTAGACAAAAGAGGGAAATGGGTCCCCAGTGGGTGTCAGGAAGAATTGTTAATAATTTTAATGTTTGATTAGTTTATCTCAGTATCCTGAGGGAGGAGTCAGGAAGGACAGGTGTTGAGACAAAGGATTTCCACATAGGTGTAGGTATCACACAAAAGGGGATTATGTGGGGATATGAAGACAGAGGAAGGTTCACCAGATGGCTAGTGACTGGCTTTGAAAATGCAGATACTTCATTTGGTGGAACTCCCTCATTCCATATGCATCTCTCTGCTGGGGGAGGGGAATTGGAGATTGCTTTGAGGGCTGCCTTGTGGAACCTGAGATTGAAACCCTTTTGCACAGCTTTGGCTAGCTCTGTGGCGTAGATCAAGTGTGTCCTCTTTGGCCTGATTTTGTGGGTCTCTGGTTCAGGTCAGAAGTGGGGTGCCCCACCATTGGGGCTACCCCACAAGTAAGGCAGTGCCTTTGGGCTACTTAGGTGTCCTGCTTCTTATTCCTTGTATATTAAAATTTCATTTTCAGGGAGATTTGTATTGCTGTTTCAAACATAGTCTGTCTTGCTAAAGCCAGAAAACTTTGAAAAATAGGAAATCCAATTTTCTCCCCCCCCCCAACAATTTAGCAGTAAATGTTAGAAAAGCAAGTGTAGGAGACCTATTGGATAAAATGAGGAAACTGGGGGCTGTGGACTGAACTTTGACTGAAAGAAACATACTTAGGACATTGCAACTGATAGCTTGGCACTGAATTATCAGTCTAATTTTTATTCTCTCTGTTGAGATGACCTTCACTAACTACTTGAATTGCACTTTGATCATATGTTAACACCAGCAGAATACTTTAGCTGAAAATATAGTATTGTATTCAGTTGAGGTCATCTGTGTGTGTTTACATAGTGCATCTCTCTTCATATCAGTGTATTTAGCCACAGTACTGTATATACAAAGTCAGCATCCCTTACTAATTTAAAGTCAAAGTATTCCTTCTCTGTCTGTATTGTTGATTTTTAGAATGTAGCAGTCTATATAAGCTCTTTATTCAGTGGCTGCATTTATATGAACAAGCGAAAATAGGATTTGTGGGAGTTTTATGTGTTTTTTCTAGAGAACATACCTTCTAAATGTTGTTGTATACATTGTACACCATCCATAGGTAGGGATTCTGATGTGCACACCAAAATAGTAGGGGGAGGCTTAACCCAGGATTGCCGTAACATTTCTTGCAATGCAGTGACTTCACTTCTGGCATGCACTGGAAATGACATTATCATGTTGCTGGTGATGCCAGATACTCTGATATTTGGGCAAAAACTCTGTGGTAGAAGCCGCTTTTACCATAGTTTTTTCCCCAGTACCAAAGAGTCCTCCATTGTCAGTGCTATGATGGCATCACTTCTGGGACGTGCTAGAAGCAACATTGCCACATCACTGGAGATGCTGCTGCTATGCAGGGCTAGGCTTACCCCCACTGCCATCAGGTCTCTCACTGGCTATCTGATCAGCAGCAAGGGGCAGTGGCTGAGGGTGGGGATCCCACCCTAGTACACATGTAGTCTGAAAGGGGACAGGCACAGCAAGCCCTACTGAAGCATAAAGGAATTAAGAGAGTGTTACCTGAGTGAAGTAAAAGGAGTCTTGTTGCACTTTAAATACTAAAATTGATTCATTTCATCATAAGCTTCCATGCAACCACTTTCTCAGCACTTCCTGCATCTGAAGAAATGGCCTACAGTCAACAAAAGCTGATGCTGGATTATAAAATTGCTAGCCTTTAAGGTGCCACAAGATTCTTTAAAAAAATCATTGCAGTGGACTAAAACAGTATGAAAATTGTTACTTGAGTTAAGATTAGGGTTCAGCTTCCAGGTGACAGCTGGACATCTCCTGCCATTACAGTTGACCTCCAGACGTATCAAGATCAGTTCCCCTTGGAGAAAATGGCTGCTTTGGAGTATGGACTCTATGGCACTCTACCCTGCTGAGTTCCCTTCCCTCCCCACACCCTGAGGTATTTCCCAACACAGAGCTGGCAACCCTAGTTAAGATATAACTAGTTGACTTCTAAAAAAAAGAAAAATAAAGATTTTTTAATGCAGTGTGTATTTGCCAAACTGATATAACTGTTCAAGTGAATAGGGCTGCCAAGTCTGGGTTGGAAAATACCTGGAAACTTTGGGGGTGGAGCCAGGAGAAGGCAGGGTTTAAGGAGGGGAGGGGCCTCGGCATCATACAATGTCATAGAGTCTACCCTCCAAAGCAGCCATTTTCTCCAGGGGAGCTGATCTCGGTCAGCTGGAGATCAGTTGTAAAAGCGGGAGATCCCCAGGCCCCACCTGGGGGCTGGCAACCCTACAAGTGAATGTGGAAGCATTCAAAATTATTTAAGTAGTATTTCCTAATGATGTGAATCTAACATACTTATTAACAGTATTTTCCTTGTTTGTTTCAAGAGGGTGACAGTAGTATGCTTCAAGTATTCTTGAGGGTTTTTTTCCCCACCCATACTACTTCAGATTTAAATAAAAATGTGTGGGATGTATTGCTATCACCTAATGTATTCAAGCCCTGAATATAATATCTTTTTATGTGATGATCTGGTAACTTTTTTCTGATGAAGGAATCAAAGTCTTGGGTATATGATTGGTGTTTTCTGTTACATTTTACTTCCTTTGTAATCTGCATCTCATTGATGTTATAAATTTTCAAGACATTATCAGTTTGGAATCAGTTTGATTTTTTCCACTTACATGTAGGGATCGTCCATTGTCTGCAGTAATTTGGAGATTGCTTTAATCATTGATAAAACCGACCTTTTAATACATGTACATCTGAGAGTTACTGGGCAATGAGAATAATCCCTATAGTCTTCAATTTACATTGTTGAATGTATAATTAACTTTTGTGTAAATACACTAAACTGCAAGTCTGCCTGTCATTAACTTCACACACAGTAGACAATTCTGTGAAGTCTCTGAAATGTCTGTTAGTTCCATAAGAAAAGTTTCCATTATAAGAGAACTGATGCATATGATTTGAAGAAATGCAGGCACTCAACAGTAAGAGCCCTTGTACTACATATTTTCTCCCAAGTGTTAACCTAATATCAGCAGTGATTCAAGCATGTATGATACATCACTTCTCAGTTTATCATCTGGTAACTCAAACTAAAGATGTAACTGCCTGCAAAACTATTAAATATGATGTGTAAAATTAAACCTTTGGTTCAGATACATGGAGATTTTTCTACGTGTTCAAGACCATTACTTGGTGCTACATAATTAAGACAGTATTAATATATGTATGTAACCACCACACATATCCTGTCTCTATGGCATTATTTCTTGCAACTAAGACAGGGTACAAAGGCAGAGGTACCATGGAGATAGCTGTTAGGGAAAATTGTATCTGCGTCTCCACCTCACAAATATGCTTTAGACCATTGTGCCTGGTAGTGTGTGGTGGGTCAAAGGGTAATGTTTTCTGCTTTTAGAACTGCTGTGCTTTTGAGGTTATAGAAGCTGGTGTATTCCTTTCGTCTTTTTCAAGGGACAAAAGTACATACAAATTAAAGATCTGATAGCCCTATACAGAAAGTTAAAAGTGCATTTACTGTACAGAGAGAGAGGGCAGAGGAATCATGCCTGCTGACCCATCCCAGTGTCCTGAAAAAAATGCATTTTTATGTTAGGGATTTCCATATAAGTGGGAGTGGAGGCAGTAGACATAATCATGTTGTACACACTTTTTAGCTCTGTGATGCCATCTACCTTCATGTATTTTCACAAATTAACCAAAGATTTTGGAAACTCACAACACTGCAATCTTAATTGTATCAAGCATGTGATAAACACGCTTCTAAAATTCAGCACAATGGATAGTGATCTTGTATCCAAAATATGTACACGGCACCTGAAGTATTCATCACCTGGTATTTCCGTGCTTTAAAGCAGCATAACCTGCCACCCCTTATGTAATAACATACTATTATACTGATGTAGTTTCTTATACATAGTTTGAAATCTGGGTGGTGAAGAAAACAAAAGTAGGTCCTTTTTGGCATCACAAACATGCAACATTTGATTTTTGCAAAAAATAGAAATGTTGTTGAAAGTTAGAACTGAAATAGAGTTCCATAGTAAGGGTGTAGCATATGTGCACACATCACCTACAGATACAGAAGAAAAGACTAAAGTGATGAAAAATTGTGTCAGAAAATATGCTGATATTGAAGTTTATGGAGAGAAAAACATTAATTAAATCTGTTCTCCTCCAGAGAAAGCTGGGTGGTATTGTGTGCATAATCTACTGTCTTTGGAATGGAGAAACAAGGGTTTAAAAAAGATTAGAGAGTGAATGATGAGTAAATGGAATTACCTGAAGGATTAGCTTCTGCACTATAGGTGATAGTTGTCAGGCATAGTTTTGAGGGGTTTTATTTGTGGTTTGCCTGGATGCTTTTAAGCTAGGCAAAGTAAATCTATGTTGGTAACAAACCCCCCAGGATAAGGAGTCACCTGTAGCGGGTGGGATGCATTTGCCTTGAAAGTTACAGATCTATACTCTGGGGGTGCTGTTGAATAAGCAGCTGGCAGCTGTGGCCAGGAGTGCCTCTTAAGAGATTCAGCTGGATAGCCAGCTGCAGCGTTTCCTGGCCAGAAATAATTTGGCTATTGTGGTGCTTGTCCTGGTTACATCTAGATTAGTGCAATGTGCTCTGTATGGAACTGGCATTGCAAGTGTTCAGAATGCTGTTGCCAGGATGTTGACTGAACCATAGCACTCCAGCCTTGGCCTATCTATACTGGCTCCCAGTCTTTTTCCGGGCACAATTAAAGGTGCTGATTTTGACCTTGAAAGCCTTGTACAGTTTGGGACCAACATGCCTAAAGGACCACCCACTCCCTTGTGAAACTACCCCACCACTAAGGTTTCTTCTAAGGCTTTCTTTTGGGTGCTCCTGCCTTTTGAGATTAGGTGGGTGGCAACTTGAGAGAGGGCCTTCTCAGTCATGGCACCAAAATACTGGAACTCCCCATGGAGACTCATCTGTCCCCTTCAGTTGACATCTTCTGCCAACAGGGTAAATCTCTTGTTTAGTTTGTGGTCCATCAGTAATTCTTCATTCATGCCCAATGTTTTAATTATACACACACACACACACACACACACACACATTTAACTCTGGTTTAATTGTTTTAACAATGTATTTTGTTTTAGTTAATGGTTTTTAAGATGTGATTTCATTATGTTTTCAGTCTCTTAGCTGCATTGGTATCCCTGGTGACAGCAGAAAACCAAGGTATAAATTTTGTAAATAAATAAATATATACATTTTTAGATCATTGTAGTAGTTTCCAGTTATTAATTCAAATTTTGTGATGCAAGCCTAAAAAATATCATCCCAGAATGGAGCTATGATCTGCAAATCGTCCTCATTGTAAGGATTTTTATTAAAAATTATTCGAACAACATAAATTTATCACATTTTTTATTTTTAGAAGGCAGTCTGGGGAAACCCTGGGATTTGCATAAAAATCTGAAAAGAAAAGGAAAAAAGAAATAAAGGCCTTTTAAAAATACCCCAAGCCCCAAATTATTTGGGAAGAATGAGATCTTGTAATGCTACATCACTAGCTCTCAAATGCAGTTTTGAGGGCTGTCAAGCAATCCCATAAACAGGTGACAGAAGAATTAAAGAAGGCAGCAGGAGCAGTAGGAAAAAAAAAGAGTTGGCAACCAGAGACAGAGAGGCATCAGGGACTTGAGAAGATGGGAAGAGCGGAGGCAGCCAGGAATGGAGGTGGTGACTTTGGGGAGAGTAAAGCTGGAGAGGCAGTGGGGAAAGACGGAGCAGTGGTGAGGAGGGCAAGGGAGAGAGACTGGTAGCAATTGAGAGGGGGATAAAAGAGACAGGAGGAGGAAGGTGGAACCAGAGGGGATGGCTACAATTCCCCTCATGAGTTCTTTGTAAGGTAGGTTGAATTCAAAGAGAGTGACAAAGGTGACAAAGAGGACATAGTGAGCTTCATGGTAAACTGGAGAATTGAACCCAGATTTCCCAGTCCTTCCCCCTGTGTCTAACTATTACACAACCCTAACTCTCTAAACACAGGACAGTAAAAATATGCTTCAGTGTTAGCATACAAAGCTTAAGTCAACAAACAATAGCTTTCTCTAAAGGAGGCCATGAAGTGTTGATAGGTATGTTTCATTTTATCCCCACTTCCCCATTTTAGGCTCCTTTCAGTTTATGATCAGTTTAGGCTGAAAAAACTTTGTCCCAAATTAAGCCATGTTTAGGAATAATTGGTCACATAATTTCTTGGCAGTGTCTGAGAATCAAATATGGTTTATATAATGACAGGGTAAAGGTTGTAATACAGTTATTGCATTAAGTAAAACTTTATTTCTGAGAAATAGTAGATTGAATCCTGTTATTAGCCAGAGTGAGTTTGCCGACCTTAATATTCATGAGGTGCAATTGTCTCTCACAACAAATCAAATTTAATTAAAGGATGCATTTTCACCACTTACAAAAGGTTTATTAAAGGTTTATTTGCTCATGCAAATTAAAGCGTTAGAGTAAAAATCCACATGAAACTTGGCACGAACAATTAAAAAAAAATTGGAAGATTTCTCGGCTCAGTGCAGTACCTTGCCATGTTTAAACTGCTCAGCTTGTCATTTGGAATCTCTAATGAAACTGGGGAGGAGGCTGTTTATTTGCATAATAGGACATAATTTGCTGTGGTGAGGTTTTAATTATTTATAGGCTGTCTGAAATATTTAAAATGGCATCACTAAGGAGCATGAAGTGCTGGATAATACTTTCATTTCAGGTTTCCTGCCGTTTCCTTTATGGGTCAAGCACTTTATTTCTAATTAGCGTACCAGGCAAGTGGCTCTAAAACCATAAGGAAAACAAACTGGTTTTGGTCTGTTTGCAGCTTGAGTTGTTCTGGGCTGCTGAGGGTCATTCAGACAGATATGGTATGAGCCAGTAAAAGAGACTGGCCAAATGAAGCCATCATATAATAAGAATGGAAGAGTTTGAACACATTTTCTTATAACATGTCTACCTTTTTTTTTCCAGTGACTCTTCTGCTGTCACCTAAGAGTTTTCTTTTTCCTGTATAAATAAAGCATTGGATGTTGTAGAAATGGCAGAATAAATATGAAAAAATTAGATATAATTATTGAATAATTATATTCTTTACTTATTTTCAGGCCTTACAATCAACCTCCCTTGGCATTAACATATGTTTATGTCACAGTATGCATGTATACAATAATTTGTTTATATAAATTGTATATAATTTTTATATAAATTGTTTATGAATAATTTATATATGAAAAATAATGTATACAATAATTTGTCCACTGAGGAAGGCCTTGGAGGTCGAAAAACATTTGTTCCTGTTTTAATGTGGTTCAAGGTGGTCAACCTAGGGATATTGAATTGCTGGTCCTATTGTATTGGTTCAAGGCTCTTAACCTAGAGATATTGTATCATGTTACATAGATTCAGGACTTCTTAATCCAAATGTTTGCTGCTTTAAGGGTGGAATGTGCCTATGTTTGTAAAGCAGAGATTTAGTGCACTTTGGAATAAATACATATATTTTGTTTAATTTATTTCTGATAATTTTCTCTAACCCAACATTCAGGTATCCAACTTTGTTTTTTCTTTGGGTTGGGCGTTTTTCACCCTTCTGTTTTGGTTTGCAATTTAGGGATATTATCAAACAGTGTGGCAATACTTGTTTTGGTTTGGAAGTCCAGGTTTGTTTTCTAGTTTCACTGCAGTCAGTGCAAATATGGAGCACCATTTTTCATAGCCGCACTAACAGTGCCAGATAGAAATAGTGCTGTTCAAATGTATTTGCATCAATTGCATAGAAGGAACATATAAAAATGGTAAATTTGCCAAAGACAAATAAATGGAATGAAAATGGTCTTCCTGATCAGACTTGGAAATTTAAAGATTTTTTTTTTAAATCATAAATCCCTAGATGTCTGAATGTTCAGCTTGAAAAGATGTTGATAGAGCCTTTGCCAAGCAGTAATATTAGGCCTCTGGAATTACAGCTGATCTTCACACTACAGCAACCAGTTGCCCTGGAGAAAATGGCTACTTTAGAGCGAGAAGAGTATGGAATTATAGCCTCCCTGGGTCCCACCTTCAATTCTTCAGGAATTTATTGACTGAGAGGTGACAACCCAAAGCTTCCATGCAACCACTTTCTCAGCACTTCCTGCATCTGAAGAAATGGCCTACAGTCAACAAAAGCTGATGCTGGATTATAAAATTGCTAGCCTTTAAGGTGCCACAAGATTCTTTAAAAAAATCATTGCAGTGGACTAAAACAGTATGAAAATTGTTACTTGAGTTAAGATTAGGGTTCAGCTTCCAGGTGACAGCTGGACATCTCCTGCCATTACAGTTGACCTCCAGACGTATCAAGATCAGTTCCCCTTGGAGAAAATGGCTGCTTTGGAGTATGGACTCTATGGCACTCTACCCTGCTGAGTTCCCTTCCCTCCCCACACCCTGAGGTATTTCCCAACACAGAGCTGGCAACCCTAGTTAAGATATAACTAGTTGACTTCTAAAAAAAAGAAAAATAAAGATTTTTTAATGCAGTGTGTATTTGCCAAACTGATATAACTGTTCAAGTGAATAGGGCTGCCAAGTCTGGGTTGGAAAATACCTGGAAACTTTGGGGGTGGAGCCAGGAGAAGGCAGGGTTTAAGGAGGGGAGGGGCCTCGGCATCATACAATGTCATAGAGTCTACCCTCCAAAGCAGCCATTTTCTCCAGGGGAGCTGATCTCGGTCAGCTGGAGATCAGTTGTAAAAGCGGGAGATCCCCAGGCCCCACCTGGGGGCTGGCAACCCTACAAGTGAATGTGGAAGCATTCAAAATTATTTAAGTAGTATTTCCTAATGATGTGAATCTAACATACTTATTAACAGTATTTTCCTTGTTTGTTTCAAGAGGGTGACAGTAGTATGCTTCAAGTATTCTTGAGGGTTTTTTTCCCCACCCATACTACTTCAGATTTAAATAAAAATGTGTGGGATGTATTGCTATCACCTAATGTATTCAAGCCCTGAATATAATATCTTTTTATGTGATGATCTGGTAACTTTTTTCTGATGAAGGAATCAAAGTCTTGGGTATATGATTGGTGTTTTCTGTTACATTTTACTTCCTTTGTAATCTGCATCTCATTGATGTTATAAATTTTCAAGACATTATCAGTTTGGAATCAGTTTGATTTTTTCCACTTACATGTAGGGATCGTCCATTGTCTGCAGTAATTTGGAGATTGCTTTAATCATTGATAAAACCGACCTTTTAATACATGTACATCTGAGAGTTACTGGGCAATGAGAATAATCCCTATAGTCTTCAATTTACATTGTTGAATGTATAATTAACTTTTGTGTAAATACACTAAACTGCAAGTCTGCCTGTCATTAACTTCACACACAGTAGACAATTCTGTGAAGTCTCTGAAATGTCTGTTAGTTCCATAAGAAAAGTTTCCATTATAAGAGAACTGATGCATATGATTTGAAGAAATGCAGGCACTCAACAGTAAGAGCCCTTGTACTACATATTTTCTCCCAAGTGTTAACCTAATATCAGCAGTGATTCAAGCATGTATGATACATCACTTCTCAGTTTATCATCTGGTAACTCAAACTAAAGATGTAACTGCCTGCAAAACTATTAAATATGATGTGTAAAATTAAACCTTTGGTTCAGATACATGGAGATTTTTCTACGTGTTCAAGACCATTACTTGGTGCTACATAATTAAGACAGTATTAATATATGTATGTAACCACCACACATATCCTGTCTCTATGGCATTATTTCTTGCAACTAAGACAGGGTACAAAGGCAGAGGTACCATGGAGATAGCTGTTAGGGAAAATTGTATCTGCGTCTCCACCTCACAAATATGCTTTAGACCATTGTGCCTGGTAGTGTGTGGTGGGTCAAAGGGTAATGTTTTCTGCTTTTAGAACTGCTGTGCTTTTGAGGTTATAGAAGCTGGTGTATTCCTTTCGTCTTTTTCAAGGGACAAAAGTACATACAAATTAAAGATCTGATAGCCCTATACAGAAAGTTAAAAGTGCATTTACTGTACAGAGAGAGAGGGCAGAGGAATCATGCCTGCTGACCCATCCCAGTGTCCTGAAAAAAATGCATTTTTATGTTAGGGATTTCCATATAAGTGGGAGTGGAGGCAGTAGACATAATCATGTTGTACACACTTTTTAGCTCTGTGATGCCATCTACCTTCATGTATTTTCACAAATTAACCAAAGATTTTGGAAACTCACAACACTGCAATCTTAATTGTATCAAGCATGTGATAAACACGCTTCTAAAATTCAGCACAATGGATAGTGATCTTGTATCCAAAATATGTACACGGCACCTGAAGTATTCATCACCTGGTATTTCCGTGCTTTAAAGCAGCATAACCTGCCACCCCTTATGTAATAACATACTATTATACTGATGTAGTTTCTTATACATAGTTTGAAATCTGGGTGGTGAAGAAAACAAAAGTAGGTCCTTTTTGGCATCACAAACATGCAACATTTGATTTTTGCAAAAAATAGAAATGTTGTTGAAAGTTAGAACTGAAATAGAGTTCCATAGTAAGGGTGTAGCATATGTGCACACATCACCTACAGATACAGAAGAAAAGACTAAAGTGATGAAAAATTGTGTCAGAAAATATGCTGATATTGAAGTTTATGGAGAGAAAAACATTAATTAAATCTGTTCTCCTCCAGAGAAAGCTGGGTGGTATTGTGTGCATAATCTACTGTCTTTGGAATGGAGAAACAAGGGTTTAAAAAAGATTAGAGAGTGAATGATGAGTAAATGGAATTACCTGAAGGATTAGCTTCTGCACTATAGGTGATAGTTGTCAGGCATAGTTTTGAGGGGTTTTATTTGTGGTTTGCCTGGATGCTTTTAAGCTAGGCAAAGTAAATCTATGTTGGTAACAAACCCCCCAGGATAAGGAGTCACCTGTAGCGGGTGGGATGCATTTGCCTTGAAAGTTACAGATCTATACTCTGGGGGTGCTGTTGAATAAGCAGCTGGCAGCTGTGGCCAGGAGTGCCTCTTAAGAGATTCAGCTGGATAGCCAGCTGCAGCGTTTCCTGGCCAGAAATAATTTGGCTATTGTGGTGCTTGTCCTGGTTACATCTAGATTAGTGCAATGTGCTCTGTATGGAACTGGCATTGCAAGTGTTCAGAATGCTGTTGCCAGGATGTTGACTGAACCATAGCACTCCAGCCTTGGCCTATCTATACTGGCTCCCAGTCTTTTTCCGGGCACAATTAAAGGTGCTGATTTTGACCTTGAAAGCCTTGTACAGTTTGGGACCAACATGCCTAAAGGACCACCCACTCCCTTGTGAAACTACCCCACCACTAAGGTTTCTTCTAAGGCTTTCTTTTGGGTGCTCCTGCCTTTTGAGATTAGGTGGGTGGCAACTTGAGAGAGGGCCTTCTCAGTCATGGCACCAAAATACTGGAACTCCCCATGGAGACTCATCTGTCCCCTTCAGTTGACATCTTCTGCCAACAGGGTAAATCTCTTGTTTAGTTTGTGGTCCATCAGTAATTCTTCATTCATGCCCAATGTTTTAATTATACACACACACACACACACACACACACACATTTAACTCTGGTTTAATTGTTTTAACAATGTATTTTGTTTTAGTTAATGGTTTTTAAGATGTGATTTCATTATGTTTTCAGTCTCTTAGCTGCATTGGTATCCCTGGTGACAGCAGAAAACCAAGGTATAAATTTTGTAAATAAATAAATATATACATTTTTAGATCATTGTAGTAGTTTCCAGTTATTAATTCAAATTTTGTGATGCAAGCCTAAAAAATATCATCCCAGAATGGAGCTATGATCTGCAAATCGTCCTCATTGTAAGGATTTTTATTAAAAATTATTCGAACAACATAAATTTATCACATTTTTTATTTTTAGAAGGCAGTCTGGGGAAACCCTGGGATTTGCATAAAAATCTGAAAAGAAAAGGAAAAAAGAAATAAAGGCCTTTTAAAAATACCCCAAGCCCCAAATTATTTGGGAAGAATGAGATCTTGTAATGCTACATCACTAGCTCTCAAATGCAGTTTTGAGGGCTGTCAAGCAATCCCATAAACAGGTGACAGAAGAATTAAAGAAGGCAGCAGGAGCAGTAGGAAAAAAAAAGAGTTGGCAACCAGAGACAGAGAGGCATCAGGGACTTGAGAAGATGGGAAGAGCGGAGGCAGCCAGGAATGGAGGTGGTGACTTTGGGGAGAGTAAAGCTGGAGAGGCAGTGGGGAAAGACGGAGCAGTGGTGAGGAGGGCAAGGGAGAGAGACTGGTAGCAATTGAGAGGGGGATAAAAGAGACAGGAGGAGGAAGGTGGAACCAGAGGGGATGGCTACAATTCCCCTCATGAGTTCTTTGTAAGGTAGGTTGAATTCAAAGAGAGTGACAAAGGTGACAAAGAGGACATAGTGAGCTTCATGGTAAACTGGAGAATTGAACCCAGATTTCCCAGTCCTTCCCCCTGTGTCTAACTATTACACAACCCTAACTCTCTAAACACAGGACAGTAAAAATATGCTTCAGTGTTAGCATACAAAGCTTAAGTCAACAAACAATAGCTTTCTCTAAAGGAGGCCATGAAGTGTTGATAGGTATGTTTCATTTTATCCCCACTTCCCCATTTTAGGCTCCTTTCAGTTTATGATCAGTTTAGGCTGAAAAAACTTTGTCCCAAATTAAGCCATGTTTAGGAATAATTGGTCACATAATTTCTTGGCAGTGTCTGAGAATCAAATATGGTTTATATAATGACAGGGTAAAGGTTGTAATACAGTTATTGCATTAAGTAAAACTTTATTTCTGAGAAATAGTAGATTGAATCCTGTTATTAGCCAGAGTGAGTTTGCCGACCTTAATATTCATGAGGTGCAATTGTCTCTCACAACAAATCAAATTTAATTAAAGGATGCATTTTCACCACTTACAAAAGGTTTATTAAAGGTTTATTTGCTCATGCAAATTAAAGCGTTAGAGTAAAAATCCACATGAAACTTGGCACGAACAATTAAAAAAAAATTGGAAGATTTCTCGGCTCAGTGCAGTACCTTGCCATGTTTAAACTGCTCAGCTTGTCATTTGGAATCTCTAATGAAACTGGGGAGGAGGCTGTTTATTTGCATAATAGGACATAATTTGCTGTGGTGAGGTTTTAATTATTTATAGGCTGTCTGAAATATTTAAAATGGCATCACTAAGGAGCATGAAGTGCTGGATAATACTTTCATTTCAGGTTTCCTGCCGTTTCCTTTATGGGTCAAGCACTTTATTTCTAATTAGCGTACCAGGCAAGTGGCTCTAAAACCATAAGGAAAACAAACTGGTTTTGGTCTGTTTGCAGCTTGAGTTGTTCTGGGCTGCTGAGGGTCATTCAGACAGATATGGTATGAGCCAGTAAAAGAGACTGGCCAAATGAAGCCATCATATAATAAGAATGGAAGAGTTTGAACACATTTTCTTATAACATGTCTACCTTTTTTTTTCCAGTGACTCTTCTGCTGTCACCTAAGAGTTTTCTTTTTCCTGTATAAATAAAGCATTGGATGTTGTAGAAATGGCAGAATAAATATGAAAAAATTAGATATAATTATTGAATAATTATATTCTTTACTTATTTTCAGGCCTTACAATCAACCTCCCTTGGCATTAACATATGTTTATGTCACAGTATGCATGTATACAATAATTTGTTTATATAAATTGTATATAATTTTTATATAAATTGTTTATGAATAATTTATATATGAAAAATAATGTATACAATAATTTGTCCACTGAGGAAGGCCTTGGAGGTCGAAAAACATTTGTTCCTGTTTTAATGTGGTTCAAGGTGGTCAACCTAGGGATATTGAATTGCTGGTCCTATTGTATTGGTTCAAGGCTCTTAACCTAGAGATATTGTATCATGTTACATAGATTCAGGACTTCTTAATCCAAATGTTTGCTGCTTTAAGGGTGGAATGTGCCTATGTTTGTAAAGCAGAGATTTAGTGCACTTTGGAATAAATACATATATTTTGTTTAATTTATTTCTGATAATTTTCTCTAACCCAACATTCAGGTATCCAACTTTGTTTTTTCTTTGGGTTGGGCGTTTTTCACCCTTCTGTTTTGGTTTGCAATTTAGGGATATTATCAAACAGTGTGGCAATACTTGTTTTGGTTTGGAAGTCCAGGTTTGTTTTCTAGTTTCACTGCAGTCAGTGCAAATATGGAGCACCATTTTTCATAGCCGCACTAACAGTGCCAGATAGAAATAGTGCTGTTCAAATGTATTTGCATCAATTGCATAGAAGGAACATATAAAAATGGTAAATTTGCCAAAGACAAATAAATGGAATGAAAATGGTCTTCCTGATCAGACTTGGAAATTTAAAGATTTTTTTTTTAAATCATAAATCCCTAGATGTCTGAATGTTCAGCTTGAAAAGATGTTGATAGAGCCTTTGCCAAGCAGTAATATTAGGCCTCTGGAATTACAGCTGATCTTCACACTACAGCAACCAGTTGCCCTGGAGAAAATGGCTACTTTAGAGCGAGAAGAGTATGGAATTATAGCCTCCCTGGGTCCCACCTTCAATTCTTCAGGAATTTATTGACTGAGAGGTGACAACCCAAAGTATAACCACTGGGTAATGAAAATGTTCTCAGCACCAGTACAACTTGGTATATATCCATAATCTTGAAAGTGTAGTGAAAGTTTGGATCTTTGTAAAATAGCTTTAAAACTAAGGCTTCGGAACATAATCAGTGTTTGGGCTACTTATGATTCTTCTTCATCCCATGTCACTGAGAACTAAGTGGGATTATACTTTCACCCCTCCCCCTCAAACAGAAAAAATGTCCATTATCCAAAAACTTCATAACATTCTATAGCTATTGAAACTGGATGGCAAATCTGATCTGTTGACTGAATACCTGATAATTTAATAGCCACCAAAGCAAAAATTGTCATTAAAAAGAGGGACATTAAAAATGCAATAATATATAATAGAAAAATGGTTTTATGTGTCTTGGTTTATGTACCTTGGTTTATCATTATTATCAGTTTTATTTTAACCTATATGGTGGTATCGTTCTGAAGCATTGCAAATACCATACAAGCACACACTTAGGTATGTAGTATTTTTACTGTTATTCATGACAAGGGGTTAGTTACTTTTTTCTGAAAGAAAAATTTGCTACATTTAACATGATTTCTTCCCTACTATTTCCCAAGAAATATTTAACATTTGGTGTAATATATGAAACCCCTCAGAATCTAATTAGTTAATTACTTACTTCATTTATACCTTGCCTTTCTGCCAATGGGAAAGCAGCTTATATTCTTCTCATGATTGGGGATATGTATTAGCTAATATAACAGAGTTGCCTAGTCAAAAAAGTGTGATATTGCATGCAGTAAATAAAATCTGAAGAAGTATATTGCAAAAAGTTAAACATTTGTTTAGATTCAGTTCACATTCAGGTTGCAGTTGAAAGGAGAGAGAAGCCATACCAAAAGAATACCATTATTTATCACAAATGGCTAATTGATCTGTCACCACATGTGTGGAAGGACATTGATTCTACCGAGGCCTGTAGATGAATCTGGCTCCTTGGAGAGCCATGAGGAAAGTGATATAGACCAAAGGACAGAGAGAAAGACAGGAAGGGTCAGAGAGAAGCTCCTGGGTTAAGATGATGAGAGGCATCCCATTCAGGAGAAAATACGTATACACATCTAGAGCAATGTACCCCCCCCCCCCAATGTCCAGACATGCTGAGTTGTGTCACTCCAACACTCATCTCCTTCATTTTACCATTGCTGCCACCCTGTGAAGTAGGTTAGGCCGAAAGAGTGTAACTGCCCAGGGTCACCCAGTAAGTTTCCATGGCAGAAAGAGGATTTGAACTTGGGTCTTCTGATCCTAGTCAAGCACTTTAACCACTATACCTCACTGGCTCTATTAAAAAAAACAAAAACCTCTAAAGTTGGGCATAGAAATACATAGTGGTATCATCTATGTCTCCATTATCACATGTGCCCTCCCGCAAATTATAGAAAATATTTTGTGCTGCTCAGAATCAGCTTCTGATGGCATTAACTAAAACATGTGTAAAAACTCTCAGTGGCTTGTTTTTAAGCCTAGCTGAGTAACTATGCATTTTCAAAAAATGCATGGTGAGCTAAAAATATTTCTGCTGTGTTCTTGGAAAATTACTAAGGTGGAAATTATTCAGTGTTTTGGGAGGATGATAAAGAGTTGTATTTGCTGTGCTGCATCTGTGCTTAGAATGATTCTAAAGTGTATACCCAAATAGTGGGTATTCTTTAAATATGGCTGCTTATTCTTTAAATATGGCTGCTTATTCTTGTAATATCTAATAGAGGCAGGTATTCAGAAATAGTATTTGCACAGAGTAGACAAATCATGGGGATTCCTAAAATTCTTTTAAAAATAAGGCTGATTATGATAATTTCAGCACTTCAGCATTGAAATGACAAGCCAAACCACAAATGGGTTCATGGGTTGCAAAGCAAAGTTCGTGATGGGTCTACCATCATGAACTTCCATAAACTTCTAAAGAAGGTTGAGGAAGTTCATGGATAGAACAAAGCAAGGATCCTTGCTTTATGTTCCCTTCAAAAGCCACAAAAACAGCTGAGCAGTGGGGAACAGACTGCTCCCCACCCTCAGCTGTTTCAGGCTATCTTGTGGCTCTTCCCCCATGGAACAAATGTCCACTTGTGGGTGGGGGCCACCTTTGCCTGCCCAAATGGGGAGGAGGCAGTGACATAGGGAATACAAGTGTCCAGTGTTAGAACATGGGGGGGGGGGGGAGCCAGTGCAGATACAAAGTCCAGCTCCGCCCTCCTCTTTCCTTTTGCTTGAGCCATGAGGTCGAGCTATGAGCTGAAAGGATGTGAATACTGGCCTGGGCCGCAGCCTACCTCATGTGAATGGTGGCATGGCTGAGGGGATGGCTGCACACACAGTGTGGGCTGGGCAGTCAGCTGGAGGGGTGGGCTCAACAACAGCTGTGTCCGAATGGCTGCAGCAACCTTTGTGGGCTACCACAGGGGTAGCAGCCATTCTCTAAGGGTTCTGGGTGGCTGAGACAGGCCACACCCTGGGGGAGTAGGGCACACAGCAGCCTCTGGAGCAAGGCAGAGATCTCCCTTTGTTTGGTACCTGAGTGTGAGCCAGCTAGGTCCCATAGGGAGGCCCAGTTGGCATTCCTCACTCCATCAATCCAAGGACAGGGCTCCAGAAGTGGGTACTGTATGGGCAACAGCCTGATAGTGGCATGGCAGCCACTGCAACAGCGATTGAACATATGAGAACACAGGGCCCTGTTGGAGGCACAGCGTGGTCATGGGATACTGGAGTTCAGCCTGCTGCATCTGTGCCTCCAGACACTACACTGCAGCCAGGGACACTACACACCCAAGCATCCAGGAAGCAAGGGGGTTGTGTGTGGGTGCCAAGGGCAGTGGTTATTACAAGGGCTGCTGTAGGTGGCGGGGGCAGGGACAACTTGGGGTCAGGCACCCTCTGGACAGAGTGGGGCACAGCCCACTACCATGGCCATCAAGGCGTTGCCCTTCAGGGATGATGCCCCCCCTTGGGGGTCATTTGTCAGTGCCCATGTGGGAAAAGATTGTCAGGAGGAGTATGTGGACATTTTTATCCTTTACCGGAAATTGGATAAGAAGGATAAAGAAGACCAAGAGGAAAGGAACAAGGAGAGGCTGAAGCATTGCAGGGCAGATCAGACATGGACCAACTGGCTGCCCAAGTTCATGATATACACAGGTGTGTTAAACTGTGCTCAGCCCGAGAGGGGCCAGTATCTGTGGCAGTATCTGGATATAATCTACTGTGGGTACACTGACTTTTGGGGATGTGAGGGGGGCGTGGGCGGGCCCTTACTTGTGCATGGTGATGCCAGCCTTCTGGGCAATCACTAGGCAGGCATGGGAAGCCATTGAGCAGGGGCATGTCCATTTCAGAACCCACTCTTTCAAGATTGGGGCAGTCTCCACAGTAGTGGCAATTGGCTACCCTGAGCTGGAGATCAGGCAGCTGGGGTGATGGAAGTCCAGGAACAACATGACCCACTGGGGGCACTGTGAGAAGGTTTGGGGCTGCAGTTACTTGTCCTTTCATTTTAAGCACCCTGGGTGACTAGGAGAGGAGGAGAGTGCTCATTTGCAGCCAAAGCATGATCTTTTGGGCAGCTCATCAGGTTTGGAGGTACCACATCGGATCTCAACTCAGCCTCAGCGAGGTGGTTACAGTGGACTGGTTGGGGTGCCAGGGCCTGTGTTGGGCAGGACTCCTCACATTGCTGTTTGAGGGGAGGAATGTTCCTCCGCCTCATGTGCTGTTGATTCACCTTGGGGGAAACAGTCTTGGTCTGATGAAAGAAACAGCCCTGGTAGTGCAAGCCATAGCTGACCTGGAGCTCATCAGACGCCAGTAGCCAAGAGTGCTGACTGTATGGTCAAGCAGACTGCCACAGAGGGTGTGGTGGGGGGGTTGGAGAACCAGGGGGCATGGACAGGGCATGGAAGAAAGCAAACAAGGAGCTGTGTAAGGCCTTGGGGGGGACTGGGGTGCTTTTTGCTGCACCTTGGGATACAGGTGGGATTTGAGAACCTGTATCACAGGGATGGTGTGCATCTGTCAGACAAGGGCAAATATATCCTTTTGGAGGATCTGCTGCAAGGGCTGTGGGCTGCCTTGGGCTGCCCGGTCGGTGGGTGCAAGATCCTAAGCAGAGGCTTGGACCAGGCTGTAGCAGATTGGTACGGAATTAGGTAAGGTGAAGCCGGTAAGCACCAGGGACCACCTACCCTGTTGAGGAAAGGGGGTCTGTCAGGATCCACCTGCAGGTTTTGCAACCCAGGGCAGGGAATGGAGAACTGCCTTCGGAACTACGCAGGTGGGGCTTCACCCTTGCAAGCTGCGTGGTTCGGGGGGTTGATGCCCTACTAGAAGGCTCCCAGTGGGGCCTTGTTGGCTGAAGGTGACATGGCTTGCCTTTGGAGCATATGTGCTCCCCCAGTATATGGTAAGGGGGTACTTGGAGGACTGATACCTACCTTTCCTGGATATGCACTCAGATTTGCTCTTGCCACAGTAGTTGTAAACAATTAATAAAGTGGCCCTTAGATCATCCCAACTCTTGTGTTTGTCTCTTTATTATGTCTTGGGTGGGGGACAAAAAACTATGGATGATAGAAAAGATATGTGGTGTGAATTATGTTAAGGGACTGTGGGAAGATAGGGAGGGTGAAAAGGAATCAGATGCTGTGGAAAGATAATGGGAAGATGGGATGAGAACAGAATTATCATCAGTCCTACAAACAGGAATCTCTCAGCCCAATAATTCATGCCCCATACTGGTCTGAATTTAAGGGGTACATAAGAAGTAAATGAAAAGCTATCTGTAACATTTTGTTCCTGGTTTTCATTTGATAACTTCTGTATCACATTGTACACAACACATTTTTTTACCAGATCCAAGTGTTAAGCCTTGCAACTAACATGCTGTTTTCAGGCTTCCCTTTGTAAAAGCAACACCTGTTGCGGGAAAATAACAGTGGGTAGTCTTGGTGGGCCAAGCATGACCAACAAGCTTTGCATTTGCTTAATGTATCTCTGCACTCCGCAAACACAGTTAACTGTGTTTTGCTTAGCATTGTGCCTTAAAGAAACAAAAATGCATGTAAAAATATTTTTTCATACACCTGTTCATCTTTTCAGAAACTCACCTAAAAAACCTGTATTAACTCTGCAATTGCTAATAAAAGTTGTGGAGACAAAACACCCATAACTAGGTTTGGGTTTTTAGCATAGATCAGCTTCCATACTGAAGCTGGTACCCTTCTGAAAGAGTATGATTTATTAACATTCTTTCAGTGGGAGATATTGAAGGTTGGGAACACATTAAAGTTCACTTGTTCATCTGAGGGGAAAAGCTCTTTATATATTGTCAGAATACATTTCTTTTGGCCAGGTGCTGAGCGCATATAAATCTGGCATTTAAATAGTTTGATATTTATATGAAACCTTGTGGGCCCTATTTCATGACTGTGTCATTTTAAAGTAGACTGATTTATACTACTTTAAAACTAGAGAAATGTAGTGTGGAAGTATGGCCTCCAAAACATGATTTCTTCTCTGAAAGGCTTCAAATTTCACATCTGTCATTTCAAAAAAAAAAATTAACTCCTAATGCAAAGCAAAATTCAAATCAGAGTCTGGATTCTAATTCATTTAGTAGGAAGGAGCAAAGTTATCAAATCACTCCCCAACCCTAGACTTCTCCTTCCTATCTTAGTTTTCCCCTCACCCCATTTTTTGTCTCTTGCCTCTAAATCCCCAATTGTCTCTCTTCTCCTTCTCCATCTTTCTCATTACCTGTCTCTACAAGGCTCATATTAATCCTTCGAAACATTATTCCTTTAACTTCCACTCACTTTTCTCCTTCCCATCCCTTCAGACTATTTTCGTTCTCCCACCCAATATTCCAAATACCCTTTCCCTTTCCTACTCTCTCCCCTTACTTTTTACCAATATTCTTCACACACCCCTAGACAACCTTTGCTAATGTGTGAAGCTAAGGAAGTACTAAAATAATAATTCAGAATGTAATTTTTGACTAGCTATTGCTAGAATGCCGGTATAAGTTTAAAAGTCTACATGTTTTATTATTGAACTATACATTATTGATCAGGAAAGGCATGGATGATTATTGGCAGCCACTGATGAATTTGTACTCTACATGATTATTAATAGAAGATTTCCAGCATGGTTAAGAGAGAAAACCTCAGGTTTTCAGGTATGCACTGGAAACTTGTGACTCGGGGATGATAAGGGGAAGTGACTTGGGGATGATAATGCTGAGAAGGTTTGCAATTAACAGGCTTGTAATAAAAATTATTGTTGGTCATAAGACTTTTTAAAATGAATTAGCTCCCCTACCTTGGAAGTGTTGCTCTGTAATGAAAATGCCCCCACATTTACCCTTGTGCAGTTGACACGCATACTAGACAGCTGCTCTGTGCTTAGAGCTTCATTATCATAACTCTTTACGGTTCTTTCTGATAGCTTCATTTCTCTGCCTGTAGTCCACCCAGCAACCAGTTATAATCCTGGAAGCGTTCTACAATTGCTTAGGTAAAGAACTGCTGTCATAGTATCATTCCTAAGCAGCAGTGAAAATATATACATACCAAAATATTATAAGCCAACTAGAACATAGAGGCAGTTCATACTTTGCACTTCAAATATGGTTTGTTCGTTACTAGGAGGTAACTTGGAATGGAGTAAAGGCAGGTGGGGGAGGAATAAAGCCACTGCTTCCCACCATTTGTTTGATTCTGATTGTTCCCATTAAAAGCACTGTACTGAGAAGAACCATGTGTTATTAAGTTACTCTAGATCAGAGTATCAGTGTATGACCTCTCTTAAGAACAAATCATTACTTTGTAAAACCAAAAAATAATATTTTGATAAATTAGAAAATGTTTATGCATTGCTATTAGTCTGAAGGTGATGAAATAGTTAACTGTTGAAAGCAAGTGCTGCTTCTTTGTATCTTAGATGTATTGCTCTGTAAGTGTCTTCTTCTGTGAAGAGGATCCAGATTCAGGAAATTTTTAACCCTGAAAATAGTAGCTCTAAATTTATAAAAGCTCTTAGATACAGTTTATGGACAGAGATGTTGCATGTATTTGAATTTATCTGGTTCAGTATTTTCAAGCTTTGTTTCCCACCAGAAAGTGTTCTCTGGCTCAGAATGAAAAATAAGGTTTCATGCATGTGTGATCAGATTGATTTGTAGATACATGCCATAAATACATTTCTTGGTTGTTTTTCTAATGAATTTCACATTGGTTTCTGTAATCAGACCATTAAATCTTTGGGTCTTTTCGATTTCTTGAAAATATTCTGTGTTTTTGCTGTCCCCTAGGCAGATTTAAAATCCTCTCTGATTCCTGAATGTGTTGTTTTTGGTGAATGTTGGGAGTGAGTGCTTGAATTTCCTAACAGTTCCCAAACATGGCTGGTGTTGGCGGCTGCCACTCTCTGGGGCTAAGAGAACAAAATAGTTGTGTGTAGCTTTGTCAATGCATATGCCAGAAATAACTCTTGAAGTACAAGCCAGAAAGAACTCTAGACAATTGATTAGCTTTAAAAAAAATGCTTGCTGAGAGAATTCTTAAGTTCTGTGCCTATTCCAAATCAAGTTGGGAGAAGTTTCTTTCTCTAATTAGAGTTCCAATTTAGAAAGTCCAAAATAGTGTCACACTATGAAAAACGAGCATATGTAAGTGTTATAGCAATGCTAAGGCTGGCTTCTTCTGGGGAAAGAGCTGATATAGCCAGTTAGACCATTATTGCACTTGTAAAAGTAAGCCTGCTCAAAGTTCTGTGATGTGATGTGAAGCTTTGTTGCAGGATCAAGAACTTATTGGCAGGGATGCCTGTTGTTGTTTTGGTATGTCAGCTTTAATCATGATCAATAAAGTTAAGACCCTGGGCTTCAATGCCTTTGTCAGCTTCTTCATTTTGAGTTGAAGTGCAGCGATACCTTGACCCACAAAGGCATAGGATGATTCTGTAAGATGTAACTGTAGTTACTGGTCCAAAAGGGACTGCACTAATCTCCTTTCTGTCTGGTGTATTACCTATTAATTAGACTAATAGTTCCTAAACCTGGAGAAAATTAAGTTGGAGGAGCCTCCTGGGAAGGCAAAAATGATGCTGAACATTTCCAGCTCTCATGAAGTGAGACTGTAAGAAAAAGGTTTGAACTTTGTGGAGAATGTGAAGAAGGTAAGAGAGGGTACAGAAGATGTTTCAGATACTTTGTAGCAGAGATGCCCTTGAACCTTGATTTGTCATGTGAGTGGTAGCATAACTAGAAGGTGAATTCTTCCCATTCATTGGTAAAAAAACAGATGCATTTTCAATTTACATTGTTCCACTGAAATCAAATGGAACTCACCAAAGTTCATAGACAATGAATTTTCTCCTATGGATACTCTTTTTTTTTTTTTTTTTGCTATACTCCTGAAATTGTTGGGATGTTTCCTTTTTTGCTCTGGGGAGGTTACACATAACAACAACAACAACCCTTTATTCAAATCCTACTGCTATCAGATGTCTTTGCCTTCAAGCTTATAAGTGCATCTTTAATGTGCTGAAACATTTGCTGCCAAAAGAAAAACCTACCCACAGCCTAATAGGATCCCTAAAATACCATTTGCTTATCATGTTTATAACAAGGATATAATCCTTCACTGTCATCAGACTAACGTATGTTGCAGGTTATAATGACTGTTTACTTTTAAAATTGTTTTATTTGGATCTCAAATCTTCATGTAATTAAGTTGTAATCATGTTTGGGGTGCTTCTGAAGTCTCCTCCCCTCTAAATTTCTTTCAGGTTTGTTTAACACCTACATGAAAGTGCAGTGGTTGATTGGAGTGAGATGTTACTAATATACAGATGATACTTAACTCTTCTTCTCCCTATAGCAGAGTTGAGAAATTCGATGGAAGTCTCAAAGAAATGCTCGGAGAGAGTATTTGGATGGTTGAAAGTCAATAAACTGAAGTTCACTCTAGGTATGACTAAGATACTGCTGGTCAATGACAATACTACTCTAGGACTGAGGAGTTAGCTTGTCTGTGGCAAAGTAAGGAATTTGCCTGAAGTAGCAGGTTTGCAGTTTGGGGTGCTAGTGAATCCTAGGCTGCAGTTGGAGTCTCTTCCATAACAATTTTGATTCACCTTGTTCTGGTCAAAGAGTGGTGCTAATAAATTTGCTTTCTGTCATTCTTCTGGTCTGCATTTCTGGAATCTGCAGAGAGTGCTGCAGTGATGGAGCACATGTACAGTTTATTGCAGGGATCCTTAATATGGTGCCAGTGTATACCATAATGCCCACTGACACCATTCCTAGTGCCTGCCAAGTGTTTTAAGGAAGTGGGTGGGGCCAGATGGGACTTTTGCCCAGCAGGGCCTCTGGTTTTTTTTCCAAATATTTTTTTTTCATTTTTCTCCACACGAGACCAACAAACTTCACACAGCAAAAAAAGAAGACGTATGAGTTAAAAGCAGAGCCTTGGATTGATAATCCGAGGTCCAATTGACTGTGCAGATTTTTTTTAAAAAACACATTGCTTTTGCAGCAGGTGCTACCTCAACACAGGGATTTTACTTGTATGACCAAAGGTAATGCAATAAAATATTTTAGAACAATACACTTATTTTAAGAGGCATCCTGTAAAGCATACCTGAGGGACCACCTTTCCCGATATGTCCCTCAGAGAGCACTGCAGTTGGGGACCCAGAATCAGCTGGCCCTCCTGAACATTAAGGAGGCCAGGTTGGTTACAACCAGGACAAGGGCTTTTTTGGTGGCGGCCCCACTCTGGTGGAAGGAGCTCCCAGAGGAGATCAGTGCCCTGCGGGATCTCTTGCAATGCCACAGGGTCTGTAAAACGGAGCTCTTCTGCCAGGCTTTTGGGGCCACCGCTGCCACTGCCACCACTATTACCACCATCAGTGTCCCTGTGACATCGGACAGTGAACAATGAGCGAGCCCGACCTTGCTGGGTCCCCCTCTTGTCAATCATAGCATGACCTAAGCACGAAACACTGAATACTGTGACCAGCTGACAGGAATTTTAGTTGCTGTACCTGAGGAATAATCATTAGTACTTCAATATGTCTTATATTCTGCTTTTAAAATTTTGTATTAATGAATTTTATTGTGCATGGAATTGCTATTTCACATTGTTTATATTGTTGTAAGCCACCCTGAGCCAGATTTGCTGGAAGGGCGGTATAAAAGTTTAATAAATAAAATAAAAATAAATAAAATAAGCAGAGCTTCTGCCTGAAATGTTGAAGAGTTAACAGTATTGCATTAGAATTATGCATACCCTCACTCCTTTACAATTTGTGGCTAGCTCTTTCTCCTGGGGCATCTGCCACACTGTGTCAGAATTCCAGTGGAGCTGACAGGCTCAAAAAAGTTGACAACCTCTAGTCTATTGCCTATTTCATTATTTTATTAGCTATTTTATTATTGAAAATGTGTGAGCATCTCACAAGATCATGTGAGCACAAACACTTTTTCCTCCCTGAAAAATCCATGCAGGTTTTTTTGTGTGTGTTACTTTGAGCTCAAAGTCCATTTTGCATATATGAACTTTAAACAAAAAGACCTGTTTTGCCTTGGCTGGGATGAGGAGCAGTTTTTGACACCCCTCTATTCATTATGGGGGTGGGAAGGATAATTTATTTTTATTTATGTATTTATTTATTCAGTTTCAGGAATGTAGCCTGGAGAGGATGAGGTTTGAGGAGGGGTGGGACCTCAGACAGGTACAATGCCATAAACTTCACCCTCCAAACCAGCCATTTCCTCCTGGGGAACCATTGCTGCTAATCTCCAGGTGGGGGGTAGAGATCACTCAGAATTACAAGTGCTCTCTAGAATGGAGGGGGGAGGAAATAGAAAGCTGAAGTCAGATAAAAGTAGGTTGATGGTTGGCTGGGAAGGAGATATGGTTGCCAACTCCAGATTGGGAAATTCCTGGAGATTTGAGAGGTGAAACCTGGAAAGGATGGGGTTTGAGGAGGGGTGGGACCTCAGACAGGTACAATGCCATGGACTCCACCCTCCAAACTAGCCATTTCATCCTGGGGTACCATTGTTGCCAATCTCCAAGGCAGGGCTGGAGAGCACTCAAAATTACAACTGCTCTTCAGGTAGCAGAGGTCAGTTCCTCTGGAGAAAATGGTGGGATATGGTGGTGTCATTATACCCAGCTGAAGTCACCACAGCAAATTGAAACTGAGTGCCCAAGGCTGGGCACTCTCCCAGAGCCTCTTTCTAGAGCCTGTTGTATTTATTTCCACAACGGGCCTTATTCCTAGTTCCCAAAGGTTTTTGTTTTCAACTAATTTTCAAGTACCTGACAAGAAGGTTTGTCAACGATGATCTATGTATCTGTCTGTCTGTCTATCTGCCTGCCTGCCTGTCTATCATCTGATCTATATGTACATATACATATATATACATATACACACACACACATATATATATACACACACACACACATATACACATACATACATACATATATATATATCTGTCTGTCTATCTGCCTGCCTGCCTGTCTATCATCTGATCTATATGTACATATACATATACATGTATATATATATATATACACACACACACACACACACACACACATATATACACATACATACATACATATATATATAAGAAAACGAATGGATAGTATAAAGAAAATACAGGAAAAAGGTAATTGTATCAAACAAAGAAAAATATTTCATTCATTACAGAATTTCTGAATCACTATATAAGGCACAATGACAATAACTTCTGTTGGGGTATGTTTATAGTCAACATTTAACATTTCAAACTACTTCTTATACTACATCTTCATTGCAATGAATTTATATACAATATTTTAGACTGTTTCTCATTCTGCATTTGTCTTCTGCTTTCATACATGTAGTACACACTTCATGTCTCCTTGTTAGTTTCACCATTACTGCATACTCAGTTTATTTTTATTTTTTTCTCTTTCAGCTAACACGAAAACAATTTCATTAGATTAAATAAGCTGCTGGAAACTTCACAGTGCTTTGGATATAAAATCCCTTACTTACAAACAAAAAAAAAGGTTATTTTTCTACTCTTCTAGTTGTGGGCAAATGTTTGCTTTCCATTTTGCTGTATAAATAGTTCTAGCCACTGTCACTATATAGCTGATTATCTCTTCCAAATTTTTTGGTGAATTGTTAGGCAGTATACCTGATAACATATTCTTAGCTTCCATGTGGAATTCCATGGGGTATTTCCTTCCAGTACCTTTTTGCTTTTTTACATGGCCACCACATATGAGAAAAGGTTCCATCTATGTCTCAGCATTTCCAACATTTTCCTTTGTAGTTTTTGTTCACTTTCTCTATATTCTTTGGAGTTATATACCATCTAAAAACATTTTGTACTAGTTTCCTCTTAATGCCTGACTGGCTGTAAACTTGATATCTCTTTCCCATGACCATTCCCATTGGTGCATAGGTATCCATTCTTTAAAGTTCTGCATCCATTTAATCATATGTTTTCACTGGTTCTTTTTCTCTGTTTCTAGTTGAAGTAGTAATTTATAAATCCATCATAATAGGTGTTCTTTTTGTTTTTTGATCAGCTGTTCAAACCTAATAATCTCTCTTAAAGCTCCACCTTCAGGGTTAATTACCTTCTTTTTGATCAATTTACTAATATACTTTCCAATACTATATCTTCCTTATGTAATTTAATCATGATTAATACAGTCATAATCATATAAATATCATAACCATATACAAATAATCACATACACATTTTCAGATATGAACATCATACTCTTTGAAATGATACTGTAAAGTAGGGACACCACATAAATACTGGAAAGAACCCTAAAAAAAATTCTCACAATTGTAAATTGTAGCTGTGTATTGTTCCACAGGGAGACTCCCAGGACTTCACCACTTTTCCAATATATGTATATAGTCATCCACTTCTGTGTTCTGATTAGCAGTCCAAAGGGAATCCACCATGTATGTACACTTAGCAACAGGTGCACTACACTTCTGTTTACAAAAGCTCCCGGCAATGAACAGTTGACTTAAAATGTTCATTTCAACCCCCCCCCCCCCAGTTCTTCACAGTTGGGACATCAAAGAAAGCATATATCAATACCCAGTGTTTTTAATTCAAGACTGAAATCTCCGATGTGTTATCTCACTAGTCAGTATCTGCTCTCATTAATTGTAATAACAATACCAAGCCTTCTCAATCTCAAGAACTCAGCAAGAAACCCCAGTGAAAAATCAAGCCAAGTTCAGTAGTATGAATTTCTTGTTCTAGTGCTACTGTTCAGTAGTATGCACTCTTTGTTCTGGTGCCGTTATACATATATTTTTTAATATTTATTTATTTAGGGATTTTTATTCTGCCTTACCCCACTAGTGGGCTCAGGATGTCTTACATCATATCATAAAACAGTACATAAGTTTCAAAACAATAATCCATTAATACATCAATATAAGTTACATTTTAACATGATAAAAATTGAAGTATCTAATCTAAAATACCTACTAACAGCAGCGGCAAGTAATTTCAGTCTAACACACAGTAAGCTTCTTCCAAGAAAGGAGCGGGGAATCACTCTAATGGAAAATTGGTGCTTCTCCTGGCACCCGAGATATTAATAGCACCATAGGGTGCTTAAAGCAGGGGTGGCTGATGTTATTTTAGGGTTGCCAGCCTCCAGGTGGGTCCTGGAGATCTCCCGCTTTTACAACTGATCTCCAGCTGACAGAGATCAGCTCCCCTGGAGAAAATGGCTGCTTTGGAGGATGGACTCTATGGCATTCTACCATGCAGAGGCTCCTCCCTTCCCCAAACCCCACCCTCTCTTGGCTCCACCCCCAAAGTCTCCAGGTATTTTCCCACCCAGACTTGGCAGCCCTATGTTATTTGATGACAACTGCCTCAAGCAAAGGCCTGGTGGAACAGCTCCATTTTACAGGCCCTGTGAAATTACAACAAATCCTGCAGGGCCTTGATCTCAATTGGAAGCATGTTCACCCAGGCCAAAAAAGCCCTGGCCCTGGTCAAGGCAAGGCGGATATGTTTTAGGCCAAGGACTACTAAATGGTGCTGGTCTGAAGAATGCAAGGCTTTTCAGGGCACATATGGGGAGAGAGATATATATTCCCTTTTGTAAAAGTATATTTATACACACACATGTTTAAAATGTGTCAGTTGCACCATTGTCAAAGTACTTGAAATAATTCCACCACACTGTGTTTTCTGCTACAGTGTGGTGAAGTCAGATTTGACTTGGTTTCTCCCTGGGGCTTCTTGCTGTACCCTTGAACTGGAATATTCCTCTAGGTGTCCTTTTGATAGTATTTTGCACCTGGAAGTGAGACATCATGGTAAACTAGCTCAATCTGTCCAATAAACTGCTCAGATTTACAGTATTCTCTGCCCAGTTCCTCTTAATAGTTTTGACATTTTAATTAACATTACTGTTCAGCAGAGTTAATGGAATGGTTCACATGTTGCTCTGTTGTGTTGCTGGGTTTTCTGAACATTGGCAAGCTAATACTTGCAGTTTTCTTTTACTTTACATTATAGATATTTATAAAACAGATAAAGTCTTAATGATTGCAGAAAAGATATTTTATTAAATTTTATTGTTAAAACTGATTAAATAAGTCATAAGGATAAAAATAGGTGGAGGTAAAGTTGGGGGTGAAAATTAAATGTGTCTTGATTTGACTGAAGATGAAACAGTTGCTACCTGTAAGGGCCTTCTTTCATCACTGACTTTTAAACAGTTTATACTCCTCAGTATGGCAAACAACTATAACATCGTGCCAATAATTTCAAAGACACCTTATAAATAAAACAATTTAAGACTGAAATTTGGTATGGTTGTGGACCCTTTGGAGAATTTTTTAACTTTCGGTTTTCAAAAATTCCCAGCAGAGACAGCAGGTGAAATGAGGAACGTGACAATTGGACGAATCTAGCGGATTCCAATAAGAGTGGAGCTAAGGACAAATATTGTTAGCATTCCTTTGGCTGGTATTTGCAAATACGGTCAGCTAGCTGAACTTGGGTTCTAGAGTAGGTTGAAGAAAGCACAGGGAGTCTGGTGCAAGACAAGCCCATAAATCCTTCTGCCTTTTTGCCTGTATTTCAGTGTCACTATGTGCACTCATATTTTTGCCCAGCCAGCCCTTAAATGAAGACATGACACCAGTTATGGGTTAAACTGGGAACTATATTTACAACAAGCTGATCTGCAGAACTGAATCAAACCTCTTAGACATGGGTTGCAGCAGGCTTGCAATGCAAGCCTCCTAAATGGGCAAAACCACCCCAGCTCAGATCCAGATCTGGAATCCGTCTGGACCTTTCACTTCATAGCTCACACATGTGGGCATAGAGGGGATGAAGAGGCACAGACCCTACCCATAACTGCTCAGTCTGAAGGTTTGGCATATTTCCCCCAACCCCAAGGAGGCCACCGCTGTCACCCAGACTGCACAGCTGATAGGGACTCAGTTGAGGCCCCTCCATCACTGATATCTCTGGGTGCTTACCAATTCAAACTCCCCTTAAACTGTGACTTCCTGCCACAGAGGGTGGCACAGAGGCCTTGGCTTAACTCCCCTCCCACCACCAACACACCAATAGGTCATGCAACCCTTCCTGTCTATCAGCCAGGGAAATGTCTGTCCCCACAGGTGACAAGTGAACCCCATCAGGCATAAACAGATCTGGCAATATGAACTGGATCCTGGGGTGTGGAATCACCCTTCCACCCCTGTGACCACCAACTGCCCAATAATATTGTTCAGCCAGCACCTGGCATTGCCCATTCAACAGAGGTGCATTCTCCAATGCCAATCAGGCCTGTAATCAGGATTTTGTGGCTTGTGGGGCAATTTTTTTTCTGGTGGGGCTGAAGTTCTCAGTGCTGAAAGAAAAGCCATTTTGCCAATAGAAAGCTGTTATCAAGATCTCTAAATTGCAAGCTGTCAACCACTTTAGGTGACAGTTCTCAGCTGCTGCAAGTTAATCACTTCTGCCAGCCTAAGCAGCAATTTTGATAACAAGCTGGCAGGTGGGGGTGATGACTTCTGTAGTCAAGACAGTTAACATCTAGGCAGAAAAACTCTCTTAAAAGACACCAGTTTCTTGACACAGAGTTAGAAGGGATCCTAGAGGTCATTGACTCCAACTGCCTTGCTTGTTGCGGGAATTAATCAACTACACCCTAGTGCAGTGTGTGCCTTTTTAAAAAGTTTTTAAATGATTGGGGGAAAGCATTTACAGGAGAAATTATTGTAAGGTAGTGTGTTTAAGAAAAGGGATGGAGCCCCTCAAAACCTAACCATAGCTACAAGCCTGGTAACAATACTGGGGCAACTGGCGCTCCTTCTTGACCAGTATACAATTGAGTGTCCGCCAATAAGCATGCTGGTGCCAGCTGGTTTTGTGACACATCCTGCAAATAAATTAACCATTAGAACCATCAATGCTTATGACTCTATGCCTAATAGGCTCTGGACCGCCAATGGCCCAAACACTGCCCATCGGAAGGGGTAACCCCTAATCTGGCCACTGTTGACGCTGCCCCAATGCAAAATGAATAGGCTAGAATGGGGAAAAGGGAGGTGACCATTGCCACATCAAGCCAGTGCACCTCCCCCCCCATTGGCCATGCTTCCCCCACTGGGTCTGATTGGCACCCCCTCACCCTTGTATGTTGTTCAGTGAGGTGGGATGTGGGCAAACACCAGCTCCATACAGCGGGAACTGGACACCAAGAGATTTTGGGTAGGAGATACAAGTGGAAAAAAGTACACTATGCAACCCATCATGCAACAGCTTGAAAATAGTGAGCTAGAGCAAAAGTCAACAACTTTGTGCCTTAATGCACATGTAGGAGTTACATAGTTAAAACATGTTTCAGGTGGGTAGCTGTATTGGTCTACAGTAGAGCAAGATTTGAGTTCAGTAGTACCTTAAAGACCAACAAGAGTTCCAGGGCATAAGAACATGAGTAAAGCCAATGTTGGATCAGGCCAATGGCCCATCCAGTCCAACACTCAGTGGTTCTGGAGTGGGCAGGCACTTTTCATTTTCCACAGTGAAGACAGAGGCAAAAATGCATTTAGCTTCTCAGCCATTTTCCTATCATCCTTCACTACACCTTTCACCACATGGTCATCCAAGGGCCCCACTGCTTCCCTGGCTGGTTTCCTACTTCTAATGTATTTGAAGAAAGTGTTATTGTTGGTCTTTATGTTTTTTGCGATATGCTCCTCATATCAATCAAGAGTCCATTTATTTGCCCTGACTTGGATAGCCCAGGCAAGCCCATTCTCATTAGATCTCAGAAGCTAAGCAGGGCTGACCATGGCAAGTATTTGGATGGGAAACCTCCAGAGAATACCAGGGCTGAGAGGCCAGAAGCAGGCTATCAAGCCACTTCTCTGAATTGTTCTCTGTGCCACAGTAGGAGTTGCCAGAGGTCGCCATGACTTCCAGGCACAGGCATGCATGTGTGGGCTCACACACACACAAATGCAAAAAATACCAAAAAAAGAGGGGAAGAGACAAAGAGAGCCACTACTGGATTTTCGGGGGGGGGGGGGGGATCTAATAACAAACCCAAAATCCTGGGCAACAAAAACAATTCTAAAATTGTCACAGAGGACTCCCACCCAAATAGGGCTAATGTGGGGAATTGCTGTTGATAGATGTCTTTTTTCTTCTCACATGGAATAAATCTGTGAGGTATTTAAAAATCTGATAGAACTAACTTGTGGTATCTCTTGGCTTGCTCCTGCTAAGGCTAGGCTGGCCTTCTGGCTAGATACTTTCCTGCTGGTCTTGAGATTCAGATATAGAAATAACTAAAATCTAGGTGGATTGACCATGAGATTAGGGTTACATAACATTTTTTTAAGCATTTAAGAGTCAAAGCTTTTCTCTGCAGTAGTTTTATTGCTGGGAGGTACTAGTTGGGTCATGAACTTACCTGTCAGTCAAAGCTGTTATTCAGAAAATGGTTTTGAATTCTCATTTAACAAATATTATAACTTTGTCTTTTTCACAGGTCGGATTCTGAGGGTTCTGACTTAATACTAAAGCAATGCTAATTATATTTATAATAACAAAGCAGAATTAAATTATAATGAGGACAGGAAGGAGCAATCTCTAAAGGCTCAACACTGGCAATTTTTCACAGTTTTAATACAGCCTTGATTAGTTAATTTTATTCTAAAATGTCTACTGGTTTCTGTGTGGTGAAAATGAATATTTTCCTTCCCATTTTATTCAGATGTTACTTTTCCAGTTGCTGATGAACTTGCTAAGTAATGTAACTAAGTGAAAACCCTGGCCCAACCCATGGAACAAGAATGCAGTACGTCAATCTAAAAATAAAATAAAATTAAGTAGTCTACAGTCTTTGCTTATATAACAGAAGGACTCTAATTGTAAATAAAGTATATAGGTCTGCTTAAATTCAGTTTATATAGTTCTCCAGCCATTTAAAAAATCTGGACCATGTATTGGCAAATTTCTCTTCTTGTAGTCCTTTCAAAAGTAAAGTTACTTTGTCCATTTCAGCAGTTTCCAGTGTTTTATTTAAGAATTCTTCTTTGGTGGATATTTCTTCTCCAATAGTTTGCATATAATATTTTACATATAATATTTTAGCAGCTGTTAATAAATGAATGATCAAATAAAAGTCCTCATTTTTACAACTCTCAGGTCTCATATTCAGTAAAAACAGTTCAGGAGTAAAAGATATGGTAATTTCCAACATTTTTTGTAAAATTTTATATACCCAAGCCCAATATTTTTTAGCCTTATAAAACATCCACCACATATGGTAAAATGTCCCAATGGAGTTTTTACATTTCCAGCAGTCATTTGACAAATTTGGGTAGAATTCTGCTAACATATCTGGTTTTATGTTTTATAGAGGGTATATATTTTCTTCATAGGATACTGCTTTTGTAATTTTTATGTTAGTTTACCATACCTGGGCCCATTGATCAAAGGGGACATTGTGATCCATATTCTGTGGCCATTTAACCATAGAGTTCTTCACTACTTCATCCTGGGTCTTATGTTCTAACAAAAGTACATACAGTTTTTAAATCATTTTTTTTCTTCAGAATAAAGCAATATCTTTGCAATTTCAGACATTTTAGAACATAATCCTATTTTTTTTTATTTTTAGCCTATCTAGATTGTATTTGTACCAAGTCCCACCAGCTAATCTCAGGATTAAAATCTTTTATACTTTCAGTTGTTTTTAACTCATTTTTATTATTGAGAAGGTCGTCATACTTCAGTAAGCAGATTTTAGAAACCAAGTTTGGCATGGTAAAAGAATCCAAGGGAGCACCAGAGAATCCAGACAGCTGCAGGGGAGCCCCTGCAAACACGTATGCACTGCTGTGATGGAAACTGAAACACCGTAATTCTGTTCTTTCTTTCTAGGAATGCAATATATAATGATTTTTTTTTTTTGCTTTAAGTTATTTATATAAGGAGAATGAAGATTGGAATGTGTGGGCAATAACACTTGTGAGAGCTAGAAGTTCAGGAATTGCCCTAATGGAGAAGGGAACCTTTGCTGAAAAGTGAAGTACATGAAAATCTGGTTGAAACAATTAATAGTGTAAGGATAAAGATGGACATGTTGATCACCCTGGGCATCTTGCTTATGACTGGTTCCATAACAAGGACTAATACCAAAGGTGGCACACTGGCAGCTGCTTTAACTCAGTCCTTGGGGTCTTACTAGCCATATGTTGTTAACGAAATACACAGGAAGAGTTCCTTTGGGAAAGGATAAGTTTCCTGTTGAATAGGAGATGTAAATGCTTCCAGAGGCTTCTTCAATGAAAATTGAAGAATATTTCTAGTCGTTATAAAAACTGTAGGACTTGCATATAAAGAAATTCTTATGGAGAACAAGAGAACGCAATAGAAATATGTGCATTGTACAATATAAATAAGTAGGCGTTGCTTGTTTTACTTGTTTTACTTTCCATTTAAAATAAACTTTTAAATTGTAAAAATGAAGCATTTTCTCTGTGTAGGTGAAAAGGAGGGAAAAGGGTATGTTAGCAGAGTGTGACATATACTTGTAATGGTTCCAAGGTGAAATTTATATGTAAATGTAAATTTTTTTAGCCATTGGTTGCATAGGTTCGCTGTTAAAGTACCATGGAAAGTTTTTTTTTTTAAACCCTCCATTTTAAGATGGATTCCACACTACTTGAACCCCATACGCAGCACCAGTGGTCCCAGCCCTCCGCTTTTCAGTCTTTTAAAAAGGGGGGGGGGACTTTCCCTCTCCCTTTGCTGCTTTGTTTCGGGGCTACAGGACACCTGTTAGTCCTATTGAGCAGACCCGCTGACTCACATTTCATTCAAGGCTGTACTGCAGGTAGGGGGATTTTCATTTCTTTGCTGCATTCTTTGCTTGCCAAGCCAGTGTGCCGCTTTAGGTGCCAGAGGCTCTGTGATGATGGGAGCTTATGGGGCAAAAAGGTGCCTCAATCCTTTGGCCGTCACCTTGGGAGAGGTGCCTCTCATGCCCCAGGCTGGAAGCGCCCTACAAGGGCTGTGGGGGGGACCATAATCTGGCCAGTACCCCTCCCATTCACCGAGGTTGCAGGCTGCTCCATGAATATTGTGTTGCCTCAGCAAACCCGGCTTGGAGGCTAAAAACCCGGCTTGGAGGTTTTGTCCCCTGAGGGAATCAATTGTCATCTGGCGAGGAGAGCAAAGACAATAGCTGTGTTCACTGGAGCAAAGCAACTATCTTCTGAGGAAAGTTTTGGCAGCCACCACTTCTGTAGGCGGGACTCAGGCAACGCAGCCAGTGGATCGGGACAGCTTCTGATTTACACATCATGGAGTCAACTGATTTAGGAGGATGTGGAATATTCAGAAAGTGCTACCCCACTACTGAATTATATATATAAGGAGAGATATGTGTGGGGATGGAGAATGTCAGGAAATGACTTGATCTTTATTTCTTATGTAAGGAGTGCTTCAGAATGTTCAAGGTATGTTTCTTGTTGTACAATTTATTACCTCGAGGCCTAACTAAAGAATATTCTATTAATACTAAGAAATCTTATTGGAAAAAATAAGTGTATCCACCTTTATAAATGTTTGATTCAATATTGTGTACAATACCCCCCCCCCCCAAACAATAAAATTCTTGTGGTCTTTCACTAGCTATTAATACAAGACATGCTTTTTAAAAGTAATGCATGGGTAATGCATATTAGATCCTCTCTTTAAAAAAAAATGATTCCAAGAAAAAAAATTCTTTGTAAAATTCCCATCAGACATAGTCACACTATTTGAAATTCCTGCATGAAAATCAGTATATTCCTACAGAATGCACTGAACTCATTTAAAGTATTTTTACTCAATGTATTTTTCCATCTCTTAACTAAAATAAATGAAAGCACAGTGGATTATTCTCATGCTCATGCCTTTGCCTATTGTGTATAGTTTTGACTTGGTGCTAAAACACTTTTTTTATTACCATTCAGAAACATTGATGTTGTAGCACAGTGAGGAGTATGGGATGAGTGTGTATTCATATTGAATCCCTTACAAGAACATTGTTGTTATAAGAACTATAATAGTATATTTTCATTGGCAGTACTCTTGAATATACTGAGAAATTCACCCTGTTGTATTAGCTAGCTTTAGAATTAATTACAATAAAATTATGGTTGTTGCACTCTTTTACTCATGTCTGAGTGAAAGAAACTGAAAGTATAGTTAGATTCAAGATTAAAATAATCACATACTTATTATATAGGTTTAAAGATAATAATACAGACAGAACCTATGCATAGCACAATACATTGATTTTGATCACTCACCATTAGAACATCTCAGCAGTCCAAGAAAAGCTCAGCACTGTTCTCTAAAGGACTGAAGTACTACAGATCAAAAATAAAGCTAGATGCTACTTACAGTTTAATCATAATAAATTGGTTTCATATCCGGTATAACTTTAACATAGCAGCTTTTTTTTTTTTGCCTACATACATTTTGTGTTTTTGTGGAAGTGTATGTACATTGTAGACAAATGCATATAGCCTATATGGTTTATGCTAAAAGCTATATTCTGGTCTAGTGTAATTAGTGTAATACTCTTATGTCAAAACAGTGCTTGAATGGTCCATGGAATTTGGAGGAAGAGAGAACAGAACTATTTTGATCTGTCCAGTCTGGATCAAGGGAGCTGTGCAATGACTTCTGCTATACACTCCATGGTTAGGAGGCAGTGATTTTCTGATTCCTTGTTGGATCAGAGGGCTCTTGGGTCATGCGACAAGAGTATAGCAATAGATAACAAACATATCCTATTAGCCCTGCAGCAATACAGTGAGGGTGTTGGCTGTGTAACAGGCATTCCTTCCTTTCATACATAGAGCTGTCACCATCTAAAGAGAGAATGCCTCTGATCTGGAGAAGTAAAGGACATATGTTTCTGCTGGTGTCAATGTTTTGCCTTCTAGGCTGACTCTGCCCCTTCTTCCCAGGTATATGTGAACAGGAATCTTCACCTGAACTATTTTAAAAAAGCAAAAATCCAATGACAGTTGAAAGACTAATGTTTATTTCAATATGATCTTTCATGAGTCACAACTATGGTTACCAACTTCCAGGTCAGGAGTTTTCCTGGAATTATATCTCATCTCTGAAGTACTCTAAATAGGATTGCCATCTCTGGACATGGAAATTCCTTGAGATTTGGGGATAGAATCTGGGAAGAGCAGAGTCAGTCGGGACCTTAAAAGATTATAATGCCATAGAGACCACCCTTTAAATCAGCCCTTATCTCCAGGGAACTGACTTCTCTCATCTGGAGATCAGCTGTAATTACAGAAGATTTCCAGGCCCCACCAAGAGCTTAGAAGCTTAATTCTAAAGGTTACATTGAAGGTGTCTTTTTTGGTTTCGGGGTTGACAGTAAGCCTTGCACACTTATTCTTGCTTTCATTTATCTTGCATGGCGACTATGCTCCATTCCAAGTGATTGCGACACAAAAGTAATTTCTTTAAACTCTTGTTTGAACTATTTTTTTTTTGGAAAAAAATCAACTCAGAGTTGGGTTCCAAATAGAAAAGAAGGTGCTGGTACCTCTTAAGGCCAGTTCATATAGATAGTAGTGGTTACATGCAAATGATAACACAGTCCACTTCACAAATGTGTTGTGATTGCAGATACAGGCACACGCAAACATATACAGTGGCTGTGTGTAGGCCATAATTCATCTGACCTGCTTCCTTTCAACCAGCAGGCTAGAGAAGGAGCTCAGAGGACAGGATACTTGGTTTCCATATCTGCCATTGTGAACCTGTCTTAATTTTTAAAGAAAATTTTGGTATTCATTAGGACAGAGATTGATCATATATGCTGATATGAGAGGGTATAATATTTCAAGCTGAGATTTATAAATAGAATTTCCAGCTGTTCTCCATTTAACTACCAGAAAGATTAATAAAGACTTCAGCTTTTTCCTAAAGGGACAGCTGCCAAGACATGTGTCCAAGCTGTTGTTTTGTGGTGTTATACAGAGTTGTACTTTGACTTTCAGAGAGTAAATTGACAAGATCTCATTGAAAAGACAAGGAACAACCTGATTAGCAAAATATCCTGCTGCTATGGCTGGAAGACGTAATCTCTGAGCTTCCTGATACCACAAAGCAGTGTCAGCCCGCTGGTTTCCTCCTGGCCTGCCTAATGTCTTTCCTTGTCCTTCATCTACATTTTCAAACCCATTGAACTGACTGAAAAAATGCTGGTGCATATTTTTTCTGTGTGTATAGTTAGTATTCCATGTGTGTCTTTCAAGCTTTGGTAAATATTCTTTTAATTATTGTAACCACCCAAATTTAATTTCAATTGATCTATAAAAAATGAAATTAAAGTGATAACAGTGAATAGAAGAAAAAAGTATTATAAAATGTCTGTGAAAAACATTCCTTGAAACGTGTGGTAACAACTCTTGAACATTTGGAGTTCTTTGAAAATCATGAATATGCTAGCACAATTCATAAAATGCAATGCATCTTAAGATGGTATCTGTGTCCAAGCAAATAAAAACGCTGACACACTTGGCAAGTAGGTAGTTCTCCATGTAGGGTTGCCAGGTCCTTATCTTCTGCTGGCAGGGGGTCTCCAGCCTGCTCCCCTGGATCTTCTGGTGTGTGCACCATAATGGCATCACCGGAAGTGATTTTATCACACCAGGCACGTCGTGCAGGGGACGTTCTATCATTTGGCTAAGAACTCTGTGGTCACCTTAGAGGAATTACTAAGGAATTAGGGAAGATTACAAAAGGGATAAAATAAGAAAACTGTCTCAATATCTAGCCACATCTTTCTAGCTGTTGATTACTCCAACATGGATCCTCACACTCTAATCTGTAAACAGAGGGAGGAAGAAGAAACCTCAAAATGCATAAGTGCAAAATTGCAGGTAACATCACCCAACTATTGAGCAGCCAGTGACCACTTCATTATGCACAGGGCATCCCCTTCTAGTCTGGGAACTTTTACTCAATATCTCATAGGTTCTAAGTTAATTAACAATCAACATAGACAAACAAACAGGTTAACTCTTTCATGACATCAGGGAGAGAACTCGCAATACTCTACCAAGGAATTGTAACTGATCTCCAGACTATAGAGATTTGTTCCACTGAAGAAAATGGCAGCTTTGGAAGATGGACTGCACTGTGTTAAACAGGGGTCTTTTTGTAGAAAAAGAGGTGTAGGAGCTCATTAGCATAACTCATTAGCATATACCACATCCCCTGACATCACTGGAAGTATGTCAGAAAGGGAATGTCAGTTTCAGCCCCATTATACCCTATGGGCCATTGAAATCAATGGCAAAAACTCATAGGGTATACGAGGGGCTGGAGGAAAGGGGGTTTGAGGGAGAGGCTCCAAACTTGCAGGATAGCTGCTGGGGCCTCTCCTTGAAATACCCACTAAGTTTCAAGAAGATTGGACCACGGGGTCCAATTCTATGGGCCCCCAAACAGGTAGCTCCATCCCCTCCATTGTTCTCTATGGTGGGAAAAAACGTTACTTTTTCCCACCATAGAGAACAATGGAGGGAATGGGGGCAACCTGTTTGGAGGCCCGTAGAATTGGACCCCCTTGTCCAATACTTTTGAAACTTGGTGGGCATTTGGGGGAAAGGTCCCAGAAGCTGCCCTGCAAGTTTGGAGCCTCTCCCTCAAACCCCCTCCCCTACCGCCCCTTTTAAAGTTGCTGCCAAATTTTGGCGGCAATTCGGCAGTGGGCTGAATCAGATCAGAGAATCTGATTTGGCCAGTGGCTGCCCTACTGCCCCTCCTGAGCTGGCGGAGTGGCGCTCTGCCTTGCTTCGGCCCCAAAGGACCCCTGATGTTAAGTCACTGCTGAGCTCCCTCCTCTTTGCAAATTCCACCTTTCCCAAGTTCTACTCTTAATCTCCAGGAATTTCCCAAACTGGAGTTGGCAACCCTAATGGACAGGCCTGGTTATGACTAGATTATACTGAATGTGTTTTATATAATTGTATTTTGCAATTTTGGACTCCACAGACTCAATCTGTAAATTATTTATAGCTGAGAACATCATGCCAGCATTCTCTGAGCAAAGGATTCTGAAATGCACCTTTTGGATCAAGCATTAGAGCTTCTAGAAGCAGACAAAAGTGTCTTGAGCTCCCTCTGCCTGTGGAAAATGTATTTTCTCCTTTTTTAAAAAGCAGAACCTTGTAAGGTCCTCTATATTCTATAGGGAAGAAATTCAGATTTTTCTTTGTAGTGGACTCCTCACCCTTTATGCCTATTTTATACATAATGAACATTTCAAGCCAGCCAGCCTTTCAGGATCTTTCCATAAGTGGGAGCAGGCTGGTTTCAGTCAAATCACAGATTTCTTGAAAGAAGGAAAAGTTTGTTCTTATAACCAGGTAAGGGAGAGGATGGGAAATAAACCTTTGATAAAAGTCCAGGATCAGCAGATCCAAAACTTTATCTGCAATTTAGCTCAAAGGGTAGACATTTTCCATTCACTGATTGTTTTTGGGAAGCTAATGATGTATTCTGAATCATTCAAAGAACTATTAGCAAAACTCTATGAGGTCCTTCTAGAATTAGATTATAAAGAGCCAACATATAGGCAGAGATGGCAATGTGATTTAATGCAAGAAATCACCAAAGATAGGTGGGGGAAAATCTATAAAGATATCGTTGCAACATCAGCTAACATTAATAGAAGGGGAAATAGTTTGAAATTAATGTTTAGGTGGTGTAATACCCCTGTTAAATTAGAAAAAAAAAGTTTGATAATGTCTCTGCCCAATGCTTTGTTGGGCCAGGCCATGTACACCATAAAACGTAATGCCAGGTACCAGAAATATGAACTGTATATAAAGGACAACAGCTCATATGCTCCGAGTTGGTGTATCCTCACTACAAGACCTCGTGGGATTGGGGGGGGGGGAGGAAAACCCACATGTGCAGACTGAAGATCCAGCAATGCAGCACTGGGCAGATGTTCTCATGCTGCTTCACTGCTGCAGACAAGGTTGTTTTGCTGTGCTGAAGCCATAACCAGAGTGGTTTCACCCACTCCCCTCCCTGAACAATCTTCTGTTCCCTTCCAGTGACATAACAATGTGATGATGTCATTTCCTGTGCAACACCAGTGATGAGGCCTGGGCCCTTTTCTTTCTCCAGGTTGCCACCGCCACCAGTTGCCAGAAAGGACCTGGCAACCCTAAGTCCAGGGTTCCTATGCAGAGGAAGGCAATGGCAAACCACCTCTGTTACGTTGGTATCTTGCCTAGAAAACCCTATGGGGTCTCCATGTTGCCTGCAATTTGATGGCACTTTACACACACACACACACACACACACACACACACACACACACACATCATGTAGCTAACAAGGAAAATGGTGAAAAGAGCAGAGTAAGATGTGTTCAGGTAACTGGGCAGCGGGAAAAGAAGAGGTGAGAAAAAGCTAGGATGCTCATTTTCCCACTGCCCTGAAACCTAGTATATGCTTTCTTAAACTGTAAATTAACAGAGTGAAATATCTCTAAACAGCAGCAACATTATCTCAAGAGACTACATTCAGGGAGGTAATCTCTAGAACAAATGGAGAACCTTCTGAATATTGGCTGAATGTTTCAGTAGACCAGTTTGTATACAGAAATATTGTACAAGATGAAAAGTTCCTCATACTATATGGAAACTATTATTCAATATAATGAATTAAAAGTTAATTTCAGAAGCAAAGCATGATTTCAGAAGTATGATTTGTTGCCTTGTACAAAGTCATAGTTGTTACTGCATCTGGTAGATATTGAAACAGTTAATGAAAGCAGTACTGTTCTTTACCAGTTTCAGAGGTTTCCTAAAAAGTCTGAATATTGTGATCCATTGTGTACTACAGTATAAAATTATTCAAGGTATTTTATATTCAGCCATTGTTTTCTCCTTCAGTCTACACAGTCTAATTTGTTTGAATGCAGCTACTTAATGTATCTCATAATGTCAGCTAAAGGATAGAATTACTCACTAGAGAGAGACCACAGTGGAAGATCAATGCATTTATATTAACTTAAATTACTACTGATTAATGAATACAATGCTAGTGCTGCCTGTAAGGGATTCAGTCTTACTGTATTTTGTAAAGCCTTACCTTGTTGCCAGTCTTGCAAGTTTTAACTAGGATTAGCTTGTCAAGTACAAAAAAACAGTAACAGTAACAATCTAATCAATAGTCTTTACACCATTTTCTCTGTAAAGAAAAATGCTTCTTGTCAAAAGGGTTTTAAGAGCTAAACTGCATTCCTGCAGAATGTGTGTATATTGTTCCATAGGAGACCATACGAAATGTGTATTATCTATAAAATGCCCTGCTTAATTCTACTTTAAACAAATTACTATGAGCTATTTAGGGATAGTCTTGCATTTCTCATTAATCCATGTGTATTTTAAGCATGAGATTATTTGGGTACTGCACAATTGTAATACTGTTTCCTGTCCTTTGTTGATAGTTACAAAATAAGCCGGTGGAAAGCACAATGAAACTGATTTCATTATATTAGGCTTGTATAACCCTTGCTGATTGAAATGTGCTGTCAAAGTTGCCTAAAGATCTGACCCAAATAAGGTCCTTTAATGTATTAACTGTTCTGAATATTAACAAAATTATCCTGACATTTAGTTATGGACAGAATGGTCAGAAGCGGTCTCATCTGATAATTTAACACCACCCTGTCTGGTTTCATTTTTTTCATGTATCAAGAACGGTAGTGAAGGAAATGAATGTCTCAGGTGTATACCTAACAGAAGTATATTGTCCTACCAGAACTGTGCAGTTTCCCCACCAAACATGATTATCCCATGATGTTTTCATCTAGTATCTACCAATCAATTCCACCATCTGTCTGGCTTTGGTAGGGTTGTTTATAAGCCTGGGGTAAGTTCTGTATAGTTTATATAGTTGTTTGGGTACTGTTCAGGGGAATAAAAATGGTCAACTTGGAACATTGGTGGGCTGTTCTTTGTTTCTTAAAAAAACAAAACAAAAACCTTTTCTGGATCCCAGAAAAGAGGAAAACCTCACAGAAAGGCCAGTTCACACATCCTTGTGCCTGCTTTACAAATGACAATGTAATTGCATATAAAACTGAGGATATTTTCTCCTATCTGCAGAGTACTTGGAATGAGGATTCCTTGGGTGGACAGTACAATGCCTAATAATTTTATTCCACTTGGTGGGGGCAGTTAGAGTCCAAAACATTTCCTGCTATCACAGTGAATGTGACTAGCTTGAATTATATTAAAGAATCAAGGCTGCTGTTGTTTTGTAAAGTACACGATGCTTTTCTGACTACAACTATTTTTGCATTTTGTATTACTTTATTTATCTTATTTAAAATATTGTGCTTTGAACTTGTTGTGCATGCAATCTGTCATCATTACTGAGGGGAGTAACAAAACTCCATAGTCCTGTTGAGACTATCATCATCTGTGTGCAACATGCACCGATTTAATCAAAGTATATTAGTATTAGAGGTGGTGTTGCTTATCTGAGTTGCCAGTTGGATGTTTATCATTCTCGCCTAACTAATATTAAATTTGAGGCATACCTGAATATAACTTTCATGATAAATGTTTATAACATTAACTTTTATACCATTAACTGTGTGATGATAATTGCAATTTTAATGGTCTTTATTGTTAAGGGAAAGTTTAAGTCAGAAAATGCAGCTTGACAATTAAAATACATTGCTTTCTTCCATGATACATAGACTATTTCAGAATAATCATTAATACATGAAGAAATTATGCAAGAATTTCCACACTGGGTTACCAAAGGTTGTGACTGTGGTGGCAGCCTACCAGTGAGGTTTCCAGTGGCTGTGCAAGAGCAGAGATAAAAATGTATAGAGTTAGACTGTTTTAGTAAACTACTTTGGAGATACTGAACTTAGATTATGAAGAGTTTAAATATAATGCTTATCTGGGAAAATCTGTAGTAGCAGGAAGCAACAGCAAAATTCAGTTTATAGTAGTCATAAGGAGAAGCATAACCAGCATTTTCCCCAGCAGCCTAAACTGATATGGCTTCTAAAACACAGAGATAGCAGAACATTAATTCATTCTTCCACAACACATATTATGACATATCTTAAGTGTAAATTCTAAAGTAGAGCTTTTTTCTTTTCTTTTTTTGCTGAGTTTGTCTTTCGGCAAGGTTTCTTAGCTGCTGTTTCCAAAACGAGGTTAGCATAGAAGACAGTTCCCACCCCCATCCTGGCCTGCTATTTATTTATAGTGTATTTTAACACAGTTATTCAACTTCATAATGTCATGTATTGCAATCTGGAATATTATAGTATGGTGTAGTGTCTCAAACTGAGATCTAGGGACCTCAGGGGTCCATAAGGGTACTGCAGGGCAATGGAAGGTAAACTTTCCTTGATGTCTAATGGCCAACATAAAAGCAGAACCCTTGAAGTTTTCTAGGAAAGGGAACTAAAGATTTTCTGCCTCCAGAAAGGGACAGAATCAGCTTCCTTCTCTTTTGAAGGGTGAGAGCACATAGAGTTGCTGCCACCTACAGTTACTTGGTTTCCAGATCAGAGCACTCACAATAAACATACTGATTGGGCTCTGGGAACTTAGCCTTAGCCTCTGGTATCTTAGCCTTAGGAACTCCAAATTGGTTGAATGGCACCAAGGAGCTACATAATGTACTCATCCAGCATGCAAGTGAATTGTTTTTCATTCTTAGGTTCCAAAACAAAGGATTTCATCATAGGGATAGACTGCAGTGTGTCCATAGACATGTTCAGGTTTTGTGCAACATTTTAATCCTGTTTCTTTTAGTTCGTCTGAAAGTATTTCCTGGCCTCTTCCCTCTTCTAGTCAACTGGCATCTGGATAGCAGTTAAAAACTAGTAATGAAATGTGCTGCTATCTCCCATATAAAGTGTATTTAATCAAAGATTGATTAAAAAATTTTGAGTTGTGGCTCTGTTACCCAAACAGTCCTTGTGTTAAGTCTACTACACCAAGAAAATTCCCTTTTACACATGTTCAGACCCAGCACAAACATGGGGGTAAATCAAAGAAACTTTTGGTCGATGTTTTGATACTAGGTTTGCCATGCCAAGCCTGCCAGGCTTGGCAACCGGCAAGAAGGTTGGGGGTGGGGATGGGACATGGAGTGTACAATGCATCACTATATCACTTCCCAGAAAAACTCAGAAGTGGTGTAAAATAGCTCTTTGAATAACTAGAAACTCTGTAGTAAAACCAGAGGGTTTTCAGAGATTCCTAGAGCTACCCCATGTCACTTACGATTTCTTCTCAAAACTTGATGTAATGACACAGCCAATGCTGCCATTTTAAAATTATTTTTTTCCTGCAGTGGGAGCTGGGGAAGGGCATCCCCACTGGGGAAAATAGTAAGCCTCTTTGATCCAACAAATCTTGGAGAGGTGAGGTGGTGGGAAGACAGGATAGTTTTATTAACCTAGTTAATACATAGGGAGATCAGTATGAAGGATGCAACAAGTAGCATGAAAACCAGTAACATTCTGTCATGTTACTCAAGCCTTGTATCAGTTTAGTCCAAATTTTGTTTCTCTCAAAGGTGATGTTAAGCCAGAGAGAGGGAGAGAGAGAGAAGGAAGCCAGTGGTAAGTGAAAAAGCAGCTGTGAATGAGGGGTTGGGGAAAGAAAGTAAACCATACTTTTCTTGACCTTAAAGAGGATCCCGGTGCATCTGTCTTGGTGAGGAAGATAGTTTGGAGAGCCAACTACAAAGTTTGAAGGCATGGTATTCCATTGTTATCTATGTGTGTTTACTTGGGTTTCAGTAATGAAGCCTAGCCACTGGTCAAATTGAGCATGAGCCCACTACTGGATTTAGGGCTGCACGCTGGTGCAAGTGTTCCTATTGATACTGGGGTCAGGTTATAGTAACTGGGGTCAGGTTATAGTAACAGTCCTATAGAATTAGCTACCCTGAAAGACCTGTGCTGGTAGGCCATGTAAAGACAATAAACACATTTTACTTGAACTTGCTTTTAAAGTTTCACTGATAATGTTTTCACTGTTTTGTTTGCATTTTGCATTGTACTTTTGCATCCTGATTCCTTTCTTTACAATATCCCTTCTGCATTCTTACTGGGATATATGAACTCAGATATGTTCATTTCTACTTGTATTTCATGAAGGAAGCTTTGACTCTTGAAATAGGGTTGCCAGGTTCCCTCACTCAGGCAGGGAGATTTGGGGGGCATTCCAGAGGTGGTCTGGGATGCCCCCAAGCCCCACCCCCAAGAGCAACCACCTGGGGCCACCCCTTTCCCTCCCCTCCTGTAAGCAGGGTGGGGGCTGTGGTACACGGGGCTGATTTCCCAGCAGCAATTCACCACTTGGGATTCAGGCTTGTGTGCTGCTGCCCCACTCGCAGCGAGACTCATGTGCTGCCACCCCAGCCAGCTGGCTAGTGGCAGATTGGAGCCCCAAAAGTGGCAGAACTCCTGCCCGGATCTGGGGGCTGGCAACCCTATCTTGAAAGCTTATACCCTGAAAATATTGTTGGTCTCTAAGGTGCTACTGGACTTAAATCTAGCTCTTCACAATCAGAGGCTGATGGAAATCCAAAATATAGAAGGCTTCCAATAATCTATGAATCATTTTGCATTGTTTGTGTTCATTGTAGTCTAGTGAATATTGTATTGGATTTTGAATTTGAGAAAGAAAATTTCATTAAAAAGTCTTGTGCCAACTCACTGTCCCTGAGCCTATCAGAACAATTCTTTGCAGAATTATTCCAATCAAAGACTACAGATTTCAGCAAATTGTGCTTTTTGCCACCTATTTGTATTGATATGAATAATCCTTACTCCATTTGCTAGTTGTGTGGATGGGTGAAATAAGGGCTGTAAGACACAATACATCTTCAGGTCAAAACAAGATATCACATCTTCTTTGTTATCCAAAAGTGTTCTGCAAATTGGATCCAGCCTGCTTTCTACTGGTGAAAAAAGGAGCCTCCTTTGACCACCAGGAAGGTTGTGCTGGGAATCCCAGGAACTTCATGGACAAATGACATATAGACAGTAATAATGATGGGAATTGACATAAGATTGGGAGAAAGGGCTGGCTGGATACTATCCTTTACTTAGTGTTGCAAAATATTTGACATTGCTTATATAGAGAATTTAAGAATCTATAGAAAACTTTAAGAAAAAAAATATTGTACAAGAATTTCTAGAGAACGGTGACCTGGTTTATGCTAGTTTTTTTGAAAATAACTTTTAGTAGGATCAGAGAATCCTAAAGCCTCCTAAGATTTGTGAACAATGAAAAGAAAACTGAAGAAACATAGTGCAAATGTTCCATGTAAACTCTGTAACCTTTTGTAGCCTATTTCTAAAGCAGAAATGAGTTTCATTTTGAATTGTTGATCTTGAGGTGCTGTGCAATATTTTTCTTTCCATTCCTGGTTTCAGTTACAGTTGTACCGAATATCTGTATTTTAACAATAGTTTATGCATATTATCTGGTGTTGTTGACTTTGCTGTAATTTGTTTTTGTGGTTTTGAAGCTCTTATTTAATTATTCTGAAGAATGACTAATTTGATTTAATTACTGAGATCTAATTTATTTTGTGACCCTGTGAATTTATATAATATAGATGTTTACAGTAGCTTTTTGAAAGAGTTTAATTTCATTTAATTATATTTGGCATATTAGTTATTAGGATCAGAGTAGCCTTAGCGTGGGATAGATACTATGATGAGTATCATAGTATGATGAGTATTTCAGCATCTTCAGTATCATGAGATACTATGATGAGTATTTCAGCATCTAGATAAGCTTCTTAAATATATCTATTTTTTTCTTTCTATAGAACTGAAAATATATAATCTCTTACTTCCACTGATCAGATCAACGAAATATAATTAGATCAGTCAATAAAAACTGAGTCAAACTGTGCCACAAACCTCCTCCTGATACACAATAGAAAAATCCTTTCCATTTGGTATGATAATAGACTACCAAAATACATCAGAATGAGAGAGCTCACAAGAATAATTTAGTCACCTATATAGATGACAAAGTACAAACTTTTGTTCAGGTCATGATGTTCTTTCTACTTCAGCTCTATTTTGAGTTCTATATGTTGTAAATATTCGGAGTCAATTAAAAGGTTCTGGAAATCCAAAATCATAACTATAAACTCCAGAATATTAATACATGGAATTGTAAAATTGACATAAAATGGTTTTGCTTTTGAATAAAAATGGAGGAGTATTCATTACATTCAAATTAAAAGTGGCAAGTGCATATATTTATTTATTTATTTAGACTTATATCCCGCCTAGCCAGCACAGGCCTACTCTAGGCAGCTAACAACATATAAAATCTAGGACATACAATTTTGAAATCACATCCATATAAATAACAAGACAATAACACCATAAAAAGATGGCACAGTAGATGGCAGAAGAACAGAATCCAATGCCAGAGGCAGCATCCTACATATTCCCAGCCAGGGGACTTCCACCACTGATGTACCAGGCCAGCACAATGTACCAGGCCATGCTAGTGGCCATTCCCTCCAGTGATGGCTCCAAAGGCCTGGCAGAAGAGCTCTGCTTTGCAGGCCCTGTGGAATTGCAAAAGATCCTGCAAGGCCCTGATGTTCTCTGGGAGCTCATTCCACCAGTGAGGAGCCGCCACTGAGAAGGCCCTATTCCTGGTGGCTGTCAACCTGGCCTCCCTGAGGCCAGGGAGGGTCAGGCGATGTTGAGTGCCTGATCACAGTGCTCTCTGGGGTATATAGGGGAAAAGGTGGTCCCTTAGATAGGTAGGCCCCTGACCATATAGGGCTTTAAAGGTTAAAACCAGCACCTTGAACCGGATCCGGTACACTATAGGCAGCCAGTGCAGCACCATCAGCACAGGCTGGACATGGTCTCTAACTGAGAGGCCCATCATTAGCCTGGCCACGGCATTCTGCACTAGCTGCAGCCTCCGGAGCTGAGACAAGGGCAGCCCCATGTAGAGAGCATTACAGTTGTCTAATCTTGAGGTGACCATTGCGTGGATCACTGTCGCCAGATCATTGCGTTCGAGGAAGGGAACCAACTGCCTAATCAGCCTCAGGTGGTAAAAAGCTGCCTTGGCAGTGGCTGCTACCTGGGCCTCCATAGTTAAGGAGGCATCCAGGAGCACTCCCAAACTCCGGACCCTCAGTTCTGGCACCAGTGGTGCCCCCCCGAAGGCCGGTAATGGGGATCCTTACCTCCGGTCTGCTCCGACTCATATACTCATGTAGCCTTGCTTTAGAAATACATGAGCTTTATTAAATATTTTATTTAAATGTTAGTTGCTTCTAAATGTAGTCTTTGAAATTCTGATGCAGAAGAGGCACCTCTCTGAAGCTTGTAATCAAATGTAGCTTCAGTCAGGGTCTGTAAAAATGGAGCATTATTTGAGGTAGCTCATTTATACCAAAAAGTATCTGATTTCCAGGAATTATAGGTTTCTGCTGTCAAAGAAAGGAACCCTCCCTTCAACTTGGTACTGCTTCCATTTTTTTTCTAACTAGATTGAAACCCACAACAGGATTCATTGCTGGGCTTTCTCTGAATGTTGTTGAAACAACTTAAGGCTGATTCACATATTACATTTTAGACAACACAGCCATTGACTGTGAAAAGTGCATGTGTGTTTTAGATTGATTTTTTTGTTAGGCTGTAAATTTTGTGTTTTTATTTTGCTTCTTGGTTAAGTTTCTTACCCAGTCCTGACTGTGGATGTCAACACTGGTTTAGGAGATTCCTGGAGATTTGGGTGCCTGGAAGGGAGCTTGTAACATTGGTCAGAGGTAGAAAGGTGGGAGATCCTCTGACCATGGTGGGACTTAGCAGCCTTATGTTCAGCAATTTACTGCCTCTGAACATGGAGGTTCCCTTTAGTTACCGTAGCTAGTAGCCACTTATGGATCTATCCATGAATTTATCTAGAGGAAAGTACCATAAAATCATAGCTGACTTATGGCGACCCTGTAGGGTTTTCAAAGCAAGAGACGTTCAGAGGTGGTTTGCCATTGCCTGCTTCTGCATCATAACCCTGGTATTCCTAGGTGGTTTCCAAATACTAGCCAGGGCCAACTCTGCTTGGCTTCCAAGATCTGATTAGATAGGGCTAGTCTGAGCTACCCATGTCAGGGATATGATTTTATCTAATCCCCTTTTAAAATCATTTGTGTTTGTGGCCATCACTATATTCTCTGGTAGTGAATTCCACATTTTAATCTCTAATCTCTAATGTTGGAAAGTAATTTTGTAAAAAAAAAATCTGTGTATAAATATGGGATGTGGCTGTGGTTCAGTTATTTTTCTATTATTCATTTCTAAGCAGAATATCTAAGTTATTGTTCTTTTATTGCTACTTAAAAAGCATTAAAATTACAAACAGTACTGCAGCTAGCCGAGCTTCTGTCCTAATAGGATATTCATCAAAGTCTTTACAGATTCGCAGTGTAATATTTCTACAAAGAAAATCAGAGCATTATTATGTATAATGTTAATTTAATCAATGTTTTGCACGAATTGCTTGAAAGCGCACAACTTCTGCTTTGATTAAGAAATTTTGTCAAGGTGACAACTTTGTGGCATACTACTTACATTTCCTATTTTGTTCTTTAATGTTAAGGAGCAAGATGACTATGTGCTAGTCCTCTGTACTGCTTATAAAGTAGTTTAGTGATGCTTTGCAACCTTTCTTGCCGAATGTCAATGAGATCTCTTAGTAGTGTTATCAGTGTCCAGTTAATAAACCATAAAGTGGCATTATGTTATAGAGCACTTCTATTGATTTCATTGGTTAAATGGACTGAACAGCTTGGTTAATCTGAATGCAGAAAAAAATTAAACAAGTGAATAATAATTTGCTACTGGTTTAAGGAGGAAGCAACTTCAGGTAGTCTTGGAGTCTAATTTTTCTTCTGATAGTTCAGTTTGACAAAAAAAAAAGCCCTGCAAATGGTGTTAAAAGCTGTCACCAGAAACATAGCTGTTTTATGGACTTTTTCTTAAAAGTTTGCTTAAAAATTCTACTCAGTTGATTATTGTAGATTGTTTCCTTGTTTGCTGCTAACTATCATCACTAACTTATTAGCCCTCCTCCCTGTTTGAGTGTTTTATGTTCATGTTTCAAAGTTTTATTCAATTTAATTTTATATGTTTTTATTTTAAATGCCTTTATTTTTTTTATATTTGGAATTTCCCAATGTTTGCCATTTTGGGTACCCTGAATTGGGTGCAAATGTTTAAAATAAATAGATAAAAACCACACTGTAACTTTGGAGCAATATAGTCTGTGGTCTGTGGTCAGTCTTGTGACAAAACATGCTTTAAACTGCCTGTTGCAGGCAATGCTCCCTCTAAGTTGTGGAGTCTTGTGAGCCAAAATTCTACTTTGTGAGCTACTGGCATTAAAGTTGTGAGTGAGCAATTTGGCTACTGCATAAATTAGTTTGCTCTGAAACTATCCTTCCTGAGCAAAGATAAAAATGTGTGAGCTGGAAGCTAAAAAACTGTGAGCTAGCTCACACAAACTCAGCTTAGAGGGAACACTGGTTGCAGGTTGAGAAAGCCACTATTGAAAAATAGAGCTCAGCTTCCAGAGCTGGCACAGCATATTCCTTTAATATTAAATTCCTTGTGAAGTCTTGACAGAATAAATTTTCCCATACAACAACATACAGCCATTTATTGGTGACCTTTGTTTGTTTATCCATATGGTAGGATGCATTTCTTGGGTGTTGAACAGAGCATGGAAAAAAAGAACTTTTGTTCAGAAATAGAACACACATCTTGCATGCATAAGATCCCCATTCCATCCTTTACAATGAAAGGACTTTGGTTAGGGGGCTGAGAGATACTTTTCCTAGCATTTACAAAGTTGTTGTCCATTGAAGTATATAATATTGGGCTAGACGGATAGTCTGACTACACTATCATTGCTTGTGGGTGCGTTAAGACACGCCGTTTGATCCATCTTTGACACTCTTCAAAAACGGATCAAATGTGTGCATTCAGACAGCATCAGCTGCCTCCCATCCCCAGCCGTTGCTTTCCGGAGCAAAAGCCCCTTCAAACTGTAGTATTTTGTTACCAGGTCCCAAGTGGTGTTCTCAGCTCTCCCGGTTAAAAGCGCAGTTTCCCCTGTGTGATTGCTCCACCGTCGTTGAGGCACTTCCGAGAGTTTAAACCCCCCTGCCTGTGCTGAAGCCAGAGGCTTCCGCTTTTTGCCCACCATTTTTTTTGGTGCATCAGTGTTATGCGCATAAGCGGAGCTCTGCTCCCACATTTATAAAACCAATATTTAAATGGTCAATCTTTTTAGCATTTAGATGAATTAGTGATCATGTGGAGGCTATTTTTGAGTTAAAAGTTTAAAGGGAAGTTTTATGTTAGAGGGACTGGCTTGTGATTCGCCCTAGTGGTTCTGCGCATGCATGAACGTAAAGTTTTTTTTATTCAACGTATGATTGGTTATATGTGTGCATGGAGAAAAAGAAATCTGACACATGCTCCCACATGTCAATAGTGTAGAAGCCAGGGAGCAGTGTGACTGCGCGGTGAGGTGGGATGAAGTGGGGTAAGTGTGATCATCAGGAGTAAAAAAAAACTGCAGTGAAGTGGGGCGATTTAAACCGCCGCAAGCACGCTGTCTGAACACACCCTGTAAGTGAATGCTCAGTGAAGTATGTGGTCTGATATTTAATGCTGTTTGCACAGGGCTCGTTGTTGTCCAGCATCAGCCAATGCAAGCCACTGAAGTCACATGCATAGCATGACTACCCATGACTGCACATGACTCCTGCTTAGGCCACCTGGCTAGCCTAGCTAGAATATGCACAAACTCTGTATCATTCCACTATAACGAACAATAAGAGAAGTGTCACCACATTGTATGTTCAGTCACTCTGATCTGTAGTGCTCTCTGCCTAAAATTACTGTATGCTGTCTGTAACCCATAACATTTCTTGAGGGCTTTGCAGTAAGGATTGATTTTTCCCACTGTAGCAGTTCTCTGTAGTTGAAGCCCTTTTAAAAATGGACTATACATTAAGCTATCCTAGTCTTATGAAGCAGTGAAGTAACATCTCAGCTTTTGCCATGTCTAGGAGTATATATGAAAAGCTGTGCACTTAGTATTTGGTATCACATAGAAATGAATAAGAGGGATGGTTTGCCCAGTGCAAGGTTTGTGTGTGTGTATGCATCATGACAGACTATGGGTGGTTTTAAAAGAAATGGGTGTGCCACAACGTCTTGATTGTTCAGATGCACAACATGTACTCTGGATCAGAGGCTACTGTTAGGACAGAATATGGAGAAACAAAATGGTTTCCAGTTAGCAAAGGTGTCAGCCAAGGATGGATTTTATCACCCTGTCTGTCCAATGTATGTAGAACATATCATAAGGAAAGCTGGATTAGATACATGGATTATACCACATTACTGGCAGAAAATAGTGAAGACTTGAAATGACTCCCGATGAGGGTTAAAGTAGAAAGTGCCAAAGTAGGATTGCAGCTGAACATCAAGAAGGAAAAGTTATGACAACTGGGGAATTACACAACTTTAAGTGACAGTGAAGAAATCAAAATTGTTCCAGATTTTCTATTCTTTGGCTCCATCATTAACCAAAAGGGAGATTGCAACCAAGAAATCAGAAGGAGTCTGAGACTGGGAATGGCAGCCCAGAAGGGAATAGAAAACATTTTTAGGATAAAGATGGGTCACTAGCACTTCATACCATAATACTCCTCATTGCTATGTATGGGTGTGAAAACTGGACAGTGAAGAAAGCTGACAGCAAGATAGCTGATTCATTTGAAATGTGGTGTTGGGGGATACAGATACCATGGGCCACCAAAAAGACAAATAAGTGGGTCCTACATCAAATGAAGCCTGAACTCTCCCTAGAAGCTAAATGACTAAGCTGAGACTATTATACTTTGGTCATATTATGAGAAGACACAGATCACTGGAAAAGACAATAATGCTGGGGGAAAAGTTGAAGGAAGCAGGAAAATAGAAAGACCCAACATGAGATGGATTGACTCTATAAAGGAAGACATTGCCCTCAGTTTTCGCATCCTAAGCAATGCTGTTAATGATAGGATGTTTGTGGGGTCATTAATTCATAGGATCACCATAAGTTGGAAGTGATTTGACAGCACTTACGCACACAAGTGCTGGTTTATGTAATTTTAGCAATGCCAGCTCATAAACAAAGTTACACTTTTCTTAGTCCACCAGTAGGTTTAGAAGGGGACAAATAGAGACCCACAAAAAACCTGCAGGATGGTTATCCCATTCCTCACACCTTTGTGGAGACAATTTCAAAAGGTATTGGGGGGGATTCAACTGTCCCTGAAAGTCCCCCCCTTTTGGATTTTTCTGCAAACTCAGGAAGTCTCCCGAGTATGTAGGAAAAGCTATTGGGGGAGAGTGAGCCTTCTGTTGGTGGAAATAAGTATCCACACAGAAAACACAGAGTGGCTATTAGACATATAGACAAGTGGAGACCCGCAAGAAACTTGCAGGATGGTTATCCCATTCCTCACACCTTTGCTTCCTCCCTTTCCCCCTACCTCTCTCACACTATTTCTCCCCTCTGCCCCCTTTTCTTACTCTCTATTTATCTTCCATGCATGTGACTTCCTCTCTCTTTCTGACCTGTCATAATTCTCTTTGTTTTTCTGCCTCCCCACCTATCTCTCTTTCTCTTTCTGCCCCCCACCTCATCACTCTCTCTTTCTGTCCCCATCACTCTCCCAACCTCCTGCCTGATTTCTCCCCCACCCTGCATAGCAGCGGTGGCGGTAGCGGTACTCCCAGCCACCCACCTACTTCCTCTCCCCCCACAGCAGCAGTGGCAGTGCTCTGAAAATCACAACAGATCTCCCATCTACCAAGAACAATTCACCTTAGGGCTGCCAGCTCCAAATTGGGAAATTCCTGGAGATTTGGGGGTGGAGCCTTGTGAGAGTGAGTCTTGGGGAGGCAAGCAGGCTCCGCAGGGTATAATGCCATAGACTCAACTCTTTGAAGCAGCCATTTTATCCAGGGGAACTGATCTCTCACCAGGACAGCAGTTATAATTCTGGGTGATCTCCAGCCCTCACCTGGAGGCTGGCAATGGTTGTTCTTGTGGAGGAAATGGCTGGTTTGGAGGGTGGAGTCTATGGCATTACACCAGTCTGAAGTTCTTTCCCTCCTCAAATCCCACCCTGTCCAGGCTCCACACCTCAAATGCCCAGGAATTTCCCAACATGGAGTTGGCAACCCTATTTCCTTCCCATCCAACAGCCAACCTACCTTCAGCTTTCCATCTCTACCCCCCTTCTTGACAGCCTCTACCTAGGAAAATTACAGTCTTTCTCCACAGTGGGGACCAAAGCAGCTTACTTCTCCTCCTTTTTATCTGCACAACAACCTGGTGAGGTTGGTTAGGCTGAAAGTATGTGACTAGTCCAAAATCACCCAGTCAGCTTCCACTGCAAGATGGTGATCTGAACCTCGGTCTTGCAGACCCTACTTTGAAGCTCTAACTGCTGCACCTCACTGGCTTTCATAGGGTGGCTGCTGATGCACAGTAGCAAGTAGCTGGGCCTAGTTGAGTCCTGCAAATCAGGGGGGACCTGGAAACCCTAGACTGCTGCCAGGCCTAGGGTTGCTAGCCTCCAAGTGGGACCTAGAGACCCCCCAGAATTACAACTGGACTCTGGACAGCAGAGGTCTGTCTCTCTGGAGAAAATGGCTGCTTTGGAGGGTGGACTCTGTGGCATTATACCCAGCTGAGGCCTCTCCCTTCCCCAAACTCAGACCTCCTTAGAGTCCACCATAAAATCTTTAGGAATTCCCCAGCTTGGCACTGGCAGTCATTGTCAGGCCTGGCCCAAGTCTCCCTCCCTCAAAGGCCAAAATAGGCTTGGAAAGGGCCATTCCCCCTCCCTTTTACTGACAGAGCCAGTTAGAAGCCTCCCTCCCCTCGGACATTCTAATCTCTCACCATTGATGCCTGGAGTAGATCCCTGAGGAGGCTATTTCAAAAGGTATTGGGGAGAATTCAACCATCCCTGAAGGGTTTTTTAAAACTTTTTTGGTTTTTTTTTTGCAAACCTAAGAAGTTTCCTGACTATATAGGAAAAGCTGTTGGGGAGAGTGAGCCCTCTGTTGGTAGAAATAAGTATCCACACAGAAAACACAGAGTGGCTATTAGATATATAGGTAACTCAGTTTGTGGCACTGTAAATTGGAAACAATGAGGAACAATATTCAGTTTCAGAATAATAATATTTCTTAAGTGTCATGCCCACAATTGTGTGTTTGTGCTTGTGTAGGTAAGTACATCAATACAATTGTTAAGCATGACAGATATATCTGCTGAAATTATGATGGAAAGTTTGAACATCACAAGTTATGATTGGGGAAAAGTACTATCATCTCCTCTTATGTTTTTGACATTTGATGATGGCATGGCATTCACTCCTGTAATTTCAGCTCCAGGGATTTTTCTTTGTGATTGCCAGGACTAGGGCACCATTAAAAACATCAGTAGTAAAGTTATACCCCCTGTAGTTTCAGTGTGCCTAAGACTCTGAATATGAGACAAGTCTGTGGTAGCTCAGTGACTCCTTCAACAATGTTTCATATTCTTGTATAAATTCCACTGAGTCCAGTTTCAGATCACTGCCAAATGTGGTTGCTAATGAGAACAAGACTGCTATTCTTAAATGCTATAATTAAAAATACTTTCCTCAGCAAGTGTAGTGATCTCTTTGAACTTGCAAACATCTCTATAGTTGAGCAGTAATTGCATAATGTATTTCTTCCTTTATATGTTCCTTCTGTTGGTCAGGAAAGTCTATTTTTAGGCAGTGGTTGACAAAATGTATTAGCTGAAATTTTGAAAGTTACTACAGTAACTTCATTTTAAAGACTTAAAGTTTTAGTATTTCAGAATAAACAGATGTAATGTCAATGTACCTGTCAGCATTGCTTTTAATCATTAAAATGTCAAGATAGTTTGTCTATTTTTTATTCATTTTGTTTTTAGGGCACTCCTGTCCTTCGGTTACTTAAGCTGGGCTAAATAGGATGGCACCTAAACTCTTTTACAATGCTATGCCAGTGAATTAAAACATTATGCTGGTGTACAGATCTTGTGCTGGCAGGAGGAACTAGACCAATGCAAAACAGAAAACAACCTTGAATTGGAGGAGTGGTAGAGGAGGAGTAAGCCTGAGCTGAATCCTCTGCTTGCTCCAGTATTAGTGCCAGTCACAATAATTATTTAAAATTGTACCTCAAAGAGAGTTGTTGTAAGTTAAACATTCGCATTTGACATTACTGTTCCCATTTCCCTTTTCAGTGCCCCTCACAGTCCCAGTGAAGGTTAAGATTATTTATTTATAAAATTTAGAGTCCTCCTTTCTGCCTTTACAAGGGTTACCAAGGTTGCTACATTACATTATAAACATTACATTATAAAACCATTAAAATAGCCCCCTTCAAACATACTTTTTTAAAATAACTTTTTAAAGAGTTTTAAAAGGGCTAAAATACATATAAAGCTTAGGGTTGCAAGGTCCCCCGGGCGCGCAGGGGTTTGCCCACCTGATGGGCTATTTACCCGCCAGCACAAAACCAGCTGCCAGGGGAACCCCACCCCCAAAGTGGTGGCAATGTGCCCTGGTGTGACAACATCACCTGGAGGTGACATCATCATGCTGGGCATGTTGTGGGGGACACTCTAGCATTTGAGGGAAAACTCAAATGGTGGTGCCCCACCCCTAACGTGCCCGACACAATGACATCACTTTCAGCATCGCAGCATGCACGCTTTGCCTGTGCACCAAAGAAGTCCTGGATAGGGACTGGGACCCCCCTGCCACAAACTGGGTAAGACCTGGCAACCCGAATAAAGCTGTAAAAATGCATACAAAGCATAAAACAAATTAGGAAGGAGGGTTCACTGATGGAATGCCAAATGGACAAAAAAAGTCTTCATCTGCTGGTAGAAGACGGCAACAGAAGGGGGTAACTGAATCTCCTTTGGGAGAGAGTTCTAGAGCTTTGGTGCCATCTGCCATGGCCAGGAAGGCCCTTGTTAGGACCCTTTTCCACTCACACAGAATGCTTACCACTCTCTAAAACCATTCGTTCTCTGCAGGTCAGGATGTTGTGCCAACCTTCTTGTCTGTTTTAGAGCTAGTTTGGTATAGTGGTTAAGAGCAGCACTCCTCTGCATGAAGCCAGCTGGGTGACCTTGGGTCAGTCACAGCTCTCTACCTTAAATGGTGTCTGTTGTGGGGAGAGGAAGGGAAGGTGATTGTAAGCTGCTCTGAGACTCCTTTGGGTAGTGAAGGGTATAAACCCAACTTCTTCTTCTGAGAGAGAGAGAGAGAGAGAGAGAGAGAGAGAGAGAGTGCCCTCACCATTTCACCCCTCAGGTTCTCTCTCTCATGCTTAGAGAGACATCAGCAGACAGGGTAGCCCAGCCTCTTTTAATAAAAGGCCCTCATTCACACAGAATTATTGGGTTGGGGACTTAAACACTCTTTCAGTCATATGCTGCCATAATTTATTCATATCCTGTTTTACATATATGCACTGAGATACTAATTTATGTGTGTTTCTTTCCCTGAGACATGCAGACTACAGGATTTAATAACCAAGAAGCTAACTTTTATTCATGGTGTGAACATAACACTGCAGAAAGTATGGTAGAAGTTATAATAATGTTTCTCTTCCACTGAACTTTTGAACTGTGGTCCTATTTCTACAATTGGGATCCTTTTTACAAAATGACTATTTCCAGCCAGCTCTAAGAAGTTCTTTTCCAGTTTCACTCAGTCAGATATCCTCTTTCCCCCTCTCAGTTCCCTAGCTGCCAACTCCCAACTGCTGTTCTTAACTGCCATTTTCCAATTCGCTCCCCAACATTCTGTCAGCTTTCATTGACTGTTCTTAGAGAGAGGCGGAACCTAGCCTGCTTGTCTACTGCTGTCTACTGCATTGCAAACTGCCTAATCTTAGAAGATGGGGACACTCAAAGCAGAGCCTCCAAAGATGGCTATTATGGTTGGACAGGTTCATAAAGGAGGAGGTCCTTCAGGTATGCTGGTCCCAAACCAGGGTCCTTTCATAGAAAAAGAGGTGAAGGAGCTCATTAGCATAACTCATTAGCATAACTCATTAGCATATGCCACATCCCCTGACATCACCAGAAGTGTGTCAGAAAGGGAGTGTCAGTTGCAGCCCCATTTTATCCTATGGGCCATTGAAATCAATGGCAAAAACTCATAGGGTATATGAGGGGCTGGAGGAAAGGGGGTTTGAGGGAGAGGCTCCAAACTTGCAGGGTAGCTCCTGGGGCCTCTCCTCGAAATACCCACTAAGTTTCAAGAAGTTTGGACCACGGGGTCCAATTCTATGGGCCCCCAAACAGATTGTCCCATCCCCTCCATTGTTCTCTATGGTGGGAAAAAATGTTAACTTTTTTCCTACCATAGAGAACAATGGAGGGAATGGGGGCAACCTGTTAGGGGGCCTGTAGAATTGTACCCCCTGGTCCAATCTTCTTGAAACTTGGTGGGTATTTCGAGGAGAGGCCCCAGCAGCTACCCTGCAAGTTTGGAGCCTCTCCCTCAAACCCCCTCCCCTCCAGTGGCTTTTAAAGTTGCCACTGAATTTCAGCGGCAATTCAGCGGCGAGCTGAATCAGATTAGAGAATCTGATTCAGCCCGTGGCTGCCCTGCTGGCCAGTCCTGAGCCGGCAGAGCTTTGTTCCGCCTCGCTTCGGCCCCAACGGACCCCTGTCCCAAACCACACAGAGCTTTGAAGGTAAAGACCAGCATCTCAAACTGTGCCCAGAAACTAGGTGAGAAGTGCTACAATTATTTATTTAATATGTTTGTATGCAGATGTGCTCCTGATCAATGAGATGTAAAGTGTTTGTCTCACAAAATAAATAAGTGTAGCTTTCTATGTCCAGAGTGTCCCTACCTGGAACTATGCTACTGCTGGTAATAGCACTATACATATTAAATATAAATGAATTCCAAATTTACTTGAGTGTTTATATCCTTCAGATTATCCACTGCTGCAAAACACTTCCATTTATAAGATGATCAAAAAAGCCATGTGGATCAGTGGATGCAGTGAGGAGGGGGAGTCAGAAGAGACTGAGCAGAAAAATTGGTAGAATCTAATCCAAAATTTGTGAAAAGCCCTCCAACGCATATAGATTTTTATTAGTGATTTATTCTAATGCAAGAAGCTATTAACACAAAAATTAATAGAGACATTCTGCAGATCCCCTGAAAGTCTTCTAGCTAACTTTTTCCTTTTTCCAAACACACAAGCAACTCACTGGAACTAGTATGCTGCTGCTGTTGTACTCATAGTCCTGTGTTATGAAGGATTAGGTATGCCTAAATTCATTGAAGTCAGTGGGCTTTTAACATACCTTACTGTACATAGAACTGCATTAATCTGCCCTGGAGGATTTACCTAAAAGGATGAAAAACACCCTCACTGCCGCTATGTAGGCAAGGGTTTTTGTGGGAGATGTTACTAAGCAAACTTTCCTTGAGACAGTATTCCACAATGAAGTCCCATGTTCCTGTCACTGAATCTTAGAATTGCCACTGGCAATCCCTGAGAGAGTTATTGGGATGGAGCCTGAAGAGGGGAGCATTACAAAAGTTGTAACATAACTTCTGGTTGAGCAGACAGAAATGACTTCACATAATCCACAGTACTCTAAGAATTCCCCCTTCTCTATGATAAATACCACAAAGATTTGGGAAATTCCTAGAGCACTGTGAGAATTGTGATGACATCCTAATGCTCATTCAGAAGTAACATCACAACATTCACGCTGTCATTTCCCTCTCCCATTTTTTCTTCTTGCTCATTAATCGAACTGGCATACAGAGGTGTGTGAGAATTGGCACACAGAGGTGGGAGTTTGCCCCCTGGTAAGCCATGACCTGGGTTGCCTAGGCTAGCCTGATTTTACCAGATTCAGAAGCTAAAGCAGGATTGACCCTGGCTAGTATGTGGAGAGGAGACCTTCAAGAAATACCAGGAGAGTGATGCCGAGGCAGGCAATGGCAAACCACCTCTGAAAGTCTCTTGCCTTGAAAACCCCATGGGGTTGCCATAAGTCAGCTGTGACTTGACAGCATGTTCCACCACCACCAAGCCTAAATGTACTTAATGATGGCGGTACTTGGAGGCGCATCCTTACATCTAATTTCTAACTGGGCCATAGAATAAATCAAGGGGAAAGGATTGCTTTTAACCTGCTCCATATTAACTCCATAATAAATGCCATATCCTGTAATATAGGGCTGAACTGTGTGAAGAACACCTGAAAAAAATGTTGCTGGTCCCAACTTGCATTAAAAAAATTCAGCTGTATATTTCTTATTGATGCTTTGTTTTGTTAGCAAAGCAAAATAACAAGTATGCTGCTAGTATTTCCTGTCTTATGAGCCATCAAAATAGATGTTATATTCAAATGCACACATTTTCTACAATAGCCTTTTTAAAATACTGTTCTACTACATGGGTGTGACTTGCATTAGTGGAGTATTCAGAATGTCATGGCCATAATTATCAAAATGTCAAGAATATTACATCATTGTTCAGTTATTATGTTCATTCAGTGCATCAATCAGATTCCCCTCATCAATAAGCATTGTATTCTATTATAATATTTAGTAGCAATACCACAGACTAAAGTAATGGTAGCAAATTATATCAATTAGGATATAGTATGTATACCCTTTCATCGTAATATATAGTTGTTTGTTATGACAGTTAAAGTCTGTAACTTACCCTCAAGTATGGCACATAATGACCACTCTCATTAAAACAACCTTTTCTTATAGCACTTATAATGTTGGACTCCTACTGATAATATAATGAGGGTAGAATGCATTTTGATTGAGTTACCACTAGGGAGAAATTTAATTTAATTAAACTCGTCTTCATTAAAGTATTACATTCAAGCAAAGTAATTATAAAGGCACGTACAGTATTGGAGAAATCCTGCTGTTTAAGGACAGAAAAAGATCAATTAGACTGATGATAATTTTTTAGGAAAAACCTTTCCATATAATTATCTTCACTGTACTAAAGTATGCACATTTTTACCAAGAAAATGTTTCTGAAACTTCTGCTGCTGAAATTTTTGTATAAACTTGCAGTTTTTGTCTTTCCTTCATGATCTTGCTGTGGTATTTAGTTTTCAATATGGATTTGGTCCAAGCACAACTTTTGACACAGATCCCATTTATTTGTCACTTTTAACATAACATAGTTGTCTACATCTGTATATCTAATTTCAAACTGGAACATAGTGCTCATGACTCTTCATGGCTTTGTTTTTCCCAGCACTCTCCATTTTAATATTTTATTGAACAGAACAGTAATAGGAACATATATCTATATATCTAATTCCCAGTGGGGGGCTGTGGGGGCTCAGGTGCTTAAGATGCTGAACTGCAGATCAGAAGGTCAGTAGTTCAGCAGTTCGAGATCTGAGTGCTGCATGACGGAGTGAGCTCCCATCTGGTCCCAGCTCCTGCCAACCTAGCAGTTTGAAAGCAAGAAACTGCAAGTAGATAAACTTCTGTGGGAAGGTAACAGCATTCTGTGTGCCTTGGTGTCTAGTCATGCCGGCCACATGACCATGGAAATGTCTTTGGACAGCGCTGGCTCTTCAGCTTGGAAATGGAGATGAGCACCGCATCCCTAGAGTCATATTCGACTAGCTTTCAAGCAAGGGAAACCTTTACCTTTACTAAATCCCAACAGTCTCCTATGTGCGGATACTTATTCCTGCAGACAGGGGGCATACTCAAACAAGTTTTTTTCTGCAAGCTTGGGCAGAGCACCAACCAGGGAGAACCACAGCCATCATATTACCTGGCTGGGAGATGAACCCTTTGTTCTGCCATTTCTCACCAGTGCTGCCATGGCAGGAAGCACCTACCACAGCTCTCCACTTTGCAAGCACAGGCAATGCAGGTGCAGTGATGGTGAGAGCAGGATAAATGGTGGTGTGCCGGGAAAGAGGAACAACTACCTACCATGCCATCAGAAGAGGAGCTGTACCAGCCATGAAGATTACCCCCTGCTCAGCCTGCCCTGCATTCAAGGCCTCTTCCTCTTTCCTTAGCTGCTTGGTGGTGAGAATGGGGGAAGGAAGTGGGCAGGTAAGCAGCTAGCTGGCAGAGGGAGGAGGGTGCACTGATGATGGTAGGAACCAGAACCAAGCAAGCACTGGACTGATGGGGGGAGGTAGCAGACTGATGATGGGGAGGCAAGAGGGCAGAGCTCCAACAAGGGGGGGGGAGCCAAGCATGCACAGCACTGACAATGGGAGGGGCAACCTAGGCAAGGAGCAAACTGAGGATGAAGGAAGGAAAGCAGGCAGAGCTCCAGTGTCCAGCACTGAGGATGGGGGGAGGTGTGTAGGCAGAGCAGCTCACTTTCCAAATACCAGCATCTTCAGAATTCCAAAGTTCAGAGCACAAAAAGTCAAGGGAACCAGATTCATGAGGTAGCAGAGGAATAAGATGACCTCTGTATTGCATGCAAATTATTGTTTTTAATTATGTGCACGGTGATAACAGTATGTACCTCACAGACATTTACATGTAAAAATAAAAATAGGCAGGTCTCAGACCGCAAGGCACTTACAATTCAGCAATAGACAAGGAGGCAAAGAGCTAGTGACTAAGGAAGGAGACAAAGGTCAACAGATGAACCTACAAGCCAGGGACGGCAACAGAAGTGGCAGCTACATAATACATTACAAGCATTCACTGTACTTCAAGTCCTTTTCTGGGACATAGACTCAAACATAGAATATTCCCACAAGTTTCTCGTGGGTTCCCACTTGTTTAACACTATGTGGTTTCTTTAAAAAAAATAATATGTCAAGATGAACTGTAAGTTATTCATCAACAGTGTTTGTGGTGTAGTAGTTAGAGTATTATATAGAATCAGTCTTAGTGAGAGGTTTGGGGTTGCAGCGCTGTGAGACAGATGGAGCCAGGGCTCGCTTCTAGGCTCCACTGCCTTCTCACTTTCTTTAGAGAAGTTTTGGGGGCTCCCAAACTTTGCTGCACTCCCCAGAGGGGGGTGCAGTTGCAGGGGACTTGATCCGAGCTCCTTGCCTGTGGCGATGGGTGGGTGGAAACCTTGGAATGTCCCAAGCAAGAAGTGAAGACGACCACTCATGGCATGCTTAGCGGTTGCTACCCGATTAAGAGGGACTCTGAACTCTGGACCTCATCCATAACACCAATGAAGTATTGTGCTGTGAGTAAAGTACTAAGCAACAATATCAGAAATTTTGTTATTCATTGTCAGTCCCTGTAAAGTTTAAAAAGATTGGAAGGGAAGGGTGAGAAATTTTCCTCTGCCCCTCCCTTTTCCTTTACTGTGGCTAACAAAAGGTTCTAAAGCTTTCTTCTTTTGTACTCTTAAATACTCCCTGGGGTGAAGAAACCAAGAGAAGGACTCTCTAGGCAGTGTATGTATAAAGTCTAGGGTAAGCCGTAACTATTGATAAAATGAGCATTTTTCACTGCTGTGTTTGTCTGTGACTTAGGACAGAAAGTGTTTACCATGATTGTTTGTACCCTGGTGATTTTCCAGTTTAGTAGCATAATTCTTTGTATCATCCTGCCTAGGGGTAAGGAAATTTTTAATGCATATCAGGTACAGATGTATCAGGTCACCCATATCTCCCATATTTAAGATCTGATCACATGATAATATTACCACTGTGGTGTTTCAGATTTGACTGAAAACATTTTACAAATGTTTATAGGATGCATTTTTCTATTAGAAATCACATTGGTCATTTGATATATATTTGTATTACTCTTGAAAATAGTTGTATTCAGTTATATTACACCAGAGACAATAGAAAAGTAACTCTAAAGGCTTAACAACTGCTAATTTGTTTATTTGTGATAGCACACCATACTGGTTTATTTACCAGCTTTTCATGTTTACTGGGAGTAGAATAATGACTTTCCTTTCTTGGAAATGGAATGGTACCTCCTACTACTGGATTAATCAAAATCAGCCTCAAATGTGCCACCTTGTTGTTAGTGTATTTCTAACTATTTATTTTAAAGCATAATCCTAAAAGTAGCTTGGTGGTGGTTGAAAGTGCTAACAAGTCATGGCTGACTTATGGTGACCTCGTAGGGTTTTCAAGGCAGGAGGAATTCAGAGGTGGTTTGCCATTACCTTCCTTTGCTTAGTGACCCTGGACTTCTGTAGTGGTTTCCCATCCAAATATTAACGAGGGTCAACCCTGCTTAGCTTCAGAGATCTAACAAGAGGGCTAGCCTAGACCATTCAAGTTAGGGTGAAAAAGAGGCCTATCCAGTGAAAATTCATATTTGCTTAAGAACAACCAATACAGTCAAAGTTTATCTGTCACTAATTGCTTAGAAAGGGTCAGAACAAAAAAAAAACCTTTATGCTTGGGGCTTGAAGTTGAAATAAAATTATTATACTTTAAGACAGAGCTATGTTTTAAGTAGCAATCCTAAGCAGGTCTAATAAGAATCCTGCTCAGGTCTGTTTGGTGAGGATTGCTCCCATGAAAGTGATTTTAGAATAACTTTGCCTGTTTCTCACAATGCCATCCTAAGGAGAGTCTTAGGCTGAGGACAGACTGCCCATCTGCCCCGGGATAGGTCCGCAGGGGAAGCAAGGGAAGGGAGCCTGTTCAGACATGCGCAGCTGTCCCTCAGCTCCCTACCGCACTTACCCGCTTTGAAGCTGGTTTTCTTGCACTTTAGAAGGACATCGGGAGAAACCGGTGTCCAGAGGCCGTCTTGTGCTTGCCTCCCGCTTCCAGGCAGTGTGAACCGAAATAAGGCGGGAGGCAAGTGGAGGCGGCAGTGCGAACGTGGCATTTTGCCAGTTTGTGCATGAGCGCTCATGCGCACATGAGCGCATGCGCACATGCGCAAATTGCCGAAACAGCCCTATCACGAGCTGTGGAGGCTGGCCCACCTGGGGCCACTCCGCAGCAGTCTGAACACTCGGTAATGGCATCCTTGCGCAATACCCTGGCCAATGTGGACAGCCAGCCCCGGGGGATTTTTCCCCCGCAGCTTTTGCCTCCGGATTCATCCCACTCCAGATTGCCAGTCTGTCCTCAGCCTTACTCTTCTAAATCCATTGAAATTAATGGGATCAGAAGAGTATAACTGTACCTAGGAGGGCACTGTCAGTTTCTCAAGCTTGGTTTATTATTTTTGTGTGTATTGTTAGTTAGTTCTGAGGTGGCATAGTGAGATTCTGCTTTTTGTCCTTCATACACTTTTACCATCTTCAATGACATTCTGTTCTCTTACAAAAAAAAAAAATCCTTTCCATTGGACATCTTGCCTACATTTCCCTTTGCTCACATTTTTCCTGCAACAAATCGTTTGTCTGCTTTTCTCTCTTTTCTGTCAGCCTACATATTTTTCCTATTTTTCCCCTGTAGTTATTTCAGCTCCTGTTTCCTTTTCCTCTTTAACACTATGGATCTCAGCTTGTTGCTTCAATTAACTTTTCAATGGACCCCCTGGCAACTCCTTTTGTTTCCTGCTGCTGGTTCCTTTTTCCCTGCTGCTTTTTATCATTTTGCTTGGCTTTCTGGCAATCACTGGGCTGCCTAGACTATTGTTCGGAGAACTACTGGTTCCCTGCTGATGTTATCACTAATTCTTCACAGATCTTTTGATAAACCTTTCTCTTTCTTTGCCTAATAGTCCTCATGTTTGTGGTTTTCTTGCTTTAAACTAGATTTTACAGGGTAAATTTGCCAGAATTTTTTCCCCTGGTTGATGGAAAGTAGTTGTTTTCTTTTCTCCATAGGGTTTCAGACAGTCTGATACGAAAAGAAAAAACAATGTCTCCATTTTGGAAAAATAAACACCCTCAGTAATTTGAACTGTACTTTCCTTCCCCCTTTACCTGTATTCTGTTATGTAGCAATGCTAGTATTTCATTACAGTAGTATTCCCCTGATGACTTGTTAAGCAGCCACCTATATTTGCAGCCCTGCATTGATTCTTTGCAGATGGTTCCTTTAAAAGACTGTTGTTCTTCATCTTTGTATTAATATGAAAAACTGATAGACCTTGCCTTTTAATTCTTCTTAAGGCTGTGTTTTGATTGAACCAATGCCTAGTTATTCTTAAGGGAAGTAAGAAGATAATGATGTACTATGTAAAATTTATATTAGTAACTTTTCTTATTTACTCAGGGGATCTTATCAACCAACACAAATTTAATAGTTCTTATCTGGCTTTCCACTGGGATTCTTTTAGTTATCCATATTAATAGTGTTAGGAAAATAATTTTTGCCTTCCAGTTCACTTTAACTTTTTAAGTTATACCCAACCAGAGGGTAGCATTGCTAGGCCATAGCCATCAAGCCTTAGGAGGAAATGGGTAGGGCCTGGTGTGCTGGCATTGTGCTGGTGCACTTAGGCCATTTCCAGTACAAACTGGAAGTGATACAGCACATCCTATAGCATTTTGCAAAAACTCGGTGGTAAACCTTTATGGTTCCTTTCTAGGGTTGCCAAGTCTGGGTTGGGAAATACCTGGAGACTTTGGGGGTGGAGCCAGGAGAGGGCGGGGTTTGGGGAGGGGAGGGACCTCAGCATGGTACAGTGCCATAGAGCCCAACCTTAAAAGCAGCCAATTTCTCCAGGGGAGCTGAGATCAGTCAGCTGGAGATCAGTTGTAAAAGCGGGGGATCCCCAGACCCCACCTGGAGGCTGGCAACCCTATTCCTTTCCCCACTAAATCTCCTCATATACCAGGAGAACTTCTGCTATAGCAAGTAGGCCTGGTATCCCTACCTGAGGGGAAGAAAATATGTGTTTCCAACTAATTTTCAGTTTTCATATATTACAGAAAAAGTTAATGTTATAAGGCTAACTGCAGTTGCCACATATACATGCTCTAAAACATCAAATTAGAAAAAAATTGAGATAACATGGTGAAAATTTTAACATGCATATTCTACATAAATAGAGAGTATTGATCTGCATAAAAGTAGGGATATATTCTAGATAACATTTGAACATTGCAGTTTTTGTTTGATTTTTTCTTCCCAATTTTTATTTCCATTTTTGTAATGAACTTTGTTTATTGAATGTATTGCACAGTTCATATTTAAGCTAGACATTTCAACAACCAAAATAAAGAAAGAAAGAAAATGCTAAAAGGGCCCATTGTTTCTATATCTGCAGGGCAGTCTTTCTGCTGGGTTGTGCAGTTTGTTCTATGCATTTCACTAACCAGCCCCCAAATTCACTGATTGGTTGAATGTCTGTAGGGCTGCCACATGGAACAGACTGAATTTTATTGATGTATGAACAAATTCCTTTTAGCAGATTTATTTCTAGTTGACATGACTTACAATGGCTAGCTACCTCTTTAAATACACCTCCCATACAGCTTCAGTTGCTGACCCATCTCTCTGTACCAGTTCTTTATCCATTTGTCCCATCAGTTCTATATCTTTTTGGAAGATAAATTTACCAGTGCAAGATAAAACAATGGCTACTAGCTGTATGGGAGAGTTGTGTAGTCCCTAAAAAGTGAGCTTCTTAAAAGCATGTGCTTATTATTGGAAATTCTGTGTTGGGAAAAAAATAGACCTGTGGCCTGACCAAGCAAATGTTGTGTCTGGGAGCTGATGGAACATAATTATTAGTTGGAGCAGCATAAAATCAGTTATCTGTAACCAGCTATCGGAGATTATCATATAAGAAGTTTTCAAAAAGGATTCTGGGTTAGACCTGCATGACTACGATATTTGTAATTTTTTTGTAAGTGTATTTTTCCATTTTAATACACATGGCAATAGCTGTCTATTAAGCATCAAGAAATAGTTGTCTTAAGATAGGCAAAGATGACTTTAATTCCTTAAGCTGAACTTTGTTTAGTATGTTCATAACTCCTAGCTTGCTAAATTAATAGTGTTTTATTATAGTGTCAACTCCTGAATGTATTTCTTGAAAAAAAAATGTTAGTTGTAAATTTACCTGCAATTTCTGAAGCAGAACTGCATTGGTGACCTCATTAATAATGATGGTTTGGTGGACTAGAATATTTAACCTCCTGTTGTTTCACACACATTAACTAAGAAACAAAGCAGACATAATAAAGGGTCTGTTAGCACCTTAAGGATGACTGCACTATTGTGACATACTAGAAGCCTTCCTTCATAACTTCTTGAAATTAGGGATGGGCATGAACCAGGAAAATGTGGTTCAGTTCGTGCTTCATGGCATGCCTGGTTTGTGAACCACGAACTGTCATGAACTTCTAGGAGCCAAACGAATTTGTTCAGTTTATAAAGTTTGTGACAGGGTAGAATGCCCTACAGCACGCTAGAAACACCAAACTCACAGGGGATCTCCAGCTGACTCTCCTCTATCTGCCTTCCAAATTTGGTGAAGATTGGATTTATGGGGTCTGAGTTACACCTCCCCCCACCCAGAAGGTGCCACCAGGAAAATTCTTTCTGGGGAAATGACTGCTTGTCATTGACAGGCAGTAATTTTTAAAGGCACTAGTTCAGGAGGCTCAGGAATATAGAACAGATCTTGTGCAAACTCGAGGCATCAAAGTTGCAGGGGACCTCCCCCAGATGCTCCTCTGCATGCCCTCCAGGTTGTTGCTTTGAGGTTGTGTACACATTTAGATTGAGCAGAGACTATCTGTCCATTCATGATATATATCATGAATATATTCATGATATATTCATGAGATATATCCATTCATGAACTGGCATGGAACTCCATGAACAGCTGGGAAGTTTGTGGGAAGTTCATGCTGGTTGACTTGCCATGAACTTCATTTTCTGAACCACAAACTGGCCAGAATTTCTCATGAACTTTAGTTCGTGAGCCAGTTTATTCCCATTCCTACTTGTACTATCAGACCTTACTGTTTTAGAACAGACAGACTGTCACAGCAGAGCCCGGGAGCCTGGCTGGGCAGACAGGCTGGCAAGCACACCCTGGGTGTGACTTGGCTTGACACAGTCAGCAGAGCGTGGCAGTAAGTCCCAATCTCAAGGCAGAGGCATAGTCAGAACATACCAGAGGTCAGAGTCCATAAATCAAGCCGAGGTCAGTCAGGAGCAGAGCTGAAGCCGGAGTCAAGGAATGCCAAGGGTCAAAAGCCGGGGTCCAGGATCAGGGAGCAGAGAGCAGAAGTCCAAGAAGCAAGCTGGGTTGAAAGCCAGGGAATCAATCAGGATCAGAGGCAAGGTATACAGGAACGAAGGGCCCTGACAACGATGTTGCCAGCACAGAGTGTTATCTGCCATCAGCTTTGTTAAATAGTGTGCTGGCTCATTAACCACTTAGCACTGCTGTGCTAAGTCCTGGCTCCTGTTAGTACTCAGGACTTAATGCTCTTCGCCCCTGCCTGCGTGCCTCCTTGCGTCCTCTAGTCAGCTCTTACCTTCTCCTTTCACGGAGCCTGCTGAAAGGTGGAGGCGAGTCTGGTGGAGAATTGTCAGCCCCAGGTGGGTTTGGTTGAGGACTTGGCTGTGGATCCTCTGCAGGACTTACGTCTTCTGCAGTTAACTGAGCCAAGTCCTCCTGTTCATGGCTGTCAGGCACTGGGTCTAAGGCTAAGTCAGGGGCAGGCATGACACAGACTGAGGTATATTTGTGTTTGGCTTCAAGTGATACAGTCAAATTACTTCAACAGCTGAACCAGTTCCAATGAACTAGAATATATTTTTCTTAAAGCAAATGGTGAGATTAAATATTTCAACTGCATATAGATTATCTCATGTGTCCAGAGCACTTTGCATACATTATCTGATTTAGCCATTTTAGCAACCTGTAGACAGGTATTACTTCACCTTACAGACCTGTCAGCTAGTACTGAGAGATCAGAGTCTTGCCATAAAGCCAGCCAGTAAGCTTGAATTGAAGGAGAGGTTTGAAATGGGAAAATGCCATTGCATACTCTTAATTGGTAAACCATATCAGCTCTTTGAAAATGACTGAGTGTTAACAAAAACAGAACAATTTATTAATGTGAGGATATTTAATGTGATTTAAATGATTAACATTGGATCTTAAAATTAAAAAAGTCTATCTTCATTGTACACATGTATAAAATATTCTGGAAGAAAACTGTGAAAAAATAAGTCATTCCATTTTGTAGATGCAGTGCTACAGTTTTAAAAGTAAATACTAAAATCATGTGCACGTAAATCATATTAATTGAATGTTCTTTCCTTGCCAGCAGTCTCTCTAAAGTGATATAATTGCTTCCTAATCCAATATTGTGTTTCACTGACTTATGTAAAGTGCAGGCTTTAGAACCATTTTCCATTCCTCAAGTCACTCAGCTGAGCTCATCATTCCTATAATTTGTGTGTGTATACAGAGTGTGTCACATGATTGTATTATGCTGCAAATAATGTATTTAACAGGATTATAATGCCCTTCTGTTTCAGATAGGATTTATCGATAGCAGTTTCAGTTTGAAGGTTAATGTTCTGTAGGATTTTTTTTTTACAGGGTTCAGAGGTCCTAGTGGATATATACATTTTCAAGGAAATGAATTGAGGCCCTTTGCAGCCTCAAATGCCCTTCCTTAATCATCTTTTTCAAAGAATTGAAATGTAACTTTAATAATTTCACTAGACTGATAACACTTGCCAGCTGATGACAAAATTATACATTGCTGTAGCAACTACATGAGTTGCCCTCTGGTAGCTCTTTTGTTCTCAAAAGGATGCTACTTGTAAGATTGTAAGCCAAGCCATACATATATGTAGAGTGACTTTGTCATCTGTTTAATGCTTTTGCAGTGAAAGAAAGATGGATCTGGCTTACCACTATGTGAGGCTACATTTCCAGCTTTCTCTGCCTTACTTTTACATAATGATCTAATGACTCTTTAAGGAAGAAGGGGAGACCAGTTTGTGGATATGTGGCAGCTTGGCCATAGTTGCCATTGCGTTCACATGGCTAAGAGATGGAACAGAGAAGCATTCTCTTCACAGCTTGTGTTACTCTTTTCTCCTTCCTTTCCCACCCCAGTTTTCTTCCTGATTTGCTTTTTCCTAATTTGTGTTTTTCAGTTCTGGTGTGGGCAAAACCCAGCTTCTTGGGTTGGCCACTTAGAAAGGGGTTGTGGTACTCTCAGATCCGCATGTGTGTGAGAGAGGTAGAGAATGTGTGTGTGTGCAAATATATTTAGGTATTTTAATAGTTTTACAGAACATTTTAGTATCTACATATCAAAAAGCATAATTTCTGTACATAGCAAGCCAGATGACAGTGATAAGGATCTACTACAAACTGATGCACAGCATTATTGAGAGTTTGCTGTAAGTGTTGAATTGTCTCTCTTGACAGAAGTATGTTAAAGATCTAGTAGGCAGTCTGCAATTATTTCATAGTCTGCCAGAGCCAGGGCTGCATATAATATTTGAGTTTTGAAGCAAAATTGTCACTAATTTGTTTCAGTGAGGACTGAAAATAAGCAGACTACATTTCTGACAGTGGAAAATATTAGGGCACAATTGTTAACCAGCATACACAAAGGAAGATTCGTTTTGGGTGCTTTCAAACACAAAATTAAACTTTTTTATCTTTTAGAAATTATTATAACACATACTTAATGTTGTCTCATGTATCATGTTGCCCTTTAGCCATAAGTTAAAAGCATCTTTAGAACAGACTGCTGAACAGAGAAGGCAACGAAATAAAAAATAGGATCAGGAAAGAGTGACATGTTGCCAAGAATAAAGACTACTATAGATAATTGCCGCCTATTTAATTTTTTTTTAACAAGGATTCAGAGTCCTAGAGTTGCAAAGCACCTTGTGGTCTGGTCCAGTCCCCTACTTAATGCTGGAAATCCAAAGCTAGAACTTGCCCAGCAGGTGGCTGTCCAGCCTCTGCTTGAAAATCTCTAGTGAGGGAAAGCCTTCCACCCTTCTAGGTAGCTTGTTACATTGTTGGGCTGTTCTTATCATTAAGAATCTTATAATAATTTTCAATCAAAACAAACCTTTTTGTAATGTAAGCCCATTAGATTGAGTCCTGCCTTCTGGAAAAGCTGAGAATAAATATTTTCCTTCTTCCATGTGGTATCCCTTCAGGTATTTTATAAGCAAGAGTATGTCACCTCTTGCCATTTCCCCAGGCTGAATATATCCAGTTCCTTCAACTTTTCAACATAGAATTTTTCCAGACCCTAAACATCACTGTTGCCCTCCTCTGAACCTTCTTCAGTTTGTTGGCATCGTTCTTAAAGTGCTGTGCACAGAAGTGAGCAAAGTAAACTTGTTAAGGTTTGACTAGGACAGAGTAGAGTGGATCTATTACTTCTCATGACTTGGATATTACATTACATTACCCTTTTTTGCACCCATATTACACTGTAGACTCATGTTCAGTTTTTGATTGACCACAGCCCCAAGATCCTTTCCATGCTAAGCCCTTCTATGCATTTCATTATTTTTGCTGCCACACTTTTTATTTTTCTCTGTTGAATTTCAGTTTGCTGGTTTCAGCCAAGCTTTCCAACCCATCAAGGTAACGTTAAATTTTATTTCTGTTTAAATCTCAGACCGATTTTCCATGTTAAATTTTATTTCTGTTTAAATCTCAGACCGATTTTCCACAAGGTGCTGTCCTGGCATCGTTCTTCCATTTTCCCTGATTGCATGCTTCAATTTCTCACTATTTGCCGTGAGGCACATTTTGACCCGTGGCTTCGCACGATTTCCCCTGAGAATTAGGGTCACCATCCACTGATGAGAAGACTGGTAGAGGCTTTCCTAGAAGAGTTGTTATAATATCATCACGTGAATAGTAGTGTTGGAGATGAAAAGAAAACACAATGAAATTCTATATATGGGGAAGAAAGAGTGTTCTTGTAGTAATGCTCAGTCAGTTGAGAGATGCAGCAATGGCTGGCAGTCTCTGCTTAGAGTGTTGCTTCACTCCTCCCAAGACTTTTCATGAATATGACAGTATCCAGGGCTCATTTCGTAGCAGGAGCTCCTTTGCATATTGGGCCACACACCCCTAATGCAGCCAATCCTTCAAGAGCTTACAGAGCTCTTCTTACAGGGGCTACTGTAAGCTCTTGGAGGATTGGCTACATCGGGGTGTGTGGCCTAATATGCGGAGGAGCTCCTGCTACGAAATGAGCCCTGACAGAATCCCTTTAGACAGCTTCATTTTGAAATAGGAAGTCTGTGTTCCATAAATTTCAGTAGCCCCTGGATGCTTTAAAGAAATGACCTAGACATTCACTATGTAAGGAGGGCAACATATAATTGGCAGCCACATATTACCCCACTCAGCCCATCAATCTATCTCTGTCTAGCCACAGTTCTCCTTTAGTTACTGTGACTGTAGCAGAATGCTTAAAGAGGATAAAGATAACTTAGCATTATAAACCAGGATGCGGAGAACTTTGTGGCAAGCTTATTTGGCAGGCAAACATCCAGTTTTTGACAATCATACTCACGTGAGCCAAGCCTTAAATCTTCCTCCTTACCATAGTTTGAATTTTATGGCAGCCAGCAGGTCAAATGGAATTGTGGCTATGCAGTAGCTGTGGTGATGGATCTTCATTTCCTTCTGTCTTGTAACCAAGTTTTCACTTACATAGTAGGGGGGAATCAGTTCTATCACAGCATCCCTTTTCATCTTCTGTGTTTGACACTTAACAATTCATATACTTTAAAATATATGAGGACATTTGGGTTTGAACAAGGGTGATACAATTTTCTGTTAAGAGGATTCTTCATTTCTTTGAAGCCCGTTTGGAAACATGGCAGCCCCTCTGAATATGGAAGGCTATGCCAGAACCAGGTTTGATTCCCCATTTCTCCACTTGCACCTGCTGGATGACCTTGGGCAAGCCATAGTTCTGGCACAACTGTTCTTGAAAAAGAGCAGTTTCTGTCAGAGCTCTCAGCCCCACCTATCTCACTGGGTGTCTGTTGTGAGGAGGGAAAGGGAAAGGAAATTATAAGCCACTCTGAGATTCCTCTGGGTAGTGAAGGGCGGGGTATGAATCCAATCTCTTCTTCTCTTCTTCTTTTAACAATCTTGTTGGGCCACAATGTCTAAGTTACAACTAGAATCTAGGGTCTTTTTTTTCTTTTTTGTACTCTTTAACTGAGAATATCCGCAGGAAGACCAATGGGACATTCAAAAACATAGTTTCAGATTTTGGAAAACTTTACAAGTGTACCACATCACCTTGTATTGGTTGATGTCAAGAGATAGGTTTTCAGAATTTTTTTTAAAAACTGTATGTTTGCTAGGAATAAGGCTTAAGCTCTAGTAGCTGTCATAAGTCTGTATGTATTTCTGCTTAGGTTGTTTGCTTTCACCCATCCAGGAATACTCCTCAGAGCTAAGTAAATTTCATCTGTATTTAATTAAAAACTATGTATTGTCCTGCAAAGATCTATTGTCTTTACTCTGGAATTTATTTGCACCTCTGTGAGGGATTTTCTGTTAGGGATAAGGACATACTTGGTTAAAATCAAAATGTAATTCAAACAGAATGTATAGGGGGGAAGGGTGGCAATTTTCCTAATTTCCAGAACAATAAAATTCTCAGTAAGACAGTCAAACAGGTGCACAGTGAATGGTAGGGCAGCAGAGGGAAGGTGAAAATAGAGGGAGGCAAGCCATGTGTATTTCTTTCTGGTTAGCTATAAGGCATGGCTGTCTCAAGTCATTTTGCTGCCCCAAGTGAGTAGTATGGGAGGACAGCGTCATGGTAACAGGTATGGTTCCCTCCACCCCTGACTTATGATGATCTGGTGCTATGCAGTGGCACCTAAGATAGAAAAGCACCTCCTCCTGTGCCATGTCTTCTGGGTTCCAAGGGTCTGGAAAGTGGTTCCATAGCCAGGTACAGGGTTGCCAACTCTGGACTGGGAAATACCTACAGATTTGAGGGGTAGAGCCTGGGGAGGGCAGGGTTTGGTGTGTGAAGGGACCTCAGCAGGGTATAATGCCATAGAGCCCACTGCCCAAAGCAGCCATTTTATCCAGGAGAACTGAACTTGGAGATCTCCAGGTGCTGCCTGGAGGCTGGCAATACTCAGGCCAGACCTGCCCAAAGCAGCCATTGTATTCACTGGGAAATTTTCTGTAGGAGAAATGATGTGCCGTGGCTGGGAAACACAGTGATTTGTAGGAGTTCTCCAGGCCCCACAGGGAGATTGGCAACTCCAGTGACCATTGAAGGGAAGATTGTAATATGTATTTTACCTCAGGACATATTCTATGACTCCCAACAGCAACAGCAAACTGTTTGGAATGTTAGATGCAGAGGCTAATCAGGCTGCATATGCAAATGACCTCTGTGTTCTGACTGGCTATTGGGGGGAGAGGAATAGCAAACTGTTTAGAATATTGGAGGCGAGATTCAGGCAATGCAGCCAGTGGATAGGGACAGCTTCTGAGGAGGAATGTGCGTTCAGTTCGTTTGAACCAAATGCACGCCCGAAAATGACCCATTCGGCCCCCTTTTGCGCAGCCACGGGCCTGCCGCCAAATTGCAGCTGAAATTCAGCAGCAATTCGGTGGTGGTTTAAAAAGCAGCTGGAGGGAAGGGGGTTTGAGGGAGAGGCTCCAAACTCACAGGGTAGCTGATGGAGCCTCTCCCTCAAATACCCACTGTTTCAAGAAGATTGGACCAGGGGGTCCAATTCTACCGGCCCCCAAACAGGTTGTCCCCATTCCCTCCATTGTTCTCTATGGTGGGAAAAAAGTAATATTTTTTCCCACCATAGAGAACAATGGAGGGGATGGGGCAACATGTTTTGGGGCCAGTAGAATTAGACCCCGTGGTCCAATCTTCCTGAAACTTGGTGGGTATTTGGGGGAGAGACTCTGGCAGCTACCCTGTGAGTTTGGAGCCTCTCCCTCAAAACTCCTCCCCTCCAGTCCTGCACATACCATATGAGTTTTTGCCATTGACTTAAATGGCCCATAGTGTATAATGGGGCTGAAAATGACATTTGGCTGGCCGAATGACTCCTGAATGGCTTGCATTGCTGAAACTGACATTTGGGGGTCATTCGGAGCCTGGAACAGATGCAGCCTGATTCAGTCCAATCCGAATCGGGTTGAATGCGCGTGTGTGTGCGCGCACACGCATGCACACACATGCACACGCATGCACACACACACACACACACACACAAGGAATAAAGCCCGTTGTGGAAATAAATAAAATGGGCTCTAGAAAGAGGCTCTGGGAGAGTGCCCCAGCCTTGGGCACTCAGTGTCAATTTGCTGTGGCGACCTCAGCAGGGTATAATGACACAGAGTCCACCATTTTCTCCAGGGGAAGATCTCTGCCATCTGAAGATCAGTTGTAAATCAGTGTGATCTCCATTCCTCCCCTGGAGATTGACAACAATGGTTTTCCATGAGGGAATGGGTGGTTTGAAGGGTGGAGTCGATGGCACTGAACCTGTCTGAGGTCCCACCCCTGCTGAAACCTCACCCTCTCCAGGGTCCACCCCTCAAATTTCCAGGAATGTCCCCACCTGGAGTTGGCAACCCTACCTCCCAGCCAACTGTCAATGTATCATTATCTGCCCCCTGGCTTCAGCTTTCCATCTCCTCCCCCCTAGAGAGCAATTGTAATTCTGAGTATTCTCCAGCCCCCAACCTGGAGATTGGCAACAATGATTCCCCATGAGGGACTTGCTGGCTTGGAGTGTAGAGTCTATTGCATTGTACCTGTCTAAGGTCCCACTCTTCCTCAAACCTCACTGTCTCCAGGCTCCATCCCTCGAGTCTCCAGGAATTTTCCACCTGGAGTTGGCTATCTCTTTCCCAGCCAATCATCAACCTTACTCTTCAAGTTTCCATTCCCCCCCACGCAGCCTCCACCGTGTTCTGAAGCCCTGACTGCTATGTCACATTGACTGTCATAAAGGGTCCATCTCAGCAGGGTATAAGGAAGTAGAGTCCACCATTTTCTCCAGAGGAACTGATCTCTGCCATCTGGAGAGCACTTGTAATTCTGAGTGATATCCAGCCCTCACCTGGAGCTTGGCAACCATACTTCTCCTGGAAGAAAAGTAGTCTTTCTCTGCAATAGGGACCGAAGCAGCTGACATCATTCTCTTCTCCCCCTTTTTGACTTGCACAACAACCCTGTGAGGTAGGTTAGGCTTAAAGTCTGTGACTGGCCCGAAATCACTCACTCAGCAAGAACCTGGGTCAAGCAGATCCTGCTCTGAAGCACTGACTGCTATGCCTAGGATAGCCAACCTCCAGGTGTAGCCTGAAAATCACCAGGTATTATAATTGAACTCCAGACAACAGATCTTTCCCCCTTCCTTTGGAGAAAATGACTGCTTTGGAGGGTGGCCTCTATGGCATTCTGTTCAGCTGGCCCCAATGAGTTTTCTCCCAAAGGCCAACATAGGTGTGGAAAGGGGCTTTCAGAGAAGCAATCTTGGTTGCCTAGCAACGGGCACTGAGGGGAAAATTGCTGGCTCTGATGATGGAATAGGGTTCCCAACCTCCAGGTGGGGCCTGGGGATCTCCCACTTTTACAATGGATCTCCAGCTGACAGAGATCAGCTCCCCTGGAGAAAATGACTGCTTTGGAGGGTGGACTCTATGGCATTGTACCATGCTGAGGCCCCTCCCCTCCCCAAACCCCACCCTCTCCTGGATCCACCCCCAAAGTCTCCAGGGATTTTCCAACCCAGACCTGGCAACCCTATGATGGAAATACCTGAAGATTTTGGGGGGGGGGTGGATCCTGTGGAGGGCAGCATTTTTTTGGGGGGATGGAAGGACTCAGCAAGCTATAATACCATAAGGTCTACCCTCCAAAGCAGCCATTTTTTCCAGGGGAACTGATCTATGTCATCTGGAAATCAATTGTAACAGTGGGAGATCTCCAGGTCCCACCTGGAGATTGGCAACCCTAGGGAGAAAGTCAGCCACACAGCAGGGGGTTAAAGGGAATGGTTTGATGGTTGCTGGTCCATCTCATTAGCCAGCCAGCCATAATGGAGCTAAGCAGGAGAAAGAGCCTGAGGAATTTCACACAGCCAATATGTTCCATTTTAGGAACTCTTCAGTAACGGTTTCTGTCAGGCATTTTACACAGAACCGTATTAATACCAGTTCCCTAATGGAACATATTGGCCCTTTCACACAGAAACGTGCCTCTCCCGTTGGGGAAGCATTCCTGAGCCGGTTTATCTTGAAACCTCCTCCCAAGTGTTCTTCAGTTCTTGTACCGGTCCTGAAGCACTACGGGGTGCTGTTTGAAATGCCCCCTGTTTCTGACAGTTTATTCTGACAGTTTATTCTGGGCACGCTAGCAGTGTGCGGGGGAGGGGGTTATGCTGAAAGTCCATTGTCTTTTCACTGACAGAAGCAGGCCACTGAGGGGACAGTTAGACCCACCTGGCAGTGGGCAGAGGAGAAGAGTGGACCCAGCACCCAGTCGGTCCTTCCCCTTTGCTGGCTCCCTCCAGACTGAGGCCGAGATGCTGGCCGGTGGCTCTGTGGGTGGGACTGAGGCAAAGCAGGGAGAGAATGCAGCCAGTGGCCAGGGACCCCCTTTTGAGTGGCAGTCCTTCCAGCCAACTGATTTTGGCACCCCATGGAATATTGCCCCATGGAATCTTGAAAACGGCTTTATATAATAGGAGATATATATGTCTCTCTCTCTCTCTCTCTGTGTGTGTGTATATATATATATATATATATATATATATATATACACATACATGTACACCCATACTTCTGAGTGATGCATCATGGAGCCAACAGATTTGGGAGCATGTGGAATATTCACAAAGTGCCGCCATCAAAACACAATTATATATTAGGAGATATGGAATAGTAACTGTAAACTATTACATAGGCTCTTTAGCAATGTTTAGACAGTGGTTATGGCTTCTTTCTGTGGGTGGAATAAGAATGTATCATCGTTTCATAGTCAGTCTCTTCGATAATGAAATTTGAAATACATTAAAACTTACCTGACTGATTTTTATCAAAATGATATATTTGTTCCACCAGATAGAGCTACATATCGTTAACATGATTTTATTATATCTAATAGATTGAACAAATCACTAGTTTTCATCAGGATGTTAATCTTTGTTATCTAAAAATGAAGAATTATGTGTTGCCTATACTGATCTTATAGGGCCCATGTTTCCCTATCATAAATGCTATTTTGAAATTCTAGAGTCTAAAAATAATGCAGATACTTTACTAATGCATTACTACTCCTTTGTACTCTTTTGTTTGAGCATTCCTCATCCTATTTTGCCTCATTTGCTAGCCACCAGTGCTATGCCAGATGATAGCCAGCAGCAAGTCTCCTTGTCTGTCTCTACTTCATCCTCAACTCCCAGCTCTTTGGATACCCAGCAATGCATGAAGTAATGCACATTGTCTAAAATGCCTAGTGAACTCTGGAAAATGTACTTCTAAGAAGGTAACCTCCTTATGAACTACATTTCCCATAGTACTTTGGGTGCTTTGGACTCTCATCATCCAAGGTTTTGGAGGAGTGCAGAACTGAACAGTAGAAAGGGGCAGACAGCAAAGCCTTTTTTTTTTTTTTTACATTTTCCTCTGTAGCTTCAGGTAGCTGGGGTTGGGGTGCTCAGAACCCACTGTTATTATGGGATTCCATGCATTTTCAATTAATTGGTTTAAAAACAACCTGAGAAATTTGTGACTAATCACTAAATAGCTTGTTTTTTGTGAGCCTGCTTTCCCGATGAGTTGGGGTCACCCATCACTAATTATTATTCTGACCAAAACAATTTAATAAACAATCCATTGGATGGGCTGATAGATGTCTGGCATAGACATCTTTCTAAAGCCATAGACAAAATCACTCACTGACATCCTCCCCCCCCCCCTTCATAAGATGAAGTGGGAGCTTAGATGACTAGAGCGAATTAGGCAGTGGACTTGTGATGAAGCTACAAGAACATCTTATAGGACATTTATGAGATCCTATGAGATGGCGGTGAAGGCCACTAAAAATGATTTTTTGTTGCATTTGCTAGCTCTTGCCCAGTTCAATTATTTAAGGTAATAAGGGCTTTAACATCCCTCTCAGAGAGAATCCAAAATGTTAGTAATCTGCCAATTAGCTGTGAGGCCTTTGTGAGCTTTTTTTGGGATAATATCTTGTTGCTTCACTAGGACCTGCCTACCAACATAGATACAGCACCTAGAATACAGTATGCTTATCCAGTATGCTTTCAATCCCTTGGGAGCTAACTGCATATTTTATGCAAATATGCATAAGACAGCTTTGAGTGAAGGTGATTTTGAGTGGGAAAAAAACACCCTTTCCTCATATCCTGTGTTTTTCTTCCATGGAATTCAAGGGCTTGGATCCTATATCACATTTTCACTTGTATTTCTCTTTGTCCATTATGGAGGTGGTCCTCGACTGCGGAACTTTTTCCTTAGACATTTGGAGCTTCTACTGATATGAAACCAGAGTCTTTCAAAGACCTAAAAGTGCCTAGTGCTGGAGAAATGCTCTCCACAGTGGAGGGCTGTCTCCACAATGGACTAAGAGAAGTTAAAGCAAGGTATAGGATTCAAACCCTGTTTTTAAAAATATCCAAAGATTCATATGGAGATACTGTAACTTTTTTTTAATCTTCACACTTCTGTATTAAATATTGCTAGTGCTCATACATTGATACTTGCTCCCACATTATTACACTAATCTTTACTAAAAAATTGATTGTATTATTATTTTCTTGTAATAATTCTGTAATTTTTGAGAGAAAGTAAATGGGCTTCATCTGAGATTAACAAATTACATATTTACTTTTTTTTCAAAATATTTTTTGTGAATATTGTAATAGCAGGTTACTTTGTAAGCATTTTATAAATGAAAGAATAGCATTCAGATGTATTTGTTAGCTGTTTCCTATCTTATTACAGGCTTCCACACAATAAAATAAAAATATAAAATATTCCATGCATATCCTCTAGTTGTGTATAAACTTAAAGTCTGTTAGACAATTACTTGTTTGTTTCATGCAAGATGCTTTTTAGCATTTTATTTAACTAGTATAAACATTGTGTGCAATAAAACAGTGGGTTTTTTTTAGTCTGGCTGCCTTGCTTCCTATATTTATATAGCATTATAGTTGTAAAAGCTCTATACACTCATTAACCTGTCTTAAGAATCAGCTTAAAATATCTTTACTCATATCCAAGATAACATGGATCAAAATAGAGACATTTAGTTTATTGACTTAATATTGAAATTTTGCTAGAGTGCTTTCCAAGTCAGTAATTGCAATCTCTCTGGAAAGTATATGGCTGTGTATTGATTCAGGGTCCATCACTCACATCTAGTCAGCCACTGGAGTGTATTGACTGTGACACTGGAATCTCCTGCAGGTATAAAGCATTAGAAAACGTGGTTTTCCTCTCTCTTCACACTTCTTGTTCACTAATACAGTTGTACATGTTGCTGCTGCCTTTACATGGTGACCAAACAGTAATTTCACTGAAATATGCAGAATAAAAATCTGTAGAGTGTATTCTTTCTTTGTACTGGTGAACATGGATCTTTCCTCCATTTCCCATTCTCCCTGATGCTAGAAATTGAGGGGGAAAACCCTGATGCTAGAGATTGAGGGAAATACATGGTACAAACCCCCCAATGGATCCAAGTTTGCTAGGGACACCAGCCTCCAGGTGGGACTTAGAGATCCCCTGGAATTACAGTTCATCTCCAGAGTACAGAGATCAATTCCCTTGGAGACAATGGATGCTTTGGAGGAGAGGAGATTTAATTTACACACTCTCAGATCGGCTTACAAACTCTTTCTCCTTTCCCTCCCCACAACAGACACCCTGTGAGGTAGGTGGGGCTGAGAGAGCTCTTTCAAGAACAGCTCTGACAGAACTATGGCTTACCCAGGGTCATCCAGCAGCTGCAAGTGGAAGAGTGAGGAATCAAACCTGGTTCTCCCAGATTAGAGTCTGTGCACTTAACCATTACACCAAACTGTCTAGGGTTGACTCTATGTCATTATACCCACCTGAGGTCCATGTCCTCCCCAGACTCCATCCCCAGATCTCCAAGAGTTTCCCAACCTGGATCTGGCAACCCTACCCTCCATCCCCTGCAGTGGCCAGGGAGGACCTGGCAACCCTAGGGGTTGCCATAAGAAAAACGAAATAAGCAAAATTACCCCATTTTCTTCCCAGCAGCAAAACCTCAGAATATCTGTTTTCACACATTGGATAATACACTTTCAATACACAATAGCAGTTGTTTTGCAACTGGATTTTCATGTGTGAAAAAGGAAAGTCCAGTTGCAGACTATTGCTATAGTGTGTTGAAAGTGCATTATACAACAGCTGTGAACAGCTCCAGAGGTCATTTCGTAGAAAAACAGGTGCAGGAGCTCATTAGCATACCTATTAGCATAACTCATTAGCATAACCTGCCGAATGTCAGTTTCAGCCCTATTATACCCTATGGGACATTGAAGTCAATGGCAAAAATTCATAGGGTATATGAGGGGCTGGAGGAGAGGGGTTTGAGGGAGAAGCTCCAAACTTGCAGGGTATCTTCTGGGACCTCTCCCCAAAATACTCACCAAGTTTCAAGAAGATTGGACCACGGGGTCCAATTCTACGGGGCCTCAAACAAGTTGCCCCATCCCTTCCATTGTTCTCTGTGGTGGGAAAAAAGTTACTTTTTCCCACGTTAGAGAACAATGGAGGGAATGGGGGCAATCTGTTTGGAGGCCCATAGAATTAGACTCCCTGGTCCAATCTTCTTGAAACTTGGGGGTATTTGGGGGAGAGGTTCCAGCAGCTACCCTGCAAGTTTGGAGCCTCTCCCTCAAATCCTGTCCCCTACAGCCGCTTTTAAAGCCGCTGCCGAATTTTGGCAGCAATTTGGCGGCAGGTCGAATCAGATCAGAGAATCTGATTTGGCCCATGGCTGCCCTAGTGCCCACTCCTGAGCTGGCGGAGCGGTGCTCTACCTCGCTCCGGCCCCAAAGGACCCCTGAATTTCCCCCATTTTCCTTCCTCATGGCAGCCTTTTGTTATCACAGCATTTTATCCACATAATCCTGCAACTCTAGCATCAACTACTGGGGGGACAAAAATGAGAAAGCAGGGAGGATTCACCAGAATGTTGTGCTGGTGGTTGGTAGAGTACAGGGGTAAGTTTGTGTAGCAACCCCCCCCCCCCCAAAAAAAACCCCTCCATTCAATTAAAACTATACTGTTTGATTTTTCATATGTCTTTTTTCAGGACAGGTTTTTCATTAAGAACTACTATATGAAGTAAACAAATTAATCATTTCTGCCTTTCTTGTTCAAATTCAAGGCACATTACAAAATTTTGAAAATGCAATGAAACAATAGAATACATGCAATAAACAAAGCAATAAAACTGTATTACAAAAACAGAAAGCAATGCAATAGAAGCAATATTATACAATAAACAATACAACCCCCACAATTTTTTGCAGACAACAAAACTAGGAATGGGCATGAACTGGGAAGATTGAGGTTTGTGGAGGTTTGTGGTTTGTGGGGTTTCACGAATCACGAACCTCCACAAACCTTCCCGGTTAATGAACTCGTTCATGGTTCATGAGGTTCAGGATGAGGATCTCCCCCTCCCTCCTTTCTGCTGGCAATGGCTCCCCAAGGCCAGCAGAATGGGGGGGGGGGGGAGGAAATCTTACAAAAATCTTACAAAAATCATTTTGGATCTAATCTGCTGAACGGGTTTTATGGCAAGTTAGTTAGCAGATTCCTCACCTCAAACCTGTATAGTTTCATGCACATTCTTGGTTCAGATATAACACCAAACCATAGGGATGGGTTTTTGTCTTGAACAGGAAAAAAGGGTGGCAATATAGTGAACAAGGTGGGAGGAAGAAAGGAAAGAAGTTAGAATTCAGCAGTCATTCATGTAATGCCAAATTATAGCTTGGCATTGCATCAGAACTGAGTCAGTGATGTGTTGCATAACAATTCTGTAATGGAGAGTTTTGCAAAGTCTGTTCTTTGAGCTACTATCACTATACATGAGCCAATGTGTGTTTGAAAATGGTATGTAATATTTCAAAAGATAAATCCCTCTTGTTAAAGCATCTTCACAGCTAAGCTTCCTTGTGTTTAACCACTTTTGGACCTGCACCAGAATTATACAGGGAGAAAGCCAGAGCCCTGCAAGGATTTGCACAGGGCATCTCATTTTCCCCTCCCACCCTATTGTCTCTTTCTTTTTCCTGAAAGCCACATACCCTCTCACCTTTTCCTGCCTCCTTCTCTTTTTCTTACTCACCAGCCAAGCTGCCTTTACCCCCCCCCCACTTTAGTTTTCCGACCTTCCCTACCCCTGGTAGTTTTCCCTGGGAAAAGTTTGTCAGAGTTGCACAGTGCTGGTCTCCGGGCCAGGCCAAGTTGTATGGTGGAGAACTCGCAAGGATGTGTGCAGGACATCTCAGTTTCCCCTGTATCCCTTTCTCCACACTATTTCTTCTTTCCCTCCTCCTGGCAATTTCTGTATCCTTCCTCACCTTTGGGTGCTTTCCTTTCTACTCAACTCTTCTTCACAACCCTGTGAGGTAAGTTAGGCTGAGAGACTGTGACTAGCCCAAGACCACCCAGTGAGTTTCCATGGTACAAGTAGAGATTTGAACCTGGAGTCTTCCAGATACTACTCTGACAGTCTTAACCACTGTACCACATTGACAAGTGGAGGCATGGGCGTCAACTACGGGGGGGCTCGAGGGCTCGAGCCCCCTCCGAAATTTCCCGGGGGGGGGGCTCAGCCACCCCTGGCAAAATGGAGCGCCCGCCGGTGGCCAGTCAGCCGGCTGTCGCCGCCTCTCCTTCCCCCCCACCCCCGGCCTGCCCTCCTGCCTCCCTGGGGTGGGGGGGGAGAGAGGTGGCGATGGCCGGCTGACTGGCCATCGGCGGGCGCTCCATTTTGCCAGGGGTGGCTGAGCCCCCCCCCAGGAAATTTCGGCGCGCGAGGCGGAGCGGGAGCCGGGGCCCCGCAAGGGCGATGCGCCGGCCCCCGGCTGCAGGCAGCAGCAGCAGCAATCCGAGGTGAGCGGGGAGAGGGAGGGAGGGGGGCGGGGAGCGCGGCGGGTGGCCGGGCGAGCGGCCGGGCGGGCACGGCCCGGGGGAGGGAAGCGGCGGCTCCTTGGGGCAGGGGGGGAGAGCGGCGGGGACATGGTCCCGAGCACGCGAGCGCACGAGAGAGCCCCCGCCGCCCCCCCCGGGGATTTAAAAAGTCTACGCCCCTGAGTGGAGGACCTGTGAGAATTCAGGGAAGTGTGTGGGGAAGAGTCTGATTGCCCCATTACTCTCTTCTTTGACTTTCCATTCTTGTTTACAGCCTCTTGGCTTTCCTTTTCTCCAAGCAGCCTGTGTCCGCCTCACTCATTCACCTTCTTTGTTTCCCCCATTATCCCCTTTTTGTTTTGTTTTCTCACCTTTTCTGCTCTTTCTCTTCAAAGTTTTATTTTCTTTCCCTCCTATCTTTTATTTTGATGTTATGCCTGCCTTTCTCCCTCTCATCATCAGCTCTCTGTCCCCCCACCTCCCCCTGTTGTTGGTGCTCTGCCTGTCCACTTCCTCCATCATCAGCATGGCACTTACCGGTCTCCCCCCACCCCTACACCTCCTGCAGACAAGGGAAGAGGAAGAAGCTTCGCAGGTAGGGCAGACTGAGTTGGGGGCCATTCCCATGGTGGGTGTGGTTTCTTTTGTGGCAGACAGTGGTTTCTCTTCCCTACTAGGGCCAGCTCTATCACTAGGCCAACTAGGCGGCTGCCTAGGGGCGCAGCTGGCAAACGTGGTGGTGGAGAGACTGAGAGAGACTCAAACCAGGAGATAGTGTGCTTTATGCAAACCATGATTTACCATTATGTCTGAACGCAGCTTTCCATTCAGACTAAGAACCAAATTTAGCCTTGGGCCAATGCAGATAGACTTGTAGGTGCTGCAGCCAGCTGGTTCAAGTGGCTGCTGATGGGGCTGGAGAGCTCATGAGCCCAGGCAGGCGGGTGGGCACTGGGGTGGGGGGGGGGTATCCCTTGCAGGTGGGTCTCTGGCGGTGGAGAGGGTGGCTCTGTAGTGGTGGGGGCACTACAAGGCAGCCTCACCTGGGGGGGGCGCCACAAGGTAGCTTTTCCTAGTGCGAAAAAACCCTGGGCCCGGCCCTGTTCCCTACCATGCCATTGCCAGTGTTCCTGTCCACACCACTGCTGCTGGGCTGCTTGGAGGCAGTGGTGTAGTCTGTGATTACACAGACAACACTTGTTGTTGTTTTTTTGGGGGGGAGCATTAAGCTACCCTGTGTGTTTTTTAAATGTTTGCAGATTTTTCTGCAAACTGGAGAAAGTGCCCCAAGTTTGCAGAACTTGTCCCTGTGGCCCCATCTATGATTTTAAGTATCTTCAGATATAGTCACAGTTGACTATTAGAATAAGTAAATAGAGACCACAAGAAACTTGTGGGAGCAGCTATTCCATTCTCTCCAACCTTTGCTTCCTCATTTCTCCCTCTACTTATCTCACAGTCTTACTCCCTCCTGCTACCTCTTTCTTACTGTCTCTCTTCCCTTCATGCCTGTTTCTTCCTCTTTTTTCCTCCCTCTCCCAATCACTTTTTCTCTCTTCTCCCACAACCCCATTACTCTCTCTTTCTGCCCTATCAGTCTCCCAGCTGCTCACCTACTTCCTCCCTCCCCCCACAGCAGCAGTGGGGGTGGCAGCTCTCTAGGGCTGCCAAGTCCTCCGGTAGGGCAGGGGAAACACCGATTTTTAAAGCTTACCCCCGCTTTTTCAAAACTGGCCACCGGGGGAGGCAATGGCTGCAGCCTGAACTCTGTTGAGGCTTTTTACTGCAGGCTCTCTGCAGACATTTCCCCTTTAAGAGCCGAGCGAGCAAGAGAGCCCGGCCCAGAGATTAAGGAGGGACTAGGCTCTTTCTACTGAAGGGCTGTGCTTTTGCATGTGGCTGTGCAAAGTTGCTGCTGGGGTAAACTGCTGGGGTAAGCTGCTGAGGTCTGCCAGCTCTTTTCCTTCTCTCTCTCTCCCCCCCCCCTTTCTTTCTTTCTTTTTTCTGTCTGTCTGTCTGTCTCTCTCTCTCTGTCCCCATCCAGCAGAGGTCTATCCGTGGCTATTATTAGCCACAAGGTCTAAATGGAACACTTTGTCTGGGGCAGTGATGCTCTGCATTCTTGGTGCTTGGGGGGCAACAGTGGGAGGGCTTCTGGAGTTCTGGCCCCGCTGCTGGACCTCCTGAGGGCACCTGGTATTTTTGGCCACAGAGTATTGTACTGGATGAGCTGTTGGCCCGATCCACTGTGGCTTCTCTCCTGTTCTTATGATATGAAAATCATATTTAGCACTTGTGTAGCACTTAGTGCTTCATATTCTGCTGAGATGAGGAAGGATTCAGTAGGGCCGTTGCTCAGTGATAGAGCATCTGCTTGACATGCAGGAGGTATCAGCCTCTTCAGCTAAAAAAGGATCAGGTAATAGGTGACATTAAAGATCTCAGCCTGAGTCCCTGGAGAGCCACTACCAGTCTGAGTAGTCAATACTGACCTTGATGGACCAATGGCCTGATTCAGTATTAGGAAACTTCATGAGTTCATGTGTCAGCATGTGGAAGCAACATCACAGGATGTGACATCACAAAATGATGTCACTTCCTTTCTCCTGGCTCCACCCCCAAAGTCTCCTGGCTCCACCCCCAAAGTCCTCAGATATTTCCCAAGTTGGACTTGGCAGCCCTACAGCTCTCCAGGAATCACAATGAATCTCCCAACTATAGAGATCAGTTTCTCCTTAAGGTTGTCAGCTCCAGGTTGGGAAATTCCTGGAGATTTGGGGTGGAGCCTTGAAAGCGTAAGGTTTGGGGAGAAAAGCAACCTCACCAGGGTATAATGCCAAAGACTCCACCCTCCAAAGTAGCCATTTTCTCCATGGGAACTGATCTCTGTCATCAGTTGTAATTCCAGGTGATCTCCAGCCTTACCTGGAGGTTGGCAGTGCTAGTTTTCCTGTAGTAAATGGCTGCTTTGAGGAATGGACTCTGTTGCATTATATCTGTCTGAGGTCCCTCCCCTCCTTAAACCTCATCCTCCCTAGGATCCACCACTCAATTATCCAGGAATTGCCCAACCTGGAGTTGGCAATCCTATCTCCTTCCCACCCAACAGCCAACATACCTTTATCTGCCCTCTGTCTTCAGCTCCCCCCACCCCAGCCCCGGCCAGCATCTGCAAGGAAAATGAAAGTCTTTCTCCATGGTGGGGAAACAGGCAGCTTACATTACTCTCCTTTTCTCCTTTTTATGTGCACAACAACCCTATGAGGTAGGTTAGGCTGAGAGTATATGACTGGTCCAAAATCACCGAGTCATCTTCTGCATCAAGATGGGGATTCAAACCTGGGTCTCTGAGACCCTACTTTGAAGCTCTAACTGTTACACTAGACTGGTTTTTCATAGGGTAGCTGCTATTGAACAGGAGCAAGCAGCTAGTTGTATCATGCAAGTCAGGTAGTATCAAGGCACCCAGGCTTCTAGGCCTGCCAACCTCCAGGTGGAGCCTGGAGATTTCTCAGAATTACAACTGAACTCCAGATGATACAGATCTGTTGCCCTGGACAAAATGGACTCTATGGCATGATATCCAGCTGAGGTCTCTCCTCTCACCAAACCCTGCCCTCCTCAGACTCCACCACAAAATCTCCAGGAATTTTCCAACCTAGAACTGGCAACCCTAGTCTTTCCTCAAAGGCCAAAACAGTCCTGGAAAAAGCCCTGCCTCCTCTTCCTGCCTTTTGCTGGAGCCAAGCCTGGAATACTGTGGTTGCCTAGCAACAACCACTGAGGGAGTCTGTTGTTTAAAGCTACAGGTGCTCTTTTTATCATTTTCAGCTTTTTAAACTACCTTTTAAAAAAAGATTTTATATTTGTCTGCAAACCTGGGCCTTTTCTAGCTTTGTAGAAAGATCTCTTTTGTCCATTCACAGCTCTAGCCACTGGAGTGTCCAAAGTGTCCAAAGATTTTCCAATTTGTCCATTAGAATATAAGATGATGGCTAGAATCCCACTGATGAAAAAGAGAGGAGGTGGCCCATGATGAAACCATGATGTGGATCATGGGACCTGCATGAACAAAAAGCTGTGTGGGGTAGGGAATGTAGTACGGAGATGAATTTTGTGAGACTGAGTAAAAAGTGTGTCTAGATTCACTATAATGTAACCAGTTTCCTGTGATCCCCTTTGTTAATTCATATTTCTTTGTTTGTTAATCTCAAGGCTTCTGTGCGATGGGTGGTGGTGGTGGGGAGCTGAAAGTATTTCTCTGACCTTAGAGTTTCCCTTTATTAATTGTACTGTGAACATTAGCATTTGTCCACTAAGAGTCATTTATTCTGTAAACAAAGTATGATTGTGCCAGGTTTCTACAATAAAAAGTTATTTCAGCTTTTTAAAAATGTATCTCGAATATGCATATGTCTTGAACATTAAATGTATTATATTTATGTTCCACTTGCACATTTTTGACAGCTTGAAAATAGTTACCAGTAGTGAGGAGTTTTATTAGAAAGTGCCTGGAGGCTATGAGTGATAGTTGTAAATAACTGGAGCCATATAATTCTGACCTCATTTGGCTGATGTGGACAAATGTACTCTTTCTGCACACTGATACTTTTAATCTAATATGTTCTACAACAATATATGAGCTTGTATGGATATAAGGTAACATTCTGTTTGGGAAAAAAAACAGTTTGAGACTATCAGTAGCAAGACACAGTCAAATGGCTAAAGGTGAACACACTGTACTTTAATCCTGACAGGACAGATTAGTAAATGTGTTTTGTACTCCTTACATTTTATGGAGCCATTTGTCCCTAATTGATTCTGGGAGTTACCTTGGATTCTGCATTATTGCAGAAAAATACAGCAATATAACAAAATTTGTTTTTATTATTTGAATTTGGTGCATAAATTAGCTATTTATTTTGATTTAGCTGACCTGACCACATTTATCCATGCCATGGTAACCTCAAGACTAGACTATTGTAGTTCACTATACTTGGGGATGCTCTTGAAAACTATTTCGAAATTTCATCCTGTATGGAATACGGCAGCTTGGCTGTTGTCACATGAAATCAGTAATGCAAACTTTTCCTTGAGTTCTGGCTAGTTTCTGGGTGTATTCAGCAGCCAAATAGAGAATTCCATATTTGAGTTTCCCAAATATGTAGTCAATGGCAGATCTCTCCTAGGGTATATTCAGCGGCCGGGGGGGGGGGGGGGGGAGGTTTGAGGTACAGGCACCAAATTTGCTGCTGGAGCCTCTTCCCAAAAGGGACCCCCAAGTCTCAAAAATATGGATCGGGGTTCTGATCCTACCATCCCACCATTGTTTTCAATGGAGGGGAAAATAACAAAACAAGCACAGCAGAGAAGAGATTCTCCCAGAGAATCTCTGCAGTAGAAAGTGGGATGGTGCCCCGCTGCTACCAGACACCCTGTTGCCACACGGGCTTAACCCGCGGTGCCCTCCGGGTCCTGAGTACAGCAGAGAATCAGTGCCGTGAAACAGCGCCAGTGGCGGCAGGCAAAGCAGAGCCTCCTGGAGGCCTTGCATGTTTCCCAGTGAGCTGCAGAGTCCCGCAGTGCCTCCTCCTCTACCGTCCCCCCTAACACATGCCAAAAGAGAAGGAAGGAAGGAAGGGAGGGAGGGGAGGGAGATGGGGGAGGGAGATGGGGGAGGGAGAAGGCTCTCCCACCCACTCCTTGATCAAAGCCCTGCCCCCCCCATCGAACCCCCACTGCCACCACCTCACACCAGTACTTACTGGGAGCAGGGAGAGTGGAGAAGGAGCCATGTTGAACCCTGATGGGGGGGTGGCAAGCCGAATGTAGAGAGCTGCAGGGCTCTTTCCCACCAGCTCCCTGCACTCAAAGGGAGCTCACCTTTAAGTTCAGGGAGGCCAGGCCTCGTGCACGATCTCTGTGTAAGGCCCTTTCCCACCAGCTCCCTGCACTTAAGGGGAGGTCCCCTTTAAGTGCAGGGAGGCCAGGCCTTGTGCCTGATCTTCATGTGGGGCCCTTTCCCTCCAGCTCCTTCCACTTAGAGGGAGGTCCCCTTTAAGGGCAGGGAGCCAGGAGGCCAGGCTTTGCACCCAATCTCCACATTGGGCATGCAGGGCCCTTTCCCGCTCACGGGGTGGGGAGGGGAGGGGGCAGGGTGGGCTTGGATGCCAGATGGAATGTCGTTTCACTGCGTTCTGGTATCAAAATAGCCCTGCCTAAAAGTCAATTAGAATATAGGTGTAAATGTTCTATTTCTTTGTTCAAATCTTATCAGCTCCACCACTAAAAGAACTCAATTATTTGCTCCCAGTCCCCGAGAAATTGTACTTTTTTTTGAGTCCCTATTAATGTGGCAAATCAGAAGGAACTGGACTAATTTTAGTAATCTATAAACAACTAAAGCACATTTTTTGTCAAAAACAGCTTTATTCCAGGGTGCTTGGCAAAAAGACTGCAGAAATATTTCAAATGAAAATCAACCCATGTTTCAAAATGATTGGACCAGGGGGTCCAATTCTATGGGCCCTAGAAGGTGGTGCCCCCATCCACCCTTGTTTCTAATGAAAGGAGGAGACCTTTAAAGGGTAATGGTCCCTTTAAATGCCTTTTCCAAGCTGCAGCATGACTCCACGCCCAGAAATCAGTACAGTACTTCCTCAGGGCCACATAGTCCACTGAAGTGCCCAGACCCTAGGTCATACTACCAAAAGAGAGAGATCTGGAATTTTAAATTCCTGGTAGCAGCAGAAAATTACCAAGTTTATATACAGAGAGAGTGTTTAAAAAAGAAACAGGCTCCCCAAAGAGCAAGAACCTCACAATTACCTCTATGCATTAACTCTGGAATTATATTTTATATAATTCAATTATCTTGGTTGATTATATAACCACATTTGTGCCCACTGTTTTCTTAAAATATATCTTCTCCATTTATTGAACTTTATAAACAAGTAGATTTTTGGATAAATTTACTAAAGTCTTTTTGTTGAACTACAGTAGTTACGATTTAAATTCAAGGCTTAACGTGTTATATATATATATATATATATATATATATATATATATATATATGTATATGTTAGGCACTGGAATGCTTTTTGGAACAAGAGGGATAAATTTACTAAAGTCTTTTTTGTTGAACTACAGTAGTTACGATTTAAATTCAAGGCTTAACGTGTTTTATATATATATATATATATATATATATATATATATATGTTAGGCACTGGAATGCTTTTTGGAACAAGAGGGAACTGTTCAAGAGAGACGGTCTCCACTTGTCCCAAGAAGGAACCAGGCTTCTGGTGCTTAATATATATATATATATAATTCTTCATATATATATATATGAAGAACAATTTTATTAGAATATGAGGGGAAAGTTGTAGCCCAACCCTTAGCCTAGAGTTTTGCATCTGCAGCCTATGAAATGCCTGGGTGCATTTGAATAGCTGCTAGCCACACCCTCTGCTGGGGGAGGCTTCTATTAAGGCAGCACCTGGCCAGAGGCACGAGCCAAAGGGCAAGAACCAAATGGCTGGGCTCTTGCCCTGTGGTTCTTATCCTAGGGACTCTTAGACTAGGGTCTTGTGAGAAGCCAAGGAACAGCCAGAACACCAGGGCCCTAGGCTCCTTGGGTTCCCAGTAAGATACGTAGACTTCTACAAGGGTTTAAAGAGAATTATATAAAATTATTTTTAAAGCAATTATGAAGCCAGAATGCCAGTAGGGGGTTGGGGGCTATCCAGTGTTTTGCACAGTGTGTCATATGTATGATATCTGCCCACTGGGCAGAAGTCTTGGGTGTGTGCCAAGTGCAATGAGCTCCTGTTTCTCAGGGAATGAGTTTGCTCCCTTGAGGCAAAGGTGGCTGACCTGGAGAAGCAGAGACAGTAAGTTAGGCACATGGAGAAGACCTTGTGGACTTCTTAGATATGTACCACTCTGAATCTGGCAGCTCCACCACTGTCAGGGAGCATGAGGGATGAGAGGGAACAGGGCACCGTGCTGTGGATAAGGGGAATGTGCCCTCAGAAGGGACCTCTTCTTCAGCTGGTGAATGGATATCCTTTCATACCAAGGAACCATCCCTGGGCAGGAAGGGAGGGGGACTCTTGGTAGTTGGTGATTCGATCCTTAGGCAGGTAGACAGCTGGGTGGTGAAACCACGTATTGACTGTATGGTGACTTGCCTACCTGGTGCAAAGGTAGGGGACATTACACATGTTTTAGATAGGCTGGTAGATAGTGCTGGGGAGGAGCCAGTGGTCGTGGTACATGTTGGCACCAAAGATGTGCGGAAATGCAGTCGTGAGGTCCTAGAGGAAAAATTTAGGCTGCTAGGGAGGAGACTCAAGGCCAGGACATCCAAGGTAGCATTATTGGAAGTGCTACCTGTTCCACATGCAGGCCAGAGAGACAGGCACAGATCAGGAGTCTCAGTGCATGGATGAGACAATGGTTTAGGGGGGACAGGTTCAAATTTGTTAGGCACTGGAATACTTTTTGGAACAAGAGGGAGCTTTACAAGAGAGATGGTCTCCATTTGTCCCAAGAAGGAACCAGGCTGCTGGTGCTTAAAATCAAAAAGGTGGCAGACCAGTTTTTAAACTGAATATTGGGGGAAATCTAACAGGAGACAAAAAATCTCTGGTACGGAACGGTTCATCTCAAAGAGATGAAGGGGTAGCTGTTACTTTCCTACAAGGAAATGGATTAGAATTGTCCATTGAGACTGTGGCTAATGATAGGGACTACCTGGCAAGGGCTCGAGGCAGCAAGAGGAAGGTTGTGGGCTTAACATCTATGGAAAATTATAGATGTTTATATACTAATGCTAGAAGTGCCCAAGATAAAATGCTTGGTGTTGGGGAAAAACATAGACATTGTGGGTATTTCAGAAACGTGGAGGGATGAGGAAAATCAGAGGGATACGGTGATTCCTGGTTATAAATTATATCAGAAGGATAAAGTTCCTCATCAAAGGCTCCTAAGTAAGCTCAATAGTCATGGGATAAAAGGACAAGTCCTTTTGTGGATCAAAAACTGGCTAATTAAAAGGAAACAGAGAGTGAGTGGGCAATTTTCTCAGTGGGGTGAGGTAAGTAGTGGGGTACAGCAGGGATCAGAACTCAGTCCGATGCTTTTTAACTTGTTTGTTAATGATTTGGAATTGGGAGTAAGCAGTGAAGTGGCTAAATTTGCAGATGACATGAAGTTGTTCAGGGTGGTAAGAACCAGGGAGGATTGTGAGGCACTCCAAAGGGATCTGTCGAGGATGGGCGAGTGGGCATCAGCGTGGCAAATGGGGTTCAGTGTGGCCAAGTGCAAAGTGATGCACATTGGAGCCAAAAATCCTAACTATAAATACACATTGATGGGGGCTGAACTGGTGGAGACTGACCAAGAGAGAGATCTTGGAGTCGTAGCAGATAACTCACTGAAAATGTCAAGACAGTATGCAACTGCAATGAAAAAGGCCAACACTATGCTGGGGGTTATTAGGAAGGGAACTGAAAACAAATCAGCCAGTATCATAATGCCCCTGTATAAATCAATGGTGCGACCTCATTTGGAGTATGGGAACAGTTCTGGTTGCCTCACCTCAAAAAAGATACTTTGACATTGGTAAAAATACAGAATAGGACAACTAGAATGATAAAAGGGTTGGAACACTTTCCCTATGAAGAAAGGCTGAAGCACTTGGGGCTCTTTAGCTTGGAGAAACAACGGCTGAGGGGTGACATGATGGAGGCTTATAAGATTATGCATGGGATAGAGCAGGTAGAGAAAAAAGTACTTTCCTCCCTTTCTCACAATACAAGAACTCGTGGGCACTGTTCAAGAGGCCGAGGAGCGCTTGCAGCTCGACCTTTGAAGTAGGGGCGGGTGCTTCTGTAATGGCCGACATCTTTTCCAGAGTGGAGTGGATGCCCTGTGCATCTATGGTGAATCCCAGGAAGGTCACTGACAGAACTCCCAAGATGCATTTGTCTTTGCACACCTTGAGGCTGGCGTCCTGGAACTCCTGGAGGACTGACTGCAGCTGGGTCTTGAAGGTGGCGACATCCGGGGCTGCGATCAGGACGTCATCAAAGAAGGGCTTTACACCTGGAATACCTTTCAATACAGAGTCCATAAGTTGCTGGAACAACCCTGGAGCGATGCTGACTCTGAACTGGAGCCGTTTCACTTTAAAGGCTCCCTTGTGGATTACTATTGTTTGGGCCTCCGCAGTGGCGTCGTCCACGGGGAGTTGCTGGTAGGCCTGTGCCAGATCCAGCTTCCCAAATACCTGGGTCCCTGCTAGGGAGGCCAAAACGTGGCTGACCATGGGCACTGGGTATGCGTGGTCCTTCAAGGCTAGATTGATTGTACATGTGTAGTCCGCGCAGGTGTGGATCTCCCCATTCGCCTTCAATGGGGTTACAATCGGTGTTTCCCACTTGGCGTGTGAGACTGGTTCAAACACGCCTTGTGCAACCAGTTTGTCCAGCTCAGTTTCTACCTTAGGCTGGATTGCGAGTGGAGGCTGCCAAGCTGCCATGCGGATGGGCCGGACATTGGGATCTAGGTCCAACAACACTGGAGGCCCCCGGTAGGAGCCCAGCTTGAAAATGGCGGGGAACTCTGTGCATACTGACTCAAAATCTGCAGAGCCGATCTTGTTTACCCCATAGACTCCCAGTCCCAAAGGCTTGAACCAGGACAGTCCAAGAAGGCTAGTGAGATTGCCCTCCACCACCAGGAGGTCCAGCCACCCATCAAAGTCTTTGAACTGGACCCTTAACTTGCCCAACCCCTTAATTGCCACCATTTAAAAAAAAAAAAATCCCGAAGTATAAGTCCCGTGGTGTTTCTCAACCAGGGCCCCCCTGCAGACATAGCTTGTGGTGTCTGCCAAGACAATCGAGTATGAAGACCCGGTGACCAGTTCCGTGCTACAGGGGGACCCCTCGATCCGCATGTGGACTGATATTTTCCCCGGAGTTTGTTGGGGAAACCTCAGTACCTGGTTGCGTGAGGGGGTTGACATGCTGTCCACTGATTCGTGGGAAGTGGCTGAAGAGTGGTGGCTGGTCGGGGTGTGCCCCGTCTTTCTGCAGGATCTTCATGTTGCCTCACGGAACCAGCAGGAACGATGCTCGTGGGGGTCTCCACAGCTTGCACACATTGGGGGCAGCCTGTGCTGGGAAACAGGAGTGGAGGCAGCGGCTGGGGCCGTGTGCTGGAAACAGGAACCAGAGGAATGGAATGCACCTTTTTGTGAGTGAGGTCACAGCTGGCAGATGTCCTCCTCTTCTGATGCGTCCGACTTAGAGGTCGCGGTGTGGTGTGTGTGCATGGCTGGTCCTTCTGGGTTGTCTTGAAGGCCACTGCTGCCTGGAGCATCTTCTCCATTGTGGGCTTGGGAAGCACAATCAACTATCACCTCAGTTTGGCCTCCCAGACTCCCCATGAACCCTGTGACCATGTGGTCATCCACGTACTGAAACTCACAGCCCAAAGCCAGATGGCAGAGCTCAGCCATGAAAGCCATGGCCATCTCACCTGGCTGCTGCTGGCGCCAGATGAAGTCCAGTCATAGGGCCATCGTGGAGGGTTTGGGGGCACAGTAATCCCTGAGAGCCTTGGTGAGCTCCTCATAGAAAGCCTCGAGGGGATCCCGGGGTGTGAGCAAGCTCTGGGCGAGGCACATTGTGTCCACGCCACAGGAGCTCAGGAGCCATGCCTGCTTCATGTCCGCATCGGTGATGCCCCAGACAATAAAAGTGCACCCAAGCTGCTTGATCCATGTCTCCCAGGTCTCGGGTCAAGACAGATCAAATGGGGGTATGCTTCCCAAAGCAGCAGCCATAGTTATTGGAGCTGTGCAGTGAGCGATGTCCTCTGGGGCTTGCAGTGGGGCCTTGGAGCACTGGGACTCAGCGTCGCCTTGTGCTGGTGGATCAATGCTCGATGCGTCGCTGCTCAGTTTGGCTGATGAGTCATTCATCAGGATCCCACCTTCGTCGCCACTGAAAAGCACTAGAGTCAGGAGGCCGGTAACAGTGAAATCAGCATAGTGGTTTAGTGCAGGTCAAGATGGAACATGAGGGAGAGGGATTGGGGAGCCTGCTTATATTCACAAGTAAACCGCACCCTGACCTCGCCCCCCCCCATGGGAGATTGGGTAAGCAGGGATTATTTTCCCACCAGAGGCTATCATAGGACCATTTGAATATCCTAAGCCTCTGATAGGGGGACAAACAGGATCCTAGGGTCTATTGTTCTCTGGGGACTGAAGTTTAGCTGGTATCGCTTACCATTACAGGCGAACATGCCCAGACATGTCGCAGTGTCCATAGCCAATACATAACACGTTGATTGGTACATCTTTGGATATGAACTACTGATACAAATTGAGGATCCAGGTTGTTGCAGAATAGTGTAATCCTTCTGTATCATAAGGAACACATGAATATGCGTAGGAAATGTACCTAGGATAGGTAAGAATATTGGCATAGATCTGCTGAGGGTAGCCAGGAGATGGACGAATAGTTCTTTCTGGCTTTATGATATGTGTTATGGGAATTATATTTGCAAAGGAAATTTCAAAAGGTTTGATTATTTATCATACAGACTTCAGCTATGGTTTATAGCCAGAAAACTGGGGAAATCTGTAGTTTCAAAAGGAGCACTCTTGGTATATCTAGGAAGTCAATCTGCTTCCTCCCCAGAGAGCTTCTTATCAGTTTTTTATAAGATACGATAATGAGTTTCCCCTTATTCCTGACAGCTTAAGGCCAAGAGTTCTAGGTATATATTCCCTGCACTCATTACATCTTATTTATTTATAACTATTTAGTTTATTAAATTTCTAGCCTGCCCTCCCCTGCATGGGTAGGGCTCAGGGCAGGTTACAATACACAACTATAATATTGCAACATAATACAAATATAATAAATTTCTATAAAGCAATCAGCAATATCAATAAATTATTAAAATCCAGTTATAAAATCATTTGATTTATTTGTGGTGCTGATACAACTATTTCTCAGGCCACTCCATGTATGTGTATAACAGATGGTAAACCAATGTTGTGGGAGGTGGGCAGATTAGAAGATATCATATAAATGAAGACACACTGGAAACATGCTGGAAATGTGCTGGGGAGGCTGAAACTGGTATAGCTTTGCCACCAATGGAACATCTCCATTTTACAGGCTCTGCAAAACTCTAATAAGTCCTGCAGGCCATAAAATTTGGGAAGTGCCTTAAAGCCATGAAATTTGGGGAGTACCTTTCCTGCAGCTCTGATCCTAACACAAACCAAAGATTAATTCAGGTAGTAGAACAAATGTAGAGTCCAGTGGCACGTTTAAGACCAACAAAGGTTTATTCAAAGAATGAGCTTTCACACACTTTTTCAAATACAGTGGAAACCAAAGATTGTTTCAAATAATTTACTTTCAAGAGATGGTTTGCTTCAAATTGCAGTTTTCTGGAAATGTTTTGCTGCTCTGATGAATAAGTATTAATGTTTGCTGTTTGTTGCAGTCCATTAGATTATGACTGGGGTGTTTCAGAGATCTGTAATTGTTGGATTTTTTTCAAGCTATATTTCTTAGTAACCGTTTTATGGAATTATTTTTCTTTCCCTCTCTTTCTTATTTTTGTTTTGTGCAAAAAAACAGCACAGGGCTTTAATAATGTGTTTTTGTAATCCATTGGTCTAAATATCCAAATACTAATCTCTGCTTTCTCATAATTCCTGCATTACTGATAAGCAACTCTAGTGTCCAGATACATAAGAATAAAATAGGATTCTTAATTGTGAAAGTAGGTAAAGGTGTTTTTTTTTTTGCCAAGATATTGTTTATGCACATGGATTCTTAGTATCCCAGAGTTCAGTTACAGTAACCTGTTTTCTTATTCATGCTGAATGGCAACTTTAAAAATGCATTTGAATTGAAGAATTTTCTATATGCCAATGTTCCTTGGAAATGATTTTTATAAATCGTATTATTGGTTAGAAGAGGAAAGGAACTTAATTGTGCTATGAGAGAGCTACCTGCAGGTTAAAGTTTAGTTAAAATTAAGTGTTTTTCCTTGAAATGTTCCTGAAAATTTGTGCTACTCTTTAAAACAATATTATAAGTCCTCAAAATATGGATTTATCTTGTACAAGACATTTCACTGAAAGTATTTATCACTGATCCTGGAATGCATGTGGTATTCCTTATAACATTCCTTATAAAATGTTGTTACTGTGCCATGCTCAGGGGAGGAAATGACAATATAAATTATCCAGAAATACAGAGACAGAAGTAATAATTTTCGATAATCCGCTCAGTGCTGTGTAAGTTTGTGTCCAGTATAGCATGTGTTTATTTACATTTATGACATATGGTTATAATAAACTAGCCTGTTACCTTTTGCATTTTTGAATACTATCCATGTTTGTTGCTTTGGGGAAAATTTTAGCTAAGTTTGGAGCCTTATTTAAATATACATCAGGAAAAAATAGCAGTTTAGGAGTGACAGTGTAAAGTAGGAAAAAATAGCAGTTTAGCAGTAAATTTGTGTTCATGACAGTGATTCTTGGAATATTCAATTACTTTCCTAATCAATTATGGATGAAATGTCAAATTCATCAGCATTCACACCCTCTGTTTGCATAGGTATTCTCATGTCTTACTTCATTATGGAAGTAGCACCTCAGCTGTGATAACTGTCAAGGAACTACACATGTGCGCGTGCAGTGTGCAGTTAGCCCAGTGAATCATACAGTGGAAAGTTAAGAAATAATACTTAAAACTCAAACCAACCAATAATTGATCTAGGAACAAGAACAGATATAGGACAAGGTCAATATATTTTTGACTTATTACTGCATGTAGCGTCACCTGATTTCCCATCTAGCTTTTGGATTCTAATCCTCCAGTTATATATAAATCTGTTTTCACCATGGAGTCTCCTGAACATTCAATACACTCCAAAATCAGTTGGCTCCCTGATTTGTCACTCAGAAGCTGTCCCTATCCACTGGCTGTGAGTACTCATGTGCCATTGGCTGGGAGCTGGGTCTGCTCCTCTTCCCAGCCCACTCCTTCAGCCATTGTGCCCTGTCAGAATTTCTGGTGCTGTAGTTCCAGAGAGGGGCCTGCAGAAGTATCACTCACTGGGTTGAATGGGGCTTCCTCATCTGCTGGACCACAGTTCCCAGCTGCTCCAAGGCCAAAAAGTGTGGGAAAAGAGGACCCTCCCAAGGGGCAGGGCACCATTTATATAGACTTCAGCCCATCCATTCATCCTACAGGAGGTTAGGAAAGGCTCCTGCTGCATGTGTTGACCCAGACTACAAGCCAGAGACATGTGGGGGGGGGAGCCCTTGGGAGGCAGCAGAGATTCAGCCAGTCCACAGTCAGCTGGTTTGGGGAATGAATAGAAGTTTCTCTGCTCTCTTGGGCAAGAGAGAAAGGCTGAAGCAGAGCCAGAGGCCAGTCCAAGGAGATATCCTATCCTGAGCCCACAGCCTCTAGAGCAGTGGTGGCAAACCTATGGCATGTGTGCCAGAGGTGGCACTCAGAGCCCTCTCTGTGGACACGCACGGCATCGCCCCAGCACAGAGTTCGCAAGATTGGACAGCAAAAATCACATTAATTGTTCAAAAGCATGCCAAATGCAAACTTTTACCTTTCAATAAAAAGTTGTTTGTATCATTGAAAGCTCTGTTATTGTGTTTTTCTTTTAAAACAAAAGATGTTAATGTATGAGTTGTTTTTTTCTAAAACAAAAACCTCAGTATTCAGGTTAAATTGCCGTGTTGGCACTTTGTAATAAATAAGTGGGTTTTGGGTTGCAGTTTGGGCACTCGGTCTCTAAAAGGTTCACCATCACTGCTCTAGAGGTAGAGAAAGTATTGTGTGTAGGGAAAGAGGATTGCATTTAACCCCTGTTGATTTATGCCCTGTTGGTTCATAGTGTGTGCTTACTCCTACGGTTGTGCCTTTATTCATTTAGTGTGTGTATGTGCGCTCCATAATTGTGTAAATCCTCTTTATATACAAACCTCATTTTGACTGGCAAAGTTCTGTGCTTGCCAAAATCAGTTGGCTACAAGAACTGCCACTCAGAAAGGGGTCCCTGCCCACTGGCTGCAGTGTCTGAGTCCCGCCCACAGAACCAGCAGGTGCCAAAACTCACCTCAGAAGACAACTTTTCTAACTTTTCCCTCAGTGGCTGTTGGTAGGCAACCAAACTTGGTTTCTGTCAGTAAAGGCCTATTTTTGCCTTCAGGAGAAAACTCATTGTGTCCTTATACCCTGCTAAGATGCACCTCGCCCCCAGAATGACAGCCAATGTGATGTGGCAATCAGGGCTTCAGAACATGGTAGAGGCTACAGGTGTGTGTGTATGGGGGGGGGGGGGCTGGAAAGCTGAAGAGTGAGGGGGAAATAAAGGTAGGTTGATGCTTGGCTGAGAAGGAGATAGGGTTGCCAACTCCAGGTGGGGAATTCCTGGAGATTTGAGGGATGGAGCCTGGCAAGGGGAGGTTTGAGGAGGGGTGAGACCTCAGACAGGTACAATGCCATGGACTCTTCCCTCCAAACCAGCTATTCCCTCTTGGGGAACCAGTGTTGACAATCTCCAGGTGAGGGCTGGAGATCACTCAGAATTGCAACTGCTCTCCAGATGGCATTGATCAATTCCCCTGCAGAAAATGGTGAATTCTGCATCTGTATACCCTGCTGAGGTGCTCCCCCATGACAGCCAATGTGACATGGCAGTCAGGGCTTCAGAGCATGGTAGAGGCTGCAGGTGGGGGGTGGTGGAAAGCTGAAGAGTGAGGGGGAAATAAAGGTAGGTTGATGCTTGGCTGGGAAGGAGATAGGGTTGCCAACTCTGGGTGGGGAATTCCTGGAGATTTGAGGGATGGAGCCTGGAGACAGTGAGGTTGGAGGAGGGGGTGGGACCTCAGGCAGGTACAATACCATAGACTTCACCCTCCAAGCCAGCAATTTCCTCATGGTGAACCAGTCTTGCCACTCTCCAGTTTGGGGGCTGGAGATCACTCAGATTACAACTGCTCTCTGGGAGGGAGGGGGGAGGAGATGGGAAGCTGAAGCCAGGGGGCAGATAACAATACATTGACAGTTGGCGGGAAGGGTGCCAGCTCCAGGTTGGGAAATTCCTGGAGATTTGAGGGGTGGACCCTGGAGAGGGTGAGGTTTTAGCAGGAGTGGGACCTCAGACAGGTTCAGTGCCATAGACTCCACCCTCTAAACCACTCATTCCCTCATGGGCAACCATTGTTGCCAATCTCCAGGGGAGGGATGGAGATCATACTGAATTACAACTGCTCTTCAGATGGCAGAGATCTTCCCTTGGAGAAAATGGTGGACTCTGGGTCATAATACCCTGCTGAGGTCGCCACAGCAAAATGACGCCCAGTGCCCAAGGCTGGGGCACTCTCCCAGAACCTCTTTCTAGAGCCTGTTGTATTTATTTCCACAATGGGCCTTATATAAAATAAATGAATTCATGTATCTGTCTAATTTCATGAATGAGTTTTAAATTAGGGTGCAAAACCAACCCTTTCAATCCCAACTACATTGTATTATTGCAGCTGACCTTCACACCATGTTCCAGGGTTCCCCAACCTTTTTCAGCCTTTTTGCAGACACCTTTGTAATTTTGATATAGTGCCATGGGTGCAGCCACAGAATGGCTGCTACAGGAGGCATAGCTGGGGTGGCCAGATCCCCTCCTGGGTATTCCGGGAGTGTGCAGGACATGTGATGTCCCCAGCATAACGACGCCACCTGGAAGTGACATCATCACACTGGCAATGTTGTGCATGACCCTCTGGTTTGGGGGCAAAAACTCTTATGTGTTGGGAGGGGGTTGCTTCAAAACCATACAGTTTGTCCAAAAACCAGAGCATTGCTGCACCTTGCCAATGTGATGACATCACTACCAGGTGACATCATCACACCAGGGGACATAGTGTGATGATGTCCCTGTTTTGGGTGGAATTTCCCTCACCGGCCAGCTGGCTGATGGCAAATTGGAGCCTCCAAAAGTGGGGAAACCTCACTGGGACCTGGGGGCTGGCAACCTGCAGCAGAGCCAGCCACAAAATGGCTGTTGCAACTTACCCTTAATCACACAGTAAAGACCCTTGTGCTATGTTGGCAGCTGCTTCCAAAACAACAAATTTAAAAATCTGCAGAACCAATCAAATCTCCAATGTTGAATCAGAAGCTTTGCTGGTCAAAAGTCCTACCTGGCCCTGCCCACTCCCTGAAAACACTTGGTAGTTGCCAAAAAAAGTGTTGGCGGGCAACAAGGCATCCTGGGGCACCATGTTGGGGATCCCTGCTGTATTCACAAAGTTATAACAAAATCAGTGAATAAGAGCTATTAATGTGCAGTCATTAAGTTTTAAAGCATCTTTTCCCCTTTGTATTGAGGTTTCAAAGGAATAGTTTACCCAGTTTCTCAGGCTGATGGTTTTCCAGCTGTATGGACAGTGCTTCGTACAAAAACAGAGGGTAAAATCCAAAGCCAGACAAGTCTTCTAAATGCCCTTCTTCCCTTCTGAGGAATTCCAAAACACACAGGAACATGCAGAGATTTCTCCAAGCAGTGGAAACAGTTATAAAGAGCAAGAGTCCAGTAACATCTTAAAAACTAACAAAATTTGTGGCAGGGAATAGGGTTGCCAACTCTTCAAAACTCACCGGCGGGGGGGAGCCCTCCTCTCGCTGGGAGTTTCTCCTGGCCAGCAATGTCACCGGAAGTGATGCAGCACATTGGGGGCGTTGCCAGGGCGATGCTCTGGCAATCGCCCCAAAACTCTATGGTATCATAGAGTTTTGGGGCGATTGCCAGAGCGTCACCCTGGCAACGCCCCCAACGTGCTGCGTCACTTCCGGTGACGTCATTACGTCGTCCTTGCTGGACGACGTCAGGGGTGGGGTTCCCCCCGCTGGCCAAATGCTGGCCAGCGGATCGGGAACCCCTTTAGCGGGGGATCCCCCGCACCCCGGGCTGACTTGGCAGCCCTAGCAGGGAATGAGCTTTTGTGAGTCATTGCTCACTTCTTCAGATGCTATGAAAATCCATATCCTTCCACAAATGTTGTTAGTCTTTAAGGTGCTGCTGGACTCTTATTCTTTTCTACTACTACAGGCAGACTAACACAGCTACCCATCTTGATCTATCTCAGTGGAAACAGTGATTCTTGAACATGAGTTCTGCAGACTTTTTCCAGTTCTAAAGTATGGACAGTTATCTTAAGTATGGACAGCCGGCCTTGCTGGCTAGGCGGGGTATAAATCCAATTAATTAAATAAATAAATATCTTTTCTACTGATCTCAAAGAGATTGTTTGCAAAAAAAGATGGAAGAATTATATAAAATGGATGGAACATAATATTAAAAAAAAGTATTATAATCTGCATTGAACTATGAATCTCAGTGAAAAATCTTACAATGTGATGACTGCTTATATGGAACAGAAGTTAAACCATGGTTTAACTAACAGTTTCCATTCTTTTTAGAGCATGTATTAATTAGAAGTGGCTTGAATATACATTTGGACTTGCTTGGAAATGTTACAGATGAACTTTGACAGGTTGTATTTCATGTCCGTGGGGTCACACTCTTACCAGGGGTGGGGGGGTGGGGAATTATCTGTATTTGTGTGCAAACCTAGTCTACCAATTGAAGATTATGATTCCTTCCTTTGGGACAAATGGGGTTCAGTACACAAAAGCAATAAATTCATAGTCTAACATACTGCAAGACTGTTTTGATTTCACCTTTATTTCAAAAGTATGGTTAGTATACATAGTGTTTTAGGGTGAAGTCTTTACAGAAGAGTATTCAAATATAGGGGATGTGAAATGGTATTGTGTAGCCTGATCTTGTTGGATCTCGGAAGCTTAGCAGAGTCAGACCTTGGATGGGAGACCACCAAGGAAGATTGTGCAGAGGAAGGCAATGGCACATCACCCCTGTTTAATTACTTATTTTGAAAACCCTATGGGGTCATCATAAATAAGCTGCAACTCGATGGTACTTTACATGTACACATTCAAATATCGGCAGTTAAAACTCATATCTTGGCATTGCTTACACAGATCTTTACTTATAATGGAAACATCTTGTCCTTTTTTCTTCTTCATTACACATACTTTATTAGGCATATAGTTTATAAACAAAGAGGAAGTAGTAGACATAGAAATTTACTATATACATGATAGACTCATTTAATTTAATCTCCTCACAGTTTGGAGCACAATATTTTTCTATGAAATAAAGAAATCACAGATTTCCTGGCAAGACTCCCTGCTGTTATTAAACTATATTGGTATAAATTGGGGAGAATATCTGATATTTGTGTGTGTGTAATATATTATATAAATTCCTCTTACTGTGTTTTTTTTTTACTATATCAAGGACTGTAAATTGAATCACATTTAGACAAAACAGAAATTACATTCTCCTCAAATAGAGTGGAATTGCAGTTGTACCGATATCAGCTATTCCTCAATTTCCATCTTGTCTCTTGCTCTCCTACTGGTTAATGAGTTGACTGCTGAAGAATTTAGCAGCTTATGCCTTAAAAAATCTGTTATACTGCCAAAGAACCATGGTCTCCCATCAGTGCCACCTGCTCCAGCCATATCTATGAACCAATATCTGAGTACAAGGAGAGAGATATTTGTCAACAGAAATGTTACTTTAAGACTTTCCACTTTCTCAATCAATAAGTCAGCAGATGGGCACAGTGATTCTACTTTAGCTAGATATCTTCCAGTTATTTTCATGTTGTAATGTTAGCATAGTTTCATTGTTACATGCTTTATCTAAAAGAAAAAAGAGAATACAAATGTGGGAGAGAAAGGGAGGGTAGGTCATTGTTAAATTTTAGTTTGCTGACCTGAAAATAAATACATTAATCTATGAATTTCCTCTGAAATATATTTAGTCATAATCATGTATTAGTAATGAATGAAGGTATTAAGCCCTTTACGTAAATATGTTCTATAAGTCAGTTGGATCAACTGGGAAATTTTCAGAGCTTTGATGTACAAGTACGTGCAAAATCAAGATAAAACTAAAATGACTTGCACCATCAAAAAATATCTCCAAACTATTGATAAAACTGAAATTTAAATATGTGACAAATGTGGACTGAGCTGAACAGGTTTGGATGCTTCAGATGATAGGCTCTTTACATCAGTGTTTTCTGTTGGCTAATGCTGAATGCTTTGTATTATTTTAACTGCTAATTTCCCAGTTATGTTGTAGTCTGTTTAATCAACTGTATTTCAGGTTTCAAGTTCTTTCCAACCAAAGGCATTTTCCAGACTGCCTTAATATTCCACTTTCATTCCCTGATATTTATTTATTTATACATACATACATACATGCATGCATACATACATACATACCCTGCTCTCCCCACACACAGGCTCAGGGCAGCTTACAACGGTGGCACCAGTTGCCAATAAAAACAGAGACAACATTTACAACAGTATAAAACAATAAATACAATATTTCTAAAATCATAAAATCCTTAGTGCTATCAGTATAACATACATCATTTACAATGGCGTGCTTAACATGTCCATAGCTGCTACTATTCCAGTTCAGTGCTAGATGTTAAAGCTGAGGGCTGGGCTTGTTGATGGTAATCATGGGGCGGCTCCTAGTTGAAGGCCTGGTGGAAGAGCTCTGTCTTGCAGGCCCTGAGGAACTGCAAAAGGTCCTGCAGGGCCCTGATCTCCTCCGGGAGCTCGATCCACCAGTGAGGAGCTACCACTGGAAAAGTGCTAGCCCTTGTCGTGGCGAGCCTGGTATCCTTGGGGCCTGGAAGGGCCAAGTGGTTCTGTGACCCTGACCACAGTGCTCTCTGGAGTATATGTGGGGAAAGGCGGTCTTTCTTTTTTTCTTGTGTCCAGACAACTTTGTAAACATCCCAGTGCTGTCTCAGTTCCTCCCTGTTTTCCCCCATTCATTTTAAAATTGGGCTTTCCATACATTTTATTTTCATTGCAAAATGAATTCTCAAGAAGGCCTCTTCCTCAGAATGTGGACATTTTCCCCTGCCTTGAGGATTGCTGCCCAAACAAAAAATTGTATGCCAGCAGTGAAATATCTCAGTGCTGGAAGGCACTTGTACTGAAACAAGCAGTGATTCCCACTAGGAGTGCTGACAGCACTTTATTTCACTCAAACATAGCACTGATAGTTTGGAGGTGTAGGGTCACATTAAAAGGCATGCCTAGCAAGGCAGCTCAGTTCATTCTTACTGAAACCCCTGATATTTCCAGAATGTTGGGGGGCAGCAGCAGCAGCCCGGGGACACTCATTCAGTCTGCAGGCATGCTTCATGGAGCCGAGTGGGAGAAAGGAGGCAAGGTGGAGCTGAGGGAGGAAGTGCCGAGTCCAGAGCAGGGCAAAGCTGGTGGTGGCGGATGCTGCCCTTACCTCCACCCCCCTTCCACCACCCATCAGCCCATCCAAACAAAAAGTTTGCCTGGGGAAGCAAGCTGGTGCTGCTCAGATCCTGGCCCTTGGGGGCTTTTTTGGGAATGGGGTGGAATAAAGGGGAAAACCCAGGATTCAGGACCTCAGGGTGAATGATAAGGGAGTGGCTGATCCATAGGGATTAATACAGAAAGAGAGAAGCCATGATGGGTAACTGGGGTGTGGGAGGCAACTTCTTCAAATGTGATCATCTCCTTGAGTCTGCTGCAGCACATCAACATGTGCCAAACAAACAAAAAAAGCAGAAAAACAATCCTCAATTGTGAATCTGAGGGGATGGAAGACTGGTGAGGAAAAACCAAGGAAAATATGTCAGTGTGAACTTATCACACTAACAATGCAGTCATTGGAACTGTCACAACGCTGACAAAAAGGCATCTGCAGTCTGGAAAACACTTTAGAGTCAAACTAGACATTATTTTTGTACAAGTTTGCTATGGGGACTTGCAGGCAGTGGCAACTCCTATGTAAGAGGTGAAGACTTGTCTGCTTCTGATCAGGACCATGGTTTGGGGGGGGGGGGGGAGGAAGGGGCTCCTGCCTTCATCCCTGCACCATTTTCAGCAGCTGAAGCTTCCTGGGGGTGCAGGGACCAGTGTTATTCTCTCTGCGAGGAGGCTACAAGTGTTTAGTTCATGTGCAGCCCCCTGACTGATAAAATAGTATTCCCCATGCTTCCTGGGTCAGTTTGGTTGCCAAATATGGTACAGGGGTGAAAAGTACTGGACTAGGGAGGCCGGTGGAGTGATTTTCAGCATAGCTCTTTTTATTAGTGGTCAGGAACAAGCATGAGGGAGAGTGGTTAGGCAGGTAATGCTTGGCCTTAGAGGTGACATGCCCAGACATGTCACAGGGTGCATACAGGAAGTAGGTTTACACTAGGGAATCTTTAAGTTCAAACTAGAAAATCATGTACAGAATATAACACCCCTCCCTCCATAGTCCAGGTCCACCCTAACAAATCTTTCAAATAGGTCGGTCTTTTCTGTTCCCTTTCTGACTGATGGAGGCTTGTAGCGGGCAGTACTGGGACTGGGTGTTCAATCATGGAAGCCGGGGTGGCCGGAGCCAGGGTATCAGGAATTGCCTCCAGCTGGCTGGCCGCTGGGGTTGGTGAGTTCAGTGGGGACCCCTGGGGGACAGCCGCCGGAGTAGGGTCCGGACCTCAGTCATCCTCATCATCCATGCTCAGGTCCAGAATGTCAGCCCTGGACCAACCTGTAGAAGGGGGAGAGTCTGGTCTATGTGACATTGCCATACTTGCCCATCCTTGGTAGCAACCTCGTATGAGAGAGGCCCATTGATGCGAGTGACCCGGGCCGGAACCCACAGGGGACCCCGCACATAGTTTCTCACGCATACACGGAGTCTTCAGGGTAGAAAACTCTTGGGGCATTTTGGGCTCCTTTGTGCCACCCGCTGCTTGGTCTGGGTGCAGGCAGTTGAGCTGGGACGTCAGACGTCACTGGGCTGCGACCAGTGGCAGTGTGAGGCGTTGTGCACTGACTGAAAAGGAAGGCTGTCAGCTTGTACTCCCAGTCCCCATGGTCCATCCTCCGCAGTGCCTCTTTCATTGTGCAAACCATCCTCTCGGCTTGGCCATTGGTAGATGGGTGGAAGGGAGCAGACCGTATGTGTCTGATGCTGTGCAGCTCCGTGAATCACTGGAACTCGGAGGAGGTGAAGGCTGTGCCATTGTCGGAGACCAGTGTGTCCAGCAGCCCATGTGTGCAGAATATGCACCAAACTGTGTGGATGGCTGCTTCGGATGATGTAGCCTTCATGGGGATGACCTCCAGCCATTTGCTGTAACTCTCTACAAGGAGGAAGAACAACTGCCTCTGGACAGGTCCCACGAAATCAATGTGGACCCAGGACCATGGCCCCTGAGCCAACTCCCAGGGGCGGACTGGTGCGTGGGGAGGATCAGGATGAGACTTTTGACATTTTGCACAACGGTGGACACAATCCTCAATATCCTTATCTAGCCCTGGCCACCACACGTAGCTGTGGGCCAGGGCTTTCATCCGCACAGCCCCAGGGTGGTGTTCATGGAGAGCACATAGCACCTGCATGCAGAGGGGTTCCGGAATCACTACCCTGGATACCCATAGCAGGCACCCCTTGTGGGTGGACAGCTCATTGCGCTGGGCTGTGAATGCTGCAAATTCCAGCCCCAGAGATGAGGGCCACCCCCCCCCCCCAACCAGTTAAGAACACGCAAGAGCATGCGATCCCAGCCCGTGTGCCGGGAGACGTCTGTTACGTGGACTGGCCGGTCCAGAAGCTCCTCCAGGAGCATGACATGGTAGGCGGGAGCAGGGTCAAGTTCACAGGCGGGCAGCAGGAGGTGACTCAGGGCATCAGCATGCCCCATGGATTTGCCCGGGTGGTAGACCAGGGAGTATTGGTAGCCGGAGAGGAAGATAGACCACCGCAGAATCCAGGGAGACAGCATATGAGGGGTTTGGTGGTCCGGGGCGAGGAGCCCCAGTAGAGATTTGTGGTCAGTGGCAACCATGAAGTCCTGTCCATAGAGATAGTCATGGAACTTTTTAACCCCTGCCACAATAGCGAGAGCCTCCTTGTCGATCTGCACGTAGTTCTGCTCTGTAGATGACAAGGTCCAAGACTAGTAGGCGACTGGGACCTCCCGGCCATCGGGCAGATGCCCGGGCAGATGCCCCAACACAGCGCCCACCCCGTATGGAGAGGCATTGCAGGCCAACACCACAGGCAGAGACTCATCAAAATGAGCTAGTACAGCATTAGAAGTGAACAGTTTTTTCATGGTCTCATGGCCCCGCATGGCGGGGACCTCACTCCCATCTAGCGTTTTTGTCTAAGAGTCTGTGCAGCAATTCCACCACCGCTGCATTGTGGGGAAGGAAATTATGGTAAAAATTTAATAGTCCCAAAAAAGGTTGAAGCTTGGCCTTGCATGTAGGAGCCGGAGTGTCAGAGATGGCTTTCACCTTGGCGGGTGTGGGGTGGATTCCATGGGTGTCTACAGCAAACCCAAGGAACTCCACAGACGGGACACCCAGAAGACATTTTTCCAGTTTTACCTTCAGCCCGGCGTCCTGGAAGCATTGAAGGACCGCCTGGAGCAGCTGCCTGAAGGTCTGGGCATCCAGTGCAGCAATCAAGACATCGTCAAAAAAGGGCTGGACACCTGGTAATTGTTTTAACAAACGATCCATTCGTTCCTGGAAAAGCCCCGGGGCCACCCTGACCCCAAATTGGAGCTGCTTAACCTTGAAAGCCTCTTTGTGAGTCACTATTGTTTGGGCTTCTGCCATGGCCTTGTCCACTGGGAGCTGCTGATAGGCTTGAGCCAAGTCCAATTTGCTGAAGATCTTGGCACCTGTGAGGGTGGCTACACATGACTGATCACCAGCACAGGATAGGCATGAGCTTGAGGCATCTTGTTTAAAGTACATTTATAGTCTGCACAGATGCGGATGTTCCCATTTGACTTAAGTGGGGTCACAATGGGAGTCTCCCATTTTGTGTGAGACACAGGCTCTAACACACCTTGAGCCACAAGTTTGTCCAGCTCACACTCGACCTTGGATTGCATGGTGAGCAGAGGTCAGTGGACTGGAATCTAGATAGGCAGGACCGAGGGATCGAGAGTCAAAGAAATGGGGGGTCCAGTATAGGAGCCTAGTGCTCCATCAAAGACAGCAGGGAACTCTGTGCAGACATCCTGGAAGTCTGTTTCTTGGATGTGGTTCACCCCGGTCACTCCTAATCCTAGCGGTTCAAACCAGGACAGATCAAACAGGCTTGTAAGGTTCGCCACCACCACCAGGAGGTCCAGTTTACCCTGGAAGTCCTTGAATTTGACTGAGAACTTACCCAGTCCCACGATTTCCATGGGGTTTTTCTGGAAATCCCAGAGCCTGAGCTCTGAGGGTTTCCACAGGTGCCCCCCCCCCGGACTGAGTCTTTTGAGAGTGACCTCTGAGATGATGGAATATGAGGACCTGGTGCCCAATTCCATTAAGCATTGGGAGCCCTCTATAAGGACAGGGACATTGATCTTATTGGGGCTTGCTGGGGGCAAGTTCATTACCTAGTGGCGCGAGATGTCCATTGAGTTGAGTTCTGCGGACTTGTGTTGTGCGGCTTGAGTGCAGCGGTTGTTTCTGGAGTGGCAGGCCCAGGCAATATGCCCCCTTTTCTCGCAAGACCGGCACGCTGCATCCCGGAACCGGCAGGTCCAGCGGACATGTGGGTCACTGCAGCTGGCACATATTGGGGCGCCAGTTCTGGGGGTTACTGGGGGTTGGTAGGCTGACCTGTATTTGGTGTGGCTGCTTCATTTGGCCACCGGGCAATCATTGGAGCTGACTGGTCAGCGGCAGACCTGAAGTGCAGCGTCCTCATCTGATGCCTCGGATTCAGGCGTGGAAGCCGTGCGGTGCATGGCCGTCATGCCGCTGGTGGCCCTGTCTTTTTGGGAGACCTCAAAAGCGCATGCAGCTTGGAACACATTAGTTAGGGTGGCATCAGTAATCACCACTAGCTTCCTTTGCATCTTTGGTTCCTGGATCCCATAGACAAAAGCCGTTAAAAGCATTTCGTCCATGTCTCTAAAGTCACAGCTGACTATGAGCCGACAAAGCTTAGCCAGGAAGGTGGCCACAGCTTCACCCTTCTGCTGGGTGCAGCTAAAAACCATCACCCATTGGGTGAGTTTGGATGGTTTGGGGTTGAAGTATTTGTTTAAGACTCCAATAATCTTGTCATAGGAGACTTCGGTAGGGGTGTGGGGGGAAAGTAAGCTTCTTACCAAGTGCATGGTGGCGACCCCTCATGAACTCAGCAGCCATGATCTGCATTTACTGGCATCCGTGATTCCCTGGATGTTGAGGGCGAAGCCCACCTGGTCGGACCAGGCCTCCCAGAATTCAGGTTTGGAAAGGTTGAAAGGCTCAATGCATTGTCCTGGAGCAGCAGCCATCTCAGTGACGTCAGGATCAGTGAGGCGAGGAACCTGGTTCTCTGGAGCTTGGAGTGGTGAGGCGGTGCAGGGGGCTGAGCAGTGCCGGGTGTGGCTGACAAACCGGTCTCAAGCGGTGCTGGAGTTGCAGGCCGGTGAGTTGCTCATCGGGATCCCATCCTTGTTGTCATTGAAAAGTACTGGACTCGGGAGGCTGGTGGAGTGATTTTCAGCATAGCTCTTTTTATTAGTGGTCAGGAACAAACATGAGGGAGAGTGGTCGGGGGAGCCTGCTTATATTTACAGGTAAACCACACCCCCGACTTCCTCCCCATGGGGGATTGGGTAAACAGATTAAGTTCCCACCAGAGGCTATCATAGGTCCATTTGAATATCCTCAGCCTTTGATAGGGGGACAATCAGAATCTGAGGGTCCATTGTTCCCTGGGAATGAAGCTCAGGCAGGTAACGCTTGGCCTTACAGGTGACATGCCCTGACATGTCGCAGGGTGCATACAGGAAGTAGATTTACACTAAGGAATCTTTAAATTCAAACTAGAAAATCGTAATCCTAATCAGAATTGGACTTGTCTGCTGCTTTTTTATAGTGGAGTGACACAGAAACTGCAGTATGGCTGCAAGTGTCTGTAGCAGTCTTGTGTAATAAGCGGGAGGGGGTGTAGAAAAAGCCCAGAAGGAACTAATTAGCATATTCAGCCACACCCAACAGCAGAAAATCATTAGCATATTATGCCACATCCCTGACAGCACAGCTCTTTCCCAGGATCGGCTTCCCCACATGCTCCGCAGTTTGTGGGGCACCTGGGGAACCTGAGGGAACCTGGGGAACCTGAGGAGGGGAGACAGTTTAAACTGCCTTCCCTCCCTGGATCAGCTCAGCTTCCCCAGTTGCCCCACAGCTTGCAAGGCCCCTGGGGAACTCGAGGGGGGAGCTGTAGGCGTGGAACTCGGAAGCCAGCCAGAACTCCGTTCTTGTGTGTTCCTGCCCCAAAATAGCCCTGGTAACATGTAAAGTCTAGCTTGGCTACCACAAAAGATTATTTGGCACTGTCAAAGAATTCCTTATAGCCGTTGTCAGAAACACTGCCCAGACTGGGGATTTGTCTTTAAACTACATGTAGAAGCTAAACCAGGAGTTCCTTTAGCATAGGTGTTGGTGGTATGTTTTCCCCACCTCATATACAGTCTTTTGTATTTGTATTTGGATTGGACAGTGAGCCACATTTGCACTGACATGTTTGTATATGTGTGTCTTCTGACTGCATGTACAATAACACTAGAATGAGGGCCAACTTCTAAGAAAGCTAGTCTATCATGAAAGTTCATTGTAGACAAAATATTTCATGCTCATACCAACACTTAGATGCTTGTGATCATAAGCTTTTATCCCAGATACCATGGAGCTGGATTTTATTACAACTAATCAGGTTAATTTCTATCTAATTTTTATATAGGATCAAACTGAAATTATGACTTAATTTTTTTGCAGATATTAATTTGTTTGCAGTCCAGTTCCATTAATATCAGTTAGAGTTCTGACATTGACTTTGATCATAGCCAAGTTATGTCCATGTACCAAGAATTAGTATGACTAGACACTTGCTAAGACCCTTGAATCAGCAAAGGCCCACCACTGAATGGAGGTAGCAGTGAGAAGAGGGAGCCTGCTGCTTTCCACAAAAATCCAGTCAGTTGCTTGTAGCCAGTAACCCCCAGCCATAATTATGGGTGAGTATGGGGAAAGTTCAAACATATCCAAAAGTTCACACATAACAAATTGAAAATGGTCGTTGATAACTTGACTTTTGGAGTGGAGGCCTCCCTCAGGGAGAAAGGGCCATCTCCCCCTACCAAAAAACCTACAGTATCTTCTGCTTCATGTCCAGCACCCAGTCAGCCACAGAGAGCTGGAAAGAGAGCCTCCTATTCCTTTCCTCCAAGCCAACCCACCCCAGTGGGAAGCAAGGTGGCAAGGCCTGACAGTGTGCAAGCAGGTGGTTGCATATGGAAGCAACAGGACAGCCCCACCCAGACCTGAAGATGAGTTCCATACCCTCACCTGCACCCCCACCACCATGGGGCCTGCACCCAAGATGTGCTTCTCCCTTTGTGTCACCACCACATTGGAGCTTAGCAGAGGGAAGTGCACTCATCACCCCAGGCTCTCAGGAGATATTGGGAGGGGAGGGGGGGGGCAGAGGACCAGGAGAGGGGGGCAGGGCAGATTTGGGGTGTCGCCCCATGGGCCTCATGCTCCCTATGATCCTGTTCTAGCACTGGGGTCTTTTAATAGTTTTTAAGAAGAAGAAGAAGAAGAGATTAGATTTATACCCCGCCCTTCACTCACTTGGAGTCTCAGAGCGGCTTACAAACTCCTTTCCCTTCCCCTCCCCACAACAGATACCCTGTGAGGTAGGTGGGGCTGAGAGAACTCTTTCCCAAGCTGTCCTTGAGGGAACAGCTGGTACAGAGCTATGGCTTGCCCAAGGTCATCCAGGAGGTGCAAGTGGAGGAATGGGGAATCAAACCCGGTTCTCCCAGATTAGAGTGTGCGCACTTAACCACTACACCAAACTGGCTCTTAAATGATGCATTAGTGAAGAAAGACAATTACTATCTGACCTTACTATTAGTGAACAGAATTCTGGGCAAAAAAAATTGAGGAAATCTAAAAACTCAAGCTAAAAACTGTCAAAATATATTTTATGTACTAAATTTTCAATTGTGTGCAATTGAAACTAACGGTACATAATTTTATCAATACACTTAAGCTACAAAATGTAGTGTCATGATTTATGCAAGTCAGATATTTTAATTAACTTTGCAGATAATTTTTCTTTTTAAACACAGTAAATGACGTTTCTGCTATATGATTAGCAATGAGAATGTTGTGTGAATACTAATTTTACAGTGCCATACTATTAGAATATTGATGATGATAAATTTTGATACATCCCTAATGAGGAAATTAAAATGACAGCAAATCTTCAGTTTCAATAAACATCTTGCTGCTGTCTTAGAGAATCAAATATTCAAGTAGTACATCTTATTTTTACTAAGATACTGGTTAAAAACCTCAATAGAGTTAAGAACTGGCTGACAAGTCAGTCAATACCAATGGATAAAATAGCAGTTATGTTGGATCAGTCTTTCAATAGTAGATAATAAGCCCTCAAGCATTTCTTGATTCAGGTCAGTAGGATGCATTCTGTGTCATGTTTTCTACTGGCAAAAGGGGATGACCTCCACAGTTGGCAGGGCAGCAGTCATTCTAAATGCTTATCTGTTCTGGCTCAGGTAATCTATCAGCAGAATAGAACTCAGCAAGTTTCAAACATCTTAGGCTTTTGGAATTGAGACAGCTTTGCAGTATCTAGGGGTTCTAACTATAAGCGTTGAGAAATCCTAAAGTAATTTCTTATTTGATAACACAAGTTCCTTTCAGGTATACTTCTACTGTGTTTTCTAGTTTTGTCAAGGGCATGGGGTTGCTTGCCCCTAAACAGATTTCTTTGGGGTTACTCAGTTTGTCCTCTTCCCCCTTCTTTCAGACATAGACTTCTATGGGGATCTAGATAAACAGGATGACAAAACTGACATTTCATACGATCACATGTTATGGACATAAACAGCACATGCACTACTGTGGCAAATGGTTGCACTGTTGCTTTTTAAGCAACATGTACAACTTCAAATTGTGTGAGCTGACATAGACAATGTGCGAGGTAGTTGCAATGTAAGGTTGTAGCCATTCTCAAGCCAATATAAGAGCACACATCCGTTACACTGAATTCAAATACCCAGAGCTTTGTTAAAAGACCTACATGCAGTTCCCAAGGAACATGGTTTTCCCTGTATGCTAAAAGGTTTGGGTCAGCTGATTTCATAGCACAAAGATGCCTACGATGCTGGTTATGTATGTAGGGATGGGCACAAACTGGCTCATAACTGAAAGTTCATGGCAAATTTTGGCTAGTTCATGGCTCATAAACTGAAGAGCTACCAAGAACTTCCATGAATTTTAAGGCAATTTGTGGCGGTTTGTGACGAGCAGAAAGCAGGGGTTTAAATGGCTCAGAGTGGTGGGGAGCAGAAAGCACCAAAAGGATCACTAATGGAGAATGCCTTGTTAGTGCCTCACATGAGGCCAGGAGAGTGAGACACCCAACCCTAGATGGGCATGGGCACCAGCAGGCCTCCTGCACATGCAGGAGGTTGGCAGCAGGCTGGAGTCAGGTCTCTCACTCTCCCAGTCTCAGGTGAGGCACAGGCAGGGTGCTCTCTGTTAATGATCCCTCCGCTGCTTTCTGCTGTCCCCCACTTTTGACAGGGAGCAGAAAACAGATGTTTAAGTAGCTTGGAGCCATTTAACCCTCTGCTTTCTGCTCCCCACTGCTTTTTGCAGGGAGCAAAAAGCAGGTTCATGAACTGATACAATCCAGTTTGCAAGCCAAACTCCTGGTTCGTATCGGTTTGTGGTTTGGTTCCTGGTTTGGCCGTGAACTAGGAACCAAAAAGAACTGCACAAATACAGTCTGTGCACATCCCTAGTTGTGTGCACACACTGGATTTCCTCTGATACAAGCAAACCCTGGATCAGTGTTGTAGTTATGGATGCTAAAAACTTTGGAAAAATTACAATGCCTGTTTTTTGTCAGTCAAACAAGCTCATGTGATTGTCTCAGTGATCATCTCTACAAAGGCAGCTCTCAACATGGCTGCTGGCTTGGTTGCCATTGCAGATGCACACAATTTCCTAGATTTCTTTGATTACACATGTCCCAGAGTCACCATGAGTATGTCATGCACTCTTTAAAATTAACTAAACAGACTGTGCTGCATTCACACCTGCACATTCGTCAACTTTAATCAGTCAGCATCATTCATTAAACTGGCACATTGTCAGAACTGACTGGATCAAACTACAGCTTCCAGGCAACTGTGCAAGAACATGTCAATCAAATTCATACACACATGAATATGGTTAGATTTGGAAAATAGGCAGGTGGAACACAAAGGTGGAACATGGGATGCAAAGCATGCAGAACTCAAACTGCCCACTCCAGAAGACTGAGACAATCAAGGAAAGAACTTCTTTTGTAATGAGTTCTTTCTCCCTGTTGCATTGGGCAAAAAGGTAGGGAAGTGTCCTGGCCACCAGGTGGGAAGAGTCCCAGCAACCACAGGGTCTCAGAGGAGGAGTTCTTAGGTCACAACCCAGTGTCAAAGTCCAGGGTTAGATAATACAATCCAAACACAAGTTTAGAAAGCATTCCACAATCTCAGTTCAAGGCTAGGTCATGCATTCCAGAGGCAGTCAAAGGGTCAGGTAATAGAGTCCCAAGAATGGATATTGAAAAGTACTGGAAGCGGAGGCCGGTTGACGTGATTTCAGCAAGCTTTTTCATTTAGCTGGTTTAGATGAGGCATACAGATGGAGGTCAGGGGGCCTGCTTGTATACACAGGTAAGCTGCACTTCTGACCTCGCCCAAACAAGGCAATTGGATAAGGTAATTGAATAAGTTTCAAGATAATCGAATAAGTTCCAAGGTAATTGAATGAGTTTCAAGGTGATTAAATAAGTCACAAGATAATTGAATAAGTCTCAAGGTAATTGAATAATTTTCTCGCCAGAGGCTGTCATAGGACTATTCGAATATCCTAAGCCTCCGATAGGGGGACACTAGGATCCTAGTGACCTACTGTTCTCTGGCCCCAAGCTCAGGGCTTCACTGGGCCATGTGCTCTGCGGGGGCCATGTGACTTCCACCATTACATATATTACAGATATCAAGCATGTTAGGCAAGTGGTGGAGTCATCAGCAACACTGCAGACACATTGATCCCACACTAGGTGTAGCCTCACTGCAGCCTTATAGAGGGGTTTTTCTACAGATGTCACTGGTCCCATGCTAAGCTCACCTCCACAAACTGTGTAAACTTTACTCATGAAGAGTAGTGGAGCCAAGATCCTGCAATGACATTGGTTTTTCCTAGCATTTCATTACGATAGTGGAGGTCTCAGGCTGCCAAATGCATACTCCTGTTCCTGGTCCAAGCCTCAGCCCATGCCTTTTGCCTTCTTTGTTTCTGAGGTCCTTTGGAAAACCATGGTGAGTCTGGTACTGGGTGGGTGGGTCCATGCTGTAACATCCTGGTTTGAGGGCTCTGATGGCTCAGTGGCACAACAAGTGCTGACTCGGGGCCTCTTTGGAGAGGCCATGAGACACCAGATTTGGGGGGTGGGGTGTCTGCCAAGGCAGGGCTTGAGAATGGGTTGTTCTCTTCCTTTGATGAGGACACATGCTAAACCAAGAGTGGTCCGTGATAGGAAGGGGGAGAGCCTTGACAAAGTATCTATGATCTGACAAATTTTGTCAGGGAAAAAGGCTAGAACACCCTCACAGCTGTTCTCCTCCAGCAGAACTGAAACACCTCTTTTTAACAACAATAAAAAGTATCCCAGAGATTATAGATGATAGACAGGGGTAGGGAAGGAATATGACAACACATGTAGAATTTTTTGGAGCCAATATCAAACATTTTTATAAAAGGTGGGATATTAATTTTGTAAAACAAAGTTCTGCTAATGATTGTAATCCAAGAAGAGGTTGATCAGTTATGGTGTGTGGAGTCCTACTTTGCCTAGAATTCTTGATTCAGCAATTTTCCTTTCCCTCATAGAACCACAGAACATTTTTTTTATATTACAGTCAGCTTGAACAAGCAATTGATTCATTGTGGTTTTAGTAGGACTGCTGAGGCAGGATAAAGCCGGCCAGACTGGTCTTTTGTTGTAGTTAGTACACCATTTTAAGATAAGTTGTAAATATTTTACCAAGACTTTTCTTCCCCATTTAGTCAATTTCTATTTTTTTATTTTGATTCTTTTGCACCCTATGCATTTACATAGACCAAGCCATTAGCAACCAAAAGGCTGTTTAGTTCCAGTTCGCTGGATACAAGTTGGAGTCTCCCTCTTCTGTCTCTCCTCTTCCCTGACCTTCCTAGCAGTAGCCTAACCAGTGCAGCTGCAGCAGCAGCTGCCCTCCCTGGGAAGAGGAAAGGGAATGAGGGAGGAGCCACCTTGCAAAGTGTCTCAGAGGTGATGTAGTGTCTGCATCGGGGTAGGAGGAGCTGGAGGTGCAGCAGGTAGGAGGAATCGATCCACCAACATCCATGCAATCAGAAGAAGAGCCATTTGCGAGGGAGAGAGTAGTGGCCATACCAACGGGTAGTATCAAAGTAAATGATGAGAGACAGAAAGAGAGTATTGGAGTGGTGGAGGAAGAGACTGAAAGAATGGCAGTTGCATGGGGAGAGAGAAGGAATGACAGTATCTATAGGTGGGATGGAAAAAAAGAGAAAAACATGTAGAGAGAAATGACATTAGCTTGGGGTGGTGGAGAGAAGAGATGATTGTAGGCATGGGTAGAAAGACAAAGCAGACAGAGTAAGAGAATGGGTGGGGTAGGAGTGAATGACTGATAGAAGAGGTGGGTAAGGAAGCAAAACTGGGGAGGGTGGGATGACTGCCCCTGCAAGTTCCTTGAGGGTCCCTGCTTTTATCACCCATTATCTGATAATTTTAACTGAAAATGCCTTTGATTGAATCTGGGTCCATCAGCATGGCAGGCAGGCGTGGTACTACTAAGAAATGGCCTCCACCCTTGTTACAGTAGCACAATATCCAATAATGTGTGCATCCAGCCTTAGATCACAAATATGGAAACTGAAGATGAAATTGAACTAATAAGCAACAGGCAGACATTTCTCAATCTTAAAACAATCTTATTTACTATAAACGGATAACAATAATTTGTCCTACTAAAAGCTTTTGGTCTTCTGTTTGGCAGTTCATTACTGATAATAATAAAAACAATTTTAAGTTCCTATTTTAAGATAAACAAGATTTGGTCTCTTGTTTGGTGTTTTGTTACCTGATGATAATAAAAATGTTAAATTCCTATTTTAAGATAAACAATTCCAAATAAACCTTTTCTCTCTGTTCTCCATTGATCATGGTCATTTCTATTTGTCTTTATTGTGCAGCTTAGACAAGATTCAGAAAGATGATAAAAATTAGCTGTGTTAGTGCATTGTTGTAAATTATCAGAAGAATTATGTAATTTAGTAAGATTTAAACAAAATGTGCCACCAGTAGCATTTTAAATATATTCCACACCTAAGAACTTTTATATAAAGAAAGACTTCTATATTTTTCTAAAATAAGGGCCTCAAGTGTATAGAGATTCTTCCCTCTATTTGTTTGCTGCTGAATAATCACACACATCTCACATTGTCTATCCTGTGTCGTAATTATATTTTATTTGGTTTAATTTCAAGTGTACATTTTAATTTGGTATGACATTTCATAATTCCTTCCTTACACTAAGTCTTTATTGTTAATTAGTAATGTTTATGTATAGATCAGTATCACAACTTTTCCCCCTATTTAATAAATGCAGAAACAAAGAGGTGAATGTGGGAATTAGAAGAGAAGAAGAAGAGATTAGATTTATACCCCGCCCTTCACTCACTTGGAGTCTCAGAGCGGCTTACAAACTCCTTTCCCTTCCCCTCCCCACAACAGACACCCTGTGAGGTAGATGGGGCTGAGAGAGCTCTTTCCCAAGCTGTCCTTGAGAGAACAGCTGGTACAGAGCTATGGCTTGCCAAAGGTCATCCAGCAGGTGCAAGTGGAGGAGTGGGGAATCAAACCCGGTTCTCCCAGATTAGACTCCGCGCACTTAACCACTACACCAGACTGGCTCCCAATTACTTTTCAAGGAGATGACAGAATGACTCTGGTTTTTTCCTTCTGCTTTAGTAATAGCTATTAATGCATCGTAATAGTTATTCAGAGTGCCTTACAAAAGCTGTTCCACATGGGATATAGAAAAATTGGCAACAGAAAACAGGCAGATGTAATTAAAAGTAAAGCTAAAAAATTAAATAGACTGGTGATGCAGAGATGGTTGGGAGCCCCACCTCCACTAGGGGATTGGCAACCCTAGGTTCAATGGATTATAAGGAAATCCATCAATTGATCCACTATGTCAGTAGAGCGGAAATGCTCTTTTTTTAAATCCCATCTAGAATGCCTGCCTTATAGTTATCACCAGTATTCCCTCTAAGCTGTGGAGCCTTGTCAGCAAAAATGCTACTTTGTGAGCTACTGGCATTAAAGTTGTGAGCAAGCGATTTGACTACTGCATCAGTCAGTTTGCTCTGGAGCCATCCTTCCTCAGCTAAGACAAAAATGTGTGAGCTGGAGGCTAAAAAACTGTGAGCTAGCTAACTCAGCTTAGAGGGAACAGCAGTTATCATGCAATAGAATTTTAGTCCTTTTCCTTGGAATAGTTTTGGTAGAAATAAATCTCTCTGATTCCAATGTATGGGGGTTGCATGTGTGAAGCAAAGGAAGAAGAAGAGGGCTAAAACATTGAGCACCCTTGAAGAAGAAGAGGAGGAGACTGAATTTATACCCCGACCTTCACTTGTAGTCTCAGAGCTTTCCCTTCCACTCCCCACAACAGACACCCTGTGAGGTGACCATAATCTTGCCTCTTCATGGAATTAGCCAAGGAGATGGAACAGTGCTTTCATATGGCTAGGATGTGTTCCCATAAAGATTGCACATAGTAATGGAGACATATATATTACCACCTAGAAGTGCTTATTTGTTCTGTTGTGCCAGCCAAGTTCCACATATGCCAATTGAAGTCATGGATTAACTGGAAGCACATGAAAGGAAAATAGAAAGACTACTTTAATAGGATCAAAGGTTCCTGCACTTTCGCATAGCACAGTTGCCAAGAAACTGAGTAGTTCTATGAAGCTGAACACATAATAATAGATTGTTAATATTTATTTTCTTTATCTACTTTAACCACACGTAATGTGATTGTTCTCAGTGTCCAAGGTGGAGCACAATTTGATGATGATGATGATAATGATGTGTTCTTGAGACTATTTCTTCTGATGTTGCTGGTTTTCTAAAGCTGATTAGGTCCCTGCTGTGGTTGCTTTAGAGAAGATCGTGATTCCAGTAGCACATCAGACTTCAGTTCTGGTTGCCCAGCAGAAGAACCTGTGTCCTGTAGCCCGTTTTTTTGCCAAAGATCCAGAAACATCAGTATCTGACAAAGTCCTTGTTAACTCAGGCAATTTACCAAACCGATATAGACTTTGAATTCATTTTTCTCAACATATTGAATGGGGGTATGGAATGCATTTAGTCTGACTCCTTAGCAGAGGCCTATCTACCATGGGAGATCCTGCCAGCAGCTATGTCGCCAATAGCATAGCCCTCTGCTTCACTGGAACAGACAAGCCCTACCAGCACAGCAAGCCAGCATCACAGGATAATGACAATAGATCACAAAACTTGCAAGATAATGACAAAGCATCACTCACTACACCCTAGAAGTGATGTTGGTCATCTTTACTTACCAAGAAAATTAAGTGGAAGAAGTTAAGCAAGCTGTTGAAGAAGAAAAATGAGCAATAAATGACTACACCGAGAAGAGCAAAGAGAAGCTTCTAGTTGAAGTATACAAGACAGACTTATTTAAGGTTATGCAAACCAAAAAAAGGTTACGAAAGACTAAAATCAAAACTCACTTTGACAACTAGAAGGGTAAGCAATATTTGACAGAAAAGGAGAATAAAGTTGATAACAAAAATGCCTGGAGGTGTTCTAGAATGGGTACTTGAAAAAAAAAATGGAAGGGCTCATTCTAGCTGCACAAAACAAAAAGTACGAAAGCCAAGATTTAGAAAACCAGTGATAATAGCAAATGATGACTTTACAAGACAAAGAATGAAACGGTCAACCACATTGTCAATGCCTGCATTAAAACTGCTCATGCTGACTATAAAGAATGTCATGATAAGAGTTGCAGCTATGTTGCACTGGAGTCTTTATATGAAGTATGGCTTAACATCAGCCAGAAATTCATGGGAGCACAAACCAGACAAGATTATGAAGAATGATAAAAAAGGTTTTTTGGGACTTCCGCTGGCAAACAGATAAACACCTGGAGCATAACACCCCTGATATCACAATTGTAGAAAAGGACAAATAGGGTCTGAGTCATCAACATTGCAGTCCTAACAGACAGCAGAATAGAAAAGAAAGAATAGGAGATCATGAAATACTAAGACCTACAAATAGAGTTAGAGCACCTCTGGGAGAAGAAGGTTACCATTGTGCCAGTTGTCACTGGAACCCTCTGAGCAGCCTAGAAGTTTCATGAAACACCAGGATATTTTGCGCATTGATCAAATTATACGAGCTCAGCTTCAGAAAACAGTGTTGCTTGGAGCACCAAGAATCCTGTGAAGATACATATGCAGTTCCCAAGAACTTGGCTGGATCTTGAATTGTAGAACACCATTTTCCAGTGAAATAACTGACTGTGACAATTCAAAACAACAACAAACAAACAAACCATTTCAAAAGTCCTACTAAAATCCAGGTAAGAAGATGCAATAAAAAAGAGATATGACCCATTAAATGCATGGGGAAATAAAACAGTTATATCCTCATGTCTAAAAAGATTGTAGGGATGGTGCCAAGCTAATTTGTGGATCGGGTTTGTAAGAATAACATATACCAATCCTCTGTAAAGATATGTTCTAATGCCCACACAGTGTACACTCTCTTAAATGGTGTATCTACCACTGAAACTGTGATAAATGGCTATCAATCTATTTCACAGAGCAACTGTTTACACTTGGCCCTGACTGGCAGCATTCCTCTGCTTTAAAATAATGCTGGATTCTCACTATCATTTTCTGTCCCTGTATGACCTTTTCGCTGTCCAGATCATTTCTCTCACCACACTTATCAAAGGACTACACATATAAATCTATGCTGTAATGGCCTGTTCTGCACACTGATAACCCAGAATCATTTAAGGAAGGATTTGGCATCTTTAGAAATATAGTCTACTTTTTTTTAATGCTTACTAAGTGTAACACATGATCAATTAGATTAAGATAAAGTTGGTCTAATGTTTGGAGAGCCATTTTTTTCATGAAACTCTGTTCAGCCAAATCTGCATGAGCTGTTGCCAGGTCTATTTTTGGGCAGGAACGCGCAGGAATGGAGTTCCGGCTGGCTTCCAAGTTGGCCACGCCTACAGCCTCCCCCCCTTTGGGTTCTTCAGGTGCCTTGCAAGCCATGGGGTGCCTGGGGAAGCCAAGCCAATCCAGGGAGGGAAGGCAGTTTAAACTACTTTCCTTCACTCGGGTTTCCTATGAGCCCCCGCAAGCTGCGGGGCACCTGGGGAAGCCAATCCTGGGAGGAAGCTATGCTGTCAGGAGTGTGGCCTAATATGCTAATGACTTTTGCTGTTGGGTGTGTCCTATTATGCTAATGAGTTCCTGCTGGGCTTTTTCTACAAAAGAAGCTCTGGCTGCTGCCATGTAGACCATAGTTTGTGTTCCACTGATGAAGTTGTAATGTGCTTCTTAAAAGAGCAGCCAGAGGGATTCATGTTCTGTTTTCTATTCTTGGGGATTCAATTGAACATGACATGAATTCCAAAGCAAAGGAGGGGGGGAAGTCAACACATGAAACTTTTTCTTTTGTCCATACAGGAACAGAGCAGCAATGAAGAGACACTGGCAAAACAATATGTGTGATTGCAGAAAATATGATGTCCATTTCTCCCTGTATGTTCATTTCTCATTCAGTACAGTTGAGGTTAAAATTTATTTTAAAAGATTACAAGACATATCACGTGATAATTCACATAGCCTGAGGAATGCACAGATTTGGCATTTTAAAAGACTAAAAAAAATCTTATTGAAGTCAAGTTTACCATACTTCTTGGTGACTTTCTGCTTTTGTGCCATTGAAAATGGTCTGTTAGAGCACATGCTTGGAAGGTTTTCTTTTCTCATACTTATCCCAACTGCTGAATTGCATTGCTTAGTTGTCCATAGATCTCTTTTCTGTTACACATTCATGAGCAGTATGCATTGAAACAAGTATTTCCACCCTCTTAATAGTAATAATAAAAAAACACTAATAACTGGGCTGTTTCATGAGTATTGCAGCTTTCATCATAAGTAAATGGAATTGATAACTGCTTCATAGACTGGTCAAATGTCATATATTTAATTGCTCATTATGTAAAGAGTGATGTCCTGCATGCCCTTCTTCTTCTATCGGGGCCTCTAAGCTATGAATAAAAGTTTTTAGAGAAATTGTGGCATTGTAAGAGTTAGCAAAATCATTTATGTAACATGCTTCTTTGAAACCAACCCAAGTTAAATCTTTCAAGTTAGGTTTTGTACTGGGTTGGGGAGGAAAACTTACTGTGTTGAATTTTCTCCCCAGCTCTCTAGATTTTAGCTTTCTACCAGGCCAGTTTTGAATAGTGTTGTTCTTGGTTTATAATGCTAGTTGGCATTACACTGCTTTTATTTATTTTATCTATAGCTTGCCTTTCTTGCAGAGACCCAAGGTGGATTACAAATATAATGCAATTGAGCTGCCATCAAATAATGCAATCAAAATGCAATCAAAATGCAGTCCTATGCAATGCTATAGGATTGTGAAAAAGGGAAGAAAACACCCTAAGATATGAAATATCATAAACAAAGCAGATAGTGGATTACAACTTTTGCAGTTAAACACTACACAATGAAACTATTCCCCTCCCTTAATATTTTGCAATTCATTTGAGTTAAATCCACAAAAAATGCCCTGTTCATAAAGTGAACTTTGTGAACTTTCAGTAGACAAAAAAAAAAAAAAACCTCCTTAGCTACATGCAAGAAGGGCAAATTCCTTGCAGTATGTTCCAAAAGGCAGTCCTCTGAGCAAACAGTGGTGGTAAACCTAGGATAGCAAGACCACCACAGCCCATGGCATGCATGGCTGGTTCTATTCTCAAGCAAGTGAGGGGAGCACCTGAGATGTTGGCAACACTGCAGCAGCACAGGGGAAGGACATAGGCATGGCATCTGTTCCTTATCACACCCAGATAATGCAACCATCAACTGGCTCCAAGGGAAACCCATGAGGCCAATGGTGGATTCAGATTGCTCCCTGTATTTGTGGCATATCACCCCCCCCTTCTGCTGGTATACTAACAAGATGTTTCTCTCCCCCCGCCCCTTGGTGTTTGATTGAAAAAAGTTGATAGATAGTGATGTACTGGTGGAATATGGAACAGTAGTATAACAGTGTTTTCTACCTAACACATTAGTGTGGTTGCCCCTGTAATAAGAAAATTAGTTGTTTCAAGAAAGAAACTGATACTAAGTTTCCTTTCCTTAAGACATAACTATACAATATGCCTGACACGTGTGGGGTCACAGTGCACTATGGGGCTGACAGTCAGATGTGCATTGGGGGAACTTGTCTTGTTTGTGCTTATTTGCTCTGAACTGTGAAGGAGGAGGAACTTTTAGTTTCCCTCCCACCCCACTTTTGCCAGTGAAAAATGGCAATGGGGGGGGGGGGGGGCTTTCATCCCTTTTCTCTAGCTCCATGTGTCCTTTCTAGAGCATGTGGACCCAGGGGAAAGGGGCAAAAAGCCTGGTGAAATGAGGGGAAACTTAAGCTTCTTCTCCTTCCTTATAGTGTTCCCTTGCAGCTTTTTATGGTGAGTTTTCCCAATGTACATTTGGCTGTGAATCTGGTTGTTCACCCATAGGGCTGCCAAGTCCCCCGGTAGGGCGGGGGAAACACCGATTTTTAGTCCTTCCCCCCCGCGTTTTCAAAGTTGGCCACCGGGGGGACAAAATGGCTGCCTTAAAAGGGAAATGTCTGCAGAGAGCCTGCCCTGCAGTAAAAAGCCTCACCAGACATTTCCCCTTTAAGAAGTCAGCAAGAGAGCTTCCACAGCAAGAGAGGTCCGCCCAGAGATTAAGGAGGGACTGAAGGAGCTGCTTTTGCATGTGGCTGGCAAGGTAAATTTCTCTTCCAGCTCTTTTCATTCTGTCTCCCTCTTTCTTTTTTCTTTCTGTCTGTCTGTCTGTCTGTCTCTCTCTCTGTCCCCATCCAGCAGAGGTCTATCAGTGGCTATTATAGCCACAAGGTCTAAATGGAAGTAAGTGCCTTTGCCAGTTTTTTTTCCTTCTCTCTCTCCCTCTTTCTTTTTTCTGTCTGTCTGTCTCTCTCTCTCTCTGTCCCCATCCAGCAGAGGTCTATCAGTGGCTATTATTAGCCACAAGGTCTAAATGGAACACTTTGTCTGGGGCAGTGATACTCTGCATTCTTGGTGCTTGGGGGGCAACAGTGGGAGGGCTTCTGGAGTTCTGGCCCCGCTGCTGGACCTCCTGAGGGCACCTGGTATTTTTGGCCACTGTTGTGACACAGAGTGTTGTACTGGATGGGCTGTACTGGATGGGCCGATCCACTGTGGCTTCTCTCCTGTTCTTATGATATGAAAATCATATTTAGCACTTGTGTAGCACTTAGTGCTTCATATTCTGCCAAGATGAGGAAGGATTCAGTAGGGCTGTTGCTCAGTGATAGAGCATCTGCTTGACGTGCAGGAGGTATCAGCTTCTTCAGCTAAAAAAGGATCAGGTAATAGGTGACATTAAAGATCTCAGCCTGAGACCCTGGAGAGCCACTACCAGTCTGAGTAGTCAATACTGACCTTGATGGACCAATGGCCTGATTCAGTATTAGGAAACTTCATGAGTTCATGTGTCAAAATGTGGAAGCAACATCACAGGATGTGACATCACAAAATGATGTCACTTCCTTTCTCCTGGCTCCACCCCCAAAGTCTCCTGGCTCCACCCCCAAAGTCCCCAGATATTTCCCAAGTTGGACTTGGCAGCCCTATTCACCCATGTCCCAAATGCATATTGGGCATATTGTATAATTTGGCCTTTAGTTAAAAAGGGCAGAAGCATTAAGCTCATCATCCCTGTTTATAGCCATTAGGGTACTGAAATGATGGGGGAGTGGGGACAATGTACTCTGTCTTAAGCTCCTAAGATTAAAGCCATGATAAATATTAATAGATTGTTTATGGTAAATAATAAAGCAAGTAACTTGCAAAAAAAAATACATCTGGTAAGCAGGTTTCCCTGCTTAATAGGGTTGCCAGCTCCAGGCTGGGAAATATCTGGAGATTTTGGTGGTATAGCCTGAGGAGGGTGGGGTTTGGGGAGGGGACAGACTTCAGTGGAGCATAATGCCATAGAGCCCACCTTCCGAAGCAGCCATTTTCTCTAGGTGAACTGATCTCTCTTGACTGGAGATCAGTTATAATCGTGAGAGATCTCCAGCCACAACCTGGAGGTTGGCAAGCCTACTGCTTGAAAATGTGGAAAGCACATTATTTTAAATGTTTGCATCAGTGTACTACTTGTACAGCTGACAACATGCTGCTACTCTATTTAAACTGAAGAAATCATTACCTTGGAAATAATTCAAAACATTGGAACTTCCCTTCTGTTATTTCTCATCATAATAAACAAGTTTAAAGTATCCGATGTTAAACTGAAGAGCAAACAAAAGGATTCTTTGACATCTGTGAACAACAGGAACGATGCTGTCTCTTACAGAGTGAAGAAGTCATTTAGCCATTAGTCTCTAACAAGGTTTTAGAAGACATTCTCTCTCTCTCTCTCTCTGATTGGGGAAAATGGGTTGTTTGTGTGAAATTAATAGTATTGTGTTTCTAGTAAAGCTCAATAGAAGGGATGGAATTTGCTGCAGCTTATTAGCTCTCAAGAGACATAGTTTGTTGATACCAGTAGGGCTAAATATTGAAAAGCTAGATAGCAATGGCTCCCTCTAAGACTCTCCAGATAGATTTAAATATGCATCTGTAGCAACAGATTTTGTGACATAGGCTTACTGGCTGAGATGTTTAAATAAAGAGTTTATGTAGAACCTGTGAGGCTGACCTACAAATCAGCAGTCACCAGTTTGAATCTTGTGGCCTCCATGAATCATGTAGATGCCCTTAGGCAAGCTACTGACTCTCATCCTCAGCCTATCTGTTGAGTGGAGATAATAAGATTGATTAACCTTGTTGTAAGGGTTTTTGTAAAGATTACAAATATTCCATGGAAAGAGAGAGAGATGTGCTAATCTTTTGCAGCCAGAAAAGCAAAGAATTTTATGGCACCTTAACCATTTACTGTGGTATAAACTTTCATAGGCCAGAATCCATGATGCATGAAGTATTAATCTCAATTGAGGACTGTCTGTTCACACATACACTCACACAAGAATGACAGAGCAGGAATGAAGCATCTCAGGTTTCAAAGAACTATACAAACGCTAATTAGGATGCAAATAATAATGGCATCATATTTGTGTGTGGGGGGTGGGGGAAATATTGTAGTGATGTTTTCCCAGAATGAGAACTGTAACTCTGAAGTGATTTCTGCCTGCTTGGTGTTTAGTGGTAAAGATGTGTATAATCATAATCATAATCAGGTTGCCAGCTCCAGGTTGTGAAATACCTGCAGATTTTTGGGGTGTAGCCTAATTGTTTAGGTGTAGCCTAATCATTCACACATAATAATTTCTGCACTGTTGAATGGCTTGCTGTTGGAGGAGCTGAATTTTATTGCCCCAAGCAGGAGTACAAGGGAATGAATGGTAAGGAGCTAGAGATACAGCTCTGATCTGCTTGGTCACTTCAGCTTGTGTTCAAGGCAGCAGATTAAGTGAGGCAGCCATTGAGAGCACAGGGAATAATGCTGTAGTCAAACATGTACATGGTCATCCTGGTTCAATGGTAGCCAGATTGCATTACAAATGCAACAGGAGCTGTATAGTGGCATCTTAAATAGAACTGCATCTTTCTGAATCCACTGACTTCAGTTGTCTTAGAAGGATGTGACTCTACTTAGGATGGCACTGTGAAGCAGCAGGACCTGAAGCCATGGCACAGAATCACACACTTATTCCACTGAATTGCACACTTTCATGTGCTTTTTGGTTCCAAGCACCAGCAGCAGCAACAAAGACTAGGAGCCAAAGTACTGAAGAATTGCATATGACTGTAGCGTGAGCATGTGTGTGTGTGTGGGTGTGTGGGTGTGTGTGTGCAGTGGGTATTAGAATGATATTATTTCATGTTTTGGACTTGTTGGGCATGTTTTGGGCTGGTGATTCCAATATCCTAACAAAAAAGCATTACGTACAATATCAAATGTCTTCAGTATCATGTGTTTTACAATTCACCTCTAATTAGTCTGACATGTTTCATTGTTGTGTTTCATGTTGGTATTTTTGATACTTGATGTCTCTAGGTCTATAGCCAGTAATGTTATAGTGAGGGTACATAAAAGTACACTGAGCGGCATAGGTGTGCCAGATACCTCATCTCTCCAAATCCCAAGACTTAGGCCGCAGCCACACGGCCCTTAAATGCGGGAGGAAGGGCTATTTCCTCCCGCATTTAAAGGGGCCGTCTACAACGGCCGCGGGCCGAAGCAGGCTCAAATGCGGGTCCTCCTGCATTTTCTGACCCCGGGAAAATCAACAGTTTTCCCAGGAGTTGCGGAAGGAACCCGCATTTGAGCCATCTGGCCAGCCCTCTCTCGCAATCAATGCGAGAGCAGGGCTGTCCAGATGCCCCCCCCCCCCGCCATTTCCCCCCCTTTTACACTTGGGCGCTTGGCCACTCAAGTGCCCAAGTGTAAAAGGGGAAAAAAAACACCCACGCTTACCAGACGACTGGCTGGGCTTGAGGAAGGGTGCCTCGCCCGGCAGCCGCCGCTGCCACCGCCAACAGCCGCCGCCACCGAACTCCTGGGAATGCCATTGCCGCCGCTTCTGCCGCTGCCGCTTCCCCTGGGAATGCTGCCGCTTCTTCTGCCTCGTCCGGTGAGGCCACTGCCTCCTCCTTCTCCATGCGCCGCTGCCCGCCGCTGCAGGGGTTGGGATGTGTAAACATCCCAACCCGAGGTAAAAAAATGCGGCCTCTTTAATCCGGGAGGGCTCCCGGATTTAATGGGGCCGTGTGACCACAGCCTTATTTAGTGGTGCCTGATAATATCATGGCAGGGATCCAGTGATATCTGGAATGGGGCCTGATTATGTCACACTGAATAGCAATTTTAATAGTACCACTTTCACACATCTCTACACATATACCACTTGTATGTAACCATAACCCTGTGATTTTGAAGAGATGGACTCTTTACTGCTTTCAGAAATCAAAATGTTATGGAAATTAATTATGTGCTACAGGTAAATGCAGTTGCGCTTTTAAGCCAATTATTACCTCCCATTTCCAATTTTCATGTGCATTAATTACCACAAGCAGGCACACATAGAAGTCTTGGAAGCAACTGTATCTGCAATATAGTGCACCATCAACTATCCAGGGAAAAGTGGTTTACTTAGGATGATGATACATGTTGGTTTAATTTGTGAATTTATGTTCGCTCAAGAGATTTGCAGGGGGGAAAGCTGGTGGTAAGATTCTAAGTTGTGGAAGGAAAGCTGGGGAGGAGGTGGAGATGGCACTGAAGCAGTGCAATGATTACTAAAATGGGAGATTCTGCCATTACAACTGCCTGTTATTAATTTCCTTCAGTCTGGAAAGTCTCTACTAATATGATGTGGGTAGATATATGATGTTACTTTGTAAAGAGGGGAACGCACTCTGCACATATTCAGAGTGTTAGCTCTCTTGTCATTCAGATAAGAGATTTTTCCTGGCACAAAATTATTTATTATTACTGTATTTATTTACAAAATTTATAGCCTGCCTCCTGCCTTTATAAGGTCTGCCAAGGCAGTTAACAATTTAAAACATACATGATAAAATACATTATAAAACTGTTAAAATAAATTCCTCTCCCAAACATACCTCCATAAAAAAAAATATTTTTTTAAAAGAGTTAAAATATAGGGGAGAAAGTAAAATACATACAAAACATGAAAAATTGGTCAGGAAGGAGGAATCATTGAGGGAATGCCAAAAAAAAAGATCACGGCCACACAGCCCAGAAAATCTACAACTAAAAAACAAAAAAAAGGGTTCATCTGCTGGTGAAAAGTGGCAAAAGAAGGGAAGGGAGAGAGTTCCAGAGCTTTGGTGCCATGACTGAGAAGGCCTTCCCTCAGGTTGTCAGCTGCCTAATCTCAGAAGGCGAGGCTACCCAATGCATGGCCTCAAAAGAAGACTGTAATGGTCAGGCAGGTTTATAAGGCATTAGTTGGTCCTTCAGGTATATTGGTCCCAAACCATATAGGGTAGGGTTGCCAGGTCTTGGTTGGAAAATACCTGGAGACTTTAGAGATGGGGCCAGGAGAGGGCAGGGTTTGGGGAGGGGAGGGGCCTCAGCATAGTTCAGTGTCATAGAGTCAACCTTTCAAAGCAGCCGTTTTCTCCAGGGGAGCTGATCTCTGTCAGCTGGAGATCAGTTGTAAAAGCAGGAGACCCCCAGGCCCCACCTAGAGGCTGACAACCCTAATATAGGGCTTTGAAGGTCAAAAACAATACTTTGAATTGTACCCAGAAACAAATTGGAGGCCAGTGTAGGTGAGCCAAGACTGGAGTGATGTGGTCCCTATCACACACTCCAGTAAACATCCTGGCTGCAGCATCCTGCACCAGCTGAAATTTTAAAACACTTTTCAAGGGCAGCCCCACATACAGAGCATTGCAGTAATCTAATCTAGATGTAACCAGGGCATGCATCACAGTGGCTAGATCTTTTCTGTCCAGGGAAAGAAACAGCTGGCTAACCATTCAAAGCTGGACAAGATGGAATGTTGTGGGACCCCAAAGGCCAAGGGGGTGAACAGTACTCCTACAGCACCACCACCCTCTAGGTAGGATCAGAATGACCTAAGAATGGTGCCTCCCAATCTCAGTCCAGATAGGCAGTCCCTCTGTCTACCTACTAGCACAAGTGGTGGATAGGTTTGTCAGTGGTTGCTGGCCATAGTGATTGGGGGGAGCCTCCATGTTTGGAGGCACTGGACCTCTGAATCCCCGAGCCAAGAGTCCTCGGCTTTTATTTCCTGTTGTTGGCCCTCCAGAGGAACTGTTTGGCCACTGTGTGAGACAGGATGTTGATGGACCACTGGTCTGATCTAGCAGGGCTCTTCTGATGTTTTTATGGAGCCCTTGGCTTCTATGCCTTGCTGTTGGACCCCCAGAGGAAATGGATGGCTACTGCATAAGATGGGATGCTGGACTGGATGGATCACTGGTGTGATCCAGGAGGGATCTTCTTATGTTCTTATGAAGGCCTCGGCTTCTATGGCCTGTTGTTGGCCCTCCAGAGGAACTGGTTGGCCACCATGTAAGACTGGATCTGGACTAGATGGCCCACTGGTCTTACCCAGCAGGGCCCTTTTGATTTTTTTTTCTGATGAAGTTATCCACCATGGTGTCCAATGCTGTTTTAGTCCCATGACCAGACCTGAACCCAGATTGAAAGAGATCTAAATGATTTGCATCCAGGAAGGCTTAGAGTTGTTCAGCCACTACCCATTCAGTCATCTTGCTCAAGAATGTAACATTTGAGACTGATTGATAATTATTGAGATCTCCTGGGTAGAGGATAGGCTCCTTTAAAAGTGATCATACCACAGCCTATTTCAAGAATGGGGCCACCCCCACCCCCCATCTTCAGAAAGCATTAACTATTTCTTGAATCCAGCCAGGACCCCCACTGAATATTTTTTGCAGCCAGGAAGGGCAAGGGATGTACAAGTAGGTGGGCCTCAAACTTTCTTGGATCCTATCCACATCCTCAGACCGAATAAATGGAAAAGTATTCCACACAATTGAACAAGTCGACACCCTGGCACCATCTGATCCTGCCAGTACTAATATAGAATCCAAGCTGGAATGGATGTGAGCGATTTTCTCTACAAATTGCTGAGCAAAATGGTCACATCAGGCCCCCAAGCAGTCTGCTTCCTCCTGCAAGCTAGTTCCCAACAGGTCTCTGACCTCGCAAAACAGCTCTGCTGGCTTACACTGTGCAGACACAATGGTAGCGGAAAAACATTGTTTCTTTGCCACTATCACCACCATGGTTTAAAATGAGTTTTTGCCTGTATTCAATCAGATTTGACCTGAGTCTCCCTCCGCTGTCTCTCTAGCTGTCTCCCTTGTTACACATTCTCAAATACCTTATTTTTCTGTAGATCCAGGTAGTCAGCCGTGTTGGTCTGAAGCAGTAGAGCAAATTTAGAGTCCAGTGGCACCTTTAAGACCAACAAAGGTTTATTCAAGATATGAGCTTTCGTGTGTCTTGCACAAGATTATTAACAGTAATTATTAACTGGTGAATAAAAGGCATTCTGCACATGTTCACAGCCATACATTCTTACATTGAAACAAGTTACAGCAAGGTGCAGTTCATAACTGGAAACAGATGCTTGGTTGAATGGCAGCAGGCACTCTTTTTGCAGCTCTTGCATCCCCTCCCAGTCCCCCTGCCATTCCTGAGGCAATTTTTTTCACTTCATACCAAAAGCCCATCATACTACAAGTCTCATTCCACTTTTTTGCTCAGTGTTCTCGCTTATCATGGAAAAATGGGGTAGAGAGTAGAGATGTGCAAAAAAAAAAAAAAAAAAAAAGCCCAATTCAGATTTGGCCGAATTGGGCATAATCCATTTCTGCTGACAGAAAGACTCCCGCATGTCAATTTTGGCAGTAGGAGCCCATTCCAGAAGTCATTGGGCAGGCCGAATGTCAATTTCAGCCCCATTATATTCTATGGGCAATTATAGTCAGTGGTAAAAACATAGGGTATATTCTGGGGGCTGGAGGAAAGGGGGTTTGAGGGAAAGGCTCCAAACTTGCAGGTTAGTTGCTGGAGCCTCTCACCAAAACACCCACCAAGTTTCAAAAAGATTGGACCAGGTCAAATTCTACAGGCCCCCAAACAGGTTGCCCCTGTCCCCTCCATTGTTCTCTATGGTGGGGGGGAAGTTACTTTTTCCCCACGGTGCTGTTAGTGGCTGTGGGGGGAGGGGTTATGAGGCTCCAAATTTTCAGGGTAGCTTCGGGAGCCTCTCCCCACATAAACCCACATGTACCAAAGAAATAGGACCAATGGGTCCAATTCTATGGGCACCCAAACAGGTTACCCCCATTACCTCCATTGTTTCCAATGGGGAAACCCAGCCAACATTACTTAAGGCAGGCAAGCAGGCAGCACCCAGCAGTCAGACTCTCCCAGAGAATCTCAGGGAAAGTGAACTGTCTTGGGAGGTGCTTGTTTGCCTGGAGAACAAGTGGCACACTCCAGTGCCACAGTGCCACACAGAAACCCCAGAAGACCAACAGGAACAACCTTTATACAGGCCCTGCCCTGTATAAATTGATGGTGCAACCTCATTGGACCACACACACCTCAAAAAGGATATTTATAGCATTGGAAAAGTGCAGAAAAGGGCAACTGCAATGATAAGAGAAGGATACTTTCCCTATGAAGAAAGGTTAAAGCGCTTGGGGCTCTTAGCTTTGAGCAACAATGACTGATAAGAGTTTACAAGACTATGCATGGTATAGAGCATGTAGAGAAAGAAGTACTTTTCTCCCTTTCTCACAAGACAAGAACTCATGTGCACTCAATAAAATTGCTGAGCAGTCAGGTTAGAAGTTAGAACAGATGAAAGGAAGTACTTCTTCACCCAAAGAGTGATTAACACATTGAATTCACCACCACAGGAGGAGGTGGTGGTGGCGGCGGCTGGCATGAACAGCTTCCAGATGGAATCTGACATATATAGAGAGGCTGGAGCAGAGCAGTGTCCATCAGTGGCTGGTGGCTGGCTAGCAGCTAGTTATAGATAAAAAGGAACTCTTGGTCTCTGGGGCAAGTGCTGCTCTGATACGGGGGGGGGGGCAACAGTGGGAGGGTTAATAGTGTTCTGGCCCCACTGGTAGACCTCCTGATGGTACCTTGTATTTTTGGATGCAACACCACCAACCTTGCAGGCTGGCCATGCAGCAGAAGCATGACATCTATTGTCTGAAACTGGCCTCCCCGCCCACCTCCCTGGAACCAGGGAAGAGGCAGGAAAAGACCAGTTTAGATGGGAAAGCCTTTCCCTGACGCTTTCCCTGGAGGGAATGGGGGCAACCTGTTTGGGTGCCCATAGAATTGGACCAACTGGTCCAATTTCTTTGGGACATGGGGGTTTATGTGGGGAGAGGCTCCTGAAGCTACCCTGAACTTTTGGAGCCTCTCCCTCAAACCCCCTCCACCCCATAGCTACTAACAGCACCATGGGAAAAAGTAACTTTCCCCCACCTTAGAGAACAATGGAGGGAATAGGGCAGCCTGTTTGGGAGCCAGTAGAATTGGACCCCGTGGTCCAATCTTCTTGAAACTTGGTGGGTATTTGGGGAAGAGGCTCCAGCAGCTACCCTGTGAGTTTGGATCCTCTCCCTCAAACCCCCTCTCCTCCAGCCACTTTTCTAATCTGATTCTGCCCACGGCTGCCCGAAAGGGGGCCGAATGGGCCATTTTCGAGGGTGCATTCGGTTTGAACAAACCAAATGCACATCCCTAGTAGAGAGTGGTTGAGAATGTATTTGATCAAGAAGGGGAGAACTAGCTCAGCTTCAATTGTCTTCCGCTTCCCTCCAAGGTAATTTGGATAGAAACTCTGCATATTTCCCCTTAATAGCTCTATAACAAAAAGGTCAAGATACTTCCTTAAAAAAAAAAAGGGAGCTAGGAATCACGCTGACCTAGATGGCCCAGGCTACTGTGATATCAGTTTTTAGAAGCTAAGGAGGCCTTCGTTAGTTTTTGGATGGGAGACCGGGAAGGAATACCAGGGTGGTAAACCACCTCTGAACATGTCATGCTTTGAAAACCCTATGGGGGTCATCATAAGCCGGCTGTGACTTGCTGGCACTTTAAACACACACACACACACACCATCTGAGAATCTAGGCAGAGCTGTTGCATTTCCCCCATCTGCTTCTCCATCGCTATAGGCCTGAATGACACACAGCATGACTCATATTACATGTGATGCAAAAAGACTCAGGATTGGCAAATGTTTGTTTTGAAACAGATTGTTTTCCTGTTCAATCACACTAAACTGTGACTTGTTTTGAAAATGAAGCATAGAAGGAAGATAAACATTCACTGTCTTAATTCTATAGTGCCCCTGGAATCTATGTTTAATGTTGTCTTCTACAATGTTTTTTGATTATATAATTATATAATTATAGTACAAAAATTCCACATAAGTATGTCACATCACTTTGGTTTCAGTTCTTCAAAATTGCTCTTACTTTTAATGTGATGCTTTCTGTATTCTAATATGAAATTATTATTATTAATAATTGTTACAGTCAAGATATTTGACTGGTAGATGGTAGGGATGGCACAAACCTCATCATCATGAACTTAAATTCGTTATAAAAATTGCCCGGTTCATGAGCTGAGGGTCATGCATGTCAGCAGTTTGTGTGGCAGACATGCTGGTGCAGTTAATCATCAAAGCAACAGAGGGGTGGACTTCTGCATCCCTTCTGCAGCAATGGAAACACTGCACCTCATCTCAGTTTTCCAACTCCCCCCTTTGCACTTTGGACCTAAGGATCCATGACTTCTGCACCGCTCATCATCAGCTTCCCATCCTGAGCCTACTCCTCATCTTGATTTCCCAACTTTCTATGCCCCTCCAGCTCTAGCCCTCCCCTTCCATCCCACTTTGGACCCTATGATCCTTGACTTCCACACCTCTGGGCATCTACCCACTGGACGTGGCATTATCAGCTTGCCCCTCATCTCAGTTTTCCAATTTTCTATCCACTTCTGGCGCTAGAGCATTTCCCCTTTTGCACTTTGGACCCTAGGATCCTCAACTTCTGTGCCTCTGGGCACTCACCTGCCAGGCTTGGCATCATCAGCTTCCCATCCCAAACCTGCCCCTCATCTTGGTCTTCCAACTTTCCACTCCCCTTCTGCACTAGACCCTTTACCTCTACCTTGCATGTGTGTGTGTGTGGGGGGGGGGGGTGTTTGACACACTCCTGAACCTGCAGTTGTGCTTTCCCCAGAGAGCACTTTCCTGGGAACACCTGCTTTGGGGGGCTGTAACTCAACCCCCCCCCCAAATATAATCCTCACCAAACATGGAGAGCAGGTAGATGTGAGACATCTGGAGACTCTCTGTGAGTTTGGCATCTCTAGCCCACAGGGGGGTTGTTTTACTTTATCATGAACCTCATGAAGTAAACCAGTAAGGTAAACGGAAAGGCTCATGAAGGTTCATGGTTTGTACGGCCCCACAAACAGAAATGAACCTCACTTTTCCCAGTTCATGCCCATTCCTAGTAAATGAGTTTTGCAATTCAAGACCTATCCAAATTCTTGGGAATTCTAGATGTATCTTCACAGTATTCTTGGTGTTCCAAGCAACATTGCTTTCTGGAGCTGAGCTGGTGTTATTTGTTTAGTGACCAGAATACCTAGGTGTTTCTTGAGATTTCTTGGCACTGCTCAAAGGGCTGCAATGACAACTGGCACAGTGGTAACTTTCTTCTCCCAGAGGTGCTCAAACTCTATTTGTAGGTCTTGGTACTTCCTGGTATTCTCCTGTTCTTTCTTGTCTATTCTGCTGTCTCCTGGGACTGCAATGTCAATTACTCAAACCCTATTTCTCATTTGTTTCCCTACAATTGTGATATCAGGGGTGTTATGCTCCAGGAGTTTGTATCTGTTTGCAAGCAGAAGTCCCAAAAAATATTTGTTTCATCTATCTGGCCACTTGTTTTCATCTATACCTTAATTATTCTTTGTAAACTTTTTGTTGTGCCAAATTCCTCAATTTTTTACATGGCAACCGTACCCCTACTGTTAGGATATTCCAAAAGAAATCCAGATGCCATTTGTTAATTTAATTGGCAGCATGAACTTAAAATGTCTAGAGAGCAATTAATGCTTTGGAGTGAGGAATTGGAAAGCTGACAATTAGGGTCTTGATCAAAATCCAAGGGTATGAAGAAATGAGGAAATAGTTTGGAGGGTAAAAAGAGTTCACCTGACCTTTTGTACACTTTTAGCATATGTTTCTGTCCTTGTATCTGGTTTGACTAGATCTTCTTTTCCTTTTGCTCATCTCCTAATTATGTATAAACTAACTTATTTTCTTCTTGTAGCTGATCTGTATTTGAAAACATTCAACTGGAGGAATATCCAAGTTGGCTTCTTTGAAGCTTTATTACCCCATAAAAACAATACAATACGTAAATAAAACACACTTATGCTGTTCTTGATGTCAAGACTACCATTTTTTTCGTTTTTTCTAGTTGTCCCATTATATAGAAATATAATAAATAGAGTCATTTATTTCCTTCTCACCTATTAGGAATAGCCTTGGTCTTACTGGGAATTTAAATATAATGTTGGCTGAAAGACTGAAATAATATTTCAAAGCAAGTAAAGAGTAAAGTAACTTTGAAGTGATGTGAAACACTGCTTTCCTTCTTTAAAGATACAAAATATGTGTTGTACTTTAAAGACAGGGCTTATTTAACATTATATGAAATCTTACAATGAAAACGCATGCCTGAGCTGGCCTTGGCTGGGAGGGCGGGGTAGAAATGTGAGAAATAAATAAATAAATATCAGGTTGCAGAAATGTGCTAGATTTCGGACAGCAAATCATATAAATCAAAAAATTAATTATTATTTGTGGCTGGGGGGAAAGACTGGGAAAGAATGCCTAACTAACCTGGAATCTTATTGTGAATTTGGGTGGCATTTGTTAACAAATAGTATAGCACCCTCATTGTTGATAGCATGATGCCACTGTGAAATGCATATGGTCAGGTACATCTGAAGCCAACAGCATCTGAAAATCTGAAGCCAACACAATAGGTTAGTTCCAGGCTAAATTTTCTGTTAGTGGTACAGAATTTTCAGCTCCTCAAAATGCTATTTCTGGGGATACAGAATCCTGAGTGCTGATGGAGAGATCTGAATCCACTCAATCCAAAGAGCATATTCAACAACTTGCCCACCCCATGGGTTTTGTCAGCTATCTAGTGAAAATTTAGTGATGCCTCTGTGTCTCTAAATTGGAAACCTCGGAATATTAATAACCATTGTAAATTGCTTGAGAATGAGGAGGGAATCAATGCCAGACATGCTTAAGTAGCCATATATATCCTTATACCTAAGTAGAATTGTAACTGGTGTGAATTTGGTGACAAAGTGAATTTGATATACATTTTGCCTTCTATCACATCTTCCTGTTGTCTTACAATATTAGTATTAATTTAGAAATCCAATTTGTGATTTGTTGAGCACCTGTTTTCTGAAGATTCTCTCAGTATATAAGAAAAGGGTGCCATTCTAAACTCATTTTCAAAATTGAAATATATATTTAATAACATACTAAGGACCTAACCACAGTTCCTCAGATTTAATTGCAACTGTTTCTTTTGTATTAGCACTTATTTGGAAGAAGAAAGCTTAGGGTCACATTCTGAAATTACTGATAAGATCCAAACAGTGTATTTCTATTATTCTGAGAAGAAGATGTAAAGTAGCCTGCAGCAAACTCAGGTTTCAAGATGAAGTTAAATTAATAAAAATTACATCAGATTCTATATCTTGTGGAAAATAAAACTTCCTACAACTATGAGGTAAAAGCTAGATTTTTAATCTCATCTCAAGTACCATTAAGAAATCTATGTAGCCGTGTCAACTTTTATTCATGGCAGTTCATTTAATTTTGTTTAATTTTTGTTGATGTTCTTTGAAAATCAAAGATGGGAGGGCAAGAAATTACCAGAAACCCAATACCACTTTTTGAAATAAGAAGATAAACTAAACAGCCAGCCATTCCTCCCCTGGAAATATATAGCAATTTATTGCACTAGTTCTATGGGATCTAAGACCATAACTATTACTCCTCTGCCAAGTCTCAGCCTGGTTTCTACTTAGAGTCTTTTGGTAGTTCACCATAGCCTGGTTTGCAAGAAAATAGAGCTGCCCAGGACAGGGTGGCCAAGTCTGGAGCCTGGAGATGCTCTCAGAATCATAACTGATCTCCAAACTGCAGAGAACTGTTCCCCTGAAGAAAATGGCTGCTTTGGAGCGAGGCATTATATCCTGCTGAGGTCCCTTCCCCCTCCTAGCCCACCATCCCCAGATTCCATGGCTGGATCACCAGGAATTTCCCATTCCAGAGTTGACATTCCTAGACTGTTTGCACCAGAAGTGACATAGTGACACTGATGCAACACCTGTTTTCATGTCCCTGCCCCCGAAACTCTTGCTGGTTGCAGTGCTAGGCTGGTAAGCATAGCTCAGAAGCATTTTAGATCACGCTGTAGGGCCCTTAACAAAAGTTTTCTATGGCCATGCTCCCTAAACTGCTTGATCCTGTGACATTATGCTTGCAAAGAAAGTATGGACTTGCAAATGAACTGTAGAAGTGTCATGATTTTCAGTGGAGGAAAAATACCTTTTAGAAGCAAAATCTGGAAGCTTTGAAAATACTTTCATAGAAGCATTTCAATTGAAATGTCTCAGGACTCATTTTTGGCCTCCCAAATCCCCTTTCACTCATCTCCCATGCAGTCTATATAATTTTAATTTTGAAAAATCATAATTAAAAGATCTATTATTTCCATTTCTATCCTGCCTCGTCTCAATGCTTAGGTCCAGTAACAACTTTTTAAAAGAACCAAACTAAGACATATACAAACCAAGATGCTAAAATTAAAATTGTTCCATACGTGCTTAAAACTGTCTTTTGAGTGTCATCCCAAAGAGGAAAGTTGTACAGTTCTTTTCTTTCATTCTAGGAAATAACCTTTCATGGTGTAATGTAATATATTCGGTGTAACAACCGGCCTGCCATGTGCTCCCAGGTAATGGCACCCGCCGCATGGCCAGAGCACATGGTCAGGCAGAGAGGGGAGCTTGAATCTGGAGGAACAATAGACGTCCGGATTCAAAGCCTCCACCAATGTGGGAGGTTCTCCCTGGGGAGCCAATGCGGCCAAAGTCTCCTCCAGGGAACCTATGACAAACATACGCATATGTTAAGCCCCTATCAGGTCTTTTGGGTGTGGCTCCAGCCAGCATATAATGAGGGCCCTGGAGCCCTGGAAGCATGCTTGTTCTGACCATCTACTGGACATGCTGAATCACTCAATAAAGGCTTCATGATTTCACTGTTCCTGGTCTCCCGAGTCCAGTACTCTTCACATCGGGAGGAGCATTAGGATTTGTCACGTATTTTTGGAAAAGCGAAATGTCAGATCTCATAAGAACATAAGAAGTGTCCTGCTGGATCAGATCAATAGTCCATCTAGTCCAGTATCCTGTCTCACACAGTGGCCAACTGGTTCTCCTGGACAGCCAGCAACAGGACATAAAGGCTGAGGCCTTCCCCTGATGTTGCCTCATGGCTCTGGGATTTAGAGGCTTAGTGCCTCTGAATGTGGAGGTTCCCCTCAGTCACCCTTGCTAGCAGCCATTGATAGACTTGTCTTCCAAGAATCTATCTAATCTTCTTTTAAAGCTGTTTATTATTCTGGCAATCACTACATCCTTTGGCAGTGAATTCCACTTTTCAATCACTCTCTGTATAAAGTAGTATTTCCCTTTGTCTGTCCTGAACCTACTGCCCATCAGCTTCTTTGGATGCCGTCAAGTTCTAGTATTTTGGGAGAGGGAGAAAAATTTCCCTTTTTCAACTCTCCCCACCCCATGCATAATTTTATAAACCTCTATCATGTCCCCCTTAAATTGTCTCGTGTCTAAACTGTAAAAAGTCCCAGACTCTTCAGCCTTTTCTCATAGCTCCAACCTCCTAACCCTCTTGGGTCACTCTCCTCTGTACTTTTTTCAGTTCTGCAATGTCCTTTTTGAGATATGGGGACCAGAACTGTACACAGTGTTCCAAAAATGAGGCTGCACCATAGATCTATACTGGGGCACTGCAATATTAGCCCTTTCCTAATAATCCCTAACATAAAGTTTGCCTTTTTCACTGCAGCAGCACACTAGGTTGACACTTTCATTGAGCTATCCAGTACGACCTCAAGAACCAATGGATTAAGTGAATAGAATTAAGCCACTTAATTAAGTTAAGTGGGTGCCGGGGAAGTAAGGTTGGGTGTGATGGGATTAGTTCAAGGGTGAGCCAATAGATTCTGAGAGACCCATTGTCCCAAATTATGCATCTTTCCAGGTCATGGAGGGAGCAGTAGACAGTCAGCTGCTCTTACTCACACTTCTAAACTACTTCCCCAGCCTTGTTCCTGACTCGCATCCATTTTGTTTCATTTTTGGGTAGGCAATGTCCTGCACTTAAGAATTTTGGAGTGATATTTTAAGAAGATTGTTTATGGGTATTCTAGCTAAAACTGCCTCTCTGAGAGATGAGGAGTCAGACTGCTAGCATCTCTGACTGGTTTTCCTGCTCCAAATATTTTTTAAAAAATCTTTATTGTTTGTCTTGATGCTTTTAGTAACCCACTCCTCGAAATCTCTTTTTGCATGTCTAGTTATTGACTTACATTTCTATAGTCTATGGTCCTTTCCATTCAATTCATTGGGGCACACTTTCCTCTTTTTAAAAGAACTCTCTTTACTTTTAATATCTTCCTTGACTTGTATTGTTAACCATGCTTGACTTGTATTGTTAACCATGCTTGACTTGACAGTGGCTTTCCTAACTTATGGAATGCATTCTATTTGGGCTTCAATTACTGTGGTTTTAAATAGTTTAAGTGGTCGTCTCTCTGAGCCATTTTTAGGCTGCATTTAACACACTTTTTGAAAAGAGCCATAGCCTGATTATTATTAGTCCTCCTTACCACCCCGCTTTTTGCAGGAATGAAGTGGAAATTAAGGTAAAAAGGTGAACAGAGGGGGAAAAAACAAAAAGAAAAACTTGCAAGGATCAGAAGAGAGCAGACGTCTGATTTCCATAGCAGTAAAGAAAGGACTAGGGAAAGGAGAGCTTGCCCCACCCAATCATGTGTCAGCTGGGCGGGACAGAGCTGGTGCATGAGGGGACGGGGGTGAGTGTTCCGAACCTTCTAGAGCTGGGGTGTCGAACTCATTTGTTATGAGGGCCGGATATGACATAAATGAGACCTTGTTGGGCTGGGCCATGTGTGTCATAAAATGTAATGCCAAGTAGTGGAGATATAAACTTTATAAAGGACACAAACACAAAGGTTTTTTTTTTTGCTTAAAATAAAAACATGCTTAAAACATTAACACTCTTGCAATATTTTGTTTACTTAACATTGTCTGATAACTGGCACCTCTTCCTCTGAATTATTACATCAAAATGTCTGTGCTGTTGCAATCATGAGTATGCTGTTCAGGTGTGTATCTGTAAGCTGCAAACTTACAGTGATGCAGGAGCAGCATAACTGGAAGAAGAAGCCAGCCTGTTCCACTGAGGGCCTGATAAAAGTCCTTTGGGAGCCTGATTCGGCCCCTGGGCCGCATGTTTGACACCCCTGTTCTAGAGAGTTTTTTGAGAAAAAAGATCTCCTCAGCAGGCCTGCGTAAGTACAATCCCATGTGGGAGTGCATAGAAGCCACAAAGATGAACTTAACATTCCCATCTTCCACTGGAACAACTAGGGTTTTTTTTGTAGAAAAAGCCCAGCAGGAACTCATTAGCATAATAGGCCACACCCAACAGCAGAAATGCATTAGCATATTAGGCCACACCCCTGGCAGTGCAGCTCCCTTCCAGGATCGGCTTCCCCAGGTGTCCCGCAGCTTGTGGGGTGCATGGGGAACCCGAGGGAAGGAAGGCAGTTTCTGGATCGGCTTTTCCAGGTGCCCCGCAGATGCAAGGCACCTGGGGAACCCAAGGAGGGGAGGCAGTTTAAACTGCCTTCCCTCCCTGGATCAGCTTGGCTTCCCCAGGCACCCAGCAGCTTGCGAGGCACCTTGGGAACCCGGGGGTGGGGGGGAGGCTGTAGGCATGGCCAACTCAGAAGCCAGCTGGAACACCATTCCTGTGTGTTTCTGCCCAAAAATAGCCCTGGGAGCAACACTGTGGAATTATGCCTGAGGAACTGTTTTGGCTTCCTCGAGTTTCTTATTGAACATTTCACAGTTTTTATGTTTTCAGAAATCACAAAACCATTACACTTAATTCCATTGATTTAGTGTTCTGCAAATTCTTACAGTTGTCATGGCATTCACATTTGGTGAGCAATACAAGAGGCAAAAACCCAACCCAAAAATTGAATTGGATACATAAAAGGTTCAGGTTACAAGCATGAAATGACAAACTTGCACTATTCCCACTGATGAGAGATGTTTCCTCAGAAATAAAGTAATTTCACTCTTTGGTTACTGGACTGGATATCAGTGAAGACATTAAACTGTCTTTTCTCCTCATTCCCTTTCCATTCTGACCCTAGAGTTCAACACTCCCCCAGTCATTCAACAACCCCCCCTCTCCAACCATTGTCCCACCTCCCCAAAATAGGAATGAAGAGTGGGGAGGAGGGAAATGATGTATCTCTCTGTTTTACAGAGGAGCTAGGAGAGTACAGCATTACTTTCCTGCTTGAAAAGCTTGCACGATTTTCAATTTGGACAGCAATCCTTTTGAAAGTGGCAGAGACCCTTTGCTTAAGCTTCTAACTATGAGGAAAGAGGAGGATTCTGTCAGTGGGAAGCAGCACAGCACTGAAGTTTCTTCAGCCTTCTCAGCTAGAGGGTGGCCTCAGACTCAAGTGTGAGCAACACAGCAGCAACCAGTCCATGCTTCTTCAGCTTAACCAGGTCCCCACCACCACTAGACACACCCAGCAGGCCAAAGGAGGGAGGCAAAGGTATGCTGCATGCACCACAAGACTGAAGCAGTGGTATGGCACTTGCCTGGCACAAAGAACCAGGGACTCACTTGCTGTAGTAGAGTATGTTCACACACACACACACACCCCACCTGGGCCAGGCACAGACAGCCTGGAAGGAAGAAGCCAGGTACAAATGGAGGGCAAAGGTGTACCATGCTGGTTGCCTATCTGCAGCAGCAGCCCAGTACCTGCCCTGTCCAACAAGCTGGGGAGTCAGGACACACATTCAACCCACCCCCACTGCCCCCAGCCAGGCAAGAGTAGCCTGAAGGAAGAAACTGGGTGCTTTGAGAAGAAAGGTGTTTGCCAGCTTTCCTGACCCAAGGTGTGCAAGACTCCCCACTGATGGGGACTTATGGGGGTGCGGGTGACAGAGGGTGCCTGGTACATGAGAGGAACCCACCTCCGTCATGTCCATATGCCTCTCTCCAACATGCTCCATGGCAGTCTTTTGAAGAGACACTCTAGACTGCCTCTAAGGTGTTACCATAGAGACTAGAAGAGCAGATCATAGAGTGTCACCATTTTTTCCCTGCTCTTTCATTTTGTGTTGGAGGTGGGGTTGGGTTTCAGCAGGTTTTTGCATGCCACCACCTGGCAGATGGTAACCCTAGAATGCAATTTTCATACAGGAACAATTTGTATTTTATGACAATATTCCTGCAGGAAAATTGTACCACCTTAGTGGAAGCAAAGATAACAATAACCCAGCAGCTTAGGGCAACCTGCATGCTATTTCTGAATCAAACTCATAATAAAAAGAGTACTATGAGTAGTGGAATTTGGTATTAGGAATTCATTGTTTGCTAACTTCATCAGCATCACTTGCAAAGTCCACCTGAATGTAATGAAAAAAGTGAGACTGCATTGCTTTATATATTCTCTGCATGATTGCACTAGGAAAAGGGCAGAACTGGCTAGTTCTGAATGAGTTTTTTCTCCCTGATGATTTCAACCTTCATTATTGACACAGGGGGAAAAAAAGAACTAAAAATTTATTTGATGCAATTTTTACCACTTTTCCTTCTCTTGGGTTGGATGCAGCTGACTTTTTCACTCAAGTCTGCTCCTTATTACAGGCCTCATTCCACATAGCTTTTGTTGGTGGAGATCCCATGATTCCCCACCATAGCCTTTTTGGTAGTAAAAGTAAACCCATTTCTCCCATTTTCACCAGTGGATATGTTGGTTGGATCAAACTCTTTATCTTTCAGTTCATGCATGTTTATTTAAATTAGAAAGCAGTAAATACTCCTCTCACATGCTATTGTCCACTGAATTTGACATAATTCATGTTCACAATTTATAAGCCGAATTATTTTTATCTTTATTTTAAAATTCTCAGAACTGAAAGCACCAGCAGTAGCTCATGCTCTGAAAAGCAGGGCAGATTGCTACTTCCATCATGGAGCATTCTGTTTCACACAGTGGCCAACCAATTCCTCTGGAGGGCCAACAACAGGGCATAGAGGCCAAGACCTTCTCTTGATGTCACCTCCTGGCTCTGGGATTCAGAAGTTTAGTGCCTCTGAATGTGGAGGTTCCCCTCAGTCACCATGGCTAGTAGCCACTGATAAACCTATCCTCCATGAATCTATCTAATCCTTTTTAAAAACTGTTTATTCCTGTGGCCATCACTACATCCTTTGGCAGCAAATTCCACATTTTAATTACTCTATGTAAAGAAGCATTTCATTTGGTCTGTCCTGAATCTACTGCCCATCAGCTTCTTTGGATGCCCTCAAGTTCTAGTATTTGTGAGAGGGAGAAAAAATTCTCTTTGTCAACTCTTTCCACCTCATGTATAATTTTTATAAACTTCTATCATGCCTCCCCCTTTTGTTGTCTCTTTTCTAAACGGAAAAGTCCCAGACTCTTCACCCTCTAATCATCTTGGGTCACACTCTTCTGTACTTTTTTTAAGCTCTGCAATGTCTGTTTTGAGATACTGTGACCAGAACTGTACACAGTATTCCAAATGAGACTTCACCATAGATCTATACCGGGGCATTATAATATTGGCCATTTTATTTTAAATCCTTTTCCTAATAATCCCTAACACAGAGTTTGCTTTTTTCACTGCTGCAGAATACTCAGTTGACTTTTTCTTTGAGAGCCTTTTGCTAGATAGGGTTGCCAAACTCCAAGTAGGGCCTGGAGATCTCCCAGAATTACAACTCTTCTCCAGATTACAGAGATTGGTTTCCCTGGAAAAAAATGGCTAGTTTGAAAGCTGGACATTATACCCCGCCGAAGCCCCTCACTTCCCCAAACCCTGTCCTCCCCAGGATCCACACCCCAAACATTCAGAAATTTCCCAAATTAGCAACACTGTTACCAGAAGATGTCAGGAGGCAGCAGTGGCAACACCAACGACATGCCTACAGCAACATTCAAGTGCCCAGCTACTAAATAGATAGCAGAGCTCAATGCCAGCCCACACCAGGTTCTATTATCCATTCAGTAGCTGTAAATGTACAGTGCTACAGACCCAGAATCTCTGTTATCATCTCTTGACAACCTCCCATAAGGGCAAAATGACCACCTCTCCCTTCAAGATCAGTCAGTGGTGGAAGTGAAAATCTTTCCTGTGTAATACACTATTGGAATACATAGCTCTAGGAAATTGTGGTAAAGATAATGTGTTTTTTTAATGAAATAAATATGTACCCTGGATGAATACGTGCAATTCTGAAACATAGGCTTGTTTATATATGATTCATTCTAGAATAAAATGAATTATTCCATATAAAATATATTAATTTGTGTAAATGCTGTTAACAGGGGTCCTTTCATAAAAAAAGAGGTGCAGGAGCTCATTAGCATAACTTATTTGCATATGCCACACACCCTGACATCACCGGAAGTGTCAGAAGGCCACACATCCCTGACATCACTGGAAGTGTGTCAGAAGGCAATACCCACTGCTCAGGCTCCACCCCAAAAATCTCCAAGGTATTTCCCAACTCAGAGCTGGCAAGCCTATATGATGGCAGAGAGAAAGAAAGAAAGAAAGAAAGAAAGAAAGAAAGAAAGAAAGAAAGAAAGAAAGAGGGAGGGAGGAAGGGGGGAAGAAAGAAAGGAACAAGAAGGTAGATAGATAGGTGGGGGGGGAGAGAGAGAAGGAAGGAAAGGAACAGGAAGGAAGGAAGGAAGGAAGGAAGGAAGGAAGGAAGGAAAAGAGAAAAAGAAAGAAAGAAAAGAAAGAAAGAAAGAGGGAGGGGGAAGGAAGGAAGGAAAGGAACAGGAAGGAAGGAAGGTAGGTAGGTGGGGGAGAGAGAGAAGAAAGGAAGGAAGGAAGGAAGGAAGGGGGGAAGGAAGGGGGGAAGGAACAGGAAGGTAGGTGGTAGGTGGGGGGAGAGAGAGAGAAGAAAGGAAGGAAGGAAGACAGACAGACAGACAGACAGACTAGGCGTTTCTTCCCCCTCACTCAGGCTGAGTGGCTGTCAGCCACACAGGCCGGCGTTTCCCTCCCTCCCTCCCCCCTCACTCTTGCTTGGGCCCAAGTGGCTTAACACCACTCAGCCCCAGCTTTTCCCTCCCGCCCCCCCCCCGCGGCCCGGGAAGGGAGAGCAGTGGGAGGGATGGGGCTTCTCCCCGGGCTGGCGGTGGCCCGGGAAGGGAGAGCGGCGGGAGGGATGGGGCTTCTCCCCAGGCTGGTGGCGGCCTACTGTGGCCCGGGAGGGGTGAGTGGGGGGAGGGATGGGGCTTCTCCCCATGAGGGAATCAAGCCTGGGAGACATGGCAGGGAGGGGAAGGCAGCCTCCAAAGTTGTCTCCCAGGCCCGGCGCTGAACCAGGCCTGGAGAACATGAGGTGGCCCTGCTGCGGGTGGGGCTTCGTCATATGCCTGCCCCCCAGGGTCTTGACTCCCGGAGCACCGCTCCGTGGTGCACCGGCTCCAATGGACCCCTGGCTGTTAAAGTAATTAGCAAACATATGGATATTTAATTTCCAACCCAGTACTTTTGGAACTGTCACCCAATTGCCAAAGGGGGGGGAATATAAAGGAATTTCTCCCAAAAGCTTTTTGTGAAACCTCAAAGGGTTGTTATGCAGTCCAGCAAACTAGCACAAATGGCCAGAGCATATGCTTAGAATGAAATATGTGACTGCAAGATTCAAGGAGGGATAGAGGGTCTGGCATCAGAAGAAATAAGACACACGCAACCATTTTGGTAAAAAATTGGCCACAGCTTATTTTATTGAATATAGACAAAGGAGCAGTGGTGCAGCATAGGAATGATCCAAGCATTGGGTGACCCACCTTCTGCCTGATGACCAATCCATCTGGTAGGGGATAAACCATGTGATTACAAGATACTAGAACACATGTAGGTGCCCAAACCACTAAGCTGTGACAAAAGAAAAAAAGACTAGAATACATCCTCACCAAACCAAATTACAAGGGAGGGTGGTGGGTGGGTAAGCTGGTGATCCACAGAACGGAGGCTGAAGGCTCATTCAGACTCACCAAAATAGCCCCTTGGGCCCCTCAGCCTGTGTCCATGTGATGACATGCCCCCTGATGTGACAGGCTGCAGTGAACCAGCCAGCCCCCCCTCACCTTGCTGGAGGGCACCATGTGGCCTGGACATCACTTCTTCCAACATCCCCCACCTCCTGAACCACAAACAGTGGTGGAGGTGAGTCTTGGTCATGCTTGTAAATTTAAGAAATTGCTAGAATTCACCTTTTAATCTTCCATGCTAGAATCTGGAAAAGACAAAGGACCAAATTTGCACAAAATGTTGGAGTGTCCTGGTATGATTGAGAGCAAAAAAAATGGGGGGAGACCGATGTAGGAAAACACAAAAGGTACTGAGTACTAGAGGCCTCACAAAAAGGGGGGGGGGCGATATACTTAACTGTGTGCAAACTGGGTATGATTTAGCCAAGTGTCTTCCCCTACCTATGATCCTGTAAAGATGGATAAGTCTTCACTAAACACCTACATTTTCTGACTCTGATATAAATATCAGACCTCACACATTAAAAAGGAATATCTTCATCTTAATGCATTAGATGAGGCACATTGTTTAGCATTAGATGAGACAATCGGTTTAAATTATATTTCTGTGCTAATGTCAGCAGTCAGCCAAACTGGAAATTTTAAGGTCTATTCTCACTTGTTATCTGTGAAAAATAAACAAAGTTATATTTTACAGAGACTAATAAACTACAGTGTTTGGTATGCTGCAGTAGCAGTTAATTAACAAAAGTTCTTCCTGTAACTGTGCTGATATATTTGATCTCAGTGTGTGAAGATATTTGGCAAGATGGGTATTTTATCTAGCCTGAAATTATTGTTAATCAAAGACATTCATTTTAATGCCAGGTTATTCAAAAAACAGCAGCCAGGAAGATTCTAATTTTTGCCAAGTGAAGGGTGGGGGGGAGGAAATGATTATTTGTAGGCTTCACTAAAGTAAACACAGCAGCTGGGAAGATATCTATGTAGGACAACAAATGCATTGCAGTTCTAATTTCATATTTGAGTTATGTGCAATATAAGAATGTTTGCTGGATTTGAGTGCTTACACTGATTTAATTATTTGAACTGTAGAATGTGGAAGTTGCCAGCTTCATCCTACCTGCTGGCATTCTTGGAATTTTGAAAAAAGTTTAGTAGAGGCCACCACAAAAATGGTTGCTTTTGTAGCCAACAAAGTTTTAACTAAATGAACTGTTCAGATAGGAAAATTGAATATTTCCATTTGTGAAAGTTATCAAAGTTGGATTGCCAGCCTCCAGGTGGTGGCTGGAGATCTCCCACTATTACAACTGATCTCCAGGTGACAGAGATCAGTTTACCTGGAAAAAATGGCCCCTTTGGAAGTTGGATTCTATGGCATTAGGCCTCAAACCCCGCCCTCCTCAAGCTTCACCCCCAAAATCTCCAGGTATTTCCCAGCCTGGAGCTAGCAACCCTATGTCAAAGGAACTATCTGGTAATAAAGTAATTGCTCAAGATCACCAAGTTTGTCCAATTGAAATTGTTTATACTTAAAAACCTCCCAGTTCATCTTATGTTCTTTTTACTGGTGGTGAATTGAGAATCAGTTGTTCAGCAAGGTGTTTAGATGTGTCTAGTTTGTAAAATGATACTGTTTTCTTGCATGATTAGATGTTCCCTCTGCCCTCCTGCCACCCATCAGCCAGTGCTGTACCAACTCTGACTTTAAAAGAGCACAGACATTTTTCATCTGAGGCTTACTACTTAATGACTTTGTGTGCCTTCATTGTAATCAGTTTGTGCAATCACTTTGTCCAATCACTTCTCAAACAGATGCAACTGACAGTGCAAGCTCAAAAGGCAGGCAGTGCAATTTGTTCTTTTAAATGATGAATCCAACTGAACACTCTCAAAGAGGAGACAAATTACTAGTGAGTCCATGTTTTGCACACCTTAGTCAATTTAATGACTCAAATGACAAATTGTATGATTTAGTTCTTGAGCTAGTTGATGTGAGCTAGAATGGCAAAGTGGTTTCTTCACAGGCTCAGCAATGTACTGTCTTTGTGATAAACTTTCCCAGAGAATTTCAAGTTAAATTGACTAGTAAGTAATCAAGAGAGTCTGAACAAATTAAGTTCACTTGGTGATCATATTTGTGATTGTATTAGTCTTGGGGCTGCCAGCTCTGTGTTAGGAAATTCCTAGAGATTTGGAGGTAGATCCTGGGATAGGAAGTGCTTGGGAAGAGGAAGAACTCTGCAGGATATAATGCAATGGAATCCACTTTTCAAAGCAGCCATTTTCTCCAGGGAACTAATCTCTGTCATCTAGAAATGAACTGTAATTCCAGGAGATCTCCAGCCCCCCTGGATGTTGGTAAACTTAATTAGTCTTCAGGTGTCCAGAGCCAGTAGCTGGCTTGTCTTGAGCCAAGGCACCTGTGACAAAGTTGGGGACTTCCCTGACTCTTCAGAAGCCAAGTGGGACCCACCCTCCTCTCTTGTACCTTAGGCAACATCCATTGACTTGGCCAGAACTCCCAGGATGGGACCCAAAGCAACAGGTAGCCACAGTACCTGGACACGGGGCTTTCCACCTTCCTCCTGGGCTCCATTACTTTGGGCACCAGTTGATGACATGATCTTTGGCACCAGGACAACAATGTTGATGCTGGGGTAGAGTGAGCCTCAGAGGCTAACAGGCTGGCCAGCGAGCATGGAGGCAGCCAGCAGCAGCCCAACTATGATGGCCTTGGTGGAGCTTGGGAGAGGTCTAACCATGCAAGATCCAGGCAGGAAGGGCCTGACTGAAGGCCCCTTAGGAACCAGCCAGTGAAAGAAGCAGTGGCAGAAGACTGGAGGAAGTGGTGCCCCACCCCTGGCCCAGATAATAGCTCAGGATTTTAATACTGGAGATAGGGGCAGGATTTTAATACTGGAGATGATTGACATGGCTGGGGAGTTAACAATCAGGTCAGGGAGGAGAGATGGAGCATTGTACTGCCTGGAAAAGGTCAGCAGTCCAGAAAAGAGAGTGATGCAACTCTTCCCCTCCTTTCTATTCTAAGGCCTGGGGAGACCCCAGAAGTGAAAGCAGCATGGCAGTGGAGGGCCAGGAGGTAGTGCTAGTGAGGGAGGAGCCTCAGAGCAGATCTTTGCAGGGACTCCAATAGGAGAATCTAGCTGAAGCCAGTTCTGTGGCATTCATAAGGATGGTGTGGGGGTCCAGGGAATCTGCAACAGCTTGGTTTTTCCTGTTTGCCTCAGTGGCTCCAGCAAGGACAGCAAAATCCTCCAAGGCAGAGACGAGAAGGACTTAAATGTACTTTGTTTGTCCTCTTCCCCCCCTTCCTTCCTAAGTGTCTCCTCCACAGTCTGAAGAAGCCTTGAAGCATGTTTCCTGCACTGCCATTTGGCCAGTTTTATGTGCCATGCTTAATTGTGTACATGGCCAACAGCCTTCTGTAACCACCCCCAACTGTTCAGCATTTGCCTGTTAGCTTGGCCAGTCTGGCCCAGCTGCAACTGCTGCTGGCAGCTCCTTTAAGGGGCTGCTTGGTGCTGTATAGGAACTATGCCTTGCCCTCTTGCTGGTGGGAGCCATTGTCAGCTTGAAGGCTGGGGGTCATGCCCACCTGCTGCAGCCTGGATAAGTCCAGGAGAAAGTCCAGCCTGGGCCAATTTTTTTAATAGGCAAGTGTGATTATGGATGTGGCAAGTGTTAAGTGGTTGAAACTGAGAAATGTAAATTATTCTTCCTTTTGCTTCTCCTTCTGGCTCTTCTGTTTTTATTTCTGCTTCTTCTAGTGGAGGAGACCCTGTCCCCACTTTCCTTTTTGTTGGTGGTGAAGCTATTGTAACAAAATAACACAAAGCAAACACATACACATAATCTACTTACCCAGACTTTTAGATAGCTTGTGACTTTGTGCAATTTATTAATTTCCTTAGCAGTATTAGATTATTGTTTAACTGCCCTGACTCTGATTTACAGCATTTTAAAAAGGGACTGTAAATTGCCCAGAGTTCCTGAAATGGAGTAAAGGTGGGGTGATAAGTTTTAATAAACTGTCTGAAAAATGGTAACATTGATTTTCTTTCTGTACATTCACATAAAAACTGGAAAATATAGTGTATAAATAGATATGTATCTGTCTTTTAATTATAATTGCTACATGCTAATAATGTCAGGTTATTTGCATAAGTATTTCCTTTTATTATTTTTCTGTTTTTAGAAAATAATATTGCTCTTGGATTCATATGTTTGGAGATGACATTTAATGCTGGCTGAACCTAGATCCCTTAGCTAAGATAAAATCTTTCCAGCTTGTAACTTGGGTTACATTATGCAGAAAAACTGTACATATAGAAGGCCCTTTTTCATACCTAGACTTTTCATACCTAGAGCATAAAGCAATACAGCTTTTGGTTGAGAACAGCAATGGTTCTCTATTGTGGCTGGCACCCTCTTCTCTCCTCCCCCCTCCAATTCTGAGCTTGTGCTTCCTCACCCCTGCCCAGAAGTGGCCAGACACTCCAGAACTGGGATGTAAATTCTAGAGACACCATCTTGGACTTTTTAAATCTGGTTTTTAACCTTTTATGTTATTTTCATTTGTGATTAAAATTTTAACAGTCTCTACATTTGTCTTGTGGCTATATGCCTTTTGTTGTATATCACCCAGAACCCTGCTTAGCGGGGGTAGGGTGATTTATAAATCAAATAAACAAACAAACAACAACTAAGCTAATTAAAGCTAAAACATAAAACTCCATTCCATTCAAACAATGGTAAAGTCTAGTGATATTTAAATGCCCTATAGAATAAAAATGTGTTCAAAAGGAGATCAAGAAAAGAAAAATAATGTGGTTATGTAGTTTTTTCAAAATGGGTATTAGCAAGAACCAGAAATGCCTCATTCATTTGCATTTGTTTTGAAGCAACAATAAACTAAATAAAAATGAATGAACTACAAATCAATGGAGAAAAAAGATTTTTGGCTGTTTTCCAGTGAGTTGTGATGAAATTGCTGGGGATTATTCTGATCACCAAACAGCATTGCTTCTGCCAAATATCAGAGAGATGGGGGAAAGAATCTCAATTTATAGACAGTTAAAATAAAGAATTATGAATCCATAAAAATAGGACCTGTACTATAAAATGTATCCGAAGGGGATTCTTGTGGAACCAACTAGTTATCAAAGTAAACAGATTTTATTTTTGACATTCCTGTTCAGTAGAAGTACAAATAGGAGGGGGGGAGAGATATATCAAATTGATACATAGGTAATATTTGGTTCATCATAAAAACAATTATGTCTTCTGGTACACTTTTTGCCTTAATTTGCCTATAAACCTGGGACCCCTTTTCTTAATGGCTTGAAATCTGAAAAGCAAGATCCGATGTGCAACTTATACAGTTCCTGAAAACTTCATATTGGTTAACTTCATATTGAAAAACAAACATATTAAATCCAGAAATGTCTTTTATTTTATTTTATTTTATTTATTATATTATTTTATATTTATACCCCGCCCTCCCCACAAGCGGGCTCAGGGTGGCTTACAAGGGCACATAGTGCCAAATTCAATACAGTATAAATTTACAATAAAACATTATAAAACCATACAACACAACAATAATAAAACAGTTCAGTATACAATGCTTCCAGTGATAATCAATATATAGATGGCTTCCCCCCCAGGGTTGGAGTCTGGCTCCCAGTCCGCCTGGCTTGGGCTGTTTCCAGGGCCGGCCCTCATTGCAATGATATGAGCAATGGTAGATGGCACTAACGGTGGCGGCTCCTAGCCGAAGGCCTGGCAGAAGAGCTCCATCTTGCAGGCTCTGCAGAACTGCATAAGGTCCTACAGGGCCCTGATCTCCCCTGGGAGCTCATTCCACCAGACAGGAGCCACCACCGAGAATGCCCTGGCCCTGATTCTGGCGAGCCTGGCCTCCGTGGGGCCTGGGACAATAAGCCAGTCTTGTGACCCCAACCGAAGTGCTCGCTGGGGTATATGCAGGGAAAGGTGGTCCCTCAGGTATGTTGGACCCTGACCATATAGGGCTTTATAGGTAAGTACCAGTACCTCGAAGCGAATTTGGTATGTTATGGGCAGCTAGTGCAGCGTCCCCAGCACAGGTTGGATGTGGTCCCACTTTGTGAGGCCCATCAGTAGCCTGGCCATGGCATTCTGCACCAGCTGCAGCTTCCGAATTTGCAACAAGGGTAGCCCCATGTAGAGAGCATTACAGTAGTCCAACCTTGAGGTGACCGCTGCATGGATCACTGTAGCTAGGTCGTCACGGTCGAGGAAGGGAACCAACTGACGGGGCAGCCGCAGATGATAAAAGGCTTACTTGGCAGTGGCTGTTACCTGGGCCTCTATTGTCAAGGAAGGATCCAGGAGCACTCCCAAGCTCCTAACCCCTGACGCTGGTGCCAATGGCACCCCGTCAAAACTCCGGAGTGAGAGCCCCTGCCCCAAACCATTCCGACCCAAGCACAGGACCTCCATCTTCACTGGATTCAATATCAGCCTACTCTGCCTGAGTCAACCAGCCACGGCGTGCAATGCCCAGTCCAGATCTTCTGGGCCAGAGTCCGACTGGCCGCCCAACATCAGATAGAGCTGGGTGTCATCAGCATACTGGTGACATCCCAGCTCATACCTCCGGGCAATCTGGGCAAGGGGGCGCTTGTAGATGTTGAACAACTTCGGGGAGAGCACTGCTCCCTGGGGCACACGGCATTCCAGCAGGTGTCTTGAGGATTGCTGTTCCCCGAGCACCACCCTTTGTCCCCGACCTTGAAGGAAGGAAACAAGCCATTGCAAGGCCTATCCCTGTATCCCCACATCGGCGAGGCGGCGGGCCAGCAGCTGATAGTTGACCGTGTCGAACGCAGCCAACAGGTCTAACAACAGCAGCACAGCCACTCTGACCCGATCCAGGTGCCTCTGCAGGTCGTCAGTCAGGGCAACCAGAGCAGTCTCTGTCCCATGCCCCGGGCAAAAGCTGGACTGGAGAGGGTCTATGACTAAAGCATCATCCAGATAACTCTGCAACTGTAATGCCACCGCCCTCTCAATTAATTTGCCCAAATATGGCAAATTGGACACCGGTCGGTAGTTTGCCAATTCAGCTGGGCCAGATGTGGTTTTTTCAAGAGTGGGCAGACCATCGCTTCCTTGAGCCCCCCCAGGAAACGCCCCTCAATGAGGGACGTGTTGATAATTTCCCGGGCAGCACCTTGTAGCCCCTCGTGGCCAGCTTTAATCAGCCAGGATGGACACGGATCAAGGATGCATGTGGTTGGGTGCACAGTCACAAAGTCAATACTCCATAAAATTTGGCTTGAAGAATCTGTTCAGTAAGGGGGAAACAGGTCCTGAAAAGTTCATTCAAACTTGATGAAAAACATAAAAGTCACGGTCAGAACTGTTTCCAGTATAAATGACACAAAAAGAAATGAAATTTGGGGAGGAGTCAAAATTCAACTCTATTACATGTGAATTTCCAAGGGAAGCTCATTTCACCACACTTCTGTGGAGCCGCTACAGAGAAAGTCCTGTCCTTGAGTTGCCAAGATGTCTAGCTGTGTAATATAGTGAATTTAGAATTTACAGATGGTTTTGTTTTATGGGCTAGACCTAAAACAACATGTACTAGGAAAGCCAGAATCTATGACAAAACAGCAGGGGCAGTCTTAGTGATGATGGGGCTCTAAGCAAAAAAGTTCAGTTTGGGACTCCAGAATCATTGCCATCTCACATCCATGACAACCACACTGGCTCACCCTCATGGGGCCAAGGAAAGTGTAGCACTTTCCCTTTGCAAGGAACATGGGAGGTGACACCAGAAACCAGGTACATGAGCCCTAGATAGGTTGACATGAGCAGCCACGGCTGATTTAACTGTCAAAGTCTCAGATGAGGTGGGAATGAGTAATTGTCACCATGAAATTGATTGCTTTCCTGATTTTCTTCTCCACTTTAAGGTTATCCATAGCATATATTAAGGGGTGTAATAGTTTGTCCCCAATATTTACTTTTGGGGCTTGGTATTTCCAGCCAAAGCAATTCTGTGCAGGCATTTATCCATCATTCGTGTTCTTTGCTTTCATTGGCACAAAACACCAGGTCCAATTTGTCCTTCTCTGTCCTTTCCATATTTAGATGTTTTGCTCAAGTGTTTTAGAGTTTGCAAAATTACCCTTATTTGGTAATTCAGCTGTGCTAACGTCTGGTTTGGGGTACTGTTGATGCATGGATGCTTAGTAGATTATGTATTTTTACTCATGTAATGTGAATATATCTATATATCTAATAGCCAAGTGCCCCCCCGCGTGCGGATACCTAATTCCGCGTGGGGGGGCACTTGGAGGGCAGAGGGGGGATTCTGCAGGTGGGGGTGACCCCCCCCCCGCCTGCAGAAAAATCCAAAAAGTTTGAAAAATTTCTCGGGGGATATTTAAATCCCCCGAAAAGTTAAAGTGTTCTCCGTGCACGCGCGGAGAAAGCTCTGGCCTCTGTAGGGGAGGGGGTGGGAAGCAGCTAGGCCTCGCAGCTGCTGTTTTCGGGGAGGGGGGAGAGCCTCGGTGGACGGCGGTCTCCCTGCTGCCGCCGCTGCCATTTTGAAGGAAGGGAGGGGGGAAGCTGCCAAAGGGGGAGGGGGTAGAGGCTCGGCGCGCCGGGGGAGAGGAGGAGGAAGAGACTCACTCCCCCCCCCCGCATCGCGGGTCCACCAGCTTGTGTTTTCCTAAGAGAGTAATGTGAATGCTTGACTTTAAAAAGTGTCACTGATGATACTATGGCATGTAATGAAGCAACTGGGCAGAATATCATAAACTAATTGAGCTCAGCTCTCTTCAGTGCTGCCTGTTCAGCAGATGCTGTTCAGTCTCCTAGAAAGAACCAGAGAATTTAAATGAGACAATGTGACATATACTGTTGCAATTGGAGTCTCCAATTTAAAATATTTAAAAGTATGTTTAATATAATTTGTGAACTAATAAGGAAGTATTTTTCAGCAATTAATTAATGACCTTCAATGGGCCATTTAATGTTTGAAAGATATGAGGGCTTAGTAGCTGCTTCTGTATAGAGCAGATAGAGCTGTAGCTGTAGAAAGTGTTTTTAGACCATAATAAAAGTAAAATGGCAAATAACCTTGAGATATAACAGTTATGCTCAATGCTAGAAATTATTAGGTTTAAACTGTACATGTCAAGTAGGGTTTTCATTTGACTGCATTACCAACCAGCATATTCAAATATAATACCAAAACAAATTTGAAAGGTCACAGACTACAGCATTGCTTTGATTCATTCTGTTATGCTTAAGGTATTTTGTGCAATGTCATGTTTATCAGATGTATGTCGCACCACTGGATTTATACAGCAAGAAAAATCTTGCCAGCCTTGTGTTAATACTAAAGATTTTCATTTGCTGATATTATTTGGAGGAGTCAATTAGCCACATTGATTTCTTCCACAGTATTGAATTAGAAATCTAAAGTGCTGGAGGGGAAAGGTGAAATGAATGAATCTTTTTCATGTGTATATTTAGTAACACTTCACAGTAAAACAAAGAATCAATATATCTAATTCTCAGCATGGCTCCATCTGTGGATACTTAAATCAGGAGATTGGAGCCAAGAATAGGCAAGACAGATCTTTCTACAAACCTCAGAAAAGTCCCCAGTTTGCAGAAAAACCTGAAATCTTAAAGAAAAAGCAGTGGGGGGTTAACCCCCTCCAAAAATAAAAGAAGCAGTGTCTGTTCTCTTAAGAAATGAATGGCTTCAGTGGTAATACACCAGCCTTCAACCTTTGGTTTCTGTCAGTAAAAGGCAAGATAAGGGAGCAGGGCCCTTTTTAGGGCTCTTTTAGCCTTCAAGTCCACCACAGCTCCCCTTCCTCTTGCCCTGAAGGGAAAACACTTTGGGTCCAGGTCTGGCAACAACCAACAGGTGACTCACTACCACACAACTTGCACAGTTCACCCAGCCCCTGTGGCACCTGTGGCACAGTTCACCCAGCCCCTGTGGCACTACCATTCAGCAATAGCCACTGCATGAAAACTAGTGTGATATAGGAGTATGAACATCAGACCAGGATCTGGGAGACCCAGGTTTGAATCCTCAGTCTGTCCTGAATGGCCTTGGGCCAGTTACTCACTCTCAGCATTTTCTCTACATTGAAGGGTTATTATCAGAATGAAATAGAAGCAAGGAGAATTATATGAGCTGTTTCTCCTATTGAGAAAGGTGGGATATAAATGAAGTTAATCCTCTTTATATATAATTCTGTTTTCACCATGGACTCTCCTGAACATTCCACACTCTTCCAAATCAGTTGGCTCCCTGATGTGTCACTCAGAAGCTGTCCCTATCCACTGGTTCGGAGTACTCGCGTGCCATTGGCTGGGTGCTGGGTCTGCTCCTCTTCCCCGCCCACTCCTTCAGCCACTGTGCCCTGTCAGAATTTCTGGCAAACAGCTTTATCTCTTGACAAAGACGCTTCTCCTGTTTGCCTCCTGTGTAGGACTAACTATTCCCTCAGTGGCTGTTGGTAAGTGTAACAAAATGGCAGTTACCTGTGTTTGTAAGATAGCTGCTGTCTGTAGTTGTTTGTTTAAAATGTTCCCCCATAAGGTTCAATTAAGCTGTAGTTCCAGAGAGGGGCCTGCAGGGGTATCACTCACTGGGTTGAATGGGACTTCCTCATCTGCTGGCTTACAGTTCCCAGCTGCCCCTAGGCCAAAAAGTGAGGGAAAAGAGGGACCGTCCCAAGGGGCAGGGTACTATCAATATAGACTCCAGCCCATCCATTCATCCTACAGGAGGTTAAGAAAGGCTCCTGCTGCCTGTGCTGACCCAGGCTACAAGCCAGAGATTGGGGGGGGGGGGGGGCTGGGAGGCAGCAGAGACTCAGCCACTCCACAGTTGGCTGGATTGGGGAATGAATTGAAGTTTTCCTGCTCTCTTGGGCAGGAGAGAGAGGCTGAAGCAGAGCCAGAGGCCGGTCCAAGGAGAGATCCTATCCTGAGCCTCCAGAGGTAGAGAGAGTAGTGTGTGTAGGGAAAGAGGATTGTGTTTAACCCCTGTTGATGTATGCCCTGTTGGTTCATAGTGTGTGCTTACTCCTACAGTTGTGCCTTTATTCGTTTAGTGTTTGTGTGCTCCATAATTGGGTAAATAGTTAAATAAATTCTTTTATTTGGGCTAATAATCTGTGTTGTGCTCTGACCACATAGTCTCCCCCACTCTGCACAATATCAAAGAGATGGGGTAGCCCAGGAAAGGCCAGACCCTTGGGCAGCCAACTTTCCAGGGATCCCCCAAAGATTGGGGATTTTATCTCCAAATAGGGAGATTTGGCCACAGAGGTCTCACTGTCCCTCTAAAAAGGCAGTGACAATTCAGTGAGTGGTGGCGGTGAACTTAAGGAGTGAGATATGCCCATGGGACGAGGGTGGGAGGCAAACAGCTGAGTTGTAAACTGGAGCCCGTTTCACCACAGAAGGCAACCAAGCTTGCTTCAGACAAAGGAAGGAAATCCTTCGCAGGCCCTTGTAAGGAACTCATTAGGCCAGTCCTGACTAGGGTTGCCAGCTCCAGGTAGGGAGATTCCTGGAGATTTTCTGGTACAGTCTATGGAAGCCACTGTTTGGGGAGAGGAGAGGCCTCAGCTGAAAAGAATAGCATAATGCCCACCTTCCAAAGCAGTGATTTTCTCCAGGGGGGAGAGATCTGTTGTCTGGAGTTCAGTTGTGATACCTCGTGATCTTCAGGCTCCACCTGGAGGTTGGCTACCCTAGGCGTAGCAGTCAGTGCTTCAGAGCAGGGTAGGGTTGAGAAGACTGGATTGGAAAACATCTGGAGATTCTGGTGGTGGATCCAGGAGAAGGCAGGGTTTGGGGAGGGGAGGAGCCTCAGCATGGTACAGTACCATACAGTCCATCCTTCAAAGCAGCCATTTTCTCCAAGGGAGCTGATCTCTGTCAGCTGGGGATCAGTTGTAAAAGCGGGAGATCTCCAGGCCTTACCTGGAGGCTGGCAGCTTTACAGCAGGGTCTGCTAGATCCAGGTTCATGCTGTAGAAGCTGGGTGGGTGATTTTAGACCAGTCACAGACTTTCAGCCTAATCTATCTCACAGGGTTGTTGTGCAAGTCAAAAGGGGGAGAGGAGAATGATGTAAGATGCTTTGGTCCTCATTGCAGAGAAAGACTGTACAGTTCCTCCTGGAGAACTATTGTTGCCAATCTCCAGGTGAGGGCTGGAGATCACTCAAAATTGCAACTGCTCTCCAGAAGGCAGAGATGGTTCCCTTGGAGAAAATGGTGCACTCTGTGTCCTTATACCCTCCTGAGATGGCCCCCCTATGACAGCCAGTAGTTATGGCTTTAGAGCATGGTAGAGGCTGCAGCGGGGGGGCGGGGGGGAAGATGGAAAGCTGAAGTCAGAGGGACAGATAACGGTTGATGCTTGGCTGGGAAGGAGATAGGGTTGCCAACTCTAGGTGGGAAATTCCTGGAGATTTGAGGGATGGAGCCTGGAGAGGGTGAGGTTTGAGGAGGGGTGGGACCTCAGACAGGTACAATGCTGTGGACTCCACCCTCCCAACCAGCCATTCCCTCCTGGGGAACCACTGCTGCCAATCTCCAAGGCGAGGACAATGCTCCCTCTAAGCTGTGGAGTTTTGTGAGCAAAAATTCTACTTTGTGAGCTACTGGCGTTAAAGTTGTGAGCAAGAGATTTGGCTACTGCACAAATTAGTTTGCTCTGGAGCCATCCTTCCTGAGCTAAGACAAAAATGTGTGAGCCGGAAGCTAAAAAACTGTGAGCTAACTCACACTAACTCAGCTTAGAGGGAACATTGAGAAGGAGTGGAGATCACACAGAATTACAACTGATCTCCAGGAGGGAGGGGGGAGGACATGGAAAGTTGAACTCAGAGGCACAGATAATGGCAGGTTGATGCTTGGCTGAAGGAGATAGGGTTGCCAACTCCAAGTTGGAAAATTCCTGGAGATTTGAGGGGTGGGGCCTGGAGAGGGTGAGGTTTGAAGAGGGTGGGACCTCAGACAGGTACAATGCCATAGACTCCACCCTCTAAACCAGCCATTTTCTCCTGGGGAACCATTGTCACCAATTTCCAGGTGAGGGGTGGAGTTCACTCAGAATCTCCAAAAGGGAGGGCAGAAGTCAGCTGCAGTCAGAGGGGCAGATGACAGTAGGTTGATGGTTAGCTGGGAAGGAGATAGGGTTGCCAGCTCCAGGTTGGGAAATTCCTGGGGATTTGAGGGGTGGAGCCTGAAGAGGGTGGGGTTTGAGGAGGGAGGGGTTGGACCACAGACAGGTACAATGCCATAGACTTCACCATCCGAACTGGCCATTTTCTCCTGGATAACAATTGTTTTCAATCTCCAGGTGATGGCTGGAGATCACTCAAAATTACAACTGCTCTTCAAGTAGCAGAGATCAGTTTCCCTAGAGAAAATGATGGACTCTGTGTCATTATACCCTGCTGAGGTCGCCACAGCAAATTAACACTGAGTGCCCAAAGCTGGGGCACTCTCCCATAGCCTCTTTCTAAAGCCAGTTGTGTTTTTTTTCCACAATGGACCTTATTCCTAGTAGTATGTAAAGCTGAAGATGGGAGGCAGATGAAAGGTTGCTGATGGGTAGAAATGAAAAAAAGGAAGCAGGCTTCCAAGAGCAGGAAAAGAAGAAACAGTATGGAAAGGGGGATAAAGTAGGAAATGAGCTGTGCCAGGCCCTTACAGATCCCCCAGTGTGCAATTGGACCCAACTGGACCTAGCAAGCTTTGCCACAGAATTGGGCCCATGGTCAGCTCTAAGGATGGGAATGAACTGGATCATGTTCATGATGAATTCTGGGTGGTTCATGGTTCATAAACTAAAGTTCCGGCAGGTCAACCGGCACAAATTTTCCATGAACTTTCAAGGAATTTGTGGCAGTTTGTGAATGAATACATTTCCAGCCAGACAGTCTCCACCCAATCAAAATGTTTGTCAAACGTCAAAGCAGGCGGCAGGGTGAGGTTTCCTGTGAGTTTGGTATTTGTAGCTTACAAGGGGTCCATTCTATAAATTTTTGAACCTGCACCCAATGTTTTCCTCAAAAGCACTTTCCTGTGGGCATCTTCTTTGGGGTGCCATAAAATTTGGACCCCCTAAGTCCAATCAGCACATAACTTGGAGGGCCTGTAGAGGAAAATCAGGGGGAGGTTCCGTGTGAGTTTGATGTTTCTAGTTTCACAAGGTCCATTCTATACACTCCTGAACCTGCATCTGTCATTTTCCAGAATACACTTTCCTGGGGGGGGGGGGGGGCATAACTCAAACCCCATTAATTCAATCCTCACCAAACTTGGCAGGCAGTTCAGGAGAGTCAGCCAGAGATCCCTTGCAAATTTGTGGTCTCTATCACATCACAAACCTCATAAACCAAACCAGTTTGTTGCCTAAAAGTTTGTGACGGTTCATGGGTCATGAACCAAGAACACCATGAACCACAAACCAAAATGAACCACATTTTCCTGGTCCATGCCCATCCCTAGCCAGCACTATACAACTTGACCATAGTTTTCCAAGGGAGAGGCTGCCATGGGGAGGTAAGGTGAAAAAAACTGAAGGTGGGGGGCAGATAAAGTTAAGTTGGCTGGTGGTTGGGAAAGGAGAGAAGGAAGCAGGAACAGGATAGGCTATGGTGGGTTTCAGGGAAGGGAAAGAGAAAATGGGGGAATACAGGAATATAAAATGCCCCCTGCAAGTCCTTGCAGGTCCCCCACTTCTATAGTTTATTAGTTTGCCCCTTTGAACAACACTAAGATTAATATCAATGCCTGCCACTTGACCATTTTAAAGATAGTCAGCAGAGCCATAAAGACTGCTTGTTGGCTTGTGTAACTTTTCAGCTACCTGTATTTGTTAGAATGTAGGTCACTGAAATGCTACATAAGTAAACTATTGTCTTTTCATATTGAATGTTTTTTTTGGTTTTGCATATTATTTGTTTGAGAAGCTGCATAGAAAACATTCAAGACTGCAAATTCACAATTATACATGTTAACTTTGACAATATTTTGACCATCATGTGAAAGTGGCATATTTTCAGACATGAAATGGAAGAGAAAGTTCTGTGTGGAACAGCCATTGAATCAGTGAGCAACATTTATCCTTGCTTGGGTGTAGAAAAGGACGTAGAAGTGTGAGATAGGGTAGAAGCATCCTGAGAGGCTATCAAAAGTAGGAATTCCATAGATAAATCATTGCTAATATTATATGATTTAGATAAACTATGAACTGATTAACAGGCTCACATAGTATCATTTAGCACTGGGATGTAACCCAGTCAGCATCTATGCACTGTGGCAAAGGTTTAGTGCTTGTACTTTGGGGAAAAAATCCTTTTATTAGTTATACCTTCCCTCTTCCATGATGTTATGTTGAGTCTGGTGTTACCTAATTACAGCACACTATTTCAATATGGTAGTCTGGTGTTACCTAATTACATCACACTGTTTCATTTACCAAACTGCACTAGCATCTTTTAAAACTGATTAATACAATAAGCAGCAAACTAGAAAACCTGCCCTCATTCTTCATCTATACTCAAGTGATTTGGTTTTGTTATGTATTCTGTTTTATTTATCCAGTGGCTTGAAGTGGCATTAAAATGCTCAAGTAACAATTTAACAGTAAGAAGTACTAGTTAAAACATAATTTGACACAGGCTGAATATTCTGAAAATGTCCAAAAATATGCCAACCCACTGTTCTCAGAAACAGATAAAAATGAGAAGACATTGAAAACCATGTTGCTACAAATATAATATAAATTACAGTACTTGTATTTTTCTCCCTGGGAGATTACTTTCATAAAATCCTCACCTCCTTACTTGACAGCTTTGCAGCAAAGACCTCAGAATAGGAAAGCAGATACCTCACTGTTAACATTGTCCTCTCTCGACTGAAGGATTCTGCCCAGTATCTTGAGCTGGAACTCCTCCTTGACCCAGGATATTCTTTGTAAAAGTTTACCTTTTAATAACACTCCTGAGACAGATCATTAAAGGCTTTTAGAAGTACCAGAAAGCAGTCCTGTATAATTCTAAGACTTGATCTAATACATTATAGCATAATAGAAGCACTGAAGCACTTAAGAATTTTCAATTGTTTAATATTTTTAGAGATTACTTTCTGTAAATTGCTAATATTTAGCTACTGCTATTTAAATCCATCAGAATTTATTAAATGTCCATTCATATTCTTATCGAAACCCATGCTAACATGCTCAAACCCATGCTGAAACAGTCTGGCAGCTCATATTCCATGAACTTTTTCTCTTTTTAAGGGCTACAAGACAAGCCCAAGGAGAATAACAGCAGAACACTACTGGTTGTGACCTGCAACTCAAAACTCAAGCCAGTTCAGTGCATTAGTAATGACCTACAACCCATGCTGGATAGTGACACTTGCCTTTCACAGGCACTGATGGGTGACCTTTTCTTGCTTACAGACAATCTGCTAACCTAAAACAAGTTCTCACTGGCAATGACAAACTACTTAACAGTAACACAGTCTCTGGTACCAAGGCCTTCAACAATCCAAGATGCCAACTTTGCTCTCATATAGATCTTAGCAACACCATCAGTGGACCCAGTGACATCAGACATACCATCTCAGGTTCATATTCCTGCTTACCCTCTAATGTGATTTATGCCATCATGTGTCAACAGTGCCCTTCTACCCTCTGTATTGGACAAACAGGCCAGTCCCTTTGACCAAGAATTAATTGACGTAAGTCTGACATTAGGAACCACAATATTCAAAAACCACTGGGGGGACATTTTAACCTTCTAGGACATTCAGTTGCTGACCTAAAAGTAGCAGCTCTCTTACAAAGGAATTCAAAAGGGAGATTAGAAAGAAAGACCACTGAACTGCAACTGATAATGAAGCTCAAGGCAATGCACCCACCTGGACTGAATTGAGGCCTAGGTTTCCTGTCTCATTACCATTGCTTATTTCTCCATGCCTTTTACCCCTCTGTATATCTCACCTAAATCCAATCACACCTGCTATTGTCATTCGCCTGCTATTGTCATTCGCCTGCTAATGACATTTGGCATCTGAGATCTTTCCACTTTCCAGTAAACAGGACAGATGGACTCCAATTCTAGCTGTATCTGAAGAAGTGAGCAGTGACTCACGAAAGCTCATACCCTGCCACATATTTTATTAGTCTTTAAGGTGCTACTGCTCTTGCTCTTTTCTACTGCTACAGACAGACTAACACGGCTACCCATCTTGATCTAAGGGCAATTTGTATTTCATAGGAATTTGTTTATAAAACTGTTCAGTTGCTTAAAGCATAACTAATTTAGACTGTGTTACAACTTGCTGAAGGGCAAAACAGTCATCTAATTGCTTTGACTTACAGCTAAATCATTTTTATGGGCATTACATTTATGTTGTTTATACATGCCATATTGTGTCCTAAAAAAGATCAGATACCTCAGTGCCTAGAAAAGAAATATGAAGGAAAAAACCATTTCACCACACCTATACCAAGTATCACGACTCTTTGTATTTCATTTATCACTTCTCCTTCTCCTTTTTCTAAGGGTGAGAGGTGGTTCATTTATTATGCAGAACTTACATCCAACCATAAGCTTGGCACATCATATTAAATCAAATATTACATAGGTACATTAAAAACAATCAGATTGGTTCTAATTTATAAATTAGCAAATTTCATAGCATGCTAATGTACTGCAACATCATTCTAACAACTGGAAAAAAGAGGCATTTCACTGGAGGGAAATTTACAATAGGTTGTTGCTGTTGGGGACCAAAAATTGCAACATGGAAGCAAAATGTTACAAGTTTTTTCTCCAGTCTAGTTCTACACTGACATTGGTCAGACATACAATCATGGAACTGGAAGAGAATTAACACACTTTAATCTCTCCCCTAAATACAATATCTAGGGATTGTTTTAGATTTTTTAAAATATAAAATGTTTAGATTTTAATGTAATTGGGGTGTCACTGAGTCAATATTATGCATTACACTTATTAAAAATATACGTCTGATATATATATATATATATATATATATATATATATATATATATATATATATATAAAAGCCCTATCATATTGGAACTTTCCAGCTCTCACATTGGCTGTGCTGTGCACTCCATCAGCCATTGACCCATCAACTACCACTCAAGAGTACTCATGTTCCATTGGCTGTGTGCTGGGTCTGCTCCTCTCTCCCACCCACTGCCAGCCTGGCCACTCTTCCCTGATAGAATAAACTGCCAAAATGGCTGTCTCTCCTGACAAAGATGCTTCTACTCCTGCTTGGCTCCTCCATGGCTAGCTGGCTACTGAGGTGGGCCAGTGGACGTCAAACCATTCTCTTCTCCTTCTGCTGTGCAGCTCACTTTGTCCTCAGTGGCTGTTGCTAGGCAATCAAGCTTGGTTCTTTCTGTAAAAAGGCGAGGGGATGAGGCCCTTTCCAGGCCTACTCTGGCCTTTATGGATAACTCATTGGGGCCAGTCCTGACTAGGGATGCCAGCTCCAGGTTGGGAAATTCCTGGAGATTTTGTGGTGGAGTCTATGGAAGCCAGAGTTTGGGGAGGGGAGAGGCCTCAGCTGAATAGAATGCCATAGAGTCCACCCTCCAAAGCAGTTATTTTCTCCAGGGGAATAGAGAGATCTGTTGTCTGGAATTCAGTTGTGATACCAGGCAATACCACAGCCAGTGTGGTGTAGCAGATAGCACTCCTGGGCAGGAGCCCATCAGCCATTCAGTATAGCTGAATATGCCTGAATAACCACCCCGCCAAAAATAAAAATCAGCTTTATTCAGGCTCAGCTATACCAATTGCCCATCAGATTCTCTGATCTGTATTTGATTTAAATGATACCCCCAAATACCAGTAAGGTTTTTTTTGGGGGGGGGGGGTTGGGCTCAGTTTATGCTGAATGCGTACCTCTTGTTTATGGTGTGAATTCAGTACAATATGTCAAAAAGTAGGCCTCATAGTTCACTAAATTCGGACACAAATAATTGAAAATATGAATGTTAAAAAATCATAATAGTTTATAACTAGTTTGATTGTTCTTTTGTTCTGTGTTAATTATACTTTCCTACAGTGGCGAACCAAACAGTAAATAAACATAGCTATTGAAAGGGATGTGTGTATCTCATCCTGTTTAAAGAGTAGTTAAACTGATGGCCACCTACTCTCCGCAACTGCAATCCCCCCCCCCCGTGTCTTTGTTTTAGTTCAGTTTTTTTTCCCCATTCCATTTAATAAGACATCTCACCTTCCTTTTGATAAGACATTTGACAAAGAACTAGGGACAATCTGCTTATATCCCAATTTATTGGACGGTAGAGCTTATTGCTACTTAATTCAGCAGCTGTTACCCAGTGCATTGGCCACATATTTTTTTCCAGAAGGTCATAAGGACAAAAGCAAAATAATTGATTCCCCTGATTGCTCTTGATAATTTTGGACTTCCAGGTCAACAGAATGCTGATACAACATTCACAGTATCAAAAGTGTTTGCCCTGGAGTAAAGCTTACTGATGATAAATGACATATCCGGAAATAAAAATGCAAACAACAGTTCTGGTGATACCTTTCCTTTATTGATAACAGTGAGGTTGGCTAACATAATAGGAGATATTATTGGATACTGATGAGGCTCTACCTAGTATGATATTTTTCTCTGGTAAATTATTTTAAGTAGAAGTTCTGTCTGAGGTTGCTGTATAAAAAATACAGTATGTATGTGAACTGTTCAAAGTTGTACAGGATTGTAATACCTAGACAGATACTGTCAGTGGATATTATTGAGAAAGTTGTCATCAGAAGGCAAAACAATCATGCTACAAACCATTATGACCAAGATTTAAGGAGTCTTCTTAACTGTCTAGGATGAATTACACTTTTTTCAGTGTTGCCATCTTCCCTAGACAGCTTTCAGTTTAGACAAACCACTAGGGGTATGCATTCAGATCTACTCGAGTCAAAAATATATCTAAAATATACCATATCTGTATTTTTCAGGTATGTTTTGACTTCCCAAATATATCCAGGTTTTCTCAGGAAAACAAAACAAAACAAAAATCTCAAGAAACTCCTGGATATGTTCGGGAATTATCAGTAGATCCGAAAAGAGCAAGCGGCAGGAGCAAATTGCTTCCACCCCTCAGCTGTTTGTCAGAATTCCAGAGTCACTTTAAAGAGGCTGCCAAAGACAGCACTCACCTGTTTGGCTTGGAGCCAGCTGGCTTCTCCTGCAGCCCAGATCAGCCATGGCTGGGGCTGTTAGCTATTAAATCTTGATTTAAACTGAGCTGCAAGAGAGGATCAGCTGGGTCTGCGGGAGCTGAGAGTTCCATGCTTCCTTGGCTGGGGCTGGCTCTTCTTGCAGCTCAGTTTAAACCGAGAAGTCAGCAAATGATTGGCTGGGACAGTGGGAGCTCAGAGCTCCACTCTGCCTCAGCTTGGTGTTCGTTTGTCTTGCAGCCTGGTGTAAATTGGGCTGGAAGAGAAGTCAGCCCAAGATCAGCTGTGCCCGTGGGAAACAGACTGTCCCGCACAGGCACAGCTACTGATGCACAATTATTTTCCCTGGTTTTTCCTTCCTCGGGTCTATTGGACCTGAAAAAAATTGAGATTTTTGGAAAATCCTGGATCCAAATACCACGTCAGTATTGGGATCTGAAATTTTTTGGGAAATCCAGATTTTTTTTCAGTTCAGTATACCTGAATGGGGGGGGGGGGGGGATTGCACACCACTAAAAACCACTATGAACTCTAGCCCCTACCTTGGTGAAACAATCAAAGTACACAATTATAAATATTGAAAACAAAGTATCCTATTCAGTGGGTGCATATCTGCTATTTGTTATAAAATTGCTTGCTTAATAATGTACCTAAAGGTTCACTGTCACAGGTCTTTGGATCACTTTGCATACTGCATTTTTAATCCATGTTGTTTAACTATTACAGTTCAGAGCAGACATTAAAATATGCCACTGTGATACAATGAAAATTAGTCATGGCCAGATACCCTTCAGCTTGATTAAAAATGTTATCCTATCTACAGTGGAACTATTCCCCCCCCCCCCCTCCAAGTGAGTGGCTTCAATGTGGCTGGTATAACATTTCAATGACCCAGCCATATGTACTGGTCTTATTTTATGTTGTCTGATCAAGGAACCTGAAAAATCAATCCTGGCCCATATGTTTGGGAACTTTAAACTACCACATCTTGTGGTTACTGCTCATAGAAGAGCAGCTAGAGTAACACTGATATATTTCAAATGCTCCATTTATAAATACTTATGACAGTTGCCTAGAGCACCTGCTTCAGCTAATTTGAAGATATCTATGCTTTCTTTTCATATTTCATTTACTGTGAGGAAATATGTAGGCCAGAAATGGAAATGAGGCTGACATGTCAGTTAGATGGAAATATGATTTTTACAGTGCAATCCTAAGCAGAATTACACCCTTCTGCATCCATTGACGTCAACAGGCTAAGTAGGGTGTAACTCTGTTTAGGATGGCACTGTAAGCCTATTCAGAAGGTGGAGCAGGTCTCATGTAAACAGGAATCAGTTTCAGATTTCTTCATGTCAAATATCAGCTTATTATTTACTGGCATAATACCTGAACTTTTGATAAATCCCAACACTTATAAAACACCAGGGACACAGAAGAAAAGAGAGGACTAGATTCAGTACAGAATTTCTACTTGCGCTAGAGGTCTTGTGCAAGGGTAAACATGAGAAAAACAACAGTACCACATGTGCTAAATCAAACTTATTGTATGCCTATTTTGATTTCTACTTGCAGAATAAGGGTGTCCATTTGGCTCAATTTGAGCTGAAAAAAATATCAAAAAAATAGCTTATTGGTATTTTCTAGATATTCTTTCTGCCAGATATTTCTTCAGGCATTTTTCAGCTATGTGAAATGGCCAAGCCTGAAAAATCCCAAATATATTTGGGATTTTTCAGGACTGCTGGATAGTTGCAGTTAAAGGGCATTTAAAGGGACTGCAGTCCTTTTAGATGACTTCTGGGTGAACTCACCGCTTGGAGAAGGTGTTTAAAGGGACTGCACTCACAGAGTTGCACTGCCCATGTGGCTTGGAGAAGGCATTTAAAAGGCCTACAGTCCCATTAAACACATTTTCCACTTTCCATTGAAATGAACGGAAAATGGGGGCACTGTCTTTTGGGGCTCATAGAATTGGACCCTCTGGTTCAATCTTTTTGAGACTTTTATTAAGAGGCACCAGTGGCTATGCTGCACATTTGGTGCCTCTACTTCAAAAAAAAAACCAGTCTCCCTGGAGACCCCAATAACCCCAGATTGATTCTCCATTATACCCTAGTAGCCTGATACCTGTGCTTTGCTATGGTATTTAAGTTCCGTAAATCCAATTATAATACTGACGATATGAAGTTTGAAATGTAACACTTGTTGTAGGAATTCTAATGGAATGAAAAATGAAGTGAGACTGTTTGTTTGTTTTGTCTACTGAAGGACCTCTCTGGAGACCACATTGGTGGTTCTGCCCTCAGGTGCTAGGATCACCAGGCTGCTTGGTGAGCTTACTCTGGAGCAGGCCACATAGAACTGTCCACATAAAAGCAGTCATCTGTTAAGTCAATTCCTGCCACCTTTAAAGCTTGGCCTTGGGACTTGTTGTTGGTCATAGCAAAGCAGACCTTGAGGGGGAATTGCAGCCTCTTGAACTCAAAGGGATTTTCTGATGGTATGAGAGGTATGCGTGGTATGAACACTGATTCTTCCTAAGCACTGCCAGTGAGCAGTGTGGCCTCGATGATCTTGTGCAGGGCCTTCACTTGCAGTCTGGTGCCACTGCAGAGTTTGGGTAGGTTGAGATTCTGCAGCAGCATCACTGAAGTCTCCACTTTGAGGAGAAGCTTGTGGGCTGGGAAGCCAGGAGAGTTGAGAGTGTTGAGGAACTCTACAGAGTGGTGAACCACACCATCCATTTACACCACTGAGTCCACAGATCTGTACTCTATTTCCTCTTCCTCAAAGGAGTTAAGTAGAGTTTCATTAATGGAGGAGGGGTGGGTGGGAGTGTGTCCAAAGCCATTGGAGAGGCTGGCCCAGCAGCATTGCTAAGGTGTTTCTGCTCAGGCAGCCTCCCTGATGGATTAAAGTACCCTGGCCCTGCTCCTACACCTGACAGACACCCACCTGTCTGGTGTTGGGGGGGAGTGTGTTTAAAGGCATTGAGGAGGCTGGGCCAAAAGCAGCACTAAAACAGTCCTACTGAGTAAGCCTCCCCAACATCTGTAAACATCCCACCCCCTCTCCTATACCTGACAGGCAGCTGCCTTTCCAGTGTGGGAGGGGAAAGGATATTAGAAGCTACTGTGGAGGCTGGGCCAGCAGGATTACTAAGGTGTTACTGCTGGGGTGCGTTCTCTGATGGCTTTAAGCACACTGCACCCACTGCTGCACCTGACAGACAGCCACTTGTCTGGTGTAGGAAGTGGGGGGAGGCTGGGCCAGCAGCATTGCTTTACCTCACAGGTGGTTGGCCATTCCTGATTTCCTCAACTGACCAGTCAGAGAGTGGGGGGGGGGTGCAAGGAGGCAGCAGCCTGGCAGGCAGATAGGAAGCAATGGGGGAGCACATTTTACCCCTTTTGACCCCTTTAGGGTCAAATTTCTACAAATCCCTTCTTAGTGAGCATTTACGTCATGGTGCTCTCTTCAAATGTTGAACTTCTAGGTCCAGGGGTTTAGCCTGGGAATTGATTTTATGGTCTGGGACCCACATACCTTCGGGACCCCCTCTCCTGAAGAGCATTGTGCTTGGCAGATAAGAACTTACTGGTGGTCCCTGGCCCGAGAGAAATCCAGCTGTCGTCGACCAGCCTTTTCTGCCCTGGCCCCAACCTTGTGGAACTCTCTACAGAATAACATCCATGTCCTGCAGGATCTGATGTAATTCTGCAGGGCCTGTAAGGCAGACAAGTTCTGCCAGGTGTTTGGCGGTGAACAGTGATGGCCTACATCCACCTTGCCGCCCTTGTCTTCCTGCCTCCCCTCCACGGGGCAGTGGCATAGTCAGTTGTCTGAGTGTCATCCTATTAGGTTGGTTATTGTATCTTACTGGATTTTATTGTTTCTATTGCTAACTGACAAATGTCTATTTTGTTGTTGTACACGGCCCTAAGCCCTGTTTACAGGGGAGGGCAGTTTAAAAATCTAATTTAATAAATAAATAATAAATAAAATTATGGTGAGGGGACTTTTCTAAGTTGCCTCCTCTTTGTAGTGTTGGTGTATCTGGCTCAATATTTGCCAGGAGCTTTCTTGGGGGCAGAGAGAGGTGTGAGGGTGAGTTGGTCTGAGGGAGTGGTGATGTGGTGGATATTTCTTCAGGTTCATGAGGGAGGCACACATCAAAATGGCTCCTAGAAAGTTCCTTTACTATCTCCCCATGAACATTCATAAACTCAATTGCTATGCTGGCTGTTATGAGAAATGTCTATTCAGGAGTCTTGAATTGCTGGTTTCTCTAATTGTCTTCAACTGCAGTCTCTTTTAATTATGTTTTTTTACCTCAGAACATCAGATCCACAGCTGAACAATCAGAGGGAGATGGGTGCAAGCAGGCAGGTTTTACCTCAGAACTCTGAGATACACAGTTGACCAATCAGAGAGGAGGGGCAAGGAGGCAGCAGCCTGCCATGCACATAGAAAACAATTGGGGAAACACATTTTGCCCCCTTTTATCCCCTTAGGAGTCGTGTTTCTCAGAAATCTCTTTGTAGTGTGGGTTGATGTCGTGTTAGGAATGCTGGCCCAGCAGCATTGCTAAGGTGTTTCTGCTCAGGTGGTCTCCCTGATGGATTAAAGTACCCTGGCCCTGCTCCTACGCTTGACAGACACCCACCTGTCTGGTGTTGGGGTGTGTGTGTGTTTAAAGGCATCAGGGAAGCTGGGCCAGCAGCAGTGCTAAGGCAATCCTGCTGAGCAAGTCTCCCCAATGGCTGTAAGCATCCCACCCACTCTCCTACACCTGACAGGCAGCTGACTATCCAGTGTAGGAGGGGGAGGGGGCAGGGTATTGCAAGCCATTGTGGAGGCTTGGCCAGAAGGATCGCTATGGCGTTACTGCTGGGGCAGGCTTCCTGATGGGTTTAAGCACACTGCATCTACTGCTGCACCTGACAGATAGCTGCCTGTCAGGTGTAGGAGATGGGGGGGGAGTGTGAAGTCATTGGGGAGGCTGGGCCAGCAGCATTGCTGCACCTCACAATTGGTTGGCCATTCCTGATTTTCTCAACTGTCAGTAGCTCTCTGGCTATTAGTATATAGATATACTAAGTATATGGAAATTTATTGAGGCATTTTTAGCTCATGAAAAAAAAATCAATTCAATCTTCATTCATTCTGTGAGAACTTTACAGTATACTTCTATGCAACATTACTCCATTTGCAGCCCATTAGCCCATTAATTTCACTTAATATGAAATTGATCAAGGATGCCACCTCTGAAAAAGTTGTCAGTTTCATCTTCCACATACTGGGCGAGCCCTTTTGATGTCTTAGTTTGGAGAAGCACAGCTCAGAAACTAGGAATGTGAAATGAAACTGATGAAATCTTTCTTAGCCTCAGAGGAGGACATCTTCAAGATTTAGAGCACAGAATGAAAACTTTAAAATTGATTGTGTAATTTATATTGAAATGTATGGTTTTACTGGTTTTATGTAAGCTGCCCTGAGCCCACTTTGGCAGGGAGGGCGGGGTAAAAGTGAACTAACTAACTAACTAAATAAAGTCTAAGCACTAAAGATGAAAGAAAAAGGAAGTGAAGAATACTGCCATTTACACATGCTCATCAGCAGCACACACAACCCTACACAGCTGCTTTTAAAAGACACATCTCATTATGACTTATGTCGCATTAATTAAGTATGCATGATCAACAGTTGCCCAGTAGAGACACTGAATGTGGCCACTGTTCAGATGTAAAACTGTTCTCAGTAATGTGAGCAAATCGCTGATGTGATCAAAAGAGAGGCAACTTGTTGTGAAGTTACCAATCCATACTTTTATTTATAGGCCTTTTTTTGGTACCTTGTGCTGCTGCCATTAAAAAAATTAAAAGGGAGGTCCCTTTTATTACTTTCATTGTTGTTGCCATTTTATTAGGCATACAATTTTAGTTTGGAAAGTACACTCATTAAAAATTATGATATAGATCTCAGATCTTGTAACGAGCATGAAATGATCTCCATATAGAGAACGGGCATCAGAGGGAATTAACATCCAAGTTACTATTAAAAGGTCTGCCTCACATCCCATAATAATTTAAAAAACCCTATAGGTTTGTAAAACAAGCTTACTGCTTGGAGTGAAAGCAAGTTCACAGAAAGCCCAAAGTTATATTTGCAAACTTAATTCTAACAAAATACTAAAACTTTTGAATACAGTTAAATTTGTTTCCTTTTCTTAGGGGACAGAGATATTTGCACTGCATTGGAATGTTTTGTTTGTGCTGCTTGCCACTTGTTCCCCTTTTTAAATGCCTCAATGCCACATTGTTTAAATCACAGTTTGGTTTGTCAGGTAGCTAATAAAGAGTTTACAGTAGTAACATACTTTCAAACAATTACACTTGCAAATTAATGTTCTAACCTAGGACATTTTGTTAAATTAAAAAAAAAAGTTACTGAATAGGTTGAAATTGCTTTTTACTAAAGAGAAATGCATCGCTCCTGGCAACTTTGTCACAGACCAGTGCTTTTTAAAATGACCCAGATATTAAACCTGCAAATAAGGTTGTCAGACTACAAATTATGCAGTAAATTAGGCTTCTAATCCTGCTGTTGGATTGCAGCAACCAGAGAACAAGTGTCAAGATGTCTGGAGCAAGTTCTACTCATGTCAGTACCTGTTAGACGTAGACAATAATGTGGACATGACATCGTCTTCTCCAGTGGTATACTGCTGCCAGACATATATTGGATTGGATACAGCTGGGGGTCATTTCATAAAAAAAGAGGTGTAGGAGCTCATTAGCATAACTAATTCACATAACTTATTTGCATATAACACATTCCATGACATCACCAAAAGTGTGTCAGAAGGCAACACCCACTGCTCAGGCTCCACCCCAAAAATCTCCAGGTATTTCTTAACTCAGAGCTGGCAAACCAGCTTTACACTTTGACTACAGACACTTTAGGTTTCCTTTGCTCTTGCAGGAAAGCTTCCCTACAACAAACATGAAAATACAGATCAAGTTAGTATGCTTTTGCTTTTTCCACAGCACTTCACCATATATGCCCGCTCCTGGGCTTGTTACTCCCAGAACGGCATTCCTGCACATTCCTGCTCAAAATGACCCTGGCCATACAGCTGATAACTGCAGGGAGTAATTTTTGTTGATTTCCCCCTTCATTCTGCAGACCTTCCAATTCCCCCTGTTCTCCAAGTAAAACAGGCATTTAGGGCTGAGGATGGACAGTAGAGAAACAGAGGTTTCATTCCACTGATTGAAATCCTGTCCATCAGTTGAGATGCTGGTGGAAAGCCCAGGCTAGCCCCATCTCATCAGATCTTGTAAGCTAAACAAGGTGGACCCTGGTTAGTATTTTCATGGGATACTACCAAGGAAGAGCAGGATTGCTATGCAGAGGCAGGCAATAGCAAACTACCTCTGAACATCTCTTGCCTTGAAAACTCGACAGGGTCACCATAATTTGACTGTGACTTGACAGCAAAATAAATAAATAAAGCAATCTAGTATCTGGCTTTAACCATTAACTGCAAGCCAACTTGCTGTAATTTATCTGTGTAAAGAAGCATGACCAAGACTTACCTCCATCGGCATTGTGGCTCAGGAGATGGGGGAGGTCGGATGGAGGCAGGCATGGCTGCATTGTGCCTTTCAGTGGTGTTAGGGTGGGGTGGCTCCCTGTGGCCTGCCTCGTCAGGTTGGGAGTCACTGCGTGGGGGTGAGGAGAGGGCCCGTGGGGGTCTTTAGGCTGATTGTGCATTGATACGGGGGTTGGACTAGGTGGCCTTTATGGCACTTTCCAGTTCTATGATTCTATGAAATGTATGTATCTGTACATGTGCAGAATGCCTTTTATTCAGAATCTTTTACAGTAGAAAAAGAATTTACTGCAATAGGCCAAAGGGCTGAGTGAATATAATACCCAGGCAATTTTATGTCCCATCACCTCTCACTTCTGAAAAATCAGGTCTTCGGGAGCATCTAAATAAATCTGCCAAGAACAGTAAATTCCATTAATTGCAAATACTTTGAATGAGTGCAGAATACTTTCTTGTCACACAGTAACAACACATGGGTGCCTGCCTGCCATTACAGGATAACTTATGGGTTGGGTGAAATTATTTGTAGGCAAGTATAATTTGGGGATCTTCAATTTTATAAATTAAGGCACTGATTAATTACTATCTCTCCATCTACTCACCCTGAGCTTTCCTAACACAGTTTTTAACCCTACACCACAGTCTTATGCCCTGTAACATATGAAGAGAAGCAAATTGCTTTTCCCTGGACAGCTTATGTCAAGTAATATTGTTGACACAGGGCTTCTTCTAAGCCTGTAAGTCATATACATGATATTCATTCTTGTGATAACTACTGCTAAAGTAAACCAGAGATGGGATACATTAATTGGCACTAAACGCTCAACTACTTCTAGTTAGCATAGCTAGACTAGAGACTTCCCACTTTTTCAGATTGTGTCCTTGCTGTCACCTGATTGGCTTTCCTGGAGACTTCCTGCTCATGTAGAGCTTCCTGTTGCTCTTTGGTCTTTTTACAGCAGTTATACTGGTTAGTTTAGGCTTTCTCTGTTCATGATTCTATGGGCTATCTTTTGACTATGCTCCTGCAGAGTTCAGGGGGTTGGACTAGATGACCTGCAAGGTCTGTTCCAACTCTAACATTCTGTGATTCTATGTTCTATAACAGTTTGTTCTTCTTTAAATAAACTTGCTTATTTTTCTCTGAACAGTCAGTGCTCCTCTTAAGCCCTGTCAACGCATTAAACATTTAGCACATAGTGACTTTCATGGTACTTTACTTTTTCAGTTTGTTAAAACCCGTCTCTTCAAATACACATGACTGTGACTATACACAGATACCCTACAGCAGGTAGAGGTGTGTCAAAGTTACTACTATTAATATCACTGTCCAGTATACCTCCCACAGCACTTCCCATGAAATCATGAGGCCCCATCCAATGATAAGGATCTGGCACCTTACCGTTCTCAGCATACAGTTTTTAATTACATTGTATTGAGGCCAATCAGTGAATATCTCTTACCACTTCAGTTACTTATGCAACAGACAGAAAAAATGAAGTGACAATATTACTGTATCTGGTGGGGGAAAGTCTAATACACTAAAAACATTATCCTCTGGATTTCAGTGAAAATATAAAACAAAGTAATGTGACTGAAAAAGAGAAGTATAAGACACCGGAAATTATTTTGAGCACTTTTCCTTTTATATCCTCTATTCATTACTCCTTCCAGATCTTTTTCAGCTCTGCTCTGGCACTCTACATCATTGAAATACATTAGTATAATAGTGCTGTTTTGCTACTCTAGTTAAAATTATGTGTGCATTCCTTTTATAAACCACTACATTTAAGGACATAAACTATTACACTTTTTTTTTTGAACAGAAACCAGACCATTTCTTTTAGTAGAGAGGTGGTGGTTTAATTTGGATACTCTTTAAAACAAAAATTATGCATTCTTGTTTTGCTTACTAGAAGGCAAACAGTCATGAAACTCCAGATCTGGGGGGAAAAAAGATTCATAACTAATTGTGTTGACTAGGGGTTTTGCTGATCTGTCACTTTGAACCTCAAACACATGGATGAGGGAGGTTGAATCCTGATGACAGTTTAGTAATTATCTGCCAAAAAAATGGTTTTGGTTCACAATGCTTGTTGATTCTGAACTATACCAGTCCACTCCTTATCTATATATATCTGATCTGTTTCTGGTATTGCTTGCGCACCAATATGCTGCAGGTATCCTTACCAGTAATATTGCTAATAATATTTTGAGCACTTGCAAGAGAAGTTGACTCAATTAACATACAGTTATAAAATTCACACAATTCTGACGATATGTAATGTAAGGATTACATAAAAAAACATCAAGGTTAATATGCATATTGATTTTTAAGTATAAAAATAAATTATTCTGTAAAACTTGCTAATTTTTAATAGCAACTGTCTTAAAGATTTGTTTCCCTTTCAGAGATGTATTGCATTTGGGATATGAGCCTAAGCAAATAAGTTCCATAGAAAATAGCAGAATGTGTATTTCCAGTAGGGTTATGGACCAGAAGGTGGACCCTTGAGTTCTCTTGGATTACAACTGACTTCTATACTACAAATATCAGTTCCCCTGGAAGGAATGGCAGCTTTGTAGGGTGAGCTCTATGGCACCATGTCTTTACTGAACTCCCTCCCTTCCCCAAACTCTGTTATCCCCATGTACTATTCCCAAATTTCCGGGAGTTTCCCAAGCCAAAGTTGGCAACACCATTTTCTAAGCTAATGTTTTTTGAGTTCCATGTTTCATCACTGATATTATTTCACCATCTGCTCTGTTCCTACAGGTGGTGTAACATGCTTCCCCAAAACAATGTTTATCAGGTAAAATATCTGCTAGCTGTTGTTCTCTGAACAAAAGTTTGAATTCAGTTAAATGTATTTGTCATGCTAGTAGACTTAATCAGCACCTTTGTCTTCAGAAGCATAAATCAAGCTGACAACACATAATAAATGACAGTGTGATTGGGGCACTCAAATGTTTAGTTGCTGCCAGAACAGTTCTCAGAGTTGCAGCACATCAGACCAACCTGAATTAAAGCCAGAGTTTTGTAGAAATCAAGAGAGGTTCATATACAGGAGTAGCTCCTGGTCATAGGACTATGTTGCATCCAGCCTTTACCAGGGCAGGGATGGTACAGAAAAGTGGTAAAATCAAGTAGTACAACTTTTACCAGCAGCCAGCAATGAAGATGTTGGTTTCCTTGTCATCTAAATGCCAACATTATCAAAGTGCAGGATTCAGTAAAGGTTTTCACCCAGTTTTACCTGAATCTCCAGTTTTTCCTCACACCTTTCCTCTGTATAACTGATGGGATATAAACGTGTGAAGCTATGTCCTTGAACCATGTTAGAAAGACTTTTTGTGAGTGTATACACACTTGCAGTATAGCTTTATATTAAACAAAGAACTACCATCTTGGTAGGGTTGCCAAATACTTACCTCTCCATGGTGGGGGGGAGTCCTTTGTTGTCCAGGAGGCTTCTGATGCACGCGCTTTGTGCATGTGCCATGATGACATCACCCAGAAGTGACATCATCGCGTCAGGCACATTGGGGGTGGGACTTCTGTAATTCGAGGGAAAACCATAGAGTTTCCCTCGAATTACAGAGCGTCCCCCACAAAAAATGTGCCCAACGCGATGACATCACTTCCGGGTTTCCCTACCCCCCGGGAAGACTTGGTAAGCCTACAGCTTGGCAACTACAAAAATGACTAATTTTGCATAGATGATTTTTTTTTAGTATTATCCAGAACATATTTTTGTATGAAGTATTTTGTGTTCATTTTTATAGCATATTAGAAATAATTCACAGGCAATGTTTTATGTTTAGCGCAACAAAGTAAGGCATTTGCTTCCTGAAAAAAAAAAAGTGACTAATGAAAAAGTTGGTAAAAGAACACAGAGTTGGCTGTCTTACATTGTTTCACAGCACACTCCTGAGGGCTGCTTTGGTGGCAGTGAGCAGCCACCGACACAAAGGCAGTGCCACTGGTCTGTTCTCTATGGTTATCCTGCAGGGGGAAATAACAACAGGCACCCCTCTGGAAATTGCAGATGGCATAGCAAGCATGCCAGGGTCCATATCAACCCTGGCAACACCATCCATAAAACAAGGGAAGCCAATGACACTTCTGTGAGTGGCACACACAATTACAGCCAACCATTTCTTGCCAATGCAGCTACTACCTCTTGATGCCACTCCCCTTGCCAGAGAGTGAGCAAACAGAGAGAGAAGATCCAGCAGCAACACAACCCCAACATAGGCATGTGGCCTGAGCTTCTCCCCCAGCCCACAGGGCACCCTTGCAACGGACCAGACACCTACCCCTCCCCTAGCAAGGGTCTGACTGGAGACCAAATGTGCTGCTATTCCTGCTCTAAGCCACACAGACCCATTCCCATAAAATGTAAAAGCAGAGGGATAAGAAAAGACAGAGGCATGAATCCACAACCCCCACAGTCCAGACTAGCATCCTAACCACTGGGCCAAGATGGTTGGTTCATAAGAAGAATGCCAACAGGCATTAGGCACTGCACTGTAGACCTGACATCACCTTCAGCCATATGGAGCTAGGCAGACACCATTGCCGAGACGTGCACTGATTGTGGAAAGGTACTGGCAAAGGCCTTTCACCATTTTACCCAGAATGCCAGGTTTGAGCCCCACATGGGAAGAGGCAAGAGACAGTCAAATGCCTTTCATCATTTTACCCAGAATGCCAGGTTCTTTCAAGCCTTGGTCAGAGCTTCATACCAGAGTGGCATACATAAACACACTGGTAGTGTCATACACTGACGAAGGGCAGTTAAGTAAGATTTCTCTTCGGTGGAAGTGGGACTTCGGAGATTTAATAATTACTTGCCAAAATAAATACTTTCGAGCCAATCACATGGCGGGGGAGATGGGGTCTCTATGATACATATGAACAGATGTTTGTTGAAGACATAAAATCCAGGCTAATTCATCTACTATTCAGATATTTTAATATGAATACTGTACACTGATATCTTTCAATATATTAAAGATAAGTATTAAAGATAAGAATGCAACCAGGTAAAAAGCTATGCTTTAACAACCATATAATTAATCATTTCTATCATATGAAAAGCAAATGGGGAAAAGTTACATTAGAAGAATGATTATGCTGACTGCAATCTGTTACAGTTCAGTGAAACAAAAATGAGTTTCTAGGGATGAAAGGAAATGAATGCTTGACCAGTTCAGCAAGACTATCCCACAGCATGTTAAATATTTATAATGAAGCCATTTCTGCCCCAAACAATCTGAATCAGGGCATATATCCGCTCAAATAGCTCTCTAGTAATTAATTTAGTATGTCATACATAAGATTAGTAATTAATGCTAATATGTATGAATTACACTGAATTTATTAAGCTAAAACATTTGGTCTTTCTGGTTTCGGAAGCAGAAGAAAGTAGTTATTTAAAAATCATTTTTAGCTCTGAAGCTCAGCGTTAAAAACCATGTAGCTGAAAGTCTGGCAGATATACACATTTTATAGGCACCATTTATATGAGGTTGTTCAAGGTCAATTATTTTTTCTCCTCCACTTGATAGTTTTCTAGCTAAATGGCAATATGTTGATGGGTAGGTTTTATTTTGCAATCATTAACAAAGTGGTTGTTCTGGAAAATATTTCCAGACCTATATGTTTGCAGACTACACATATATCAAAAGGGGGGAAATGGCAGAAGTACCTGAATGTTATTTTTCTATTCCATTTTTACAAAACTTCATAGGAATTTTAGTTAGATAGAAGATGTGTGTGTTGGAGGAAATCATTCAGTATTTGGACCACAAGATGATGATTTGCTATGGGACTGTACAAGATTCAAACTTATCCAAAGATGCTTTAACACTGATTTTTTAAAAAAATTAAAGTATTTTAATATTGCATTATTTTAGCTCATGAGCTACATCTTTGAACAAGTAGCATATAAACTTTGTAAATAAATAAAGAAATAATAATTTGCATTACAGCCTCACAGTTAGTGGCATCCATCATGAATGAAGTGATTGCAAAATCTCATTAGAGGGTAGACACTGAAAATCCTGCAGGTAGGAAAGGTGCAAATAGGTATTTTAAAAGGCCGGCATAGTTAACGAACAAAGAAATGGAAGCAATAAAAGGTAAGAAGGATCCCTTTGAGTGGTGGAAGGCTAATCTTGGTGAAGTAAATAAAAGGGAGCACCACTTTGGCAAGTAAAATGGAAGCTGATGAGCAAACAGGCAAAAAGGGGCAAACAGGCAAAAACAGGCAAAAACACATTGCAAAATACATAGACCAACAAGAGCCAAGAATCAAATTAAACGAAATTATGAACTTTTTCAATAGAACAACACAGCCACTGCTCGGCACTCATTGCTGCAAGCCAGAAGGAAATACAAAGCAATACTGAAGGGAAAAAAAGCACCACTCCATGAAATCCATATGGGACAAGATAATCGCAGCTGCTAAAGAGAAACCTAGTACATCTCTCTGGCACCTAATCTCTCTGATGCTGAAGCCAAGAAGAAACACTGACAAATTAAAAACTGACAGATCACCAGGCCCAGACGGTGTACAGCCAAGAGTTCTGACAGAACTCAAATGCAAACTTGTGGAAATCCTGACGAAAATATGCAATCTATCACTAAAAATCTGCCTCCGTTCCCAAGGACTGGAAGATAGCTAATGTATCCCTCATCTTTAAAAAGGGTTCCAGAGGAGATCTGGGAAATTACAGGCCAGTCAGTCCAACATCAATACCAGGTAAGTTGGTGGAATTTGTTATTAAAGATAGAATTAGTAGGTACATTGATGAACAAAAGCTACTGAGGAAAAATCAACATGGAATTCTGTAACGGAAGATCTTGTCTCACTAACCTTTTAGAGTTCTGTGAGGGAGTGAACAAAGATGTGGACAAGGGTGGGTGCATCCATTAGATGTTGTTTATCTAGACTTCCATAAAGTTTCCTCATCAAAGGCTCCTAAGTAAACTCAGTAGTCATGGGATAAGAGGACAAATCCTCTTGTGGATTAAATACTGGTTAATTAACAGGTAATTAATAAATGGTTAATTAACTAATTAAATAATCAGTTTCTTAATCACCTAGTTAATTAGGTGAACTAATTAGAGGGATATTGCTTATTTTAATTATTTTATTAATTAATTAGAGGGCTTATTTATTTATTTATTTATTTATTTATTTATTTATTTATTTATTGTGATTTATATCCCGCCTTCCCTGCCATACGGCAGGCTCAGGACGGCTAACAAAAAACCAGCAATAACAAAAACAATATCTTTAAAACAATAAAACATATAAAAACACATAAACATCATGCAGATGGCATATCTTCCACTTGGTAAATCAAAGCAGTGCCCAGATGTAATCATTATAAACGGTCACACAACTGGCAGATAAAATCGGGCCAGGGCCAAGATGTATATATTAGGCGGCCCCTACTTAAACGCTTGGTGGAAGAGCTCCGTCTTACAGAACCTGCAGAATTGTAAAAGATCCCGCAGGGCCCTGATGTTGTCCGGGAGCTCATTCCACCAGTGTGGGGCCACCACCGAAAAAGCCCTGGCCCTTGTGACCGCCAGCCAAGCCTCCTTTGGCCCTGGGAGGACCAGACGGAGTGTTCGCTGGGAAACATAATTAATTAATTAGAGAGTTATTGTTTAGTGATTAATTAATTAATGTAACTTGATAATTTATTATTAGGATTTCTTACTGGTGGGTTGTGAGAGGGGGTTGAAATAGATTTAGTGGGAGGATCAGGACTGTGCATTGACTTTTGGGAAGGAGGAGGAGAGAGAGAGTTGGTAGATCAGTTAGACCAGAGGTGTCAAACTCATTTGTTACGAGGGCCAGATCTGACATAAATATTATTTATTACAAACTATCAGTGTTAAAAAACAAGATACAATCTGAGCCAGCTGCCAAAGAGGCACCTGGAATCTTAAAACAATGCCCAGCCTCCTAATAACTAAGATAAGGTTGAACCCACAGTAAAGCAAAGTAAAAAATTCCCTCCCTGAAACGAAAATTATCCAGCTAAGAAATGAAAACTTGGGAGTGTAAAGACTCTCTCAGATTCAAGACTGCAGCCCTGAACTCTTCACTGAAGACCCCATTTACACACAAAAGCAAAAACCACTTGTAAATTATATTCTCTTTGGCTCAAGATGGGTCTTCTGCTTAAGGATGTTCTCAAGCATTCCAAAGTTTACAGTAACTCACATACCAAACAACATTGAATTACACTTAAAGAATTACATTTCAGTTACAAGGTATGTTTTCTTTTCTTTTCTTGGTGTCCTAAATGTTTTTTGTTAGATCTCTGAGAGATAAACCAAGCTCTAGTTGTTATCGCAATTAAGGAACAGGGAGTGAACAAATCGCAATTTCCAGTATTCTCTTTTAGGTATAAATTAGGCCTCTCTGGCCAGATGTTTGACCTCTTTTAAGTGTAAATTACCTAAATAGCCCCTATCTTGACTAACCATTTGGTCAGCCAAGGAAAGAATGCTGGCTGCCCTCTGTATATGTGACTAGGGGAAGAAGCTTCAAAATGCTCTCTGGGAGTTTGGTTCTGTTGTATGTGCTATTTATTTTTGATATCAGATATTAGAGATGCAATTTTCTGATCCAAACAGGAAAATTCTCACAACACTCAGTATTGAATATTCTGTTCCTGGGTAAGGTAGTTGAGAGAGTGGCAGCAAAACAGCTCCAGGCTTTCCTGGATGACTCCTCTATCCTAGATCCATTCCAGTCTGGCTTCCATCCTGGCTACGGGATGGAGATGACCCTTTTTGGAGCTGCACATGCAGCATTCTGTGTGTCAGTGAGGCACGTAACTCTCCCAGCTGCTGTGGGGAAAGCAAGTCATATCTGGGTTCTGTTAAAAACAAATTGTATAATGTGGTCCTAAGGTGCAGCAACAGTGACACAGTCTTTCCACATCTTACTCAGCAATATTGCCTACCTGGAAGAAAGACTGAAGATTACAGCTGTGCAATCATTTCTTATATTACCATATATATGCATAGTGTAGTGCTTTTAAAAACAAAACATAAACAAAACCAGTCTGGAATCACTTTCTGAGCCAAGAACTACAGGTTGAGTGCTCAAGAAGATGATTTAATACAAATGTCTAATTTTCTTCCTGGCTTACATTCAAAAAAAGGATGATTGGAATTGTTTGCTAATAGGATAGCAGACAACACTTCAGTTGGTTGACAGTGGCTTGGTTCCAGGCAAACAGTGTTTTCCCCCTTCTTACACAAATCATCTTCCTAATTCTTGTTGGTTAGAGATTTATAGGTACTGTTATATAGATACTGGACAGGGGGCAGAAGCTAATTTAGGCCTAATTTTCACTTCTGCCTTTCTGTACTTTTGTAGTCCTTTCCCCACTCCCTCCACTTTTTACTTTGGTTACGGCAACAGGTCCAGGGTACTGGGTAAGTGATAAGATTGTGAACTGCATGTTGGGAAATTCCTGGAGGTTTTGGGGTGGAGCCTGGGGAAGGTGTGGTTTGTGGGAGAGGAGGGACCTCAGTAGGGTATAATATCTTAGAGACCATCCTCCAGAGCAGCCATTTTCTTCTGGGGATCTGATCTCTATGGTCTGAAAATTAGTTCTAGTTCTGAGAGATCTCTAGACCCCACCTGAAGGTTGGCAAGTCTATGCTACAGAAAAATATTGTTGTGGGTTAGAAAAGGAGCATGGCTGATTTCTAAAGCCACATTCTCACTTTTTTCAGTGAAAGTGGATAGTGTGTATTTTTAAAGTTGTCTGTAGCCAGACCATTGAAGGCCAGAGTTTTGTATTGGGTTTATTGATGGAACCTTGCCAGCTTCTGATGATGAGCCTTGCAGTAATAGATGTTTCCAGATCTGAGACTGTGCTTATATGCCATCTCTCCTATGGACCTGTGACATTCAGAGAAAGTATCTTGCTGTAGTTTGTAATGAATGCTGAAATAAGAGAAATCTGCTTTAAACCTCATGACTGATAAATGAACAGACTGCTGCTGTGAAGGTGTTTAGAAGTTCAGGACTCCTACTGAGAAAACCACCATGAGAGATTTTGCAGAAAATTACTCTCTTCTCACCTTTAATTGCATAATTTCAGTTGAACATTGCTTCCACATGGAAGAGAGCAGAAGTAATAAAAGCCTTTCATTTATTATGCAAAGTCCTTTACAAACAAATTATTGAAACTACAGGAGTTAGGCTTTGACTTTGCTTTATTGAAATTAAATAATAATAATGAAGGAACCATCTGCAATGAAGTTTGTGAATAAAAAGCAATTTAGGTTGCTCTTATCCAATTGCATATTCAGGCTGCAATCCTGCTCATAGGCTGTTTCAGTCTCATTGAATTCAGTGAGATTTAAGCAGGTTAATTGTTTGCAGTATTGCATTTTCAAGCCTTATGTAATGGAAATATAACAAACATCAGCAAAATGTTGTAGATTGTACCTTGTGCTTCATAAAACCTCTGGTAGAAGGCAAGAACAAAGCTACCAAGAAAATTACATATACTGTGTTTTTACATTCAATGACACTTGATGTTGAGCTTCCATGACTAAATCCTCTGACATGATTTAGCTGAAAAAAAAAAACCACAAGGAAGGGAAACTGATATGGATCTAGATCACAGTGATGGGAATGAGATTGGTTAACTCTTCCTTGTGCTATTTACACAATGAATAATTCCTCTTGAGCATCACCTTAAGGAAATGTGGCAGTCTCTGTGCGCAGCTTGGGGATGAGTGGCAGCAGCGGTGGGGAAACCTGGCACTCCCCTTCCATGGTGGGCCTATGATGGGGCCTGAACTGGACCCAGGGGAGGGGGAAAGAGACAGACCACTGTGGGGGGGATAAAGCATGCCATGACACCCAGCCTTCCCACCTGAGTATGTGGGATCGTTTGCCCACCCGTCCCTCCCTATGTGGTGCTTGAAGGAAAGAAGGTTTTTGGGGTTGTGGGTGGCCCCACTGAAGAGGGTTATGTTGTTGGAAATGCAGGTTATTTTCTTGTTCACAGTGATTTCTGCTTTATTCTATGTCACAACTTCAGGCGGTATCAACATGGGGCTGGATTCATTTTACGAAAACCAGTCTACATTCCTGTGTGTGGGAGATCCCATTAAGGGATCTTGGGGTGAGGGCTTTCAGGGGCATGCCCAGCTTGGGGTCCGCCAACAGGGCATGCCCAGATTAGGAGCTGCCAACAGGTTACCCTCACACTCAGTGGCAGGGGAGTCCACAGGAAGGAGTGATGGTCCTTGTGGAATCCAGCAACATGCCACCCCATGGCTCTCCCCACCCTAGCAGGTGGGCTGGGTGGGCTGGAGTACATTGACTGGCAGGTGGGTCAGTTGATGCCAGGATCTGGTGGACCCATGGCTTCATACAGCTGTAACCGATAATGTTGTGGCCAACTTATTCCACATTCTATTCCAAATATGCTCTGTGTTGTGTTATTAGTGGGTAGTTGTAAAGGGGTCATTGCCTTCACTGCCCTCTCCCTTTCCTTAAGCACCAGGGCTGCAGATTCTGGCTGCAGAGGCTCTGTACTTTCTCCTACCCCCCTGCAAAGACGTGGCTGCTATCCTAGCCTACACTGCAACAACTGAAGGAAAAAGCTTCACTATGGCCGAGGACAGACTGGCAATATAAAGCGGGGCAGGCACGCTTCGGAAATGGAAGAAAGGAGCACGTTCAGACATGCGCATCTGTCCGTCGGCTCCGTTTCGTACTTACCCGTCTCCCAGTCGCTTTCCATCCGCTTTACCAGGACACCAGGTAAAACCGGTGTTCAGGGGCCGTCCTCCGCATGCCTCCCGCTTCCAAACAGTGTGAACCGGAAGAAGCGGGAGGCATCCGGAGGCGGCAGTGCGCCTCACATCAAAGAGAAAAAAAAAAAAGCATGTGCGCAACACATCAAAGAAAAACAAAAAAAGAGCGCAACGGCGCGCGCGAGTCGCGCTCGCTGGCTCCGCAGCAGTCTGAACGCTCCGTATCGGCACCACTGCACATTACTCTGGCCAGTATGAACGGCCAGCTCCGTAGTGTTTTTCCCCTGCACCAGTTCCCTCCGCTTTGCCTCCGCTTTAGATTGCCAGTCTGTCCTCGGCCTATGTCACCACCAGTGCAATTTATTATTTCAGTCTAACTGCAGAGTATCATGGGCTGCTGACCAGCTGAGCAGAGCTGAGAGCCCTCTGTACAGAACATAGTCCCCTTAGTTGTCCTATTAGAATGCAGTTGTACCCCCCCCCCCAAGTTTCATCCCACAACTGGCAACCTTATTCCACATTCTGCTCTTGGATCTTCCCTTGCATGTGAAAGGTAATGAGGCAGGTCTGAGGAGCAGCACACTTCCCAGACCCCACAAGTGGTGGCAGAAGTGATGAAGCAAGGAGAATATACACTTTCTACCCCCATACTGCTTGGGCAAAACTTCCTTGGCAGTAGTATGTGCGAAAAAGGATCTAGGGGTCTTAGTAGACTATGCACTGAGCATGAGTCAGCAGTGTGATGTGAGAGCTAAAAAGGCAAATGCAGCTTTGGGCTGCATTAACAGAAATATAGTGTCCAGATCACACAAAGTGATGGTATTGCTTTACTCTGCTCTGGTTAGACCTCACCTAGAGTATTGTGTTCAGTTTTGGGCACCACAGTTTAAGAAGGCCATAGACAAGTTGGAACATGTTCAGAGGAGGGCAATGAAGATGGTGAGGGGTCTGGAGGCCAAGTCCTATGAGGAAAGGTTGAAGGATCTGGGTACGTTTATCCTGGAGAAGAGATGACTGAGAGGTGATATGATAACCAGTTTCAAGTACTTGAAGGGCTGTCATATAGAGGATGATGTGGAGTAGTTTTCTGTTGCCCCAGAAGGTCAGACCAGAACCAATGGGTTGAAATTAAATCAAAAGAGTTTTCAGGTAAACATTAGGAAGAACTTCCTAACAGAATGGTTCCTCAGTGGAACAGGCTTCCTTGGGATGTGGTGGGCTCTCTTTCTTTGGAAGTTTTTAAACAGAGGCTGGATGGCCATCTGACAGCAATGCTGATTCGGTGAACTCTGGCAGATCACAAGAGGGGAGGGCAGGAAGAGGTGCATCAGTGTTTAGTTCTTTGTGCCCTTTCTTACATGCCCAGGGAAATGCTGATCACCACTTTGAGGTCAGGAAACAATTTTTCTCCAGGCCAATTTGGCCAGGGATCCTGGAGGGTTTTTTTTTGCCATCTTCTGGGCATGGAGCAAGGGGCACTGGGTGTATGTGGGGGAAGGTATTTGTGAATTTCCTGTATTGTGCAGGGGGTTGGACAAGATGACCCTTACAACTCTATGATTCTATCCATTTTCATTATTTTATGTAAGGATTGGGTATGCAAGTGTTTCTGTGTCTTTGAGAAAGATACAAGCATGGACAAAGAATCTGCTAGCAGGAGGTGGTGAAGGGCCACAGAAATACTGATTCTGAGCAGCACTTGCCTGACATACCTATAGCCTAGGGAGTGTGAGAAGTAGCAGCCAGGATTCCCCAGTCATCATGTGCTCAACATTTGAACTTACTGTCTGTATCTAAAAATCTGTTTAACTTATGCTAGAGGTTGCAGTTCTTTGGGCTTCTCAGGTACATGTTGCTAATACATACCTCTTCTTAAAATGTTGTTTTATAAATACAGGATATGGACAAGGCTTGCCACATGTTCTCTGTTTCAAGGAGCAGTTTTAATATTAATAGAAGTATTCATGGAATAAAAAAACTGCCAAAAAAATACTTGGTGACAGAAGTACTGTTACTGTTCCATTACCATGCAGTGCATCATTTTATTATAGTCTCACAATATGTTCCTTATTTTGAAGCTCTTTAAGTGGCAAACCTCAAGGTGGATCCACTGCAAACACCTTTTTTTCTGTAATAGATGAAACAGCCTTTGTTGTGCATTCCCCCAAGAATCTTAAAAGAACATACTCAAACTCTTAAATCCTATTAATTTATTACTGTATATTCATAAGTACAGTAAACATTAAAACCATTCTCGGTTGTGTAGTTTATATTACCTTCAGCATAAATGTTTAAAGGTATACTAGGTACTTGAAATCAGGTTTATTAATTACATTTTTATTTGGAATTCACCACATTTCCTGTTAACAAATTGGGAATATTTACATACAGAGGCACTAAATACCTTTCTCTGTGTTGTGATTGCACATTTCATAAGGCTAATGAATACTTAAGACTTCATTTAAGTAATACAGAAACACATTTAAACAGCATTTTCTTTATTAATGTTCATTTACAACGGACTTTAAAAAAAATCTAAGCAAAAATTATTTATGATACAGGGAACAGAGCTCTGAAAGACAAAAATGTATTACAGTCAAAAATGGGAAAGTTTCACTTAAAAACAGGAATAAAAATAAAATCTGTTTCCCATGGCAAGTGAAATTGCCTAATATTTTGACAGCCAATATGGCATCATTGTCAGCGTGCCTGACATAGGATCTGGATGACAAGGGTTAAAATTCACACACCACCTTGAAACCAAGACTGCTCAGAGGCTTAGGCTTTAGGGTCCTGCATTTGGATTTATTTTACATTTAGTACAGTTCTGTACTGCAGCCACTAGAGTCTACCCTCCAAAACATTTTCTCCAGAGGAATTGATCTCTGTAATATGAATATCAGTTATAATTCTGAGAGATCTTCAGGCTCCACCAGGACTAGTATTACTAATCAGAAAGAACAAAACTGGATTCTCTATAAGGCTCAGGTCAGGATGAAGACCAGTTGAGAATAATGAGGGCAGTCCTGTAGATTCTTAGTATCATCCATTTTCAGGAGGCATTGCTTTTGGAATGCTTGGAATCCTTCCTGTTCTTGTTAACTGGATAGTAAAAACTGGGGGGGGATCATATTACTTTTATAATTTTATTACTGTTCTGTGATATATCCTGGGATGAGTGACTAACCACATAGAGCATGAAATCAGGAATCTGCTGTAAAGTGTAGGTGTGTGTGTGAGTAACTCTAAACATCTGATTTTTATGCTACTCTATTAGGTATTTCTCAGCAAAAAGTTCTAATCTAAATGTTTACAACATTCAAAATAGTATTAATAATGGCAGTTTGTTTATTATACTTCCAGAGAATATGATTTTATTCATTTCTTACACTTGATGGCTGATAATGACTTTAGGGTGCTGCATCATTATTGCTTGTATTTCTTTAAAAGATTTTATCTCATATTCCAGATTACTGATTTTTCTGTGTACCATTTTCTACGTAATTATAAATAACAGAGGCAGATTACTTAAAGTATTTAATAGGATAGGATAAAATAAAAAAGTAATATATCACACAATGTTTTCCCTGTAGTAAACAAAACTTGTAAATATCCTTCATTGGATACATGAGTAAATGTGTGTAGCATTTTGATCTTGAAGGGCAGCTGTAGACCTGAAATACAGCACCCTGCAAACTGTAGCAGTCAAACCAGGGACAGTGAGACAAAGGTTGATTCTGCATCTAGCATTTGCTCCACATTTTCTAAACTGGGAAGAAAAAGTGTAGCTCAAAACCACATTCAGATACCCTAGGCCAACACAAAATACCCTGAAGGCCATAAAACCACCATAAATCTATGCAGAAGGCACCATAAAACCTGATGATCAAAGAAACCAAAAGCAGCATGCAGTGAAGAGGGTACCATAAAATCCAATGATCAAAGGAAGTGAAAGCAGCATGCAATGCCGATGGGAATTTCTGTTCCCATGTGGGTTTTGTAAAACAACAGAGGGAAAGGCCAATGCAGAAAAAGCCAAAATGGTTGTAAACCCACAGGACTCCAGAAACCCCTGTCTGTATTACAGACTTTTGAGTGATCCAGAAACTGCTCCTCATTTATGATACAGTGAGTTAACATTCTTATTCATTATTTTATTTAAAGAATTTGTATCTTGCTTTTCTGCCCTTACAAGGGCCACCAAAATGGCCTTTTCTTTCTCTTTCTTTGCTTTATTAAAAGTTAAGGTGAGTTGAAATGGCGTGTTGCTCTGTCATTTATATTGTCTCCCTTGGTAAATATCACAATTAAAAACACTGAGGTGAGAAAAAAAGTTCAAGACCTGTATGGAGAACAACAAAATATTAAGTGAAAAATCTAGGTGATTCCAGTTGAATGGCTATCAAGATCATGTACTACACCAGCTTCAGTGATTGTAACCATTTCACGTTGGGGAAAGCGTGCAGTGCATAATGAGCAAGTGATGGTGCAAATGTTTTTTTCGCCTTGGGTGCAGACTCTGGGAATACAGGAAGTGAAACAGCTTCCCAGTACGTGCAGCAAAAAATGCATTCATGTACGATTTACTCATTATCTCTCGGGGGGGGGGGGGTTTGGAGATGAATAAAAAATAATGGAGAATGTGGGACTTTGTTCAAATATGTACATATTTTATTTGATAAGATATACTTGCTCATGAATTTATTGCAAGGATAATTTCCTAAATATATCCACACCAGTGCTTCAGCAGGATATGCTTAGGCTTATGGATTCTTGTCAGTAACAATTTGATGTCAGGAACACTTAAAAAGTAAGAAACATGTAGGCGTAACTAGAAAGCCTGAATAATGTGCATTGTATGATAATTTTGGGACCAAATGTGGTTTCTGCAGAATCAGGTGGTCTTTCTTTTTTATTCTATTCAAGTTTTCCAGTGATATTGGCTCCCCCCCCCCCCGGGTCAATATTTTTATTTGGGAAAGGGATTGATATAATAACTTTCTAAAAAAAAGAGAGTGAGAGAAACAGAAACTCTCCATTTAACTCTGGATGACATAAGGAAGAATTTGGTGCAATAATAAGTGTTCTTCACCTTGGCCTCTGAAGTAACCTTAATCTTCAGAAATGATTGGTTATTGTTGCTGCCCATAATGGAACTGTCAATAGAACAACTGTACTATTTTCAACTGTTAGTATCCAATTTTTTCATGATTCTTGACTTTATCTGAGGTCAGGGAATTCATATTTGTAAAGGCTTCTTTGTACTCCTCTATTACCTTTAAAAATGCATTTCAATTAAGTATAAAGGTTCAGTTGTATTAAATAAAATGTACGTAGTGAACTTGTCTGATTTTATGATATCAATACTGCTTTTGTCCTCTATGGATTCTCAGGATTTTTAACACAGGTTTCAGTTTATTGATATGGTCCAGGAGAAAATGCTGAATACTACACTATACAGAGCAGTAATAATGCAGTGACCTGGGCATCATGATGCCCATCAGTGTGTTTCCTGGCACCCACTTCTTCTTTCCTAATTTATGTATTTCCTAAATTAAAGGGCCATTCCTGACTTTCCTTCATTGGAGCAGGAAGGAAGTGCATTATTAAAGCTCAGGAGACATAACCTTGGGGTGTGCAGGGAGTACTCATTTGGAAAGAGCTGCTTTCATCACAGGAAAGTACTTGGCTTGGAATTGCCAAACATTCTGTGATTGACATTCCATGGTAGTAATTTTGTGGTGGTGTCCACCACTCTTTCCCAAAATTCCATAAGCACCTGCTTGCTCAACAAGTTTGGGGTCCCTGGTTTAGGAAGATATGCAGTGAACTCTTAAAAGTAGGGTTGGATCATGTTGAAAAGATGGACAAGAGGGTGGCAATGTCCCCATTCCATGCATGCCCTTCAGTTCCTTCTTTTATGTTGCTTTTGGGGGTTCACCTCAGAAGCATCATTTTTTTGGGGGGTGGGGGTGGATTCCAGGTGCTTCATGAGGGAGAGGAGAGTAGTTGCACTTCCATGTACAAAATTTAGATGGGATCCAACCCAATATGAGGAAGTCCTAGGGTCAGAGTTTTTCCATGTCAAATAACTTGTCACATTTTTAGCTTTTGCATCATGTTGTACTGTCCCAAATGAATCAATGGATATACATCAAATAAAGTATGTATGTATGACTAATACAATGAGTGTGCATGTGATGTCTTTCTGAGTGTGTACATGGATATGTTACCTGATGTATTGACATTGAGATGACAGGTTTCCATGAGAACAAGCCATTTCTGGACTCCACTTTAGAAATCTGAGTATTGACATACAGGTCATACTAAGACTGTTGGAATTTTTCAGTTTCCTTTTATATAAAACTTTCATGATATTGGATCTATCTGTTTGATAAATTATGACCCAGGTTTTAATTATTTGTTTACTTTTTATTTCTAATATTAATTGGGGGGGGGGGAGGGTTTCTACCCCTTTTGTTGGCTAGCCTTGTACCCTGGCTTTGGTATTTATCATAGCTTTTAAACAGCATCTCACTAAGGTATGGTGGGAACAAAAGAGAATAAGGCTGCTTGCTATATTATAGATTATGTTTACCAATACAACATAGCTTGAACTGGGTTCTTTTTCCAATTAATATGAACTCTTTTCCTGTCTCAGAAGAGAGGTCCATAGACTAATAATGGTTTATGTAGCACTTGGAAATACCAAAAGTGGCAGATGTGTCTAAAGATTATTAATTATTTAACATTAATTTGTCATTTAATTTAATGTTCCCTGATGTAGTAAAAGATTAAAAAGGGTATCATTATCATTAAAATTAAATTGAGTGTTAATGTGCAATATTATGGCAGGGCTCCCCCCGTTTATTTAAAAGAAAACACACCTTTATCCATTAAGAAATGGTGCTAGCCAAAATAAGTTTGGGAGGCTTACTAAGATGCTCAAGTCAGATTGTAATGGAGTCAAGCATGTAACAACATCCATTGCTTAAAGTGACATGGGATGGGGTGAAATGCTATCCTCCTTTTCAGGTTGAACCATCTCACTTATTTTCATTTGAGAACCATCCAGGTATTAACTGATTTATTTATTGGATTTTAACTGCCCTTTCCTGCCAAAGCAGGGCTGTTGGCAACATAATAATACACAGTACAGGACTGAAATTTAAAACCAATAAAAATACAATAAATTAACTAAAAAGATGGTGTTAAAAATTTCAACAGTGCCACTGCCTCATGGAGGGGGGGGGGGGGGGAGTTATGCATGAAGCAACCTAGAATTTCAACACAAACTAAAAATCTGTTCAATAACAAGAACAGTCCTAGATAAATCCTATCACTTTGGGAGTTAGTAATACTACCCTGTATACCCACTCCACACCAGTAAAACTACTACTAATTTTTATTAGTAACAACATCAATCTTATAAGGAAGATTAGGCTGCGAGATAGTGAGTGGATCAAGGTCACTTAATGAGCTTCATAGTAGAGAGGGTATTTGAACTTGAGGACACTCTGCTCAATGTCTGGCACTGTAACAGCTCTATCATATTGAAGGGATAGGGTAGAACTAAATCCACCCACCTGAACAATACTTCTCCAGCATTTAGCTCTTCCTCTGAAAGTGAAACTAAATACCTGCTCATTTTTCTAGTATAAAGTACTCAGTCCAGAGACATGTTCAAGTGAAATCAGCTCATGGTTTATTAGGAGGTTCTGGAACACATGTCTGAGCTGAGCTCAGGGGTCTGCTTATATGCACATCTAAACTGTGCCCCCAGCCTCGCCCATACACTCTGATAGGATTAAGTCTTCCCAGATCATTGGCCCCTATTTGCATCCTGGCTGACCGATAGGTCTAAATCACAATCCAGCCAGTCTATTGTGTTCTGGAGTGAAGCTCTCTCTGCGCCTGGCCATGTGCTTGCCACATGGCCGGACCACATGGTAGTCGCCATTACAACAGAACACCTAGCTCCACCCTCCCAGCTCAGCTCAGTTTTGTCCATTAGTTCTCTGTTGCTACTGCTAGTTCATAATCTTTACGGGGGCATTTAAAAACTGACACTGAAAATTTAATTAGAACATTTTAATGATAACCCTTGTGCCCTAGTTTCTCATATATTGGGGATCCAATTGCACCACTGTTGTTTATGACCATTAGTAGATACTTGATATTATTTTGATTGCTTGAGACTTGCTGTTGCCTCAGTCTTCTTTCAGTGTGTCTTTCATCCAGGTGTAGGACCTATGCTAACAGCTCCTTAGGCTTGCAGAGCAAAGAGGACAATTTTTTTTCTTACAGTATGTTAGTGTGAGGGAGAGAAGGCGGCATGGTACAGCCCAGTCTTGGCAGATCATGGAAACTAAGCAGGGTCAGCCCCTTTAGTACTTGGATGGGAGACCTCAAAGGAAAACTTCAGAGAAGGCAATGGCAAACCACCTTGAGAGCCCCTTGCTGTGGTCGTCATCAGTTGGCTGCAACTTGATGGCACTTTATACACACACACAAGTGGGAGTTTGAGCTTAAATTGGAAAATGTTCAATATTGTCATAGACCCATGTCTAGGGCACATGTGTCTTCTGACAACCTGTAACCCTTGACCCATCTGGTTGTTAGCCTGTGCATGTCTTATAACTTGAGGAATCAACTTTCTGGAAGTCAAAAGAAATGACTAAGAATACAGAATGCATTTTTCTTTAAAAAAAAATCACAGCTGCCAGCACCTTCCACTGAATGGTTCACAGGATCAAAATCACCATATACAATTGTTTGATATTGTCAGTGCATCTACATTTTATTTTTCTTAGTGCTAATTGTCGGATGCTGGGAGCAGATAGCTCTCCCTTGTAGTTGGCAACTGCATTTTTATAATGGAAATAGAATTATAGTAAATGGAACTGGTCAATGGGTGCTTTCATGAAGATAATAGGATTGTAGTTTAGTGCATGGTTTATTGTATGTATTGTTTGTACTGTATTGTCTTCTAAAGTTTGTAATCCAGTTGCATTTTTTATGATATGTCTAATGCTGTCTTTCTTGGTTGGATTGGTTTTTGCCCCTCTAGTTTTGTAATCTGCTTTGGGGGAGGGAGGACAACATGGTATAACTCAAAGCAATTTCACACAAGTCGCTGCTCCGCCTGTTAGCCGAATTGCTTTAATTTAAGGTTAGCAATTGGCAGAATACCAGGTTCTTGCCAGCTATTCCAAGGTCCCGCCCCTTCCAGGAGTTCCCAGAAAATAGGCAATGAAGCTGAGTGGTTTCTTTGAATGATGTTTACTATAAAATGTTGTTCAAGCATACAAAAACTGAATCATATACGCATACATACAAGATCTAGGAAACTTAGATAGAAAATAGCACTGTTGCATTAGCAGGAGTTTCGTTGAGGGGTAATATTTTACCTGTCCTGGAGATAGGTGGTCCAATTCCAAAAGAAGATTGAAGGGAGGTAGGAAGGAAAAATGGGGAGCGCGATCTAAACCTGCAGATACACACTTCTTCCTGGCTGTGCAAACCAGGGATTAAAGATGGAGGTAAGGTATTGGGATAGAAAGCTGGACGTAAGAGGATGGTAAAGAAGATAGGGGTTGAGGCGGCTAGCAATGATTTTCTGTTGTGCAAGATCTTTTATCAGGTAGCATTGGGGTGGGCTGCGCTGACCACATCCCATTGACACACCTACTAGTTGGTCCGTCCCCACTAACCCTACCATTGGTCGGTGTAATAAGGAGGAGGAGATAGGAAGGAGTGGTCAATATTGCAAATCTAGGTGCTAAGCAGGAACTGAAACCTGGGCAAGCTGTTAGGATTCATGGCGCCAATCCTTTGTCTCGTGATGGCTCTGGCCAGGTCACTCGATGGTCGACGATTAGTTGCCAGGTAACGTCACTTAACATAATCTCGGCAGGAACTTTGGGGGAAGGTGTGAATTGACCAGCGTAAAGGAGACAGAAGGACTCTTTGAAATGGAGTCCTGGTCTCCATGTCAGTGTGAACTAGGGAGGATGTTTCCTGCTGTGGGCTGAAGCCTCTCACTGCAATAGAGAGTGCATTTCGCCCCTTTGCAGAATAACAATCCAAAGTTCAAACTTATGATTTTAACAGTTCATAAGAGCATATAATATGCCTTGCTGGCTTACACGCCCCTGCTCTTCCCTTCCCCTCGATTGCACATGTCAATTTCCCACTATGTGCTGCACAGCTGCATTTTGACCTGCAGCTTCACCCAATCTCCTCTGTGTCTTCTAGATCCTAAAAAAAAACAAAAAAACAAAACAGGATCATGAAGACGCGGGGAAAATCAGGCAAAGCTCTGGGCCAAAATGCAGTCACGCAGTACACAGTGGGAAATTGATGCATGCAGTCTGTGGGGAAAGGGAAGAGCAGGGGCAGAGCAGCAGCTTGTGTGAAATTGGTCTCTGTCTCTTTAGATCTTGCAAGCTAAGCAGGGCCGGCACTCTGATGGGGGACTGCCACCAAGGAAGATTTTGCAGAGGAAGGCAATGGCAAACCACTTCTACTTCTTAATTGCCTTGAAATCCAATTGCTGGGGTCACCAAAAATCAGTGGCAGCCTGACTGCATATATGTACATAATCTCCCTTGAGTCTCAGTGAGTCTCTTCCGAACATTTTTTAAAAAATTTACGTGCACAAATATTTTCTGGCTACTGCCATTTTATATAATAAAATCCATTTTTATTTATGTATTCTTTCCTTTGAATCATTCATATTTTATGACCAACTAGCTGGTTTTTAACCATTTAATTCTTTCTATGAATAATAACCTTATCAGTATGTGTAGTTTTTTGATTATTATTCTTACATATTTTAATTATTTATTTGCACTGATGGACTAGCTTTAGACATTTGTAAGCCTTTAAAAGATTTATTCATTTTGCATCTGCTCTAATATTAGGATGATTTGAGCCATTTAGTGTCTTAAATAAGTATAAACTGGCTGCACCATTTCTTCAATTAGTTAGTGTGATTGGGTTTTTTATTGCTCTTTTCAGCTTTGTGGGCCTGTTCTTGATTACAGAAGAAAGAACAACTGTACTAAAAGGGTTGCCAACCTCCAGGTGGGGTCTGGAGATCCCCAAGAATTACAACTGATCTCCAAACAACAAAGATCAGTTCTCATGGAGAAAATAGCTAATTTAGAGGGTGGACTATGCAGGGTTACACCCTGCTGAGGACCCTCCCCTCCCCAAACACTACCCTTCCCAGGATCCACCCCCAAATCTCAAAGAATTTCCCAACCCAGCACTGGCAACCCTAACGTAAAAGAACAGGATACACTGACCTTACACATCTTCATTTAAATGGCTGGGAAAGAGCTCTGCCTGAGATTTGGAGAGCTGCTTCAGGTTTGCTTAGTTATGACTAGATTGCTCTGACCAGTGGTGTGACTCTGTGTAAGGCAGCTTCATTATACCATATCACAAGCTCAGCAGAGCTACACAAAAGGCCATCTCCTAAATTAATGGTGTTTGACACTTTACAAAATGTCTGGTCTCATTTGCATCTTTTAAATTGATTTGAAGACGTTATTCTTGTGTTAGGGTCTGATTCATCAATATCAAATTAAAAGAGGAATAAGGTCCCCATATATTTGTTAAATAAAGTGATGATCCCAATTGACCTAGTCACAGTATAGATGAAAGAGTTATGAGTCAACATGAAGCCAACAATAGTTGTCATCTAGTAGACTTAGTTATATTAAATTTTTGCTTACAGTACATAAAGGTGGGAGGGAGGGAGGGAGGGGAGCCACGGGGAGGCACTGCTCAACCTCTTGGTCAGCTGCAGGGCATGCAGCCATCAGCTGCAGAGCCAGCAGCTGAAGCTCCTGCTGTGCCTTCACTTGCTGTGCCGCTGCTGCGTGCCTGCACCTTGCTGCTATCTGCTGTCCCCACCTGCCGCCGCCGCTTCCCCCGCTGAAGGATGAGGGCAAGGCCAAGATCTTTCTAGAGCCTGTTATATTGGTTTTACAACAGGGCTTATTCCTAATCTTAGATAAAGGAATTGAGCACAAGGATGTGTATGGCAAGGACTAGGCCAAGTGCCTTGCATGGCCCAGATCAGCAAGTGGAACAGATGGGGGGGGGGGGGTCTGTAGCTATAAAGTAAGGGTAAGGAAACAGAGCTGCCAAGCCTTCACCATCAATTTCCGAAGCTTTGGGGAGTGGGACATGGCCAGGGATGTGTTGATGTCATTTCTGGGCAAAGTCTGGGAAACAATGTTAACACACTCTCTGTAATGCTGTAGGAATCCCATAAACCATAGGGACTTGGGGGGGTTACTATAGGCATTTGGGGAATTCCTAGAGCATCACCAAAAGTAGTGACATCACTTCAGGTAATTTGTCCTGAAATGATAGTGATGTGTCGCATGATGTCTTCCCCCATTTCCCCCTGCCATTCAATGTGGGAGGAGGGAGATGAGTGCTGGTGGGAAACCCCTGTCTGCAGCAGGTACATAGCAACCCTAGAAGGGAGTGGCTTTCAGAGTCAAAATTCTAGCCCCTGTCAAAAATACAGAACTTTGCAACAGTGTCTCAACCTAGTAGAATATTAGGGGCAGCAGCCACTGTTGCTAAGCTCTCTGACTTGCCCCAAATGGCAGTGCCCACCCACTTCCATTTCCTCCTGTGCAACTGAAGGAAGGAGATGGGGAGAAAGAGAAGAAGGCTTGCCTAACTTTCCCAAGCTCTGGTCATCAGCTGGAAGCTTGGAGTGATTCACAAAGGGTAATGTTAAGCGGTGTTCCCTTTAAGCTGAGTTAGTGTGAGTTAGCTCACAGTTTTTTAGCCTCTGGCTCACACATTTTTGTCTTAGATCAGGAAGGATGGCTCCAGAGGGAACTAATTTATGCAGTAGCCAAATCGCTCACTCACAGCTTTAATGCTAGTAGCTCACAAAGTAGAATTTTTGCTCACAAGACTCCACAGTTTAGAGACAGCATCGGTGTTAAGAGCGACAGATTCTAATCTGGAGAACTGGGTTCGATTCCACAATCCTCAACATGAAGCCAGCTGAGTGACATTGGGTAAGTCACAGCTCTCTCAGAGCTCTCTCAGCCCCAAAATAAGTCTTGCTTGCCACTAAAAGAGCTAGAACTCAAGGCTGTCAGACAATTTTAGGATCTCACGGCTATACTACACACATTCTATAATAATAATTATTATAACTGTATGCATATTTACACAAAATTAAATTCCACTGAAGCCAGTGTTTATTCCCAAGCAAGTCTATATTGAATTATAGTATTGCTAAGTATTATTTTTGGCTGGTGGATACGTAAAGTAAAACTTCCATTCTTGAATGCATTGTAAAATGTTCTGTACTTAAAGTAGAAAAGAAACTCAGCCACCAACCAGAATGTTAAAAGCAAGTGATTTCAAAGATTCTTCCTCTCTCGCAGTTATTATGGGCCTATGGCTTTTGTTCCATTTAACTCAGGTTCTCTTCCATCTGCCCCCACACTGTGTTTCAGGTAGGTTGCTCTTTTCACATTTTTTGCTTTCCTCAAGTCAATCAGTTCAAGCCACTTCATAAAATAAAGTAGAAATGAATCCTCTGCTTCTCTGATTGGTTTCCTTTTCCTGATATATTTCTTACAATTTCTCTTAATTTGTTTAGCACTATGCCTCTATATTATTTCTTGCTTGCCTTATCCATTTACGTTTGTTTTGCCAGAACCAGGCTGTATCTTCTCTTTGCTCACTTCACTTGAGCAGGAATTCCACTTTTAAAGGAAGGTGCCTTGTATTTTATGGCTTCCTTGACTTTTCTTATTAACTACACTGACATTCCCTTAGATTTGGTGGCAAGTTTCTAAATCTAGAGGATTAATTTCCTTTACTTAGAGCAGCTGCCAGGTACTGAAATAACAAAGGGGCACTTTAGCTGAGAAAATTCATTCAGGCTTCATTCATTCTGATCTGGTTCTTCCAAAGATCACATCACCATGTCTGGGTTGCCTCATTTCAAAATGTATGATCCTCCATGTAAAACACACACACACCCATACTTAGAAAATTCAAAGGGTTTTAGAATAGCATTCTTCTTCATAGCTGAGACACCAGAATAAGGCCTTTTCTGCACTCACAACTTACTGCAGAGTATCTGAGCAGTCAACCAACCATTAATACTTGACTTCGGATGTCTGTGCCTGCCATCCACAACAGTCTTACATTATCAGGTGTATGTATTCTGCAGCTGCAATTTTAAAACCTCACTTTTCCAAATCGGGTTGGAATGTCATTTGTGATGTGGGGGGGGGGCATCCATAGTTTTTAAATTTATGATCACCCTATCACAACTGTGCAGTCGTGAGCAGTGGGAGAGGGCAGCACAGCCTGCAGGGAGCTGGCTGGCTGGGTTGTGCTGAGGTTTTTGTTTTTTCAAATGTAAGCCTCTGCTTTTGTATCCTTCCTCCCCTTAGTTGCTGCTGGTGGGGTTCTGTCTGAGCAGATGTTGGAGGACAAGTGGGGGAGGGGGAGCACAAAAGAATGAACAAGGGCAGAGAAAAGCATCACTTTTACCATGCTTTCAAATGTCTCTAAGTTAGGTGTATCCCCTTTTACTTTCTTCAAGAGTAAGCAAGGAGAGGGCTTGGGAAAGTCAGCAGGCACGTGTGGGGGAAGCAGTTCCACAATGTCTGGAAAGTGGGAGTTGCTATGGGCAAGGGGCAGCCATTGCTGGCATTCTGGCTCCAGACTGGGGGTCCGGCTGGTAAAGAGCCCTCTCCCATGCTCCGCGGGCAGCAGCCACTCTCCTGGCATCTCCATAGGGGAAGGCTCTTTGCACAAGGACATAGAAAAATATGAGAAAGTGACATCTCTAGAGTTCACATTGCTACATGTAGGACAAAGGCAGTCACTGAAAGTTGGGGAGGGGGGAGTGCAAGAGAATGAACATGAGGGGGGGGGGGAGAAAAGCATCACTTTTTACCAAGCTCTCAAATGTCTCTAAGAAGCCCATCTGCCACCTCCCCTTTAACTGCAGCCAAACTGTTAAAACATCCATGCTAATATAGGCATCAACTTCTGGGGGGCTGGGGAGCTGGAGCCCCCCCCCCCAAACTTTTCCAGGACATACTGAGCCTCCCCCGGAGACAATAGCCTGTAATGTCTCTGGCCTAGCCCCAGCCCCTCCCCCTCCAGGAAATTGGAAAATCTACGCCCTTGCATGCTACTCCTTTCTTTCTCCACCAAACAAAGTTTAGTGATCAGAATATGAGAAAGTGAAATCCCTAAAGATCACACTACTACATGTAGGGCAAAGGAAGTCCACTGAAAGTTGGGTCGGGGGAGCACAAGAGAATGAACTGGGCGGGGGGGGGGGGGGGAAGCATCACTTTTTTTACCAAACTTTCAAATATCTCTAAGAAGCCCATCTGCCACCTCCCCTTTAACTGCAGCTAAACTGTTAAAGCATCCCCTTCTAATGGTGTCTTTCTTTACTAACCAAAGTTTAGCAGTCACTGTATCATTTCACAAGATTAAGAGCTTGGGAAGGAAGGAAGGAAGGAAGGAAGGAAGGAAGGAAGGAAGGAAGGAAGGAAGGAAGGGGAAACCCTCACAATACTAGAGACAAAGTAGGGAGGAAGGTGCAGAGTGGGAAGAACAACAAACCACAATTTTGGTGGTAGGTTTGACAAAAAAGAGGGTCAGGAATGGGGCAGGGAAAGGGTGGGTGTTGATGCAGTATCCACAGAATAATGTCTTCATCAAAAATACCCTTGACTTGAAAGCAAAGCAAAAAAAAAAGTCTGTGGCAAAACAGAATCTGGAAAACCTGGGGATTCAGTGAACTGAAAGTGGAATGGGAAAAAGGAATACAAAAGCAACAACAAAAGCTAACTCACATGTGAGGCAAAAGCAGGAGGAAATGCAGAACACAATATAAAAGGTGATGGAGAAAGTGGAGGAAATGATGAGTGCAGAAACAGCCTAAGATGCATCCACCCCCTTAAGGAATCAACCACCGAATAAGCAGAAGAGAACAGACAGTTCCAATGCTGATGGGTGTAGAGGAATCCTCAAAGAGTAGCTATTGGCCAGCTGCCGTAGTGGAAAGTAGCACTGGCAGAGGATCTTTCATAGGCAAAGGCAGTGCCACTTTGGCTAACTCTGGTTAGTACTGTACAGAAGGAGTACATTGTAAACCTCTTTGGCCAACTATTACATCAAAAGCACTATGATGAGATGGTCCGATATATATATATATATTAAAAAAGATCAAATGGAACTCTGAAATCTGCCCAAATCTTGAGAATTGGAGATACAAAATGGAAGAATACGCTGTTATGGCAAAAATGATAAACTATATCAGGGGTGGCCAACCTGTGGCTCGGGAGCCACATGCGGCTCTTTCACACATATTGTGCGGCTCCTGGCAGGGCGGCTGGGGAAGCAAAGGGGAGGCATGCTTTTTCTCTTTTCTCCCTTCCTTCCTTCCCTCCTCCCTCCCATCTATTTGCTTTCCTAGTTTCTCTCTCTCTCTTTCTTATAACTGGTTTTCCTCGTTTGTTTTTATTTTTGGCAGTCCCATTTAACGTTAATAAAAAGCAAATTTGCATATTTTAAAAAATAAAAACGTGTGTGTGATATTTGTTCCTGTCTTGCGACTCTCAGACATCTCTATGTGGCTCTTACGTTTATTCTATGTGGCTCTTACGTTAAGCAAGGTTGGCCACCCCTGAACTATATAAACAAAAAGCAGATTCCTGAATTTGAGAATAAGTGGAGAACCTTTTATAATTACTACAGACAAACTACCTATATAAAGCTGGTAGGTTTCAGTTTCTTTTATATTTATTAATACTCCAAACCATATCATTATATTATCATAGCTATATTCATTAATCTTTTATCTCTCTATATAATAATTCTCTGATGGTGATGGCACTCTCTAGAACATTCCATATGCCACCCCAGCCTTTGGTCCCCTGGCCTGTCAATCAGAAGCTGTCCCTATCCACTGGCTGTGAATACTTGCATGCCATTGGCTGGGTGCTGCTCCTCTTTCCCACCCACTCCTTCAGCCTCTGTGCCCTGTCAGAATTCCTGGCAGACTGGCTTTCTCTCTTGACAAAGATGCTTCTCCTGGTTCCCTCCTGTGGGGGGATTAACTGTTACCTCAGTGGCTGTCGGTAGGTGAAACCAAATGGCAGTTACCAGTGTTAATAAGGTGGCTGCTGTCTGCGGTTTGTTTAAAATGTTTCCCCATAAGCTTCAACTGTTACCTCAGTGGCTGTTGGTAGGTGAAACGAAATGGCAGTTACCTGTGTTTATAAGATGGCTGCTGTCTGTGGTTTGTTTAAAATGTTCCCCCATAAGGTACAATTGAGCTGTAGTTCCAGAGAGGGGCCTGCAGGAGTATCACTCACTGGGTTGAATGGAGCTCCCTCATCTACTGGCCTACAGGTTCCTAGCTGCCCTAAGGCCAAAAAGTGCGGGGAAAGAGGGACCATCCCAAGGGGCGGGGCACCATCAATATAGACCCCAGCCCATCCAGGGAGGATTGTGTTTAACCCAATTTATTTATTTATTTATTATTCATATTTATATTCCGCCTTGCTGGGCAAGCTGTTGATTTATGCCTTGTTGGTTCATAGTGTGTGCTTACTCCTAAAGTTGAGCCTTATTCATTTAGTGTGTGTGTATGCTCCAAAATTGTGTAAATACTAAAATAAATTATTCTATTTGGGCCAATAATCTGTGCTGTGCTCTGACCCCATAGGCTCCCCCACTCTGCCAATACCAAAGGGAGGGGGTAGCCCAGGGAAGCAAGGAAAGGCCAGACCCTTGGGTTGCCAAATTTCCAGGAATTCCCCAAAGATTGGGGATTCTATCACCAAATAGGGAGATTTGGCCACAGGGGTTTCACTGTCCCTCTAAAAAGGCAGTGACAATTCAGTGACTGGTGGCAGGAAACTTAAGGAGTGAGGTACGCCCATGGGATGAGGGTGGGAGGCAAACAGCTGAGTTTATTTATTTTTTACATTTTTACCCCGCCCTCCCCGCAATCGGCCTCAGTTGTAAACTGGAGCCTGTTTTGCCACAGTAGACAACCAAGCTTGGTTCAGACAAAGGAAGGAAACCCTTCGCAGACCTTTGTGAAGAACTCATTGGGGCCAGTTCTGACTAGGGTTGCCAGCTCCAGGTAGGGAGATTCCTGGAGATTTTCTGGTAGAGTCTATGGAAGCCATGGTTTGGGGAGGGGAGAGGCCTCAGCTGAACAGAATGCCATAAAGTCTTCCTTCCAAAGCAGTTATTTTCTCTGGGCAGGAGATATCTATTGTCTGGAGTTCAGTTGTGATCCCTGGCAAACTTCAGGCTCTACCTGGAGGTTGGGTACCCTAGGCGTGGCAAGCAGTGCTTCAGAGCAGGGTCTGCTAGATCCAGGTTCCTGCTGTTGAAGCTGAGTGGGTGACTTTGAACCAGTCACAGATTTCCAACCTAACCTACCTCACAGGATTGTTGTGCAAGTCAAAAGGGGGAGAGGAGAGAAAGACCACTTTTCCTCTTGGGAAATTTATTTATTTATTTAAATTTCTATCCCGCCCTCCCGGCCAAGGAAACCATTGTTGCCAATCTCTAGGTGAGGGCTGGAGATCACTCAGAATTACAATTGCTCTCCAGATGGCATTGATCAATTCCCTGGGAGAAAATGGTAGACTCTATGTCCTTATAACCTGCTGATGTGCCCCCCCTCCATGACAGCCAATGTGATGTGGCAGTCAGGGCTTCAGAGCATGGTAAAGGCTGCAGGTGGGGGGGAGATGGAAAGCTGAACAGTGAGGGGGAAATAAAGGTAGGTTGATGGTTGGCTGGGAAGGAGATAGGGTTGCCAACTCCAGGTGGGAATTCCTGGAGATTTGAGGGGTGAAGCCTAGAGACGGTTAAGGTTAGAGGAGAGGTGGGGCCTCAGACAGGTACAATGCCATAGACTCTGCCCTCCAAACCAGCTATTCCCTCTTGGGGAACCACTGCTACCAATCTCCAGGGGAGGGCAGGAGATCATTCAGAATTACAACTGCTCTTCAGGTAGCAGAGATCAGTTCCCCTGGAGAATATGGTGGACTCTGTGTCATTATACCCTGCTGAGGTTGCCACAGCAAATTGATGCTGGGTGCCCAAGGCCTTGGCACTCTCCCAGAACCCCTTTCTAGAGCCTTATTCCTAGTAGTTACATATTTTCTAGTTATCACATGATAGTATTAACCTTGTATAACGATAACCTTGTATGTTTTCTTATTCTTTTCTTATGTTTCTTGTTTATATGTTTTCCTACCTAGCCCTATAGATAGGAAATAATGGAAATATACATGGAAATCTATTGTTGAAGTACTGATTATTTTACTTTCATGTTTTATGTTCTTTTATTATGCAATGTCCTTTAAAATGGTGTTTTATGCTTCTCACATTTCCCTTTCTGCTTTTTCATTTTGTATCCCTCTTTTTTTTTACAATTTTATTATTTTTCAAGAACAATAACAACAACAAATAATCCTTGAATGATTATATACCATTTTTTAAAAAAAGATGTAGTGCTGGAAGATGGAACCTCAAGATCAGATGGCATTCAATCAGCTGTTAGGGAAGAGCTGAGGACAAACTACAACTAGTGCTATTCTTAATGACACAACTGGACTAAAGCCGAAAGGATGTTCAGTTGTTGACATGAATGAATGAATGAATGAGTGCAAAAGGATAATCCAAAGCTGTTTTATGCATATAATAAGAAACTGAAATGTGAAAAGTAAGTAAACTCAAAATCATAAAACTTGAAGATTTGAACATTGCAATCTGGGAGTGAGTGAACTAAAGTGGACTGGATTTAGGATATTTTCAGTCAGAAAATTTATTCAGCGACTGACAATGAAGGAAAGGAGTTGCTCTAATAGTGAGACAAGATGTAGTGCAGGCAGTGAGGGGTTATAATGCAAAGTCTGACCAAGTAATATCAATCAGTCTTCGTGGAAAGCCTATCAGTATAGCCATAATTCAAGTTTATGCCCCAACTACAGATACTGTTGAGGAAGAAATTGAAAGGTTTTATGCAAGTGTTCAGGAAGGAAATTGATCCTATACCTAAACAAGATCTGCTGATAATCATAGGTGACTGGACCACAAAAGTAGGAAACAAAACAGAATCAAATATTATTGGAATATTTGTGGTAGGAGCATGAAATGAAGCGGGAGAATGACTCATAGAATTCTGTAAAGGCTATTGTTCATTGCAACACATATTTCAGGCAACCAAACAGACTTACTCAAGCAAAAATAATAATAATAGATCAACACACACAGAGCTAAGAAACAGAGGTGAACAATAGTGACAAGAAAGGGGGGTGATCAGTAGTGACAAGAAAGGGGTTGGTTTTAGATAGGGCAATATTCATCTGATCCTGAAGCTTGGAATCCATGTGGCAGAAGGAGGACATGGCCGACCAGCGGTTTGTGTCAAAGGCTCAGACAGAGGCCGATTTCGCACTGGCCAGTTGCCTCTCGTTCTCTCTGGAATTTCCCCTTCCAGTTTCCTCCAGAAATTTTCTTCATTTTCCCACTTGGAACTTCAGCCCTTTCAATATAGCGTGTCAAAGGGTTTTCTCCAAAAAAATTTAGAAACTCCCACAATGGGGCGGCCCTGATGAAAGGCGGGCGAGTGGGCGTGTTTCATTTTGGATTCTCCCCCGGAGCAAACAGGAAAATCCTCTAAAAACAGGATTTGTTTGCTCCAGGGAAACTCCGGTGCAGCAGGGCAATACTCCAGTGCAAAACTTGAGCCTGGAGCAACTGGTGTGAAATCGACCAGAAGCTCCGGTGCAAACATGAGGGCAAACCTGGGGCAAACGCTAGTGCGAAATCGGCCAGAGTCTGAGGGTGTATTCTTATGGGCCCCAAGAGCAGTACACAGGTAAAGGCACGGAGTGGCTCGGGGTATAGTGAGTAGCTGGATTAAGTTGGGTATATGCAGGATGCTTGGTTTAAACTTCCACAGCTGGGAAAATTGCAAGTGTTTATGTTTCTATGTGTCACTGGTTCGATGTGGTGTGGGGAAGAGTGCCAGACCCTCAGCACTACTTCAAAGGAGACAGTGCAGCTTACCAAGGTGGTGCTGGGGTCAGAGGAGATGGGATTAGGGGTTAGTAGGAAGCCGGAGATGACTATCTCTGTTGATTGTATTGATCACAGGATCCTGTATACATGCTTGCTCACAGTACTCCTATTTGGCTTGGTTCCTCCTGAGCCTGTCAGGCTGGTTCAAAATGGAGTCTTTTCTGGCTCCATGTTGCCTGCTTGTGACAGACCAATGTGGGGTGTGAGAGCCTGGTCTTACTGCCTTTCTAATTGCCAGGTTTCTCTGAGTCTTTTGGAGAGAATGAATTTAGCACAGGTATATCTGGGGAGGCAACAGACTATGGGTTGAAACCACAGATATTATCAAGGAAGAATGCACAAAGAGTATTCCTGTAGTGAAAAGAAATGCAAAGCCTTAATAGATGACTCATGAAGCTCTTAAAACTGCTAAAGATAGATGAGAAGCAAAAGTAAAAGGTGATGGAAACAGGATCAAAAGCCTAAATGCAACATTACAGCAACAAAAAGAATTGTTATAACCAGTGTAAAGAAATAAAAGAGAAAAACAGAAAATGAAGAACAAGAGATCTGTTCCACTAGAAATCAAAGGGATATTTAAAGCACAGTTAGGCATGCTAAAAACTCAGCATGAAAATACATTAACTGAAGAAGAACTGGTTTTTATACCCCACTTCTCTCTAACCTAAGGAGACTCAAAGTAGCTTACAATTGCCTTTTCTTCCTCCAGGCCCATAGTCACAAAGGGCATTTGAGGGTGATGCCCAATCCTGAATTTTTCCAGCCCCTCCCCTCCCATTCCCTCCCTGCCCTGGGAGCCTGGGGCAATCAGTGAGTGGAATGGCCTGCCCCTACTCTGCCCCTGCAGCAGGCAGTGAGCTCGGAGCCAGCAGAGCATGAGGCTGCACAGCCTCTGGCTCACTCTATGCCTGGAAGGAGAAAGGGAGGGGGCTGAAGATGAGCCTCAGCAACCCAGCTCTCAGTAGCACCATGAGGAGGTGGGAAGGGAAGGTGTTGCTGCCACCTCATCCCCAGTCCTTATCTTGGTGGGCAGGGGCAGCCTGCATGTTGGGAGACCAGCCAACCATGGAGCTGGCTTCTCTACAACTCTGCAGCACTGAAGGGGCTTACAGGCCACTGGTCTTTCCTAATGGAGGCAGTAGGCCAGGGGTGAGGTTATGGGGCTGCCTTCCTTTCCCCACAACAGGCACCTTGTGGGGTAGGTGGGGCTGAGAGAGTTCTGAGAGAACTGTGAATAGCTTAAGGTCACCCAGCAGGCTTCATGTGGAGAACTGGGGAATCAAACCTGGTTCTTCTGCTCTTAACCACTACAGCACACTGTCTCTCTGAAGAAAATATGAAAACAATACACTGAAGAACTATACAACAGAGACAAAAGGATGGCAGATTCCTTCCAAGAAGAATCTTTTAAAGAAAAAAAGCACACTACTGTTTTAGAAGGTGAAGTGAAAGCTGCATTGAGAGCAACTGGGAGAAACAAATCACCAAAAGTAGATGGGATAGTAATAATGCTGTTCTAAGCCACAGAAATTGAGTCCATCAAAATCTTAACAAGACTATGCCAATAAATATGGAAAATAAAACAATGGCCCACAGACTGGAAACACTCAATTTACATCCCAATTCTGAGATGTCAAAGACTGCAGCAACTATCAGATCATCACATTATTTTCTCACACAAGTAAAATGATGCTCCAAATCTTACAACAAAGACTGCTGCCATATATGGAATGAGAAATGCCAGTCAAGCTGGATTCAGAAAAGGAAGAGGCACTAGAGGTCATATTGCAACTTTACTTTGGTTATTGGAACATATCGAGAGAATTTCAAAATAAAATCTGTTTGTGTTTTATAGAATACAGCAAAGCTTTTGAATGTGTGGGTCATGAAAAACTATGATTGGTTTTAGAGGAAATGGATGTGCCACAGCCTTTGATTGTTTTGATGTGCAACCTGTACTCTGCACAAGAGGCTACTGTTAAGACAGGACATGGAGAAACAGAATGGTTTTCTATTGGCAAAGCACCCTATCTCTTCAGTCTATATGCAGAACATATAAAGAAAACTGGATTAGATTTAGATGAAGGTGGAGTGAAAATTGGTAGAAGGAACATTAATGATTTGAGATATGCAGATGACACTACAACCAAAAGGGAGACTGCACTCAAGAAATCAGAAGGAGAGAGAGTGAAACTGGGGATGGTAGCCATGAAGGAGCTTGAAAAGGAGCTAGAAAAGAAATCTGACAGGAAGAAAGTAGATTTGGTGTTGGATGATAATTGTACAGATTCTGTGGAGGTGTGGACTGCCAAGAAGACAAACAAGTGAGCTCTAGATCAAATCAAGCCTGAACTCTCTCTAGAAGCTAAAATGACTAAACTGAGGCTATTGTAATTTGGTCACATTATGAGCAGACAAGAGTCACTGGAAAAGGCAATCATATTAGGGAAAGTTGAAGGCAGCAGGAAAGGAGGAAGACTGAACATGGATTGACTTGATCAAGGAAGCCACACCCTTCAGTTTCCAAGACCTGAGATCGACTAATAGTGATTGGGCATTTTGGAGAACATTAAATGCACAGGGTCGCCATAAGTTGGAAACAGCTTGATGGCTCTTAATACGCACACACACTCTCCCTCACATCCTGGTTTTCTATTTACAGGAATAGTTTTGTATGAGGGAGTTTTAGATGAACTTTCCACCTGCAGTCTGAAGTGATATAGCCCAGACCGCAGATGTAACTTCTTATCTGGTATTTCTGATAACCAGACCTAAATTTGTTAGTGGTGGCACCAAACTGAGTGTGTGTGTATGCACATGTGAAAATCCTCTTTCCCATTCTGAAAACAACCCATTATGAGCTGAGTTCAAACAAGGGTTGTCAACTTCCAGGTGGAGCCTACAGTTCTCCTGGAATCACAATTTCAAAGATATGTTCTGTTGGAGGAAAGGACATATTCAGAAAGAGGACTCTGTGGCATCCCATCCCATCTGAGTTCCCTCCCAAAACTCTGGTCTTCTCATGCACAGCCCCCAAATCTCCAGAAATTTCCCAAGCTGCAGATGGCAAACCTAGTTCAACTGTCTTGAAGTCTGGGCTTGACTCATTGTGGCTTTCCTGGGCTAGTTTTCTCTTCCACAGCTTCCACCCTTCAGTTTTCTAAAATTTACCCTCATGAAGACAGGATGTGACAAAGATAGCTGCTGTGGAGATCATCAGTTTGAGAGTTTAATATCAGATTTAAATCCTTACTCCCCCTCCCTTATGAATCTTAAAATCATTTCCATTGGTTTTAATGGAAAACAGAATAGTAACACTGTTTTGTCAGTGTAATTGTGAAGGACAGGAGATTATCCTGCCCCTGAAATGAAAAACAACCATTCAGTTGATCCTATGGGAGTGCTGCTCCAGCAACCAATCACCTTTCAGAGATGGATGGAATGTTGGAGGGAAGTACAGCAGGAGTTAGCTCAGATTTACCTAAGGGAGAAGACAGTGATAGCAGGAAGTCTGCCTCAGCAAGATAAACTTTGAAGGGTAGCTCTACCTGACAGCATGACAGACCATCTGGGAGTGAATACAGTATCCGATTGTGAGGTCTGCCTCCAGTCATTAGCAGACCTTGTACCTTTTAATCTGACTCTTGAGAAGGAACAGGCTGGTATGGGTTAGGATTTCCAGTCTGAAGGTGGTGGCTGGAAATATGGAGTTAAAACTGGTCTCCAGGCAAGGTATCAGTTCCCCTGGAGAACATGGCTACTTTAGAAGGTGGACTCTGGTATTATACCCCATTGAGGTTTCTCCTCTCCCTGAACCCCACCCTCCGCAGGCCCCACTCCCAAAACCTCCAGGAACGTCACAATCCGGAGCTCAACCATAGTGTGGGTGGAATGCTGTGTGTGTGAAAGGATCCAGCCTAGTGGCTGGTCAGTGTGGTGCAGATCTGTTCTTTGAAACTATACAACTCCTGCCTCAGTGATCTCTGTATTCTACTTGCTCAACACAAAACTTACCTCATAGCAGTGAACCCAAAACGTTTACACTTGCTACCCTGAGAACATGTTGTAACTGTGGGGAAAGCTTGTGGTTTAAAATAGACTTGAGTCCCCAAAATCATAAGAGGCTGTGTGGGTCCCTTCAGTTGAGAGAAAAAAACTTTCACAGTAACCTAAGCAGATATGACGGCCTTGATTGATTTACAGGGGTACAGCTCCGCCTAAGATTGCACTAATAGCTTCTGTTTTTCATGCTCCTTCCCAATAATGTACTGCAATTTATTGTGCTCATATGTTCTTTTTGTTTCTTATCCTTTCGTGTGATTTGCAATCCTAAAGAGGTCTGTTCACTGTGGCTTACTCCCAAAAAAATGGTTTAAGAGCATAGTTTGCTGTTATTAATAGGATTACCAGGTTCCCTGTTGTGGTGGGACCCCCTCCAGCTACCTGCCTGCTCTCCTTGCTACGGCTTAGCAGGACAGCATGGGCGAAATGAAAGGGGAAAGCATCATCACACCAATGGCACAACATCACTTACCATGCAAGCCCGGAAGTGATGTCACAGCGACATGATGACATCATTTCTGGGTTTGTGCCTGGAAGTGATGGTTCAGTGTCAGCAAAACAGTCTCTTTCAACCTACAAACACTCTGCAAGGCATGTTAAGTTGAGAGAGAATTACAGGCTAGTGACTGAGCTGGGATTCATCCCCATATCTAGCAAGCAAGGAGAGGCAGAAGGAAAATGTAGCACAGAACCACACATTTGAATAGCCTAAACCTGCCTTACCATTACAGTTGATATACCATTACAGTACCATTACATCAACTTTGTAAATAGTTGTTGCTTTGCTGCAGCTGTCTTGCATATTCTAGGCATATGATGAATGAGCTAAAGACACAGAGAAGGAAGTGATATTGAAAGTGATCTGTTTATGTCAGTCACTATTTGTTACAGAACTTGAGTTCATAACTGATAAAGAGGTGGGACAGGAAGTAGGGTTGTAGTCCAGCTAGGATTCAATAGTGAAGTCCTTTTTTGTTTCCAGTGGAAAAGTTAAGCATGTCTCCTCTGTTGGGTAAATCGAACTTAATTGAATCAACTATTTTTTCTTTTGACATCAGCTGGACTTCTTTCTGTTACTTTTTTTTATTTTTTTAGTTATTTTTTCCTGAACTTGTTTGACCTTTTTTAAAATTCTGGAAAAGAAATAAATGAGCTAGAATGCATTTGTGAGTATGTATGTATACACATGCACATATACTAACCAATTCAAGGTTTCCTCCTTGAATAAACTTATGGGTGAGAAAATGCCACTTGTCTAAAAAGCTGTTTCCATGAGAGATTTCAAGTAGTCCTTAAATAATTTATCCAGAATAAATAATGTATTTATAACGCATGGTTGCAGTATCCTAAAATTATTTATATATACTTAATAAATGTTTTATAATGCTTTTGTGATGTATATTATAAATGATAAAGAGGTGAATGTAGATACCTTATAAAATATTAACAATGCATAGTAGTTATTACTATGTAATGGTTGTGAAAACCATTATTAAAATATTTAATGGTTATCACTAAGTTCTCTTATACTAACTGTAAAACATATAATTCTTGGAATAATCACTTTGATTTTGAAAAAAAAATATTTTCTGCTATAAATGCAACTGAAATATTTTTAAAACAAATCTCTTGTGGTTTGTATGTTAAAAATGGCCACAGGCATCAATTCTTTTCAAAGCCAATGTTTTGCTATGCCAGACAGCTGCTTATCTAAGCCCATAATTTTTCCAAAGCATTTAACACTAAAAGGGCCATGATGTGCAACTAGCTGTGTGTGTGTGGGGAAACCATACTCCTGTGAAAGATCCCACAAATGGCAGGCATGTCAATAAGTGCATCTGCAGGATGGAATTATCTCACTTCAGTAATTGCTTAATGAGCTTTTGCAGATACAGAGTATGAAGAACTGTTTACTCTCAACCTCAATTTATTTCAATTGGAGTAGTATACATGACCAAACTTAGAGTCAGTGACCAACCTGCTCTCACAGCAGATAAGCTCCTGGATCTAGAGAAAACACAGCAAATTTTGTAAACGTTAGGGAGCTTTGTACATCTCACAACAGCTGCCATAATCACAAGGCCATAGGAGGGGGAATCTTAGGAGGGGGAATCATAGGAGGGGGAATCATAACTGAAGGGGGTTATGGAATAATTTGTCATTATGATCATGAATTTTCATTCAAAGACCAAGTCCCCTCCAACACCTGCTGTATAGATGGAGGCATTTGGCACAGCCTGAGCATGTGTTGAAGACTACTGTTCTATTGAAGAATGGAAAGAATAATCCCCTGCAGTGTGAGACCATGTGTGGCATAGGGAAGGAATGGCCAAGGGTAGTTTGTGCTTCACACATTCACCACTTTACTGGCTGGCTGTAAAATTGCCAGCCCTCAAGTGGGGCCTGAAGATCTCCCAGAATTACAACTGATCTTTAGATGACAGAGATCAGTTCTCCTGGAGAAAATGGCTTCAAAGGGTGAAAACTATGGCATCATACCCCAATGAGGTCCCTCTCCTTCCCCAAAATCTCTAGGAATTTCCCATTTAGGAGTTAGGAGCCCTATCTGGCTTCTAGGTGCCCTCCCCCATGATAAAGACTGGTTATTTTCAGGACAAACAGGATTTTTTTGCCTCCAAGTAAGAAGTTTTTTTAATTCACTGGTGTAGATTGGCCTGTGAGACAGAGACCCTCCCCTCCATTCACTTTGCACTAGGTCTAGTGGGCTCTGGATGAGTCTAAAATCATTCTTTTTATTATAAATTGAAAATAATTCATGCTGAAAGAAGCCATTCTTAATCTTTTTTGCACCTCATTATTCCTGCAGTTTCCCAGTGAGTTAAATCCCCAGCTGATGCTCCAACTGTGGCACCCCTTCCACAAAAGGCATTTATTTTGGGGATTTTTTAAAAAATTCAGATCTGATCCTACCCATGTGTTCCACTCTTCCTTTGGAAAGGGGTACATGTTGTCATGTACTTCATCAGCAACAGAACCTCCATTTTTTGTGCATATGCAGTGACGTTATAACATAACTCGTAAAAAGAGGCTGGATGTATCGTGGGGAACAGCATGGTTGCTGCCATTTCAAAGATCCTCCACTTCTCCTTAGTTACCAACTAAGAAAATGGCTGGTGATTATCAAACTGAATACACTAATTCATAACAGTATTATTCAATAATTAAGAAGCATGCTAAATCATGCACTTCATCAGTGACAGAACCTCCTCTTTTTTGTATATGCAGTAATGTTATTATAACATCCTAAAAAAAAAAAAAAACCCCAGCGTGGTTGCTGCCTTTTCAAAGGTCCTCTGCTCCTCCTTAGTCACCAACTAAGGAAATGGGTGGCAAAGATTCCCACAAAATCCTAATTAAAATAGTATTACATTTGTGATTGTCAAACTGAATACACCAAATCATAACAGCGTAATTCAATAATTATGAAACACACTAAATGTGGCCTCGTGTATTTCACCCATAAGAGAACCTTCTTTTTTGGGCATATGCAATTGTTATGACATCCTAACATGTAAAAAAAAAGTCTGGATGTGTCATGGGGAATAGCATGGTTGCTGCCATTTCAAAGGTCCCCTGCTCCCCCTTAGTTGCCAACTAAGAAAATGGCTGGCAATTGTTGAACTGGATATACCAATTAATAACAGTATTATTCAATAATTAGGAATCACACTATATGTGTTATCATATATGGAATCTCCTTTTTGCATATGCAGTAATAACATCATAACATTGTTTAAAAAAAGAAAGAAACCACACTGGGAGCTACAGAGAAAGAGAGAGGGTGATGAAGAAACAACACAAGCCTATGATGTACCCCACCCCCAGAAATGAAAGGAACTTCGTGGACAAATAATTGCACAGTGAAGGTGACATGGAACCTTGCTTCCTGTTTTATCCTAACATTATAACATTGCTATATTATAATGGGGGAGGGGGATGTGTTGTAATGCAATCAACATTATGCTTAAAAATTGGCGAATTGCTCAGGGGACAACCTGAGGGGGGCAGGAGGGGGGGTGAACATGCAACATTGACGACACAAAAGGGCATTGGGAAACAACATTCAAAATTGGGAATTCTTCGCTGGAAAACTGCAAGTTCAGATCTGAAGAGGGAAAAAGTGTGGGAAAAGTGGATTTGGGAAATGTGGGGTAACAGGGCGCCAAATTTGGATCTACTCCTGTGGTGGAAAAAGGTTGTGCAGAAAGTTTTACAAACTCCAATTATTTAAGAATGCTGATGTGGAGGTTTGCACTTGTGCGGAAATGGTCCTTGTCACTTGAAGGACTAAAATATACACACAAATGTCTCTACTTTTCTAATGGCAAGGAGTATTTAGACTTCATATTGCAATTCTCTGCTTTGCTTCCCAGAGCTTGCTGCCATATTGTTGACTTAAGGCAGTGCTTGTTGCGCTGCTGAAGAAACAGAAGCACAGGATCAGGCTGTCATAATTTTAGAGGATATGCGTGAATGAGTGAAATGAATCTGTGTTATTAAAAAAAGCAATTGCTAGGTTGTATGTCATAAATACCGAACACTGCTACTTCAGTTTCCTTATATAGTGAAGATATTATTATTCTAAGCCATGAGCAATCATAATGGAAGTTCTGGTACCTGCACACAAAAGTTCCACACAAATATCACTGGGTTTAGATTCGTAGCTTTCAACTATGCTGTAGAGATTTGGCTCAATGTCTTCTCTCTCTTTTTGATATAAAGAATAAGCAGCTCAGTTCCACTGAAATTTGTGGTTCTGGAAATATATGATGCACTTGAGACCCGTGTAGAAGAAACCTCAAAGATTTGTGACTCTCTTGTTTCCTGTTCCAATGCAGGGCAATATTTCACATCTAATCATGCCATGCTTGTAAATACTTGGTTACAGAGTGAACTAGTTGTGTTATTTCAAACTTGCTAATATTCTGTGGGAAAAGTTCAGAGTTATGATAGAAAATTAGGACAGTTTCAATAAGCAAAGATATGCAAAATAGATCAGTTTCTCTCCAGTTATTTGCAAGGCAGTCATAGTCTCTGGTGTGGATTCTAGGATCCTGCTTTGGCGGGAGGCCTTCCACTGATCATTTTCATTGCCCTGTACCAACCAGCAATGGGATAAAAATAAAGAAAAAATTGCTGCCGGCCTCTGCACCAATACATTTTACATTTTCCAGCAATTCCTACAGCTTCACATTGTCACTTCCAGTGAGGTCCATTATATCAAGGTCACATGGCCCCCATGTCTCTGCCCCCAAACCCTCCCACTGATTACCAGGCTCAACCTGGCAATGTTAATGGATTCATGTTAATGTTATGCCATCAGTACAGCAAGACAACTCCATGTAATGCTGTTTATTGTTGGATTTTGTCTAGTGTGCATAGTTTGCATAATAGAAAGTTCCTGTTTCTAGTGCAGTGTTAGTTGACTAATCTTACAAAATCTTCATTTATAACTTATATTTCATAAGGATGACTTTTTAAAGTATAACGACTTTTCAAATTATGAAATACATTCAGCAAAATTTCCAGTTATTAGTTTAATATATGAGATAAGCACTTATGTTGAAAGTATATAAAATATATATAGACTGCACTTTTTACTGAAGATCATTGCATGACAATGGAGCAAAATGTAGGTTCCTAATCAGCTAGAAATCACCAGAGCTCTTAAAATAGGAATTAAAAACTAGGGCTTTGAAGGCCTAAATTATAATTAGGGATCACGCAGGTTACCTACATAAAAATGCTTCATCTGATCTGTGCTTTTGGAGTTGGAACCAATTTGTAATGGAAACGGTTTCCCATTTTGGAGGAAGGGCAAAGGTTTATTCTCATCAATATTGTCTGGTACCTAGAATACTCAATTATCTGCTGCAGTCTGGCCAAGCTTTGACAAAAAATATGCCCTATAAGATGGCTTTTGATGGTCATTAGCACCTTATATATCCAGTGAATTAATTTTTAAAAATACTGGAAGGTTTCCACACTCACCATTCACCCTGAGGCCTTAAATTGTGTGATTCACAGTGTCTGTATTTGAATTCAGATGAAATCATTGGAGCTTTCTTTCAGCCATATGTGCTGACAGTTATGAAGTGGTTCAGAGCAGAGCAATATAGTAACTTATTGCAGAGAGATAGACAGAGAGAGAGACCATTTGGAATGATAGATAGGATGCAGAAGTATTTAAAGCATTTTAATTCACTAATATTTTCAGGGATTCCACTATACCTCCATGATGACAATTTAGATTGTCAGTGTGAGTATAAATGGGCAGTTTCCGCAGTAGTGGGTGGTAAGCGGTGGGGTACTCAGGGCTCAGTACTGAGTCCAGTGCTTTTTAACTTGTTCATTCATGAATTGGAGTTGGGAGTAAGTACTGAAGTGGCTACCTTTGTGGATGACACTAAGTTGTTTAGGGTGGTGAGAAACAGGGAGAATTGTGAGGCTCTCCAGAGGGATCTGTCAAGGCTGGTCGAGTAGGTGTCAATGTGGCAAATGAGGTTCAACATGGGCAAGTGCAAAGTAATGCACATTGGACCCAAAATACATGTTGATGGTGTCCAAACTGGTGGAGACTGACCAGGAGACAGATCTTGGAGTTGTGGTAGATAACTCACTGAAAATGTTGACTGAGTGTGTGATGGCAATAAAAAAAGGTAAAGGGAGTTGAAAACAAATCAGCTAGTATCATAATGCCCCTGTATAAATCGATGGTGCGCCTTCATTGGAAATACTGTGTACAGTTCTGGTCACCAAACCTCAAAAAATATATAGCATTGGAAGAAGTATACAAAAGGGCAACTAAAATTATTAAGGGGATGGAACACTTCCCCCTGCTTTGGGGGGCTTCAATCTGCTGCTAGCCAGCAAGCTGGTGGGGGAAACCCCACCCCCAAACAGGGACATTTTTGCATGATGTCCCCAACAGGATGTTGTCACTTCTGGGTGATGTCGTCATGCTGGGACATCATGTGGTGACTCTTTGGTTTTTGGGCTAAGTCTATGGTTTTGAAGGCAAAAAACCATAGAGTTTTGCCCCAAAACCAGAGCATCACATGAAATGTTGCCACTTCTAGGTGGCACCATATCAGAGATGTCATGCATGATGTTCTGCCCACCGCAGAATGCCTCCCAAATCTCCCCACTACAACAGCGAGGGGACCTGGCAACTCTACTATGAAGAAAGGTTAAAGAGGTTAGGGCCCTTTATCTTGGAAAAATGACAACATGAGAGAGGTTTACAAAATTATGCATGGGGTAGAGAAAGAAGTACTTTTATCCCTTTCACACAATAAAAGAAACCGTGGGCACTCAATGAAGTTTATTAGCAGTAGGTTTAGAACAAATAAAAGGAAGTACTTCTTTACCCAAAGAGTAATTAATATGTGGACTTCACTGTCACAGGAAGTCATGGCTGCTACAAGCATAGACAGCATCAAGAGGGGATTAGATAACCAAATGGAGCAGAGTTCCATGAGTGGCTATTAGCCGCAAGGTATGGATGGACCACTATGTCTGGGACAGTGATGCTCTGTAAACTTGGTGCTTGGAGAGGGGTGACAGTGGGAGGGCTTCTGGAGTTCTGGCCCCACTGGTGGACCTCCTGATGGCACCTGGGTTTTGGCCACTGTGTGACACAGAGTGTTGGACTGGATGGGCCATTGGCATGATCCAGCATGGCTTCTCTTATGTGTGCAGGAGGAGTGAAAGTGCAGTAACTGTTGCCACTCCAAATGTCCATGTTTGGTCATAAGATCGTGCACAGAGCCATTGTGCTTATAAGATGTAAGTCCATAGGCATGTGTAGTCAAGTCTAGGGCTTCATGTATGTGTCCCTGCTTTTCTCCCCCATTCATGACATTGATTGTACCTTGAATAAAGTCATCTGCATAGGGCTATATCTTGGCAGTAGTGTATTGTATTTAGTGAACTTAAAGACAATTTTCTTACATTTTTAAATCCCTCCCCCCCCCCAGATTTGTTGTTCTGGTTAGTGAAAATCACCTTTGGAAACACCTGCTGGGATAGCTGAGTACTTGAGTACTTGGCAACCCTAGAAAAAAAGATAAAATGAAGGCAAATATATGACAGTTCATCCACCTGTCCCAAAACCCCTCTGCATTGAATTAAACATATTGTATTAAATGCTTAATAACATCTAAAAGTATTCAGGATTCAGTTAGGTGCAAGAAAAAGGAGTTTCCATAAATGTCACTAAACAGTCACTAAAATTACTTTCTCTATATTGTGGCAGTGTAGACTTGATGATGTATTGTTCATTTACACTAAACTACTAATACAGCAGTTGTCAAAAATCACTGAGTGGTGTTCCTAGATAGTTCAACTATGGTGGTGTTTATCTGTAATTATTATTTGTACACAGCGTTTAATCCAAACTAGCAAAGAACACAGCTTGTGTGCATTAAATTCGCCTTCTTTTTCATAATTATTACTTTTCTTTATTCATTGGGTAAGAAAACCTATCAGCAGCAACAACAGTAGGTTTAAATAGAATATTTCGTTTTATTCTTTATGATACTATCTATTTCTCAATGGCTAGGAAATATGGCACTTATTTTCAAATTGTTCATTGTTTATTTCCTCCCCAAGTATTCAAGTACTATAATTTTGCAATCATTAGGTTACTGTACACTGTTAAATTTTCCCTCTTGTGTTTATAATATAGGGACATATTATCTGTAATATAGGGACATAAGCTCTGTAATATAGGGATATAAGCTCTTTACTATTGCATCCTGTGAGTCTTTGCTTTGTGCTCTGTATGGAAACTCTTATTTAGCAGGTTACAAGAGATATCTAAATTCCAGCATTTCCAGCGCTGAAGATATCATTGTTCCACTCTCATAGCATCATATTATCATTTCCATTTATTAGCAGTCATGTCCAAATAGCTCATTGCCACCCCAGCATGAATAACGAGACAGACAACAGTTTGGAATCAAACAAGGGCCACTTTATTAACTATTTGCCCCTTGCCCAGATTGCCCGGAGGTTTGGGCTGGGATGTCACCAGTATGCGGATGACACCCAGCTCTATCTGATGTTGGGCGGCCGGTCGGACTCCGGCCCAGATGATCTAGACCGGGCGTTGCATGCAGTGGCTGATTGGCTCAGATCAAGCAGGCTGAAATTGAACCCGGCGAAAATGGAGGTCCTCTGTCTGGGGCGTTGTGGTCTGGGGCGGGGGGTCCCACTCCCGAGCTTCGACGGGGCACCATTGGAGCCTGTGTCGCAGGTTAGGAGTTTGGGAGTGCTCCTGGATCCCTCCTTGTCAATGGAGGCCCAGGTAGCAGCCACTGCCAAGTCAGCCTTTTATCACCTACGGCTGGCGAGGCAGTTGGTTCCCTACCTCAACCGCGACGACCTAGCCACAGTGATCCATGTGACGGTCACCTCGAGGTTGGACTACTGTAATGCTCTTTACATGGGGCTGCCCTTGGTTTAAATCCGGAAGCTGCAGCTGGTGCAGAATGCTGCGGCCAGGCTGTTGATGGGTCTTGCAAGGCAGGACCACATCAGGCCTGTGCTGGCGGTGCTGCACTGGCTACCTATAGCATACCGGGTTCGCTTCAAGGTGCTGGTTCTTACCTATAAAGCCCTATATGGCCAGGGTCCAACATACCTTAGGGACCGCCTCTCTCCGTACATACCCCAGAGAGCACTACGGTCAGGATCAGACCATCGACTTAGTGTCCCAGGTCCAAAGGATGCCAGGCTCACCAGAACGAGAACCAGGGCTTTTTCGGTGGCGGGTCCTGTCTGGTGGAACGAGCTCCCAGAGGAGATCAGGGCCCTGCGGGACCTCATGCAGTTCCGCAGGGCCTGTAAGACGGAGCTCTTCTGCCAGGCCTTTGAATAGGAGCCGCCACCGGAGACACTGGTTAGGCCGGTGATTCCACCCATCATATTAAGCAGCTGTGATGGACCCTGACTCAACACAGCCCAAGCAAGATGGCTCGAGGCTCAGATCTGCCATTAGGTCGCCAGAGGTTATATTATTGGAAGCTCTAAATATGTATTAATTATGTAGTTCTTGAAATGTTTTTAATGGATTTTATGTGTTTTAATGTAATGTAATATTTAGGCCCTTGGCCCATGGAAGCTGCCCTGAGCCCGTTCGCGGGGAGGGCAGGATATAAACCCAAGAAAGAAAGAAAGAACGAAAGAACGAAAGAACGAAAAAGAAAGAAAGAAAGAAAGAAAGAGAACATGCAGCAATGGGCAAACTAAGCAAGCGCAGGAACAGGCAAGGCAGGCGTCATTCCCAGACACAGCCTCCTTGCCCTTGACATGGGCAGGTAACCTAGCCCCAGTCTTGAGCCAGTCAGATTCTGTCTCGTAACCAGCGGCCAAGCATACTGGTTGCCCCCCAGGGGCACCTACCCCTGAGGCTGCACAGACCTTCAGGGAGGAGCCTAGTCTGAGAGGTTCCCAGAGGCAATCACCATTCCCCTCCCCAGACCGCAAGGCCCTAGGGTGGTTCCTGATGACCTCCTGTTCCCAATCGGGATATGCTGTGAGGCACTCACCAGTTCCATTTTCTTGCTTGCAACAACCTGCCAAGTGACCAGTCTATTTAGTACCCAATCACCATCTGTGCCCTTAACCACCAGCAACAGTGTAAGGTAGGCAAAAAACACCCCATCTCCAAGCCAAACAGGAGGAGGCATAAAAATTCCTACCTGGCCCCAGTGGCGACCAGCAAAAGCCTACACTGCAACCCGGGCGGGCGAGTGGGCGAGGACGCCAACAAACTGAGCTGGCGGGAGCGAGGCAATGGCTCTCCTCAAGCAAGCCCCACCCCCACCCAGCACGGCAAGCGCAAAGGTGCTCAGTTGCTGCCTCGCGTCATGCGAGGCGGCAAACCAGCTCCCAGACGCCACAGTGATGCCGGGCGATCGGGAGCCCATAGGCATTTCAATAGCTCTCTCTCTCTCTCTCTCTCTCTCTCTCTCTTAATATAATATACACATTTTTAAATGAAATAAAATTAAGATCCCCAAGCCAAACAATTTATATCGAACAGAATCATTGGAAAAAGCCGATGATTACAAGATCTAATACATTAAAACAAAATTAACTAGAATGGAGTTAACATAGGGAATTCCAGAATGGCAATCAACCTTTAAATAAGTATTTTGAAATCTCAGAGCCACAGAAATATATTTGGCCACTGCCAAAATTGTATCTCTGCCATTGCCAGGAAGAAGGTTAAGGAGATGGTTATCACTGGATTGACTCAGAAAGGACACAAAGAAAGGAGCACGGATATATTCAGCTCTGCATAAAGCCTACAAGAAAGAAGAAAATGACTGATAGTTGCAGGGATCTAGAAACCACACGGACAAAATCTATCATGCAGAGTGCTGCAAAATCTTCCAAAAATTCTGCAATAGATAAAACATTAAATCTAGCCAAAGAAAACTAACTACAATAAGCTGACACAGTAAGGAAGTTAAAAATATTGATTGCAGATGAAAGGGACTGAGATAAAGGGGACTGAGATAAAAATTGCAAAGTTAAAATTGAGCAGATGTGCTTATCATATATGAGATCTGACCAATCTTGCATCTCAAGGCTGTCATAGTATCTTATCACACAGCACATTGAGAAGATTCTTTTTCCAGTGGAAGCTTTCCATATTCCCAGACTACACACTTCCACTTGTAAGGTGAAAGCCAGCCAGCCATGAAAACTATATGGCATTCACTGCTCTCATAAAAGTCAGTGCCAGCTCTGCAGGTTGGTAGGGAAATAGTATGGCTATAAAGTGCATATTTTAGAGATCGAGTGATCACCTGATTCTCTAAATAATAGCTGTGGTAAACCAGCACCAAGGAGCCAATGGACTTGCTTGTGGAAAATGTAAACACACACAGAGCTAAATTAAGCATGGGTTGTACCACCTCCCGCAAACTCTGAAAAGAAAAATGCACCCGTGCCTTTCTTCTCTTTGAATATGATTTGGTGGACACATCTATATACAAATCCTTCACAGCTGCTTTGAAATGAAAGTTCTGATATTCTTCTGCCTTCCTCTTCTGGGTTTGTTTCTCTTATTTTGTTTAGTTTAGTTTATTATTATGCTCTTATTTTGTCATTAGAATCCTGCCCATCATGAATGGTTGAAAGAATAAGCATAGATATGGAGGCAAGACCAGACCTCTTGCACGTTGGCTGCCTCCTAAAGTGACCCCGGGGTGTGTGTGTGGAACCATATTTTTGCCATCTGAAGGAGATCTGGGCTGAGCTTCTGTCCCTTTTCTGTTACAGGTATTTAGCCTGGATATGTCTAGTGGAGCTAACCTTTGGAGTGAGCTGAAGAGCATGAGCAAGTTGTCTTGGTCCTTGGCTCTTAACCCTTGGTTTGCAGCCTGTGTCCCTGAATGAGCTGGGCCAGCGCATCTAGCACCAACCCAGGAGTTAGAGTTGTATATATATATTTTCTTTATTTCTCTATTTTTTGTTACTTTGTAAGTTGCTTTGGGTCCCCAATGGGGAGTAAATAAATACTTTAACATTATTTCCCACTTCACAGAAAATGTAATTTTTTTGGCCAATTTCCCCCAAAATGCTAGATGCATGAAAGGCTCTGGGGAGGGTATGAAGCTTAAATAAACAACAACAAAAAGCCACTGCATCTCTGATCCCTTTCCCATCAGACCCCAGAAAGTCATGCAAACAAAAGAAAGCATCTACTTGAACCATTAGGATCATATCTAATAATGTAGAACCTCTGGTAATAAAGAATGAGAATCAGAACACTCCCTAAGCCAGTGAGCCAGCAATGTGATTGATATTCTGAGAGCCAGGGATCATTTCAAGCAGGAGCTCGGGGGAGCACAGCTCTGGGAGTTGGTGCCATCCCCCCCCCCCCCCCGCCCCACAGGCGAATGCCTGCTTGTGTCATGGCTGCAGCAAAATGACCCCATCCCCTGGAAAGGTCCTTGTTCCTCCGACCAGCCTTCTGAAGGCTTCAGCCACCACTAAAGCTATCCTCCCAGAATAGTGGTATTTCTGAGGCTTGGATTAGTAGCTGTCCTCTCTCTGCCAGCTTTTCTTTCTTTCTTTCTTTCTTTCTTTCTTTCTTTCTTTCTTTCTTTCTTTCTCTCTCTCTCTCTCTCTCTCTCTCTCTCTCCCCTCTCTCTCTCTTTCCTCTCTCTTTTCTTTCTTTCTTGCCTTCTGACATACTTCTGGTGATGTCAGGTGGTGTAGCCTATGCAAATAAGTTATGCTAATGAGTTATGTTAATGAGCTCCTGCACCTCTTTTTCTACAAAATGACCCCAGCCGAGAGCCATCAATTAGGAATGACTCTGTGAGACAAAGATGGGGTAAGTACTTCTTTGGCCAGTTAGGGATGCCATCTCCCAGTGAAGAAAGGGGTCCCCCACCTCAAGCTCCCCTTTCTGGCCATTGCTGAGGAGAAAAATAAAATAAAATAATGCCCTTTGGGACTATGGGGTGATGTCATTTCTGAGTTTTCCTCAGAAGTGACATCATGCTTCTCTAGGAATCACCAAAAACGATGGTAAAACCATATAGTTTCTGATTATTCCTAGAGAGGTATGGTATCATGTCCAGGTTTCCCAGAAAGTGATGTCACACCATGTCACACCTCCATGTCCACACCCTGGGTCTCCTGTTGGTTGCTGGGTCTGGCAACCATAAGGCCAGTGCATCCATGAGGAACTTATATACTAAGAGTTTCTCTCCTTCCCTATCCCTGGAGAAACATACAGAAAGCAGAGTTCCTCAGACATCTCAGCATAATCAGATAATAGGCAAAGCCAGCCTAGTTGATTCAGATAAAAATTGGAGGAAATTTTATTTAAATTAGTAATCAATCTGAGTCTAAGAAGTGAGTTATGCTTGGCTGATATTTTTAATTAGTTATTCAAATGCACATTCCTAATAGATATGCCAACATTTGAAACAATCCATGCAAAATTTTGTTCTTTACAAGGTAATACAAATAGCTGTTTAAATGAAGTAAAAGGTTATGACAGTAACATATGAACTTGTTTTCTTCCTAACTAATGCTGACTGTAACACCACCTATTTTTTTAGGCAGCTGATCAGAAAGCAGAGTAAAGTAATGATCATGTAAACAAGCTGTAGGAAAATATAAATCACTTTATTCTTATTGTCACTAGATCTTGTTAAACAAAAACTAGCAGATTTTGATAGAAATTGGCTGAAAAATAAAAGGTAACTTCAATAAGCAGCTTGATATTATCAGCTTTTGGTGAAAAGCGACATAAGAAGTAAGTGCACAAAAAACAAAATATTTTTGTTTCTAATACTGCAATTTTTTAAAGCCTGTGTGCATAAACTTGTAGCATATTTGAATTTTAGCTACCCATTGCTGATAATTCAGCTGAGGGAAGTTATGGTTGAGTCTACCCATGCTGTCCTCTCAGGATGACATCATAATGAAGCAGTAAAATTCTATGGTGGTAGAATGTATTGTACTGTTGCAGATTAAGGGTAGTGTTTTTTGGATTTTCTTCTACATAAGCAATTCTCATCAAGTATACAACTAGCACAGGGGTGTAGAGTTTAAAAACTCCCGGGGGGGGGGTTCTTCCGTGCCAGGACCATGTCCCACTGCCGCCACCTCCCCCCCGCCTGACCGCTCCTGCTTCCATCCCTCCCTCCGTCTGTCCAGGGGCCAGCTGGGCATTTGCTTAGCTGGCCCCTGGACAGACGGACGGAGGGTCGGAGTGGCCAGGCGGGGGGGAGAGGCGGCGGCGGCCCTAGGAAGGGCCGAGGGAGGCACAGTGGAGGGCGCACCATTTTCCTGGGGGGGGGCTCAGTCCCCCCCGGGAAATTTTGGGGGTGGCTCGAGCCCCCCCCCGGAAATTTCGGGGGTGGCTCGAGCCCCCCCGTAGTTGACGCCTATGAACTAGCACAGTAGGAAGAGTGCTGATCTGCAATCTTTATTCCTAGTATACTAGGTTTCTGATTAACAAGAAGGTTTTTAATGTGCATGAGCTCTACAAACAGCATTACCCACTTGTGATATTAAAAGCATCTAGTCTATCTCCCACCTCATTCTGCTTGATGCCTATGACATGGAGGTGGGGGGTGGGGATGCCAAATAAATTGATGGCAAACAATTTAGGACAGAAAAAAGGAAATACTTCTTTATACATTGAGTGATTAAATTGTGGATTTCACTGCCACAAATGTGGATAGCTTTAAAGGATGGGAGGGGTTGATAGATACATGGAGAATAGGTCCATCAGTGGCTAGTAGCTATTGTGGCTAATGGGAACATCCATATTCAATTTGATGATGTGGTGATAGTTTAAGTATTATTTGCAAATGAATTATTATAAAAATAAATATTTTCTGAATTTGTTTGTAGTACATATAATTTTCTTTTATGAATTTCAGTTAAGAAACCAGTCAGACAGTTATTTCCATTTGTTTGACTGGTAACCATGTTTTTACACTGTGTTACCTGCAAAGCCAATTAGGATGAAATTCTCAGGGATACTACCATCACCCAAGGGGGAAAAAAATCTTCCTACCACATTTCATAGATAGGAGACAGCATCCAAATTCTATAGCCAATTAAAATTGTCTTAATTCTGGTGTGAATAGGGAAATATGAAATGTAATGTGAGTGGACTTTTCCTTCTTTCCCAAGGTGAGTGAGGGATGCATATTTATGTATTTTTACAAAAAGTGGGCACAGAGGTAAGGAGAGATCAATCCTGACCCTTCTTCACTTTACCATATTCCATAGCTGTTCAGATTTTCCTTCCAGTCCAACTGACTTCCCATACCAGAATTTGCGCTGGAGAAAATCTGTTTTCAAACAATAAATGATAGGGTGATAAGGCAGGAGCAAAGGGTTATTTTGTTATTACAGCATTTCTATCCACCTCTCTGCTGTGAAAATATATGTAAGTGCTAGCAACAGGATAAAAACAAGTAATCCTTTCCTTATAAATAAAAGCCATTTGGGGTGGCAACATTCTATGCGTACCAAAATCAGTTGGCTGCCTGAACTGCATCTCAAAATGGGTCCCTGGCCACTGGCTACATTGCTGCAGTCCAGCCCACAGAAGCAGCCACCACCAAAACTCACCTCAGAAGACAGCTTCGCCTCTGGAGAGAGAGCAGAGGCTTTGGTGAGTCTGGTGCTGCTGCTGCTCCCGGCCTGGCCTCGGCCTGCACTGAGGCGGGGGAGGGAAGTTGCAGGTGGCAGGGCTGGGCAGGAGGGCCCTCGAACCAAGGCTGGGGGGAAGAGCCGGCAGCCGGGCAGCCCCAGGGCCTGGAATGGGGGCTGGATGGGGGGAGGTGGTGGCCAGATGGCCTGAGCTGTCATGGCCTGGAACGGGGACTGGGTGGGAGGAGGCGGGTGGTGTTTGGAGGTCTGGGAGGCGTGCAGCCTCTCTTTTGCCAGTGCACTTCCGGTCGCCAGCCCATCTCCCTCTCACAGCTTCTACGGCCACCAGAAGGGCCACCGGAAGGGCAGGGTGGCGTGCAGTTTCTCTGCTGCCTGCACACCGCTGGTCACCAGCCCGTCTTCACCCCCCAGCTTCTAAAGCTGCTGGGAGGGTGGGGTGGGGTGCAGTTTTTCCTTCACCGGCATGCCACCCTGTGCCAGCCCGTCTTCGCCCCCCAGCTTCTAAACCCACTGGGCTGGCTGAGTGGCCTGCGCCCTCTCCTTCGCCGCACACTGCCTGTCAATGGCCCGTCTCCCCTCCCTGGGCTTTTTAGATGGTTGTCTGTGCAGAGGATGCAGGCCACAGCTGCAGGCGGGAGCACTTTCCCAGACCCTCTGTCTAGAGCCCGTTGCATTGATTTCTGCAACAGGCCTTATTACTAGTAAACTAAAGTAAAGCCAAACAGCCACAGCTAAAATATATGCATTAATTTAGTTAAGTCATGAGAATTTCACAGAAACACCCAACAAGTTCATTTCATTTTTTAAAGCACATCATCTGCTGCTTTCAAGAGGGCTGAGAAACTAAGGCAGACAAACTATGTCAGACCAGTTTTGTATCTCTCATATCTATATATCTAATAGCCAAGTTGCCCCTTCCGTGCGGATATCTAAATCCATGCGAGGGCACTTGGGGGGCAGGGAGATTTTCCTGCACACTTGGGGGACTCCTCCCATGTGCAGAAAAATCTGAAAAGTTAAACAAAACTTTGGGGGGGGATATTTAAATCCTCCCAAAAGTTAAAAAAAAAAGTGCACTTACCTCGGATTTGTGGCTGGTGCTGCTGGTGGTGGTGGGGGTGGCTGGAGAATCCTTGCTGGGCCTTGCCATCACTGGGGGCGTGGGGGCGGGGGGAAGAGCTGGAGGGGGGAAGAGTTGGTGGGCCCCACAGCTGGAAGCCATGCAGGCCTCAGCGTCACTGGTGGGGGTGGGGGGAAGAGCTGGTGGGGGGAGAGCTGGCAGGGAGAAGAGCTGGTGGGCCCCGTGGCTCTGCACCGTATGGGCCTTGTCGGGGTAACCAGGGGCAGGGGAGAGATCAGTGGGCCCAGGGCCTTACCTTTGCTACTTCTCTCCTGCCACCCAAAAATTTAAGTCTTATAAGTCGCATTTCAGTATAAATTTGATTCACCCTGTTGCTTGGAAAGAAAGGATAAAGTTTTGTGTTATCTGAATTGTTTCTCTTGTGGTGGGAATGCAGCTACAAAATTTGTCAGTGTGAACTAACTCTGTGTGAAATGTTTAACTACACCTGCTCCCACCCCTTGGTTCTAAAAGGTCTGTGATATGTGCCCCTTACCAAGGCAAGGATATAAATGTTAATAGCTTGCTGGAATGCAATACAAGGTTACTTAAGCAACAAAACTTACTTTATTAAAATTTACTTTATTAAAATGTATTAGGGTTAAAAGAAGGCAGGACAGCTGCTCAGCCAGGCATTGGGCATCTGTCTAACACTTAAACAAAATACACAGACACAATACTTACTTCCTAAGAAAGAGATAGTCAGTGATTAAATACAACAAAGATTCCCCCATGCACAGAAGCCTTCTGGACTGGCCCAAAGAGACCCAACAAGGACAAAAAATTTCCCCTGGATCTCCAAGAGTCAGCAGTGAGATGGAGCTGCTTGTCCCTTTTTATATCATATTTGTCACATACACTTTGGTAGAGCTATCTTTCCTTATTATATAAAGCCATTTTCAAGTGGCAAGATTCCATGGGGTGCCAAAAATCAGTTGGCTGGAAGGACTGCCATTCAAAAGGGGGTCCCTGGCCACTGGCTGCATTCTCTCGCTGCTTTGCCTCAGTCTGCCCACAGAGCCACCGGCCAGCATCTCGGCCTCAGTCTGGAGGGAGCCAGCAAAGGAGAAGGATTGGGTGCTGGGTCCACTCTTCTCCTCTGCCCACTGCCAGATGGATCTAACTGTCCCCTCAGTGGCCTGCTTCTGTCAGTGAAAACACAATGGACTTTCAGCATAACCCTCCTCCCCCGCCTGACTTTCTGACTTTCCTGTCAGAATAAAGACTCTCTCTCCTGCTTAGCTCCGCCATGGCTGGCTGGCTGGCTAATGAGGTGGGCCAGCAACCACCAAACCATTCCCTTCAAACCCCTGCTATGCAGCTGACTTTCCCCCTTGGGTTGCCAATCTCCAGGTGGGACCTGGAGATCTCCTGCTGTTACAATTGATCTCCAGATGACAGAGATCAGTTCCCCTGGAGAAAATGGCTGCTTTGGAGGGTGGACACTATGGCATTACACCCTGCTGAGTCCTTCCACACACACACCCCAAATGCTGCCCTCCACAGGATCCACCCCTCCAAATCTCCAGGTATTTCCCTAATCAGAGCAAACTAGGTTGCCAAGCTGGCAGTGGACGGGGGAGCGGGTTATGCTGAATGTCCATCGTCTTTTTACTGACAGAAGCAGGCCACTGAGGGGACAGTTAGATTCACCTGGCAGTGGGCAGAGGAGAAGAGTTGCCAATCTCCAGGCGAGGGCTGGAGAGCACTCAGAATTACAAGTGCTCTCCAGATGGCAAAGATCAGTTCCTCTGGAGAAAATGGCTGCTTTGGAGGGTAGACACTATGGCATTATATCCTGCTGAGTCCTTCCACCCCTCCAAAAAAAATGCTGCCCTCCACAGGATCCACCCCTCAAATCACCAGGTATTTAGGGGCTGGCAACTTTCCCCTCAGTGCCTGTTGCTAGGCAACCAAGCTTGCTTCTCTGAAAGCCCCTTTCCACACCTATGTTGGCCTCTGGGAGAAAACTCACTGGGGCAGCTGAACAGAATGCCATAGAGGCCACACTCCAAAGCAGTCATTTTCTCTGGGGGGGGAAGATCTATTGTCTGGAGTTCAGTTGTGATACCTGGTGATCTTCAGGCTCCACCTGGAGGTTGGCTACCCTAGGCGTAGCAGGCAGCGCTTCAGAGCAGGATCTGCTAGACCCAGGTTCTTGCTGAGTGGGTGATTTTGGGCCACTCACAGACTTTAAGCCTAACCTACCTCACAGGGTTGTTGTGCAAGTCAAAAAGAGGGAGAGGAGAATGATGTCAGCTGCTTCGGTCCCCATTGCAGAGAAAGACTACTTTTCCTGCAGGGGAACTATGGTTGCCAATCTCCAGGTGAGGGCTGAAGATCACTCAGAATTACAAGTGCTCCCCAGATGGCAGAGATCAGTTCCCCTGGAGAAAATGGTGGACTCTGTGTCCTTATACCGGGCTGAGATGGACCCCCTATGACAGCCAATGTGACATAGCAACCAGGGCTTCAGAGCATGGTGGAGGCTGTGGGGAGAGATGGAAAGTTGAAGAGTGAGGTTGATGAGTGGCTGCAAAGGAGATAGGGTTGCCAACTCCAGGTGGAAAATTCCTGGAGATTTGAGGGATGGAACCTGGAGACGGTGAGGTTGGAGGAGGGGGTGGGACCTCAGACAAGTACAATGCCATAGACTCCACTTTCCAAGCCAACCAGTCCCTCATGGAGAACCATTGTTGCCAATCTCGTGGTGGGGGCTGGAGAACACTCAGAATTACAACTGCTCTCTAGGAGGGAGGGGGAAGGAGATGGGAAGCTATAGCCAGCGGGCAGATAACAATACACTGATGGTTGGCTGGGAGGGAGATTGGGTTGCCATCTCCAGGTTGGGAAATTCCTGGAGATTTGAGGGCGGACCCAGGAGATGGTGAGGTTTCAGCAGGGGTGGGACCTCAGACAGGTACAATGCCATAGAGTCCACCCTCCAAACCACCTGTTCCCTCATGGGGAACAATTGCTGCCAATCTCCAGGGGAGGGATGGAGATCACGCCGAATTACAACTGCTCTTCAGATGGCAGAGATCTTTCCCTGGAGAAAATGGTGGACTCTATGTCATTATACCCTGCTGAGGTTGCCACAGCAAAATGACGCTGAGTGCCCAAAGCTGGGACACACTCCTAGAGCCTCTTTCTAGAGCCCGTTGTATTTATTTCCACAATGGGCCTTATTCCTAGTTGAAATTATAAATTGCATCAATTGATATAACTGCTTTGGTAAAGTGGGCCATCATGGCATAGGAGATGTCTCCACATTCCAGGGACAATGATGTGACCAGAATGTTTTCCCAAAACAACAGAAGATACCACCTTAACTTTCTGAATGACAAACACAAATATGGTTTCGTTTCAGGATGTCGTTTGTGTTCCTGGTGCAATATAGCCAGCCAGGTGCTGTCTTCTGGCTGGAGGTGGGATGTGAGTTTCGGCATGTAGGCAATCCTTGAGTAATGCAAATATTCTGGATCCCCTGGCTTAATGGCTAGCTCATAGAAATGCTTTATTTTTAAATGGTTTGGAATTCTCTACACCTATAAACAATGGAGGGGAAATTAAATTCTGGGGAAAGGAATGTGGATTCCTGTTCCTGTGTATGTGACAGGTAACAGATACCTCTTGAGACAAAGGACTTGCAAAGCACGTTGGGAGTCAAGTTCATTGTGCTGCTTGTTGCTTGGAAAGTTATAGAAATAGAGAAGAGATAGAAAAACTCTATGATTTCTTTATAAATTAACTGTATAAATGGGTTTTAAATTTTCTGAACCAACTATGTCATTTTTCTCACAACACCCCCATGTAGTTTAATTTAGCAGCACCCTGCTTTTCATCTTTTGTTGTTGTTCTTGCACTCTAGAAGCTTTGTGTTTACTGTGAACATGTGATCTGTTTACATTCTCTCCCTTTCAAGGCGTTGCTTGCTTGAGTAGTAGCTGAAAGTCCTAGAAACTGTTATTGTTGCCAGGCTTGTTTTATTATTTTCACACAGCTGCAAGGAGAAAAATACAATGTCGTTAGAGAAACTTACCTATCCTTTTCTTTAAATCAAAATATTGAAAATATCCTGAGCTTATGATTGTGTAAATTCTTTACAAAATGTTAGACTTGTTTTTAACAAGATAAAGGCCTGTAGTTTTTTTTTTGTTTAAACAAGCTTACCTTTCTTTTTACTAGTATGTGTACAGAATACAAGCATGCATTCAATCACAATGTTCCAGACTAATAAAACAAGGACACTTTACAAAAGAAGGGAAAAAGTTATACAAATAAAGTTGTTGGTTATAACTACAAAGGGTACTTGACACCCCTCCTGTTATGTGAGTGAAAAATGCTCTGTATGAAGAAATATTTTGGTACATTTAAAAAGTTTTATGAAGAAAAATGTTGCTTGGCAATGATCATGGTAACAAGATATTTAGTCTGACTGCACAAATTGAGATTGCACAAAAACATAAAACATCTATTTTGTCCAAATTTCCTGTCTGTTTAATGAAGCATATATTCACAAGAGGCAGTAGGTCTGCAGACTAGAGATGCTGTGAATTTAGATATTCACAAGAGGCGGGGACCCGCAATACTCGTGTGGGGGGATTCCTAAAGGCTGGAGCCCCAGGTAAGTCCTCTCCCCCCCCACCCTCTGTGGTGATTCCCCCCCCCCACTCCAATATAGTCTACCAGGTCTACTAATATAGTGGAAAGGGCTGGGTAGATCTGTTCTTCGAAGGCCAGGTCTACCCAGCCCTTGCCACTATATTGATAGACCTGGCCTCCAAAGGACAGGTCTACCAATATAGTGGCAAGGGCTGGGTAGACCTGGCCTTTGGAGGTCTACCTGCCGATTTTTCTCCTGGCGAGGCAGTTGGAGCCTTCAGCGGCGGGGTGGGGGTGGCTGGAGCCTTCTTTCCTGAGATAGCAGGGGGGCGGGGGAAGTCACCATTGTCTTACCTGCTGGCTTCTTCCTCCTCATGGCCCCACTGAGGGCTGCAGGGAGCGGGGCTCCGGCCCCAATCCCTGCTCTTTGCCCTTAAAGGGAAAGCTCCCTTTGAGGGCAAAGAGCCGGGAGGCCAGACCTCGTGCTCGATTGAGCGCGGGGCCCTTTCCTGCTGGCAGGACGGAGCGGGCTCAGACGCCAGCCAGAACATTGTTCTGGTGCATTCCAGCCCCAAAAGAACCCTGCTCACTATTATTGTTTTGGCCATTTTACCTTCAGTCCCTTTCCTAACTAACCCCAGAACAGAGTTTGCTTATTTCACTGTTGCTGCTACAAACTCAATAACATTTTTATTGAGCTATCTACTACTGCCTTAAGATCCCTGTCAGTCTTGGTCTTAGCCAGTTAAGACCCCCATCAGAATATATTTAACAGTCAAATTTTCCTCCCAATGTATATCACTTTACACTTCCCACCACTGAACTTCTTTTCTGACTCACCAGATGTAGAGAAATTCTCATGGAGGGAGCTCTTCACAGACTTGCTTGGTTTTCACCATCCTAAATAATCTGATATTCACAAACTTGACCACTGTACTGTTCACCCAAGAGTCAAAATAATAAATTAAATAGCACTGGTCTCAATACCAATTCTTGCACAACCTTAGTGCTCACTTCCCTCCATTCATTTCTACTGATTCCTTCCTGTCATTTTAATTCATAAGATGACCTGTCCTCTTAACCCATGACTGAAAACTTAATCATGTGAGATCCCTTGTCAAAAGCCTTTTGGAAATCCAAATATATAGTCTCTACCACATCAACCTTAGTTGCATGCTTGTTAAACCTGCTTCAACTACTCCAAAAGGTTGATGAAGTAGAACTTTCCTCTGCAGAAGCCATGCCAATTTTCCCTCAGCAGACTGTTCCTCAATATGATTAATTATTCTATCTTTAAAACCAGTTTATTCTAATTTACCTGGAACAGGTGTTAGTCTTACTAGCCTATAATTCTGTGGCTATCCTCTGGACTCCCTTTTAAAAATGGGTCTATTTGCTACTTTTAGATTGCATTCAGACAAACAGTTATCCCACCACTGGCCCAGCTCTAATTTGATCCCAATCTTTTTTATCCGGTGTTGCATGACCAGACAGCTCCCCTGTGAATCGACTTACCACAGTGGAGTGTCTAGATGGGGTCCACCTGAAGGAGCCATGTGGGTTGGGTGTTTTTTTAAAAAATGAAATGACTCCCAGCCATCCCCCTTGCCGTTGAGGTCTAGCTCAATGTAGGGACTACTTGGTGTGGGGAAAGACCTACCTTATCCTCCTTCTAGGTACCATTTCAAATAATGAAGTTCATAAATTTCCCAGGCCATTTAGAAAGTGTCTGGAACGTTTGAGTGGAGCTCTGCGACTGTTGCACATTTATGCATTTATGCTCATATCACTAAGAATATTTTTTTAAATGGTGGCTGTTCAGGATGGTCTGGAGTCAGACCATCTCGATGGGCTGATTGCGCACTGGAACGATCAGACGGGGGAAAGTCTGCCATTGGCCCATCAGCAAGCATTAGCCCTGGACTTTCACCAGTATCTTTAAAGTCCAGCTCCTTGGTGGGGCTGAATGGGCTGATCATGGAAATGGCATCTTTCCCAGATGTTGCTGTCTGATTGTTTCCTTTAAATCCACCAGGCACTTGTGCCTACGTTGGATCTAATGAATGGTCTGAATGCAACCTTAGTCATTCAACAGAGAAACCAATTTTAGCAAGTAACTAGGATTGCCAAGTGCTGCACTGTTGCCAATGGGGGTTGGAGGGAGCTTTCTGGGAGTGGGGGGCAGGGCAGCATTGCCACATGTGATGTCCCTGATGTGATGATGTCACACTGCAACACTCAGGTATTTGGGACAGAACTCTATGGTTATAATAGAGTTTTGCCCAAAATACCAGACCATTGCTGTGTGATGTCCCTGGCATGATGATGTCACTTCTGTGTGATGTAAACACACTGAGGATGCCACTCCAGGTCATGGCAGTTGGGGTGGGGCTTTCCCCCACCAGCCAGCTGGCTGATAGTGGGCAGGAAATTGGGGAATCCCCCACTCCCACCTGGGGGCTGGCAACCCTACAAGTAACACAGCCTGGGTGGTAGATCAGTAATTTCATATTTGATTTCCTTTAAAACCCGGTGGTAGACATATACCATCTCATCCTGGAGAATTATTTTCAGTTTGCCTAGTTCCCATAGAATTTCATTTGCTATTTCCTTCTGCCTGCAGATTGTATTATGACAAATGGAACTATGTTAACAGAAACTGTATTTCTAGGGGGAAGGGTTCTAAGGGAAGAGGTACACGTTTCTGGGCCTACACTTGGCAGTTCAATAAAGCCTTAATTATGAGCTCAACTGTTTGTTGATGCTCTCTCATTATTACAACATGGTGGCAGCAGGAGAGTATTAATTACTGCAAAACATGGCCATGGAAGTTAGTCTGAAACCCCTTGTACCTCTGGATTTCACTGACAGCAATCTAGCTCATTGGAAGGAAATGTTTCAGCTGTATGCAGACCTGACCATAAAAGTGTTAGGACTTTTGTCCAATAATCAGAAAAATCAGAGTAATGAATCTTGCTTTTCTGGAAAGAAGAGATTGCTTCTTTTAGTTTAAAAGAAGTTTATTACTAAAGGGAAAAGGTAAACGGGATTAGCTACAAATAAACAAAACATGCTTTCTAAGGAGCTGCATTGTGCTCCGTCTTCACACTAAGACATACTGATAGAGAGTGAGAGATTGTAATGGAGGATCTCTCCTTCTTCTTGACCCCTGAAAGGAAACACCTGATATCATTGACCAATTAGCAAGACAGTACACCTTCAGTTTTCCCGGGTTTACAGATAATTGGCCAGCTGCCAGGTATCACTTCCAGGCTAACATAGGTAAACAAACAAGTTGCATAGTTAACCCTATAATGACTGAATTTCTCAGGCCTTGCATTACATGCTCATTTCTCCAACACCCCTTCTCAAGACCTGAAATGCAAGTCATTATACATGCATACACAAAACATTATCCAGCATTAGCATCAAGCATATTCAACATTTTACGAAGTCTTTCAAACTTGTCTTTGGTCAGTGGCTTAGTCAGAATATCAGCCACCATCTCTTCTGTACGACAATGCTTAATCTCTATCAGCTTTTTCTGGTACAAATCTTTAACTAATGCACATTTAATACCAATAGATCTACTTCTAGCAGTCGTGCTCTCTTCCTTACATATAGTTATACAAGCTTGATTATCCTCTAACATAAGTATAGGTACAGGTTCAATTATTCCAAAATCTTTCAACATCTCAAAGATCCATTCAAGTCTGCTGCAGGCACTTGCTGCTGAAATGCACTCAGCTTCTGCTGTGGATTGCGCTACAACAGTCTGTTTTCTACTAGTCCAGTCTATCAGTCCATCTCCATAAAAGAATAGGTATCCACTGGTAGACTTGTAGTTGTTCATCTCTTCTCCCCAACTGGCATCCATGTAGCCGACTAGTCTTGGTTCTTCAGTTGGTGCAATTTTCAGTTTTAAGTCCATTGTTCCTCTTAGGTAACGTGCCATCTTCTTTATTGCGCTCCAATCATGATGATTTGGCGAACTTACTTTTCTGCTTAGAAATCCAACTGCCGCTGTAATATCTGGACGCGTTGATTTGCTCAGGTACAAGAGCTTTCCGACAGCCTCTCTGTATCCTCCTATGTCCTTTAGTGGTGTGCCGTCCTTCTCCTTCAGATATCCAGGTTCAAGTGGGATTGTTGAAGCTTTGCAGTTCTTCATGCCAACAGATTCTATAAAGTCCATAATCTTTCTTTTCTGGCATAAAAGAAAAGTTCCATCCTCGAGTCTCTCAATTTGCATTCCGAGGTATTGTTGAACATCTCCTAGCTGTTTGACTTCCACTTCCTTATTCAGTCCATCAGCTATTGCTTTGATGTCTCCTCTGTTTTGACAAGCCACGATCAAGTCGTCAACGTAAACAAGAACATACTGGTATTGTCCATTTCTGATTCTAGTGTACAGACAAGGTTCAGCTTTCCCTTGCTTGAAGCCTTGCTTCTTTAAAAGTTCAGTAAGTTTGTCATACCAGGCCTTTGCGCCTTGCTTTAGGCCATAGAGTCCTTTATTAAGTTTGTAGACGTAGTTTTCTTGACCTTTGACCTTGAAACCTTCAGGTTGTTCCATGTAGATCTCCTCAGATAGTTCTCCATTGAGAAAAGCAGTCTTTACATCAAGATGCTCTACTATCATGTTCCTAGATGCTGCAACACTTAGAAGTGTTCTGAATGTTGCTTGGTCAGTAACTGGAGCAAAAGTTTCAAAATAGTCAGTCCCATATTGCTGTGAGTAGCCTTTAGCTACTAGGCGTGCTTTGTATAGCTCCACAGTTCCATCTTCCTTGTGCTTTACTTTGAAGACCCATTTACATCCAACAGGGTTTCTGCCTTGAGGTAGTTGAGTGAGAGTCCAGGCCTCTTTTTCGCTAATGGATAGCAGCTCTTGTTCCATTGCTTCAAGCCATCTGCCTCTTTCACTCGCAGGTAAGCTGCAAACTTCCTTCCAGTTCTTGGGTTCCTTTGCAGGTTGCACAAGTTCACAAAATCCATACTTCATTGGAGGTTGTCCCTTAGTGCTCCTTTCTGATCGCCTCACACCGGGTGTGGGTTCTGCTGTGGGTTCTGCCGTGGGTTCAGCCGCTTCCTCTGGTGTGGCCCCTGCTTCCCCTTCTGTTTCAGTAGTTTCCTCAGAAGGTGGACCTGCTGCTTCACTTGCCAGTTCCCCAGCCAGTTCACCAGCAGTCACTACAGGTAGCCAAGCAACGAACTCATCAGGTGCAGTCCCAGGCATCTTTGGATCAGCTGCAGTGGAAACACTAGGCAATACAGTCTCATCAATAAAAACAACATTGCGTTCTTCTACTGTGTGGGTTTGGGGATTGTATATCCTGTACCCTTTCCCACCAACAGGATAGCCTACAATAAGTCCAGTTTCAGATCTGGAATCAAGCTTTCCCCTCTTTTCCTTTGGTATGTGTGCATACCCTTTTGCGCCAAAAGCTTTGATATGCCTTAGACCAGGCTGTCTTCCAAACCAAGCCTGAAAAGGGGAGGTTCCAATAATCTTTGAGGGTAATCTGTTGTGTAAGTACACTGCTGTGTTCAGGGCTTCTGCCCATAAACCGTTTGGCAGTCCAGAATGCATCAGCATAGCTCTGCACATCCCTTGCAGTGTTCTATTTAATCTCTCAGAAGCTCCATTTTTCTGGGGTGAATAGGCAATGGATACTTTATGTTGAATTCCTTGCTCTTGTAGAAATTGTTTGAATTCAGCATTACAATATTCACCACCTCCATCTGTAAGTAAGCTCTGAGGTGCTTTGCCAAATTTATTTTTAACAATAGCCACATAATTTTTAAATCTACGCAGTGTTTCATCCTTACTTCTCAGCATATACACATAAGTGTATTTTGTTTTATTCTCTGTGAAAGTCACAAAATATTTGTTCCCACCTAGGGATGCAGGTAAAGGCCCAACAAGATCACTGTATACAGTTTCCAAAAATTCTTGATTTTGCGCTGGAGTTTTCCCAGAATAACTTGGGGCATCTCCCTTTGCTCTGAGGCATGTCTCACATCTAGTTTCACTCTTTTCACAATGCACAACAGGTATTCCACATTGCTTTAACAACTGCTCAACAGATTTCAAATTTCTATGTCCCATTTTAATATGCCACGAGAATAAACATTTTTCATGTTTACAAGCATCATCACAAGCATCCTTAGTCTGGCAAATCTGTTCCTTATCATCAACAGTCTCTATTTCCTCATCAGGATCAACATCAAAAGTTTCTGTCTCCTCATCATCACAAGCTACAAAGTAATGAAAGCCATTTTTCTCTTCCACTTTAAATTCAAGCTCTCCATCCTTGGTAGAGACCTTGCTTCCTTGCTCTGGTTTGAGCACTACAATATGGCCAGTATTCATAAGGCTTTTTGTTGAAATTAAGTTCTCAACAGCTTCAGGCACATAAGCTGTATTTTGCAATTCAACTTCAATTAATTGATTATCTGTAGTGGACAATCGCAATTTTACAGTCCCAACGCCTTGTACATTCAATAATTGCCTGTTAGCTTGGTAAATTCTTGGTTTGTTTTCAACATCTATGTTACTAAACCAGGCTTTTTCTCTACACACATGTGTACAAGCGCCAGAATCGATTAAAAATATTTTCTTATCATCTGTGTTAAAATCATCAGTGATACTAAAAGCATTGCCTTTGCTCTGTGTCTGTGCTGCAAACTTCTTTCCTCTGTGCTGTGTGTGTGAAACGTGACTTCTGCTCCTCCCATAATGGCTTCCCCTTCCACTGGCTGGTTCTTTGTTACTGGAACCATGTGCTCCTGTGGCTCTTTGTTCTTGGGGCTCATTATTAGGTGCATACTTAGAAGAGCAGTACTTTGCAAGATGATTTTTCCCACATATAAAACACTCTATTTTCCTTTTAAATCTCTGTCCATGCTTTAGACTCAAAACAGACATCTCATCAGACAAACTTTCTTTCAAATTTCTAGAATCATATTCCTCAGTTAGTGCAGACAAAAGACCTTCTAAAGTCAGATCATCTTTCAGTCTAATCATACTGGTTACAGACTTATAGGAACCAGGCAGACCCTTGAGAATTGAAGAAATCATATCTGTATCAGAGGGTGCTTCATTCAGGTCTTTAAGCTGTGTGTAAATGCCCATTAATTTGTCCATCTCTTTGGGAAGGCAGTCTCCCTCCTTCATCCTGAAATCAAAAATCTTTCCCTTGAGGGAATAGATTTTACTCTTGCTGTGCTTATCAAATTTATCCTTTAACTTTTGAAGCATCAATCTGGACGTGGCTAGCCCTCTTAATCCTGGTACCTCTGTGTAGGGAATACTCCCTAAAATCAGGGCTTTAGCAAAACCATCCATCATAAGGAATTGTGTCTTATCAGGGTCAGTTTCTGGAGGATTTTCAGTTGTTAATACTTGAAGGGCATTGTGAGTCTGCAGGCGACTCTTGAAATACTCCTCCCACCACTGATAGTTAGCCTTTGTAAGTCTGAGGTTTGGCATTTCTTGGGATGGGGCATTAAAAGCCATTTTCTTTTTTTTTTACTCACGTCCCTTTGGATTTGAGGTAGAAGCACAGGTTCTGGCTCACTCATCTACTTCTCCAGGAGCTGGCAGGGTTAATCTTTCCTTTCTCTGCAGCAGAAGCAGCAGCGCGAAGTTCAAAAGCTCCTTTGCCTCGCCTTCCTTTGTACTCCCGGCAGCAGCGTCTCTTCAGTGCTCCAAGGCTCAGCTCCACTTACAGCAGGCAAAAATTAATCCAGTCAAAAAAGATCCTTTGCTCCTGGCAAACTACAATCCAGCATAGGTTTTCCCCTGATCAGCAAGGAAACAGGGTTGGGCCTTTCTGGCTGCAAGATTGCTCTGAGAGCAGGAAGGAAAAAAAGTGGTCGTTTTAAAAATCCAAGCCTCTAGCTCTTATTCCCTATTTCTCTTTCTCAATCAATCCAGAAAGCTTTTTTTTTAAGAGAAGAACCATCTGTTAAGAACCATCCTCTCTGCTACCATTTGTTAGGACTTTTGTCCAATAATCAGAAAAATCAGAGTAATGAATCTTGCTTTTCTGGAAAGAAGAGATTGCTTCTTTTAGTTTAAAAGAAGTTTATTACTAAAGGGAAAAGGTAAACGGGATTAGCTACAAATAAACAAAACATGCTTTCTAAGGAGCTGCATTGTGCTCCGTCTTCACACTAAGACATACTGATAGAGAGTGAGAGATTGTAATGGAGGATCTCTCCTTCTTCTTGACCCCTGAAAGGAAACACCTGATATCATTGACCAATTAGCAAGACAGTACACCTTCAGTTTTCCCGGGTTTACAGATAATTGGCCAGCTGCCAGGTATCACTTCCAGGCTAACATAGGTAAACAAACAAGTTGCATAGTTAACCCTATAATGACTGAATTTCTCAGGCCTTGCATTACATGCTCATTTCTCCAACAAAAAGCAGAGGACAATGCCAGGAAAGTAAAGTTTTATTTTACCTGTTGGAGAAGCAAGGCAGAGACATGTGCAGCCCTATCAAAATTAAAGATTCTAGTATCTCAGTAGTGCTAACAGCCTTAGATTCTTGTTGCTCACCTAAAAGAAATGTAACTATTGAGAGGCATAGATTTTTCATCAGACTGCAAGCTGAAAACAAAACTGCAGATTCTTATGTTACTGCCTTAAGAGCACTAGCAACAACATGTAACTTTGAAGATGTAACTGATTTTTAAAAAAATTAGGAACAGAATAATCTGTGAGACCTGGGATCATTCCCTACAAGAGAGGCTGCTTAGGGAAGCTGATCTCACACAAGAGATGTCTTGATATGGGGAGGGCAGCAGTGGCCTCTAGAGAAAAGAGTGAAAGCTCTGGGGAGTACTGTGGCCTCTGAAATACATGCAGTGAAACAGCAGGTGAAGAAAGCAACTATTCACCGTAGCATACCCAGGGTGAGATGTACTTATTGTGGGAGACTTCCTGAATTAATAATAAAAGAAATGCCGAGCCCTAAGCCAGTACTGTAAGGAATGTGGCAAAGATAGAAAAAGAAAATAAAGCTGCAGCCCCTTGGAGTAAGACTGGCGAAGGGAAGAGAAGGCACATCAGATAGCAGTGAATTTCATCATGGCCCTTACTTTGAGTCCATCTAGACATCAGGTTTTAGCTTTTCATTCATAAAGGAAAAGTGCCATTATACTTACCGCAATTTATGCAACAAAGCTGGTGGGGAAACAAATGGTACGATTTCAGCTCAATAGTGGGCTCTCTTGTAATGTGATTCCACAAAATGACTTGAAGCCAAATACACCCATTCCAAGAGCAGCCAGACTTTAATTAAGTATAATGGCAGTACCATGCAACCCATGGAAAAATGCAACCTAATAATCACAGACTCAAAAATAAGAAGAAGAAGAAGAAGAAGAAGAGATTGGATTTATATCCCGCCCTTCACTCACTTAAGAGTCTCAGAGCGGCTTACAAACTCCTTTCCCCTCCCCTCCCCACAACAGACACCCTGTGAGGTAGGTGGGGCTGAGAGAACTCTTTCCCAAGCTGTCCTTGAGGGAACAGCTGGTACAGAGCTATGGCTTGCCCAAGGTCATCCAGCCAGGTGCAAGTGGAGGAGTGGGGAATCAAACCCGGTTCTCCCAGATTAGAGTCCGCGCACTTAACCACTACACCAGACTGGCTCTCTGGTAGTGTTCCCTCTAAGGTAGTGTTCCCTCTAAGCTGAGTTGGTGTGAGCTAGCTCACAGGTTTTTGGCCTCTGGCTCACACACATTTGTCTTAGCTCAGGAAGGATGGCTCCAGAGCAAACTAATTTATGCAGTAGCCAAATCACTTGCTCACAACTTTAATGCCAGTAGCTCACAAAGTAGAATTTTTGCCCACAAGACTCCACAGCTTAGAGGGAGCATTGCCAACTGATATTTGTTGTGACAGGAAAGAAAAACCCATAGACCTAGGAAGCACTGCAATATGGGGTACAGAGCTAATCAAGATCCAGCGCCAATTTTTTAAAGCTCCAGTTCTTGAAGCAAGGAGTACAGTTGCTTGGACAAAAGGGGTGTGTGTGTGTGTGTAAAAAAGTATGAAGAAGTGTTCCAAGGGGAAGGTTGTCTGGAGGGTGAGTTATAGCTTGAAGTAGACTCAACAGAAGAACCAGTATGCTTACCTCAGGGAAAACTACCAGCTACACTATACAACTGTGTGCTGGAGCAAATTCATAAGTTACAAAGACATTATAGCACCAGTGGATGGCAATACTTCTTGGGTGAGCACCATGCTAGTGATAAAGGAGCTGTGATGAACAGCAAGTGATTGCAGGCTTTTAGGCAATGCTGCTGGGAAAAGGGTGAGCTAGCTGATTGGGTGAAGGTAGTTTACTGTGGAATGGAACACTGAGACCGATTTCCCACAAGCAGCTGCTCCGGGCTAGCTCTTCTCTTTCCCCCAATTTCTCACCACTTGCCGCACGGCTGCATTTTGACCCACAGCATCTCCCAATTTCCCCCACATCTTCATGATCTCAAAAAACAAGGATCACGAAGACACGGGGGAAATTGGGGAATGCTGCGGGTCAAAACGTGGCCGTGCGGCAAGTAGTGGGAAATTGACTAATGCAATCGGGAAAGAGAAGAGCCAGCCCGGAGCAGCTGCTTGTAGGAAATCGGTCTGAGCTGTTTGTAAAAAATTCAAGTGGGAAGAAGTTAGTGTGGATCAGTTGGAGCTCGGGAGGAGAGTTAACAGAAAACTCCTAGTGAGAGACTCTGAAGAGAAAAAGGATCTGATAAGCCCTGTATGGAGCAGACTTAGGGTGGAGTCAGTGAGTCTGGCAAAGAAGTGTCAGAATCTCACCTATTCAAGGAGTGGAGAGAAATCTTCTTGTGTGAAAAACAGAAACACTACTTGAGTGGAGAATTAGTCATTCTCAAGATCAGAGCTTATTAACCAGTTTACAGAAACTGTTCTTCTGGAAAATAGGGATCTGACAATAGGTTCAATGAGGCACAGAGGTCCCGCAAGCAAATCAGAAGAGGTTATTGCTCTTAAGGAGAAGAGAATGATAATTTGACTAGAGGAAGAAGGAGGCAGATAGGTTAAAAAAAACCCCACAAAACCCTAGTCTGAAAAAATATAGGGTTAAAGCATAATACAATCTCACGTCTGTGTGACCATCCAGTAACAAGTTCAAAAGACTCTAGTAAACTCTGTTATCACAGTAAAAGCAGTGAAACATCTCTAACAGCATCCAGCCAAAATAAACCAAGGAAAATAACTCACTAAACATTTCTAGTGCTGTATAAAAGTAGTTTTGGACATATATTTGAACCTCTCTTTACCAAACCTACCCAAAGTTCACTTGTAAATATAATTTTCCAACTCCTGCCTGTTAATTCCAATAAATTTGATTTCTCTTTCAGTGTGCCTAGGTGCCTCTTTCTGAGGGAGAATTTATAGAGGTACAGATCCTCCTCAATCACAGTTCCTTATTTGGGGTATAAGTCAACAAAGTATCCAACAGTAATAAGGTGATACAACAGCATTATAATAAAAGTTTATTTACCACATAAGAAGAATGACATACTACCTAAAGGCTACCCAGTTATCAGATAGGAAACTGAAAATTCATAGGGAAGTTGAAGGGAAAATTTGAGGTCTTATAAGGGTGATTATTTGATGGGAGTGCCCGTCCGGTACAGAAGCCTTCACTTAAACTATGAATTACCATTAATCCAAAGCCACTGAATTGAGCATTAAAGAGTTGTCATTGTCCACTTCCCATCGTTGATGACATATTGCCAGAACAGTCCACAGCCACTGTCTGTGATATTAAGAAAGGGTTCTGGTGCATTAGACTTGATGAAAAGTCCAGTAGACTCACTGCTTTTTCACACTGTTCGGTCACTTTAGATGACTTCAAATGCCAATAGGAATCAGCCCCAATCCTGAAGTGTTTCAAAGACAACTAACACAAGCACTGGAAAGGCTGCCTGGAATAAAAATAATAAAAGATGATATTCTCATGGTAGTTAAGGGACAAGATGACAAAGGAGCTGAGCAGGATCATGACTGGCAGCTACTAGCTTTTCTTCACAGATGCAGAAACAAACATTAATCTGAATGCTGAGAAAATGAACTAAAACAGTGTGAGGTAATGTATATAGGACATGAACAAAGTTTGAGTCCAGTGGTGTCTTCAGATACAGATACTTGAGGATATCTGAAGAAGTGTGCATGCACACAGAAGTTTATACCCAGAATAAAACTTTGTTGGTCTTAAAGTAGCCACTGGAGTCAAACTTTGTTCTGCTGCTTCAGACCAACTTGTCTCTCCCACTGATTATGTAAGACATATCCTCATAGTGGAAGGACTAAAAGCAAACCCTCCTAAGATGGAGGCTATCCAAAATATGCCAGCCCTGGAAGATGTGAAAAGAGTACAGAGCATTATTAGAATGACACATTTTACAGCCAAGTTTTGTCCCCAGTCACAGAACCCAGAACCCAACAATTTATTAAGCAGGATATAGCATTTGAATGGAGGATCCTGCAGTAGCAGGCTTTTGATTTGGTGAAACAATTGATTACTGAAGCACCAATCTTAGAATATTACCATCCATTGCAACAGTTAATATGATGCATCTGAAAATGGCCTCAGTACAGTTCATTGCAGGAACTGTGTGCATATGCCATACACAAGCAGGGTGCTGTCAGAGACTGAGAAAGGATATGCTCAAAATAAGAAGGAGCTATTGGCAGTGTTTTTTGGAATGGAAAATTTCATCAATATACCCCTGGTCAGGCAGTCACCATGTTTTCATACCACAAACATCTTGAGACAATCATCACAAAACTTTTTACTGAGTGTTCTAGAGATTATAGGAAATCTTCAAGTGACTATGACACTATGCTATGGAGATCAAATATTGTCCAGGTTGACAAATGGTTCTAGCTGACACCCTTAGCTCAGCCTATATCCCTAATAGGAGTCAGTCTGAAGAGAGTAACCAGGACATCAGATCCATCAATACGAGAACCAGTTTGGTGTAGTGGTTAAGTGCACAGACTCTAATCTGGGAGAACTGGGTTTGATTCCCCACTCCTCCACTTGCACCTGGCTGGATGACCTTGAGCAAGCCATAGCTCTGTACCAGCTGTTCTCTCAAGGACAGTTATCCCAGAGCTCTCTCAGCCCCACCCACCTCACAGGGTGTCTGTTGTGGGAAGGGAAAGGAGTTTGTAAGCCACTCTGAGACTACAAGTGAAGGGTGGGGTATAAATCCAATCTCTTCTCTTCTCTCTTCATCAATATGCTACACAAATCTCTCAGTTTCAGCAAAGAAATTCCAAGAAATGCAACAGGCCACAGATAAGGATGCACAGTTGCAAGTCATCAAGGCAACAATACTAGAAGAAAATATTAAAAGGATGGCCTGAAGATGAATATCAGGTACCAGCAGGAGCCAAGTCAAACTTTCAACTTTCAAAGACGATCTGAGTGTACGAAAAGGAATAATTTTTCAAGGGCAGAGAGCATTTGTAACAGCTTCCTTACATAAGGAGGTTATGTAGAAAGTCCATGCTTCTCACCAGGACATTGAAAGTTGCCTTACAAGGGCAAGGGAGTGTGTTTATTGACCAAACATGAATTCATAACTACGATCCCTGATAGCAGGATGTAATATGTTTTCAATCCTGAACAGAATTACAACCTTCTAATAAATACACTGAAATCAGGTTTGCACTGTCAATGACCCAATTGTTTTGTTGGAACTGATCATGTGAGTGTTTGCTAAAAAAATTCTGCTGCACTTACCATTCTGTAACAGAATTACCACATGTTCAAGCCTGCCTTACTTCAGCCATGAATTATCCCAGAGAAGCATCTCCCACATGGCTTGGAAAACTTTTAAAGGCCACCTAAATACTCAGATCTTCTCTCTGTCTATTAAAATGAGTAGAATGGTCTGTGATGGCATCAAATTGATGTTAATCTTTTGATCAGGATCTTTATATTAAAGGTGTTGGTGTTGAAAATAATTTTGTTGGTCAAGATATTACCCGTAAATCAAACCAGTGATTCAGTACTAGATGTGAAAATGCAAAGTGGTCCTTTACTATCATAGTTTAACAAATCAAAGAAATTGAGCCTCACAATAGAAAAAAAATCAATATTTCCTGAATTTTATATGTTTTGTTTACACTTTACTTAGCCCTTGGTGTATTAGAAAATACATTTTATTTGTACGCATGATCAATTCTTTGTTTTATTTTCTCTCTTGTTAACAACACTATAATTGTGTTTGCCACTTATGTATGTGAATTGTATATCTAGTTTAGATTTAATTTTGTGGGGGAAGTTCCTTTATGTTTCAATAGTATCATTAAAATACATTCTACGTACTCATACTCAGTCTTGGCCTTTCCAGTACATTTTATTTTATCTTTTTATTTATCTTTATCTCATCAGAATTATGTTAGCAAGGATCACAGAACATTTAGAAAAATCAGCACAATTCAGATCTGGTCATGTTGTGCCACTATGCATTAAGTTACTAGAAGATGTCCTGAAATTGTTTCATTTAAGCAGAATCATGTATGTATGGAACAACATAGGCAAGTATTCCTGCAGAATATTTTAGCAGAAATAAGTAGCCTAACTTAGGTCACAGTAAAACTATGAGCATGCCATTCTGAAAACCAGCTTATTGGAATTACTTGAACTAAAGACTGCCAGGTTAACAGACAGCGGTATGACGGCAGTCGCCATATTTTTATGTTATATGATTTACAAACTGCAGTCTCCAACTAATAGAATTTGTATACATAATTACCAGTTTTATGTTTTACTCCATCTAAAAGTTGTGACCAAATATTGCAATGGGCATTTAAGTTATGACAAATGCAATGGCTTAGTACACACGTCATTAAAAATCATGGTTTGAAGCATCAGTAACAATCTTTAATTGAAATTTTGGGGCTTGAAGGCCATGTTTAGTGATACAAACTTACCTCTTTAGATATTTCACCATTCTTTGCTGTCATCATAATTATAATCAGTAATCAGTCTATTGATAAAAGCAACTAACGAGTGTCTTAAGAAGGAATGTTTATATCTGTGCTATGTAGGTGGAACCTCAGCTTGTGTCATTACACTAGTGTCTCTGGAATTTCCTGTTCTCTGCAAAGTAATTGAAGAATGATGTAATTGTATCTATTTATTATATAGTAAAGGTTTCCACACTTTACTGATAAAATATCCATTCTCCTGATTGATGTTATTAGGGTGCTGTTCTATCTCAATAGCTTCCCTTCTAGATAAATTATAATAGCCATTAACCTTTGCAATTACTTTCACCTTATCAAACAAAATGTTGTGATTTTGATTTTCTTCTATGGCATACTGGGCAACAGCTGATTTTTCTGGTTGTTTCAATCGTATATAATGTTTGTGTTCTGTCTTACTAATAGTTACTGAACCATCCCAATGACCTGAATTGATCCAATAATTGCATCAGTATTTGTGTTGCTTAGAAATATTGTCCAGAATCTGTTAGTTCACATTAACATTTTACATTGATCAGTTATAGGTATATAGTATATTTAAGAGGGATCATCCATCTGTGCAAAGGAGCAATAGTATAGTATCCTAGGCAACAAAAATGTTTCTGAGGCTCTGAAGTGAAAGTGATTTGAATAGTTTCTAATTCAAATAAAGTTCAATGATTTGAATGCCCAGGGGAGGATTTGTAGAAAAAGAGGTACAGGAGCTCATTAGCATAACTAATTAGCATAACTTATTTGCATATGCTACACCCCCTGCCGTCACCGGAAGTGTGTCAGAAGGCAACACCCACTGCTCAGGCTTCACCCCAAAAATCTCCAGGTGTTTCTCAACTCAGTGGTGGCGAGCCAGCTTTATACTTTGACATAACACTTTAGGTTTCCCTTGCTCTTGCAGGGAAGCTACCCTACAACAAGCATGAAAATACAGATCAGGTTAGTATGCTTTTGCTTTTTTCCACAGTGCATCACCATATGTGCAGGGTTTAAGGAGGGGAGGGACTTCATCAGGAGATAATGTCACAGAGTCCACCCTTGAAAGCAGCCATTCTCTCTAGGGGAACTGATCTCTGTAGTCTGGAGATGAGCTGTAATTCTGAGGGATCTCCAGGCCTCACCTAGAGGTTGAAAACCCCAAGCCAGGACCGTGTTTCTGGGCTCAAAGTGTGCAAGCTGTATTTAGTAGCACATTACATATTAACATCTCTCTCTTGCATATAAATAAAATATGTTATGTTATTCATTCTTCAACTTTGAGGACAGGGAAGAAAAGCTTTTCTTTGTTGGTTTTAGGATCTCTGTAACTTTTTATTTATTTAAAACATAAGAGAATCCATGCTGGATCAGGCCAATGGCCCATCCAGTCCAACACTCCGTGCCCCACAGTGCCCAAAACCCAGGTGCCATCAGGAGGTCCGCCAGCAGGGCCAGAACTCCAGAAGCTCTCTCCCACTGTTGCTCCCCAAGGTCCAAGAATACAGTGCATCATTTGCTTCAGACTGTGAGTTCCTATCTATACTTGGTGGCTAAGAGCCACTGATGGACCTCTGCTCCATATGTTTATCCAATACCCTCTTGAAGCTGTCTGTGTTTATAGCTGCCACCACTTCCTGCAGCAGTGAATTCCACATGTCAATTACTCTTTGGAGTGAAGAACTTTCTTTTATCTGTTCTAAACCTGCTGCTCATCCATTTCATTGAGCACCCACAAGTTCTAGTATTGTGAGAAAGGGAGAAAAGTACTTCTTTCTCTGCCTTCTCTATCCCATGCATAATCTTGTAAACCTTGATCATTTCACCCCTCAGTCATAGTTTCTCCAAGCTAAAGATCTTTAACCTCTTTAATAGGGTTGCCAGCCTCCAGGTGGTGTCTGGGGATCTCCCACTTTTACAACTGATCTCCAGCTGACAGAGATCAGCTCCCCTGGAGAAAATAGCTGCTTTGAAGGGTGGACTTGATGGCATTGTACCCTGCTGAGGCCCCTCCCCTCCCCAAACCCCGCACTCTTTTGGATCCACCCTGAAAGTCTCCAGGTATTTTCCAACCCAAACCTGGCAACCCTACTCTTTAACCTTTCTTCATAGGGAAAGTGTTCCATCCTTTTAATCATTTTAGTTGCCCTTTCCTGCACCTTTCCCAATGCTATAATATCCTTTTTGAGGTGCAGTGGCCAGAACTGCACACAGAATCCCAAATGAGGCAGCATGATCGGTTTACACCCAGGGGGGTCACCATAAGTCAGCTGTGACTTGATGGCATTTACCACCACCAACAACAACCTTATGGTGAAAAGGTGCCAAGCACCCGGTCAAATCACCTTCTAGCCTACCCCCCCCCCCAACCAGATGGCTGGAAAAAGGTGCTGCTGAAGTGCCAGGGATCTTTCAGATCCCTGGCACTTCAGCATTACCTTTTTAGTCTCCTACCCCCCCCCCCCCACCAGACGCCGGTGCTGAAGTGCCAGGTTGGGGAGGGAAAGAAAGGCATTTTCAACGTGCCTGGGTTTCCCTCCTGATCTTCTCATACCTGGAGAAGATCAGGAGGGGAACCCAGGCAAGTGTGCATGCCTGCCCTCTTTCCCCAGCCTGCCCGCTGTGGCAGACAGGCTGGAGAAAGGAAGGCAGTCATGTGCACATGCCTCTTTCTTCCCTCAGGCAATCTGCTATTGCAGAGAGACTCAGGGAAGTGCAGGGGGGGCATGGGTAAATGACTTTCTCTCCTTCCCCTAGATCGGGGAGGGAAAGAAAGGCATTTGCAACGTGCCTAGGTTCCCTGCATGCCCTTTTCCAGCTGCCACATGTCAGCTAGAGAAGGGAAGGCAGAGAGAGGCTTTTCCTTGTCAATTTCACTCTCAGCTGACTGGTGGGGAATGAAATTGACAAGGAAATCCTGAGGGGCTCCCCAAGGGAAAAGAGGGCTTTTTAACATGCCACCTTTCCCTCTTGTGTGTAAGGTGGGGAGGGCAGCATGCTCTGTAGCCACACATGCCAGAGGTTTCGGTTGTAGGCATGGCCAACTCAGGAGCCAGCTGGAACTCTGTTCCTGTGCATTCCTGCCCAAAAATAGCCCTGTGCCTACTCTGTGAAAGTGAACAACAACAACATTTTCTTGACAGTAAATCCTGCATCTCTTGGGCTACCTCAGTTTAATTTTTAAATGAAATTATTTTGAATGTGGAAACAAAATTTCATGGGGCACTAATGAAACCATGGCATATATTGGCAAAATTGATTTTATAACAATAAGGGCAATCTCAATATTTTAGGTGAACAAATGAAATCATATAACTACTTCACATTTTATTCTCTCTTGTGTCCAGCAAGGTATGCAGTGTGACACCTTGGCTGTTTTATTTATTTTTATATATTGAAGGATCAAATACAAAGCTTTTAAATAATCAGCAAAGCAGTATACAAAGACAACAACTAAAACAACCTATATATTTAAAATATCATATTAACATAATCATTTGTATTTATCAGAGATACAGAAAAACCAAACAATTTGTCATTATACCGGAAAGTTTTAACCTGCTTAAAGGGGAAAAGACAGTTAGTGGTAGTTAGAGTAACTAGTAGTGTTTGACTAGGATCTGGGAGAAGCAGGTTTGAATCCCTACTCTGCCATGGAAGGTTGCTGGGTGATCTTGGGCCAGTCTCAGCTTACCCTACTTCAGACAGTAGCTGTGAGGATAAAAAAAAAGGAGAGGAGAATTATGTAGGCCGCCTTTGGTTCCCACTGGGGAGAAAGTGGAATATAAACAAACCAACAAGCCATTAAAGGCCCTGCTATCAGGTATAATTCCATAACTCTAGAATAGTATCAGAAAAGCTCCTTCTATTCATGACTTCACCTATGATAACCTTCAGTTATTCTGTTGTTTTTAAACACACCATTCTGAATACATGTGCACGATACATAACACTAGGCATTCAAATAAAAGGGTATGTCATCTCATGGTGCTTTGCAGGCTAGTGGACAAAAGGCATGGAGGAGAAAGGAGTAGGAGTAGGGTTGCCACTCTCCAGGTGGTTATGCAAAAGTATATGACACTGTGTATAATAGATGTATGCTTAAGGTAAATCAATTTTGTGCTTTTTATTTTTATTTTTTTTTAAAAAAATTCTATACTGTTATATAAATATTAGTTTCAAATATTACCAAACATAGATTTCATCTAAATCAGGGGTGTCAAACACACGGGCTAGGGGCTGGATCAGGCCCCCTGAGGGCTTCTATCATGCCCGTAGTGGAACTGGTTATCTCATGCTTCCAGTTCTATTGCTGCTGCTGCATCATAGCTTGCTTTGCCAGACTCTCTTAATCACTCAGCCATTTCATGTTGTAACCTGGATCCTAGACTCAGAACTCTGAGCATGAGATTTCTGTGGTGCATGTCAATAAATCAAAAGTAGGTTTGCATCTTACAGATACACAATTGAACAGCGTACTCAAGGTTGCAAGAGCACAGGCATCTTGATGCAATAATTCAGAGCAAGAGGTGTCAGTTATCAGAGACTGCTAAATAAACAAAATATTGCAAGAGTGCTAATGTTCTAAGCATGTTTTTATTTTAAGTGTGTGTGTGTTTATATCTCCGCTACTCAGCATTACATTTTATGACACACATGGCCTGGCCCAACAAAGTCTCATTTATGTCAGATCCGGCCCTCATAACAAATGAGTTTGACACCCCTGATCTAAACAATACATCAAACTGCAGTACTCTGTTCAAACATAGGAACAGTCCCTTGTCAGTTTCACAATCACTAGTCCCATGGGACTCTAGTAATTTACTTTTTTCAAATACAATCTTTTTCAAGGACCATAATGTACATACAGAACATAAGACACAATAATTTCTTTTTATGAGTATAAAACTCTTAAGAAGAAGAAGAGTTTGGATTTATACCCCGCCCTTCACTCACTTGGAGTCTCAGAGCGGCTTACAAACTCCTTTCCCTTCCCCTCCCCACAACAGACACCCTGGGAGGTAGGTATTAAGATAGCAGCATACTTTCTAATATCCCATCAGAACCCTTGTGGCAAACATAATAACCTATCTGGGAGAACATATCTCTCAAGTTCGATCAGGTAAATTACTTGAGTCCCATGGGATTAGTGATTGTGAAACTGACAAGGGCCTTTTTGTATGTTTGAACAGAGTGTAAACCTGCTTTTTGATGTATTGTTTGGGTGAAATGTATGTTTGGTAATATTTGACACCAATATTTATATAATAGTATAGAAAAATGTAAACAATTAAAAGCACAAAATTGATCTACCTTAACCATACATCTGTTTTACACAGTGTCATATACTTCTGCATATTTTCCTAACACTGTGACTGTCAGTTTTTGTATTAGCTACTCTCCAACTGGTAGCTAGAGATCTGGAATTACAACTAATATCCAGGTGACCCCACCATCCATAGCCCCCCCCCCAAAAAAATCTCCAGGTAATTCTCAACCCAAGGAAGAGGAACAATGGGAATGAAAAACAGAAACTGAAATAACATGTTGTTACAGAGGCAGGCAAGGGGGGGGGGGGAACTGTAAGAATCTAGTAATAATTTTTTTGCCAGTTCATAGGTATTGAGTATTATGTAGCATTGACTAAATCAGAATCAAAGGGCCTTAATTGTGGGTATCCTAAACAGAAAAACTAGGAAAATTAAGAATGAGCCAACAAAACAGCAAAAAGACACATTTTGTACTGAAACAGTACATTTCCCATTTCCAAATTCTACCTTATCTATAAAGAGTGTTGTTGTTTTAAATTTGCGTGATCAAATACTTGTTCATTTTTGCAAGTGATGTTAAGGTCTCCTCCATGGAAAATCCTTGTTTACTATTTGAAAGAATCAATTTCTTTGGGAAAGAGTAAAGATGTTCAGAGCTAGTCTTGCAGAATTCTTTCTGCCTTGTATAATTTTAATTTGTTTGTTTATTTGCCTTGTCTGTTTCATAGTATTTCAAGGACTATTGGCAAAAAAAAAAAAGAACACCTTAATTTATCAGGAATTAATTTCCTCAGTGGTTACTGGGAAAAAGAACATTAGCCTACAGGGTTAATTTTATGGTTTTAGTGCAATTGTTATTTATCATCTCTTAGTTTATGGGGAAAAAATAGAGTTATTAGCCATTAAATTATCCATGAAAATCTGACACTACTCCAGACCAAACAAACCCTGGGGCTTGCTGATTTTCCCAGTATGAAACATCTGTAACTTTGGCTAGAAAGAACTTAACACTGTCTAATTAAATTTACAAGATTTACAAGGTTCAGATATATTATTAGAGACCTCAACGTTAGATCAAGAGTTTAAATGTGCACTTATTTTTAATGTAGTTAAAATATTTTAATTGGGGCCGTATGTTCCTAAGGTCTGTGGGGTTTTAATTGGCACTGGCTGCCAAATTGTTTACCATATTCTGTAGCAGTAGGGGTAGAAGAAAATGTTCTCCTTGCTTAACTGGGAAGAGGCACTCTTCAACTTCAGTAATTAAAAATATTTTATTGAAAATGATGGGGTAATTATAAGGTTATTTTCATGTCCTAATTTGATGTAAGGGAATTTTAAACCAACAAAAACCTACTGAAGCAAAAAATGATCAGCCTACAACATTCCTAGAGAGTGAAGTAATATGAATGCTGGTTGCAGCTGAGAGGCAGCATCTTGGTATGGTTGTTGACTCTTTTGATGAGCCTGCTGCTCTCTTTGCTTGGATTCACACATAGATTCTGTATTACTATTTGTAGAACATCAAAGTATTTCATAAACACTAGTCAGATCAATTATTAGCCATGGATTTTGGATATCTAAATAGTAAAATTTACAGTATGTTATTCTGTAGGATTGACAAATTAACCCTGGAATGCCTTCATGCAGCTGAAATTTCTTCCATATATATTTGTTTGGGGGAAGAGAAGTATGTTATCTATCATATAAACAGACATTTATGTGCTCACTTCTTAGATACATATTGAAGACAGATACCGTGATGCCAGAGCCTTTACTCTGAATTCCTGTTAATAAAAAGTGACACAAAAATGTTGGGATTTTGGTGCATGGGCAGATTCTTTGAGAGGTGTTCAGCTTAACAAAATATGTCTCTTTGCTTAAAATGTGGTAAAACATTGTCCATGTTGTAATGTGTTTTTTTAAAAAGCAGGATCAACAAAGCTGCTGTGTTACAATTTTGTTGTGGCATGTGCTTTCATAGAAAACATTCAACTTTGAAATATTATCCTCAGTTAGGTGTTAATTAGATATACTAATAGAAAGAGAAGGTTTACCCAGAACAGGCTCCAAACAACAGGCTACACACAGAACTATAAATAACTAGGATTGCCAGGTCCTTACTTGGCACTGGTGGGGGGTGGGAGGGAGCTCTCTGAGAGTGGGGTCAGGACAACATCGCTGTGTGCCACATCCCCAACGTGATGACATCACATGGACACAGTGACACTCTGGTATTTTGAGCAAAACACTAGAGTTACCATAGAGTGTTGCCCAAAATACCAGACCATCGCTGTGCAATGTCACTGGTGTGATGAAATCACATTATCTGTGTGATATCATCACATTGGGGATGTCTTGGTGGGCTCGTGGCTGTTGGGGCAGGGTTCCTCTGCTGGCCAGGAGGAGCCTGCAAAATTGGGAGATCCCCTGCTCCCACCTGGGGGCTGGTAACCCTATAAATAACTCTATTTTAAAAGGATGTAATTATCACAAAAACACCATGATAACTGAAAGCACCATGTACACTAGAAAATACTACAGAGTGGATAACTATTACTAAATTTTGTATAAGGTTCCATATTCTATACAAGATATCCCAAACAAGGGCAGGGCTGTTGTGGCCAGGCCCTAATCATGAGCTTCCCAGTCTGAGTAGCCATTGTTAGAGACACTGAGACACTGAATCCAAAAGTAGCAATCTACTAATGGAAGGAATCTTCTGTTCATCTTACGGAATTTTATTCTGTGGATTTTTGGATTCAACCCAGAATGCTGGCCTAGTGAAGTCCTTTGTCTGATGAAACTGGCCTTTTTGTTTTCTTAACAGCAGTTATCCATATAATAATTAATTTCATTTGCTATTCAAAATCATTATTATCCACAAATACATTTTCTGTTTTATATGATTCATCAAGATGGTGCAGTCAAATATTTAAAGAGATTACTTAACACATTGTCCTTGATCTTGTCATTTTCTTGGAGATCCTGACATCAAGCACTTAATTTCTAAATTGGAAACAGTATTGATTTTTAAGAATAACTGACACTTTCTTTAATTTGATATTACATAATTATTAGCATTCTGAAGCTGACACCTTCAGGTCAAGAAGGAGGATTGAACCCAGGCTATCTAATACTCTAATAATAATATAGTTTCATGGGAATGTGTCTTCCTACATAAGTGTAATTATACTATGCTTTCTCTTAAAATATGTTTCAGAACACTAGGGAAAATATAATATTCACCAGCTGATTGTTGTTTGCTAAATAAACTGGAATGGAATACTAATTTTAAACATTCATTTCTGAAATATTGTGCTGTCCTTTTGATTTGAAGGATTTTTGGTTTGAGTCATGGAGCCAAATTTTATGATTTTATAGATCCTTGGTAATTTTTCCCATTGTTTTTAATAGAAATATGTGCAGGGGCTGTGATTTAATGGGAAGGACCAGAATAGGGGAGAGTGACCACTTAACGCCTCCCTTGCTCTTTTCCACTGGAAGCTATATCCCCACTCCTGACATTTTCTTACCTGTGCTGGTAAGAATACTCATAAATTTTCTCCATCAGGAAGTAAAAGCAGCTAAAATCGATAAAAAGTAATAACAGAATTGCACGTGGTATGTCTCTCTACCCTTGGTATCTTTTTTTTCTTGAACAACAATGATAGCATTTGTACATCTTTTATCTAGGGTATTTCTCCTGCTTTAGCAATCCTTTTCCTTCAGACTTATCATGACAAAATACAAATAATATGTAGTATGCTCACTCTTAAACTAAGCTGAATGCACTTTCAAGAAAACAATGAAAAGATTCTTTATAATAATAAAGTGAACTGCCTTTAGGATTTTTTTTTACATTTCTGTCACTTGAGCAAAATTACATACTTCAATCAGAAATTTCAGAAAATGAGAAGGAAGCATACTTTATATATGAAAGCATTTGTCAATGTGTGCAATAAATGTATTTATCACTCAAACAGGAATGGATGAGACTATTACAACATAGTTTCAGGTGTCAGTAGCAACGGTTGGAAGTAAAGATTGATTGGTATAGCAATACCTTTTTTCCCTTGGGAAGAAAAGGATGCAATTAGAGTAGAAAGAACATCATTCATTTCTCTTTATTGAAAAGAATTATGAAAATATTTGGCAACCATCTCTAGTACAATGTGATATCATATTTTATATGTTCCCTCCCCTTTTTTTAAAGAATGAGGCCATGTTTTTAGCACCTCATGGTTTTCATGCTAAAAAAAAATAGAATTCAGGGTTGCCAATTGTATTTTAAGCAAGAGAGCAATCTGATTTGATATTCTGATGTTAAGTTAAAATAATAGAATATAGACCTTAAGCAAGAGTGTGAGAGAGAATGTAACAGCTGCACCAGCATGATTCCTTTCTATCATGGGTGACTAGGCATACTCACACCTTGAAGACTGTACTGGAATTCTGTAGGTCAAGGCCAGTGTCTTTAATTCTATCAACAAGGCTTACAGGATGCTGAACTTGAGTTCATTCACAAGTTCAGAACAATGGACCCCTCCAGTCTGAATAGGGACACTGGATTTTTATCCAGGGGTCATTTTGTAGAAAAAGAGGTGCAGGAGCTCATTAGCATAACTCATTTGCATATGCCACACCCCCTAACATACCGGAAGTGTGTCAGAAGGCAACACCCACCCCTCAGGCTCCACTCCACAGGTGAGTGAAACTGACCTGCTCTTCCTCCATTCCCTTCCCCATCCAATACTTTGTGCAATAAAAATAAGCGTAAAGAACACACCCTGAAAACAACCAAGTGAGGTAGGTTATGCTGAGAGTGAATGGCTGGCTCAAGGTCCCCCAGCAAGTTTCCATGGCATAGTGGGGATTTGAACCTGAGTCTTCTAGTCTTACCACTACACTGTAGGGGCTCTCATTTATACATTATTTTTGTCAATTGTCTGTGCTGAATTTACTACATAAAACTTCATTGGATGCCATTTAGTTCTACACTATGGGAGAGAAAGAAAAAAAGTTCTTTCCACTTTTTCCTACACCGTGTGTAACATGGGAAGTTATGAAATGAGATAAGGGTCAGGAGAATAAGGTTTAACTTCCCTTGTCAGACTATCTTTTTTGGTTTGTTTAAAAGTAGGCTTCTTTTACTGTTTTCTTTATATGAGACTGGAAGATTGACTATCTTTCATATTGAGGCTTACAGCAGCTGGGGATGGGCAACATCTTTTGAGGAAACAGTACAACTTAACGTTGTCAAGAAATCTTAGATCCAGCTTCATCACATGTCTGTTCTAGTTTGACCAAAGTCTGTGCTCCTCTCCTTCTGTTACTGATTGCAAAATACAGCCATACATTAAGACAAGATGGCAGACTGCCTGTCAGTGGGATGGGGTGGGATTGTCTCCATACCCATCACACACTGTAGCACTTGCTGCAAGCAAAACTTTTCACCCTGAGCCTGACAGGTACACTTAAAAAAAGGAACAGAATAGCAAAAAGTCTTTCTGCTTATCCCCTGTAACTGATGTTATCAACACTGTGGCAAAGCAGGCCTATTCACCCACTCTTCCTTGGTGGCAAAATCCATGTGTCACTCTGCTGACTGGTAAATACTGCTCTCTAGGGTTGCCAGCAGGAAACTCACCCAGTGGGGAATGGCCTCAGTGGAATCCGATGATGTCCTTCTGGAGCAACTGGGAGTGATGTCACCAGTGCTTCTTTAGCATTCCTCAAAATTCTATGGTTTAATAATAGCATTTTGTCCAAATGTTAAGGCATCCCTGTTGTTGTGTGCCCAATGACACTGATGGCTGCATTCCCATTTTTCTCCCACCACCCAGTTGAGTGGTGGTGGAAATGGGCAGTAGGACCAGGAGATCTCCCACTGAAACAAGATACTTGGCCACCAGTGTTCCCTCTAAGCTGAGTTAGTGTGACTTGCCTCACAGTTTTTTAGACTCCAGCTCACATATTTTTGTCATAGCTCAGGAAGGATGGCTCCAGAGGAAAGTAATTTATGCAGTAGCCAAATTGCTTACTCACAACTTTAATGCCAGTAGCTCACAATGTAGAATTTTTGCTCACAAGACTCTACAGCTTAGAGGGAATATTGCTGGCAACCCTGCCCTATCAGTTACATATCAGCTGAGTTTCTCTCTTCTCATTTTCTCCCTCCCTCTAAACTTCTTGAACCAGGCACCAGAATGAAAGGGAGATCTGAACATTTTCTAATAGGATGTATTTTTTCTGTTCACATTAGATGTAACAGACAGCAGACTCCAAAGTGTTGGCTAAGTTGTTCACTTTTGAACCAGTTATAGTCTTTAAATGACATTGTGATGTCATGCGACTTCTCAACCCTCATTTTTGCTCCTACTGGAGCAAAGAGCAATGGCAGGGGCAATGAGATTGCTCACCATAACAAGCAATCTGGTAAACCTAAGTACACAAAATATGCACGAGCCCCTAGAAGATGCAAAAACTTGGCACTTGGTCTGATCTTATGTGTATCTAACTGGTGCGTTTACTTCACAGGTAGTATTGTTCCAAATAAAACTTTACCATAGGTAACTCTAAATTTTGAATCACCCTTTTGTCAGCCTATTTGAAATACAGCCAAGCTGAGTGTGAACATTAACAATTATTCTCATTGATACAAAAGAACAGTTGTCAAAAGTAAAAGTTTCTCACAGGTTATACATGCCAAAGAAGGTGTGAATGGATATCATTCCAGTATATTTGTTGCCATTATGTTTGATGCTCTAATAACTGTTCCCTGTTTTGTGCATTATGCTTCCCTCTCTGGCTTCACCTTTATGCTCATTTTTTCCCTGTAAGAGGGATTCTGTTTTGCTCTGGGGTGTGTATATGTATACACATTTTGGGTTACTAGAAATTATTGTCTCCTCTGACAGTGAGCAAAGTTAATCCAGTTGTCACCTTAGAACACTTGCTCAGATTTTCAAGTGATTTCTAGATCCTAACTCCAGTGCACTTAGGTACATAGGTTCACACACACCTCTCCCTTCATCTCCTGGGAAAAATGGACACAGAGTCATCAAGTAGCCTTCTTCAGAAGGTTAGACTATTTTGTTTCTAAATGGGACTTCAAACAAATGAATGGAAAATCAGTGACCTCCTATTGTGACACTGTTACCTTTGGGAGCCACCACCCTTGTTTTTTGAACTAGCTATTTTCTTCTAAAAGCAAGCACTCATTCTTCAAATGGAAATTTTTATGCAGTGCTATCAATTCAAAGGCCTGTTTTGAAACATTCTTAAGTGGAGGTCAATCAGTGTTCCAGTCAGGCATACAGCATCTGGCCCTATCCTGGCTGTAGCCCTAACTGCATAGTTTATCTTTTATTTGTATGAAATATAAGGTCGGATTGTGCTCTGGCAGCAAGAGGAGATATACCAGTACAGATCCCACAGAACCTTTTGTGATATCCGGGAAGTTGCAGGTGATACTGGAATAACCTAGCAGTTGTTCAGGAAGCTGTGGACAGGAGTTATAAATTAATACACCATCTGTATATCACCCCATCTGCCACAGCTGGAAAAAAGCAATATAGATACTAGGTGGAATTATTGTAATAATTAGAATTAAAATGCATCCAGGGATCAACATAAACCAATAACTACAGACACCCTAACCTCTCAGTACATTCTTTTTCCTTTAGGAGGTTCAAGACACTGCAGTAAACAGCAAGTATATTAGGAGTGAATAATAGCTTTTGGAGCAAGGACTCCTGAGCTAACTGATTGCTTAAGGGTGACAAATCTAATTCACAGTGTGTTTTTTCCCCTTAACACACTTTTTCTTCTGTTAATACATACTAAGACAAATGGCTATATCTATTTATTATGTAGTTTACAATACAATCATGATATTAAGCCAAATAAGACTATTTACCAAAGAGAGAAGATAAAATTGAAATAGATTATTCTAGGACACTCCATTAAGCAGAAGGCTTCACTGACCTCTAAAGATGAGGTGCTTTGACAATTTTTTATTCAGATGCATGGGACACGTTGGTCATTTATTTAAAATCTATGAGGATATCAATGGGAAAGCTATTCACATTTACCAAGATTTTTGCAAATTTCAAAACCTAATTCTATATTGAACTTGTGACATGGCAAAATACTGGTTAAATTATTATTATTTTTTCCTTCTATCTATTCCTGATATCTCAAATGATAGGAAGCAGTGCAGTCTGGTGGGGTGAACCCAATCAGGTCTAACTCTGGTGAAAAAGAGAGGAAAGAGATCCTTTTTGACCACCCAAAAAGGCTATGTTGGATGTCATGGGACCTATATGAACAAAAGCCATGTGGGATACAGGCTGTAATTAGGAGGGGAATCAGCCAAGACTGAGCAAAACTGGATGGATCCAGCCATACTTTTCTGCCCCTTCCCTTAGCAATAGTGTTGAAAACAGAATTCCAAGAGAAAATGATCATTTAATTTGTATTTTGTAATAAGGATTACCCCATATTTTCTACCATTGACTACATACAACATACACCCTTGAAGAACAAACCCCTGCCCACACACAAAACCAGGGCTCCCCCCTTTTTAAAAAATAAAAGAGGTGCCGAAACTCTCAAGAGGGAAATAAAGTTTTCAATCTGTATACTGAAAACTCATGAACTTTTAGATATTTTAAAAAATAATTCTGTCGAAGAGGTTCCAGAACTCCATTCAAGCACATTCCCCCAGAAAAAAAGCTCTGCAAAACTATTACCACTTGGCAAGTTGGATGTAAGGAGGAATGCCTAATACTCTCCATAGGAGTGGATGCTGGAGGGTACCACCCCTCCCAAAATTTCTCCCAGCAGCCAACAGCACAGGGAATGTTTAACCTTTGCCCTTCCTGTGACCAGCCTCCAAACACCATCTCAACACCTGTTTGCTATGAATATCTGATCCAAGAAGAGACCAAACACATGCAAACAGTTGTGATACATGCAATTCTTTATCCAAATTCAGTAGCTATGGCCCTGAAATCCAAACTGCACTTACACAAGTCTAGAGTTTGGATTTATTCTTCCTTATTCTGCTCCTGTCAGCTGAGCCACTGTAGACAGCTAAATGGCTAGTGTAAATGTTGAATCATTTTGTAACATTGATGTATTAGATAAGTTCAACAAAATACATCTACAGAGGCCATCATGTACAGTATGGCTTGGTTCCAACAGAGGGTTTTTGAAGACTGAAGGGTTTTTTTGGTTTTTTTCCCCATCAGCAAAGTGCTACTTACTCAGCACTTCTGCTTTATCCTGGGTTGTTAGTCAATGTTTGCTCTGCCTATGAATGATTCTTACTAAAGCCAAGCATCTTCCTGCCCTCAGTTCTAAGCCAACCTTACAACAGACTGTTTTCTCTACCCCATGTTCACTCTCTTAAAGGCACAGAAGCACAGTATTTTTTTCCCAATGGAAAAAAGCAATTTCAGTGGACATCTTGGCTCTTTTAATTGCTCCCTCCACAAGTTGCTTACACAAGCACCCTATTTACCTTTACTATGCAAGATACTGCAGATAAGACAAACTCCCTACCCTGGTGTTTCCCACAGCAAAATTACCTCCCTCTTTTATATCCAACCTTAGCATTCACAGCTGTTACTGCTTGATACCTGCAGTTCACCTGTGTCTTTACTGAATGAGTAAAAATCACAGTGGAGTGAGGAGGCTCTTCTGTGAATGTACTACCTTATCTGGTTGGTAGGTAATATTTACAGGGAGTCAAAACCTGCCCAGGGATGTAAATGGAAAGTTAGAAGGGGAAGAAATGTTTGTAATGGAACAACTGGAATGATTGGGTGGATTTATTTGGTTGCATTTGTGTAAGGATTGTGGCAACTTGTGACATTTTACCATCAGCAATCTTTGGTGATCTAGAAGTACATCACTTCAAATACTTGATTATGTCCTTGTGGCAGAGAGATGATAGGGACTATATTCTCTGTGTTGGTGTTTTTTAATTATTATGAAGGGGTTATAGATGATGCAGTTGCTCTGCTCTTGGCTATGGTGCTAGGCAGTTTGAGTTACCCTTCTATTTGGAGAGAATGTGCATACCATTGGGAAAAATGGCTGTCTTTTAAAATGTAACCATTGAGACTAGATCCTGGATGTTGAAAGACCTTTATTAATCAAACATGTACAATTCCTATATTTAATTTAAATGAATGTTTTACTAAAAGGTCTATTGACTATATTAAAGCTGTCTATCTGAGTATGGGTCGTGCATTGAAATGAGCAGCAAGTGGTTATTTTCTTTAGTTTTCTGTGAGGAAAAGATTAATGCCAGCCGGCTAGCCTCTGAGGGGACATAAGAACATTAATGAGAGCCCTGCTGGATCAGACCAATGGTCCATACTAGTCCAGCATCCTGTCTCACACAGTGGCCATTCAGTTCCTCTGGATGGCCAGCAACCGGGCATAGAGGCAGAGTCCTTTCCCTGATTTTGCCTTCTGACTCTGGGATTCAGAGGATTAGTGCCTCTGAATGTGGAGAGAAGATGGGCTCACTAGCCCATTGCTATTCTGAGAGTGTTTAAAGCTTTGCAATGTCAGCAACCAACAATAAACAAGGTGGTGATACGGTGAGGCTTTGCAGGCAGCTGGGTACCACTGTAAGTTGAGATGCCACCTGAGTTTATGGTGGGGAGGTAGAAGAAAGAGGGGACAACTAGGCTTTGCCAGTAGGAGCCTAATCATCTTGGTACAATTCTAGCTTCATGAACTAACCAAAGCGAAAATAAACCATAGCTTTATGTTATATCTAAAGAGAGCTAGTCAGTTTGCCCCAAGTAATTTCTGCTCATGAATATGAGGTATATCCTGTATTTCTTGGAGTTTTGCTTATCCAAGTCTGCTAGCCTTGGATAGCTAGCATTCATTTCTAGGTGAGGCTGACATTTCCAAATGGGATTTCAAACGAATGAATGGATGGTCTGTTATACCACTATAACTTTTGGGAGCCTACACTTATAATTTTAAGCCAGCTTTAAACCAGATGGATGGATGCATACTAGCCATTCAGGAGGCTTAAGATGGATAGCTGTGTTAGTCTGTCTGTAGCAGTAGAAAAGAGTAAGAGTCCAGTAGCACCTTAAAGGCTAACAAAATTTGTGGCAGGGTATGAGCTTTTATTCAGGGGCTGCAGTGGCTCAAGTGGTTAAGACGCTGAACTGCAGACCCAAGTGCTGCATGACGGAGTGAGCTCCCGTCTCTGGTCCCAGCTCCTGCCAACCTAGCAGTTCAAAAGCAAGAACATGCAAGTAGATAAATGGGTACCACTTCGGTGGGAAGGTAACAGCGTTCCATGTGCCTTGGCGTCTAATCATGCCGGCCACATGACCATGGCTTGGAAATAGAGATGAGCACTGCATCCCTAGAATTGTATTTGACTGGCTTTCGAGCAAGAGAAACCTTTACCTTTTCCTATGAGTTTTTATGAGTCACTGCTCACTTCTTCAGATACAATTCAGAAGGCTTGTTAAACACTCTTCTGTATTGCACGCAGAGTAGTGATGGTAACAGTTTTGGCTTTGGATTAGCTCAAAGAATTTTCATTATGAACACGTCTAGACTTTATCCAGATTCTCATCAAATTCAAACCTATCTCACTACAGGGTTCATATCAGCTTCTGAGACCTACTTTGAGAAGATGCTACCTGTGAAAATGGTAGCTGACATCAGCAGAAGAGGCTTCTCCTTCGCTGGTAATGACCCTCCTGCTGTTTCATCAGAACTATAATTTTCGTTACTATCTTCAGTCAGCCCTACTGCTCCACTTTATAAGGACAGAGTAGAGTTGCCAGCTGATGCCTGGCACCCAGTGGGAGATGGGGGGCCGGAACATGGAGGCACCATCATAGTCCATGATGTGACATCACTTCTGTGGAAAACTGGAAGTGATGTCACTGCTCTAGCAATCTCCAGAAACTCTGTGGTAAACCCATTAAGTTCCCAGTGATTCCAATAGCAACATGATTTCACTTCTGGGTTTTCCCTGAAAGTGACATCACCAACTACTTTTGCCTGAAGAGCTAGTTGCACGTAGGAGGTCTCTCACCATAGCAGGAGACCTAACAATCCTGGGATAGAGCATTTTGCTTGAAACTGGCAAGGTAGACCATGTTTCCCCCCCCCCCCCCAAGTGTTCTTGGAAAGTATCAACCATTATCGAGTACAGCAATTGTTCCCAACTTTTTTGAGTATGAGGACCCCTTTTTAGCATCAAAAGCAATTGTGCCCCCACACATGATAGTAGTTGTACTATTGATTGGGAAAATATATAATGGCTAACAGATCAAAATAATATTTAGTGGTGCATATATATTACTGGACCCTTTGCAATAATTCCTTGGTCCCATGTGGGTCCCTGGCCCCCATGTTGGTAACCACTGCAGTAGAGTGCCCTTGAACCTGCTCTACAAAAAGTTTTGGAAATACTCCTTGGGGAAACAACTCTCCAGCAGGAACTAGAAAGAAAGCATATGTCCCCCATGCAGTCAAAGGTTTTAAGAGATGCCATGCTATTCCCTGCCCCAAAGTTTTTTGTTTTGGCTTCTGCTGCTCCATATATGGGCCCCACAGAGTTTAACCAGTTATTTCTCTCTGGTAGTAATTTTTGTGGCATTTATTTTCATCATGGTGGTTTGTTGAAACCAAAGGTATTAAGCATTTAAAACTTCAAGCACTGCACTACATACACAGATAAAGATCTAGGCAGATTCCTAGAGATCAAGTATTACACATAGTTCAAAAAGTGCTGGAAATGTTGACTGGCTTGCCAGCTACCTCTTTTTGTTGGGGATGGCTGGAGAACTGGAGCCAAGAGGAGATGGCAATCAGACAGGTTTTCATTCTGGATGCAGCTGTTAAAGTGTGGAGGTTCTGAGGTAAACAGAGTAGAGCAGAAGACTAGAAATATGGTATTGTAGTAAAATGCAATGTTTTACAGGGTGGCATAAGAAAACTCCAATTAAACAGTACACAAATGTGTGATCTTACTACATACTCTCCAAATCAGTGTTTACATTTTAATCAGCAGACAATTACAACATTCTTTGGCATTACTGCAGTTGATGGGTATAATGTTCTTTAACTCTTCTATATACCTACCAAAGGTCTTGTCTCAGTTTGGATAGTTCTATTCATACGTACACTGATATTTCAGTAGTGATCAAGGTTGTGCAGGGAAGATATTCTTAGCATTCAGCAGTGTAATTATTGCAAAACAACTTCCCTTTTTATTGCTAGGTTTTATATATAAAAAAAACCTGAATAGAAGGAAACTTTAACTTGTAACCTTCAGCTATTTTTCCCCCCTTTTTGAAGAGAGAGTATGTAAGGGTGAAATGCATTTTCTGTCTGAGATGTTACTATCTGGCTCCTTCTAGTGGATCATTAGTAGAATATCCAGATCTTACCAAATACAAAATGCCCCAAATATCCTAAATGGCAGTTTTATCTATGAAATATAGTATTAACAACATCTGCACTGGTGTATCCATTCATTTGTATCTATAAGGAGTAATTGAGGTTAGGGAGTATGGAGTTGTGTAATGCTAAGGTTACTGTTCTTTTCATGGTGGGTAATATTTGCTCCCTTTGACATATGATTCAATTCAACCCATAAAAATTATGGTCTCATTTTAGAGTTGAGCCTTAAACAGAAAATCCATCTTACCTTATTCATATTTGTTTATTTCAGAGGTGCCTGCATATGATTTTTTTTTAAACAGCCATCAAGTTTCTAGGTTTGTTGCTTTTTCTTTAGGCTGAAACTCACAGAATGCAGACAGTGACAAGATGCCAACTCGTATGGTCTCAGTGAGCATCTGATACAGGAATCATGGCCATGCAGCCAGTCACCCAAGTCCTCCCAGTTTAATCATCCCTTTCCATCCTGGTTCTTGGTTCCTAGTTCCTTGATGATTACATGGGAAGGACACATGCAATTGTCCCTACCCATCTTGTTTCTATATTCAAATATTTACTGAGTGGTTAATGCTATTGAATAACATAAATATATACACAGAGTGCCTAGTACTATTGCGTAATAGACACAAACAAAGTGTGTATTTTTTGTGCCTTTAATAGAGCATCCAGTGAGAACCTGCTGTGTATATTGATTATGTGTGCTTAAATGTTGCCATCTGCTTTAAAAGTTCCCTGTTAATAATACCTTTTCAACATTTCTAGCCTACTGGCAACTGACTATTTTAGCCACACTCTATAGGAAAACACAGGTGGTGGTCACACACATGAGATACAGTGGGGGGGGGAGCAAGGCTATTTCCTCTGGCGGAAGTTGACCTGCAGTTGCGTGATCACACGGACTTTGGAAGCTGCAAGCGCAGCCTGCCACTGCATGATCAGATGTAACCGTGTGTGAGTTGGGATTGGGGTTTTCTGCCATTTGTCTCCGATGTGCTTAAACAAGGGATTGATGATTTGCACCTCAGCCCTGAGGGCTCCCTATGGAGTGTGCGATGATATGCATACTGGGAAGGGAAAGAAACAACAACATGGAGTTGGGATGGCCTGATCAGACCATCCCAACCCCATGGAAGCATGCTGGTGTGATCAGATGCAAAAAAGCATGCTGGGGTGATCAGATGCAGAAAAGTCTGTCTGTGGCCCGTAGCAACCCGTTTGCTACAGGACTTTCCGAGGTGTCTTTTAACTCTGCTTTTGCGGTAAAGGCGAATTGCGTGTGTGATCACAATCACAGTTCCGTAGTACTGACCATGTTTCTTGGCAAGGCAGCCCTGTAGAATTATCTCCGCCTTGCAATCACTGCAACACATTGTGTAGTGTTCTGACTTATTGGGGCACTTCACACATAGCAAACTTGCCCACTTGTAAAATGTTTGAAATGCATTAAGCAGTGAGTGATCTTTACAGGATTTTAATATATTGCACAGACATATTGTAAAGCATTCTGAATATTCACTTTTCATAAACTTAACAGGGTATAAAGAGCACCTGGAGTTTTTAAGGGTGGCCTTCAACATGTAGTTTTTTTTCTACCTCTTATCTACAGGTAAAGCCTGATAGAAGGGATTAGACTGTCAGCACATCTCTGAATTTACTTTGATGCAGGCTGGCAGTAGCAATAGGCACTGCAAAACTAATCTTTACAATAACATATGTCTCCTAGAAAGAGACAGGACTGTGTGTATTAAAAATAGCTTGATGGAAGAAAAAAATTATTGACTTGGATTTTCTTAGTTATCTGATATTTACTTTTATGCACTGTCTCTTTTCACAATCTTCTCTTTTTGGTCTTCTGTGGAACAAAAAGAAACAGGTTGCCCTCAATCTGTTTCTATATATATTTATTTATTATTAATAAGATAGATAACATCTCCACAGGGGGAGTCCTTCTTTTTGACTCACTGTCTCTGTGACAAATAAAATGTACATTGAAGCTGCTTCTTCAACCACCAAATTATTGTTTCCTGAATTTCCAACCACCACATTTTATGTCCTTTCCCAGGCGTTCCTATTATAAAGGTAGAAAGGAAAGATCTCCTCCTTGTGGTTTGGATCCACCCCAATAAATTTTAAAAACTTTAACTGGAATACATACAACTTTGTCTGGCCCTGTGGCTCTTCTGTGCTGCGCAGATTGGCGGCACCCAGCTTGTTTAGCCCAGTCAGCACCTGGCCCTCCCTTCTGGCGCCTTTCGGCTTACAGGGGCCATCAGCGCCATTTTGTGCCAGGCTCCGGCGGGTTTCAATGGCCGGAGCCAGTTTTGAACTTTGGCAGTATGCAGGTGGCGCACCGTGGCTGGGACCAGCCCTCGGAGCTGCAGAATTGCAGTACTGGTACAACTCTGGCCTGGTCTGGTCTTGGGTCCAGGGCCAGTGTGTACCTATGGGGGGGGGCAGAGTGTTCTTAACAACTTCTGCTGGGCCAGAGATAGGAGGCAAAAGTAGGGGTCTTAGCTAGGGTAGATCAGTTAGATTAGTTAGTGGTAGACCTATAGATTGTTCCCACCCTTTATGTATAATTAGAGTAGTTAGTTTAGTCTTGCGGGGTGGGGAGGGGTAGCAAGTAGAGAGGTTGGGGTGGAAATGCTGTTAAATTTGGTTAACTAGGTTTTGGATTGCCACTTAACTGGAATCAGGGTATTTGGTGGGGGGGGGGGGTCATATGGTGCACCGCTGTGGTCATGGGGCGGAGTTGGTGAAGTGTGACATCAAATCTGCATTTCGTCTCCTCCCCATGCACTCAGATGATTTTGAGCTGTTGGGATTTTCCTTTAAAGGGCAGCTTTTTATGGATAGGGCCTTGCCCATGGGATGTTCTGTGTCATGCGCTGCATTTGAGCACTTCAGCACATTTCTGGAATGGGCAACGCATTTTAAAACAGGATTACTGGAAGTGGTTCATTATTTAGATGACTTTCTTTTCGTGGGTCCTTGTGGGATGAGTAGATGCACCCAGCTGTTGCAGGGCTTTACACAACTAGCAGAGGAGCTGGGAGTTCCGTTGGCCTACGAAAAGACAGAGGGACCTGTGCAGAAGTTAGTATTTTTAGGGGTAGAATTGGACACAGTTGCCCAGACATCTCGCTTGCCGTTGAACAAGATTCAGGACTTGCAGGTCTGGCTTTCTATATTTCTTAAAAAGAAGAAGGCCACTTTGAGTGAACTTCAGCAAATTGCTGGGCACCTCAAATTCGCGTGCAAAAGCCTTGGGAGGGCTTTTGTTAGACAGCTCTGTGATGCGATGAGGGGGCTACAGCACCCGCATCATAGAGTGCGCATTAATGTGGAATTGCGGGCCGACCTTGGGATCTGGCAGGAGTTTTTAAGTTCTTTTAATAGTGTCTCCTTTTGGAGGAAGGAATTGAAGCTGGAGTCTGAGCTCCAAGTGACTTCTGATGCTGCTGGATCTCTGGGATTTGGTGTGTACTGGGGAATGGGTTTCAGCAGGATATGTTAGGGATCTCACCTTTTTAAAGTTATTTCCCATACTAGTGGCGATTTGGTTGTGGGGTGAAGAATTGAAAAATCACACTGCCCACTTTTGGTGTGACAATTTGGCGGTTGTTCATGTGATCAATTCCCTCACATCTAGGTCTCCACAGGTCATGGGGCTTGTCCAGGCTTTCACCTAGCAGTGTCTTAGACTTAACTTGCTAATTTTTGCCAGGCATGTGCCAGGTGTGGACAATGGTGTGGCTGACGCTCTCTCTCGCCAACAGATGGGGAGGTTTTGTCAGCTTGCACCAGAAGCTGCTCTTTATCTGGCTCAAATGTCTCAGGAACTCTGGCAGGTTGGAGGGCTGAGGCTTGCAGGGCTATGAGCCTCGCCATTGCACCTAGCACAAGAAAAGGGTATGAGTGAGCAGTTCGCCAATTCGAGGTCTTCAGGGCAGCTGAACGTTATCCCAAGATCTGGCCTATTCCTTTAGATCAGCTGATGCACAACTGTATATCGAGCAAAGAAGCTGGCTTAGCTGTCCATTCAGTCGGAGGCAAACTTGCTGCACTAGCCTTTGTGAGCAAAGCCTTGGGCTTTGCTGAAGTCACTTGTGACTTCAGGATTAGAAAGATGCTCAAGGGTTGGACTTGTGAGGGGGGTGCTGCTAAAGATGAGCGACAGCCTATCTCGCCCGTGATACTTAAGGGGTTGCGAGTGACCTGGGGTGTGGTTTGCACTTCTGGTTATGAGGCATGCCTGTTTCATGCAGCCTCTTTGCTGGCATTCTTTGGGGCTCTTCGGGTGAGTGAGTTGGTCACTCAGTCTAAGACAGACCAGTCGAGCAAGGCTTTACAGGTGCGGGATGTTGATATTCATCGCAATGGCATGCTGGTCATGATTAAAAGCTCTAAGATGGATCAGATGCGAAAAGGAGCCAAGGTAAAATTGGGGACCTGTCAGGATTTGGAGCTCTGCCCAGTTCTGGCCCTGTCACAGTATTTGGCCCTGAGGGGTCTGGAAGCCGGTTTCCTCTTTAGGCATGAGGATGGGAGCCTCTGACTAAACATCAGTTTTGGGCAGTTACTTCCCTGGCTTTGGGGAAGCTGGGCCTATCAGGTGTAAAGTTTGGGACCTATTCCTTTCACGTTGGAGTGGCTTCCACAGCAGCAGCTATGGGCTATTCAGCTGAGGATGTTCAGCGCATAGGGCGTTGGAGATCCAATGCTGATAAAAGTTATGTGCGTTCAGTGGCCATGTGATCTGTTCTTTCGGCCCGGTGTTTGACTATCCTTTTCTTTCAGGTGCTGTGTCTTGTGGCAGGCAGAGAACCATTCTCATCTGCGGGCACAGCTTCATTTTTTGGGCTACTCACCGGGCTAACAGTGGCCCATCGACTTGCATCGATGGCCGATCTGTTGAATGGAGGGGACGCCGCGGCTTGTGCTGGGCGGGCCTCCTCCATCTATTATTTGGTTTGAATGCCAGTGTTCCTCCTGACATATTGCTAATTCACCTAGGGGGTAATGATTTAGGAATTTTAAAAGGGAAGGTGTTAGTTCTACAAGCCAGGAAGGAATTTAACTTTATTAAAAGACGATGGCCTAATACCACAGTGGTTTGGTCAGCCATGGTTCTGCAAAGGGAATGGCGATGGGCCTTGAACCCTAAGCGGATTGAGCGGGCTAGACGTAAGGTAAACAGGGAATTTAGGAGCATTTTAGTAATGGGTGGTGGCCACTTCATACCGCATCCAGCTATTAGGGCTATGCATGCTGAGTTATATAGGTGTGACGATGTTCATTTGTCGGAGCACGGTATTGATATCTTCCTAAAGGATCTATGGCAAGGGCTGTTAACAGTGTTAGGGGTTTAGTGGGTGCAGGGGCCCAAGCAGAGGCTTGACCCTTGCTGTGGCAGAAGTTTAGTAAATAGTTGTTGCAGTTTGGTAAGCACCTATCAGCAACCCTGGTGGGAAAGGGGCCTGTTTGGATCATAACTGCAGCCTTGCAGCCTGGGATGAGGGGAACAGGCTGCCTTTTGGAGTGCTGTTGAGGGATACTCAGCACTGACCTTGCAGCTGTGTGGGAGGTATCATCAAGGCATGTTCCAAGGCTGGGCTGCCTGGGGTTCGAGCCGCTTATAGCGGGCTACAACCCGGGGGCCAGGTGCATTGCCCATACTATGGCAAGGGTGGAGTTAATGGTAACCCCAGGCCTTGGCCATGCCGCTTGTTAGGTTGAGCCCTTGCCATGTTTTTGTTAATAAATAAAGTGGCCGTTAATCCCATGTTTGTTGTCTGACTCTTTCTTCCGTCTATGGGGGCAATTCTATGCCACCTCAATTGCATCCGCTAGCCCATGCCCAGCCCAACTGTTTAGAATGATTCGGTCTTTAACAGTTCTGCCTCAGAGCAGACCAAATGCTAGGGAATTGGAAATCAGCTGTGAGACATTTGCAAGCTACTTTGCAGATAAAGTCTTGACACTCCGCCGCGACCTCCCCGCCACATTTGAAACAGTGAGTGAACTCAAGGCCCCTTGCACGTCTTCGTTTCTGGGCTTAGATGGGTTTGGCCTGCTCAGCCTAGAGGAAGTTGACAGACTTCTCGTGACTGTGCACCCAACCACGATGCATCCTTGATCCGTGCCCATCCTGGCTGATTAAAGCTGGCCACAAGGGGTTGCGAGGTGCTGTCCAGGAAATTATCAACACATCCCTTTCCGAAGGGCGATTCCCGGGGGCACTCAAGGAAGTGATGGTCCACCTTCTCTTGAAAAAAATCACATCTGGACCCAGATGAATTGGCTAATTATTGACCGGTGTCCAATTTGCCCTATTTGGGCAAATTAATTGAGAGGATGGTGGTGTTACAGTTACAGAGTTATCTGGATGACTCTTCGGTCTTAGACCCCTTCCAGTCTGGCTTTTGCCCAGGACATGGGATGGAAACAGCTCTGGTCACCCTTACTGATGACCTCCGGAGACATCTGGATTGGGGCAGTGTGGTGGTGTTGCTGTTGCTTGACCTGTTGGCAGTGTTTGACACAGTCGATCATCAGCTGCTGTCCTGCTTCCTCACTGACATGGGGATACAGGGATGGGCCCTGCAATGGCTCGTTTCCTTTCTCCAGGGTCAGGGACAAAGGGTGGTGCTTGGGCAGCAGCAATCCATGAGGCACCTGCTTGAATGTGGTGTGCCCCAGGGGGCGGTGCTCTCCCCCATGCTGTTTAACATCTATATGCGCCCCCTTGCCCAGATAGCCTGGAGGTATGGGCTGGGATGTCACCAGTACACTGATGACACCCAGCTCTATCTGATGTTGGGCGGCCAGTCAGACTCCAGCCCAGAAGATCTGGACTGGGCATTGCACGCCATAGCTGGTTGGCTCAGGCTGAGCTGGCTGAAATTGAACCCGGTGAAAACAGAGGTCCTGTGCCTGGGGCGGGGCGGCCTGGGGTGGGGGGTCTCACTCCTGAGCTTCGACGGGGTGCCATTGGTGCCTGCATCAGGGGTAAGGAGTTTGGGTGTGCTCCTGGATCCCTCCTTGACAATGGAGGCCCAGGTAGCAGCCACTGCCAAGTCAGCCTTTTACCATCTTCAGCTGGCTCGGCAGTTGGTCCCCTTCTTCAATCGCAATGACCTAGCTACAGTGATCCATGCGACAGTCACCTTGAGGCTGGACTACTCTCCATGGGGCTGCCCTTGGTGCAAATCCAGAATCTGCAGCTGGTGCAGAACGCTGTGGCCAGGCTATTGATGGGCCTCACAAAGTAGGACCATATCCGGCCTGTGCTGGCGGTGCTGCCCATAGTATACCAGGTTTACTTCAAGGTGCTGGTACTTACCTTTAAAGCCCTATATAGCCAGGGTCCAACATATCTGAGGGACTGCCTTTCCCCCTATATACCCCAGTGGGCACTTTGGTCGGGGTCACAACACTGACTTTGTGTCCTGGGCCCCAGGGAGGCCAGGCTCACTGGAACCAGGGCCAGGGCCTTCTTGTGGTGGCTCCTGTCTGGTGGAACGAGCTCCTGGAGGAGATCAGAGCCCTGTGGGATCTTATGCAGTTCCACAGGGCCTGCAAGATGGAGCTCTTCCACCAGGCCTTTGACTAGGAGCCATCACCGTCAGCACCATCCCATCATGAGTAACACCAGCAATCGGGGTTGGCCCTGAATGCAACCCAGGCCTGATGGTCTTGAGGGGCCAGACCCCAACCCTGATAGGAAGCCATCTATTATTGATGACTACTAGGACTGGAAGCACTTTATTGTAATTTATTTGAAATTGTTTTATTACTGTCATTGTATTTTAAATGTTTTATCTTGTATGGGGTTTGGCACTGTGTGCCCTTGTGAGCTGCCCTGAGCCCGCTTGTGGGGAGGGCAGGGTATAAATATGAAATAATAAATAAATATACTGATGATAGATCAGCATAAAACCTTATGACAGCAATATACATTTGAGATAGAAAAGTTTTAAAGCATTATTATAATAACGTCTGTCCCATGATTCTGTCTATGCAAAGTAGCCCACTGATCACTCTGTGAATCCTGAGCAGAGTTGCATCCTTTTAAACCCATTGACTTTAGTGGATTTAGAAAGGTGTAACTCTGTTCAGGATTGCAATATAATTCCTTATTCATAAATTTTCCCTGCTGAGTCTTTGGCTGAGGACAGACTGGCAATCTGAAGCGGAGGCAAAGCGGAGGGAACTGGAGCGGGGGAAAAAACCCACGGAGCTGGCCGTTCACACTGGCCAGAGCAATGCGGATCAGCGGCGATATGGAGCGTTCAGACTGCCACGGAGCGTTCAGACTGCCGCATAGCCAGCGCGCGCGGCTTGCGCGCGCCACTGCACTTATGCACATATGCGCAAAACTTTTTGCCGGTGCGTTCACACTTCCTCCGGATGCCTCCCGCTTCTTCCAGTTCACACTGTTTGGAAGCGGGAGGCATGCGGAGGAAGGCCCCTGAACACCGGGAAAAAACGGTGTCCGGGTAAAGCGGAAGGAAAGCGACTGGGAGACGGGTAAGTACGCAACGGAGCCGACGGGCAGATGCGCATGTCTGAACGTGCTCCTTTCCTCCATTTGCGAAGCGTGCCTGCCCCGCTTTACATTGCCAGTCTGTCCTCAGCCTTTGATTTGGTTGCCAAGTCAGCCATCAATTAATCATGTTGCCATGGCCACCAGCTGTCAGATGAATGACTGCAGTAAAAGTAACTATGGGGTTGCACTGCACAAAACGGTTTACAAACTTACTTGGATAAATGATTATACTGCTGTGTACAGCTTACTGTAAGTAGGATCTTATTATGTGCCATGTTAATACTTATGCTATGCTTGAGTTCTTTCTGGGGGTTTCCAGACTTCAGCAAACCTGATACATTGTTTGAGTGTCCCATTTTGTTGATTATACTGACTCACGATATGTAATCTGCCTTGAGTCCCTTTGAGGAAGGTGGTCTATAAATAACATAAAGAAAATAAAGAAATATCTTTTTTAAAGAAAGTATGTTTTACATGTACATAGCCCAGTTATCAGACATTATTTCTTAGCACTTATGGCATCTATAGGGAGGGGGAGAGGAGGGGACTCAGAGGCAACTGCCCACTGGACTGAAGAATGTCCAGTTTCCTCTCTGGCCTCTCCTATGGATTCTTTAAACACCAACCACCCACAATCAGTTAAAAAAGGTACACAAGCTTTTATGGGTTGGTACCATGTAAGTGATGTACTCCCTAAAGGTCTCTTTGGGAATAATCTGCTAGACCAAGGATGTAATTATTTATGAGATAAGTAGAAATAGCTTTGCCATGGATATTTGACTAGACAAACAACACAGATGGAGATGAACAACAAATGTTTATTTAACAAAAAATAAGGAATTTAACAGGATAAATGTTTTGTGTGAATTACTTTAATGTATAAAGATAAACTGACTCTCAACTTCATCCCTACAGATTACAGGCTTTCCCACTTTGTAGCTGAGCCTCAGTTAATATAAAATAAACCTGAGGGGAAATTTGATTCCTCTTTATCCAGACAGGTTACCTCAGCTTACAAGGTTTCACTGGAACCTGATTCCATAACAGACAGGATCCTCTCCAGGTTCAAGGTTTCTCTTTTAACACAGAAAGCTCCGGTCCAAAGAACCTGTATGTGTAAGATAGGAATGTTGGGCTCTTAACAGGATGCTTATTTGTCTCACTAAAACAAGCTTTCTTCCCTAGTCCCAAATCCCAAATGAAATCCAAATAAAAGCCTGGCTAAACTGGTTCTCTGTACAAAGCCTTAAAATCGATGGGGGGAAATTCCTCTCTCTCCCCCTCCCATTCAGTGGAGTTCCATGTGTTCTGATTGGTTGACAGTCATTTGGATTTGCATGAGGCCAAAATAACAAGGATTGGTTCAGAGCCCTGAAGGAAAGACAGGACTTTTGTGCATGATTGCCATAGCATTCCAGTTACTTCTCTCCTTAGTTATATCCCTGGTTATATCCTTTGAGCCATCCAAACTTATCATCATAGATTTTTAAAGATCTTTCCAGGTCCTCACCGTCATCCTCGGTTTGGGCCTCCCAAGGCCTTTGCCTGAAACTGGGTGATTTACTGAGACCTGAACTAACCATAGCTCCAGACTTGGCTCCTTAATAATCCATCTTTCATGTGTTGAAAGAAGTTTGAGGAGAATTCTGTGAGGAATGGTTATTGACAGTTTGTCTTTGATTGACGTGTCACCTGCTTGCCCAGTTTAATCACAATTGCATTATTCAGGGAAACTGCTGAACACATAGCAAGAAGATACAGTAAATGAAAAAGACAACAACAGCCTTCCTGAATGATCCATGGCAGGAATCATGCCGTCCAGAGATAGGGAACCACATAGAAAGCTATTGTGGGCTCAAAGGGTTGAATCTTACACAACTACTGCTTAGACACACAGCTAAGAAACAACGGATTCTCAAAGGATATTGCCAAACAATGGAGGAAAAGCCTATTTATTAACCTCAAATAGAAATCTCTTTATTGTGCCAGTGCTTATCCTTCTGTTGGCCATGTATCCATCCACATTCCAAAGGACCTGAGAATGACAAGACAAAGTTTCATAGGTTAAGGGGGGGGGGGGAGAGAGAGACACAAATAGAGCCAGGAAAAAGGGATCAGAAAACCAGAGAGACTAAAAGTGACAGAAATATCTGCCCAGTCAACTGTAGTGCATTTTAATGGTTACATTTCAACATTACATGGTTAGGATCTCACTTTGTATGTGTATGCTTATATGCTTATAGCCAGATCGAAGAAGTACCTTAAGTGTTGTTTGGTTTGGTTGGTTACCACACTTGAATGCCATATTACAAAATGCCTTTGAAAATCCCTGGTTGACAATGGATCATCTCCCAAGCTTACCAGGGCAGCAGCAACACTGTGGGAGCAGGAGGGCCACATCAGCACCTCCAGGAGTGGCCCACACATGGCTTCCTTAGGATAACACCAGTTGGCCCCAAGATTGCTGGGGCTGAGCCTTGGGGAGCAGACTTGTCTGAAGGGTCCAGCAGCCCAACAGGAAATTGGCTAATGAGCTGTCAGAATTCCCCTGGGGGGTGGCAGAGGTTTTGCTCTATCCTGGAGGAACTTTAGCTTCTTTATCTATGTATGGAAAGAACTGTGTAACGTCAATCTCTGTGGTATGTTGAAAAGGTTAATAACGTCCTTTTCACAGCATCATAGCTCATGATAAATGTTTTTTTTTTCTCGTGATACTTCTAGTCTTTATAAATGTAGCCTGTTATCCAGTTAAAGTGGTTGTCATCTCTTCCTCCTCTTATGTCAGCAGGCACTTTTAAAGTTATGTGCATTTAACTGGATTTACAACTCAAATACTGATTTTGTTTCTGGCAAAAGTAGAAATGCTGTACAACAAAGAAATGTAAATATAGTTCTAATCATTCTCCCATTAACATTTGAATTCAGTTTATGGAGACTGTGAGGCCTATGCTAAAGGTTACACTTTTGCACATAACCTTATGGATCTTACTCAAAGCACATCTCTGCACATTGCTATAAATTTTATCCCTTGTTCCTGGAGCCTTTAAAGCATGGAGAAGGATGACTTTGAGTATTTTTTGATGCAATGCTGGTCTATGACCGTGGTAAATTATTGATTGATTGATTTCTTTATGCAGGAATATATGGTTTACTATTGCTCTCTCAAAAATTTACAAGCGAACACAGGTTTTCTGTGCCACATCTTAACAGATCAAGTTTGTGTTGTCATGTATTAGGATATGCTTGATCAAACTCAGACAGTACAGTACTCATATTAGCCATTTCTAACAGTTTCCTGTGTTGAAACAGTGAGAACAATACTGGTAAAATGCTCTTATTGGAGTGTTTGCATAAATCAGTTTAAATGTTGTGTACTTCCATGGCTCAATCATATTCTGGTGGATACAGAGGGGCAATTGATTACTTCTGCCATGTATGTATTTGTATGGCTTGATACCATGGACAATTTTCTTTGTATCACTCCTTTGAATAGGGTTGTCAGGTCTGGGTTTGGAAATACCTGGAGTTTTGGTGAGTGGAGCCTAGGGAAAGTGGGATTTGGGGAGGGGAGGGACCTCAGCAGGGTATAATGCTATTAGAGTCCACCCTCCAAAGCAGCCATTTTCTCCAGGGGAATTCATCTTGGCTATCTGGAGATCAACTGTAATAGTGGGGAGTCTCCAGGTGCCACCTGGAGGCTGGCAACCCTACCTTTAAAGAATCTAACATTTTCCATGACAGTTTGATGAGGCTTTGAACATACAATGATTTTCATGGATGTGAATGAGTTATCATGATATTATTGGCCGTCTGCAGTGACACATGTTCACAGCCCTCCTATTTCATGCTACCCCAGAGTCTGCTGCTGCACCAGAGGTCCTTCCCCAACCAACATTCAAGCCTCTCAAAATCGTGAACTACTTCAGTCCCATTGTAGTACTCACTGCCATGCCCAGGCACAGCACCTTTGAATACTGGCAGCCTGCTCCTGAAGGAGGGGCCTTTACTTCTACCTCCTTGCAGTAACATTTAAGACCTCAGTTCACCCACAGTCTTTGCTGGAACAGCATCAATAATAACACTGTTGACTTCAGCTGAAGTAATGATTCCTGCCTTGAGCAAGACATAAAGTAAAACATTCAAGAAGAAAGACTGCATCTACATTTAGTTCTACATGCAGGTGTAAACCAAGGCTGCGGTCACACACACTAAATAATCCACTTTCAATCCACTTTCAGTGCACTTTCAAACTGGATTTGCCAGTTCACACAGTAAAAATCCAGTTTCAAAGTGCATTGAAAGTGCACTGAAAGTGGTTTATTTAGTGTGTGTGACCGCAGCCCAAGTATGCATCCTAGTAAAATCGGTAAAGTAGTAGTAACAAATTTCCATTAAGGACTCCTAAAAACAAGCTCACTTGTATATATAAAGCTGTGATCACACACACTAAATAATCCATTTTCAATCCACTTTCAGTGCACTTTCCAATTGGATTTTGCCAATTCACATAGTAAAAATCCAGTTGGAAAGTGCATTGAAAGTGGATTATTTAGTGTGTGTGACCACAGCCAAAGTTTGCTCAGATATCTGGGGCAGAAATGTCCATGGAAATAAAATCACAATTTAACATATCTCCAGTGTTAACACTGGCACATTGGCCACAAACAAAACAGGCAAAGGAAGCTGGACTAGAATCCTCATCTCAGATGCCTCAAATGCAGCTCTTTAACCATAGGGAATGAGAGAGAACTTGGAATACCCAAAGTTCCTAATGATAAAAACAGCCATGTACAAAGGTGGTAGAAAAAAACCTAGTCCTCTGAAACAGCACTGGTTTAGCATGCGTGCAGTCCCAAGCTCAAAACCTGGATACTGAAAGGAAGTTCTGAAATTTGGTCTCCTAAGGAAATTGCCTTAAGGAGCTTGAATTCTGGGTCAGTGAGAGCCCTTGTTATTCAACTGTAGCCCCATAAGAATGCATCGTGACATTCTTACTTCAGAAGCCAGCCTCTTTGCATGGTGGGGCTGTTACATTTGCAGAGAGGCTAGGATCAGAGGAGTTAGGATCAGATATGGGTTCACTGCTGAGCAAAGCAGGAAGATGTTCAGAGGCATTAAAAGGAAGCCAGGGGAGACATACTCTCAATTAGGGTGGTGTTTAGACAGAGATGGATTGAAGGAAATAAAGTTACCACTTTGGAAGATTTGAAAAATCTAATTGAACTAGAATAATTTTACAGTCAAGTTCCCTCCCAGTACAGATGGATTTTGAGGGACAAAAAATTAAAAACTATGGAAAAGGTAGCTATCATACTTGATGAAATAGACGGGGATGTAGGAAGATCTATGTAGGTTGCCCCTGTGAAAAAAACCAAAGTATGGAATCCCTCAGATTAGGTCTTGCTAACAACAACCCTGTTAAGCGGGCCAGTCCTCCTCAAACTAGGAAGAGGGTGATTATCTGCTTCCTTCGCCAAGAGAATTAAAAAAAATCTGTCCAAAGCTAGAGAAAGGGGAACAACCTTCCTAACTAAAACTGTTAAAGTAGTGAAGTGCTTGAATCCAGACACAGACACAACTGAAATCTCTACACCTACAGTGAATGCACCACAAGAAAAAACTACTAGTGTTTTACAAGTATGGAAGGCACAAGAAGGTTTGAATGAGGCAGTGATAGTGAATGATAAAGAGGTAGAGGCTTATCGAGATACTGGGGCACAGGTTTCTTTGCTCCAACCAGTATTAGTGCCTGGGAAATCATACACCATTAAAGGCATTCGAGGACCTGCATTTGAAGTGGCCCTAGCTGAAGTTCCTATAAAGTACAAGGACTTCCAAGGCAAATGGATACTGGGAGTTCTTAAAGACATTGATATACCGATTTTATAAAAATAAAAGCCAACAAGTCTCAGTCAACATTGCCACCAAAAGTATGACAGCACAACAATTTGATCAGGCTGAACAGCAACCAGAGGAAGAGGAAACATTGTTACAGAGCATACATGCAGCAGAGTTTCTGACTGAACAGCAACAAGATCCCAGCTGGCAAGATCTGTGGCAGAAAGCTGAAGTAAGTGAACAAGAGATCACAGTGGAACATCCTTGTCTATTTAAAATTTATGACCAAAGACTATATTGAGTAGCCTTAAAAAGAAAACATAATGGAGTCTGGGAGAAAAAGAAACAATTGGTCATTCCCAGGAAATATAGAAGGCAAGTGTTGACCTTAGCACATGCAACACCAATGGCCTCTCATCTAGGCTTCAACAAAACAAGGGACCGAGTGCAGGAGAGGTTCTTTTGACCCAATATGGGCAAGGACATAAGGGCTTTTTGCAAGTTGTGCCAGGCCTGCCAAATGGTAGGAAAAGCCTTAGATAAAACCAAAGGACAATTACAGCCAGTTCCTGTAGTCACAGAAGCTTTTGAGAAGATAGGAGTGGACATTGTCAGTCCCATATTTTGAGTCACCAGGAGAGGGTACAAATACATTCTCACTATAATTGACTACACAACCAAGTTCCTGCAAGCCATTCCTCTAAAGGACACAGAAGCAAAAACAGTAGCAGAAGCATTACTAAATGTATTTTCAAGACTTGGATTCCCCAAAAAGATGGTGACAGATTTAGGCACGGCCTTTATGTTGAAGGTGATGCAAGAGTTAATGAAAGCCTGTGACATCCAACATCTAACAACAGTTTATCATCCCCAATCCAATGGATTAAGTGAGTGGAACGGAACACTGAATCATATGCTGAAAACATATGCCTACAAACATCCCAATGATTAGGATCAGCGTTTGCAACACCTCCTCTTTGGGTATAGGGAGGTACTCCAAGAAAGTTCCGGGTTCAGTCCATTTGAACTTCTCTATGGAAGACAAGCCAGAAGTCCACTAGACATTCTGAAAGAGGTGTGGTCGGATTGTGAGGACATCCAGAACACCGACATCATCAGCTACCTGCAAGAGCCCCAAGATCATCTGCAAGAAATGAGGGCAGCAGCTGCGGACAATGTGAGGAGACCACAACAACAAAAAGCATGGTATGACTCCAAGGCCAGGGACAGAGAGTTCAAATCTGGGGACCGAGTTTTAGAGCTCAAGCCCGGAAGGAAGGAATTAGAAGTAGCCTGGGATGGACCTTACACAGTAGCCCATAAGGTCTCAAATGTAAATTATTTGATAACAATAGGGGATGACAGGGAACAATGTAAGATGTACCATGTAAATATGCTTAAACCCTATCATCACCGTAATAATCTTGTACTAATGACAAAAGGTGGGGAAAGTGATGGAATTGATTTGTCTGGTTGGGGGAAAGTCACAAAGGGGAGCACTATTGAGGAAGTTAAGTTTGCCCCTTCCTTTTCTAAAGTCCAACAAGGGTAAATACAAGCCATTCTAGTTAAGTTTCATTGTATTTTCTCCAACTTGCTGGGGAAAACCAATTTAGCATACCATAAGGTTGATACCGGGGATCTGAGGCCTGTGGCATTCCTACCATATCGAGTAACTGGCCCAAATGCCACATACGTAAAGAGGGAGGTCGAGGAAATGTTGAACTTAGGACTTATTGTGCCATCTGAAAGTCCTTGGGCCTCACCTGTGGTACTGGTACCTAAGCCTGATAAGACTATGAGGTTTTGTGTAGATTACAGGTGTTTAAACAAAGTAACTGTACCTGATGTTTACCCTATGCCACGAATAGATGAACTGGTTGAAACAATTGGGGCTGCCAATTATATTTCTATTTTAGATTTGACCAAAGGTTATTGGCAGATGGCCATGGACCCCAAAGATCAATAAAAAATGGCTTTTGTGACCAGGGAGGGACTCTTGCGAACGCACCAGCTATGTTCCAAAGGTTAATGCATAAGATGCTGGCAGGACTAAAAGAGTTTGCCCTTGCTTATATTGATGACATTGCTATTCAGTAATACCTGGACGGAACATTTGCAACACTTAGCAATTGTGCTTCAAAGAGTTAAAGATGTTGGTCTCACTGTGAAGGCGTCAAAGTGTCAACTAGCCATGCAGCAGGTAAAGTATTTAGGGCATATGCTAGGAGGTGGGAAGAAGAAGAAGAGATTTGATTTAAACCCCGCCCTTCACTACCCAAGGGAGTCTCAGGGTCATTTTACACCTCCCCTCTAAAGTAGTTTGACTGCTGTCTTTTCCTGTGCTGATTTCACAGTGGTGTGAAATTTCACTCCAGGGAGTCTAAGTGCACTAATCAACAGCAATTGTTTAAAGCAGAATGAAGCCGGTTGCATACTAGCTTGACCACAGGAGGGCAATTAGTAGATGTGGACATTTCAGTGGCAGCACGGTTTCACACTGCACAGAAGTATGGGCAGGGTTTTTTGGAACTAGAATGATTCCAGCGGGAAAGTCAGATGTAAAAACAGCCTCAAAGTGGCTTACAAACTCCTTTCCCTTCCTCTCCTCACAACAGACACCCTGTGAGGTAGGTGGGGCTGAGAGAGCTCTGACAGAAACTGCTCTTTTTCAAGAACAGCTTTGCCAGAATTATGGCTTGCCCAAGGTCATCCAGCAGGTGCAAGTGGAGGAGTGGGGAATCAAGACCAGTTCAACCAGATTAGAGTCTGCGCACTTAACCACTACACCAAACTGGGTCTCAAGATCCAAGCGGACTGGGGAAAGGTGCAAATTATACAAGAATGGCTCAGACCCCACACCAAGAAACATATTCAAGCATTCCTAGGAGTAGTGGGATCTTAAAGAAGGTCCATCCCAGAGTTTAGTGCAATCACTGCACCTCTAGTGCAATCACTGCACCTCTAACACAAAAGAACCACCCTGATTTGGTAATTTGGACTTCAGAATACCGAAAGGCATTTTACCATCTAAAAGCTGTTTTAACAACAGAACCAGTATTACACACCCTTGACTTTTCCAAATCTTTTACCCTATTCACTGATGCATCTAATATTGGTATTGGTGCAATGTTAAGCCAGTGCAGAGAGGAGGGATAGCATCATCCCATCCTGTACTTAAGTTAAAAGCTAGTAGAAAGGGAACAATACCTCTCAGTTATAGAGAGAGAATGTTTGGCTATTGTGTGGGCTATTGGCAAACTAAAGCCGAAAATTCACATTGTGCACAGATCACTCCCTACTGAAACGGTTGAATCAGGTCAAAAACACCAACAGCAAACTGATAAAATGGAGTTTGCAGCTCCAAGAGTATAATTTTGACATCAAACACATACCAGGTAAACAGAATGTGATTGCTGATACATTATCAAGAACAATGTAAAAGAAAAGAAGGAAAAATGTTTCTGAAAAATGTTTTTGTATTGTGTTATTGATGAATTTATTTATTAATGTTTGTAGACATATAAAAACCTGGAGAGAAGATGTGTATATAAAGCAGGGGTCATTTCGTAGAAAACCTTGTCTGGAACACTAACTACTACACAGCACTTCATGGGGCAGTGGCTGTTGAGTAGTAGCAAGCAGCTGGGAGTGCATATGCAAGTTGCATGGTGTCAAGTTGTCCAATGCCTGCTGTCAGGCCTGCCATGCTCTCTCCCCCTACATTTTACTGACAGAAACAAATGCTTGAAGGCTGCAAATACTGCTGTGGTTGACAAACAATGGCCACTGAGAGAATTCCTTTCATATAGCTAAAGGTGCTACTTCTATTATGGGTGAGGTTTGACCCAATGTATTTACAGCTGACATGGATAATGGACGGCAGTAGGCTAGGTACTTCTCTGCTGGTCCAAATCAGAACCGTTTTTAAATATGGGGGTGACATTAGCTACCTTCCAGTCAAGAGAGAGAGAACATTTGCCTAAAGCTGCCTGGAAAGCTGATCTCCTGCACCCTCTTGCTTGAGTGGTAGATAAGGAAGATTTCACCCTTCTCCTGCTTCCCCAGATTTCTGATCAATCAACAGTCTCCACACTATTTGGCTGCGCATCACAAACAACCTCAAGGCTGCATCCACGCTTTCTCATTTGCAAATGAATTTTCCTGTGTGGAAGGTCAAATCACTTGCAGCTGATTGTGACAGAGTAACAATGTCCATCAATGTGCAGAAACAGCCCCTGTGGCTGAAACAGAGCACAGGTGTGATGGACTGAATGATCTGGATTTTCCTTTTATTCCAGGGCTGTATTACTCTAAAGGGCACTGTACACTTGAAGGGTTAATGGAAAGCTAGTGGAGGTCAGTGATATCAGACTTCAATAATACTCATACTGGAAGAGTATGGAGCAGAGGCCCATCAGTGGCTATTAGTCACAAAGGATAGATGTGTAACACTATGTCTGGGGCAGTGATGGTCTGTATTCTTGGTGCTTGGGGGGGCAACAGTGGGAGGGCTTTGAGAGTTCTGGCCCTGCTGGTGGACCTCCTGATGGCACCTGGGTTTTGGCCACTATGTGACACAGAGTGTTGGACTGGCCTGATCCAACATGGCTTCTCTCGGGTTCTTAATGAAGAACATATGTTCTTAAGAGTATCTGCCTAGGATTGCACTCATCCCCTTGCCACTCCCTGGTGCCAGACAAAAGAAGTGATATTTCTTAATGTGTGGCAGGATGATCCTGAATGGGTGACCATTCATTAGACATGGAAAGTTAATGTTTACCTTGATAAGTCTGGCAGAGGCATAAGAATGCAAATATCTTAGACAAATATATGGAGACAGGAATGAGAGGATTATTCCAAAAGTATTCCCTGACATATAGGTGAAACAGGAGAGGGGGAAGGAAACATGCAACATACTTCATTCATGACAATAGCACAGACCAGAGGTTATTTGTCGCTCCTTGCCTGTACATTTGACAGACAAAAGACTAGCCATTTGGTCTGTAGAATATGCCTGAGGCAAGGGCAGAGACTTGCCCATTCTAGTCCTTATGGACTGAGCAGAGGGGTGGGGGTTTGCTTGCATGGAGGGTGCTTGGCAGTACAGCCAGCCTGGAGAATTCTCTTTGGCCTGCGTTTTCTCAGCCAAGATGTGGTTCTCCTAGCCTCCCAGCAAAAGCCACTATTTAAGCCAAGCCTGGTTTCATAGGGCACTGCTTATGGAGGTTCAGATGTCATTTTGGGGTGTCTCTCTCCTGGGAAAGACTGCCCCAGATTCAGGGCTGAGGAGGCTGGCTACAAGTGTGAGAGGATTCAGGCCTATTAGGAGGATGGTGATTTGCCCAATTGACCATATTTATCTTAGTCATGTTTTTCATGTTCTCCAATAGAAATATTCCCATTTCTCTTGTCCCCATCTTTCTTCTGCATACCATGGCAGAAAGTTTCTCTCTTATCAAACTGAATGGGTTATAGCAGGCGGCAAGTTCCTTTTCAATCACAAGCCCACCTTGAAAATTTCAAATGGCCTGCTTGGAAGCCTTAATCTCAGAACTGTTCTTATTTTTTATACCCTCTAAAATGGATATTTACTTTGACTGCAAACTCCGTTGTTTTCTTCCCTCTGCCGCCCCAAGCTAAATCACTGAAATTGTTGATATCAGAAGAGGGAAATAACATACAGGTAAAATCCTTCTTGGCACAGACTCCTTTAATTTTCTTTCCAAGGGTGCTTTTAGTATCATGCCTGCATCTAATTTACTGCAAAATTGGAAATCATTTAGGATTAATTTTGTTTCACTCATTGTAGATTATTGTCCTGGCAGCATGCGCTGCTGATTGCAGAAATATAAAAGTGAACACACGCAGCTAATATAGGGCATGCTTATATCTCTCCCCCAACCTCTCTGCCTTAATTGTTGTTTTCTGCAGCTGTACTTTGTTGTTTTTACTGACAGAAGTTATAGGACCCCAAGAAGAGTATGAAGCGGGGGTTGTTAACAAAGAAAAATACATCTGTTCACTTTTTAAAAGAACCCATTTGATATGTAGTCACTAGATACTAAACCTCCTCCGCACACACTGTTCCTTCATATTTTCTGATTTTACTGTCACTGATGAAGTTGTCAGTGCCTTGTTGTCACTGGAAAGTGAAGCAGTATCATCAGCAACAATAAGTACTTTGTGTTTGGAATGTAGATAGCATTCCTGTCAGTAGGAAAAGATGAGGTGACTCTAAAGGCCTAACAGTGGTGGAGGAGACAATGTATGGCTCCTGATTCAAGGTCTGCATCTTTACAGTTTAATCAGATCAAGTGCAGAACTATTCAAAGAACAGCAAGTTGGATGGATTCTTCAGAGCAGTGAGAGAATAGGAGCATACTGATAAGCTACTGAAACAAAAATGATGTTTTTAAATGCTGTTTTTCCTTATGTTCTAGTAACAGAAGCCACTTGTGAGTGGATTCATTAGCAGTAGGCATCTGATCTTTTCTAAATGCCAGCTATGAAAAAGCACATGTAGTACCAAAACCCCATTAGTATTTGGCGTGGACATCTTCCTTCCACCTCATAAATGTCCACAGCTGCAATCCAGACAGTGTCTTCATATGTGGAAAAGGATTTACACACTAATTGTGGGTTCTCGCTTTGTTTCAAATAGCTAGGGTTGCCAGGCAAGATAATTAATAAACTGAACACAAAAATAAATCCCAGTTAAGTAAACACAACAGTGGATCCAAATCTGACACAAACAATTCTTGCACTCATGCCTAAACTTTATTCTACCTTAAAATGTCCCCGCACAAGATATAAGAATATAATGACTGTGATGTACCTCAAGTTTATTGCAATTAAAAGAGTTCAGGCTAGGATTACCAGCCTCCAGGTGGTGGTTGGAGACCTCCTGGTTATTACAGCTCATCTACAGGCAACAAAGATCAGTTCACCTAGAGAAAATGGCTACTTTGGAAGGTGGACTCAGCATTATACCATGCTGAAGTCTTTCCCCTTCCTAAGCCCCACCCTCCTCAGGCTCCACTCCCAAAATCTGCACATATTTCCCAACCTGGAGCTGGAAATTCTAGTTCAGGCAGAAAAAAATCATTACAAAGAAATATGATCTGTTACGTACAAGCTCTGAATCAGTTCAGCACAACTTGTGACTTACCAAACCTAACACAAACTTGCCAGCAGTATACTGAAACTGTCAGATATATCATAAGCCAGTTTGGTGTAGTGGTTAAATGCATGGACTCTAATCCGGGAGAACTGGGTTTGATTCCCCACTCCTCCACTTACAGCTGGTGGATGATCTTGGGCAAGCCATAGTTTCGTCAGAGCTGTTCTTGAAAGAGCAGTTGTCAAAAGAGCTCTCTCAGCCCCACCTACTTCACAGGCAATGCTCCCTCTAAGCTGTGGAGTCTTGTGAGCAAAAATTCTACTTTTTGAGCTACTGGCATTAAAGTAGTGAGCAAGCAATTTGGCTACTACATAAACTAGTTTGCTCTGGAGCCATCCTTCCTGAGCAAAGATAAAAATGTGTGAGTTGGAGGCTAAAAAACTGTGAGCCAGCTCACACTATCTCAGCTTTGAGAGAACACTGCTCACAGGGTGTCTGTTGTGGAGAGGAGAAGGGAAAGCAGTTTGTAAGCTGTTCTGAGATTCTGAGTGAAGGGCAGGGTATAAATCCAATCTCCTCCTCTTCCTCCTTCTTTTCAGTCCCAAACAGAAAGCAAGAACTGGATATATACTGAGCCTCTAATAGGCTGCCATAGATATAGGCTGTGCTGGATTTGCTGATATCTGCATAACATCTTTCTAGTTTTGACTACAGACATGAGAGCAAGTGCAAACTCTATTTTGTTAATATTCCTTTATCTTAAATGCTTATATTTCAATTGAGTCATACATAATTAAATAAATGAAGACCACATTTTCTGTACATGTATTTAAATTATTATCTATGTTTTAATATCACCACGATACAACCAAATGATGGGTGATTTCTATTATCTCATAAATAGATAAGTATATAGATGTAAAAGATGTACTGATGTGGAAAATGTTCAAATAACAAATCTTAGAAGATGAAAGAATTTAGAAATAAAGTGCTTGGAGGGTAACGACCTCAATTAAGTTTTATGTGAAATTATAATTGGCATTCTTAATAAAGGCATGCTATTGCAAACTGAACATTTGATATTAGAATATCATGGAAGATCTTATTTCCCCTTGGCTTATATTTATATTAAATAAAAATCCTTGTGATAATAATAATAATAGATTTATAATTTAAAGTGTCTTTCTCTGTATAAAATATAATTTTAGTACATTTCAATGTGAGACCAATGTGAAAACAATACATTTGAGCAATGCATCTAAACACTATTACCCTTCCTGTCATGGGGGGGGGGGGGGTTGGATGTAATAACTCAGAGTGCATTCACCTTTTTAACTTCATTCAATCAAATTCCTGCCTATATCTTAGTATAGTGATCCTGCTCAGGGCTTTTTTTTTGTAGAAAAAGCCCAGCAGGAACTCATTAGCATAATAGGCCACATCCAGCAGCAGAAACATATTAGCATATTAGGCTACACCCCTGACAGCGCAGCTCTGTCCCAGGATTGGCTTCCCCAGGTGCCCTGCAGCTTGCAGGGCGCATGGAGAACTCGAGGAAAGGAAGACAGTTTCTGGATTAGCTTCCCCAGGCGCCCCACAGCTGTGGGGCACCTGGGGAACCCGAGGAGGGGAGGCAGTTTAAACTGCCTTCGCTCCCTGGATCGGCTTGGGTTCCCCAGGCACCCTGTGGCTTGCGAGGCACCTGGGGAACCTGAGAGGGGAGGCTGTAGGCGTGGCCAACTCAGAAGCCAGCTGGAACTTCGTTCCTGCTCAAAAATAGCCCTGATCTTATTTCTGCAAATAATACAAAATCCTACATTAAAAAAACACAAAAAATGTACAAGTACAGTATTTGTTGATTGTGATGGAAGGAAAAGGTTTTCTGAATACTTCCCAAATCCAGATATACCAATATTTGGATTTGGGAATATGGGCAAATATTAATATTTTTCAGGTTCAATAAATCTGAACTAGCAAAATACCATCATTATTTTTTTGTGCACCCCAGCTCCTTGTACTGAGCCCTGGTATACTGACAGAGGATGCCTTCTGAATCTGTAGCTCAGCATCGAGGTGCAAGGCTAGATCAGCTATCTTTACTGAATTCCATGATGCCCCCATCATCAGAATCATTTCTAAGATCTCTTGGTAATTTTCCAGTGACACTGTGTTAACTGTCTCACACCTTTACTTGCTATATGTAGTTCATTTGGCCTGTCTATACACCACCACCACGAGCAGGAAGCCAGTGGCCCATTGAGCAGATGGAACTCCTTCAGTGTTGCTTCATTTTTTTCCCCAGTGACAAGACCATGGGTAAGAAGGATATTCTGAGTTTGATGCAGTCTAGGGATTGTTTCCTCTTTCCAATTGTATGCAAATAAGTTGGTAGTTCTTTTTCTTACAGCTTGTTTGAAAACACAGTATTAAACTGATATTGGGGGTGCAGCTGACCAGTGAGTAAGTACATTTCCAAAAAAATTCCAGTCCTCCTCTGCCAGATCACCAAATCTTTGCAGTTTTTACCCTCCAACTGGTATAGGTTAGGGGTGCTGGTTCACCACAAATATATTTGACAGTAGAATCTGCCATGTTGGAAGGTGTCAGTGAGATGTGAGCAGATCACCCAGTCCATTTGGGTTGTGACAAACCACCATGAACAACAGCTGAACTGTTTAGCATTTGTTTCAGAAGAACTGCATATGTGCAGAAAGCTGCCAATCCAAACCGACTGTCAGCCATTAGCATCACTAATGATTACTTAGACTGACACTGAAGAGTATGGTTTTATTAAAAACATATAATTTATTATTGATTTGTATGATTTTGTCCTGAGTGGAGCAGTTTTTCAGGGAAAAACAGTGCAGTGGTAGAACTCAGTTTGGCACATGTGCAAAAAGAAAATTCCTCTGTCCTGCATGGTCAGGAGGTGCAGTGAAGTGACCTGCTGAGCACCCATGAATAAGGCAATCAGCAGTCAAACCAATAATTAAAAAAAATCAGCTTCTTGTTTGCAACCATCAAACTGGATGTGAGCCGAACTGGCAGGTGTTCAAGCATCCATAGTACAGATTTGCCTACTTTGACATGTCTTTGGCCTTCACTATTGCCACCCCAGCATGAAATAACGAGACAGACAACAGTTTGGAATCAAACAAGGGCCACTTTATTAACTATTTAAACAGGACATGCAGCAACGGGCAACTAAGCAAGCTCAGGAACAGGCAAGGCAGGCGTCATTCCCAGACACAGCCTCCTTGCCCTTGTAATGGGCAGGTAACCTAGCCCCAGTCTTGACCCAGTCAGATTCTGGCTCGTAACCGGCGGCCCAGCATACTGGCATCCCCTCCCAGGGGCGCCTACCCCTGAGGCTGCACAGACCTTCAGGGAGGAGCCTAGTCTGAGAGGTTCCCAGAGGCGATCACCATTCACCTCCCCAGACCGCAAGGCCCTAGGGTGGTTCCTGGTGACCTCCTGTTCCCAACAGGGATATGCCGTGAGGCACCCACCAGTTCCATTTTCTTGCTTGCATAAACCTACCAAGTGACCATACTACTTAATACCCAACCACCATCTATGCTCTTAACCACTAGCAACAGTGTAAGGTAGGCGAAAAAACACCACATCCAAGCGCCAAACAGGAAGGGGTGTAAAAAATTCCTACCCGGCCCCCAAAGGCGACCAGCCTCAGCCTACACTGCAACCAGGGCGGGTGGGTGGGCGAGCGCGCAAAACGGACTGCGTAGGCGGGAGCGGGGCAACGGCTCTAATTGAGCTAGCCCCGCCCCCCGTCAAGCCAATGAGCGCCGATGCGCTCTGTTGCTGCCTCGCTTCATGCGAGGCAGCAAACTTGCTCCCCCACGCCACAGCAATGCCGGGTGGTGGGGAGCCCAATGTGAAGGGATTTTGGAGCTATCTGATCTCAGTAAACATAGGTTGGAATATTATCACACTGTTCAAAAACTAAGGTAAGAATAAGGGAGTAGTTGTTTGCAGCTTTGGTGGCTGTGATACCAATGTGCTGAAAATAATAGATGAGATATCTTGACCGTACAAAGTAGAAACTGTCCTAGAAAAGGAAGGATCAGTGCTGTTGCTTTCTGAAGTCCAGATATATACTTGGTGTTTTGTAAACAAACTAAAATGGTAAATAGTTTTGAAAATAATGTGACATCACATTAGATCATCGTTATCATTATGTAGTCCATCTTCTATTCCCTATGCATTATAAAACAGCAAAATTTATATGCAGCTGCAATATAAGTAATAATTTTAGATTTAGAACTAATTTGTTCCATTCTTTCATATTAACATTTACCTCATTTCTTATGGGCCTACATGAGCTATCCAGCTTTCCACAGATGAAGAAAGGATTATGCTTTTTGAAAACCTGAAAGTCTGTGCAAGGGATCATGGGAATTTCATGGATAAAAGCCATATTGCTGATCTGTGGTCATAATAAAATTAAAAATAAAATCCATGTGGGATGAGAACTTTGAGTAAGGAAGGTGAAAGCTGACTGGACGCTACCTTATATCTGAAAACATTTTCACAGCCCATGGAAATTAGTTATGGTAACTTACTTTATTAGAGGAACATCACATGTTTTTATACATTTTATAGGCTGGGAATTTTCCTTATTGAAACAACTGCTGCAAGTACAGATTCTGGAACATAGTTATTGATCCAAAAATTCCTGTTAGGCTTTAAAAGGCATAAAGGAATGATGTCCAAGCATCTAGTTGTTTTCAGTGTTTGAACTGCTTGAAAGGGAGGAATATGAATATTTGATCTCTGTCCAGGCTGTTTTAACAGAATTAAAACATTTTAATAAGTATAGTTAGAGTCCATTATGTTAGAAACCAACAAGATTTTCAAGAGTCAAAGGTCCTTTCATTAGATCCCAGTGAAAATGGTCACTTTGGCTCATTGAGTAAAATAACAAAGGATTGCTGTGCAGTTCATTATCTCATTTTCATTATCTTATGTATTCCAGTAGGTTTAAAAGGTATGAACATCTTTCATTTAGCCTATGATAGCTTTGACAGTGTGTATACATGCATGCCTGTTTGTGTAATAGTCATGCTACCTATAGCAGTGAGATTGGAATGCATAAGAAAATGAAAATGAGGGTGAACTGCACAGAAATTCTTTGTTATTTTACTTAATGAGCCAAAGTGACCATTTTCATCATATATTCTTACTTGAATAAGTAGTATTGTAACTGTGTATGGTAAGCTGGAAAGTCACCCGATTGACTCAAATAACTAATTTGTCAGACTTAGCCACATAATTTTAGAAATGGTTTTGATTTCCAGGGAAAAAAAGATTTTTTATAGTTCAGCGAGACAGCAGGTTCACTTTACTTCTCAGATAACATAGGCAAGATATTTATACTATTGGTAATTAAACAAAGGTAACACTGATTATTATTAATACTTTTCCTTCACATGATATTAATTTTAAATTGCACAATATATTTTCTGCCATTTTTAGAGGCAAATAGTCTAAAACGTTGGATTGTTAACAAAGTATTTTGAATTTTTTTTGCTGATACCAAGTGAGTTAGAGATTAAGATTTAAATTAAAATAAATAACTTTGAAGAAGACCTAATGAAAATTCAAAGTAGAGAAAAGTGGCAAAATAGGACAATATTTAGTATTTTATAAAAATTTCATTTGAGGAATATCTAATTTTTAGAGCATTTCTTCTACTGTGTTACCTGATTTTTTTAAAGTTGGTACTTAGTACTTGATTTGAATTCTGTTTCAAAAATATTTAGTTAAAAATAGCATTAGTTATTTTTAGTTGCATTTAGTTAAAAAATAACATCATAGGTTGGATCCCCGTGAAAAGATCTGTTTGTGTGGGAGGGGAGCAGTTTTCACTAATCCCCCTCATTCAGCAGCCCTCCATGCAGTATTTCAGGGGACATTTCAGGCTGCAATGGGAATGGAAGGAGGAAGTCATGCTTCCATGCACAGAGGTTTTAGGTGGGATCCAACCCCTTGCACTACTGTGTCCCACATTTTGGAAACTATGAAGTGGCATTCTACTCATAATCCATTAGTTTCTTCAAGCAGTTATTTTCATACTATATCATATTGTAATTGACAACAACAAAGCATTCCGCTCAGCCTGCTGCAAGCTGGATTTATTTTAAAACACAAGATTCATGCTGATGTTAGAGGTACTTTTTTCATTGATTTCATTTTTCATTCATTTTCATTTTTTCATGTGCTCCACTTTTACCATGTGGACTAAAAATGTGCAACTGATTATTGGTCAGAAATTGTTACATGTTATCATTGGTAAAGATTGGCAGGCACATCAAAATGTGATGAGAATGGTTTGAACTAAACACATATTTGCTGAAGCACTTGCATTCAGGATAGAGAATGTACATTCAAACATTTTCCCATTTTGTTTCTACTTTTCAGATGCCAGTAGAAAAGCTTATGTCATACCCCTCATAAATCAATCAAGGCTTTTCTTTGCCAAAACTCTCAAGACAGTAATGAAGTTTTCATTCTGTATGTTGAAAACTCATGTACTTTTAAACATTTTTAAACTAAGTTTGTCAAAGAGGCTCTGGAACTCTGTTCCGGTACAGTCCACTGGGAAAAAAAAGCCCTGCTGTCAATAGTATTTAACACCAATAGTTCCAAACTAAGGACAAACTGAATATAAAGGATTTCTGATAACACAGAAGTTTCCATCCCTACTGCTTAACCCTTTCCTCCTTCATGAAGTGTTTGAGATACATTAACAGGAAACAGGTTTAACTCCTGGATCTCTCTTAATACATATAGAAAAGGAACCTTGTCTGAGCTTATCCTATTTTTCCCCGGGGGTAATAAAAGTATGTTTGTTGTGGCTTCTATTGACAATATCATCCAAGGTGGAAGAGTTTAACCTCTTCTACCATATAGGATGGCAGTCAGGGCAGTCAGGTTGTGTGAGTCCTCATCACAGCTCAAACAACACATGCATGCAAATCACATGACTTTCCTAGCTCCATGGACTTCCACAGTGACCAGCTCCCCTCCCCCAATTATAGCATACTCTTGGTGGTCCTGTGCTTCCCCCAAATCCTGTCCTAGATCTGAATGGGGGGAGGGTCGCTCCAGTGTGTTGCTAAAAATATTGTGAAGACCTGATAACAAATCTCCCACCATTATATCTAGTTTTGTCCTTAGCCTTCTGTTAGTCATTTTTCCAGCCTTGATGCCGTAAGTTTACCTTGTTCCCTCAAATGATAGCAAGGAGTAAGATGAGAGTGTGGCTGAGGACATTTTTAATTTGTAGTTAAGTTTTATTTTGCCATTTAGTCCTATTAGCAATCATTAAGCAATTTAATAATTAGATGCCTCATTAACATTTTAATGAGGCTAGCGGCCACTGGTAAGTGTAATTAAATTAGTTTTATTGTATGATATTTTGAAGCTGTGATTAAATTAGGTTTTTACTATGCTTTTAAGAACAAACCTATGGAGATAACTGTGCAGCAGCCGTCTTGTTAACTTAGGAAGTGTCCATGAAATAGTAATGTACAGGGGGAAAAGGGAAAAAAAATTCCCCACTGAGGTTAATCACAAAGAGAAAAAAAAATCAAATGCTCCTGCTGCCTCCCGCTCCAGGGATGCTAATATATCACTAGTGTTAGCGGTATGTCTGTTTAACATTATTCATTGTGGATAGTTTTATATAATCTGCTATTAATTTTTTAGAAATAGTGCCTAGACAATGTGGCATCCAGTGCTTTATAAATCAGGAACTAATCCTGTTGTGCTTAGTAAGACGAAACTCCTGTGGAGTTCAAATGGAATTTTACAATGGTAGGAACTGCAGGGTATGGCCTTGCATGAAGGCAGGCTTCATTATATTATTGCTATAGTGACAAATTGGGACTATTGAAGGGGGGCCTGCAGTATTCTTCCTGGCTGGTGAGTGGGCCTTTCTCCTACTGCTGTAACCTGCAGAGGAATAAATAGTACAGGCTAATGAATAGCAGGCTGGAAACTGGGCTTTTGTTCTAATTGCCCAGTGGATGGTATGACCATCCACTTGTGGTTGTGTCATATGCATTGTCAAATGTTTGTGTCACATGCTTTTGGAAGTTTCCTTTCTCATTGTCAGAAACAACAGATGAGTTAAGAAACATCCCTAACTGTGAAAGTTTCAAAAGGTCAGGATATGATCATATGAAAACAAACAAACAAACAAACATGTTCATACAGTTAAGTCTTGCATGTGTAGTTTGGATCTGCCAATTTGAGTGTCAGTGTTCTCCCTCCAGAATAGCATATAGTAGCACAAAAAATGTTCAGGTGGGTAGTCAAGTTGGTCTGAAGCAGCAGAATAAATTTTTAGTCCAGTGACACCTTTAAAACCAACAAAGTCTCAGATTAAAGTTTGTTGGTCTTAAAACTTGGGCTGCCAAGTCCAACTTGGGAAATATCTGAGGACTTTGGGGGTGGAGCCAGGAGACTTTGGGGGTGGAGCCAGGAGAAAGGAAGTGACATCATTTTGTGATGTCACATCCTGTGATGTTGCTTCCACATGCTGACACATGAACTCATGAAGTTTCCTAATACTGAATCAGGCCATTGGCCCATCAAAGTCAGTATTGACTACTCAGACTGGTAGTGGCTCTCCAGGGTCTCAGGCTGAGATCGTTAATGTCACCTATTACCTGATCCTTTTTTAGCTGAAGAGGCTGATACCTCCTGCATGTCAAGCAGATGCTCTATCACTGAGCAACAGCCCTACTGAATCTTTCCTCTTCTCGGCAGAATAAGAAGCACTAAGTGCTACACAAGTGCTAAATATGATTTTCATATCATAAGAACAGGAGAGAAGCCACAGTGGATCGGGCCAACAGCCCATCCAGTACAACACTGTGTGTCACACAGTGGCCCAAAATACCAGGTGCCCTCAGGAGGTCCAGCAGCGGGGCCAGAACTCCAGAAGCCCTCCCACTGTTGCCCCCCAAGCACCAAGAATGCAGAGCATCACTGCCCCAGACAAAGTGTTCCGTTTAGACCTTGTGGCTAATAATAGCCACTGATAGACCTCTGCTGGATGGGGAAAGAGAGACAGACAGACAGACAGAAAAAAGAAAGAAAGGGGGAGGGGGAGAGAGAAAGAAGGAAAAGAGCTGGCAGAGGCACTTACCCCAGCAACCTTTCAAGCCACATGCAACAGCAGGCCAAAGAGTACAAAGAGCCTAGTCCCTCCTTAATCTCTGCGCGGGGGTTTCTCTTGCTGGCTTTGCTCTTAAAGGGGAAATGTCTGGTGAGGCTTTTTACTGCATACTGCAGGCTCTCTGCAGACATTTCCCTTTTAAGAGTTCAGGCCTGGCAGGGAGAGGGCAGGGCAGGCTCCGACGTTCCCCTGCATTCCTGCTGGCAGCCAATTAACGCTTACCCCCATGGCCAATTTTGAAAAAGCGGGGGTAAGCGTTAAAAATCGGTGTTTCCCCCGCCCTCTCCGGGGGACTTGGTAAGCCTACTTAAAACATAAATATGTATTACATGTGCAGAAAGATGAACAAACATTTTATTAAAGCTGCCTCTTTTTATATTTTCAAAATATGTTCCATTATTCTTCTCTCATTTCAGAAGGTCAGAGGTACAGCTGATTTCACATCCACACAGTACCACTTTATACATTCAAATTTGGCATGCAGCACATGCCAGGATGCTAGGATTTCCAAGTCCTACCTTCCATGTTGCTGGGGGGAGTCCCTGCCCACCTGGGAGTCTTCTGGTGCATGCACTTTGCGCGTGTGCTGTGATGACATCACACAGAAGTGACATCATCGCATCGGGCACGTTGGGGCAGGACCTCTGTAATTTGAGGGAAAACCATAGAGTTTTTCCTTGAATTATAGGGTGTACCCCCAAAACGTGTCCCCCCATAGAGTTTTCCCTCAAATTACAGAGTGTCCCTCCAAAAAATGTGCCTCTGGGTGATGTCATCCACTGGGCACATCACCGCAGCCTGGCAATTTGGAGGCAGGGTTCCCCCCGGTGGGCCAATCCAGGCCAGCAGGGAATGGACCAATCCAGCGGAAGTTTCCCCACCCCCGGGGGGACTTGGCAACCCTACAGGATGTCGACACAGGCCTTACAACTGTGTGGCTTGAAGCATCTTTAAAAAAAAAAATTCTGCTTCCTTTTTTTTATTATTATTATTATTAAATCCAGTCTGTTACAGAGTTCTGGAAAACTTTTGTTTTGATTATTCCTTTACTCAATGAATAATGAAGTTGTAGAATTTACTGACAGTGGATGTAGCAATAGCCACAAGCATAGATGGCTTTAAATATGGATTACACAGATTCATGGGGAAGAGGTCTGCTATTAGTCATAGTGACTAAAGGATACTTCTACATTTTAGGGGCAGTAAATCTTTGAAAGAAAATGCTTAGAGACAACAGCAGGGGAAGGCCTAGGTTTCTGTGCTCTGTTTGATGGCTCTCCTGGGTAGCTTGTTGGCCGAGGTGTGAAACAGGATGCTGGACTGAATAGACCACTGCTCTGATCCAGCAGGGATCTTCTTATGTTCTTCTGAGATCAACAATAAACAGTCATATGACAGCTTTAAAGGCTGATAAATATCTGGTGAGACAGCTCCCACTTCATTCAATGCATAAGTGGGAACATAGATATTCTCCAGGTAGACAAAAAAAAAAAAAAGGAATAGGTTTTGTTCATTTACACTGCAAGACCAAAACTCCCCCCCCACAAAAAAGAAATAATAGTTAGCTCTGTGTGTTTCACAGAATTATGTGAACCATAAGTGAATATAGAATGTCAGCAACAGTTGGGTGAGTGGTAGGGTTGCCAGGTTTGGGTTGGAAAATACCTGGAGACTTCGGGGGTGGATCTGGGGGAGGGTGGGGTTTGGGGAGGGGAGGGGCCTCAGCATGGTACAATACCATAGAGTCCACCCTTCAAAGCAGCTATTTTCTCCAGGGGAGCCGAACTCTGTCAGCTGGAGATCAGTTGTAAAAGTGGAAGATCTCAAGGCCCAACCTGGAGGCTGGCAACGCTAGTGAGTGGTACACCAAAAAAAACTGGGCGTACAACTCATCCAATTCTGATTAGCTGCTGCTGCTGCTGCTGACTATATAATGTAAGTAGAAAGGCATTGTGGGCAGACAATGATACAGATCACATTGAGGTAAATCAGGCCTTGATGATATGACTGATGCTTGACAAAATTTCCCAAGGGATAGAGTGATTAAAGTTTTGAACTAGGATCTGGGAGACCTGAGTTCAAATCCTATGCTGTGGAAAACTGTTGGATAAACTTGGGCCAGTTACAGTCTCTTAGCTTAACCTACCTTGTGATGGTAGTGTTGTGAAGACAAAATTACACAAACATCTCTATGCAATAATAAAAAACAGATGTTAAAAACAGTAACAGAGAGACCAGCATTTCAATATTCCGGGACTTTAAAATCACCGATATTCTAAAGCTAAAGATAACAGCCTCTGTGTACTTGGTTGGATAAAGAGTGAGTTCATCTATACTGAGACTCAGCCATTTGTTCATACATTTTGGAAGTAATTGCAAGATGAGAACTACAGCACAACTGGCAGAAACTCTAAATACTTTATTTGAAGTCCTATTTAATAACAATTCTGCGACAGTCTCATAGGGGACTAATCTTCTGTTATCAAGTCCTGAATATATTTAAAATTATTTGCATTGGTTTTGCAAATAAAATGCTTTAGTACTTCAAATGCATTGTGCGTAGCATCTTCCACACAGAAATCCTGTTTATTATTATCAGAAATCTCATTTATTATTATCAGAATGATCTGCATATTTCATTTTGTTCTGCAAAAGTCTTATAATTCAATAACATGCAAATGCAAAAATATAAATATCTTCAGAGCAGTATAAAAATTGAGAAATCTTGCTCTTTATAGAAAAAGGCCAGTGTAACATGCATTTATTTTCATTTGTGTGGTTTTGTTATGAAACAGTTTCTAGTGTCCTAGCTAAGGGACTATCCCTGCTCCCTTTGCAAGACTGAGCCATTTTAACCTAATTACTAAGGGATTTCTCCTTTGTATTAACCCAAAATGTTCCTATTCTTAATTTCATCCCTTATTGCTTCCCTTATCCCTGTACCATACTCAGCAATTCCTAATCTGCTTTAGTGTATGCTGACAATATGCAAATACTTGTTGACAGCTTTCAACAGCATTCCTTGGCCTTTGTTTAGCTTTGGAACTTGTGTCAAACTTTACTGCTGTTAATATTGTGCAATGAATTTTGAAATATCCTCAAGAGTATAACAGGATAGTTTTGTTTTTTGATGAATTGCTTTGCAACGAACCTAATTATGCTTTTTACAGGATAGCAATTTGTATACTGTGTAAAGTACATGTTTGCTGGTGGGAATTACATAGGATTGCTGTAATTATTAGAGCCCACTGATTCTGTGGTATTATGCTAATGTTTCTAAATTAAGCAATATGAAGCAATTTCTGCAGTGCTGTTTCTCAGAAACCTTGGGGACATTATCTGCAGTTTTCAGTGCAGACTTTAGAGATCTTTCAACATAAAATTTCAGATTAATTTTATTGTGGGGTGTCTCTCTTATTCTAATCACTTATCCATAGAGTACCTTCTGGGACCTCTCCCCGAAATACCCACCAAGTTTCAAGAAGATTGGACCACGGGGTCCAATTCTACAGGGCCTCAAACAGGTTGTCCCATCCCCTCCATTGTTCTCTATGGTGGGGAAAAAGTTACTTTTTTCCCACCATAGAGAACAATGGAGGAAATGGGGGCAACCTGTTTGGAGGCCCATAGAATTGGACCCCCTGGTCCAATCTTCTTGAAACTTGGTGGGTATTTGGGGGAGAGGTCCCAAAAGCTACTCTGCAAGTTTGGAGCCTCTCCCTCAAACCCCCTCCCCTCCAGCTGCTTTTAAAGCTGCCGCCAAATTTCGGTGGCAATTTGGCGGTGGGCCGAATCAGATCAGAGAATCTGATTCGGCCTGTGGCTGCCCTACTGCCCACTCCTGAGCTGGCAGAGTGGCACTCTGCCTTGCTCCGGCCCCAAAGGACCCCTGGTCATTATAGCAATTGATTCAATATTTCTTGCAATAGTAAAGATACCAGATTATTTTTAATTATATACTTATTTATTGATCATAGAAAATAATGAGAGAGACGTTAAAAAGATAAGGAATGAAGTTGTTGCATTTTTAAAAAATCTATCATCAGCATTCTTTCATTGCTCTCCTTACATTTGTCTTAAATATTTATTGGACAGTATTAGGGTTGCCAGACACAATTGTTGTGTTGGTGGGGGGATATGGGGGGTCCAGGAGTGGGCAGTGATATTCCAGGCATGATGACATCACACAAAAGTGATTTCACCACATTGGCAATGCTCTGCTTTTTGGTCAAACTCAGTGGTTAAAATTAGGCTCAAACCATAGTTTTTTGCCCAAAAAGCAGACTGATCTCCAGGTGACAGAGTTCAACTCCCCTAAGAAAATGGCTGTTTTTGTGGTCCGAATGTATGGCATGATATCCAGCTGAGTTCCCTCTCCTTCCTAAACCTTGCCTTCCCCAAGCTCCATCCCCAAATCTCCAGGAAATCTCCCAACACAGAGCTGGCAACCCTAGGCAAAGAAGCAACACAGAAAAAGGAAATAGTGTCTAGGGTTCCCAGATCCCCGGCCCCCCAATTTGGATGGTGGCGGGCAGAGTTTTTGAAATGCATAACTCTGGATTGAATCCAACCACCTTTTCTGGTGGCGAAAACCATGCTAGACATCATGGAAAAAACAGTGTAGGACAGGGGCTGCAACAAAGAGGGAGATTGGGTGAGATTAAGTGAAAAGCCCTAGACATTTAGGCAGGACTACCCAACCATTGTGCCCTCTAACACCATTCCTGGTTCCCACCAAGTGTTTTTAGAAAGTGGGTGGGGGTATGTGGGCCTCTTGCCCAGCAGGGCTTCTGATTGGCCACTGGAGATCTGATTGGCTGTGAAGATTAACAGTTCAGCAGCAGCTGCCCCCTGTTGGTTTTATTCTCTCTCATTCCTCTTTCTCATGGTATTTTTTTAAAAAAAATATCCCCCTGATCTCCTCTACATTTGGGCTTCCTCTGTGTGGATGGCTCAGCCTCTGGCAGCAACCATTTTGTGGTTGGTGCCACCTCCTGTGGCAGCCATTCTGTGGTTGTGCTTACCACATTATGTCAAAATTCCAAAGTTGCACACATACTCAAAAAGTCTGGGAACCCCTGTATTCAGGGACAGCATTTAAGGTGAAAGTACAGACAAGGTATGCATGATTCAGATTACAGACTAGGGATGCTGTGATCTTTGCTGCAAATGAGTTTGCCTGATAAATTTACCTATGACAGTAATTTTGGTGACGATCCCAAGATTAGTTTGTAGGTAAGTCCCAAACTCCTTACAAATTGGTTTGTGCCTGCACAGTAGGGTTTTGTTTGTTTGTTTTTACTTCTGGCCATTCTGATTGTTGAGACCAAGTGGGAAAGACAGATTATAAATAATATAAGTACATTAAAATAATATCTAAGCCTTATTAACAGACAGACTTGGTGTACTGATGGAGGAGAGAAAAGGAAAGAGGAAATGTATCAATTCCCTGGCAGAATGATGTTGAATGGATAAATATATGTATTCACTAATGAAACATGTATTAGCTTGTATTAGCTTTATGTATTAGCTTTTTATTTTTCATTAAAAGTACTCACTGTGTCATTCTGGCCATTCTGGGGCGGGAGGATGCTAGCTACTTGCATGGGGAAAATGCAACTCTGTGGTCCTTTGCTAAACTGTGCATGTTAAGCAGCACAAATGTATCAAAGGCAAGGCAAAGTCATTTATTACAGTATTACACCAGCATGAAACATAGAATAAAATATATCATAGTCATCGTCCACAACTGTTAAAAGTTTCAGTAAAACTATAATAAACTTTGTATAAGAAATTGTAAATAACATTCCAATAATACGTAGTGATATATTATGAGAGAAGTATTTTAATCTTTAACACTTAAATGATAGATAGATAGATAGTTAGATAGATAGATAGATCGATAGATGGATAGATATAGATGATATAGATATAGATATAATATTGGTTTATGTTATACTTTATGTTTTCTTACTTTCTTGAATGTTCAGTCGAGTTTTGCAGGCTGCTGAACAGAAATTGGGGGGTCACCAAAACATGAGGAACTGTATTAAATGGTCGCGGCATTAGGAAGGTTGAGAACTACTGACTTAAAGCATTTATGGTGCTAATTTGCAGCTTTAAGATATTTCAATGTTTCTGAAAGAAACTTATCAGTATTAAAATAAGGAAGACTTTGACAAGCCAAAAACTCTGATTTGATAGTGTTAAATTAAAATTTGTTGAGTGTTAGAACAAAGTTGGAGTTCAACGGCACCTTTAAGACCAACAATTTTTTATTCTGTAAATAAGGTTTTGTGTGTATGCACAGTGTGCATGTACATGAAAACTTATACCCACAATAAAACTTTGTTTGTTTGTTTATTTATTGCTTATATTTCTAACCTGCCTAGCTGGGCAAGCTGGCTCAAGGTGGCTTCCAACAGTTAAAAATACAATTAAATAGGTTAGAAAATTATAATACACAACATAATTTATAGTAAAACAAACAGATAAGGTGGCGGCAATCAGAGTCACAACGGTGAAAGGGCAGCATCCAAATTAAGCCGCCTCTGGCAAGGGTTCAGCCAGCAGGTTCCAGGGGCATAGTTGTCCTTAATCCCCCGGTGGCAGCTCCTAATCGAAAGCCTGGTGGAAGAGCTCCATCTTACAGGCCCTGCAGAACTGTAATAGGTCCCGCAGAGCCCTGATGTTCTCTGGGAGCTCGTTCCACCAGTATGGGGCCACCACCAAGAAAGCCCTGGATCTAGTGCCGACCAGCTGAGCTTAAGTTGGCCTTAAAGGTGCCCCTGGACTCAAACTTTGTTCTGCTACTTCAGACCAACATAGCTACCTTCTTGAATTTTTGCTAAGTGTTTGGCATTATTAAAGGTATCTTTAAGGTGAAAGTACCACCTGGAATTTTTCTGAAGTTACATTGGTGCTATCGGGGCTAGACTTCGGGGCAGTTGTCCAGGAGTCCAGCTCATGGGCACAGCAGGAAGGAACAAAAGCAGATAGATTTTCATTTGAAGCACACATTGGAAGGGAATCAGATATAGATTTCACAAACATTTCCTGCACATGGAAATTTCAAGTCATGGGGAAGGCTAAACTAGAGTTGTTAATCTTGATAAGCTAGTTTTCTACGGGAAAGCTCTGGGAAAGTGTCAGGTTTTGTTGGCTCTCCTGGGATGATGGGAGGAAGAGTTGGCTCCAGGGCTTTTGATTTTGGGAGACGAAGTCCAGAGTATGGCCTCAGAACAGGGAGACGGGGGGGTTAACTCACCTGGACCTCTTGTTCCCTTCCCTGACCTCTATTCACAGGGTCCTCTCTTTCTCTGTACTTTCCGCTTTGGCATAGAGGTCCCCAGTTCTTCCTTCCCAGCCTCCTCCACCTTCCTTCCTTAAATCTCCCAGCCCCACTACTGCCCCTCTCTTCCAGGCTTCAGAGGAGAGCGGCCACAGGGTTAGCCAATTCGCCAATTTGGTTCTCTCAGTTCCATCCTTCTTCTTCTCTATCAGGCCATCTTCCTAGGGGGCTGCTGCCTGCTTCCTCCACCTCGGCCTCCTTTAATGGATGTGATTCCCTGAGCCAGTCAAGGGGGCAAGACACAGGGAGGGCAGGCCATACCCCCATGGGCTTTCCCTTTCCAACTTGACATCTGATGACAGGGGCAACTTGGGAATATCCCTGCTTTACCTCTCTGTGGGACGGGCTCTCCCCAGCTGGTCTTGTTTCTGGCCTCCCTGTCCCTGTTCTGGCCTCTCCCTCAGCTGGTTTCTAAGAACTTCTGTGGTCTGGTTTAAGTCCAGGATTGGTGGCTCTGAGCCCACCTCTGGACAGAAAGCATTCAGTCATTTAAGAAAAAACAATAGAAGGGACCCCTTTGGATCATATTGAAGTTTGATACATTCTAGTGGCCAGGCAGCTGTCATTAGGAAGCCCACATGCACAACACAAAGGCAATAGTCCTCCAAAGAATCTTTAGCATTTTACTCTTTAATCACTTTTTTTAATAGCAAGCTTTATGGCTGAAAAGAGTAGGAGTCCAGTAGCACCTTAAAGACTAACAAAATTTGAGGTATGGTATGAGCTTTCGTGAGTCACTGGTAACTTCTTCAGATACTGTGACTCACTGTGACTTCAGATGCAGTGACTCACAAAAGCTCATATCCTACCACAATGTTTTTTTAGTCTTTGGCTGCAGTCACACACACTAATCCACTTTCAATCCACTTTCAATCCACTTTCGAATTGGATTTTGCCAGTTCACACAGTAGAAGAAGAAGAGAATGGATTTATACCCCACCCTTCACTCGGAGTCTCAGAGTGGCTTACAATCTCCTACCTGTTCTCTCCCCACAACAGACACCCTATGAGGTAGGTGGGGCTGAGAGAGCTCTTTCAAGAACTGCTCTTTCAAGAACAGCTCTGACAGAACTATGGCTTGCCCAAGGCCATCCAACAGCTGTAAGTGGAGGAGTGGGGAATCAAACCCAGTTCTCCCAGATTAGCATCTGTGCACTTAACCACTACACCAAACTGGCTTTCTTCTTCTCTTCACACAGTAAAATTCTTCTTCTTCTTCTTCCACAGTAAAAATCCAATTAGAAAGTGCTTTAAAAGTGGATTGGAAGTGGATTATTTTTTATAACTTTATATTAACCATTTTCTGTACATCACAACCATAACTGAAAGTGTTTCATATGAATATGTGGGTCTTCCAAGATAACATAACCGATCCTACTTCATAAATCATAGCAATTTTACTTACAGGTTTCTTTAGCACTTTTGCCAATCCATACATATACATTTTCCCATAAATTTTCAAAAACTTCTTCCCCTTTCCCTGGAAGTAAAATTGTCAGCTTATCCATTCCAGCTGTTTCAAATATCTCCTGCACACATTCAGCTCAACTCGGAATTATGTCCAATTTCCAATGCCTAGTGTAGAGAATTTTAGCCATGGTAATGACATGGATAATCAGGTACCTGTCCTTCTTCTTATATATGTCTGGAATTATGTTGAGTAGAAATAGGTCCGGCTTAAAAGGTAGATTTATCCCCATTATTTCCTGCAACATCATTTGGATCATCATCCAATACTTTTTGACTTTATTATACACCCACCACATATGAAAGTATGTCCCCACATTTTGTTTTCATTTCCAACAAGTATTCATACAGTTAGGGCAACATTTGGTCAACCTATCTGGAGACAAGTGCCACCTGTAGAACATTTTATAAATATTCTCCTTATATGAGGCAGCTCTAGCGATTTTAATGTTGGTCTTCCACACCCTAGCCCAATGATCAAGCCCTACATTGTACCCTAGATCTTGCTCCCAGGTTATCATAACAGGTTTGACAATCTCATCTTGCATCTTAAATTTTTATATATATATATATATATATATATATATACACACACACACACACACAGCTTATTTATAAGTTTCTCCTCAGAGTCGAACCATACTTTATCCAGGTCAGCAGGTTTCTTATAGAAACCACTGGTTCAATCCTTTTTATATCTAGATTGTAATTGTAGTTTTTCTCACCATGACAATTCAATATTTTGGCTTTTTAGCACTTCAAATGATTTCAAACTGTTTTTGTTATTTAATAACTCCTCATATCTTCACAACGTAGCTTTCGTACATAATGAAGGTTTTATAATGCCTCCATGGGCGAGACCCACTTAGGGATTTTCTTATAGTGGATTTACTTTGTTTCATCCCAGATTTTCAAAAGCGGACCTCTGAGGAGATACTGTTTAAAATATGCTTTCTTTGCCATACCACATGAAGGCATGCCAACCCATTGATAGATTGTGTCCATCTAATTTAAAAAGTCTAGTGTTCGCCAGAGTTACCCAATCTCTGATCCAAATCACACAATTAGGAAGACCAAACCCTCCTCTTTCTTTCTTATCTTGTAACGCCTTTAGCTTTATCCTTGGCCTTTTAGCTTGCCATATAAATTGTAAGATTATTTTATCTAAATCATGGAAATATTTCTGGTTTTTCAACATCGGTATTGTTTGAAATAAAAATAAAAGTTGAGGAAGAATATTCATTTTAACAGCTGCTATTCTACCAGTAAATGATAACAGAAGTCCCTTCCAGTTCTCTAGGTCCTTCTTAATTTCTAACAACAGTTTCTTGTAGTTATCCTTAAATAAAGAACTACATCTATTGGTTAGTGTAATTCCCAAATACTTGATTTTCTTACATACCTCAAAACCTGACATTTCGTATAGTTGTCTTTCCAGTTTTTTTGGAACAATTTTTAGTGAGTGTTTACATCTTTTTAAAGTTGATTTTAAAGCCTGCAACCTGCCCATATTGTTGTAATATACTTAATAGTTGATTGATTGAATTTAATGGATTATTTAGTGTGTGTGACTGCAACCTTTAATGTGCTACTGGACTCTTACTCTTTTCTACTGCTGCAGACAGACTAACACAGCTACCCACCTTAAGCTTTATGCTTGAGATGAGTGTATCAGTTGCATGATGAAATGGGGCCACTCACAGAAAGGGTAGGTGTTTATCCTCAGATGACTCCTCATGAAGTAAAATACTATATTATAAATGAAGACGAGGAGAGAGGAACCGCCAAAAAGCAGCATGATGAGGAATGAGCATGCTCATTGCATTCCAGGAGTCCCAAAATGTTGAGAGCATTTGAGTACCATTTAAAGGAAAAACACAGAAACAGATGAGGAAAATTGTTCTGTCTTGAAGCATGTGAGATATGTATAACCTAGGGTCCCAATTTTTCCACACAACATAAATGTAAAGAATGTATCCATCCTACACCATACTACTTACTTTTCAGTAACCTAGTCCCAAATCTTAACAGCCAATCTATAGGGCAATTGCTCTATAACACTACTCAAATCCAGGAATGCGTGACTAGGAAGTGGAAGGGCAATTTTCCTTTGGGCTGATTTCTAAAGTTTATCCGAGCTGAAATATTTTAAAGGGCTTAAAGCTCTGTCTTGGAATCAAACAGCTTGTTAGTATTACATATTCTCCATTAGTAATTTATACAACTGAAACCTCCTCCCCTATCCCTGACCATATCATGCTGCTAGCTCAGTATTCTGGAAAATACTTTAAAGAATTTTTGTACTTACTAGGATTTTCTGTGTCCCTAGGATTAGCCAACCAGATGGTAACTGGATTTTCTCCTGTAACATTCATTTGCATGGGAGATGGAGATGTCATTAGCATGACATTTCCAGCTTTGGTTTCCCCAGACTTAAATCTGTCTATGTGATCTTATTTGTTCATGTCCTGAGCATAGTAGAAACCCCTTGCAAAATGTAAAGGGGTTTCTCACTAAAAGCAGAACTGAGAGGGCTGGATTTCCTGTTCCTGTGAAAACTGTAACTTCCTAACAATTGGCTGACATTCTTACTTCTTCTTCTTCTGCTCCTCATAAAGCACTCAAGTGAACACTGAAGCAGGTTCCATATTCAGTTTGGAAATAGAGTTTGAGTGCCTACAGTACTGATTATGTTATGTTTTTAAATTAGGTTCAAGGGGGCGCAGTAAGCTTGCTTTTAAACAGATCTTGAAATATACCTTTTTCTGATCAAAATACCCTATTACACTAATTTCTTAGCAGTAAACACATTATTTTATGTTATGGCATTATTTTGCCTTGATTGATACCCTAAATTCATTATACTTAATGAGTGAAACCATAGCACCCATGAGACTAGGGCAGTAGTTCTCAACCTTCCTAATGCCGCAACCCTTTAATACAGTTCCTCATGTTTTGGTGACCCCCAACCATAAAATTATTTCCGTTGCTACTTCATAACTGTAATTTTGCTACTGTTATGAATCATAATGTAAATATCTGATATGCAGAATGTATTTTCATTGTGACAAATTGAACAGTTCAAACTATCCCAGTTCAAAATATCCTTCATACTCTCCCAGGCTAACTGCTCCAATTACCAGGTCTTTCAGCAATGGGGTGGCCTGCTCTTTCATTTCAGCTACAACCCCTCTGGTCCACAACTGGTTTAAGCTTACAAGACAAGAGTGGAAATGGGAATGAAAAGAAGATCAAAGACATAGTTGGGGAAAAGCTGCAGGGAGGGTAAGGAGAAGAGCCTGGATATACAGTAAAATGCATGGGGGGGAGAGGAGTCCAGCATCGGTGGCATGCCAAAGCGGGCAGAGGTGGCGTGAAGGGGAGGGGAGACCGGGGGAAGATGAGGCGGGCGAGGGAAAGGAGGGTGCCTTGGCCTTCCCACACACACACAAACACACCCTGCCCAGCTCGCCTACTACAACTGCGCCGGCTGTGCCAACCCCTTGGCTGCGCCGAGCCCTTGAGAGTGCGTGTGGCCAAGTAAAGGGGGAAAGGCGGGCCTGGAGCCTTATCCCAACACCCCCACCTCCTCCCCCAACAACACCAGCTGCCCCAAGCCCTTGAGGGCTCGCACGGCCATCTAAAGGGGGAAAGGAGGGTCTGGAGCCTTCCCCCCCCCCACACACACACACACGCCCACCTCCTCTGACGCCAGCTACCTTACCTTGCCTGAGGAGGAGAAACTGACCTTGAGACTCCTTTGGGTAGGGAGGCACAGCGAAGCAGCAGCGGGCAGCAACAGCACGTGCTCCCAGTGCTTGCTGTGGCTGCTGCTGCTTCTTCCACTGTGGGTGGGGCTGGTATGGGAGGAGTTGGGAGGGGCCGGTAGGGGAGGGGAGGACTCGGAAACCAGCCGGCCAAAAAATAACCCTGGGCGACCCCTGTGAAAAGGTCATTTGACCCCCAAAGGGGTCACGACCCATAGGTTAAGAACCACTGCTTTAAGTGATTGTCTAAAGCAGGGTTGTCAAACATAAGGCCCGGGGCCAGAACTGGCCTGTTCTTATGTGGCCCATGAGCAACTTGGGCAAGGGAGGGAATGGGAGACTGCCTGGGGGAAGTGGGCAGAGCTGCCCCATTTGTGGCTTCAGCATGGTGGAACAATCTCATATGCAGCAGTCAAGCATCTGCCCAGTGCTGCACCACTGGCTCTCCAGTCCTCCCATATGGGTTTTCCTCTGCAGCCCCATCCCAGCCCATGGAGCCTTGCAGTGAGGATACAACAACTCAGAGCCTACCAGCTGCTGTCTTTTATAGTTTATATCTCCAGTACCTGGCATTACTTTTTATGGCACATGTGGCCCAGCCTGACAAAGTGACATTTATGTCAGATCCTCATAACAACTGAGTTCGACACCTCTGGTCTAAAGTCGTTTGATATTTATACTACATTTATTAAACTTCACTATAAATTAATAATTAATTTAACTACAGTGCGACCTATAAATACTTAGTTGAATATTTCCACTATTTTCAAATCACCATTATGATTGGATCATTTCTTAAGAGACTCTGATGAATTGTTTAGTATAGTGTGTAAATCTAGCCTTCCTTTACTTTAAAAACAAATTTAAAAAGCAAATATATACTATGGCTGTTGCAAATTTGCAATGTGAGCATCACTATATCATAAAGCCGGTTTGTGTGTGTGTGTGTGTGTGCGCACACGTGCGTATTCAATCTGTGTTTCTACTGGTACAGCAAATAGGAAGTGAATTTGTCACCTCCAGAGTGCTAAAGATCAGCAAAAGTTGGAAACAGCAATAGCTCTGACCTTACTCCTTCATTATCAATTGCCAGAAGTGTAAGTGGAAAAAAGATGGAACACATGACAGTAGCATAAAGAAGCTACTGGAAATGATACACTCAGTCTCACATACTGGAAGACATCTGCTAGTTGAACTTTTTAAAAATGCAACTTTTTGAGGTAGATTGGCATCCCAAGAATACATTAACCTAATCACTCAGCATTGGCAGCAGTTTTAGATCCAAAAACTGAAGTGATATTTAGAGGAAGTCCCTTGCTTGTCCAGAAGAACTGGAATGATGACTGCTTCTGAGATCCCTTGGAAGAAATATCATACTAAAAGGAATTTTGCAGAGCCATATAACAGTGATACTGAGCTATTATGTATCCACTGGAGCTGGAATAGTACATCTAGAAGTGTCCTTTTTTGGTTACAATGTAAAATTAAAGTCCCTTTATCTACTGTCACCAAAGACAATTCCAATACCATTTATGAAAAGAGTATTAATCTAAGTCAAAGTTATGTAAAGTCACAATTCTCTGCCTAGCCTAGTTATGCTACAATGTGTTTTTGCTGCACTTTCCTACTCTATTAGCCAGTGTAAGTCATAGCAATAAGAAAGTGACTACGCATACGCAACTTTTACAGTATACAGTCTTCATAACTGCATGGTTAGATATGGCAACCCTAGTAAGTGGTTTTCAGGGCAACTGGTGGTTTGCCATTGCTCCCTCTACAGAGCTTTCCTTGGTGGTGTCCCATCCAACTACTAACCCTGCTTGGCTTCTGAGAGCTGCCAAAATTGGGCTATACCATGCAGCCTTTCTTCCCACATGACTGGATGTATACCAGCAAAGTGTAAATCTCCCAGTCACTTCCTGTTTATCAGTCAAGGTCTTAACAAGGTGTACAGGAAAGATCTCACTTCCCTTAAACCTTGTTAGTGTCCATTTATCTGTACACATTTACTATATAAACATATATTTATATAGTAAAGTTTTATCCTGCCCTTCCTCTAAACATCTCAGGGTGGCAATATGGTCTTCACTCTTCTTGTTTATCCCCAGAGCTGTAAGGGGGGCAAGACTGAAAGTGTGGCTGGTCCAAGATCACCCAGCAAGCTTCATGGCAGAGTGGGGTTTTGACAGTAGGGGAAATATCAGTGAGAAGGGAAGGAATGGGATGTGTGGAAGAGCAGAGATGATGGTGAAAACCGCACTTATGTGTAACTAATATAAGTTGGTATATGTACTATGGGATTAAGCCATAATAGAAAGTAGGGATGCCAGCTTCCAGGTGGGATTTGGGGATTCCCCAGAATTATACCTCATCTCCAGACTACAGAGATCAGTTCCCCTGGAGAAAAATATATGCTTTGGAGGGTAGACTCTATGGCATTATACCCCACTGAGGTTCCTGTCCTCCCCAGACTCCATTCCCAAATCTCCAGGCGTTTCCCAAACTGGAGCTGGCAACACTACTCCTCCTGCCCTCCCTACCCACTGGTGGCCAGGGAGGACCTGACAACCCTAATAAAAAGGATGGATTTGGAAATGAATTTGCTGGGAGTCAGAAAGGTAGTATAATGTAAGAGTTCTTGGAAGAAGTTAGTGGTGTAAGGGTCAACAAAATGCAATGAACAGAGATATCAGAGAGAGGATGAAACTATTGAATGGCGGTATATAGTTGTGTTGAGGACAAAATCACAAGTAGGTGTATAATGGGCCATGAATTTAAAGATTTAAAGAACCTGGAGGAACATTGCCTCTGTTTATTATTTAATATATACTCCCTTTACTGAAATTATTCAAGACATCCAGAAAGGCTGCGCTTGTTGAGAATCTTTGTGCCATTCCTCCATAGGTCCTTTCTACGCACTCTTCTTCCTCACTTGCAGTATTGTAGAGTTGTTCTAGCTATAAAAGGAGGGAGAAGAGGCACGTGAGATAGCTCATGAAGAGCAGCATAGGCTTATCCTCAGTGCCTCATGGCTTTAAAAATGTAGGAGGCCCCATCCCCAGGCAAGGGTTTAGAAGCCTCAATTCTTTCATGTTCAGGAAAGGAGCTACCAATACATGATATTCCCAGAGAACTTGTTCACCAAAACCTCTGTGCGTGTGAAAACCAAAAAAAAACAAAACAATATGAGAAACAATTGCAAACATTCAAGGAAAAAATGTTATAGGCTGAATACCGTTGACCTCTGCAGTCTGATCTTGAAGGGTTGTCAAGAGTCTAATACAAGGTATATTCTTTTAATTTGGGCCATTTTTGCAGCAGTTTACAGAGCATCATTTTCTACTCTGAATAAAAAGTGCACTTCCATCGTAAAATCAAAGCTGGCCAGGTTAAAAAATGATCACGGATACAGAAATTTATAAGTCAAGGGAATGTGATAGGTGGCGGTTATAGCCACACAAATTGTGGTGTCATCATAGCTATAATTTGTGTGAATAGAAACATCATCCATATGTTTTCCGTGTCAGCAAAAGAGAAAGAGAAAATATTTCATTTGACTAGAGTAGACAGTATGCCCAAAATCTAGATAGTTAAACTGTCACTTTGTAATTTCATAATTCATTGTCCTGTGCTGGGTACAATTTGCGTACTTATTTCTCAAAAATGCAGCCCTTATGTTCCAATAATCTCTTTGACAGAGTTTGTGCTGGTCAAACACTGTGAACTGAAAGCTGTTTAAAAGATCTCTTTGTTTCCTGATTGTTTTTGACAACTGTCAGTATTTTATGTCTCTCCTTCCCCTCACCCCACCCCCAGCTATATTATCTACACTAAAAAATATGGCTTGCGTATCTGGTTACATAAACATTACCTCAAAACTTTGAAGTAATCTCCATCATCAGACACCTTCATTGCAAATGCCTCACATTTGGCATTTCACATTAAGTGTAGTATACATAAGTTTATAATTTATTGCTATACTTGAAGAGACCAATGCTCCCTCTAAGCTGTGGAGTCTTGTGAGCAAAAGTTCTACCTTGTGAGCTCCTGGCATTAAAGTTGTGAGCAAGCGATTTGGCTCCTGCATAAATTAGTTTGCTCTGAAGCCATCCTTCCTGAGCTAAGGCAAAAATGTGTGAGCTGGAGGCTAAAAACTGAGCTAGCTCACACTAACTCAGTTTAGAGGGAATACTGGAAGAGTCTGGTCAGGCAATTTCCCACCCGTACGGTTATTTGGTGGGGGGAGTCTTTGATTTAGTTTGCTCTGCCTTCCCCTCTACCAGGCAGTTTTCGCAATTCAACTGGACAGTGAGGAGAGTTTTCAGCTCTCCCGCATCTGGTTGTGGCCTGCAGGACAAAACCCTGTAAATGGGAGCCTCTTTCTCTGTGTGATACAAGGACATGATTTAATACATCATCTTTTATACTTATGGTCTTTGACCGCAATAAACTTATCTTATCTTACTTAACATCATCATCTTGAGGGAGAGGGTTTTGAGAGTCACTCAGGAGTTTGGAGGGGTGCCACCTTCACAGTGCGTCTTCATTTATCCCCCCCCCTTTACTCCTGTTTATGAGGGTTTGAGACCCACTGAGTGTGGCGTGCATTTTGGCATGGGTGGCCATCTTGGTGGGCAGCCATTTTTGATTGACTCTGGTCATGGCATCAGGGAATGGTCCAACTAAAGGGAAACAGTCAGCCTCCAAACCGCCCCCTAAGAGGGTTTCAGCCGCACACTCCTTTTCAGAATGAAGATGAGGAGGTGCAGAGAGACATTTGATTCTGGAGAGGATCACAGCCCTTGAGAACACCCAGGAATAATGGTAGCCCGGGGTAGGGTGGAGGTCCCAAAGTTGGCCAGAGGGGCTCTCTCTTTGCAATTTAATCAGATGGTTTTGGCACACCTTTCTGCCATAGAGGGAGGGAATGGCAAGGCAGCACTGGATTAGGGTGAGATGAGCCAGGCTGGGGCAAGCAGTCTAAATTCTGTGGAAGAGGCAGAGGCAGAGACAGTGACTGTGGCTGTCACAGCCACTGGAAAAGGAGGTAGGCCTGATACTCTGCAACTTGGGTTGGTTTGGCCATGGGGGCCTTGGGGTCTAGCAGCTGCTATGGGGCCTTCAAATCCTTTTATCAATATTGTCACTTCTCAGATGTCTCCTAGCATGCAGGTTGGACTGTGGGGGGGTCGTGCAGCCTCCTTTCATGGACACATGGAACCTCACACTGGGAGGCTTCTATCCGGGTCAACTACCTGCCTGGGGCAACTGGGGTTTCTCTTCACGGGGCAGGGTCCCTTATGGTCCCATCTCCTTTATTGCCATGCCCCACGGCGAGGTCAGCATGCCCCTGGGTGATCACTTAACTTTGGCCACAAGGGAGAAGATCTTAAAAGGGGCATTTGTAGATGTATTCACTCTGCTTTTTAGAGACATTGAGAGGAAGGATAAGGACAATTTGGATGAGAGGCATAAGGAACACCTTAACAGATGGATGGTGGATCATACATGGGCTAATTGGTTACCAGGATTTTTAATCTATGCAGGGGTTGTAGCCAGGTCTCAGCCCATATGTCTTATAGAGCTCTTATGTAGCTCTGTATTTATTTTTTTATTTTATTTTTGGGATTTATATCCCACCCTCCACGCCTTACTGCGGGCTCAGGGTGGCTACCAACAGGTTCGATACAGATTTAAAAACATAAAACATTATACATAAAATTTACACTGCACAGTGGTTACAACCATACCATGCCCCAATACAAGATGGCACCATTCCATTATCTATATCTGAGCAGCGTCCCTAGTGGTAACCAACCGGTAGGTGCAAGATGGTCCAGAGTGACAGATTACAATGGAAAGGCCAGGCTAAAAGTGTCGGGGCGGCCCCTACTTGAAAGCCTGGTGGAAGAGCTCTGTCTTGCAGGCTCTGTGGAACTGCAAAGAGTCCCACAGGGCCCTGATGTTATCCACGAGCTCATTCCACCAGCATGGGGCTGCCACCGAAAAAGCCCTGGCCCTTGTATCTGACAACCGGGCCTCCCTCAGCCCTGGAAGAACCAGGCGATTCTGGGACCCCAACTGCAGTGCTCACTGGGGTACATGTGGGGAGAGATGGTCCCTCAGGTAGATAGGTCCCTGGCCATATAGGGCTTTATAGGTAAGCACCAGCACCTTGAACCTTATCCGGTATGCTATAAGCAGCCAGTGCAGCACTTTTAAGGTGGGCTGGATGTACTCCCACATGGGGAGGCCCATCAACAGCCTCGCCACCACATTCTGCACCAGCTGCAGCTTCCGGATTTGGCACAAGGGCAGCCCCATGTAGAGAGTGTTACAGTAGTCTAATCTTGAGGTGACCAAAGCATGGATCACTGTAGCCAGGTCGTTGCGTTCAAGGAGTTCTCTGGTGCTTCTTGGTTGCAGCAGGATGAGTTTAGAATGAGAGCTGTGGTTAATCCATCTTTGCAGTTGGACCAGGTACACCAACAGTTATGGCTACAGCTCATGGGTCCGGCTAAGCCTTCATTGGGGACTGCTGTGATAGTGGCCACATTATGCAACGCGAGCCTGATGCTATAGCTCCTCGCCCCTCTGGGGTGTTCAACCCCGTTTACTATGCTGGGAATTTTCCTTGCAGGGAGCTTGCTCAAGAAAGCCTTGTAAATTCAGGCATGAGTGCCCCCTGTGCAGGGGTCTCATGCCTTCACTTTATGCTCAAGGGCAAAGCCAAAGGGGTCTAGCAAACATGCCAGGGGGGTGGGAACCCCCTCAGGCAGCTGGAAAGGGACCCAGTCCTCTAAAGCTGAAACATTTAAGAAGTGGCTAGACTCAAACCCCAATTGTGTAGATAGTTTATACACGTTCGGCTACTTTCGCTTATGGTTTTAGGATACATTACCAGGGTCCTCGAGAAGCTTTTATATTTAGAAATCTCAAGTCTTTGTTAGGGTTGGAACCAATGCTCTCTCTAAGCTGTGGAGTCTTGTGAGCAAAAGTTCTACTTTGTGAGCTACTGGTATTAAAGTTGTGAGCGAGCGATTTGGCTACTGCATAAATTAGTTTGTTCTGGAGCCATCCTTCCTGAGCCAAGACAAAAATGTGTGAGCTGGAGGCTAAAAAACCTGTGAGCTAGCTCACACTAACTCAACTTAGAGGGAACACTGATTGGAACTTAGTTAGAGAGAAGCTAGCTAAAGAATGTCAAGAAGGCAGGATGCTTGGCCCATTTTCAGCTCCCCCCGTTCCTAATTTGAGTGTTTCCCCCTTAGGGATGGTTCCCAAGAAAGTTTTGGGTGAGTATTGTATGATACATCACTTGTCATTCCCTTGGGGCAGTTCAGTCAATGATGCCATCCTTGACCACCTATGTTTTGTATGCTATACATCATCTGATCTGGTGGTGAGGGTGGTCTGTCAGTGTGGTGCAACAGCAGAGATGGCTAAATGTGACATTAAGTCTGCATTTCACCTTCTGCAGTCCACCCAGATAATTTTGAACTTTTGGGGTTTTCTTTTTGAGAGCCAGTTCTATATGGACCAAGCCCTCCCCATGGGTTGTTCAGTATCCTGTGCTGTGTTTAAATGTTTTAGCTCATTTTTGGAATGGGCATTAGGGTATAAAGCTGGCTAGTGGACACGTCTCTAGGGCTGCCAAGTCCAACTTGGGAAATATCTGGGGACTTTGGGGGTGGAGCCAGGAAACTTTGGGGGTGGAGCCAGGAGAAAGGAAGTGACGTCATTTTGTGATGTCACATCCTGTGATGTTGCTTCCACATGCTTCCACATGAGCTCATGAAGTTTCCTAATACTGAAGCAGGCCATTGGTCCATCAAGGTCAGTATTGACTACTCAGACTGGTAGTGGCTCTCCAGGGTCTCAGGCTGAGATCTTTAATGTCACCTATTACCTGATCCTTTTTTAGCTGAAGAAGCTGATACCTCCTGCATGTCAAGCAGATGCTCTATCACTGAGCAACAGCCCTACTGAATCCTTCCTCATCTCGGCAGAATATGAAGCAATAAGTGCTACACAAGTGCTAAATATGATTTTCATATCATAAGAACAGGAGAGAAGCCACAGTGGATCGGCCCATCCAGTACAGCCCATCCAGTACAACACTCTGTGTCACAACAGTGGCCAAAAATACCAGGTGCCCTCAGGAGGTCCAGCAGCGGGGCCAGAACTCCAGAAGCCCTCCCACTGTTGCCCCCCAAGCACCAAGAATACAGAGCATCACTGCCCCAGACAAAGTGTTCCATTTAGACCTTGTGGCTAATAATAGCCACTGATAGACCTCTGCTGGATGGGGACAGAGAGAGAGAGACAGACAGACAGACAGAAAAAAGAAAGAGGGAGAGAGAGAAGGAAAAAAAACTGGCAGAGGCACTTACTTCCATTTAGACCTTGTGGCTATAATAGCCACTGATAGACCACTGCTGGATGGGGACAGAGAGAGACAGACAGACAGACAGACAGACAGAAAAAAGAAAGAGGGAGAGAGAGAAGGAAAAAAAACTGGCAGAGGCACTTAATTCCATTTAGACCTTGTGGCTATAATAGCCACTGATAGACCTCTGCTGGATGGGGACAGAGAGAGAGAGAGACAGACAGACAGACAGACAGAAAAAAGAAAGAGGGAGAGAGAGAAGGAAAAAAAACTGGCAGAGGCACTTACTTCCATTTAGACCTTGTGGCTATAATAGCCACTGATAGACCTCTGCTGGATGGGGACAGAGAGAGAGACAGGCAGACAGAAAAAAGAAAGAGGGAGAGAGAGAAGGAAAAAAAACTGGCAGAGGCACTTACTTCCATTTAGACCTTGTGGCTATAATAGCCACTGATAGACCTCTGCTGGATGGGGACAGGGAGAGAGAGAGACAGACAGACAGGCAGAAAAAAGAAAGAGGGAGAGAGAATGAAAAGAGCTGGAAGAGAAACTTACCTTGCCAGCCACATGCAAAAGCAGCTCCTTCAGTCCCTCCTTAATCTCTGGGCGGACCTCTCTTGCTGTGGAAGCTCTCTTGCTGACTTCTTAAAGGGGAAATGTCTGGTGAGGCTTTTTACTGCAGGGCAGGCTCTCTGCAGACATTTCCCTTTTAAGGCAGCCATTTTGTCCCCCCGGTGGCCAACTTTGAAAAAGCGGGGGGAAGGACTAAAAATCGGTGTTTCCCCCGCCCTACTGGGGGACTTGGCAGCCCTACACGTCTCAGTACCTTGATTATTTTCTCTTCATGGAACCTGCAGGTTTGGACCACTGCACTCATTTGCTGTAGCATTTTATTGAATTTGCTGAGGAGCTTGGGGTCCCCTTGGCCCATGAGAAGATGGAGAGCCCATCTCCGGTCTTGACATTTTTGAGCATCGTGTTGGATCCCATTCACCAGACATCCATTACCTCAAGCGAAATTAGAGGCGTTACTATCTCAATTAGAAACTTTTAGATCCAAGAAGAAAGCCACCTTGGTAGAGCTACAGTAGTCACTGAGGCTGTTAAACTTCACCTGCAAGGTGGTTGCACCCGGTTGGGTGTTCCTATGCTATTTGTGCAACACTATGGCCAGGTGTGCAGCCCACACCACAGACTGAGCAACAACAGGGGCATGAGGGAAGATTTTCTGGGGGACATTCTTTCAGTCTTTTAATGGGGTCTCCTTTTGGCAAGAGGACCTGAAGCTAGAAGTGGAACAACAGGTTAATTCTGATGTATCTGGTTCTATTGGGTTTGGAGTTTATTTCAGGGTGCATTGATGTGCTGATGAATGGCCTGAGGAATGGGCTTCTGGTGAGATGGAATTTTTTCCCCATTCTGTTAGTGCTATGGGTTTGGAGTGATTAGATGGCCAACTGCACAGTGCACTTCTAGTGTGACAACATGGCAGTAGTTCAGGTTATTAATTCTGCTACTTCTAGTTCAGTCAAGGTCATGGGCTTTGTGCTTTCTTTTATTCCACACTGCCTCCAGTTCAATATGCTGTTTCTTGCCAAGCATGCCCCTGGAGCTGTGGCAGCTTGGCAGGTCGAGGCTGGTACAGCAATCATGTGCAGATTCATCTAATAAAGCCCTCCAGTCTGATGACATTAAGTTTGTGGGGGATCAGGTGGTCATTCAGGTTTGGCAGTCTAAATCAAACAGAAGGGGGGTTGAGGGGACTGAGATCTCTCTTGGCCCTTCTATGGAGTAAGACCTATGCCCTGTACAGTCCCTACACCAGTACACTGGTCACCATGGCAAAGGGGATAGTCCCGTTTGTCCATGCTGACAACTCTCCATTGATAAAATATCAGTTTGGGGCAGTAACATCCAGGGCTTTAGGCAAGTTTGGGTTGTCTGATGCCAGATTTGGTACCCCACTCCTTTTGGATTGTGACAGCCTCAGTGGCTGCAGCTATGGGTTACCCAGGCCCAGCCATTCAGAAAGTTGGGAGGTGACATTCTTCTGCTTATCAAACATACTTCAGGCCTCTGGTTTCCCTGTAAGTTGGTTTTGTTCTTCATTTAATTGGTGGTTTGTTGTTATTTGAGTTTTTACATCCACTGGTTCCATGTTAGAAACTGTGGATTCTGATCACTGACCACATTGTGGTTCACCATTCTTCTTCAGAGGTCGTGGAGAGAGGCTTGGGACCTACATGGCATTAAAAGGGCTCAACAGAAGGCTAACCGTGAGCTCCAGAAGGCTATGCAGGGTGGTTTGGGGCTTTATATCTCACACCCAAGAATAGCTGTGGAATTTCTTCATCTGTACAGGGATGATGGAGTTCACCTGTCCGAGTTTGGGAACAGGATTTTTCAGGTTGAACTGCGACAAGGGCTAAGGAATATAGTCAGCCAGTGTGAGGGGACAAGGGCCTAAACAGAGGCTGGACCCTTGTTGTGGCAAGAATCTGGCTGATTTGCTTAGGGTGGTGAGCACCAGTAGGCAGACATCCCTTGATTTGGGGGTGGACACATTTAGCAGGAACCAGCCCATCAGCAGGAGGCTTGGAGGGGAATGCCAATGGCCTGGGATGCCCCTTGGATTTGGCCTCCCCTTAAATTCTGTGGCTTGAGGTGGCTGGCTTCCTTTCAGGGGGTTATCCACATGTCTTGCCACCTGGCAATGGCCGTGCTATCATTGGTTTGCACAAGGGGCTCGGTGGCTCACCCGTTTCTGACCAGGAAAGGGACCAGGGTGTATCCCTTTGCCTCGGCTTATGTTTTTAGTTGACCCTTGCCAAGTTACAGTTCATTCACTTGAAGTTAAATTTCATAAAGCTGCCCTTTATTTATACCAACATACCTGTGTGAGGTCTCTATTCTGACTATGGGGGCAATACAATATTTCAATGGCCTGCTTCTAGCCTGAGGGACATTTTCTGGATACTATTTTAAGATGTTCAATATTATTTTATTCTACTTTTAGCAGAATAATTATGTTATTTATAATGTTACTGTTGCATTGTTTTGACTCTGTGAGCCACCTCAAGCAGGTCTGGAGAGGTGGCATAGACATTTTATAAATAAAAGTAAGACATGTCATATATAATTACCATATTAAAGTAAAACAAAATGTACCCAGGAGGAAAAATGTTTAAGCTTTCATTATCACTTCATGAGTTGAATTGCAGTGATTTAGTTCTCTTCCAAGGCTGAAGTCAGATGTGCATTTTAATCCACTGTTTCCCCACCTCTAATTGATCCAGAGTATTTTATAACAGAGAATACTGATCAGACTCACTCCTTTTAAGCACTCTTCAAAGTGCTTTTATGCCATTCTTGAGTGATCGGATACATATCAGACCCTTCAGCTAAGGAGTGTTGCTGCCGGCCATTTTTTAAAACAGTTTTTCCCTCAAGCATGCCCAGGGGTCATTTCGTAGAAAAAGAGGTGCAGGAGCTCATTAGCATAACTCATTAGCATAACTTATTTGCATATGCCACACACCCCTGACATCACCGGAAGTATGTCAGAAGGCAAGAAAGAAAGGGGGAGGGAGGGAGGGGGGGGGGGGAGGGAGGGAGGGAGGGAGGGAGGAAGGAAGGAAGGAAGGAAGAAAGAAAGAAAGAAAGAAAGAAAGAAAGAAAGAAAGAAAGAAAGAAAGAAAGAAAGAAAGAAAGAAAGAAAGAGCTGGCAGTAGGGCTGCCAAATCAGCCGGAGGACGGGGGAAAAAGGGACAGGAAAAAGCTGAAGTACAGGGGTGTTTTTATTTGAAAGTTTCTGTGCAGAAAACAATGTTTAGGGCAGCCCCTGTGGGACAGGAGGGAAGAGAGAGTGGTGCGAATAAGCAGTGGCACGCACTTCACTAACTACTTAAAAAAATGGTGGTTGAAAAACAAGAGACCTGTCAGAGCTCCCTGATGAACTGAAACCAGCTCAGCCCCCAAAGCCCGGACTTTAACAGGTATCAGATAAACACACAGTAAAGGGGGGGAATGGGACACAGACGACTGGGACACGACAGACAGATGTTGCTGTCTGATCATGCACTTTAAATCTGTAAGGGAACAGCAATGGCAACGGATCAAACTGGATGTCTCATCCCAGCCCAAGAGTACTGAAATACTTCCACTATTCCTGAGGCTAATTGTAGCTCTCTCATAGTTCTGTTACCCTTTTCTTTCTATATTTGTTTAAAAAGAGGTCAGGAACCAAGCATGATGGTGTGAAATAGGTACACTTTATCAGGTCCCAAGAGGGCCTTGCCTTGGCTGAAAGCCCATTATTATGATATGATACATGCTGATATTTCAAAAATTTAATAGAATTTTATTTTCATTTCACAGGAATGAATTGCAGGGGATGGGATTACACAAGTGGCCTGAATATATAGCATGGGCAGAAAAACTATGTTTTGTCCCTCTCTGCAGTTTTAATCATTATAATTAGATGACAAACCTCTATACATTTGCCTCTGTAAGTTTTTCTTTGTGTTTTCAACTTTTTCTTTTGTCACACTTGCTGTCATTTACAAGTTAGCTATATTCCTTTCTAACAGAGCCCTCACAAATCTTATAGCTCTCTAACTTTCCTTTTCAATATTCATCCCTTTAATCTCCTTTGATATAGAAAAATATTTCCATCTTCTTGCATTTGTACCAAATATGAATAAAATTGGCCATTATATAATGACAGCCCCAGCACCTGCCTGTGACTGTATATTTGGCTGAATTGTAATGTAGTCAGTTCATTTGGTTTGCATTTGGAGGTGGATGAAAAATACAAGGAAACTTTGAAGACTCTTTTGTGCTATAAATATACTGCATATAAATATAGTAAATGTGCTATACATTTACTGGGGTCTGCAACTATTGTGTGGAACCAAATATGGCTCTTTAAAGAAAATTAAACCATTGGAGAAGTAGGTAGGGTCAGGGCTTTTTTTTCAGGGGGAACACATCGGAATGGAGTTCTGGAACCTCTTTGACAAAATTCTTTTTAAAATGTTTAAAAGATCATGAGTTTTCAGTATACAGATTAAAAACTTTATTTCCCTCTTGAGAGTTCCGGCACCTCTCCCCCCCCCCCTTTTTTTAAGCCCGGGATAGGGTGCGAAAATAACCAATGTGAAGGGAGTGGCAAGCTAAAATTTTGTTGGACCAAAGGCCTTCTTAAGAGATGTTTTACAGAAATAGAAATGACAGAGTTGGACAGTTGCCAGTAATACAACCATGCACAGATTTATCCCAGTGCACTAAAACAATCAATCAGGAGCTAATTATTCATTATTTTGAGGCCTCATGTTTTCCACCTCCTAATAAAGAACTTGCAGTAACCAGTATTTGGGCTGTAGAAATTTTGTGGATTAATTAATTAATTTTTCAGTGATCAGAAAAGTGCTGTAATGCAAATGGTCTTTCTTACACTGGCCCTCTGTTATCTATTACTCCAAAAGTTGACTTAGTTTGTTTCTTAAACATAAACTCAGGCAGATTGCTACCATTAGAGCAACTAGGCAACTGCCTAGGGCACAAACCTCAGAGGAGCATAGAACTGACAAACAGCATTAGGGTGTGAAATCTGTTACACATCTATCAAGTGTAAATTGTCTAGTAAAAAAAGGAGGAAGTTGAGGTAAACAGTGTGAATCCTGTCATAAATCTTCCAAGGGTGAATACTTTGTGCAATTGGGTAGAACAGATTAGCAGTTAGCAGGAGAGGGGGGAGTTAAATCACGTTTGAATAAAGCAGAGAGTGAGATTAGGGAATGAAGGGATAAAAAAGGTCGTGTAACAAGCTCAGAAGAAAGTGAAGAAAAAGAGAGAAGAACAGGACAGTGTTTCACAATAGTTCGGTAGAACTCTTATTGCTGGGGAAATTATTTTTGACAGAACAGGAGACATATAATAAGGAATTTAGGTCCAGAGGTAAGTGAGCACAAATCTTCTTAGGCCAATATACGCTAATCCACAGGAATCTTATTCACAGGTTTTCTGTTTGCTCGAAAGATAAAAAGTTGCTGGGAGAGGATCCCACCTGTAGGCACCTCAGGTCACTTTTGCTTGAGCCGATGTTTGTTCAATTAGAAAATAATTCTGGGTGTTTGTAGCAGTAAAGTTGGCATCTGGGTTTACTGCAAGCCTTAGTACCAGTGTTCATGTTCAAATTAGATTATGTGTTATTATGGGTGAAGAGTTGTTTGAGATTGGGGGGTTGTCTGTGTGCTAGAAAAGGTTTGCCCCTCAGTACTTGTGTAAGGGAGCTGCCATTATCCAGTAGAGATTGCAAGTTGCTGAGGATGCATTGAACTGTTTTGAGTTGAGAGCTGTGACCACTAGTGGTGTTCTGTTATTGTCTCTCTTGGGCCTGTCTTGTTGGGCTTGTCTAGGAAGAAGGCTCTCACACTTTTTTTTGTAATTCTGCAAACTATGTAAAACAGTTGCTTGAAAGGGCATTTTTATAAAGCTTATAGAGAACAGGACTGTAATCTATGCCACAGTTTATGCTATATATTATTGATTTGTTGTATGTTCTATCATGCTCTTATAGCATTGTTTTCATTTTTTGTAATTCCATTTTCTGCATTGCTTGACATAGCATGTCTGATACTTTTTTTTTGCATTTTTGTAATTTTTGCCTAGTCCTATTGCATTATTAATTTTCATATGCTATTTGATTACAATATTCTATACCATGTATTCCACCTTGAGTCTCAAGTAGTAAACTCATAAATAACTAATAAAGTATAAATAAAATAAATAACTAATAAAGTAAATAAATAATGATGGGCTGACCACCACTGTACTCATTTGCCTATCTGTATATAGAGAGAGAGGGGGAGAGAGAGGGGGAGAGAGAGAGAGAGGCTGAGGACAGACTGGCAATCTGGAGTGGGAGAGCTCCGCTTGGGAAGCGGGGGAAGGGAGCCTGTTCAGACATCCGCAGCTGTTCCTCAACTCCCTTCCGCACTTACGTGTTTTGCAGCTGGTTTCCTTTCGCTTTAGGAGGACACAGGGAGAAACCGGTGTCCAGGGGCCGTCTTCTGCATGCCTCCCACTTTCAGGCAGTGTGAACTGGAAGAAGGCGGGATTCAAGCGGAGGCGGCTGTGTGAACATGCCATTTCGGCAATTTGCGCATGAGTGCTCATGCGTACATACGCACATTGCCAAAAACAGCCCTGCCACAACCTGCGGAAGCCGGCCCACCCGGGGCCGCTCCGCAGCAGTCTGAATGCTCCGTAACAGCATCCTTGTGCAATACACTAGCCAGTGTGAACAGCCAGCCCCGCGGAATTTCCTCCCCCCCCCCACAGCTTTTGCCTCTGGATTCCTCCCGCTCCAGATTGCCAGTCTGTCCTCAGCCAGATAGAGAGAGAGGTGGAGCTACGAGCTGTTGTCTGGAAAGAAATGGGCAGAAAGACAGTTTCATGGTTGCAAGAAAGGGGAGGAAAGTAGGGAAATTCTCATGTAGCAATGTGCAGAGTACAATTGCTGCAGAGGACCGAGAGCAGGGGAAAATACCTCTGCACTAAGAATTTTGCAACTGCTCCCACAGCTTTCCCCAAAGCTATATGAATGCCCTACTTACAAGTCAGCAATAACAACCGCTGGGCAGTAGATGATCTCAGCCACAAGTGAGACAACGAGCTAAATTAATAAACATACTGAAGCATCAGCTCTTGACCTGAAGGAATTAGTGACAAAATTTGCGAAGGAAAAGGCATACAAAATGAGATTTTGATGTGCCTGAAATGGAAACATTCAAGAGACTTAAATTTTAATATCACAGTTCACAGGATTATTCAAAAAAATTATGATTTGTGTACTAAAACTGTTTTCTCTTTGAAAAAGAAAATCAAATTGTTTTATTACTTTCACAATTAAAAAAAAAAACAATTTCAAGTTTTGTGTTTTTAATTTTTCCTACAATTAATCTGTTTTTGAAAATTGGTTGGCAGTGAGGGGGTCCAAGTAGTTAGCCTTGCCTAGGGTGCAAAAAAGCCTGGCATCGACCCTGCATAAACCCTATTATAGATGGGAGCATCAACATGAGTTGACATTTTACCTCCCTCTGCATTAGGGCTTATGCCTGATCTTTGACCCTTCCAGAGTAGAACACTGATTATAAGCATTGTTGAAATAGTTCTGTAGTATTATTGTTTACATATATCTCAGCAATTCACACTTAAGAGTAATTTATAAAATCATCTATTTAGAGGCTTTCAAAACTGGGTGTTGTCCAAAGCATAGCAATGCAGATTTCAAAATATATGCACCCTTATCTTGGAGTAGTATTTAAAAGTTTGAACGTTTGCTTTCACACAAAAAAAATCAACTGGAGATTTTTGTTTAATATGTACACTTTTAAATGTAGTTCCTAATCCTAATGCAGAACTGAATGTAAACAAAAATGTCTTGAGAAGGTAACTACATATCTTAAGCTGGCTTTATAAGTTTGAACCAAAACTCATTTGCTGTTATACTACAGAATTAAAGAATCAGTGTAGGATCTGCTTTTTATGAGATTTTTATTGCACTATTTGTAAATGCTTTAATATTAGCTAATAATAGCCAAATGGATTCCAATAAAACTTGTACAGTGTGCACCAGAAATTTTAAAGTCAGCTCTTTGGTTTACCATCCATAACTAATTAAAATTATGTGACAGAATGCTTATATTTTTATGGTGGAATCTGAACAATATCAATCATTCTAAGTCACTCAAGAATGTTGCACCACAGAAATGTAAATAGTTGTGCATTGGCGCTGTTAGAAGGCCAACATTTGTTATTTCCAGATGCTTTGCTATGCAAAGTTACTGATGGTATAGGTATGGAGATCTTTAAGATTATGGGGTTTTCACATCATTTCCATAAATTCAACTTTCAGAACTGTTTTATGAACAATGTAGACTCTGGTGATAGGAATGTATATGAAACGTTGGGAACTGTGTGGTATTGGAAAGAAATATTACAACGTTCTCTAGTATGAATGTGACCCCCCCCCCCTTCTTCCTGGGTATACTTCCTATATAGTCTTGCAGCTTGTGATTATGTAACCAACTATGACTGCAATATCTTCAGTAGGGGTGGACGGTTCCATCTATAGTGACATCATAAATCCCATCTAGAGCTACCAAAAAATAACAGATACAGAGAGCAGTCCTAAAATGGTCTTCTCAGAAGTAGTAGAAAACTACTACTGCAGGGAAAAGGCTTCTAATGTGCAGGTATTATAAAACATAGGGAAATGTGTGGTTGTCCTGCTGTAATGTAACATGGCACAATCTGTTTCCCACCTTATGTTTTTACATATGTAAATCAGCCCTTAGTTTGTTACTGAACAGTAATGTTGTCATGCTTGACGTGAGAGTCAGTTTGGTGTAGTGGTTGAGAGTGGCAGACTCTAATCTGGAGAACCAGTTTGATTCCCCACTCCTCCACATGAAGCCAGCTGAGTGACCTTGGATCAGTCACAGTTCTCTCAGAGGTGTTCTCTCAAGAGCAGTTCCCTCAGAGCTTTCTCAAGCCCCACCTACCTCACAGGATGTCTGTTGTGAGGAGAGGAAGGGAAGGCAATTGTAAGCCACACTGAGACACTGAGTGAAGGGCGGGGTATAAATCCAACTCCTGCTTCTCCTCCCCCTTCCCCAGCTGTAGTTGGGACACAGATTGGAAAGCACAAAAGCCTGAACTTCATACCAGTGTGAGTGTTCAAAGTTTAAAGTAGTCTTTAAAAGGCAAGACTTATAGCTGTGTATCTATTTTCATTTGACCTGAAGTTTGCATTGGAGATGTGTGGATTACTCCTGAACTGAGAATGCCTAGTATTAAACTATTTTGGGCTTTATGAAAAGACTTTTGAAACATGCATGGAAAATTGAACCCTACATGTTGCTACCATCCAAATAAAGTAGTGAAGGTGGCACCACTTTCATGTAATAATGTCACATTTTGCACCCACATTTTACAGAGGAACCTGCCTAAATCTTTAGAATGGATGGGCATGAACAGGTTTATGAATTAAAATTTATGATGAATTTTGGCTGGTTCGTGATTTGCAAACTGAAGTTTGTGGCAGATAGGGCTGCCAAGTCAGCCCAGGGGGTGGGGAATCCCCCGCTACAGGGGTTCCCGATCCGCCGGCCAGCATTCGGCCGGCGGGGGGAACCCCACCCCCAAAGTCGTCCAGCCAGGACGACTTCCCCAACGTAATGACGTCACTCAGAAGTGACGTCATCACATTGGGGGCATTGCCAGGGTGATGCTCTGGCAATCACCCCAAAATTCTATGATACCATAGAGTTTTGGGGCGATTGCCAGAGCGTCGCCCTGGCAATGCCCCCAACGTGCTGACATCACTTCCGGGTGACGTCACTGGCCAGGGAAGCTCCCGGACGATGGAGGACTCCCCCCCACCGGTGAGTAAGAAAGACTTGGCAACCCTAGTGGCAGATCAGCTTTCAAGAGGTTTATGGTGATTCATGACAGTTTGTGAATGGCTAATTTTCCAGACAGTTTCTGCTCAATCTGAATGTTTACCAAACTTCAAAGCTACAGGGGGCAGGACTTGGAGGGCTTGTAGAGGAGCATCAGGGGAGGTCCATTCTATACAATCCCAAACCTCCTAAACCTGCACCTGTCATTTCCCCAGAAAGCACTTTCTTGGGGGCACCTTTTTTGGAGGGCCATAACTCAGACCATGCAGATCCAATACTAACCAAATTTGGAAGGCAGATAGAGGAGAGTCATCTGGAGATCTCCTGTTAGTTTGGTGTCTCTAGCGCACCGGGGGGACATTTACCTCATAGTGAGCCATAGTAAAATTTTGTGACAGTTTGTGGCTCACAAACTGAGCATGCCATGAAACATGAACTGAACTGCATTTTCCTAGTTTTTGCCCATCCCTAATCTCCAGATCATCCAGTTTCTTAAAAAGGGTTTAATGCCACATTAGCAAGGAGAACCAGGAACTAGTTACTGTCTTGTAACGCACCCAATGTCTCTTGCAGGCTTGCTTGCCAGTTTCCCCTCCAGCCCCCGTACTCCCATCTACCACAACTGCTTGACATAGCATTTGGAGAAAATAGGGGGTGATGGTGCAGACGCCATAATGGTACTTCTCAGCTTGCACCCAGAAGTGACATCACAGTGCCCCCAAATCTCTAGGAATTTCCCCAGGTCTCTGTGGTTTTTACCATAGCATGATGTCAGTCCCTCCCTAAGTCCCACTCACCAAAATGCTCCTGGCTTGTCAGCAGAGAGCTGTGGAAAAATAGCCCTGGATATGAGGTTAAAATGCTTAGACAACATTTATTACTGCTTGACAAAACTTACACAGAGGCCTTTACAGAGAATGCTTAGACCTTCTCTAACCAGCCATTTCCCCTATACTATTTTTCTTCTTCAGGGATTCCATACTATTTTCCCATCAAAATACAAGCCTGGAACAGGGATAGGGTTGCCACTCTCAAGGTGGCACCTGGAGGACTCCTGATATTACGACTGATCTCCAGATAACCAAGATCAGTTCCCTTGGAGAAAATGGCTGCTTTGGAGGGTGGACTCTATGGCACTATACCCTCCCAAGGCTCCGCCCCCCAATCTCCAAGTATTTTTCAGCCCAGAGCTGGCAACCCTAAATAGGAATCTGGAGTAATTTGCTTGGCAGTTTCACCACCACTCTGAAACCTTTCATATGGAGTAGAGATTGTACAATGATGACTTGGAATGCATCACTAATGCCTGACGATGCTGGAAGGCTGGATTTGGACAAGGTGGCCTCATGGATATTTAGTAAATCATTTACAAGAGTATGAGCAGGGAATACCTTTTTTAAAAGATTTTTTTTTACTAAGTTTCTAGTTCACAGAAATGCAGTTTGTGAATTTTAGGTGAACACCAGTAACCATACCTTTAAAGCTGTAATTCTTACATTATCATTTTGTTTTATACATAGTGAGTTGATTAAGAGTGTACATGTCAGTAAGATCTTTTGATAAGAGAAACTGAAAATTGAAGTACTATTGTTTTGCATTTGGGTTACAGAAGGGGTTAACCTTTACACACACACACACACACACACACACACACACACACACACACACCCCTTTAAATTGTACATTAACTTTCAATTTTTGCAAATTCCCTAAGTGGCATTTCTTAGCTCTTGCTAAGGCACTCTTGGTATTAAGACATAATTTTCATCAGGCCTGCTTTTGTTGTTCTTAATTCATGAAGTGAAACTAAAATGGGGATATTATGGTTGTTATATTTCTTATTTATGGGGATAAAAATATTCTTATTAGCTGTAGCAATTCAGAGTTTATTGTATTTTAAATTAATGTATTCATTTTTGGTGACTTTTTAACAGGCAATAACTTCAAGCTGACATTGTGAATACAGATTCTGCTGCAAGAAAATACCAGTAAGTGTTTGTGTTTGCTATAATTTGCTTTAAAAAGATACTATCTCATATTTGTGGCTACATTATTATTTGAATGAATTTTTAAAAGCCACTATGACTATCTTGCTATGGTCCATCTTGTCATTAGCTGTGTATAAAGGGTTTCTTCAGAAGTTTAATGGAATAGTTTTAAGATCATTAATTGATAAGAAAAGGGGTACTGTAATCTTTATGCTGCCTTTTTAATTTAAAGGATCTGGGCTGCATAATTTTTGTTGTTTTCTTGCATTTGGTTATCAAAATACAATATAGGAAAATATTAAGATGCTTTCAAATATAAAAATTGTTATTACTCTTGTAAATGAATTGGTGGTGGTGTCAGCTTTGGAAAAAATGGATTTCAATCTTGGCTGTAAAATAAGAAATAGTGTTGTTATTAGTTCATTAGTTACTAAGCTAAGACACAAAAATGACTAAGAAAAATTCTTTCTGAGTGATCATAATTATTTGTGGTGAAATATCTACTGTTAAAATAATAGTGATAGGGGGTACATTGCTGTTTCTAAGCAGAAGTGCTTACAAGTATCTGGAAAAAAACCAATGCAACAGCAATAAGCTTCTGTTCTTTCATCCTCAGGATCAGGAAAGAAGCTAAAAGAAATTATTTCCCTTCTTATGAATTGTAACAATTAAATTTGTTGCCCGAGACATTGTAACTCTTTACTGGATTTGCATACACTGGCATATTCTTTGTACTTTCCCCCCTTTTATTTCCATCTCTTGTTATTTATACAAGTTAGCTGCCCTAAATTATATTATGATAAACAATTCACATATGCTGTTATGACACCCCATGAAAGGAATGTTGTGTATGGCTGATTCTCCCCATGCCCTAATCACCTTTAAATCTAGAATGTATAAAATGTAGTCCTGACCTGGATAGCCCAGGTGAGCCCGATCTTGTTAGACCTCAATAGTTAAGCAGGGTTGGCCCTGATCAGTATTTAGGTGGGAGACCACCAAGAAATATCAGTGTTGCTACCCAGAGGCAGGCAATGGCAAACCACCTCTGAACGTCTCTTTCCTTGAAACTTTATGGGGTTGCCATAAGTCAGATGCCAGTTGGTAGCAAGAAAAAAAAAGATCACCACTGTAGAGATGCTAATGAACTATCTACGTGTTATAAGTAAATATGTGTAATAATGAAATGGAGATATCTAATTTGCTTTGCACATCCACACCATGTAAAAATGGGGGTCCAATACTTCTTCTCCACTCCCATATGTTAGTTGTATATGTATGTGGAATTCACTTCATTGAAAAATACATGTACAGAACCACTTTTCATGCTAGTCGAAAGCATGTCAAACAGTAAGACCAGTTGCTCATTCACTGCTATTTAGTTTTTAAAAAGATTTCCTTCTATTGATGAATTGAAAATCATGTTAAGAAATGCAACCAGGCAACTCCATTGCTGAACCACAAACTCAACTACAAACCCCACAAACCTAATTGGCTCCCATACAAACCAAACTGGGTTTATGAGTTTCATGCCCAAAATAGCTGAGCTGTGGGGGCACCCTGCTCCCACAGCTCAGTTATTTCAGGCTCTAAACAACTGAGGTGTGGGACCAGGCTCTGTGGTTAATCTGTTTCCAATCAAAACAACTAAGCCCCAGGAGCCCCCACAGCTCAGCTGTTTAGATCGGAAACTGCTGAGCCATGGGGGCAGCCAGCTCCATGCAGCTCTGCTGTTTAAAAGGGCTTTCAGGGGCTGTCTGTCTAAGAAAGTCCTAGCTAACCCCAGGCTTGAAGCCATTTAAACCCCTGCTTTCTATTGAGAGCCAGTTTGGTGTAGTGGTTAAGTGTGTGGACTCTAATCTGGGAGAACTGGGTTTGATTCCCCACTTCTCCACTTACACCTGCTGTATGACCTTGGGCAAGCCATAGCTCTGTACCAGCTGTTGTCTCAAGGACAGTTGTCTCAGAGCTCTCTCGGCCCCACCTACCTCACAGGGTGTCTGTTGTGGGGAGGGGAAGGGAAAGGAGTTTGTAAACTGCTCTGAGACTCCAAGTGAGTGAAGGGCAGGATATAAATCCAATCTCTTCTTCTTCTTCTTTTCCCTGCAGCTTTTTGGAGGGAGCAGAAGCAGTGGTTTAAATGACTTCTAGCCATATAAAACAAACAGCTGAGCTGTTTTTCATGGATAGTAGAAAGCAGGGGTTTAAATTTTTCATGAACTGCCATGAACTTCGTCAAAATTTGTGAAAGTTCATGGTGGTTCTTCAGTTTGCGAACATTGCTTCATAAACCACAAACTGCCCAAAATTTGTGATAAACTTCAGTTCATCAGCTGGTTCGTACCCATCCCAAGAAATGACCACTAGGTATGATTTGAGTGAACAAGGTTTATTAATAGACAATATCTGCTCTGAACTGATGTGGAATTTTCAGCCTGAGAGTCAGTGGTTTTGATATGCAGCTTTAGCAAGACATTGTTTAAAAACATTGAACTGGCCACCATTCAGATACAAGTGTGTGTTAACATCTGGCCTGTTCTCTTATGTAATCAAACCTATTTTAAGTCACAAAGAAAATGCACCTGTAGTAGAACAGTTTCTGAATTCAGTGAGGAAAACAACAAATGTGTGTACAGGGCTCCAGGGGCTTTTTGTATTGACTACCATCACATTGGCATATATTGATATAAAGGAATACAACTCAGATAATTGTAATGCACTAGAAGAGAAAATGCAGTGGTACAATACTTTCAGAATATATGCACTTCAGGAATATGTGTGGGCTATGGTCTTCTGTACTGCAATATGTGGACGCTACTGCAATATAACTGGTGTTGGCGTTAGCACTCTGTGCTATTTTGCTAAACAAGTTATCTGTGTGTTCTCCTAAATTCTGTGAGAGACAGTATAAATAAATTTCTTCTCCCCATAAACGGAAGTAAAAAAAAGAAAAAAATATCTGGATTAGCTTGGGTTCTCATCACTCTCTTCTCATCACATTGATTATCTTAGGCTGAGGACAGACTGGCAATGTGGGGCGGCAGAGCTCTGCTTCAGAAGCGGGGGAAGGGAGCCAGTTCAAACAGTCGTGGCTGTTCCCCGGCTCCCTTCTGTACTCACCCGCTTGGGAGCCGCTTCTCTTCCATCTCAGTGGGACATGGCAGAAAGCGGTGTCCAGGGGCTGTCTCCCGCTTGGATCCCGCTTCCCGGCTGTGTGGATGGGAGAAGGCGGAATTCAAGCAGAGGCGGCAGTGTGAACGCACTGCCACGGAGAGATGCACATGAGCGCTCATGCGCACAAGCAGCTCCAATACAGGAGGTGAGGGATTTTAAATTTTTAGACTGCTGCTGTGGCCATGCGCCTATGCGCATAGGTGCCCATGCACCTATTGCCAAAATGGCCCCACCACGAGCTGTGCGGTCTGAATGCTCCATTCTGGCATGCTAATGCAGGAGTCTGGCCAGTGTGAACGGCCAGCCCTGGGCCAGTTTTCCCCCGTGGCTTTTGGCCCTGCTTCCCTTCTGCTTCAGAATCCTAGTCTGTTCTCGACCTTAGAATGTTTCAGCAGACATGGAATTCTTCAAGCAAATGCAAAGTAAAAAAAAAAAATGCAATTGAAAATTATATCCCAACAGTTGTATTAACTCTATAAAATTTAAAACATAGATTAGCAATTCAGGTCTATTGAGCTCGCTAAGTGTTAGTGAGTGTTATTAGTAAGAATATCACTGAAAACTAAAAAAAAAAAATTCCTCTGCCTTTTCCTTTCAATTAGACTTTTATATATCACGTAATAAATTATCCTTTATTTTAATAATTAAAAAGTTTGCAGTACTGCAGTTTACTACTTCATGAAATTTCAACCAGGTTTATGTTCTTACTCTTCTTTTAATCTTCTATCCAGTTTGGAATTAATTTACTTTCTTCCTTTCATCATGGTCTTTGACTGTCAAATACGATATGGCTTCCTACAGTTTTTGTTTCCATTTTTGCATGCTCACATTAATCTAGAATCAGTTGCAGAATGTTTACCCAATCATAAATTACTTTAGGTTTATTTCTGACAGATCTGGGAACTGCAAAACAGTATACAGGCAATAAAACTGAGAGGTCTTCAGCTTTGTGACAAGCTACATTAACTCTCCTTACATTTTTCCTTTCCTCATTTTTAACTGTCATTGTTGCCACAGTGTATATGGGTCTTGGCAGCTGCTGGTATGTTATCAAGACATGCCCATTGCTTGAAAAACTGACATTGTTGAATGCAAAGTTCTGCATAACTAGAAGACTTGTATACTATTACATAAACACAATTTGACCTGGTAAAATATATATAGATTGTTATTTGATGGGAACACTCTAATATACATTTTAATTTCCATTTAAACTGGCTTGATTTGCTGTATTTCACTTTGAAAAATTCTGCCTTGGTATTTCTTTGCTGTTTTCTGTACTGTACTCCTCTTTAGTAGTAATAAGGCTAACAAACTGAAACTTAATACTGACAAAATGGAGGTGCTGTTTGGGGTGGGATCTGACCCAGAAATTGAGATGTCTCCTGTTCTGAATGGGGTTGCACTCCCCCTAAAGGAGCAGGCTTGTGGCTTGGCTTGGAGGTACTACTGGAGCCACACCTACTGTTGGATGAGCAGGTGGCAGCAGGGGCATAGAGTTCTTTAAACTTCGGGGTTGGGGGCTCTTGCACACGCAAAGCAATGTCCCCGCCACCGCCACCACCACCAGAGCCCCCCAGATCCTGGTTCCCAGCTCCCCTCTCCCCTGAAGCCACTCCCTCCCTCCCTCCTGGGGCCAGTGTTGCCCGAGCGTCACCCTGGCAGTCACCCAGATGGCCCCGGGAGGGAGTAGGTTGCGGGGAGGCACAGCAGCCAGCAGGCGGGCCTGTGAGCGAGTGGGCTGGTGAGCAAGCGGGCCGGCGGGCGCCCTGTTTTGCCGGGTGCCCTGTTTCACTGGGGGGGCTGTTTTGCCGGGGAGGCTCAGTCCCCCCTGGGAAATTTCAGGGGTGGCCTGAGCCCCTGAGGCCCCCCCCACAGTTGATGCCTATGGGTGGCAGTGGTGGCCAGGGGTGCCTTTAATCAGTTTCAGCTGTGAAACCAGCTGTGGCCTTCACTGAGCTGGAAAGGTCTTGCCACTGGAATGCATTCCATGTTAACATCTAGATCAGAGGTTCTGAAATCATTTGTTCCAAGGACCGAATATGACATAAATGTCACTTTGTTGGGTTGGACCATGTGTGCCATAAAATGTAATACAAGGTACAGGAGATATAAACTTTATAAAGATGATTTCAGATGTCAAATGGCAATAGCAGGCATGATTGGATTAGGTGCAATATGCAGAGGGATAGTAGGCATGGAGATATCAGCACTGGTAACTAGACAGAAAACCGAGATCTCCATTTAGTACAGGAAGATCCAGTCCAGGAGGATGGAAAGAAATAAATGGAAATAAGTCTGAAGAAGTGAGCAGTGACTCATGAAAACACATACCCTACCACAAATATTATTAGTCTTTCAAATGCTACTGGACTCCTGCTCCCTTCCAGTAGTAAATAATGCAAGCTGTGCTGATAGGTTCCCCCCCTCCCCATCTGTTAGAAATGGAAAGTGAGATCTCTCCAAGTGCCATGGGATAGGGTCTCTCTCTCTCTCTCTCTCTCTCTCTCTCTCTTTCTGGTGTGCTCTATCTGGCTCTTGCCATCCCTCCCCTTCCCTTTCTCCTTTTCTCTCTCTGAAGAAGCGTGCTTGCATACAGAAGCTTATACCTGGAATAAAACAGTTGATCTTAAACACATGACTCTCTCTCTCTCTCTTTCTGGAGTGTTTTTACTGGCTCTTTCTTTCCCCCTCCCCTTCTCTCTTTGAAGAAGTCTGCACATGCACAAAAGCTTATACCTGGAATAAAATTTTGTTGGTCTTCTTTTTTTGGTAGTTTTTTATTATTTTTAACAAACATACAAACAAACACACATACATGAGAGTGATAGTAACAACATAATCTCTTAGATTGGCTCTTACATATAGATTAGGATTCCCACCATATGGACCATTATTATTTTTGCAAGTCTGTGTTTTACATTGACAATTTTTGACAATCCTAGCTCTCTCTATAAAATTATATAGTCATAACAATCTATAATTATTACATCCCTATTACTAACCAAGCCAATTCTCTCCTAATTAAACATTATCTTTACCTATTAACTAACTTTATAGCATTTCTGTTTGTGCTAATTATTTTAACATATAAGTAATTTTTTTAGTTTGTTTTATGTATCAAACCACCTCAATACCTTTAAGAAATTCATTTTCTACATTCTTCTGTTATCCTTCCCTAAATATCCTATATAATCACCTATATAATCTGAGTCATTTTTTATATGTAAACAGCTTATTCTTTAATATTTTATATTGTCTTCTGTTTATAAAACTTCCTAGAACTCCTGAAATCTTCCCTAATTTTTTATGGGCTATAATTTTATAAATGCATAAAAAAGAAAATATAAATTCAATTATAACCAATGTTAATTCATTGCCAATACAATTTCCCCTTGCCCATCTTAATCTATTGCACAAAAACTGGGGTTGATTTTATTGTGGGCTATAATTTTATAGATGCATTAAAAAAGAATATAAATTCAGTTATCCCGTGTTAATTCATTGCCAATAAAGTTTCCCCAGCCCATCTTAGTCAATCACACAAAAACCAGGGTTCTCTAGATCAGCCTTATTTTGGAGGTTGTATTCTTTTCTTCTTTTTGAAAGTCCTTTTTATCAATAAAGTCATTGTTCTGTGCCTCCATCCCTTATAAGTAGAGGGGATTTCTTTTAAGGCTTGCCATTTGTTTAACATCTATATCCGCCCCCTTGCCCAGATTGTCCGGAGGTATGGGCTGGGGTGTCACCAGTACGCTGATGACACCCAGCTCTATCTGATGTTGGGCAGCTGGTCGGACTCCGACCCGCAAGATCTGGACCGGGCATTGCACACCGTAGCTGGTTGGCTTAGGCAGAGTCGGCTGGAATTGAACCCGGTGAAAACGGAGGTCCTGTGCTTGGGTCAGGGTGGTTTGGGGCGGGGGGTCCCTCACCCGAACTTCGACGCAGCAGAGGTAAGGAGTTTGGGAGTGCTCCTGGACCCCTCCTTGACAATGGAGGCCTAGGTAGCAGCCACTGCCAAGTCACCTTTTTATCATCTACGGCTGGTGCGGCAGTTGGTTCCCTTTCTCGACCACGACGACCTGGCCACAGTGATCCATGCGACGGTCACCTCGAGGCTTGATCACTGTAATGCTCTCTACATGGGGCTGCCCTTGGCGCAAATCCGGAGGCTTCAGCTTGTGCAGAATGCTGCAGCCAGGCTGTTGATGGGCCTCACTAAGAGGGACCATGTCCAGCCTGTGCTAGCAGCACTGCACTGGCTGCCTATAGCATACCGGGTTCACTTCAAGGTTATGGTGCTTACCTTCAAAACCCTATATGGCCAGGGTCCAACATACCTGAGGGACCGCCTATCCCCATATATACCCCAGCGAGCACTTTGGTCAGGGGCCCAAAATCTACTCTGTATACCGGGCCCCAGGGAGGCCAGGCTTGCTGGAACCAGGGTTAGGGCTTTTTCGGTGGCTGCTCCTGTCTGGTGGAATGAGCTCCTGGGCAAGATCAGGGCCTTGCGGGACCTTATGCAGTTCCACAGGGCCTGCAAGAGCGCCACTGCTGGCCCCACATCATGATTGCTATCTGGTGATGTGGGTTACCCTGGTGGCTGCCCAGGCCTGATGGCCATGGAAGGCCGTACTTGACCCTAAGCCATCTGTTTCTATATTATAACTGGAAGCATTGGTTAACTGGTATTTTACTGTAAATAGATTGTTTTAGGATTTTATAGTGGATTTTAAATGTTATTTTACTGTATTTTACTGTATTTTGCACTTTGTGCCATGTTAGCTGCCCTGAGCCCGCTTGCGGGGAGGGCGGGGTATAAAACTAAAGAATAAATAAATAAATTTCATTTTTATGGTGGTTAATATTTTCATAGTTTCTTTTTTGTCTTCTCTGTGGAGTATAACTTTGAGGATTGCAGAATTTGACAGTCTTTTAGTAGATCTGTTGTTCTCACTGTAGCCTTGATCATCTTGATTGCAGGGTTGTTCTGTGTCTTGCACTTTTAAGTGCTGAGGATCCTTTTCTCTATAGGTTAAGTCAGGTTGTTTATAGTGTTGTCTTGCAACTGGCATAATTTGCTGCTGGGATTCTTTTCCTCTATAGGTTGGGTCCACTAAGTTATAGTGTTGTTCTGTTTCTTGTACTATTTGATGCTGAAGTTCTTTTATCTGGCTTATGGTTTGGGTTGGTGTTGCAGCGTATTTATCCTTTACAGGTTCTAAAGCGTCCTTAAATGCTGAGGTAATTGCATCCACAATCATAGCCTGAAGTTCCTTCCAAGAGACCTGTAGCTGATCAATTTCTACAAAGCCCTCTGGGCAAATATCATCTGGCATTTTTCTTTTTTGTATCTTGTCCCTCCATATTAAAACAGTAATAAAAGACCCAGAAGAGTCCACAGTCTCTACTGCTTATTGTCAGTGGCCTTTTCAAGGCTGACCATGCTTAAAGTTGTTGATAGCTGAGAATCCCGTCACACAAGCCAGATGCTTACATCTCCACTAAAAACGCTAGTCATAATAAGCTCTTCTGTTCCCAGCAAGAAGCATGACACCATGAAAAGTTGCCACAAAGAAGCAAAATCAACTCTAAATAAGTCTCTTTCTGTCTTTTTCCCAAGAGCACTATAAAATCCTTTTATCAAAGCACAAACAAAAGTCTCACTTTGCCCCAAGCAATATTTCACTCAACTTTTTTTTAATGAATTGTCTCTCCGGCTCTGCAAGGAAGGGGGGGGGGGAGTCTCACCCTCCTTTCTGTGTCCTTTTAAAAAAATTTTTTTACAGGGGCTTAATGTTGTTTTTTCAGGTACTTAATTTGTAAATCTTCATCGGTGTGACTGATGAGGCTGCGATTAACTCTCTTGCTTCCAGGGCATACACAGCCGGTGCAATTTATGGCTGCCATAACTACTGTTCTTTGCCTCAGGACAATCTAGGATTTCCACCCATTTTAGTGGAAAATGGGGGCGAAGCGAATCAAGCCCCTTGCACCTGACCTCCCTCCAGGAAGTAGGGTTGCCAAGTCCGGGTTGGAAAATACCTGGGGACTTTGGGGGTGGAGCCAGGAGAAGGTGGGGTTTGGGGAGGGGAGGGGCCTCAGCATTGTACAATGCCATAGAGTCCACTCTTCAAAGCAGCCATTTTCTCCAGGGCAGCTGATCTCTGTCAACTGGAGATCAGTTGTAAAAGCGGGAGATCCCCAGGCCCCACCTGGAGGTTGGCAACCCTACCAGGAAGCCTGGTGGAACTCAGGTTCCCCTGAAAACTCCTCTAAATAGAACAAAGAGCCAGTGGCACCCGGGAGAAGTTCCAGGAGCCAACCGTGTTGCTGTGCCATAGCCCCACCCCCTCCCCCTCTCTTTGTAGAAGTCTACACACACACAAAAGCTTATACCTGGAATAAAACATTGTTGGTCTTAAACACATGACCCTCTCTCTCTCTCTCTCTCTCTCTCTCTCTCTCTCTCTTTGGAGTGCTCTTGCTGGCTCTTTCTTTCCCCCTCCCCCTCTCTCTTTGAAGAAGTCTGCATATGCACAAAAGCTTATACCTGGAATAAAATGTTGTTGGTCTTCTTAAAAGAGCCAGGGGACTCCATTTCTCTCCCTCTCCACAGAGGGGGAGGAGCCATCAACCAATTGAGGGAAGGGAAGTTTGGCCTTCTTTCTCTCCTCTGCAAAGCAGGAAATAAGACCGCCTGGGCAAAAGCATCTGCGATGAAGGAAACAGGAAGCAGGAACAGGGAGCAGCACAGAGCAACTTCCTCAAAAGCCAGATTGGAGCCCTGAAGGGGCCAGATCCAGCCCATGGGTCATATGTTTAACCACCCTTATCTAGATTAATTTACTGTAGGATTGCCAGTCCCCAGGTGAGAGCAGAGGATCTCCCAATTTGGCAGGCTCCTGTCCACTGCTGGCCAGCTGACCTGTGGGGAAAGCCCTGCCCCTAATAGATACCACCCATTGAAATGTCCCTGGCATGATGACATCATGTGGAAGTGACGCCGTGGACGCCATGCAGTAACACTCTGGTATTTGGGCAAAACACTATGGTAACCGTAGAATTTTGCCCAAAATACCAGAACGTTTCTGCATGGCATCCCCGGCATGATGATGTCACTTCCATGTGATGTCATCATGCTGGGAACATCATGTGTAGGTATGTCACCCCACCCCCCACTCCTGGAGAGCTCCCTCCCACCTCTTGCTGACTAGAGAAGAGGACCTGGCAACCCTAGTTTACTGTAGTCAGTTCCATGTGGGGTTGCCCTTTAAGACTGTCTGGAAGTTACATATGGTACAGAATGCTGCAGCCAGAATATTGAATGGAGTGTGTTGTAGGGATCATATCACTCTAGTTTTGTTCCACCTACAATGGCTATCAATTTGCTTCTGAATTGGCCCAGTTCAAAGTGCTGATATTCACTTTTAAATCCCCATATGGCTTGAGGCCAGCATACATTAAAAACCACCTTCTCCTATATCGGGGTGGGCAAACTGTGGCTCGGGAGCCGCATGCGGCTCTTTCATGTATATTATGTGGCTCCCGGCAGGGTGGCTGGGGAAGCTAAATATCATTAGCAAACAAATATCATTGGACAAATTAATATCATTATCAATATCTGCTTTTACCCCTTTCGTTATTATTTTTGGCAGTCTCATTTAATGTTAATAAAAAGCAAATTTGCTTATTTTCCAATAAAAGCAGGTCATATTTGTTCCTGTCTTGTGGCTCTCAAACATCTGATGTTTATTCTATGTGGCTCTTACATTAAGCAAGTTTGGCCACCCCTGTTCTAGGTGGCTCTTAAGCTGAGCAAGTTTGCCCACCCCTGTCCTATATGAACCCACCTGTCCACTCAGGTGATCTTCAGAGTCCCTGCTTTGAGTGCCCCCACCATCTGAGGTTAGATAGATGACAACACAAGAAAAGGCCTTCTCAGTCATGGGCCTGGCATTGAAACTTTGGGACTCCCTCCCTAGGCAGATTTGTCTGTCTCCTTTTATTATTGTCTTCTGCCAGCTTTTCAGTTTTGTGTCTCCCCACTAACTGTTAGCGTCCCTTTTCCCTGGTTGTTATGTGTGGTTGTATATTTATATTTTTAGTAAATTCTTGAAATATTTTATATGCACTTATATTTTAAATGCAGTTTTTATGTATTTATTTTCTAATGTTGAAAAGTTTTGATGTTCACCACTTTAGGACCCTCTCAGGGTGGAAAGGCAGCATAGAAATGTATTAAATACATAAACAGTATCCACTGTGACTTAGAAGTCAGATCACAGAAATGGGGCCCCTTGATTTCATTGCCAGTGGCTTGCCCAAGGAACCAGTTAGAGTACTCAAAAGCTTAAACTACAAGAAGTTTCTTCAGAATTTTACTATGGCTGAAATATTGATTATGATAGGACTTCTATTCATAGGCATCAACTTCAGGGGGACGGGGGAGCTGGAGCCCCCCCCCCCCAGAACTTTTCCAGGACATGCTGAGCCTCCCCCAGAGACAATGACCTGTAATGTCTCTGACCCAGCCCTACCCCCCCCCCCCCCAGTAAATTGGAAAGTCTATGCCCTTGCTTCTATTAAGGAAAGCATAATGGGCCTTATGAAATTTCAGGGAACTATGCATATTGTTAGCAATTCTTTGCCACTCCTTACCTTTGAGTTATTTTCAAGTGGTGTGTTTAGGGCTTTATTTCGAAGGCTGATGAATTATGAGTTTGATATTGTAAGACTATTCTATTGTTCTTAAAGGTTACTAAATCACTGGAGGCAGGTTTATAAAATAACAGTAGTTAGGGGTAGTTGTTTTTTTTTTCCTTCTTCAGAATGGCTATTGTGCTTAAGTGGTTGTAGGCACACCATATATGTTACAGAACAATGTAACTTAAAGCCTTAGGTGGGGGGGGGGGTGCATTTCTGGTCCACAGATTCGTTTCATGAATGCTTTATATATAAATTAACTCATTTTTTTCCCAGAGAACTTTCATCCTTGAATGGTAACTTTTCTGTCGGAAGTCATTATGGAATTCTAAAGTTTGTATCCCAATGTCTTGACAAATCAGTTATAACCTGTCTCCTTTTTTTGTGAAGAAAGTTCTCTCAAAAGGGTTATGTGGAGGGCCCAGGAGGCAATCACTCACTTTCTCGGCAGCAAGATGATTGCTGTGGATAGCCAACCCTTCTCCCTCATGGAGGATATAGCCTTTCACTGGTGGCAATGGTGATGGTCAAGTCTCAGGTCTCCAGAGTGCAAGGCAGAACCGTGCACTTCATGGCAGACCTCTGGAGCAGCCAGCAGGACTGTCAGGGCACAGCCCATGTCCCAGAAGGGGACAGTCCTGCCACCAGGCTAAAAAGTGCTCCTCTTCCATGTGCTTCAAGGCCTGCCCTTCTTGCTCCCTTTATGCTTGTTTGTGACAGTAGTGGTCCTTAAGAATGGATGTGAAAATTTTTCCTCTTTCATCAAGAGGCCTATCTATTTTCTTTGTCTCAGGACCCCAAGATGAAGACACAGGATACCAAAATACAGGTTCAGCTGGGTTTTATTTGTGACCTGTGTCATCATAATATGTCTCTTTCATTTTAGTGTGGATTACTGCTAATGTGTAGCCTATGCTTCCTAAATTCCTACCCCCACTTGGGCAACTCAAGTTCGTCTCCAAACTCTGCCACTGCTGCCATCAGTTGTTGTTGCTATTTTTAAACTTTATCCTAGCCTGCACAGAAAATTGGGTTGAGAAGGGTTTATCCTCTCCCTTCATGTATCATTCAAGGAACTAAGGGACTGGCAGATGCTTAGCACGAAAGGAGATCTCTTCCTAACTCACCTGGCCAAAAGAAGTCCACAAAGGGCAAGCTTGGGAAATGTCACTTCATTGCTAGTTTCTTCAGGATGCTTACCAGTTAGACCTACCAATTCTCTAGCAACTTGCACTGTTTCTGCCTCAGGAGGTGGTTAGCCTAGTACAGGGGTGGCCAACCTTGCTTAACGTAAGAGCCACATAGAATAAACGTAAGAGCCACACAGAGATGTCTGAGAGCCGCAAGACAGGAACAAATATCACACACACGTTTTTATTTTTTTAAATATGCAAATTTGCTTTTTATTAACGTTAAATGGGACTGCCAAAAATAAAAACAAACAAGGAAAACCAGTTATAAGAAAGAGAGAGAGAGAAACTAGGAAAGCAAATAGATGGGAGGGAGGAGGGAAGGAAGGAAGGGAGAAAGAGAGAAAAAGCATGCCTCCCCTTTGCTTCCCCAGCCGCCCTGCCAGGAGCCGCACAATATGTGTGAAAGAGCCGCATGTGGCTCCCGAGCCACAGGTTGGCCACCCCTGGCCTAGTATGACGGGGTCTGTCACACCTAGCTAACAAGAAAGTAACCACACAAGCCCAAAGAACTTGTTCATATCCAATTGCAGTGCTGAGGCTGGGCCTACAGACATAAGGATCAAGCCACATGGCAGTGGGCCACTCAACCTTTCCACAACAATGCTGATATCATATAGGGTTGCTAACTCTGGCTTGGGAAATTTCTGGAACTTTATGAGCAGTACCTGGGGGTGGGCGGGTAGAGAGAGCTTAGCAGGGATATGATGCTGTACAGGCCACTCTCCAAAGCTTCCATTTCCTCCCTTCCTCTGATGAAGGAGCTTTGACTCTCAAAAGTTCATACCCCCAAAAAATCTTTTTGGTTTCTACTGGACATGATTCAACTGGACATGATTCAACTGCTAAACTGTTCTACTGTAGACCAACAAGTTTTAATTCTGAAGAATTCCAGGCCCCACCTGGAGGTTGGTAACTAGATGCAGGCATCCTAATAAGGCATCTTAAGTCATGTGGCAGTGGTCACACAAGGTCAAACTTCTTGTTAATTGTAACTCTGGCAGTTATGGATGATGCAAAACCCATTCATAATGCTTCTTAGTAAGAGTTCAAGTCATTTAGTAGTGCCCATGCAATATAAATACCTTGGCCAAAGGATTAGCAGCATTATAAAAGTCACAGATTATGTGTTGGGCTAGGCCAGCATATGAACTCATAAAGGAGTTTGAGGCACATGACAGCAGCCATACAAGGCCCACACATCCCATCTTGAAGTCCACTAATGCCTTTGGCCTAGTCATGATAAAGCCAGGCTAGATGATGAAGCTAAACCCTGAGCAAAGGATTGAACGGAAAAACACGATCTCCTAGATAGACCAGAATCACATGTGGGTGGTCACATAAGGCCAACTAGTCCCAACCACTAGGTCAAGCTTACAATGCTCAGAATCAAGGCTGTTGCTGCTGTTGACTAAATGTAACTTCCACATTGAGAAAGCAGGAATTGAACCACAAGAATAGTATAACTGGTAATTCTCACTAACAACATTTTAACAAAATCTCGGGCAAAAACCAGGCAAAAATCTCAGGCAAATCATGACATGACAATTTACTCGAGAAATGTACTGGAATGTACTGTTTGCTTGAATATGGAACTAGTAACTGTGTCTTTCTTCAATATTTTTATTTATCTACTTCCTTACTTCATTTAGACCTTGCCTTTTCTCCCCAGCGGGGACCCCAAATGGCTAACGTGGTATTCTTTTCCATCTCTTTATTCTCACCATAACCCTCTGAGGTAGGTTAGACTATATGACTATCCCTAGGTCACCCAGTGAGCTTCCATGGCACAGCAGAGATCAGAACCTGGGTCTCCCAGATCCTAGTCTGACACTCTAACTACAATACCATACTGGCCAGCTGTAGAACTATGTATGTAGAATTTGCCAGATATATTCTCCTGACAAAACTGAGCCAACTATATAGTGAGCCATCCTTGTCCAAAGAGACTTACAATAACCGAGGACTGTATAATCAGATAAGGAACCCTCAGTCTGTTTGATTGGTACACATCACACCATGGTGCAGTGGGATCATTAGTGTGTTCCTTTAGAGGTTAATCTAATACTGAGTATTACAATCATATGCAATTGTTCATCTAATGTGAAACAAACAAGAAAACCGAAACCACCACAAAGTATTTGTTTATACTTTCCTGTTTTATATGCACTTATTTTAAAATGTAGTTCTGTTCTCAGGCCAGCATTGTTAGAGGCTTAGAAATTTGCCATTTATATGGGTAATGTAATTGTTATAAATACATTATTAAAAATATACTAATATTAATAATGACCATTTTATTGTGTGCATAATGAAATTTCAACTATTGTATTAATTTCACTCATTAACACTTCTATTATTCTGGCATTCTCATTGTTAGCTTAATTAAATTTGGTAATTTGTTAACATGTTAATTGCCAGTTATAAGATAAGAACAATACAATTAACTGTAAATGAAAAGAAACCATTATAATGCAAAATGTTTAACTAATCCTGAAACTTTAACAGAAATTATCTTATTTCAACCCTGGTATCCTTTAAACAAACCAAGAATGTGGCAACTTATTGAAACAAACAAAGATGAAAAACAATTAAATTTTTAGATTATGTAAATTTTGATTTGTGCTAATCTATGGAAAGAACCCACAACTCTGAATGTTTACGAATCATACAAATTTAGTACATTGGATCCAAACCTGCATGACCAGATGGTTTGTTTTGCTGGTATAAAAGTGAGATGAGGCAATTTCCTCCTCATGGTACTTCTCTGTGCCATGGTGCATTTTGTTTGTTTGTTGTTCAGTCACACAGTCTAGTCTGACTCTTCGCAACCCCATGGACCACTTCACGCCAGGCCCTTCTGTCTTCCGTCGTGCTCCGGAGTTTGTTTAATTTCATGTTTGTTGCATCAGTAACACTGTCCAACCATCTCATCCTTTGTCATCCCCTTCTTTTACCTTCAGTCTTTCCCAGCATCAGGGTCTTCTCCAGTGAGTGCTCTCTTCTCATTTGGTGGCCAAAGTATTTGAGCTTCAGTTTCAGGATCTGGCCTTCCAGGGAACAGTCAGGGTTGACTTCTTTTAGGATTGACTGATTTGATCTCCTTGCTGTTCGAAGGACTCTCAAGAGTCTTCTCCAGCACCATAATTCAAAAGCATCTATTCTTCGGTGCTCAGCCTTCCTTATAGTCCAACTCTCACAGCCATACATTACTACTGGAAATACTATTGCGTTGACTATACGGACTTTTGTTGGCAGGGTGATGTTTCTACTTTTTATTATGCTGTCTAGGTTTGCCATCGCTTTCCTCCCAAGTCTTTTAATTTTATGGCTGCAGTCACCATCTGCAGTGATCTTGGATCCCAGGAACGTGAAGTCTGTCACTGCTTCCACGACTTCCCCTTCTATTTGCCAAGGAGTGATGGGGCCGGATGCCATGATCTTAGTTTTTTTGATGTTGAGGTTCAATCCAACTTTTGCACTCTCCTCTTTCATCCTGAGCAAGAGGCTCTTGAGGTCCTCTTCACTTTTTGCCATTAGAGTGGTATCATCTGCATATCTGAGGTTGTTGATGTTTTCCCCAGCAATCTTAATTCCAGCTTGTGATTCATCCAGGCTGGCATTTTGCACGTTGTACTCTTTTTAATTAATTAAATAAGCAGGGTGACAATATACATTCTTGCCGTACTCCTTTTTCCTATGCTAAACCAATCACTTGTTCCATATCCCATTCTAACTGTTGATTCTTGACCCTTATACAAGTTTCTCAGGAGACACGTGAGATGGGCTGGTACTCCCATCTCTTTAAGGACTTGCCATAGTTTGTTGTGATCCACACAATCAAAGGCTTTAGCATACTCAAAGAAGCAGCAGTAGATGTTTTTCTGGCACTCCCTTGCTTTCTCCATAATCCAACGAATGTTGACAATTTGATCTCCAGTTCCTCTACCTCTTCAAAACTCAGCTTGTACTTCTGGCAGTTCTCTATCCACGTACTGCTGAAGCCTAGCATGTAGGATCTTGAGCATGACCTTGCTAGCATGTGAAATGAGTGCAATTGTGCAATAGTTTGAACATTTCTTGGCATTGCCCTTCTTTGGGATTGGAATGTAAACTGACATTTTCCAATCCTGTGGCCACTGTTGCGTTTTCCAAATTTGCTGGCATGTTGAGTGCAGCAGGGGCATAGAGTTTTTTAAATTCTGGGGGGGGCTCTTTAGATGATGCTGTTAAAGTGCTGTATTCCATAGGCGTAGACTACGGGGGGGCTCGAGCCTCCCCCAAAATTTCCCGGGGGGACTGAACCCCCCCCAGGAAAACATAGCGCCTGCTGCTGCACATCCTGGGGCCCTTCCTCCTGGGGCAATGTCCCCCCCTGCTGGGAAACCTCCACGCCTCCCCGGGCCCTTCCAAGGCCCGCCAGTCACTGCTGCCGGGGCCTCTCTCCCCCTCCCACTCCTTCCCTCTCCCTTCGCCGGGAAAAAAGGGAGGGAGAGGGAAGGATGGAAGAGTGGCCAGGTGGGGGGGGAGAGGCACCGGCAGCAACAGCAACAGCTGCCGGCCTCGGAAGGGCCCCAGGAGGTGCAGCAGCAGGCGCTATGTTTTCCTGGGGGGGGTTCAGTCCCCCCGGGAAATTTTGGGGGAGGCTCGAGCCCCCCCGTAGTCTACGCCTATGGAATGCAGCACTTTAACAGCATCATCTTTTAAGACTTTGAATAGCTCAGTTGGGATACCATCACCTCCACTAGCTTTGTTGTTAGTAATGCTTTCTAAGGCCCATTTGACTTCGCACTCCAGGATGTCTGGCTCAAGGTCAGTGATTTCACCATTGTGGTTGTCAAGGACATTGAGGTCCTTTGTGTATAGTTCTTCTGTGTATTCTTGCCATCTTTTCCTAATTTCTTCTGCTTCTGTTATGTCCCTACCATTTTTGTCCTTTATCATGGCCAGCTTTGCATGGAATGTTCCCTTGATTTCTCCAGTTTTCTTGAAGAGATCTCTAGTCCTTCCCATTCTATTGTTTTCCTCTATTACTTTGCATTGTTCATTCAGGAAAGCCTCCTTATCTCTCCTTACTGTTCTCTGGAAATCTGCATTCAGTTGGGTAAATCTTTCCTTTTCACCTTTGCTTTTCGCTTTCCTTCTTTCTCCTGCTATTTGTAAAGCCTCATTAGACAGCCACTTTGTCTTCTTGCATTTCTTTTTCTTTGGGATGGTGCTGATTGCTGCCTCCTGTACAGTGTTACAAACCTCCATCCATAGTTCTTCAGGCACTCTGTCTATTGAATTTAGTCCCTTAAACCTATTCTTCACATCCACTGTATATTCATAAAGGATGAGATCTAGGTCAAACCTGAGTGGTCTAGTGGTTTCCCCAACTTTCTTCATTTTAAGTCTGAATTTTGCAATAAGTAGCTCATGATCTGAACCCCAGTCAGCTTCAGGTCTTTTACTGACTGTATAGAGCTTCTCCACCTTTGACTGCAAATGATATAATCAATATGATTTTGGTATTGCCCATCTGGTATCTCAAATCTCAGCAGAGGATTATTAGAAAAAATAGGAAGCTGCTGTAGGAAGCAGAAGATAGGGAAAATCTGCTTTGATGTGTGGTTCCCATATGCACACAAGTTTGAGTCAAGTCCTATATCTTTATCAATTCACATTTTTAATTGAGGTATTACCAAAGTTTATTTAGTGACAGTTCAAGACTTAGGATGTGATTAGACGTCGGGCCAAGTGAGAAGTGGCCACATTTCTATTTTAACCTAATCTATTTGTTCCAAAAAATTTCATTCAGGCATCCCACTGGTAACCTGCCTCAGTATGCACTCACTCCATGGCTGTGCTGTAACCATGGAGTGGGTGGTAATTTTTTTTTTTTTAAGTTTCCTTTTCACACATGCATAAGTGATCAGTCGAAGCACACTGCAATTTTTTTGTTCATTTGCACGCACATAAGCAATTGGCCGAAGCACAGTTCCATTTTGGCAGCCTGGCATCCCTCTGCCGAGAGCTGTAATCTCATTGATTCCTATTAAAGATTACTTATCCACCTGAAGAGGTCAGTGTTATGATGAGACTGCTTCAGCACTTGCTGGACCTTCCTTTCTTCCCACAGTGCCAGAAATCCAAGGTCTCATCTCTCCGCCAGGATACACCTCTAACACCAGCCATTTTGAACTTTTAAGATTTCCCCACTCAAGGGATATTGTGTGATGTGGCTTAGAATATAGTTCTGGTGGGGTTTCCGGTCGGAGGAATGGAGGTCTGACACGCTTTGCAAATGCGCAGGGCGGACAGCGGCTCTTCTTGACAGCTTGGGTGGATAAATCCACCTGACGCAACCTCACACAGGTAGTGTGAGGACCAGCAAGCAATATAATCCAGATTTGAGCAAGCTCGGTGAAGGAAAAGCCTCGGAGGAGACTTTTACAACACCTTGAGCACTGCAGCCGAAGAAGATTTTTGCAAGTATCTCTAAGGAGCCGAGCTGGGCTGATTAATCAGCATAAAATCTCCAATTCCCCTGATTCCTTAACAAAGAAGACAAAGTTTAAACGTTGGGACCACATCTGAAGAGAAGTAACAACATAAGGTAACGGAAAAAAACTTTTTGCCTTACCATTACCGTGTTTTGAAAGACGAAAAGCAGATCTGGTGAAGCAATAGACTGTTGCAGATTGGATGAGTGCAGTTTTGAAACGTTAAAAAGCTGAATTTGAACTTAAAAAGCTAAAAAAACAAGTTGTTTAACATTCCTGCGGTTAAGAAGAGTCGGGAGGGGGAGCCAAGCATCGCGAGACAAAGAGGGGAGGAGGGAACCAAGCATCGCGAGATCAAGCTGTGAGGACTGAGACAGGAAGTGACGGCTTGAGAAGCAGACAAGAAGGGAAGCGGAGAAGAACCGGAAGAGAGCAAAGGGGACTGTAAAAACTGCCGGACCAAAAGGACTACAACAGGAAGTGACGTGCGGAGAGCAGACAAGTAAGCAAGAGGAAGGGACAAAAGGAAACTACGGCAAGCCAGAAGCAAGATAAAAAGACTATAACCTTTGACACAAACCATAGAGAAGTTGCGCCCGCCATTTTGGATTTATAAAATTTTTAAACAGTAATATCTCATAAACTATATAACTTAGAAGGCTGAAACCAATGAAATTTGACTTGGCAAGACTAGCTTGTGTGATTACACTAAACGGTGTTTGATTTGGAAAATAAAATAAAATCGATCTTTTTTAAAGAGACAAGACGGATCGCGGGCTAAGATCGAGAGCAGCTACATGGTCCTCTCCTACAATGGCAGCAAAAAAAGAAAAAGAATTACTAGCTGTTATGGAAGCAATGGAAAAAAAATGTTAGACGCTATAGGAGAGGTAAATGTTAAAATGAATGGTATAGCTGCACAAGCAGACAAAAATTTTATAGATTTAAAAGCTGAATTACAAAAGTTAACCACTAGAACACAAGACATAGAAATTAAAGTAAAAGAACTGGAAGAAAATACTCAAAAAACAATGAAGGAAAATGACAGAATGGAAAAGATGATGCACTATAGAGACATGCAAAACCATCTGAGATTTAGAGGTATAGAGGAAAAATTAGGTGAAGACATTTTTACAAGAATGCAAGAAGCATTAGCAGATTTTTTACAAGAGGAAGAGGAAGTTGTTAAAGAACATATGGATCTTGTTTACAGAGTCAATTCTACATACGCGAGAGACAAAAATATACCAAGGGACGTGGTAGTTCAATTTACAATGAAGAGAACAAAAGAACAAATCTACAAGAAATGTTTTACAGACTCTTTTGAAATAGGTGGAAAAAAAGTTATCATAATGAAAGAATTGCCCAGAGCAATTTTGCAAGACAGGAAAAAATTCAAGCGTCTGACAGACAAACTGAAAGAGAAAAAAATAAGATTTTGTTGGGAAATACCACAAGGACTGAGTTTTTATTATGGTAACAACAGAATGGTGATTAAAAATTCAGCAGAAATGTACGCCTTTGTTGGTGAGAACAAGGAAGAATTTGGTGATATTTAAGACTACAACAAGATGGATTACAAAGTACCCTGATGGAATGTAAATGGACTTAATTCACCCCAAAAACGTAGAATGGTAGGACACTGGCTGGAGAAACAAAAATGTAGTATAGTTTGTATACAAGAGGCCCATCTTAAGAAACAAGACCACAAATATTTAATAAGAAAAAAGTTGGGAGAAGAATTTTTTTCATTGGCAAGTAATAAAAAGAATGGAGTGGTAACATATGCCAAAAAAGACTTGGAACCTAAACTAATATTTAAAGATAAAGAAGGAAGATACTTAGCTATTGAAATTCTGTTACACGGACAGAAGACTTTGATTGTAAATATTTACGCCCCCAACGGAGCTAAAGAAATCTTTTTTAAAGAACTACAAATGGAACTGGACAGTGTAAACTATGAACAAATCATAATGTTGGGAGACTTTAATGGGACTGTGAATAATAAAATAGATAGGCGCTCAAAGAGAAAAGACGACACACTAGGGAAACTTCCAAAAAAATTTTTTGAACTGATAAAACAGGAAAAGCTGGAGGATATTTGGAGGAAGGTTAACCCACAAGGGAAAGACTATACTTTTTACTCTAACAGACATGATTCACATTCAAGAATTGATATGATCTGGATGTCTATTAATCTAACACTTAAGACAAAAAAAGTTGAAATTCTACCTAGAATAATCTCAGACCACAATCCTTGTCTATGGACTTCTGGGCAAATAAAAAGGCAAGGGAGATGGAGAATAAATGAGGACTTATTAGACAACCAAGAAATAGTTAAAAAATTACATGAAGAGACAGATTTATATTTTCAAGCGAACATACAAAAAGAAGTAAAAATTCAAACTGTGTGGGATGCGTACAAAGCAGTTATGAGAGGATTATTGATATCATTGAACGCTAAAGACAATAAAAAGAAAAGAGAACAATATGAAAACATTGTACAAGCCATTAAAATAAAAGAAAAGGAACTGAAGAACAGACCAGGAAAAAAGAAACTGCAAAAGGAAATTTGGATGTTACAAGACCAAGCAAAAGCTATTTTGAATCAAGAGACTTACTGGAACCTGAAAAAATTGCAACAAAAAGCATTTGAAGGTGCAAATAAACCTGGAAAGTATTTAGCATGGCAATTAAAGAAAAAACGTGAAAATAAATTTATTACTAAAGTGATACGGGACAATATTGAGATAATAGACAATAAGGGAATAAAAAGAGAATTTTTTAAATATTATGCAAAGCTTTTTAAGAAGGAAAATAAAGACAGAAGAAGGATTAAAGAATACCTACAGTCATTAAAATTACCAAAACCAACGGAGAAAATCAAAGAACTACTTAACTGCCCAATGTCACTACAAGAGATTAAAAATGCAATAAATGATTCAAAATTAGGGAAAGCACCTGGATCAGATGGATTTACAGCTAAGTTTTATAAATCGCTACAGGATTCGATCTCACCAGTGTTATTGCTATTAATGAATGACATAGGAGTGACAGGTGAGGTCCCGGAGACTTGGAAAGAAGCAACCATTTCACTCATTCCAAAAGAAGGTCAAGATTTAACCAATGTTAAAAATTATAGACCAATTTCTTTGTTAAACAATGACTATAAGATTTTTGCCAAGATTATAGCTGATAGGCTTAAGGAACATCTTAAAGAGACTATACAGATAGAACAAGCAGGATTTTTACCTAATCGCCAAATAAGAGACAATATAAGAGTAGTAGTGGATGCTATAGAGTACTATGATAAACATCCGGAGAAGGAAGTGGGCTTTCTTTTTTTAGACGCGGAAAAAGCGTTTGACAATTTAAATTGGGATTTTATGTTTGAAGTGTTGGAACATCTTGAAATTGGAGACTATATGCTTAATCTTATTAAGTCAATATATAGAGAACAGAAATCCTCTTTAATAATTAATACTGAAAAAACAGATTACTTTAAAGTGAAAAAAGGAACACGACAAGGATGCCCACTCTCGCCGTTGCTATTTATTTGGATTTTGGAAGTCTTGTTACTAAATTTGAAAGAAGATACAGAAATTAAAGGCTTAACAATAAAAGGTTTCTCTTTTAAATATAGAGCCTTTGCAGACGACGTGATGTTTATAGCTGAAGACCCTATGACTACACTACCATATTTGTTGCAGAAAGTAAGAGAGTTTGGTGATTTGGCTGGGTTTTATGTAAATAAGAACAAATCGAAAGTGATGTGTAAAAATATGCCAAATAATAAGCAAATTGAATTACAAAATCTTATAGAATGTGAAGTGGTGAAAAAGACAAAATATCTAGGTGTAAACCTAACAATGAAAAACATTGATTTGTATAAGAATAATTATGAGAAATTATGGCAGCAAGTTATGCAAGATATTAAAAGGTGGAATGTATTAAATTTGTCACTGCTGGGTAGAATTGCAGTGGTTAAAATGAATGTGTTACCAAGAATAATGTTTCTGTTTCAAACTATTCCAATTGTGAAAGATGTAAAAACATTCAAATGCTGGCAGAAGGAATTGACTAAGTTTGTGTGGGGAGGGAAAAAACCAAGAATTAAGATGAAAATAATGTGTGATGCTAAAGAGAGAAGTGGGTTTCAGTTACCAAACTCAAGGCTATATCATGATGCAGTATGTTTGACTTGGATAGGGACATGGACTATGTTACAAGACAGAAAGTTATTGTCCCTGGAAGGTCATGACTGTAGGTTTGGGTGGCACGCATATCTGTATTATGGTAAAACAAAAATGGACAATATGTTTAAGCATCATTATTTGAGAAGAACATTAATCGATACGTGGACAAGATATAAAAACTTTTTTCCAGAAGAAATACCTATGTGGATTGTACCTGCAGAAGTTTTAAATCCATCATCTCACTACAAAGGACAAGACTGGTTGAAATATAGAGACCTGTTAACAAGACATGGTAAAGACTTTAAATTGAAGGAGCAGCAGCAGATGGACTTTGATTATGGCTGGTTAAGGTACAGACAAATATATGATATGTACAGAAGTGATAAAAAATCTGGTTTTAGAGAAAAAAGCAATGAAATAGATCAAATTTGGGAGGAAGATGGGAAAAAATGATTTCTAAAATGTATAAAGTATTGTTAAAATGGTTTAATGCTGATGAAATGGTAAAGGAACAAATGATAAAATGGGCGATAAACCTAAACAAAGACATTGAAATGGAATCTTGGGAAATTTTATGGAAAAATGCAATGAGTATTTCTACATGTTATAATCTAAAAGAGAACTGTTTTAAAATGATGTACAGATGGTATATGACACCAAAAAAAATTGCAAATATTAATCAAAATATGTCTAACAAATGTTGGAAATGTAAAAAGAAAGAAGGTTCTTTCTATCATATGTGGTGGACTTGTGATAAAGCGAAGACTTATTGGTCTACAATACATGCAGAAATGGAAAAATTTTTGAAATGTACATTTAAGAAGTTGCCTGAAATGTTACTGCTTGGACTTAAACTAGAAGAGATAAATGTAAAGAAAAGGACAATAATATGGTATATGATTACAACAGCAAGAATGGTGTATGCACAAAATTGGAAAAATGAAAAAATACCAGAAGTGTGGGAATGGTTGAAAAAATTGTTATATATGGCTGAAATGGATAAATGGACTAGAAAGTTGAATAATCTGTACTCAGAGACTTTTTTAGAAGATTGGGAGGATTTGAAAGAATATGTTGAAAAATATTGGGACATGAAAAACTACATTTATACATGGTTATAATAGCATAAAGGAATAGAAATTGAGTATATGAATGTACTAAGGATAATTAGATAATGAACTTGTTTTTTAGAATTATATAAGAATATAGAAAATAAGAATTGGTATATAAGTATTTTAAAGATATATAACCGTTACCAGAAATGTAAACATAGAGATAAATATTACTATTTTGGATAAAGTGGAAAATGTGTTATGCTTCAGATGTGGTGGGAAACCACCAATACAAGATAAAAGCAAGACTATACAAATAGAACAAAATGTTATATAATATGGAAAAAAGGATTTGTATAAAACAAATGTATTAATTTTAATGTTTTGAAAAATAAAAACTTTCTTACAAAAAAAAAAGAATATAGTTCTGGTGGCAGAGTCATGGCCTCCAAGATGGGACCCATGATAGGGACTATTTCCAGTGTAGTCCCACCCCAAGAAACATGAGAAAGGGGTTGGGGGGGATTTGTTGTCCAAACAGAACGCCCCTGGGGGGCTACTGATCCTGACTACCTAGTTAAGTGGCAGTGTGCTTAAGCAGAGCTTCTAAGACCTGGTGTAATGATCTGCTTATGCACACATTGGTAACTTATTTTTTTGAAAAAAGGCACAAAGACTGAACTGTGTGATCAGACTTACCAAATGGCTTGAATGCACAATGAAGAGATCATATGTCTGGAAATGTGTGGTAACACCAGTTCAATCCATAAATATTGAACTTTCTCTGGTGTCAGGAAAATCGGGTGAGGATGAGGGGCCAACAACTGGGGAATGTGAGACAGATGTCGCTGTCTGGATGAGCATGTTAAATCCATAAGGGAGAAGCTACAACATCAGATCAAATAGCTCATCTGATCACAGCCTTAGGGAGACATTTCCAAACTACATTTGAAATTATTAATCCTAATGTCATTAGAGCATAGAAAGATGCATGTTTGACAGTGCAATCCTAAGAACACTTTCTTGGGAGTAGCCTTATTGAATAGACCTGAGTAGGATTCTGAATAGACCTCCTTACTATTGCTCTCTGAAAGTTAGGTGCTGACTTGTGTTTATTTATTTATTTTATTTATTTTGGATTTGTATCCCGCCTAGCCAGCAAAGAGTTCAAAGTGTTGACAGAGTTCAGGAAATAATCCAGTTCACGTTTTGGAGTTTGCTTTCAGTGAATTTACTGCAACAGGATTTAGCAGTAACTGTCATTAATACAACAGAAAGACCTTCAGAGCACAAACACTAACACAGACCAACACACAGCAAAGAGAGAGAAAAACAAGAGGTAGGCTGAACTATAAGAGAAAACATTCAATAAACCCTAAACACTAGAGAATGTGCCACAGCTCCCCCTAGGGTAGAAGTGGACTAAACTATTCTTTCAGCAGTATTTACAGTAACTAGACTCTCAGCAGGCTGTTGCTTCTCCAACAGCTTGAAGGTGACTGATCCAGGTTACTCATTTTACTAGCTTAGACGGGAGCATTTGGTTGTTATTTTCAGTCTCCATCCCTTCCCTGCCATGGTAGGAGATGATTTTGCATCATAATGTCTTGGAACTCTAGACACAGAACTTTGTGTCTTGTTTGGTGTGACCTTTAGTTATTTGGCCACAAATAACATGGCTAAACATGGAGAGAGATAAGCCTCCAACAAAGGAGCACAGAAGTTTACTAAGAAGTTTACTTTATGGAGGAATGGAAGACTCAGAATCTTCATGACTGCTCACTGGAGTGGGGGTTCTCCCTGGGGATGCTGCTTGCTATGGTGGACCTCACTGCCACAGGTAGCAGGGGTGGTGACATGGCTGCTTCTCCAACTCTGACACCTTTGGTGCTCCTAGTGTATGGGCCACAGAGTTGCCATCTCTGGGTAGGAAAATTCATGAGGTTTGGTGGTGGAACCTGAGGAAGCTAGAATATGGGGAAGGAGCTCAGCAGGGATGTGATGCCATAGTCTGTCCTCCAAAGCTATCGTTTTCTCCAGGGAAACTGACCTCTGCAGTCTGGAGGTCAGTTGTAATTCCAATAGAACTTCAGGCCCTACCTGGAGGCTGGCAAGCCAAATGGACCAACCCTACTGACTTTATCTCTATATATAATAATTGTCTGCATGGTGGTGGCACGCTCCTGAAGATCCCACACGCCATCCCAGCCTTTGGTCCCCTGGCCTGTCAATCAGAAGTTGCCCCTATCCACTGGCTGTGAATACTCGCATGCCATTGGCTGGGTCTGCTCCTCTTCCCTGCCCACTCCTTCAGGCTCTGTGCCCTGTCAGAATTCCTGGCAGACGGTTTTTTGCTCTTGACAAAGACACTTCTCCAGCTTCCTTCCTGTGGGGGGATTAACTGTTACCTCAGTGGCTGTAGGTAGGTGAAACGAAATGGCAGCTACCTGTGTTTATAAGATGGCTGTTGCCTGTGGTTTGTTTAAAATGTTCCCCCATAAGGTTCAGCTGTTACCTCAGTGGCTGTTGGTAGGTGAAACAAAATGGCAGTTACCTGTGTTTATAAGATGGCTGCTGACTGTGGTTTGTTTAATATGTTCCCCTATAAGTTTCAATTGAGCTAGCTGCCCCAAGACCAAAAAGTGCGGGAAAAGAGGGACCCTACCAAGGGGCAGGGCACCATCAATATAGATCCCAGCCCATCCAGGGAAGATTGTGTTCAACCCCTGTTTTATTTAGTTGTCCCTTATTCATTCACTGTTTGTGTGTGTGCGCCATAATTGTATAAATACTAAAATAAATTATTCTATTTGGACCAATAATCTGTGTTGTGCTCTGACCCCATAGTCTCCCCCGCTCTGCCAATATCAAAGGGAAGGGGTAGCCCAGGGAAGCAAGGAAAGGCCAGACCCTTGGGTTGCCAGCTTTCCAGGAATCCCCCAAATATTGTGGATTTCATCTCTCCAAATAGGGAGATTTGACCACAGGGGCCTTACTGACTCTCAAAAAAGGCAGTGTCAGGGCTTCAGAGCACAGTAGAGGCTGCAGGTGGGGGGGAATGTAAAGCTGAAGAATGAGGGGGAAATTAAGGTAGGTTGATGCTTGGCTGGGAAGGAGATGGGGTTGCCAACTCCAGGTGGGGAATTCCTGGAGATTTGAGGGATGGAGCCTGGAGAGGGTGAGGTTTGAGGAGGGGTGAGACCTCATACAGGTACAATGCCATAGACTTTGCCCTCCAAACCAGCAATTCCCTCTTGGGGAACTAGAGTTGCCAATCTCCAGGTGAGGGCAGGAGATCACTCAAAATTACAACTGCTCTTCAGGTAGCACAGATCAGTTCCCCTGGAGAATATGGTGGACTCTGTGTCATTATACCCTGCTGAGGTTGCCACAGCAAATTGATGCTGAGTGCCCAAGGCCTTGGCACTCTCCTAGAGCCTCTTTCTAGAGCCCGTCTTATTTATTCCCACAATGGGCCTTACTCCTAGTAAACCAAAAGCTTGTAATGCCTGTAGATATTCTCCAGAGAAAACAACATCCCTTCATCCTTGTTTTTAAAAATCTTGCTAGATGGTGCAAATGTTCCTGTTTTTAAGAATGGTCATGCAGGGCTCCAGAATTTTTTTAAAAAAAATCAAAGGTTGGGGCATTACAGTTCAATTTAATGTAATTAGCCATTGGTCATTACAAGGTTACAAAACTCTCAGCAATAAAATACAGATTAAAAACAAAATATAGGTTAATATCAGAATATATAAACATACCGGAAGTCAATAGCAAAATGTGACTAATTTAATACAATAGCCTAAATAATGTCCCTTCCCATTGCCACCCTGGAACGTATATTATTTGCAGCAAGGGCAAATAATGAAACTTTATAAGAAACATATGCTTCAATGTTAGGTAACAAAAGTGAGATTTTATCCTCAACTGGGTATGCACTAAGACCAGATAAGATATCTGCCAAAAAGCTAGCCCTCGGACTGGAGTATAGCAGGCAAAAGGGGATATTATGAGGTGAGTTCTCGAGTACCTGGGTGCCACAAATACATAGATGATGGGCCAATGGAGTTTGATTAAAACGGCCCTCCAAAATTGCCATTGGCATTGATTGAAACCAAAGGGAAGTAAAGGACGTTCTAAGTATGTATTTGGAGATGTTGACTAAGTATGGAGTTCTAGTATGGTCCAATTTGATTAATTTGTACCATGGTGCTGCTTTTGATTTTAATATCAAAGAGTGATCTAGCTGAGCATCAAAGTCATAAATCCAGTTTCTAAGTTGGAATTTATCAATCGATGTTCCCAAAAGATAATCAGGAATGGAGTATCTTGAGCGTATGTTATTAAGAAAATCAAGGTGCTGCAAATCTTTGGCTAGCAACAGATTGAAGGATTGGTGAATGAGGGAATTAGTTTGTGAGTTTTCCATTGTTTTCCAGTATCTAATAATTATAAGGTGTGCCTGAGCCTTAAGAGAAGGGATACTAGTTTCGGCTCTCATCAGCAGCTTGGGACCCCTTGGGGCATTACAGTGATTTAGCTTTGCTAGTGTTCACTGCTTAGGAAAACCATTACATGAGTACTTCTGTATCAGACATGTACACTGAGGAGTGCACAACTCACAAGGAACTTAACAAAACAAAATACACAAAATACTACAGGCACTGGGAGAGAGAAGCTGTTGTCTTGCTTGTCACTATTATTTCATACAAATGTCCGCTAGGGGGCATAGACCACTTGGGTAACTGAATTCTATGCAATAATCACTGAAATGAGTAGTGTATGCTACTTAGTGGATCCTGTAGTGTAAAATAGTGAAATAAATTTACAGTGTACCATGTTGATATATTTATCAGAATAATCTTGCTGACCATAAAGCTCCAGCATCACCTTATTCTGCTCATTCAGTAAAATACAGTGGCCTGTTCTAAATGTCTGAATGTCTCTTCAATGCATTAGCTTGGTATAATAAGACCAAAGTTCAAAGATGAGGTGTGGATGGCTGAATATCTTTCTGCTAAAGATAGAAGCTGGTGATAATATCAGGGGTATGCTGTCTAAAATTCTAACACATTATATATCAAATAATAAGAGTCCGACAGTTGATTCTTATGGGATAAGAAGAATAGTGCATGGTTTAAATTTATCTTTTACAATACTACAAAAACTGTAACGTAGGAAAGTAAAATTATAGTCTGTTAACAACTTCATGAAAAGGAAACACATAAATACAAAGGCAGTGTACCATGAATGATAATGTAAGCACAGCTTATTTGTATAACTAATGTGTGGTATAACTGTTGACTTGGAAGTACAACAGAAAAAAACAATTTTAAATTTTAATAATGGAACCAATTAAAACATGTTTCTTGCTGGTGATGTCTCTAAGGTGTGTAAATGATCCAATCAGTTTGAGATATGATTGAGAATCCCAGTTACTAGCATTAATGTATCAAGGTACACCATAGTTTGTGGTTTTAAATAGTTCCAAAGTTCCTATCATTATCTCAAGCCAAAGTGATAGATTATGCTGGGTTGCCATGTTTGTCTGTTTGTAGTAGTAGAAAAGAGCAGGAGCCCACTAGCACTTTTTGTGGCACAGTATGAGCTTTTGTGGGGGCGCAATGGTTCAGAGGCTAAGATGCTGAGCTGCAGACTGGAAGGTCGGTAGCTCAGCAGTTCGAGAACCGAGTGCTGTGTGATGTGCTGTTTGACAGAACCGAGAGCTTCTGTCTCTGACCCCAACTCTTGCCAACCTAGCAGTTCGAAAGCAAGAAATTACAAGTAGAAAAATAGGTACCACTTTGGTGGGAAGGTAACAGCATTCTGTGCGCCTTGGCGTTTAGTCATGCCGGCCACATGACCACAGAAAAGTCTTCAGATAGCACTGGCTCTTCAGCTTGAAAACAGAGATGAGCACCACCCCCTAGAGTTGGATTCGACTAGCTTTCAAGCAAGGGAAACCTTTACCTTTACCTTTATGAGCTTTTGTGAGTCACTGCTCACTGACATACAAAAGCACATACCCTGCCACAAATTTAAGGTGCTTTAAGGTGCTACTGGACTCTTGCTGTTTTCTTTTGCCAAAGTGAATGACATGGCACAGGGTATTGCAATGCGTAGAAGATGCTATGCAAAAGCTTTCTTTTTCTGCCCTATTTGAATGTTTTCTGTACTGAAACAGATCCCTGTGGTAGATACAAAGGTACTAAGCTGTGATGGATAAACATTAAGTTTACTATCCTGTTTTGCATAAAATTCCTATAAGAGGCAGCTATCAGCTGCTAGAAGAGACATCTGCAGAAACAGCATCAGCAGAAACAGCGCATGCACACACACACAGAGATCAGACTTTCCCTCCTCCTATTAACTCTAGTTACTTGCTAGCAACATTTTTGTATGAGTCCTTCCACCACACCAGCAGGTTATAGCAAATACTATACCGTTGTCTGATCACACGCTGACAGATTCATATGCATTTGCCCTATTTTTCTCTTCAGTACTACATTCGGAGTCTTCAATCTCAATGTTTTGTAACATAGGATTCATTATATCTCTTGTGGCTTTAGCTTTGATACTGGCAGGAGACTCCCTGCTGATGGAAGGCATCTATGGCATTCATCCTAGAAAGCAGACCTTGCCATTTACTGTATTTAACTGAGCAGGAGGTAATACAAGCCCTTATGCTGTACATCTTTGGATGTGGGAGGAAAACATAAAGGACCACAAGCAAACTATATTATGAGTCTTCTAGACATAGGATGGGATTAGTTCTCACCTTCTGGATTTGTAAATAGTTTAGCTAGATATCTGAATCAATGGAAGCTGAATAATTTAATCATCTGATTCTCATTGTGGAAGGACCTGCAGTGAAGTCAGAACAAAATGGATTATGATTCTGTCACTGCTTAAATAAGAGTTTTCTGATATCTTAAAGATTAACAAAGGTATTGTGGTAATGGTCTGAGTATGTGGGGTGTGGCTCCTGACAGTTAAATATATGAGTCTTTGCAATGTTACACAGCTCTTTTTTCTAAACACTCAGAACTCATATCTAAATTTTAGACAAATAAGTAGCTCTAACTACTACAGAACGTTTTAGATCTAGACTTTCTAGAGTGACAGATGTAAGCACACTTTATAGAAAATGTTCCACTGAATATAGTAGATTTGCATCTGATTGAACATGCTTAACAGTGACTTATGAGAGATGAGTTGTAGGTTCTATTTCTGTTACATGTGAACTTGATTGTGAGCTTTTAAAAACTCAGAATAATTTACTCACAATTAACAGAGCATAAATTCAGTTCTTATAAACTGCACCCTCAAATAACATAGGGCTGTTAAGAGCACTGGAGTATGAATGTTTCACATACTAAATTCTGCACGATAACATGCTTATATAGTCTTCACAACATTTTGTTGCAAAAGTGAAAGAAAGCACAGAAAGATTGCCATATCCTGTCAGTATTTATGAGTCATATGGATTGGATAAAGATATAAAGACTAGAAATTTTATTTATTCATTCATTTTTCAAATTTTTCTTTTCAGCATTTCATTTTCATTTCATCATTTTATTTTCAGTTTCATTTCATTTTCAAAAATTTTATCAAATTTTTCATTTCATCAAAAAATTCATTTTCCCCCTCCCCACGAATGGGCTCAAGGTGGATCACAGCAATAGTTAGGCCATTTGGATGGGAACAAACTGAACCACAGAGCAAAATTTGTGACAAAATTTGTGACAGAATTTGCCTTGTTCATGGTTCGTGAACCATCATGAACATCCACAAACTTTTAGAGCAGTTCATGGTGATTTATGGATGGAGTAGAAAGCGGAGGTTTAAAAGGACTCTGAGTTCTTTTAAACCCCTGCTTTCTGTTCTCTGTGAAAGCCATAAAAACAGCTGAGCGGTGGGGAGGCAGTCTTAAAGGGACTGAAAAAGGGCTGTGCAGCAGGGAGCACCTCCCCACCATGTGGCTGTTTTTTTGTGCTGTCCTGCAATCCCTTTAAAATTTAAAGGGACTGCACAAGACAGCCCGAAACAGCTCAGCAGTGGGGAGTTTTGGGGCTTTCATTGGGGTTTGCAGGAGTTTTGGGGCTTTCATTGGGGTTTGCAGGGCCATGAATTGCACAAACCAGTTTAGTTGGTGAATGAGCTTTCCAGTTCAGTTCATGGTTCAATGATTAACTGAACCACATTCTCCTGGTTCATACCCATCCCTAAATATTTGTATGAAAGTATGTTCAACACTAAAGCAAAATTCTGGGTAGGTTAATTTGAAAAGAAAATACTAATCTGCAACCCTGAGTCCCTCATTTCACCCTACTATATCCGAAACTGATCTCTCAAGATAGTTTGTAGGCCCTATATTGGGTCTACAGGAGGACTAGAGGTGTCAATGGTTGGCTGAAGGAGCCTGGTTAGTTGAGATTTCCACCCCATAATATTCAGAATATCTTGCCTCTGCATGTGTGTGTGTGAGAGAGAAAATACTTCCACTAAAGTTAACTTTTTAAAATAAATTTAAGATTTCTAAAAAAAATGGCTTAGTTTTTTTAGGGGGGATTATAAGTGATTTTTTTAAAAGAATGCATATGTATTCAGTAAATCAACATAAAAAATCACTATAAACAGTGGTAAAGGACTGATGTGTTTCAAACCTGAAATACCATAATAGATTCTTGTTGGCAATTTCCACCTGTTTGTACTTGTTAAACAGCATCAATCGACAAAATAAGGATAAAAGTTAAGCAAAGAGAAAGGTATTAACTGAGACACTGAAGAATAATCCATTGATTATCTCTTAATCCATATTTAATTATATGTAAAACAGAATAGAAGTATGGTTGGGTATAATAATAGGTTTTAATTAAAAACCTTTTTTTTTTTTTTTTAGAAAAGAACAGATTATTTGTGGAGAAATGGTAGAACTATATGCTGATAATGATTGAAGGATTTACTGGATGTAGTAATGTTACTGTTCAACAAGATTAATGGCCAAATTTTCATCAACAATCTGATTTTAAGGGAGTCATTTTAACAACAATGAACTAGAACATTATGCGGTAAAGCATTCTGACCACTGATGGAATGCACGGACCTGCCAGTTTTCACTTCTCTCAGATTCTTTAATGTTCCAGGGGTTCTGTTTCATTCTTCCCTTAGTTCCATCAAATTTTAGACATCTGTTTAATGCTTCCGTTGTTATGGTTTGACACCTATTTTATGTCTTTTTAAAAAAAATTGCAATGCATTTTGATGTCTCTTGGTATAGATACAGGTGTTGCATAATTAGTGATCAAATATTTGGGAAAGGTAAGAATAAATACAAAGCTGATTGCGAAATTCTTTGTATTTAATCCAAATTGTAATTTTTACCTTGAAGCTCTTATCTAATCTCATTTACAGTCACGGGCTAAAAATTGGCCCCCGATTCTTACTGACAATACATAGGTCTGTGTATACTAAAGCTAAAATGTCTGAGGCATGTCAGAAAATTTAGCAATTCTGGGACAAGATTATGTGACAGCAACAAATTAATGAAGTTCTGCAGAGGACAACAGATTATTTACAGGGTAGAAAAAACTGAATTTAAGTGTTTCCCTCTAAACCAGACATTCCATATAATCCCTGTGCCCCACACCTCCAAATTTATATTTGTTGAGAAGATATTGCCAGATCATTTACAGTCATTCAGGAAACATTATGAATCAACAGCATGACAAAATCATGCCTTGCCAGCTACTTAAAAAGTGCTTAATTAAAAATCCCAGAACAACAGGTTTCAATATTTAAATCTGTTTTTTTTCCTACTAGAAATTCATATGCAAATTGAAATCCATGGCCACAACTTCCTTCCACAGTTTAAAAGAGTCTACAGGAACAATCAAAGTATGAGTTGAACCAATAAATGTAAGGAATTGCATTACATCCCTAGAAAGCAGTCATGTGGGGGAAAAGAATGCTGTAGTTAGAAAATGACTTTTGTGACCAGTCTGAATAAACAGATTTGTAAATGTCTGTACTGGCCCAGATTCTTCATATCTGAAAATGTAATGTCCCTCAATTGCTTGTTTGTTTTGCCAAGAAGTACATGATACAGAGAAATGTATATACACATCTATACAATTCAACAGTAAAATTCCTGGCATAATTCCTGTTGCATTTTATAAAGAGAGGGGGAGAGATAAAGTAGCAAGGAATTAATGTAATAAAATACAATCAGATGTACTTGAATTTGATTATAGTGGGAATCAGGATTAAGGGGATAATCCAAAAGGTTCACAAAAAGAATAGGTATGCAGAAGAGATTTCTAGGAACAGGTATGATTTTTGTTGTAGCTGACTTTCAAATAAAAGGTCTCCAAGGTGACAGAAACCAAACATTACAAGTAATTATAAAAATAGAAGAAAAGATATTGTTGTTGTTTCCCAAGATGGCAGTGCATAGGAGGATCTCCTTTATTCTGTCCTTTCAAGTTGACATACAGCAGTGACTAACCATGCATGGTAAATCAATGAACCATAATTGTTCCCATGTGAATCAGAGTTTCCAAAGGGTGGTGCTTCCCTCCAGATGCACATAACATATAGCCCCTCTGCTGACTATCTCAGCAGTATCAGTAGCAGGAAAGGGGAAGGCAGGGGACAAAAATACTGACTTTTCCTCACCTCTGGCTATACTACTCCAGGCATCTTTCTGGATATCTCTGGTGAGATTAATAGAAAAGAGCCTCCTTGGAATTCAATTGTTACAGGCCCTTTTCAGACTGCCTATCTATTCCACTTTAGTAACTGATTACTAAAGGATTTTTTCTGTCATTTCAAAAAGACCTGCTTTAGTAACTGGCTGCTTGTGGAATTTATGAAACCTTCCATTGGCAAAGTGTGACTGAGCTGTTGTTGGTATAAACTGCTTTCTTCCATTTTCAAACCCTTTATTGCATTTCTGAATCACTGTGGTGTGCTGTGTAAACTGCCCATAGTGCTTCCTGCAATGCCACTTCCTCTCACACCCTTTTTTGCTGTGCAAAGGGGGTGGGTAAACTCACACTGCTTCTGGGTTCTCTTGTGTACATGCAGCTTGGATTTGCAAAAACAACTTAAAGGAAAATTTCGCTTAAATTGCTTTTGCAAAATCAAGCTGCATGTGAGGCAACTCGAAGTGGCAGGAGTCCGCCGCCTTTTCAAGGCTTAGATAAGGCATTTGAAGAGACCTATCTTGGGAGGCAGCCCACCCTCTGCTCTGCAGTCCCCTGCACCTAACATCCTCCTTTTCCAGCACCATTGTGGCGGGGATTGGCTGCCTCCACCACTCCATCACTGTGGCTGACTCACCACTGGTTGCTGTTTCTTCTCTCTGCTGAAAAATTAGGCAAAGAGCACACAGAGAGTATTTGCAGAGTGGGCTGCCACGTGGAAAATGCACCCAGCTCATCCTCCCTTTTTTTGCCTCTTTCTGTTTTTTAAGACCTCCTGTTCCCCCTCAACACATGCACAGTCTTACCAAACTGGCTATAGTAGCTCAACTTTTAACCCTAGATCGCACTTAGCTAGAGTTACAGGTGGCAAACCTCACTCTAAATCTAAAATTATATTCAAAAGGCATGGGGGGTGGAAGGATGAATGTTTGTGTATTGAATAATTGATTCAGGGTGGGGGGAGGCTGTTAATCAGTTCTGAGCATCTCAGCGGAGTCCAGGCTTCTTAGGCTGATTTTACACCTCCCCTCTAAAGTAGTTTGACTGCTGTCTTTTTCTGCGCTGATTTCACAGTGGTGTGAAATTTCACTCCAGGGGGTTTAAGTGCACTAAGAAACCACAATTGTTTAAAGCAGAATAAAGCGGTTTTATACTAGCTTGACCACAGGAGGGCAATTAGTAGATATGGACATTTCAGTGGCAGCACGGTTTCACACCGCACAGAGGTATGGGCAGGTTTTTTTGGAACTAGAATGATTCCAGCGGGAAAGTCAGATGTAAAATCAGCCTTAATGGTGCTGCTGTTGCACTAAGGTGAGATTGCAGTTCAGCGCTATATTGCTCAACTTAGAATTTTTAAAAAAAAACAAAACAGCAAGGTGAAAAAGGGTGGGGGGAAAGCGGCACTGTTTGAAATAGCACTTCAGAGATGGCTCATTAATGGAAGGATGTTTGCCGTATTAAACCCCCATCCCTGTATCACTTTACTTGATAATGGGCCAGTACCAAATGACAGCTGGAATAGATAAGCAGTCTGAAAAGGCTCATAGACACAAGGATGGCTATGGATTGTGTATGGCCCCAGCTTCTGATTTCATTGGCAGTCAGCAAAAGGGGGGGGGAGATTTAGATCAGTCCTCCCACCTACCTATTGTCCTGGTACAAAATTGTGTTGTTTGCAGAAACTTCTATGATTTTAACAGAGGTTTTAATCAAACATATACTTATGGTGCCTAGTCTTCCTTGAACTATTTCTAGAAGAAAAATGTTTATAACATTTTGGATACAACTGATGCATTGACAGGACTTTTATGTGTATGTAAAACTGAGTTCTCAGTTATGCATATTAGTTTTTGCTGCCATTTTAATAATGCCTCTGAATTTAGTCTATGCCAGAGAGTAAATGACTAGCAATTCAAGTAACTTCCAGCTGTTTGTCTTTAACTGAAATAATAATGAACATTTTCTCCTCCCCATCTTTCAGCTCATTATAGGGGGAAAAAAACATATTTAGCAACTATACACTGCTTCAGAAGCATAATTTAGACCCTTTTCTTTTTGAATTGCTGGCTTGGATCACATAATGCTGAGCATTCAATGAATCAAGTTTTCAAAGGTCAGTAACTTTTCTGTTTTCAGCGACGTGCCACATGATCCAAAGCATTTGAGTACAATGGAACTTATGCTCTGACAAGGCCAGATCAGATGGCCCTGGCAAGATATCTTCCAGTGGCTTCTCAAGCAAGTGTGCCACTCCTTACTGCATATGGATGTGCACATGCACTTGTGCACACATACACAGCCCTCCTCAAGGAAGGAACAGAGTGCAACTCCTTGAATTCCTTTAATCCTCCTCAGAGCTGGCAGGGCTGAAAAAACCATGTTGCCTTGCTTCCTTGGGTATCTATTCCAAAGCAAATGGAAACTAGATTCAAAAGCTCCTACCATGTCACAAGAGGTTCTAGGGTGATCTCCTGTTTCCTGTGGGTGTGGTACTTGGAGAGTCAGTAGAGTTTGGCTCATGTGTACTCCTTTTAGCCCTGCAAGCACCACTATGGCTTTTACAAGACTATGGACAATCTCTCAAATACAGTTTCTAATCTATCCTTTTGGGACAGGGTACTTGATAGTGCAACTCCAGATCTTCTTAGATGACATATCTACACTTGACCCCTTTCAGTCAGGTTTCAGGCCAGGCTGTCAGACAGAAATGGCACTGGTGGTTTTTTGTTAAAGCTAAATACTGATAAGACTGAGGTGATGCTGGTTGGTAAGGCTTAAATCTTGGATGGCACAGTGCTTGCCAAATTTGATGGAGTTAAGCTGACTCTTGCTCAGTTATTAAGAGTCCATGGGTTATACTTAACCACCATTACTGCTGGAAAAGTGAGTCAATTCAGCTATGTAAAATACTTTCCACCATCATTATTTAGCCTGGAAGATGGCTCCCTGTCTTGAGCTGGCTGATCTGGCCACATGGATCCATTCCATAGTAACATCAAGGCTAGACTATTGTATCCCCTTATATATTGGAATATAGTTACCATGAGCCAGATCTAGAAGATATCTTAGAAACTCTACCTGCTACAGAAAGTCACAGCTAAGTAAATAGTGGAAGCTAGGTGGAACATTCATGTTAAGCTTAGTTGGCTGTTTGTGTACTTAATTTATACCCAACTGAGACCCGAAGAAGCTTACATATTTCTCAATTGCTGCATTAGTTACCAATTAGTTTCCAGGTTTCATTGAATGTGTTGATGTCATAAAGCCCTTTATGGCCTAGATATCTGCAGGACCACCTCTTCTGAAATGGTCTACTATGACAGCTTTCCTGAACTTCACAAAGCCTTTTGAAAGCACTGTCCTGCAAATACATAAGATTAACTGCTGCCTCTAACTGTATACTCTGTTCTGGCTCTCACCTGGCAAAATATCCTACCTGGCAATATCAGGAACAGGCTTACCAAGTCTGAGTTCAGAAATGCCTGGAGATTTGTGGCTGGAGCCTGGGTAAGGCAGGGTTTGGAGATGGGGACACCTCAGTGGGGTATAATGCTTGAAAGTGGGGGAGAAGCAAAACTGACCAGTGAAATGGCTGCCAGCTATTTAAGCCTAACAGTGGGGCAGGTCTGCCTGTCAACTGTTAGGTTTATATGACTGTGAGCCATTCAACCTATCCATTTCATTCCCCCAACTTTGAAGCAGGGGGAAACGAAACAGGTTAAATGGCTGCCAGCCATTCAACCTTTCCCAGGCATTTGCCCCCCCTTTCCTGGGCAATCCCCTGTGGCCAGGAGAAAGAGGGATCAGAACTGGCCAGTTGGCTTGGTTCTCTTTTGGAGTTCAGTTAAGGGGCCACCCTGAACCCCAAACAGGATTTTTTTTTTTAGATTTGTGCCTATCCCTATTCTTCATCAATGGTAAAGAGAACAAACAGCAGATTTTCAGGCCATCATCACCTCCTTGTAATCTAGATTCAGCTTCAATTTGTTCTGCTCTAGCCATTTGACTACCACAGTCAGGTAAAGGGTCAGAACAGAGACAGCCACAGGTGGCAGCTTATCAGAGTAATTTATAACAGAGTATCATAAACATGTCAATGACATCCCACTGCAGAGTTTCAGAGAATCACATTAATGGGCTTTACATGGAAATTAATATAGGAGTTAATACACCATCTAGTGGGACCCTCTCCCAAGGAATCTCCCACTGCAACCTGAAATCAGTCTAATATACCAGACTGTTATCATTTAAGAAGTGTGGCATTAATTCTCCCTGTTGAAATATGAACCAAATGATAAGATATGTATGACAGTGGTCTGTACAGGGAGGCTGTACAGTCAAACAGTTGAGTGAGTGTCAGCCCTAAATTCCCTTCCAAACACCAGAATAATTCCATCCCTGCATACTTATAGCAATGAAGTACATAGTTGTCATCAGCTGAAGAAATTAGTTTGTCATTCAAGAGGAGGAGTCTGCATGGCCAAAGCAACATTGCAATGTAGAAGCTAAAAACAACAACATAGCTTCATTGTAATACCAAGTGGAGTCTTTAAAAAACAACAGCAGCAAAGTAACAAAAAGGAAGCAATTTGGCTAAAATTGTTCTAAAAATATCTGTAAGAAAATTGCTGGATTTGAATCTTTAAGCACAAACATTAAGAGTATTTACAAACAGGTTTACATAAAACAGGTCCTGCTGTGCACCCCATAATGTATAAGTACCAATAAAATAATTACCATATGGATTCAAACTGAATTGCTCTAAAAACAACATGGCACAATCATAGTCATTCTGAACCAAAGCCTAATGTACTGTAGTTGTGAAGTTTTATATCAATTTCTTGCTGTGCTGCAGTCAAATAACAAATGACAAATAACATTGACTTTAATGTTGCTTATTTCTAACTGTTTAAACACTTACAATAATATCTTACTTTTAAATTATCTCTATGCTGCTCAATGGCTCAATGCTATTTTTTTAAATTATCTCTATGCTGCTCAATGGCTCAATGCCATTTTTTTGAAAGATGTAGATTTTCGGAACCTACTCTTCCATACCCATGTATTTTCTCAAGAGTTCATCTGATTAAATAACAAAAAACAACTGTTCACCTGAATATGTGTATAGGTTCTGCTTGAAAAAAATAAATAATCACTGGTGTTTGTTAATACAAATGGTGTATTTTTCACAGCAGAAATGTGGTTAGGTATGCCAGATCCCCTAGTGGGGATGGGGGTCCCCCAGTCCCAGGCCCCACCTCTCTGCCACTAATTAGCTGGCCAGCGGTGGGACTTAATGCAAAAAAAAGGAGCCCCACCCAACATTTTAGCAATGTTCCCCAATGTGACCTCAACATGACCTGGAAGTGATGCAGGCACATTGGGGACATCAGGGCAACACCTGGTTTTTGTGCAAAAAACTCTATGGTAGAAGCTAATTCTACCATAGAGTTTTTGTCCAAAAACCAGAGCATTGCTGCAACATGCCTGTCACTTCTTGGTCATGTTGGGGACATCACTGATACAGCAGGTGAGACTCTCTGCTCCAGGTAAGTTCACTCCCCATTCCCCACCCACTGCCCAGAGGGACATGATAACCCTAGCCATGGTGTTGTTCAGTATGGTAAGCAGTCAATACACTGAATCTTCTTTTATAGAAATAATAATAACAATGTCACAGCAAAACTTTTCAGCACTTGAATTCTTAATTTTAGTTCTTTAAATCCAAACTATCACAGAACATGGATGGTAGTAGAAATGTGGCTCACTCTTGAATGCAAATCAATAGAGCAAGTGTCATTGGTTTTGACTCCAGGGTCCAGGGTGATGAGTGTGTCACTCTTCCTGAATTGGAGTTCTATTCTCCCAGCTTGGAAGTCAATAGCATTATATTAATCCCATTGATTTGTATGGAGAAAGGTGAAATAGCTAATGTCTTAGAAACTGGAGTAGGTTACACACTTCTATTCTTCCAGAGTCCAGGATGGTGGAAAAGGAAGCCCTGTTTCAATGGTTTCTTTTTGCATGTGGCCACTATGAGTACTTTTTTGAAATTATGATGCATTTTTCCATATTTTAAAAGACCTTGCTATTTCAAAAACAGTTGATATAACTAGAACATATTCTTTCATTCTATGTGTTAGTCTGCTTGTCTGGAATACATTTGTAGCTATTGATGTTGTTATCCTGAGCACAGTTCTGTTAGCACAGTAAATCAAGAATAATTTTCCATGTTTCATATAATTGTTTTGCGAACCCAGTGTTGAGGGGAAGGGGAGATTACAAGGCAGAACTGCAAGATAGACAGGGTACAGCAGACATCTTGGAGATGAAATGTCCAAAATTTTATTGTTTATGGCTGATAGAGCCTTGGCACAGATACTCAGAGATAGAGCCTTGGGTCTGAGAAATCACAGGTCTTGCTGAAAAGGGAAATGGCTACCAGGTGGCCAACTAAGGTTTGGGGGGTTAGGCCCCAGCCCCTCATTGAGGCCAAGTATTGGTGAACCATGGCTTCTGACACTGACCATGTGCTTGGGCCCCCAGCACTAGAGAAGAAAGCCATTAATCCTGCAGCAGCTGTGGAGCAGAAGCACAAATTGGAAGGGGCAGCCAAATTGCGTATATGGATTGTTCCCAAGGAGCCAGAGTTCTCAGAAAGATGGATCCCTGCAGCCGCTGAAGGCCAACTGGGGGGGGGGGGGGGAGGGGACAAAGTTGTAAGGAGGACTGATCAGACTGGCTGCATTTGCAGCCTGGTTTTGCTGGGGGGCGGGGCTAGCATGCTGAAGGACAGCCCCGGCCCCAGCAGCCTCATTCGTGCCTTCTGCTTGACCCAGCCTCCCACCCTGTAGGTAATGCAGGCTTTTGGCTGGTCGTCCCGTTTCTTAGGGAGGCCGGGTAGGAATTTTTTACCTCTGCTCTGATTGGCCTTGAGACGGGGGAGTTTTTTGCCTAGCCTGCATTGCTAGCAGCGGATTGAGGAATTTGCCGGGGAGGCATCTGCATTTATTTGTCACTTTTATGGTTGGGCAGAAGTTTAGTAAATAGTTGTTGCGGCTTGGTAAGCACCTATCAGCAGCCCTGGTGGGAAAGGGGCCTGTTCAGATCATAACTGCAGCCTTGCGGCCTGGGATGAGGGGAACAGGCTGCCTTTTGGAGTGCCGTTGAGGGATACTCAGCACTGACCTTGCAGCTGTGTGTGAGGGATCATCAAGGCATGTTCCAAGGCTGGGTTGCCTGGGGTTCAAGCCACTTATAGCGAGCTACAACCCGGAGGCCAGGTGCATTGCCCATACTATGGCAAGGGTGGGGTTAATGGTAACCCCAGGCCTTGGCCATGCCACTTGTTAGGTTAAGCCCTTGCCATGTTTTTGTTAATAAATAAAGTGGCCGTTAATCCCATGTTTGTTGTCTGACTCTTTCTGCCATCTATGGGAGCAACAGGGAGCAGCTGGGAGCAGCTCTCTAGGTCCACTCAACATGGCAGGTACTGTGATGTTCAGGGTCTACTTCAAGGGAACATTCCATGGTACCTCTTCCCTGGCAGGAGTAAAAACTAGTCCCTGTTCTAGGACTGTGATATTATTTCCTGGTGGGAAAAGCAGGGGTAAGGGTGACATACTGGACCATCCTGGGCGGGGGGGAGTGGTATTCAAAAAGGCACCCAGTGAATATCAACATGCCACCTTTCTTACCCTGGGGAGTCCTCCATCAATGAGACCATCGCTCAGTCCTGAAAGGCCTCAGGCAGAAAAAGGCCAAAGTGGCTGCCCCTCCAAGAGGAATTTTAAAAGGGGGATAAGAGGGAGGAGGCCAACTGCATATTCAGCAATTGGTTGGCCAGGGACATGCTAAGCTTGGGAGGGGCAGTGATTGTGGCATTATTGCTGGTGAGTGGTTTCATTCCACTCCCTAATGAACTCCCTAACCTGCGTGACCAAGGAGGTAGAGGAGCAGAGTGATTTCAGCTCAGTTGGGGTAGACACCCAGCTTCCACACTCAGCTCCCCTGTGCTTGATGCCCCAGCTGCCCTGCACTTCCTGATGCTACCATTCTTACCACTGATGCTGCTCTTCCTGAAGCTGATGCTCCTTCTGCTTCCACTGCTGTCACTGCTCTACCCTCTCCTGCCCTGAATGCCACAAGGCCAAAAGTGTGCTGAAGTGCAGTAGGGCCTCTTTTTAATCTCGCTTGATGTACCAGAGGAAAGACTCCCTCTCCATGGCCTGTCTAAGTCCCAGTTGTGATAGGCCAATTGGCCAGGCTGGGGGAGAGATTCTGAGGGCCTGTGCTGCTGTAGAGGGCCCCAGGAATGCAGTCCATCCATGCTGCTGGAAGCATATAGCCCTACTACATTTTGCTCTCTTCTCCACCCCACAGGCTCACAAATGTGGCCCCTGGCCCTTTGCTTTTTCTGGCAGACATCTTTTGGAATATCTTACTGTGCTATATAAAGTATTTACTTGCAATGTTGATTTTTTTACACTTTAAACTTGAAGTTCATGTACAGAGTAGTAATTGCTTACATCTGTAGTAGCAGAATACGGTCTGAGAGAATAACTGCATTTGTACATGATGGCTAATGATTTAAATATATAAAATTAATAAATTGTATTAACACTAGGAACAATAGTATTTTTAAAGTCTTTCATGAAATCTGTTTAGACAATTACTAGTAGAAGGCATGTTGAATATTAATTTTGTGTACATGTGTAACTCAAACAACTGCATAACTGAAGCTATGAAATTTCTTGACTCAACTGAAGCATTTATTTTGGCTTGAGAGAGACTTTATAAGCCATGCTTGTGAATTTTCTTGTCACAAATTTTTCTTTCTTCCTGTGAATCCTGGTTGTACCTTCGGTCTGCAGTCTAACATAGCTTAATAGGCATGTAGTTGTAAGGCTGCGCAACATTTTATGGACTTTTGCTAAGTTATGAGAACCACACATGAACTATGCCATTAGTTATGTGGGACATGAGAGTACACTAGGTGACCAGTGGGAAGATGGGAAGAGATGCCTACACTATAGGAACAGAATGCCATTTTCTGAGGTTACCACCTCCAGGCGGGAGGATTGACATCAGAAACCAAGAACACTCTCTCTCACAAAGACAGGAGGTTACAAGCTTACTTCTGCAACTCTATAGGGCACATACTCCTTTCATCCTCCTGGTGCCCCTTCCTGCCAGCCTTCATTTCCATATGATACTTCAAAGAGCATCACACCTTGGCGTGAAGATACTGGGATGCTTCCTGAGGACCAGTTCCCATGGTCGGCATTCCTGTGATCCAGAAGATCGGCGCCAGATCCTGCTCGCAGCGACATCCTGCCCTGACCATCAGATAGATCTGAATATTGACCCCTCCTTTAACACTCTCTTAGTGGTTAGAGATAGCAAACGGACCCTCTATAGGTTTTTTAGGGATGACATCATATCATGCCATCCTCCCAAGTACCACCTCCCAATAAAAGATGCTCCCCAAGGTTACAAGAGAGCTCTCTCTTGAGTTCGAGTCCTAGTCCTAGTTCCTGCTCCCATCCCCAATCCTTCCTCTCTTATGGATCCCTTGGTGCACCACTGGGATCCGCCTCGTGGTTCTCTGCCGGTTCAGAGCCGCGATCCTTATCATCTTCCTAAGGTCTCCTCATCCCCGTTTTCCAGCCAGATTCCATCGCATCTATATAGGTAAATATCACCCTCGATGGAAACCATCAATTACCTGCTCATGCACAAGTCCCTGTAATTTCTATCTAATCTCTTAGTACTGTATGCATGTACGAATGACAGTACATCATCGTCTTGTATAACCTTTTTATTATACTCTAGTAAACAAGCTATTTTACATCTTTAAATTGAGTCCGTGTCAGTTTCTCAGAAGCATCGGTTAGCGCATCCTCTTTATACATTGGTGAAAGGTCCCGTAAGCCTGCTGCATATTGATAACAGCTAATATTCCCCAAAATATTGATAACATAAAAGAGCAGTGAGGCTAACATAGTACATCTAAAATGCTAGGGAAGGTATTCCAGCAGAGATAGGGAATACATTAGAGGCCAACAGGTTTATACAAAAATTGTGACTGAGGCCTTTGTTAAAACTATTCCAGTTAATCTTTGTGGATCCAACTTTGTGATTATTTCAAGCTGCTGAGTGAATAATTTGCAACATTATTTGATGAGAAAATAAATATACTCCAGCCGTGACTCTTTGGGCCTTCTGATATGAGCTTGATTTTGGTGTGGCTTGATGAGAAGATTCATATGCATTTGAGCTCTTTGCAATCTGCTATCTGTATCAGTGATTGTGTCATGTCCCAGGCCATGGTCATCATTCTTCATGCTCCAGTGTGGCTGGCAAACCTTCCATTGGGCTCAGACTAGAGTGGTGGGGGTTGAGCAGCTCCCTTTTCCACCTTTAACACCATAGGATTGCCAGTCCCCAGGTTCCAGTGGGGGTTTCCTTCTTTTTGGGACTTCTGCCTGCCTGCCTGCTGCCAGCCAGCTGGCTGACTGGGGAAACCCCACCCCCAAACAGCCATGTCTGGGTGTGAAATCCCCACCCTTAAACCAGAGTTTTATCATTTGGCATCACCAATGCAATGACATCACTTCCGGGTGACATCATGTCAGCAATGTCCCGGAATACCCCCAAATTGCCATCCTAACTCTCCAGCTCAGCTCCCTTCTGAGCTGGGAGCCAGAGCTGGAAGTTCTTTGGTCTCCTCCCTCAAGCCCTTTAAAATCCTTAGCCAGGCCTGGGGCTTGCTCAGTGATCTCCCTTCATACAGAAGCTCTGTGGGGGCATGATCAAGCCTGTGAGGAGCCAATAGCACCTTCTGAGCAATGTCTTCCTTGTTGCTTCCCTTCTCTGCCCCCACAGTAGAGCTTTGAGGCAACTGATTATTAGATGGCTATCAAAGGGCCATACCAAGGCTGGAGAGAGAATGTAAATATTTGCGGGGGGAGCTCTTGTGTGGAACTTGTAGCTATTAGATATAGAGTAGTGTTAAAAATCCACTTTGAACTGAGGCTTGTTATTCTGAGTTTTATAACTTAGCTATAACTTTGACCTCTGACTAAAACCTATCACTCAAAGTCATATCTGAGACTGGTACTATCACCAGATGTTCATAAAATGTAGATTTATGCTGGTAAGAAATTGTGAATATAATATATAGTGACGTTTAATGCTGTCACCAATAGTATGTCTGCCGTTAAATTTTGGTATTTCAAAGCAGTTATTTTAATTCATACTAGTGTAACTGAAGAAGTGCACTGAATAAGTCTGAAGAAGTGCACTGAATGCAATTATCCCAGCACCACTATTCAAGTAAACTACAACCATATTTGGATTAACTTGCTTAAATCGCTTATCAATGTCTTCTGATATTTTAAGAGCAGGTCACACTAGGTAGTCTTTCATGGTTGCTGTCATTTGGGCTGCTCCAACTTATTTTTTTATCCTCATCTGCACATGGACTTTGCTGAGAGATCGCAAGCTTCATTGTCCTCTCTCAATATGCCTCACAGGCAACTGAAAGTATGGTTGATGCTGCTCATTACCAAGGGTGTTCCCTCAGAAACCTACCTCACCATGGAACAAATGATAGGCTGTTACAGGAATGGTTGTTTATTAACACAATGTCTCAGGGTAGTCACTAAATCTCCCTATCTATCATGAGCAACCTGCCTTATTCTTGCCAAAGCTTAGTTATGGCCTAACCAGTCACAAGACCAGGCCTATTTATCCCATCCCTACTGAAACAACACTGCCCCCTAAAAAACTAATTGTAGGAAAGCACAAAATTCTGTAGCAACCTGCTTGTCCCATGTTGCTCCTAGGATTGGTAGGTGGGTCAGCAGCAGCCTGCAAATGCTTGTGTGGGGAAGCCCATTTAAGGCTCTCCCATGGCCATTCCCTGTAGGCTGGGCAAATAACCACCCCATTCAATGAAGTCCTGTGCCTTTATTTGGGTTCTAGAATGGAAAGGGACAATAGCACCTACATCCCTAATGGCCATGAATGAATTTTTCATTTGTAGCTGAAAGCATGGATGCAACAGGTGAAGGGATTGTGGGGAGGGGATATGTCCCACTGGTCCCCACCAGTAGCAGGAAGCTTAAATATCTTACTGATGTCAGCTCATTATTTGGAATTCTTTGCATTTTATAGCACAAAAATTAAGCATAATTAGTAGTATTAGATAAAAGAATCTGTCATTTGGTCTTCCTTTCTTCACACATCGATGGAGTTAGAGGTTAAAAAAGAGGGAGAGGGAAGTTCTAATTTGAAAAGTGATAGTAATTTTTGTCACCATCCTAACTAAGTTGTCAATGAAGTTGGATTTTGAAAGTTCTGAAGAAGGGGGGAAATATAGAGGTGAATTATCTTACCAGTGAAGGAGTGAGAATAAGGAAAAAATAGAAGGGGGCATGAACATGGCATGAACATGAACTGCTAAGAATGTCTCAGGTGGTTGTATGTTGCAGTTCATGGTAATGTTTTTCACTGGATATGCTGCATCACTTGGGATATAATGTATAATTCTATCATTAGCATCAGTACCTTCACAAAGGCAGGAGACTCATACTGACCAAAAAAACGCTTTTAGAGCAGAGCTATGTCATGAGGTTGTAACATCTTGCATGCCAAATTGAAAATGTAAGCAGAGTTACATTAACTCTGAAGTGTGTCATCATAATATAAAAGAAACTGTGTCCATAGCTAATAAGAGTGGACACAACCAACCATGAAGCACAGGAATGTGATAACTGAATAATTAACTAAAATTGGAACTATTAATGTATCGTAAGTAGAAAACATGGGGCATAGTATGCATTTTAAATCATTTGTTCAAAAATAGTTTCATTAATATGGCTACTAATGAAAAGTTTGCATCCTTTGCTACAGTGCTTATATAACAGCAACAAATAAAAACTACCATTGTTGTCAGGGAGGGCAGGAATTGCTCCATGGATTTCTTTCCCCACCTATCCATTAGGGTTGCCAAGTCCTACCATGTTTAAAGTGGGGAACTCCTGTTCCTTCTCCTGGAGTCTTGTGCGTGCACTTTGTGAGCACACGAACCATGATGATATCACCCAGAAGTGACGTCATCATGCTGGGCATGTTGCCAGGGCGGTGCTCTGGCAATCACCCTAAAACTCTATGGTGCCATAGAGTTTTTAGGGTGATTGCTAGAATGTCACCCCAGCAACCTGCCTAGCGTGATGACATCACCTCCGGGTGACGTCATCACACTGGGCAGTTGGCCGGATTGGGCCACTTTGGGGGTGGGGTTCCCCCCGCTGGCCAAATCTGGACCGGCGGATTGGGGACCCCTATAGTGGGGATTCCCCGCCCCCCAGGGGGACTTGGCAGCCCTACTATCCATTTACATTTTTTTTCTAAATGTGTGCACAGGGGCTTGGACACAATGGTTTCCTTCTGCTAACTGAAAAATCTTCCATTAGAGCAGAGGTCCCCAACCTTTTTGAGTCTGCAGGCACCTTTGGAATTCTGATACAGTGTGGTGGGTGCAGCCCCAAAATAGCTGCCACAGTAGGCAGAGCCAACCCCCAAATGACTGCTATGGCTTATCTTCAGTCACACAGTGAAGATCCTTGTGCTGTGGTGGCAGCTGCTGCTAAGTAATGTTTTTAAAAACCTGCACATCCAATCAAATCTCCATTGGCCAGTCAAAAGCCTTGCTGGGTAAAAGCCTGATCTGATTCTTCCCACTTTCTAAAAACACTTGGTGGGCACCAGGAGAGGTGTCAGCGAGCACTGTGGTGCTCACAGGCACCACATTAAAGGAGAACTCTTGCCATTTCTAGGAGGCATCCCTGAACAGTAGGGAAAAGTCTTCAGGGGGATGATTCTGCACTTGGAAGAAGGGAACCATGTCTCCAACCAAGCTCTGTGCTTTACTGATGCTTTTTTATTGCAATTATGGTTGATGTTGCATCAATAGAGCAGAGGACATTGAAGTTTTAATGCTAAAGCTAATACAATTTTATTAGTAGTATATTTTAGCATGTGTTGATGTTAAAAGATGCAGTGCTTAAGAATGAACTAGAAAACACACTACCGGTGCTGATGGGAAAGGTGGAAGAAAGGATCCCAATCATTATGCAAAAAGAGATGGAAAAAGTTGAAGAGAGGATCCCAGAAATTATACAAAAAGAGCTCGCACCGATGTATGGAAAGTTTGACGGATTAGCAACCCAAATAAAAACGGAAATAGATGAAGTAAAGACACAGGTTGCCACAAATAAAACAGATATCCAAGGGCTGATAACAAAGGGGAAACAGACACATGCAAGGCTGAGAGAAATGGATTTGGACGTGCAGGAGTTAAAGGCGAAAAATGAAAGCTTAGAAGAAGCGCTAATCGGCCTGGAGATGGACAGAGCGGCATTAATGATAAGATGCCAAAATGTGCCAGAAAACCTGACGGATTGGAAAGCAGAAATCATCACAGCAATGGTAGACCAGCTGAAAGTAGGCTCTGAGCAAGAGATAAACTTGGAGATAGAGACAATGTTTAGGCGGAATACAGCCTATGCCAAAAAATTTAAGACCCCAAGGGAAGTTCACATCAGGTTCAACAAAAGGAATATTAAAGATAAAATCCTCAAAGCAACATATGATAACAAAGTCTTTATCCAAGGTGCGGAAATAAAATTTTTGCGGGAAATTCCATGGAGAGTACGGGAGAAGAGGAAAACCTACCAACACCTAGCAGCTGTACTACGTGATAAGAATATTCTTTATAGATGGAATGTTCCAGAAGGTTTAATCTTCGAGTACAAAGGGCGAAGATTTAAGTTAGACTCAACCTTTAAACTGGATAACTTCCTGGAAACACATGGACCGGAACTGGGGTTGGAAGAAGAACAAGAAGAAGAGGAAACAACATCAGAGAAAGAAGGGGAAGAGGAGGAAGAAAAAGAAGAGGAAAAAACAGAAAGAAAAGAAGGGAAAAAGAAAGACAAGAAAAGAGATACCAGAATCCCGTCTCAGATCCAAACTAGAAACCAGTTAAAGAACAAGACAAAAGGTACAAAAGAGTAGAATGGAACAGACATCTAAGGACTTTAAATTGGTATCTATTAACGTGAATGGCTTGAACTCACCTCAAAAAAGGAAAAGAATATTTCATCAACTAACCAAACTTAAAGCGGAAGTAATCTGCCTCCAAGAAACCCACATTAAACAAGAACATATAAAATATATTAGTAATAAGAAATTGGGTACCATGTTTGTATCAGCAGATAAAGAGAAAAAAAAGAGGGGAGTGGTAATATATATTAAAAACCATTTGCATCCAAAGTTGATACACGCGTCGGAAGATGGGAGAATTGTTGCTGTTTTAATAACTAGGCAAGGTAAGGAATACGCTATTATTAACATATATGCCCCTAACACAAATCAACAACCCTTCTTTAAGGAGGTCGCAGAAGTGCTGAAAAAACTAAATAATAACAACATCTGTCTGATTGGAGACTTCAATGCGGTAGTAGACTTAAGAAAAGATAGGAAAAGTTCAAATAAAACTAGGAAAAAGGGTAAAAAGTTGCCAAGTATTTTCTACCAAATAGCAGAAGAATACGACATATTAGATGCATGGAGAACCAAGTATAATAATCAAAATGTCTACACATACTACTCAGGGAGACATAAATCATGGTCCCGGATAGACATGGCCTGGTCATCTAGAGAGATATTAATGGAGTTGAACGACATAGAAATATTACCATTAACTTTTGCTGATCACAATCCGGTGCTGCTATCACTTAGAGAAATAAGGAAAAGCCCTAGGTGGTCAATGAACAAATATTTATTAAAAGACACCACTTTGGTGGATAATCTGAAGAAAGACATTAATAGGCATTCCTAACTGGGAACTATATGGCAAGGCAGCGGCTATGATATGGCTGAAGGATTGGTTGACTTTAAATAACCGGAGAGTGCTCGCGTTAGAAGGCCACGACCTATACATGGGCTGGCATGCCTATGTATGGTACGGGAAATATAAAATCCATGCAAATTTTAACACGCATATGTTGAGAAAAGCCTTGTTGGCAATATGGATAGAAGTAAAAGAAAGAAATTATACTAAGATCCCTAGTTGGGTCTCTCCTTTAGAAGCTTTTATTAAACCAACTTTAATAAGCTCCCAAAATATAGCGAGTTATAGTAAATTGCTTGATAGCAAAGGAAATCTTAGAAATGAGGCAAAATTAAAGGAAGAGATAGGACTGCAGTTATCTTGGTGGGAAAACATGCAACTTAATTCCAGATACCAAAAAGACCTAAAAGAGGGAATTAATAACAAACCTCATGAATTAGATGAGATCTGGTTAAAAAATAATGACAAAGTAATAACTAAGCTTTACAAATATTTGTTGACCCAAGACATGCAGGAAGAAATCATAAAACCAACAATGATTACCTGGATGAGGGACTTAGGAAGTAATATTGATACAGAATATTGGAATAAGATCTGGAAATCGATTAAATTTTTGAAGGTAGCAAATTATAAAGAAAACATCTATAAGATGTTCTACCGATGGCACTGGCCCCCAGATAAATTATATAAATGTTATAAGGTCTCGGATAAGTGTTGGGCATGTGAGAAGGATAGAGGGACATATTGGCATATGTGGTGGGCTTGTGGGAAAGTGGAGAAATATTGGTCTATGGTTAGAAAGATGGCGAAAGATATTATGGATACGGAGATTCCATGGGACCCAGCGCTTTTTCTTTTGAATATGATGCCAGAAGGTATGGCAAAGGTGAACCAAAAACTACTGTCATACATAGCAACGGCAGCGCGTATTCTAAGGGCTAAGAAGTGGAAATCACAAACGATGCCAATTAAAGAAGAACTGATTAAAATGCTACTGAACTGGGCAGAGATGGACAAGCTAGCATATTTGTTAAATCCATATGCGAAAACGGATACAATTGTAGTTTGGTCTAAATTCTATGATTGGATAAGCTAACTGGAATTAATGTAAGGTTCTTGTGATGTATAAAAATGTATTATGTAAAACTTGTTTATGCAGCCATTAACAATTTGGTAAAATAAAAACTATTATAAAAAAAAAAAAAAAAAAAGAATGAACATTGCAGAAAGTCTCTTCTAGACAAATGAATGTAATGGTTATATACTCCAGACATTATTAACCTACCTAAGGTCATGTTCAGATGGCTCTTTTGAGTGCCAGGAATGAGTGCCTGGTGGATTTAAAGGGCATGTCCAGACAGCAACATCTGGGAAATGTGCCACTTCCGTGATCAGCCCGTCGATCCCTGTTGGGGAGCCGTACTTAAACAATAGTGGTGAAAGTCTGGTCCAAAGCTTGTTGATGGGCCAATGGCAGACTTTCCCTTATCTGGTCATTCCACCAGCATGCAATCAGCCCGTAGGGATGGTCTCCAGACCATCCCAAACGGCCACCATTTAAAAAAAAAAGTCTTAATGATGTGTGCATAACCACTTAAACATGCAACATCTGCAGAGCTCCACTGAAATGATCCAGACAATTTTATGTTTCTAATGGTCCCATGAACTTTATCAACTTTATTAACTGAAACGGTACCTAGAGGAAGGTACCACTGGTGGTGCTTTTACCATTTAAGTCTGCACATGTGTGGAAAAACAAGTACACGGTGAGGCATACATGTGCATGCACAGACAGGATTTAAAAAAAAAAAAGTTGACCGCATGGCTCCTTAAGGTGGATGCATCTAGACAATCCATCACGAAACCATGCGCAGTAAAGCGCTTCACAGGGGAACTGTCTGGTTGTGCAACACTGGATAAAAAAGATCTAGATCAAATCTGAGCTGGACCAATGGCGGGATTAGCTGCCCATCTGAACGCACCCTCTGTATAACAGGTTTCTGTGGTGCTCTAAATGGAATGTTCCTAACTAAGTTAAATGACATCATGGACAACTGATTTCAAAGCAAGGGTGGATTGGCCATTAAGACCACTGAAAAATGTCCTGGTTAGTTAATGGCCACCCTGTCCCAAGTAAGGAGCAGCTCTTATCCTGCACTGAGGGGCTTATAGAAGACATGAGGAGCTGCTGCTGCTGCCACCACCATGAGTGAAGGGATGGGCAAGTGGATGAGGCCACCATGAGAGAAGGGAAGAACCAGCATAAGCCACCACAAACAGAAGGATGGATGGGTAGGCACAGCTGTTCGGAGAAAAGGAATGGATGGGTGCAAAAAGATGCAGCAGTAGCAGCAACCATCACTACAAGCAGTGGTATAGATGGGCAGGTGGGCCATATGCAACTAGAAAAGGGGCAGGCAGGTGCAAACAGCAACAATACCACTGTATGACAGAGTGTTGGACTGGATGGGCCATTGGCCTGATCCAACACTGGCTTCTCTTATGTTCTTATGTTCTTAATAGCCACTTCTGCCACAAGAAGAAGGATGGAAGGGTAGACGGGCACATCCACAGTCACCATGAAAAAAAGGGTTACTGTAATGGGAGGAGCAAGCAGGCATGAGCAGCAGCATTAACTGCTGCTGCTGTGACTGCAGGGAAGGGTGTGTGGATTCAGCTATTGAGTGGAGGGGCAGGGAGGGGCAAGCTGCCAGCATGGCACAGTGAGTGAAAACTGTGAGCCTGCTCTTCCTACTTCCCCCTTCATCGGGGGCAGGTCCAGGGCCAGTCTACTGGTGGGGCCATTTCCAGAGCTAGTTTTGTCTCTTAGTTCCACCCAGTCTCAAAGCTCTCCAGTAAAGCAGTAAAACTAAATAAAAAAAATAGTCTCCTAAAATTATGAACAGTTATATAATGGTTTAAAATGGTTGTTTGTCAATACAAATAATTAGATTTTGTTATTCCATCCAAAGGTGATAAACTTAAGAAGACTAATGAATGCCCTATTCCTTGTTTTGATGTATAAATATTTTTGAGGGGGGGGGGAGTTAGACTAATGATAAAATCTGTTATTTTCTCTCAATGTTCTTTTATAATGCCATGTCCTGGTTCTGGCTTTATTGTGTTACTCTTCGTGTTCAGCTTTGAGAAATAAATATAACCGTCAAAACATAAATCCAAAATCAACCTGTGCGCTTAGAAAAAATGCTGAAATGTTTCATTAAGGCATATTCAGTGCTTAATGCTCCCATTTTTGCTTGCTTTCACTTGTAATTTTAAATATGTTTTCACTGTTAGATCTCTTTGTAATTCCTGGCTATATTCTGGAGACAAGTGGAGTGATATTGCCCCCAGCAGGGAAAATGCAGAACAGAAATGCAGTTCTTTTCTATGCATTCATGTAAAAAGCCAGTGATTTTTTTGCTATTTTGATAAAAAGTATCATGGTGGAAATCTGACTTAGTTCCACATAGTCAGCTTTGGCTCCTATTTCTCAAGTCACAAATCCCCTATTCCTCATGTACAACTACTTTGAAACTTAGAGGAACTTCAACAGCACCTTCAGATAGAGCACTATCATCTGCTTCTGCAAAAAAAGTTCAAGTCCTATGGAACCCAGAGAAAAGTTGGGTTGGCAACCCCACTTGCTTTCTGTGTTGTGGCCTTCCTTAGCATCCTTTAAAAAGCTGTAAATGTTTAATTTTAATATTGTCTAAAACTGTAAACAAAACAGGATTACAAATTAGAGCAGCTGCTCCAAAAGGAACTCCAAAAGGAACCTTTTCTCAGAACCCTTCATTTGTTAAAACACATTTTACTTTAATCTGAGGGTAACCAGATGCAAAGAAGGACAAGGCTTCTTGGTCTCTCTGATTGTCTTAAGCCACAAGGAAAGACAGGACATGACCTGTGATGGTTGTTCAGCAAAGGGAACTGGGGCGGGTGTGCTCTTGGCTTGCAGAATCAAGAAAAGGAACAGATTCTCCATCATCCAATGCCTCTTCAATACCCCCCTTAATTTATATCATAGTGGCACACATGTACTAACTGATATTGCTAAAGAACATTCTTCAATATCTATAAGGCTACACGTTTTAGAGTTCTAACATATTGCACAGCTTGTATTTTTAAAAGGGAACACAATATTATTTTAATCTGAATGGCCACAATGATTGGCACAAAGGAGAAATAATTATCCTGGTGCCAAGTGGCCCCCAATTCCTCCCTTCAGCTTCAGGAAGGCTGCACGTGAGAGGGGAGGGACAGTAGTTCCATTGTAGAGCATCTTCATAGCATTCAGAAGGTCTGAGGTTCAATCCTTGGGATCTTTAGCTTTTTTTAAAGGAATAGGAAGTAGGTGATGTGAAGGATCTGTACTTAAGATTCAGGAGAGACCTTCCCAGTTTGAATAGACAATAATGACCTTGATGGACCACTGAACTGATTCAGTATAAGGCAATTTCAAGAGTCAAGTAATCCAGTAGGTTGCATTTCATTTTAATTTTTTTTAGAAGAAATACTTGTAATACCTCATGTCTGCTTAGGAATTTCAAGCAGCAGCATTGGTTGCCAGAGGCTTGGATTTTATGTAATGCTGATATTTCAAATGGTATTATTGGGGATGGGGGAGGCACAAGTTGTTCAAGTTAAGTCATCCATTTAAAACTGGGTTATACTTTCTTCAGACCCTTTTTAATATTTACCATTACTGGTATATTTCCTGTGAGGTGAACCAAACATATGAAGAAACATTAATGCTACATATACAGCAAAAGGTCCCAAAAGAAATTGAAGGCCTGGAAAGGGACATTAAAATGTATAGAATTTAAATGTCAGAGCCAGGATCATTAATGTTTTATGTGTTTTTTTATGCCTTCTCTGTGCTTGAAAACATGGAAATTGAATGCTAAATGCAATTTATATTCAAGGATTTCCTTCATATTTCTTTTAAGAAATACATAAATTTTTATCCATGCCTGCAGAGCCATAAATGTAAGAAAACTATGATTATCCCTGTATATTTTTGTTATATGAAGGCTGAGAACATTAACTTAATATGATTGCTATACTCAAAACTAACTATATTTCTTCCACAGGGAGCTCCATCCCTGTCTCCTCTCCATGAACAGCTATATCTTAAACTGTTTATGCTCACAACTCACTCCACCTAATTTTACTTAAAAAAAAATTCAGATGCATTGACTGATGCAAAAGATTACTCATTAACATAAATTGGGTTCTTCCTTAATGAGTTTTTTTTGGGAGGTGGGCTTTTTGTGTTAGAAATTATGGAACAATTATAACAAGAGTTGTTACATGTTTAGTTTGTTTATTTACTTTGTTTAAACTCATCTCTCTCCCAAATGAGGACCCAAAGCAGCTTGCATGGTTCTCCTCTCCTCCACTTTATCCTCATCACAACCCTCAATGCCACCCTAAACAGAATTATAACCTTCTAAATCCACTGAAGTCAATGAACTTAGAAGGGTGTAACTCTGTTTAGGATTTCACTGCCTGTGCGGAAGGTTAGGCTGAGAGTGTGTGACTGGACCAGCAAGCTACCATGGCAAACTGGGGATGAAAGGATAAAAAGGAGGAGGGGAGAATGGTGTTGTGAGTTGCCTTAAGTCCTTTCTGAGTGAAAATATAGTTATAAATCAATTAAAAATAATGAAATATGACTCAATGAACATAGTCTGAGGGCGCGGTCACATGGTCATTTAAATGTGGGTATCTAGCGCTTCATTTTTCAGCTGGATTATTTAAACATGGTTTGGGATGACCATACATCCCCCCACAAACCGCTTCAGTCATGCAACTAGGCTCTGTGGACCATCCAGAGCGGCATTTTTAAAAAATTTCTTTGAGCATGCACACAAGTGCATGTACAAATCTCCGCTTCCATAGATTTTTTTTTGACGTAAAAGCAGACATGCGCACAACGGTGATCTTTTTTTTAAAAAAAAAAAAACTTGGCAAGAGGGAAACTGGGATTGTTGCAGATGGTTGCAGTCCAGACTATGGGTTCTCGCCAGGAGAAACCTTAAAGTACTTGATTTTGCTGGTGTTTGAAAATCCGAGATCGAACATGATAGATCGTGGGAGGGCACGGGATTCAAAACGGGAGACAGATGCAGTCGTCTGGTCAGCCCTTTTAAATGCAATGGGGAACAGCGGTGAAACCTGCTGTAAATGACCATGTGACTGCACCCTGAGTGTGTTCTAAACATGTGGACTGCATTAAAAATTTATTTTTATTATACACATAGTCAAAATAGCTTTGCTGTTATGGCTGTGTAGTTTCTGCAAACAGCAAAATGTGGAAACATTCTGTGCCTTGATTCCATTCAATTGCATCAGAGCTTTTGTCATAAAATGTGGAGTTTAAGGTTAATTTGCTATGGTATTTCATGCATTAGTATACATGGCTGGAGTTGTTTATGAATAAACGTCAATACTTTGAGATATTTACAGTTAAAGTGCTAAATTGTGTTCCAAGTTCTTGTTAATAGAAAATGACCCCTTATGCTATACTTGTTGAAAAGTAGCTTGGTTATTCAGATGTTCTAGGGAAAATAAGGGACGCTGAACTTTATCAACCTTGCCCCCTTGTCTGGTTGCTACATGACTCACACTGAGAATTTATCTTTCTACTTCACCTTGAATATACCGTTGGTGTTTGCCATGGTTACACTAGAATGTCTTGCAGTAAGGATAAAAGATGGGCATGCATCCCTAACACACAGTGGGCACATACCAGACAACTGCACCCTCTGCACCCACAGAGTATCACATTGGGGTGGCTGCTGCAAAAAAACAATTGCCACATAAAATATAAAGCAGCTCTAAGAATAGGAAATATTTATTTATTTCAAATGTTTATTAGCAGTCTTTCTTTCTTATGGAGCTGAAGGCAGTGTACAATATAGATTAAATACATAAAATAAATAAAACCCAAAAATTTAAATTCACATTTTAGGACTGCTAGTAACTTAATAAAATGCATTTCTAAACAAAACCAAATAAAAATATTCTGATTTAAAACAGCATTTGAGTTTTTTTAGATTTCCCAGGTCTGGTCTTTAGAAGAACTGGATACAAAGAAAAAGGCAACAATGAATTTACAAGACTTTGGAGAAAGAGTTTTATTCATATACTAGCCTGATACCTGAGCTTCGCTACGATATTTAAATTCCATAAAGCCAGTTATAATACTGATGATGTGATGTAACATTTGTTTGAAATGTAACATTTGTTGTAGGAATTCTAATGGAGAAGATTGTAGATCATATTGGTGGCTCTGCCTGCAAGTGCTAGGATCATCAGGCTGAACTCACTCTGGAGCAGGCCACATAGAACTGTCCATGTGAGAAGCAGTCATCTGTTAATTCCTGCCACTTTCAGTGTCTGGCAGACCTTGAGGGGAAACTGCAGCCTCTTGAACTTTGCTGCATTCTTAAATTGCCTCCTCCTTGTAGTGTTGGTGTATCTGGCTCGATGTTTGCCAGGAGCTTTCTTATTTATTTATTTATTTATTTATTTATTTATTTGTTCAATTTATACCCCGCCTAGCCAGCGAACCGGCTCTAGGCGGCTAACAAAAACCATTACCACGAAGGTTTACATATAAACCTTGGGGGTAATGAGAGGTGAGAGATGTAAGGGGGAGTTGGTCTGAGGGAGTGGTGATGTGGTGGACATTTCTTCAGGTTCATGAGGGAGCCATGCATCGAAATGGCTCCTAGAAAGGTCCTTTACAATCTCCCCATGAACATTCATAAACTCAATTACCATGCTGGCTGTTATGAGAAATGTCTATTCGGGAGTCTTGAATCGCTGATTTCTGTAACTGGCCTCAACGGTCTGCGGTCTCTTTTAACTGTGTTTTTTCCTCAGAACAGAGACTGCAGACAGTTGCATCTCCAGGCACATGGAAAACAATTGGGGAAACACATTTCCCCCCTTTTTTTTACTCCCCTAGGGGTCAGAAATCTCTTGGGGGGGGGTTGACATCATAGTAGGAATGCACTCCCCTTATTTTGGGTTTCTTCGTGCAGGGGTTTGGCCTGGGTATTAAATTGGGGGAGAGAGCATACCCCCCCTTTTTTTTTTACAGAATTGTCTTTTATTTATATTACGATTAAGAAGTGGGACTTCTTACACATTCAAAACACCATCTGAGCAATCAGATACTAAGCAAGTTCATTTAAACCAATTTTCTAGAACCCACATTATGAGAAATTAAATAACCTAATAAAGGAAACCACTTTTCTACAAATTTGGTGTATATTTCCGTAGTGGGTGGGAGCGTGGCTAAAGCCATTGGTGAGGCTGGGCCAGCAGCATTGCTAAGGTGATCCTGCCGGGGCAGCGTCCCTGATGGATAAAAGTACCCTGGCCCTGCTCCTACACCTGACAGACACCTGCCTGTCTGGTGTTGGGGAGGGATTGTGTTTAAAGGCATCGGGGAGGCTGGGCCAGCTGCAGGGCTAAGGCAATCCTGCTGTGCAAACCTCTCAGAGAGCTGTAAGAATCCCACCTCCTCTTCTACACCTGACAGGCAGTTGCCTGTCCAGTGTGGGAGGGGGAGGAGTATTAGAAGCCACTGTGGAGGCTGGGCCAGCAGGATCACTAAGGCATTATTGCTGGGGGGGGGGGCATCTCTGTTGGCTTTAAGCACCCTGCAGCCACTGCTGTGCCTGACAGACAACCATCTGTTAGGTGTAGGAGGTGTGTGTGTGTGTTTGAAGCCATGGGGAGGCTGGGCCAGCAGCATTACTGCACCTCACAGGTGGTTATTGGCCACTATTGATTTCCTCAACTGTCATTAGCTGTCTGCAGTCTCCTGTAACTGTTGACTTTTTTTTACCTCAAAACACTGAGCTCTGCAGCTGACCAATCAGAGAGTGGGGGGTGCAAGTAGGCAGCAGCCTGGCAGCCTCATAGAAATCAATGAGGGGAGCACATTTCCCCCCTTTTGACCCACTTAGGGGTCGAATTTCTAAAAATCCCTTCTTTGTGAGCACCTACACCGTGGTAGGAGTGCTCTCCCTGAATCTGGTATTTCTAGGTTCAGTGGTTTGGCCTGGGCGTTGATTTTACAGTGAAGGGACTTTCCTTTATATATATAGAAGGAAACATATATGCGTAATAATAAACATAATAACAAGAAAACGTAATAACATTGTATATCCATCATAAAAACTGTGGATGACTCATTGGCAATTTTCTGAGTCACATGATCTGGTCCTTCATTATGTGTTTGTGTGTGTGTATGCACACACAGGGATCACAGCTCTTTGCTGCATTTCCTACCATGCAGCTATCTTTTACAACCCTAGGCATCACAAGGCTCACATGAACCAATAGGGCAAAATTGCCCCATCCTCCTCCTCCTCTCAGTGGAACTGTGCTGATAGAGGATGTAGGAGGATGGTTTTGCTTCCTTCTTCCCTACTGTGGTCTCTTGAGTCACATGGCAGCCCAGATTTTATTTTAAATTGTAAAGAAACCGGATATTTAAATTCTAAAGAAACCCGATATTAACGAAACACCAAGGCATACAAAACAATCACCTTTGCTTTAAGTTTTGAGTTTTCTGAAAGGGAAAAGCCTGAATTTGACTGGTATTCCATAGGAAGAAATTTCAGAATGTGGAAATGTCACTGACAAGGCTCTGCCTAACCTTCACCACAGAGGCACATGGCACAAGGCCTCCCTAGATTATCTGAACAGGAGACAGAGCTGAATCTTTGTGGGACAGAAGTGCACTGGCTACAGACTGTTTGGATAATCAAAAACAAAACCAGATGCCTAGCCAGTGCATTATTTTATATCACCTCCTCTAACTATGGATCCAGTGCAAAGCAAAATGTAAAGTTCTCCTGAACTGGCATCAGTAAGAGAAATGGAGATTCACTGTTATATGAATGGATAAATGATTTATTACAGCCATAGCCCAGCACAATAATACATAAAATACCAAGTCACTGCTATACAGTGTGTTCATGGCTCTGGACATTGCTCAGGCAGCAGAAAAGTTCTGACAATAGTGTAGTACTGTGCAGGGCTATTTTGGAGCAGGAACACACAGGAACGGAGTTCTGGCTGGCTTCTGAGTTGGCCACGCTTACAGCCTCCCTCTCGTGGGTTACCCAGGCACCTTGCAAGTGTGGGGGCACCTGGGGAAGCCAATCCAGATCCAGGGTGCAGCTGCGGGGCACCTGGGGAAGCCAATCCAGAAACTGCCTTCCTTCCCTCGGGTTCCCCATATGCCCCGCAAGCCGTGAAGCACTTGGGGAAGCCGATCCTGGGAGGGAGCTGTGCTGTCAGGGGTGTAGCCTACTATGCTAATGAGTTTCTGCCATTGGCTAATGAGTTTCTGTCATCTGCCTCTTATGCTAATGAGTCCATGCTGGGCTTTTTCTACAAAAAAAGCCCTGGTACTGTGTATCCCAACCTGTGAGCCTCAAGCCATAAACTAGTCACAAATCCTGCAGAAGTGGGTTGCAGTCTTTTGTAGACTTATGGCAACCATTCCCTTCCCCTCCTTGCTAGTGCCCAACTGAACTCATGGATCTCTGAGCCAGAGGAGGTAGGGTGTCACTACTCAGCCAGCCAGCCAGCCAGTAGTCCATGGTGACAAGGCTGTAGCTGTATACCAGGAAAGCAGCACACATACCCTTTTCATCCAGCACAGCAGCTGGCTCTGTCTGTCCTCATTTTTTTTATTTCTTAGGCTGCACTCCTTCACCTATTCCCTTTGGTGGTAACAACACCTAGCTGTTTCTCAGTAGTAGCTGAGGCAGGTTTTTAAAAAGGCCATTTGTGAGCTGTGTCTGTTGTTGCAGATGCAACAAATGGTCAGAGGAATGACTTTCACCAGGAAAGTAGCTGGTGCCACTGCTCCTGCCTGCTTCAGATATGCCATTTCTTTGCTGTTGCTGCTGCTCCTTGCTCTAGTCCTGCTTGTTGCAGCAGCAGCTTCCAGGCTTTGTATATGCAAGGGCACTTGTGGGCTTGTCAGGGGTAGGAGGGGTGTCATGGGCAATACTGCTGAGTATTATCTTTGATAGTCCACAGGAAAGAAACATCAGTACCAAGCTATCTTTGATTGCTGTGGAAGGCACACTTTTTCTATCTATCTATCTATCTATCTATCTATCTATCTATCTATCTACCTACCTACCTACCTACCTACCTACCTACCTACCTACCTATCTACCTATCTTTCAGCCCCGTCTCTTCCACATTCTACAAAGAAAAAGCCATTGCAAACTTGGGGACTATGAGGTTCTGCTTGATGCCTGTTTGGGAGGAAGAGGAACACTTAACAGCTGTTAGACATGATACTAACCCTCCATTTCATTTTTAAAGATGACTGTATCCTCTGTTGATTAATGTGCAACCTTAGCTCTTTAAAGTTGCCATTTCACCGGGTGATGTTTGTGATCAGTGTAATAGCGCTGCTGGAGGAATAGAATGATCTTTCTATACCTTCTTCTCATATGAGTCTATATTATTTTTCAATCCAAGAAGAATATTTTTGATGTTTTCGCCAAGCCTGTATCTCACAAGCTTAAAATGTCAGCTTCATTCCCTCCCTCACACCAACCATTGTCAGAGATAGAATGTGTCTAGGATTCTGAATAGGATGTACTGGTCTGAGCTGATGATCAAAAGAAAACAGAAGGTGCTTTAAAAAACAAACAAACAGGTACATTTTCCAAAAGGAAAAATGTTCCCCTGAAGTTAAATGGAATATCTGTTGGGGGATCCTTCTAAAATGGTAGTAGTTAAGAGTGTTGGACTATTATTTAGTAAACCCAGGTTCAAATCCCCACTTGTGCCATGGAAGCTCTCTGGGTGACCTTGAGCTAGTCACACATTCTCAGACCAATTTCTTACTAGCACTGCCCCGGCGTTGGGTCCTCTGTTTGCCCCAATTGCCTGCTTGAATTTCCCACTATTTACCGCGGGGCACATTTTGATCTGGGTCTTTGCATGATTTCTCCGTGGCTTCAGTGATCCTCAAAAAACAGGCAAATAGTGGGAAATTCAAGTGGGCAATCGGGGCAAATGAAGGACCTGACGCCGGGGCAGCGCTAGTGGGAAATCAGTCTCTGCCTAACCCATCTCGCAGGGTTGTTACAAATATAACATGGAAGGCAGGAGAATGATGTAGGTTGCTTTTGGTCCCGATTGCGGAGAAAGGCAAGGTACAAATAAATTAAATAAATATTGTAAGAGAAGAGGAGCTTCAGGTTTGGAATCAAAGGCTTTCATCTAAATAGAGAGCAACCCAAGTAAGCCCCAATCTCTTTTCCATGTTTTGCTCTCAATCTCTATTTGTTTCTCAATCTCTATGTTAGAAAAGAAGTAAATAGGGGCTGGGACCCTCACTCTGTATGCCCAGGGGAGGCCAAATCTCCCGCCCCCCCCCCCCAGCATCTGTGCATTTTCGATGAAGTACATCCCATTTAATTCAGTGGTTTATTTAACAAAGCAATCCTATGCTCATTTACCTGGGAGTAAGCCCTGTTGAATACTGACACTTACTTCTAAGTTAACATGCATAAGATTGTACATTCTGACATGAGTGTGGAAGAGATGCATTTTAATTCTTGTAGCTGTTTTTGTAAATTAAATTACAAACAGCCAACGAATAAATAGATCTGGTAGCCTTCAAGGTGTAGTAAGATCCTTTTGCTGGGTCTATAATTTTTATATCCCATGAAGCTACAAACTGCAATCTGATAAGTTGTGTTCCTACATTTATATTTTTTTAAGTGTGAATAACTGTGTAAGTGCAATAAATATTTCAACAAATTCTACTTTAATAGGTGCAGGAAGTAAAGTTTTGCTTGGTAATTTTATGAAATGGTTATACAGTAGTCAAACTTGCGTGGAATTGATGGCTGACAAAAACCTATGGTCCAAAATTTGTATGACAATAAATCACATTATCAGTCACTATACCAAGTAAATTTGACTGTGTGTGTCACCATACAATAAAGTTTGGGAAACAATGGTCCACAGGAAAAGTCCTTGTTATAGGACTAAGTATTTTAGGCACAGAAGATGGAATGCAAGAAATCAGTGGTCTGATATCCCAACTTTTTAAGATACCCTCTGTACTATTATCCTGTTCAAAATAACATACCCCAAAACAAGTAGGCCAGCATGGCAAATGCCCTTTTTCCAGGAAGTCTAACATTAATTGTGGAAGGAGTTTAGATCAAGTAACTTGGCACAAGGAAAAGGGTTAAATGTCTACTTTCTCTAGCACCTTGGTTCTAATCTAATTTCCAGTTCCCGCTGTTGGCTTTTAAAGCACAATCATACTGTCAGGAGATCCAATCACACAGTCAGATCATGTTCCATCTGTTTTAGCTTCATTTTAGTTCAGCATCAAGTAGTCCTGCAGAAATTTACAACCTTCTGGCAAGCCTATTAGTAGGTGAGGCAAGGATGGTGTGTGTGGGTTCAGCTTAGTAAACAAATTTCAGGTGTCTACGTGGAGAGGAAAGGCTGTTTGGGAGTCCAGGATCCTAAATCCACATCTGGTGGAGGTCTTCTTTTCATGATCGTCCATAGACTGTTCATTTCTAGACTGGGATTCATCTGCTCCAAACCCTTGTCTTGGTCTTGAGGGCTGTGGATATAGCAAATTCTCTAATAAATTGCAGTCTGATTATGATTGTGATAGAGTTTCGTGGGTATTCAGACAAGGTTAAAAAAAAGTCAACTATCACTCACATTCAACATAGTAACAGCTTGGTCAAAGACAAGCTAATTCAAATTCAGGTGAGTCCCAGATAGATCAAGATCACTTAATTAAAAAAAAATGACATCCATCATTTTCAGTAGATAGAAATAACTTTAAATATCTTGCAGTTCACTGTTCCTTTGGGATTTTACTGTAGCTTACAATGTTCTTTGGGTCTGTTTTGCTGTTTTTTTGTGCCCATAACCTTTGGAATGAGCTTGCTCTGGCTCTTCTATTTATGGTTCATCTGTTCTTCACCCCATATTTCTAGATATTTTCTCAGTTTTCTTTTAATGAACCTCTAGCCTATCCTGCTCATATCCCTAACCAGTTGCCAATCTACAGCAGACTTTGGCTGTAAATGTCAGATATTGCTCATGCAAATAATTATGTATACCATTTTCCCATTAGTCCAGATGGTGCCTCAGCTATCAGACCCATATGAATAAGCCTCATGACTTCCCTGTAATGGAGTACACAGTTCGGCCTGCCTTTCATTTACATGATCTATGACATCATAAGAGAACAATCTTTCGATGTACTTTGTAGTTTGTTCTGGCTAGAATCAAGAATCAGATCAAGTTCCTCTAGTGCCTATTTATAATCTTGACTTCTTAAACTCAGGTCACCAAACATTGTGTGCTTGTGTGATTTTTTTAAGCCCTCTTATTATTACTTGACTTGGTTTATAAGACACAATGTTCCGATGTCTTTTCTTGATGAAAACATGTTTCTTCTTATTTGCCTTTTTATGTTGGTCTGAATTCCTTTGCCAGTTATGACTGATCGTACAGCAGGGTCAATTACAGCTGAGAGTACTACTTCAAGAAAGGACTAAAAAGATGTCTGTAGGTTCTGCACATTATTTTTCATAATGCCACTGAATCTAATAGACATACCTGTGTGATACAATCAACTTTTTATAATGACATGTATTCATAGGCATAATAGTGAACAAATACAGATGTATTTTACTGGGGGGGAACCCTCTAATGTTGGGACTGACCAGAGGTTGCTAGATTCCCGTGATGTCACATCGCAATATATGGTTGTGAGTTGATAGGACTTAGTAGTCTCCTTGGGCCCTTGGACAAACCAGCCAGATACACTACTTTTCACTATCATCATCTCCATCTTTCCTCCCCATCACAAAATAGTAGACTCTTCAATGTTGTTTTGTTTTGTTTTTCCATCCTTAAAGAGCAAATCAAGACTTGGCTCTCCTACAGTGGAGAGATATCAGCCATGCAGGCAGTTCAGGACTTCTGAGTCAATGTGGCATAGTGGTTAGCATTTCATATTACAACTGAAAATCCCGGGTTCAAACCCCAACTCTGCCATCAACCCCACCAGATGACTTTCCCTAACATGGATGTTGTGTGAAGATAAAATACTGATGAGGAAAATGATTCATCCTGCCTATGCTCCTTGGAGAAAGAACAAGAGAAAATGTAACAAACAAACAGGACATATGGCTCACATCTCTAGTTTCAGTGACTAGTAACCTCTAGTGGGCTCACAGTGTCCAAGTTTGATTTCAGAAATTAATGTCTCGTGATCTATAATATCTGATATCTATTTAAAACAATAATTTCCTGTTGTGGCCTCTATCTTGTGGAATGGCCTGCCTGATGAGATCAAGAAGGTTCCCATCCTCCTGACTGAATTATTCAGGAGAGACAGGAAATAGGACCATATTATGTGAAATGTTCCAGAAAGAAGCTTTTGGTAAAGGGACTGTGGACTATTCTACTGTGTCTAGATGCACTATCTGTTCCTATAAGTTTGATCCTATTATGTACTTTCTGTACTGTTTAATATGTCATGTTAATGCTTATGCTTTGTTTCAGCTTTGCTTTTCAAATTCCATCAATCCAAACCTTTGTTTTATTGTTTATTGGATGTCCTATTCTGTTGATTAAAATTGTCTCACATCTTGAGTCTCATTGAGAAATTTGGATTATAAATGACATGAATAACAATAAACAAATAATCAAAAGTTTAATCAGAACGTAAGAATATAAGAGAAGCCAATGTTGGATCAGGCCAGTGGCCCATGCAGTCCAACACTCTGTGTCACACAGTGGCCAAAAACACCAGATGCCCTCAGGAGGTCCAGCAGTGGGGCCAGGACACTAGAAGCCCTCCCACTGTTGCTCCCCTAGCACCAAGAATACAGAGCATCACTTGCCCCAGACTGAGAGTTCCTATCTATACTTTGTGGCTAATAGCCATTGATGGACCTTTGCTCCATATGCTTATCTAATTCCCTCTTGAAGCTGTCCATGCTTGTAGCCACCACCACCTCCTGTGGCAGTGAATTCCACGTGTTAATCACTCTTTGGATGAAGAAGTACTTCCTTTTATCTGTTGTAACCCGACTGCTCAGCAATTTCATGGAGTGCCCACGAGTTCTTATATTGTGAGAAAGGGAGAAAAGTACTTCTTTCTCTACCTGATATTTCCCATGCATAATCTTATAAACCTCTATCATTTCACTCCTCAGCCATCATTCCTCCAAGCTAAAGAGCCCCAAGCGCTTCAACCTTTTTTCATAGGGAAAGTGCTCCAACCCTTTTATCATTCTAGTTGCCCTTTTCTGCACCTTTTCCAGTGCTATAATATCTTTTTTGAGGTGTGGTGACCAGAACTGTACACAGTACTCCAAATGAGGTCACACCATCGATTTATACAGGGGCATTATAATACTGGCTGACTTGTTTTCAGTTCCCTTTCTAATAACCCCCAGCATAGTGTTGGCCTTTTTCACTGCAGTCGCAGTGTCTCGACATTTTCATTGAGTTATCTACTACGACTCCAAGGTCTCTCTCTTGGTCAGTCTCCTCCAGTTCAGACCCCATCAACATGTATTTATAGTTAGGATTTTTTTGCTCCAATGTGCATCATTTTGCACTTGGCCACATTGACCCCCATTTGCCACGTTGATGCCCACTCGCCCATTCTTGACATATCCCTTTGGAGTGCCTCAGAGTCCTCCCTGGTTCTCATCACCCTGAACAACTTCATGTTATCTGCAAATTTAGCCACTTCACTGCTTACTCCAAATCATTAATAAACAAGTTTAAAAGCTTCGGACCAAGTACTGATCCCTGCGGTACCCCACTGCTTACCTCCCTCCACTGAGAAAATTGCCCATTAATACTCACTCTCTGTTTCCTTTTAATTAGCCAGTTTTTGATCCACAAACGGACTTGTCCTTTTATCCCGTGACTATTGAGCTTACTTAGGAGCCTTTGATGAGGAACTTTATCAAAAGCTTTCTGGAAGTTAAGGTAAACTACATCTATTGGGTCCCCCTTATCCACATGTTTGTTTACTCCCTCAAAGAACACTAACAGGTTAGTGAGGCAAGATCTTTAATCAGGCATGACATGCTTTCAGAATATTATTCCTACCATTCAATCTCAAATTAGATGTCCTCCAATATAGTATTGTATCTCACCTTACCCAAAATCTACTGCTATCCAGTGTGAAGGGGCGGAGCAGGGCGGGGGGATAACTTGTGCACATGAAATGAACTTTCTTTATGACTCTGGATTACCCTTTATCCTCTTCTGAATTTGTCATATTTTTAATTTATTTATTAGTTTTAACAACAATAATTACATTTTAAAATTTTGTCATTTTTATTCATTTATTTAGACCCTTACAAACTCTGTGCTCTAGGATAGACCTTTGTTATCTTTCTTTCTCTCTCTTTTTTCGTCCTTGCTAGCTTTGAGAAAGTCCTAAAACTGTATCCAAGAACTTTATGCCTAGTTTTCAATTATTATTTTTTGATGTCTGTCAAGGTAATATTTGTTTTCTAAGCTAAATTGAGTGGTCATTGCCTAGGTCTGCTTTCCTCCACCTTACAAAATATACTTTTTGGATAAAACTAAATCCTTGCTATTCTCTCGCAGATCTTACTTTTCCCTGTGACTTTCATGCATATTTGTTTTAAATTATTTGTGTAGGATATCACCACAGATGCATAAAAGATATATTAACTTTTCCTCATTTGGTGTCTTTCACAGCAGTGGTGATTTGACTGATTAAGAGATTAGACTGTGGGAAGAATATATTTGAATGTGAATGGACTTGGAAAGCTCAGTAGTACCCAAGTGGGTTATTTTCCACATAATGGAGGTGGCTCTAATTATTTGTACTTATTTTGATTGCTGCATTGTGTTTTACCCTTTGGATTACCATCTTATTATCATAAAATGTGCTGCTGTGGTAGCAAAAAGTAAATTTTATATTATGCAGTGGAGAATATGTGGAAGAGTGATCTTGGTTTTTGCTCACGTAAAACAATTTCAAAGAAACTATAGCACAAAAAGAATGTAAAGAGATTGGATGAAACATAGACCTATTTTCAAATGAATTTGCAAACAGAACACTAACAGAGAAGGATTCATTGTTGGAATGACCAACCAGTACACCCTAAGTTACAAAGGAAAGCCCTCCAGATAGTTTGAAGATCTCATTTTGAATGACCTGGTAATATAGATGCTTATCCTGTACGTAATGGTTATTTGTTTTTTCATCTTTAGTTCCTCAGGTCTGCCCTGTGTCTTATGTCCAATTTTCCTTTTCTGTACTATTTACCCTCTGAAAAGACGGCTACAGAACTGTTGAGAAACCATCAGACTCTGACAGATCCTTTGTGTATGTTATTATCACTCACTTCAGGGGCAGGTATATTATGCTTATTTCTTTGTAAATTGACTCCTTCTATCTTTCATTTCTCTCCACATGAATGTGGAACAAGATGCAGTCTCTTGTGGATCACATAATGTATATGCTGCATCTATATATCTAATTCTCAACAGTCCCCTCTGCATGTGGATACTTATTTCTGCAGATAAGGAGCACAATCTCCCCCAACAGGCTTTTCTACAGACTCAGGGGACACCATGGTCCTACAAAAAAATCCAAAAAGTTAAAAAAAAACCAGAACCATGCCCTATTTATTTTTAAACCCTCTTCTTTCCACATATCAGAGGAATCACTGATAAGATGGGAAAACTTAGGAAAAAACACAACCTACAAACAACATTCAGACCCACCAGAAAAATGCAACAGATGCTACGATCAGCAAAAGACAGAAGAGACCCCCTCACTTCTGCAGGAGTATACAACATACTCTGCAGTTGTGGACAGGTTTACAGCAGGACCACACAATGTAGCATCCAGACAAGAATAAAAGAACATGAAAGACACTGCAGACTTGGCCAACCTGAAAAATCAACAGTGGCTGAACATAGCCTAACTCAAACAGGACACAGTATCTTATTCCAAAACACTGAAATGCTGGCAACACATCCAATTACCATGTCAGGTTACACAGGGAAGGCATTGAAAATCATAAACATAAACACAATTTTGACAGGAAAGAAGAGAGTTTAAAAATAAATAGGGCATTTTTCCCAGTCCTGAAAAACACAAAATGTTCTACATCTTACAACAGAACTACAGATAAGATTAGAATTTCAACAGCCAATCCATATGCAAAAAGACTTCCTTAGGAAAGCTCCTCTATTAGCATGTCACAGCCTAGGAAACTCCTACAAGAAAATGACTCAGCCCTACCCCACCTTCCTGAGTAGATATAAATTACCTGCCTACCATTTTTCTTCTCACATTGACACAGAGAGTACTCCATCTTTCTGTATTATACCTCTGAGGATGCCAGTCACAGCTGCTGGTGAAACATCAGGTACTACAATGCCAAGACCATGACCATACAGCCTAGAAAATCTACAACTAACAATTGTATTTGCTGACCTACTCCCTGCTCCCGGGTATATTCCACAATTGCAAAGTGTCTAACAATCTCATTTTAATTCCACCGCTCCAAAGAATTCAGCGTGGGGTGTGCCACAGCAGTGAGATGTTATGCTCCAGAATATGATTTTCTTGCAATCTTGGAGTTCCCCACGCTCAGAGATAAGGCCCCCAATGGGAACCCACAGGAGGATTTGGGGGCAAGGATAGGCATACTGGCATCAAGCCCATGCACAATGTCACTTTGGCATAAAAATAATAGTGATGTCAAGACATCAGGAGCAATGCTGTAGGATTAGCTGAAAACTCTATTGTTAAACCCTAGAGTTTTGGTGAATCCAAGAATGTCCATCTGATGTCGTGATATCACTCCCAGGTTTCATCAGAAGAAATATCGCAATAGCATGCCTCCCCTTCTCCCCACCAGCCTATAAAGTGTCAGCAGGAACCAATGGAAATGCCTAGGAGGCTTACATCCCTGCCACTGTCTGGACTTCCTGCCATTTGCTGTGGATGCATTTTCCTAATAGGAAGAATGATAAAATACATTTTGTCATGAGCCATAAGAATAATATAGCCATTTTCTACATGAGCAGAGTCTACAAATATTATAAAATAACCCTGCAGGCAATTTGGACAAGGTCCAATAAAGTGTGTGAAAAGCAATACCAGAGAGAGTTAAATTTCTGTAGCATACTTAATTATCTCTTAAATATGGCTTAACAGAAAAGAAAGAGCAGAAGTATCTGATCCAATGAAATTGTTTCAAGTATTCAGCTACATTCTACTATTGCTCTTAATTAGTTATATATTTCCCAGGTTTTATAAATGTTTCTATTAATAGAGTTTAAATAGTTTCCCATTTGATCAGCCCTCAAGGATAAGAATATCGCACAAACATTATGCTTCAAATGAAGAGAGTAATTCACATTTTGATTTTAGTCCTTTATACTGAATACTGAAGGTGCTAGATAATTTTAAACACTTCCACTGCTTGTAACTTTCCAAGAGGCTATCATGCAGAAATGAGTGGAAATCCTTGTAGATAAGAACTGTGAGATGGAATGAGTGTCTAACCTTCCTTCTCTTTTAAATGGCTTCCAAACCTTTCCTCCCTGTTGTACTTTGACTTAGAACTTGGGTGTTGGGGGGGAGGGGATCAGTTGAAACAGCCCAGAGAGGATGGATCACCGCAGGGGTGGCATATACATTTTCTAAACAAATAAAAACTTTTAGGGAAGGATCAGTGGTAGGGATAGGTTTAGATACCGCTTTCCTACTTGCTGGTTCTCTTTTGCAAATGCCTTTCCTGACTGTATTGGGGTTAGGCTTCCAGGTTTCTTTGTATAACTTCCTGAGAATTTTTGTTACCCTTGCTGGAATTTCTTGTTTTCACTTCACCATGTCTTAGGTCCTTTCCGCACTAGACCTTAAATCCTGATTTATTCTACACTACGCGTGAGTTTACCCCTGAAATTATCTCAAGGTATTTTTACATTCTACACTACATTCAAGTTCACTTCTGTAATTATCTCGGTGTATTTTATGTTTCCACATTGCATTAAGGTTATCCCAGTATTGCCCCACACTTGTCCTGGGATAAACGGATACTGTTATAACCAGGGGTAAATGCAAGGTATTTGTGTCTCAAGTTGAACTCTGATAAAACCAGGGATGAGATCCAGGTGTGGAAAGGACCTTAGTTGCAGTGCTTCACCATGAACCACCAGCTTCAGCTTGAGTTTCTCTTTTGGTAAAATTCAGTGGAAACTCTATTGAGGAAACTTTTGTTATCTCTTGACTCTGATCCTTATTACAGCCTGTTTAGTTTGTCCCACATCATTTAGTAAAAGCCTTTGAGAACCTGCCTAGCCACTACTTGCCTTGGTTCTGTTTCATGATCATGCTAGGCCCTCCTTTTCATACAGATGGTAAAAGTATGTATGTATGTATTTAAAGCATTTGTATACTGTCTCTTCATAGACTTGCTGAAGGCAGCTCACAACATAAAAGCTGTGTTTGTGACATTCCACTTCATGCTTCAGGTAGGAGCTTACACATCTGAATACTTATCCATTCAAAAATAATTAACTTAACCCTGAAAACTGTATGACAGGCAATAGGCTTTCTCCCCCAGAATCTAGTTTTCTGTGTTGAGTGAATGTTCAGTGAATGATTTTGAATAAACAAAAATTCAAAGAAGAAGGACCGCCAAAAGAGAGAACATCAGGTGGCTAAAAGGATGTGGACATGCGAGTTTAGAGTGCTGCTGAATATGAATGATCATTAAAAAATATTGCTGCTGACAAAGACCAAGTTGTTAGGTGAGTCTGGAATGCCATTCTCCTAATTCAATATTGCTCACCCCAGTGTGAGGCCCCATTTGAACTGGGGCCTGGGCATGCTTGCAGTGAGGCTTGCCTTGAACCCTGTGACTTCCCACATCCTTCCTAGCTTGCCTGCCTTGGCAAGGGAGCTAGGAAAGATGCAGGGGGGGATCTGCTGGGCCTCTCTGGCTTGCCCGCTGAAGCGGGCGCATCAGAGAGGCCCTGGGGAGACATTTAAATTCCTCCCCGTACCCTGCCGCATCCTTTCTAGCTTGCCTGCCTTGGCGAGTAAGCTAGGAAGGGTGTGGGGGGCTCTGCTTGGCCTCTTTGGCACCCGAGAAACCCCGGGGTGACATTTAAATCCCTCCCTGTGCCCTCCCGTGTCCTTCCTAGCTCACCTGCCTTGGCACACCCCTAGTCCCAACATGCTGGAATCACTTCTGGTATGACTGGAAGTGATGTCAGCATGTTATCGGCAATGCCTTAGCATTTAGTGAAAACTTTATGAGTACACCATAGAGTAAATTTTAGACTTTTGGCTAGAGCATCACCATCAACATGCTGACATCACTTCAAGTCTCATCAAAAGTGATGGCAGTGCATTGCTCATTATGTCACCAGTGAGGTTCCCCCTATGGTAAGTCTCCCACTGGTTGCCAGCCTCATTCTGGCAACCCTACACATATCTCCTGACACTAATGCTACTCTCCTGTCGGGATGATGATGATGATGATTCCAGAAGGTGTTGCCTTGTTAAGCTTTAACAGGAAAATGAAACAGGGTTCCACAATTAGCTTTTGTAAGTCAGAGATTTCTTCATCAGATGCATAGAATCTTTTAAGACATATATTTGTATATCCATGTTACAAACCGCTAGTGGCTCTGCCACAATTCCAAGTTAATCTGTCCTGGGAGCTGAATAATTAGAATCAGGGAAACGGCTTTACCTTAGCTGCTGATTAATTTCACCACTATCCTGCTGATCCCTTTAAAAAATCTTGGACTGAGGGGGGCAGAATTAAGAGTAGGGAAATAACATCTCACTGCACTTATCCCTGGCCCTAATTAGTCCTCTTAATATAAACAAGGCATGAGCATTCAGTTCTCCCCTCCCAACTGCTTTTAACATTCTCAAGAGCAATTAATATGCTCAGGGTCCTTTTCTATTTATTTAAGTTCACAATGTTCTTCATACCTGTGGAGTCCCACATCTTAACTGTGGATACCCCCTTTTCACTGGCCCACAGGGGGCCCTCAAACTTTTTATCAGAAATATTGTTGCTTTGGGCCTCATTGCTTTTACTACTGGCAGGGGTGTCAAATTATTAAGTTATTCCAGAGCAGATTCAGTAATGTGTAGTAGAACACATCAGAGGAAAGACCAAAGAGAGGATATCTTTACTCTTTAGAATGCATGACATAAATCTGTAACCACAGTCAGTATTCTCGCAAAGGAGAATTTTCCATTTTAAAATACATGTGCATGCTGTATTTACTTCTCTGTTCCCACCTGTGGATCGTAATGTTTGCTAAAAACACAGTTACACATACTGAGTTACAGGGCTATTTTTGGGCAGGAATGCACAGGAATGGAGATCCGGCTGGCTCCTGAGTTGGCCACACCCAGTAGGAACTCATTAGCATAATAGGCCACACCCAACAGCAGAAACTCATTAGGACTGGCTACATTAGGGGTATGTGGCCTAACATGCAAATTAATTCCTGCTACAAAAAAAGCCCTGGGTTTTGACAACAAACAAGGTAAACAGAATAAGAAGCAAAAGGTGGGTGTGGCGGGATGACCACTCTTCTGGTAACATGGGGGTGTGGCCTAATATGCTAATAAGCTGTGCTGTCAGTGGTGTGGCCTAATATGCTAATGAGTTTTTGCTGCTGGGTGTGGCCTATTATGCTAATGAGTTCCTGCTGGGCTTTTTCTACAAAAAAAAGGCCTGCTGAGTTATATTTTATGAAAGAAATTCAGGGTGTTCATTGGTCTTATAAAACTGATCTCTCAGTTAAACTGCAATTTCCCAAAATGTCAGCAGATGGAGTTGGATTGCAGTTTTGCAGCTGACTGACTGAACCTTTAGATAATTTAATAAGTACAAAAATAGTGCCTAGCAAATATGGAATCCCATTTTTCCATGAAAGTACCTCTTTCATACAAAGGTATACCAAATTAAATCCCCGTCCTTTCTAAATTAGATTTTAAAATACCAAATAGAGATGATTCAGAACTGTAGCTGTTAGGGTAGTCTTTTATTAAACTGGTACATTTAACATCTGTGTAGGTCTTTGAATGTTCATAGTGGGAACCAGTTCGAATTTACATTATTAAAATTAAAATCAAAGAGGCAGTGTTTGAATATAAACTTTGTTATGGTTAGCTCATTCATTAATTCAGGAGACTTAATTGTACAGACACAAAAACACACCCACTTAACTTGTGGTCAGACTCCAGAAAGCTACTTTAGTCACGCACAAAGGTTTCACCATACCATGTCAGATTGTTTTAAAAGCAGGCTTTCATACCATATCATAAGCTACTTCGTAATCTCCTGTGAGTTTTAAAAGCAGTTTGCCATCTGTTGGTGGGGACTGCTGTTCGAGAAACCCAGTTCCAAAACCCCACTGGGTGTACAGAACTAGTTGCATGGTTCTCTGGATTATGATCTGTGCTAATTATCTGAAATAGCTAGTATTCTCTTGCTTCATATTCAGAATCACTAGTGGGGTTTGGAATCCTCACTTCACCTATAAGCATACTTTCAAAGGATGGTGACAGTTCATCCTTTGACCAATTTTTAACCACTCTGAATCTGAAAGTAGCAGCTTGCTTATAGAGTATAATGGAGTAACCCATCCAAATGATCCTCCATATGGACTGCAAACAATTCTAAAATTCCTTTAGAACTATTTTAATGGCTGTAATTGCATGATCATTGCCGTTTTTATTGAAAACCAAAATCTCCTGGTCATTTCCCCCATTTTTTTTGGTGGTCTGATTGGCTCCACATGGTCAGGTTTTTATTTGGTCACATTTGAAAACTGTATTTTAAAAAGGAATTAAAAATGTAGTTAAATATAAATGCGATAACACCTGAGTGCTTTTGGAAAACAGCTTTGCTATGAGAAAAAATTCAAGAAATTTTGCCCTGTACCAGAAAGTTGCTTACATATAGGCACCCCTGTTGATGAGACGAGGTCTAGTCCAGTGGTAGGCATGGGGAGCTGACTAGAGGGGGAGGGGGAAGGCAGGGAACTTACTTAATGATAGCAGCAACCACAGAGAATGGAAAAGAAGCTCTGAACTAAACATCAATGTTAATTATTGTCCAGACAAGCCCAGTGAGTGAATGGTGAACTAGCAATACTGGGGTAATTAAGAGAGAGTCCTTCTGTCCAAATTGTGCAGCAATAAGAAACAGCTAGCTATCTCCCTGCCTCAAAGAACGATCACAGATCAAGGCATGATAACTAAACACAACTTTATAATGCCATTGCAGGGCAGGGAGGGCTTCACGATACATGGTGGGATCAGGATGCCAGGAAGATAAGTCTCAAAAATATCTTCAAAAGCTGCTGGCATACCTGATGGTTCATATGTGCAGCTCAACAAAGGTATGGTCTACAAATGGTTCTAATGGAACAGACGAAACTGATGCCAGATAGATTGTTGCATGGCCAGATTAATTTTAAAATAGCTTCTCTATTTTATAGAGTGTTGTTTGAGTGTCATATGCATCTCATCATGTTTTATAAATGTAAGATGTAATCAAGATGTAGTCTGCTGTGCAGCTACCTTATTTTAGACCCAACACCTCAGTGCATAGGTAGTTGGTCCCTAGTGAGCTATATATATCAAAGTCTGGAAAATTCTTCATTTTAATGAGCTGCATTTTCAGAAATCAGGCCTCTTCCTGGTGGAATAGCTGTGGGAGGCAAAAATGAAAGTTGTTTTTTTTTTCCTTTGAGACATTGGTTACTAAATGCTGTGAATTTCAGAATTACAATACAAGCACAGAATGACTTGAAGGGCCCTCTGTCTGAATTTGTCTTTGGCAGAAATTTATTTTTTTTAAGAAATAGTACTGTGGCTAAGAACATCTGACCTAAGAAATAATTCATCCGTTTTTGCACTTATAACATTAAACAATTCCAAATGTATCCATTTGAAACATACATTCTATGTTACCTAAAAATGATTAATGTTATATCATTACTAGCTGAGTTATAAATTAACCATAGTTTGAAGATACTAACCCAAGTACCACATGCCAACTGAACACACCTACAGATGCTGCTGTTGTATTAAATAATGTTCATTGTGTACCAATGTGTAGGTAGCAGACTGAGTACACACATATCCTTCGTCAAAAATTCTTTAGAAAAGAAGCTCTAAAAATGATAGCAAAACTATGGAATGTGATGAACCATATAATGAAAAAGACCTCAGGGAAAATAAATTTGTGTTTTCTCCCATGGAATTAATTTTACACATGTACTTTTGTCTGCTACTGTTTTACTTAAAGCTATTTCTAGGATGCAGGTTCAGTTTACTCATGTTGCAGAAGAGAACACTTTGACTGAAGAAACCATTATTCTCAGACCAAAAGTCATGTTTTAGATATGCATCACAGTAGATATTCTGTCTGGAGGTGGGATTTTTACAAGGGCTGCCAAAGAGCATGTATGTTCATATTTACTGATTTGATTACTCTAGACTTAGGCTGCAATCATACGCACAATTAGCCCTGACATTGGTGTGAATGCTGGGTGGATTTAAAGTGTGTGATCAGACATGAACATCTGGAAAACATCCCACAGCTGTCAGCAACTCATGTTGTTCCACCACAGAAGTGGAATAAAGAGGCACTGGGGAAAGTTTGGTAGCAAATGGGTTGCTATGGGCCATGGGCAGACTTTCCCCTGTCTGATCACTCCAGCTTGCTCTCATGGTGTTGGGAAGGTCTGATCAGGCCATCCTGACTCCGTGCCATTGTTTTTTCCCCTTCTCAGTATGCACATCATCATACACTCCATAGGGAGCCCTCAGGGCTGAGGTGCGAATTATTGATCCCTCATTTAAGCGCATCAGAAACCTATGGTAAAAAACTCTCTGACTCAGCCATGGTTGCATCTGATCATGCAGTGGCAGGCTGTGCCTGCAGCTTCAGAAGACTGTGATCGTGAAACTGCGGGTCAGCTTCCACCAGAGGAAATAGCCTCTCTTCCCCACCCCCGCTTTGGGTGCAAGCACACGACCCTTTAAGGGCTGCTTCCTCCTGCATTTAAAGGGGCCAACTACACGGACCATAGCAAGTCCTGCACCGAAGCGAGCTCAAATGCAGGTTCCTCCCGCATTTTCTGACCCTGGGAAAATCAACAGTTTTCCAGGGTGTTACGGGAGGAACCCGCATTTGAGCCATCTGGCCAGCCCTCTCTCACAATCATTGCGAGAGCAGGGCTGTCCAGATGCCCCCCCAGGCATTTTTTCCCCTTTTACACTTGGGCGCTTGGCCACTCAAGTGCCCAAGTGTAAAAGGGGGGGAACCCCAAACTTACCAGACAGCTGGCGGGTCCTTTGCCACTTCTTCTGCTGCCGCCGCTTCTTCCGCCATCACCTCCTCCTCCTTCGCCGCTTCTGCTGCCGCTTCTTGCACCACCGCCTCCTTCTCCGCTTCTGCTGCCGCTGCCACCTCCTCCGTCTGCCGCTGCTGGCCGCCACAGGGGTTGGGATGTGTAGACATCCCAACCCGAGGTAAAAAAATGTGGCCCCTTTAATCCAGGAGGGCTCCCAGATTTAAAGGGGCCGTGTGACCGCAGCCAGAATGTCACATGTGTGACCACAACTTTAGTTTGTTATGACCCCCATTTATGTGATTGTGTATGCTTCAGTGCTTCAGCTGTGGTTGTGTGTGTGTACAGTGCTTCAACTGTGTTTGTTTGTGTATGTAAAGTGCCATCAAGTTGCAACTGACTTATGGCAACCCCATAGGGTTTGCAAGGCAAGTAATTAAGCAGAGGTGGTTTTCCTTTGCCCTCCTCTGCATCGTCTTCCTTGGTAGTCTACCACTGAAGTTACTAATCCTGCTTAGTTTCTAAGATCTGATGAGATTCAGCTATACTATAACATTCTACATCCTATTGTGCACAGGAACCTGGGCACAAGCCTTGGAAATATGTAGTGATCACAAGTTCGCTCTGTCTGAAAGTATATCTGCATCCTAGTGAACCTGTTCATTGTGGATCTGAATGATGGCTAAGTGTTTTATTGGCTCCTCAGAATAGTTGTGTGTTAGACTGAATTGGCACTGAGAAGAGGACTTGGCTATATGCAAAAATAAAGGTTATTTAGGGACTTCCTGAAATGCTTTGCAACATGGATTAATTTAACTGTCATTTTGAGAACAGAGGAATAGCCGTTGTTCATCTCCCTGAAGCAGCCATTGAAGAGATAAATGACATCCCCTATTTTCTCTGCATATTGTACCTTAATGGATAAGTAAGTTATTAGGGGTAAGATGATAATACTGCTTCCACTAAAATTTTAAGGGAAGGCAAAAAGGGTTTCAGTAAAACTACATACATTTCTCAGGGAAGCTTCTTTTCCTTTGGGTTCATAATTCTAAGAACACCATATCTTGGGGTACATATAGTAGATTTCAACTGGGAATGACCTAGTTCGTGGCTTGTATTCTTAGCAACTAAACTCAAGTCAAGTCCGTCTTTATTGTATCAGTGAATAAGCCACAGCAATAATGATTCAATTAAAATAAAATCCAAGCATTTCCAAACATTTTTATAGAGAGCATTAAAATACATAATGGTCATTTAAAATATCTCAAAAGAAAACCACTTTGCAATCCAAATGACTCAGAGCAGGGGCGTAGAGTTTTAAAATCCCCGGGGGGGCGAGGGCTCTTGCATGCGCATGTGCACATGCCAGAACCATGTTGCTGCCGCTGCCCCCTGGCCACTCTGTCCTCCCTCCCTCCATCCGTGGGCCAGCTGGGCAAATGCCCAGTGTGATGGTGTCACCCAGAAGTGACACTATCACGCTGGGCATGTTGCCGGGGTGACGCTCTGGCAATCGCCCCGAAACTCTATGGTGCCATAGAGTTTCGGGGCGATTGCTAGAATGTCTCCCCAACAACGTGCCCAGCGTGATAGCATCACTTCCGGGTGACGCCATCACACTGGGCATTTGCCCAGCTGTGCCCCGGACAGAGGGAGGGAGGACAGAGAGAGGGAGAGGGAAGGAGGCAGGAGTGGCCAGGCAGGGGGGAGAGGTGGTGGTGGCAGGCAGGCCTAGGAAGGGCCCGGGGAGGCACGGCAGTGAGGAGCGGCAGTGGGTGCTCAGTTTTGCCGTGGGGGCTCAGTCCCTCCAGGAAATTTCAGGGGTGGCTCGAGCCCCCCTGCAGTCGACGCCCATGACTCAGAGTAGAGTTGGAGTGCAGGTCAACCATACTTACATTGGCATGCCTCATCTTCATCTTTATCTTTATGAAGGTGGCAACAAACCCTGCTATTCAGAAAGTAATAAATTTATCTGTATCTGCCAGTAGCAATACTAATTTATCCTGATCTGACCTTCCTGGGAAATGAGATATAAATGGTCTTCAGAAATATTTTATGCTCAGCTTCAAATCTCGGGTAGTGGAATATGATGTGAGGCAAGTCCTCAATGGACCTACAGTTATGGGGCAAGCTCTTTCACTATATAGAATAGCATTGGTAGAATAGCTAGGTGTGCCTTAGTGAAAGCCTTTCTATACTTATAATACACTGTATCAGTAAAGTCAGAGGAGAAGAAGAGTCAGAGGAAGAGTCAGAGGAGAAGAAGTAACTGGCTTTAATTCATCCAACATTGTTCTGAGCACTTTGGTCTAACTGTTAGCCGAATTGCTCTGGTTTTAAGTTTAGCAATTGGCAAATAATCGGGTTACAGCCAACTATACCAAGGTCCCACCCCTTCCAGGAGTTGCCAGTAAATAGGCACTGAGGCAGAGATCAGTTTAAATGGTTTTTACTATAAAATGTTCTCAAGCATACAAAAACAGAATCACACACACAAATACGCAGCTCCTAAGAAACTTAGATAGAGAAATAGCACTTTTGCATGAGCAGGAGAAACGTTGGTTGGGAGATACTTTACCTGTCCTGGAGATGGTTGTCCATTCCAAAAGAAGAATGGGGGGTTGAAAAGGAAATAGGGAGCATGCTCTGAACCGGCAGAAACACACTTCTCTCTGGCTGCAGACTCAGAGATCAAAGATGGAGGGAGGGTATTGGGATAGCAAGCTGGACTTGAGAGGGGTGAAAGCAGATAGGGGTCATGAAAGCTCAAGAGAGCGATTGTATGCTGTGCAAGGTCTTTTATTAGGTATGTTTTGGGGCGGGCTGCGCTGACCACATCCCACTAACACACCTACCAGGTAGTCTGTCCCTTCAAACCCTACCATTGATCGAGGTAAAAAGAGGAGGGGATGCAGAGGAGTGGTCAATATTGCAAAACTATGAGCTAGGCAGGAACTGACACCTGGGCAATGGTCCGATGAGTCACTGGCCATTCCATTGTCTCTTAATGGCCCTGGCCTGGCCAGTTGATGGGCGAAGGATTAGTTGCCAAGCAACCTCATTCACAGTCCAAAGTCCAGCATCTCTCTGGAATGTGTGTAATGTTGGGGGGGGGGGTTTGCCTAGCTCGAGGTGACAGGAGAACCCTTGTGCAATGGGGTCCTTGTCTCTTTGTGTGAACCATGGCGAGTGTGTGCTTCCTGGAATGGACTGGAGCCTCTCACAGCAATGAAGAGTGCATGTAGTCCTTTAAAGCATAACATCCCAAAGTTCAGACTTATGAACATTAAAGTCCATAAGAGCACATGCTGTGCCTTGCTAGGCAACATAACACTTTTGTTTTATTATGGTCCTGACCACACGAGCGAGATAATCCGAGGGGGGGGGGAAGCGAGGCTATTTTGCCCCGGAACAGTTTGCTCTGCAGTTGCGCGATCACCTGCTGCGTGATCAGAAGCAACCGCAGGTGAGTTGTTTTGTTCTGTTTCCAGTTTGCTTAAACAGGGGATCGATGAATTGCTTCTCCACCCTGAGGGCTTCCAATGGCAGTATGCAATGATGCACATACTGAGAAGGGGAAAAAAACAACAGCATGGCATCAGGATAGCCTGATCAGACTATCCCCAATGCCACAAGTCTGCTCTGGAGCGATCACACAGGGAAAGTCTGGCTGTTGCCTGCAGCAACCCATTTGATACTGGGGTTTCCCTGGTGGTTTCTTACTCCACTTCTCCAGCAGAGCAAAATGGCTTGCCCACGGCTTGCCGATGGGTGCAGGATGCCTCCCACATGTGCTGGTGTGATCACGCCACTTTGATCCACTGGTGAGCCACCCTCTTGCGCGGCTAATGGGTGCCGCTAATCATAAGAGTTTTTGCAAGCTTTGAAAGGGAGGCATGACAAGAAATACTCACTTTGCTAGAGTTGTTAATTTGAAGTTCTTTTAAATAATGTTTCCATTTTTTCATATGATCTGTCACAGAGTGGTTCTATCATTGTCTTCTAGTGTTTTCGTTATATATCTTTATTTGAAGCAGACATTCCAGAGTCAAGTGCTAATACAAATACAGCAATTTCTAACCTAACTACATAAAAATATAGATATAGAATACAATCAGCTACTATCTTCCACATTAAGTTGGGAAATATATATAGAACACAGTTTAATCACTTGGGAGCAGAATTTAGCAACTTTCTAGGTGATCTCTATACTGACATCAGAGAGAAGTATGTTAATGATCCCAGACTTGGAGGTGCCAGGACAGAGCTCAAGTAATGGGGAGATAAGAGCAGTATGAATTTCATTGTAGAAAGAACAGTGAAGAAAGACATGTGCCATTGACTTTATCTCACCACTGTTACAAGGGCAAAATCTCTCAGTCTGGGGAATTTTGTTATATCTGTCAATAACTGAAGATGGCAAAGCTGAAAATCTAGCAAGGGTGAAAGCTCTTCTTTGATTACTGTGTTGTTTATAAAATAAACCTTATTGTAAAATAAACCTTTTAGTAACTTCAGCTCACAAGCAGTAACATCAATGCATCTTTTTGTTGCTGAAAACAAAACAAAAAAACATGAATTGCCATGATTCTGTCCTCTTTTATTAATAAAGGCTTTTTTCCCATTAAAGAAGCATAATGTGGTCTTCAGTTTTCATTATAAATAGGTACTTTTACTAAATATTCATAACCTTGTGCATTAGCCCATAAACAATCAACTGCTCTTTTCCTTCTTTGTAAAAAAATAAAATAAAAGGACTTCTAAAAGTTTGGAGTGCAGCCGATAAACTAAATTTTTAAACATCCTAAAATCTGTCTAAAGACAAAAAGATTTTGGAAAACTCAATCTTTCCCCTTGTTTTTCTGTGAAAAATTATAACCACATTAAGGCAACATGATTTCTATGGGTTTTATTGAGTTTTTACCACTTTGTTTTTAAGTACATATTTAAGAGTGGAACTACATATTATACACACACAGGCACACAAGTGTGTGTCTAAAGTCCAATGTACTTTTTCCTGTGGATAATCAGCTCTCAGCAGTAATTAATCTGCAGCATGAACTATACTGCATAAGGACTATACTATGCTTTTTCCTTCATCTGGATCACTTGCTTACTTTCCTACAACGTTGCATGCTACTGTCTTCTTGGGACATATATATCAATTGTCTAGCTCTTCTTTTGTTTCAGTCTCTTCTTCCGTTCTCATAAATAGGCAAAGCAATCATGATTGGGGGGGGGGGGGCACTAATGCAGCAGCATTCCAATCACTGCCCACCTGTAAACCCTCACAAACTGAAGTTTTACTGAAGGAAAACAACTAGAGAGGGTATAAATGGAAATTCCAGAAATCCTGTTCTGCCTCAGAAGTAATCTGTAATACAGTACAAGGATAAAGTTGCCCTACCTGTGCACTAGACCACCTCTTGTCCTTGCCCCTGTGTTCTCTTTTAGTTACTCATAACCTAATCAGGATCTTTGCTAGCCTTGAAATTAGATCCTCTACCTGCAGAGCAGGTCCAGATATCTGTATCAATTCACTTGTTTTCATTGCTGCAAAGAATGTTAACTAAGGTGAAGACTTAATCCTGTTTGGGTGGAAACTAGAAAAACCTCACTGATAAGCCCAGTGTGTCTAGTGATACAGTCCACTATCACCCCATGAGCTGTCTTTGGACCACTTCTGTAATAATTTCTTAGTGCCTACAGAGATCTTTGTGCTCTGTGTCCTTGACATAGAAAGCTATTTTTGTGACCATATTCCATACTGTATCAGAATTGGAACATGCACAACTTGCCACAACTTCTGTTCCTTTAGCTCATTTGTCCTGTCCGTATTACTGTTTTCATAAAACATGGGGGGGGGGGGGGGAGAGATGTGATCATATGTCAGCATAAAAATTATTTTTGTACAATATTTTAATGAATGTATTTGTGCTCATTTCCATTGATACTATGCAACTGAATAACAGTGGAATAATGGAGGAGTCCAACTGTATCAGTTCTGCTTTAAAAACAAAATGAGATATGTGGAGAATTTTAAGAATCCCTATATTCCCCCCCCCCCATGCATACCTTAACATAGTGAGGGGTTTGAGTGTGTCACTGAAGCTGGAGTTGAGAGGCTAAACTCCTAACAGAGCCACTCAAGGCAGAATGGTCAAAACTGAGATACCAGACTAAGGCACTGATCCCAGCTGGATTTTAAGGGCACAATCACAAGAGAACATCTGGCAAGTATCCACCCATTGGCAAACCATTTTGCTCACCGGAGAAACAGAGTGAAAAAACACTAGCGAAAATCCAGTATCAAATGGGTTGCTATGGGCCACAGACAGACTTTCCCCATATGATCCAGTGCACACTTGTGGTGTCGGGGATAGTCTGATCAGGCTATCCTGACACCATGACATTGTTTTTTCCCCGTTCTCAGTATGCGCATCATCGCATACTGCCCTAGGAAGCCCTCAGGGTGGAGATGTAAGTCAGCAATCCCCCATTTAAATGAATCTGAAATGAACAATAACAACAAAAAATCCTGACTCGCCTGCAGTTGCGGCTGATCACGTGGTGGCGGGTTGCGCCGGCAGCTTCACAGAACTGTGTGATCGCACAACTGTGGGTCAAATTACTCCGGTGAAAATAGCCTTGCCCCCCCCCAACTTTATCTCGCATGTGTGACCGCCACCTAAGATGCATCCACCCCCTTCATGAATAAACAGCCTCATCAGCAGAAGAAAATGCAGTGTTCCAATGGTGATGGCAGCAGAGCTACTGAGCAGCAGCAGGAGTGGAAGGTGACACTGGTAGACAATCTATCATAGATAATGGCAGTGACACATCAGCTAATCCTGGTTAGCATTGCATAGAAGAAGGCAATAGTAAACTAATTCTGATCATCTCATCTCTTGAAAATCCTATGATGAGACATCAAAAATAAAAGAAGGTACAGTGATAGAAGTCACAACCCCCAGGTTAGATTGCACTCAGATAGCTGCTAGAGAAGAGCAGAGAACAAGTACAAATAGCACTACTCTTAATGATGCAACTAGACTAAAGGCGAGAGAATATTCATTGGCTGATGTGAATGGATGCAAAAGGAAAGTCCAAAGCTGTTTGACACATGTCATATGTGTTATGAGAAATTATGAATCAAGACAAATTCAAAACTGTAAAACAAGAAGTGGAACATTTAAACATTGCAATCCTGGGAGTGAATGAACTAAAGTGGACTGGATTAAGACATTTTAAGTAAAACATAAAATTACAAAGTGTTTTACTCTGGAAATGACTAACACAGAAGGAACAAAATTGATCCAATAGTGAGGCAAGATGTAGCACAAGCAGTCAGGGCTGTAATGCAGTCTGACCAAATAATATCAATCAGATTTCATGGAAATAGCCATCATTGAGATTTATACCTCTGCTACACTTGCTGAAAAGGAAGAAACTGAAAACTTTTATGTAAGTGGCTAGGGAGAAAAATTATCACAAATCTTAACAAGATATGTTAATAATCATAGGTGACTGGAACACAGAAGTATGAAACAAAGTAGAATCAAATATTGTCAGGAAATTTGGGCTAGGGGTATGAAATGAAGCAGGAGAGGGACTCATAGAATCCCGTGACTGAAACTGGGGAGGGCAGCCATGAAGGAACTAAGAAAAGATTCTTAACAACGTGTCACTGGAAAACAAGATAAAGATAATTCATACTATAGTACTCCCCATTACTACATATGGGTGTGACAGTTGGATAGTGAAGAAAACTGATAAGAAACAAGTTGATTCCTTTGAAATGTAGTGATGGAAGAGAGTTTTATGGATACCACAAACTGCCAAAAAGACAAGGGTGTTTTAGATCAGATCAACCCTAAACTCTCCCTAGAAGGTAAAATACTTCAACTGAGGCTGTTGTGCTTCAGTCACATTTTGAGAAGAAAAAAGGCACTGAAAAAGACAGTAATGCTAGGATAAGTTGAAGGCAACAGGGAAAGAGGGAGACCCAATATGAGGTGGATTGACTTCATAAAGGAAGCCATGGCCTTCAGTTTGCAAGATCTGAGCAAGTCTATTAAAACATTTTGGAGGTCATTAATCACAGGGATGCCATAAATTGGAAGTTACTTCACAGCATATAACTCACATACAAACAATCCTGCGGTTTCCTAGCAAAGATAGTGTCATGGACAGTGCCAAAAACTTCCTGTCAGTCTCTGTTATCAAAGGTCTTACAAATCCTGAGATACAGTGATTGGTTTTCTATTTATCTTTGGTGACAAAGAACAGAATCTGATGATCTAAAACTGAGGAAGGACATCTGCTGTCTCATTAGCTGCCTGATCTTTGGGCAGACTTCTCCTTGTGGTGCCATCTCTTAGGACTGTTCATCTGGCAAGCTGTAGGCTTTTTTTCTGGTAGGATCAGTCCTTTGAAGTGGCTTGCCAGAGTTAGTGTGGGAGGCACCTTTACTCTGGGCTTTTGAGAATATATGTATAATAGTCTTATTTCAAAAGCATTTAGAGGAGGTTAGATTATTTTGACAGATCTGATGGTGTTTTTTTAATATTCCTGATTGAACTACTTTTGCATTTTGCAACTTATTGTTCCATTGCATGTCTAAGGAGATATGGTGGGTGGTGTTGCCAGTTATAGGTTGGAAAATTCTTGGAGATCTGGGGGTGGAGCCTGGGGAAGAGAGTGACCTAAGATGGGTATAATAGCATAGAGTCCACCCTCTAAAGTAGCCATTTTCTCCAGGGGAACTGACCTCTGTAGTCTGAAGATCAGTCATCAAGCCACAGATGATGCCAGCCCTCTGCCACATTACCTATGTGTCCATATACGGCTCCTGCTTGTTCCACAGCAAGAAAGATTTTTGAAGGCTTTTACATGGAACAATTGATTACATTTCAACAAACCAGGACTAAAAATGCATTGTAAGTCACATGATTACCATTAACATTTTTTTTTTACAAATCAGTCAAAACCTTTATTAGACATTAATTACAATCATGTATAAAACAGTAGAATAAGGTTAAAAATGATTGTAAGTTAAAATAGCTATATTAGTATAATTAAGTAGGAGATAAGTTATCTGGAATTTTTCCCAGTTCCCATGATTTAAGATTTTTTTCAAAAAAACAAACAACAGCGACTAGTGATGAAGGAATTTTGATTAGATAAAAGGTAAGAGACAAGCTACTTGTCAGGGTAGCCAATAAAATTACAAATGAGTGCACTAATTAAAAGATTCCTCTGCTCGAGATGATGGTAACAGTAGAATAAAACATGAGATATAGTTTCAGGGACTCTAGCCCAGCATGGGCAGAGCCTTTTGGCACAAGAAGGAAGTAGGACTAAAAATGCATTGCAAGTCCCATAACTGGTATTGACAAATCAAGAGCCTCCCAGGAAACAGCTTCAATGAAATCTATGTGTGATAGATTTCCCTCTCCCTCTATTGTTATCTTCCACCAATGGGTGAAGACTTCTTTTTATCTTGTTTGGCATAACCCCAATAACTGTTATTAGCCCACCTCCTTGGTTGTAGTGTTGTGTTTTTGTGTGCTTATAGGTTTTAGTTGATTATTTTATAAATATATTTTCTTTTTAAATGTTGAAATGTTTTAATTTGATGTTTGCTGTCTTGGGGACCCTGTTTGGGTTGAAAGATGGCATAGAAATGTTTTAAATAATGTTATGTTCTGTGATTAAATTTGTGACTATCCAATTACCTTGAAACTTATTCAATTTCCTTCAGAATTATCTGCCCCTGGGATTATCCAGCTATTATCCTGGAATTACCTTGAAACTTATTCAATTAACTTGGAATTTATTCAATTACCTTATCCAACTGCCTTGTTTGGGCAAGATCAGGGGTGCGGCTTACCTGTGTATATAAGCAGGCCCCCTGACCTCCGTTTTCTTATGCTTCATCTGGACCTGAAATAAACTTGCTATGCTGAAATCACTACCACCAGCCTCCTGACTCCAGTACTTTTCAAATAAATAAAATTTTAAAAAGTAGAAGGGGAACTTTGTTTGGGGCCGTTGCTAAGGGTGTGCTTATGCAGCCAGTCATTTGGGATGAATAGCTGCCTGACTTGACCCTGCCACCTGCAAGTTGCAAGAGCGGAGGCACTGGAGTAGAGAAAAGATGAACAAAATCTAACCATCTAGCATACAAATATTAGCACAATAGCTTGGCTACTATTGCTACCTTTCTGCCTTTCCCCAGCTAGTGCTAGTGGTAAGCACTGCCTGCTTACATGTCCATAGCAGATAATCTTGGTGAGAATTGAGCCTGTGCATCCCCTGTCTCCACCTCAGTGAAAATCTCATAACTGTAGAATAGAAGTAGAAATGGAGGCACTGAGTTGGGAAACTGTCTGTTTTTTTACATCTTTCAGCACGCCATCTCATTGACTGAAAGAATTATTGCTAGCACTTTATGATCTTATGTTTTATTGTATTTGACTTGTTTTTAAATGATTTTTTGTGGATTTTATGGTATTTATGTACTGACTACTGTAAGCCACCCTGAACCTGCTTGCGGGGAGGGCAGGGTATAAATTGAATAAATAAATAAATAAATACATCCACATTGCATGAGTCCTTCGGGCAGTCGACTCTTTCTGGCTTCCTTAACAGCTTCCTACTTCAGCTCAGTTTTGATGGAGGGGGAATCCCTTTTTATATAAAGAGTTGGTTTTTATGTCCCACCTTTCACTACCTGAAGGAGTCTCAAAGCAGTTTACAATTGCCTTTCTTTCCTCTCCCCAGAACAGACACCCTGTGAGGTAGGTGGGGCTGAGTTCTGAGAGAATTGTGACTGACCCAAAGACACCCAGCTGGCTTCATGTGGAGGAGTGGGAAATCAAACTCAGTTTTCAAGATTAGAGTCCAGAGCTCTTAACCACTACAGACCTAAGGAAAATAATTTGCATTTGGAATTTCTTTTTAGGATTAATTGACTGACAGTTTGCAACTCTTATCAGTGTGTGTGTATAATATGATTTTACTTAACGCAGATTCCAATGAAATTAAAGCTTGTTTTAGAATAGGAAGATATCTGTTTCTGGTTTTCCTGTAAGTGATAATGCTCTAAAAGTTGTTCAGTGGGTAAAACTAGCTATCCAAAAGTATGTAAAAATAAACCCTCAATCCAGTAGTCAATTTTATCTTTGTAAGCATTCAGTTTCCTGTTATGACTACCTTTCATCCAACAAAAAACTAGATCCCTAACAGTGTTCCCTCTAAGATGAGTTAGTGTGAGCTGGCTCAGTTTTTTAGCCTCCAGCTCATACATTTTTGTCTTAGCTCAGGAAGGATGGATCCAGAGCAAACCAATTCATGCAGTAGCCAAATCACCTGCTCACAACTTTAATGCCGGTAGCTCACAAAGTAGAATTTTTGCTCACAGGACTCCACAGCTTAGAGGGAGCATTCCCTAACTTCTAAAAACTAGATCACTGATTTTAAGAAATGTGACTATCTGATCTTGTTTTTCTACTGGCTGTGTGTACCATTTAGGCAGTCATGTATGATGGCTGTAACTAATTTTCTTTTTTCATTTTTAAGGTATTATTTATTGGGGCTGTTTTTTATCTGAATTTGTTGTCATAGCATGAGGGCTGATCTCATCAGTGGCTTTTTAAAAGGATCAGATTAAGTCATGGGGATAGCGATCAGTGATATCTAGTCACAACAGCCAGAAATGCTGACTGCTAGATAGCAGAAATCAGTAGTGACAGATAATCAACATCATGCCTACTTCTAAACCTTTGTTGTATATTCGGTTTGGCCACTTTTAGAGAACCAGAATACTGAGGTGGATTGGCATGGCACAGCTGTTATTATGAGTTACAAAATGATAGAAACACTTGATATGATGGCTGATGACAGAAGTGTATTTCAAATACAGTAGACCAAAACAATAAAAGGATTCCTATTTAGAACAGCCTGGATGAAATTCAGTGTCAGTTTCAATGTACCCTTTTTTCAAGTCCCTTCTGTTCCACTGCTGGATAAACTGCTGATTTAGGTTTTATACCCAGATTAAAGGCCACTCCTTATCTGAGCAGTGACCCACACTGGTGGCAAAAGGGATTTCTGAAAAGTGGTAATGCTCCTCTAAAATTTGGAATCTGCATAAAGTGAAATCAGAATCATAGTATATTCAGGGCAAAACATAAGCAGCTGGTCTGGAGAATGAACATACTCAGTCACTGTAATATGAAATATACTGCACTAAGGTAAACAAAAAATCTCACACTAAGATGAAGATAATGTAGCATTTGTACTGGAGCACATAACCACTGCACCTCAGCCCACAGTAATCATGACAGTGATATCCCTGTGACTGGAACAGAGGGAAACTGCCAACCAGTGCATTCTGATGTGCTCATGTCCCATCACATCATTCCACCATTACCCACACAGACGCAACAATAGACGAAACAAAAGGAACAAAGTCCTCCCCACACACATTGTAAGGAGGACTATGGCATGATTAGTACACACTGTGAAATGAACCCATTCCAGGAGCCTTGAAGAAGCAACTATATTCCCTTTGTCAGGTGCACACACAAGAAGGAAGCATAATCACTTCAGGAAAAATGACACCATGCCTATGTGGGCCACTCCCTCACACTGGTTCCAGTTTGGGGGTACATGAGGATAGCTAAGGGGCACTGGTCTTCTGCCAAGGAGGAATGCAGAGACTAGTTCAGAAACGAGAGAACAAACAAATGCAGACTCACAGAAGGCATACCTGTCAACCCTCTAATATCTCATGGGAGAAAGGTACCTAGACAGCAACCAAGAACTATGTATTTAAATCCCACTAACAGTGATGCTGGTAAGCTCACCTTGGGCCAGCAACATGCTAATTAGCAGCAAAACAGAAGTCACATCTCATACACTTGGATCAGTCCTTTAGGTACGCACCTAACTGAGTATGCAGATACTACATAAGTCATTAGGAAGGGAAGGTCTTACCCAATTGACAATAGGGGCAGCTGCCCCTGGCCCCATTCCTGGGGTGGCCCTGACTGCCCACTTCCCCACCCCCTCAAAGGAGGGGAAAACAGAATTGGAACTAGCAGGTTCCTACTTCTGCTTGCACAAGGGTTGCTTGCTATTCCCCAGTTGGGGTTGGGAGATTGCCTGGTTTTGTGGCAGGAGGAAATCCCGCCTCCAGCAGCAACATTGCATGACACACCTACGTCATCCACACATGACATAGGTATGCCAGGGGTGACACTCTGGATTTTGGGCAAACTTCTGTGGTTTGAGGGCGATTTTACCTTACAGTTTTGCCCAAAAATCATAGTGTTGCCCCCGACATACCTATGTTACTTCTGGGTGATGTAGGCATGGGGTGCGATGTCAGTTCCAGGTGACATCAGCACATCGGGGGCAATGCTTCCAGTGCCCGGAACTTCCCCCACTGGCATCTCTAATGGATTTGGCAACCCTAGCTTGCACATGCCTTTACCTGGTGCTCAGGCAGCTGGCTTCTGGTGACAGTGGTGGCTCCCGCCTATTTTACATGGGGTGAGGGCCACTCCTTGCTTGGCCATAGTGGGGGGAGGCAGTGGTGGAATGGCAGAGATTATTTGACTTTTGCCCAGGGCCCCAGAATCACAAAGACCTCCCCTGAACCCACCAGCAGCCCTGTTATTGAGCCACATAGACCCGGACAGGGAAGACTGCACAAAGCAGTGGAAATGCACAGGCATAGCATACCAGTAGCCCTATTGTTGAATTACTTAGAGCTGTACAGAGAGAACTGCACAAGGTAGTGGAAATGCACAGGCTTAGAATACCCTAGGTTCTCAGTTTGAGCCCCGCAGATAGATAGCTAGAAGACAATCCCAAAGGTTTGATTGCTAGGGACTGGATTGGGCTGTTTGGAACTGCCATTATCCTCGGCAGGTTTAATGAGATTAAAAGTGGTTCTACTCTTACTGCTAGCTCTTTTGAGGCTTTCCTGGGCAGAAGCCCTGTTTCTTGAACCCTTGTGGCTAGAGGACTGTCATAATAAAGCAAGAGAGGAGAGTAAAACAAAGCTGAAAGGATCAGTGGTAACAACTGAACATGGTTGAGATCCCTTCTAAATGTGTAGAGATAATTCCTTCTCCTAGAGGAGAGCATATTCATCCATGTGGATATTTTGGCAATATTCATGATTTTTATTCCTTTAGTACCATCTATATATCTAATAGTGAAGGGGGCCCCCCCTGTGCAGATATCTAAATCTGAGCTAGGGGGCCCTTGGGGGGGGAGAGGTTTTCCTACACACAGGGGGCACTCCCACCATGTGCAGAAAAATCCGAAAAGTTAAAAAAACCCTTCAGGGACCATAGAACCCCCCAAAATACCTTTTGAAATGGCCTCACCTCCAGGTGTCAACTGTGAGGAGATTAGAATGTTCAGGGGAGGGGGGGAGGTTCCAACTGTTTCTGTCAGTCAAAGGCAGGGATTTTACTGGCAGCAGTCTAGGGTTGCCAAGTTACCCCACCACCGGGCCACCAGCAGCGGATCCAGAGCCAGGCTGGGAAACTACTGGAAATTTGGGGGTGGAACCTGGGGAGAACAGGGACCTCAGTGGGGTACAATGCCATAAACTCCACCCTCCAAAGCATCCATTTTCTCCATAGAAAGTTATCTCTGTAGTAACTCAGTGTTACTGAGGGGGAGAAGGGAGGAAGCAAAGGTATGATGAATGGGATAACCATCCCGCAAGTTTCTTGCAGGTCTCCACTCCTGACAACTGTCAAGTGCAGGGGGGCACTTGGGGGGTGGGGGTGGGTTTCTACACACGGGGGGCACTCCCCCCATGTGCAGAAAAATCCTAAATGTTTAAAAAACTTTTCGGGGGATCTTTAAATCCCCCTAAAAGTTAAAGCGTTCTCTGCACGTGCACAGAGAACGCTGTGGCTGCTGTAGGGGAGGGGATGGGAAGCGGCGTGACGAAGACTCGCTGCCGCCGTTTGTGGGGGAGAGGGAGGGAAGAGCCTCGGCGGGCGGCAGGTCTCTATGCCTCCACCGCCGTTTTGAAAGCAGGGAGGGGGGGAAGCCTCAGTGGACGGCAGGTGTCCCTGCCACTGCTGCCATTTTGAAGGCGGGGGGGAGCCTCGGCAGGCAGCAGTCTCCCTGCTGCCACCACCTTACAGGGGGGAGGAGCCCATGGAGGAGGGGGAAGGAGGCAAGCGGCGGGCCCGGCGAGAGGCACCGAGGCCCACCGGGAGGCTGGGGGGGGAAGGGGGCGAGCGGCGGGCCCGCGAGAGGCGCCGAGGCCCGCCAGGAATCTCTGGGGGGGAAGGGGGTGAGCAGCGGGCCCGGTGAGAGGCGCCGAGGCCCACCGGGAGTCTCTGGGGGGGCGTGCTCCTTCTCTTCCCCCGAGGGAAACATGAGGGCAGCGGCGGGGGGGAGGAATGGTGAGGCCCATTCGGCTCTGTACCGGAGGGGCCTCGCCGGGGCAGGCCGCAGTGTGTGGGGGGGAAGGGGGCGGAGGAAGGAGGAGCAGCTGTCAGCTTCTCCCCCCCCATGAATATTGTGGGAGCCCCCCCTTGTTCTACCTGAATCTCAAATAAAAGAGGAAACAAAATATTGTTGATTAACATAACATTCTGTGGCAGGAAATTATATAGCCCCCTTTCTCTTTTAAGCCAACAGTTTATGACATGATTTATCAGGCAACCCATGAAAAGTACTGTTTTTCCAAAGTTAATTTAGGCTATTTTCAATTATATGCTGATAGATTCCAGATATAATTTAATTTAACTGGAAGCAATCAAAACTGTATTCTGCTCATTTTTGCTGTTCCAGAGACACCTTGCAGAATGTGCGGTCTATTAGTAGACGTTTCTGAAGCTTCAGGCACAATGTGCTATGGAATTAGCCCTTCAAGGTGACTTTTATTCACACTTTGGTGCCCCTTCTACTTCCACACCTTCAAGATGCCACATCTCACTTTATATCTAGCAGGGTTACAGAGAAATTGATTATTTTAAAGATAGAACTAAACATCACAAGAGAGATACTTTATGTAAACATCACAGTGAATACATCCACAAAGCAAAGGAGGAGAGCAAATAAATTACCTAGAAGTGAATGATTGCCTACATCAAAAGGTAAAAATAAATCCAGACATTTGGTTTGATTTTGTATTCTTTGACTTTATCAAATTCTTTACATAACTCTTAATAAAAATAGAAATAAATATTTAAGAAGTAAAATAGTTTATCTGTTTTTTTTAATTGATATATTTGTGAATGACTAAGACTTGGATAGTAATGCTTGATTCCGAATAAGCACTATTTTAAAAGGCTAAACAGAACTGACAATAAAACACACATTCGTTCAAACTCAGAAGGCCCCATTTGGCATGCGATTAATTTTATTTTATTTGACAAAGCTCAACACACACCCCTATGCACAATAGTTCTCCCACTTTCAGAACATAGAGAGAAATAAATTCAGTGGATAAAAATGCAGAACAAACGAATAGTGAAATGAATGCATACATGGGCTATTAATCTGGGTGTATGGAATGCAAAAGAGAAATAAACCAATACCAAAATGAACAGGATTTTAAACAATTAACTTCTCTGCAACTGCCCTGTTTGTTTGGTCAGCTAGGGCCCAGCTTGAAACACTGCACACACAGTTTCAATCCATACATACAGTTTTATGAGATGAAAAAAAAAACCCAGTCTGATTTCTGAAATGAAAGCAATAGGCAATATTATTGTGGGCTTGGAGCCTGGATTGGTCCAGTAAAGTGTATTCATTCTGCCACCCCCACTCCCTTTTGCTTGATCCCTAAATGCAGGGTGTCATGACCCTCTTTGACTAGCCTAGTGACTCAAACTTAAACTCAAATGACCCTCTTTGACTAGCCTAGTGACTCAAACTCAAAGTCTTTAGGGGAGGAGCCCAAGGACCTAAGGTCAGTGGTCAAGGAGGACCAGAGAGACCAGGAAGGACCCTGCATTGCAGAGGCACTTGCTGGCAATAATCCTGCAGAGCCAGAGGCACCCTGCCTAGGATTGGCAGGTTTTACCTGCGATCTGGCAGGGGGCTCCCAGGTCCTGTTGTCAATCTTCTGCTGTGCAGGCAAAGTGCAATGGCATCACCCAGAAGTGATATCGTTGCATTGTTGACACTGGAGGTGACACTCTAGTTTTTGGGCAAAACTATGGGTTTTTTGGCTTCAAACCCATAGAGTTTACCCAAAAACTAGTGTGTTACCCCCTGACATCAGTGACATGATAAAGTCACTTCTGGGTGATGTCATCATGTTGGGGACATCACCTGACACCATCCCTATTTGGGGATGAGGCTTCCCCTGCTGGCCAGCTGGCCACCAGCAGATCAAAGCCCCCAAAATCTGGGGACCCCCCACCCGGACTAGGGGTGTGGCAGCCCTACCCCTGGAAGAGCCAGCAACAGAGGCCTCACCCCCATCCCGTGAAATAGCCGCCAGACCTCTGCTGGGTAAAACACAATCCTAGGCTCATAGACCTTCCAGGACTGGCTCCCACTCCACAGGAACAACACAGGCAGAAGGCCCAGGCTGAGGGAGTCCAGAGGAGGTGAAGTGTCAGACGGGCTGCCCAGAACCCCACCATGAAGCTCGAGCAGTGCTCTGAGTATAATACTTGCAGGATCCTGGCTAGAGCACAGCACAGCAGTACAGCTGAGCCCAATTACCTCCCAGCCTACTTACGCTGAGGCCTGGGAAGATCGCCTGCTGGTTCAACTGGTCCACCAGGTGCCTTGTGTCCTCAAGCTTGGCCAGCCCCAGGGCCAAAGGTCCTGTACTGCTTCAAACTGACTGCAAATCACAGGCAGGGTTGCCAGATCCCTCCTGCCAACCAACAAGAGACTCACCTTTGGGAGGGGGGGTAATGTAATGATGCTGCCAGCTATGTGCAGACCTGTGCACTTGCAAGTAATGTCAGTGCTTCCCTGGGGATGCTCCAGCATTTGTGCAAAACTCTATAGTTTAACAATACAATTTTGCTCAAATGTCAGAGCATCCCCAGCATCCCCTGATGACACACTAGCATCACTTCCAGGTTGCATGGGCACTCAGGACACTGCTCTCTCTCTCTCTCTCTCACACACACACACACACACATTTTCCCACTGCTTCCCCCCTACTGGCCAGCTGAATGGCAGGAGAAAGCTCCTGCTGCCAGCAGGTGATCCCTTACCATCAGCAGCGGCTTGATAAGCATAAGTGCAATACATGGTTGTTGTAAGTCGCCTAGAGCTGCCTGTGCTGGCTAGGCGGGATATAAATTCAAATAAATAAATAAATAAAATGGTGTTGGTAGCAAATAAAGTCTGGGGGAAAGGCTCTGTTATATTCAAGTCATATCCAAGATTCCACTAGTGTAATATCCATGTTTAGGCCTTATGTATATCTTAAAATATGATCTTGTTTCTTCCTCAGGATCTTTATTATCTAGAAATTCATATTTTCACTTAATGCTTGTTGTTGTTTTTTGGTGGTTCTGGGGGGAAAATCGCCATAAAAAGAGATGGAAAGGGAGACTCTACTTGACAAGATTCCTTCACCTGTCTGAGAGAGGTCCTGCCTTGATTAGTGAGGCTGCCATGTGTCACTCTTGTACAGTGTATTTATCATTTCTACTCCTGTGAGGGAGCAAAGATGTGATAAGAGAAATGAAACTTCAAGTTATCTTTTTAATCCACGTACCTGGGATTACTTTCAAAGTGTGCACTTTCTCTTATCTCAAAGAATGTTCCGTTTACTTTGGAATACAACATTCCAGCCTGAAATGCTGCTTTAAAAAACCTGTTTGGGTAGATAACAGTTACAGAGGTATGGAAGGAGGAAGTGCATAGGAAAGGAGGGTAGCGGGACACTGATAGCTCCATACTCAATCAGACAACAATTTATTTAAAATCTGTCAAGGAGACTAATAAAAATGTAATGAATTTAATTCAGTCCTGTTGTATCACAGTGAGGCAACATTCTCAACACAATGTAAAATATAAGCTATGATAGGACTTTTATTATCACCAGTATAATCAAATAACCACATTGGTTCTTTGAGATTATTGAACATAAAGTGGAAGCAATACAATTTGCCCCACTAAACACAAGTCTGCTAATGAGTTGTCATTCTGAGGATAAATTTGTGAAGCTGAGATTATGATTTTAAGATGTACATTATCATAAGAATTCAATGTACTCCATGCAAAAAAAAAAAAGACCTAAATTATCACCAGGGTAGGTTAGAAAAACAGGGTCAGTACTTTAGTATATTGATGTCTTTGTCGGAAACAGATGGAGGTTTGATTTAAGAATAACAACACAGCTATACTTACAAATTTACAAGATGGAAATACCAGTATCATCAAGGAAATTCAGAATTAGAATGGCTGTTTAGTATTAAAACACATTGTGACTAACTCAGATAAAGGGCAAGAGCTCTTCACAGCTAAAATTAAGCTCCACTCTAATCAGCAGATGGACACACTATGGAATGCAAAGAATTAGTAGAACATTTTCTTTTCACAAATTAAACCATTAATGTCATTTTAAGAGTCTGCCTGTCAGACAACACTTTGCACGTATAAAAGTGAGGCTTTTGGTACAATATCCTGACCAATTAAAATGTTATTTCAGTTCTAAGATATGCTATTTCAGTACAACTAAACTCTGTAAATAAACTGAATGAGTTCAATAGTTTTCAACCCATTTGTCAGATAACATGTCTGATAACCTGTCTGATAGCAGAGCCAGCATGGTGTAGTCACTAAGAGCAGCGGACTCTATATGGAGAACCAGGTTTGATTCCCCACTCTTCCACATGAAGCCTGCTGGGTGACCTTGGACCAATCACAGTTTTCTCAGAATTATCTCAGCCCTACCTACCTCACAAGGTGTCTGTTGTGAGGAGAGGAAGGTAAGGAGATTGCGAGCTGTTTTAAGACTCCTTACGATAGAGAAAAGAGGGGTATAACAGCCAACTCTTCTTATTCATCATAACTTGTTTTCTAGAGAGAAACAGGGAGGGGCGTGATTAGTTGTGGTACATTTGAAGAATTATTTTTGACAGGTCCATGTTCCCTTGAAAAGTTCCTTTAAAAGTATTGTGAAAGGCTTGCTTGCAACTGAACACTGCTAGGGTGAAGACAAATGTAATACAAAACAAGGCAATGAGTATCTCATGACCAGGAGAGCCAGTCATAACAGTGGACTGACAGGTGAGCATAACTGTGGTTTGAATGCTGATTCAAGCTCTTAGTTTTCCCCTTTCTAGATCACTCTCTGCTGCCTCCTCTGGCTGGAGAAAGTTAACTATGCTGAGGTTGCACATACAGCTCCAGCATCAAGGAAGTGCAAAAAGGAGTGATGCGTCTCCCCCTTTTTAGTCTTCCTCCCTGCTAAGAAGAGAAAAAGCAATTCAAATAACCATTAGCATTTCCCTGACCATAAGTTATATTTATTTATTTATTAGATTTTTAGTTGTCACTCACCTGAAGGATCTCGTGGCAACTTAAAACATTAAAACCAATAAGGTAGAAACAACATAAAACCAAATCAAATATTAACATTAAAATATGTGGCTATCACCATACCATGATTAAAACAGACTAAACATTTGGTTAACCTCTAAAGGCCAACTTCAGTAATTCCACTTTGCATGCTCTGAGGAAACTAAACAAATACAGCAGGCACAAGTATCATCCAAGAGTTCATTCCACATGGTAGGAGCCACAACTGAGAAAGCCCTTCCCCTAGTGGGAGCTAACCAAGCCATTATTGGGCCAGGCTCCTGCAAGAGGCCTCTAGACAATGACTGAAGTGAGTGTGGGGGGTTGCAACAGAAGAGGTGGTCTCATACGTATGAGGGTCACAGACCGTAGAGCCCAGACTATAGATCCTCCAGTGATGTAGTGCTGCTTTTTTCACTTGTAATTCCAAGATTCTTTTAATCTTCTCAACAATGCTATGAAGTAGAATATTCTGAGATCAGGAGTGACTGGCCCAAGGTTTCACATTGTTGTATCTGAGGAGTTATTTGGCCAGATCTCTGTGGTCTATCCAGTATTGTAATTGCTACACTGCACTGCCTTTTGAGTGTTCCTTGAAATAAAAGATCCCTTCAGTTGTTTCACTGAAATAAATCTGACATGCTTCTTTGCCCTTTGAAGGTTTTTGAGGCCCTCCTGGAGAAGGCAAGAGGAGCAAAGTCTTCTGTGGCAGTTCAAGTATGCATTCACACAGGTGTTTCCATTTTTACAAAAACAACATAGTTCCACAGTTTTGGAATTGTTCACAGCTTCAGGAAGTTGATGTTTTCCTTTCTAAGGAAGTGAGATGAAAGAATGTACAGAGGCTCTTATTGTGTTCATGTGGCTTAGTGTGAACATTGTAGACTGCCAGAGTTTGCCACTCCTCCACATGCAGCTGCTGGTGTGACCTTGGGTCAGTCACAAGTTCTCTCAGAGCTGTTCTCTCATAAGCAGTTCTCAAAAGACCTCTCTCAGCCCCACCTACCTCATAGGTGTCTTGTTGTGGGGAGGGGAAGGGAAAGGGATAGGTGGTGCACATGTCCTGGGTATCTCAAGTCTACTTGAAACCTCGTGGTTTCAAGGGAGCAGGAAGAGAATGAGGGTGTGTTCTTTACACTTATTTTTATTGTACAAAGTATTGGATGGGGAAGGGAATGGAGGAAGAGCAGGTCAGTTTCACTCACCTGTGGAGTGGAGCCTGAGGGGTGGGTGTTGCCTTCTGACACACTTCCAGTATTGTTAGGAGGTGTGGCATATGCAAATGAGTTATGCTAATGAGTTATGCTAATGAGCTCCTGCACCTCTTTTTCTACGAAATGACCCCTGGTAATACACACCATTTTGAGTTTAGGGACCTTCTAACTAATAGCCTTTCTTCCAGGGAGCACTTCACACAGGTATTTTCCATCATTACTAGGACATAGGACTTCTTACAGTTCTTGGAAATTGATGCAGAATGCCTGGTTGCCTAGGTTGATGCCTCCTGTTGAAGGAATGAACAGTTTTCAATAAACTAAAAAGATGCCCAATTAATCAGGCAGCAGATTTGTTTTAAACAATGTTGCTTATATCCTTCCACTCCACGCAGAGTCTTCCTGAAACTCACTCAGACCATGAGAATGATCAGCATCGCTGGAGTGATGGACAGGGGTAAAGTCAGGGGCGTAAACTTTTTAATTTTCGGGGGGGCTCTTGTGTGCGTGCAAAGCACACGTGCGCCAGGACAATGTTGCTGCTGCTGCGTACCCAGGTGCTCCTCCGCCGTCTCCCACACAAGCAGGCCGGCCATGCAGCCCCAGCCCAGGGAGGGCCGCCCCCAGAGCCCCCAGGGGAAGAAGGCGGTGCTGGAGGGCTGGAGGAGCGCGGCCTGGGTCACCCCCCTCCCATCGGAAGCCGGGCAAGGAGAGCAGGGAGCTGCTACTGGCGGCAGGCTTCTCCTGCGCTCTGGAGACCTGGGAGGGACCTGCCAGCAGTAGCAGCAGCAGCCGCTCGGCCGAGACCAGCCTGGAGGTGAGACAAAGTGGATGATATCTGGGCCGGGTGCCTACCTGGTTGCTGTGGGCTCTCCATGCCAGGCAAGCTTCAGCCCAGGGGCCAGCGCAGCGAGCAGGCTGGAGCGCCACCGCCACTGCAGGATCGCACTCCCTTTTGTTGTGGCTTGCAGAAAGACTACAAGTCCCAGCAGCACCCAGGAGGTGCCGCCCCCACGCCCTCCCCAGGGGGGCAAGAGGAAGCCCTGCCTGCCTTCCCAAGGCTCCTGGATGCCCCCCTCTCCACTGGCTGAGCTGCAGCCTGGCCCCCTCACTACCAGGGGGATTCTTTGCAAAGCCCCCCCTGCCATGCTTGAGATCCACAGAGCCCACCTGCCCCATTGGAACAGCTCCCCAGGAACTCACCTGCTGCTGCCTCCAGGGAGGGGAGCCCAGATGGAGGGAGGGAGGGAGAGAGGGTGCAAGGGAGCCGGCGGGGAGAGAGGCTCTGGTGGCAGTGGCAGCAGGCGGGCCTAGGAAGGGGCCCTGGAAGGTGGGGAGGCACAGCGGCAGGTGGGCACTCCTTTTCACCAAGGGGGCTCAGTCCCCTCTGGGAAATTACAGGGGTGGCCCGAACCCTCGAGCCCCCCCCCCCGTTGATGCCTATGGGTGAAGTCATTTTTTCCTTTTCTGCAAGCACAGTTCCACTGCAGAAAGAGGTCAGCTTCACCCCTTTGTCTCTCATCACTCCAGCACACCAGCCTGCACCTGTTTCTCCACACCTGTTTCTCCACAATTATCCCGTGATTCCAAGAATGATCTTTCTATGGTCAGTGGGACCTTCAACACTGATGAGGACTGTGGTAAAAGTTTTGTGTATGGATAGTTGGATGCACACCATTACTTCAAACACAAGTACCAAATGAAAATTGCAGATGGTATGTACCATCTTAAAAGAATCATTACCTCCAGGGTGTAAGAGAAAAATGTGTCTTCTAAAATAATCTTGCTGTGACACATGTGTGCATTTTCAAAAAGAAAACTAAGTTTTTTTTTTCTTTAGAACTATTATTTTATTCTCATTTTCAAATATATGCAGATTAAATCAATCAATTAACTAAAAGTTGTATGATGAATAGACTGAGATCTCTTTAAACAGATTTTAGCCCTGAAGGCAATACTTTGGATGGAGAGGGGAATAGGAATGAATTATTTTGAACAATTTACAATGCCAGATATTTTGCTATGTTTTGGTGGGAGGGGAGATTTCTAGGCAGGCCAATTTAAAATTTGTTTTACTTTGAATATACTGCTCAGCACGTGATGATAAGTGGTTAAAAATACAAATCATAAAACAATCAGGTACTATGGAAAAGCAATTATATGTTCTCAAACCGATATAATACCATGGATAATTGTTAGCACCTTTTGACTCTGGCATCAGCCTCCCTGCTTGGTTGAAAAAAAAATCAAAGGGAATCTAGATTAACACTGGGGTTTAATTCCCCCTCCCCCGCTAAATTTCAGGCTTACTCAAGTGGAGGTTCAGCTGCTGGGAGTTGGCAGTGAATATTGGATTTTTGATTGTCTGTACCTGAGAAGAGAGGTCAGTGGATTCTATTTACTGACCCCACTGGACCTTCATCACACTTGAGGTGCACACATGCTCCCTGATGGCTGAAATACATTTCTCACTGTGCTTAGGGGTTTATTTGCAAGGCTTTAATAAAGCAAGTACCAGATGTAAGGTTGTCTTCCTTTTTATTTCAGATTAATTTAGATGTTCTTGGAAAGACCAGTGTCAGCTGACTGCCCAGTTAACAAAAGTTTATTAAGTTTTATAGGAGTTTTGAGTTGTTGCTGTTGTTTTGCATTTTACATTATTTTCATTTTCATTTTAAATGGCTGGGACTGAGCCTGTGTTTTTGAGCATTAAAGACCCTGTAAATTTCATTAGGACAACTTTAAAGCATATAATCTCTTATTATTTTCTTTTCATTACTTACTTTTGCACATTTTTTTGCCCTGTTTCTAATTGAATCAGAGTTTGTAGCATTTAGGGTTTGATGGCAATTGAATTTTCTCAAATGCCGTAACATCCTCCTAGTATCATCCTGAATGTTGTGTATCAAAATTTATGTTTGTCAAATATCTTTACCAGGTAATTTCCTTTGCAGGATAAATAATTTGGAGTTATGCCTATTTATTTACAAATCTACAGGTTAAACCGGTATTCTGTGAGCAACAGGCACATTTACAAGTTGACAAAAAATCCCACACAAAATTAAATGTTTATGGCTCTTGACTTCAGTGTCTATAAATGACCCCTCCTCAACACATAGCCAATGCAGTAGGGTTGTCAGATGCCCCCCCCAGTGGAGGTGTGGGTCTCCTACCACCAGGTCCTGCCCAAGCTTCCAATCAGCTGGCAATTGTGGGGATTTAACAATAGAAAGAGGAAGGCCCAGGCTACATCTCTTGAGTCACACAGGAAGGGATGTTCACATTGATGACTTCTGGGAGACACTCTGGTATTTGGGTAAAAACTCTATGATGGAAGTCAGATTCACCATAGAGTTTTTGCCCAAATACCAGAGAATCACCCAGAAGTCACTGGCATGATGACTTCCTATGTGATGCAGACAATGTGGCCTGGGCCTTTCTATTTCTCCTGCTAAGTTCTCCCCATCTCCTGCCAGTTGCCAGGAGTGACCTGGCAACCCTAAGTATAATAGTTCCTGGTTCAAATCCCTATTCTTCCATGGAAGCTTGCTGGGTGACCTTGGGCCAGTTACATACTTTCAGCCTAACCTGTTAGCATTCAGACCCCCTCATCCCTCTGAGGGGCAGTTTATATCTTAAAGAGCCAGAAACACTCCTCTTTACATCACCCCAGGACTCTAAATGCAAGGCACTGCATGGGCCAGAGTGGACCAAGATGGATGCCCAGTCAGGCAGAGGCCTGGGAAAGTAGTTTTCAAGGTGCAAGTCAAAGCGGCTGGCTGGCTACTAGTCCCTTCTTGCTCTGGAGAGATGCAGGACTTAGAACAATGGGTCACCCGTACACTCAAGAATAATCCCTTCAGCACCCAAGCCCGGCTTCCCCTTTACCCATAACCCTTGATTAAGTGCCAGTCAAGCAACAGTTAAGTCTGTTCACCTTCCTGTCACCCTTTATGCCTGGTGCTTGTAGGGCCATCAAGCCTTTCCCACCCTTTTGTCTACCTATGGTAGATCAATCAGTTCATTGATGGCTGGTGGTGAGTCAACCTGCTTCAGGATATGCTTTGCCCTATAAATATGCCAATCTTCTGTTCCAGCAGTGTGTGTGAGAGAGAGTTCTTGGACCTCCCATACACTCTCACTTGCGTGTGAGTCTCTCCTCTCTCTCGCCTCCTGAAATGCTGGCTGTTTCCTCTTCGACTTTGTTGCTTCCACAGATCTCTTTAAGACTGGTAATTATCACCCATCCCTACAAAGCTTTCCCCTTTCCTCATTGATCTCCTTAGTTAGCTCTTGTATGTGTTTGCTGTGGGCACTCTTGTTTTACTGTTTTCTTTTTGTTCCAATAAAACCCATTAATAACAGCCTGGTTATTTCCAAGAGTTCTCATAGGGACATATCCCTGTATACATAGGTGGAGATCCCAGTTACCTGTCTCTTGCTGCATTTCCAAGCTATTTCCCCCAAACTACATGGGGACTGTCTATTTTGGGTAACAAACCCACCTAACAGGGACACTGTTTTGAGGGTAAAAAGGAAGAGGAGAGAACCATGGCCCATCTGACATCAACCAAAGCCTGGGCCTTTTCCATTGTGGCTCTGGCTCTGTGGAATGGGCTTCTGTGGAATGTGGCTCAAGGTGAGGAGGACCAGCTTGGAGATCTTCAGGAGGCACTGCAAGGCCTGCCTATTTGCCCAGGCTTTTGAGAGGATTTAAATGGCAGGCATCTTTTAAGGGGAAGTGGGGGAGGGATATGGGATTTGCAATTTTATTTTTGGCTTTCACTGAAAATATTTTAACGTATTATTATAAGCCACCTTGAGCCACAAGGAGAAGCAGGATATAAAGGTTTTAATAAATAAACAAAAGTTGTAAGCTGCTTTAGGTCCCCACTGGGGAAAAGGGATATAAACATTTTAAAAACACATACCCTTTAATCAGGGGTCCTTTCGTAGAAAAAGAGGTGCAGGAGCTCATTAGCATAACCCATTAGCATAACTCATTAGCATATGCCACGCCCCCTGACATCACCAGAAGTGTGTTAGAAAGGGAATGTCAGTTGCAGCCCCATTATATCCTATGGGCCATTGAAATCAATGGCAAAAACTCATAGGGTATATGAGGGGCTGGAGGAAACGGGGTTTGAGGGAGAGGCTCCAAACTTGCAGGGTAGCTGCTGGGGCCTTTCCTCGAAATACCCACTAAGTTTCAAAAAGATTGAACCACGGGGTCCAATTCCATGGGCCTTCAAACAGATTGTCCCATCCCCTCCATTGTTCTCTAAGGTGGGGAAAATGTTAACTTTTTTCCTTCCATAGAGAACAATGGAGGGAATGGGGGCAACCTGTTTGGGGGCCTGTAGAATTGGACCCCCTGGTCCAATCTTCTTGAAACTTGGTGGGCATTTCGAGGAGAGGCCCCAGCAGCTACCCGGCAAGTTTGGAGCCTCTCCCTCAAACCCCCTCCCCTCCAGTGGCTTTTAAAGATGCTGCCGAATTTTGGCGGCAATTCGGTGGCGAGCTGAATCAGATTAGAGAATCTGATTCAGCCCGTGGCTGCCCTACTGGCCAGTCCTGAGCTGGCAGAGCTTTGCTCTGCCTCTCTCCGGCCCCAACGGACCCCTGCCTTTAATGATCTCTGGATACAGTAAAAGCCAGTTTCCCCAAAAACAATTCTAGCACTTCTCTCATACTGGGAGTAATAAAAAAAAAAGCCATGCTGCCTTTCCATCCAAATAGGGTCCCCAAAGCAGAAAACATCAAAGGATTAAAATATCAAGTTATTACAGCAACATTTAAAATAAAAGTGCATATAAAACATTTAAACAATACATATAAAAAAGCCCAAAGAATGGTACACTCCTTCTATCTGGGATGGTTGTCCTCTTTGACCGAGAACACAACTTTGGGAGGGATGCACATGGAGTGGTGAGGGAGGTAAGGGACACCCGCCTAGCCAGCCAGACTGAATCAACCCTGGCGATCAATGGGGTGACAGATGCTGCAGCCAGATCACCCTCATATAAACACACATAATAATACAACCAACGAGGAGGGCCATAACAGCCTTTCATATGGGTGTAACTTGGAGTTACATGTCAGGTAGCTTAAGGCAAAGGAATTCTTAATTTAAGTAATTTCAAGTATTCTTGTCAATGTCTCAGTTATCTCAAAACCTGAGATTATCTTCTCTTCACTGTAACAGCATGACTTATCAAAATTTTCCTATAAGAAGCTTTGTCTATGTTGTCTAATTCAAACTGTTTGGTGTAGTGGTTAAGTGTGTGGACTCTAATCTGGGAGAACAGGGTTTGATTCCCCACCCTTCCACTTGTAGTTGCTGATGTGACCTTGGGTCAGTCACAAGTTCTCTCAGAGCTGTTCCCACAAGGGCAGTTCTTGAGAGAGCTCTCTCAGCCCCACCTACCTCACAGGGTGTCTGTTGTGGGGAGGGGAAAGAAAAGGAGATTGTAAACCACTCTGAGACTCCCAGTGAAGGGTGGGGTATAAATCCAATCTCCTCCTCCTCCTCCTCTTCTTCTTCTTCTTCTTCTTCTTCTGTTATCTAAGTCTAGCTAGGGAATGGGAATCCTCCCCCAATACAAAAGCATATAATAATATTGGGCTTTCCTCCTAAATTACTGTTTGTATTACCTTGTGTTATTTGTATTACATTCTGCACATATGCATTAATCTCTTACATTGGTTTCGAGGTCTTGTGATGGCACTGGAGTATTTATTTTTGTTCCAAGAATAATTTATATATTTATTTACTTCATTTATACCCCATCTTTCTCCCCAATGGGGATTCAAAGTAACTTACATTATTTTCTGCTCCTCTGTTTTATCTTTACAACAACTCAGTGAGGTAGATTAGGCTGAGAGTATATGACCAGCCAATCCTATTTGGTTTTCTAGTGTTAAACTATGATATTATTAAGTAAGTACCAAGAGACGGAGTTGAATAACCCAAAATTATGTCATGAAGAAAATTCAGCCTCATATAAGAGTGCATGACCTATTTCTCAGTGTGTGGATTTAAAATATAGGTATTCAAGATTGGTTTTGTGAGTGTACCTTATTAGGATGTGTGATGGGAACTGAATTGATTACTATTAAACCAATGTTGTGTTAATATTGTCATTCCTAGGTGAATGCATTTTCAACTTTAGACTTTAACAGAAAGTATTCTACTGGCAGATATCGAAGTTTTGTAAAGGTTGTAAGGTTTTGTAACAAAGTTATTTCATAAAACTGGGGAATGAGATTTCATATGAAATGCAGCTATATACCACCAATACAAAATCGGAAAATAAGTTGGTGTAAACAGTGAGCTGTTTTTCCTAGGAGACGTTCTTGGAGAAAATAATGTTTTTACAATGGTGAATCCTCCTAAGGTTAAGAAATTATTTTTTGCAATCTGTTCATACATAACACATAAGACAACTCTATTCAATGCACTTGAAGCCTGAAGGGCTTGTCATGCAGAAAATAGTACGAGAAAAACTCATCATGCTCACAATAAAAAATACCCTGAATTCTTTTTGACTGGATTGTTGCATTTTACTTAAATAATTAGGACCATCTGTTCTGCTATTAAAAAGTTCCAAACATTGTGACAGACGCGCATATGATTGCAAATCATTAAGCATCATTCTGCAGAAATAAATATGTACTTCTAAAATTAACAGGGGGAAATTTGTGTTCTGGCACAAACACTTACACCGTATTTGACCCATATTTGACCCATTTCACCAAATACTTCATAAGCCTATGGCTAGCAGCCAGGTGCCCTAACTTGCAGGTGCTATGTAATTTCCCTATCCTGGGTAATCTCCAGTATTCAAGAGTAACTTGCATTTCCTGTGTCCTTATCTATACTGCTCTGCTTTTGTTATAGTGGTCATTTCATTCTTTCCTTTAGGGGTGGAGTCATGGTTTAGTGGGAAAGTGTCACATGTTCTCAAAAAAAAATCCATAAAGACTTTTTAAGGTGTATACATGTTATACTAATAATGATGGTGAGTAAAAAGGACATTATTAACATAATAAAGTCAACCTGGGTTGACTTTTAGGGAAGTGTGTGTAAATAGTCTTCCAATGAGATCTCCTAGGCCAGGGGTGGGCAAATTGTGGCCCGCGGGCCACATGTGGCCCACCACAGAGTTTTTTGCGGCCCGCCAAGACCATGTGGCTTCAGTCAGGCCTCTGTTGGGCCCGGAGCGCAGAGAAGTGGGCGGGCACATTACAGCTATAGATGATATGAAATTAGCACAATAAATAAATTGAATAAAACTACCACTATTTTATTTAATTTGTATTTATTGATTTTTATGATACAATTTATACCTTTTCTGAAATGCAAAGTTAACTAATGAATGCAATCATTTTAAAAGGTGCGGCCCTCCGCTAACCTTCGCTCCCACAAAGTGGCCCCCGAGCCAAAACAACTGCCCACCTCTGTCCTAGGCAATGGTAAATTGTAGACTCTGTTTGAATGTCACCACCTTCCATTTAGGGTTTCCAACCTCCAAGTGGTAGCTTTTTAAAATGAATCATAGAGTTGGATGGTACCTCCAGGCTCATCTAGTCCAATCCCCTGCACAATACAGGAAATTCACAAATACATCCCCCCCATACCCGCAGTGACCCCAGCTCCACGCCCAGAAGATGATGGAGCTAATGTTCAGGTGACAGAGATCAGTTCACCTGGAGAAAATGGCTGTTTTGGAAGGTGAACTTTATGGCATTATATTCCACTGACATCCCTCCCCTCCCCTAACCCCTCTTCCCAACCTGGAGCTGGTAACCCTGCTTCCATCCAAGAGGTGAGAAGTAAGGCTCTCCAACACACCAGAATCATGTTGATTTCCATGTGTTAAAAGTGGTTGTATGACTAAGTGCCTGCTTAACTTGACAGTGCATGTTGCAGCATAAACTTGTTGAGTTTAGACTTTCAAAGCAAGGGGGCTTGTCTTACAGTGAAGGTGCTGGTAGAATACCTGTAAGAACACACCTACCTGCTTTGAGTGAAATGACTGCTGTCACAGTGTAAATATTTAATGTTTACATTGTAACATTGTGTACAGTGCGGCAAGCATTATTTAGGCAGTAAAATGTGCAGCTTCTTAGAAATTCCTAGAATGAAGGTAGCTCAATTGAACTGAATAAGAAAGCATCTGTATAGCTATTGGGCTAGAGCAGAGTGGCTTCTGAAAACATATTTTCTTTTCTGTGCCAAAGATAAGAGACTTTCAAATAAGCCCATTAAGCATGTTGTTAAAAGAAGTAATGCAATTGCCAGAGCACTCTATGATTTTTTTCCTGCCATCCTGCTATTGAGTTCCGTGTTGTAGATACATGCCCTGTGGCAATGAAATGAAAAGGGAATACAGAGGTGTAGAGCGAAAGGTGATGGATTTTTTGTAAAGCACATTATATGGGAAAGTGCATTCCCACTTTCTTGCATCTTCCCCATAAATCTTAATGAGAACTTTTCATTCTCACATGATGCCAGGCTGATTGGGGGAGGAACTACTAACTACAACAAACACTTTAAGAACTAGGCTTTAAATCCCTCTATTTTCTACAACAGGATTGGTTGTCAACCTTCAGGTGGGGCCTGGAGATCTTTCAGAATTATAATTCATCCCCAGACTACAGAGACAGAGTTTTGCTAGAGAAAAGAGCAGTTCTGGAAATTGAACTCTGTGGCATTATAACCTGTTGAGGTCCCTCCCCTCTCCAAACCCTGTCATTCCTAGGCTGCTCCCCTAGGAATTTCCCATCCTGGAGTTGGCAACTGTAAGTACAGGATGCAGGTGGAAAGCACAGGGCACAGAGGATCATTCCTGTCAATATTCGTAGGAGACATTCTTGGAGAAAATAGTATCTTTACAATGGTGAATCCTCCTAAGGTTATGGATTGAAAAAAATAAAATAAACCCAAAAGGAGGTTGGTGGCACTTTAAAAACTATCTGCTTTATTATGACAGAAGATTTTCTGTCTGTATTTCATCAGATATTCAAAGTTAGTCTAATACAAACAAGTATGGATATGGAGGGGAAAAATACTTGTTACTGGAGTTAGGAGCCAATCAAATGTAATGGGTACAGGCTGTGATGTTATTACAAAGCCAATTTAATACCTGGAGCATGAGTGGAACCTGCAAACCCTCGAAGAGCCAAAAGTGAATTGCATCGAGCCCCCCCCCCCCCATTTACGAATGTTTCCCTTTCCTGATAGATAAAGATTACAAATGGCAACATTCCAATATCAGTAGGAGAATATTTCAGTCTCTTAAGACATTAGCACATAAGAAGAGTCCTACTGAATCAAACTAATGGTTCCTCTAGTCTAGCATCCTTTCCCCAGTTGCTCCAGATGGCCAACAAACAGGGCCTAGAGGCTAAGGATGACGATGCCTTCTAGCACTGGTTTTCAGAGGTTTACTGCTTTAGTCACAGTGGCTAGTAGACCATGATGGTCCTATTCTCCATGAATCCCTCTAATGCCCTACATTCACTGGTGGTGACCATTCTGCTGCTGATCTAAAAATCACCGTTCTTTAGCAGAACAAGTTCAAATGGCGAATTTTCCAATGAACCATCAGATTAGAATTTATTATGAATCTTGATAATTTAGAATTCTTTTCAGTAAAATCTGACAGTCAGCAAGCTTTTTAAAAATTTTTTGCTTAATTTAATTAATTGATTGAAATGCCTTTGGCTATTTAATGTATCTATTAAAAACAGGGGTTTTCCCCCCCCATTTGGTAAGATAACAATTCCATCTGGTCAGGAAAATTAACATGCTTGAGATTGTATACAGGACTAATTATTTTTTCAAAGTAATTGTAATAGATTGAGTACTTAAATTAAGTCACTTGTGGAGCTGGGTGAAAGCTTGCCCAAGCTCACAATCTAAACAGATGTTCTTGTAATTGTCAGTTCACTGCATCATTTATAGCACACATTTGACAAAGGCAAATCATGAAACAAGCCTCGAAAAGATGTCTTATTAAACATGTGGTAGGTTAATATACTTCTAAACTGACTTAGCCAGATTCTTTGTTTTTTAAAAATATGTTAGACTCTCCTTCCAAAATTATCTTGCTGCCACTGCACTTTGACAGCACTGTGTGAAATATCATCTTCATCATTTATAAGCTTGGCTGCTCCTTTTCATCAGAAAAACATATAGAACTCTGTCATTCTTGTGAGTTTCTGTTAGCACATGTGAACACTGAACACATAAGAGAACAGAGGGGAGAGAAATTGTGATAATGATTCTACCCATTGGCCTGTTTGTGTTCACTTGAAGGATGGAACTGACCATCAGAGGATACAAGTAAAATAGTGTGTAAGCTTGTCCACCAAAGTTTTTGGGGAGGACTTTGCTTTTTCTTCCATTGCTGACTGCATGAACAGAGCCCACAAACAGAAGTCTGTTCTGACCCTCAGGTGAATGTGTGTAGGTTATGAGCAGCCATTTTGCTTGCCCTGTATGCATTTAAGAAAAACAATTTCAAGAGCTATTGTGAGCTGTTGTGAGTTTTCTTTGGGATTAGAAATCCTGTCCCATACTGGCCCTATATACATAAATTCTATAAGTACATCCTTACTCTCACCTATTCTGCACCATCTATTTATTTATTTCCTTTTTGTACCACTTCTCTTCGGCTAAGAGTTTGAAGCGGTTTACATCAATGAACAATCACATCGATTAAAATGGGTACATCAGTTACATAAATGATCTATGTCTGTTTGGCTGTCTTGGTTGCCCAATGCTGGCTGCTTCAATACTAGAAATGAAAGTACCTGAAAAAAAATCATTTCATTCTTCTTGAGAAATGACAATGATACAGATATTCTTTGTAAAGCCTTCTGCTTTATTGATTATTGCCCTATATTATGTTTGCAATTGCTAATTCAAATACATTGGTTCTGTTGCTAGGGTGTTAGGGCTGATTTTGGACACTGAAGTAGGATGGTCAACCTCCTGTTGGTGGCTGGAGATCTTCTGGGATTACAACTGATCTCCAAGCTACAGAGAAGAAGAAGAGATTAGATTTATACCCCACCCTTCACTCAGAGTCTCAGAGTGGCTTACAATCTCCTACCTGTTCTCTCCCCACAACAGACACCCTGTTAGGTAGGTGGCGTGAGAGAGCTCTTTGAGAATTGCTCTTGAGAGAACAGCTTTGAGAGAGTCTGTGCCACCATGAAATTTGGAAGATTATCAAGCTGAAAAAACTAAAAACTGTAGGCACTCTTGAGCACGTCATTTTGTAATTAAGAATATACTGCAGCACTTCATGATTTTATGATCTTGTTCCCGTTTGTAATCTGAACTGTTTAAATATTTTTATGTTTTATGTGGATTTTAATGGTTACTAACCAATGTAAGCCGCCCTGAGCCTGCTTGCAGGGAGGGCAGGCTATAAATAAAATAAAATAAAATAATAAATAAAAGAGAACTTTGGCTTGCCCAAGGTCACCCAGCAACTGCTTGTAGAGGAGTGGGGAATCTAGCACAGTTCTCCCAGATTACAGTCCGCACACTTAACCACTACATCAAACTGGCTCAGTTCACCTGGAGAAAATGGCTGTTTTGGGAGGTAGAGTCTGTGGCATTATGCCCAATTGATGTTCCTCCCCTCCCCAAACCCCGCTGTCCTCAGGCTCCATCTCCCAAATCTCCAGGTAATTCCCAACCAGAGCTAGCAACCCTACACTCAAGTCTAAATCCATCCTTGGTAACAAAGCCCACTTGTTGGCCACAGGAAAATCCACATCTCTAACCTACCTTATAGGAAATGATTTACAAAATGTATGGTCTAAATTCTCAGAAAAAAATGTAATATTTTGCATAGGTTGGATGACAGTCAGATGGTGAGAAATATATTTGTTTTGGCCATGAGCCAAATCCAGATATTAACAGAACAGGATGGAAAGAAGGTACAACCAGTTCCATTTGTTCTACTTAATTTTAAAATTATTTTATTTTATTTTAGCAATAACTTGACTACTATGTTCTTATCAGGAATATTGTTGTATTCTTAGATGGCCACAGGAGTCTAATGAGTAAAAGTCTATCTGGAGGGGTGGTTTTGGCCCCATTATTGTTTTCCTCTTTATCAATATTTGGCTTCTTACAGTCTGTACTAAGCCTTAATACAACTCAAAGATATAGCTCTTCATCTTCAAAGGCTGATTATATTTTTATTCGAGCCCTCCTATATTGGCATTATCAGTCTTTCAATCTCAATGAAGATCAGCATGCACCCTTGGCTAGAATAATTTAAAAACAGCTAGTGCTTATATTAGCCAGTGTAGGAGACTTAATGTGAATCTGAACAGAAGAAAAGTTTCCATACATAGTGAAATATTAACAGGATTAATTGCATTGTGGATAATCATATCAAATACTCTTTGATTTATTTTCCATTCTGCATTTAGAGTCTTGGGTGAATGTTGTCTTTTGGAATGTGACAACACACACCTTTCATGGTCCATTAACCGACCTTCCTTCCTTCCTTCCTTCCTTCCTTCCTTCCTCCCACCTTCTTTCTTTCTTTCTTTCTTTCTTTCTTTCTTTCTTTCTTTCTTTCTTTCTTTCTTTCTTTCTTTCTTTCTTTCTTCCCTCTAAAATGTTTGCATAGCCAGGACCCTCTCAAAGCTTATACTGGAATAAAATGTTGTTAGTTTTGAAGGTGCCATAAGATTCTGGCTTACTTTTAACAAAAGTAATGGTTTCAAAGTGTTGTCCTATTAGAAACAATATTTTGGAATAATAGATGCAGAACCAAGAAATTCCATAGAATTAGGACTAGGAAACCCCTCTTTGAAGTTCCGGAGAGCAACATGACAGTTCACAGATGGGATGCTTTAGAAATGCTTTAGCAGTGACAGAATCACCTGCTCATAACTGCATGTGCAGTGGCAGTGGCATATTTAGTCTATTTGGTGCCTGGGACAGATAATTTTTTAACACCCCTCCCCCCTTGCTGTCAAGTGACAGCTGATTTATGGCAACCCCATAGGGTTTTTAAGGCAAGAGGTGGTTTGGAGGTGGTTTGCCATTGCCTGCCTCTGCGTCGGCCCTGCTTAACTTCTGAGATCTGATGAGATCAGGCTTGGTTGGGGCTATCCAGGTCAGGGCCCCTCCTCTATACAACAAAATTATTTTCAGTAATAATCATGAAATAAAACAAACAATAATAATGGCCAGAAAAGACAGGCAGGCAGTGAAAATTTTATTTTACTTAACTTTGTATATATAATCATGCTAGTTAAAAAAAAAAAAATTCCAACATGCTATTCAGTCATAAGAGCCAGTACTGTCAAGAGCTGCCATGGGCCCCTGGACAAAGATTTCATCTAAACACCACCACCCCCATTTGACCCTGATCCAAACCAAATATCATAACAAAACAAACAAATCACTTGGCTTTCTCTTACCATTAATCTCTAGTAATAAAAGAATTGGCCTGTCTGTCCATGTTTGTTTATTTACTTTATTTGCATCCCTCCTATCTCCCCAATGGGGACCCAAAGAGGTTTGCATCATTCTCCTTTCCTGTGAGGTAGCTTAGGCTGAAAGTGTGTGACTGGCCCAAGGTCACCCATGACAGAGTGCAGATTTGAACCTGGATTTCCCAGATGCTAGTCTGACACTTTAACCATTACACTACACTGGCAGGCATAATACTCATCAGAGAATAACGCTAGGAGACTCAAAATTGGCCACTAGCTTCAGGATTATTGTGGGGATTCCATGACCAAAATTGAAAGGCATGGGAAAATCCTGGCCCAGGTGAGACAAACCACCACCACACTATGCTTTGCAAATGAAGTCAAGGGTCTCTGTGGCAAGCATAATTCAAAATATAATGCTGCATGTTGGAAAAGCGGCCACTAGCCCCAGAATGATGATGGAAGTTACAGTGCCAAACATGAAGGGAATTGGAATACTCTGAACCAGGTTATCTTCATGACAGACAACTTGTAACACAGTAACTTATTATCTGACTAATATTCTGCAGGGGACACTATAGACTGCTGTGGAGTTGTTGTCTTTGTTTTAGTTGTCTTGTTCTGTTTGTTTTAAATGGGTTTTCATTATATGTTTATTTCTTTTATCTTTTATATGTTGTGAGCCACCCTGAGCCCACTTGTGAGATAGGGCAGGATATAAGCTTAGTAAATAAATAAATAAATAAATAAAATGTAATAAGATCTTTTAGGCAACCTGTCATGTGTCTCTGATATTCAGATCCCCAGCCGCCATGGAAGGTTGCTGGGTGATACACTCTCAGTTAGACCTACCTCACAAGGCTGCTGTGAGGATAAAATGGAAGACAGGAGAATAATGCAACTGGCTATGGTATTTGCTATAAATCTAATTACATCATTACATATTTTAAAGATTACATCATTTGTCATATAGCACAGTAGCCTTTCCAAAGGGCTATTAGATTTTCCACCAGCACAATAATGATTAACAATCCAGTGCCTGAGCTGGGAGTTGGAACTTCTGTTTCACATGTATAACCTCTAAAACAGATTAATGTTCTGTCATCATACATACAAAGGCTGAAGGAGGGGGGAAAGCATCATTTTACTATTTTGTTAGATTAGGAGGAAGTATTAATTCATCCTCCCCTTCTGTTCATAATAATTAAAAAAAGCTTGCTACTATACGACTCTTAAGTACTTTCTTTGCCAAGCATAATAGGGATGAGAAGGTCTTGAGATCAAGAAGAAAAAAATAAAAGGGAGGGGACATGGAAAAAAATAGGTGAAGGGAGACATAAATGAATGAGAAAAGTGCTTGGCAAGGTCTGCCTGAGCTGGGTGCAAGAAAAGGAAGCAAGAAAGACTAGACTGTTGGAGAAAATGACTTGCGCCCTGGCAATTACTGTATCAACTATCAGTGTCCTGGCTTGGTTGTTGGGCTTAGTAAGCACAATTGCTTCAGTCTTGGAGAAAGGAATTGCAACTGATCCTAGATCAAAATGGGTAGCTGAACCTAGAATGCCTTTTGCTATGCTGAGACTAGAGGCGTGCAAAAAAAAAAAATCAGTATTTTTTTTCCAATTTGGGTCTATTGGACCCAAAAAAATCAGTAGTCCCAAATATTCCCAAATCCCAGCTGGACCCATTCCTAGCTCAGTCTGATCTAGCCATAGTGATCCATACCTTAGTTGCATCTAGAATGGACTACTGCAATGACTTGGTGCTACCCTTGAAGAGTGTTTGGAAGCTGAAGATAGTGGAGACTACTGTGGCTAGCCAGTTATTGGGATTATGTAACTGCAATATTAAAGCAGTTACACTGTCTTCTGATCTGTTCCCAACCCCAATTCAGTGTGTTCATTTGGCATTTAAAGCTCTATATGGCTTGGGACTAGGGTAACCAAAGCACCGTCTCGTTCCATACATTCTTGCCTGGATACTAAGATCACAGGGAGATGCCACCCTGACTGTCTCATTCTCCAAAAAAGCTCATCTGGTGGGTATACAAGAGAAGGCCTTTTCAGTGGCTGCGCCATGATTATGGAACAACCTCCCCAGGGAGGTGTGCCTGTTCTCCTCTCTCTTGACCTTTAGAAGGACACTGGAGACAATTTTATGCATAAACACATTCAGTTAATTTCAGTTCTTCTAGCTACTGGCAGTTTTAAATTATTGATTTTAAATCAGTAATTTTATGTATTTTATTCTGTTTTATTGATGTTTATACTGTAAGTCACCTTGAGTTCCTATAGGGTAGAAAGGCAGCTAATAAATGTTTTAAATAATTAGATATATATTAGCACATTCATGTGCCTAGGGTACATGTGTAATGGGAAAAATTCCAGCCATTAGATCTCTTCTACCTTTTCATCAGAAGGAGGCCTACTGGCCAGAAATGTCTCTGTCAAACAGTGGGACAGAGGCCTTTCTGTCAATACATTACTTATAATAAGCTTACTAGACAGCTCGTGTGCTCCTTTGCAAGTAGATACAGCGTTCCCTACTATGACTTGGATCCACCAGAGTTTTTCCACAGGCACAAAGATTTCTGCTCCCTTTCTCACCAGGATAGGAATGCTAGCCTCTGGGTGGGACCTGGGGTTCCACCAGAATTACAGCTCATCTCCAGGCTACAGAGATCAGTTCTCTTGGAGAAAATGGATGCTTTGGAGGGTGCACTCTATAGCATTATACCTCACCGAGGTCCCTGTTCTCTCCAGGCTCTACCCCCAAATCTCCAGAAGATTTCCAACCTGCAGCTGGCAACCCTACCCTCACCAGTGCCTAGAGGAGACCTGGCAACCCTATCCCAGGAACAGGATTTGTGAGGGCATTTTGGGCTGAGGCAGGAGTTGAGAATGGCATTCTCCATTGGTGGAAATCCTTGTGCCTGTGTGTGTGTGGGGGGGGAATGAGTGGATGCAAGCCTATTTCTGGTGTGAAATGGAGATGTCAAAATGTGTAAAGCGGGGTGTTATGGGGGATAGGTTCTTAAATTAGAAACCCATTTTCTTAACTTACCGTCAGGGGCTTCATGTAGGATGCATTGGGAATGGCACTATCGATTCCCAAGGAATATGGCTAAAGGCACATTCTTAGTAACAATACACCAGGAAGTCTGTTTGTTACAATGCATTAAGGCTTATGTAAAGACACACACACACACACACACACACACACACACACAAGGAATAAGGCCCATTGTGGAAATAAATACAACGGGCTCTACAAACAGGTTCTGGGAGAGTGCCAAGGCCTTGGGCACTCAGCGACACTTTGCTAGGGCAACCTCAGCAGGATATAATGACACAGAGGCCACCATTTTCTTCAGGGGAACTGATCTCTGCTACCTGAACAGCAATTATAATTCTGAGTGATCTCCAGCCTGCATGTGGAGATTGGCAACAATGGTTCCCCAAGAGGGAATGGCTGGTTTGGAGGGTAGAGTCTATGGCATTGTAGCTGTGGGGTACAATGAGGTCCTGCCCCTTCTCAAACCTCACCGTCTCCAGGCTCCATTCCTCAACTCTCCAGGAATTCCCCACCTGGAGTTGGCAACCCTATCTCTTTCCCAACCAATCATCAACCTACCTTTATTTTCCCCTCACTGTTCAGCTTTCCATCTCTCCCCCCACCTGCACCCTCTACTGTGCTCTGAAGCCCTGACTGCCACATCACATTGGCTGTCATGGGTAGGTGGCAACTCAGCAGGGTATAAAAACACAGAGTCCAGCATTTTCTCCAGGGGAACTGATCAATGCCATCTGGAAAGCAGTTGTAATTCTGAGTGATCTCCACCCCTCACATGGAGATTGGCAACAGTAGTTCCCCAAGAGGGAATGGCTGGTTTGGAGGGCAGAGTCTATGGTATTGTACCTGTCTGAGGTCCCACCCCTCCTCAAACCTCACCCTCTCCAGGCTCCATTCCTCAAATCTCCAGGAATTCCCAACCTGGAGTTGGCAACCCTATCTCCTTTCCTGCCAAGCACCAACCTATCTTTATTTTCCCCTCACTGTTCAGCTTTCCACCACCACCCCGCAGCCTCTACCATGCTCTGAAGCCCTGACTGCCACATCACATTGGCTGTCATGGGGGGGACATCTCAGCAGGGTTCAGCCCCGCTCTCTTGCCCAAGAGAGCAGGGAGACTTCCATTCATTCCCCAAACCAGCCGACTGTGGAGTGGCTGAATCTCTGTTGCCTCCCTGCATCCCCCCCCCAAGTCTCTGGCTTGTAGCCCAGGTCAGCACAGGCAGCAGGAGCCTTTCCTAACCTCCTCTAGGACGGATGGATTGGAGTCTATACTGATGGTGCCCTGCCTCTTGGGAGGGTCCCTCTTTTCCTACATTTTTTGGCCTTGGGGCAGCTGGCAACTGTAGTCCAGCAGATAAGGAAGGTCCATTCAACGCAGGGAGTGATACCCCTGCAGGCCCTTCTCTGAAACTATAGCTCAATTGAACCTTATGGGGGAACATTTTACCACATACAGCAGCCATCTTACAAACACAGGTAACTGCCATTTTGTTACACCTACCAACAGCCACTGAGGGAATAATTAGTCCCACACAGAAGGCAAGCAGGAGCAGCATCTTCGTCAAGAGAAAAAGCCGTCTGCCAGAAATTCTAACAGGGCACAGTGGCTGAAGGAGAAGGCGAGGAAGAGGAGCAGACCCAATACCCAGCCAATGGCACATGAGTACTCAGAGCCAGTGGATAGGGTCAGTTTCTGAGTGACAGGGTACGGAGCCAAAGGCTGTGGTAGCATGTGGAATGTTCAGGAAAGTGCCACTGCCAAATCAGGATTAATACACACACACACAGTTTGTTCGATGTTGCTAATAAGCCTCCCCCACTAAAAAAAAATCACATTCAAAGTGATCAATTAAAAATCAATATTTCTTTGATCTGACTTAAATGCAGAAGCCAAAGTATGGCTGTCATACTGCGAGCAAGCTGTGTGGGATGGAATAGTAGTCATTCCTAGTGTCTGTGAAACAATCAATCTTTGCCTTAAGCAGCACAGTAAAGCTTTTCATATTTTTCCCCTATGTATAGGAAAGCCAAAATGTTTTGTAGGACCTTCAGAGGTTTAAATTAATTTTGGAAAGAAAATTATTGCATTAATTTGTTTTCTTCAAATATAATTTAGAATTACTTATTCAGTAGGGCATTTCCCAGTTGCCTTTAATAAAATGATAGAGATGGGCTTATGGGGAGAATTTTAATTGTTCAGCATTTAGTTTCTGTTAGACTAATTTTAGACCTTTGTTATTAACAACTAAACTGCTGTTTGTAGGCCTTGGTACCTGTCTCTATGTCTGCCTAGTATGTCTGGGGGATTTTTCTTGCTTTTCTTTTTTTCCACATGGCTGAACACTTGTGATCAGGAGTGCAACCAAGCATTAGATTACATTCTTTCCCAGTATTTATATGAAGGTAAAGCTTTTAATTGTATTTGACCTTGTAGTCTAGCTTTATTACAAAAAAGATGAGACGTTACAGCAGTGTAGTGGCAGAATGGCCTGACCATTAAATCCAGTATTACTTTCCTCTGTGTTTTTTGGTACTGTAATGCCTAGTTATCTGGGATTCTAAAAGAGTGAGAAAATTTAGTCCGTAAGCTGCTGCATAGTTATTGGATATCTAGACCATTGAGAAATCATATATGAAGCCAATCAAAATATTAAAATGGTGTTTCTAAGATATAAAAAAGGTTTATTTCTCTGGGATCAAACTAACATTAATTATTGAATTTTTAATTCAAGTGTTGGTCTTATTATACTCATTAATATCTACATAGACCTTTAGAAGTGGTGTCTGTAAAAGTTGCTTGCTTCAGAATTCGGTTCTAGAATAATATGCTAATTACTTCCTTCAGTGCTAGTTTTGTGCCAGCTCATTTAGGCCTTATTATTTCCTCATTTATGAGAAATATATTCCATATACGTAAAACTGTGATCCAGAGAACTCCATAAGTCTTCATTCTTTATGTTCCCTGGTTAGTACCATCTTGGCCCCATGTATTGCTATAAAGTTCATTGGTGCCAGCTTCATTATGTTGGTAATTTATATGTTTAGGAAATTTATATGCCAGCTATCCAGAGACTTCCTTAAGTCAGATCACAAAATAAAAATAACACAACAATAAAATAATCACAATAGTAAACATTAGCAGTATTAAAATAAGCTATAAAATAAACCAGAAAAATAAAATCATCATAAAAACAATACTCAGTAGCCTAAAATAGTATACATTAAACAATGGAGAAGCAAGCAATAAAAACATGACTGAAAATGATGGAACCCTTTACTGAAAAGCTTGGATAAAGAGAAATATTTTCATCTGGTGTCTCAAGCAGCCCTGATCTGAATAGCCCTGACTAGACCAATCTTGTCAGATCTCAGAAGCTAAGCAGGGTTGGCTGGTTAGTACTTGGATGGAAGACCTCCAATGATTTCATAGCTGCTACACAAAGGCAGGTAATGGCAAAATACCCCTGGTCAGCTCTTCCCTTAAAAACCCTATGGAGTCACCATAAGTCAGTTGTGACTTGACAGCACTTTCTACCACCACCACCTTAATGACAGTAGTGTAGGAGAGCATCAGGGAACTAAGCATTCCCAAGGTGAGCTGTCACCACTACAAAAGCCTGTCTTGGTTGCTACTTGCCTTGCAACTGTAGGTGGGGGAACAGAGCACAGGGCTTGAGAGAGAGGATATGAACTGATGGGCTGAATGGTATCAGAAACAGTACCATAGTGGTGTCCCACCCTGAATTTGCCCTGCCCCCTCACCAAACAGGTGTGCCTTTCCCCCCCTTTTCCTCCCAGCGAGGTGCAAGCCAAGCCAGAGCCTTGTGAGTGCAGCAGAGAAGCATGGGAGGGAGGCCTCTTTGGCTGGAGTTGGGTGTTTTTGGGAACAAAGCCAAGCAGAGGGGCAGAGTGTCTGGCTGCAGGCACCCCAAGGCTGTACTTTAGTCCGGTTAGGAGTTTGGGTGGATGTATGTGGCTTCCTTCCCTTCCCTCCCTCCTTTCTGGATTTGCAAAAAAAGGAAGGGAGACTTGTTTTCCTTCTCCTTTGATTTGCAAAGTGTAACCCACAAACCATGTGCTTTGTTCCTTAACTGCTTAACTGCTTCAGGTGGGTAACTGTGTTGACCTGAAGCAGTAGAACAAAGTTGGAGTCCAGTGGGACCTTTAAAGGTTCCAGTGGACTCAACCTTTGTCCTGCTTAAGCAGGATTTCAGATTCCCCAGGCGTTCTTATAGTGTATGCTGTATATTTTCTAGTCACCTAATATGACAAGGGCTTTGAATCCTTTACAGTGAGAGACTGTAATTACATAATTTTCAGGTTTCTCCCTCATAATGAGCTACATGTCTAAATACCTCATAGAGGTCATTGCCCCTCTTCTTTCAGTCTAAGGAATCCAAAATGTAACTAATAAATAAATAAATGATGATGTGTTCACCACCACTGTACTAATTTGCCCCCCCCCCCCAAAAAAAAAGAATTCCTGGCTATGGGCCTGGAGGAATCAGACACTGAAGTAGCTTTTATCTAGTCAGACAGAACTGTATGGAAAAAATGAGGCTTCCCTGTAGTCGAATATGGATGGAGAAACCGCCTCATGTACATGTGGAGAGCAGCATTTTTTATCCAAAAAATTATCTCCATAATCTGCACTGGATCATGTGAATGAACCTTATTACAAAATCCTTCCTACTGTATATTTGATCATACTTAACCATAGAGTTTAGGGTGAATCTTATAGTGCCATGCCAATATGATGACCTCACTTTCAGTGCAGGTTTTTTCCCCTCCCATCTTACTCTTGCTGCTCCATAGAAAAGCAGCAGGGACCCAGGGTGCTGAGCAGGAAGCCTCCTGTAAAAGTAGGATACTTGGCACCTTTATTGACAACTTATTTTCTCGTTATAATATATAATTTGCATGAATTATTGCCAACCACTTCAGACACTCCAGGCAGGTTGACACTGGTACACAAGGCTTTTGACTGTTCTTTTCTAGAAATTTTAATTTTATTAGAGAAATAAAATTGGGAGACATACAGAAAAAAAATTGAAACCATACATAGACATCAACTAAATGCAGCATAAAGAACAAACACAGCCAAAAAAAGGAAAAGGAGAAAAAATAACAGAAGGAAAGATAAAAAAAAGACTTCTGACAAAAAACAAAATGGAGCTGTTCCAGCAGGCCTTTGGCTGAGGTAGTGGATGTCCAAATGACATCGGCCTCCCCTGCTTCGCTGGATTAATCTGCTCAATTTGCCTTCCTGCCTCAGGGAACTGCCTTCACCAGCTTGGCACCAACAGCAGCTGACTCAGGTCTCTTTAAGAGAAAGTGCCTTCTCTAACATTAGTGTAGCAGGCACTATAATTAGAAAGTGTTAGCTGCCATCAGGAATTTTAACTGCAACTGTTGATTTTATGAATTATTACTTATTGTTTGAATAATTAATGATTATTTTACTGAATGTTGTAAGCCACTCTGAGCCCATTTGCAGGGTTGGGCAGAATATAAACTGAAATAAATAAGTAAATATTCTGTACAAGAAATATTTTTTTGGTTACAGAATTTTCCTTGCTTATATATATTCTTTGTCAATCTCTTCTGTTTTATTTTCCACAGCAACCACTTTATCATTGATTTGCTTAACTTCCTTAGTAATTTGCCCTATTGTTCCTTTGAGTTTTTTCGCATCATCTTTTATTTCTTGTTTAGATTTCCCAAAACTCATTCATTCTTTTCTCAAAAGCCTCTGTTTTGTTTCCAAGATTCTCTATTTTATTCTCTATTCTGCATTCCATTTGTTTGAGTAATTTCTGCATCATATCTGATGTGACAGGTTGGTCAGATGAACCTTCCCCATCAAGATTCTTTCTGGAACTCATTATAGCATAAGATCCAAGGTACAAAAAGATAGAAATAGAGAGAGAGCATTTTCAAATCAAATACTTTTGGCTATTAGCAACTTGTGTCTTTTCACCATGGCAACAAAAATTTCTTAAAGATCAAAGTACTCCAGAATGTTTCCAATTCAGTTACTTTCATTTTTAGGAGTTTGTATCCTTTCACCATGGCAACCAAAGTCAAATAGTCCTAGAATGTCTCAGAATTTTATCTTCTATTATGTATAATTATCCAATAATAAGTAATTCTCTAAAGTAAATATAAGAATAGTTTCACGGGAGAGTTATCTTCACAGCCAAAAAGCAAACTTCCATTGAAATTAAAATTAAAGATTAAAAATTAGGAATGGTGATATTAATAAATCCATTATCCTTTTGGCTTTTCTGATTCCTTAATTACACTTTTTGCCAAAGTTATTGTTTCAAAACAAATCTTTAAAGGGTTTTTTAAAAAATCCCATGAGAGAGGTTACCTTAGCAGGGGTTGTCTCTTTTGTTTTCAAGGAAATGTCCCTTTGGCTGTAGATAATTGTGTCCATAAATCATAAGAAGTGGAGGAGATCAGGCTTTAGTCCTTATCAGGATTCCAAATGCAGCCAGGAGCAAGGTTGTAAATTCCAAGATCTCAGATCGCTATAACTCGGGAGGTGTCTGTAAAGCCTCCACTCAACAGGGAATGCCTGAAGAACAACCTAAAGAGGTACACATGGGGCGCGATCATACGCACCCATTTGCGACACAAGAAGGACGATTTCCCGCTGGCTCAAAGTGGCGCGATCACACAAGCACATCTGGAAGCGTCCTGCAGCCGGTGTCAAAGTGTCGCAAACCACTTTGAGTCGGTGGGGAATCGGCTTATTTAGCTACCAGTGAAAAGGCAGTCTCAAATGGTTTGAGACAGCCCAGAACTGACCTTTCCTGGTGTGATCGCGCCAGCGCAAACAAGTGGTGTTGGAGAGCGGGCTTTTTGTTTTTTTCCCCCCTCCCATCCCAGTATGCGCATCATCGCATGACCCCAAGGGTGGACAGGCAAGTCATCGATCCCTTGTAGAAGCAGATAAGTGCACTGAAAACGGCCGGAAAAAAACCCAACTCGCCCACGGCTGCGTGTGATCACGCAGCGGCGGTTCGCCCTCACAGGTCCATGGACCTGTGTGATCCTGCAAAAGCGGCACAAATTGTGCCGGCACAAATTTGAGTCACTTCCCATCCGGCTTATCTTGCTCGTGTGGACGGGGCCATGGTTTATTTCTTTAATCTCCTTTTAATCTAGGAGATTTTACTGACTAGAGAGCCCTCCTAGTAGGTAATTAGCTGCATTGTGTATTCACTCTCCGTGAAGATGTCACCCTGCCATTACATCTCCACTGGAAGTCCCTTGAATATTCTTCTCTACAGGCACAGGTAAGGAACCCAAAGTGGGAAGTCCTATTCTGCACTTCCTGCAGAGCCCAAGGAAGGGGGCTGTGGAAATCATGAAGTGGTTCCTGGAAACAGTTTTGGAATGGATGAGTGCTAACAAGCTGAAATCTAATCCTGACAAAATGGAGGTGTTACTGGTAGGAGAAAGGATTGACCTAATCATTGAGATGTCTGCTGAAATGTGCTCTGTGTGGGGCTGCCCTTTAAGTGAGTCTATTGGTACAGAATGCTACAGCCAGAATTCTGGCTGTGAGGGGTTGAAGGGACCCCGAATCTCCAATCTTGTTCCACCTACACTGGTTTCTGGGCCCAGTTCAAGGTGCTGATACTGACCTTTAAAGGCCTATATAGCTTTGGGGCAGCATCCTTTAAGAACTGTCTACTTCCATATGGACCTACCTGATCACTATGGTCATCTTCATAGGCCACTGTGATCATCTTTTGAGCAGACTGCTTCATTACACTTATGGAACTCCCTTGCCTGAGAGAGTTGTCTGCCTCATTCCATCATTGTCTTCCTCCAGCAAGTGAAGACTTGTCTGTTTAATCTGGCATTTCCCCACTGATTCCTGTTGACCCTTCCTCCCATTTATGTGTTTTGTTTTGTGTGTGTGTGTGTGTGTGTTTAACCTTGTTTTAAAGTTTTTTTTTAAATTTATTTTTATTTATTTACCTTGGGGACCTTGGTTTACAAGGGATGGGTGGCTTAAAAATATTTTAAATAAATGAAAGAAATAAACTTGGGCAAACCAATCTGGCTTGTGCTGCTTTGGCAGGCTTTTGTAAAGTAAACTACTCAGTGCCGTGCTGTCACATTTTCATTTGCTCAAATGTCTTTTCAATTAAGGGACGTGTCTGCTGTGAGCACAGTGGGACATCTGAGCCAGGTTTTGATCTCTTCATAATAGAGTCAGCAAATTGGAGAGCAATAGACATGCACAAAACTGAGGGAATATATTAGCAACCATTTACTTTATGTGAACATGTGTTTTAAATGCTTTTGCTAGGAGCCCACCCATCCAAAACAAGCCCTGACCATATGGCCACTGACCAAGCTCAGCTTGAACACCTGCATCTTTCAGTTGTGAGAAACATACACATCAACCCTGTCATTGCACAAACTGTTCATTAGGATTGTTGAATGTTTTCATTTTAGATAAAAGATCTTCTGAGTGGGCTGGAGGAATTATAGCAACAGGCTGTGTAATCCACAAATCCTATCACTTACTGGAGAGCACTGGTGAGGCCCTATCACACTAGCATCTTCTAGCAATGAACCAAGTCTCCTCACTTTGACTTGGTCTCTTTTGAGCAACTGAGCTTGCTGAAGGACTGCAATCATTATATATATTGGTTGTAGACTGGAAGGTCTGTAGTTCGGCAGTTCGAGACCCGAGTGCCATGTGATGGAGTGAGCTCCTGTCTCTGGTCCCAGCTCCTGTCAGCCTAGCAGTTCAAAAGCAAGAAATTGCAATTAGATTCAATTAGTTCAAAAGCAAGAAATTGCAACTGGTACCACTTTGGTGGGAAGGTAACAGTATTTTGTGAGCCTCAGTGTTTAATCATGCCAGCCACATGACCACAGAAAACGTCTTCAGACAGTGCTGGCTCTTCGGCTTGGGAATGGAGATGAGCACCACCCCCTAGAGTCAGATTCAACTGGCTTTCAAGCAAGGGAAACCTTTACCTTTAACATTAAAGGTAATATTGTGTGATTTTGGTGGTTGTGTACTTATTTTGTCCACCTCCAAAGCACAGGCAGCTGAGCAAACATCTCAAAAGGATTCCTTGGGCAATGAGGAAAGAGAAGCTTTTATAACCAAGTTCTGGGCCACTTCCCAACACCATCAATTATACAAAAGCTGCTTAGACTCCTAGAGGTGCCAGGTTCCCCACTGGAGAAGAGTGGGGAGTAGGGTTGCCAGCTCCAGGTTGGGAAACTCTTGGAGATTTGAGGGTTGAGCCTGGAGATGACAGAGACTTCAGTGGGGTACAACACCACAGAATCCACCCTGCAAAGCATCCATTTTCTCCAGGGGAACAGATCTCAGGAGATGAGCTATAATTCCCTAGAAGGGATGCCAGGAGGCTGGCATCTCTAGATATTACTTGTTAGCACTTCACCTATTCTTAGGTTGTTGGGCGTTTTGTTCATGGTAAAGCAACAAACATTCCTCTACTGGTCAATGGTTGGGGAGGGGTCTTTAAGAAACTGAGGCACCCAAGAACACCTAGAGAGCAAAATATTAACTAATGCATATCTAATATTAAGTTCTCATTTGGAGCAGTGATAATTTTGTTTGTTTGTTTCTGTAGCTTTTTAATACTACCAGAAAAGCAGCTTAGGGTATAACTGTAAGAGGATGATAAAATCTTGTAGTTGTCTCTTCCTGTCCAACACCTACTACAACTGAATATGGTGTGGGGGGTAGAGAGTTATGAAATGCTACTGGTAATGATATTAAAACACAGGAAAGGCAAGGAATAGATCTATGAAGGCTGAAGAAAAAGACTTAAGAAAGAGAAAATAGGTTGAGGTGGGAAACACTAAATAGCAGCCTGACCCAGCAACTATTTTGGAGTTCCGTTTCTTCCATTGGATAGAATAAGGAGTGCATATTTTTCATATATCTCCACACATCAAAATGCTGGACACCTTTTCATTAAAAGGGTGTATTTGCAAAGAAGAATTACAGGTATGCATTGGAAGCAGGCCTATTTGAAGTGAATGCTATGGACAACTTGCCTTGCCATGTGCTGCTGAATTGATTAACATGCTTCCTCTCGCCAGACTATCTGGGAAAGAATCCAAAATTAAAGTTATCAACAATTCAGTTATGGACACCATAACATAAAAATATAATGTAAAAATTGTCTTGCTGGATCAGACCAGTTGTCCATTTAGTCCAACGTTCTTTCTTACACAATGGCAAACCAGTTGCTCTGGAGGGCCAGCAAGCAGGGAACAGAGGCTAGGATTTTCTCCTAGCACTGATTGCAGAGGTTTACTGTCCCTGGACCTGGAGGTTCCCTTCAGTCACTATAGCTAGTAGCCACTGATGCACCTGTCCTCCTATTAATCTGTCCATATGTGCTGGTGGCTATCACTTCATCCATTGGCAGCAAATCTCACAGTTTAATTTATCATTGACTGTAGGAGTACTTTCTTTTAACCATTTTGAATCTATTGACTCAATTTCATTGGGTGTCCCTGACTATTAGGGGGGGGGGGAGTTCTCTCTACTTTCTCCACCCCATGCATTTAGCTTTATGAATATTTTGGATGAAAGAAGAACATGTATGTGTGTGTGTGTGTGTGCACGTGTGTGTGTGCGCTGTGAAATAAAGAACAGAAAAGGCTAGAAAATATGTATCTTAAATTTCTGGTTTTAAGGACTGTGGGGCTTAAAAACAAGCTAGAGAAATAATTCTAAGTCAAGGCTCAAGTCTGCCTGGAAGAAATCACACTGTCTAGCTAGGAACTTATTATGTGGTGATGTAGACTGGCAAGTGTATTGCACACATATTCAGAAGATGTTTTCCTTCCCCTCCTTATATATCCATATATTCCAGGACATGTCAGTGCTTATAACAGCTTTTGATCTTTCTGTTTTCTGGTAAGACTCAAGCCCTTTTAAAAACAATTATCTGGACTGCCATATATATACTTTTAAAAAATTAATAGTTGGGAAAAGTGAAAACTGTGTTTAAGAGGAAAGGAATAAAGACAGCTCCTCCTCAGTAGGTATTTCCCTACCTCAGGAAGAAGTGAGCACAACCAAAATCAGGAATACCTGAGCAGGAAGCCTGGGTGCTAGGGGCTCCTACGATAAAACCGATTCTATCCCACTTTGGATATATGTGCTACTTACCGGAGAGCCATGCTGAGCTGGTTGATGTTTGGTAAACTAGTTTGAGCTCTGAAATGTGGGCTCTGCCTCCAACTGACTGACTGGCCACCTCTCTTCCCCAAAGGCGGTCCCTGGACCTCTCAGAACGGCCTGAGCACGACTTGTGAAGCCACAGTGTCAAGTGAAAGTTTCACCGGCGATGAGTGCATGAGAGCCAGCAGTGCACCTCTCCTCTCCTGGTGTGGTCTCAGGACTCTCTGGAATGGCCTCAACATGCCCTGTGAAGCCGTGACATGGAGCGAGGGTTCTGCCGGCAGTGTGCACATGAGAGCTGGCTGTGCGGAGTTTCTGGCCCTGCTGGCTTGGCTTAGCTTGAGATGTCGCCACTTTGCAGACTGTAGTGGTTTGGTATAGTGGTTAAGTGCATGGACTCTAATCTGGGAGAACCGGGTTTGATTCCCCACTCCTCCACTTGCACCTGCTGGATGACCTTGGGCAAGCCATAGTCCTGGCACAGCTGTTCCTGAAAAGAGCAGTTTCTGCCAGAGCTCTCTCAGCCCTACCTACCTCACAGGGGGTCTGTTGTGAGGAGGGGAAGGGAGAGGAGTTTGTAAGCCACTCTGAGACTCCCTTGGGTAGTGAAGGGCAGGGTGCAAATCCAATCTCTTCCAACTGAACCCAGGCTCATCGGATGCTTGCAGGCAGCACGATCTCAGTAGTGCCCCATCCCCCTTGCAAATGAAGTATGTGGCAGCAGACTCTAGAAACAACAACCCCCAGAAAATGACTGATGAACTTGGAGGCGCTGGCTGGGAGAGGCAACAGGCACTCCGGTGCCCCAGAAGGAGGGGCCCGAGACAGGAACCCATGTGTATAGGCAGGATAGTTGTGTATAAGTGAAAACATTGGACAGGTCGAGTCCCAACAACCTGGCCTGATTTGCCATCGAGGACCCGATAGTAGGCAGCAGACGCTGGTGGTTAAACACAGTGAATCATTAGATTTTAATTAATTAATTAATTGGGTTAGGGTATAGGAATGATAAATTGATTGTAAATTTGTTTTGTTATTGTTAGTTCCCCTATATTCACTCCCCGGCGCCCTCTGCACTCTCACCCTAGGCTTGGTCCCTGGTTCACCCATGAGTTGCAGCTTATGAAATGAGAGCTGAGACGGCTAGAGAGACAGTGGCATTGCATTTGAGACAAAGCTACATGAGCATCATATAGGATGTTTATGAGATCCTATGAAATGGCAGTCAAAGCTGCTAAGAGGGAGTGCTATGTGGCTACAATTGCATCTGTGAGTTAATGCCCAGCCCAATTGTTTAGAATGATTTGGTCGATAACAGTTCTGCCACAGGGCATACCAAACACTAGGAAATCAGACGTTGGCTATGAGGCATTTGCAAGCTATTTCGCAGATAAAGTTTTGGCGCTCCACCATGATCTCCCCACTACAGTTGAAACAGTGAGGGAGCTTGAGGCACCTTGTATGTCTTTGATTTCAGTTTTGGATCATTTCGGCCTGCTCAGCCAGCAGGAAGTCGACAGATTGCTCGCAACTGTCCGCCCAACCACATGCAGCCTTGATCCGTGCCCTTCCTGGTTTATTAAAGCTGGCCACGAAGGGTTCCGAGGTGCCCTAAGGGAAATTATCAACAAGTCCCTCTCTGAGGGGCTGTTCCCAGGGGCACTCAAGGAAGTGATGGTCTGCCCACTCCTGAAAAAAACAACTCTGGATCCGGCCAAATTGGCTAACTATCAGCCAGTTTCCAATTTGCCCTATTTGTGCAAATTAATTAATAGGGTGGTGGCGATACCATTACAGGATTTATTTATTTATTTATTTATTTATTACATTTTTATCCCGCCTATCCTTCAAGCTGGCTCAAGGCGGCTACCAACCATAAAATACCATAAAATGGTTTACAAACTTAAATAAGCAACATCAACAATAAAACAATATAAGCAACAATCAACACTGGCAGCAACAGGGTTCTCCTGGTGAGAGGCGATGGCAGAAGGTTCAGCAGATTGGGCAATAATAAGAACCTACATCACCCCAGTGGCGGCTCCTAAGGAAAGGCCTGGCGGAAGAGCTCCGTCTTACAGGCCCTGCGGAACTGCAATAATGGATGACACTTCCATGTTAGATTCCTTCCAGTCTGGCTTCTGCCCAGGACATGGACCAGAACCCTTACTGACGACCTCCAGAGGCATCTGGATTGGGGCGGTTCGGCGGTACTATTGTTGTTGGACCTGTCGGCTGCATTCAACACAGTCGATCATCAGTTGCTGACCCACCGCTTCACTGACATGGGGATTCAGGGGCTTGCCTTACTATGGCTGACTTCCTTTCTCCAGGGTCGGGGACAGAGGGTGGCGCTAGGAGAACAGCAGTCCAGGAGACACCCACTTGAGTGTGGTGTGCCTCAAGGGGTAGTGCTTTCCCTGATGTTATTTAACATCTACATGCACCCCCTTGCCCAGATTGCCCAGAGGTGTGGGCTGGGATGTCACCAGTATGCTGATGACACCCAACTCTATCTGATGTTGGGAGGCCAGTCGGACTCCATACTGGAAGGTCTGGACCAGGCACTGCAAGCCGTGGCTGGTTGGCTTAGACCGAGTCGGCTGAAGCTGAATCCAGCGAAGACAGAGGTCCTGTTCCTGAGTCGGGGCAGTTCAGGGGTGGGGATCCCACTCCCAACCTTTGGTGGGGAGTGCTCCTGGATACCTCCTTAACAATAGAGGCCCAGGTAGCCGCCACTGCTAAGTTGGCCTTTTACCATCTTTGGCTGATTTGGCAGCTGGTTCCCTTCCTTGACCATGATGACCTGGCTACAGTGATCCATGTGATGGTTACCTCAAGATTAGACTACTGTAACACTCTCTACATGGGGCTGCTTTATTGCAAATCTGAAAGCTGCAGCTAGTGCAGAATGCCGCAGCCGGGCCTCTGATGGGCCTTCCTAGGTGGGAGCACTTCCAGCCTGTGATGAAGGCTGGCTGCCAATAGCAAACTGAATTTGCTTTAAGGTGCTGGTACTCACCTTTAAAGCCTATATGGCCAAGGTCTGACATACCTGAGGGACCACCTTTCCCTTTATATACCCAGAGAGTATACATTCAGGATCACAACATCAATTGACCCTCCCAGGCCCTAAGAATGCCGGGCTTGCAGCCACCAAAGCCAGGGCCTTTTCAATGGCAGCTCCATACTGGTGGAACAAGCTCCTGGAAGAGATCAGGACCTTGTGGGATCTTTTACAGTTCCACAGGGCCTGCAAGATGAAGCTCTTCCACCAGGCATTCAACTAGGAGCCGCCCTCACCACTACCACCAACATCTATGGTATAGGCCGGCCCAGCTTCGAGATCGAGTTATACCATCATGGACATCTGAAGATCATCAAGTTGGAGATTGCTGCTACATCATATACCTCGCCACCCTATTTCATGATGGAACTATTAGTATCACTAGCACTTAAGGACTTAACTGAATGTTTTGAAATGTTTTAAACGTTTTAAATGTTTTTATGTGGTTTTATGGTACTTGTACCACCCAATGTAAGCCATCCTGAGCCATTCACAGGGAGGGTGGGATATACATGGAATAAATAAAATAATAAATTTAAAAATAATATTGCAAGACAATAAAATTGTCTTCCCAGGAAAACAGTTGTGTTAGCATACCTGCTCCTATTGGCACAGTAGGTGCAAGCAAGTTTCTTGTTTTCACTGTAATTTAATGGTCATCATCACAGCCATAGGCATCCCAGAAAGTTTTGTCACTTGATCATCAGGGTTGCCTCTCTAGTTGTTCATTGTTAATTAAGAGGATTCATCATCTTCCCACGACACTAGAGATGTTTATTTACCAACAAACAATGAATTAATATTTGACTGTGTTCTGGATGATGTTTCCCCATGTTTTAGGGTCTATAGCCATCCAAACAGCACTGTAGCTCCACTTAGTGACTATTTATAATCATTGCAAGCATTATACCACTGTGAATTTGAATTTAAACCCACTTACCTGGAAGCAAATTTCAAATTATTTACAGACAAAGATGTCCAAAATTAGGATGTAAAAAGGAAATACCTATAAGAAGTATAAACAAACTCTTTATACTGATTGTGAAAATCCCATTTAGAGTCGATTTGAACAGAAACCCCTGAATCTCAAAATTTGATAATCAGGTACTACAGATTGTTTTCTTGCATTTTCAGATGTAAGTGACTATATATTGGGGCTAAGTGCAGTTCCATTTCAAGACATCCTTTGATGATGTATAACACTCAATTACTTCTACAAGGAGTTTATTGTCTCTGGGTTAATAGTAAATAATATAACAGATGGGAGCTTTAAATCCAAACATTTGGTCTTAACTGTTTTTTAAGAAAATCAGCTTTACTCAGTTGCAAAAAATAAATGGACACAGAAGGAGAAAGCCATGAGTTTTAAGAGAAAATAATCTTTTTTGAGAATAGTGGGGGTGGTGAATGTGGGCTGAAGGTTTCCGTAGAGTTAAAGATTATTCAAATAGTAGTTATACGCGAATTAGACTTGAAAAGACTAAGCTGTAAGGTAGAAAGTGTCTTTGTGTCACAGTGATTTTGCTCAGAACTCTGGGAATAGGCAATGGGAGGCACTCCTGGTGGATAAGCAAAAACCATCAGGTCATAAATCTTAGCATAGCTGAAGCAACTGCAAACAATCCCATCTGATTTCTAGTACCAGCTATCATTAGAAACATTGTCCCTCAGTCTGAATTTGAAGCAGATTCTTCCTCCCCACCTCTTGATACACTATCTGAAGGGGAAAAAAATTCTTCAGAGGTCATTTTCAGTGAAGGTGTTTTTTTTTGTTTATATTCACCATCCTGTTTCCCTTGAGCTTTGCATTGCATTTGTTTTGATGGGGAAAAGTATGTATTTCACATAAAATGCTCTTCCAGCATGTTCAAGAACGTTTTTCACTGTTAGCTGATTGTTTACATTACCTTTCATGGGCTAACTCATTATTTGCATTGTTTCTTATATATCATGGAATGACTTACAGCATCTTAAGTTTCCCCGCACTAGTTAAAAAAAAACTCACTTCTTTTAATGGAAATAATAGAATATCAATTCACTTTAAAAGTGCAAATATAGTGCATAAATAATTCTCATGTGGATACAGTTCATTTGGCAAAGTCAAGCCCTGTTTGTCCCTCTCCCATCAGCACATATATACTGTAGAGTGTAGAATGGAAGGTCTTCTGACCTTTTAGTGGCCTAGTGCTACATGGTACACACAGTTTTGTGCATATACTGGCAATTAAACTTCTGCAAGACAGTACTACAAGGCATCATCCTGGCTAAGGGTATACCCCAGAGGATAAGCAATAATATATATTGCAACTGGATTTTGGAATATGAATTAAAATGTAATCTGTTACTGCTTAATGTATTTATGTATGAATATAAGAAAAGCCATTTCAGAAGCCCACCTAGTCGAGCATTCTGTTCACAGTGGCCAACCAGCTGCCTCTAGGGAGCCCATCCTCCCCCTTGTGCTTCACAGCAAGTGATGCAAAAAGGCATACTGCCTCTGGTACTAGAGGAAGTAGATATCCTTCATGACTAGTACCCATTAATAGCCTCATCCTCCATGAATTTGTCCACTCCCCTTTTAAAGCCTCCCAAGTTGGCCAATGCTCCCTCTAAGCTGTGGCATCTTGTGAGCAAGAATTCTACTTTGTGAGCTACTGGCATTGAAGTTGTGAGCAAGTGATTTGGCCACTGCATAAATTAGTTTGCTCTGGAGCCATCCTTCCTGAGCTAAGCCAAAAATCTGTGAGCTGGAAGCTAAAAAATTGTGAGCTAGCTCATACTAACTCAGCTTAGAGGGAACACTGGTTGACACCCAGCACCATGTCTTGTGGCAGTGAGTTCTACGGTGTAACTTTGTGCTGTATAAAGAATTACTTTCTTTTGTCTGTTCTGAGTCTCCCACCCTTTTCCTTCAATGGTTGGTTCTGGGTTTTAGTATTATAGAAGAGGGAGACAAGCTTCTCCCTGTCCATACTCTCCACACTGTGCTTAATTTTAGAGACCTCTATCAAATCTTTCCTTACTCACCTTTTTCTAAGCTAAACAGCCTGGAATGTTTTAACCAGTCCTTATAGGGGAGTTGCTAGTAGCTCCCTGATCATTTTGGTTGTTCTTTTCTAAAGCTCTACAATATCCTTTTTCAGGTGTGTATGGATATGACCTGTCAGACAGCAACTATTTCAGTATTTTATATCTGAATACTTTGTAGGGTTGCCAGATCCCCTCCTTGCTCCAGCAGGGGAATTTGGGGGGCATTCCAGGGGTGGGCGGGGATGCCCCAAGCTCCACCCCCAAGCATGACCACCCACCTTGCCACCCCTCTCCCTCCCCTTCTGCCAGATTTAAAGGGCTTCAGCTGATCGGCAGGGAACACATAGCCCACCGATCAGTTGGAGGGTCCTAGCAGGAGAGAGGGAGAGGGGCGATCATGGGCCACACAACTCACAAAAAACCCTTTAAAGGGTCTTTTTGCAAGCTGAGTGTGTAGCCTGCAACTGCCCCCTCCCTCCCTCCTGCTAGATTCAAAGTGCGTTCCAGCGGATTGGTGGGCCATGTGGTCTCTGCGGATCAGCTGAAGCCCTTTAAATCTGGCAAGAGGGGAGGGTGAGGGGTGGCCAGGCAGATGGTCATGCTTGGGCACAGTGCTTGGGGGCAGGGCTTCCCCTGCCAGCCAGCTGGCCAGGGTGGATTGGAGACCCCAAAAGCAAGGGAACCCCCGCCTGGAACTGGGGGTTGGCAACCCTAATACTGTGGTACTTTCATATTGTTTATTTAAATCAAAGTAAATCAGAATAAACAAAAGAATGGAGTTAGAAAGCTCTGTGTAAGGATTCCATATAGTCAATGGGAGGGCTTATGGAATCACAAAGTATCCTGCTTTGGTGGGAAGGGTGGGGTATAGATAAAATAAATAAATAATTACAAAGCACATGGCTTACCTGATTTCCATCTGAAGAAGTATTTAAGCCACCACATCATTCCTAAGAATAAGAAGATTCAAATGAAAGTATGCTACTGTTGGTTGTTTTCCTTTATATTCCTGGAATACCAAGTGTCTTTTCATGTGTATGCTGCTCATCCATGGCTTAAACTGATTGGCAGTCAGTGGTCAGTGAATCCATCAGACATCCACAGTGAACAGAACTTAATCTTTCATATGACATGTTTGGCAAATCTAGATTATCTTTTAGTATTAAGATGTTGCTCAGTTGTGTGTGCAGCTTGTCTGTGTACTTAACTGTTGAGTGTGTGGTACAGTATTTTTGACCTGAAGCTGCATCACAATGAAACCATCTTGCAGTCACCAGATGAAACCTAGTCATGCATTCTGAGGCAGGAAAAAAGAATCTCAGGGTGCCTTAACGATTGGGTAGTGCTAGAGCTGAGAGCAACACCTAGTGGATGGTTTGGAAGAGGGGGATGGAACAGATGGGTTTTAAGATTGCTACCTCAGTGTTAAATAAGGGGATGAGGACCAGCACTGTCACTAATGACAACAATCACTCATTGAATCATGCATTTGTGTCACAGTGCCAGTGGATATAGACCTCTGCTGTTCAGCACAGGCTCTTCTTCCCATATAGCCATGTCGGTGGAAACAAATGGATTCTTTCTGCATGATATAAATAAGCACAGGATATGAACAGAGCACAGTTTGATGACAATCTATCTTCAGGTCTTTAGCTGGCCAGATCTTTCATTCTGAAAAAATACAGGTTGTAATGAGGGGATCCCCATTTGCTTTTAGAGGTAGTTCTGCCTTCCTGAACACTGGTACCACATATTCTAGGCATTTGCATGTTCACTGTTCTGTGTTTCTTACTGTTCCCCATTCAAAAAATATTGCCTGTTCAAAATCACTGACCTAAACAATATAATGGTATCTTAAATTGTTTCACAACCCACCTGCCCAAGAGCTTGCTCAGAGTATTATTTTAGAGCCAGCTTGGTATAGTGGTTAGAAGTGTGGACTCTAATCTAGGAGCACTGGGTTTGATTCCCCACTCCTCCACATGCAGCTGCTGGTGTGACCTTAGGTCAGTTATAAGTTCTTTCAGTTCTGTTCTCTCACAAGCAGTCCTCGGAAGAGCTCTCTCAGCCCCACCTACCTCACAGGGTGTCTGTTGTGGGGAGGGAAAAGAGATTGTAAGCTGCTCTGAAACACCTTCAGGTAGTGAAGGGCAGGGTATAAATCCAATCTGTTCTCTTCTTCTTATCATAAGAACATAAGAGAAGCCAATGTTGGATCAGGCCTATGGCCCATCCAGTCCAACACAGTGGCCAAAAATACCAGGTGCCATCAGGAGGTCCATCAGTGGGGTCAGGACACTAGAAGCTCTCCCACTCTCCCCCCCCCCCAGCACCAAGAATACAGAGCATCACTTGCCCCAGTGTTCCTATCTATACCTTGTGGCTAATAGCCACCAATAGATCTCTGCTCCATATGTTTATCCAATTCCCTCTTGAAGCCGTTCATGCTTGTGGCTGCCACCACCTCCTTGGGCAGTGAAACCTATGTGTTAACCATTCTTTGGGTGAAGAAGTACTTCCTTTTATATGCTCTTACCTGACTGCTCTGCAATTTCATGGAGTGCCCATGAGTTCTTGTATTGTGAGAAAGGGAGAAAAGTTCTTCTTTCTCTACTTGCTCTATTCCATGCATAATCTTATAAACCTCGATCATGTCACCCCTCAGATGTCATTTCTCTAAGCTAGAGAGCCCCAAGCGCTTTAATCTGTCTTCATAGGGAAAGTGTTCCAACCCTTTTATTATTCTAGTTGTCCTTTTCTGCATTTTTTCCAATGCTATAATATCCTTTTTGAGGTGTGGTGACCAGAACTGTACACAGCAATGTGATTCACAAACTTTGAGGGCTTTATGTGAGGGGATACTTATCCACAGTTGTGAATATAAAGTCTGAGAATGTAGAAATCTTAGATGTTTGTTATACCCCTAACTTTTATGATTTTCAAAGAGTTGGTGGTGGTTTCCCTAGCTTTATATTGAGTTTTTCTCCCCTGAATTTAGGTTTAAAATTAACCTAGTTAAATTAATAATCCTCTGTGCTAGGATTAGCAGTGCTCATTTCTCCTATAGACTCTTTACAGTCTTATGAATAGACTTCTCCTTTAATAGGATTGAAGATCAAGAATTTGAGAAAAGCATGAGTCATAGTGTAACTCCAAAGTGTAACTCCAAACAGAATTGCAACCTTCTAAGCCCATTGACTGGGTATAACTCCATTTAGGACTGCACTGCAAGTGTGCTGTCTTTAGTTAAGGTTTGCCATCACTCTAATTATATTTCATATCCAATAATGAACACCTTCTTCAATAATATTTAATTCAAATCATGATGCTGAGTGTAAAATTGCATATCAGGAGAATTCTTAAGTTTTTAAAGTGAGTTGAGTAAATGTGCCTCAGAGAATATATCTGGTGCATTTGTAAAAGTATTTAAATTAGATCTGTAAAGTATTATGAAAAAATCCACAAGAGACACACAATTAGGCAAATAAGCTTGATGAGGGCAGAAACACTGAACATGTATTGTGGATAAAATGTGAAAGGTTGCTGTACAGTAAATATGGTGACGAAGGGAAGAAAAGCAATATAAACAACTTTTAGTCATCATTTATCTGCAATCTATTTGTATGTTGGGATATTTCAATATATCATGCATTTTAGTTTAAAATCCTAATTTGCTTAATCCACTGGCATTATATAAATCCATGTGTTACTTTTCACATTTGTACACTAGGTATGAGTGAATGCCTTTAGTTCCCCTCCTTCTGTTTTTCTGAAGTTCCACTGTGCCTCAGGACCAACCCTAGTTGTCTTCTGCCAAAAAAAAGAAGAAGAACGAATGAATGAATGAACCAAAAAAAAAAAGAATTTGGGAAGTCAACAACAAAACTTTCAGAACACCTTCCCCCCTTTAAGTGTATCAGTGAGCAAGGCTATTAACAATAGGACGTTATGGAGGTTGCTAATTCATAAGGGCACCATAAGATGGAAGCAACTTGACAGCACTTAAGATTCATACAAATGGTTTTTTTTAAAAAAATAAAAATTTTATCCCCCATTTTTTAAAAAAATATTTATGTTTCCTTTTCTGCAGATGTCAAACAACACAATGATGCCATTTATTTATATCGGCATGGTTGTGTTGTTTATAGGCAAAATTTAAAAATTAAATATTTTCAGAATATACACTAATATGCTGAACAAATTTGTTTTATGCCTAACATAAAAAAGAAATATAAAATATAATTCCTTCAAAACTTACCCTGTGTTGTAAAAGACACCCCCAAAAAACCAACTAAAATAGTTAAATTGTTTTTTAATTATTTTTTGTTACATAAGAGCTCAATATGCTTCCGTAGGATTTTTTTTTTAATCATTTTAATGTGTATTCTGGAAATACAACTCCAGAAAGACCTTAGTTTCCCTCTGATGTATCTCTCTTCTGTATATTACCGCCAGTAATACAAAACCCCTAAGGGTTTTTTTTTTGGGGGGGGGGAGGTTTAGCAAATTTCAGCAGCATGAGATTCCCCAAATATTTTGGACACTTTTCATTTCTGAGTAAAAAACACAGATTGGTTAATGTTATTTACTAGGGAAGTGTCTGTCCTACCATGCCATCAAAGCCTGAAACAGAGTAAGCAGCAAAATAAATAAATAAATAAATAAAATCATGCTTACATAATAATTTCAAACAATTTTGACAACATAAAGATCAAATATCGCATTAGAGACAGCCCTTAAAACCAGATAGATTTATAAATGTGAATAGAGATTCCCAAGCCCCCAAGAAACAGCTCTTTCAAACTCTGTCATTTTGCTTCTTTTCAGAAGGAGCTTTCCAAGCCATTTCAGTAAGCCTATTATTAAAATGTTTCAGTATGTATTTATAAATTTTATATATGCTTTTTCTCACATGCTTTAAAAAAAAGATATATAACTATATTGTAACAGAATTTTACCTAGCGTAAAATTTGAAATATGAGAGCTCATTTATGGGGGGTAAATTCAAGGAATTTATGAATTAGATTTCATGGCTGTTGTCAGCTACCTTATAAACTGACAAGTAAATATCCATCAATCATCTATAACTTCCTTTGTGTCTGTGCTCCTTACACAGCGGACAATTTAGTTTGTCAGTAGCGATTTCTGCTCACAGATATTCTAGTGTTAAACCGGAGTGAGCTGTTGGCCTTTTACAACCTTTGCTCTAAAGCAAATCCCCTCACTGTACAATGTTCAGGTTTTATGGCACAATCTCATAACTTTATCCTCATTGTTTAATGAAGAGTGTCGCTATAAATCAGCAGTGCCTGCTGTTCCGAACTTCTTTTGAGGCTTTGGCTGTAGCTATCCCAACTCAGCAATGCTCTCCATAAAGCTTTGTTGCTCCTTACACCAATCCTTCTTCCCTTATATCCCAGGGACAAAAAATAATCTACCTGCTTCTGAGAGTCAACAGAATCCACTTAACCTTTTCCCAGCAGGATCAACACCTGCTAACAGCATGGGGTGTTGCAGGCTAGCCTGTTACAGTTCATCCTAATGGTGACTTAATTTTTGGTATCATTCTTTCAGTAAGTAGGAGGAATTTGTTGCTTGCTCCAGCTGCAATTCCTGTAGGGATACCCCAACTGAGGAAATATGGTTACCATTGCTACTTCATGCTTCAAACGAATCAGAAATACTTTCACTGCATTGTACACCACTCATTTTCACAGTACAGAAAAACAGATTGTTTCTATATGTTACAAGCTACAAACTGAACTGTCAGGGGCTTTGTGTGTTAGTTTCTCTAACACAAGATGCCAGGTGTGGAATGTTCTAGTGCTGCCAATCTTGAACTGCCATACCATTTTCCCAACTTGTTCCTTCATCTCTTGGTATTTCATGTTTTCTTGTCTCAAACTGTCCATGTTAGCAAGTTGCAGTTGGAACTATAAAACATTTTGGTTTGATTGTGTTTTTTGTTTGTTTGGGGTTTTGTTTTTGTTTTCTTTGGGGGGGGGGTATTTCATAATGAAGTTATAGCCAAATGCTGTTGTATCCCTGAGCACTGTGTTGTATATAGATGAAAGCTGGAACACCCCATGATAGCTGATACAGTTGCATACTCAGTACAGTTTGTAATACATCATGTAACTACAAAGGCTACAAGATGAAGCACAAACAGTAAATTAAGGAAGTGGGTCATAGGTGCAGAATAGACTATCTTATACAAGAGGTTAATCTACAAATGGATCCACTTGTTCTAATACATGCCTTTTGGGACTGTCCCACTGAGTTCAATAGGACATTCCCAAATAAAAGTACATATTAACATTAATATGTTTGCTTGGAAGTAAGTCCCACACAAGTTAATAGGACTAGAGTGTAAATAGAAGTTAGAGTTGCCAGGTTTTGGTTGGGAAATACCTTCAGATTTTGGAGGTGGAGCCTGAAGAGGGCAGGGTTTGGGGAGGGGAGGTGTTATGTATTGACCATGCAGTCGCCATGTGCTCCAGTAATGGCGACCGCCATGTGGCCAGAGCACATGGCCAAGAAACTACCTGAGCTTCAGCCAGGTAGAACAAAGGCCAGGTGGATTCAAACCGGCCACCAATCATGTACCTAGGTTTCTCCCAGGGAACCTATGAGATGTAAATAGATTTATAATAGCCTATCAGGCCAGATGGGTGAGGTCAGGGGATTATCCCTGACCAGCATAAAAGGAGGGCTTCGAGCCCCGGGTTGTATGCTTCATCCGGACCAGCAATAAAGATCTAGCTGTTTCACTATTCCATGGACTCCCGACTCCAATACTTATCAGGAGGGGAGGGATTTCAATGGGGTATAATGTCATAGAGAACCTTCCAATGCAGCCATTTTCTCCAGGTGAACTGATTTGTTTCCTGGAGATCAGTTGTAATCCCAGGAGATCCCCAGTTAGCAACCCTATAGACCCTATATAGCCAGGTAAGTATGCCTAGAATTGGGCATGTCCTAGAGAAATCATTAAAGCAGTGGGACTATATGATGCAGGAAGGTGGACATGCCTGAAAAGAAACCATGAGTCTGATTTAAATATGTGAGAAACTATCCCTGTTGTTCCTGTGAATATTCCAATCAGCATAGGTTATCTTGTCTTTGGGAAACATTTTTGAAAGAAGATGTCTAATTTTGTGAGGACAGGAATTTCTGAATTGTTCAGAAAGGAAATTAATCAGATAGAACTGCTTTTCCTTCAGGATCCTCACTGGCATATCTAGTTAATCATGCAAGATCTTGGCCAAATCTACTGTAATAAAAGACAAGGTTATTTTACTTCTTTACTTATTCTGTGTGGTTTCACAACATCTTGCAAGTGAAGATATACTGTTTCACTTTTTTCTTTATGAATACACAATAAGCTGTTTGGTCACTTGTTGGGCCATTTATCCACACCAGTGATTGTAGATTTTTTTTTGTTCCAAAAAATCAAGGCTATGTAGTCTGAATTATAAGATTCAGACAAAACAGAGTGTTGAGGAAGGAAAGTGTGGGACAGAGCACCAGTCCTAAGGAAGCCTTAGGAGTGACACAAGTCAGCAAAACTTTCCCCTCTCAGCCCCTACCAGCTCCTTGGAAAGTGAGGGTGTAGGCTTGACAGCCCTAATGTTTTGTCTCTTCTTCTGTCTCTCCAGTACTACCCATGTATTGTGAGCTGTAGAGCAGTCATGAACACACAGAAGATAATTGCTTTCTTCCCTCATTGAATACTTTCGATTATGTGTTGCCTCAATGCTCAGAAATCAGCCTTGAGAACTAAATCGTTGTCTGTCTGGTCATTTATAATACATCCCCTGCTCTACCCCCTCACTCAAACTCTTTGGCCTTTTGCCACCCTTCTCCTTGACTGCAGCAAGTTGTATAATGTTTGAGTGGTTGGAATAACTGGCTCTTGATATGAGATTCTAGTCCTGGGTATTACTCAATGCTTCATATTACTTTGGTCACTTGAGTCTGCTTATTCTCCAGCCTAAAGATTTGTATTATTCCTATCAGTAAATTTGGTTTCTATTTTCACTTTGAGAATCTAAGTAATGTTTGTTACAAGCTTGAGAGGTGCCTCACCTTGTTAAAGATACAGTTGTTTCTGGTAGTTACTGTCTAGATTAGGGACATCCCTTTAAACTGGGTATAAAACCTGTTCCTTTAAATTGGGTATAAACCAGCAGCTTCTTTTGCTCAGAGATGAGAGGAGGGAAAAGAAGGCTATCTTCTTTACACTTGGGCTGCCTTAATATGGATTTGGGCTCAATATGGAACATGGGCCACATCCAAACTGATGTGTCTAGGCTACACAAATCAATACTGCACTATATTTATTTATTTATTTATTCATTTATTCATTCGGTTTATATCCCGCCCTCCCCACCTTTCGGCAGGCTCAGGCTATTATTGGCAAATGGTATGAAAGAGATAAAATTACTAAATTGAGAATAACCAATAAATATAAAATTTGGAAAATTGTTTTGGTGTTCCTTCTTTGTCAGAGTACAGTTCCAAACTTTTAAAAACTTTGCAGTCTGAGGAGAATTTTGTTATATTGCAAGGTACTTTGCAGCTGAATTATGTGTCTGACTTGAGAACAAAGCAGAGTTGTATGAGTTGATTATGGGGCACAAAATCAACATCTTGATTAGTTCCTCCATTAGCAGACCCTCAACCAGTAGTTGCCTTTTGGGGCCGAATACTGGACTTGTTCTACTCTCAAACTTTCTTCAACACTAGTTACAGGTGGCTAGATTCAGGGCAGGAATATGTACAGTTTGATGGATCTCTCTATGGAACTTGGGGAAAGGGTAGTGTCACATATCGATGTACAGTGAAAATTAATGCGAAGGATGCCTCGCATTGACAATGCTGAGTTTGGAAAATCTTTCCACGTTCTTCAATACAGCTGCCTGTCACTGCTTATTTTGTGATAGGATTTTCTTCTGAGACTTAGAAAAGTAATGAAAAGAATATTTCTAGGGTTGGATTATCTGCTGGCGGAAGTTCATTTTGAAGACACTTAAGGATCCAAACATTTCTGTCTTGGTTCCCTCCCAACTTGAAGCTCAAAATTAAGGTCATTAATTCTGGATGTCAAGTAAGAAAAAACAGATCAGTCAGCTCCCAGAGATAATTGAGTTTTTTGTGCTTTTCACCTCTGGATTCCTAGCATATTTCTTGAAGGAAATCTTGATGCCTTTTCAGTGCTGTCCTTTCTTTCACCCTTGTACTTCTGTGTTGAAGGTTATACAGCTAAAGTGTGCACTTCATCTACCAGTAGGATTTTTTATGTCTTGTGTCATTGTTTGAAATCATAGGACTCTGTTATGAGAAGGCTTTTATGTTTGCAGAATTGATTTGAGGTGTGATTATTGCCAGCAGGTTAGGATATAGGGACTTCCTTACATAGTAAAATATGAGTAATTTCCCCATGAAGCAAGCTGGGGTGCATTTGTTGATGTAAACAGCATTATTTATAGGAACTAGCGTTCTTTTTACAGACCTCTTAAAATCAGAAAATGGCTTGAATCTATCTGTTGATACCAGTACTTTTTAAAAATTTCTTGTATGGAAATGTAGTGCTTAAAACCTAATTTTAACTCTAAAAGTAGCCTCAGTTCTATAATCAGAACATGCATCCAACAGTTGCTGTAGGTAGTGGTGTGGCCAGGTTATTTTCAAGTTACCCTCATAAAAAAAAATCTGCATAATCTTCAGATTCTTCCATCTCAGCTTCATGTAAAGTTGCCAGCTTCCTGGTATGGCCTGGAATTTTCCAATAATTTACAGCTACAGAAATCAGTTCCACTGGAGGGAAATGGCAGCTTCATTAGGTGGACTCTGTGGTTTCATATTTCTGTTGAGTTTCTCACCTCTCCAAACTCTGCCCTCACCAGACACTATCCCCTAATCTCCAAGAATTTCCTAAACCGGAGTTGCATTGTAGATTGATTCAGTAAATTGATGTTCACTGTGGTGACATAAATAATGGTTTGTTGTTACTGCGGCTAAAATATTGTGCTAGGCTTTCCTGGCAATGAAAACAAAATCATGGAATTCACTGCATTTAATATCATGTTAGCGGGAGGGGCGGGGAGCACTACCCTAGAGCCAGATACATGAAAATAAAGTTTTGATACCTCTCAGCATTTTTAATTCATGTAAAAGCAACCTGTTAGTCCAGCCTAGCCCAATCTCATTAGAGCTTCAAAGGTACACAGAGCTGGCCATAATTAGTATTTGGATGGGATACTGCCAAGGAAGACTGGGGTTGCTGTGGAGAGGAAAGCAATGGCAAACCATGTCTGCTAATCTCTTGCCTTGAAAACCTTATGGTTGCCATGAGTCATTTGCAGCTTGACAGCACACAATTTAAAAGCAGCAGAGCCATTTCCTCAATACAAATCTCACTCCTTCCTCCATTTGGTATCAGTTTTGGAAGAGGAAAAACAAAAGGAGGAACATTCTGAACACATGTAAATAAAGTAGCTTTAAAAAAAAAGGGTGCTTGGACAAACCGTTAACTCAGCCTGCCCCCATATTTTACTCTTGTGATGGAAGCTTGGCTCCTGTAACAGAGGTCAACTGGACTGAGGAAGATCATGTGGTAACATATAGAGATGACATGCTTTATAGCAGGGTGTCAAACATGCGGTCTGTGGGCCAGATCTGGCCCATGTAGGGCTCAAATCTGAATGTTCTGGTTTCTAATGTCAAATTTATTCTTTGCATCCATTTATTCTTTGCATCCTCCTGGACTGAATCTTTCTAGACAGAGCCAAGACCTAGGTTTCCTGTCTCATTATCAAAGCTGGTAACTTCAAGCCTAATATCCCTCTGCATATCACACCTAGTCCAATCAAATATGCTATTGCCTTTCACCTGCTATTGCCATTTGACATCTAAAATCACCTTTATAAAGTTTGTATCTCTGGTACCTCATGTTATATTTTATGGCACACATGGCCCGGCCCAGCAATGGTCCTTTCCACACTTGGATCTCATCCCTGGTTTGAGCAGAGTTCAACTTGCAATACAATACCTTGCATTTATCCATGGTATATAACAGCATCTCTTTATCCCAGGACAAGTGTGGGATGAAACTGGGGTAACTTCATTGTAATGTGGTCTTGTGCATGCATCAGTAGAGACAGATGCCTCAAACTACTCCTCCGAGAAACAGTGAGATAAAATGTAATAACAACTGGAGTCAATAGAAGATAAACAATAAAAACAGAACCTAAAGAAAGCGGAAGCTCTGAAGAATAATTATTGGCCGGGTTTGGAGAGTTATTTTGTATATAAATCTATTTAAAAGATGTGCCAAAAGCTGCACTTAAAGCAAAGATAAAACGGCGGCAAAGAAATAGCTTAAAGAGTTGTCAGAACTTATAGCTAACACAGAAATTAATATCAGAGGTGATATTAGACAGCTTCAAAGTAAAGTGGAGCAATTAACTGAGGACATTAAAACAGTCCAGGCAACTGCTGATAAAGCTCTGGAAAATACAAAACATAATGAGAAGGAGTTACAAGAACTTAAAAGAAGGGTTGCCTCTTTATCTGACCGACAACACAGAAGGAATCTCAGACTTTCAGGAATAAAGGAGAGTATCCCAACTGGAGGACTTGAAAAGACTTTAATTGAATGGTTTCAAGAGCTTGGAATAAATATTATGGAAAATGATTTGGAACGCATCCACAGAAGTTTAAAAACAAAACCTAAAGCTGGAGAAAATCCAAGGGATGTCATTATTGCCTTCTCAAGAGAAAAGATGCAAGATAAAGTTTGGAAAACACTTAGGAAAACTAAAGGCTTAAAACTCCAAGGACAGAGGGTTATACCATGGCTGGACTTATCACCAGAGACTTTACAAGAGAGAAGACTGATGAAACCGTATGCTCTGGAACTGTTTAACAATGGAATTTTATTTTCCTGGGGGTACCCAGCAACTATCTTAATCTTCAAGGATGGAAAATTGATGAGGGCTAAAACCCCTTTAGAAGCGGAGAAACTGCTTGAAAAACTTAATATAAGAAACAAAGTCTGAAAAGGGACTGGAGAAGGAAAAAAAGAAGATGATGAAGAAGATAAAGATGAATTATAAAAAGGACTGAGTTAAAAAGTTAAAATGTTACTTAGTGAAGAGTGAATCTTATGGTTAATTAAAAGTAAAGTAGGCACTGGCTCCTTAAGAGTATAATGGAATTATGGTATTTAAGGTTTTGCTTCAGGTAGAGATGGTTGTTGAATGGGAAAAAAGAATATGAATTATATTGTTGGGTGTTATAGAAGTAGGCAGGATTTCACTTTTAAGACCGGGAAGAGAGGGAGAAATGGAATCCCTTTCTAAACATTCAAGGAGGGGTTTCTCGGGCTATAGGGGAGGGTTTGACCAGGTAATAATTGAAAATAATAATTGAAAAGAAGGGAAATAAGGACCAAAAGCACACCAGGGAGGGGTTGTCACAACTAAGAAATGGGGATGGTGATTAAGTTGCTCTTCTTGAATGTAAATGGGTTGGCCTCAGATGTTAAATGGTACAGACTAAATAAACAGTTAAAGGATTTAGGAATAAAGGTATTATGCATTCAGGAAATGCAAAAAAGTAAGAAGGACTTGAGACCACTATTAAATTCTCAAGTATGGGGTGTGCAAATAGAATCTAGGGGAACAAAAAAGGCAAGAGGAGTAGCTATCTTGTTTCATGCTAGACTGAATATTAATATTTTGGAACAATATAAGGATAGAGAGGGAAGGGTTATTTTCTTGAAATTTAGCATTAATGGTAAGGTATATACATTGGCAAATATTTATGCACCTGACAAAGGTTAGAATTTATTTTTGAATAGGATACTTCAAAGGTTGCAATCTTTCTATGAAGGGGAATTATTAATAGTGGGAGATTTTAATACTGATATTTCGGAGAACAAGAAATTGAATATTAAAAAAATGGAGACTTAGAGACATACATGGCATTCTGCAAAAGGAAAAGCAACCTACTTTTTTCAAAAAAAATATAACAAGTTTTCTTGTATAGACCATATATTAATAAAATAATCTAATGATATGAGAATTAGGAGGGGGAAACAGGGCCAATATGGATCTCTGATCATGCACCAATTACCATCGAGGTAGAATTCAATGAGTAAAGGAAGGTTAAACGACGGAGATTTAATTCTAAATTTTTCTTTCAACAGAAGGATAGGGAGGATCTATTAAAGGGAGTGGAGTATTATTTTAAGGAAAACAGGCAATCTTCAGATGAAGATATAATATGGGATGCTGCAAAAGCAGTTATTAGGGGAATATGTATTACAAAAGAAATTCATTTTAAGAAGGAAATAAATAATAGGAGAGAGCTAAAGTTGAAGGAGATTTTAGACCTTCAGAGGAAGTTACAAAAGAAATATGAAAGACAAACACAGGAACAGCTAAATAAGATGAAAAATGAATTACAGGAAATGGACCTCACCTCTATGTGGAAAAGAAATATACTGGTGAAGAATGAATATCAAAGGTATAATTTGAATACAACAAAGAGGTTGGCAAATTATTTGAAGAAAATAAGGGAAAGGCAGAGGATGAAAAATGAGAAGGGAAATAAAGTATTTAAAGATAATTAGATAAGAGAGATTTTTGCTAAATATTACCAAAGGTTATTTAAAGCAGAGTAAAGTAAACAATTTGATGAAGTTATAGTGAACAAAGGTTGCAGTCACACACACTAAATAATTCACTTTCAATCCACTTTCAGTGCACTTTTAAATTGGATTTTGCCAGTTCACACAGTAAATTCCAGTTGGAAAGTGCACTGAAAGTGGATTGAAAGTGGATTATTTAGTATGTGTGACCGCAGCCAAAGTTAAAGAAGAAGAGTTAATAGAACTAAATGATGACATTATACAACAAGAAATTTTAAATGCCATAAATGAAAAATGGAAAATCACCAGGATTGGATAAATTTTCAGCAGAATTTTATAAAATGGAAATTTGATAGTGCCAGAATTACAAAGGTTATTTAATAAAATTCTGAATAAAGGGAAAGCTCCAGACTCTTGGAGGAGATCAGAAATTATCACAATTGCAAAACAACAGAGAGATCCGGAAGATCCTAATTCTTATAGACCAATAAGCTTGGCAAATCAGGATTATAAAATTTTTGCAAAGGTCTTAGCAAATAGATTGAAGAAGATATTACCAAGTCTAATAGGAGAAGATCAATATGGTTTTGTGAAAGGAAGGTACATTGGTCATCCTATAAGGAATGTGATCAATGCTTTATATCATGGAAATAGTAATAGGAAGATTGATCTTTTGCAATTGGATGTATATAAGGCATTTGATACATTAAATCATGAATACTTGTTCCAAGTATTACATAAATTTGGTTTTGAAGGACCTTTTGTGAATGCAATAAAAGAAATTTACAGAGAAGGAAGAGCAGTGATTAATATAAATGATGGACATTCTGGGGAAGTATTGATACAGAGAGGAGTTAAGCAAGGGTGTCCTTTATCCCCAATGCTATTTGTTATAGCTATGGAACCTTTGGCAGTCAGAATCAGAAATAGTATCAGAATACAGGGGTATAAGGTAGGAAAGGAAGAAATTAAACTGAATTTATTTGCGGATGATATTTTAATGGTTTTAGGGAGCCCTTTAGAAGCAATGAAAGAATTAGTAATAATTTTAGAAGACTTTAAAGCATGTTCAGGATTGGAAGTTAATATTGAGAAGTCAGAAATAATGTTTAGCAAGATAGATGTAAAGGAACAAAAAGAAATAGCAAAGTTAACAGGTATGAAGCTAGGGAATAAGAAACTGAAATACTTAAGAGTAATGATAACAAGAAATGTCAAGAATTTGATGGGGATAAATTATAAAATAATATGGAAGAAGATACAAAAAAAAAATAAATCAATGGAACAATAAGTATTTGAGTATACTAAGGATGATTAGGACACTTAAAATGTTTATAATACCTAAGCTGATGTATTTGTTTCAAGTACTTCCAGAATGGGTAGCTAAGAAACAGTGTGGGATACAGAATTAAAAAATTGGGTATTTGGAAAGAAACAAGCTAGAATACCAAGGAAATTAATATATTCGTCAAAGGAACACTTAGGTTGGGGTATGCCACAACTGAAAGGATATTATGAAGCTTTTCAAATAAAAATGTTTTTGGAAATGGATGGCAAAAGTACGGATAAATGGGCCCGATGGGAAGATTGTATAAACAGATGAGAAGGCAGATTTGGAATATTTACAAAGATTAAAAAAAGAGATTGAGAATACAATAGGTCCAAGATGGACAGCATTAAAAATATGGGGGGAACAGGTTAAGTGGATGCCTCCTCTTTCAAAGTGGGCCCCACTTGAATTATTAAATGAGGAATTTAAAATTTTGAGGCAACTTTTTGGAAGGAGCTGAAGGGGAAGGACTTATGGAAAGTGAAAGATATGTATAATGCTCAAGGGAGTTTAATTCCGATGCAAGAAGTAATGGGAAGAGTGGGAGGACAATATTGGTTAAGGCTATTAGTTATGTAATATATGTATTACATGTATGTAATATATGTTATGTTATGTTATGTATTGTTTGAGTTATATGGAAGCAGGATCAATACTTCAATAAAAAATATTTTTTAAAAACTTCATTGTAATGTGAAAACAAAAAATACCCAAGGTAATTACAGGGGTGAACTCAAGTGTAGTGTAGAATGTAAGTTCGGGGACAGGGTTGAACCAGGATTTAAGGTCTAGTGTGGAATCACCCAAAGTGACACTTTATATCAGATCTGGCCCTCGTAACAGATGAGTTTGACACCTCTGGTTTATAGCAGCATTTTGTGTCTGCTTGCCTGAAAGCATTACATTTAGATATGCTGGTGAGAAAAGGCATAAAACATCTTCCACCACCCTGCCCACACATGCACATTGCTATTTTTATTTTTTTAATATCCAGCCTGATGATTCATTCTGGTGAACTTGAAAGCATGTGCACAGCCAGTGCAGTTTAGATTTGTTTTAAAATGCCTGTGCCCACTCAACAAGCAAAAATATTAATCACCTACAAAATAATTTCCCCTGTATGTCAAAATATGGTTGGAACAACCCATTTTATACAGTTCCTGTAAACTGATTCCTATGGAAAATGAAACTTTTACAGGTGAAAATGTTTTCCATTAGAAACCAGGGGGACTAATTAAAAAACAGTACCTAAACAGATTAGTAAGTATAATAAAGGAAATGAATACAAATAATTGAAAGAGCAAAACAACTTTAAAAAAAATTCTATGTGCATCCCTAACTACTGCACTGTAAGTATCTTTCTGTATTAGTGTAGTTCCGCAGCAGGTGAAGTTGCTTGGTGATATACAATGCTATCCTAAGCAGAGTTAAATCCTCATAAATCTACTGAAGCCAGTGAGTTTAGAAAGGTGTAACTACTTAGTATTGTACTGTTAGTAGCATCCATTTCTGCTGCTGTTGTTATCAGCAGCTTGCAGATCTGATTCTGTCACCAGCAAGAGGCCTTCTGCATTTGATTGTAAATCCTCCAGGGACAGATGGTGGCTGTACAAGAAAACACTTTTACTCTGAGTTTTTCAGAATAAAATTTTAGATTTATTAATGATTGAATCTTGTCACCGTGAACTGAATGATCACATAAATTAGGGTTGCCTGGCCCCGCATGGCAACCTGTGGGAGACTGGGTGGCAGGAACTTGCATGGGTGGCCATCAATATCCAGGTTTCCTGGATGTGATGTCAGGCCTCTGTAGGAATTGTTGGAAACTATTTTTTTCCATAGAGCTTTCAGAGATTCCTAGAGATGTGTGACATCACATCCAGGTTTTCCTGTAAGTGACATCATGCTGTTGCTGACAGTGATATGTATTTTTTTTCTTTCTCCTGCTGGCTGTTAGAGAGCTTGCAGACAAGTCGTATTGGAGGCAGAACTCCCACTTCTGGTGTGTACATGACAACCCTAATATACATTGACAGCCAATTCAAATTGTTGTCTTAAAATCAGAAGTCTCTCATAAAATCCATACAATCTCAACCAGTCCACACATGATCAGTTGCTAGTACTACACTTTGAACAGAGTTTAGGAATGGCTTAACTCCTGAACAAAATTTTATTTTTAACAAGCCTATTTATTTGCATATATGGTAGCAACCCTCACAGTTTTGATTCTTTCTGTCTTTAATCTAGGGGTTTTGCTACAACTATCTTCCAACAAATTTCACAGAACTTTGAAGAACTGAAGGAGTGAAGGGGGGGAAGTGCTTCCCCACTCTGTCATTAAAAGTCCCATGGGCACACATTTCTGCCATTACTTTACTTTAATGGTACTGCTCATTTAGCCCGCAGACCTTGAACAATATGTCATTACAAAAATGGGTGCCATTACTCATTTGTTTTCATTTTGCAACACACATGCTTGCTTCTCCTATGGTCCCTAAAATCTCAGGGCCACAGAAGTGCATACATATGGGTTTTCAAAGGGAAAAAAAAATCACTCAAATTCTTGCAACTTGTACAGACAGTGGAAAAGAACTGGGGAATGACCCAAAGTGCAAAACACATTTCCCTCGATTGCTCACTAGCTTTTCCATAGATTGGGCTTTGAACTGAAAATCAGTCTGACTGGGGAAGATCAAGATTAGATTGCCAAATCTGTCATAATGTGTTTACAGAATCATTCCTAGTTTATACAGAGCTGTCGCTTCCATAAGATGGGGTTAGACAGTCGCCTAGGGGTGCCACCTTACAAGAACACCGCCACCACCACACTGGCCTGCTGTCCCGCCCCCTTGCTGCTCCTCACCAAAAGTCCTGACCTGGCGTCTTCTGCCCGGCCCAGTGGGGCAGAGAGGGGAGAGGAGGTGAGGGGCAGGTTGGCCCCGCACTCCCTTGCCGGTGAATTGGCTGTGGCTTCTACTCCCTCCACCCATGCCTGTCCAGCTGCCGGGATCAAAGGTAAGTGGGTGGTGGCCTGGCAGGAAAGAGGTGAGCCCCCCCCCAGGCTACATGGGGAATGGAGCCACACAGCCAGTTGCTGTAGCTTAGGTGCCACGGGAGGAGAGGTGGGGTGGGCGGGATCCAAAGCTGGCCCTAGGGGCGCCAGTTGGCAGGGGAGGAAACAAAGCAAAATCCCACCCTGCCAGCTCTCCTCTTCCCCATCTTGCCCCCATAGCTGGGGGAAAGGCACTGCTTCAGTGAAAGCAGTGCCTTTCTCTCGGCCATGGGGGGCGGGAGGAGGAAGAGGAGAGCTGACATTTGCTGCTTTAGAGTCTGGGATGTGAAAGATCCCAGACACTGAAGAAGCAGCGCCTTTCTCCCAGCCATGGGGGGGCGGGGGGAAAGGAGAGCTGGCAGGTCCCAGATACTGAAGCAGCAGTGCCTTTCTTCCTGGCGATGGAGGGGGAAGAGCCTGACAGGCACTGCTTCAATGTCTGGGATCTGAACAATCCCAGACACTGAAGCAGCAGCGCCTTTCTCCCAGCCATGGGGGGGCGGGGGGAAAGGAGAGCTGGCAGGTCCCAGATACTGAAGCAGCAGTGCCTTTCTTCCTGGCGATGGAGGGGGGAGAGCCTGACAGGCACTGCTTCAATGTCTGGGATCTGAACAATCCCAGACACTGAAGCAGCAGCGCCTTTCTCCCAGCCATGGGGGGGCGGGGGGAAAGGAGAGCTGGCAGGTCCCAGATACTGAAGCAGCAGTGCCTTTCTTCCTGGCGATGGAGGGGGGAGAGCCTGACATGCACTGCTTCAGTGTCTCGGATCTTTTCAAATCTGAGACATTGAAGCAACACCTTTCTTCTGGCTGTGGGGGGCAGGGGGAGAGGAGAGCTGTCAGGTGCTGCTTCAGTGGATACACAGGGGGGGGGGGGGACGGGAGCCAGAAGGTAATCTCACCTAGTCTGGAAAAAAAAACTCTGGCACCGGCCCTGAGTTTATACCCAGACTTTCATCATGAAAAAGTATGTGAAATCTGATTCCAAAAAAATCCAGTCCTCAAGGAATCCCCTCTCCCTTGCATCACTTCTTATTTGTGTGCCCAGTAGGAGTGTGCAAGAAAAAAAAATAGGGTCTATAGGTTTGGGTGTTTCTTTCAGACTGCAAACTGAAATGCATTCAGTCTCTTCCCCCCCTTCCCCCAGCTCGCTTTGCTCCTAAAAACAGTGACTAGACTCTGGCTAACAATATTCGGGTACTTTTCCATTTTCAGTTTTTCTAGTTCTATAGAAAGATCCAGTTGGTGGAGATTACTTGCTTAGAAGAACCTCATATTGATGACCAGTAGCATTACTTTTGACTACCATAGTATGAAACCATCTTTCTTGTTTTCATGGATATTTCTACCTCACTGAAAAGCAATATTACAGGTAAATACCCAATATATGCAGAGAAGCAGAGCTAGGTTTTGCTAAGTCATATTTGCAGAATAATTTTCTCACATGTTGGTTTGGTTCTCTTATGATGGTTCATTGTTCCCAATTTCAAGAAATCAATACCTGCCTTAATTGATCTTTTTAAAACAAATGATTTGCAGACTATTGTGGGATATGATATCAACACAATTTAAGTGATATATTTCAGGTTTCAAATTTAGGACAAACCCTCACATGTCAAAAATTGTCCTTTGTAGTATTTTCCAGTAAAGTTGAGACCAGAGGCATAAGTACCACATATGAATGTAATCTCCAAACAGTCCAAAACAGTGCTTATTGGTAACTGAGAGAGCAAGTTTAGACAGTCAATTTGGTGTTAGGTGCCACTGGTGCACCATTTTAATGCGGCTCTCTTTTACATTTGCTTACAGTGAATAAATTTCAAATTTTCAGGATCCAAACAATAACCATGGCTTCTAATCCATTTACTTGCAGCATTCTATGTTTTGTGCAGTGATACAGCCAGGCTACATGCATGCATAGAAGCAGGAGACTGTTCAGGCAGGATTTTTTTTCCCTTTAATGTTGCACTACATCTGCTCCCAAAGCCAAAGGAGCGATCCATTATAAGAAGCAGGTTGATGAGGAGGTGTTATATTGGTAAAAAATACTTCATGGGGAGTTTAAGAGATTTCTATTTTCTACAGACCTAGCATTACAAAGAATCTTCCATTTTCTTTATTTTTCCCCCATCACTTCTTGATATCAGAAGCAACTTCTCTCTTGTCTTTATATTAGTCCACTAAACAGTTTCTGGTAGGGTTTCCAGCTCCAGGTTGGGAAATACCTGGAGATTTTGTGGGTGGAACCTGAGGAGGGAGGGCGGGTTTTGGGGAAGGGAAGGACTTCAGAGAGGTATAATGCCATTGAGTTCACCTTTCAAAGTGGCAATTTTCTCCAGGTAAACTGATTCCTGTCACCTGGAGATCAGTTGTAATAACAGGAGATCTCTAACTACCACCTGGAGGTTGGCAGCCCTAGTTTCTGGCCATGACAAAGACAAAAAGCAGATAGCTAACAGAGGAAGTATGACTGGAACTAATTCAATCATACTGACTGGAGAAGAATAATTATTCCAGATAGCAGTATTCCAGGTAGCACCATTTCAACCTTGGAAAATCCCTAAAGAACTGAGGAAAGTACATAGGGAGAGGGGAGTTTGGAGAGGGGAGCCAGGGGATGTAGTAACACTCTGGAGCTTCGTTGCTCCTATAGTCTGTGGCATAACATAGGGTCCTCCCTCTGAAGCTGCCATTTCCTCTAGAGCAGCGGTTCTCAACCTGTGGGTCACGACCGCTTTTGGGGTCGAACGACCATTTCACAGGGGTTGCCGGCTGGCATCCAAGCCCACCCCGCCCTCCCCGCCGGCAGGAAAGGGCCCCGCACTAGATCGAGTGCGAGGTCTGGCCTCCCGGCTCTTTGCCCTCAAAGGGAGCTTTCCCTTTAAGGGCAAAGAGCAGGGGTTGGTTGGGGCTGGAGCCCCGCCCCCTGCTTCCAGCTGTCCTTCCAGCAGGGGCCACGAGGAGGAAGAAGCCAGCAGGTAAGTCAATGGCTGCTTCCTCCTCCCCGCAGCCACCTTTAGGGCGCTCTGCCGTTGCCTTCCCTGGGCTCCACGCTGAAGCGCAGAGCCCAGGAAAGGCGGAAAAAGCCGCCCCCTGCCACCTTCCCTAGGCTCCGTGCCGAAGCGCAGAGCCCAGGAAAGGTGGAAAAAGCCGCCCCCCCGCCGCTTTCCCTAGGCTCCGCGCCAAAGCGCAGAGCCCAGGTAAGGCGGCAAAAGTCCCCCCCCCGCCAACTTCCCTGGGCTCCACGCTGAAGCGCAGAACCCAGGAAAAATGGCAAAAGCTGCCCCCCCACCTACCTACTTTCCTTCCCCTCTCTCTCTCCCCCCACCTTTCTCTCTCTCTCTCTTCCCCCTTTCTCTCTCTCTCTTTCCCCCCTCTCCCCTCTTTCTCTCTCTCCCCCCTTTCTCTCTCTCTTCCCCCCTTCCCCCTTTCTCTCTCTCTCTCTCTCCCCCCTACCTGCAGCAGCCTCTCCCCCCCACCTACCTTCGTTTTCTCATGGCACCTTCTGTTGAAGAAAAGTAAGTCTGAAGCCTGAGTGTTTGTTGTGTCTTGTTGGGAATAGCTTGCAAATATATGTGTGTCTAAAGTCTGTATTAAAGTTGTTTGGTGCTAACTGCCATGCAAGAGAAAACATCTGAAAAAGTAGCTTCATTGTTGTGTGTGTTGGCAAAATTTTATGGTTGGGGGTCACCACGACATGAGGAACTGAATTAAAGGGTCACGGCATTAGAAAGGTTGAGAGCCACTGCTCTAGAGGAACCAAACTCTATAGTCTGGACAGCCGTGGTAATTCCAGAGAACTCCAAGTCCCATCTGGAGATTAGCAACTTTAGGGAGCAGCCTCACTAAATATCGATTGATTACCTTACTGATTTTATACCAGCAGAGCCAGTCATATTAGTAAATTATGTAATCCAAATATGAGTTCCTGTGTGCCCCAGTCCAATAAAGCACACAGGTGAGGTTTCATTTAAAACAGCAGGAGCAAACTTTATGCATAATAAAGGGAATGCTAGCAAAACAGTTAAGCGGTTCATCTAAATCAGGGGTGGCCAAACTGTGGCTCGGCAATAAGGTTGCCAGCCTCCAGGTGGGGCCTGGGGATATCCCGCTTTTACAACTGATCTCCAGCTGACAGAGATCAGCTCCCCTGAAGAAAATGGCTACTTTAAAGGGTGGACTCTATGGCATTGTACCATGCTGAGGCCCCTCCCCTCCCCAAACCCCGTCCTCTCCTGGCTCCATCCCCAACATTTCCAGGTATTTTCCAATCCAGACTTGGCAGCCCTACTTGGAAACCACATGCAGCTCCTGAAAGAGCAGCTGGGGAAGCATGCCTCCCTGATCGGTCTTCCCTTCCCCAGCCAGTGTTCCCCTCCCTGGGTAGGCTTGAGGTGTGGGCAGGGGGATGCTGAGAAAAAAAGCAACTTTTACTACATTCTCAAAGCCCCTCCTGCCAGCTTGGATAAGGGATTTGTCTTTTTAAATCCCTTCTCAAAGTCAAGCCGGCTGGCTTGGGAGGCGGGGTGGAGAACAAGTTTAAAGTTGCTTTCTTTCCACCTCTCTCTTCCTCCCTCCCTCCCCATTTATTTACTTTCTTTCCACCCCTCCGTCCCTTCCTTTTTCTTTCTCTTTGTTTCTCCCCATTCATTGCTTTCTTTGTTTCTTTCTCTCTCCCTTTCTTCCCCTCCCCATATATTAGCTTTTTTTGTTTCTGTTTCTCACTCTTCCTCTCTTTCTTTTCTTTCCACCTTTCTTTCTCTATTCCTTCTGCCGTCCCACAATGGACCTTATTCCTAGTCAGAAATAAAGTGTATTGAGCAGAATAATGCATATAGTCATGCTGGAGACATGATGGTCATATTCACATAGGCATGTATCTTAAGACATTTGTATCTTCTAAACACATAACCACAATAGAATGGTGCTATAATTATATGGTAGATGGGTAGCAATATGAGTTGAACCTGATTTTTGGCTTATGCTTGCTTTTACATTGTATAGCACAGCATCTGACATTGTATAGCACAGCATCTGAAAGTCAGACAGTCCTTCTAAAGTTTTTGATTCCAGTAGTTTGATATTATTCTGTGGATTTTAGGCTGCAGATCATGAAATCCCCTCTAGGACAAGTAGAATGTTTAGGCTTCAGGCCTGCATGCTGACAATGCTGCTGAACACCCCCTGCTATTATCAGCCTATGGAACATGGTTGTCTAATGTGCCTTTTACTTCAAAAGAAAAATCTGGTACATCTTGGAAGCAAATGAAAATGTGAGTCCACAGTGTCTGAGCTGAATTTCAAATCCATAGAATAAAAGCTTTTTCTTCCCTCTATTAACTTCCTGCTTCCTTTCCTTGTACCTTTATCAGTGCAAGAAGCATCCCTCTCTGGTCAGTCTGCTTGCCTCCACTCTTTTTTCTCATCTCCATGATTCTAGATTGACTCCATTCTTTGGTTTCATCTTTGGCCTAAGCCCCATCCAGACCCTGTGGAGGGCAGTTTTTACCCATCAAGTTTCTTCGATGTGACACTTGCCTGTAATCCCATTTTGAAATCTTTAGAGATTGTTAAAGATTCCTTATTTATTCTGCATTTGTCCATGCACGCCTTGTAGTTGCTGGAAGACGCCTCCCCCAGGCCTGTTTGTACCATCAAAATGTGTGTGGGGGGGTTTTCAAATGGGTGGGTGAAATTGGAGCAACATCACTGTTTTACAGTGCTACTGTTCTGGCCCTCTACAGCACTCTGTGAAGTCTGTGAAGTCTCTGGTCCTTCATGATTTGTCCTGCTATTGCCAAAAACTTCATTTTAAAAAACAAAAACAAAAAGTACTTAGGAGCAACACAATTGCAGGACTCCCATAATGTGCTATCCAGTCGATTACTCTGTTCTTTGTAGATGACTACAATAGGCCAGTCCCTTAACAGCAATTGCAGGTATTAGTTTAACAAAAGTCAGTTGCCTATGCCTTACCCTGCCTTTTCATCCAGAGGAAGGGGATCATCCCCTGTCATGTCTAGGCAAATACATGGAGCATGTTTGTTTGTTTGTTTAAGAGACAGACAGACTGTAGCACTGTGATATTTCTATGCAACACTGCACATGTATCCCAAAATATATATTTTTAAATTAAAATAGGGTGGGCAGTAGGGCTGCCAAGTCAGCCCGGGGGGCGGGGGATCCCCCGCTATAGGGGTTCCTGATCCACCGGCCGGCATTCGGCAGGCGGGGGGAACCCCGCCCCAGAAGTCGTCCGGTGAGGACGACTTCCCCCGTGTAATGATGTCACCCGGAGGTGATGTCATTACGTCGCTGTGGCGCGCGTGCAAAGCGCATGCCCCAGAAGAGCTCCCGGGGGGAGAACAACTCCCCCCCCCCACTGGTAAGTCGCCGGTACTTGGCAACCCTAGTGGGCAGGGATTCCTGAGGATTCTGTGAGAGCACAGCAGTGGGGAAGGCCTTCAATGCATATTCAGGTGTGAAAGGGAAAGTGCAACCAACAATAGCAAGACAATCTGGAGTCTCTATTGCAAGTGAGATTCCATGTGCAGTCTTACCAGTAACCTGTCCACCAGAGGAAGAAGAAGAAAAAGAAACACATCATGGTGTGGAAACATCCTGATCCGTAGTATTATTAGAGAATTTGTGACCATTTAGGTTCAGTGGCAGAGTTCCTTTATAGCCTCTCCTTTTTCAGGCTGAAACCACAGTCATCCTGTTTCATAACCATTTTTTAAAAAAATTATAGGAATATTACCTGACCGATGCCTGGTGTTTTTTTTTCATTAATTGCATATGTGTAATAGATTGTAATGTTATTTTAATGGGAAATTCGTCAAATAAATAAATGAGATTAATGCCTTCCTGAAAAGAATTTTTAAAAATGCATATTTGCACATCTCTGCTGATGAGTTGCAGATAGTCTACCTCTTAATTTTATTTATAGATATCAACTTCCATGCAGCTTCTAACAGAATGTTTCAGCAAAAGGAGAGAAAAGCTGCCAATACACTGTGGGCTGCCCTTTCTAACCCACAATGGCAGTGTAGCTCTGTTGTCTCAAAACATTCTTCTGAAATGATGCTGCTCTAGGGGGAAGGAATGTTATTTTACTACTGGAAGCTCTTTATTGCAAATTCTTTTTATGCTTGATAAGTATTTGAAGCTAACTTTAAACAAAGAAGCTGATCAGTAGTTTTATGACTTGATTTGTTTTAGAGCCTAAACAGCTTAGGGAAATGTTTTAGAAAAGATGTAATCCATCCGTGTGGAATAAAGCCTGGAAAATTAAGCAGAATAAAACCTAAAAAGCAAAGTGCATTTTCCTGAGTTAGCACTTGAGCTGTTGTTTGCTGACCCAATGTAACAGTTGCAATATATTGTTTATTGCCTAAACCGTAGCTTCAGGAAGTCAAAGGAAGTTTAATGGGTATTCTATTAAAAGCCACTATTGGTGATGTATCTGACCTGCTGATTAGAATTTTTGCTTCTCTTTGAGTGAAGCTGCCCACCTCACCTTTATTCTCAGATAGGTAAAGGAGCGGTATTTAGCATTATCATGTCATCTCTGAACTTTAGCCACTCTTCTTACTGGCTTCCTTCAACCTGTTTATGGCTCAGTAGCCTGTGCATGCCCCTGAAGCCCAGTTCTGTCCTCTGATATCTCAGTTAATTGCCTGAATGTTCCTGCCATTTCCTCTGTTGACAAACCCCATGACAGTTCCCCGCACTTGTTCATTGCCTGAGCTACCTCCCTACTTTCTCTGCCTCCTTTCTGCATTGTCTTGGGCCAAACTAGGTGTGACAGCATCCTTGCGTCCTTCATGGGGACACTGCTGCCATTTTAAAGCCTAACATAGACAATTGAAGAATGTTATCAGGGCCTACTCTTGGGCCCACACTGTAGCGAGATAAGGTGCTCTTGTCATCGTCCCCCCTCCCAATACCTTTTCAAGTACTGAAATGACCAGCACTTGAAAAGGTGTATGTGTGTAGGGGGAGTGCCTTGTCTCACTGTGCTGCAGGTCCTAGGGTTGGGCCTTATTGGCATTATTAATTGTCCATTTTAAGCTTTAAAATGCAGTGGTGTCCTTGTGGCAGAGACAAGGATGCACTCACATCTATTCTTTGATATTACCACACAATTTTGATCTGACTGTGGACTATACTAAACCACTACAAATGCAGCTCTATTATTGCTTTTTACAGTATCCTTGTCAGCAAATGTTCCAAGAATCCACCTTGTTTTGAGTTCTGCTGGCGGGGGGGGGAGTCCAGATTAGTTCAGGACCAAAGTTACATTCTAACACACATTTAATAGGACCATGAAAGACACTGAAACCTGTTGAAGCCAATGCACCTTAGCACATCCAGCTAATGTGGCCTGTGGCCCAGTGGAATATCATTGTGCAAATGCAAAATTATGGGGGATTTGCATATACCTGTGGGAAACTTGTAAGTAAGTTATTTAAATATTTTCTGGAATGGTGTGGATTAAAACTAGGCACATTCAAAATACTGTAACTATGCAACTGTGTAGCATGGTGAACAATAATATGCCATCCACATCATTGTAAATAATTTCAGCATGTTCTAGATGTGCTTGCCTTTTGCCGATTTAGTCATAACTTTTTCCTGATGTCAGAAAGCTGCTGAAATAGTATTATATGTTTGCCAGTCTACACTACTTCCCCTGAAAAAAAACCCAAAAAAAAACAGTTGTTCCATGTTCAACAAAACTGGTATCTGTTATTTGGTTGTCCAGGGCCACATTTCTTCCAGCATTTAAAACTAGAAGAAATATTATCATCCCCCCCCCCTTCCTACCCAATTTTAAATAGAAAGCAGATTTTTACTAGACTTTTCCAAAACTGTATGGATTGTCCTGCTGCTTCCTTGTTTTATAGTGACTTGGGTTTTGGCAATCTTTATCCACATCTGCAGTTTTTGCTAAGGCATCTGGTGGGAATGAAGGGTTGGAATGGTCAGATGTAAAGATCTTATGATTATAATTACACTATTGATAAAAACTCTCTTTTAAAAGTATCAACTGAGTTTTGTGTTCAATATTTTGTAGTAGTTGTGGTGCTTGTTGGCAAAACTCAAGGTGAAAAGGCTGAACAATTTGCTAAAAGCACAATATATTCATCTGGAAAAGGTAGTTGGTCATAAAGATGAGAGGAACCAGAATCCACACACATGCCAGTTTTCCTCACTCTGGATTTGATTAAACTGCTTAATAAACATGTCATGTTTTTACAGTCTCATAACACAATGCCAGTAAGGTTTCCCTTCTAATCCTGCTGGTATGCATGGTAGCTTTTGTTGGGAAAAGCTAAGTAAACAATTATAATTAAATTAATAACAATTTCTTTATGATGTATAAGTATAGGGAGAATAATATATTAACAAAGGGGGGGACCTAAAAAAATAAACCTTAAAAGGGGGGAAAAGAAAATCAGGAAAAATAACATAAATTAATAACAAAGTCTGTGCACTTGTATATGCAAAATATACAGAAATATACAAAAAGATGGATAGAATCCATGTGATTATAAAGAGCAATGATCAGATTTATATGAACAAAATCACAGCAATAATCCAAATTTCCACAGGAAATCTGATTAGAAATGTTGGACTTTGGCCTCAACTTCCAAAGTTTGGATTTGGATTTCTGATTCCAATTTCACAAGTTGAGTCTGAACAGAAATAACATTGATGCTGTTGAAGAATAACTTCAGACAATAACTGCTCCAGGGTGGTGCAGTGGTCCAGAGCGGCTGATTCCGCAGTCCTCCACATGAAGCCTGCTGGGTGACCTTGGGGGACAGTCACAGTTCCCTCAGAATGGACTCAGTCCCACCTACCTTACAAGGTGCCTGTTGTGGGGAAGGGAAAGGAATGTGATTGTAAACTACTTTGAGACTCCTTAAGGAAGAGAAAAGTGGGGTATAAAACCTACTCTGCTGCTGCTCCTCTTTTTCTGGTCAGAAATCACTGTTAACTTCTTCAGTGTTATTACAGTTCAGATATGTGGTCTTTTAGGTGGAAGCAGATAAAGTCAAAAAGTATATCCTTCTTTACAAATTGTGCACTAGGTAGTATTTTATGACTGTATATTTGAGTGGTGGTATATAAGTCTAAGCTCAAATGATAAACTTCTTTAAAGAATAGTTACAATATATTAATAATGTTTTAAGTATTTTCTGAACCGTTAACATTTGGTAACCCCTATTAATGGTGCTGCACAATTGGATGTAGCAATTTTTTAAATGGCCACGAGGTGGTGCTGATGCAGTAACTTTCAGAATGTCCTCTGCAAAATGTGCCTGTTAACAAGCTGAATGAATTTGAAAATGTTGCTGTCAAACAGATGTTCTTGTCTTTGATGCTGTATCTCAGCTAAGGTGGGAATGATGAGGTCGGGAAGGTTAATAAATTTATTATGTGGCGGAAAAGTTATTTTTCCTTGCCCAAGAGACAGAAAAGCCATTATTTTTATAGCATAATACCAGCTTTTCTTTGTCCATTTTGACACAGGGTTCTCCTAATCCTTTTCATAGCTTGTAGGGGTTTTTTGTTATTCTTTGTATGCTGTCCTCTTTTTAGTTATGAGCAAGGAATGTAGCATTCATAAAGAGCTTATTGTGGTTCCTTGAAGGATGTTAAAGTGCCCCAATACATTTAAATAAATCTGTCAAAGAAAAGTGCCTTGGACACTTACTTACTGATCAGTCAGCAATCAATGCCAAATGCAGACAAATGATGAAAAGTGGGAAATGATGTGAGATTATTACAATTACTCCAGAGATGAGAGGGATTTGGGCACAAGCAAAAATATTTTCCCAGTTTGATCAAATAGAACAGCATCGTCAGCTCTGCATGGTGAGTGCTACATCCCCCTCTGTCACATTCTCCTTCCCCCAAATTATATAGGTCATTTATAATTCAAAGCTGAGAGTGACTCTGTGCGATGATAAAGCAATAATTATGAGTGTAGGCTTCATATTGTTTCATTGCTAACTATTACTGGAGCAGTGAATCTCAGCCCATGCAATAAATGACTGTGTGTTTCGTTTTCTAAAACACCTACTTTCTTATCCTGGCTCACAAGGTCAGCCTGTTCACAGATCAATTCAAATGCAACCACCAAGAGTCATGTTGACATTTAAGAACTCCTGGGATTGTTACATTTGTCACTCTTAACCCAGATGTTTCATTTGGGTCACCAAATTTGCTAATTCGGGAGCTGAGCTGAAACTGTTCCCCATGGCAGATCTCAGTGAATTTCAGCATTGCTAACAATGATCTAAAATTAAGTAGATGTAATCTTTGCAAATGAGTCACTGATGTTACCCTCACAGCTGCAAAACTGATTGCTCATTTTAATCAATCCTTATGTATTTATTTATTTGGAGGGCAGGGATCTGAGCTGGTTGCAATGCTTTTAAAGCAAAACTAAATATAACTCCCCAAATAAAATATCCACTAAAATAGTGTATACTGGCCTGTGAGCTTTAATTATCTGAGCCAGGCTTCATTCTAGTTTCTGCACAAGCTGAAACAAAGTTTGACAGGAACTTCACATCTTGCCATGAAAGTGCTGACAGAGGATACATCTATAATGTGCAATTTCCTTCCTTTCTAGGATCATGTAGCTGCATTGTGGCATAATGCATGTGCTATACCCAAAATTTCATTTTGGGGGGAAGAACTGGCTTTCCCCTTTGCATGCTGCATGAAAGGATAAGATAATGAACAAGGCGTGCATCAGCATCCCTGCACTTAAAGATATGTTCTTCTGAATGTCATTAAGTACCATGAGTGTCCAAAAAAGATGGAAGGCTGATGCATTGTATATATTATATATATACAGTTTATGGGAACATTTAAGGCCCACCCAAACCCTCTGAAAGTAGGGCTGGCAATAGGAGCTCCTCTATTTGTGTATTTCTTCCTCTTCTCCAAGGAGTTCAAGGCAGCATACATAGTTCTCATCTCTCTCATTTGATTCTCACAACAACCTTGTGAGTTAGGTTAGATTAACAGAGAAAGGGAGCAACTGGCTAAAGTTTGTGATGCAAACTTCATGACTGAAGGGGGATTTGTCCTGCATCTCCCAGCTCCTAGCCCAGCACTCTATTATATCACACCAGCTTGGCCTAAGGCCACCTAGTGCAAGTGTGGTGAGATAACTGGCTAGCTTGCAAAAGACCATGGGGTGCAAAAACAGGCTGTGAGGTTTCTATTTAAAATCAAACACAACCAAGATAAGCACATAATGACCATCACAACAGAAATACTTGGTGACCATATTTAAGTTTTACATAGAAATTGAAATACTTGCATTTCATAGTCCTTTGCTTCTACTCTTTATATTTTTTTTTCTCTGTAATTGTGTGCATCTGTGAAGATCCACTTTGACTACTATGGATATGGCCCTCTCCTTCTTCGTGGCTGTTTTTTTAAGACTCAATAACACATCTGGAGTTACAGTCACAGAACTCCAGCATCATGTTAGTAGAATCCTGATCGAAGTCCAGGTGTTTAACTATCTTTTGAAAATAGTAATCACATTCTCCTGTATACACTCCCACATTTTCCAGTAATTTATAGTGGGTGTGTTTTTACACTTGAAATGTAGCAACCTTGTTTCCCACATTTTCACCCTTGGACCTTGAAATAATAAAATCATTCAAAGAAATATATGTATACACATAGGCATAGACTACAGGGGGGGCTCGAGGGCTCAAGCCTCCCCCAAAATTTCCTGGGGGGGACTGAGCCCCCCTGGGGAAATGTAGCGCCTGCTGCCACGCCTCCCGGGGCCCTTCCGAGGCCGGCAGCTGCTGCTGCCGGTGCCTCTCTCCCCCCCTTCCATCCTTCCCTCTCCCTCCCTCTTTTCCCAGCAAAGGGAGAGGGAAGGAGTGGGGGGGGGAGAGGCCCTGGCAGCAGCGGCTGGCGGGCCTCGGAAGGGCCCGGGGAAGCACAGAGGTTTCCCGGCAGGGGGGGGAACATCGCCCCAGCGAGCATGCACGCAAAGCGTGCGTGCTAAAGAGCCCTCGCCCCCCCTCCCCAGATTTTACAAAAGTCTACGCCCCTGTGTATACATTAACAATGAGGTACAGAAGCACTGTTCTGCATTTCTATGGGGAGACCAGCAGTGCAGCTTTGATGTCAGAACATAAGAGCATTTTTATTGGGGAAAGATTTTTCTGCATATCAATGAATTCTGGCCCTAGTAGGGTATCTTTAAAAAGATGGATGAATGTACAAAACAACTTTACAATAAAGAAATTAGTCCCTGATACATTGGGTGACTCTCTTTAATGTCTATGGGTCAATAATCAGAACTATGACTTTAAATAATGATTCCTCTGTATTCTAATCAGGTATTAGAACAACAGTTTTGGGACAGGAGTTTTGGGGACAAAATGGGTTCTATAGTTCACAAAAGATTAAGCTAGAATAAAAACTTGGTCATCTTTAAAATGCCACATGTGTCATATTTATTTTTGCTGCAACAAACTAACATAACTTCTTCTCTGGAATAATTCTCAATTTAGGGATATTATATAACAAGGAAGTCAATGGAGATTGAGGACATAGCATTTGGAAAATGTAGAATTTTGAGTACATTTTATGTGATCTTGCTATAAGGCATTACCACCTCCAGACATAAGTTGTTGTGTGGTTGAGGGGACCCCCCCCACACACACACACATACCACCATATCCCTACTCTGGTCTACTTTCAGTAGGCCAGGTATTCATCCAACACAAGAGACATGATACCTCCTCATTACTGCACCAGTGCCTGCTAAACTAGCTTGGGTCTGTTACTGGAGCTGTTGGGAAATATAGTTTTGTTTGAAGTAGAAGGCAGAAGTATTCAGCTCCTGAATCTATTGTATGCAGACTCTTCCCTACACTGCAGAAGCCCAGTGACACCTTAAAAACTAGAAGTATTTATTACAGCATGAGCTTTCATGGCTCAGATCTCACTTCCTCAGAAGCAACAAAAGAGAGAAAATATTTTTTTCTCATTTGTATGCAGAGAATTACAGGAAGGGAGGAACTAGGGTAAGAGGAGCCTTATCGTAAATCAGGCATGGTTTTCTATGCTAGAGGCTTAAACATGGATGATGACAGAAGCCAGAGGTTCAAGCCTTACTCCTATCTTGCTGTAAAGGTAAACAAAAGAGCAATATGAAGTAAAGGTAAACAACAAACTAATTAAGAAAGTGTTCTGAAAAGAAAGGGTTATGATATGATACAAAATGTTAAGAGCACTCCATTAAAATTTCTAAGAACTAAGGTCCTGATGTGTTTTTGGAAAGGGGGAGGAGGAAGGCTTTGGCTTACTTTCACTTCTGAATTCAGACCCAGCCCAGAAATAAAGAACACCACACCCACCCACACCCCAATCAAGCCAGTTCTGTTGATTTATGTACTTTTCCTTCAGGAAATTACTTCCAAGTGAACATGCATCGGGTGCTGGCTGTGGTCTTAATCACAGCATACTCACTAGAAAAGTAGCAGCTTTGGGATCACCTTTAAAAAAACTCAACAAACTGGACTAGGCTTAAGCTGCCAGAGAAGTCCTGAGACATGCAGCGGCAGAGGAATCTACTGGGGCAGGTGGACCTCAGCAGCTGTTCCCTTCCAGGTTAGGACCAATTCCAACAGTCCATCCCCTTGATTGGCCTCTTTTTTCCCCCAGTGAGATGAATGGCCAGTCCACCCCAATACAGGCAGAACTGTGGATTAGATAACGGGTAATGTGAAAAAAACATGGTTAGTGTAACACAGGGAAAGGGAGAAGAAAATGGAAAACAGAGAGACTTATAAATGGGGGGAAGTGAAGGGGTATCAGAGATGGGCATACAGACCTGTATTTGTTGCAAGGGATAGAGAGAATGAAGAGTGCCAGCGCTAAGATTAAAAAGTGGGTCACCAGAGAATGGATTAAAATGAGCACACTGAATTAAAATTGCAACAAAATGTTTTTTCTGTTCTTAACATTTAGTGATGTGGCCTACTTGAATGAATAAAAAATACACAATTAGATGAGTGAGTGAGCAGAAGTATTAGGGGGAAAAGCATGTAAGAGCCCTGAAGGAAAGGTAAGTTAGTGAAATATTGTTATTTTCCCTCCAAACTACATTATATTAATGAACTATTGACATGTCAATCACACACACACATACTTTTTTCATCTCAGCTTAATTCTCTAGCTTCTCTTTGTCTTCTGTTCAATATAACTCTTTCAGTGTATAAAAACTTAAAATTTCCGGGGGGCGGATAACAACACTGACACAGCCCCAACAGTAGCCAAGTATGAATCCAAAATGCATATCTGTGTCTGTGCATTTAACTGGGAACATTTGCCTGCTTCAAAGTGGTGCAACTTGGCACAACTTTGAGAGATGCCTCCAGTCCCAGCTCTGCAGGCATTCAAAGGTTAAATCAATTTAATTCCAGTACTGACCTGTGTAAAACTCATAATGAAGACAAGTACAAAGACTTGTCTGCCCTCCATACCTGAAGTGTCCAGCTTTCAGAGCACGGGTCAAACAGTCTTTTCATACCATACACAGTCCATAACTATATGCTAAGACAGAAGTGTTAGAGGTTAAAGTGATAGAATAGGTTATGTCAGTCTCTTGGATTTACCAAACAGTGTTGACCTGTATTTGAACTTTAGATCTCAGTGCTCTTGACCCAAATATGTCAGATGAGGAAAAATCTCACACAAAGAAGCTGTGAATCTCCATCATTAGCTATTCTGCAATGCCCAAGTGGTCTTTTTAGCAGTTCCTGAGCACACTTACTTCTAAGTAAAAGTGTGTAGGCTTGGGGGATCATAAGGAAGCCATGTAAAATTGTTCACTTTTATAATAACAGGCTGATCTCTATCTAAAGATGTGTCATCCGTAAGTTGCGAAATACACACTTTTATGTGTGAATAGCGCTTGAGTATTTTTATTCTAAAACTGAGTGTATATCCAAAATCGGATTAATATTGACATTTCTTGCAACTTCAGTATCTTTAGCTCTCTGTATCTGTAGTACAAAGTCTGATAGAGACTTCCAGACCAAAGTTGTCCATACTGTTTTGTTTTGTTTTTTACTTGGTTGGATGGTAGTTCAGTATATCCAATGATTTGTTGGGCATTTAGATACATTGGCTGTTTTTCTGTACTATTTTCCATTCATTTTACTACTTCATAAAACTTAGCAATGTGAACTACTGGCATTATCTTATATATGGATAAGTGAAATAAGGAGGGGTTTTTTTTCTAATTAGGAAGGAGTTATACTTTTTGTCACCTGAGAATTGCAACTGTAATATAGTGTCATAACATGATAGGGTTAGAAGGAATGTGCAGGTAATATCCAGCAAGGCAGGTTTCTTCATACCAGCACCCCCAAGAGGTTAGCTTTATTGTGTGCCACAAGCAGAAAACAAGGGTTACAAAGGAGCATCATGCCAGAGGTTTCTATAAACTAAGAAATGTCTCATCCAGCAAAATCCAATTCTACAATGTGTGATATGAATAGTTGACTTTTGTGGTATGTACAGTTGTGGGATGCTTCTGTGTATGAAACTACTGCCAGAACCACAAGATAACAGTGAAAAGATCTTTACAAATGAAATTAATATGGTTAGATGAGTCTGTACTACCCAAGCACTGATAATCTCCTGATTAGGCTACTGCAATGCACTTTGTGTCATCCTACAAATTTCAGCTAGTAGCACTCTGAACCCTTGTCTAATGATAAGCACAGGCTATAGAGAATGTGTACCAATTTGCCTGTTTGGGGGGGATGGGGGGCAATGCCATGGAAGGAACACACACTGACCAAAACTTGGTGAAAACATGTCCATAGCTTTTTTATTGAATACAGCTGAAAGAGCATTGCCACAGCATGGAGACAGATCCAGCATCAGTGGACCCACCTGCCACCCAAAAGCCACCCACTCCACCCAGCCTGCCTGCTGGGGGGGTGGTACCATGGAGCAGCAGGGCCCCAGGATCCATGTGGATGCCAGCCACTGCATGGTCCCCTTGTCACCTGGAGGTAGATGCCAGTTGGCAGCCCCAAGCTAGGCATGCAGCTAAGTGTTTCCACCCTCAAGACCTCTTAATGGAGTCCCCAGACCTTGCAGGCCCAGACTCCCCCCACCAAAAGTCTGTCCCAATGCCCAAACCACCACAGAGCAAGGTGACCCCATGCAACCCGCTCTTGCAAAAGGTCCTTCACCTGCAGCCAGCTCAAAAGCCCATCATGAATGCCTTGGAGCCAGATGTCCGTTCCCCATTCAGAAAGGTGCACCCCATCAGCCCTGAGTAGGGCTTTCAGACTGAATGTAATGTCTGGATGTCTAATGACATGACACACAGAGTCTCTATGACCTTTGATTTCGCCTTGCAGACTTTCTTCCTGGCCAAGTCCACTTTTTCTGGTGAGATAGCCCCACACCATTTCTGGTGCTCCAGTAGTCCAGACCAAAGAAGCATTGTCCCAGGGAGTCTTGAATGAAAGGTTTTCAGATCATCAGTTATTTTTGGGGTTGGGAAGATCATTCTCGCTGAACTGGATGACAATGATATCTGAAAGGCCCCCCTGGAAGACCTGATTTGAGATGGTCCCAAGGAGAGCTGGCCAGCATATTCTTCTTTGACCTAGCCAAGTGAGGTGCAGGCTACTGTCCCAGCCAGATGATGAAGCACAGGCACCTGTACAGAGCACAATGCTGTGCGCAATAATCCACACTGCTTTCCTTGAACTTCAAGTGGGGGCCCACTAAAAATAACCAGGGGTCATTTGGGTCCGGAGCTAGGTGAAACGGAGCTCCACCAGCCCAGGAGTGGGCACTAGGGCAGCCACAGTCCGAATCAGATTCTTTGATCTGATTTGGCCCGCTGCCAAATTGCTGCCGAAATTCAGTGGCGGCTTAAAAAGCAGCTGGAGGAGAGGGGGTTTGAGGGAAAGGTTCCAAACTTGCAGGGTAGCTGCTGGAGCCTTTCCATGAAATACCCACCAAGTTTCAAGAAGTTTGGACCAGGGGGTCCAATTATACGGGCCCCCAAACAGGTTGCCCCTATTCCCTCCATTGTTCTCTATGGTGGGAAAAAGTAACTTTTTTCCCACCATAGAGAACAATGGAAGGCCATTGTACATTTTATGAAACCATTAGAGTAACATTTATTCATCCTGTTATAAGGAGGTATCATGGATACTTGGATAAGGAGATAAGTAGGAAGCTATTATTTGATTCTGCTCCACAGATTATAATAAACTGTGCCAAATTTTTAGCAATAGCTCAAAAAATACGTGCTGCACATGTAGAACAATTTTAAAAGAATTCAGAAGATTTAGGAGATGGGGAGTAGAATTGTGTAACTTTTATAATATTTGTCCAATAGTTGAATATCAGGTGATAGAGTATTGCAGAAATTTAGAGTATCAGCAATTTTGTAGTTAATATATGTAGATTTAATGCAGTTTTATATTTAAGGATTTGATATTTTATATATTTTATTAGTACCCTTTTTGTATTGATTGTAATTGTGCTGGTGATATACCGAATAAACAACACTCCACCATAGAGAACAATGGAAGGGATGGAGCAACCTGTTTGGGGGCCCGTAGAATTGGACCCTGTGGTCCAATCTTCTTGAAACTTGGTGGGTTGCTGTCTTGCTCGTGTCACTCTCAGGCTTAAGAAGGGCAAAAACATTTGCAAAGTATCCATCAAGGACATGCTTCTGCAGTTTATGTGGCAAGTGAATACTGGGAGGGGCCTCAAAATCCTTGTAGTAGAGTAGAGTGGTGTCCTCATATGTGTTCTCAGATCCCCAAATGCTAGCTGCACTGTGCTCACCCTCAGACCTGCACCTCCTGGCCCATGGAGGAAGCCTTGGAATGTGCATGCCCACCCTCCAATAATTCTCATCAGTGTGTGTGGAATCTGACTCACCAGATTCACTGCTGCTGGAAATGTCTCGAGGCCATGTTGACTTCCTACACTTACATTGCTTGGCCTGGCTCTTGCCATCGCGTGACATGAACTCTCAAGTGGCATCCCTGGATGCAGTGTCCAAGCTGGATTCTGCCAGTGATTGCAGTCTCCATCTGCCCCTGGGAGCTAAGGCAGAGGGTGGGTTAAGTGAGTATTACTGCCAGTGGCCTGCCTCATTGTTTGGGGAAATTAGCTATGTGGCAGGGGAGACCAGAGGGGTACAAGGACCACACACCAATTGTATACCAAGGTCCAGTACAGTAGGAAGACCCCAGTTTTGAAGAGTAAATTAAATAGTTTTTATTTTAAAGTTTCTTTAATTACAAGCACACTAAGTATTCAAAAAGAGCAAGCAATGCAGAACTAAGAAAGCAGAGGTGATTGATAGTGAATAGAGGGGTCAGTTATGGGGTAATACTACCTGTCCAGATGTGCAGAAGTCCTTGAAGAGAATAAGTGCCAACGACCAGCGTTATGCACAAATGGGGGACCCAGAGAAAAAGAGAAAGAGAGAGTCTGGGTGTGTGCGCATGGACAGATATAGACCTTGGAGAACAATGCAGACCAATAGGAGGTCTTGAAAGGCTTGTCTCAGGTGAAGACAAAAGATTACCTGGGCCAATCAGGGGTCCCAGGGGGTGCAGCATCAGGAGGAGCCAGACCTTGGTGTGACCAATGAGGTTCCAGAGGGGCAGAGTCTGGATTAAAATAGCATTGATGGGTTTAGCCAGGTGAAGGCAGTTTGAAAAGGTTTCCAGGGTTATACAAAAGGTGGGAGATGGGTCCCTGACTAACATCAGGAAGGATAACTAAACATTTGAATGTATGATTTATCTTGGTATCCTGAGAGACGGAGTAGGAAGGACAGTTGAAGAGACAAAGAATTCTCATATAGACATAGGTGCACACAAAAGGGCTGGATGAAGTTCTGGAGGCAGAAGGGATCTTCACCAGGTGGTCTTTGGATAGCCTTTAGAAATGCAGCTACTCTACTTGGTGGAACTGCCATTGTTTCATATGCATACCTTTGCTGAGTGAGGGAGAAGACTGGAGGTTTGCTCTGAGGGCTTCCTTTATGCCACTTGAAGATGGAGAGCCTTTTCCAGAGCTGTGGCTTGTTCTGTGTTTCAGAACCAGGAGTGCCTTCCTTGACCTGAGTTTGTGGGTCTCTGGTTCAGGTTAGAAGTGGGGTACCCTGTCATTTAGTGTCTCTGGGCTACATGAGGCACCACATGACTCCAGCTATTCCTTCTGTTTGGATAGCTGCACTAACATCTGTGAGATGCCCTGCAAAGTAACAGTGCTATCCACCAGAACAGGAGACACTGGTTGGCAAGCAGGATTCTTGACGGGGGCCCATGCTGAGTTCCCAGGAGTGGAGCTCGAGCCCTTGGCCTGGTGGGATGAACCCTGGTACCATAAAAGGCACCCTTGTGAGAGGGTCCCTTGCCATGCAGTGCAACTGTTGATGTGACCATGCTGTCTTTGGAAACACTAGGTTGGGATCCAGCTAGGTGGGTCCCTTTTTCTGAGGCATTCTTAAGAGGCATAATCAGAGAATTATGTGATGGATGCAAGTGATATCACAGTAGGCAGTCAAAAGCGCTTTTGACCCTTATCCCCTTATATTGAAACTCCAAAAGTGGGGGAGGGGGTTAGCCAACCCAATGGCTTATTTTTTTGGCCATAATACACCAGTGTAAATTCCGAAGCATGTAACACTTAAAAAAACAGATTATTTGTTTATAGGAATGGGCGCGAACCATGTTTTTGGAATTTGGTTTGTACCGCTTTGTGAGCCATTTAAAGTTTAAACCCCTGCTTCCATCTCCCCATGGTTTTTTGTAGGGAGCAGAAAGCAGCTGTTTGGTTTAAATGGCTCTGAGCCATTTCAACCCTGCTTTCTGCTCCCTGCAGCTTTTCTCGGGGAGCAGAAAGGAGGGGTTTGCCATTTAAACTCCTACTTTCAGTTCCCCATGAAAAGCTGCAGAGAGTAAAAAGCAGGGTTTAAATTGCTCAGCTTTTTGGTTTAAATGACCAAGCCATTTAAACTCTGCTTTCTGCTCCATTGTTTTCCACCACAAACTGCATCAAAATTAATGGAAACTCATAGCAGTTCTTCAGTTCACAAACATCCCTTTACAAACCAATTTCTGCTTAAGGTGATAGTCATATGAACAGAGAGAGAGAGAAAAAAAGATAACCACAAACTAGCCAAATTCATGATGAACTTTAGTTCATCAGGCAATTCATGCTCATCCCTATTTATTCACTTATTCTGTATACTACATTATTGCTGTATAAAACTTATTGGGATCAGACCACACTTGCAAGGTTACTATATGAATTAAGCTGCAGCCTATGACCCCACAGAGCTATGGAGCCAATAATAAAATTAACTGGCTGACCCAAGAACGTGCACTATAAAACCCATCCAAGCCGAGATTAAAATTACTTGATAATACTAATAAAGAAAAGCAGGGGGAATGGTAGACCCAGCCACCTGAGGTAGTTTGCTAGTGACCAAGCAAAGTGGGAGTGAAGGCTTGCCCTGGAAATGCAGCAGCACTGACTGGTCGCAACCTGGGAAGGAAGCAAGTCTCCTAAACAGTAACTTGTGTCCCTGGCCCCCTTTTGCTTCCTAACCCCACAACCGTTGGACTCTGATGATGTGGAGGCCCCCAGCCCACTGGTCGTACTCCCCCAGTGAGTCCTGATGCTGGGTGACCTGGGCTTTTGCCCTAGCCAAGACAGGGGAGCAGAGGGAAAGAGAAGCAGGTCACCGCTGGTAACAACCACTGGGTCTGATCCCTCTGAAAACTGCAGCCGGAGCTCCACTGATGCACTGAAGCCGAGGACACATAGCTGTAGGTGGCAGGAGCAGTCCCCTTAAATTAGCTATAAGCTAAAGGTTGACCCACTTAAAGGCTGAAGCATGTGGCTGTCGACCAGCTGAGAGGTGGTCCTTTAAACTGCTCCCGGCTGCTGTGACCTGTTGCAATCTCACTATGGAAGTAAAAACCTTGCAAAAAAATGAGGGCAATTTGGCTGCAGTATGGGCTTAAGTAACCAAAGGAGGTGGCACTGTCCGCCCCTTGAAGACAGCCCCAGCTGATGCAGCCAGCCTGCCCAGTCCACAGCCAATCCTGCCCTCCCCAAAGGAGGGCAGAAACACCCAGCCGGGCCCTCAGGACCAAGTGGTCTGACCATGGCTCTCCCTCCATCGAAGTCAAGTCCACATCCATTCCAGTGCCAAAGACCAGTGTGTGGCCCGCTCGATGTGTGGGGCCTGAAATAATTTGGGAGAGCCCCAGTGCCGCCATGGAAGACACTAGGTCTGAAGCCTGAGTGCAGGCAACAGTCTCATCTGTATGGACGTTGAAATCCCCAAGAACTAACAGTCCTTGGAATTCCAAAGGCCATCTGGATACCACATCTAAAAGACTCAGCAGGCTGTTTTCTGGTGTGCTATGCAGTCGGTAAACCAAGCAAACAGCCAAGCTCACCTCAGTGTCCCACACAAGGCCAACACAATCAATACTAGTGATCTTTGGGACACAGAGTGCCCTGAAGGAGAAACCCTCCCGGATGAGTACAGCTACCCCACCCCCAAGTTCGGGACTGATGAAGGACCAAGAAGCCTGGGGGGGGGGGGTAGTTCTTGTAAGGCAAGTGTTTCAGCCTTCCTAGCCCAGGTCTCAGTCATGCAGGCCAGATCCATATTCTGTGCAGCAAAATAACCTTGCAGCATTCTGGTCTTATTGTTAATCGATCTGACATTGCCCAACATCAGTGTTGAAGGGGAATTTGGAATCCTAGCCTTCACACCAACTTATCTTATGATGGGACAAAGGTTGGAAGGAGACCGAGCATTAACATATCTCCGTCATCATTCTGTGGGTGTTAGATTCTAAGAGCATTTGGTTGTCCTCAGATGGAATTCTGGACTAGGTGAGATCTTGGTCTTAATGCAACAAAGGAAATTCTTATTTCTTTAAAATGCATGACCACTGAAGCAATCTCTTCAGCTATTTAGAAAAAAAATCCAGTTTTGACTTCCCAGACAATCTCTTATTTTACTTGTTAGAAGCAAGATTAGAAATAACAATAACACAATTATAAGTAGCCAATCATTATTTTATCATTCTGTATTAATTATAGTAATGCTAGTCATGATGAACTTAATATGCTGTTAATGTGGATTTTGTGTGTGCTTCCACAAGAAGTTCATTTTAATTTTACCATTTTATTCATGTTCAATTATTCTAAAGTGTTGCTGAATTAACAAGATCCACTTAGTCTTAATCACTACTCATCTTACTTTGCAGCACAGACATTTTTGCTTATGAGGGCCCTCCACAGTAAAATGAGACAGGTAATTTGAAATGTATTTTTTTTTAAAAAATCCATCCCATAACCAGTCAACTTTACATGGCCAGTTCTTACACTATTGTAGGCCATCTTCTGATGCTTCCTTTAGGGGCATGATACACCATTAACTGAAATAAGGAATCTGAGTTCACTCTTCAGCTACACTCCACTCAAACAAGGATCCAGTTGCCAGGGGTGACTGACTGTTCTATCCCAGATCTAGTGGAATCAGGAGTGGGAACAAGATTCTTTGTGAATAAGTCAGGAAGCATCTAGAACTGCAAGACAAGTTGGTGCTCGTGGGAACTGGGCTTTTTCCAGAGGAGGGCTGTGGTTTTCAGTCAGTAAACTGTCAAGACTTCAGCAGCTCTTCTACTCAAATAATTGACTGAGGCTTAAGAAGATCATTCTGAGAAATCAGTCCTCCCCTTCCTATTGTTTTGAGGGCCCTGGTGCTGAAAGGAGCTAAGAGTGTATATGAGGTAGACATTCAGTGGTATGAGCATGGAATTCAAGTCAGGCTCCTCCTCCTTACTGTGGTTATTTTCTCATGGGTCTTGGGAATTAGGAAGGGAGGGGGGGGGGAGAGATCTGCTGATGAGGAATCTGGCCTTGTGACCTTGCAGGATTACTGACTCGGAGACTGGCTTGTTCTCTGAACTCACCAATGGGATTGTGCACCAAGCAATTTCTGCCAGTGGCTCTGAATCTAGAGGGAGTTGGGGAAGCTGTGACTTGTTCTGGACTCTCCCAGTCCCCATGTTCATCTCAGGAGAAATCTATTCCAAGCTTGAATGACAAAACATTTGTGGGGTGGATCATGGGACACTATGTTGGTGGTGCAAACCGTGATATCAGTTCTTTCATTTAACCTTAGACTTCTGTTATTATTTAGTGCCATCTGAAGGAATCATGCTGCCAAAGGTAACTTAAGAGCCCTTCACTCTAGCTAGATATTGCCCACACAGCTGAGTAACATGTAAAATGGAACCTCATGTAGGAAGGATCTATGAAGTGGTCATTTCCCACATCAGTAGTACCACTCCAATGCCACCAAGGATTCTGGTGTGAGAAGTAACCACATCATATATCCAAGTTACCAGAAAAGTGTTTGATCATGCAGAAGTGACAAAGGTAGCAGGAAAATCCACTCACATCTGGTATATCTGTTCTAGCCATATCAGAAAGTGAGATTTTATTTCCTGCAAGTTTATTGCCTCGAAGTTCTATCTGTTGCTCTGCACCAAGTCTTCAGCCCTCATCTAAGATCTTATACATAGCCCACTAATCCTGTTTTTTCTGCTGCTCCTGAGGCTTTTCTGTGATGCTTCTGACAGTGTCTTCCTCTTGCTACTGAAATGGTGTATATATAGGTTACATACAGCATTGCTCTTTAAGGGCATGCAAGAAATGTAAAGTGGTAGCTGTCTGGGAGGAAGGCAGCGTAAATGGCATGGCAAGCCCTTTGGTTGACTCAAGAACACTGTAAATATATCAGCTGACTGACTGTTAACAAAGGAATTCATAATACTGAAGCCTACTTTGTCGAGATTTTGGTAGTTTTTTTAAAAGAAGTTTTAGATAAGACACTGCAAATGAGGGAACATGATGCACAAATATTCTTAGGCGGTTGGCACATGGGATGGATGTGCTGATTGCCCTAACATGGTAATTATACTTGCTTAAAAAAAACATTTATAGCTATTATATAGTTTTGCAGTTTTATTGTAGTTTTAGATGACATTATGTGCTTTGTGGCCCAGCTGTGCTGGGGGAAAATGTGGGCTTAGAAGCATTTAAAATAAATATGATTCATGCTTCCTGTTTATCTGCACCTTTGTCTAAACTAAAACAGACAGAACTCTTGCATTCCCCTTGCTAGGAAACTGAGTGAGCTTTTGTTACAAAGATAGTTCACACACACTGGTGGAGGGCATGGGAGATATGTGAAAGGTCTAATTCAGGTGAGATGAACTAAAGCTATAGAAAATCTGGAAGCATTTCCACTTTTTTCTTCCTCCATGTTTAAGTCTTGTTTAAAACAGGCTCTGGCTTCTAGCATGCACTACCCTAATCTCAATGTACTATGTATTGTAACTGTACATTAATTCCAGTTCCTGGGGTTATTGACTGTGTTGGCCATTGGCTGATCTTAGATAATCAAATAACTGCACATGTCTAAGGCATGAATAAGGGACAAACTAGATCAACAGTGCCATCCTAAGTACAATACTGAGCTCATTGATTTCGGTTGGCTTAGAAAACTGCAACTCTGCATAAGGTTGCACTGCAAGGCTCTAGTTTGTGTTGTTCATTGGATGAGCTTTATGATTGATAGAGGTTTGAAACCATAGGAAGACATAGGTGTAGTCTTGGTGTAATGCTGCCTACAGTTCAGTTAATCCCTCTATGCCTTCTAAGGGTTTCTTTTCTTAGCATCAGCCCCTGACCCACCAATCACTCCTTGTCAATATAGTCAACAAGTTATATGCTGTGGCAAGAAATTGTTCGAAGCTTTGGCTTTTATGCAGTTTTCTTTTTTTTTAAAGATTTTTATTAATTTTTTCTATAACTACTTCTACATTGCTACTTTCTAAGCTACATTTACCTTATACAGAGTGTGCTTTAGCATTTGCTTAATATTACCTTACCACTAATACATTTGAAGCATTTTAAACCTTGGTTGATTTTCAATTAACGTTGTTACTGATGCTATAAGAAAAATAAAAAAGCTGTTTGACAGACATGCTCTTTTGGAGGAATGCTTAATTATACAAATTATATGAAATATATAAGTGCAATTTTCAATAAAAACAATTCAGCCCTTATTTCTTCTTTCGTCCTCTTCTTGTCTTAACAGTCTCTTCTTGTACCTTTGGAGCTGCTGCTCCTTTTTCCGAGTCAGAAATCTCTTCTTCACTCTTTGAGCTATCAAATCCATACATACTTTCTTGTGATGCCAGCGAACCATCTGAGTCTCTCTCTTTTTTCTTTTCTTTGCTTTTTTCCAAAAAACTTTTTGCCTGTTGAACAGAGTCAATCTTGTATTTTTTATCTTTGATGCTGAAGCTCAGTCCTTCCGGAACATTCCATCTGTAGATAATAGATTCAGACTGTAGCCAAGATGTCAGTTTTCCATAGGCTTTCCTTCTTTTCCTTATTTCAAATGGAATATCTTTCATCACTTTAACTTCTTTTCCTTTGATCTTCAGAACCGCTTTATTTGTGGTCCTAAGCACCACATCCCTTGTTGACTTTTTGGAGAACCTTATCAGAATTTCACCAGGCAGGCTTTTCTTTTTAGTATAATCTGGATAGGTTCTGTAAACCATATCCATGTCACTTTTTATTTCCGCTGCTTTTAAGCCTGTCACTGGTTCAAGCGCTTCACTTAGCAGATTTTTAAGGTCTTCTCCTTTATCCTCTGGCACATTCTGAAGTCTTAGGAAAAAATTCGATCTTTCCATCTGTAGTTTCAAGAGCTGATCAGAATGGAAGGCCTTTTCTTTCTCCGCTTTTTGTAGCCTTGAATCATGATTTTTTACTGAAGTCTTAACTTCCAGAAGTTCCCGCTGCAGCTACTCTGTAGTTTTATTCGACTCTTTCAATTCCAGCTGCATTTTATCCATCTTGACGTTGAGAGGTGTCATTTGGTCCACTAGAGGTCGCAATAACGAGGAGAACACTGTGCTCGTCTCTGTGGTATCAACCTTTGAACTCGGAGCTGTACTTCCTAGTTTGGGGGAAGGTTTCGGTTTCCCCACCATTGTTGAGGCTGCACTTTTTGTTGATAGTTAGATAAGATGGACGAAAGAAGCAAATTCTACGACTGCACTTATAACTTTTTAAAGTTCATATCCTCTAAAGTGCGATGCCGCCATCTAGCAAGCCGAACGTACTTTTTTTCATGCAGTAACACCACGTAAAGAGTCTCGTAAGTATGCCGATCTCGAGGGGGGGGGTTTCACTCCACCCGCCTTTCCCGCTGTGTTCTGTTTATTTTTACTTCAGACTCATGTTTTCTCCATGCGTAACTATAAGTTCAAGCTTCAAAGCTTCGCACTCTCTGCTGCTTCACAGATTTGCGCTTTTAGCCATACGGCTCCCACGGATGGGGGAACCTATGGGGGTGATGAAAAGGGACCTCGATCCCTCAGTCGCCACCGTAGGGAGAGATCCCCTTCGTGCCACCCCAGGCAGAGCCCCTTCACTAGGGTCTCTGGGGGCTCGGCACCGGTCCGAAGCCCCTTCTTCCCGCCGGGTACGGATCACGCTCCCCGCAGATGCAGAGGAGCACGTCTGCCATGGTCGCAAGTCTTGCTGGAAGTCACTTTTATGCAGTTTTCTGTGTTTATTAATTGCTATCATTTTGCATGGCAAGCATAGGCGTCAACTTCAGGGGGGCTGGGGAGCTGGAGCCCCCCCCCCAAACTTTTCCAGGACATGCTAAGCCTCTCCTGGAGACAATGGCCTGTAATGTCTCTGGCCCAGCCCCAGCCCCCCCCCCGGGAAATTGGAAAGTCTATGCCCTTGATGGCAAGAGCTTTCTATTTAGCAAGCAGCACCGAAGTTTCTAATGAAATGATATTTTTAACATACCTACAAAATAATCAGATGTTTAGAGTATTTATGTTTAGACTGTATCACTGCTGAAGGATGTACTCCACTACAACCCCTTTCAAAAGCTGTAGTCTATTTAACACCAGTTTGGTAGTTTCCATCTTTCTATTGTACTAGAAGCAGATAGGCCAAGGTTCAAATGTCCACCCAGCACTGCAGTTCACTGTGCAATCCAGTTGTCCTCTCATAGAGTTATTCTCTCATAGCCTAAGCTACTTCCAGCTTTGTTTATATGAGAATGAGATGAAGGAAGGGATAACATTAGGGTTGCCAGGTCTGGGTTGGAAAATACCTGGAAACTTTGGGGGAGGATCCAGGAGATGGAGGAGTTTGGGGAGGGGCCTCAGCATGGTATGATGCCATAGGGTCCACCCTTTAAAGCAGCCATTTTCTCCAGGGGAGCTGATCTCTTTCAGCTATAAAAGTGGGAGAGCTCCAGCCCCCACCTGGAGGCTGGCAACCAAAGATAACATGTTGGATACCCAAAGCTCTTTGGACAGAGAAAAAACAGATAAAAGTGTGATTTTCAGTGGCATCTCCAACCTGGTGGAATGAGCTCCCAAAGTCTCTCTCTGGGCTGAAGGTCAGAGAGAGATTTTATGAAAAAATACCTAAATGGGTTTCACCTCTTGAAGCCTTTGTTAAACCCTCTCTAATGATGTCCAATAAAAACCTAAAATATGAAATGTTATTAGATGATAAGGATAATTTGAAATCTGAGATTCAAATATGGGAAAAATTGAATATTAACCTAACCTGGTTAGAAATCAACCAACTTAAGTCTAGGTTCAAAGAAGATAAAAAACGAGGTTTCTATAGAAACTGGAACACATTAGACAAGGCCTGGCTAAATAATGACTCTAAACTAATTACAAAACTGTACGATATAATCCTACAAGAGGAAATGAAAGATGAAGAAGTCAAAACGGTGATGGTTAAATGGATGGAGGACTTCGGTCACACTGTAGACATAAATAGATGGTCCAAGACTTGGAAATCGATCAAATTTCTAAAGACTGTAAGCTATAAAGAAAACATACATAAAATGTTCCATAGGTGGCATTGGTCGCCAGACAAGCTAAATAAATGTTTTGGCACTACTTCATATAAATGTTGGATGTGTGGGAAGACCCGGGGTACACTGTATCATATGTGGTGGACTTGCCCAGAAATGAAGAAGTTTTGGACTATGGTTAAGGGGTTGATTTTTGAAATTGTGGACATTAACATAGAATTAGAACCTGAAGCTTTTTTATTAAATATGTTACCAGATAATCTGTTAATGGCTGATTTGAAGCTAATAACTTATATACTTACGGTGGCCCGTATAATAAGGGCTAAAGCATGGAAGTCGACTGTTATACCGGGAAGAGAAGATATAGTTTATAAATTAACAGAATGGGCAGAATTAGATAGAATGAGCTTTTTGTTGAATCCAGATTGTAATATAGACCCTGTATGTACATGGTCCAAGTTACTTAGCTGGTTGTATTAGGACAAATATCACAATGGTTCACCTTATCTCAATATGAATATTGTTTTTGGTTGTTTAATTTTATATATTGTTAAAAAACTTAATAAAAATGGATTTAAAAAAAAAAAAAGGAATGAGCTCCCAAAGAAGATCAGGGCCCTGCGGGACCTTTAACAGTTCCACAGGACCTGTAAAACAAAGCTCTTCCAACAGGCCTTTGAGTAGGGAGCTGCACCAAACAACCTAAGACCCTGTGCCTTATATCATCAACCAGCCTATGCTAGGCAAGAGAAAAATCATCTGGCAATTTATTGCACCTCTGCTGCTATTACACTGCCACTGCTGTGTAAATGGCTTTTAGTAATTATGTTGTGCTCTTATGCTGTGTTTTATTCTGATATTTATATTGTTGTTTTTATCTCTGGTAATTTTATGTAAGCCGCCCTGAGTGTGCTTCAGCAGGGAGGGAGGGGTACAAATAAAATAAATAAGATATTTATTTATTTATTTATTGCATTTTTGCCCCACCCTCCCCGCAAGCAGGCTCAGGGCAGCTTACATAAAATTACCAGAGATAAAAACAACAATATAAATATCAGAATAAAACACAGCATAAGAGCACAATACATTTTAAAGGGTATCGATCTCTTGCATTCAAGCATGCCTGCTTTCTTGCTTTCCTTGAATGCATTAGCCTAAAGAAATATATTATTAAAAATTGAATGTCTTACTTAACAAAAAATTTAATACCTGTAATACAATATATCTGCAAAAGTGCATGTTAGACATGTTAGATCCAAATTTTGTAATAAGAACTACATTTGAGTTTATTAACACCTTAGAGAACAAGATTTCAGGATTATATATTTGAGGGTCAAAGCTCCCTTCGTTAGATACAAGAGTTTTTAATAACTACAAATTTACAGTTACTACAACCATTTCCATTAACTGCTTTACTGTTTCCATCTGTAGTTGCTTTAAGAGCATAATCTGGATCTTTTCCATAATCAAGACTCACAGTTTTAAAATCAGTTCCTGAAAACCATGAATTAAAAATTTGCAAATTTGATAGATGGTATAAAATGCAATTATGTCATTAACAAATTATCCAGTTAGCAAGCCTACTCATTACATTAATAAGTAAAAAACTCAGGACTGATTATTGTACCCTAAAAGGGAAACTAATACAGTGAAAAAAAGATCTTGCTGATTGAGGTGATTTTGCAGTTAAGTTTTAGAGCTATAGCACCACTAGGGATTAGTAATATACTGTTTCCAATCTCTTAAAGCAAATGTTAGAAAATAGAAGTTGCTGAGTTAATTGTGTTTGTTGTTTCCAAACATAGCCAGTCTGGTGTAGTGGTTAAGTGCGCGGACTCTAATCTGGGAGAACCGGGTTTGATTCCCCACTCCTCCACTTGCACCTGGCTGGATGACCTTGGGCAAGCCATAGCTCTGTACCAGCTGTTCCCTCAAGGACAGCTTGGGAAAGAGTTCTCTCAGCCCCACCTACCTCACAGGGTGTCTGTTGTGGGGAGGGGAAGGGAAAAGGAGTTTGTAAGCCTCTCTGAGACTCTTAAGTGAGTGAAGGGCGGGGTATAAATCCAATCTCTTCTCTTCTTCTTCTTCTTCTTCTAGGCAGAATGCAGCCAGTAAAACCTATATGTCAAATTTTCAGGGACCTTTCCATGTTTTTTATATAAGACTACATTTTATGCTATAGTCGTAACTTTCAAGAGCTACAGTCTTCTACAACAGGTATTAAGAATACTGATTAGAAACAGAACATGATAGCCCACCAACTGATGCCATTTATCTGTTGAGAACACATTGTACCAGTTGTCCAGGTTGTGCACCAATTCCCATTAGCCACTGTCAGGGTTGGGCCTGATGAGTCCTCCTAAAAAGATTAGGAAGTCATAGTGATTAACTCTGTGGAGATCAAGATCCTGGAAGGCCTGGCAGTTCCTGAACCCTCAGACACCCAAGACTCGGTTCACTTACCAAGATAATTCAACCAGAATGGCTCATGAACATGAACTGGATAAGGGGGACACAGAAGAGCCCATCAGTGAAACCTGATCTTCACCAGGGATACCTTACTTACTTACTTACTTACTTACTTACTTACTTACTTTCCTTTTCAGAGCTCCTATGATCAGATGATCTTGACCAATGACTGACTATCTGTCTGTCTGTCTATGATAAGACATTGTTATATCCTACTGCTACAAATACATGGTCACAAAACAATGGAGATTTCTTCCTTCTTCCTGACCCCTAGAAGGAAATCACTTGATTACATTAACCAATGATTGCTAGTAAACACAGTTAGATTTCCGGGGCTTTCTTCCCATTGGCTCTGTGCCAGGTTTCCCTTCCAGGTCAGTCTAAACAATAGCACAGAAGGTAAACAGGTTAACCCTATAATGGCTGGAATCTGGACCTTACAACTCACACATTCCCAACACTAACAGGGGGGGCTGTTATGTGTCACTTGCATGAAGGCAGAGTCTGAGGAGGTAAAATGCTAAAGAATTGACTTGAGCAGACTCTGTAAGAACGAATCACCATGCTGTTGTGATACAGCTCTGTAAATCGATGCTGGACAAGCGATTCTTGCCTAGCAAGAAGAAGTCTTTGGTTGTAAGCCCTAGCTGCCTTAATCTACCACCTACTGTCTCCATCCATAGAGAATGGTAAGCATCTTGTTTAAGAAAGTACAGAAGACCTTCAGCTTCTGAAACAAAAATAATCCTTAATCTTAGCTTAAAAGCACTGAACCACTCTCTAGCTTTCAATGACTTTTGGTCGAGCTTTCAATGACTTTTGGTCGAGTTCAACTCTGAGAGATACATCTGAGATGCAATGAGGGACTCCTATATAAACTGCAATGAGGGACGCCTGTATGAACTGACTTAAGGGATGATCAAAAGTTTCTGAGATCATCGAAATCCAAATAGTGGAACTGTAAAGTACGTAGGGTATTATTTTAGAGCTGAACTCCTGAATTGTACTGGGGATATATCTTCCTCCCCTTGTAAAGAAAAAGCAAGCTATTGCTCCAGAAACAGGCTTAACCTTATTCAGAGCAAATTCACACTGATGAGACCAGGAGAGGTTTGAAGAAGAAAGAACAATCCCCAAGTAACAGAAATTCCTGACTTTTCAGTGTCTTAGTTTGCTATAGTCCATTTGGAAAGGCCCAGGTTGCCATTTTAAGAGAAAATCAATATTTTAGATTTGTTATAGTTTGTTTGCAGCTCCTCCTTTAGGCAATAGTTTGAAACACATATCAGAAGTCTATTCAAGCCAATCTTGGTGCGGAAGATAAGAACCCCCAAAGCCCCTGGAGTGGAAGAGATGGAGAGTCCAGGCCCATGCCCAGCTCTGGCAGCAGAGGGCCTGGTTGGCTGCACAGGATCTCTCATCTACTGAGGAAAGCCTGGAATTTACTAGTTGCTTGGAGAGATGCTTCTCATGATCTTTGTTTTTTAGCAGGTACTTGCAATTCGCTGTAATGTTTGCATGCAGCAAAGATTTTTTCTGGCTGTTGTGTTTGTTTAGAATATGAAGCAGTAATAGCTTGAAAAGGGCTCTGGTATCCTAAAGCTCCAATTCCTATTGGCTGATTAATAAAGACTCCCATTGGTCCTGAAGCCAGTCTAGATACCCAATCACTGAGCTCTGCTTGGGTCCAATAGTATTGCTTGTATATAGTTACATTGTTGAAAGTTATGTGTTGGAACAGTATAAATGAAAGTGCTGCTCTCATAGAGCTGTCTTTTGAGCTGAACAATGGCACTGAATAAAAGCCTGTTTGTTTGAATTCATCGCCTCCTGCTCAATACTTCAAACTGGCCATGTCATTCATAACCATGCAGCCAAAAGCTGTGATGACTGTAACCCATCACGAGGATGTTGGGCTAAGGCCAGCTGTAAGTGCCTTGGTGGCCCTTGTAAAGGCAGATGGGTGGGATATATGTATTGATTGTGGGACTCTGGCCTTGTTGACAGCTATATGTACTGCCTCCGTAAATGGCCTCAGTACTACATGGGTGACTGTAGGATAATTATCCTCACTACAGCTTTGTATTGCCTGCCTTGACTCTAGCCTGCCTCTGCTTTAAGATCCCTGACCTGCTCAGAGAGCAACTAGGACTGCTTTGTACATCCAGCTGGAAACTTCTTCCAGTGCCATTTCCTGTAGTAACTGGAAATACACTTTCACCTGTCTTTTCTACATATCAGGGGTGTATGATGACAGTGGCTTGCCAGATTGACATTTTTGTATGGGAAGCAACAAGCAGAGCAGGAATGCAACCTGGTGTTTGTCTCTAAAATATTAAGCTATCTTGTGTGAGTTTGGGTGGAGCCATGGATCACTGGTATGCTTTGCATACCAAAGGTTCCTGGTTCAACCTCCCACATATTCTATTAGAAGGTTCAGGTAGAAGGTGATGTGAAGGAACTCTGCTTGAGACCCTGAAGAGCCACTGCCTATCAGAGTAGACCAGGGGTGGCCAACCTTGCTTAACGTAAGAGCCACATAGAATAAACGTCAGATGTCTGAGAGCCGCAAGACAGGAACAAAGATCACACACACGTTTTTTATTTTTTAAAATATGCAAATTTGCTTTTTATTAACGTTAAATGGGACTGCCAAAAATAAAAACAAACGAGGAAAACCAGTTATAAGAAAGAGAGAGAGAGAAACTAGGAAAGCAAATAGATGGGAGGGAGGAGGGAAGGAAGGAAGGGAGAAAGAGAGAAAAAGCATGCCTCCCCTTTGCTTCCCCAGCCGCCCTGCCAGGAGCCGCACAATATGTGTGAAAGAGCCGCATGTGGCTCCCGAGCCACAGGTTGGCCACCCCTGGAGTAGACTATACTAGCTTTTGATAGATCAGTGGTCAGATTCAGTAAAAAGAAGTTTCATGTGCTCATCTTAATTGAGAAAGTTAATTAATCTAGCTCCATATTGTTCACTGGCAGGTTTTTTTAAAAAGAAATCTCTAATCCACTTCTCTCCTATACAATAGAACCTAGCAGACCCAGTAACATGCAAGGCACTGTCTGTCCAAGCTCTAAAGGACAGACTTAGCTACAACAGATCTCTTTAACTAGAGCATCCTAGTGCTGAATATGGGACTTTCTGAATAAAAAGTACATGTTCAGTCATTTATTAACCTCTAGTTTTCCCCTAACAAATTCCAAACTGTCTCAGCCAGGACATGTTTCAGAGTCACTTTAAGAAGTTATCATATAAGTAAGAATATTATTTAAACATGGTAGTATTCTAGATGTCTGTTTATTTTGCTGTATGGTTCTGCAAACCATAAATATCTTAAGAGAATGGAAGGGCACAGCTGTGAACAACTCCTTTTTCCTAGCACCAGTATTTTAAATATTCATCCTTTCTTAGTGGCAAGATGCACACAATCTCTTTTATTGCTTTCCTACCTGCCTAGTTAAAGACCCATTCCTGAATTTGTATTTACATTACAAACTGATTTAAGTGAGATTGTCATCAAATTCTTTTCAAAATGGAATTAAGGGAAGTTTTAAAGGATTGTTTGGGCAAACTTTGGGTGGAATATTGAGGGGGCATTGGGTATCCCACTGTACATTTCTGTCTAAAAATACCTCCCAAATCCCTGAGAATATTTCAAAAATGTGTCAGTAAAGTCTATGCCTCATACAGCTTCTTATAAGACCTTGTGCTTTCCCACATTCTCATTTTACTCATTGTTAAGTTCCTGTTTCTTAGGGGGAGGGGGTTCCTGTTCTGCATGTATTTTGCTCCCTCTTGTGGTAGATTTGATATGAAAAAGGTCCCCCCCCCCCAGTTTATTTCCTTGTAAATTTAAATCTCAGGGAAATAACCTGGGGGGACCTGTTTGATGTTGGATTGACCACTAGAGGGGGCAAAACACATGCAGAACAGGACCCCACCCCCCCCAGGAAGAAACTGGGACTTTGCAAAGAGTAAAATGAGAATGAGTAAAAGCCTCTTGTAAGAAACAATTTGAATGCTACTCCCACTTTGTCACCATTGCCATTTTTTGTCAGTGGCATAACAGGAGCATTCAAAATGGCACAGATTTTCTAAGAAGCAACTTGAATGTTCCCAGTCTAGGATTTCCAGTCATCAGGTAAGAGTTGGAGATCTCCTAGAGTTACAACTATTAGTCCAGATGACAGAGAGAGGTTCCTCTGGAAAAAATGGCTGCTTTGGAGGGTGGGATTGATGGCATTATACCCCTCTGAGATCCTTGCTCCACAGCTCCAACCCCTAAATCTCCAGGAGTTTCCCAACATGGAGCTGGCAACCGTACCCCAGTCTCTCTTCCAATCCTAGTATAGAGATTGGATTCTGCACAGAACATTATATCTCAGAGTCAGCTGTGCATCCCCTGCTCTCAATGCCATATACTTGGCAATGTGCACCTTATAAAGTAATCTGAAGATCCTTCCTTCCTTCCTTCCTTCCTTCCTTCCTTTCTTTTTGTACCCCGCCCTCCCCGCAAGCAGGCTCAGGGCAGCTCTGACATAGGACCGAATATTCCAGAAAACTGGCAGAAGTCAGGCCAAAAATCTTTGACTGACGTTTGAGTTTCTTCCTTCTATATTCCCATTCAACCAACTGATTTTGAGGTGGAAAGTCAATAAAATGGGTCTCCCTATGATTTTTACATGATAACGTGTTTGGTCTTATCCTCCATGCTATTTAATATCTACAAGAAATCTATGTGAGATGTTATAAGGATGTTTGGACTGTGGTGTCACCAATACGTGGATGTATCCGTCTCTACCTTTCTTTTCCACCTAATTCTGAGGAGGCTGTTGAGTGTTCTGAGTCCTTAATGGGCTAGGTGAAGGTGAATAAGCTAAAACTTAATCCTGACAAGACAAAGTTTTGTCTGGGTTAGTTGAAAGGCAGACCAGGCACTTCAGATCACTTCTGACTTGCATGGGGTTATATTCCTCCTGAAAAGCCGATTTGTAGCTTGGGAGTGCTACTTGACACAGCAGTCATCTTAGAAAATTAGGTGGCTTCGGTGGTCCAGAATGTGATCCATGCCTTAGTTACATCTAGATCAGGCTATTGCAATGCACCTTACTTAGTGCACTCCTTGAAGAGTGTTCAAAAGCTGCTACTAGTGCAGAATACTACAGCTAGACTGCTGGTCAGGTCCAGCTATTGTGAGATGTGACCCTAATACTGCAGCAATTACACTGACTACCAATTTGCTCTTGGGCCCAGTTCAAGGTGCTGACTTAGACTTCCAAAGCCCTACATGACTTGTGACCATGGTATCTGAAGGGCTGTCTTCTCCTATATGTTCCTGCTTGGGAATTAAGATCACAGGAAGAGGCCCTTCATCAAGGAAGCTCATTTTGGGGATATATGAGAGAGAACCTATTCAGTGGCATCCCCCCAGTTGTGGAACCATCTCCCCAGGGAGGTCTGCCTGGACTCCTCACTTCAGATCTTTAAGAGACAGTTGAAGATGGTTTTGTTTAGGACAACATTGGATAACAGCAGTCCTAAACAATACTCCCTCTAAGCTGAGTCTTGTGAGCAAAAATTCTACTTTGTGAGCTACTGGCATTAAAGTTGTGAGTGAGCAATTTGGCTACTGCATAAATTAGTTTGCTCTGGAGCCATCCTTCCTGAGCTAAAACAAAAATGTGTGAGCTGGAAGCTAAAAAACCGAGTAAGCTCACACTGACTCAGCTTAGAGGGAACACTGGTCTTAAACTGTGGTTTTAAATGTTGGTTTTAGGTATTTTTCTGTATTCTATTTTAAATGTTTTATTAATATTGTAAGCTACTTTGAGCTCTTTAAGGAAAAAAGACAGCTAATAAATGTTATAAATGAATCAATAAATATGGTTTTATAGATGTGTACTAGCAGCTTGCCATTTATATGTGTATCCACCAAGCTACAACTGACTTATGGCAACCCCAGCAAGGGGCTTTCACAGCAAGTGAGAAGCAGAGGTGTGTTGCCATTGCCTTAGTCTGCAGAGTCTCCCTTGTTGGTCTCCCTGCCAAGTACCGACCTTGCTTAGCTTCTGAGATCTGACGAGATCGGGCTATACTAGGGGTGGCCAAATTCACTTAACATAAGAGCAACATAGAATAAACATCAGATGTTTGAGAGCTGCAAGACACGAAGAAATATTACACACATTTTTATTGAAAAATAGGCAAATAGTATTAAATGAGACTGCCAAAAATAAAACAAGAGGGCTAAAAACAGATATTGATACTGATATTTATTTGTCCAATGATATTTGTTTGCTAGTGATATTAATTTGTCTGAGAGAGAGAGAGAGCAAATGGAGGGCGGGAGAAAGAGGAAAGAAGGAAAGGAGAGAGACAAAAAAAGGGGGGAAAGAAAGACAGTGTCAAGAAAGCAAAGAGATGGGGGCAAGGGAGGGAAGGAGAGGTAGAAAGAAAGCAACATTAACTTTAAACATGTCCTTTCCACCACCACCCCTATGCCAGCTGGTTTGGCTTGGAGAAGGGACTTAAAGAGACAAATGCCTTCTCCAATCCAGCCGGCGGGGGGGGGGGGGGGATGCTTTGAGAACACATTTAAAATTAAAGTTGCTTTCTTTCTCTGCTCCCCCCCCCCACCTCAGTCCTACCCAGGGAGGGGAACACTGGCTATGGAAGGGAAGACCCAATTGAGGAGGCATGCCTCCCATTTACTTCCCCAGCCACCCTGTCGGGAGCCACACAATGTGTGTGAAAGAGCCACATGTGGCTCCTGAGCTGCAGTTTGGCCACCTCTGCACTATACCATGACACCTTCCCTCCTAGATTGCCACTTAACATAACTGAAAAAACCCTTTTTCTGAAGTTTTCCAGAATTCATTCAGTGATTATTATTTTATTGTAGAAGAGATGTGGCTATTTCACCAACCATTCCATCCTAATGAAGTCACAGAAATACTTTTTGATTTGTTAAACCTGATAGGTTTAAAGCCTACAGCAGCCAGATGATGACTGAGCAGACACCCCTTTGTTCTAAATAGATCATACTTCAACCTTTAACTCTCACAACTGTTGCCTTGCCCTGTTTCCTGGGTCTGGATGACAAAAATTTGTTGGGATAATATTGGCCTTGGTCTCTTTACATTGTGAAAAGTATAGTATACATTGTTATCCCTTTCAGCTATGAACTACCAACTGTGCTAAATTATTTGTGATACTTCAGTGCTGGATCCTATCTAGCAGCAAACATGTTATATTAAATCTAAAGTTAACAGTTTTATAGACAGAATCTATATGCAGCTGTCTAGAGGCTGAGTGATATAAATTTTTTGATGTGTTTTATGTACGTCAACGTAAGTCAACGTAAGTTTTAATTTTGGGTCACTTTATATTGAACCCACCTTGTGATACCCACAGTCTCACTAAATACAGAAAAATGTACTAAATGGGTTGATGCCTCTTCATTTCAAATATAAAGTATGGTTAACTGAATTATCCCTAAATTTTGGACACAATACAAAAGGATTACAGAGTAAACAGTAATGGATTTTTATGTGTCACAAATTTAGTCCTCTGGTGTTTAGCCAGTATCTGTTTGGAAAGATAGCCTGCTGGAATTGAGAACATATGTTACCTATTTAAATTGGATTTTAATGGCACATCTTGTTTTAGTTAATGCATTCTTCTTCACTCCAAGCACCCTAAGCATTCAGAATGGGATGGGCTTTAAATGTTGGTATAAGAGGATTCTGTAAAACAGACCACAGAAACCAACAGGCTTATGATTAAGTATGACCAATTCTGTCACATGGTCATCACTGTAACATTTAGGGATGTATGGTTGAAAGTTTACCAATAAAGATCAGAACCAAACCTACCCATTCATAAATATAGGAAGTGCTCTGAAGCCAAACGTAAATATTTTCGATACTTTAGGAACGTTCTGATATGACAGTAATTCTGACTCTGTCTGTTTTTTTTTCCTGGCTAGTGAGAGACAGGAAGGGCAGTGAGTAGAGATGTAAAATTTCCAGAAATTTTGAAGCTCAGAAAAAAACCCAGTTTTTTTCCTGAAAAAAATGGAAATTTTCAGAAAAATTGAAAAAAAATGCTACATAGCACTTCTTTGTTTCTTTTCCAGATTGAAAGTCATTCTGTTACTTTAGGAACATAAATTTTACTTGGCATGAAATTATCACAACTAGCATATTAAAAAATATAGTATATCCAAACAATTATTACAAACAGAATTTACTTTTTAAATAATATTTATTTGTAATTGTAACAAATGGAGCAACAGTCTCCTGAACTGTTTACTAGTTTATGTGGAACAGACAAAGAAACCTCCACAAAACCATTTTTAAAAATCCAGAAGTAACAATTATTCATATTTCCTCTCCACAGTATTAAATACAAATAAAAAAACCATCCTCATAAAAAGAATTGAAGGGGGGGGGGTAGTGTATAGAAGGGAGTGTGGGACTAAGTTTCAATGAATGGGCATGAAATTTAGTCAGAATCATTTTCGGAGCTGTAACTATCAGTTTCAGTCTCTGCTTCTGCTGCTACTCTGTTGTGTCTGTCATTATCCCAGTTATTATGGACCTCTAAAAACTATACTTTCAGGTCCTTTTTGTTGCTCTGTATTTTCTTCCAATGCTTTGATGCCTAGTGAAGCCTGAGTGCCAGTATATCCATCCACATGCAAAAACAAAACTGAAACCTTTTTCTTTTCTTGTGACAATAGCACCTCCTAAAGGAAGAAATGCATCTTGTTCTTGCATTGGACAGTTCAGTTTGTAACCTAGAACTTTCTTGTCCTCAGTGCGCAGAAGTCAGATTAATCTGATACCATACATATTTTTTAGAAATGATGTGAAAAATATCTGAACACCTTGTCTTAAAATATTTTATTCATCACGTTAAAATAAAATGTTCCATAATCAATTTTTTTCTTTTTTCAATTTTTCCAATTTCTCAGAAAAACAAAACAAAAAAGGCTTCAGCAAAAAATGGGGGAAAACCCAGTTTCTCCCCCCCCCCTAATTTTTCTGTTTTTTTTCCCCTGGCCTTCACATTTCTAGCAGTGAGGAGACAGGATTACTCATCAGGGACAAAGACATTGTCTAACCAGAACCATTAGCCTATTATTACCTGCCAGACAGGATCATCCTAACTCACATTTCTGTGTTCAGCATTTCTACTTTTCACCATCTCATTGGATTTGGGAGGGCTTCCTGATCCATCCTGTGACTGCATTAGCAATTCATTCCCTTGAGATATTCCTCCTGGATTGGGGACAAAGGCTTGCTTTGCTTGCACATGCTGTAATGTGGGGCAGAGGTTTGGTATCAGACTATATTTGTTCTGTTCATGATAGAAAACCCACACTGAGCAAATGAAAGATGTAAAGCCTTTGTTTACATATGCTGGCAGGCAGTTAGCCTGCAGAAATGACAGTGTCAGAAAGAGAGACCCACATATGCCTCCTCTGCAGAGGCTTAAGGCTATCCCTTAGATAGCAAAGAACAATCAAACATTTAGGAAAAGCAAGAAAAATCAGTAGTGACTAAGCATCAGTTCATCTCCTTATGAAATAGACAGTTACAGGTTCAAAATATGGGCTCTCTCAGCAGGCCCACAGCTACAGTGGGGCATCTTGGGGCTAGGCCCCCTGACTTACAGGCAACACCCCCCCCCCAGACTTTTCATCTATTCCAGGGCTCTCAAGTGGTGGCAGGTGCGGGGAAGGAACTGGGTAGTCCTTTAATTTGATTAGCCAGTGCCCCCAAAGATATTTAAATACCCCCTGACTTAAAAAATCCTGGCTATGGGCCTGTCTCTCAGGCATATTTCATAAGAGAAGAAGAAGAAGATATTGGATTTATATCCCGCCCTTCACTTACTTGGAATCTCAGAGCAGCTTACAAACTCCTTTCCCTTCCCCTCCCCACAACAGACACCCTGTGAGGTAGGTGGGGCTGAGAGAGCTCTAAGACAACTGTCCTTGAGAGAACAGCAGGTATAGAGCTATGGCTTGCCCAAGGTCATCCAGCAGGTGCAAGCGGAGGAGTGGGGAATCAAACCCAGTTCTCCCAGATTAGAGTCTGTGTACTTAATCACTACACCAAACTGGTTCTGAACATAAGAATAGCCCTGCTGGATCATACCAATAGTCCATCTAGTCCAGCATTCTGTATCACACAGTGGCCAGTCAGTTCCTCTGGATGTAAGGTTGCCAGCCCCCAGGTCCAAGCCTCCGCTTTTGGGGGCTTCTCCTCACCACAGACCAGCTGGCCAGAATGGACATCACTGTGTAGTATCCCCAATGTAATGATGTCACCTGAAACTGACATCATTGTGTCAGGGACGTTGCACAGGGATGCTTTGTTTTTTGGGCAAAACCATAGTTTGAGTGTGAATTTACCATAGAGTTTCACTCCAAAACCAGAGTCTTGCCCCCCGCATTGTCTACATGGTGATGTCACTTCCAGGTGATGTCATTGCATCACATGATGTTGTGTGACATCCCCGCCCACCCCCAGAAAGCCCCCCAAATCCCCTCTGCAGGATCAATGAGGGGATCTGGCAATCCTAGCTAGATGGCCAACAACAGAGCAAAGTACAGCAGCAGTTGGTACTGTGCACAGTATACAGATGCCCTATTCATAAGTTACAGTGAATGCATGCACAATCGTGTACGCTTGATTTTTCTTTATACATGCACTGAGTAACTCACATGTTATGCTCAGTGTATGTACATTGAATGTGTGATTTAAACCTCACATTTATGAAGATATTGGTCCCCGATTTCATTTGTAAAGTGGATATGCACTGGCTGATTCTTATAAACAGATGTTTCTACCTAAGTGCAGGCAAAATGTATATGCAGGTTGTAAATGCATTCACTGTAACATGTGGACAGGGCTAGAGTCTGCCTGTCATGCATACAGCAAGTGGTTGTGCCCCTTTTTTACACAAAACTAGACTGCAAGGACAAAGTGAGGTATCTCCTCCCCTTCACCTCAGTCTGCTTTGCTGTTTGAGGCAGATTTCTCTCACACAACCCAAGTTCCTTCACATGCACACTGATCTTTCCAACTTTTCCCTTCTGTGTTTAGTCTTCCGTACTTCATTGGAAGTTTTTCTAATTGTCAAACTGTTTGTACTGGCTGGTGCTGTATGAGGGATGTGGTGGAAAGGAGAGTATAGAATAGGGCTGCCAAGTCCAACTTGGGAAATATCTGAGGACTTTGGGGGTGGAGCCAGGAGACTTTGGGGGTGGAGCCAGGAGAAAGGAAGTGACATCATTTTGTGATGTCACATCCTGTGATGTTGCTTCCACATGCTGACACATGAACTCATGAAGTTTCCTAATACTGAGCTTCTGCTACTGCCTTGAGCTTTATAGGCTTGCAAGCAGCATTACCCAGACTGTGACTTTTATGCCACTGTTTTTTGTCACTGAACAAGAGTCAGTGTTATGTAGCAGTCAGTTTGTTTGGCTGGGATCTGGGAGAGCCTGGCTCAAAACCCTGCAGTGCCATGGAATCATTTTATTTAATACTGAATCAGGCCATTGGTCCATCAAGGTCAGTATTGACTACTCAGACTGGTAGTGGCTCTCCAGGGTCTCAGGCTGAGATCTTTAATGTCACCTATGACCTGATCCTTTTTTAGCTGAAGAGGCTGATATGTCAAGCAGATGCTCTATCACTGAGCAACGGCCCTACTGAATCCTTCCTCATCTCGGCAGAATATGAAGCACTAAGTGCTGCACAAGTGCTAAATATGATTTTCATATCATAAGAACAGGAGAGAAGCCACAGTGGATCAGGCCAACAGCCCGTCCAGTACAACACTCTGTGTCACACAGTGGCCAAAAATACCAGGTGCCCTCAGGAGGTCCAGCAGCAGGGCCAGAACTCCAGAAGCCCTCCCACTGTTGCCCCCCCCCAAGCACCAAGAATGCAGAGCATCACTGCCCCAGACAAAGGGCTCCATTTAGACCTTGTGGCTATAATAGCCACTGATAGACCTCTGCTGGATGGGGACAGAGAGAGACAGACAGACAGACAGACAGACAGACAGAAAAAAGAAAGAAAGGGGGAGGGGGAGAGAGAGAGAAGGAAAAGAGCAGGCAGACCCCAGCAGCTTACCCCAAGCAGCTTACTCCAGCAGCAGGCCACATGCAAAAGCAGGCCCTTCAGCAGAAAGAGCCTCTCTGGGCGGGACTCTCTTGCTCTTTCTTAAAGGGGAAATGTCTGTTGAGGCTTTTTACTGCAGGGCAGGCTCTCTGCAGACATTTCCCTTTTAAGGCAGCCATTTTGTCCCCCCGGTGGGCAACTTTGGAAAAGCGGGAGGGAAGGACTAAAAATCAGTGTTTCCCCCGCCCTACCGGGGGACTTGGCAGCCCTAGTATAGAAACTCCAGAACATAAATGTTAAGTCTACTAGATTGCTTTGTATTCCATCCTATTAGATAAGAAACCTACCCTGTAGGTGCCTCAGTGGCAATCATCACAATACATACATAATATTTTAAAATTTCCTTTGGGTTGCCCAGAGCCTAAATCAAGGAAAATGCATTTTACAGAAACTTTTACCTGTATCACTCACTCACACTCACACACGCACACATACAATTTGGTGGGTTTTTATATGTTTGCAAATGGGCATGAGCCTACTCACAAAGAAGCTGCTATCAAGAGCAAAATGTGTAGTCTCTTTCCTGTCACTCAGAGTGAGGGCAAGAGGCGAACTGAATTCAGGGCTGAGCTGAACTGGGAAGCATATTAACAAAAAGCCTCCCACTCTGTTAACGATTTCTTCCCTTTCCATGACCGGCCAGGATTCTCAAAATAGAGTGAAATATTCACCAGCACCCCATTTAGACAGCCATATTCCCAATAAGAGCTTCCCTGTACCACCCCCCAAAAACAAGCAGCTCCCACAGCCTGGCTGCAGTGGCAGAAGTTCTGTTCCTTCTGGTTTTGTACAATAAAGAACAATTTCTTGAAAGCCCCAAAAAGCAGCTGTATTGGCATCATTTCTTTCCTATAAGAAGTGATATTATTACTTAAGAGCCAGATGTGGTTAAATGACAATGTCAAACAAAATAAGAGAGTCCTCCTTTCAGTGGTCCTTGGTGATACCAACCTATAGCCATATCCTATTTTCTATATGAGAGTATCACCTTTTGCAGAGAGAGATGGTGTTAACACCAGTGAAGCACCTAACTGGTACAGCAGCAAACAGGTATGAAAGGGTAAGTTTTTGAAGGAAGACCTGAAGGACAATCCTCCCAAATGGCCTTTTTTCCACTGAAGATGTTTGCAAAACAACTATTGGCTCAGGTCTAATTTCACTGGTTTTTAATTACATAATTATGATAAATATATATGATTCATTGTTATGGTAGTAATTTACCTGGCAAATTTAAATCCAGCATTTCAGCTAAAACAGCCCAATAAAAACAATACAAAAACAAAAGCCCCCCCACCCAAAAAAAATGCAATACAAATAGTCAATGTAAATGCACCATAAGATGGGGATTCTTATCAACTGAATTGGACCCAGGCATTCCTAAACTCCATTCATAGCAGCTTGAAGTTGTAGGAAATGAGGCTGTTAGCTGAGATTGGATCCAGGCATAATGGAACTATGACTAACTGCTTCATGGCCTTCCTCGGATAGACATTGGATGCTATGATATCATGCTCACCATGTGATCATGCAGTGAAGAAGTATTTTGTAGCATAAGGAAATTACACCAGAGCAGCAGCAGATCTGTAAAATAATGGCTGTGGACATATGTGAAGTCTTTTAATTTAGGGGGGATTTAACTCCCCAATTTTATTTTTTATTTTTACATTTCAGATTTTTCTGCAAACCTGGGGGCCAAACAGTTTTAGATATTTGCAGATGGGGGTCACATGTCACTATTAGATATACAGACAGTGAGCTGAGATAATCCAGGCACATATCCTGGGACCTGCATGGACAAAATCCATGTGGGATGGAGGCTATAGTAAAGAAGATTGAGTGAAAAAGCTGGCTGGATCCAACCTACCACAGTTACTATGTGGTAACTGATTTGGTACAATGGCTTACTGACTGTTTGATGTAAACTTTTACTGCTGGCTTTTAATAAGTACTGTTTTTTGATACATATCCAAGATTCTCTCCTCTCTCCCCCATTTCCTTCACTAATAAATAAAAAATGTAAAACATTTAATACATATTTTTGAATTGTTTAATTGGATAGCCTAAATGGAATACAAGGAAGGGATAATAGTATATTAAGAGGAGACATTTATATAACTTTTAAAGCTATTAAGGCTGTTTAATCCTTATGAGTGACATCAATATGGACCCAATTAGCACAGTTTGCAGCCATTTCAGAATTCAAAAGAATGTGATCATTCAGCTGGAAGCTTGTTTGACAGAAACTCCATAGTCATGAAGGTAAAAGCTTGCAAAATCATCCACTAGGATGGAGAAGCTGTCATTCTTCCATCAGTGCTGTTGAATACTAATGTCAAGGTCAGAATAGTGTAATTTTAGGCTGCCAAAATATTGCTAGATCTGATACAGTGGTAAATGTTAAAATAAGTAAAGTTTGATAAACTTTGATATGGTAAGCTATAAAGTTTGCTTTACTGAAATGTATAGTGAGCTCAGATAATCTAGACACAGAACATAACAGGATGCAAAATTATTTCTTGAAAATCCCTGATTCATTGTTTCATATATGTATACTTAACTTTTAAATAATTTCATGAAACATCCTGTGATCTAATAAACAGTAAACAAGAACTATGGACATAAATCAACAGTAAATATGCATAACTTTCTGAGTAGATGGCCTATTTTAACATATTTATAAATCTTTAAAGTCCCCCCCCCATTAACGTAGATTTTGATTATAAATCAAATGGCATTTTCACACACTCTCTCTCTCTCTCTCTGTCACACGCACACACACACACACACACACACACACACACACTCCTCATGTGGGAGCTGCTTCCTTATGGCACAATGCTGTACTACTTTGGGTGTGTGTGTAAAAATTCCAACCATACAGGTAGGGCTGATCATGTGGGTCTATTATAAGGAAGTAAGAAGAGCCCTGGTGGATCAAACCAGTGGTCCGTCTAGTCCAGCATTCTGTCTCACAGGGGACCAACCAGTTCCTCTAAAGGGCAACAACAGGGCATAGAGGTCAAGGTCTTTTCCTGACATTGCCTCCTGGCACTGGGATTCAGACGTTGACTGCCTCTGGACATGGAGGGTCACCTCAATCATCACGGCTAGTCACTACAAATCTGTGAATCTGCCTAATCCTGGTGAAAGCCTTGCTAAGAGAGAGGATGCTCATTATGGGAAAGCTGCACATAATTAGCCCTGCCCACACAGTTTGCATATTGATGCACACTTTGCAATAACAGAGTAAAATGGTTCCCTTGTCACTGTCCATTTAGATGCATAAGAGGAAGAGTGTATATAAAGAAATCTTCTAGAAAGAAGGTCAGAATTAACACTCATCATTCTGAATTAAAAGTGATATATGTAAATTCTGTTCTATGGCACAATATTTTGCATGACATTAGAATCAAGGCCCATTATGTAAACCTTACACAGCAGAGAGAAGATAGACCAAAAAGCTAGAGATGTGATTTTTTACAGAGATGACTGTTCCATGTCATGAATTCCTATTTTACTCAATCCTTGATCATTTTTATATTTCACCTCTTACTAGCAATGCAGAATAGACATGTCCTCCTGTAATTTTTCTTATTTTCTTTAAAAAGAATTGGTTCATGTGCTCACATCTATCGTCATATGGGAAATGTTCCAGTAATGGTTAAATCTTTCCTAATAAAAATTTCATATTTCGTCCTGTTATTCAGATTTTTATCTAAAAGCTGAGATTTTAAAAGGAGAATAGCCAGACTGCATGTATATTTTTAAAGAAATTAGACTTTGAAGGTGGCTTTTTGAGTTCAGTTCTCCCTCCCCCCCATAAAATGCTTCCTTGGTTTTTGATTGATTTTTACATTGCATGAATATGTCAATGAGAAGTGGCAAACAATACCTCAGTAGGATTGCTTTTCATATTCACATACAGCTTTGAGAGATGTCGAAAATGACATGTTTGCAGTAAAATATACATGGCCGGGTGAACTTTCATGGTCTTATCTTGCGCCTCAGTAATTCTAAAACAGAAACTGAAGTCTTTGTTCTGATAAACTAGACATTTAAAAGTATATGTTTATTAAAATGAAATATTCAGAGGTTCCATAAACAAGTAGTGATATATTATTCCCCCCCCCCTTCTGGGCCATAGTTAAATTCCATTCATATTAATAGGAGTTAGGAAGGAACATGCCTCAGGCAAACTTCTATTATTCTCATGACCTCTGTATTTAATATTTTTTTGTGAATTCATATTGCCTAGTAAGGACACTGACAATTTAAAATTTCCTGAAAATTCTGTGCATACTTGAATAAGGGGTAATTGCCGTCATCGTCATCGTTGTCATCATCATCATCATCATCATCATCATCCTGGTAAGCACTTCACTGCCCACTGAATGAATTTGCCAAATCTGTACAAATCATGTATTAGACCAACCACAATTTTAAAAAGGCGAAAGATTTATGCGATCTGAAGAGAAACCAGAGTTTTAGAACACTCTTCAAAACAAGCCCCATGTATTGTAGCAATCTAACCACTGTCTTTGTGACTACGGCTATATTTTGTTTACTTATTTAGAAAATTTCTGTGCTGCGTCTTCAGAGAAATTGCTCAAGGCAGCTTACAAAATAAAGCATAATGATAAGACCATAGAAATGATTAATTATTATAAACCCAGCACTGAAAACCTAGCCAGAGCATAAACATAGTATAAAACATTCAGCAGCTTAAAATGAGTCTCATGAAACTGTTCAGGCTAGAAGCAGCCTATACAAATGATCAACTTCTTAATTAAAAGGCTGGGTCTAGCTTTATTTTATTTTTTAATTAAAACCTTGGATTTACATTACTATCCTAAACAGTGTTATACAATTCTAAGCTCATTGCCTTCAATTGACTTAGAAGGGTGTAACTTTGCTTAGCATTGCACTTTTAATTAGTTGCTTATCTTTTATTCACAAGCCATAGTTTGCTGTCACATCTGAGCTGGCATTTGCCCCAAACCAGGATTGCAAATCAACTTCAAACTGTGGTTTGCAATCCTGGTGTGGAGGGAAAGTCCAAACCAAAGTTTGTGCTAAAGCAGTAGTAACTGGTGCTAGCTTGTATGTTACATCAATTTGTGGTTTGCACTAAATGGAAAGCTACTTGTTGGCCAGCAAGGCACTGCTAGTGCTCTTATGAACTGTGATATTCATAAGCCTGAACTTTGGGTTGCCTATAATGGAAGGGCCATGTGCTTTCTTCATGATAGGAGCCAGCTCCAGCCCATGCCAGGAGGCTGACACCCTAGACAGTTCACCTGAGACAGAGACAAAGAGGTTTCTCTCTGTTTCAGCACGCTGGTCAACCCCTGCCCCCTCCAACATGCCTGCATAGTTATGCTAATGCATTTGCTTAGCAACTAATGTTCGGGCCATCACCCAGTCGGCCAGAGTCACTGACTAACAATAGATGTGGCCAGGTGAGTCATCGGACCCCTGTCCAAAGTCCACTTCCTGGTGAGATCATAGTTTTGCAACATGGTCCATCCCCTTGCCCTCCTCCTTTTGTCCACCTTTAACCTATGGAAGAGTCAGGAAAGGACGGACTGCCTAGTAGGTGTGTTAGTGGGATGTGGCCTGATCAGCCAGCCCCAAGACCCCCTCAATAAAAGACCTTGCACAGAGGCATTCGGTCTCTTGAGCCATCGTCCCCTATCTGCTTTAAAATACCTCTTCAGTCCAGCTTGCTGTACCCAACCCTTGCCTCCATCTTTAATCCTCTCTCTCTGGAATCGCGATCCAGGAGAACCACGTGGTCTTGCAGGTTCGAGCCTCGTGTCCCCATAGTCTTTCTATTTTCTCCCCATCCAATTCTTCCATCGTTCGGACAACTCATCTAAGGTAAGGCACTGCTTCCCCACCAATGAATTCCTGCTCATGCAAATGTGCTATTTTCTGTCTTTGCTTCTTAGGCCTGTGTGAGTGTGTGAGTGATTACATTTTTGGTATGCTTGAGACACATTATTAAGTAAACAACATTTAATTGGATCTGCCTCACGTGCCTCTTTCCTGTAGAACTCCCGGGAGGGGTGGGACCCTGGTATAGTTGGCAAGAACCCGGTATTTTGCCAATTGCTAAACATAAATTAAAGCAATTCGGCTAACATACTGACTTGACTCAAAGCCTGCAGGAGGAGGAAGCGCCAACAAAAATTTCCATTGTATCAAACCACACATAATATTGTATGTGTTTTGCAAAGATGGATTTCACATTGGTAATGTGTGGAAGCTTTTAATTTCATAGTAATTATTTAAATGTGTAATCTGCAATCATATATTTTCCAAGTGTTTGTATGTATTGGTATAAATTATATCCAGGGCCTAAATGACCTTAATTTGGGCAGATTGTAATGGATTTCATGTATCATGCTTATTTTGAGCGTTCTTAAGATGTATCAGTGTTATTTACAAGCCTGAGAATAATTACAGTATGCTATGTGCTATAAATGGTATTGCTGAAGATAATCTACCAGTAAGGTCATTTAATGCTACAGTAACTGCAAGTATGCATAAGATGGCATGATTATTCATTAAACTGTGGAAGATATTAAATTTTTTTGACACGTGAGTCATGAATTCCATACTCCTCTTACATATGTTTCTTACCCAGTTAGTCCTTTTTATAACTCCTGATAACATTTCCCTGAGGCATGTGGCTTGCAATTCTTTTTGGTCTGTAATGACCTTTCTGTGGTGCATCTGCTCTCTGCCATGCTATTATATATGTACAGGGAACTGATGTGTGAATGCTTGTGCTTTTAGACAAGGCATGAGACAAGATGAGCTCTGGTCCTTTATGTCCCCAAAACCATGGCTATTTAAGCTAAATAACTGTGATTGCATCCTGTGACCAATCATCTCAAGCAGTGATTCCAAACTCAGGAAAATGTATTCCAAGGGTCATGGGACTCACATGGGTCTGTAAATTGCAGTGCGGAGGAGAAAGCTGGGAAGATCAGCAATCCTTGCGCAGTCTTTGCATGTGGATCCAACCCTGTACCTTGAATCTTCATTAACCGGGTTTACATTAATTGTGTACCCACATTTTCTCATTTATAAGCCTGCATGTGTGTGACAGTATGCATATGCATATGCATTTATATATTGAGATTTATCTACACTGTTGATATATCATGACCATAAGACTTTATCAGGAATTGCCAGACTTGATCAGGCACGCCTATCATATTTTAACGTTCACTGGCAAACCCACTTCCCTGGAAATGATTTATAAGTGAACGCCACTCTGTTTTTCAAGTTACATTTTGTGGTTCAAGTTTAAAGTTCTCAATAATTTATTCTCCATCTAGTCTTTTCTGGTAGTCTAAATTGGGGGGGGGGGGGGGATACAGCATAGATGCATGCCTGACCTTTTGCCATGGTACACTTGATAGCAGTTGTTTATACAGAGAGTAAAATCCTGATCAATCTGACACTTAGTACAGACTTCCTGCTGCTTAGAAATGTGTACTGTAATAGCATTTGTATGTTTTCTTTTTTTCCCCCTAAGGTTTCAGATTCCTGCTTCACCAGAGCACACCAAATTAGAAAGAGCAACACAGTTACTATAAGAGAAATGAAGAGATTTGACAATTTGTATGCCATTTAACCTGCATTCTGTGTGTCTGCAATCAGTGACATTGGGTAGAAGCAATTATGTGTGTTATATAACTGTAGCCAGTAGTTGTGCGTATCGTGATTTCATAGCTCTTAACACAATTGTGTGTAATTAAAGAAAAGTGACCTTCTCTTCTTTCACCGCCAATAAGACCACAGAGGTTGAAGGAAGGCTTGTCAAATTTTTAAGATTAAAATTTGATACCAACATCGGGCAGGAATCTGCAATGTATGCCTCTAGAGCCAAATCTAGCTGCATAAAGAGCCAAATTTGGCTCTTTAAAAAAAGGAAATCAAATCTTTGAGTTAAAGTATATTGGAGAGATAGGTTAGAATAACTACTATATGAAGGGAATCAGGCAAAGCTTTCTATGAGACCAAAGGGCTTCTTTAGAGAGGCTTTATAGCCCTATTCTTTTTTTTTTTTTACAGAAGTGCCTTTATTGAGAAAAAAGGTTACAATGCACAGAAGAAGAGATAGATATGCATGAGTTAAATGGGAGCAGTCTTTAAAATGAGCATAATGCTATTCGCAGAACTACAACTCTTAACATACTGCCTATAAGTAGATTTTTGTAACTGACCCTTATAACACTTTTCTAACCATAAGAATATATTTTATATTTACAGTAGGAGGTTATTTCACCTTCAAACTTATTGCTATTTATCTTTTCTAGAAAGGGATACCACTTTTCAAGTGGGTTGTATAGCTCCCTCCCTATTAACAATCTGTCAAAACTCAATGTGCATTTTTCTTCCAGAAAATAGTCCCAGACCTTGTTCCACCAGTGTTTTGTTGAAGGGGTAGTGTAATGTAGTATGTTCTGTGTAAGAACTGGCCTGCCATGTGCTCCCAGGTAATGGCGTCCGCCACATGGCCAGAGCACATGGTCAGGCAGAGAGGGGAGTTTGAATCTGGAGGAACAATAGATGTCCAGATTCAAAGCCTCCACCAATGTGGGACCTAGGTTCTCCCTGAGGAGCCAGTGCGGCCAAAGGCTCCTCCAGGGAACCTGTGGCAAACATGTGCATATGGTAAGCCCCTATCAAGTCTTTTGGGTGCAGCCGGAGGTGTGGCTCTGGCCAGCATATAATGAGGGCCCTGGAGCCCTGGAAGCATGCCTGTTCTGACCATCTACTGGGCATGCTGAATCACTCAATAAAGGCTTCATGATTTCACCGTCCCTGGTCTCCCGAGTCCAGTACGCTTCAGGTAGTGTCCGATCTCCAATGCTTGGCTATTACTGCCTTTGCGGCTACAAGCAACACCATGATAAGGTCCCATATTTGTGGGAGTGGTCTGTTTTCAGACCAGAGGTTGAGTAGAATTATGCTTGGGTCAAGTGGTATGTGATAGTTGACACTGGTCTCGATTTCTGTCAGCACTTTCTTCCAGAACAATTATAGCCCTATTCTAGAGCACTAAAACAATTGTTCAGCGTGATCCTGTGTACTCTTAGTTGTATAGTTTCAGATGGGTCCTCTTATACTGGCTCTCTTGATCTCTTGCTCAACATTTTGACATAATTTGACTCTTTAATTGTAACAGTTTACAGTCCTCTGTATGCATTATAATCTGGTGGAACCAATCATACAAAGTAATTTGAAGGGCAAAGGGAGCAACTGGTATCAGGACAGTGGGTTAAGTCTAACCCCCACTCAAGCATGAAGACACAGAGAGATAAAACTTATAATATGGTTATTTATGGCTGATCTGCACAGTAAAAAAATACCTAAAATTTAAGTGCAGGGTTTTATTTATATGTTTGTTTACTGTCTGCCTTTCCTGATGAGACTCACGGTGGATTACATAATGTAAGAAAATGATATCAATAGGATGAGGACACTTCTAATACACAGTGCAAAAGGACTAGGATTGCAGAAATCTGATTCAAGGTATTTAGGGTTACCATATTTTGATAAATTTAAAAAAAACATATTTCCTGACTGACTCCTTTAAACAAGTGATCACAATGCTCCCTCTAAGCTGTGGAATCTTGTAAGCAAAAATTCTACTTTGTGAGCTACTGGCATTAAAGTTGTGAGTGAGCGATTTGGCTACTGCATAAATTAGACTGCTCTGGAGCCATCCTTCCTGAGCTATGTGCGCCGGAGGCTAAAAAACTGTGAGCTAGCTCACACTAACTCAGCTTACAGGTATAACTATGGCAAATCTCATTTTAAATACCCCTACTATTTATTTTTTATTTTTTTAACAACAATTTTATTGTTTTTTGTGTAAGTAAGCAAATTACAATGATAAAACATATAGCAAAATAATTATAAACACTGTGGAGTAATGAGTTACTGCACTCGATAAAAAGTCCAGTTAGGTGGTGCACAAAACGGTTAGATGTTGGTATCACTCTGTGCCTTTGCTCTGAGGTGATACTCGGGTTTGTGATGGGTGCTAAGATTAGCCATAGATGTACATTTTGAACTTTGCGTCCATTATGTGTTCCCAGTCGAAGCTGTTAAAATTAATTTTATTTAATATTGGGTTCCATTTGTCAATGGGGTTTAATAGGTTCCTTTCATTGGAGGTCGCGTTAGAGTATATAGATAGTTTTTCAAGCACAAAGAAGTCCCATACTTTGTTGAGCCATTGCTCCAGGGAGGGAGTTGATTTGTTCTTCCAGTTTTGAGCAATGGCCACTTTGGCTGCTACTAGGAGGATGTGGATTATTTGGGAAGAGCGTGTAGGAATATGATCCGGAAGATTGCCATGGAGCAGAATTATTATTGGGTCTAGTGGTACCTTGTACCCAGTTAGTGTTTCTATTTTGTTGAGAATTAAACTCCAAAACTTTTTGATCTTTCTGCATTGCCACCAGTTGTGGTAGTACGTTCCTTTCTGGCCACAGAATTTCCAGCATTGAGGTGAAATGTGTGCTATTTTTTCAGGGGTAGGTACCACCGCATAAGAACTTTGTAAGCTTTTGACTGGACGTGTTGCAAGATGGATATTTTAGCTATTCTAGACCAGATAGATTGCCATTTTTCTTCTGGTAAATGTAGACCCAAATCATGGTGCCAGGCTTGTTGATAAGAAAGAGTGCTATTCTGTTTAGGTGTTACAAGAAGTTTGTAGATTTGAGAGATAAGGCCTTTGTTGGCAGTGCGTAAATAAAGGAGATTTTCAAATCCAGTTAATTGTTTTCTGATGCTGTTTTGTTGTGATAATTGCTACCAACTAGGAATATTCCTAGTCTTCCAATTCAAAAGAGGACATTTCCATCAGTTTTTTTTAAGAGCCCCCAAAAGGATGGACACCAATAAAAGAGGACATGGCCTCTTAAAAAAGAATATATGATAACCTTAAAGTATTAAACATGGCATGTTAAGCAATACAAGGATTGGATAGAAATAAACAAATATAATTCAGTGAGATCAAGATAAAAACATAGAACAATACATATTTGTATAGGAGACACTCCCATTACTTCTATTGAAACAACTTCATGAATCATCTTTTGTGAAGTCAGGATATCTTTGGATACTTAAACTGGACCTGTGAACAGGAAAGACAGTTTTTTTCTACAGACCTGAAAAGGACACTAAGTTTGCAAGAAAATGTGAAATCTAAAAACACACACACACACACACACACACTGGGCGAGTAGTCTGCTTGAGGTTTATGTGGGCAGTCATCACCCTGGAAAGGTAATAAATGGACCAAGAGGCCAGTTCTCTATCTCCTAGAGCAGCAGGTGGGTGAGCGAGGATGAGTCTGCTGTGTTGCTATGTCATGGCTTCTCCCATGGCACAGTTGCACTGAACAGAGGCCTGGCACGGGTGCACCGCAGAGAGGCAGCACAGCAGCCTCATTGTCCACTTGCTTGCTCACTTGCTGCCCTAGCTGGCAGAGAGCTGGCAGAGAACCGGCCACTCACTCTGATCATTACCTTCCCAGGGTGATGACTGACTGCATGGCCCTCCAGCAGTGGTGGGGAGGGAACTGGGGTTATTCTGCCTGCCTGCTGCCCTGGCACCTGGCTGGCAGGTAGAGAACCAGCTGTTTGCCCGCCCACCAGCACAACTTAATAAATATTCTTGCTTGGCTTTTTGTGGGGCATGGCTTATAAAGGGGGCGGTGCACCAAAATGCCCCATTGTAGCTACTGGCCTGAGAGCAGGGTTTGAGGAGGGGAGAGGCTTTAACTGAATATAACGCCACAAAGTCCACCTTCCAAACCAGCCATTTTTTCCAGGAGGAAAATCTCTGTCATCTGTAGTTCAGTTATAATACTGGGAGATCTTCAGGTGTAACCTGAAGGCTGGTAACTCTGGGCCTGGCAGCATCTTCTGGGTGACTTGATACCACCTGACTTGCATGATTCAACTTGGCCTGACTGCTTGCTACTTTTCAACAGTATCCATCTTATGAGCCAGCTATGCTGGAAGGATGAGGTAAAAGTCTAACAAACAAACAAATAAATAAATAAAAGCCAGTATGGTGTAGTGGTTAAAGCTTCAGATTAGGGCCTGGGAGACCCAGGTTCAAATCCCCATCTTGCTCTGGAGGCTGATTAGGTGATTTTGGGCCAATTACATACTTTCAACCTAACCTAACTCACAGGGTGGTTGTGCAAATAAAAATGAGAGCAGAAAAATGTAAAGTGTAAGTTCCCACCCCATAAGTCATTGAGGGTCCTCTACCATACAAGTGGGTATGTCCAAGTGCAGGGGTGGGCAAATTGCGGCCCGGGGGCCACATGCGGCCCTCCACAGAGTTTTTTGTGGCCCGCCAAGATGATTTCAGGACTTCAAGAAAACTGAGCCTAAATCCAATTTGCTCTCTTATCCCATCACTGCTGATATTGATACAGCACCTGAGGAGCTGCAGCTTGAACTTATTGACACGCAGTCAGATCACACTGTGAAAGAAATGTTTAATGCTGTGACATTCGTTGACTTTTACAAATCTTTGTCTGCTGAAAAAAGTCCCAGGTATGAAGAAATTTGCTGGGAAAATGTTCTCTATATTTGGGTCTACATATATTTGTGAGCAAAGTTTTTCTTGCATGAAGATCAACAAGAGTAAATATAGATGCTCTTTGACAGACATTAACTTGCTGGCTGTGATGAGAATCTCAACAAGCAATCTCACTCCTGATTTCCAAAAAATTGCAGAAAAGTGTGATAGGGTACATTTGTCTCATTAAACTGATTTTAAAATTAAATGTGCTTGCAGCTATAGATGATATGAAATTAGCACAATAAATAAATTGAATAAAACTACCACTGTTTTATTTAATTTATATTTATTGATTTCTATGATACAATTTATACCTTTTCTGAAATGCAAAGTTATCTAATGAATGCAATCATTTTAAAAGGTGCGGCCCTCCGCTAACCTCCGCTTCCACAAAGTGGCCCCCGAGCCAAAACAATTGCCCACCCCTGTCCTAGTGGCCAGCAACACACAACTGGGCCACAATTTTCCTAGGCAGATGCTGCCAGGGGGGAGCTTAAGAAAGAGGGACAGATAAAGGAAGGTTGGCTGCTGGATGGGACGAATAGGGTTGCCAAGCAGAGGTTAGGAAATTCTTGGCGATTTGGGAGGTGAAGCCTGGGGATGGTGAGGTTTGAGAAGGGGAGGGACCTTAAAGGGGGACAATGCCACAAACTCCACCCTCCAAAGCAGCTATTTCCCCAGGGGAACTAGAGTTCGCACCCCCCAGGCAGAGGCTGGATATCACATGGAATTATAACTGGTCTAAGCTGAGAGATCAGTTTTTCTGGAGAAAATGGCCACTTTGGAGGGTGGACTCATCTAGGCCAGGCGAATTCACCCTCTAAAGGTATTAAACGTGACATGACCTACCTCATAGGGTTGTTGTGAGGAGGAAAGGAGATAATGTTAGTTGCTTTGGTCCCCATGGTGAAAAAAGTTGGGGTATAAATGAAGTAAATAAATAATATATATAGCTGAAGATGGGAGGCAGATAAAAGGTAGACTGATGAATATCAGAAGGAGAGAATGAGGGTGTGATCAGATTGGGCTGTTTGATCCAATATTATCCCTTCTCCCTAACAATTTTAATGTGCATGTCCGTCTTACTTCTGTTCCCCAGTCCGTCACTCCCCGTCCTCACCCACGACTTTGGCAACACCAGAGAAAGTCTGGTATTTACAGGTCAAATTGTTCCACTGTGCAATTCCTGCCATCTGATAGCTCTGTTGCATGCTCAAGCCATTTGTGAGGTCGGCAACTTCCACTCCCTGGCCACCATTTTGTCACGCCCCCGCACAGCCCCCAGGGGTGGGGGGCGTTCTGTCACCCTCCTGCCGGAGCCCCCTAGAGCGGGGGGGGGTGTAAGTGGGAGGACGGGCGTGGCCTCAGAATGGGTGGCACCTGGTTAACACCACCAGGTGCCGCCCTGCGTGGGCAGTGACCTGTGAGGCCACTCAGCCGGGCTTTTGGTTGCCTCCTTCTCTCTCTCTCGGGCTCCAGCCTCAGCCTCCTTGCAACAACTCAGCTGTCCTTCTGCGCACGCCACTTCCTCCTTGGCCGTCCCGCGTTTCCTCCTTTTATCCCCCTCCCTCGCCCTTCAGGGCTCCTCCTTCGTTCCCTTCCCGCCTTCCCATTGCCATCCCCTGTTACTCCACTCCTCCTGTCTCTCCATTGGCTTCCCCTGTTCACTACGGCTCGTTCCGTCCCCACCCCTCTCACAGCTCTGGGCGTCCTTCCTGGTCCCACCCAGCTTCAGCTGTGCCGGTGAGTCCGTGGCTGCCCTGGGGCGTCCGCCTGCTACCTGCTCCTGAGCCTGCCTGGCCCCTGCTGGGTTCCCCACCCTTCTCGGCGGCTCTGACTCGCCCCTGCTCGCAGGCATGCCCAAGCCAGCCCTGGGTCCTCGCGGCTCCCGCGGCCACGCCCGGGCATGTCCTGGCTGCCACCTTTTTGGCCCGTTCTCCCCCGCTGTCCCGGGGCCGCGTCTGTGCGGCCCCTCCCAGGCTTCCTCTCTCCTCGGACCCCTTGTCGATCCTTCCAGAGGGGCTGTCGGCCCCCTCCGAGGCCCCAGGTGAGTCAGGGGTGCTCCCGCCGTGGTGGGAGTGGCAGCTCCTGGGGCTCCTGAGAGCCCCGCGGTGGGACACATTTTTTTCAGTTAGTGATATGCACATAATCACGTATTTGCTTCTGGCAAATAAGCAGTTTTGCACATAAAGAAAAAGGATGGTGTTTCTGGTAGCATCCTCTTTGGAACAAATAGCTCAGGAGAAATTATAGGTGCAGCCAAACTGCACCAAATCTGCTGTCTGATCGCAGCTTGAAGCAGGGAAAAGGGAGAGGATATGGAGGTTGACAGGAGGATGAAAAGAGGAATTATTGTGGTGATGGGGATACAGGGGAAAGTAAGGTAGCCTTCCACAAGACTTTGAGATTTCCATACAAATGGGCCAGGCCGTATCACACAACTGGAGCATATTTTTCCTAGGTAGAGGCTGCTGGGGGAAGAAGGAAACCTGAAGACAAAGGGACAGACAAATGTAGGCTGGCTGTTGGTTGGAAAGGAATCAGGAAAAGGGGACAGGCTATGGGGGCTTTCCAGAAAGGGAAAGAGAAAATAGTGGGGGAGGGGGAAACAAGATGCCTTCCGCAAGTCCTTGTGGGTTCCCACTTGTCTTATATTCTAATAGCAACATCAGGCTATGTTTTGTTACTTAAATCCAGTGACTGGAGCTGTGCATGAGAAAGACAGTTCTTTCTACAAACCTGAAAAGGGCTCCAGAATGGCAGAAAACTGTGAAATCTAAAAAAAAAAAAAAAATCCCACTGAAAATAATAAAAGAAGTGCCTGTACCTTTAAGCAACAGATTCCCTCAAATGGCTGTTGCTAGGCAACCACAGAATTCCAAGCTAGGTTTCTCTGAATAAAAGGCAGGAGGAGGAGGCAGGGCCCTTTCCACTCATTTTTTTCCCTTTGAGGGAGGACTCATTAGGGCTAGGCCTGGCTAAGGTTGCCAGCTCTGGGTTGGAAAAGTCCTGGAGATTTTGGGGTAGAGTCTGAGAAGGGCAGGGTTTGGGAATCGGAGAGGCCTCACCCAAATGTAATTCCATAGAGTCCACCTCTGAAGTAACCTTTTCCTCCAGAGGGAAAAGGTTGTCTGGAGTTCAGTTGTAATTCTAGAATATTTCCAGGTCCCACTGGAGGTTGGCAACCCTAGGTCTGGAAGCAACCTCTGGGTGACTTGATACCACCCAGCTTGTATGACTGAACTAGGTCTGGTTGCTTGCTACTGTTCAACAGTAGCCATCCAATAAAAGCCAGAAAATAAATAAAGAATAAATATAACTGAAGATGGGAGGTAGATAAAAGGTAGTTTGGTAACTAGCAGGGGATCCCCCACCCACAACTATCACCCCCACGACTGATCAGCTGTTGGGGGGAATGACTGGAAAATCAGAGGTGGCTGGCAGTTGCATCCTGATGTGGTGATGTCTCTTCTAGTATACACTGAAAGTGATGTCAGTGCATCGCCAGCACTGCTGGGAATGCTCTGATATCTGGGCAAAACTCTGGTAAAAAAAGAGTTTACAGAAGAACATGAGAGAAGCAAATGTTGGATCTGGCCAATGGACCATCCAGTCCAACACTCTGTCACACAGTGGCCAAAAATAGCAGGTGCCATCAGGAGGTTCAGCAGTGGGGCTAGGACACTAAAAGCCTTCCCACTGTTGCCCCCACCCCCCAAGAATACAGTGTATCACTTGCCCCAGACTGAGAGTTCCTATCTATATGTTGTGGCTAATAGCCACTGATAGACCTCTGCTCCATATGTTTATCTAATTCCCTCTTGAAGCCATCCACACCTGTAGCTGCCGCCACCTCCTGTGGCAGTGAATTCCATAGAGTTTTGTCCAAACACCAGAATATCCCCAATGGTGACTCACTGATGTCACTTCAGGTGTACACTTGCAATGCTCCCTCTAAGCTGTGGAGTCTTATGAGCAAAAATTCTACTTTGTGAGCTACTGGCACTAAAGTTGTAAGCGAGCAATTTGGTGTCTGCATAAATTAGTTTGTTCTGGAGCCATCCTCCCCTAGCTAAGACAAAAATGTATGAACCAGAGGATAAAAAACTGTGAGCTAGCTCACACTAACTCAGCTTAGAGGGAACACTGGTAACCGGTTACGTTGCTGCATTGCTGGCCTGGGTCTCAGCCACTGCCAGTAACTCCTCACCACCCCTGCCAGTTGCTGGAAAGGACCTGTAAACCCTACCTCAGCATTAATGTTGAATTCCATCAGACCAATCAGTCTAGGTGTCTCCAGCACTACACCCAAGATCTCCTCTACCAAGTTAGACAGGGTGCCCACTGGGAACTAGCTGGTTGGTAAACAAGCAGAATGCCTAATCTATCCTTATCCAAGGTAATAAACATATAATCAATATCAGTGATATTTGGCACCAGGAGTCTGGAAAAAGGGAAAGACTCATGAAGGATGATAGGCAGTCCCCCTCCCCCCCTCCAATATGGGCTTGATAAAGGAGTACATAACCAAATGAGATTAATTGGGGCAGACACACCATTAAAGAGAAAGTGGAGGGACACTTGTATCAGTATATCTTGGGATGGTATAGAGATTAAATAATGAGAGAGCATTCTTGCATAGCAGTGGCCATCTTTGAAAATTCCCACACCCATATCTACCAGCTTCCATCTTAAACTGAAATAACATGTCTATCAAACATGCTGCCCCCAGGAGAAATCGTCATCAGAACCACTACCCCCCCCCCCTTCCATATTTGACATTCTACATTATGCAGAGAAGCCAGGTTGATATATTAATGACAGAGTTGTCCAAAGGCATTGTTTTCAGTTGCATTTGGCAGGCATCCTACTCTGGCTCCTGGTATTCCCAGACAAGAGCACTGAGCCACAGTTTACAGCCACAGTTGTTTATCCCAGTTTGCACCAAACACACACACACACACAGCTGTGCCAAGCTGCTCTAAACAATGGTGTGTTAAGCCTCATCTCCTCCCCCGATGGGTTTGGGTGATACTGCTCCTCCCTCTGCTCACCCCATCCCAGCTGCATGTGTCCATGAAAGAGCTTGCTTGGGAAGCCTTTTCATCAGTCACTCCTTGGGGGCTTGCTGATTAGCTTTACCCATACAATAGCCACCTTCGCTATATCTGCCATCTTTAGTTATGACACTAACCAGTTCTCAGACTAGACATGATGATTATAACAACCCTAACCCACCCACCCACAACCGTGTGAAGCAGATGGGAAAGGTTCCCTTCCAAGTGGGAACTCAAAAATGCCTGCTTGAGTGACCAGCAAATCCCCTTCAAGTCCTGAAGGTGGGCCAATAGTCTGCAAGCATGGGGGGGTTTATATCCCCTCCACCCTCCTATATTCTTGTTTTTCAAAGGCTGGGCTGCAGAGGCTTTCCGAGCAGTCCTGCCCCCTTAATGCATGGTGTCTTTTGTCTCCAATATGGGCAGGGGTAAATGACTCCAGTGCCTTACAAAGAGCACTGAATGAACTTTTCTTGAATGCTGTTTGAGTCTTGAGGGAAAAGACAGGCAGATGCCCTGAATGGTTAAAGTGAATTTCTGAGAAAAATGTAAGACAGTATAGCAACTGTATTAAGACCTACACAAGGGTGTGGAAAGGAGCCAAATCTTAATCAAATAGACCCAAAATAGATAAAAGTACTTAAATGAGTGGCAGATTTAAGGTAATAGCCAAAAGGGTTTTATTTCCCTGGTGCTGTCCTAACCTTCCACCTACATACACTTCAGAAGAGAACATTTAAATGATATGTATATTTTCTCATTGCCTTATAGGGCTGCTGGCAGTGCGATTCTTTGCAAACCAGATTCTGAGAATTATACCACATGTTTAGACTTATTAAAAGCCCCTTGTTGCACATTTTATTTTAACAGTACTTGTCAACCAATCAGGTCAGTTTAGAAAAAAAAATTCTTGCATAAATATTAACTAAAAAACAACTTTAACAATTTCATTTAATAGTTTTGAGAATAAATTCTGGTGATTTAAAATCCAACATTATTTAGAAATAGTTCTTTATTTCATTGACAATGATAGTGTGTTTCAGGATCATGCTCAGGTGGGGACTGGAGTCCATACAAATATTTTTACAAATCCATGCAAGTGGATGTTGTCAAAGATGTTTACTATATCAGTGTTCCACTAGTTGATACGATGACTGAAATTTCTGCCACATTCATTCGATGCAAAACCAGGTGTTTATCACACGTCTGTGTGCTGCAAAAAGACTCCTGTTTTAGATAAATCACCCACACAGAAAATCTGGGCTGTATCATGACATTTAATTTCAGCTAACGATCAGCTATTCAATGGAGGAAAATATATTTTACTCACTAATCATTGGGTCCTTGTTTTTTTTCCCCTGCATCCTACAACTCTTAAGTTTCAAGCACAGCTAAAATGTTTTATTGTACCAATATCCCCATTGTAAGAACATGATACACCAGCATGCGGGTAAACTAGTTTATTAATGGCTGATCTACATCAGTTAAACATTCCTGAATTAGGTCCCATTGGTGCTAACAAGTTGACCTACTACAGCTACCAGCATTTTGGACAAGCCTAGTTCCAAATGTCCCTACTGGCTTTGTTTATCCTACCTGTATTTAAAACAGTGCTGAGAGGCATCAAGGTTCCCGTGTTACTCCAACAGCTAAGCCGTGTTGCCTCCCCAGCCCATCAGGGCTCTCAAGCCAATGGTGGACTAGTTTGGGAACAGTCCCCACCTTAGATAGCTCTGGGGGCTCACCATCTAGCTCAGTACTGTTGCAACTTGCACTGTTACTACCCAAACAAGTTATGGCCTAACCAGTTAAAAGTCCAGGCCGAATTAGAGCTTCCCAAGACGCTGTGGAGCAGGCAAAAAAAGGCTCACTTCTTGTCCAATTTGAAGGAGGCCCCCAAACTTCCTGCTCAGCTCCTAAAATGACCAGCTACTTCCAGATTATCCACAGGGAGAGATAATGGGTCACCTCACAGCAAAAGACTGCCACAAAGGACAAGGCAGAGCTCAGTTGCTCTTACAGCACCCTTCTGATTTGTGGCTCTGCACAAGGCAGCAAATGGCTCATTAAAAGCCAATAGTGCTATCTTGCCTTACTTAAAATTGGAACTAAATCTTTCTACTAGATGAGATGGTTCATACACTAGACACCTATGACTGTGTTGATAGGTCATAAAATTGCAGTAATTAGGAAATGTTAACATGCACTCTTGGAAATTGTGCCAGCTCCATGATACATAAATGGTAGCACATCAAAAGAGCAATTTTAAGTGGAGTAACACTCTTCTAAGCCCATTGAAGTAAATAATTTCAAAGGATGTAAACCCTGTTTAGGATTATACTGTAAAATACCCTTTGCAGTGCAATTTGTCTGCTTATTGAAACTGCTGCATTTTAATTTCTGTAAATTACCTAATTACAGGTGTAATCTTATTTCTGTTTACTATATGGTGCTTGTTTAAAAACTGACCTCCTGGTAGTTCTAATATTTGAAAGGTGGTCATTTGTAGATTTTCACTTTGAAATTTGAGGAATGTTCAGTTCGCTGTGGCTAAGGCTGAGGACAGACTGGCAATCTGGAGCAGGAGGAATCTGGAGGCAAAAGCTGCAGGGGGGAAATTCCCCGGGGCTGGCCGTTCACACTGGCCAGTGTATTGCGCAAGGATGCTGTTACAGAGTGTTCAGACTGCTGCAGAGCGGTCCCCGGTGGGCCGTCCTCCGCAGCTTGTGGCAGGGCTGTTTTGGCAATGTGTGCATGAGTGCATGAGCGCTCATGCACAAATTGCCGAAACAGCATGTTCACACAGCCGCCTCCACTTGAATCCCACCTTCTTCCGGTTCACACTACCTGAAAGTGGGAGGCATGTGGAAGACGGCCCCTGGACACCGGTTTCTCCCGGTGTCCTTCTACAGTGAGAGGAAACTAGCTTCAAAGCGCGTAAGTGCGTAAGGGAGTTGAGGGACAGTTGTGGATGTCTGAACGGGCTCCCTTCCCCCGCTTTCCAAGCGGAGCTCTCCCAGGGCAGATTGCCAGTCTGTCCTCAGCCTAAATATGCATACATTTATGCATTGTAGGTGCCATCAATTTTTCTTAAGTGGCTGCACACATTTAGTGATTGTCTGATTACATCCCAAGGGTTGGTTCACAGGAGCAAGTTTGTCATGTGACGACTGCAACACTGTGACGTGTAAGAGACATCAAGACTAATTATCTCTGCATAGCTTCGTTCTACACCACAAAAAGAATGGGAGAACTTTGAACCGTAGAAGAAGCTACAATGCATATCCTTCACACATCCTTGAAACTGAGGCAAAGCTGGTGTTGTTGATTAATAGTTGACTTCTCTGATGTGATCTTGGTACCATGGTACTACTTCTCTGGTTCATAAAGCAAACCTGGAGAACTTCCATCGCTACACAAATAACAGCAGGATGGGCCCACAAATAGAACTTACATATATTTCAAATGCAATGTTTTCCACTGGTGTCAATGCACACATTCTGTAAATTATCAAATGACAGTTATTCAAGTGATGGGAAATAAACTAATTATGCACTATGTGAAATGGTCCTTGGCCACTGTTAATAATGTTTAACATATAGGAACCATTTTCCCTGTTAGGATTTTTATTTAATACTTCATACGTCAGTGCCATCAAATTGCATCTGACAAGGCAAAGCCAGCAAAGGGTTTTCAAAGCAAGTGAGAAGCAGAAGTGGTTTGCCATTGCCTTACTCTGCAAAATCTTCCTTGCTGGTCTCCCATCCAAGTGCCGGCTCTACTTAGCTTCTGAGATCTGAGTCAGCTATAGCATGCCAACTTCCCTTTCCTTGTTGAATATTATTCATAGCTAAAACAAGTCCTTCTTCATTTCATTTTGCATAATTTGACCGCTGACTTAGCCTGTTGGTAAAATATAAGGTTATGTTGTTTATAAATGCCTTATTCGTATATCTCTTTGTGCAAGTGAGACTGTACGTTGATGCTGATACATGTGACAGATTATATACAAAACCATGTGCAGCTCAAAGTGTGTGTACTTGAAAATAGAAGATTAACAATGTAGAACTCAGACCAAGCAATTTAGCTAGAGGAATTAGGTCAACAGATGAACATTATAAATGGCTCTTTAAATAAGTTTGTTTAGGGGTGTGATATAGTGATTAGACTGTCAGACTAGGATCTGAAAGACTCAGGTTTGAAAACAGTCAGCTTTAAGGAGGCTTCTATCTCATCCTTCTTGTGTAATGTATAATCCACCAAATCACAGATTTCACCCTCAGTCAGATCTTTGAAGATCCAGAAATCAGTTTAGATAGCTTTAGCCACATCTAAGGAGATGTATTTTTGAACAAGTATTAGCATGGCAATGAGAGTCCACAAGAGCCACTTAAATTAATCTGGTCTGTTACATCTTCCGACCTTCCGTATCCCCTAGAAAGACAAACTTTGGCTTTTGTATTTAGAAAGAGGCAGATGTAGGCTTTTAAAATATACAGTGTACCAGCATGTTTTCTGAAACAGGATCTCTCAGACCATACAGCCAGGTCACTCTTCTGACAGGGCAATTGTCTACAGCTCATCTAATGAGAGGAGAGGAAGCAAGGTGCGTGTACCATATAACACCAGAGTATATAAATAATTACAGCAATGCTTTCAAAAGAAACCTGAAAGATCTTATAAGGGGGGAATATCAGGGAAGGTGATAAATGGCTGTCAGCCATTAAATCAACATTTTGAAGTTCTGTCATCTTTGTGCCCAGGCTTTTATAATTGAGATTCAACCCTTACTAAATGAATGCTTGTGTCAGAGATGTAGCTTCCTCACCCCTGTTTAAACAATGTTTTGTTACAGGCATAGTTTCTACAATAACCTTTGAGTGCCTCTGCTTTGGCATTTTGCAGGCTTGTATTCTAAGTCTGAGACTCCTGGGAAGAAAATTTAACTGAAATGCTCGAGGAGAAGGTTTTTTTTTTCCTGTGAGAAACACAGCCACAGAAATCCCTCTTAGACTTGCCCATTGTTGCAGAGAGAGCTTTTGTAATTACCAAGGGATTAAGGTGGAATATGAAAAACCTTCAAGAAAGCCGCTTTCTTTGCTGATGAGGAATGTGTGCTGCACAAACTCTGAAACAATCAGCCTGGTTAGTGAGGCAGAAGTGTATTAAAATGTTAAGAGTTCAAGGAGAAGGTCCTAGCAAAAAACCTCCCCTCCTAATTAAAGAAATTAAAAAAGAAGGTTTCTAAAGAATGCCTGAGATTATGTCATTTGATTTCTCCAGGAAGAAAAAAAGTCTTTTGAGGATTGCAAATGAGATGACAATGCTGAACCAATACAATGGACTCATCCCCATTCCACAATAAAAGTAATGAAAACTGAGCTTAATGGTACATAAATAAAAATAATTAAATAGAAGATAGTGGTAGTGGTACATTACCTGAATTAATATACAAGATTAAGAGGCCAATAACCCAGAAACAATTTACTTACTCTGATCTCTTATATAAATTAGTCCATTCCTTCAGTTTAAGCATCCATATGGCCTGATATTGCAGGTATATTTTGTTTATAAATTTAAAGGATATTTTTGTACTGGCTATTTTAAATAATAACTAACTTTGTATGTTGCACATTGAAGGAATTCTTTAAAATGCAGCTGACAACCTTTGCATTCTTTTCTACAGTTTTTCCTGTCTTGGTCTCTCTTATGAAATGGCTTTCAGGAAGCTGAGAAATTAGATGTAGACCTATTACACACAGGGTTTTTTCCCTCTGTCTCTCACCGTGAATGTCCTTTGGATTTTCTTTTTCATTCTCCATTGATTTGCCTCCATTCAGCACTCAGTTTGATTTCTGATTGCTGTTTCCACAGGTTTTCTGAGAATGCTTTTGTGCTGATTTTCCCCTTGTTTCGCTTCTAAGCTGAAAGTAATTCAAAAGCATACAGATTGCCCCCTACCCTTTGGCCACCCCTTGAAGGTCACTCCCCCACACAAACTGAGGTTGTTCCACCCACTCTGCAATTTCCACCATTCTCCCCCCTTCACTGGTATACAAGATCCATTGATAACTTTTTCCCTTATTGTTTTATTTAAAAAAAAAAATTACAAGTGGCATGAGTCTAGTGATACGAGACTATCACTAGTCTCAAATCACTGAATAAAAAATGAAATAAAATGATGGGGACATTTAAAAGGTGCAAGGTTTAATTTCCTGCTGGTATTGACTTGAAAGGGGAATCTAAGAGGAGGCAAACAGCAGCATCTCTAGTGCAAAAAAAAAGGATTTCAGTGCTGCATGCAAACAAAATAAAGAGGGGGATCGTCATCACAGAATTAAATTGACACAAGATGTAAAGAGAGAGACTGGGATGAAAAACCTAAAGCTTTGAAAACATTTTTTTCCTCTTAATGCTTTAGTGAACAAAGTTTTTTTAGGGGGACTATTTTGGCAGTCTCTGGAAACCTAACATTAAAATGGTGGCTGAGCCACATGGACCTTCTGCAAACTGCTGAACTTAAGAATCCCTTGGTATTGATCCATTTGGAGGGGAAAAGTGCAGTCGGCACAGGAGATGCTTTAAAAAAAACTGCCAAGGTCACAACCAGTGTACAGAATTAAATTAGAGGATCACAAAGAGAAAACCATGCAGATTTGCAAGGGAGGGCAGGAAGTTAGCATTACTGTGCAGCTACACTTGGGCATCAGCAAAAATACCCCTCCCCCCAAATTAAATTTAGTGGCATGAGACTAAAAAAGCTCTCCAGAGCTTTTGTCAGAGGACTCCTCCCCCATACAAATTGCAAAGTATGGTGGAGTTGTAACTGACTTTTCACAGGTGCATGCACACATGTGCACACACACACATGTGTTGCCAACCATCAAATGCAATGCCAGTGTCATTGGGTTCTACCATGCATCTTGTGCACTCAGCATATTCCCCTGTACTATGAGATCATGTGACTCTGTTCACATTTTTCACAGTCAGTAACAGCAGAGAATCCCGTAGTGCTTGGTAATATGGAAAACGGCTTCACAGCTGCTTGTCAGTTTCAACATCAGGTTTTCCCATTTGCCTGTGTTCCTGTGTCATCCCTTTTTCAGTGGACTAATGCTAAAATGCATGTGCAAAAATGGAACCATGAGGATTTAAATGGAAGGTATTTGCTGGATGCTACTGCACAGCTGCAATAGTGCAATTGTGTACTTAAAACAAAACAAAACTTTGGACACCACTCCCCATACATCACAAGTGATGTTCCCACTCCGATTTAGAAGTGTGTGTTTTTAAAACTGTAGCTGCAGAATAAATACGCTAGAAGAAAAAGAACGGTGCATAAGGCGGGCACAAAATCTGAAGTCAAAGGCTTACTGCTCAGAATATCTTTAGTACGCTGTGCATGTGTGACAGAGTATAGTCTTTTCTTAATTTTGCACATAGTACAATACAGATTGTGTGCTGCTCTCATGGGATTACATTACGTATCCTATAATTTTATTAAGAACATTTACTCAAGCCTATTGTTAAGGAAGTCAGTGACAAAAAAAAGTTTCTTTTGATTTTAGTGGAAGTAAGATTTAGATCTGGTGTTCACCGATGGCTGGATTTGTGACAGGCCTCTTCAGAGTGCCTTTGGAATAGATAGTTACAGTGAAGTGGCTTATGGTGCTTGTAAAGAACCACAAGTATACATGGAGAAGAATTATGTTATTTAAAAAATCCAATTCTGGATTGCAAATGTAATCCCCCAGTATTTGCCTTGGTGACATATCAAGATGTTTTCAAAATATTTATTCCTAACAGATTTTTCTACAGGATGGTTCATGGTTAAATATGTGTTGTTCAGTCTGCAAAATCATGGACTAAATTTGCAATCAGAAGCTCATGTATTGAGAAGCAAATCCCTTTGGATTTATTGCAAAATATGTGCGTGTAAACATGCTTACGGTTCACAGCTGTACAGATCACACTTCACAGCTATAATCCTAAAAACGCTTTCTTACGAGAGGACATGAAGTTCTTGCTAAAAACAGCAGTCCCATATTTCATTCTCTCCCTCTAATGATACAAAATACAGTGTGTTGCTGTGTTTTAGCTTTCCCTATTACAGTAACTGAAAGCCAATGAATTGGGAGTTGTGAATTCAGGCTACTGTCAAGCTGTACTTAGCAATAGTGTAAAGTTTACTTCATGGGAAACTCAAATGGTTCCATCCTTCTGTTGAGGTTTCCACCAAAGATCCAAATTGGTCCATGTCATTTTGTTATCAAATAGCCATTAAAAGCGGAATTGAAATTTTCAGTGCATGAAATCAATGACATTATTGTTTGGAGAATATTGCACGGAGCAGTTTTTTTGTTTGTTTTTTTAAAGATGGTCTTTGAAACTAAAATTAAACCCAGCTACTAATGGCCTTTTGTTTCATGTTCTATTTGTTCCAAAATACTGTGGCTATTACAAAGCCTTTATTAAACTCCACAGAGACAGTGTCAGATTTTTTATCCAATGAGTACTGTTGGCTGAGACAACACAGCATCTCTAAGCATAATGCAGAAATATTCCGTTCTATACAGAGGGACTTGTCAGCTTCACAATCAAACAGCTGGCTGCCTAATTAGATAGATTATTACAGCACTTTTTGTTGATCAATTTGGCTGTTGTTCATCTAGAAGCACTTTTAAATTCTTGCCTTGTTTTATGCAGACTATTTAGACATACTTTTTGGGATATTGCTGAACTTCATTATCTTGTGTCAGTAGCAAAATGGTGTGATCTGATGTACCCTCTCTTACATAACTACATAGCTTCTAGTAACCTATTTCAGGCGGTGTTAATTTGAATATTACAAGGCATTATATTGTGTTTTTATTCCCAAATGAGAAAGGCAATTTTTTTGTGTGTGCTGGTTTGTATTGGTTTAAACTAATGGTGCTTAAATAACATCACAACTTTTTGCACAAATGTATAGCTATCCAAGCGCTGAATTATGAAACGTTGGGGAAAAATCTATTTAATACCTATTATTAGGCAGAACCCAATGATACATAGCAGTGTGTGAGCTTTCAAGTTCATCAGAATCCGTCTTCAGGCTAGATGTTACCAATAAAAAAGTTTTTAAAGTGTTTGGCAAAGGAAGAATGCTTCAGGACATGGTGTGCCGTCCAGTTAAAGCTTGTACTGCGTATTAGATGAAGAGCAGATTCAAACAGAGTGATTCAAGTTTCTCCAAGAAAGAGACAATAAAACAAACCCACAGCAACACAAGTCCAACAAATGTATCTGAAATCTCTCTAAACCAGTGAGACTCAAAATCCCTTTTTGGAACAGTGACTAGAAATCATTTGGAAGTTATTTTATTAACTCAGGAGATACATTTAAGGCATTGCAAGAGACAGAAAGTCAATGGAAGCCAGCTAAAGTATTTTTACGTTGTGGCGCATTCTCACAGTCATGCTGTCTTTCTGGCTACGTTTGCTGTCTCATGTCAGGTTTTATTCTCTATTTATTTGCTTCATTTATGCCCTGCTTTTCTCCCCAATGAGGACTCGAAGTGGCTTAATTCTAGTATCATAAGATTAAAAGGGTGACATTTACAGCTATGTCAGTCCAAAAGTTAAGAAAAAGATCACTATTCATGTACTACTTCTTATTAGGACCAGCCCAATTGTTAGCCCAAGTGCTGTGTTGCCCAAAAGGTGCTGTCTCCTGTGCTTGTTGGGGAAAATAGCAAGGAGACCAAGAGCTTGAGAGAGGGGGGTAATTAGCGAGATTGGCTGCCCTCAATTATGGGGATCTTTCCCTTTTAGAGAACTCTCAAAATAACCAGTCCAAATTGAAAATAGAAATGGATTTTATTCAAGAGGAAATTAGAGTACTCACAAAAAGCATACAAGAGGCAAAACACATGCAAGATCAAAAATGAGAAATAAAGAGAGTAGCAGGAATAAAGGTGGGAATGTGGTGATAGCTACCTGTCTTGAAGAGCAGAGATCAGAGCTCCATTGAGGAGCAAGGTGACCAGTGCCTTGAGCGTGCAGTTTGGATCCAGGAAAACACACACAGACGGACTGAGCTGTGGTCAGTCCAATTATACCCAAGACTGTGATCTGAGGCAGGGTGACATGATTGCCCTGAAATAATGCCTTAATGTTTCTCCCACAACATGAACAAAGAAACGAGAGATGTTTGAAAGGATTTCCTGATGCAAAACAAAATTTAAGTTGAAACGATGATTGTTTCCTCCAGTGATTTGGAGTGTTAATGGCTGTCCAGTTAAACTAATCAAAAGTAAAAATACTGCTGAAATACAAGCAGATTTTCCCTTTGGTAATTCTGGAAATCATTCTGGGTACATTTTGTTTGTATGTACTATATTCTAGAATGGCAACAGTTTATAGAAACTTGATTCCTTCACTTGCTAAGGTACTTCTGTAACTTTTATGCCAAGGTGAGATGTGACATTACCAGTCTAATTTCATCGTCATGTCTGTTTATCTGATAGTTGCATAGGAAGTTTCGTTAAGGACCTATTTTAGCAAGGGCTTTTCCTGCCTTACCACTTGTTATGTCTGAACATAAGAAGAACCTGCTGGATCACGCCAGTGGTCCATTTAGTCCAGCATACTGTTTCACATTGCAGCCAACCCATTGCCTTGGAGTGCCAAACAAGCAGGGCTTAGTGGCTGAGGCTTAAGAACATAAGAACATAAGAGAAGCCAATGTTGGATCAGGCCCAGGGCTTTTTTTGTAGAAAAAGCCCAGCAGGAACTCATTAGCATAATAGGCCACACCCAACAGCAGAGACTCATTAGCATATTAGGCCACACCCCTGACAGCGCAGCTCCCTCCCAGGATCGGCTTCCCCAGGTGTCCCGCAGCTTGCAGGGCACCTGGGGAACCCAAGGGAAGGAAGGCAGTTTCTGGATCAGCTTCCCCAGGCACCCTGCGGCTGTGGGGCACCTGGGAAACCTGAGGAGGGGGAAGGCAGTTAAAACGGCCTTCCCTTCCTGGATCAGCCTGGCTTTCCCAGGTGCCCTGCAGCTTGCAAGGCACCTGGGGAACCCAAGGAGGAGGAGGCTGTAGGCATGGCCAACTCAGAAGCCAGCCGGAACTCCATTCCTGTGCGTTCCTGCCCAAAAATAGCCCTGATCAGGCCAATGGCCCATCCAGTCCAACACTCTGTCACTTAATGGCAAAAAACACCAGGTGCCATCAGGAGGTCCAGCAGTGGGGCCAGGGACACTAGAAGCTGCTTCCCTGCTGCTGCCTCTGAGCACTGGTGTTCAGAGGTTTGCTACCTCTGTAGATGAAGACTGCAGTTTTCAGATGTCCTGTAAAGCTAGGGGATTCAGCACCTTGCATTGTAACCAGTGTTCCCTCTAAGCTGAGTTAGTATCAGCTAGCTCACCATTTTTTAGCCTCTGGCACACACATTTTTGTCTTAGCTCAGAAAGAATGGCTCCAGAGCAAACTAATTTATGCAGTAGGCAAATCGCTCGCTCACAATGCTAATGCCAGCAGCTCACAAAGTAAAACTTTTGTTCACAAGACTCCACAGCTTAGAGGGAGCATTGATTGTAACCACATGTTATAACCCCCCCCCCCTTTGTTATTCCTTTCAAAACAAGGTCAGAAACCATGTTTTGCCCATTATGTCAATTGTATCTACAAAATCACAGCCGATATCTGATACCACTTTCGGGCTACATCTGTAGAAGCTGGAAGATTGAGGTTTAGGACAAGACAAAAGGAATGTCTTTGATCCAATTCACTCTTCTGCAATGTGAGAAAGGGAGGAGAGGGTCCCTCACAATAGTTTACATTGCTTAAAAGAAGCAAAAGAAATGAATGAAAATGTGGTGAACTAAAATTAATAACAACATGTTATGTCTGTCTGTTTTTTTTGGTGAGTATTTTGTGTCTCTGTGTGTGCATTTGTGTGAGTGCATGCCTGGAAGTTATGGCTGACTTCTGGCAACCCCTACTGGGGCTTGGGCATTCAGAGAGATGGCTTGCTATTGCCTGCCTCTCCCAGCCCTGGTATTCCTTGGAGGTCTCCCATCCAAGTACTTGCCAAGGTTAGCCCTGCTCAGCTTCTGAGATCTGACAAGATTGGGCTTGCCTGGGCTATCCAGGTTCAGGGCTTGTTTGGTTTTGTCTTAAAGTGTTGGCTTATCCCTAACTATATCAGGGCCCCCTACAAGTTCAAACCTTCATCTAAAATAAAACAGTAGAACCCAGAACAGTCAGTCCAATGTAAGGACCATAGTGGGGTGGGACAGTTCAGTGGGAGAACATCTTCTTTGCATGAAGAGGTACCCAGGTTCAATCTTTGGCATCTCCAATTAAAAAGGATCAGATAGTAGGTGATGTGAAAAACCTCTACTGTTGAGACCCCAGAGAGCCACGGCCAGTCAGAGTAAGCAGTAAAGACATAGACAGACTAACAACCTTACTGAGTATAAGACAACTTTGTGGCTTCAAGCCTTACTATCTGCTCCTTTCCATACTGATAATGCACTTTTAGATGCAGCATTAATTTTAGAAAGAATATTTTACCATCTTGGAGGCAAGTTTGATAGTGTAGATAATATTTCAAATCTGAGAAATACTTGGAAGTTCAACTTACATGCCTTCAGGATGTACAGACTTCTTTTTTCCATATATTTATTTATTAGTTATTTAGTACATGGTCACACTTTTTCCTTCAATTTTACAACTGACGTCATCATTAATATTAAATGGTTTAAGTCAATCCTAAATCACCATAATTGTATTTATTTTGTCTTTCAGCCACCAACCCGTTAAAATTATAAGAATGTAATAGCTTCTGCAATAGTCCTGAAATCACTGGCCCCTTTCAGACAGCCTTCGTAACCTGTTTTGGTAGCCGGTTGTTAACAGTTTTTTTGTGTGTCATTTTTAACACAACCGCTTTAGCAACTGGCTGCTAATGGATTTTATTTACTTTTCCATACAAAGCCTATTGTATCAGGTCAGCAAAGGGTGGTTGAGCAGTTCTTTTACAGCTGATGTAATCATGAATATTAAATGGTTTAAGTCAATTTTAAATCACTATAATTGTATTCATTGTGACTTTCTTCCATTTTCACCTCTTTGCACTTCAGTCGCTATAGTGTGCTGTTTAAAACATTTAAAATGTCTGCTGTGCTTCCAATAGCACCACACTTTTCCCCACCCTTTTTCACTGCACAATCTTTCTCAGACTTTTTAAACATTTTACATTGAGCACTACAGCGCTAGAACAATATAGGATTTCAGTGCTACGGCGGCACCATTGAGATACACTGAGATTGTGATTGTTGCTATATGGATACAGGAGGAGAGAAGAAGCAGTGGGTGCTCAGTGATTAGTGTTACAGAAGTTGCTAACAACAGCAGCCAAGACCATGCAGGGTTTTCCCAATGAAAAGCTTTTATTTATTTATTTATTTATTTATTTATTTATTCAGATTTATATCCCGCCTTGCCTGCACAAGCAGGCTCAAGGCGGTGTACAACATGTTAAAATACAATAAATTACAATAAAATTCAATAAAATTTGTATAAGTATAAATACGGTATAATTTAATACAGATGACCATTGCTGTATGATAGTCCATATAGCAACCCGTATCCATAGATGTTCCAAATGCCATGAGGGCCATAATGATTCAAGGTAGAATAGCTTGTTCATCATCAGTGGCCAGTGGTGGCTCCTAACTGAAAGCCTGGTGTAAGAGCTCCATTTTACAGGCCTTGTGGAACTGTAAAAGGTCCCACAGGGCCCTGGTGTCTTCTGGGAGCTCATTACACCAGTATGGAGCCACCACTGAAAAGGCCCTAGCTCTGGTGGCTGCCAATCTGGCATCTTGCAGGCCAGGAAGAGTCATGCAATTTTTCAACCCTGACCTCTGCTCTCTGGGGAACATATGGGGAAAGGCAGTCCCTCAGGTAGGCAGGCCCCTGACCATATAGGGTTTTAAAGGTCAAAACCAGCACCTTGAACCAAATCTGGTATGCTATTGGCAGCCAGTTCAATGCCTTCAGCACAGGCCAGATGTGCTCTTGTATAGAGAGACCCATCAACAGCCTGGTTGCTGGATTTTGCACTAGCTGCAGCTTCCAGATTTGGGACAAGGGCAGCCCCATGTAGAGAGCATTGCAGTAGTCCAGTCTTGAGGTGGCTATAGCATGGATCACCATTGCCAGGTCATTGCATCTGAGGAAGGGAACCAACTGCCTAATCAGCCGTAGATGGTAAAAGGCTGCCTTGGCAGTGGCTGCTACTTGGGCCTCCATTGTTAAGGCAGCATCCAGGAGCACTCCAAAACTCCTGACCCTCGGCGCTGGCACCATTGGTGCCCCATCAAATGTTGGTAATGGGATCCCTACCCCTGAACCACTCCGACTCAAGCACAGAACCTCCATCTTTGTCGGATTCAATTTCAGTCAGCTCAGTCTAAGCCAGCTTGCCATGTCCTGAAGTGGCTGATCCAGGTCATCTGAGGTAGATTCGGACTGACTGCCCAACAACAGATACAGTTGGGTGTTGTCTGCATATTGTTGACACCCTAGTCTGTGCCTCTGGGCAATCTGGGCAAGGGGTACATGTAGATGTTAAATAACATTGGGGATAGCACCACCCCTTGGGGAACCCTGCAAGTCAGTGAGTACCTCTGGGACATCTGATCCCCAAGCGTCACCCTCTGTCCCTGACCTTGGAGAAAGGAGACAAACCATTGCAAGGCAAGCCCCTGAATCCCCATGTCAGTGAGGTGGTGGATCAGTAACTGTGGTCAACCATGTCAAATGCCGCCATCATGTCCAACAACAACAGTACTGCCATGCTACCCCGATCCAGATGCCTCTGGAGGTCATCTGTGAGGGTAATCAGTGCCATCTGTGTCCCATGGCCCAGATGGAAGCCGGACTGGAAAGGGTCTAGCATAGAAGTGTCATTCATAAAGCTCTGCAATTGAATCACGACTGTTCTCCTGAGTAATTTGCCCAAGTAGGGCAAACTAGAAACCGGCTAATAGTTGGTCAATTCGGCTGGGTCCAAGGATTTTTTTTTTCAAGAGAGGGCAGACCATCACTTCCTTGAGTGCCCCCGGGAACAGTCCCTCAGCAAGGGACTTATTGATAATATCCCTAAGGGCACCTCAAAATCCCTCATGGCCAACTTTTATAAGCCATGAATGATATGGGTCAAGGCTGCACATGGTTGGATGTACCGTTGAGAGCAGTCTGTCGACTTCCTAGGTTTAGTGGATTAAAATAATCCAGAATGGGACCAGAAGATGTGCATGGTGGCTCAAGTTCACTCACTGTCTCAACTGTGGCAGGGAGGTCGCAGCGGAGCAACAAGACTTTATCTGCAAAGTAGCTCGCGAAAACCTCACAGCCAATGTCCAATTCCCTAGCATTTGGCCTGCCATGTGGCAGATCTCTTAACAACCAAATAGTTCTAAGCAATTGTGCCAGGCGTGAGCTAGCAGACACAACCATGGCCGTGTAGAACTCTCTCTTTGCGGCCTTGACTGCCATCTCATAGGCTCTCATAAACGTCATATAAGATGTTCTTGTCGCTTCGTTGCAGGAGCGCCACCACCATCTCTCTAGTTATCTGAGCCTTTGTTTCATCAGCTGTAGAACCTGGGTAAACCAAGGAGCCCATTTAGAATGAGGGTGCAGAGGGCATCATGGCGTGATCTCATCTATGGCAGCTGAGAATCAGCGATTCCAGTCCTCGACTAGCTCATCGAACAGGTCGCCAGGGGCATAGGTTCCTGCAGGGCCATCTAAAGCCGCTGGGGGTCCATTTGGCTCTGCGGCGAGGTAAAATACGTTCACTGCCCAAACAGGGTCAGGGTGCTGCGTTCACTCAGGCCTTCAGGGCATGGTGGAAGAGGGAAGGTGGGAAGACTGAAGACAGTGAGGTAGATAAAGGTAGGATGGCTGTTGGGTGGAAGGAAAGAAGGAAGTGGGAAAAGGAGAGAGGCTATGAGGGGCTTATGGGGAATGGAAACAGTAATGAAGGGAATGAGATGCCCCCCTCAAGTCCTTGTCCTCCCCATTTATTTATTCTTCAAATAGCCTCATTAGCAAGGCAGGGTCATTTTGGAGGGATTAGTCTGGTCTTCCCTACCCCTTGAAATTTCCTCTTCTTGTTTCACCACCCAAGTTTATCTGCTAAAAGAAAGAGTGTCTGCCTGTCTGCTAAAAGAAAAAGTGGGCAAAGGCAAGGTAAATTCCCTTTTTAAAAAAAATGATAATGTTATTGTAGCTAGCCATTTATACCTTTGAACCTGGATCGTATTATGCGAACTACTGCTTTCATTTGCACAAAGGGACAGCTTGTACTACTGTTCTCACTGGTTTTATTAATTGTTTTAATTTTTAAATTGTGATTTTATTGTGTTTTCATTTGTTAGCTGCCTTAGTGGCCCTTGTGAAGGCAGAAAGGCATGCCATAAATTTTGTAAATAAAATAAATTAAAAATAATAAATTACCTGTTTTTAACTTTGTGTGTGCATTAATTCCATACTTTTAAAAAATTATTAATTGTTGTCACCTGTCTTGGGCCTTGACTTATAACCAAAATAAATAAATAAGTAGTGCTTACCTTTAAAAACAACAGTTGCATACTATGGGTGCTACTTATTCATTTATTCTTGGTATTTTGTACGGTATAAAAGAGACAACAGCTAATTAATAAAGCAAGATGCTTAAAAAAACAAAGCACATTTAACCTGGGATCTACTTATGATCCCACGTCAGAACAATATTTTGTTTTTACTTCCCTGACATCAACAGTTGCATATTATTTCTATTAATTTCAATTATTTCTTTCAGATGATAGTTAAATCAAGGAATAGACCCCAGAAACCATACCATGTAGCAAAAAGTTGTTTCATGGGCCAATACTGCTAAATGTATCACTGTCGACTTTATAGTTGCAGATCATTTTATAAAAGCAGATCAAGTCATACATTATGGATATGAGGGCAACAGAACTATAAGAGTGCAACTGGTTTATGTTGCATGTTAGTCACATTTCCACATTTCACTTAGTAGCTGTGAAGCAGAGGCAACTCCTGTGTCAGGCTAGCTACCTGTCTCTTTCATTAAATCTTAACTTCTCGAGTGTCATAAAAAGGCCATATGAGCCATTTCAATACCATAACTAGGTGTTTGAAACACTCCTTTTGACACTAGAGTGCTTTAATTGTTCATGGAACCCTCCCCCTTTCAGTGCTGCTGTAAGGCATTCTGGCTCGGAGTCACTCAAGCAAAATTGGAGCATCTGGTTGCAGTGTCAAAATAGCATAGGCAACTTCAGTGTAGCACTCTGGTGGATAATCTCAACACAGAATACAAACAATACATTAGTGATTGCCAGGAGGCTATAGTTCCCATCCTTTTGAAATATGTTAAGAAACTTGTGCAAAAAAAGTAAAATAGGGTTCTCTTTTCTCCCCTCATATTTCATGCTTTTCTGTTTTCATGTACTTTATAGTTGCTTGGAACTTTCATTCCATTGATAAGAAACATATTAATTATTGCATCCGTCATATCCATGGAACACATGAGTGAACCAGCCTTCTTTAAAAGAAATCTTGTTGAAAGCACAAAAAAGAGGTGTCAGCGCTAATAAGACCCATGCTTCACATGTTGAAAAACAAATGCCATGATGTTTTAGTTGTTCGTTAGTCTCATTATAAATTATGAAAATGGTGATCCTTTAGTGACTGTGGCTCTCTTGCAATAATATTTCCTTTTCTTTGTTTCTCCTCATCTAGGCTGACCACAAAGCTTCACTCTGACTTAATGGTTTACAGTAAGTAGTAAGTAATCCTTCGCATTAAGAAATTCAGACTGTGCTTATTGTGCCCATTTGTGTGCTAATGGGCTTTATGGTATAATTTGACAAAATTAAATTATTAAATACCTCTCACGCAGCTGTGTAAGAGAGAAAAATTTGAATCCTGTGACTACTGTTCCTGAAATGGATGCAAAATAATACTGTCAGAGGAGCCCATGTGACATCTGACAGTAGATCCAGACCTAACCCCCAGGGCAGATTACTCCTGCCCCAGGCAGGAATAGTCTATTCATGGCATCAGGTCAGCGGGTCAGGAAGTAAAAATGCTTAAAGATTCTAAACATATACCACCTCATTTCAGGCCCTGCTTGGAAGTACTACCTCCTGTGGTTCTGACATAAGTGACCTCCTGAATGTATGTCTCTGTTCTCAGTTAGAAGACAGATTTTTTTCCCTGACTCTGCATACAGAATATGATTTTTAAAGAGTCTGCATTGGCTGGTGTCTAAAACTAGTGAGAATTCTTTTCAAATAATCAATAAAAAGGAGTTAAGTAGATGGTGAACTTGGTTGAAAAGTCATTCTATGGCACTAGGTTCTGCAACTGTGGTGTAAGATTTATTGGAAGTAGAATTTGACAAGCTCAGTTGCTTTAAAGGCAGAAATGAAGACTTAAACTATAGTAAAAAAGTTAATTGCTCACCTTGGTAAATTTCAAATTAAGGCTTGCAACAAATCCACAGTTGACATGTTCTATGTACCACTAATGTGACACATATAAAATTAAAGTTCAAATACTTTCTTAAAATGGATTACAGATTTCTTTTCTAAGTTAGTTTTCAATAGCATTCAACTTAATTTTTCAGCCACAAACAATGATATTCTACGCCCTTTATAATAAGATAAAATAAATTAATAAAATACTTTATCAGAGTACATAGGATAGTTATGTGGACAACTTGCGGTTTATATAGCAACTCTGACCTGGATGCAGTGAATCCTACAAGTCAGTCTTGGAATGGTTTGAGAATACAGTCAAATTGTGGCTGCTTGGGTCAGTTTCATTTATTGTGGCCTGAGGATGTTGACTAGTTTTCGATGGGATGAGAACAATCAACTGTGGGCTACATGGGTTACTGGGGAGCTAAATGATTCTTCAAGAGAAGACAGTTCCTTTTGAAGGAGGTGGTTAGGAAATCTGTCTTGTATCCCTAAACCCAAATTATGTTAACAACTATACACAAGGTAGCAGGAAGAGGTTCGGGGTGGGGGGGCAGTATGATCTATAGTTTTGATCTTACCTCGAGGTAATACTGCATGGCTCCACAGTATCTGGGCAATGGTGTCTCAGAGGTTTCCATCTTCTCCCCTACCCTGTTTAAATTGTACATGAAACCCGATAGAGATCATCTATGGATCTGAAATGAGTTATATTAGTATGTTGGTGGCAATCAGCTCTGCTTCTCCTTCTCAGTAATGTCTTATAATGTATATTCTCAACAGGGGTCTGGAAATGAGGGCTATGAAACTGATTGTTAGTTCAAATAAGACTGAAGTCCACCTGTTAAAATATGAACCTAAAACCCTGTTCTGTTCTGTGCGCTCCTTAGGGCACAACTAGATGCTACAGGATCCCTGGGACAACCCAGGGACACTGCAGCCATTTTTCCTCAGGAATTTTCCAGCTTTTAAAAAGGTGTGGGGGCCCAATCTTGCTTAGGAATGTGGTGTGTGTGTTTGGGAGATATAGGCTTGCCAGCCCCCAGGTCTGTGCAGGGGATCCCCCAATCTTGCAGGTTCCTCCCCACCCCAGCAGCCATGATGTGCCTTTAAATCTTGGCAGGACATTTTAGAAGAAGCTTGCAAACTGTTTGTGTTTGGAAATGTGGATATGCTCTTAAATCTCAGCAGGATGAAAGCTGCAGGGGGGGGCGAGCACACATGAGCCACGTGGCTCTTCTCAGTGAATGTATGAATTGTGTGAGAGAGGAAGAGAGAACAGTCCTTCTTTTCATTTTGCATTTGTTTCAGAAGTCGTGTGTATAGTAAAATGGAAAGTAAAAAGTTAATTAGAACCTGATAATGGGATGGAGGAAAACTCCAACCCCTAGACTGCTTTCTTACTTTCATTTTTCTGTGTTAGTTGGATGAAATAAAGCAGATTGTTACATTCAGCAACTCCATGAGTAAAGTGATTTATACCATTGCTCCAGTGATGTCACAAAAATCTGGGCTAGCAAACTGTTTGTGTTTGAGAAAAGATTCATTGTTTCTTTTGGCTGCTTTGTGTGTATGTTTGTGTCCCTTAATAAAGCCATCCTTGGTAATGCTACCAAAGCCTGGAAAGGGACTTGTGGGGGTATGAATAATTACATTTTTATCTAGTGAAAGTACAGCTGCTATGGAACCCTTTAAAGGCAAAAAAGAGGATGAGGAAATGAAGACTGTATTCAGGGGAACTGTACTGCTGTTTGTTTGTTTGTTCGTTCATTCATTCATTTATGGAATGGGGAAATCTCCTGGCTCCACCCTCAAAGTATTTCCTGAGTTGGACCTGGCAACCCTAGGGAGACAGTTCAGCCATCCACCATGGCTGTGGTGTCTGCAGGGGATGTCTGGCTGCATACCCAAGGGTCTATAAACTCCTAGGTGGCTGGCATCAATGCTAGTGGGCAGATAGAGGTTCCAGGTGGGTATGTATGGTGAGGATAGACTCAGATGGGGTGAGGCTGGGCCTAGGAAGAGGCCAGTTTCCTGGGGCAGCAATTCAGCAGCCACCTTCCAGGGACTTTGGGTCTGCATGAACTTGTGGAGGTGAAGAATAAACTTTAGGTCTTTGTCTGAGCAAGTGGGCTCTGATCCAAAAAAGCTTACTCACAAATTTTTTTTAAAAAGTACATTAGTCTTTAAGGTACCACCACTGTTTGGATAATACCTTATTTCTCTTGCACAGATTTCTACTGGAAGTGGTTTGCATTTGGATCATATGGCTTCTATGAGCAGTAGTCACATACCATATGCGGAAAATATTTGGATTTCATCCGAATAAATATATGCATTTTGTCTTTTCCCCCTATCAGTTATATATCTTCATATTGGAAAATCACTTGGATGTTTCTCAATCACGTTTTCCTAACTATGATATGGGTGGGGGAGCGAAACGTATTGTTTGGAGATTTTTATACTTAGAAAGATTATTGTATAAATAAATAAATTTTATTATCACAACTGAAAAACATGAACCTCTGGGGTGGAACATGGCAACTTTTTAATTGCCACAGCAGGACCACACAGGAGTTCAGGACAGCATGAGAAAAAGGATATTAATGCAACTAAAATTGCCAGGAGAACTTAGTGTATCTTCAAGTGCCATATGATCATTGCTCCCGAGAGTCATTAGGGAAATTCACTGAGTTAAATAACTCCCTTTTGTAATGTAATTGGACTAGGGCTTTTCTCATCTGAAAAGCTGGAGGAGCTGAAGTACAATGTATGTGTTAAAAGTGCTAGTGTTAAATTATGAGCTATACTATGTCACGGTTGACATGGTCAATGCAGATTGAGTGCAAAGCAAGTGCAATACCTGCTATCTCTTGAGGCAGAAAGGCTTTTGAATGTCTGGGATAATCCGCTTTCTCAAACAATGTATGTGTATTAAAGATCCTTGAAAAAAGAATTTGTACAAGCCAATCAGCATTATACTAGTAGGTGGGTATAAGCACATTAACACTTATTCACATATGGCCCCTATTTTCCCAAGACCCTAAGACACATTACAGGCAAAATAACCCTCTGACCTGCAGCCCATTGACTCAAATACTGCAATATACACACCCCAATGTATTCTTGTTGAAGCTCTGATGGAGAGACTAGTGGTGGATGGAAATGGCGGATACCACTGATAATGATGCAGTGAGGACAGAATCTGTCATCCGATGTACATTCAATTTCCCTATTTGTTCCTCTTGCACCAGTATTTGAGCATCCAGCTGCTAGTTTTTCTCTCTAAATAGAAAGTAAATCAGAATTAGAAATAAAGTTTAAAAGAATTGTCCATAATTTTCCATGGTAATGGAACAAAAATATCCTCTTGAAAAAATCAAACTGGTTATAATGCTTATTATGTATTACATGCTCATTACATAGCACTATAATATTTTAGATCATTATAATATTTTATATCTAATTCTGAACATGACTCCAGAGCACAGACAAAAAAAAAATTCTGTACAGTGGAGCCACATTCAGATATTGACAGTTTGTACAAATCTGGGGGAACTCCTGGTTTGCAGAAAAAGCTGAAACATTTTAAAAATTGTTTCCCCTCCCACCCCCCAAAAAACAAAGAACACAAGGAAGTGATGTCTGAATTTGCAAAAACCTCACCACTCAAACCAGGGCTCTTTTTCTAGCAGGAACTCCTTTGCATATTAGGCGACACACCCCTAATGTAGCCAATCCTCCAAGAGTTTACAGAACTATTCTTACAGGGGCTACTTTAAGCTCTTGGAGGATTGGCTACATTAGTGGTGTGTCGCCTAATATGCAAATGAGTTCCTGCTAGAAAAAGAGCCCTGACTCAAACAATAACAACAGAACCACCATTTTGAGTCACAGCTACACCATGAGGGGAGGAGTGAGCTAAACTTTAACCTCTCAGTCTTCTAATTGAAACCAAAGTTCCTGTGTGATATTTGGCTGTGTTCCTGAAAAAGCTATCCTTTCCCCTTAAAGATAAAGGACAGGGAGCCCAGGTTCAATTAGCAAAACTAAGCAGGGGTTGGAAAGTTGATTAACAAAACTAACTTTTTAGGTATTCTCTACCCCCTTTCCCTGCTGGGCCTCTGATCAGAATTGCAGCTGTATGTACACATTATCTACTTTTACCTATCCTGACATTCCTCATATCTTGAATAGGGATAGGCATGAACTGGGGAAATGGTTCGTGGTTCATTTTGATTCCCGAACCGGTTCATGGTTCATTCAGTTTATGAGTTTGGGAGGTGGTAGACCAGCCCCTTTGCCAATTAGAGATGCTAAATTCACAGGGAGTCTTCAGCAGGCTTTCCTCCACCTGCCTTCCAAATTTGGCGAAGATTGGATTTGGGATGTCTGAGTTATAGTCCCCCAAAGCAGGTGCCCCCAGGAAAGCTCGGCTCTAGCCTCTCCTTAAATCAGCCACACAGCAAGCAGTTCTTCCTAACTCACTCTCACATGATGACTAACTCCTCTCTCTTCCTGCTGCAAACTGAAAGCAGCAGAGTCAGGGTGTGGTATCTCTCTATATAATAATCCTGATTTGACGGTGGCATTCTCCTGAACATTCCACATGCTCCAAAATCAGTTGGCTCCCTGACGTGTTATTCAGAAGCTATCCCTATCCACTGGCTGTGAATACTCGCATGCCATTGGCTTTGTGTTGGGTCTGCTCCTCTTCCCTGCCCACTCCTTCAGCCACTGTGTCCTCTCAGAATTTCTGGCAGATGGCTTTCTCTCTTGACGAAGACGCTTCTCCTGCTTCCCTCCTGCGTGGGACTAACTGTTACCTCAGTGGCTGTTGGTAGGTGTAAAGAAATGGCAGTTACCTGTGTTTATAAGATGGCTGCTGTCTGTGGTTTGTTTAAAATGTTCTCCCATAAGGTTCAGTTGAGCTGTAGTTCCAGAGAGGGGCCTGCAGGAGTATCACTCACTGGGTTGCCTGGGGCTTCCTCATCTGCTGGACTACAGTTCCCAGCTGCCCCAAGGCCAAAAGTGCGGGAAAAAGGGACTGTCCCAAGGGGTGGGGCACCATCAATATACACTCCAGCCCATCCAGGGAGGATTGTGTTTAACCCCTGTTGATTTATGCCCTGTTGTTTCATAGTGTGTGCTTACTCCTACAGTGCTTACTCAGGATCATCACTGCGGCCAGGGATGAGATGGGCATCCATGCAGCCAGGGATGAGATGGGCAGAGTGCCTTTTGGATTGCCTTGATGGATCCTCTACACAAGCTGTGTGGCTGTGGGTGAGGGGTCATCATGGCATATTCCATGGCTGGGCTGCCCAGGTCCAAGCTGCTGACAGAGGGCTCCACTCCAGGGGCCAGGAGCATTGCCTGTCTTATGGCAAGGGTGGGGTTTAGGTGACCCCATACCTTGACCATGCTGCTGCATACTACTTGTCCTTGTCATAGTTTTGTAAATAAATAAAGTGGCCTTTAGTTTCCCAACTACTGTTGTATGTATTAGTCCTATGTTAGGGCTAGATATTCAAAATGCTTAAGAACACTCAGAGGTGCGATGAATCTTTGCTTCACTGGAGACGAGATGTTTCCTTATCTTTAAAAATAGTTTATTACTAAGGGAAAAGGTACATGAGAATTGCTAAAAATAACAAACATCCTAGAGAGCTACATCTTGCTACATCTCTCTACAAAGACATGCTTAGATTAGATTGGAGAATCTTCTCTGTCTTCTTGACCCCTAGAAGAAGTCACCTGATTGCAGTTACCAATCAGTCTAGCGATACCCTCGGTAGATTCGCGGGCTTTTCTTTAATTGGCCAGCTGCCAGGTTCCCCTTCTGGGTCAGTCTAGACAATAGCACTGCAAGGTAAACAAGTTAACCCTATAATGGCTGGAAGTCAGGTCTTGCTAGCTCATACATTTCCAACAGTATGACTCTTTCTTCTGTCTATGGGGGCAAAGCTCTGGCCCTGGTCGACGCTAAGGGGATGTCTTTTGGGCCAGGGATTACCAGAAGATGTTGCTGAGATGAGCATAGAGCTCTCCAGGGGATATATTGAGAGAGGCGGTCCTGCAGATATGTTGGTCCCTGACTCTATGGGGCCTTAAAAGTTAGTACCATCACCTTGGTAGTAACTGGAAACCAGTGCAGTACTCAAACAGAAGCCAGTGCAGTTGGCAGAGCACCAGCTGAATGTGCGCCCATGAAGGCATGCCGCTGCATTTTGCACCACCTGGAGTTTCCAGTTCAGATTCAAGGGTAGCCCCACAGTAGTTTGCCATGGAATTTTGCTTAAATGAAAATTCTGAAGTGATTTTTGAGTTATTTCTATTCAGGAGATCAGCTATAGAATTTTGAAGCAAACAGAAATAAATTCAGTATGAGAAGCAATAGTTCTGGGGAGGGCTCCACACTTAACCACTTGGGGAGGATTAAAGGGGTCAGGGGGCTCAGGTTCAGTTTATAAAACTAGGCAGAGGTTGGAAGGTTCACCCCCTCTCCCCCCCCCCCCCCCGGGCAGTGCTATTGAACTTATTAGTATCACTGTGTTGTGAATGTTGCCCCAATTAAAGCCAAATTCTTGTTAGGGATTTAGGGTTGCTGAATACTTTTTACTTACTTACTTAATTTATACACCACTTTCCTGCCCAATGTGGCCCAAAGTGGCTTACAATATTCTCCCCTTTTCCCTATTATTCTCACAACAACCCCTTAAAGCAGGTTAGGCTGAGAGTGTGTGACTGACTATTGGCACATAATTTGACCAAAAGTGACCTTTGAGTCAAATATGTAGGTTTGTATTCTGACAAAGCATTCAGAGATATTAAGTGCAGCTAAAAGTGATACTGTTGTGAAGATTATATTGTTGTGAAGTGTGATTACATTACTAGTTTGGTGTAGTGGTGAAGTGAGCGGACTCTAATCTGGGAGAACCGGGTTTGATTCCCCACTCCTCCACTTGCACCTGGCTGGATGACCTTGGGCAAGCCATAGCTCTGTACCAGCTGTTCTCTCAAGGACAGCTTGGGAAAGAGCTCTCTCAGCCCCACCTACCTCACAGGGTGTCTGTTGTGGGGAGGGAAAGGGAAAGGAGTTTGTAAACCGCTCTGAGACTCCAAGTGAGTGAAGGGCGGGGTATAAATCCAATCTCTTCTTCTTCTTCTTCTAGTTGTCATTGTATACTTATTTTTATTTAACTCCAGTTTCAAGGTAAGCCAGTGAATAAATACACAGATACAATTTCTTCATGAACCTGACTCACCCCACTTGTATGGTTTCAGTGTTTACTTCCCTCATTTGCTATAATATTCTGCATCCTTTATATCACATGAATAAGCTTGCTTTAGTACAGCAGTGGATAGACAGACAGACAGACAGACAGACAGACAGACAGATGATATAGTGACAATATTGACGCTATCTATATAAATAAGTGCTTTAAGTAATGATGTAAACTGCTACAATTTCTCAGTTATGCACATGATTATTTACTTTTTATCTCTTGGATTACCAAAGGCAGTATACTGGAGACCTTCTTACAAAACATCAAAGAATATCCTGTTCCTCTTATTCTTACAGAAACAGAGAATCAGGTCCTTGACTGAAACATAGATTCACTTTTACTACTTAAGCATTGTGCTGAAGCCATAATTGCAGAAAAGAGCATTTCAACAGGCACTTTGCAACCAGATTTTGTCACAATCTTAAAGAAGATCCAAGGACATACACTCTGAATACCACTTGAGTTTTCCATTATCATTTCATAATTAAGTCGGGGGGAAGTTAACCTTGAAAAAATGGATGAAAACATCATTTCATAAGAGAGCTAATCCCGAGTAGTGGAAAACAATGTGAACAGTAAGCAATGAAATCTCTAGTTCCTATTTTACCTCTGGCATGAATATGTTCATGGTCTTAGATAGGTTTACCTTCACACCTATAATATCAATGTGACAGTACTGGCTTACCTTATGGTGGGGAGGAGGAAGCCAGGCTTACTTTACAGAGCTGATATAAGGATGACTGCAGTAATGTCTTAATTGCACTGAACACTATAAATCTATATATCTGTATATCTACTTCTCAAATGTGCCCCCCATCTGTGGATACTTATATCAACTGATTGAGCCCACACTGGAAGAAAAGAGATTTTTCTCCAAACTCAGGAGGCCTCCCAAGCTTGAAGAAAAATCTTAACACTCTAAAAAATGTGTGGTGGTTTAAAAAACCCTAAAATGGAGGACTGCTGCAGAGGGGGAGGGGAAGAGGACAAGGAAAAGCAGCACTGAAGAAGCTACTACTGAGTGGAATCCTCCCCGCAACACACACACCCCTCCTGTGCTAATTGTCCCTGCAGTCTGGCTGGTTAGTAGGGGTGCCAGCTCTGGGTTGGGGAATACCTGGAGATTTGAGGGGTGGAGCCTGAGGTGGGTGGGGTTTGGGGCATAATACCATATAGTCCAACTTTCAAAGTGATCATTTTCCCCAGGTGAACTGATCTCTGTCACTGGAGATCAGTTGTAATAGCTGGAGATCACCAGCCACCACCTGGAGGTTGGCAACCCTGCTGGTTAGAAGCCTGTAGGAAATTTTTAAAAGAGCAGCTGAGTGGGGGGCTACAGAGGCTGAGGTGAGAAGAAGCTTTGATAAAGTTCCTCATCAAAGGCTCCTAAGTAAGCTTAATAGTCACAGGATAAAAGGACAAGTCCTTTTGTGGATCAAAAACTGGCTAATTAAAAGGAAACAGAGAGTGAGTATAAATGGGCAATTTTCTCAGTGGAGGGAGGTAAGCAGTGGGGTACCGCAGGGAGCAGTACTCGGTCCAATGCTTTTTAACTTGTTTATTAATGATTTAGAGTTGGGAATAAGCAGTGAAGTGGCTAAATTTGCAGATGGCACAAAGTTGTACAGGGTGGTGAGAACCAGAGGAGGTTGTGAGGCACTCCGAAGGGATCTGTTGAGGATGGGCAAGTGGGCATCAACATGCAAATGGGGTTCAATGTGGCCAAGTGCAAAGTGATGCACGTTGGAGCCAAAAATCTTAATTTTAGCCTGGCTGCTCTTTTTATTAGTAATATTTGGGGGAATATTAGCTCTTAACAATTTGCAGCAGGCGTTGCAGATCTCCATCTGTGTCTACAGAGGCTGCGCTTCACTGAGGCTTCCCAGGAACTTTCACGAGACTCGAGTTAAGAGTTATAAAGATAAATTGTTTACTATAAAAAGGATAAAAGATTCATAGGTGATATTACACAATCATACACACAGTTACACAGATCTAAGAAATTAGGTAGAATTACAGAGACGTTTGCATGAGCAGGAGAATTGATAGTGTCCGTCGAGGGTGATATTTACCTATATAGGAATCTAGCGAAGTCCGTCTGGAAAAGAGGGGGAGAAGAAGTATCTTCGGACAAAGGAGAAAGGACTGTGGTTCTGAACCAGCAGAGGCCACATGGCAGATCCAAGTGGTACACCCAAGGAGGAAGAACAAGCAGGAGCGGGGAGGAAAATCTGACTTGTGACTCGTGGGAAGCAGTATTTATTGGGGGGTGTTCCCAGGAGGTTGGCAAGGTATGCGATCTTCCCAGGAATACCTATAGATGGTCCGTTCTCTGTCCCTAGCCACTAAGAGGGTTCTATGGGTGTGGTCAATATTTAGATCTACCTGATGGTCAGGACAGGATGTTGACATCCGCTGCATCTGCCATGGTCTTCTAGATGAAAGCAGGCCCTGGGCGGCAGAACTGGTCCATCAGGAAGCATCCCGCTGCTTTCGCACCCTTGTGTGAAGTCCTTTGATGTGCCAAATGGAGGGGGAAGTTGCAGGAGGGGGTTCAAGCCTGTGTACGTGTATGGAGTTCATACCTTCATGGAGTTAGTGGTATGTGTTTCTAGCCATAAAGCTTCACATGGCTTTGTGTGTGGGTGAGTGTCTTTGTGCTTTGTGACAAACTCCAGGCTGGAGGTGGTAACCTCAGAAAATGGTGCTTTAAACCTTCATTGGAAGCATCTGCTATCATTTTCCCACTGGTCACCTTGAGCACTATCTAAACTCACATAACTGGCAGCATAGTCCGTTACACATTGATGGGGTCCAAACTGGCAGAGACTGACCAAGAGTTGTAGTTGATAACTCAATGAAAATGTCAAGACTGTGTGTGACTGCAATGAAAAAGGCCAGTGCTATGCTGGGAGTTATTAGGAAGGGAATTGAAAATAAATCATATCTTCTAGTGTCTTCTAGTTTCCTGGCCCCTCTGGTGGACCTCCTGGTGGCACCTGGTGTTTTTGGCCACTGTGTGACAGAGTGTTGGGCTGGATGGGCCATTTGCCTGATCCAACATTGGCTTCTCTTATGTTCTTATGTTCTTAAGCCTAACCTCCCACTTTCGAGGCTCTGTAGTTGCTGGCTCAGCTGTCTTTTAAAACTTTCCTGCTGACTTCTACCCACCCAAATTGTGGAGAAAGCAGTGCTGGGGAGGGGGATTCTTTCTTCCTATTCATCCATTTCCAGCTCTTCATCCCCACCCCCATCTAGCCAGTTAGAAACAAGGGTGCAAAGTTTGAAAAGAATGGCTGAGCCGGCGACTACAGAGCCTTGCAAGTGAGAGAAGGCTCTTCTCACCACAACCTCTGTAAGCTGCCAGCGCAGCTGTCCTTTAAAACTTTTATCTCAGCTTCTAACCTCCAAACTAGTGGAGAAAAGCAGTGCTGGAGGAGTGTGTGGTGGGAGAGGATTATTGTTTCCCACTCGCCCATTTCCAGCACTTCTTCAAATCATATACTGCAATTTAAAAACAAACAAACCCAAATATAACTGAAAATAAACTAGAACACAATACATAACATTTTGTTGTGAAACCCCACTTGTAAAATATAAATGTTATTGAATATTAGAATGCCTTGAGTCACATCAGGCAGACCTGTAATGATAAGACACCAGTTGCTATTTCTGGATTCGACTGGAAAAAATCTGGGCCTTTCCTGGCAGAGCATCCTGAAAGTAGAACTCAGCTCCCACCAGGTGTCTGGATGAGTTTCTCTTTCCTTGCTTTTAAAAATCTTGTAGAAATTTAATTGTTCTATAAATTCTGTAGGGACTTTATTGTTAAAATGTGTTTCTCTTGCGCCTTTCTTTTCCCAGTTTAATCTTTTTAATGTGGTTTACTTTATATTTTTACTTTGTATTTCAGGTAAAAAAAACATAGATCAGTTCTGATCTCTAAAGCAGTTTCAGAAGTTGCAACAAGCTGTGACAGAGGAAGTGCAAAGAACTCATTGCACTTCTGCTATAATTAACAGTGGGTTCCTAGGCAGTTACTCCAATCCCAGCTCATTTATTTTAGTGGTTTTAGATTGGAATAACTTTGCCTAGGATTGCAGTGTAAGTGTGGCTTTCATATGTTCCACAGGGAAGAGATGTGTGAGTTCTGCATGCACATCGATTTCATACCCGTTGTTTCTCCCATTGCATAGTAAATATCCCATTGCATAGGAAATATGAAAAGAAAATCATCAGTTCATCTCTTAACATTGTGTTTTTGTAACAGACAAAGCCTTTTTAAGTCTGTCCTCTTTTTTTAACAGCTTTCTTCTGTTGATACAGGACTTCCCATTAGTGGGCTGTGTGTAACTCCAGAAAATTTAAGTGCTCAACACAAAGACAAATAGCTGTAGGTTGTTGTTTTTGTTTAGTCGCACAATCGCGTCTGACTCTTCATGACCCCATGGACCACATCCAGGGGTCATTTCGTAGAAAAAGAGGTGCAGGAGCTCATTAGCATAACACACTAGCATAACTTATTTGCATATGCTACACACCTGACATCACCAGAAGTATGTCAGAAGGCAAGAAAGAAAGGACAGAGAGAGAGAGAGCTGGCAGAGAGGGGACAGCTACTAATCCAAGCCTCAGAAATACCACTGTTCTGGGAGGATAGCTTCAGTAGTGGTGAAAGCCTTCAGAAGGCTGGTCGGAGGAACAAGGACCTTTCCAGGGGACGGGGTCATTTTGCTGCAGCCATGACACAAGCAGGCATTCCACCGTGGGGGGGGGGGATGGCACCAACTCCCGGAGCTGCGCTCCCCCGAGCTCCTGCTCGAAATGACCCCTGACCACATCACACCAGACTCTCCTGCCCTCTGCCATCCCATGCCTGTTGCATCAATAACACTGTCTAACTATCTTATCCTTTGTCATCCCCTTCTTCTTTTACCTTCAATCATTCCCAGCATCAGAGTCTTCTCCAGTGAGTGCTCCCTTCTCAATTGGTGGCCAAAGTATTTGAGCTTCAGCTTCAATATCTGGCCTTCCAGAGAACAGTCAGGGTTGATTTCCTTTAGGATTGACTGATTTGATCTCCTTGCAGTCCATAATTCAAACACATCTGTTCTTCAGTGCTTGGCCTTCCTTATGGTCCAACTCTTGCAGCCATACATTACAACTTGGAATACCGTCACTTTGAACATTCGGACTTTTGTTGGCAGGGTGATGTCTCGTCTTTTTATTTTGCTGTAGGTAGCCTGTCATTTATTGCTGATATTTTCTATAGTTAGTTCCATAGCTTCTCCTGATCTCACTGCTGCCATATATACTATACTGTCAGTAAATGGGTACTGGAAGGACCACCTTCTTCCATATTTTCCAGCCTATCAGTTAAGCTTCTCTTCTCAAGCCCAGCTCTCTGTCTTCCTGCCTGCAGAGGTGAAGTTAGTGATGGCCCAAGGATTCGTCAGTGGTGGCTCCTCACCTTTGGAATGCCCTCCATCTTTAGGCTTGTCTGGCTCCTTACTTGGCATTAGGCTCCAGGATATTTCTTTATGCCCAGGATATCCAGGATATTCTTTAAGTTTTTAACTGAGGAGCTTCATCTCTTGTTTTAGCTTTTTATGGTCTGTTCTAGCCTGAGAACTGTTCGTATCATATTAGGATGCTTAATGTTTGTTCCATGTTGTTTTTATGGCCTAGCTTGTTTTCAATCACATGTTTTAGCCTTGTTTGGTTTTGTGGTATTGTTTTAGTTGTGAGTCACTGGGAGCAAGTCTATAAAGAAACAGGATATACATTTTCTAAATAAATAAATACCTAGTCAAATGGCATGTGCAAAGGCTGATTGGTTTGTGATGAAAGCAAGTCTGATTTATTCTCCGCTTACTGCTCCTTCTTCCTGCCCCTTCCACATGTAGCTGACACTGAAGAATTCATGATGCAGGAAACTGTTGATCTAACCAAAATTTGTTATGATAAACTGACTGCAGTCATTTTGTTTCTGGCTCACAAACCAGGATTCTGGATATAAAATATTTAGCTATTTATTTGTATGTAAATATATGAATAAAAAACCTAAAATACCAAAAGCAGCTATTAAAACAAGGCAAGCAAAACACCACATTAAAAAATGATTGTCCATAACCCGGGACAATACAGAGATTTTATAATTGTGCCATGGTTTCTGAGGAACTCCACTGGATGCATGGCATTACCACTATTAGAAGTCCACTGGATCACAGCTAAAATCTTTCATATTATCTTTTTTATTATTTTGAAGAATGGTATACATAATGTTCTTGCTATTGTCCTGTCAGCTTGTTTTCCTCTTCAACTTCCAAACATTTATTGTGCAGATGACTTGGCTATTGGTGTACCATCTTTAAGTGTGGAATCTGAAACATAAGTCTTTGCTTTCAGTTCCAATTATATTATTTTCATTCTGATAAGGATTTAAAATGGAAGAAAATCTGATTTTCCAGTTTCATTCTACAAAAATTAAGCAAAAGGGTCTCCAAGTTAAAATAGATTATAGACAAGAAAATAAAGTTGCAAGTTTTCTTCAGTGTAAGGCTGTTTCTGAAATTTCACTCATATAATCTGAGCTTGGAACATAAATATGATTTGCTCCAAAACCAAAACACAGCCTTAAACCTGATCTGGATCCAAACTTCTCCTCTCCTGTCAAATAAAGGCATACTTAACTTCATTTTGAGACTATGGCCAGATGTTTGTGCTGCTTTTTTTACTTTAGCTAAGCAAGTTCACCACCTCTAATTGAAATCCTGAACTTTATTATTTCTCAATTACTTTGTGGAGTGCAAGTGTCAACCACACAATATTTTCCACATTAATGCTGAGTTTTCATGTTGGTGGTGGTTGTGAAAGTGTGCACAATACAGAACATTTTAAAAAAAACTCCAGAAGGAGAAAGTTCCCTTGTGTATCATGGTCATATTTGTTTTCATCTATAGAAACCATGAAAAGGGTTGCATAAACATTTAGCATCTCTCCCTAGAAAAATGGGAATTGACAACAAAATGTAGTGGAGATCCTAAATTCAAGGCCATTCATATAAAAAATCAATAAAATGGTGTAAAACTGAAAGTAAGTGCTCTGAACCCTGTTATACAGGGGAGGGAGGGCTATAAATTGAATGAGTGAATAAATAAATAAATAAATAAGCATGAAACAGTAATGCTCTTCACCAAACTAATGGAAATTTAGTAGCCCATTTTAGCATCCTCAATATAACAAGAACATTATAGCATCACATTAACTTCCACAAGCCTCTTAAAATACGGAATCTGTAAAAAGTCATAAGGAATCATAAGACTGACCTGTTTAGGAACATGACTGTTTTTGGAGCCCCAACCTCATCAGAACTGAGCCAGCTGGACTGGGAGACAGAGCCCGGGAGAGAGCTTCTGGGAAGGTGAGTGTTGTTGTTTTTTTGCCTTTCCTATACTGCTAAATTACTGAGGAACATTAACTGAGGTTGTTTTGTGAGAAGACAGAAATTGAGGCTGAGGGTGCTTGTAGCCTTCTAGAGAGTGGTGTTTTTGTCTGGGTCTGTTTGGGTCTCTGTCTGGTCTGCTACATCAAACAAGGCTTTTGGCCTGGGGATCAGGCCAGGGGACCCTACATCTAGCTGACAAATCTAGTTAAGGTTTCCTTTGCTCGAAAGTCAGTCAAATCTGATTCAAGGGGGCGGTGCTTATCTCCATTTCCAAGCCAAAGTGCCAGTGTTGTCCAAAGACTTTTTCTGTGGTCATGTGGCCAGCCTGAGTAAACGCCAAGGTACACGGAACGCTTTCACCTTCCTATCTGCTTGCAATTTCTTGCTTTGGAACTGCTGGGTTGGCAGGAGCTGAGGCCAGAGATGGGAGCTCACTCTGTCACGTGGCACTCAAGTCTCGAACTGCTGAGCTACTGACCTTCCAGTTGGTAGCTCAGTGTCTTAACCTCTGAGCTTTAAATGACTAACCAGTTATGAAGGCAAAAAGCCAGCAGGGGAGCGGGAACTATCCAATGTTTTGCAGAGAGTGCCACATATATGATTATCTACCCACTGAGTGGAAATTGTGGGTGTGTGCTTGCTGCAAGGAGCTTGTGGCTCTGAGGGAGCAGTTTTATTCCCTTGAGGCTAGAGTTGCCAACCTGGAGAAGCTGAGGCAGAGAGAGAGAGATTTGGGGAAGAGTTGGGAGCCATTTAAATCAAACAGCTGCTTTCTGCTCCCTGTAAAAAAACACAGGAAGCAGGGGTTTAAACTTTAAAACACTCATGAACCAATGTGAATCAGTTTGATTCATGAACCAGTGTATTCATTCATGGTTTGGTTTGTGGTTCAGTCATGAACCACAAACTGAACTGAACCGGAAAAAAAATGTCATGTTTGCCCATCTGTAGTTGGAGCACCTCACTATGAGAAAAGACTGAACAGTCTGGGACTTTTCATTTTAGAAAAAAGAAGAATGGGGGGGGGGGACATGATAGAGGTGTATAGAATTATGCATGTGTTGGAGAGAGCTGACAAAGGCTGTGATCAGAAGTGCAATTTAATCTGTTGTTGTTCCCTTGTGGATTTAAAATACATGATCAGACAGCAACTTCTGTTTGTCATGCCCCAGTCATCTGTGCCCCCCTCTTTACTGCATGTTTATTTGATACCTGTGAAAGTCTGGTCCTTTGGGGCTGAGTTGGTTTCAAACCAGATTTCCTGTTTGATTGCTCTGTTGTGCACCCAATCGCCAGGCAGATCTGACTGGTCTCTTGTTTTTCAGCCACCATTTTTTACTAGTTAGTGAAGGGCCCTTAACTGCATATTCACACCTCTCTCTCTCTTCTTCTCTCACAGGGGCTGCTCTAAACTTTGTTTTCTTCATAAAAACTTTCAAATAAAAACGCCTCTGTACTTCAGCTGTTTCCTGTGCTTTGGGGAAGGGGTAAATTGAAAAGCATAGAGAGAGAGACTACATTTCCCAACAGGCTGATCAGAACTTGTGTGCATGCCCAGAGGACAAACTTTTTTTTAAAAATGGCCAACGGCCTCATGAACTACATATCCCAGGAGGCATAGAAGCACTGTGGACATGCTCAAAGGAGAAATTATTTTAAAAAATGGCCAACAGCAACGCTCCTTGGCTGCTGGGTTTGATATGCTTCTGATCAGTCAAGAACAGGGTACAAGTGCTTCAAAGACTGCTTAAAGGGGTGAGTCTGATCAGTATTCTCTATTCCAAAATACTCTGGATCAATTAGAGGCAGGGCAACAGCGGATTAAAATGCATGTCTGACTGCACACACAGAGAACTTTTTCTCCATTTTGCAAAATACTTGAGGGCATCCAATGAAACTGATGGGCAGTAGGTTCAGGATGGACAAAAGGAAATATTTCTTTACACAGAGAGTGTTTAAAATGTGGAATTCTCTGCTAAAAGGATGTATGGCTATAATGGAGAGAAAGGCAGCCATGGAGTACTCATGTATCCTGGCTAAGCTAGCACACTGATTCAGAAAGAGCAGGTTTTGAGGAGAAGCAACACCCTTAGTTCTTGTACCTCAGAGTGATACTCCAGCCTTCTCCCCAAGTATGCAGCCAATGCCCCACAAAAACCTGCTCTCTCAATAGTATTCCAGGAGACTGTTACCAAGCATGAGACTTTTGGGTCACCCACTTGTGTGTGTGTTCCTGAAAACAATGTAGACTTTTCTTTAATATTATTTAAGGATGGCTTTGGTAACTTGGGAATAGGTACAGAGGTATCATGTATAAATATTTTTATCAGTATGTTTAATGTTCAGAGCTTGGCATTTTGTGCTTTAGTTGTGTACCAGTGTTCCTTTCAGAATTTGCTCTTGAATTTTGTGTTAAAGTACATTAACAAAAATGTCAACAGAATCTTCAAGCAAACTACTTGAGATGCTCAGTTGGTGTTGTACCCTCTAAAAACAGTAGTTAAGTAATACACTTGCTTAAGTGTCTTCTACCGTAGGGGATGCTAATACGTTATTAATGTGACTGGCGTGAGTATTGCAAGATAGGAGAGCTATTATGCAGTCTGAAACTTAAGACAGATACCACTGGTTCCCGTCTTTTCTTGTCTGTGCCAACAGGGATTGTCTGACTAGTGAAATGATCATTTGCCCCCCCAGCCACAATAAAGAGACAGACAACAGTTTGGAATTAAACAAGGGCCCCTTTATTAACTATTTAACAGAACCTTGCAACAACGGGAAAAACTAAGCAAGCATGGGAATGGGCAAGGCAGGCGTCACTCCCTGACACAACCTCCTTGCCTTTAATATGGGCGGGACACCTAGCTCCGGTCTAAAGCCAGCCACTTCTGGCTTGTAAATGGCAGCCCAGCATACTGGTAGCCCCCCAGGAGCGCCTACCCCTGAGACCGCACGGACCTTCAGGGAGGAGCCTAGCCTGAGAGGTTCCCAGAGGAGACCACCATTCACCACCCCGGACCACACAGCCCTAGGGCAGTTCCCGATGACCTCCTGCTCCCAATTGGGATATGCCGTGAGAAGCTCACCAGTTCCCTTTTCTTGCTTGCACAAACCTGCCACAGCCAAGGCCAAGCCTCTGCTTTGGCTTTTGCTAACCCATTCAGCAACCAAGTGCCAACCGAATCCCATGCTACAAGTCCTCTAAGAATATCCCATTACCCTTGTCAGAGAGGTGCACCCCATCGGGCCTATACAGGTCAGGAAACTCGACCCGTATATTGGGGTGTGGCAAAAACAGACCCAACCCAGACTCCATGGCTGCCCTTATCTGACTGTTAGCATTACGTCTGGCCCGATCCATACACCTGGGGTTCTTGATGTGCCACCACACCTGGCGGGGAAGCATGGCTGACCACACTAACTGCACACCGGGCCATCGTGCTCTTATCATCGCAAGGTCGGCCCTGGCCTACAACACAAGGGCCACGCCCTTTATCAGCCCCAAATCATTGCCCCCCAGGTGTATGACCAGGACATGAAGGGGAGGCCCCCGCCTTTCCTCAAATAACAATGGAAGGAGTGCTGGCCGCCTAATGCCCCTTCTACCCAACCACTCGATCATTGCCACCTCGCTGAGGCGGAGCTGAGAACCGATGGCCATCCTCTGTGCCCGATGAGCTGCCCAAAAGACCATGCTGTGACCGCAGACTGTAACCCTTCACCTCGTCTGGCGGCCCGCATCGCCTGTAATAAGAACTGCATTAACAAACTGGGAGTAACATTAAAGAACCTAACCAGGTTTACAAACTACAGGGCCTAACATAACTCTTATAACAGCTGGATTTCCAATGCCCAATCCTCCGGATTTCGCAGGCATGATATCCCATAGCTGAAGCTGTTGACGCAGCCCCAATCCTAAAGGAATGTGAACAGAAACGGACCCCACCCAGTCCCAGCCGGACCAACACCTTCCGCGTCACGGTCCAAAACTGAAACTTTGAAAGGGGGGTGTCATCTCTATGCTGAAACAGATATCCCGTCCCATCCCCCCGAATTGCCAAATACCGACTAAGGGCGGCCACTGGGCACAACCTGATCTTGGAACAAGGTTCCAACTCAATAACTGATCCTTTCCTGCATTGGTCCGTCTTGGACCTACGCAGCTTAATCCTAATTTTGCAATTAATTAGGGAGATGTCCCTTCGCTGAAGTGCAGTGCCAGAGGCATCAATGCACGAGCTCGCAACCACCTCACTGATCCTGAGCGCCCCCAAAAAGGCGGTCAGCGATGCCGCATGAAAGAGCATGGCCTCATAGCTGTCACTGCAACAGGAGAACCACTAGCCCTCAAGCCCATGCAGCACAGCCGGGGTCAAAGGTTCCCTGGTGTCAGCCGCCCTGCCACTCTCCCAGGACCACCCCTCGAGCATCTTCTGAAGACGGAAGTCGCCCGTCATGTCCTCGTGGCTAGAGGCCTTACGGGCAAAGGCCAATGAGGACAGCTTGCCCCTAATGGTGTGTGCCGACAGTCCCTCACTCCTCAGCGTCATGCAGAAATGCATTAAATGTGACACTGGAATGGGCCACACTTGTTTCAAGCCAACTTCCTCCCTGAAGGCCAGGAATTGCTTCATGTAAGCTCTTCAGGAGGAAGGGGCAAGGGCCAAGCTCACCGTCCTGTTGGCCTCAGCCCTCCAATCTCCCACACCTCATCGGGCATCCGTGCCGGGAGCAGGTCGGCATCTGGAGCCAGCTGATGAAATCTCTCCATCTGTTTGCGAGAGAGAGCATCAACAACCCCATTGTTAACCCTTGGGACATGCCTGGCCTTAAACGTGACATTGTGCTGCAGACATTGCAACATGAAGGCCCTGACCAGAGCCATAACCCTGGGAGACTTTGACATCAGGGAGTTAATTACGTGTACAGTAGACTGGTTGTCACACCAGAAGTGGATGGTTCGGTTGGCTAAATCAGTGGACCAAATCCACACTGCTGCGACAATAGGAAAAAATTCCAGGAAGGTGAGGTCTTTGACCCACCCCGCCCGAAACCAATCCACTGGCCAAGCCCCAGCACACCAATGTCCCCTAAAGTACACTCCATAGCCAGAGGAGCCTGCTGCATCCGAAGTAATCTGCAGCTCAGCCTCGAGCAGGAGTTCCTCACGCCAAAGGGAAACCCCGTTGTATGAATCCAGGAACTGTTGCCACACAAAACACCCAATTTAATTGGGCTGGGCCCCTTTATCAGGAGGGGGGTTGTAATTCCCCCGGCTCCCATGTGCTTGACTCCCTTACCACCACCGCGGCCTTTAGGCTGGGGACAGTTGGATAAGGCATGAGGCCCTGCACACAGTGGGCACTCATGGCGAAATGAGCAAGCCTTGCGGCTGCAGGTTCCTTGGGAGGTAAACTCCGAGCAAAGCGGGCATCGCTGAACCGCCTGCCCCGCTTGGGCGCGGGAACCCAACTGCACATGTGCTCTCTTCACCAACTGTGCAACCTCTCAGCTCACGATGCCCTATTCGGCGACATGATTTGCAGCCACAAGTTAGAGTTAATCTTGTCCCATCGCATGGACAGGTTCATGGCTGCCCGCATCCTGAACTCCTCATCGTATTGCAACCAAGCCGGGCTTGGAAAGTCAGTAAAGGCTTTAAAAATGATGTCCATATACTAGATCATAGCTGAAGCCCTCCAAGGCTGGTGCCACACCACGACTGCTGCATATATAAGGAATCCCGGGTGCCAATTGGCCCAAGTCCTATCGACTACACGGCTCTTTAAGAGCTCTTTCTCCCATTCGTCTAGGTTATCTTTGTCTTTCTTCTCCATCTCCTGATAGAGAAGACTGAAAACGTCCACATATTCACCCCTAAGGATTTTCTCCTTAGTAGTGATGGACAGATGTTCACCCAAAGGCAAGTCCTAGTCACCGCTGGGTAAAGCCCCCAGAGGGACCGCTTCATTTGAAGCCCCACCAGGACATGGACTGCCAATGCCAGGGTGTAAATAACCCCACGATGGCCAAGAAACTGGGGTAGTGGAAGGAGCGCAAGGGAGCACATAGGGTGACCAGCTAGCCTGAGTTGTGTGTGAGGCAACCATGCTCTGGTAAGTAGGGCCCCATGGCCACATTGCCCCATCCCCAGTTAGTCCAGCCTCCTTACCTCCCTGTATGTGAGGTGCAGTGTAGAGTGCCCCCTGCTGACTCCCAGTGCTCTGTCCCGTCTGTCCTGTCGACGATCCAGCAGCCTGCTCGAAAGCGTCGGCTTCCCTTCTGTCCTCAGGAAACACCAAATGCGCGAACACCTGGGCCTGAAAAGAGACATTAGACTCCCCACTCGCCTTAGTGCCCATAGCTGGCAAACCTCCTCAAGTGCTGCTAGCCACTGCAAAATAGCAGCATTCACAGGATCCCCCTCATCCTCAACATTGGAATGCTCCACAGGTACAGGCTGCGCCGGGGGTCTCCGAGGGGCCGGTTGCTTGCCTTTACTTTTTCCTTCTCCTTTCCCTGAAGCCATAGCAAAGGCAGGTTAAAATAGGCAAAGATACAACTGAGAAACAAACAACCTCGTAAATAGGGGGTAACAACAATCTTAACAAACCAGCCCCTTTAAGTAAGTAATCTGAAATGGCCATTGATCTAAAATGGCCACCTCTAACCAACCACAAAATGGCTGCCACCCTTGATAGGACTGACTTCACCAATATGGCTGCCTTAATATAACAGTACTTAAGGGGCCTATGACCCTTCCAAAATGGCCTCCCAACCAAAAGCGAGGACCTCCCCAAAATGGCTGCTGTGCCAAATGTACAAATCCACCTAAAATGGCCAGCAGGCAGGGGCCTATGACCATCCCAAAATGGCCGCCACCGAAAAGCCCGCCCAAAAGGCCAGAGGGAATTCGGCCTACAAGCACCCGGCCTTAAAATGTCCCCTGACCAGTGGCAGAGCTCCCCAGTATGGATGGGGGGGGACAACTACCGAGAAGTAGCCCAAACCAGCCAAACACTGTGGGGGGGGGGGCAAACCAGCAATAACCTCCTCCTCCCCAGTCTAAATGAATGGAGGGGGGGCTCAATAGGCTGACCCCCCGAGTAGCCAACAATGTTACGGCAACCCTATAGCATTGCCGCTGTCCCAAACCTGCTCTGCCTGGACTCCAGCCGCAGCCCCACATTGCTGCCAGGGGGGCGCCCAAAATGCACCGCCGCCACCAAGCCCAGTGCTGTCACCGCCGAACAACAAAAAAGGGGGGGGCAGAACCATGCTGCTGAGCCGCACGCCGCCGCTGGAAAAAAGTGAGGGGGGGTGCCCGAAGCGCGCTGCAGCCACCGAGCCGCACACGAAGCAAAAAGTGGGGGGATGCCTGAATGGCGCCGCTGCAGAAAAAATGGGGGGCCCAAATCCCGCTGCCGCTGGCAAGCACACTTCTCTGCTGACTCGAAGAGGGGGAGCCTGCCCAATGAGCACCGCCACTGCCACCACCGAGCAACTCCCCAGGCCAAGATAGTATGAGACTTCTGAAGAGAACCAATAAGTCAGGCCTCGTGTGAAAACAAAGTCCCTTATTTTCTTAATGGTCTTTCAGGAACACTTTCTTTGTTAGTGATACCAGATAAATGAGGCAAGGAACTCTTATACAGTATGCAAAAGGCACTTAACTGACAGGCACCAATTGGTTTAAAACCTTGAAGCGCGAAAATCTGCAACCATTATGTTCTCATGGAAAAGGCGCGCAAGCTAAGCATAACTCTCCCCCCCCATGCCCCTTAGTGCACTCTACTTGCATTCCCACACATAGACACCTGGAAGAACCCAGAGCGAGACAGCTCAAGGCTAACAGTTCAGCAATAGAGATAAGCAGAGCTGGCAAAACAAATTAGCAACACAGGGAAGGGAGGGGGCAGGGGTGACGGGGACGGGACCCGGACACCAATCTCCCGACTGGAGGACCTGAAAAGAAAAAGGGGAAGGGCCAGAAAAATGACAGGGAACCTGATAGGTAGGCCCAAAAACGAGGCTCCGAAAAGCGTGCCCTCTCTTCTAGGAGCACACGGAGCTAATGACAAAGGCAGGAGCGGGGGGCCTGCCCTTAAAAGGCAAGCCCCACCCCCGCCTGCTCTGAGACGTGCAGGAGCATGTCGCCGTTGCTGCCTCTCATTTGGCATGGAGACAAAGCAGCCCCCAGGCGCCACGGCATTGCCGGGCGCCCAGGAGCCCAGTTGCAATTTAGGACAGGTCTACTTAAAGCTGACGTAGTAATAATCAGAACATATGTACCAGATCCACTTTCCTGTCAAATATGACTAAATAAGGATGTTTTCTAGGGATGTATGAATATGCCCTTTTCATTTATTTCTGTTTTCAGTCAGCATTGTGTTTTCACTTTGCCCTATTTTGTTCCTTTATTTTTTACACAATTTTACACCAGTCTTTAGAATTTCAGCCTTATATGTTATGTGCCATTTCTACACAAATTGACTCAATGTTATGTTTAGTATTCAATTAATTGAAACAATTTGGTGTGAGGAAACAGAAAATGGCACAAAATTAAGTTTTGCAGGTTTGATCTGAGCATGTGAGATGCAAAAACACAACAGAGAACCCTAATGCTTGCAACATTTCCTCCTCTGAATTTCTCCAAATGTAATGGTTTCAATTGACCTTGCCCAGGTAGTGGAAAGGAACATAATATGCATATTTTCTACCATTCCGTAAACTTTTAATTTTTATTGAACATAAAAAAAATTAACAAAAGGAAAAGCTGGGAAGTTCTGGTAACCTGAAAGAGAAATATAAAGGCAAAAAGGTGGGGTATACATTTTGTAAAGGAAAGAATGAAGCAGAGTAAAAAGTTTCATATATAGCTTGGTCCAGAAGTCTTAATTCTGCTGAAGGGGTTCCAGAGTAATGAGGGCGAAAGTCCAGGTGACAGAAAGGAGGTTCTCTTCTGTGTTGATGGAGAAATCCTTAGAGATCTGATTGAACTTTGTTTTCCCTATTGCTGTAATGCTATGTTTATCCAATTTTCACTTTGATATTTACTACTGGGATCAGTAGTATTGGTGGCATTTGGGAACCTTTCTTTCAGTGGACCACATTTTCAGAATTCTGTTCATGACTGAAGAGTTTTGAGGTGCTGTTTGGATGAAGGAAATTCAGAATCCTGTCTGTTATTGGTTGGTGATTAACAAAGGCTAGGAGATAGCTGGTGGTGGCCCTGGCTCCACTTATGATTAGATTTCCAGAGAAGACAGTGTGCGATCCTAAAAAAAAACATTTATTGTTTTACAAACCTTGATTGTTAATTATGGCCTGAACTTTGATGAACCCCCAAGCATCCACAGAACCCAACTATTGACAGGGGCATATCTAGGCTCTGCAGGGAACCTAGCTACTTTAATAATGAGTTAAGCACCCTGATCTTTGGTAGCTTAATTTCTCAGCTTTAATATCAAATATAGAGTCTCTTCTCCATAAGTCTGAGAAATCATGGCGGTAACCCAAAAACATGCCTCTTGATCCTGGGCTGCTTTCATGGGTACACTTGTAGGTGTTCTTTTAGAGGGTTGATTCCAGAAGGCGCAGATAAATTCTATACTATAGCATTTATGTTAGAGCATTCCACAGAGCTCTGTTTTGTCTTTCATAATGAACAAAACTCAGTTTAGCAGTTTTTTGTTGTGTGCATTATGCATATAAATAATTGAAGGAAGGAAAAATGTTGACAAATAGAAAAAGCACAGCAGATTGTGCAATTAGGTAAATGTAAAGGTTTCCCTTGCTTGAAAGACAGTCAAATCTTACTTTAGGGGGTGGTGCTCACCTCCGTTTCCAAGCTGAAGAGCCATAGCTGTTTGAAGACTTTATCTGTGGTCATGTGGCTGGCATGACTAAATGCCAAGGCGCACAGAATGCTGTTACCTTCCCACAAAAGTGGTACCTATTTATCTACTTGCAATTTCTTGCTTTTGAACTGCTAGGTTGGCCAGAGCTGGGACCAGAGAATGGGAGCTCACTCCATCCCACGGCACTCAGGTCTCGAACTGCCAAGCTACCAACCGTCGGTCTCCAGCTCTGTGTTTTAACCTCTGTGCCACATTCAACACATTCCCAATAAGCAGTCTGAAGGCAGGTAGAGTAAAACTGTCCTGACCTGGATGGCGCAAAGTAGCCTGACCTTGTCAGATCCCGGAAGCTAAACAGGGCTAGCACTTGGATGGGAGATCACCAACAAAGTCCAGGGTTGCTATGCAAAGACAGGCAATGGCAAACCACCTCTGTTTGTCTCTTGCTTAGAAAGCTGTACAGGGTCTCCATGAGTGGGCTGTGACTTGAGGGCACTTTTCACTGCCAAATAATTGCAGAACAGAATAGGGGAAATAGAGGCCGAGGACAGACTGGTAATGTAAAGCGGGGCAGCCCCGCGTCGGAAGTGGAAGAAAAGAGCCCGTTCAAACATGCGCATCTGTCCCTCAGCTCCATTTCGCACTTACCCGTCTCCCAGTCGCTTTCCATCCGCTTTAACAGGACACCGGGTAAAACCGGTGTTCAGGGGCCGTCCTCCGCATGCCTCCCGCTTCCAAATAGTGTGAACCGGAAGAAGCGGGAGGCATCCGGAGGCGGCAGTCTGAACGCTCTGTATCGGCACCACTGCGCATTGCTCTGGCCAGTATGAACGGCCAGCTCCGTGGAGTTTTCCCCCCGCACCAGTTCCCTCCACTTTGCCCCCGCTTTACATTGCCAGTCTGTCCTCGGCCAGATACAGTCCCAAGGAGTAAGAAGCAGTTGCAGTTCTGACTTTGCCTTCATTTTGCAAACAGAAGCAGCCCAGAAATCAGCTAACCTCGAAAACTGTAGGGGTCAAGTTCATGAGGTACGAAATGAATAAATGAACACCAATTATTTTGATAGGTTATGGGCAGCCAGCTATAGGTACTAATGACTTTCATGGAAGCCATTTGTTCAGCAAATTTATGAAGAAGGCAAATACTTTTTACAGCAAGTACCTCTTAAGAAGTATAGCACATCAGGAAAAAGTGTGAGTTAATAGAAGGGTTGTCACCATGGTTTGAACACTGTGGATAAAGGTAGTAAATTCCAAAACTGTATGTCATGGGAACAGTGGAGGTCTTCACTCCCCAAGGATATGCAGCAAGGACTGACCATTGTGATACACTCATGACAGAATACAGTAAAGTTGCTATGGTACCATCTCCAAAGCCATATAGTTTCCTGGTGATTAAAAAAATAATAACTTGCTCCAGGAAACAAATTGGAAGCCCCATTCACTGTCAGAACTCATGTGGAGCTATGCCTTTGCCAACCCACTTCATTAATCATGTAGGTCATGACATCCTGTAGTTGCTTTATGCCTCCAGGTAGGAGGTTCTTTGTAAACCCTTCAGTGGGAGCTGCATCAAAAAGCTGTAAATTCACTCTGATTTCCAGAAGAATCTGTAAGCTTGTTTTTATATCATTGCTATACAACTTACATTCTCACCAAATAATTACGATCATATCATCTGGTGTACATATCTTTTTTAAAAATAGCACCTTCTCTAAATATTTAATTCCTCATGGTGCCAGACACAGATCATGGCAAGGCTCTCCTTCCACAGGCTTGAGCACCACACACACACACTTTTGTGGTGTAGGTTTTTGCATTGTTGTTGTATTTTTCTTATGTTTTACTAGTAGAATGGAATAGAATTTGAAGCCTTTATTCATGCCAAAATAATTCTTCAGGGTTGGTAATTATCCTGTAGCAATGTGATAACTTTATAACAACAAAGCCTTGAAGAATTACTAAATGAAAGAGGGACTTCTTATTTACACCTCATTTAGTTTAAAAATAAACATGCAAGGAGGGAACTGAACAATTTTGATGGAATTTCCTCCTGGAGTTTAGCTCTGTTTGCAGGAAAGACCTCATCTAAAAATGACAGCAGTATGTTTTAACAGCTATGTTATATGAAACATCAATGGAAATAATGTTGTCAGATACTGAGAATGGGAGCCAATGTTCTGGTGACCATTTGTACTTGCTCTGTTAGTGTCCTGCACAGAGCCACCACCTTTAAACTATTCCTTGCTAATCTCACCCTAGCCAGCCTCTTCCTCTTCTATATTTTAAAATGAAATTGTGGTGGGTTTTTTTTTAAAAATGTAAATTCTTTTAAATATACTAATGGATGGTACAAAATAAATCATATCCTGATATGAGTATTCATAGCTATGCCACAGTATGGTTGACTTGTCCCTGTCAAAATAGGGGTGCCTGGTCTCTCATTATGGAGACCTCCCTGCAATCTCCAGTATTGCCACCCCCACTTGGGGACTGGCATCCCTAGGCACAAAGCATGCTATGTGACCTTGGGCCAGTTACACACACAGCCTAATTTGTGAGGGAAAGAGAGGGGGGGAAGTATTTCCTTTCATATATGAATGAAATATTTACTCCGATTTTCTCAAGTGAAGGAGTTCATAACATCTTTCCTTTCACAGATTCCTCTTTCTTTGACTGAGATTCAGACTATTATGAGAGATAGATAGACAGACAGACAGGCAGAAAACCACATGATTAATTGTTGATGGCATATGTGTTTTGGAAATATAAATTATTTCATATTTTAATAATTTAATATAAATTATTACGTGTGGGTCTGGACCAGGTTCAGCCCCATCCCCCCCCCCCCCTGGAAATTGAGAGGTCTGCACCCCTGGCAGCACTTTTCCCCATACTTTATCAAATCCTCCTAGTGGTGCACATATATTTCAGCTTTCTTATGTGAAGCATTCCTACGTGAAAAAACATACCACACTTCTTTGTTCATGGCCTAAACATACCTGTAACTGTGGATCTAGGTTACTACACTTTTACAGAATGATACTTCTCTACTTTCTTCCCCTGAACTTTCTTTGTGACAAGCAATACACGGTAAAGCCTTTGCTAATGATAGGCCTCGGAGAATATGATAATAAGCTTTTTAGTGTGGTATGAAACTTTATACAGTCTGTGGCTCTTTCAGAGGATATGCAAAATATTCTTTAATTTTTTTTACACTGCTCTTGAAAATAAATGACTCTGCCACTATTTGCAACAGTGCCATCCATACATAAATGAGAGGTATTGAACTGCCTGGCTTGCTGGCGTAATTTCAGAAAGTTAAGCTTCACTGCATAAAATATTCTGTGTTTGTCCACAGTTTCAGGCAGAATGAGACAATTTGCAGTGTAGTGTGTTCTTCCACTACTGAGACACATTTTGCACAGTGTTGAAGCAGGTAACCTACCATAATGTATTATCTTTACTATGAGTTGGTTTCAGTTTAATTTTCTGAAAACAGCTTCATCTTGCCCACAAGGATTTATCTGTGCATATTTAACACAATGCATACTTGACCAAGTTTGTTTCTAAAGCCTAATTACATGTGAAGGAAGCTTCACTTCAGTATTATGTTTTAAATTTAAGTCTGGTGAATTGGGACTGGAAATATCATAGATTATTAGGCATAATATGAAAAAAATAAGCTAGTAATCTCTACTACTACCACTACTACTACTACTACTACTACTGTGATGATGATGATGATGATGATGATTACTGCTTTACTGTATGCATTTCAAACATGGTTATGAAATGAATGACATTTATTGACATTCTGTGTGAAATAAAATAATTGAAGGGGGGAGAGATGTAAAGTGACATTCTGTGCTAACAGTACAGCCTACAAGTTTAATGGAATGGAAAGTTTAAATAACTGTGACAGTCCTCTATTATATCATAACAAGCAATGTAATGTTACAATTTATACATGAAATGTAACTTTTTTTACAGTGCATCTATAGTATATTGTTTAAACTGTAACTTGGTTTAGACTAGCCATCCGAAAGAGGATAGAAGGCCAATCAGAACTGCAGCCTACGTTTGCTGGGATAGGGGATGACAGGCAGCAGAAGCAAATGAGTTATAAGTCTCCCCCCCCCCCCCCCACTTACTCTCTTACCTTAATGACAACCACTGACATTTAAAAAAAAAGAATTGGTCTTCAACTACTGTGGTAAATTGTTTTTCCATGCAGATGCAGACTGATTCTGATCCCTTTATTAAAAATACCCTCCTGAACATTTCAGTTTTAGACATTCTGTGGCTTTCTCGGGCCAGCCTTTCACAAAGTAAGAGCCACTGCTGAGCATGCACATGAATGAGCAGTGGCCACTCTTATCCATTTACCTGGTGGTACCTTCAGAAGGCTTTGCTCAGACGAGTGAAGCTGTCACAGGAGGGCATAGCAGGAGAGGTGGCCCTGCAGGTGTGTAGGTCCACAGCTATTACCAGTACCTTGAATTGAACATGGTTACCAGTGAAGTGACTGCAGAATGAGTGTGACATGCATGCTCTGCCTAGTAGCAGCCAGGCTTTGGCATTCCCTTTCAAATAGGGTTTCCAAGTTGATTTCTATGGTCAACCCATGTAGAGTGCTTTACAATAATCCATAGCATGGATCTAGGTGGCCAGACTGCTTAAGGGGGATGGCTGTTACTTTGCTGTTTAATCAGTTAATATGGAGCAGTGATGGATGGCTCTGTAAATTAAGGGACACCTAGAAAATATGTGATGTGAGATATACATTTAATTTTGTATTTTTGCTTTAATGTTTTATTTTAAAATGTTTCATAGTGTCTTTAGTCTGCTCCTCATTTACCCCATATAAAATCACATCATAGTAGATTATAGTATATACTAGTGGAGATCCACAAGAAACCTGTGGGGAGAGTGCATCCCTCTCCCCTTTGGTCCCTTCCCTCTCCCCCCCTTATCTAACAATCCTTCCCATCTCCATTTCTCCTCCTTGCGCCCATAGACGGAAGAAAGAATCAGACAACAAACATGGGATTAATCGCCACTTTATTTATTAACAAAACATGGCAAGGGCTTAACTTAACAAGCACCCATTAATCCCACCCCTGCCATAGAATGGGCAATGCACCTGGCCTCCGGGTTGTAGCCCGCTATAAGCGGCTCGAAACCCCAGGCAGCCCAGCCTTGGAACATGCCTTGATGATCCCTCCCACACAGCCGCAAGGTCAGTGCTTAGTATCCCTCAATGGCACTCCAAAAGGCAGCCTGTTCCCCTCATCCCAGGCTGCAAGGCTGCAGTTATGATCCAAACAGGCCCCTTTCCCACCAGGGTTGCTGATAGGTGCTTACCAAGCCGCAACAACTATTTACTAAACTTCCGCCCAACCATAAAGTGACAAATTAATGCAGACGCCACCCTGGCCAATTCCTCAATCTGCTGCTAGCAATGCAGGGTAGGCGAAAAACTCCCCCGTCTTGAGGCCAATCAGAGCAGAGGTAAAAAATTCCTACCTAGCCTCCCTAAGAGACGGGACGACCAGCCAAAAGACTGCATTACCTACAGGGTGGGAGGGTGGGTCAAGCAGAAGGCACGAATGAGGCTGCTGGGGCCGGGGCTGTCTTTCAGCATGCTAGCCCCGCCCCCCAGCAAAACCAGGCTGCAAATGCAGCCAGTCTGATCAGTCCTCCTTACAAGGAGGCAACTTCATCCCCCCCAGCCAGCCTTCGGCAGCTGCGGGGATCCGTCCTTACCTGATAATCTCCTTCTTTCTTCCCTTCCCCTTATCTGTCAACCTATCCCCACTCTCTTTTTTGCCCCCAACCCCTTTATGACACTTCCGCATTTTTTCACTTTACTAAATGGCTCCTTTTTCCTCTATCCCCACCTGTCTGTTCCTCAGATGTTAAAATGTATATAGATATATTCTGATCAAGCCTAGAATGCTGAGGAATTGAAACAGCCTTCATTGGTATATGTCTGAATACAGCACATGTTAGACTGATATGAATCCACAACACATAAACTCACTCTTGTGGGGAAATGGTCAAATCAAACTGTCAGGGAGGTTTCAGTTTTAGACTTTCTTTAAGAGATAAATCTATTAGTAGATCCTGGATTGGATCCAGACTCAATTTTCTATCAGTGCAGTGGAACTTTCCTGCTTCTCTCCTACAAATGCAGTCTACTGGTCTCCATGAAATGCTGTACTGGAAGGATAGGCAGGAGGAATGGCATACATGAGGGGGTCTGCAGCAGGAAGGGAGAACGTATGGAGATTGCCAGTATAGTCTGGACTCAGTTCCATGAGACCTGATTCTGGCTGTCTGTCTGAGAGTTAGTGTGGCTGTGATGGACTACACGTTTTAAGAGTCTTAAAAGTGCTGTATGTAAAACTACAGAACTGTGACGGGTTAGTATGTCACAAAGCCAGAGAGCCTTGAGTGACAGGCTGCTCCAGGCAATCTGATTGGTTGGCATCAGCTGCAGAAAAAATGGTCTGGTGAGAGCTGGATGCTGAGATTCAGATTCCTGCCTTAACTAGCCCTGACAGAAAAGGGTTTAATGCTGATGAATTCAGAATTCATCCGTGACTGAGTATAGTCTTAATTCAGCATTAGCTGAGAGCAGTTGAACACAGACAACAAACTGGGGGAAAGTCTCCCATTCAGGCCAAAGGAGATAGATCTTCTAGGGAGAGAAGAACAATCCCTACCCAGTCAAACAGGGAGAATTACCTCTGAGGGGTAGAGAACCCTGATCTAGTGTGACTAGAAACTGCTTGTGGAGACTTTAAAAGCCAGTTAACAACCCAAGAAGATTTCTGGTGTTTCAAGATAAGGAGTTTGGGTACTGGGAAGAGGGTATCAGCCTTCTGGGCACCAAAAGAGTCTGGTATTATACAAATAAAGAGTGCTGGAGTGGTTTGGAGAAACCCAGGAACAAAAGCCTCTCAAAATAAAGAACTATAGTAACTGTGAATAATTCAAGAAACTCTCTGTGTAGAAACTAAACTCCTGGACAAAGATCAATTACCATGAATTATCATTGTTTTTTATAATTTGTTAATGTAACAGCCTAGTAAGTAATTTTATTTTGTTTATTCTTAAATAAAATCTTTGAAGCCACTAGCATATATTAAAATACTAGGCACCTGTGGACTCATACTCCTTAGGATGATTCTTTGGCTGTCAGGGAAAAATCTATACCTGGAATGGCAATAGACCTAAATTTTCCAGTCTTTAAATGTTATTATTTATTTTGTTTTGGGAATATAATTGTATTACGGGGGGGGGGGGGGGGGGACGACTCTCACTAGCCTGATATATGTCAACCCCTAACTTCACCTGATCTTTCCTCCTGATGTTAAAGAAAACCTTCTGTTATTTATTTGATTTTTAAAAGGACCTGAAGTGCCATTTCCTGTCATTTAAGTTATAGGGAGACCCTAACCCTTCTCAAGTCCTGGACTGAGAAAATAGCCTTTACGTATTACTGAGACAGGGTGGGACTGCTGAAGCTACTTTAACTAGAAGAATGCACAATATTACTAGGGCTGTTCAGTCAGTGAAGGGACACAAAAGAAAAACAGAGGGAAAATCTTGTCCAAAATGGAGGGAAGATAGGACAATAGATATATTATAAATTAATCCAATTTGGGCATATTGTAGGTTATCTTTGACAAATTAGTTTAAATGTCATTCCTTCCTTTGTTATGACATTTTGTATAAACTTGTATTATGGGAATTAAAAGCGAAATATTTTTTTAAAAATGGAGGGAAGTGTACAGGCTCTGTCATAGTGGCATATTGGTTCGAGTGTCAGACTAGGAGCAGGGAGAGCCAGATTCAAATCCCTATTCTTTCACTCTTTCTATTTGTCTAACCTAACTCACCAGGTTGTTGAAAGAATAAAATGGAGAAAAGGAATACACATATACCACCCCAAACTCCATAGATGAAGTGTGAAATAAAAATATGATCAACAGATAAAATAGATATCTCAAGGTAAAGGGGATCTCTGCAGATGTTGTAGCCCTGTTCCTGAAGAACTGAAACCTGATAGCGGTATGATTGTGTGTGTCGTTAAGTTGCCAACTTATGGTGGCCTCATAGGATTTTCAAGGCAAGTGATCAAGCAGAGGTGGTTTGCCATCACCTTCCTCTGCAGAGTCTTCCTTGGTGGTCTCCCATCCAAGTACCCCCCTGATATCTGGCAATATTGGTGTATACTATATCATTCTACATCTCTAGTCATATGATTACTAAAACTTAATAACTAGTAATTTATGATTAACCTTCCATCCTTTTTCTGAAAACAGTTTGGGGGGGGGGGGGAGTTCTGAACAAAACTAGCTGGCAATGATCTCAGCCGGCTTCTGCTGCATCAAATCCAAATTGTATGCCTAGCAATACTGGTTAAAATTAAATATTTCATGTAGAAAATGCCCTTATTTCTTTTCCTAGTTTTTCCCCCTTGTGCTCTTTCTGGATTATTTGTAATTTAAAAACCAACATCCTATTAAGTTATACAGGGCTTTATAATCACAGAATTATTAAGACATGCTAGGAATCATGATAGAAAAACAAAATACTAATATTTTGGGTTCAGTGGGTAGTAAACACACCAGCTTCTACACAGTAAGATCATGGGTTTGTACCACTGTTACGCTTGGAAATTTCCAAGTGGGATATAAGCCCCTGTCCTGTGGAGTTGTTAAATCACACTTATTTTGGTTATTATAGGGTATTAGAATAGTAGACGTGTTCTACTTTCTTGTGTCCCCTGCTGTATTTGTTCACTTGTACTGTTGTTTTTTTGCTGATATAGGCCAAAAATATTCTAGATGTTCTTTTTGAGTTAGGCTGTTTAAGAGTTAAGAGAGCAAGGGAAACAAATATGAAATCGGCTGAAACCAGCTTTTGTTATATATCTCTTGGATTCAAACTGGTCAGCATTTAAAGTTGCCCTCTCTGGCTTGATGAATTCCTGGATATTTGGAGGCAGAGTCTGGAGAAGGTGAAGTTTGAGGAGGGGAGGGAGCTCAGGGGGTAATTCCATAGATCTAATTTATGAAGCTGCCATTTTTTAGGGGGGGGGTGATCTCTGCATTCTGCAAATCAGTTATAATTCTGGGAGAATGCCAGGCTTTCCCTGGAAGATCACAACCCCATCAACACTAGATCAACAAGTGACAATGCAATAAAATAATTATCTTGTATTGCTAACTACATGGTTATTTATCAAGACAATGAGATGGATCTAGGGCCAATACAGCAATGCTCAGATAAATTAATTCCCTTGCTTCCCCTTCCTTCTTCAAGTTGAATGTGTCCTGGAAATAATGTGGGGTGGGATTAGTAACCTCTTAGGAACAGCATGAAGAGTGTGGCTCTGCAGTGGAAGAATAATCAGTAAAAATCACCTCTCTCCTTTCTGTTATCAGAAAATCAGTATCTACCCCTTTGTTGATTTATTTAGAAAATGTACACTCTGCCTCTCCAATAGATAATAATGCTGAAGTTGATTTACAAAAAATGAAAATCAATAATATGACTATCAAACTTATTTGTGAAATTACAGCAATACAAAATCCTTCCCTATACACACCATAGGCTTAATCTGAATCAGGCACTATGTGCATGGGAATTAAGGAGAACCTAGCATTCACATCTGACTGTAACATTTATTTTGTAAACTGTTTTAAGCAAGGATCATTTTGAGCAGGACTGCGCAGGAACGCCATTCCAGGAGTAACAAGCCCAGGAGCGGGCACATATGGTGATGTGCTGTGGAAAAAAGCAAAAGCATACTAACTTGATCTGTATTTTCATGCTTGTTTTAGGGTAGCTTCCCCGCAAGAGGAAAGGGAACCTAGTCAAAGTGAGCAGTGGGTGTTGCCTTCTGACACACTTCCGGTGATGTCAGGGGGTGTGGCATATGCAAATAAGTTATGCTAATGAGTTATGCTAATGAGCTCCTGCACCTCTCTGTATATGAAATGACCCCTGGTAAGTCTCCAGATGTTGAGGAAAGTGGGATGTTTAAATAAATATGAGAAGTAAGTAATATATCCTATGCCCCATGTTTTAATTGCTGGGTCTGTGTGTGTGTGTGTACACGTGTGCACACACACAAAAAGGATTTCTAATTGTATTTATTATGTTTTTTAATCGTGTGCCTTTAATTATTAGCCCCCCCCTTGGTGGCCCTGACTGGACAGAAAATCAGAATGTTACTCTGCAAATACATAAAATAATAAAATGTAGAAGAAACATATCCTTTGCCCCACATAAAGTTGCCCTGATACTAAAACCTTGAAGGACATTCTTTCTGCTATCTGAACTTGAAGAAACAGAATGGCTGGAGTTAACTGTGTGTGTATTTTCCATATCTAAAGCTCTTGTAATCTGCAACGAGTATCATTTATTTTCTTGTTTAATCCTGCTATAGGCCATTCTCTTTTACCCAGGAGACCCCCTGTACAAAAAGGCAAATGCTCTGTAATATTTTCTAACCCTTCTGAGAATGTGTTTGCTGTAAACATTCCCTTTTCTTGACTTGTCTTCACCTTTTTCTCACCTCTTGGAGTAGAGTCGAATAAATCTTAAATGAATCTAACTTTTGCCCTTCTTGCTCTGTAGCTGCCATTTGTAAGCAAAAAACAGCAACAGACAAAAAAAAATCTGACACTAAATTTAGAGTTGACTGGACCTGGGTATTTATTTTATATATTTTAAAAGTTTGAAAATAGAAGCATTGAATGAACTGCTGCGAGGGTGTGTGTGGAAATAACAGCATTTCACTAGGGGGTTGTTTTTGTTTTTCCTCCTGGTCTCTAAGTGCCTTTTCCTCTTATTTTTCTTCATTATTTTCTTGTTTGCCTTTTTATTTTGTTGCACACCAGAGGTCTGTGCTTTTGATACCAGATGGCATTCTCCAAAAGCAGAAACTATTGCAAACACACACACTCCCTTCCACCATGATGGAAAATGATGACAAGTTATGCTACATATTCATTCTTCTCTTAGAAATGGAAGAATGCTCCCCCTCCCCCACTTTTCAAAAGAATTTCCCTAGACATAAATGCACTCTCGTGTATGTACAATTGGATGGATTGCTTGGAACCTCTTAAAAAAGACCCATGAGGCAGCTCTGCTGTAGAGCTGCCAACCCCCCCATTGTTGCCACCTAGGGTAGTGCTTACACTTTGGAATTATCCTAGCCTTGTAAATCCTAATGTAAAATACAATCCTATGCAGGCCTACTTCAGACAGGGAAGAAGAAGAAGGAGGAGGAGGAGATTGGATTTATACCCCGCCCTTCCCTACCCAAGGGAGTCTCAGAGTAGTTTACAAACTCCTTTCCCTTCCTCTCCCTACAACAGACACCCTGGGAGGTAGGTGGGGCTGAGAGAGCTCTGACAGAATCTGCTCTTTTTCAAGAACAGCTGTTCCAGAACTATGGCTTGCCCAAGGTCATCCAGCAGGTGCAAGTGGAGGAGTGGAGAATCAAACCGGTTCTCCCAGATTAGAGTCCATGCACTTAACCACTACACCAAACTGACTTTACATAAAGTTGTACAGCAGTGTTCAAGGGAATGCTGGCAGATATGAAGATCTTACCATTGTAGTTCTTCGTGCACCCTATACCCTATCCAAACTGTGCCGCTATTAGAGTTGCCAACTCCCATGTGGGGTCTGGAGATGTCCCAAAATTCCAACTGATCTCCAAATGACAGAAATCACTTCCCCTGGAGAAAACAGGTACTGTGGTAGGTGGAGTCTATGGTGTTATACCCTGCTGAAGTCTATTCCTTCCCCAAACCCCATCATCCCCAGGCTCCACCCCCAAATCTCCAGGAATTTCTTAACCCAGAGTTGGCAGTCTTAGATGCTATACCTGCAGTGCTATTTCGGCGTTAGCACATTTGCCTAAACAATGGATTTCTGGCATGCTTAACTGCATGTGAAGCATCCAAGTTTAAAAAAGGGACTGGGTGCAATATCATATGGATAACAAGTTCTGCCAACCAATATTAGGGTTGCCAACATCCAGGTAGTAGTAGGAAGATCTCCCACTATTATAACTTAACTCCAGGCCACAGAGATCAGTTTACCTGGAGAAAATGGTCATTGTGGAAGGTGGACTCCATGGCATTACACCCCATTGCAGTCCCTCCCAACCCAAACCCTGCACTCCTCAGGCTTGTCCTCAGGCTCCACCCCAAAATCTCCAAGTATTTCGCAACCTGGATCTGGCAACCCTAAATATGTATAAATCATATTGATGTGTCAAGTCATCCCTTATCTGCTAGGGAGATTTTCCTTCTAAAGGTTCTTTCATTCCTTAGTGGAAAGCTATCTCTATCTCCTATTTTGCTATCAGTCACCATAACCTGGGGCAGCTGAAGCTTTTGAGTACTGCATTCTTCACCTTCTGTTCCAATAGACTTAAAAGCTATCGGGGCCAGTCCATTTTGTTTTGCACCAATAGCTGTATTCAAAGTATCCCCTGCTTTATGCCTGTTGTATCAGAAGAGAATGCAAGCAACTACTCAGGAACAGAATGGTTTATTAACTAGAATGATCGTATTTAAGATTTTTTTACCTCATTTTGACCTTAGGAAAGGTAATCTTCTTTACCATCCTCTTGGTGAAGGCAGTATGCAGGTAGCTACCCAGCAACAAAACAGCAGTGAGTTCCAGTGGTCCAAGATGTGTTCTTGTTTTCTGCAGTGGAGCTAGACATTAAGAATACAAATTGAGAACAAACTCCGCAGACTTCAGTCTAGTGCAGATGTTACTTCTGCATAGGCTGTGCAAGCACAAACTATATTTTTAAGTATTGAGCAGGAGGTGATGAATCCAAACAAACAGGCTTTTATTCAGTGACATTGTTCAGCTCAAAAGACAGCTCTATGAGAGCAGCACTTTCATTTATACTGTTCCAACACATAACTTTCAACAATGTAACTATATACAAGCAATACTATTGGACCCAAGCAGGGCTCAGCGATTGGGTATCTAGATTGGCTTTAGGACCAATGGGAGTCTTTATTAATCAGCCAATAGGAATTGGAGCTTTAGGATACCAGAGCCCTTTCCAAGCTATTACTGCTTCATATTCTAAACACAAACACAACATATATGAATGTACATTCTTTCTATATGATCAGTAAACCTGCAAAAAATATGTGCATAGAGCTATGATCTTTCCCCTATTTATTTATTTATATTTATTAAATTAGATTTACTAGGCCGCCCTTCCCTGGAGTGGGCTCAGGGCAGCTTACAACAAAATAATATAAATACCCAGACTGCACAGAAGCAATACCTCCCCTTCTGGGTTGGATGCTTCCACAATCACAGCCTAAAACACATCTTCAGAAATTCTGAACTGTGCCGGGCATATCATTCAATGTTTCCATAGGCATATTCAACTGGTATTTACAGGTTTCCTCAGAACCTGCATGCAGAGTGTTCTTAGGCTGGTGTAACTCTCTGTTCACGCTCCTCACATTTGATAATGTAATGTCTAAAGTAGGTTATCCCATGCCTCTTCAGATGTAGATACTGCTTGAAGTCAGGGAGATCCTAGGTTCAAATGACCTAATCTTTGGAGTCATAATCCATACATAATAATATGATTGTTGTAGAAGAGTCGGACTGTGTGACCTGTTTCCAATCTTGCCTTTCCTGCAGGTGCTTTTTATATATGTGTGTGAGAGTGAAAGAGTGTGCATCCTTTGATAAGGACTTGTGATTTTCAAGAAAAAGAGCAATACAAATTTACAACAAAGCAAAACACATTAATCTGGTTGTAGATTAGTCAGCCTGGGAATAAAAAGCAGTATTCTAAGTTATTTGCAGTGCACATACAACCAAGGATAAGTAACTTTTCCAAACTGCATTTCAGCATTGGTTCTCTGCTTATCTTGATGTAGGCATTACATTTCTCTAGCCTTTCATTTATCTCCCCCACCCCAAGATTTTGCTAAAAGAAAAATGCATCTCCAGTAAGAGGACAGATCGAACTTGGTATGAAGTTTGGCAGCAGAGAGTTTTGTCTACAATCCTACCTAGAACTGTGCCCAGTCATAAAGAGCAGTGCTTGCAAAAAAGAAGAAGAAAGATTTAATCACCATTGCTATTGCCACAGCATGGTTCTTTAAAATTATCTATGCTGTAATCAGTGTCCATGTACAGAAAAAAGAGGCTAAATTCATTAAATGAATGATTGTTGCAATCAGCATACATGTACCCTAAGAGGAACTTAATTCGTTAAGTAAATTCTTCCCTGTGAACTTGTTGACCTTTTTTAGCTATGTGCCATCTTTGTGGACGTTTGCAGGTATTCACACATGAAGATTCTCAATGAAGTATGAAACAGTGAGGAATAATTCCTTGTAGGCAGTGCACCCTTAATGCCATGCAGGCACTCAGAAGAGACAGCTTACATTTTCTTCATATCTCAGTACCTTAAACGTTATGGTACGATGAGCCAGTTAGCTAGCTCTTTGCCCTCGTAGATTGCATTTAAACTGACTACACTGACAACCTTCCACAGGCAGCCCTGTTAAAATTGATGCTGCCAAGTAAACAGCTGTTTGGGTGGTTTTTAATGTAGATTTCACCCAATTACTAGCAAGAACTGTCTGCTAGGCTGCTGAGAGACATTCTAGTGCTTGAATCTGAACTTATCTAATCTATTTCAAAGAGCATACGGATGGCAACTTTCAGATCTACTCTTTAGAGGAGCAGCTCTTCCAGTTCAATCCAAGTGAATTTTGAAATGCAACACTAAGGCAAAACTGTTGCTGATGTGCAATGATAGACTGCATGCTTTCATAGTGTGGAATCACAAGGATTTGATCCTCTCCAGCTGATACTAATTTTCAGTAATTTCAATGACAACAAATATTTCTGCATCAGTATATTTTAACATCCTACTTACTGTTGTGTATGGTTTCAAAATGTTTATATAGAATAAAGCTATTTGTAATTTAAAATCAGTTGCTAATAAATATTTCTATAAAATCAATTCATGTTTAAAAGAAAGAATTAATGTACAATTTTAGGATAATTGAAAGATTATATCGTTCCCTTTAATAACATGTAAATTCATAAATACTAACCTTTCCCTTTCCCATTCCTTGCTGAGACTGGATTATGTTCAAGAAACATTTTAGTTTTTAAATGATGGGACTTATTTTATTTTGTGGGGAAAGGAGCCATTAACTTATAATATACTAGCCTAATGCCCATGCTTTGCTATGGTATTTAAGTTCCGTAAATCCAGTTATAATACTGATGATGTGAAGTTTGAAATGTAACATTTGTTGTAGGAATTCTAACGGAGAAGATTGTAGTGTAAAAAATGAAGTGAGACATATGTATTGTTTTTTCTCTCTCTACTGAAGGACCTCTCTGTAGACCACATTGGAGGTTCTGCCCTCAGGTGCTGGGATCACCAGGCTGCTTGGTGAGCTCACACTTGGTGAGCAGGCAACATAGAACTGCCCATTTAAGAAGCAGTAGTCTGTTAAGTCAACTCCTGCCACCTTCCACAAAAGTGATGGCCTTTCTACTGGTGTTCCTGGATTGTTTTGCTCATATGGAGACTGTGTTGTTCTGAGCACCTAAAGGTGATCTTGCTGGTACTTGGCTTGTGCAGCTCAGTGTCCCTCTGGAATATTATGAGCAAATGTCCTTGCTGCATTCCTAAGTTGCCTCCTCCTTGTAGTGTTAAAGTATCCTGGCCCTGCTCCAACACCTGACAGACACCTGCCTGTCTGGTGTGTGTGTGGAATTATGTTTAAAGGCATCCGGGAGGCTGGGCCGGCAACAGGTGTAAGGCAATCCTGCTGAGCAAACCTCCCCAGCAGCTGTAAGCATCTCACCTTCTCTCCTACACCTGACAACCACCTGTTAGGTGTAGAAAGTGAGGGGGAGTGTGTTGGAAGCTATCGGAGAGTCTGGGCCAGCAGCATCACTGCATTTCCTCAACTGCCGTTAGTTCTCTGCAGTCTCTTGTAACTGTTTTTTTTTTTAACCTCAGAATGCTGAGCTCTGCAGAGTGTGGGGGGTGCAAGGAGGCAGCCTCATAGGAATCAATGGGGGAGCACATTTTTCCCCTTTTGACCCACTTAGGGGTCGAATTTCTAAAAATCCCTTCTTAGTGAGCACCTACGCCATGGTAGGAGCTCTCTCCTCGAATGTGGTACTTCTGGGTCCAGCGGTTTGGCCTGGGCATTGATTTTACGGTGAGGGGACTTTCTTTTATATATATACAAGGGGGGCCCCCGCGATATTCGTGGGGGGGGGGAGAAGCTGACAGCTGCTCCTCCTTCCTCCGCCCCCTTCCCCCCTTCCTCTGCCCCCTCCCCCCGAGACTCCCGGCGGGCCTTGGCGGCTCTCGCCGGGCCCGCCGCTTGCCTCCTTCCCCCCCCAAGACTCCCGGCGGGCCTCGGCGCCTCTCGCCGGGCCCGCCGCTTGCCCCCTTCCCCCTCCTCTGCGGGCTGTCAGCTGGCCTTGGCAACTCTCGCCGGGCCGCTGCCGTTCCAGGAGCATTCCCCGCGCATGCGCAGGGGACGCTCTTTTACTTTTCGGGAGATTTAAAGATCCCCCGAAATTTTTTTGATAGATTTAGGATTTTTCTGCAAGCGGGGGGTTACCCCCCACCTGCAGAACCCCCCGTCTGCCCTCCAAGTGCCCCCCTGTGCGGATTTAAGTATTCACATGCGGGGGGGCACTTGGGAATTAGATATATAGATGGCTTGTTCATGATGATGAAAGAGCTGAAAAAAACCTTTAGCTGCAACAAAGGTTGCAAAATTTCAGGGAAACGTAGGAAAAGTCAGGATTGCAGGAAGCTTTGAGAAGACAGACGGTGACGCTTACAAAACAATCCTAAGCAGCTCTATTCAATGGAGCTCATTCCCAGACAAGAGTTCTTAGGGTTGTGAAAAGACCCAAAAGTGAGATTGTTAATGATGCGATCTTTACCAAGGATGACCTGGCAATTAGTTTTAGATTTGCCGTTTTTAGGCAGAGTGATTGAATAAGGAATACCAGAATAAGGCATAACTGAATGACACCAAGGCTGCAGTCACACTGGTGGCTTGGCGGGATATGGCAGCACCTCTAATTGCACTGGCTTAAAGTGCTGCGGGGCATACCAATGAGACAGCCCAACCTGCTGTGGACGACCTGTGCGGCCGTCCCATGGTTAAGCATCCACAGTAGTGTTGCACATCAGCCACTGGATGTGCTGTGCCGGTAGGAGTTTTTTTTTTTTTTTTTTAAATCACCATTGCGCATGCACATAAGTGTATAACCAAATAACCGCTTCCATTAGCTAGCTCTGTAGTCTATTAATGAGACAGAAGTGCCCATTGACACTTCCCTTCTGGGTACCTTTCACACGGGGAGAGTTCAGATGTCAGACAAAGCAGAGTGGAAGTGCTACCATCCCTTACTACTGGACTTCCCCTGGTGCCTGATTATTCTGGTTTTAACACAGAGTGGGATAGGCTGCTGATGACTGGGCCATGGAAAGGAGATGTCATCATCTGACTGAGCCCTTTAAATCTGCACAGGTGATGCTAGTATGTCGTGACAAACTGCTCATGTGACTGCAGCCTTATAACCTCAAATTGTTTGTATGTGGCTTCTGGTTTGGTTATGGCATGGAAACAGTGTTAGTCACTCTAGTCTGCAAGTGAACAAAGACACTCACAGACATTTGACTTCAGGGACCAGAGTTTTACTGAGAGGAGGGAGGGAGAGGGTGTAAAGCTGCTTCAGGGAATCCTTTGAGTATAAAAACAGAAAGGAAGCACACAGAGACCTACACTGTTACTCTAATCGGTCCCTGTGCCAGGCCTGTCACATGCAGAATGTTTTCTACATGTGCAGAATATTAGTAACATATTTGGGGGGTGTTGTATACACAGATCCCTTTCTACCACAATACCCTTAGAAAGAATATCAAACAAAAAAATGTATTATGCTTTAAAGATACAAAGCTACAATATGAAGTACAACGGAAAACATAAAACAACATTGCAACACAGAACCAACACAAGTGAATCTAGGGCTGCCAAGTCAGCCCAGGGGGCGGGGGATCCCCTGCTACAGGGGTTCCCGATCCGCCGGCCAGCATTCGGCCGGCGGAGGAAACCCCACCCCTGAAGTCGTCCAGCCAGGACGACTTCCCCAGCATAATGACGTCACCCGGAAGTGACGTCATCACGTTGGGGGCATTGCCAGAGCTCCCATACAAAGGAGGACTGCCCTCCACCGGTAAGTATAAACGACTTGGCAACCCTAAGTGAACCTATCAATGCTGCCCTTGGCTGTTGCCTAATCGGGATGCAAATTGAGAATCTAAGAGGAAAAGGGAGAAAGGAAAATCATATGTTGGTCATCCTGATGAGGTGTTGGATGTGCTGAGGAGCAGGAGAAGGAAAAGGTAGCCTGGGATAGGAATTTGTGGATGTGAATGTCATTAAATGACATTAAATAGAGGCAGCGTGCTGTGTTATTGGACTGTCCTGGTCTCTACCCCAGCTTTCTACTGACAGACTGAACCCAATGTAAGCCTATTACATATAAGACATCATGGAAATGGGGTAAAAAAGCAATACCTTATTCACTACTAGGAATAGGAAGAATAAGGAGGTTCAATAACAGGGTTGCCAGGGAGTGGTGGGCAAACCCCAGGAGGAATTGGAGTAGTGAGGAGCTGCCCACTTTGATGGGCAGTTTTTCAGTTTCCTCCTTGGAGAGAATGGCCGGATGGAAGTAACCGATCTTGGGGAAGAAGCAAGTGGAGATTTGCATAACTTTGCACAAAGAACTTAGACTCCAGTAACTGGAAGCTTGGCCCTCAGAGCAAGGATGTAGGCAGGATTACCTACACACATTTATATCCCACTTTTCTCCCCAGTGAAGACTCAAAGTAGTTGTTCCCTTCTTCATTTTATCCTCAAAACAACCCTATGAGGTAGGTTAAGCTTACTGTATGACTGACCCATGGTCACACATCATGGCAAAGTGGGGTATGAACCTGGGTCTCCTAGATCCTAGTTTGACACGCTAACCATTACAACATGCTGACTTTCCCTGGGGAAGATTGCTCCCTGAAAGTGAAATCATACCACTTAGGGGAAATATACAAATAGTATGGGGGAAAATATTGGGATTATGATGCCAGTAGCCTGACCATTTTACTGCCTGGGTGTTCAGTGGTTCATTTTGGAATTAGGGATGCCAGCCTCCAGGTGGGGCCTGGAGATCTCCTGGAATGACAGCTCATCTCAAGACTACAGAGATCAGTTCCTCTGAAGAACATGGATGCTTTGGAGTGTAGACTCTATGGCAGTGTGTCCCACTGAGGTCTCTGTCCCCCCTAGGCTCCACCCCAAATCTCCAGGAATTTCCCATCTTGGTGCTGGTAACCCTCCCCTCCCCATTTCCCACTGGTTGCTGGGGAGAGCTGGGGCAACCCTAGTTGTAAACTCCACTTACATGCATGTACTCTTTGTGCAAATTTGTGTATGTGTAAGCTGTGGTTGTTTTTTAGTGGCCTGTGTTTTAGTGATATATGTTTTATAATGTGCATTGATCAGAAAATGAAAAGCTAGAGTGTATAATCCCCTTGGCCTGACTATTCAGCTTCATTTCCAGATAAAATTGCTGAATTAATATTTCCTGTATGAAGGATCATTGCTCTCACTAATTCTTTCCCCCCTTTTACCATAGTTCTTACCAAGTATGTATGGGGAATAGAGCAAAGGATTAGCATTGTTAAGCGATTTCCAGGGCCAGCCACTCAACCTTTGTATCTGATGTGCTCTGAGCACCTCAGGCAGAAGCCGTAGCCCTTTACTTAGCTGCCTTTCCATTGTTACTGCTATTTTATGAATTCAACCCCCAAACTTGGACTGCTATACATTTAGCAGTGTAGGGATTCTTTTACAACTAACAAGCTTGGTGGCCTGAGCAAATCTGACTCCAGTTTAACATTCATTTTTGGTTAGGGAATTGGATCTGAATTTACTGGCTTTTAAATGTATTAAGTACCTCTCTCTCTCTCTGCTTCTTTATTATGAGACAGAATGAAACAATGGCACTGACCACTTGCCCTTCATAATTTAGAATATATTAGCAAAGTTCCCTTGATACTCTTCACTTTTCCTGCCTATATTAAGATGTAATTCCTGCTGCACAGCTACCCTTTCTCATTGGCCTATAGTGGATCTCTGAAATTAAAACATTGTATTGCAAAACTAATTTTCTCCCCAAGGCAATGTGCATTATTATAGACCTAATCCAATCTTAGTAAGCAGTACTTTCCTCCATTTATGATTGGTACAATAAAGGTCTGTTGAGAGACTCTGTTCCTTGAGTCCTATTGTCAGCTGATTCCCCCCACCCCTTTCATCTAAGTAATAATTACACTGATTGGAATAATTTCCAAAAAATATGGAAGGGATATATAGAAATGAAATTACATGTTATACCTTTACTATAATATAAAATTGTGCTTTTCTTTATAGACGCTCTTCACAACTTTATAGACACATACAAGGTTCAGGTTGCCAGCCTGGAGTTCTTCTGGAATTACAGTTGGTCTCCAGACTACAGAGATCATGGAGGAAATGGCAGCTTTAGAGAGGGCAGACTCTGTGGCATCAATGAGCTCCCTCTCCTCCCCAAACTAAACCATTCCCACTAGGCTTACCATTTCCCTGCTGGGGCTCTCCCACCCCCAGTTCCATTTGCCAGCTGCCACTCAGCTATACAACTCAGAAGTGACACCATCATGCTGGATGACTCTTTAGCATCCACCCCAAACTCTGTGGGTAAACAATAGGGTTTGGGGAGAATTCTAGAGCCTCACTACCCAGCATGATAACATCACTTCTGAGTTGTGCAGGAAGTGATGCCATTGCACCAGGGATAGCAACCCCCCCCCCCTACGATCTGGAAGTCTCTGCTCCCCATCTCCCACTGTGCCTGGCAACTGTACTCCCCATGCATCACCTCAAATCTCCAAGGATTTCAAAAACTGGAACTGGCAACCCTAGAATATATATATAAAATATACTCTTTTCTTTTACTCACAGAAAGGTCACTGGAAATAAAAATAAAAGTAAGTCTGAGCCTGAGTGGGCAGGCCTAGGATGAGACTGAATATTTTCCATTTAAAGGTAGCTCCTGGCCTGGGAAATTCCTGGAGATTTGGAGGCAGTGACAGGGGAGAGCAGAGGCTGGGGAGGGGAGAGAGCTCATCAGATATGTGATACTGTAGAGTCTGCTGTCTAATTAGGGTTGCCAACTCTGGATTGGGAAATTCCTGGATATTGAGGGGTGGAGCCTAAGGAGCACAGGATTTGGAGGGGGGCTTCAGTAATTATAATGCCATAGAACTCCCCCCCCCCAAAGCAGCCCATTTCTCCATGGGAACTGATCTCTGTACTCCAGATATTAACTACAATTCTGGGAGATCTCCAGGCCCCACCTGGAAGTGGGCAGCCCTATCTCTATTGTCACGTTCAGATGGCTCTTTTGAGCCACACCAGGCGTGAGTGCCTGGTGGATTTAAAGGGCACATCCAGACAGCAACATCTGGGAAACGTGCCACTTCCGTGATCAGCCCGTCAATCCCTGTTGGGGAGCCGTACTTAAAAGATAGTGGTGAAAGTCCAGTCCTAAGCTTGCTGACAGGCCAATGGCAGTCTTTCCCCCATCTGGTCGTTTCAGCAGTACACAATCATCCCAAATGGCCACCATTTAAAAAAAGTCTTAGTGATGGGCACATAACTGCTTAAACATGTGACATCTGCAGAGCTCTGCTCAAATGATCTGGACAATGTTTCTGAAGGTCCCGTCATATTTATGAACTTTGTTGACTGAAATGGTACCTAGAGGAAGGTACCACTGCCGGTGCTTTTACTATTTAAGTCCATGCATGCATGGAAAAACAAGTAGACGGTGAGGCACATATGCACATGCACAAACAGGATTTTTTAAAAAAAAAAACAGCCAACTGCACTGCTCCTTAAGATAGATGCCATCTAGACAATCTACTGAGGAATCATGCATGATAAAGTGATTCAGGGGAAAGCTGTCTGGTTGTGCAACACGGGATAAAAAAGATCTAGATCAAATTAGAGCCAGGCCTATGGCGGGATTAGCTTCCCATCTGAATGCACCCTAAGGCTGTCATTTCCTCAGGGGGAGGGTACAGACTGTAGTCTGAAGATAAGCCAAAAGCTATAGTATACACAGTTTTCCCCTAAATACAGCCCTGTGCATACCTTTGGAATCCTTTGTTGCTCTTGCCACAGGTATCCAGTCCTGGGAATTCAACTTTTTAATGTCAAGAATATCACATTGCCCACATTTTTCTCCTCTTATCCCTACTCCCTTGTCTCTGTCTGCTCAGGCTTTACACTTAAAGGGTCTGGTGGAGGACAAAAATGGAAGGCAATATTGATGTCTTTGGATTGTACTTAGGGCTTCCAACTCTGGGTTGGGAAATTCCTGGATATTTTGGGGTGGAGCCTGGAGAAGGTGGGGTTTGGGGAGGTGGGGTTTGAGGAGGGAGGAACTTCAGTGTGGTATAATACCATAGCACCCACCCTCCAAAGCTGCCATTTCTTCCAGGGGAACAGATCTCTGTAGTCTGGAGCTCAGTTGTAATTCCAGAAGATCTCAGTGCCCCACCTGGAGATTGGGAACTATAACAGTGCTGGTGTTGAGTATTGGTTACTTGGTGTAGGCACTGTCTCCTATGAGCATATTCTCTCTTCAGTAATACAACTCTGATGCTTGAAGAAATAAATGCATGAACTGGATGCAGCATAGACATCACTATAGATGTTGCCTAACTATGGCATTGGGAACGAAAATCACTCTATCTGGTTTATCATATCCGTGTGTATGTTTATCACAGTTCATATTTGTACCCAAAATAAGGGTCATAGCTGCTGAACTAGTCTTATGACTCCAATTTAAGGAGAACTCTACAGTTAATCACACCAACGAAATTCATTAGCCCAAATGTAACTATAGCTAAAAGGGCATAATTGTATTTGCATATGAATGCCTTTTTAAAAGGCTGTCTTATTTTGAATACTACAGGTTTTTTGTCCTCCTCAGAAGTACAGCATTTTATCCTGAGAAGAACTCAGCATGGGGTTCTTGCTAAAAATTTCTTTTGATGACATTAATTAAAGAAAGGGGAAGTACTTATACATAGAAGCCAGGAGTAATATGTGTCTGAAAGCAAATTCTTCTTGACTTCTGCTGGTGTGGGGCTTTGAGGATCAAGATTGAGGTGTTCCGTTTGATGCCAGATATTATTTCTATTATTTAGAGTAAGTTGCAGATCAGGGCTTTTTTTCCACTGGTAATTAAGTCATATATAAATACTAATTATTATTATTACTCTTTCCCCTTTTATATGCCTGAAAGGCAGGATGGGTGCATTTATTAATGTTGCCTGTCAAAAAGACTCTGAATTTGCATTCATGAATTGATATTCCTGAAAGTTGGGCTCACAGTTCACTGGGATGCTAACTGTTCTAGCTACAGTGAAAGGAATTTTTTTCTGTCCAAGAATATAACAGTGCTTTTGCACATATTGATTTATTTCAGTGGGGTTTACACAGAACCTCCTAGTGGTTTGATGCCCTACATAATTGAAAACCAGGATGCTGAGTTCAAATTCAACTTTGTTTCATTAAAAAGCTGTATGTTTGCATAACAACAGCTGAGTGGTGGGAAGGCGCTCCAGCTGGGCAGCTGAGCTGTTTTGTGGGCTTTCTGCAAAGGGACTAAAGGGACTATGGTCCCTTTCAATGGGGTTTGCAGGGACATGAACCCCACGGACTGGTTTGGTTTGTGAACAAGACTTCTGGTTTGGTTTGTGGCTCAGCCATGAACCACAAACCAAACAAAACCACATTTTCCTGGTTCATGCCCATCTCTACTCCTGATACCACCCTCCCACTGCAGCCCATTGACCAGTCCAAAATGTTGCTCAGCAACCTTGTGAGGGGTGAATTGAAGGTATGCACTGAAATGAGAGAATTGGCAAAAGCTGCCCTCCTTTCTGCTGGTAGAAAATTACCAATGGATTCTGTCCATTATGAATGTGTAGCTGGATGGATAAAATAAAATATGCTATGCAAAGTTGCTCCCCTCCAGATCCAGTTCTTTATTTATTTCTTACTAGAGATGGGCATGTTCTTTATTTTCATATGCATGTTCTAATTCAGGGTACCAATACATAGCAACAAAAAAATAGAACAGAACACATGGTTAGGAAGATTTCTTTTGAGTTCTTCATATGCATTCTTGAAGCCCATTGTCCTGAGAATCCTTTCTCAACAGTCATTCTTTGGCTGTGAAAACACTATTGTACAAATCTACCTCAGGTTCAAACAAGGTGTGACAAATCTGCAACCATTTTATTTCATTGTAGCTCTTATATTTATATAAAGCCAAAAATAGTTCATGGGGTCAAAAATAATTAGGATATCACAAATGTCAAACTGATGATTTTTTTTAAAAAAAACCCACACATAGAAGTATAGCCTTATAGGTAACTTTAAATACCATTTTGTATATGATAAAGCTGACAGTAGTTTATCTGCAGCCAAGTTACACAAACGCAGAGAGATACATTTAGACTGTACGATGGAAATGAATTGGATACATCCACCTCTGGATGGACTATCTAATTAATCCCATGTGTTACTTTTAATGACACTTCAGGTTTTTAAAAAGCCAGACACTTAATCCCTTTCCTTCTTTGGTTATGTCAAGTTTTTGCTGGGTCATGAGATAAGATTCCGTAGAATTTACCATGGATCCACAGAGAGTTCTTGTGAAACACTGATCCAAAGATAGATCATTATTTTAGCATTGGCCCATTATAGCAAGTAAGGTTTACTGTACTGAAGACTTGGAAACTGCAGATGTATAATACCGATAAAGCTTTTCTCTTTTCTGCACACATATATACAATTTCTTGTTGCAACAATAGATTGAAGGGGAGTCTGTCTTCTGATATAGACATGATACTCTCTCAATCTGGTTTTCTGTACTGATGCAGAGTTAAATGTTCAGTGGGGAGAATTTCAACTTAACCATCTAAAACTGTTTTGGAACAGAAACCACCTTGGTTGATCTGATGGTTGGCCATTACTGTGAGACTGATGGAAAAATTTAATTTGCCTAGATTTCTTAGGGATTTTGATAATATCAAGCATGGTATCCTTATGGAACATTTGGCTGGGGGGGGGCACATTCACATCAAAAGTGACCTCATTATTTCATCATGACACCAGTCACCCAAACTAGGCTTACCAGGTTGTACACTGTGGCAGTCCACCTCCTAGCCCAACAGCTCTCTCCCATTCATGCCACCTCTCGTCACAGGAGAAAATGAAGGGAATGACATTATGGATGTGGTGATGTTTCTTTTGGCCACTATGGCCACAATGCTCTTATTAGTTCCTCAAGTCTCTATAGTAAATTGAGAAACTGCTAGAGAATCACACTTTGTGGTGATGTCATTTCTGGGTTTTCCTAGAAGCAGCATCACTACATCACATGTTGCTTCCCCTCCCAAGCCTGGCAACCATAGTCAGTTTGGAGCCAGCATGGTGAAGTGGTTAAGAGTGGTGGACTCTAATCTGGAGAACTGGGTTTGATTCCCCGTTCCTCCACTAGCCTGCTGGGTGACCTTGGGCCAGTACAGTTCTGTCAGAACTCTCTCAGCAGTTCCACCAACCTCACAAGGCGCCTCTTGTGGGGAGAGGAAGGGAATGTGACTGTAAACTGCTTTGAGGGTCCTTAAGGTAGTCTTCCTCTCCTTCTCCTCTTCCTCCTCCTCCCCCTTAATTCTGAACCATTTAATAGAAATAACATTGTATATGACATGGTTACAATTGGATAAACAATTTCACAATGACAAATCTGGAAAAAATTCTAGGGGTAAACGCCCCCCCCCCCCCCAAAAAAAAATTATGCATGTGTATTTTAAAAGGGATTTGTTTTGCAACATATTTTATTTTCTTTGAAGTATGTGCAATTAATTCTTTGTTTGAGATTGTTAAGTGTTGCAGTGCTTTTGTACTAAATCTTCAAAAATTGCCAGTGGACTTGCTACTAGAAACAATCTCTCCTTCCCATCTCCTCTAACCCCTAGAGCCAGCACTATGTCAACATTTTTCTCCACTAAATTAAGGAACCCATCTTTTTTTCACGTGTACCTTATTTAAGCCATCAGAGATAAAATGGAAATTCAGTCTTATACCCCATAGTGTGGTCCACAGGGGAAATGAAGAGTTGATAAGCATACATTCAGTTCACTTACTTAAGTGATAATTAAAACAGGAGAAGAAAAACACAGAAGGAGCCATGGAATGAAATTGTCAATCTGAAAACCCAGACAGAATTGCATGCAAACGGGAGTTCACAAGAACTGCAATAGCAGGTCTGTCCCTGTCCTCTTGGGCTCAATTTGGAACAGAAAAGAAAAAGAGGAAATCTTTTGTATTAACATCACTGCATGCTAGCACCAATTAGGTTAATATGGTACTGGCACTTCCATTACCATCTCTATCTTGGAGACGAAAACCTCATATGTTGTTCTTTGCAGGCTTTTAATTTGGTGATGCTCTTTGGTTGATACTTTGTTGTTACTCTAGATTCATTTAGAAATTTAACAGAAAAGGTTTTCTTGTGTAAACTTGAGCCTTCATCAAGCTAAACACTTCCTATCTTGAAGAACTGACCTGAACATAGTCTGTTAATATGGTGCCTATAATAAAGGAGTTAGAAATACCATTTTCTCTATTCCATTAGGATGTTAAGACACTTTATATTACTGACTTCACAAGTTCTTAAATTTGTGCCTTACATTGGTCCATTAGTTGCTTTTTATACTAATGAGTAAAATTTGATCATTTATATTGGTAATAGACAGGACCTTTATGAGTCTGTGTTATCTCTGTGTTATTTCTCTTGCCTTGCTTATTGTTGTGAATTTTAATAATGGTCTACCCATCACATATCCAGACCACAAACAATTTTTTTTTAAAATTATTTACCATAGACACGGGGGGGGGGAGGATATTTTTGACCTTACACTAATTCTCTCATCAGTCTGCCATAGCAAGATTTTATTATGAAACACATATCTGTGTGAATCCTTCTCTCCAGGCCTTCCCCACATACTAACAGAAAGTGGCTGTCTCCTTCTTGTTTTCAGGGGAGGGGGGGGGGTAAAATAAGCATATGGTTTATTTTTTAAAAACTGGATTGTTGGAATGGGTATGAACTGGCACACAAACTAAAGTTCTCTGAGCCACCACGTTGCTCTCCTCATGTGGAGCAGAGGCCCTTGGCTACTGGGTGCCTTGGCTGAAGACCCACATTTTATACACTCACACCCCTCCTGATTGTGAACACCTCTCCTCTGTTGGGGTCTGGGTGCCTTGGCTGAGGACCAGGCCTGTAGCCACAGTGGGGCATTTAGGGGTGATGCCCCTTCATTCGTGGCCCATGCCTCACAACTCCTGCTGCCCCTGCTTTTACCTACTGGTTGCACTCCTTTGCTGTGGCCGTTACAGGGGAAGGAGAGCCAGCCAGCCAATGCAATTAATACTCAGTGAGTATGCAGTCTATGCTACAGTAGCAGGTAGGCAAGGCCTGCCACTACTGTAGCACAGAGCACATATTTGCCAAGTATTAATCGCACTGGCCAGCCAGCTCTCCTTCTCCTGTAGCGGCCACAGCAAAGGAGTGCAGCCAGCAGGTAAGGAAAGACCCTTCTCTTCTTTGCCTACCTGCTGATGGTACCCCCAGTACCCCCAGATTTCCCAGTGCCCCATCACCCAAGATTTTATTTATTTATTTATTTATTTGTTCAATTTATACCCCGTCTAGCCAGCGAACCGGCTCTAGGCGGCTAACAAAAGCCATTACCACAAGGGTTTACATATAAAACCGTTAAAACATTTCAATAAATTACAGTAAAAAATCTCAAAAACTTTCAATAAACTAAACTTTCCAAAAAACTAAACTTTCAAGATGGCGACCTCCGAGTTATCTGTTAAGCGGAGGCCGTAGGGGTACCTTCCCCAAGACCAAGGCGATGTTAACGGCCGGGGGTGCCCTCCCCAGGACCAGGACGATGTTAATTACCAGTTCTCCACCCGATGGCGGCTCCTATTTGAAAGCCTGGCGGAAGAGCTCCGTCTTACAGGCCCTGCGGAATTGCAATAAGTCCCGCAGGGCCCTGATGTCATCCGGGAGCTCATTCCACCAGTAAGGAGCCGCCACCGAAAAAGCCCTGGCCCTGGTACAGGTCAAGCGGGCTTCTTTTGGACCGGGGCAAGTCAGGCGATTCTGGGTGCCTGACCTCAGTAACCTCTGGGGCTGGTATGGGGAAAGGCGGTCCCTCAAGTAGGCAGGCCCCTGACCATAAAGGGCTTTAAAGGTTAACACCAGCACCTTGAACCTGACCCGGTATGCTATAGGCAGCCAGTGCAGCACTCTCAGCACAGGCTGGACACGGTCCCTCAGAGAGAGACCTGTCAACAACCTGGCCGCAGCATTCTGCACCAGCTGCAGCCTCCGGATCTGGAACAAGGGCAGCCCTAAGTAGAGAGCGTTACAGTGGTCAAGACGTGAGGTGACCATAGCATGGATCACTGTGGCTAGGTCTTCGCGTTCGAGGAAGGGGGCCAACTGCCTAGTCAGCCGTAGATGGAAAAAGGCTGCTTTGGCAGTGGCTGCTACCTGGGCCTCCATCGTCAAGGCAGAGTCCAGGAGCACACCCAAACTCCTGACCCTCGGAGCTGGCACCAATGGCGCCCCACCGAAGGATGGGAGTGGATGCCCCAACCCCGATCCGGTCCGACTCAGGCACAGGACCTCCGTCTTCTGAGGATTCAATTTCAGTCGGCTCAGTTGGAGCCAGCCCGCAACCTCCTGCAACGCCCGCTCCAGGTCATCTGGGGTAGAGCCAGACCGGCCGCCCAACAGCAGATAGAGCTGGGTGTCATCCGCATATTGATGACACCCCAGCCCATGCCTCCTGACAATCTGGGCGAGGGAGCGCATATAGATGTTAAACAACATCGGGGACAGAACCGCCCCTTGAGGAACACCACACACCAGTGGGTGCCTCTGGGAGGTCTGTTCCCCGAGCGCAACCCTCTGTCCCCGATCTTGGAGAAAGGAGGCAAGCCATTGTAAAGCAAGCCCCCGTATCCCCGCATCGGCAAGGCGGTGGGTCAGCAACTGGTGGTCGACCACATCAAAAGCCGCCGACAGATCTAACAACACCAGTGCCGCCGTACCGCCTCGATCCAGATGTCTTCGGAGGTCATCCGTGAGGGCGACCAGAACCGACTCCGTCCCATGACCCGGTCGGAAGCCAGATTGAAACGGGTCTAGCATGGAGGTGTCATCCATGAAGCTCTGCAACTGGATCGCCACCGCCCTCTCCAATACCTTGCCCAAATAGGGCAGGTTAGACACCGGCCGATAGTTGGCCAATACAGCCGGGTCCAAGGATGGTTTTTTGAGGAGGGGACGGACCATCGCAACCTTGAGCGCCTCTGGGAAAAGCCCTTCCAAGAAGGACTTGTTAATAATCTCCCAAAGCGCACCACACAACCCCTCGCGACAGGATTTTATAAGCCACGAGGGGCAGGGGTCAAGGCTGCACGAGGTTGGACGTACAGTCAAGAGCAACCTGTCAACCTCCTCCAAACTGAGGGGGCTGAAATGATCCAAGATGGAACCAGAAGACGTGCATGGAGCCTCAAGTTCACGCACTGTTTCAACTGTGGCTGGGAGATCGTGGCGGAGCCGCAAGATTTTATCTGCAAAATAGCTCGCAAATGCCTCACTGCATTTCCAATTCCCTATCATTTAGTGTGCACTGAGGCACTTTAGTTAGAGACCTAATAGTTCTAAATAATTGGGCCGGGCGAGAGCTAGCAGATGCAACCTCAGCCGCAAAGAATCTCCTCTTAGCGGCCTTGATTGCCATCTCATAGGATCTCATAAACGTCCTATAAGATGCTCTTGATACTTCGTCGCGAGATCGCCGCCACCGTCTCTCTAGCCGTCTGAGTTCCCGCTTCATCAGCCTCAGCTCCCCGGTAAACCAGGGGGCCAGCTTAGAGCGGGGGCGCAGAGGGCGTCGGGGAGCGATCTCATCGATGGCCGCCGAGAGCCGGTTATTCCAGTCCTCGACCAACCCATCTAGTGAGTCGCTGGAAGGCATGGGATCCCGCAAAGCTGTCAGGAACCGCTGAGGGTCCATCAGGCTTCGCGGGCGAGCTAAAATACGCTCGCTACCCAAACGGAGTTGGGGAGACACCATCAGACGAGCCTTCAGGGCATAGTGGTCAGACCATGGCACTGCCGTAGCAGTCAACTGGCTCACCGTAACCCCCGCCGCGAAGATCAAGTCGAGCGTATGCCCGGCCTGGTGTGTAGGAACCTGTATAAATTGGGTGAGCCCTAGTGCCGCCATGGAAGACACCAAGTCCCTCGCCAAAGCAGAGGCCGCATCGTCGGCATGGACATTGAAGTCACCCAAGACTACAAGCCTCGGGTGCTCCAAGGCCCAGCCCGACACAGCCTCCACCAGCGAGGACAGGCTATCGGCTGGTGCGTTGGGAGACCGGTACACCAGCCAAATAGCCAACCTCTCCCCAGCTTCCCACACCAGGCCCGTGCACTCTATGCCCGCAAGCCTCAGCGGCGGGAGTGCCCTGTAGGAGTAAGCCTCCCGAATGAACAGTGCCACTCCTCCTCCCCGGCCCTCAGTCCGTGATTGGTGGAGGACCGAGAATCCGGGTGGTGCTAACTGGGAGAGAGCCACTGACTCTCCCTCTCGCACCCAGGTCTCGGTCACGCACGCCAGGTCAGCACCCTGCTCTAAAAGATATTCCTGCAGGGTTGCAGTTTTGTTGTTAATAGACCTGGCGTTACACAACACCAATGACGGAGGACGGTCCTTCCCAGCCTCCCTACCGGCCACTCTCGGGATGGGACACAGGCAGGAAGGAGGTCGAGCTTCTCCATTTCTCCGCCTCCTTCCCCTCACAAACCGCCTGCTCCCACCGCTATATTTCCCCTGCCCCAGAAGTTCTGGCTATGCCCCTGCTGAGGACCCACATTTAACCCTCCACCCCTCCTGATTGTGAATACCTTTCCCCCAGTGGGTTTTGAGTGTTAGGTGGACACAGGGCTCTGAGCCACCCAGACTGTTTGCTCATGCTCACTGGGTGCCTTGGCTGAGGACCCACATTTTTGTACCCTCCCACCCTCCTGATTGTGAACACTTCTGTGTGCCATGAGGGTGAAAGTGGGTGCAAAGGGTGGAGGGAAGTTCTCTACCTTTGTATGCCACAGACTCCCACCCCTGGGCACCAAACCCATCCTGCCAGCCCACTGGAGCCCAGCCCTAGCAGGGCATCACCAGGGGTCTCAGAGCCCCATTCCCCTGATCTGTTCCTGGGACTCTCCGCAGAGGCAAAAGAGCTGTTAGCACTGCCCAGACACCAGCAGTTCCTAACACTCTTTGAAGAGGAGGACTCTGACAGCAGTAATTCAGCAGGTGGGGGGAAGCATCCTCCACTTCCACATCACAACTCCCTGGTGCTGCTCCCACCCTGAGTATACCCCTCTGTTGCCCCTCCCAGCCCAGCCCCAGAAAGCAGCTGTGCCTCCCACTTTCTCCAGTTCTGGGGGCCCACTTCCAGCCCACATTTTGGAAAAATTTCCACAACCTTCCCAGTCACCCCTGTATGGCAGAGTGCCAGGTGTGCCACACCTATGTGCAGAGGGGCACAAACCCCCACCTTTGTCCTCCTCCATCCTCCACAGATACCTGCAAAGGATGCACTCAAGTATGTTGCTGTAGGAGGTAAGAGTGGTGGCCAGCGGGAGAAAGAAGCCCAGGCCACCCTTCAAAAGGGCATTCCCCCTTGGATGCCAACAGTGCCATCCAGACGGGCTGTGTGGAGGGCCCAGGAAGCAGTCACTCATATCATCAGCAAGATGATTGCTGTGGATGGCCAACCCTTCTCCATCATGGAGGATGCAGCCTTTCATTGGCTGCTACAACACCTACCTCCCTAGTACTCCCTGTGGAGCACCAAGAGCAGACAAATCCTGCCTGCCATGCATTGCTCCACAGTGGTGATGGTCAAGGCTGCAGTCTCCAGAGTGCAAGGCAGAACCATATACTTCACAGCTGACCTCTGGAGCAGCACTGCCAGCTCAACATGTGTTTCCATTCCTTTGCTGTGTAGAAGAATACATCCCAGTTGATGGGTGTGCTCCTGACCTGTATGTTTCAGCCCTGGGAAGGGGCTTCCCTTTCTTGTGTTGTGTGGCTAGGGTGCCTGCCAAGCTGCCATGGGGTTACCTTGGGGAGCCCCTGTCAAAACTCTGGGGATGTCACCTTTCTGTCCTTCAAAACCTACCATTGGAGATGAGGGGGCTGTAAGCATGGGGGGTGTTTGGCTTGCTTCCAGTGTCTGGAGGGGGGGAGTCTGCCCAGGTGATATTTCCCTGTGAGTTTGGTGTCACTGGCTTGTTCTTGAGCCATTCTGTAGACACCTGTAACTGCCTTTTCTAGAGAGAGAACTGGGAATACCTTTTTACAGGTCCATAACTGGCACCTCAAAATATAATCCACCCCCAACTTGGAGAGATTGTAGAGGAGCAGGTGGCAGGGTGAGGCTCCTGGTGTGTTTAGTGCTTGTGGCTTGCCAGGGGTCCATTCTATACACTTTTGAACCTGCACCTGCAATTTCCCCCTAATTCCAATATGCACATAACTTGGAGGACATGTAGAGGAGAATCAGAGGAAGGAACTGATAGGGCTGGTCAATGGATGCTTGTGAATCCATAGACCAATCAGGGACTCAGAGGGAGCTACAGGGATAGCTCTTTGACCAATGAACTAATGTAGTAGTGTGGATGGAGACTGAACCTGGAACCTCCTTCATGCAGACCAAGTACTCTACTGCTGAGCCATGGCCCCGTCCTAAATGCCCTGTAGACTGAGTCCTAGGGGAAATAAAGCTGAATCAGCCAATATGAAGACAGGCAGAACTCAAATGTCTGATAAAGTACAAGGTTGAAAGGGAACAAAGAGATGTTAATTTTATTGTACTTTTCCTGCCAGTCTATAATAAACTATATATAATTCTGCCTTCACTATATTTGTGTTACATCATATTATAACACTTTATACAGGGCTTTGTTTATGTTACAAAAGTTTTCTACATTCCCAAGTGGTCCTATAGCTATAAGTAGTTTCCACAACAAAAGAACTCCTGTGCCTAGGATTGCCAGTCAAGTTTGTTTGTTTTGTTAGCAACTGGCAGGAGTTATGACATGCAAAACAGATGTCACAGCAGTGCCACACCATCAACTCTGGCACAAACCTGGAAGTGACATCAGAGTTGTGGCATGACACTCTAGAATTCCACCCAAACTCTTTGGTTTTAATATATAATCAACATGGCTTGGCTATGGTTGTTTTAGTGCATAACCAATATGATCCAGCCAAAATTAAGTACTTCTATATTTAAGTGTATCTCCCCCACTAAAAACCAATGGATCTGTAAAGTTCTAACCCAGCTCACTTAAATCTTTAGTATTTACGATCTACAATTTATGAATATTATTGGATTGCAGCTCCACAAATATGAACTAAGTGAAGAGATCATTTGCAGTTTTACATTGTTAATATAATTAAACGTGAAGGGATATTTATAAGAACAAAATCTTCAGAAGGCTGTGCTAGAAAAGAGAGAAAATGCTGCTTTGGCAGTTAAGGTTGCTTAGATATGCCAACACAGCAACAACAATAGCATCCTAATACAAAGAAATTGCCCAGGCTTCCAACAAAACTTCCTGCAGGGAGAGCCAGAAAGCCACATGCTGCTATTATAAAAATACTTCCTCCCTTTTTGAAAATAAGTGAGATGAAGTAGCAATTACGAATAGCGGGGATGTCTTTGTGCAGCTGCATACTTGGCATTGTCTATTATGTCCATTTCTAAATGCACAGAAAATATAACAAGGTATGGACAGCTGCTTCTGCGTTGATACCATTACTTGCGGCCGGTGGCCTGCTGCACCAACAGGGCTATTGTTCAGCATTTACTTTTTTTCTGTGTGGTCTTTTTAATATAGCTTTGAACTCTGCTAGTTTTTGATATCTAAAAAAAGAAATTACAAAATCAGATCATTTTACATTAATTTGTTTACATCGAAATTATCACTTTTTTTCCTACCTGTTTTAGATTGCAGGCATTAATTTACTCCAAAGCAGCCTGGCTAAAGATCACATCTACTGTGTTAAAAGCTGGGCTCTGATGCCTTGGCTGACACACATAACAGGATAAAACCTGGTACGATTAGAGCTTTTTAGTCAGTATTTACTAATAACTATACTGAAGGACTGGCCTGTTGAACACCAGCTAACTGCTGAAAGAGATGAACCTATGTATTATAGAAACCTACTGTTTTTATGATGTAGGTTTTTAATCTGTTAGGTGCATTGGTGGCCCTGATGGGGGCAGAAAGGCAAAATATAAATTTTGCAGATAAATATGCAACAAATAAGATTAAATAATTCCATCCAACCACACCAGTTTATTTGGATGTGCAAATTCTGTCTTTGACTTTGAAGAGTGATTAGCACACACACACACACACACCACCACATGTTATGAATTTTTTTATTTATTTATTTTGCTCTTGGTTCCGTAAGCCTAGTGAATGGTTATTTTCTTTGTTCTCTGGCATAGAATGCATCAGTCAATTTTGACTTATTCCTGTCACATTTTAAAACTGCAAATGGAAACCCATGCCTTCATATACATATCTACCAATTTCTTTCATTTTTATCTTGTCCTTCTTGTCCTCCAAGTCACTCAGGACAACCTCTATATTACCTTTACAACAATGCAGTGGTAGGAAAAGCTGGGTATCTCAACTAACGCTGGGCTATCTAGTGACCTTCAGTGCTAAGTGGGGATGTGAACCTGGATCGCTCCAGTCCTACCTCAAATCTCTAAGTGCTATGCCACACTAAGGCTGCAGTCACACAGCCCCTTTAAATCCGGGAGGGCTCCCAGATTTAAAGGGGCCGCATTTTTCTACTTTAAACCCTGGGAGGGGGGAGGCTGTAGGTGTGGCCAACTCAGAAGCCAGCCAGAACTCCGTTCCTGTGCATTCCTGTCCAAAAATAGCCCTGATAGTACTCTTTCTTCAAGTGCTATATTAAAAAAAATAAATTATAATTGTGGCTGAAAGAATATTATTATTGTATATAGCTTTTAAATGTGATAAATGAGAAGGTTTCACAACATCAGGAATGAGATCCTCTATCACGTTTCATGGAATCTGGACTACAATTAACCTGTGGAGGTGTGTGTGTGTGTGTGTATTTAAAAGCAACAGAAAGTGTTTTGGTATGGTGAAGATCAAAAGTTTCCAACAGTGAGAAGAAGAAAATCATAGTGCAGGGTTGTATGTGAGACATAATTTCAGTAATCGATTAGCTACTTCACCATCAAGCAGCATTATCTCCTTAACTACAGGTGTCCTCTGGAAAAATGAACTCTTGATTCCATTAAATATTTGGGTTAACTGAGCATGGAAGACAGAAGCTGTGTACATCATAGGACAGTAACAAAAAGCAAAGGAAATGGATAGGCATTCTAAACAGTCTGACCTGGGGATGTGCTCACTTTTCCTGTGAACAAGAAAATAAGAAGTGCCCTGCCAAATCAGACCAGCTAGTTGTCTTGAAGGGCAGATGGGCCAAGGCCGCCTAGCACAGGTACTCAGAGGTTTACAGGACTCTTGTATGGTAGTCCATGCAGGCCTGAATTTCAAAAGTTTTGTGAAATTTCAAATGGTTAAAAATGTTTTGGCTGCCTGGATATTAGCAGATACCAGCCATTTTTATACAAAGTAACACATCCTTGAACCTTTGGCTCAGGTTACATAATGACACCCCCTTATCCCCATGAACAGATGGTACACTGAAGTCACCAAAAGAAGTCTACTCCATGTTCACTGGCCTTCAGAGGTTTGCAGTGTCACCCTAAGGAATGCTACACCTTTCTAAGTCCATTGAAGTCATTGGGCTCAGCTAGGTGTAACTCTGCTTAGGATGAGAGGTGTTTCCATGGCACAGGGCCTTCCACTGTGGCAGCACCAATATGCTAGAATGTCTTATTTGGGACTATTAGGCATCATCTTAGCCTAATACTGTAATGTTGACATTGGGTTTGCTTCTGGCATTATGCTGGTTTTTTATTGACTTCACTGGTAGCAATAACATAATTTTTAACTTTTGGAGGGGTGGGGTTTTGCAAGTTTTAAATAGTTGTCATAGTGTTATTGGTTTGTGTTGTTTTATGCTATAATTAGGTTCTTGTTTTTGTAAGCTACTTTGGGAGGATTTGTAGTTAAAAAGCACGGTAGCATAGTCATTTTTAAAATAAATATATTGAGTCATTCCCGATTGATTCAGGGCAATTTCCTTAGGTGATTAACACAGGAATATTCATACATGGGAGCACATCAGGCCATTCCAGTCATGTGCTTTGTTCTCAGTCACATGAAGAAATGTAAGTATGAAAACATACTGTACGTTAAATACAGTAGTGATTCCCCTGGTAGCAACAGCTAGAAAAGTACAGCTACAGTCATGACAATTGCTATCAGTTTTGTTTTTGTACTACATAGTTCATCCTTGTGTTTTTCATGTGAATAGGGTGGCAGCACATTCCTAAGGATAGCTTGGAACTCTCAGTGTATGAGAAAAACCATATGTTAGCCAGTCTTATCAATGAGAGGAATCTTCATTTCAAAGTCTATTGTCAGAGACACAGTTAACTGTTGTGTGGTATAGTGACAAAGAGGCTGCTATTTCCTCCCACATTTAAAGGGGCCGACCACACGGCCCGCCCCAAGTCCCATGCTGAAGCGGACTCAAATGTGGGTTCCTCCCGCATTTTCCGACCCCAGGAAAATCAAGTGTTTTCCCGGGTGTTGCGGGAGGAACCCGCATTTGAGGTATCTGGACAGCCCTCTCTTGCAAGCATTGCGAGAGCAGGGCTGTCCAGATAGTCCCGCCGGCCATTCCCCCCCCCCTTTTACACTTGGGCGCTTGGCCACTCAAGCGCCCAAGTGTAAAAGGGGGGAAAAAACCAACCCCAAACTCACCAGGCGGCTGGCGGGTCCATGGCCGCCACCGCCGCTTCTGCTGCTGCTGCGCTGCCACCGTTCCCGCTGCGGCTGCCATTGTTTCTGCCATGGCCGTGGCCGCCGTTCCCGCCGTGGCCGTCTCTTCAGTGGCTGCCACCACCATTCCTGCCGCCGCGGCCGCCGACGCTGCCACAGGGGTTGGGATGTCTACACACCCCGCAGCTGCGGGGCACCTGGGGAAGCCAATCCAGAAACTGCCTTCCTTCCCTCAGGTTTCCCATGAGCCAAACAAGCCACAGGGCACCTGGGGAAGCCGATCCTGGGAGGGAGCTGTGCTGTCAGGGGTGTGGCCTAACATGCTAATGAATTTCTGCTGCTGGGTGTGGCCTATTATGCTAATGAGTTTCTGCTGAGCTTTTTCTACAAAAAAAGCTGTGAGTAATATGTTATATATTTGCCAGTCACAATGAGTTTAAGTCATGCTTTGATATATGTGTAACTACCATTACTTACTATGGAGTTTTAATATGTAATTTTAGTAGAGAATAATGCTAATGTGTTTCAAAGCCAAAGTGTAAGTGAAATGATTTCTCACGAATAGCATCCCATCATGGATTGTCATGCAGGATTAACTATGCACCATTATACATGTTTGTGGTTAAACAAAGGCTAAAGTATTTTAATACTGTATTCATATTAGTTTTACACTAGGCAAAATCACAGAACTAATTTGGCAAATTCAGCATACGTACAAAAAGATATATTGCCATCACCTTCACATCCAAGTTGTGAGCTTCAGGAGGCATCTTGCTGACTTTTTTTTTTTTTTTTTGGCCACTGAATTCTTAGCAATTTTAAGCACATCTATTCAGAATCCTCCTCGTGTCTACTTAATGGGGCTTACTCCCAGCAAAGTGTTCTCAGGATGGCACTGTTAGAGACCTAGCTTTGAGTGAGCAAGACAGTTACTGCTGGCAAAAAAAAATGAGAAATCATCAGGCAAAGCACTTAAATGGCATATTGTAGCTATATTTTTATTTGAAAATGATGGCAAGCCATTAGAATAATTATTTATAAAAGGGCCACAGTATTAAGGCTCAAAGCCCAGATTATAAGACTGACTGAGGCAAGAATTTCTTGTAGTTTTACTTACAGCAGATTTTATTGCTGAGTATATGAAGCTGCCTGACAGTGAGTCAGTCCATTAGCCTATCTAGCTCAGTATACTATCTTTTCTAGTGACTCCAGCATGGCACCTGTTGACAGATTTCCTGATGTCCATTTGCTTCTTCAGCAAAACATCTCTTCTCCAAAACAGCCAGTCCTCACTTTCCTCTACTTCATTGCAAAAGGAAATGCTTCTGAAGAATCCAGGGCACATGATTTTGTGTCTGCAGGGAGCACGCTTAAAATAATGATTTACTTCATGAATTTTTATAGTATAGCTAAATCATTCACTGAAATACAAGTTTCCTTTCAGTGAGTCAGCATTGCTCTTAGATAAATTGTTATTAGTAACAAAAAGAGAAAAAACACCATTGCACTGCCTTCTGGAATAGAATACTGATAGTTTACTGTATTCCCCATGTGAATTTTAAAATATTGATGTTCTGTAGCAACTACAGAAGAGCCTAGGGTTATTACAGCATGATCCACCCAGGTGCTACAAGTATGATAACTTTCCAAAATAACAAAGGGCATAACAGAACCTGATGTAGCTGAAGCCTCTTCAGGACTTCAAATGAAAGAATTCTAGAGAATGTATAAAGGAAAGCTTTATTAGGTCATCTTGCCCATCTTGCTGCTAGCATGGGACTGTATATTAAAGCTTTACAACTTTACACTCTATTTTTATAGGTCTCCCTAGAGTGGCTTTTGATCTGCCCAGAGTAATAGAGGAGGGAAGTTTCTTTGCAGAATTTTATAACTAGAATACCCATCTTGTATTGACAAGTGTATCAAGAAAAGCCTTAAGAATCACCACAAGGTTAGATGCTCCCAATGGATGTGGAATTTGGGCACATTATTGTGTGGACTACTTAAACTAAGAATTACCAGTACTGGCAGAATGGATTTGCTTTCCCTTGTAAACATGATAGTATGATGACACCCTGTCCAAATAGAACACAATAAATATTTAGATCATTACAGGAATTGAACCATTTAAGAAGCAATTAAGAACCTCAAACCCTACAGTACTTCTCAAAATTCATTGCCCTTCAAGTAATAATTCAATTTGATTTACAAGTGATAAATAGTATATAGAACAGCACTACAAATTATACCATTAAGGCTTATTTGCAAGGCTCCATGATAATAATCTAGTCAAGAGGATCATAGATGTAGGGCTGAGAAATGCAAATTTAGGACCCACTGCATTCATAGACCATGTGGGGATGCTGGCAAAGAGAGTGGCTTGGATCCAGTGGTGCATGAGTGGAAAGGAAAATGTATTTAATGCAGTTCCACCTGTGTACACAGCAGAGCAACAGCTGCAGCAATTAGGGATGGACATGGCAGCCCACAAACCAAACCCTGAACTGAACTGAATTAGCTTCACACAGACCAAACCAGTCTGGCAAGGTCAGGTCATGGCAGAATGGGGGAGGGTATTCTCTGGGAAGGGACTTCCCTTTCCCCTTTCTCCTGGTCATGGCTCACTGTGCCCAGGAAAAAGGGGGGATCTCCCAGAAAGTGACTTCCCCTCCTCATTTCTCCTGGCTATGGCTCACCGCACCCAGGAGAAAGAGGAAAGGGAAGTCCCTTCCTAGAAGATCCTCCCTTCTGGTCATGGGAAACTGTGGCCAGAAGAAAGGGGTGGGTCTCCCAGGAAGGGACTTTATTTAACCCTCAGGTTTTGCTTCCCCTTGAAGTAGTGGGGAGCAAAACCGAAGGCTGAGGTCTCCACCACTCAGCTGTTAGGCTTAAATAGCCTTTTTATCTTTAGTTTTGCACCCCACTGCTTTGAAGGGGGAGAGTAAAACCAGAGGGTTAAATATGGGTTTGAAGCATCTCCCGGGGGCATTCCCCCCTCCTTTCTGCTGGCCCAGCTGTTTCACGTTCCCTGGTGCAGCCCATTTAAAGGACCAGTGTGAGGGAGCCTGAGACAGCTGAACCCACTGAGAGAGACTGAACAGGCTAAAGTTTGGTATATGTTTGGGGAACATGTCTTCCCCAAAAATCACTTCCCAAGCTCCAGGCTGGCTCAAGTTCAACCCACATTTTGGCTTGTGAACTGGTTTGTGCTTATCTCTAGAAGCAGGGCTATTTTTGGGCAGGAACGCACAGGAACAGAGTTCTGGCTGGCTTCTGAGTTGGCCACACCCAGCAGGAACTCATTAGCATAATAGGTCACACCCAACAGCAGGAATTTATTAGGACTGGCTACATTTGGGGTATGTGGCTTAACATGCAAATTAATTGCTGTTACAAAAAAAGCCCTGGGTTTTGAGAGCAAACAAGGTAAACAGAATAAGAAGCAAAAGGTGGGTGTGGCTGGATGACCACTCCTCTGGTAACATGGGGGTGTGGCCTAATATGCGAATAAGCTGTGGTGTGGCCTAATATGTTAATGAGTTTCTGCTGTTGGGTGTGGCCTATTATGCTAACGAGTTCCTGCTGGGCTTTTCCTACAAAAAAAGCCCTGTCTAGAAGCAATTCATTGTACTTTAGTGCAACAAAAATATCTATATTGCAAGTGAGATGTACAACAGATGATTCACATGATTTCTTTTAATTTAGTTTTGAGATTGTATCAGAAGACCTTACATTGTGTATTGTGCACATGGGAAAGATAGCAGGGACGTAATAGCTTTCACTTTGCAAAGGTCAAAAGCAAGGAGTCATTTTTTGCACTTCTGATTGTGCAAGGATTGTTTTATAGTACAGTCTTCCATGGGATCCAACCCAGTACTTCTTAGTTCTCCATCTATACTGGGAAATAAAAAGGAATCTTCATTTCAAGGTTGTTGTGACATGAAACAAGTTAAAAACAGTATGCACTTTACAATAAGCAGAATTATTAAAGAATGGATTATGATAAAATCCAACTATATCTTCTATTGATTTCAGTCCTTCACAAACTTGAAAAAGCTTAACTTTAATAACTTTTTAATTAAAACATGATCAGAGATAAACCCTCTGTGCAACAATTTCAACACACATAACAGTTTATAATCCAAAATGGAGGTCTACCTCAACTGAGTAACATTCAAGATATAAAAGATGAAGTAAAATAGCTTAAAAGATCTGTGCTGCTGTCTGGAGACTTTACTCTCTGTTCAGTAATGGTTAACTATAACAATGCCTGCCTAAAAGCATCACAGGAGAAGTATAATATGATTTGTACAACATCTGACAATAGGCAGTTACAATGCTGGACAAGGTCTCCAGGGTTTCTTGTTTCTAACCCTAGGATCACTTCTCATGACCACGCAACCTTCAGCTCATTTATTCTTTTAACCTTTTGGTCATTCACAGCTCAGCAGCCAACATAAATTCATCTTAATTCTGTTTAGATTATGGCCTTGAGTGACATCCGCTTGTGCTACAACTAATGCAAAGCAAGCCAGACTTTCTCAATCCACTTCCCTGAATTCATGTCACACAGAACTCCTACGGAGCTCGCATTAATTATCACTGTTGCTGAGGATATCAGAAGGGAGGCCAAGGACTGAGTAAGTGTGGCAATTAAATTACTCGCCTTTGATGCTACATTTTCACAACAAAATGATGAGAAGCCTTGTCGCTCTATCCTTTTCTAATACCTTCTCAATTTTTCACTGTGGTTGATTCAAGTACATGGATGAATATAGGAAACTTTTATTTATTTAACTGCAGAAAGACACCATGTTCATTTGTTATCCTGAAAACTAATGCTATCCAAATAATGCCAGTTAAGGGTTGTTCCATGCAATACATGAACATTGAGAAAGCGGCTGGAAATTGTCTTTGAATGGTGGCCATTTTATATGCTCAGCCACATGCTTATCCAGTGCACTTTATGGAACAGCCTATGGTGGGGGTGGTCCACAGAATTCATCATCTGGAGTGGTTGATAATATTTACTTATCTAAAACATTGCTATGCAGCCTTTCCACCCACCTCAGAGTCCCCAAGGCAGCAAACATTAAAACATTCCAAATATTATATATGTTTTAAAGATATATATATATATATATATAACAAAGTAAATAAAGTAAGAGCCAGTGTATTGATGTGTAGATTCTAGAGGATCAGGCAAGAATCTGGGAGGCCCCAGGTGCAAATCCCTACTCTGCCAAGCAGCTGTGCTGGGTGACCTTGGGGTAGTCACAGGCTGAGGACAGACTGGCAATCTAAAGCGGGGCAGGCACGCTTCGCAAATGGAGGAAAGGAGCACGTTCAGACATGCGCATCTGTCCGTCGGCTCCGTTGCGTACTTACCCGTCTCCCAGTCGCTTTCCTTCCGCTTTACCCGGACACCGGTTTTTCCGGGTGTTCAGGGGCCTTCCTCCGCATGCCTCCCGCTTCCAAACAGTGTGAACTGGAAGAAGTGGGAGGCATCCGGAGGAAGTGTGAACGCACCGGCAAAAAGTTTTGCGCATGTGCGCATGTGCGCACATGCGAAAAACATCAAAGGAAAACAAAAAAAAGTGCAGCAACGCGCGCGAGCTGCGCGCGCTGGCTATGCGGCAGTCTGAACGCTCCGTGGCAGTCTGAACGCTCCGTATCACCGCTGATCCGCATTGCTCTGGCCAGTGTGAACGGCCAGCTCCGTGGGTTTTTTCCCCCGCTCCAGTTCCCTCCGCTTTGCCTCCGCTTCAGATTGCCAGTCTGTCCTCAGCCACATACTCTCAGTCTCATTTACCTTACAGAGCTGTTGTGAGGATAACATAGAGTATAAGAAAACAATGGAAGCTATATGAGATTGTGCCCTTGAACAGTGCTCAGAAGCACTGGGTATATAATTCTGCAGCCAGAATGCTGACTTGAATGAGATGTAGAAATCACATCACTCCATGTTCCACCTACAGTGGCTCCCAGTTAGATTCCAGGGCTAATTCAATGTGCTGATATAAACTTTTGAAGCCCTGTATGGCTTGGGACCAACATATTTTTCGCCTATATAAACTTACTGATCATTGCTGTCATCTTCAGTTTCCTTGGGTGCCCTCACCATCTGAGGCTAGATGGATGAGAACCTGAGAAGGACCTTCTCAGTCCTGGCCCCAATTTTTTGGAATTCCCTCCTCAGGGAGATCTGTCTGTCCCCATCTATCATTGTCTTCCACCAGCCGGTGAAGATTTATCTGTTTTGTTCGGCAATCCCCCACTGATCCTCTTTCATGTATATGTTGTTTAACTGTGTATGTGTTCTGTTTAACTGGTTTTTATTGTTTTTATATTACCATATTTACTTCTCCTTTTAGAAAGCCCAAAAAGTTGCCTTGCTTTGAAGTAAATATAGGAAACTTTTATTTATTTAACTACAGAAAGAAACCATGTTCATTTGTTATCACATTTGATATCAACCCCTCACCATCACTGCATACCACTACTCAGCAGATTCCACAGATCCTTCTGGGAATATGGAGGTGACACTTGTGCATGTGTGGTTGTTTTTCTGAAGTATGGATAACCTCTGTGTCACAGAGTGTTTGTTGTAGGAAAGTTTATGGATAGAGAGCATATGCAATGATTAATTCATTCAGCTGAAATGCCTTGTCATTTTCTTGCAAAAGAACTGCTTCTGAACTGTTTCTGTTGGACACTCTAATTCACCAACTTTCTATACATTGAACAAAATCATTGTAATTCAGTGCCTATCCAACAAGAATTTTTTTTAAAAAAATCATTTGATTCTATTTTATGTTGATGTGTTGAATCTTGTTTTTATTAAATGTTCTTAAGCTTCTCATACTTTGTTCATGCCTGATGAAAGGTAATTTGGGGACTTGTTGGAGGAAGATTTTTCACTCATAAGAAAATTGACTTCAGTACTTTGGTCTCTGTGCTTTACTTGATTAGATTTAAATTTTACATGACTCTTTTCATCCTGTTCTCTCATTAAATAAATTTAAGTGTATAGTTGTCACATCTGGATGTTTTTGTTACTTTTTTACTGCCTCTTGCGTTTTCTGTACCCATGAGAAATTGGGCTTCTGTCATTATCCACTACATGTAACAACCACATCATTTCAGTCATTTTCAGAGGGGTTCATGCCTGAATGATTTTCAACAGAATTTCCAACAGACTAGATTCTGCTACAGCCTCCCCTCACACATTTGTACCTTGGTTCAAAAAGTGTTTGCTAAATGATTTACATACTCTGTGCTTCTGATGAAGTGGGCTGTATTTCACAAAAATATATATATATGCTGAAATAAAATCTAGTTCTTTTCTAAGGTTTACCTCCAGTTTACTTTTGGTGCAGTGCGTGAATAACCCACTCTCAGTCCACTTTCAATGCACTTTAGTGATAATTTGTAAGTGATTTTTTTCCTGCATAACTTTTTGATGGTCAAAGATTACCTCCCATTTTGTACCAGTGGAAAAACTAGCTGGATCGAGGCCTATATATCCATAATTACTAGCATCTGAGAATCCAGTCATGGCCTTTAAGTCATCACTTAATCTTTTGTTTCCTGAAATATTCAGTAAAATAACACATTGTTTTCAATATCAGTGTCAGTATCTTCAAAATCTTGCATTCTTTAGTTTTAAAATTGCTAACTAAAATGTGCCCATACTTTTTCCAGTTGTCTGTTGCTGTATACCCATTAATAAGAAGGTATGAAGTTAGTATATGAAGTTAGTATATGAAGTTAGTATATGAAGTTAGTATAATAATAATATGAAGTTAGTATAATAAGATGAATTCAGCCAAAGCAGTTCAGCAAGCAAAGTTTTACAAAACATGATTCAAATTAATAGTCCTTTATAAAAGAGTGCTTTTCTTTAAACCTTTCATGAATAGGACATTTCTGGTTTGCTATTGTTACTGAGTTAGGATCGTGGTTTTAGTTCATTGAGGTTTTGTTATTGACTTTAGTGGAATTCAGAGTGGACATTTTTATATCTCAAGATATTGTATTTTGCAGAATGTGTATTTGATTCAGTTTTCAGCCTTTTCTTTTCAATGGGGCATTTTTGCAGTGTGTAGAAAAAGGAATTTGAGGAAGGCATTGTTAATAAAGAAAAGAGTGAAAGAGTCACTTCACACTTGAGTGAACTTCTTAACCGCTGCCTTGTAGCAACTTATTATATACTTATAAAATGCAATTACAGTACCTGAATGATTTTTTTAAAAAATTCCAAAGGAGGCAGGCCTAACTGGGAGCAAAATTGTATTCAACCTCACAAATAGTGCCGCTGGTATACTTGGGTCATGCAAAACTCACTATGTAACTTGTCAAGCAGCATATTAAAGGACAATTATTTAACCATGTATGCAAGAACTGACTGGATTTGGCATCCTTGGCAGGATGGCAGTTAATGATGCCATCCAAAGGACAGCAACTAAGCCTCATGCCAGCAAAACTCAGGGTCAGCTAAATACAACGGCAGCCAGAGGGCCAACCTGTGGCCACCGGTGCCATTTGATCCTGATCAGGCCCATTGCATAGTGGCTACAAAGTGATCTTGTCCCCTCCCCCGTGCCTTTTAAAGTGCTGAATTTTAAAGTGCAGTAAATGTAGGAGCCAGAAATGGAGAATACTGTAAGCCTAGTTGACACTCCCACCCATTGAATTCAATGGAAGTAAAAAATTAAAGTCTATCCACCTGGCCTCCCCTCACATCTAACATAAGAACATAAGAGAAGCCAATGTTGGATCAGGCCAATGGCCCATCCATTCTGATACTCTGCCATACAGTGGCCAAAAATAGCAGGTGCCATGAGGAGGTTCACCAGGAGGTGCACATCAGGAGGTACACATCCACATATGTAACTAGGATACCAACTAAGTCTGTAGCCAATCTCATCACACCTGAGTAGCATTTAAATCCAGAGTCAAGACACCCGTATCTCAGCTATCTCAGGGCCTGCAGCCATCTGTGTCATACACAGTTCAATCAAACAGTTCTAAGTGATGAGTACTCTAGAAAAAGGCACTTTGTACAAATAGCCTGAGAGGAGAACAAATGTTGTTAACCAACTGCATGTAAGTCTTAAACTAGGAACATAATTCATACTACTAATAATTAGGTACTGTCAAGTCACTAGTGACTCATAGCAACTCCAGGATCTTGGGGTTTTCAAAGCAAAGAGATGAGCAGAGGTAGTTTGCCATTGTCTTCCTCTGCATAGCAACCCCTGTCTTCCTTGGTTGTCCCCCATCTAAGTACTAACCATGGCTGACCCTGCTTAGCTTCCAAGATGCCTGATGAGACTGGGTCTGCAATTACACACACAAAACAATCCACTTTCAATCCACTTTCAGTGCACTTTCCAACTGGATTTTGTCAGTTCACACAGTGTGTGACCGCAGCCCGGGTGTCAGAGCTACTCAGGTGACTATAATGCATAATAAGTCTGCTTTTTTCTTCATTCTATCCTACCATGGTATATATGGCTGCTTTTGCCATCAGAGCCAATGGAGGATTACACAGGCCCCATGCAATGTTCCCTCTAAGCTGTGAAGTGTTGTGAGCAAAAATTCTACTTTGTGAGCTACTAGCATTAAAATTGTGAGCAAGCTTACATTTGACTATTGCGTAAATTATTCTTTAGAAGATTATTAACATAACCTTGTAAAAATCAGGGGGGCTTGCCGGCTTTGCAGAGTATTTAAACAAAGAAATATTATATGGGACATATACACAGTGATGTGGTATAAACACAGGAAAAAGGAGACAACATTCCAGCCACTCCAACTATGGGGCATAACAGCATTGTGGGGTGGAGCGAACACCCTGCATTAAAGGAGGGATGGTAGTGAAGTAACTATTTGTGTAACTTTTAGTCAAGCTCTTAGTTAGTGTTTCATGATCCCCCCCCCTCGGGATGTACTAAAACAAATTATAGAATTGCCTGCTGGGAACAATGGGAGATTCTGGCATGCCCATATAATGGGAGCCAGGAATGCCAGCTGACTTGCCCATTGCAGGGTTGCCAAATGGGGAACTCTCACTTTCATGGGGCACTTTGTTGACACCAGCTGGCTGGCTGGCAGTGGGGAAATCCCACCCCCAACTGGCCAGAAGGCAACATGATGAAATCACCTGGAAGTGCTGTCATCATGTCACCGATGTTGCACAGCAACACTCTAGTTTTTGGGCAAAACTCTATGGTAAAATCAGCTACAAACCATAGAGTTTTGCCCAAAAACTAGCACATCACCCCTGACATTGGTGATGTGATGATGTCACTTCCAGGTGATGTCATTGCACCACGTACACTTTGTGCGTGCAGAAGATCCCAGAAAGGACCCCTCGCCGGCTGCCAGCAAACAAAAGTTGCAATGAAAGTTAGGAATGGGTTTTAAATAAAGGTCTCTGGTCTGAGATACAGTGTTCTGGGTCTGGAATGACAGCCCCCAAAATGGAATGATGGCCCCTGGGAACAGCAGAGGTCTTCTGGGCCTAGAATGATTGGCACCAGAGTGGAATGGCAGCCCCTTGGAGTACCATGAGTGTTCTGGGACAAAAATGCATATTTCTACTACTCCCAAGGACTGTCATTTCACTCTGGGCTCATCATTCCATGCCCAGAGAACTAACTTTTCCCTAGGGACAGTTATCCCACTGCAGAGGGTTTTCTGTCTGGCACGTAGCTCCATTTGAGTGAAATGCTTTCTAGAATGTAATCAACACACAACCACTGTATAAACTTAAACCATCTTTATTTAACTTCACAGGCATTCAGTAGATCATGTACTCACGACCTTAGCTGATAGCTGGGTAGAAAGTTACATCTTTGTGATTCAAATCTTCTATCACTGTGGTGAGAAAGAGATGGGTTTCCCCTTCTCCTTGTGGTAAGGATAGACAAAGAAAACAGAAAAGAACAATAAAACTCCTATCTTCGCACCTCTGAGCTCAGGAAATTACTCTTGATGAGCCAGTCAGAGGGATGCTTTTGAGATACCTAGCTTAGGACTACAATTCCCAGGGGCAACTGCACTTAAAGTTACACCACAGTTTTGCTAAACTACTATTACCTACAGTTAACACTGACTGGGGGCAGCACAGAAGGAATCAATCCAGTCCCAGAACACTAATTATATTGCTAGGGACCATCATTCCACTCTAGGATCTGTCATTGCAATTCCAGAACACTGTTGCTACTCTGAGGGGCTGCCATTCCACTCTGTGGACTCTCTTTCTAGTTCCTAAATACTATCATTCCAGCCCTAGAGCACTGATTCTATTCTTAGGGATCCTTGTTCCACTCTTGGGGTTGTCATTCCATTCCCAGAGCAGTTTATCTGGGTCCAGATACTGTCATTCAAAATCCATTCTGCATTTTCAGTGCAACTTTTTTTTGTCCTGTAATGTACATCAGTGGAGCTAATGCAAGTCAATCGGCGCATGCTGGCTAGGCGGGGTATAAATCCATAAATAAATAAATAAATATATTCTTGGCTCCCATTGAAACCAATGGGCCTTCAAGTGTCTCTCATTGTTTCCTTTGGGCAATCCTGTCTTTCATTTCAGTACATCCTGATTTGCCCCATATAAATTCCACATTGACCTTTATCTGAAAGCATGTGTTACCAACTTAAACTCTCAAAAACCAAGGAGCACTCCTGAACAAGAAGGAATTGCAGTTGACCCCATAGAATGCTGTGGAAGAAACTGTGCTCAGCTAAGTAAGAAGCAGCATCAGCAACCCAGCCAAGCCCTCCCTTCCTCAAAGAAAAACTCTCCTTCTCCAAGATACAAGGCAGGCCACACACCAGACAAGTGCACCTCTTTCCTCCCCAACCTGTCTCATCAGGTGGAAGGGAACAGCATTCATGGTCTCCAATGAGACCTGGAGATGCTTACTGGACTAGCCAATACGAGCAAGAGGCAGAGCCGAACTTTGTCGCTGTCCCAAGTGAAGTAGCTGAGACCAGGTGGATGGAGAAAACATGTTTCTTGGATTCTCCAGGCGGCCAATTTCTCCTCAGCCATAACAATTCACTTATTGCGCACCATTATTCTTCACTCAACCTCTCCCCCGTCTTCTCCCCTCACACAAGGCAAGCGTTGCTTGCAGACCTCCTTTCTGCAACCCCCCCCCCCAAAAAAACTTCAGTTTACTTCAGTTTGAGCTGCTGCATGCTCCAACATTAGTTTTTTCCCCCTTCAGGCACTGCGGCCTCCCCCTGAAGCAAAGTAGTCCAGGAGGAAGGGAGTGCCATATGATGCAACAAAACTTAAGCAGCTTCTTTTTCCTGCTGATGCCGCTGCTGTCAAGGCTGTAAACATCCCAGCATCCCTGAGGACAAGGAGGCAGGCTAAGCGGCAGTGTTTCCACTAAGCTTTTCCCCTCCCTCTCCCTTTTATAGGCTGGAGGTGGACCCAGAGAAGGAAGCAGGACATAATTTCATCACCCTGCAGTTGGCCAGAAATCTGTGGGCTACAGGCTAAAAATTAGTGTGCAAGCTCACACTAGTGCAGCTTAGCAGGAATGCTGGCCCCCGATGATGTGTCTTTGTCTTGTGTGTCCATCTGCGTGTGTGCTTAGTGGAATGGTTCTCAGCATCTGAGGTGTAAGTTATAGCCCTGCCTCTTCCTCCTGTTTTGCATCTGCATAGTTTGCAGCTGACCAAAATATGAGCTTTGCCTTAGCTGAAGTTTCCTCCATGGTGGGATTTAAACCCCTCACTGTTTTTTTAGGGCTACTTTTTCTCAGTGAGCTACTGGAAGGGTGACCGGAATGCATTCTATGAATATTCTGTGGGGTGGCCTTTTATTGCTCTCCTAGTGAGCATGTCCCCTTTCCCTGCAGAAAGTGGATCTCTGGAGCCCAGTCCACACCCTGGTTCAACCATAATCCTTAATACATATTTTTACATTCAGAAATAGTCTTTGCCAAATATATTAAATTATTGTTTGCTCTAGATTACGTATAGTTGCCAGTGCAGACTTCCTACATGTGCACAAAAATATGCAGGCAATACCAGAGTATTCCTAACTGCTGCAAAATGCACCATGGCCTTTTCTTCATTCATGGCTGACCCTTAAGAGAGGTCACTATGACACCAAAGTGAATCAAGTAGCATCTGGGTAACATATGGGAGGAAGTGTGTGTCTTGCATCCTCTATAGCCTGGCTCAGGCACAAGGCAGCTGCTTCCATATCCAGCCTTGCATCCTGTGGTAAGGTTTGCCCTGTCTGTAGTTGCAAGTCAAAATGGAAAGAGGACATCGCCTTCCTTGCATTTTTACTTATCCCAGTTGGAATGCTCACTACCATGCATAGATTTTATTTGGAATATCTTACTTACTTACTGATCATACGCACAATTCACCCCAACATAGGCACAAATGCCAGGTGGATTAAAGGAGCGTGATCAGACGCCAACATCTGGAAAGCGCCCCGTAGCCATCGGCAACCTGTTTTGCTCCACGTGGAGTAAAAAAAACCCCTCAGAAAGTCCTGTAGCAAACGGGTTGCTACAGGCCACAGACAGACTTTCCTGTGTCTGATCATGCCAGCATGCTCCCATGGCATCGGGATAGTCTGATCAGGCTATCCTGACTCTGTGCCATTGTTTCCCACACACACACAGTATGTGCATTAGCGCACACCCCCACACATTCCATAGGGAGAGGTGTGAACCATCAATTCCTTGTGTAAGCGCATCAGGAACAAATGGGGGGAAACCCAACTCACCGGCGGTTGTGTCTGATCACACAGTGGTGGGCTGCACCCACATCTACAAAAATCTGTGATCATGCAACGGCGGGTCAACTCCCACCGGAGGAAATAGCCTCGCTTCTTCCCCGCTTTATCTTGGGTGTGTGACCACAACCTTACTTACTTTTCACAACCATAGTCATAAACAGCAAACCTTTATCCCACAAAAGGAGAGCCTAAGAGATACTACTATGAAAGTTATCATGAAACTTAACAACAGCGGCCATTAATTTCACCACATAGAGATGTGAGGAAAATCTGGCTGTGACATCTGCCACCTCATTGATCACCAGGGTTGATTCAGCTGATCTGGCTGGCTAGGTAGGTGTCCCTTACCCCCCTCACTGCTCCATGTGTGCCCCCCCTGAAGCTGCACGCTCTGTTGAAGAGAAAGACCATCCCAGATAGAAGGCTCTTCAGCCAAGGGATGTTATTTGGAATACTGTATACCACATTTCAAGAAGGATTCAAGGTATAATTGCAAGGGTGATTATTTATTTATTTATTATTTCACATTTTTACCCCGCCCTCCTCGCAAGGGAGGAACATTTTCAGATACTGAAACACAAAGGAGAATAATTCATCCTATCTTTCAAAGAAAGGGCAAGAAGTAGTATTTAAAACTACAGGAAGCGACATTTTGGTTTAATAATGGGAAACACTTCCTTAGTGTAAAAACTGCTTACCAATATAAAAAGTAGCCTAGACATTTCAGAGGAGGTTGGGCAACAATCCACAGAAATGACTTTTAGTATGAATGGTATGACTTAGGTTGTTAGCAATAAATGGCCTAGTAGGTTTCTTCCAAACAAACAGATCTATATTTAGATTGCCATATTAAATTTAATGCAATCTCCTGTTGTTGAAACTGAAAATTAACACCAGCCTTGCAAGATTACTTGCTTCACCTCTGCTCAACCCCCTCCCTCCCAAAAACCCTATTCCCCATATGTTTAATGGGAGAAGCAGAAGTAACAAAAAAACACAGTTTATCCCCCCCCCCCCCAAATTGTCTATCTGGTTTTTGCTGGAAAAGGATCCAAAGCTGGACTGCAGGGGAAAGCTGCTGTTTTCTCTTTGAAGCACCATCGGTAGCTCTCCTTCAGGCAGTGCTTCAAAGCCAAGCTATTTCCCCCCATCAAAGCTCAATTGTAGGAGTCAGTAGCACCCTAGAAGGGGCCAGATTGCTTTTAATTGCATCCCTACTTTAAAGGATCCCAGCTGTTAGGAAGTGACAGAGAGACCTGATGTGTAGGGGTGACAGAGATAAAAATATCTAGGAGAAAGAAAGAGATTTAAATGTTCAGTTTCTGTATCGATGCTGTAAACATTTGATTTCTTTAAAAAAAATGTCTATTGCTTCCAATCTGGTATTACAAAAATGGAAATGTGGTCATTGATGTTGCAGAATCAAATGGATGCTTGTAGCTCCAGTCCAGACGTTAGGTAGGAGTCATGATTGCCTTAAGTACATGAAGTGTGAACAAGTGTGAACAAGTCTCATACATTTAAAACTCCCTTTTATACACTTTGGAAAACCATAACCTAATAACCAGCATTTCCAGGTGTACATGGATGACATATCTGTCATTCACACAAGTAACACCAGTGTATCCACAACAAACAGGATTAACATGTAAACTAAGCTTCTCTAAGCCAATATCACAATGGCTTCAGCTGATGAAGCATCTAAAACTGGACTGTAAAGCAAAGTGGCCATTTTCCATTGTCGCTTTCCAGGTGTCATCACATTCCAAGGGCCATTGATGAGATCTGTGCCAGTTTGGCATGCTGTTAGGTCTCACCAAGGCTGAACTTGACCCAATATGCTTTCACTGAAATCAGGAGGCCTGAAGCCCAGAATGTGTTGCTGTTTTGTGGCATTTCTCAATAAAACATTTCTCAATAAAACACCTTAAATGCCAACAAAATCTATTCAGGAATAATTTTTCATGAGTCAACCTTCATCAGGTATATGAAGTATTCACCTGTTATGCAGAACTACTTGCGCTCAAAGCTGTAAACAACAGAAATGTGTGTTGGGAGATGTTACAAAGAGAAGCTAGGTTAAAACAGTATCAAATTAAAAGAGTCATCAGTCTACTCAGAGAGGATGAAGACCACTCCCTGTTGATAGATAAGTAAAACTAGGATTAATATAAATTAGGCCTAGTACATAGCCATGCTATGTATCCTGGATTGCATGATCCAATAACTGCAGTTTTAAGTATATTCCCTTGTCTCCGTCTTTCACAGCATACACAACATTTTGGCCACACCTGATGTGAGAGGAATAGCTTTAGCAAGATGTAATGCAGTGGAATGATTCTTTAGATCAGGGGTGGCCAACCTGTGGCTCGGGAGCCACATGCGGCTCTTTCACACTTATTGTGCGGCTCCTGGCAGGGCGGCTGGGGAAGCAAAGGGGAGGCATGCTTTTTCTCTCTTCCTTCCTTCCTTCCTTCCTTCCTTCCTTCCTTCCTTCCTTCCTTCCTTCCTTCCTTCCTTCCTTCCTTCCCTCCCTCTTCCCTCCCATCTATTTGCTTTCCTAGTTTCTCTCTCTCTCTTTCTTTCCACTTCTTTAATTTTTTCTTTCCATCTCTCTCTTTTTTTCTCTCTCTCTCAATATCATTAGCAAACAAGTAATATCATTATCAATAACCGGTTTTCCTCGTTTGTTTTTATTTTTGGCAGTCCCATTTAATGTTAATAAAAAGCAAATTTGCATATTTTAAAAAATAAAAACGTGTGTGTGATATTTGTTCCTGTCTTGCGGCTCTCAGACATCTGACGTTTATTCTATGTGGCTCTTACGTTAAGCAAGGTTGGCCACCCCTGCTTTAGATCTTGCAGATTAGTTGATTGATGGGCGTTTTCTGTTAAAGATCTAGACAAGATATCTATAGCTATATATCTGTATCTATCTATCTACCTATAAAAGCAGCTATATGTATACTTAGTCACTAAACTCAAAATGTGTTGTTACACTACTATGTAGCATACCAAAAGTATGTTTTTGACAGTCTGCCTTTCATTTTAATGGCTTTGGAACAAACACACACAAACACACCCCGGAATTTACACTTAAAAACAGTAGACAGTATAAGTCATTTCTCCAAAGGTGTGATAAAACTTTGTACAAATGTCATTCCCTGTATTTAAGAGTGTTTAAAGGGGAAATAGTGGAACCTGCTTTAACTGTCACAGAGAATAATGTTAGTCATGATAGTATGACTCAAATGGGAAGAAAGTGAAGGAAAATCATATGGTTTGATGGGTTTTTTTTCAGGATGCTCTGCAATTTTCCACCTTTTTATAGATAAGGTAAGTTGTCTGCTCCTGCTGCCTCGGGCCTGTCTATCCCCCACTGTGCTGAATCAGCATTTAAGAAAGCAGAATTTCCTTTTTCCATATGTGAAGTCAGCAGTCCTTTGCTGAGAAGAAGGTCCTGTTTCTTGGAGTGTCAGTTCAGCACAGTGGGGAAGAAGTGGCCTGGCAACATTTGAAAAATACAGCTTAAACTTAGAAAAGTAAGGACAGAACCTGAGTATGGTCTAACAGAAGGAAAGTGAGTGGGACTGATGGAGAAGAAACAATCTTTAAAGGGTGGAAATGGAGATTAGCGCCAGCAGGTCCTGTACTATGTTTGATCTTAATCTTCCCCTTATTTCAAATAAGCAAAAGCTTTGTGGTTATTCAGAGATGATGGAATGTAACTTTATAATTTTAACTTTGTATTTCAGTTGTTTTAGGGATAAGCATGCAAAGTGTATTCTTGGGGTTAGCCCAGGAGAGCCTTGTATCAAAATAAACTTTGAGTGTAAAAGTATCATGCATTTGCACTACTTTTTCTTTTAAAAAGTTCTTTGAATATTGGCAGGAGTATTTTCCAGTGACCAGAAAAAAGCCAACATGAAAAAAGCCCACAAAAAAACCCTCATGGTCATAGCACCAAAGGGGTATATTATGTGCCAGTTGCCCAAAAACTCTTTCAATCAAAGGCAGTTGGGCAGATGTTTTATGGCATTTTCATTGGGCCTCCCTCCTTTAGTTTTGCCCCCTTAAACTAGGTTCACTCCAAATTTTTTAGAGCAATTCTTCAGGTACTGAGGTGTGTATCCAATACACTGATCCATCTAGAGACAGGTGTTATATCAGTGGAAGCCAAAACTACTTTAGCTTCACTCCAGTATTGGCTTAAACTAAATTTCTGCCCTCAGGGACTAACCTACCTGTTACTCTCAGACAACTTTCAATCCAACTGGCTGAGAGCAATTCATAACATGCCCCAAGCGATTTTGAATATGCGTTGGGATGTAGCGAAATCAGCCCTAAAACAGAGAATGGTGGACATGGAGAGACAGGCAGATCTCTGTAGATGTCCTACGTTTAGAGCCTTGGATTTTGTCAAATATCACTTGCATTGGATTTTGTCAAATATCACTTGCAACCCATGTCCTATTTATCGCTGCTCAATATTCACAAGTTTAAGAAATCCTTCACATTAGCCAGATGTGAGGCTTTCCCCTCCGTGATGCTTGAGGGCAGATTCAAAAGTATACCCACAGAATATAGATTTTGTCAATGTGGCTCAGGGGAGATAGAAACTATTGACCACATGATGCTCAGATGTAACTGGTATAACAAGATCTGTGACAAATATATTACTCCTCTCATAATAGTTATGGTGGGACAAACTGGTGCTGAGCAGTGTAATCGATTGTTGATCGATGGGAGTCAGACAGTTACTGAATCTGTGGTGAAATTTTGAGTAGCGTGCTACTACATTTGAAAAACACAATCAAATACATAATAATATTTGTCTAGTATTCTCTGTCTTATGCTTTTTTTATTTTAATATGCACAACTGTATTTTTATAATCTTATTTTTATACTGGTTTTTATATATATACTAGGAATAAGGCCCGTTGGGAAATAAATACAACGGGCTCTAGAAAGAGGCTCTGGGAGAGTGCCCCAGCCTTGGGCACTCAGCGTCAGTTTGCTGTGGCGACCTCAGCCGGGTATAATGACACAGAGTCCACCATTTTCTCCAGGGGAAGATCACTGCCATCTGAAGAGCAGTTGTAATTTAGTGTGATCTCCATCCCTCCCCTGGAGAGTGGCAACAATGGGTCTAGCAGATCCTGCTTGCCAGCTTGTAATAAACTGGTACAGTGACAGCTGTTTCAGACAGCCTTTCCCCTACCATTTTGGAGCCGTCTTCACAGCGGTTTGCCATTTCAAACTGCCAGGGTTTTTTTTCAAGCCTCTTCACCACACACACACTAACACACACAGACACACACAGACACAAACACACACACAAACACAAAAACACACAAACACACAGACACAAACACACAAACATACACACATACACAAACACTTAGGGTAGGCAACCTCCAGGTGGAGCCTGAAGATCACTAAGTATCACAATTGAACTCCAGACAACAGGTCCTCCCCCCTCCCTTGGAGAAAATGACTGCTTTGGAGGGTGGCCTCTATGGCATTCTGTTCAGCTGGCCCCAATGAGTTTTCTCCCAAAGGCCAGCATAGGTGTGGATAGGGGCTTTCAGAGAGGGAGGGTGGACTCTATGGCATTGTACCATGCTGAGGCCCCTCCCCTCCCCAAACCCCACCCTCTCCTGGATCCATCCCCTAAGTCTCCAGGGATGTCCCTAACAGAACATATTGGCCCTTTCTCACAGAAACGTGCCTCTCCCATTGGGGAAGTGTTCCTGAGCCGGTTTACCTTGAAACCTCCTCCCAAGCATTCTTCAGTGCTTGTACTGGTCCAGAAGCGCTACAGGGTGCTGTGTGAAATGGCCCCCTGTTTCTGACAGTTTATTCTGAGCATTCTGGCAGTGTGTGGGGGAGGGGGGTTATGGAGAAAGTCCATTGTTTTTTCACTGACAGAAGCAGGCCACTGAGGGGACAGTTAGACCCACCTGGCAGTGGGGGGAGGAGGAGAAGAGTGGATCCTTTCCCTTCGCTGGCTCCCTCCAGACTGAGGCCAGGATGCTGGCCGGTGGCTCTGTGGGCGGGATTGAGGCAAAGCAGGGAGAGAATGCAGCCAATGGCCAGGGTCCCCCTTTTGAGACGCAGTCTGTCCAGCCTACTGATTTTGGTGCCCCATACACACACAAACACACACAAATACACACACAAACACACATAAACGCACAAAGAACACACACACACTAATGCAAACACACAACACACACACAGAGACAGAAACACAAACACACACACACACACACAGAGAAACACAAACACAAATATACATACACACAAACACACACAAAGAACACACACACATGCACACAAACACACACACACAAATACACACACATAAACACACACACAAACACACTCGTCATCGGAGGAAGTGCTTCGGGCACTTCACACAGCACCCTATAGCGCTTCAGGACTGGTACAAAGAACAGAAGAACGCTTGGGAGGAGGTTTCAAGGTAAACCGGCTCAGGAACTCTTCCCCAACGGGAGAGGCACGTTTCTGTGTGAAAGGGCCAGAATGTTCCGTTAGGGAACCGGTACTAATACGATTCTGTGTAAAATCCCTGACAGAAACTGTTACTGAAGAGTTCCTGAAATGGAACATAATGGCTGTGTGAAATTCCCCACTGTGATGTAGCTCATAGTTTTTAGGTTCTGGCTCACACAGTTTTGTCTTAGCTTGGAAAGGATGGAAACTACTTGATGCAAACTACTTGATGCAGTAGCCAAATCATTTGCTCACAACTGAAATGCCAGTGGCTCACAAAGCAGAATTTTTGTTCACATGACTCCACAGCTTAGAGGGAGCATTGGTTGAGAGTGTAATGTGAGTAGGCAAAGTTAGGAGTGTGAGGATAGGGCTGTGAGGAAGCCATCCTACCCCCCCCCCCCACAGTCACTACCTGTATGTATAATAGAGTGAACCCTTTCACATTCTGCCTTTTGCCCTGATCCACTTATACACTAACATTAATGGCTTGAGCATGCTGCATCATGCAGGAGGCTTGAGGACTTTATGTTTCTTTGTAGTTGGTCTTCCTTGGCAGTAGGCTCACATTGTGGGGAGGCAGGCTCTCACCTTTTCCTCTCTTGCTGCTCCCCCCTCCCCCAGCCAGGCCCAGCCGATCCCTCCCCTCCCCTTCTCTTTGCCCCATTTGGAGGTGATGGGAAGGGAGAGAGGGAAGAAAATGGATCCCTGGCAGTTCTGTCTGTCAGAGGGAAGGTGCTCTGTTCTCTCTGTCAGGCAGAAGCACCTGGATTCCCTTCCCCCCTCTCTTTGCTCTGTTTGGAGGCGATGAGAAGGGAAGGCAAATGACATCCTCTCTCCTGAGGTGAAGCCACATTGTGAGGTGAATTTTGGCGGGCAGAGCTTTGGTGGGCGGGCTGCAGGGAACCCAGCCTGGGGCACCCTTTCCCTTCCCCCCCCCCCCTTCTCTTTGACTGTTGCACAGTGTCTTCTGAGAGGAAATTTGGCAATTTAGCAGTGTGCGGGGGAGGGGTTATGCTGATAGTCCATTGTGTTTTCACTGACAGAAGCAAGCCCCTGAGGGGACAGGTAGGAAAGGGAGAAAATGGATCCCGGGCAGTTTTGCCTGTCAGAAGGAAGGCGCTCTGGTCTCTCTGTTCGACAGAAGTGCCTGGATTCCCTTTCTCTCTCTCCCCCCCCCCCCATTCTCTTTGTTTCATTTGGACAGTTAGACCCACCTGGCAGTGGGCAGAGGAGAAGTGTGGAACCAGCTCCCAGTCGGTCCTTCCCCTTCGCTGGCTCCCTCCAGACTGAGGCCGAGACGCTGGCTGGTGGTTCTGTGGGTGGGACTGAGGCAAAGCAGGGAGAGAATGCAGCCAATGGCCAGGGTCCCCCTTTTGAGAGGCAATCTGTCCAGCCTACTGATTTTGGAGCCCCATGGAATCTTGCCCTTTGGAATGTTAAAACGGCTTTATATAATAGGAAAGATAGTCCTAAATTCAGTTATATGAATGTTACATTTAAGCATGTGTATTTTATGTTGTTGTAATAAATGCTTCATTCATTCCTCATGGTCATAAATGCTCACAGGAAAAAGCCCACATGGAAAGCTGCCCACCCGGGGAAAAGCCCACATGGAAAAAAGCTCATGCACAAAAAAGCCCACACAGGAAAAAAAACACAGAAAGAAGGTCACATAGAAAAATACCATGTAAAGCACCATTTTGTTGTTGTTGCTCAGTCGCACAGTCGAGTCCGATTCCATAGATATTTATAATTGTGGGTAACCATTTTTCTCCATTTATGAGAATGAATAGGTATTACCTATAGTCTATATTGTTATTTTAGGATTAAAACATGTTCTTAATTTATTTATTTATTTCTTAAATTTATATCCCGCTCTCTCCACCAAAGGCAGGCTCAGAGCGGCTCACATCATTTTTAAAATAGCACATCAACATTAAAATCATACATCAAACATTAAAATACTATCCATACAAGATTGGCGGCATTCTAATTCAACCCGCAGGTGGGTCCGAGGAGCATTCCCATAAGTCTCTGTATGCAGATGACGGTGCCACAGACAGGCAGGCAGATGGCAATGCCGATAGATGGGTTGGCAAGATGGAACTGGGCCAGGGCTGAGATGTTTGCCTTTGCCCCTACCCAAAGGCCTGGTGGAAGAGCTCCGTTTTGCAGGCCCTGCGGAACTGCATCAGATCCCACAGGGCCCTGATGTTCTCCGGGAGCTCATTCCACCAGTACGGGGCTGCCACTGAAAAAGCCCTGGCCCGTGTTGTAGCTAGCTGCGCCTCCTTCAGTCCGGGGATGGTCAGACGGTGTTGGGTCCCAGACCGTAGTGCTCGCTGGGGAGCATATGGAGAGAGGCGGTCCTTCAGGTAGACAGGTCCCAGGCCATATAGGGTTTTATAGGTAAGCACCAGCACCTTGAACCTTATCCGGTACGCTGTTGGCAGCCAGTGCAGAGCCTTTAAGGCGGGCTGTATATGCTCCCCCCTCAGGAGGCCCAACAACAGCCGCGGCATTCTGCACTAGCTGCAGCTTCCGGATTTGGCACAAGGGCAGCCCCATGTAGAGGGCGTTACAGTAGTCCAATCTTGAGGTGACCAGTGCATGGATCACTGTCACCAGTTCATTGCATTCAAGGAAGGGGACCAGCTGCTTGATCAGCCGCAGATGATAAAAGGCTGACCTCGCAGCCGTTGCTACCTGGGACTCCATCGTTAACGCGGAGTCCAGAAGCACTCCCAAACTCCTGACCTCTGCCGACGGCGCTAATGGCACCCCCCCGAAGGTCAGAAGAGGGATCCCCAACCCTGGACCGCTCTGACTCAGGCAAAGGATCTCCGTCTTCATTGGATTCAACTTCATTCGGCTCTGTCTGAACCATCCAGCCACAGTCGACAATGCCAGATCCAGATCACCCGGGCTGGAGGAGGACTGACCACCCAATAACAGATAGAGCTGGGTATCATCTGCGTATTGATGACAGCCCAGCCCCAACCTCCACGCAATCTGGGCAAGGGGGCGCATAAAGATGTTAAATAACATAGGGGAAAGAACTGCTCCCTGCAGAACACCGCAATCCAGCCGGTGTCTTTGGGAGAGTTGATCCCCTACTGCCACCCTTTGTCCCCGATCCTGGAGAAATGAGGAAAGCCACTGTAAGGCTAACCCCTGGACTCCAATATCGGCGAGATGACAGCGCAGCAACTGGTGGTCGACCGTGTCGAACACTGCCGACAGGTCCAACAACACCAGTACCGCAGTGCTGCCTCGATCCAGATGCCTTCGGAGGTCATCCGTAAGGGCGACCAGCACTGTCTCCGTCCCATGACCTGGCCGAAAGCCGGACTGGAAAGGATCTAACACAGAGGTGTCTTCCAAAAAGCTCTGTAGCTGGTCCGCCACCACTTTCTCGATTAGTTTGCCCAAATATGGCAAATTAGATACCGGCCGGTAGTTGACTAAATCGGCCGGGTCTAAAGATGGTTTTTTAAGAAGCGGGCGTACCACTGCCTCTTTCAGGGCAGTAAGGAACATCCCTTCTGCAAGGGATGTGTTGATAATTTCCCTAAGCGCCCCTCGTACCTCCTCATGGCTTGCTTTAATTAGCCATGATGGGCACGGATCGAGCTTACAGGTGGTTGGGCAGACCAGTGAGAGCAGATTGTCAACCTCGTCCAGACAGAGTGGATTGAAGTAATCCAAAATATGACCAGAAGACAGGCTTGGAGCCTCAAGTTCTGCCACTGTATCAACTGTGGCGGGGAGGTCTCGGCAGAGCAACAAGACTTTATCTGCGAAATAGTTCCCAAAAGCCTCACAGCCAATATCCAATTCTCTATCGTTTGGTCTGCTCACTGGCAGAGTCGTCAATGTTCGAATTGTCCTAAATAATTGGGCTGGGCGGGAACTCGCAGACGCTATCTCAGCTGCATAGAAAACTTTTTTTAGCAGCTTTGGCAGCCACCTCATAGGCTTTCGTAAACGTCCTATAAGATGTTCTTGCAGCTTCGCTTCGCTGTTATCTTCACATGCAACAATCTGTGTTGTGATTTTATCAATTGTAATCTAATCTTAATATAATAATTCTGTTGGCATGTTGGCCATTTCCAACTCTCCCATTGGCTGTACAGTGTGCTCCATCAGCCATTGGCCATTGGCTACCCTCAGTGTAGCAGTCAGTGCTTCAGAGCAGGGTCTGCTAGACCTAGGTTCTTGCTGTGGAAGTTGAGTGGGTGATTTCAGACCAGTCACAGACTTTCAGCCTAACTTACCTCACAGGGTTGTTGTGCAAGTCATAGTCATAGACCAGATTAAAAAGTTTTACACATAGCTAAGGATAAAATACAAATCTGCCATAAATATACTACTAAAATGTACATCTAAGTTATAATCCAGCAATAAGATATATATTAATAAAAATTAATGTATATATAATCATTAGTATATTAGCTCCTCAAATCTACATCAGAGAGTGAAGCCTGGGCACATTACTTGGGTAAGTCAAAAGGGGGAGAGGAGAATGATGTAAGCTGCTTTGGTCCCCATTGCAGAGAAAGACTACTTTTCCTCCTTGTGAACCATTGTTGCCAATCACCAGGTGAGGGCTGGAGATCACTCAGAATTACAAGTGCTCTCCAGATGGCAAAGATCAGTTTTTCTGGAGAAAATGGAGGACTCTTTATCCTTATACCCTGCTGACATGCCCCCCCCCCCACGACAGCCAATGTGACGTAGCAGTCAGCGCTTCAAAGCACAGTAGAGGCTGCAGGTGGGGGGGGAGATGGAAAGCTGAAGAGTGAGGAGGAAATAAAGGTAGGTTGATGATTGGCTGGGAAAGGAAATAGGGTTGCCAACTCCAGGTGGGAAATTCCTGGAGATTTGAAGGATAGATGGGATTTAAGAAGAGGGTCAAGCTAACAAAATAAGTTATTACAAAAATGCAAATATTTATTATGGTGTACACATTAATAAAAGATAAAATAGGTCAAAAGAAATGGTCCAAAAATCAGACTCTTAAAACTTTTGAAACACAGATCTGGGGCCGGGGCTCAAGAAGCAAGATGACAGATGTGTAATTTCTATGCTCCTGTCCCTTCCTACCCTTCTCTGCCAGCACCTCAGCATATTATTCTCACAACTCTCCAGAACTAAGGTATGACTTCTACTAAATCTTCTCCACTACCCAGCCATCTTTGCTGACATTTTGGCTTGCCTACTGAACCATAATCAGGCTGACTAAAAAAGGCGGGAAATGAAGTGGCCTTTATCAAAATGGTGTTGAAGGCAAATGCTGTGACCAAACAAGAATTGTCAGCCTTAAAACTAGAACTTGTCTCATCAGTTCATCAGATGGGGGGAAAAAATCCTGACTAAAATTTCCTCACTACTAGACCCACTGTCAGAACAATTGAAAGAAATTAAGGTTTCCCTGGGACAAGTAAATCAAAAGGCAAAGAGGGTCTTAGAGGCTAGTGTCACTGTACAAGATGAGGCCTGAGTATTACAAAAAGAGATGTCTGAAACAAAAGAAAGGCTATTACTACTACAATCAGCTGCCAGACAAGGAAACCTGAAATTCCGTGGCATGCCAGAAGGCACAGAAGGGATCTTCGATCTGATCTCTTTCTAGGCACCTGGATTGCTTCTGAACTGTCACTGGAACAAGCCTCTACTTCTGTGACTATGAAAGCTTATCGTCAGGGCAACCCAAATAATCCAAAATGATCCATGCCCAGAGACATCGTGATTATGCTTTCTGACTCATGGCTAAGAAGAAAAATCCTGGACGCTGCCTGTTTCAATGGTTCCCTGAAGTGCAGTGGTGCTGATATCCAGGTTTTCCCTGACATACCAACAGGAGCACTAATGATTCACTGCAGTCTTAAAGACACAACTGCATGCTTACAAGAAAGAAATCTTTGATTCAAGGAAAACTCTCAATCTTGCACCAGGGCCAGCAACTCTTGGCTTGGGACAAAGTAAGTGGCAAGCACCTTCTGTGTGTTCTGCATCCTGAGCTAGAAGGAGAGCACCCATCGCAGAAGCACAAGCTGTCATCACCCACTTCTTCGCAGAAGATCTCAAGACAACACATCCAATAGATATGTCTTTGTACAACCTTCAAAATTCTGATCATGTTATTGAGTGACTTTGGAGAGTCTATGCAGCTTTCTTTCTAACTTCAGATGTTATGCAATTCTGTTACTAAGTTGATATTCACAGTTTGGCTAGGCAGGAAGGGGGGAAGGGAAGGGGTTTGTTTTTTGTGGGTTTCTTATACTTTTACAACTTGTAAGTGGTGGGTTTTATCTAGTTGACCACATTCTTAGTGTTATATAAGGAAAACAACTGTTGATCCACCACTGATTGTCAGTGTGTGGAGTGGAAGACATTTCTGATTTTTGTTCTTTTAGATTTTTTTTTTAAAAAAAAACTATTTTAAAGGGTATAAAGGGATTGGGATTGGGGTTTCTGTTGTGAACAAGGTGGGAGGGGGTGGTTCTAATATTTTCAAGAATAATATCATCTGAGGGGACAACTTCATGCATACATCTAAGTTTAGACTTAACAAGTAATTGAATTAGTGATTTAAAAATTAATTATTAATTGATTGATTCTAACTTACATTCATTTCCTTGAAAGAGTAATTGATTGGCTCCTAAGCACTTTGTGAAGCAAGTAGTTAATAATTTTGGCACATTTATATCTTGTGGTTCTGGGTGGCAGCTCTTAGGGGATCTTAATAGACAAGGGGCAACGTTTTTTACAGTTCACTATATAGACTAACCTTGAGAGATGTGAATTTTCAATTTATTGACGTGTCTTAATCACACTCTGATATTTTAGTCTCTCACCCTTTTACAAAATCAATTGTACAAGTAGTAGTCAAAAGGCAAGGGTGCCCTATAATTGTTAGTTTTGGGGTATTTTTTTTCACAGATCTTACTTCCTTTATACTTTGCTAGGTCCTCGTCATTGGAGGTGTATATTTAGACAGCTGTTACTAAGCTCTTTCTCTTCATACCTTACTGTAGTTCTGGTCACACCTTACCTTTCACAATGGATAAAACCTTGAAAGTGACATCCCCAGGGGTCATTTCATAGAAAAAGAGGTGCAGAAGTTCATTAGCATAACTCATTAGCATAACTTATTTGCATATGCTACACCCCCTGACATCACCAGAAGCCAAGAAAGGAGAGAGAGAGAGAGAGAGAGAAAGAAAGAAAGGAGGGAGGGAGGGAGAGAGGGAGGGAGGGAGGAAGGAAGGAAGGGCTGAGAGGGGACAGCTACTAATCCAAGCCTCAGAAATACCACTATTTTGGGAGGATAGCTTCAGGGGGGCTGAAGCCTTCAGAAGACTGGTCAGAGGAACAAGGACTTTGGTCTCCATTGCAGAGAGACACTGCAAGGGGGCGGGATCATTTTGCTGCAGCCATGACACAAGCAGGCATTCTCCTGCAGGGGGGCACTAGCACCAACTCCTGGAGTTGAGCTCCCCTGAGTTTCTGCTGGAAATGACTCCTGGACATCCCTAAATGTCCGAGGTCTCAATAATAAAATTAAATAAAAGAGAATGATTGCACACATTTTAAAATCTAAACCTGATATCCTGTTTATACAGGAATCACATCTTAGATCTGACTCAATTCCAGTTTTTAAAATTACTTGGCACCCAGCCCAATATCAAGCCCTGGGCTCCTCTAAGGCTCAGGGTGTTGCTATCTTGATTGCTAAAACAATACTCTTCCAGCTGCTAGAAAAGTTACAAGATGAACGGGGAAGATTCTTATTTCTCAAAGGCATGATTAATGGTTATAGACTGACCTTAGTATGTGTCTATGTGCCCAATTCTGAACAACTTAATTTTTTAGAAGAAACTTTAACCAGACTGGGATCATTTCAGGAAGGGGATCTCATCCTGGATGGGGATCTGAATTACCTAGTGGGCTTAGACTTAGATCTGGCAAAATGACTAAACATCAATGACAAAGTGACTCCTCTAAGACCAAACTGCATATGCTTCTATCTGAATATGGCCTCTGTGATGTGTGGCAACTTCCACATCAACAAGACAGGGATTATATTTATTTCTCTTCCATGTTTCAAACTCACACCAGGATTGATTATGTCATAGTTTCACAATCATTGCCAGATAGCATCATTGCTGCAGGCACAGGGATCACTCTGTGGTCTGACCATGCCCCAGTGAATTGTACTCTAGCAGGTCTGGAGGGAAAACAACTGGTCTTTTAACAAATCAATTTTATATCATGAATCATACAAAACACAACTTTCCACTACAATTCAAATTACTTAACGATAATGTGGCATGTGCTGTAGCTCTCCCTTTGGGAAGCACTCAAGGCAGAACTTAGGGGAAAGGCAATCTCTTTAGTAACCCACCTAAAAGGAGAGAGACAGCAAAAGTCAAGAGGCCTGACTAATAATATTAAACATCTCAAACAAGCACATAAAAAGACAGGCAGTATAAAAGTATACCAAAAACTCCGAGTTAAACAAAATTTTTTAGAAGCACTTGAAACAACACACCCCAAAATTTATTATATCTGAAACAACAAATGTGGCAAAAAAAACCCCTAGGAATCTGAAGATACTCTCTTGGTGATTAAAGGAGAATAGAACAAAGAGACAAATGTATTCCCTAAGAGACAATTTGGGTACTTTACATGCTGAAACAAATCAAGAAATTAAAATTCTATTTGAATTTTACAAAAACCTTTATGCAGCTAAACAAATTGCTATTTAGTCTATTGACTTTCTTAAATCTTCAACATGTCTCAAAAAATTATCAGAAACTCACAAAACCCTCTTAAATCAACCAATAACTAAACAAGAAATTCTAGATACGATAAAACAATTAAAACTGAACAAACCCCAGGGGAATGATGGATTCAGTCCAGAATTTTATAAAATATTTGTTGCAGATATTGCTGATCCCCTGACTGATTTATGTAATCATATCTTGGAACACAAAATAATGCCTCCTACCTGGTCAGAGGCCAACTTAATTTTAATTCAAAAAGAACATAAAGATCTAACAGACTCGGTATCCTTTAGGCCAGTTGCTCTTTTAAACACTGATACAAAAAAAAATTATGAAGCTTCTCTCTAATAGATTACAAAATGTTACATCAACTCTAAAATCCAAATATCACTTTCATTAAGTATCTGACTCATGGTGTTACCTGGGGGTTCAGATCCCTTTAGACCTCTCCAAACTGTTTCAACACAACTTTGGTAAAGCAGTTCAGGAATTGAATGCAAATTTTTAAAAATAGTTTAATATGAACCTCTCTTGGGCAGACAAGATTAATTTGGTAAAAATGTTTATTCTTCCTAAATTTCTTTTCTTATTCAAAACCATAACAATTATGATATTCAAGGCAACTTTAGGTTCCTGGCAAAAACTGATTACTGATTTCTTCTGATCCAACAAAAAGCATAGATTCTCTTTTTTCCACTTTATACAAGGCAGCTCAGAAAGGGGGTTTAGATTTGCCTGATTTAGCAGTGTACTGTGCAGCTTCAAGCTTAGCCAATGTAATACATGGGTTCTTTAATCACTCTCCAGACAGCTGGAATCAAATAGAAAGTTCATACACATCCCTGTGCTCCCTGGAGGAATATTTTTGAAATATCCCCCAGCACAGATGCCAACTAAAAGTCTCTAATGTTTTTTTCTAGAAACTTTGTTAAAAACATGGGACAGACATTGAAAAAAATCTAATCCCTGGTATATCTCCCTCTTTGCCCTTTTTGTGGATCAGTCATGGTTTCCCCCAGGTGGAGAGTCTCAGGCCTTTTTGAACTGGTGTAGTGTGGGCTTAACACACATATATGATCTCTTAGACAAAGGGAAATGTTAGATAAATTGCACTTGGAAGCTAAATTAGGAGAAATAATCCTGTGGTTTAGATATTTTCAAATTAGGAACATGGTCCATATGTATACATCTCAATTGGAAACAAATCGTCCCCTCCCTGAATTTGAACTTCTGATAAAAAATAGTAAGTCCTCTACAAAGGGTTTGGTATCCAAATTGTATAAAATATTACTAGAGAGAGTGCATGCAAAGTTGATTGTCAACAAAGAATACAACAGGATGACCGGGATAAAATCTGGAATACCTCTTGTTTCACCTCTAAAATTTTCCATGTCAGGTTTCAAGCACTAAAAATTGTTAGACACTAGTACTATACCCCAAAACAACTATTTAATATAAAAGTTGCTGAAAACTATAGTTGCTGGAAAAATTGTGGCCAGGGTGGTGACTTTCTGCACTCTTGATCGCTGTGTCCTAAAGTCAATGATTTCTGGAAACTCATTGTAAATGAAATTAAGACAATCACCGAGGAATCCTCCCCCTTCTTCCGGAAACAGTGCTTCTGAGTTGGTGGCCAGGTGCCCTCTCTCATGAAATAAATGCAGAAAGAATCGTGTTTATTATTGGCAATAGCAAGATTAGCGTTAGCTGCACTTTGGAAAATCAGTATGTTACCCTCCATACAAGCCTGGAGATCTTGACTATGGGATTATTTCCTTTTGGGTAAGCTTTATGCATTTAGTTCTAATACACAGACAGAATGCAGCCAAGAGAAGTTTATTGCCCTTTGGTTCCCAGTAATTTCTTATCTAACTACAAATGGTGTTCTCCCCAAAAACAAATTTTATCATGATCTTATTTACTTTTCACTTGCCTGATGTATATGAGCACTGAGTATTTATGACTTTCTGGGAATGCCTGCTCTTCACAGTTAAAAACATTGTAAGCTTGAAATATTGGTTTGAAATATTGTAAGGTTTGAAATATTGACTGTACGTATCTGATTTACAATTACAACACTGTTTCCAATTTATATTGTATTTATTTTTATGATTCTGGAGAGATCCTGCTGTCCCCTATTTGGAACTATTGCTGTGTCTATTTTTTTGTTTGGTTATGTTTTGTCTGTTGAAAAAATTGGTTATAAAATAAATACTTTTAAAAAAAAAGATGCACAGAGCTGATAGTTTTACATATACAACTGATGGATATATCTTATGACCAATAGACCACACACGGGCTCCCAGGGCCCTCCTCAGTGGTGAACATTACCACTGTAAGAGAACACACATCCAGAAATAAATATATGAAAATAAATTCTTGTTGCTTTGTGGAATTATCAAAAGGGAGAGAGAAAAAGCCAACTGCACATAATAAAGGCACATAATAATAAATTTAAAAATAACAGGAAATTTTTGCTGTTGTTACCTTATGTATCATGGATAATCTCTCATGGTAACTGCACATGCTCTCCAAATTGTTCTACCTAAAACAGAAATTATATAATTGTTAGAATTTATAAATAGTATAATTATACAAATAATTCTTATCCATAGAATCTTTAAATTAGCCAACCAACCTAGTAACAAATATCCAATGGGTCTGGATGTGTGGCTCTTCCATCAAAGGTAGAAATTAAGTTGCATACTGCTTACATTACATCAATATATAGTAGGACCCAGGGCTGATGGAATCACCCACATGCATTGCATAATACTATTGCCAAGGTAGGGGATTTTCCATAGTAGAAAAGGGTAAAGAGGAGAGAGCAAAAAAGGGGGGGGGATCACAAGGTCAGCACTACCAAATACAGAATGACAGGTATACATTTTCTCAAAAACAGCAGGTCCAGTCAACTTCTTCATTCAGTTTTTGAGGAGTTAATGTCTCTAGATGATGCATCCAAAACATCTTTCTTTTCTGAAGAAGTTTGAGCATGTTTGAAGATGTAGTTTGAATTGTTTCTATAATCCAGAATTTCAGCTGTTTTTCAGTATATCCAAAGTCAAGATAGTGATTGACAAGTGGAACATTCCCTTTCTTTAATCTAATACAACTCTTATGATCACCAGTTCTTACTTTCACTGGTCTAGAAGTCATCCCCACATAAATTTCTTTACAAGGACACCTAATACAGTTAATTATTTCTGTGTGGTTACAGGTATAGAAAAACGTTTTAAGGAAAGTTCTAGTCTTGGCAAAATTTTGAAAGGATTTTTTAGCCTTTTAGGGGGAAATGAAGGTAGGTTGATGATTGGCTGGGAAGAAGATGGGGTTGCCAACTCCAGGTGGGAATTTCCTGGATATTAGAGGGGTGGAACCTGGGGATGGTGAGGTTTCAGGAGGGGTGGGACCTCAGACAGGTACAATGCCATAGACTTCACCCTCCAAACCAGCCATTTCCTCCTGGGGAACCATTGTTGCCAATCTCCAAGTGGGGGCTGGAGATCACTCAGAATTACAACTGCTCTCTAGGAGGGAGGGGGAGGAGATGGAGAGCTGAAGTCAGCGAGGCAGATAAAGGTAGGTTAATGGTTGGCTGAGAAAGAGACAGGGTTGCCAACTCCTGGTTGGGAAATTCCAGGAGATTTGAGGGGTGGAGCCTGGAGAGGGTGAGGTTTGAGGAGGGGTGAAACCTCAGATAGGTACAATGCCATAGATTCCACCCTCCAAACCAGCCACTTCCTCCTAGGGAACCACTGTTGCCAGTCTCCAGGTGAGAGCTGGAGATCACTCAGAATTACAACTGCTCTTCAGAAGTGGCAACCATGTCATGCAATGCTCTTAATTCCCTATTCCACTTCAGTCATCCAGTGTGTGTTCTCTGTTTCATGGACTACAGAGGGACCTGACTTGCCACAAACTAACACTGGATGATGCACAGGCAGGTCACCTAGAGTTGAAAAAAAGGAAATATGAGGCACTTCATGACATGGTTGCCACTTCTGTGCAGCAATATGAGCACGTGGTAAATAAACTTAATTACTTAAGAAGATTGGCTAATCTGCAATAAGGAATTATCTGAGTTATTATTGTTGTTATTAAATTATTATTATTGTTGTAATTAATGTTGCTGTTAAATCATTATTGCTTTTACTATTAGGGTTAGGTAGTCTTTTGTCATGGTCACTGGGTGTACCACACTGTATTTGTTGAAATACAAGAAAAGGGAAATTGAGCTAAGAAATGGATTTATTGTTTAATAACAAAATAAGTGAATGATGTTTTAATCCTAAAATAAACACATTGGACTTATTGTTTAATAACAAAATAAGTGAATGATGTTTTAATCCTAAAATAAACAGGGGTCATTTCGAACAGGAACGTGCAGGAATGTTGTTCTGGGAGTAACAAGCCCAGAAGCGGGCACATATGGTGATGTGCTGTGGAAAAAAGCAAAAGCATACTAACTTGATCTGTATTTTCATGCTCATTGTAGGGTAGCTTCTGTGCAAGAGCAAAGGAAACCTAAAGTGTCTTTAGTCAAAGTGTAAAGCTGGTTCACCAGCTCTGAGTTGGGAAATACCTGGATATTTTTGGGGTGGAGCCTGAGCAGTGGGTGTTGTCTTCTGATACACTTCTGGTGATGCCAGGGGGTGTTGCATATGCAAATAAGTTATGCTAATGAGTTATGGCAATGAGCTCCTCCTTCTTTTATGAAATGACCCCTGAATAAAAAATAAAATATAGGTAATACCTGTTCATTCTCATAAATGGAGATGAATAGTTATCCACAATTATAAGTATCTATGGCACTTTACATGGTACTTTTCCGTGTGGGCTTCTTTCCGTGTGGGCTTTTTCCGTGTGGGCTTTTTTGTGCATGGGCTTTTTCCCATGTGAGCTTATTTCCACATGGGCAGTTTTCTGTGTGGGCATTTTTCCAGGTGGGCTTTTTTCCTGTGAACATTTCTGACCATGAGTTTTTTTTCTGTGGGCTTTTTTCATGTGGGCTTTTTTCCTATGGGCTTTTTCATAGAACCATATTTTTCTACCATTTCTCCTGTTGGTGGCACAAACTTTTGTACCACTGAAACTAAATCAATGCCTTGTGCTAAACATAACTTCCAGATGTGATGTCAGTATGTTGCTCATACTCTTTTGGAGTACAGGTACATGACCACAGTATTGGATAAACTAAGAGAGATGTAAGATTGAATTATTGTATATGGCCATTGGCCTTTATAATACAAATTTGCATTCAAAGAGTACTTATGATTTAAAACATTGCATTCAGAATAAAACTCAGTTATACAACTAAAATGTCGAATTTACAACAATTTGGAATTATAAAACCATGGAATCAGCACTTTATAACTCATTATGAGCCGTAGGAGTCGTGGTAGATAACTCAATGAAAATGTCGAGACAGTGTGCGACTGCAATGAAAAAGGCCAACACTATGCTGGGGGTTATTAGGAAGGGAACTGAAAACAAATCAGCCAGTATCATAATGCCCCTGTATAAACTGATGGTGCAACCTCATTTGGAGTACTGTGTACAGTTCTGGTCACCACACCTCAAAAAAGATATTATAGCATTGGAAAAAGTGCAGAAAAGGGCAACTAGAATGATGAAAGGGTTGGAACACTTTCCCTATGAAGAAAGGTTGAAGCGCTTTGGGCTCTTTAGCTTGGAGAAATGACGGCTGAGGGACGACATGATTGAAGTTTATAAGATTATGCATGGGATAGAGCAGGTAGAGAAATAAGTCCTTTTCTCCCTTTCTCACAATACAAGAACTCATGGGCACTCCATGAAATTGCTGAGTATTCGGGTTAGAACAGATAAAAGGAAGTACTTCTTCACCCAAAGAGTGATTAACACATGGAATTCATTGCCACAGGAGGTGGTGGCAGCTACAAGAATGGATGGCTTCAAGAGGGAATTAGATAAACATATGGAGCAGAGGTCCATCAGTGGCTATTAGCCACAAGTATAGATAGAAACTCTCAGTCTGGGGCAAGTGATTCACTGTACTCTTGGTGCTTGGGGGGGCAACAGTGGGAGGGCTTCTAGTGTCCTGGCCCCACTGCTGGACCTCCTGAGGGCATCTGATGTTTTTGTCCACTGTGTGACAGAGTGTTGGACTGGATGGGCCACTGGCCTGATCCAACATTGGTTTCTCTTATGTTCTTATGTTCTTATTATAAAACATTTCTAAGGGCCGCCTTGGATCTAACTTTTCTAGCTGCAAGTGCAAAGCTTGTGTGAGATCAAAGGATTTGTATCTGACAAAAGAAAGATCAGTTTTTCAAGGATGAACTAAGGGGACATGTTATTAATTACAACTGCAGCATCTTAGTTCAATAAATCTTTATCTTGAGCCTCAAGGTACTGTTCTCCTTATCTGGGCAACTCCATTCCAGTTCTAAGTTATTGACCACTGTTCCCACTGTGGCTCACTGTTTACCACCTACTCACTTAAAAAGGGTACAGTGTAGCCCAACCTCCATTCTGGAATGGATGCAAGTCAGTGTAGTCTTCAGGGCCCCAGGGCTGTTTCACTGAAACAAGTCCCTTCAAGCTGTTAAACCTCAATATGTTAGATTAGGAGAGCCTCCATCTATTATGCTGATGTCTCCAGCTGTTTACCAATTGTTCTTCTTTCTCAATTTCCCCACCAACTTGCTTTGATCTTTTCAGAAGAGAGGTCTATATTTGCTTATCACCCCTATTCCCACTTTCTTACTAACACTCCTTTCAGGCCTTATTGACGTTTTTACAGGAAAATACACTCTATCTGCCTGACTGATCAGTCAAATGCACTCCATCTGTCTGACTGATCTCTGATACCAGAATGGGAAATTACATCTCCCCACCAAGATCATAGCCCTCTCAATCCTTTGGGGGAGAATGGCTCCTAGGTAAGTGGTTTTGGCCAGAAAATTAATATTCATAGAACTAGCTTCCTAAATAGAAGAGAAGAGGAGGAGATTGGATTTATCCCCTGCCCTTCACTCGGAGTCTCAGAACAACTTCCAAACTCCTTTCCCTTCCCCTCCCCACAACAGACACCCTGTGAGATAGGTGGGGCTGAGAAAGCTCTTTCAAGAACTGCTCTTTCAAGGACAGCTCTGACAGAACTATGGCTTGCACAAGGTCATCCAGCAGCTGCAAGTGGAGGAGTGGGGAATCAAACCCGGTTCTCCCAGATTACAGTCTGCACACTTAACCACTACGCCAAACTGTACTATTACAAATATACTACTTACCTGGCCAGTGGGGGTGGGTGGGAGGGAGCCTTCCGGGATTGGGGAGGGCAGGGCAACATCACTGTGCTCCACAGGAGGGTGCTGTTTGGGGGTCCACTGTCCACTGGTGGATTGGAGCCCCCAAAATCAGGGGAACCTATGCCCCAACTGGGCAACCCTATTCCTTTAAAAGTCAAATTCTTTTGTGGTTTGTAGATTCAAGGATGATCCAGTCCTTTGGATCAGATTCATTCTCACCCAAATTCACTTGTAGGACTTGGAGGTGATGTCCTAATTTGCATGCACTGAAGTAGGAAAGACAGCAACTGGTTCCTGTTCATTCCTATTTTACCAAACCTGCAAAACCATGCCATGCTGCTGAGATTTCCCAAACTCATGCATACAAATGCTGGCATTTCACACCCTCCTTAATGTTTAGAATATAATTCACTGACCACAAATAAGCATCCATATTGTGGCCACTCAACTACCCACAGTTGCCAGATAAGGGAGAAAAAGTATCAATCAGTGGTATCCTACCAAGCAGAAAGACTGCTTGCCCAGCAGACAAACCTAACAACCCAGTGATGCAGTTGGATGTGGATGATTATTGAATGCTTATGAATGAATGAGTAGATAATTTTTCACAGTACAGAATCTCAATCACAATTCCAGCATTCAGGGCTGCACATAAGCTCTGTAAACATTGGACCTAAGCAGGGGTCCATTGGAGCGGGAGCGCACAGGAGCGCAGCTCCGGGAGTGAGGAGCCCAGGGGGTGGGCACATGACCAAGCCCCGCCCCCTCCTCGGCTTCCCCGAGCAGTGCAGAGGCGCAGCGCCCCGGGGAGAGCCCTGCTAGGGTCTTTATTGTTTTTAGTGTTTTGTTTTAATATTGATAATTTTATCATTGTTCCTTTTGTGACTGTGTGCTGCTTTTCCAGAGACTTGCTCAAGGTGGCATATAAATTTTCTAAGTATACCATTTTTTTATCTGGGCACATGGCACATAAGTACTGGAGAAATTTCACCAACCCTTCAGCAGCTTCCACCCCATCAGTTTGGTGTAGTGGTCAGGAGTTGGACTCTAATCTGGGAGAACCGGGTTTGATTCCCCACTCCTCCACATGCAGCTGCTGGTGTGACCTTGGGCCAGTCACAAGTTCTCTCAGAGCTGTTCTCTCATGAGCAGTTCTCAAAAGACCTCTCTCAGCCCCACCTACCTCACAGGGTGTCTTGTTGTGGGGAGGGGAAGGGGAAGGGATGGGTGGTGCACATGTCCTGGGTATCTCAAGTCTACTTGAAACCTGGTGGCTTCAAGGGAGCAAGAAGAGAATGAGGGTGTGTTCTTTACGCTTATTTTTATTGCACAAAGTATTGGATGGGGAAGGGAATGGAGGAAGAGCAGGTCAGTTTCACTCACCTGTGGAGTGGAGCCTGAGGGGTGGGTGTTGCCTTCTGACACACTTCCAGTATGTTAGGGGGTGTGGCATATGCAAATGAGTTATGCAAATGAGTAATGCTAATGAGCTCCTGCACCTCTTTTTCTACGAAATGACCCCTGGACCTAAGTGTTTGTATCCTGCCTGTCTGCTCAGTCAGTTTTGAAGCCTTCCTCCAGCCTATAAAATTTTTCTCTTCTTCCAGAGAAACCTCTTTGGTTAGAGGAAGGTTAGATAAATACATATTTGACTGAGTGATATCACAGGATGCAAGCCACCCACACTCTGAATAACCCGAGCAGTGTATTCAACCTAGCAGTTGTCACTGCTCCCTCAGTACAGAATGGGTTGGGAGCTGAAATCTTTGGGATCCAACTCAGCCAAATGCAGTGCATCATGATGTATGACATAAAACTGATATAGAAACAATGGCAATTCAAACCACTGCAAAAACAGTGAGTCCACTCCTCTATGCTCCAGCTTTCTTTAACAGCTTATAGAAGGTATGCCACTTTCTTAACGGTTTGTATAGCACAAGGAAGTGCCTCCTACTTTTTTGATCTGTTTTTGATTAATAAATATTTATTAGGATCCTGGTGTCCTGAAATTTGATATCTCAATATTTTACATCTCTACCTATCGTATCTAACCACAAGCTCACTTATCCTGAAAGCTGTCCCCCTGTTATTGAGAGTCAGCTGCCCTGAAGAACACTGATGCATGCTGAGAATGGTACATATGAGGCAACATAGCCACAGCAGCTTCCAAGATTTCAAGTGTGATTTGACAGACACAAGAATTATTCCATAGCTTATCCCTTTTAACATTTTTCTAATCCTAAAATCACCCCAGAGCAGCTCAGTACACAAATAGCATCATGGCTGCCAGATCCTGCTGCCTAAATTCTACCACAAGTTGTTTAAGTTTCCCCCAGCATTGTGCAATCATCATTTAAATCCTGGTTAGCTCAGAACTAGATATATTCCCTGACACTGGTGGCAGAACTTGCCCTGATATTGGCAACCAATGACACATAGTGCTAGATCTTTCTCTGATCCAAAACTCCACCGTACCTGGAGCATCCAGTCCTGAACACTTTGCTAGTTGATTAAAATGCTTTATGTGGAAATGAGGGAAAGCATCAACAATCTCATTATCAGGGCCAGGTACATGGCACACTTAAAAACAAAATGTTATGTTGAAGGCATTGCAAAACAATTGTTCTAATTAGCCTCATTACCCTGGGAGAATCTTAAAGCTGAGTTAGCTTTAATCCCAAATATGTACTGCTATGGGGACGGGGGAAGGGAGTGAATATAAAATTGTGTGATAACACCAAACCAATGCAGTTTCAGAAACCACCCCTGTACATTATCTGTTCTTAAAATTAACCCTACTTTCCCTATCATGTCTGAATGAGCCTAATCTGTAACCTCAAGGCATCCCATTCTTCTAAAATGAAGATAGTGTCAATCTTCCTGTCAAGTATGCAGGTCTGCTTCATCTGAGTACACCAAATGTGATGATGTTGAACCTGCTGTCCTTCCATGGCATCACATAATCTTCTTTAAAAGGCCTATACCAGTGCAGTGATTTTGAAAGCAAAGCTGAAAAGACCCACTGGTTCCTGAATCTGTTTGAGTATAAGCTTCCTAACTTGACTGCAGCATATCACATGCTTCCCCATGATCCCACATTTTCATGAATATCTAGCTGTGACACCAGACCTGTCTTTCAGAAGCCACTGGACAACCAAGTCTTAGTCCAGCCTTTCAAACTCATCCATTAAATTGGGGCACTGATTAGAACTTATGGGCCCTATAAAAAAATAAATCATCCAAATAGCCTCTTTGTAGTACCCACTCTAGAATCATAGAAGGCATTTCAAATGCAGAGCAAGAAATGGAACCAGGCAAAGGAAAGACTTTGTCTACGTAATACTTGCTGTAAAAAAAAAAGGCAATTGCAAGTTTGAACAGGAAAGAGACAATCAACAGACTTTGCATTACATTTTCCCAGGACAGCTTCCGCAGCACAGCTCTGGATTCATAGGGAGCTTTGCCAATGGCTGTGGCTGCGCTAATCGGGTTGGCTCCCAGCACTGGCTTTATGGCAGAGACTATCTGCTTCTGCTTGGTGGATCACTGGATCAAGTGTTACAACAGAAATAGGATTGAGGTTTTTTTTAGGTTTGATGTATCCTGTCTCATTCCTCAGCAACACATAACTCCTTAGATTCTGTGTTGTTGTAGTATTTTTAATTGTACAAATACATCATCAGTGTAATTGTACAATCATTCAACCACCAGTGAATGAAATGCTGACCTAATAATAGATGTGCTTGATGCTATAAACAACTGCCACAAGGGAAAGTATAAAGAAATGGCACTTTCCCACATACTTCTCAGGAAACCGTTATATTTGCATTGCAGGGAATATAATATTGTCCTCTAGGATTAGTGCATTTCTATTGCAGGACTAAATCCTGTTATCTCTGACTGTCACTGTAATAAAAATATACCTATAGTTTCAAAACTAAATGCCCATATTTTCAGCATCATTACAAAGGCTGTCATTGTCCTATGGTTGGGAAGATTAAACCTCACTCATTCACTATTCAAGTTCTATTTTGGGCAACTTAGCTTTTTGAAAGCATGCTAATGGGCTCTCCAAATCACTTATTTGAATAAATCAAGTTCAGGAATGTTCTACTTTTCAAAGTATAATTTATTTTTAAAAATGATTTTGACAAGTGAACAGATATGCAGTGAATAAGTTCAATGCATGTACTTTTTTTTAGAAAGTAGGTGAGAGGTTAATTTTGAGATATAGGCTATTTCAAATAAGTATAAGACATGCTGGCTAGATAATTTCAAATAAGTATAAGACATGCTGGCTAGTTAAATTCTAGGAGCAGATTATGTAATATTTTGAGTTGAGCAGAATCATAGTTGGAAGTGATGACAAAGCCAGCTGCCATTTACCATACTCAAGAAAACTTAATAAATAAATAAAATATAATGTCAGGTAAGTTGCACCTGAGTATCTAGAACTGATACAAGGATAAAGGAAAGGTATCTGTATTTATGTTCATGTGTTTGACATTAATGCCTGTAATATTCAATTAAAAGAAAAAAAAATCTGAGATACAAATACAGCACAGCCCCAGCTTATAGTAGTTTATCATTAAAAATATCTGGGGCCACTAGTCTATTTTATCCCACCCTTCTCCAAGGACCTCAGGATGAAATACATTTTTTATTTGTACAGTTATAGCTATCTTTTCTCCCCAAAGCAGTTTACAGATTGTTCTCTCTTCCATTTTATCACCAAAACAACCCTGTAAGGTACACGGACAGTGAGAAATAGTGAGGTAGATTGAGAGTGACTAGCCTATAGTCACCTAGTGAGCTTCCCAGGGACTGGGGCCCAATCTGCATTTGCCGTGTAATGCTGCTTCTTTAAGCTGTGGTGCCGGCTTCCATTGCCTTCTATTTGGCTCAGAATAAAAGCTTGCCGTCTACATCATGTTTAGGGAGAATGTGAGGGGGGGAGGAGCAGCCTCTCAGGGGTGTTGGCAGGGCACTGCACTGCACTGTGGGGAGAAAATGGCACCTGCGACCCCTCCCCCTCAGAAAGTAAAGAGGTTGACCTGGTGGAGGGGGAGGCGGGGGAGAGACCAAACAAGCTGGGTGAAAAACATAAAACATCCAGCGGTTGCCAGGCAGGGTGTTCTGCGGACTGCCCTGGGAAATAACAAATGGTTCAGGGGTGGGCGTGCTTCCAACCATCCCCACCAAAAAATATGACTGCAGAAAAATGTTCCCAGGCTGCTTTTAAATGCAGATGACTGGATTTTCAGCTAACTTGTTTTCTTTGTGAAAATTTCCGTGTCTCCTTAGAAAATTTTGGGGGGGAGAGAATTCAGCTCCAGTTATCTGCTTATCATTCACGGCAACTCGGAGGGTGGGGAGGAGCAATTAAACCACCTTAACACCAAATCCACCGTAGTGAGACACCATAGTGACCTCAGAGTCATCATTAAATGGCAATAAAATTATGCAGACAGCTGATTTTGAGATGAAGCAATACGAGAGCAGATGCGGAATGAGATGTAGACAGAAATTTGTTAGATGATGTGGGGTCGGTGGCACAATGGCAGGAAAGACCAATGTAGACTGGACCTGGGTCTTACAGATGCTAGTATGACACTCTAACAACTATATTATACTAGGGCTGCCAGTGGTGTGGCCTGGATATCTCCCAGAATTACAGCTGATCTCCAGAGTACAAAAAACAGTTCCCCTGCAGAAAATGGCTGATGTGGAGACTGGAGTATATGGCATTATAGCACACTGAGGTCTCTCCCTTTCCAAACCCTGCCCTCCCCAGGCTCTACCACCAAATCTCCAGGAACTTCTTAAACCAGAATTGGCAAGGTTACATTATTCTGGCTCTGGCATCATGCTTAGCCTGGCCCTGTGCGGATGGATAAAAGCCATCCAGTGGCCTCAGTGACTCTGCACAGAAATAACACATCCACAGCTTGATTTTATTTATCTACTAGGAATAAGGGCCGTTGTGGAAATAAATACAATGGGCTCTAGAAAGAGGCTCTGGGAGAGTGCCCCAGCCATGGCCACTCAGTGTCATTTTGCTGTGGTGACCTCAGCAGGGTATAATGACACAGAGTCCACCATTTTCTCCAGGGGAACTGATCTCTGCCATCTAGGGAGCACTTGTAATTCTGAATGATCTCCATCCCTCCTCTGGAGTTCGGCAGCAATTGTTCCCCATGAGGGAACAGGTGGTTTGGAGGGTGGATTCTATGGCATTATACCTGTCTGAGGTCCCACCTCAGCTGAAACCTCACCCTCTCCTGGGTCCACCCTCAAATCTCCAGGAATTTCCCAACCTGGAGTTGGCAACCGTATCTCTCTCCCAGCCAACCATCAACGTATCATTATCTGCCCCCTGGCTTCAGCTTCCCATCTCCTCCCCCCTCCCTCTCAGAGAGCAGTTGTAATTCTGAGTAATCTCCAGCCCCCACCTGGAGATTGGCAACAATGGTTCTCCATGAGGGACTGGTTGGCTTGGAAGGTGAAGTCTATGGCATTGTACTTTTCTGAGGTCCCACCCCCTCCTCCAACCTCACCGTCTCCAGGCTCCATCCCTCAAATCTCCAGGAATTTTCCACCTGGAGTTGGCAACCCTATCTCCTTCCCAGCCAATCATCAAATTCTTCAACTTTCCATCTCCCCCCTGTAGCCTCCACCATGCTCTGAAGCCCTAGCTGCTATCTCACATTGGCTGTCATAGGGGGTCCATCTTAGCCCGGTATAAGGACACAGAGTCCACCATTTTCTCCAGGGGAACTGATCTCTGCCATCTGGGGAGCACTTGTAATTCTGAGTGATCTTCAGCCCTTGCCTGGAGATTGACAACCATAGTTCCCCTGCAGGAAAAGTAGTCTTTCTCTGCAATGGGGACCAAAGCAACTGACATCATTCTCCTCTCCCCCTTTTGACTTGCACAACAACCCTGTGAGGTAGGTTAGGCTTAAAGTCTGTGACTGGGTCTAGCAGATCCTGCTCTGAAGCGCTGCCTGCTATGCCTAGAGTATCCAACCTCCAGGTAGAGCTTGAAGATCATCAGGTATCACAATTGAACTCCAGACAACAGATCTCCCTTCCGCCCTCGGGAAAATGACTGCTTTGGAGGGTGGCCTCTATGGCATTCTGTTCAGCTGCTCTAATGAGTTTTCTCCCATAGGCCAACATGGGTGTGGAAAGGGGCTTTCAGAGAAGCAAGCTTGGTTGCCTAGCAACAGGCACTGAGGGGGAAGCTGCCAGCCCCTGAATACTTGGTGATTTGGGGGGTGGATCATGTGGAGGGCAGCATTTTTTTTTGCGGGGGAATGGAAGGACTCAGCAGGGTATAATGCCATAGTGTCTAACCTCCAAAGCAGCCATTTTCTCCAGAGGAACTGATCTCTGCCATCTGGAGAGCATTTGTAATTTTGAGTGATCTCCAGCCCTCGCCTGGAGATTGACAACTCTTCTCCACCCACTGCCAGGTGGGTCTAACTGTCCCCTCAGTGGCCTGCTTCTGTCAGTAAAAAGATGATGGACTTTCAGCATAACCCTTCCCCCGCCCACTGCCAGCTTGGCAACCTAGCTTGCTCTGATTAGGGAAATACCTGGAGATTTGGGGGGGTGGATCCTGTGGAGGGCAGAATTTTTGGGGGGATGGAAGGACTCAGCAGTATAATGCCATAGTGTCTACCCTCCAAAGCAGCCATTTTCTCCAGGGGTACTGATCTCTGCCATCTGGAGATCAATTGTAACAGTGGGAGATCTCCAGGTCCCACCTGGAGATTGGCAACCCTAGGGGGGAAGTCAGCCACACAGCAGGGGGTTGAAGGGAATAGTTTGATGGTTGCTGGCCCACCTCATTAGCCAGCCAGCTATGGCAGAGCTAAGCAGGAGAGAAAGCCTTTATTCTGACAGGAATATTCAGTTTATTCTGACAGGAAAGTCAGAAAGTCAGGTGGGGGAGGGGGGTTATGCTGAAAGTCCATTGTCTTTTTACTAACAGAAGCAAGCCACTGAGGGGACAGTTAGACCCACCTGGCAGTGGGCGGAGGAGAAGAATGGACCCAGCACCCAGTCCTTCCCCTTCGTTGGCTCCCTCCAGACTGAGGCCGTGACGCTGGCCAGTGGCTCTGTGGGCGGGACTGAGGCAAAGCAGCGATAGAATGCAGCCAGTGGCCAGGGACCCCCTTTTGAGTGACAGTCCTTCCAGCCAACTGATTTTGGCGCCCCATGGAATCTTGCCACTTGAAAACGGCTTTATATAATAAGGAAAGATAACTTCAATTCTCAATAAATTAATTTGTGTTTATTTGCTTTTCAGCACTGGGTTGTATGCTCCCATTCTGAAACAGCACCATATAGGTCTAATGCTCAAGATGCTGACAGTAAACTAGAGTAGCACAGGAAGCAGATGTGGTAAGGCCACCAACCTCCAGATGGAGCCTGGAGTTCTCCCAGAATTACAATTGATATCTAGACTACAGAAATCAATTCCCCTGGAGATAATGGCATCACATCCCCACCTCCCTCCCTCCCCTTTGCAAACTCTGCTGTTCTCCAGGCTAGAATTGTCAGGTCTTCTCGTCCCTCCAGCAGAGGGATCTGGGGGGCATTCTGAGAGCGGGTGGGGATATTGCATGATGTCCCTGATGCGATGATGTCACCTGGAAGTGATGTCATCACATCGGGGATGTCGTGTGGGGAACACTTTGGTATTTGGGTGAAACTATGGGTTTTTCACCCTCAAAAACAGAGAGTGTGCTCAAGTATCAGAGTGTCCCCACGCAATGTCCCTGACATGATGACATCACTTCTGGGTGATGTCATTGTGTCAGGGACATCACACAGTGACATCCCTGTTTAGGGGAGGGGCTTCCCCCATTTGCCAGCTGGTTTGCAAATTGGGGAATCCCCTGCCCAGACCTGGGCACTGGCTACCCCAGGCACTGCCTCAAAATCTCCATGAATTTCCCAAATCAGGATTGGCAACTCTGAGACATGGCTAATTTGGCATTTAGAAACACATAACAGAAAAGGCATCCACAATATTAAGTCTTTACAGAGGTGAACACTGCCTCTGATCAAAATGTTTTGCTGGTTTTCATGGTATGTAGTGCTCTATGATAAGTCTAGGTAATACTAATTAAACTATTATCTCCTTTAGAAATATAGTTAGGAAGCTGTTGTACTGTGGAGTAATGCAGAAATTTTTGTTTATTATTGCAGCAGTATTAAAAGCCCAATTTGGGACTGGGACAGTTTTCTGTAGAGTTTCCCACTCTACAACTGCATAGTCATTGTTCTGAATAGTTTAAAGAATAAAATGAGCAATTGTGAAAGTAAGCACAAGTTTTTTTTATTATATAAAAAGTCTACACGTACAGTATTCTTTCATTTTTGGCATAAGAAAATGGCCTGGGTTTAGTGGCATGAGGGACTCTGGTAGGGTTGCCAGGCCCTTGGGGCCCATTCTCAGAACCTTGGAGCAGTAGGTTGAAATCTCAAGGCTGTCAGCTGTCCCACACACTTGATGCCTTCTTCTATGCATGCCTGCTTGTAGTAACTACCGAACATAAATCACAGATAAGAGGCAATAGTGAAGGATAGACAGTTCAGCTGCATTTTACATTTAGCACGTAGTAAATCTCCATGCTATTTTGAGCGGATGAGATAAATATTCAGTCTCTTCAGCCAAGATGGTGCCTAGACACACTCACAGATAAAATTTCCATTGGCATTGCAGCATGATGTCACAAGGCCTGAGTTTGCAATGTTCCTAAACAGTGGTATTGGTTATATTTGTATCCTGACATTTCTCCATGAAGCTTGTGGTTCTTGATACTGATACAAATTCTATATAACCTGTACATTTTGCCTTTAAAAAAGAGCAATTGTTATGACTTACTAAGCAGAGTCTTTGAATCCAATTGCCCCCAAAGGAATTAACAAAAGGATCTGCTTAGGATGGAACTGTTATTTTGCACTTTGTTAAGTAGTTTTATCTTTTTAAATATATCTTAACCAGTGACATTCTGCACTCTCAGCCAGCATGTGTCTCTCGAGGAGAAAATATAATTTTGCTGTTATTCTGCATTAGCAACCATGGAAAAGGGAAAGAAAATGCAGTGTTCTGAATCCTATCCCATAATTCTGGAAATCTCATTTGGTAGCCCCCTCTTCCCCATTTCATTTAAGTTTACAATAAATAAGGAATACCAGTGGGCAAAATTTCCACATGTATAATGGCTATCTTGAGAAGTGTTTTCAATTGAAACAGAAGAAACTGACATATTAAAATATTGATTATCTGGATAAGTGCAATGCAACAGCATTTTCACAATATAGCTAAGCAGAGAAATTGGCTGTATATTTGCTTATCTTTTGATATAGAGTTTGAAGTTGTATGTTTTCATTAAAATATATTTTTATTCAGCTAACATTGCTTTTTTTAAAAAAAAAATATGGCTTAACCACAACAATCCAGGGAAGCCTCATCTACTGGATATAGCCAGGGCACTAAAGCCAAATATTTGTTTTAATATATTGCTTTCTGTGAAAATTATTTTAATTTTAAACTTATTACAAACAACCCAGGGAACTTTGGGCTGCCACCAAGTGGGAAAGCAAGCAAGCTTTGGTAAATTGGTTAAAGTAGCGTGATTCTTCAGCTCTCTTTCTTCTTAACCTGTATTTTCATTGAAGTTAAGGCTTTCTATGTTTCTTAGTCCCTGTGGAATTAATTAACTCTGTTTCTAGAGGAAAGAAAAGGATAATTTAAATGTAACAGTGTTTGTAATTCTCATTTTGAACAGAAATGTCTAATCAACACCTGCAGTCTAGAAGTGCATTAGTTTACTCTGCATGCTACCTAGAAAATATAGCCTAATGATGCTTTTGATAGAGTAAACATTTCCAAATGAGAGTTCGATTGCATATATTGGGAGTGCTGTATAAACAAAGCAAACAAGTTCAATTTGTGGCTTTCTTCATGTTGTGATAAGGAACAGGTGACTGAGAAATCCCTCTGGTTATGTTTTGAGACCCCAGTTCTCCATAAATTAAAACTGGACCCTAATACCTCAAGGAGTCTGTCTCATGCCCATCAGTTTTTCTGACCCCAAACTAATCAGCCCAGGTAGGCAGCCTACTGAAAATCATTCCATTAAGTGGTAAAGAAATGTCTTAATATATGGTTGTTTCTGTCTAACCACATTTACCTTCAGTAATTAAATATATACTTGGAAGAGCCATCTTCAAAGCTAACTTTCCTCATCAACTGATCATAATCTGCAAGTGATACCTGGAGTGGAATCCTACATAAAGTTACACCATTTTAAGTAACTGAAGTCAGTGGACTTAGAAGGGTGTAAGTGTTCAGGATTACACTGTAACAGTGCAATCCTAGACAGAATTACTGCTGTCTGTGCCCTTTGAAAACAATGGTTTTAGACTAGAGTAGCTTTTCACACTGGGCCGCAGTGGTTCAGTGGTTAAGACGCTGAACTGCAGACTGGAAGATTCAGGCAGTTCAGGACCAAGTGCCGCATGATGGAGTGAGCTCCCGTCTCTGATCCCAGCTCCTGCCAACCTAGCAGTTCAAAAGCAAGAAATTGCAAGTAGATAAATGGGTACCGCTTCTGTGGCAAGGTAACAGCATTCCATGCACCTCGGCGTCTATTCATGCCGGCCACATGACCATGGAAATGTCTTCAGACAGTGCTGACTCTTCAGCTTGGAAACAGAGATTAGCACCTCCTCCTAAAGTTGGATTTGACTGGCTTTTGGCCAAGGGAAACCTTTACCTTTTACTTTACCTTTAGCTTTTCACAATGTGCCACTGTAACACCCACAGCTTAACCTGATTTCTCAAGCTTCTAAACTTTTGTTCTTTACAGTTGGAAATGTTGTCTGATATATTCTATGTCAAGATGTGAATATGCTGATTCTTAGCCTAGACATTGGTTTAAGTGCTGGAACAGGAAACCACAATCAATGCTGAACCAGAAAAAGAAGACAGAATTGTGCTCATCTTTTGAGTTCTCTTATAAATTGCCAGTTTGCTGTAGTAGTTAAGTGTGTGGACTCTAATCTGGGAGAACCGGGTTTGATTCCCCACTCCTCCACTTGCAGCTGCTGGATGACATTGGGCAAGCCATAGTTCTGTTAGAACTGTTCTCTCAAGGACAGTTCTGGAAAGAGCTCTCTCAGCCCCACCTATCTCACAGGGTGTCTGTTGTGGGGAGGGGGAGGGAAAGGAGATTGTAAACTGCTCTAGGACCAGGGGTCATTTCAAGCAGGAGCTCGGGGGAGCTCAGCTCCTGGAGTTGGTGCCAGCCACCACCACCACCACCCCCGCGGGAGAATGCCTGCTTGTGTCATGGCTGCAGCAAAATGACCCCATCCCCTGGAAAGGTCCTTGTTCCTCCGACCAGCCTTCTGAAGGCTTCAGCCACCACTGAAACTATCCTCCCAGAATAATGGTATTTCTGAGGCTTGGATTAGTAGCTGTCCCCTCTCTGCCAGCTCTCTCTCTCTCACACTCACTCTCTCTTTCTCTCTCTCTCCCTCCCTTTCTTTGTTTCTTTCCTTCTGACATACTTCCGGTGATGTTAGGTGGTTTAGCATATTCAAATAAGTTACGCTAATGAGTTATGTTAATGAGCTCCGGCACCTATTTTTCTATGAAATGACCCCTGTCTGGGACTCCTCCGTGTAGTGAAGAGCGGGGTATAAATCCAATCTCTTCTTTTTCTTCTGTATTAATTTATGTTTTTGGTAATAGCACCAATTAAAATAATTCCTTTTAGATATCTGCTCTGCAATTCAGTAGCAACTCTTTGTGCTAGATGTTCATATCATGCTACTGATTTCAGGAAGAGTGGGCAGTGGAGGAGACTGAAAAAGTGTCAAGAGCTGAGTTAATTAGAGTTGCCAGGTCTCACCAGAGGTGGAGGGGAGGCTTACTGGGAGCAGCAGGGAGATCCATCTGATGTACAACGACATGTCCATGTCACTGCCCCATGACCTGGAAGTGGCATCGTCATGCCTGGGACATCAGGGCAATGCTCTGATATTTGAGTAAAAACTCTATGGTATGTTTGGCTTCTACCATAGAGTTTCTGCCCAAATACCACAGCATTGCCCTGCCAACCCAGATGTGATGACATCACTTCCAGGTCACATGAGCAGTGATGTAGACACATTGCTACATGTTGGATGGATCTTCTTCTTTTTCATGGTAAGTTCCCCCCGCCAGCTGATGGGCAGCAAGGAGGTGGGACCTGTCAGCAGTGAACACCTACCTTCACCAGGGGATCTGGCAACCCTAGAGGTAATAGCTCTCACACCTGAAGTGTCTCCTCTGAAGTCTAGTCTCAGAAGGAGGTAACTACCCTGGGGCTGAAATGGGACATGTGCACTGTGATGCAACTGTGGTGAAGTCAGAGGAGATTTTATCTGAATTTTAAAAGACCCAATAATAAAAGGCCTTGTTAGACCAGACAGCTTACTGAGAAAACATATTTTGTTTTACATTACAGTTCTTTTATTTTATAAGCTTAGACCAGGTATCTGCTGATAATGTTCTGAAGTGCAATCTCGACATGACAGAAATTGAATGGTATTGTAGATAATTCTGACTTCAGAGCATTCCTATTTAATAGTAGCATTTTTTTCTGTGACTACTGTGGAAATTTTGTCTCTGGTCAGCACTGACATCTTGAAGAACTATGCTTCTAGAAATTCTCAATGGGAAAGAGGATGTTAGAAAAGAATCTGTAAAATGATGTGACTGTGAAGGTAGGTACCACAGCCCTGTGAGAAACTTCCTTCATAGGATGAAAATATTTCATTGTCTTTATAGATTTATTTTTTGAAGCTAATTTTTTGTTCATAGACATTTAAAGGTTTTATAAAGGGAACACCAAAAAAGTAGATGTTTCATAGAACTTCAAGAGTCCTGTTAAAGCCCTAAGAGAGTTTTGATTCAAAATCTCTGAAGGTGGTATACATTTGTGTTTTCATTCACTCCAGTGCTTTCAAATATAGAGAAGGCTTTTAAAAATATATATCTTTGTTTTATTTCACACAAAAGGTATCATTCAGAGCAGCGCTGTACCATAACCTATTCCCTTTATGTTCATCTTCTTGGGAGTCAGGGGAAAGCATGGTTTAATGAGGAACTGCATACGTTACCAACAGGTCTCCATGACAGGCTTTCGTACCTTTACCTCAGAAGCAAACTTGAAAGATTTCAAGAGAGAGATTTAAGGTGTGGAGTTGGAACCCCATGATACCTTCTTTTACTCTTTGCCAGAAAAGTTCAATGGTATCACTATAATCTATTCTAGCTCTAGCACCTTGCACTTTATGGCTGTTATAATTGTACGATAAATTAAGATGTTTTATCTGTTGTTTTATGGATTTTATATTTTTATGTATTTTATGTAAGCCGCCCTGAGCCTGTCTTGGTCGGGGGGGGGGGGGGGGGAGATATAAGTCAAATAAATAAATAGTACTAAATTGTAAATTACTTATTAGCAAAGGTAAAACAGTGCTGAGTGTTCTATGTTCTGCATCTCAATTCCCAAACAAACAACCTCAATAATTGTATGAATGAATTCACAAAAAAAATACACTTCTACATATTTTACAGTTTATTTCTTCACTGTAATTAATACCGTATATGTTTTGGCAAATCACTGAATAATTTATTAACCATAAGATCAGCAGCAGCTTGTGGGATGAGAGGATAATAATGAAATGTATGGAATGCAGTAAACACAGCTATTCAAAATGTTCAGCTTCTTCTGGTTTTATAGTCTCTGCTTTTGTGAAGCAAAATTCTGGGTTTTCCTTATTCCTTATATATTGATTCTGCTCTTGTCCCTGATCCACCTCTGGATTTATCCATCTTTAATTTGGGGGGGGGGGTTCCCTATGCCTTCATGTCCACAATGGCTCAGAGGTTAAGATGCTGAGCTGCGGACCAGAAGGTTGCTAGCTCGGCAGTTCAAGACCCTAGTGCTGAATGACGGAGTGAGCTCCCGTCTCTTGCCCCAGCTCCTGCCAACCTAGCAATTTGAAAGCAAGAAACTGCAAGTAGATAAATAGGCACCACTTTGGTGGGAAGGTAACAGTGTTCCGTGAGCCTCGGCATTTAGTCATGCTGGCCAAATGATGATGGAAAAAATCTTTGGACAGCACTGGCTCCTTGGCTAGGAAATGGAGATGAGCATCACCCCCTAGAGTCAGATTCAACTGGCTTTCGAGCAAGGGAAACCTTTACCTTTATGCCTAAATAAAGACACAAAGCTGAAACTTTTGCTATCATATCTCTATGCTGGAAAAGGCTTACCTGCTGAATGTTGGCATGCTGTGCCATGATTAAAGGCAACAGTATACTACCCTGAAAGTTATCAAGTCTAAAACAGGGCAGTTGTCTTTGAAAATTTTAATTCTAATTACATAAAGACTACACACACAATAAAGAGCAGCCATCCTTCCTCTCTTCTGTCTGTCTCTTTTATAACACAAGTGAAGAAACAGATCCCCAAGTTATTTATTTATTTGACCATTTGTTTGTTTTGGCTCTTCATGATCACCCTGTAGTGCAGTGGATAGTAGAAGTTTATTTTAGCTCATATGACCAATGGTCTCAAGCACAACCACAACATACAACATACATATAAAATACCAAAGCAAGATTTAAAACATTTCAAATCCAGTTAAAATTATAAGCAATATAAAAGTTTAAAATGCAGACCTTATTTTAGCATGGATAGTAAAGAGTTAACTGGGACCTGATTATGGGTTCAAGGAAAACTGTACCCCCTGGACTGTCCTCTGTTCTTACTTTCAGTTTCTATGTTATTCTGAAGTTGGTTGCAGTAAAGCAGTTGTGTTGCATTCGGTAACTCACATGAGTACCAAGTTTTATTCAATTACCATGGTGAGATCACAAAACACCCTTTGGTCCTGCTTAATGGCCAACACACAAGAGACTGGTAGTGTCAGTACCAGTGGTGTTCCCTGTAAGCTGAGTTAGTGTGAGCTAGCTCACAGTTTTTTAGCCTCCAACTCACACATTTTTGTCTTAGTTTAGGAAGAATGGCTCTAGAACAAACTAATTTATGCCAGTAGCTCACAAAGTAGAATTTTTGCTCACACTCTATAGCTTAGAGGGAGCATTTATTGCTTCCAACTGGGAGATAACACTTGCAGATGGAGAGTACTATGACACCGGTGCTGCATCCAACACACCTCCAGAACAAGACCAAAGTCAGGCCTTTCTCGTGCAGATCTTGGCAGGGATGAGAAACTAGCTCTTCAGGGCTCACTTAAAGATATACATCACACCAAGTTTGAACTTGGGACCTTCTACTTCAAAAACCACTACATCAAGCCACTATCTGAGTGTGTTCCTGTGATGTATGTCCTGCTTCTTAGGTGTGAAATCAAAGTAACCCATGAAAACAGCTTCTAAGGACTGTGACAGAAAGCAAGGATGTAATAGCCAATACACATTTCAAGAATACTCTTTGCTAGACATAACATAGTTTTATATGTTCGGGAATGTGCTACTGCTCCGATTGGAATCAGGAGGAAAAAAGATATAAGATTGCTATCAGGGCATCAAAAGTGACATCACAAAGTGCCCTCTAGGATACACCAGAAATGCTATGGTTTTACCATAGAGTTTCTGGTTTTCCAGGAAATGACATTATTCCATCTCTGACAGCTGCTTCCACACACACCCCTCCAATCTTCCACGTAGCTCTAGCTGACGCGTAGCTGTTTGGAGGATCCTTAACAATATGCGCTTGATTGAGAGGGGTATTATTAGGCCACTTGGTTTTCTAAATCTTCTATTAGGGAATAGTAGTACATTCTAAAGGCCATATTTATAGGCTTCCTTTCCATAAAAATTTCTTGAGGGAGCTCACAATATTCAGTTTAAAATATTGATAGTACTAGAAACTATTAAAAAGCATAGCCTAAAATAATGTTAAAATTAGAACAGCACTCAAGTGTTCTTAACATCAGAGCAGCAGGGATAATATTAAAACATCTAAAAATGTAATAAAAGTAAAAGTAATCTTAGAAGCAGCAACAGAGAACCATACATTAGGAATCATCATCTATAAAATGGCAAACAGATATGTCTTTAAAGTAGCGTAAGATGATAATAAGCAGCAGTAGAACAATATAACATTAGAATAGTGGCAGTATAGAGTTAAGACAGGTATTCAGTGTCATCAGTGCATTTATATGAGATAAGGAATTTCTGAATAGCAGAGGGAAGGTTACACAACCATTAAAAAGGGACTGAGTAAACAACTGAGTCCCTCTAACTTTGAATTAAAAATTAACAAAGTCAATGCCAAGTGGATAGAACAGAATTATATGGCAAACCACCATGGCCAAAGTCACTCTAGTAGCCACCCATTCATCAGAAGGTATGGAACACTGAGAAGGGCCACAACAGACGGACAAGTTTATTTGGCAGCAGATAGCCCTTTAGATACCTTGGTCCCAGCACAGTTCAGGCCTTATGGGTAATAACTAACATTTTGAATGAAGCCCAGAAGTTTATCAGCAACATATGCAGTTCTTCTGCATCAAGATATGTTCCTTAAAATCTATGCCAATCAGCAGCCTCATTTGCATGTGCTAACCTAACTGAGATTCCTGGAGCCCCTGTAGAGTTAGTTATCCTCACCTCCCACCTTTTCCAGGAACTTCAACACCTGTAACATTCTCAGCTATTCATTTTATGTTCTTTGACAAGTCCAGATGTATTGGTATCAATTTCTGCTCTAATTCCAAAACCAACAGTTCCATTGGTTCTCATCTCTACTTCAGAATCTATAGTCCTTATGACTCAACTACTCTTACACTTATTGTGAAAAGTCAGCATGGACTGTGGTGCCAATGACGACTTTATTGTCTGCATGGGCTCACTGAAGTGACTTCTGGTTTACATCTTACCAAAGTGGGTAATTCCTATGTTTCACTAATCTGAGAGATAGTAGGGAACAGATTCAGTGTTCCCCTGACAGCCTTGACATTCATAGGGCTTTAGAATGTATTGTGATAGCTTGGCTTCTGGAATGATATTTTGTTGGTCTGCCATGTTATTCCTAAGCAGGATCCCTGAGTTTTCATCAGCGCCTTTCCCACTGTCAGGTGTCTACCACTTATTACATCTTTGCAATTCTATCTCATATAGGAAAGGCCATTTGAGGAAGGTATGTCAGCACCTTCTATTTCTCCAGAAACATTTGCTTATATAATACCAGGGGTCATTTGGGGCTGGAGCGAGGCGGAGCAGGGCTCCGCCAGCCCAAGAGTGGGCATTAGGGCAGCCACGGGCCAAATCAGATTCTCTGATCTGATTTGGCTCACTGCCGAATTGCCACCAAAATTCAGTGGTGGCTTTAAAAGCAGTTGGAGGGGAGGGGGTTTGAGGGAGAGGCTCCAAACTTACTGGGTAGCTGCTGGAGCCTCTCCCCCAAATACCCACCAAGTTTCAAGATGATTGGACTGAAGGGTCCAATTCTATAAGCCCCCAAACAGGTTGCCCCCATACCCTCCATTGTTCTGTATGGTGGGAAAAAGTAACGTGGTCCAATCTTCTTGAACCTTGGTGGGTGTTTCCGGGAGAGGCCCCAGCAGCTACCCTGCAAATTTGGAGCCTCTCCCTCAAACTGCCTCTCCTCCAGCACCTCATATACCCTATAAGTTTTTGCCATTAACTTCAATCGCCCATAGGGTATAATGGGGCTGAAACTGACATTCGGCTGGTGATGTCAGGGGGCATGGCATATTGCTAATGAGTTATGCTAATAGGTTTGCTAATGAGCTCCTGCACCTCTTTTTCTACGAATTGACCCCTGTATAATACCACCTCATATACTTAATAAACATATTTTAGAAGTGTGAGAAAGAGTTGATGAATTCTTTGGTAGAACAGTTCTTCAAAGTTTATTTTCCTGAGGACATCACTCTTCTCCATATACACATGCCATCCATGTGTGGGTTAGGAGGGAGATGACAACACTGAGGGGGAGATTCCTATCTTTAACTGCAGCTTTAGTATTCAAGTGGTTATCTGTGCAGTCTACATATTCTTCCTTATCTACTGCTGTTATCACTCACAGTTGCAGGTTTTTTATAACTGCAGATCCCTTTCACAGTGTCAATGAAGGGGCTGAGAAAGCATGCACTTTCCTCACCTTTTGAGCAATGCCCCGATAGTCAAGATTCTTTCTAGGAGAGAGGAATGAGCTTCCTGGCCACAACTTTCATATGTTCTGGCAGTGTTCTGCAGAAGAGCAGAATCCAGATATATGTCTGAAATGATGACACATTGAAAAACCTCAGTTACAGCTAATCAGCCTGTATTTTCTGCCTTGTACTCAGCCAAATCAGCTTCGGCTGCACTTCTATCCTTATTTACCACTAAGTGCAACTTACCTTCAGTTACATAAGACTGGTCTGTGAGACAACATTTTGGGAGTTCCTCCAATACTATCCCCCACCTTTCCATCTTTAATGTTATAATTATGGGAATAATTATTTTTTAACATCATAAAATGTGAAAAGGATTATTTGATCAGGATACTAGCACTGAATCTGTTGCGTACCAAGCTTCCTGGTATTGAGTCGGATCATTGGCTCTGCTCCCTGCAATTGTTTTAGCTGGAGATTGAATATGAGACCTTCTGCAAATAGACCCTGTGTTCTCCTGTTGAAGTAAAAGTCCTTCCCATTTCATTGAATGCTTTGTATTCTCACTTTACAACCCAGCAGCAGCTGTTCTCCCCTGAGCAAATAGGAAGACTCAAGGCTTTCCCTGTTCAGTAGCAATTCAAAAGCTGTGAAGAGGAGGGAAGTCTGTTCATTTGTTCAGGTGAAACCAACCAGCAAGTGGAAAAGTATTGGAGCAATGGAGGGTAAATGAACAGCAAAGGTAGTAACTGAGTGGCGATCCAGGGCAAAATGGAAATGAATGCATGATTTTGTAATCTAAGCAACAATTAAAACCTAATATTTATAAACCTGTGAAAACCAGTATTAATAACAATTGTACTTTCAATATGATTGTTTTAAAGCCAGGGTTTTTTAAAAAAAAATCCATCTGAAATTGATGTTATCTTCTACCTTTTGAAAGCAAAAGGACCAAAAGTCATGCTGATTTTAAGGCAACAAGATTATTGTTGACTTTTTTCACTATCATTTAATTGTCAGAGAAATCAATATCCAGCATTTCAGCATTTCCAGATTTTCAGATTCTGGGAGAGCCTGGTTCAGATACTGACTCTCCTGTGAAGCTTGCTAGGTGGCCTTGAGCCAGTCAGTCTTAGCCTAACCTTTCTTACAGAGTTGTTGAGGGTAAAATGGATGAAGAGTGAATAATATGTGTTGCCCTGAGCTCCTAGGAAGAAGGACAACATAAAGATGTACTAACTAATCTTCACTGGGGGGTTTTTTGTTTTAAATATGAGTGTATCACAGATTACTCTGCTCACTTGTGTTAGAAGCTATAAGGTGCATTTACAGCACTCTAATTCTAAACAAATATATTAACAGATCATGGGCATCCTTGAAGCCCTTACAAAGAGTCACAGTACTTTTCAGTAGGCCCAAAGGGTTCCCTTGGCCAGCTTCAGAGGATAGTATGTTGGTCTGCAGTAGAACAGCTGAATTGGCCAGCTCTGTGTCTTGCAATGAGCATGCCTGAGGAATCACTATATATCAGAGACTTCTGTATCTACAAGGTGAAGACTCAAAACAGGGAGTCAGGTAGAAAAATCGTGCTTAGACTCTCTTGAATACAGGGACATCTGGTAACAAGAGAACACCAGTCTCCTTTCTTCTGTCATGTAGCTTCCCTTCCTACAGCCTGTAGATATTGTGCCCTGTGCCTTTCATAACACTACCACTTCTTTAGTCTCTTTTTGCTGATTTGGTGTGTGTAGTCTCCACACTTGGGAACCAGCAAATAAGTGTCAAAATGTTCCTAATTTTGTGTGGTATTCATCTCTTTTACAGCTGAAATGGAAAGCAGTTCAATGTGTCCTTAGATGATTTCAAAGGCATCTTATCCCACTTTTAGACATATGCCCATATCATAGAGCCAACAGTTTCTCTCATTGTAGTACTGATCTCTTTTTCTGTTGAATCGTCTGAAATGTTCTCTCCAGTTGTTTATGCCTAAGAGTAAATTTTTGCTGCTCTGCACAGCAACTTTTCTCCCCCCCCCTTATTTCTCCTTTAATGTCTGTATGTTTCCAATTGTTTTCTTTGTTCCATGCTCTTGCCTTTCCTTCTGCCAGTTAATCCATTCTTGTAACTGTGGTGAAGAATTATGATGCCATTTGGCAAGAAATTCTCCATCTTCCCTGCTGTTTCACAGTTTCGATACTGTATCCCAACCCCTAAAGTGTGCCTTGACTGCCAGTATGACCCAGCCTCCACTGGCTTGCATTGTGTACAGGAAGAATCCATTTGATACAGGGAAATATATTACACATAAACATCTATGACAGACTATAATGGCTGCACTATTATTAACTAGTGAGCCAGCTTGTCTGGCAATGCGAGATATAAATGGAAATAATAAATATAAATAAATAAAACTACATCAGCTAAAAGATCTTTTCTCCTTTTGCAAACTTTATTCAAACCATGCATACACAATTTTCTTATAACTATATATATAACTATTGTCAAACCAAGCTGGGGTCTTCTCCTGAAACAGTTCTTCTGTACTAGAAAGCATTCCAAGGGCTGGATTTTACAGTCAGTATGTTTTCATAGACACCGATGTTGAAAAAAAGGATGGAACTAAAGAATCAGAGTTCAATCAAAATTAAAGAATATAGTGAAGCAATGCTAACCTAAAGTTGAGGTGGACTTTCCCTTCAATCATGAGGTTTGCAAGCTCATCAGCTACCTCCTCCTGCACTAGGGTTGCCAGCTCTGGGTTGGGAAATACCTGAAGATTTCGGGAAGGGTGGGGTTTGGGGAAAGAACCTCAGCAGGGAATAATGCCATAGAGTTCATCCTTTAAAGCAGCCATTTTCTCCAGGGCAACTAATTTTGGTTGTCTGGAAATCAATTTTAATAGTGTGAGATAACCCTATCCTTCACAACCACCCTCTGGGTCCAAACCAAATGCCCACCTCTGGCATTCCTAGTGTTCTACTGTACCCAGTGCCTTCTTTGCTTTGCAAGTTCCTGGCTGATTTCAACTTCCTAATCAAGTCATACTTCAGAACTGCACCATCTACTTTGATTGATTATCAATATTTTGTGTAGGGTTAATGATAGCAAGTATTTCTATGGGAAAATCTCATGTAATGTTTTGCTTGGCATCATAATTGCTCATCATTTCCCTTTGAATGCAGAAGTAATTCAATTGGCAAACCACACTCAGATTCCCAAGAAGTTGAATTCTTTGATTATTTTGTATATGTCAATAAATGAGCATTGGGAGCTCTTATTTATCAGACAACAAGGCTGCAAAAGTTAATAGGAATATATTCTTATTCAATATATAACATGGCTGTCATTGAATCATATCAGCTCTAGTTATGCTCAAACACTTTCTGATTCAGCTCATGTCCTGATCACTGATTATGAATAGGAAGTTGGTACTTTGGTGAGCTGTTCAGCTGTTTCCAAATGAATCCAGACATGTCTGTTTGCATGAATATTACTGTTTTCACATACAATTAGACCAAAGTGTGCAGTACTTTCCCCAATGTTGTTCAATATCTACATGCGCCCCCTCACCCAGATTGCCCGGAGGCATGGGCTGGCCTGTTATCACTATACTGATGATACCCAGCTCTATCTGCTGTTGGGCAGTCAGCCAGACTCTAGTCTGAGTGATCTGGACCTGGCGTTGCAAGCCGTGGCTGGTTGGCTCAGGCAGAGCCGATTGAAATTGAATCCGACGAAGATGGAGGTCCTGTACCTGAGTCGGAGTGGACCAGGGGTAGGGATCCCTCTCCTGGCCTTCGATGGGGTGCCGTTAGTACCAGCATCGGAGGTGAGGAACTTGGGAGTGCTCCTGGACCTCTTGTTAATGATGGAGGCCCAGGTAGCTGCCGCTGCAAGGTCAGCCTTCTACCATCTACGGCTGATCAAGCAGTTGATTCCCTTCCTTGAATGCAACGAACTGGCTACGGTGATCCATGCTCTGGTCACCTCAAGATTGGACTTCTGCAATGCTCTCTACATGGGGCTGCCCTTGTCCCAAATTCGGAAGCTGCAGCTGGTGCAGAATGCAGCTGCGTGGCTGTTGATGGGTCTCCCTGTGCGGGAGCACATCCAGCCCGCCTTAAAAGCACTGCACTGGCTGCATATAGCATACCGGATTAGGTTCAAGGTGCTGGTGCTTATCTATAAAGCCCTATATGGCCTGGGACCTATCTACCTGAGGGACTGTCTCTCCCCACATGTTCCCCAGCGAGTGCTTCGATCGGGATCCCAAAATCTCCTTTTTTTCCCAGGGCCGAAGTAGGCCCGGTTGGCAGCCGCTAGGGCCAGAGCTTTTTCAGTGGCAGCCCCACACTAGTGGAATGAGATCCCGGATAACATCAGGGCCCTGCAGGACTTATTGCAGTTCCACAGGGCCTGCAAGACGGAGCTCTTCCACCAGGCTTTTAAGTAGGGGCCACCCAATATTTACACCTGGCCCTGGCCTGACTTAGAATCTGCTAGCCTGAATGATCTCCCACCGACCACATTGGTTAACATCTAAGACGCTACCCGTTAATTGTAGATCGACCATCTTGTAGTGTGCTGTTGTGCTATTGTGCAGTTTGTGTGTTTTAAATGTTTTAATGACATTATTGTAATATATATGTTGGTAGCCACCGTGAGCCTGCCATAAGGTGGGGAGGGAAGGATACAAATTGCATAAATAAATAAATATTCCATGCCAGTCAATTTAATGACCAGAACAAACATGACACGAGGGTACTGTGCTCTCAGTGAACTTTGCCAAAGAACATCAAGGCAAACTAATTAGGAGCTCACCTTATGTGTAATTGAGGGAGTTAGAATGAAGGAGTTTGAAGTAGTATGCGTGTGACATAGTGAACAAAGAAAGAACACCCTGAAAAGTTCATAGCTCTAAAGTTGTTGTTTTTTTGCTAACATGATTATTTAATTATATCTCCTACTCATATACCATATCTGTTAATGTAGATCTTTCTCTTTTCTGAAACTAATACTTGATGTAAGTATAGAAAGAATGTTTTCATTACATCAACAGAAAGTGTATCAAGACAAGATCCAGTTCAGTTTCATTTGCTTAAAATTCATCACTGGAAAGCATTAGAACATATTAAAAAGTTTATCATCAGTACATATGACTACAGCATATATGCACCACAAAACAGTAACTACAGGCATTACATTTACAAACTGAGTGACAGTTTCTAAAACTTAATGTACCCATTTTGTTATGGTGAGCTTACCTTAGGCAATCAATTCTATAAAAAATCAAAAACAGACTATACATACTTAGTCTTAGGTTTCCCAGCAGCTATAACAGTGTTGCTTTGTATATCACATTTTTAACCAAACCAAATAACAGGAACAAATCTTTTTCAAAATCATTTGGCCTAATAATACCTCTGAACAGTCCTGTTGGGAATTGATTCTAGAGATCTCTCAGGATTGTTTCTAGAGAAGACAGTACAACGAATTAAGGTCTGTGTCTTATAAACATACACTGGGGGAGGGAACAATACAAAGGAACCCCCCCCCCTTCCCACATACTTCAAGTAAAAACTTGTAAGGGATCCTGCTTCTTTTCCAGTGTGGTACAGTAATTACAGTGTCAAACTAGGATCTGTGATGTCCAGGTTTAAATCCCCACTCTGCCATGTAAACTTGATGGGTGACCTTGGACCAGTCACATATTCTCAGCCTAACGTACTTCACAATGTTATCAAAAAATTAAATGCAGAAAAGGGGGTGCTGTAACCAATGCTCTTGCCAAGCTGTGGAGTCTCGTGAGCAAAAATTTTGGGGCTACTGACATTAAAGTTGTGAGCGCTTTGGCTACTGCATAAATTAGTTTGCTCTGGAGCCATCCTTCCTGAGCTAAGACAAAAATATGTGAGCTGGAGGCTAAACAACTGTGAGCTAGCTCACACTAACTCAGCTTAGAGGGAACACTGGCTATAACCCACTATGGCTCCCCATTGAGGAAGGAAATGGGATATGTATAAATAAATTCATGTTCACCTTTGGAAGACTGAGATCAGTTCCTGTGGGAAAAAGTGTTGGCAGAGTTTAAATATGCAAGGAAGTGAAGCACTGATTGTTTAGAGAAAAGTAAGTAGGTTTATTAAAGAAGAATGAACTGTTATAAAACATAGATGAGAGAGAACCTTAACTGTCTAGTCCAGGGGTGGGCAAACTTGCTCAGCGTAAGAGCCACCTAGAGCAGAGGTGGCCAAACTTGCTTAACGTAAGAGCCGCATAGAATAAACATCAGATGTTTGAGAGCCACAAGACATGAACAAATATGACCTGCTTTTATTGGAAAATAAGCAAATTTGCTTTTTATTAACATTAAATGAGACTGCCAAAAATAATAACAAAAGGGGTAAAAGCAGATATTGATAAGGATATTAATTTGTCCAATGATATTTGTTTGCTAATGATATTTAGCTTCCCCAGCCGCCCTGCCGGGAGCCACATAATATATGTGAAAGAGACGCGTGCGGCTCCTGAGCCACAGTTTGCCCACCCCTGGTCTAGTCTAACTGCTGAAGAAGAAATAAAGAGCAACAGGAAGCTCTCCAGGAGCAGGAAGTCTCCAGAAGAGCCAATCAGGTGACAGCAAGGATACAGTTTGAAAATGTGGGAAGTCCCTAGTCTAGCCATGCTAACTGCAAGTCCTTCAGCTGCTCCCCCCCCCCCCCCGGTAGGATGATCTTCAGATCTTCTTCATAAGGCTGCACTATAGACTTTGCATATTCCAACAAAAAGGGCTGCTTTGGAGGGGAGACTCTATGCTATCATACCCCACTGAGTTCTCTCCCTCTCCAAACCCCACCTCCTCTGGATAGTCCAGGCTAGCTTGATCTTGTCAAATCTTGAAAGCTAATCAGGGTTGGCCTTGGCTAGTATTTGAAAGGGCAACTTCCAAGGAATACCAGGATTATGACTCAGGGCAGGCAATGGCAAACCACCTCTGAAATGTCTTTTGCCTAAAAAACAAGTCTAGCTCGCCACCTAGTGGTGCATTAAGCTAAAAGAGCTAAGAACTTCTGGCTGCCAGACATTCTTAGGATCTCTTGGCTATACTACACCCAAGGCCATATAATAACTATTATTACCTTCCCTAGGCTTCACTTCCAAATCTCCAGAAATTTCACAGCCCAGAGTTGACAATACTAAGCAGCAATAACAAGAAAGGAGAGACAATTGTTAAAACTTCCATTACCACTAATGAGCTAACAGGAAGTTTAATACAATTATAGTGTATCAGGGCTTCTAGATACTCCCTGAGAAAGATCCATTAATCTTTGCATTGGGAACTTCCTTTTCAGTTGGATATTCTTAAGGAGCAGCCATCCTCTTCTGCCATTCTCCTCTGCAGCTGGATGGTAAACTGTGGGAAAAGGAAAAAGATTACATCTTCCAAGGGCGTTGGGAGTGGGGGAAAACTTGGATTCCCCATGCATTGATTCATAATGGCCGAGTGCAGTCTAGGTTGTCAGATAACTGTCAGAAAACGCCTGAAGGTTTCTAAGCATTCTCTGGAAAAAGCATGGAAAAGAGCAAAGCCAGTCCAAATGGAGAGAATGGGCTTTAGCCATCTTTCCAGGAAACATTTGAATTTCAGAAATGTAGCCAATGATTGTTGTAGTTGTAAATTTAAGTTATTGCTAAATAAATATGGGAAGAGAATGGGAATTTCAAATCCCTTTCAAAACCAATTCATGCACCTGTTATGTCCCTTTGTCAATACTATGAAAAACTTGAAACAAGTAATGTTTGAGTTGTACTCATTACCCCAAACCTAATTCCAATCTAATGGATTTTGACAAAGTAAAGTGTTACCCACCCACCCCAAAAAGCCTGTTCATGATGACAGATGTCAGTGTGATTTACAACAAAGTGCCTAGATTCACACTTTCATGTGACATTGTCCTAAAGGCCAAAAATGTTGTATCACTTCTCTGTCCATTCAGAAATATGTAAATAAATAAATAAATAAAACTACTTGTGTTTGTGTGTGCAGATGTGCAAACACACCAGCTTTTAATGCAGTTTTAACCTGTAACCTGTGTGGTGGCTGACAAAGTCCATGTAAATCATCAGAATACCCCAGAAGTTGAATGTCTTTTTTAATCAATCAAAGAATAAAACCAAATATTTTCCAGTTTGGTTTAGGCCTGTGTTAAATGGCTAGGGCAGAAAAAGTAAGCACAGACATTATATATAAATATATATTCTGTTTACTATAATTCTAGGCACAATGATTTTCTTTTCCAGTTTAAAGTGAAAATATGCACTGCCTTAACTATGATATTGCTGGCAGCCAAGCATAACATTTTATTTGAGCTGAGCTGTTAAAACAAACATTCATTGTCCAAGGCCTAAAATGAAGCAGCAGACTGGAACATGAACAGCATTATCCCTTTTTAAACTTTTCTTTGTCTATTAAACCATGATAGCTTGCATCTTTTGAGAGACATAGGAATCTTCTATCCTGCTTCTAAAAGAGTACATACAGGAAGCAAAGAACAGCAGGAAGTTGGCTAATGTTCTCAGAACTGGATAATTCATAAGGAGGCAGGAATGTCAGCCTCCAGGTGGGACCTGGGGATCCCTTAGAATTACAGCTGATCTCCACACTACAGAGATCAGTCCCCCTGGAGAAAATGGAGGCTTTGGAGGGTGAACTGTATGACTTTGTACCCCAACTGTGGCTCCTTTCCCCTCCAGGCTCCACCCCCAAATCTCCAGGAGTTTCCTAACCCGGATCTAGCAACCCTATGGGGAGGTGGCAGGGCAGAACAAGTTTTCCACTAATTCCCCCCTCAGGTTTTTATTTACTTTTGATGGGTGTAGAATATGAACATTGTTTTACCACCTCATTCTTCAAAACTATCCAGGCAAGAGTCATTTACATTTGTAAAGGATGACAGTACTTGCAACCACCAAGAAACATAATTATAGTGGTGATTTCCCCACCACACTTTATATACTACTGTATCTCCATTCTACTCTTGTAATTATCCATCCAAACAACAAGGAGAGTCTATAATTACATCAGAGAGTCCTATTTGATGCAATATGGCTGTTTTCTTGCTATCACAATACTGAAATTGATCCTTTGAATTGATAGCCTTCTCATCTTATTTTTTCTGCCACCTCCATACTCCTTTCCTGCTGCTGGTTTCCTTGCCCCAGCCACAAAACAAGATGATGAAATTAGCCCTGGTCTTGATAGCCCAGGCAAGCCCGATCTCCTCCGAAGCTAAGCAGGGCCGACCCTGGCAAGTACTTGGATGGGAGACACACACAGGTACATATTAAAAATACAAAAAATGCCAAAAAAAATCAATGCAATTTATACTTTTTTAACTGTTCCATCCCACATGTGCTTGAGAGAGAGTCATGCGAGCATACCTCTGTTACCCACTGCCTCCCTCCCTCACTACAGAACTCAAGTTGAAAACTACTTTTTAAAACTTTGTGATAATATCTGTTGCTCTTTTCTTAAAAAGTCATAACATCTGTCATAAGTGCTATTTTACTCAGGTGCACTGTTCCCTCTAAGCTGAGTTAGTGTGAGCTAGCTTGCAGTTTTTCAGCCTCCAGCTCACACATTTTTGTCTTAGCTCAGGAAGGATGGCTCCAGAGCAAACAAATTTATGCAGTGGCCAAATTGCTTGCTCGCAACTTTAATGCCAGTAGCTCACAACGTAGAATTTTTGCTCACAAGACTCCACAGCTTAGAGGGAGCATTGTCAGGTGCTTTCACATAATGAAAGAATGACCTCACACTACCCCCATCTTAATGCAGTACTGCAGTGTTGTGGTTAGAATGGTTCACCAACCAAGGGAGACCTGGATTCCAGTTCTCACTTGGCTGAGAACTTACTGTGAGCTTAACCTACTTCACAGGACTGTTGTGAGAATTACATGGAGTACAGAGATGACCATATAGACTGCCCAAGCTCTATGGAGGAAGGATGGGTTAAAAAAAAATCAATCTGTAGTTTTCTGAATTGAAGATTTCCTGGTCTCTGATTTAAATCAAGCATTAGCTGTTTTTATTTTTAAAAAAGACACCAGTGCAATTTTTAAATGTTATAGAAATGTTTCAGAGTTTTTTTAAAAAAAATATTTTTAGCAGCTTACAGTCATATACACTTTTTATTTTATGACAACAATTATATTACTACAAAGTACACAAATAGTTTTTTACCTTCCACCTCATCAGGCAAAATCTGTGTGAACATGGGTCCTTTCTCCAACCAGAATGCACATCCACACTAAATAGCCTAGTGTAAGGCAGCTTTTTCCAACTTAGAGTTGCTAGAGTACCGGTCCAAGAAAGGGTTTCCCAGATTTTGGGGGCTCCTTCCACCTGGTCAGTGGGGGGGGGGGGGAAGCCCCACCCCCAAGAGCAACCACCCAGCTACCCCTGCTGCAAGATGTAAAGGACCTCCAGCTGACTGGTGGAAGCATGTGGCAGGAGCAAGGGAGGAAAAGGGGTGGTCCCATGTGCCTGCACTCTGAACTGCAAATTTACAGCTTGGAGTGCAGTCGTGTGCAGCCTCCCCCCCTGCTTCTTCTCAACAGCATTTAAAGGAACCCTTTAAATGCTGTTGAGAAGAAGCAGGGGCCACACATCTGCACTCCAAGACATGAATTTATGGTTCAGAGTACAGGCACACGTTGGGGCCCTCTGCCTCTTGACAAAAACATTTACAGGGACTCTTTAAATGCTTTTTGGCAAGAAGTGGGGGGGTGCCAGTCTCCAATGTGATGATGTTGCTTCTGTGTGATGTCATCACATTGGGAACGTCCCTGCACCCTCCAGTAATGCCCCCCAAAGTTCCCCACTGGGGACTTGGAAGGACCTGGCAACCCTATTCCAACTTGCATAGGCTATGGAATGCTAAGTGCCCTCCAATATTCCGAATTGGTTACTGTGGGGATTACCAGTTTGGAAGGACTACAAATACCCATATTGGTTAAAATCAGAAACAATGTTTATTAAGGGGAATACTACTCCTATCTGAAGTAATGAACATGGCAAAAGGCCCACTGTTTTGGCAAATTATAGGACTTGATTATTGTTGATTGATCTGAATGCCATTTCTGCATAAAGTTTGTCCCTCCCAAAACTGTCTAAGACAGGGGTGTCAAACTCATTTGTTACAAGGGCCAGATCTGACATAAATGAGACCTTGTTGGGCCAGACCATGTGTGTCATAAAATGTAATGCCAGGAAGCAGAGATATAAACTTTATAAAGGACACAAACACAAATATTTTTTTAACTTAAAATAAAAACATGCTTAAAACATTAGCACGCTTGCAATATTTTGTTTATTTAACAGTATCTGATAACTGACACCTCTTGCTCTGAATTATTGCATCAAAATGTGTGTGCTGTTGCAGTCTTGAGTATGCTGTTCAGGTGTGTATTTGTAAGCTGCAAACGTACTTTTGATTTATGGACATTCACTACAGAAATCTCATGCTCAGAGTTCTGAGTCTAGGACCCAGGGGAAAACATGAAATGGCTGAGCAATGGAGAGAGTATGGCAAAGCAAGCTATGATGCAGCAGCAGCAACAGACCTGGAAGCAGGAGATGGTCAGTTCCAGTGCAGGCCTGATAGAAGCTCTCCGGGGGGCCTGATCTGGCCCCCAGGGCCACATATTTGATAAGGGATCCCTATTCATTGCCAGCTATTAAGCTAAATTAGGTCCTGCTTCCTCCCTTCAGTTTCTGCCTTTCATTTGGTGATTGCCAGAGATATGCATACTTGCTTTACACAGAGAAAAACAGTTCTCAGAAGCAAGATGGTAGGGATGGGGACAGAATGGAGCCAGACTAATAAGCCTTGGATGCCGAGGAGCAGCAACTGGGAGAATCCCAAGTGCTGCATGGCGGAGTGAGCTCCCACCTCTGGTCCCAGCTCCTGCCAACCTAGCAGTTCGAAAACAAGAAATTGCAAGTAGATAAATAAGTACCACTTCGGTGGGAAGGTAACAGTATTCCGTGCGCTTCGGTGTCTACTCATGCTGGCCACATGACCACAGAAATGTCTTTGGACAGCGCTGGCTCTTCGGCTTGGAAACAGAGATGAGCACCGCATCCCTAGAGTCATATTCGACTGGCTTCCGAGCAAGGGAAACCTTTACTTTTACCTAAGTTGCTTATCTTCATATACCAAAAATTCCCACAAAGCTGGCCTAAATTAACCATCTCATCATTTAACACACATGGCAATAGTATTAATTTACTGTGCATTTCTTTCTTATATTTGTCCCATATTTCCAATAAAGCAGTTGCTAGAAAGTAATTAATATCTATGCCTATTTGACGTTATCCAAATTAGATCATGCAATGGTAAATTGCTACAAATGTGTTCATATGGGAAGGAATGAGGGTCATTATTTTTGTTTTGTTTTGCTCTGTGTTACCCTATTTGCTTGTTAACAATATGGCACATTTGATCCTCCTTTTTCTCCCTGATCATAGACTATTTTACTATCATTCTATGGATTTTTGTTATTCCATTAAAACTTGGCTATTACTTTCTGCTACTCAGAAATTAACTGTTTTATCCATCGGAGTTATTGGGGACATTCTATAATTTTTTAAAAAAAGATATTGAGATAGTATTTTATTTTTACTGCACTGCTCCTTTCCAGAGAAGAGATCTTTAGATTTTTCCCCCTCTGAGAAATCATCTTGCATTTATTTATTTACTTACAAAATTAGTATCCCACCTTTCTGCCCTTACAAGGGCTGCCAGGGCAGCTAGCAATTTAAAACATACATAATAAAATTATATTATAAAACCATTAAAATCAATTATTATTAAATTGTTTTTATATTCTATATCAGCATAAATACTAAGTGGTGTCAAATATGATGGTGGCATGGAAATCTCTCTTTTCCCCTCCCAATTGTCATCATTTAATACATTATCTTTGTGCATTGAAGCAAGTTTCTGCATTGAGACCATGATCCATCCACTCCCACATGTGAAACTTGCACTAGGGTAAGACTTCCCTGTAGGGTTCAGTAGATCCTTGAACTTTTCTGTTTCCAGTCTGGTAACCAGAACACACCACTATACTTTTAGAAATTAGTTGCTTCCAAATGGACTTGGGGTGGCAGCAAAACCCTCCCCCCACTTGTTCCTGCCTTCTCCCTTCTTCCACAGCCTCTCTCCAACCTCACCCTTCTGCCATAATCATCTTTCCGCCATCTCCTCCTGCCCTTTCTCCCCACACCCCTTCCCTTCCCTTTCCTTCTGTCCCTGCCACTCCTGGCAAGTTTTTCTCTCTCCCCTGTCAGTGCCACCTTCAGCCTTCTTTCTCTTCCACTGCTGCTAACTGATTTCTCCCACCACTACTGCCATTTTTCCCCCGCCCACCTTTTTCTGCTCCCATCATTGCCATCCAACTTTTCCCACCCACTATCAGGTTCAGCCGTATTATTGGTCCCAGAATGATGACTGAGATTCCATAATTTATCATCCTGAGATCTTTACTTTAGCCTCCAGTATCTGCTCATGTGCAGACTACTTCGGTGGGCTGGAGAATTTTTGAAAGCCTGTTCGCCTATATTATACTGGATTTTTTGTTATTGTTGCAAACCTGGGAGTTGATTTGTATAAAAATGCTCCCATCGCTGAGCACCCTTCTTGTGGATTTATTAGATCTGCGTGGGGACACCATGTTCAGAAATAGAAATGACAAGGGGAGACCCACAACCAAATGTTGCACATTGCTTTTTGGTTGCCAGGTGATGCCTTGAAAAATAGAGGACTCCGAGCTTTGCAACTAACCTTATGCAAGCTAAAAACAATTCACCCTCTCCCCCACCATTCATTCTTGGGGTCCTGGCCACATGCCTGTTGGGGCAGTCCCAGCATGTAAGCTTTCCTAGCACCAAGGATGGCTAGAAATGGGAGAAGGTAGTTTCCTTCCCATTTCCAACCATTCTTTAAGCTTCCAAAGGCACCTGCTGGAAATGTCCCAGAAGCCACACTCTCCAAGCCCCAAGGATCCCTGCAAGAGGGATCCTTGAACAGTTCCTTCATCTTTCCAGGCATCCTTTGGCTCTGACAGCATGTGGACTAGGACAGTCCTAGTGGATGCATATTTCCAAACCCAAGAATGGCAGTTCTTGAGAGTCTGCTAGCTGGGCAGCTGGGACAGCCCTGGTAGGCATGATGGAGAAACGTGGGACCAGACAGGACTTAAGGGATAGGAAATTTCATTTCACTCTGCCTCACTCCCCCTTGCTGGAGCCTGCAACTCTGGCAGGGAGGCACTACACTGCACTGCTGGTTAGGATTGCCATCGTCCAGGTGGTAGCTGGAGATCTCCCACTATTACAACTGATCTCCAGGTGACAGAGATCAGTTCATCTGAAGAAAATGGCTGCTTTGGAAGGTGGACTCTCTGGCTTTATACGCCATTGAAGTCTGTCCCTTCCTCAAATTCCACCTTCCTCAGGCTCCACCCACAAAATCTACAGATATTTCCCAATCTGGAGGTAATAACCTTACCCTGCATCCCCCCTTCCTATCATCAACATTGCCACTCACTACTGCCTCTCTCCTCCAATGATGGTGCGTCCTGTGTTCCTATTATTCCCCCATCTGCCTCAGCACCACCTGGCTGCTGCTGCCTCGTTCTTTTCACCTAACTCTCCTGCTGCTGTTTTCTCCTTCTTCTTTGCTCTTTGCGTGTGAAATGTCCACTTATGCTGAGTTATCTCAGCCAGCATCTTTAATATAGCAATGTGTGTGTATGGACATGCACACCATTTCTCTGTTTTGTGTGGCTCCTCTGCTGCTGCACTACTCAACAATCCTGCTGCCTGCCTACACTGCTTGCTTACCTCTATGGTGGATTCCCCAGTGCCTGTCCAACTACTTGCTTGGTTCCATTTATGTCAGCTCCTTCATCAGCTTTCCTCCAGCCTGGATCACTTGCTCCCTCCTCTTCCTCCCTCCCCCTGCCAACCGCACCGTAGTCTCTACCAATGCTCCCTCTATGCTGTGGGTTCTTGTGAGCAAAAATTCTACCTTGTGAGCTACCGGCATTAAAGTTATGAACAAGCAGTTAAGTTACTGCATAAATTAGTTTGCTCTGGAGCCATCCTTCCTGAACTAAGACAAAAATGTTTGAGCCAGAGGCTAAAAAACTGTGAGCTAGCTCATACTAACTCAGGTTAGAGGGAACACTGGTCTCTGCCTGCCTGGCTCATGTGCCAGCACTCCTCTGCTCCCTCCCTAACATCTGCCCAGCACATGTGACAGAGGTGGCTTCATCTCTCCCCTCCCCTTCTAGCTCAGCTGGCGTAGATGATGGCAGCGGCTCTTGCTCTTCTGCCTGCCCTGGAGCCACCCTAAAGGGGATTCATGGACAGTGTTCCTCTCAAGGAGGTGAGTCTTTTGCCAGGTGTAAAACAACTGAGGCAAGCCTCCAGACAAATTTGCTGGATCAGGGAAATGCTGTAGACATCATTTATCTTTATTTCAGTAAGGCTTTTGATAAGGTTCCATATAATATTCTTGTTGACAAATTGGAAAAATTTGGTTTGGATCCTATTAGGTGGTCCTGTTTTGTTCAACATCTTTATCAATGATTTGGATGAAAGGATAGTGGGAATGCTTATTAAATTTGCAGATGATACTAAATTGGGAGGGGTAGCAAATACAGTAGAAGACAGAATCAGGATACAGGATGATCTTGACATGCTGGAAAACTGGGCTAAAGCAAATAAAATGAATTTCAATGGGGATAAATGTAAAATTCGGCATTTAAGTAGGAAAAATCAAATGCATAATTATAGGATAGGGGAGACTTGTCTTGGCAGTAGTATGTGTGAAACAGATCTAGGGGTCTTAGTAGATCATACACTGAACATGAGTCAGCAGTGTGATTCAGTAGCTAAAAATGCAAATGCGAATTTGCGCTGTATCAACAGAAGTATAGTGTCCAGGTCACACAAAGTGATGGTATTGCTTTATTCTGCTCTTGTTAGACCTCACCTAGAGTATTGTGACCAGTTTTGGGCACTACAATTTAAGAAGAATATAGGCAAGCTGGAATGCGTCCAGAGGAGGGCAACAGAGACGGTGAAGGGTCTGGAGACCAAGTCTGTGAAGAAAAGTTGAAGGAGCTGGGTATGTTTAGCCTGGAGAGGAGATGACAGGGAGGTGATATGATAACCATCTTGAAGGGCTGTCATATAGAGGATGGTATGGAGTTGTTTTCTGTTGACCCAGAAGGTTGGACCAGAACCAACAAGTTAAAATTAATTCAGAAGAGTTTTTGGCTAAACATTAGGAAGAACTTCCTGATAGTTCGAGTGGTTCCTCAGTGGAACAGGCTTCCTCAGGAGGTGGTGGGCTGTCCATCTTTGGAGGTTTTCAAACAGAGGCTAGATGACCATCTGACAGCAATGCTGATTGTGTGAACTTAGGCAGATCATGAGAGGGAGGGCAGGAAGGCTGCATCTGTGCTTAGTTCTTGTTGCCCTTTCTTACATGCTCAGGGAAATGCTGATTGCCACTTTGGGGTCAGGAAGCAATTGCCAGGGATCTTGGAGATTTTTCTGCCATCTTCTGGGTGTGGAACAGTGGTCACTGGAGGTGTGGAGGGGTTTTTTGTTGTTGTGAATTTCCTGCATTGTGCAGGGGGTTGAACTAGATGACCTTGGAGTTCCCTTCCAACTCTATGATTCTATGAGAGTATTTCAGAGCCACAATGCAAGTATGAAAAAGCCTCTGTTTCTGGAGATCATGAGCAGAGCCTCCATGGATGTTCTTAGTTGACAGGTGTTTTCTAATAGGAACAAGCAGTCTCAGCCCATTTAGTGCATAAGGAAATAACAAGCACTTTGAATTTCTCCAAAAGCAAATGGGAAGCCCGTGTGAATCTGAAGAGGTAATTTACACCAGTTGGCAACTTTGCAGCTGTGTTTAAAGCAATTAAAGCTTTCAAACATCCATCAAAACCCATCTTGTACATTTCAGTAGCCCAATCTGGATATGATCGGTGCATAGATCTCCTCCACAGAGGAGGAAGCAGGAAATTAACCAACTCCTGTAGAAAATCCTCCCACAGGATTTCATGATGTACATCTGTGAATAAGTCACATTACCTTCTGTATTAAACCAAAGTAATTAGATTAACCTATGTTTCCAAATACCTAATAGGGATGTAGTCTAAGTAAATAATTTAATGAGCTAAATCAGTTAAGAAAACAGACACAAATTCCAGCAGTTCATTATCGCCAATGTTTTCACCTTTTTTCCTGGCAAATTGCATAAAATATGTTTTAAGTACATGTCAGAACCGCCCAAAATGTGTTGTAATTTCATTTCAGTGGGACAGCATGTTTCAGAAGCAATTGCTCCGAAGGTGATCTGGGATAGGTTACAATGCTAATCTCACAGCTGTCTCTCTTAGTAGCAGTACTCATAAATCATATGGTGTGTAATAAGAAGAGCAAGTTGGAGAGGTTAGAAATCTTAAGAAAACTGTGACAGAAGTGATAGATGATATGAAGTGACTACATTCAGAAGATATTTTATATTTTATAAAAGGGAATGTGTTGCATTTGAGATAAGGTCCTTTTGCATTTTTTTTACCCTTTTGAATATCAACACTGGGAGATGTGGAACATTTCTGCAGCGCTTCCAGATGAAAATCAAAGTTGTGCTTTATGAAGAAAAAGAAGCAAGTGAGATTTTGAAATAGAATGCAATGAAAATCTTGGTCATTACACCATTTGTAGCATTATTAAGGATTATTAATGGAGACTGTTGTGCGGTATTAACTTAAATGTGATCACTAATCCATATTACCTTGTGGAACTGGTCATACTGTGTGTACTTGTAGGTACATATATCCCCCAACCACACAGGGTTTATCTGAACACTGGTCCAAGTTCACAGTAAAGCAATCTGAGCCTCAGGAATCTGCCTTCCTCCCACTGGCTCCCACTCATAGGTTAAAGGAGGTGCCAGTTTAGATTTTACATTTCAATATGAGAATGCATCCAGTCTGGACAAAACACACAAAATGGTCATTAATTGATCATTGACAAAGTGATGAGGTTCCCAGAGTATGTTTGGGAGAAATAGCACTGGTGAAATCAGAAAATGCTTATTGAAGAAAATAGTTGGCATGTGTCACTATAGTGTCAAGCATACATTAATAATTTTCAGCACTAGATTAAAATACAAATATCCCATGTGCTTATACACCCTGTACAATATCTGTCAGTCAAGAAAGGGAGACTAGAGGTGAAAGGGGTAGTTCTGCCTATCCAGACACATCCAGGAAAGGTTCAGGCCCAAGGCAGAGGTCCAAATAGCCAGGCAGCAAACAATAAAGGAAGTACATTCAAAGGCAAAAGCAACAGGGGCCAAGTCTCTCTGTGGCTGTAAAAGCAGGTAGTGAGGTGGAGATACCTGATGGTTTGTTTAGAACCAGGAATTTATTTCCTTACACAGGGATGATATCTGGCAGAGTGCATCAGAACTTCAATTTGGGAAAAAACTTTGAGCTCTAAAACAAACAGTTCTTTTATCTCCAGCTTGAAGAATCAAGCGAGGGCTAACTGATGCATGCCTTGAATGCCTGAAGGTAACAGGGACTTCCAGAAAGCTTATGATAAAGTTCTATCATCAAAGGCTCCTAAGTAAGCTCAATCATAATGGGATAAAAGGACAAGTCCTCTCATGGATCAAAAACTGGCTAATTAATAGAAAACAGAGAGTGAGTATAAAGGGGAAATATTCACAGTGGAAGGTGGTAAACAGTGGGGTACCACAGGTCTTGGTACTGTTCTGATGTTTTTTAACTTGTCCATTAATTATTTGGAGTTGGGAGTAAGCAGTGAAGTGGCTAAATTTGCAGATGACACGAATTTGTTCAGGGTGGTGAGAACCAGGGTGGATTGTGAGGCACTCCAAAGGGATCTGTCAAGGATGGGCAAGTGGGCGTCAACTTGCCAAATGGGGTTCAGTGTGGCCAAGTGCAAAGTGATGCACATTGGGGCCAAAAATCTTACTTATAAATACACATTGATGGGGTCTGAACTAGTGGAGACTGACCAAGAGAGAGATCTTGCAGTCGTAGTAGATAACTCATAGAAACTAGAAACAGTGTGCGATTGCAATAAAAAAGGCCAATGCTATGCTGGGGGTTATTAGGAAGGGAACTGAAAACAAATCAGCCAGTATCATAATGCCCCTTTATAAACTGATGGTGTGACCTCATTTGGAATACTGTGTACAGTTCTGGTCACCACACCTCAGAAACAATATTATAGCATTGGAAAAAGTGCAGAAAAGTGCAACTAGAATGATAAAAGGGTTGGAACACTTTCCCTATGAAGAAAAGTTAAAGCACTTGGGGCTCTTTAGCTTGGAGAAATGACAACTGCGGGGTGACATGATAGAGGTTTCCAAGATTATGCATGGGATAGAGCAGGTAGAAAAAGAAGTACTTTTCTCCATTTCTCACAATACAAGAACTCGTGGGCCCTCCGTGAAATTGCTGAGCAGTCGGGTTAGAACGGGTAAAAGGAAGTACTTCTTTACTGAAAGAGTGATTAACACATGGAATTCACTGCCACAGGAGGTGGTGGCTACAAGCATGAATGGCTTCAAGAAGGAACTGGATAAACATGGAGCAGAGGTCCATCAGTGGCTATTAGCCACAAGGTATAGATAGGAACTCTCAGTCTGGGGGCAAGTGATGCTCTGTATTCTTGGTGCTTGGGGGGGCATCAGTGGGAGGGCTTCTAGTATCCTGGCCCCACTGCTGGACCTCTTGATGGCAACTGGTATTTTTGACCACTATGTGTTGGGCTGGATGGGTCATTGGTCTGATCCAACATTGGCTTCTCTTATGTTCTTAAAAGGACAGAATCCTGGGAGCATTTCCAAATAAGGAAGAGAGTGGGAGATCTCTGGCAGAGAGGGAGTGTTGTGGAAGCAGTCTTTGTTAATTTATTGAACTGAAATTTGTAATGGGAAAATCCAAACAATCCAAATCATACCACATTGGATTAAGAATCTCTTAGTGAGAAATCTTAATGTAATCTTTATTTCTTTCTAAGACTTGAGTACTAAGGAAATGAGATCCTTTGTACTATAGTACTCCTAATTAATTATTGAGATGTTCTCAGGGCTCCGTTCGGGCAGGAGCTAGGGGGAGCGACGCTCCGGGAGTGACGAGCTGGGGGGGCGGGGTCTTAGTCAGCGAGGAGGAGAGAGGAGGAAGAGGGTAAGTGGCGGCGGCAGGCGCTCCGGCTGGCCCCAGCTCTCCCAGCTGGCTGAGAGGCCTCTCAGCTGGCTAGAAGGCCTGCAGCAGCCTCGGCCGCCCAGGAGCTGGGCGGGGGTGTTTTGGGGGAGGGGGGGTGGGAAGCGGCGGCGGCAGCTTCCCCTCCCTCCCAAATGCCCTTTGCCGAGTCTGTAGCACTCTCGTGGCGAGCCCTAGTCAGGCTTTGGCTGGTGTCCAGCATATCTGCTGCTGCTGCTGCATCCTCCTCCGTCTCTCTCGCAGCAAAAGCAGCTCCCTCTCTGGCCGGGTGAGTGAGCGAGAGGGAGTGACTGCTGCCAGGTGACCTCTAGGCTCCTTCCCCGCGCTATGGGGGAGCACGGCGGCAGGGGATGGAGAGGCCAGTGGTGGAGGCAGGAGAGGAGACAAGGGGCTTCTGTTGGGGCCGTCCGGCGCCCAGGAGGAGGCGGCGGCTGCCTCCCCGCTGTCCTGTGGCTATGTCCTCGCTCGCTGCGTGAGCTGCCCAGGGAAGCGCTGGGCTCCCCGCCAGAGAGGGGCACGGGGCGCTGCCTGCAAGGAGGCTCTGCTGCTGGGCATCGGAACAGAGACAAACGTGCACAAGATTGCTTGGCCCGCTTTGCCAGCCACAGAGCTCTCCGGCGCACTCTGTGCATCCCGCACTTTCAGGTGTCTGAATAAATAACATTTGAGTCCAGTGGCTCCTTTAAGACCAACAAAGTTTAATTCTGGGCAGGGACGTGGAGTTTTTAAATCGGGGTGGTGGTGGGGGCTCTTACAGAGCTCTCCGGTGCATCCCGCACTGTGAGGTGTCTGAATAAATAGCATTTGAGTCCAGGGGCTCCTTTAAGACCAACAAAGTTTAATTCTGGGCAGGGGCTTCGCAGCCTCTGTTCCTCCTTCCCCACCCCCCAGCTGGCCCCAATGGAGTGGGGAGGGAGGAACAGAGGCAGGAGAGGCGGCGGGGGCATGGCTTTCCCCCCATTTCAAAACTCAGCGCCCCTGACACCATCCCAAAGGCGGAAAGAGTTCTGAGAGAATCCTCAGCTGAAGTTGCAGACTGCAACTGGAGGGGGGAAAGCCCTTCAGCTGGATCCCTTGCAGGTTTACTGGCAAGTAAGTAAGGGGGGGGGGGAGATAAGCCTTCAGTCCCTCCCTGCTGGTGAGAGAAATGCAGGCTGTTGTGTACTTTTTTTTTTAATGGGAAGTTCTTATTACATAGTTTTGAAATGCAGTGGCAAATATCTGTTCCATGTAGGTTCGACAAGGCTGCCTGCCAGTAACTTTGCATGGGGTGACCCTGCCAGGGGAACTGCAGCATTGTAAGGGTTAAATGGTGCGAGAGCTGCTTCCTAGAGAGGTGGGAGGGGGGGAGGGAGGAAAAGTCCTTTCCAGGGCTGGGGAGAGGGGGCTTTGCTATTTGAATGGCCAAAGAGACTAGGGAGGGTTTCAGTTCTGCAACAGGAGAAAAAAAGCTTTTCAGCCGGATTCTGAGCAGGGTCTCAAGTAAGTCATGGGGGGAAATAAGTCAGTTGTGCTGGAAGAAGAAGAGATTGGATTTATACTCCACCCTTCACTTGGAATCTCAGAGCAGTTTACAAACTCCTGAGCTGTGACTGAGTCAGGAAAGCTCCTCCCCTGCCACGAATTTTGTGAGTCTTTCAGGTACTGCTGGACTCTTGCTCTTTTCTTCCCTTACACTCTGCCATGACAACTTTGATCATCTGAGCAGCAGGAACTCCTGCAGGCCCCCCCCCCCCCGTGGGCAGAATCAACAACTGCCCATCCAAGGGTGCCTTCTTGGCGGCCCCCACCTTGTGTAACAGCATGGCTGAGGTCAGGAAGACTCCCAGCTTTCCGCAATAGGGTGGCACTGTACAGAAAGATGCACAAAGTCCCTTGGAGAAATTATCTGGGTCTGAGGTCTATATTAATGTATATTTGCTGTTGTTGCTGTCAAGTCACAGCTAGGGTTTTCAATGCAAGAGACATTCAGAGGTGGTTTTGCTTTTGCTTGCCTCTGCATCATGATCCTGGTATTCCTTGGAGGTTGCCCATCCAAATATTAGCCAGGGCTGACCATGCATACCTTCCAGGGGATGAGGGTGGGGGCCCAGGTTGCCCGCCATGAAGCAATGCTCCCCCCACCAAGAAGGTTTTGGACATTTGGCATCACCTCAGTATCCCTTCATTCTTGGAGCTGAAGCAAGGGAGGGGAAGGGAGGCCAGTCCTGTCATTTTCTTTGCTCTCCCCTCCTTGATTGCATTGACTTAGAAGCAGGTAAAGGGATAGAGGAGCAATGGCACATGGTCTCCCCCCCCCCCCAAGCTCCTTAGAACAATATTGTGACTAAATCCCAGCCAGCCAGTGATTTCTCACAGTTGTAGGGAAAGTACAGTCTCTCCACCCCACCCCCCCTTTTCCAGGTGAAGTTATTTGTTCCTGTGGGGAAGGAGGAGGAGGGAAAGACCTGAGGGGGGGGGGGATGGAAAGTCTACGCCCTTGATTCGAGTCCTCCCACCAAAGCATGCATTTTCTCCAGGGAACTGATTTCTGTAGTCTGGAGATAAGCTGTAATGCCAGGGGTTCCTGAGGTCCCCCCTGGAGGCTGGCATCCCTAATTGGGAAATTTAAGGAGCCAGAAGTCACACCTCTAAACTGAAGAGCTGCATTTAGCCTGGTTTCTGGACAGCTTTGATTGTATTAATGGAATATTGATAAAAGGCTAAATGGTGTGCTAAAACTGACCGCAATCCTCTGTTACATATGTATAGTGAACAGCTGTTCCTAAATACCAAGTATACAATCTGGTAAAAAAAGAAATTCTCAAACAACAGCTATTTAATATCTTTTTAATGGTGGCAGAAAATGCCAGCAAGTCACAGCTGACTTATGGCAACCCCCTACAGTTTTCAAGGCAGGATGCCTTCAGAGGTGGCTTGCCATTGCCTGCCTCCACGTCACAACCCTGGTATTCCTGGGAGGTCTCCCATCTAAATACTAACCAGGGCTAACCCTCCTTAGCTTCCAAAATCTGACAAGATCAGGCTAGCTTGGGCACTTTTTAATAGGGAGCAATTTTTTCTGCTCCGCAGAACATTATGTTGCCTCCAAGCATTGGTCTTCCAAGGTTTACTGATAACCAAATAGACCTTGCCCAGAGCTGGTTAGCTAGTTAAGCAACTGGGGGGGGGGGGGGGTACAATGAAAAGGGGACCAATACACTGCAGAGGTTCAGCTGACTGAACCTGCTTTTCCTCTCTGAAAGTGGCCTTGTTGTGGCTGACAAAAATAACACTAAATGCCAGTGATATAAAACCCACAGTCAACTATAACAGAGAGGAAGACTGCCAGTCAAACAGAAAAGGAACACTAAAAGCACCTCAGCTATCAATGCCAAGGAGAATAAAAATATATTGACCTGGTACCCTGGCATCCCCCCTCTTTACATGACATGGGTAGTTTGTTTGTTTTCCCCCACGTGTGCCATCAGATAGGCTTGCCAGCTCTGAGTTGGGAAATACCTTGGAGATTTTTGGGGAGGAGCCTGAGCGGTGGGTGTGGCCTTCTGACACTTCCGGTGACGTCAGGGGGTGTGGCATATGCAAATAAGTTATGCTAATGAGCTCCTGCACCTCTTTTTTTACGAAAGGACCCCTGGATGTTCTAATTAGTGTTTTGAAGGCTAGGTAAAGAAAGAAGCTCATTCCTCTTTGAAGCTGCTGTTGTTTCCATTGGTGTGATGAGATTATGCTTGATCTCTCTGCTGGCTTTGTATTGGAAATGGCTCAAACATCTTCTGCTGGACCCTATGTGACTGATACAGAGGAGGTAGAATGGCAAGAAAAGTGTCAGCAAAATAGAAGACTGATGGCAACATCAGTCAGTCATGTAAATTATCAGACAGTTACTGGGATTGGGAATTTAAACTTCAAGATAGTATTGAAAATTGTTAGTTCTGTGTTTTCGAGAAGACATCATTAGTTGCTGTTAGTAAAAGCACCTGTAAGGCCATTTGAAATACAACTTTTACTCCTTTATATTTTTTATAATCACATACAGGATCCCGGCAAATTTTGGGTCATGTAATAAATAGCGAAGGAGCCGCAGTGGCTCAGTGCTTAAGACGCTGAACTGCAGTCCGGAAGATCAGTAGTTCAGCAGTTCGAGACCCAAGTGCCGTGTGACAGAGTGCGCTCCCATCTCTGGCCCCAGCTCCTGCCAACCTAGCAGTTTGAAAGCAAGAAATTGCAAGTAGATAAATAGGTACCACTTCGGTGGGAAGGTAACAGCACACTGTTTGTCTAAGTGTCTAGTCATGCCATGACCACGGCAATGTCTTTGGACAGCGCTGGCTCTTTGGCTAGCACCCTGGTATGCCCAGGAGTTGCGACTGATGAAGTGGGGGCTAAGACGGCTAGAGAGACAGTGATGGCAGACACATGACAAAGCTACAAGAACATCTTATAGGACGTTTATGAAATCCTATGAGATGGCAGTCAAAGCTGCGAAGAGAGAGTTCTACACAGCCACAATTGCATCTGCAAGTTCATGCCTGGCCCAATTGTTTAGAACTATTCAGTCCTTGACAGTCCTGCCACAGAGCAGACCAAATGATAGGGAACTGGACATAGGCTGGGAGGCTTTTGCAAGCTATTTTGCAGATAAGGACTTGTCACTTCGCCACGATCCTCCTGCCACAGTTGAGACAGTGAGCAAACTCGAGGCTCCATGCATGTCTTCTAGTCCAATTATGGATTATTTCTGTCCACTCAGTCTAGAAGAAGTTGACAGATTGTTCTTGACAGTACGTCCAACCACATGCAGCCTCGATCTGTGCCCTTCATGGCTAATTAAAGCTGGTCATGAGGGGTTTCGAGGTGTCCTCAGGGAGATTATAATCATCCCTCACAGATGACCTACGGAGGCATCAGGGTGGGATGGCAGTGCTGTTGTTGTTGGACCTGTTGGCAGCATTTGACATGGTTGACCATCAGTTACTGACCCACCACCTTGCTGACATTGGGATTCAGGAGCTTGCCTTGCAATAGCTCATCCCCTTTCTCCAAGGCTGGGAACAAAGGGTGGTGCTTGGGGATAAGCTGTCCCAAAGGTATCTGCTGATCTGCATGGTGCTCCAAGGGGTGGTGTTTTCCCCAATGTTATTTAACATCTACACGGGCCCCCTTGCCCAGATTGCCTGGAGGATGACACCCAGCTATACCTGTTGTTGGGTGGTCAGTCCAACTCTAACCCAGAAGATCTGAACCAGGCACTTCAGGACATGGTGGGCTTGCTTAGACTGAGCTGACTGAAACTGAATCCAACAAAGACGGAGGTCCTGTGCCTGAGTCGAAGCGGACCAGGGGTCGGGATCCCTCTACCAACCTTTGATGGGGTGCTGTTGGTGCCAGCTTTGACAGTTAGCAGTTAGGGAGTGCTCCTGGATGCCTCCCTAACAATGGAGGCCCAGGTAGCAGCCACTGCCAAGGTGGCCTTTTACCATCTTCAGCTGATCAGGCAACTGATTCCCTTCCTCGAACACAATGATCTGGCAACAGTGATCTACACAATGGTCACCTCGAGATTAGATTACTGTAATGCTCTCTACATGGGGCTGCCCTTGTCACAACTCCGGAAGTGGCAGCTGGTGCAAAATGCAGTGGCCAGGCTATTGATGGGCCTCCCTATGCAGGAGCACATCCAGCCTGTGCTAAAGGCATGCCTCCCTGCATGTTCCCCAGAGAGCACTGAGGTCAGGGTCTCAAAATCGTCTAGCCCTCCCTGGACCGAACAATACCAGACTGGCGTCTACCAGGGCCAGGGCCTTTTCAGTAGTGTAAAAAAAAAGCCGTTTTCTTTTCAAAACAGGTCTGAATCAAAGTTTGAAAGCCTGTTTCAAAAGCCACTTTGGTTTTAAAACTTTCCCTAGAGACAGAGGAGAGAGATAACAGTGGGGCAAAATGACCTTGTCTCCCACTTGCCTCCTTCCGAGCTTTCTTGTTGTTATCTTAGAAGCTCGTTAGGCACATTTCAATTCAATTACCACCAAAGTGCACCTGGTTGTGAGATCGAGCTTGTTAGCTGCAGAAATAAGTTTCATTCTTACAATTATGGGATGTTAATTAGCTTAGCAACAGAGAAAGAATTACATCATTGAAATGCCCTCTGATTGGTCACTGGCCATGGCTCTTTCAGAGGCCATTTTTCTATAAAGTGCCTTGTTTAATGGAACATGGGCTAGCTGTTGTCTACTCAGACCAGGGTGGTCAAGTGGGCAAGTTAGTCACAATGATACCTGGTGACTAGGCCTGGACAGGCCTCTCTCTGATTTATGGATTACAACTGCATGGACCTCTGTCTTGTCTGAACCTGTGAAGGTAACTTGTTTCTTAAATGTTTAGTTAGGCTATATAAGCATAAGTTTTTTTTTGTTTTATCCCTCCTTCAAGTCTTGTCTTGTTTTAAGCAATATTTGTACACAAATAAATAATATATATTTTTACTTTGAGACTTTCCTTGAATTCTTGCAACCGTAAAGCCTAAATCTATTTTGCCTTGGACCAGACCCCATTGCTACTGAGTAACTTGTTTTAGTGACACCCTCAGATGCTGGGAAGTGTGGTTCTCTATTCCCATGCTGGTGGGGTTATTCTGAGAGAACCTGGTGGCAGTACTACCTTACACTTTTGGAGGCGGTAGGCTTTCTCAAGTGTTTTGTAAATTTCTGTGTTGTGCTGTGACCTCTATGAATCCCACAGTTTAACCTGGAAGGGGTGGCTGCGGTGACAAGTAGTGGCTCCACACTGGTGGAATGAGCTCCCAGAAGACATCAGGGCCCTGCGGAACCTTTTACAATTCCGCAGGGCCTGTAAAATGGAGCTCTTCCACCAGGCCTTCAATTGGGAGCTGCTACCAATAATAACTAAGGCCCTTTATATATTAACATCTACAGCTTTCAATACATTGGACACTGACTGTGGCCTACTGGGATGCCATCGTTACCACTTCCAGCACCTTACCTGCACTTTATTTTTTACTGGGATTATCTATGTTCCTGAATTTTATTATGTATACTGTGTTTACACTTATGTTTTAATATATTTTAATTTTTAATGTGAGCCACCCTGAGCCTGCCTCGTCAGGGAGGGCAGGATACAAATCTAAGCAAATAAATAAATAAATAACTTTGGCTTGGAAACAGAAATGAGCACTGCCCCCTAGAGTTGGATTCAACTGGCTTTCGAGCAAGGGAAACCTTTACCTTTACCTTTACCTTAGTAAAAAAAGAAAAAGAGGTGCTGGAACTCTCAAGAGTTCAGTTTGTATACTGAAAACTCATGGACTTGTAAACAGAAATAATTTTGTTGAAGAGGTTCCAGAACTCTGTTCCAGCATGTTCCCCCAGAAAAAAGCCCTACTGTAACCTCTTTCCACTTAGTCTTTGAATAGCTCTGCCAAAAAGATTTGTAAAAAAGAACACCTTTCTGCTCAGCTAAACTCTAACTATTATTTTAGCCTATTTTTTTCTTTTCCTCCCACTTGTACAAACTATGTGATGACTTGTGTGGGATGCATGTTATCTCTATACTTACTACTCCTACTTCTAAACCATGTATCTATTATTTAGTTACTGTGTTTAGATTGTCTAGATTGTTGTGACCTTCTCCTCTTTTCCCTGATGTTGTGTCCCCTGTTTCATAAGACTTCTTGGTCTCCCTCTCTTCCCAGTTGCTTCACCACACTTGCTGTCAAGTGACATCCCTGGCACTCTCTTTCTCAGGGTAGAACTGTGTGTATTAAGTGCCATCAAGTCACTTCTGACTTACGGTGACCCTATGAATTAATGATCTCCAAAAGTCCTAGCGTTAATAGTCTGCTGCCTTCAACTTTTCCTAGCACAACTGTCTTTTCCAGTAAGTCTTGTCTTCTCATAATGTGACCAAAGTACAATAGTCTCAGTTTGGTCATTTTAGCTTCTAGGGAGAGTTCAGGCTTGATCTAAAACTCACTTATTGGTGTCTTTTGGTGTTCTATGGTATCCATAAAACTCTCCTCCATCACCACATTTCAAATGAATCAACTTTCTTTCTGTCAGCTTTCTTTATTGTCCAGCTTTCATACCGATACAGAGTAATTGAGAATACTATGAAATATCTTGATTTTGGTTGCCAGTGACACATTCATACACTTAAGCAGGGTTCATTTTGTAGCAGGAGTGCCTTTGCATATTAGGCCACACACCCCTGATGTAGCCAATCCTCTAAGAGCTTACAGTAGCCCCTGTAAGAAGAGCTCTGTAAGCTCTTGGAGGATTGGCTACATTAGGGGTGTGTGGCCTAATGTGCAAAGGTGCTCCTGCTACAAAATAAGCCCTGTATTTAAGGATCTTTTGTAGCTCCTTCATGGCTGCCCTTCCTTCCTGATGTTTTGGCTGTAGGCTCCCTTTTGGTTGGCAGTGGAGCCAAGGAACTCAGAACTCAATGTTATCATAATACAAGGTAAATTGTCCAACAGTAACAGGGTGGAGTAGGGAATTATACATATGTGAGCCATTTTTAGCAACAAACCATTCATTACTACAACATTTAGCATGGCCTGCAATTATTCCTTTTTACTACAACACCCATGTATGCAACCCTCATTCATTCTCTGATTATAATGTCTAGACAGCTGCCACTTTATCCTTGTTATCTTTTTTCCTGTTGTCATTTTTTTCTGTGTTGTTTGTCTCTTGTGTTTATTGTAATGTAGTTCTGCCCTGGCACATTTGGATTAAGTTTTGAGCTCATTATTATATTTAAAATTCATAATTATGATTTCTCTCCTTGGCTTCCTAAGTTCCCCATTTTCTCTATCTTTGGCTTGATTGATACATTCCTAAGCATAGTGTGGGAGCCTCTTCCAGGAGTTAAACCATACAGTATGGACAGATAATATGGGAAGGTTCTACTTAAGTGCAAAATATCCTTGCAGCCAGTGGCTGATGTACTGATTCATGAAATTCAAGTGTTACTGATTCATATGCTCAATGTCATTCATATGTCACTGCAGCAGCACTGGGATCCAGATACTAAGAAAAATTTCCTGCATTATACTGGATAACACATGGACCATGCCTCCATATCTATGTCATATGCCTGAAGTAGCAAGTAATGCTGGCTATGCTTCATTATTCCTATCTAACCAACTCTATTCTTCTTGAAAATTCTCTTTTTCCCAGTGAGAGTAAACTAATTGAAAGTCAAGCATTCATATTTAAATACTTAGTAGCTAGGATTCTTCTCTCAGTTCTGGATACCCTGTTCCTTAAATAGTTATCCTTGTACAAATGAAGTGGAGGACAAAATGCATGGATAGAGAGAAAACTGGAGCCCATAGTAACTCCACAACACCCAACAATCAGACAGTAGCACCAAGTGATGTAACTGTGAGAAGCACACACATTACCTGCTGATGCATCCACTTCCCCTTTTTGCCCTCTTCCTGGAGCACCATAGGACAGGGAGAAAAGACCCTGTGGCACTGCAAGTCTAACAGAGGTATGTGGCCTGAGTGTCACTCCCAAAGCCCACAGGGGAAGGGCACCCAGACAGCAGATAGGACAACCGCCCATCCCCATTGCAAGGAAGAAGAACAAGATTTGTTTTTTATATCCTGCTTTTCTCTACCCTAAGAGGGAGATTTTACCCTAAGTGATTTGCAATTGTCTTCCCTTCCCCTCCCCACAACAGGTACCTTGCAAGGTAGGTGGGGCTGAGAGAGTTCTGAGAGAACTGTGACTGACCTCCCATGGTACCCAGCAGGCTTCGTGTGAAGGAGTGGGGAATCAAACCTGGTTCTCCAGATTAGAGTCTGCTGCTCTTAACCACTATACCTCTCTGGCTCTCAGCATCTGACTGGTAGCAGAACTACTGCCCCCGTGCAACCATTCCTACTCCAAGCCACATGGTTGATCCTTTGGTGTGTGTCTCCTCTGATGGGGTAACTGTAAGGGTTCTGAAATTAAATAATTTTGTCTGTGAAGCAAAGCACCTTCTCCTCCACCCTCTCAAGGGTTAATGTGAATGCTGATAGGTTTGTACTGACCCACACATCTTGCTAATTAGATTTTTTGGCTTATGGGCTCCTTATCTGTTTCAAGGCCAAAGAGAGAAGGCAGTTAATTAACTTCTTATGGAAACCTGTGGCCTGTGATGGTCAGGGGAAAGCTGGGAGAGGTGATGTAATCTTCTAGAGTTTTCAGATGGAGACCCATTCTGATTGGATGCCACCATTGCCTGATGTGAGGGACCAAAAATCATAACTTGAACTGTGGCCTGAGAAGAAGCTAGCTAAATGAGATTTTCATGGATTACGGGCTGAGACAATGTCCTGCAATTGCTAGAACTGTAGGCAAAACAATTTGAGGCTCTCTTAAAGAAATTAAGGTTGATGCCACCTAACACAGCTCTTTACAGTGTTAAGTAGTTGAAGATAGCTTTGTTATTTTCTGTTCTGTATGATTTTGAGTAATGACAGTAATAATTTTCCTTTCTTAGTACATTTGAATAAACTTAGTATTATTTTATAACAACCATCTGGTTCTTGTGTGCACCTGCCCTGAGAACCCATGGAGTCTGACTTCATGTTTCCTGAGTCAGCAATAGCAATGACTCCTCAGGAGAAAAGGACTCCTCAGGAGAAGAGGAGCCCCATGTAGCCAGCCTTGAGTTAACGGAAGCTGACCAGCAAGAAAATGAACTGCAGGGTTATCAAGATTCACAGCCAACAGCTGGTGCAGAGCCACCAACACCCTCAAGCCCTGATTCAGCAGGTGAACCTCAGTTGGCCATTCCCAGCCCACCAGTTATCACCTACACCCTTATAGCTCCACAGATGGAGGCTGAGAACAGAGCTACAGACAAGATGGCAAAGTGCACACCTCTTGGCCCAACACCAGCTGATTGCTGATAATGAAGATGAGTAGTTATAGGATTGCTTCGAAGCAGCTAGTTACAAGCATGACCATTAGATGTGGGGCTATCAAACCAGCCAAGAGAGGCTGTTAAGAGTGGACACAACATGCATGATAGATACTAAGCCACCAACTCTGCCTTGCCTGACTTCTGGACCCCTGACCTTGGACTGAATGACTTCTGGCATCTGATACCTGGAGACTGCAAGCCAGTACACACACAACAAGGATATTTGTCCCTCCCCCAGGTGTAAGTATTAAGGGCTCTCTGTAAGTACTAAGGGCTCTCTGTGGGGCATTTATCTATGCATTTCTCACCACCAGGATGGAATGCTGTATACTAGCACACTTAGAGAGACAGAGTCCTGTGCTACCTGCCATGTCATCTGAGCTGTGGGGTATCCTAGGTCAAGTTTATGTACTGCGGGGAAGGTTGTGATTAGGTTCAGGGGAGTGGGTTTTGACTGCCATTGGAGAGGGGTGTGATTGTCTATGGCCATAGCTGGCATCCTGTGCCATGCTAGGACTTATGGGCAGCAATATGGGGTGTTGCCTTTTCCATTACATGAGAGCTGATGGGCTAGGCTGCAGTTTTTGATTGTGTAACTTTATACCAGTACTAAGGGGGGGTCCCAGTCTAGGCTGGTTTGGGCAGCCAATTAAGTCCTGCCATGACTCTGGTCCCACCTGTTCTCCTCATGTCAAAGAGTGTTTTACTGGCAGTGCTCTGAGTCTGTGAGGTTGCCATGCCAGAGGCATAGTGGCTGAAAAAGACAACCCAACCCGAATTTATTAAATTACATTTAAAAACTAATAAAAACCCTAGTATGGAGGAGTAGTTGATGTTTTGTTTCTTGTCCATGGTTTCACTATCCAGGAACTGCACATGACATTGGCTACTACAACAATAGCGTACTTCAGTTGATGCCTCAAAGGAGATTGCATCAAGTTTTGTTGAATACATTTTGTAGAAATCTAAGCTCCTGACATCCCAGAAATAACTTTTAACCAGTGATACCTGGAAAACAAATAAATATGTAGAGACCCTACAGTTATCTGGTAGATTCAGTTTTAAAAATTACAAGTGCTAACTCTTCTGCAGTCTAGTTGAAGATTTAAGAAGACAGATGTGTATCTAAAAACTTATCCTATTAAAAGCAAATGTAGCCTCCTGTTTGGATGTGTGTCTGGATCTGCATCTGGATGTGTCTTATGTGACTGAAAGCAAAGGCCCTTATCCTCATGTGGAGGTACATTATGATGTGCATGCAATCTCTGCTCAGGTTCCTAAAAGCAAAGACACTTTGTGGAGTTTCCATGGGTATCAGAGTCCATAGAATAATGAAAACTCCATGGAAATAAAGAGGCAGGTTATACACATGCCAAATTCTGCTCAGTAAGAGGGAGACAGTGGCACTGCCATGCATCTAGAAAGGTATCATCTGTTCAAGTCCTAAATCTCATTTTATTTAGATTGTAATCAAGTAAGATCCTTTTCATTAATCCTAAATTTCATTAAATGGTAAAAACCCACTTTTAAAACTGATTACCTATGCAGTGTTTTCCCAGAAATTAAGACTAAAAAACAACTATTTAAATGCTTCCTGCTTTTTCACATAAAAGTATTATTATTAATGATACTTCTTCATGCATGTTTGTAATTGCAGTATCTTTCGCTCTTAACATCTCTTGCTATTTTTCCTGTCAGTTTGGGAGCTGTTTAAACCAACTGCTGGTACAGAATCCTAATGACAAACTGGGAAACACTAGTGATTACACAATTCATGTAAGTCACATTCAGTGGCAAAGATTTATCAAGCAGGTACACTCCAGCTAGGTGCAAGTGGAGGAGTGGGGAATCAAACCCGGTTCTCCCAGATTAGAGTCCACGTACTTAACGACTACACCAAACTGGCTCTCTACAGGAATCCATAGCTGTACATAGGATAGTAAAAAAAAAAAAACCTGGCAAAGCAATAAATAAGTACTAAACATACAGAATTCTGAAATATATCTGTAGACATATTGTAGCATTTTTTTTTTAAAAGGTATAGCCTGTTAATAAACTCTACAAACTGTGCTAAAGTATATTAGAACCTATAAGAATGCACAGACCTGTAAATGTTCAGTTCCTTTGTAGATTCATCTTTTCCTGAACTCTTTCTTCAAAAATCCAAATTTGGAAGATTCCATTATGCTAGAATTACACTCATTTTATACTCCGTTATTTTTTTAAGACATTTGTGTTAAAAAAAACATTTTTTTATGACATGAGTTCCCGTGGGACTCATACAATTTGTCTTAAGTTGTTAGGAGCCTTCAGGCTGTGTGTGTGTGTCTCTGTGTCCTTCTTTAAACCAACTTGCATGAGACTATAGTAATAGTATTATGGCAGATCCAAAAATAATGGGCTCAAACGGAATTTTTGTTGTACACAAAACTCGGTTGCATTGCCAGTCATGTTCATTTTTCACAGGTGCAAGCAGGTTCCCCTCTCTCCCTTCTGCAGGAATGGATGTCTTCCTCCAAGCTCCCATGGATCCTTAGCAGAACCTTCAAGGTTTTTTTGCATAATTAGCACATATTGAGAGAATATCCGCCAGTACTAATGGATCAAAGATATGGTCATCCAGCACTGTTACATAAAAAAGAGAGAAAGAAACCAAGACAGAAAAGGAATATTTTTAAACATCAGGCCATGTGATGACCTACAGGTAATACCTTTGGCCTTAGCTTAGGAAAAGGATACACTAAAATATTTTAAAGTTTAGAATTATTGGTTCTTATTTCTGAAATGGAAATGATGTATTTTGTATTGTTAATGATTCCATTTCCCCCCACATTTTGTTCAGAGAACTGTGCATGTAATATACCACCAAAAAATAAAACATTGATGTTATGTATATTTGTATGAAAATTCTTTTAGTGTGGTGTTTTGATAATGGGTGCAAAAATAACATCAATGCCTTACAGTGGATTACATCGTGATTGCTTTCCCCGTGTATTTTATCAATATGTATGTGTGCATTGGTTACGTGTATGGGGACAGGGAGAGAGACAAATGAATTGAAAGAACTGAAGCATGTGGCAAATTGCCATGTTCCAATTCCACAATTAATTTTAGAAACTCTCTTACTTAGGAGTAGAGGAACACAAGGTGGAGTGAACCCACAGAACAATAAAGGAATGGAACAGGGGAAATCAGCTCATTCACTATATGAGAGGGGGAGGGACATCAGGTGCACATCCTTTGAGCTAATCTTTTACAGCAACCATCTGTGTGCACGTACTTTTCCTCCTTGCTAGGAGAGATTTTTCTACCTAGGAATATAAAATATACCTGGTTAGCTTGCAGATTTTCAGCCTGGCAATAAATAAACAGCAAAAAAATTATTTACTGGTCACTGAGAAAAAACTTCAACCTTGCAACCAATTTAAAAAAATCCTTGTTACCTAGCTGAGCTTTTTGCTCAGCAACCAGTAATAAGTAGCTTTCTAAGTTGCTGAAAGGCACACTTCCCTTATTCCAAAGAGAAATCCCATCAAAAGGTTGACTTTTTTTACCTGAATAGATATACCTACCTTTGCCTGTCATTTTAATCTATTTCTTTCAGTACTGTGCTCTAACATGCTAAAGCATCTGTTTTCCAAGGTCCACAGCAAAGCATTTGATCCTTTGTTATGGCTTGTAGTAGTTCCTGGAAAAAAAGCACTTTAATAGCATTGCCCCGTGAAAAATGATACAAACATCTTCAATATTTGCAGAAGGAAGAGAAACTTTCCTTTCACTGTAAAGGAAAAAAATGTTTTTGTAAAGCTTCCAAAAATTTTCCAGCTTGGATGCTCTTCAGTGAAATGTTTTTTTCTTGCTTTGAAGTAGGGCTGTCTTAGAAAGCATTAGCTATTAATTAACACTTTCTCTGGCTGCTGTTTCTAAAATGGCACTCATTCATTAGCATCATCAAAACATATCCTTTGGGTTTCTAGGGTTATTCCACAGTGATCCGTTTGGACTGACCCAACGTTAATAGTTTGTTTGAATGTTTTACTTCAAGAGTCTTTGTTTTCTACCTGGTTCAGCTATCATTTCTGAAAGCATGGCAAAATGGATGGTGGTTACAGTGAAAGGAAGGTGGGCTCTGGGATAATGCATACAAACATTTTCTTGATAATCAGAAGAGATTTGGTCCACTTTAGGAAGTTCTGAAAAGATTGGTAAACCATGGAAGAAGATACAACATGGATGTCAGAGTTTTTGTTAACTGTAGGTAAAAACAAAGAGCAAAAAACAAAAAAAAACCCACCCCATTTAAATCACTGAACCAGCAAAGTTTGACAAAGCACTTTGAACATAAAGCAAGATGATACAATTCACATTGACTGACTCACCAGATAAATGCAAAAGGTATATGGATGAAATGTGGATTTTAAGCCAAAAACTGTATTGACAGAACAAAACTAGAAATATATTGTGCATACATCCCCAAAAGATCCCGTTGAATTGGAGTGCTGTTTTGCATCCTACTGACACACTCACTGTTTCATATCCTTCTATTTCAGGCCTTTGTAGACATCCACTGAATGCATTGGGATGCGGGAGTGATCCCAGTTTTCATCAGATTGTAGTCCTTTTCATATTACTGTTCTAAACCGGATGTTATTTGTTGTTGGCCCAATTTCTAGTAAAGAAATTCAGGGACGAGGGTTTCATACAGCAAATTTCCTTCCATTAATGAGTTGTCTCTGAAGCACTATGGTTATTTCAAACCGTGCCATTTTCCCCCCACTTCTTTTCACTGCACGATCTTCCTCAGACCTTTTTTTTAATGTTCTAAGTTGAATGCTATAGTGCTAAATCTATATAGTACTTCAGTGCTATAGCGGCCCCATTGAGATGCCTGGACTCCGATGAGTCAATGGAGCCGAGGCATCTCAATGTTGCCACTACAACACTGAAGTGCTATGTTGGTTTAGCACTATAGTGCTCATATTAGAAGATTCAAAAAAAGTTCAAGGAAGATCACATGACAAAAAAGTGCAGGGGGAGCAGCATTGTAGGAAGTGCATTTTAAACAGCAAACCACAGTGATTCAGAAGTGCAATAAAGGGGTAGAAAATGGAGGAAAGCAGTTTCCCTCAAAAGCGTCTCAACCACACTTTGCTAATCCAATACAAGTGGGTTTGTATGAACAGGTAAATAAATTCCACTAGCAGCCAGTTACTAAAATAGGTCTATCTGAAATGGCAGAAAAAAATCCATTAGCAACCAGTTACTAAAATGGAATACAAAGGCAGTTTGAAAAGGGCCTATGGGTACAGGGGGGCTATGGGACAACACAGAATCAGATGAAAGTGTGAACGTCAGAAGCAAGGAGCAATCCCAGTTTTCTGTTTCACCTTTTCGTTCTTTTCCAAATTAATTTCAATGGAGAAGCAAACTGCCATGAAATATAACAGCCTGTCATCCCTTAAGTTTAACATTCTGCCTTTATTTTTTTTGAACACTTCAGTACTATACACACTTTCTGGGCATAAATCCTGTTGAGGTCAGAAGGAAGCACTTCTAAGTAAACATTCATAGGATCAGGCTGTTAATATTCCTTTTTCCACTCTCACCCTTGTTTGATGCCATCTTCTACTGAAAGATTACATGGATAGAGGAATAGAGTTGTGCTCATCTAACAGAAATGAATTTGTTAACATTTGAGAGGCAGGTTAAATGGTTATTCTTTCTTAACTCCAGCTTCTGTTCTTTAAATACACAAGATCATTAGGATATAGCTCTGGTTTTTTGACCTGAAATGGGTAGCCAATCTTCTCAGAAGCCATTCAGGGTCAGCCCTGGTCAGTATTTGGATGAGAGACCACCAAGGAAGGCAAGGGTCATTGCAGAGAGGCAGGCAATGGCAAACCACCTCTGAATGTCTCTTGGCTTGAAAACCGTATAGGGTTGCCATCAATTGGCTGTGACTTGACAAAAAAAAAGAGCTCTGGTTTGGACTAATTCAGAACAGCCTGCAAGCAAATTGAGACCTATTTTACATGATCAGAAAAATGTGGGGGGAGACTAACTGCAATTTAGAACTCCTAGTTGCAAGACATTTACATGAAATTACAATCATCTAAGAGAGCTCACATCCTGAAACTCACATGGAAAGACAATTGGACCCCTTGCTCATCACTAACTTCTAACATATCATCTGGTTTGCTGTGCTGATATCTGTGTGTTTCTATTGTTGGGCAACAAAGCCCAACATCTCTAACTTTGCATCTATCCTTTTGATATATAGGTTTATTAAATAAGTCAGGAAATAAAATAAATACCCTTCCCACTATGTCTGCAGTACAAAAGGGATGCTTATGGATGGAGGAGAGAAGCTTGCCTCAATTTCCCTCCCCCCATCTCTAAAGTCCTGTCCTGCATACCAGCTTGTGTGAGTAAACCATTTTCTTCTAATGTCTTGGCATCACTGCAGGCTAGTTGGCGGTGTTTAGGTATCACAGTAGATGCAAGCCTCAGCCCCTCATCCGCTCTGCCTTTAAGTAAAATCTGCCTATCTAGTTCTATGTCATGTAGCTCTAGATCAGTGGTTTTTGACCTTTTGCAACTTATGTCTCACCAATCACTCCATCCAAGAACCCAAGTGCCACCATGATAGAAAGAGCCCACTATATCAGAGGATATCTATGCTTACAGGCATTATGTTATTGTATTATTTATGGAAAACTTTAAGGACCTAAAATAGCAATAATATTGTTGGGTGTAATCTTTATTGCCATAGCTTCTAAAACATAAACAGTAATAATAAATCCATAGTAACAGCTGAGGATTGTAATAATACCATTTTTGTTACCACTACAATAACTGTAAAACATAAAGTTAATAACCAAAAACATATATATTATTATTGGGAACAATTTTATTGTTATGAGTAGAGAACAAATAAATGAAAATAATAATCCTATTAGCAGTTTAAATTAAGAAGGATTGGATTTATACCCCACCCTTCACTACCCGAAGGAGTCTCAGAGCGGTTTACAATCTCCTATCCCTTCCCCTTTCCACAACAGACACCCAATGAGGTAGGTGGGGCTGAAAGAGCTCTTTTGAGGATGGCTCTTGAGAGAACAGCTCTGACAGAACTATGGCTTGCCCAAAGGTTACAGATGGATTGACAAGAACATCAAACTTGCAGATGGACATGGACAGTGAGGGAGAATAAATTGTTATGAAAGTTCTGTGTTCCATCTATGCTACTCTTACATCCCACCCCTCTAGCTGAGAACCACTGCTCTAGATTATATAATAATTCAGCCAAAGGGCCTCCATTATCGAGCCTCAGAAAGCCCTCACCTGTGCACTGAGATGGTGCAATGATTGTTGGAGCATGGAAATGCTGAGCACAGAAATGCTAATCTGGACAAGTCTAAACAGTGGGCTAGTTTGGGGTCCCCTGTCATGGGGTTCCTTGTCAGTCTCATATCTGCTGATGCTGAATCCCTTTCTAAACCCTTCCTACTGCCTATGGAAAAGAAGTATGCATGGGATAATTTCTCCAAATCATCTATTCTTATGATTCTTATCAGAATCAGATAGCAAAACATCAGAATCAATGTTGGACTGGAAGGCTTTTTGCTGCTCCTGAATGTTGGGAGTTATTTTGATTGGATCAGAGGGGTTTACAATATTTACAAATGGGATATGGTTCAAGTCAGATCTCAATTAGTAAAATTTTGAATGCCCAATTTAATAATGAATTAAAACCTCAGTGGCACTTAGTCAAAACTACAGTTTGTTCAATGACCTGAGGGTTTTTCTTTCATGTATGTTGTGGACTTTATATCTGGTTATCAGCTATTAAAATTAAAAAGACGATTGGACAGTAGAACTCAGGAGCTTAAAGAAAATCTGGCCAGGAAGGGGCAGTAAACCAGGATCAGTACAAACCCTCATTTTCTGTTCACTGGTCCAAAACCAATGAAGAAGAAAAAAAACAACCAAGCCAATGGTATTATAGTGTTTATGTTTGCATACTACCAGCAGAATACTGTGCCACGTCTATCAAAGCTCTCACCTCTCTGGAGCAGCCAAGAAGCAGAAGCCGCACACATGGCCAGAGAATGGCCAAGAAGCAATGGTACAAGAAGATCAGGTTCTGAAGAAGTTGTTGCAAAACTAGTTGTAACAATTGTGTTCCTTCAAATACAAAAAAAAATTAAAAGCCAAAACTAAATCAAATTATTACTGTTAAAGAACAGTACAGCTGTCTAGTTCATGTGAACATCAAAAACTATCTTTGGTAAAGGATATTTTTTTTTTATTAATAAACAACCAGCCAGCATATGTAGATCTAAATATGTCCTGCTAAATTTATCAGTTATCCTGCAAAAATCAGGAAAGGAACAGGGCTTAGTTCTAGAGCATTTTCTTTTCATGCAGAAGGTCCCCGATTCAATTTCCAGCATCTCCTGTTAAAAGGACTGGATAGTAGGTGATGTGAAAGACCTCTGCTTGAGACCTTGGAAAGCAGCTTCCAGGCAGAATAGACAATACTAATCTTGGTATACCAGTGATATGATAACTGCTGATAAGGTATAATTATCACTGATAAAACATCTTCATGTTTGTACATTTACTTGGATTATAATAATTTCATATCTCTGGAGAGGCGACCTATAATTTTTCTAAATAAATGTCACACCACAAGGGGTCCCTGGGTCAGGGAGCCTGGGAACAGCACCAAGAGAGGCTGCACACTGGCTAAGAGAATGAGGGAAAGACATAGGGTTGCCAGGTCTCCTTGTCCCTCTAGCAGGGGATTGGGGTGCATTCTGGGGGTGGATGGGGACATCATATGACATCACCTAAAGGTGATGTCATCACATGGGGGACACTCTGGTATTTGCGTAAGACTCTGTTTGGGGTGTTTTTTCGCCCTCAAACCATAGAGTTTGCCCAAAGACCAGTGTCCCTGCATGACATCCCCAACATGATGATGTCACTTCCAGGTGCCATCATCACATTGGGGATGTTACACGGTGATGCCCCTGTTTAGGGGCAGGGTTTCCTCCACTGGCCAGCTGGTCTGTGGTGGGGAGAAATTGGGGGATTCCCCACTCAGACCTGGGGGTTAGCAAGCCTAGAAAGTCAGGACTGGATGCTGAAAGCATCTAAAGAGTGGGTGGTACATATACTGCCATCATTAGCCTTCTCAGGAGGGAAGTCTGCCTAGGCAGTAAAAGTAGAGACCCCCTAGGTAGTAAAAGTTTATTCAGATGTAAACCAAGAGAGCCAGGGAGTGAGCATGGCAAGAAGAAGGAGAATAGAAGGCCAGCTTGGGAGGAAGGGTGGGAGAGAAAGACAGGTGGCTGGAAAGGGCAGGGAGATAAACAGCTGGGAAAGTCTGGGAGTTCAGGAGGGACCAAAGAGACAATATTTCTGGCCAGGAGAGAAGCAGGCTGGCCCTGTGATAAGGGTGCAGTGGCTAGAGGTCCGCACAAGGAATTTTAGGCAGAAACCTGGCCTAGGAGTATGAGCAGAATACTGATATAGGCAGGTGGAGAAGAGAAGGGAACAGGCTATAATCAGGTATTTGAACCTGGGACTCTGTGTATTGGGGAACAATAAGCTACAACCTAACTGTTCTCCCTGGTGTTACCTATTATCAGGGAGTCTGGAAACTGATGTAACACCTGGGTGAAGAAGTTGCCTCTGGCTCTGGGAGCTAAAAGGCAGTTATCACATGATCACATGGATGCCTCCATCTCATACAATGAGCCATCACAGATCACTCTCTTATCAGGTTAAGCAATTACCAAATAATAAGAGTAAAGCAGGAAGATAACAAGCCAATCCCTGACAGGCTTATCACCTATCACATACTGTTTATCACTTTAAACTGTGAATGCATTCTCCACCTACAGCTTCTCTAGAGAAAGCTCTAAAGATAATAAATTACGTGTGGTAATTTGTTGTCAGTGATGCCAAATGAAATTTGCAGACAGGATGAGAAAAACAAGGGGGGGACTGTCTACGTTGCAGAGAAGAAATATAGTGAATTAGGGATGAATTATATTTTGAGTGCTCCGGGGGGGAAGCTTTCTTGGGTTTAGTTTTTGTCTTCCTCTCTAAAGATTGGACTACTATAATGCTCTCTATATGGGGCTGCCCTTGACCCAAAGCCAGAAGCTTCAGCTGGTGCAGAATGTGGTAGCCAGGCAGTTATTGGGTCTCCCTCTGAGGGAACACATTCAGCCTGTGCTAAAAACATTGCACTGGCTACCTATAGCATACTGAGTTCACTTCAAGGTGCTGGTTCTTACCTAGAAAGCCCTATATGGCCAGGGGCCTGCATTCCTCAGGGACTGCCTTTCCCCACACATTCCCCAGAGAGTACTACAGTCAGGGTCACAAAATCTCCTTATTCTTCCTGGTCCTAAAGATGCCAGGCTGACTACAACTAGGGCTAGAGCTTTCTCGGTTGTGGCCCCACTTTGGTGGAACAAGCTCCCTGAGGACATCAGGGCCATGCGGGATTTACTACAATTCTGCAGGGCCTGTAAGACAGAGCTCTTCCACCAAGTGTTTGATTGAGGGGCCGCACCTAATAGTCTAACATTGACCAAGGAACCTGTGCCCTGCAATCCATCTTTGTTTGCCTGCTCTTGTGCATGTGTTTAATATCTGCACCTGTGTCAGTGAAGTATATGTTGCGGAGCCAAACACCAGCCGTATATCTATTGCCAACTAGATTGCCCACTATGTATGATTATTAAGGACAGTTATTCCACCAATGTACAAATGTAGCATCTTACAAATTGTTTTATGATTTTGTTTTATTATTTTAAAGTTTATATGATACCATTTGGTCTGTCAGCTGCCCTGAACCTTTTTTTTTTTTGGGGGGGGGGGGTATAAATCAAATTAATAAAATAAATAATGTAGTCGCCAAACTCCAGGCCTGGAGATCTCCCAGAATTACAACTGATCTCCAGACTACAAAGATCAGTTCCTAGTGATGCCAGCCTTCAGGTGGGATGTGGGGATCCCTCAGAATTTCAGTTCATCTCCAGATTACAGAGATCAGTTCTCCCGCAGAAAATGGATGCTTTGTGTTAGAAGTGGAGGACTTGGCACTGTCTCCTGCCTCAGACTGGAGAAGATGGCACCACAGAGTTTAGACAGATAGAGAGGTCAGGACACACAGAGCATCCTTTCCTTCCTGCTATCTGGTACTTTTCTTTAAAGTAGAATGCTACTCTTAGGGGCAATTTCCTCTGCTTCTGTTTCCCCCTCTCACACACACATTCTCTCTCTCTCTCCCTGCACGCAGGAAGATGGAGCCTGGACACGCGTCCAGCATCAAACACTATCCAGCTAGCTAGAATAGGTAATCTATATCTATCTCTTACTTGCACTCTTAAGTATGTATTTCCTTTAATAAATACTTATTAGTTTTTAGACTGACTGCTGACTCTGTCTGACTTTGTAAGCCTGTTGCCACATCAAGCCTTAAGCTTTGCTGCGTTTAAGCCTTTGTGCACTCTGCTATATTTCTCATGGTTCCCTGGCAGTGTTTAGTCCAGTGAATCCAACACTTTGGAAGGTGAACTCCATGGTATTATACCCCAATAAGATCCCTGTCCTCCTCAGGTTCCATCCCCAAGTCTCCAGGAGTTTCCCAACCTGGAGCCAGTTTGGTGTAGTGGTTAGGAGTGTGGACTCTCATCTAGGAGAACCGGGTTTCATTCCCCCACTCCTCCATATGCAGCTGCTGGTGCGACCTTGGGTCAGTTACACATTATTTCAGAGCTGTCCTCTCAAGGGCAGTTCTCGAGAGAGCTCTCTCAGCCCCACCTACCTCACAGGGTGTCTCTTGTGGGGAGGGGAAGGGAAAGCCACTCTGAGACTCTTTTGGGTAGTGAAGGGTGGGTATAAATTCAATATCTTCTCTTCATCTGACAATCCTACCCCCCATCCCCTGCCAGTGTGGAGGGGAACCCGGCAACCCTATCAGTTCCCCCAGAGAAAATGGCTGCTTTGAATGGTGGATTTTATGGCATTATACCCTCCTGAGGTCCTTCCACTCCCAAAACCCTGGACTCTCAACATTCCACCCAAAATCTCCAGGAATTTCCCAACCAAGATTTCAAGGTTGTAGAAATGAGTAACCTGAAAAAAAGAAAAAAAATGTTTCTCCTTTCATGTTGGTAATTCGCTACCCTGCTAATTGTCACAATTTTCGACAGCAATAGCTGCATTCTTAATGGTTTAATGTTGTGTCCATTATCAGATCTGTGAGCAATTGCAAGGTTGTGAATACATACACAGTGTTGTAGGCGAATTTGAAAGGGTGTTACTGTGAAAACACAAACATAAATTAAGCCTCTTACATTTGTGTGTTATGGGGGAAGATAAATAATAACTGAGAACAACTAGGGATTTTATCTAGCTTTGTTCATATTTTAATAGTTTACTCCTCTTTTGTGGGTTCAGTAATTAAGACTGTGAAATTCTAAAAAGCATAAATCCTACTGAGATGTTTAAGTTGGGAGTATCCTCTTGATGTGCATTCAAAACACCAAAAATACACGTTTCCAGGGTCTGAACAAGATGTTTTGAACTACCTCTGAAATACAATTGAATGGTAAAGCAGTGAGGGCTACTAAAACCATTTTAGTATCTCTGTTAACTAGAATCTCTTTTTGAAAGTTATTGCATTCAATTACATTTGTAGACGAATTTTAATTATGTGCCTGTAAAGAATAAAGATGCTCCAGGCTCCATTTGTTTATCATGGAAGGCCTGGAAAAAAAATGAGGACAGAGCTTCCCGGCTCGTGCAGGAGATGCAGAGAGAGAGAGAGAGAGAGAGAGATGACTTTTAATTCGACAAGTTCAGAGAGATTTCTTAGTTTGACGCGCACAGCAGGGGGTCTTTGAGCGCCTGGCAATACTTCAGCATTCTGAGCTTTGAAAGTCTTTCCCTGCAGCAGAAATTGTATCAAAAGCCAATGATAATATTCCCTGCAAGGTAAAGCACCCTATTGAAGATTTCTAGAGCTGTTTATTTATTCATCACAGTTTTTTTCCCCTCCCTCTTTTAGGACATATCAGGCATATAGGTAAGGATGCATATGGAAGACATAAAAATGCAAATAAATAAATAAATTCATTAATCTTTTGCCTTGTTATATTTATTCAGAGGTTACATATAGTCTCAGGTGCCACTATCCTTTTCTCAAAACACATACCTTTGCAGCTGATGCCTTTCTGCTTTTTGTTTTGTTTTTAACACAATTGTCATTTCTGTCTACCGTCTACCACCTACTGAGTGCTTAAGATGTTTATGGCCATCTCCTGGAAAGCTTTCAAAGAAATTAATTAATGTTACAGAAGGATATTAAATTTCTGGAGGGGAGATCTGTTAAATGCCTAATTTTAAAAGTAAGTTTCAGATAGCAGCTTTTTATAGCCAAGGTTAAAGCTGTATTTATATGCCAAAGATAAAATACTTTCATATTGTAGTCATACCATTTCAGAGTACAGGGGTAAAAAAATCTTTTTCTTTTGTTTGGTCTCTGCAGTGAAGCCAGAAATGTGAGACTACAACAACTTTTCCCTGGTGTGATGTCATTGTCGGCTATCACCGTAAGCAGAATCAGCCAACTCGGTGAAGATAAAAAGTGTCCCTCTTTTTCTTCTTCCTGCTCGTTCAACTGCCAGTGGCATTCAAAGTGACCTTGCCTTGTAAATATTGGTGAGTGGCCGCAAGGGGGAAAATACTTCCCTACTGAAAGAGAACTTGTTTTAAAAGGTGTGGTGGCTTGGGAGTATAACGCTGTGTAAAACTGTGTTTTCACATGGTGTGGACATGTACCAAAGTGTGGAGAAAAAATGCATGCCAGATAGTCCTCTTTCGGTTACTATAGCTCATATTAACCTACATTTCTATTTTTATTTTATTTTAATTTTTTTTAAAACAAGCTAATGTTCTCATTAGGTATTTCAAGAGCTACAAAGCACAGAGATGTTCTGGGGGGGCATGGCTGGAATCCCTGCATCTCAAAAACAAATTATACATTATAAATTGTCTAAACGTTTTGCAGAGGCTGTGTTGCTCCTACATCTGCAGACCCAGAGCAACACAGACATGGGAAATGTGTCACATGGGCCAGCCCCACTCCCTGGTAGTTTTTGAGATTGTATACTCTGTGGCTCTGTCCATGTTTGGCCTTTCCCACATCTGCAATAATTTTTTAAAAACACACAAAACAGCCATCCATCTATGTGTTGTGATAGAATCAGAGCTCTGGGTATAGTGAATATCAGCCATCTGGTGTCCTCTGAAAATAAGAACAAAATATGTGTGTTCCAATAATCACTGTCTCATATCGAGGCATGCCACAATCTGTGGTTATTAACATTCCCTGATCAAAATTTCAGAATTAATCGGCACTTTGGAGCTGTGGAGTCTGAAATAACAAGCATCCATTGTACTCTATGGACTGCTATCATCTGGAATATGAGAAATTCCTCCAACCCTATCTCTTGTAAAAACAGAAACTCTTGAAAGAAGACAGCTGGCAGTCTTAACAATGACTTCTTTCCCTTACTTCTTTTTGAAACCTTGACTGATAAATTGCATCCTTAAACAGCTTAAGGCTAGGCTTCACTAGATGGTGATGCAGGGAGTTCCTAAGTGTTTGGTGTTTAGGGTTGGTGGTACCCTTTGTGAAATATTAGCTCTTTAGGACCTTGATTTGGTTTGGGATCATGGTGCAAGGATGGGGTTTTAATGTATTTTCCCAAGTAGTTCTAACCTAAAATGGCCCTCCAGAGCTGCAGAACGCTATACAGACAATGATATCTTGTATTTCCCCCTATTGGTGCAATGGCAACTGTGATCACTGGGCTGCTTCAGATTAGAACAATGTTGTAGGGGGAAGGGTTAAAGTAGAGTGTCCAGTTGATGGCTGACATCTGGTAGGATAATGGGGGGTGGGGACATGGGGGAGCATTATCAGACGAATATACTTCTACTGTTCAAATTCTAGTCATTTTCCAGAAGTTAATGTTGCATAGATGTTATTTTTCTTGATATCATATTTCTTGACGTAGACATTTTTAAAGCCATCATGTAGTAGTTCTCTTTGAATGGGACAGATAATATTAAACAAGATTCTGTCCCCCATAAATATTTTAGATAGTTGTGTTTGTTTATCATTCATATTCAAGAGCACATGTGTTGTGGTAATGTTCTTTCCCTTTCCTATTCTGTATGGAGAAAGGTGGCAAGGTACAGGAGAGGGGTTTAACCCCAAAAGCATATCAGTATTTTTTAAGTACTGCCATACTATTTTTCAGAAGTTTTCAGTGAAAATATATAAAAATCTTTAAAGACATGTTTGCCACTTTGAAGTCTGTGTCTCTGAACTACACATAGAAGCTTAATGAGGACACTTCCATGCTGCTTGGTGCAAATATTGATTGATTGTACATACTTGTGTTAGCTTCTAGCATCATGCGCAATCCTCAGTCCTAGTGTTACTTTTCCTACCCATTGAAATTATATTTACAGGACTACAGTTTTAAGACGGCCCTTGCTCTTCAGATATGCAGAAATAACTATTTTGTCAATAACTATCTAAAGCCTATGCTCTGTTTTTGAATAATAATGATTACTGTTCATTGGAGGTAAAGCAGACATCACAATAATCTTATGTATAAAAAGTATAGGGCACAATTCTCCCAGAGCATGTTCATAGCAGAAAGAAGTTCTAACTGTAGTAGTGTTGCCTCTGCTGTCTCATATAAATCACAAGAGTTTCCACACAAACACCTTGTGAGTATCCCTTTGAGAAAAGGGACTTCATGTGTAGTCAGTTTATACAGGCCCCACTGAGAGAATATTTTGGTCATTAAATTAGATAATGAAGCAACACATGACCAACAATATTCACCATTAACCATTTCTAGTTTTTCGACACAGGCAAAATTCAAGGATAATTTTTAATACTGAATACATGTGATGGTTTCTCAAGTTGTGCTGTGACAAATTAGGTAGACAAAAATGGTGAATTTATCAACTAAATGAATAATTGTTGCTTATTAATTTATCTCCTTTGGGGAGATCTTCAGGGAGAAAAATGAAGACAATTAGAGGCAGCCTTCTTTTTTTAAAAAAGTTTTTCTTGTTTAAACAGTGCTTTGATAGGTTGATTTGTTTGATTACAGAGGAAGCCCTAAAATGAGTTTTATGCAGATTTCTTTATAATAAAACACATTTCTTTACAATAAAACACATTTGTATGATTTTACTGGAAAGCATTTTGAGATACAACATTCACAAAACCAGCTGACTGTGGCACAGCGTATCATGATAAAATACTATCCTCATGCTTTAGGATGCTGGTTTAGAAATTTGCCTGTCTTTTTGAAACTGCCTGGCAGTTCTGAAATGCAAACTGTCAAAGCAATAGTTCTACCTCAGATGACTTGCTTGCAAGAGAAACAGCAATGATTATTTATGTGGCAATTGGAAAAAAATCTGGAACCATTATGCTTTAAACCAGGCATGTGGATCTTGTTTAGCAACAAGATCCATTTGGGAAGTGTGCACAGCTGGGAGGCATGCTAATTTACAAACAATTACTAAGAAAAGTGGGAAATGTGACATCCTTAGTTAAAAGGGACTTTGGTGACCTCCCTGAACAGCACACAGCCTAGCATCCAGTCAGTCTGTCAGGTCAACAGCAAGGGCAGAAGATAGCAGCCTAAGCTGGGATTTGAAAGAAATGGCTAGTCCAGTCGGTAGTGTTGGTTTTAGCTGTGTGAGCAGGACTGGTTGTGATGGCTTCACCAAGTAGTGAAGGCAGGGCTTTTTCTGGGGGAATGCACTAGAATGGAGTTCCGGAACCTCTTGGACAAAACTCTTTAGAATGTTTTAACGTTCATGAGGTTTCAGTATACAGATTGAAAACTTCATTTCCCTCTTGAGAGTTCTGGCACCTCTTTTTTGGGAAAAAAAGCCCTCAGTGAAGGTAATGCCCTAGAGCAGGGGTGGGCAAATTGCAGCCTGTGGGCCACATGCGGCCCGCCACAGAGTTTTTTGCAGCCCACCAAGACAGTCGGCCACGTGGTTTCAGTCAGGCCTCCATTGGGCCGGGAGTGCAGAGAAGCGGCGCTCTGGGAGTGAAGTGTCCAGGGGGCGGGCACATTACCAAGCCCCACCCCTTGCTCTCAGCAGCCCTGTTGGGCAACGAGGAGGCAGAAGAAGGAAGGTAAGTTACCTTCCTTTCCCCATCCTCCTCTTCCCGGGGCAACAGCGCTCCAGGGAAGCCCTGCCGCCCCCACCCTCACCTTCCCTGGGCCGTGCCAAAGCGCAGTGCTCCAGGGAAGCCCTGCCCACCCCCATCTTCGCCTTCCCCGGGCCATGCCAAAGTGCAGCGCTCCAGGGAAGCCCAGCACACTCCCACCCTCCATGCGGCCTTCCGCTAACCTCCACTCCCACAAACTGGCCCTCAAGCCAAAACAATTGCCCACCCCTGCCCTAGAGAGATGTAAAGGCCTGCAGGTGGTTGTAAGGGAGGAGGCAGGCCTGACCCTATCTGAGAGAGAATTTAAAGAGAGTGGCTTGGTATCAGTGCTCGCTCTAAGCTGTGGAGTCTTGTGAGCAAAAATTCTACTTTGTGAGCTACTGGCATTAAAGTTGTGAGTGAGCCATTTGGCTACTGCATGAATTAATTTGCTCTCTGGAACCATCCTTCCTAAGCAAAGGCAAAAAATGTGTGAACCAGAGGCTAGAAAACTGTGAGCTAGCTCACAGTAACTCAGCTTAGAGGGAACACTGTTTGGTATAGTCTAGGGTGGGATGCTGTGAGAAGGGGAATCATTTCCTCCAAGGCTGGCAACCCAAGTGTGTGTGGGTGTGTGTATTACTTTATACCAAAACAAATAAAGAAACCAAATAAAGAAACCCAGCCGCCGCTGGGGGTAAAGGGGGGTCCCTGGATAGCGCCAGAATAAATCTATTGGTGCAAGTTTTCACGGTCGTGTGCCGGGAATTTGCTGTGCTTCGCTTTGGAATGTAATGATGGCCGCCAAATTTGGTGAATCTTGTGATTCTCGCAGTTTTATATTTTAGCTGTGATTTTATGTATATGATTAATGTTGTGAGCCGCCTAGAGCTGGCTAACACTGGCTAGGCGGGATATAAATCCCTATAAATAAATACATACATACATGCATACATACATACATAAACAAACAAACAAACAAACAAACAAACAAACAAACAAACTAGTGTCCTCAAACTCTTGAGCTAAATGGGACCTTTTGGAGGAGATGGAATCTGACTTGGCATGACTGCCATTCCCATACCTGCTACATCCTGCTGCTTTACTGGTCCCTACCCAGTTCTGCACATAAAGGCGAAGAATAAAAGGCCTTATTTAGTTTGGACTTTCCATCCTCAAACCCAACAAAGATCATTATTTGCAAACTAATTATGCCTTTAATGCAGGGGGGGGGAAAATCAACAGTCTATCTCCCTTTGTCTAATAGATATGTGTGAATGGAAGAAAGAACAGTTGGGAGTTCTTTACATGTGATGTGCTTTTTCATCCATGATGTCTTTCTTTTGATGCTTAATATGTTACGGTATGCTTTAAAAATGCCCTGTGAGGAAATTGGGGTTATTAATAGATTCATAAATTCATGAATCATATTCTTCTTGTGGTATATGATTCATGCCTGTAGGAATTATGAGATGCCTGAGATTTTAGTAAACATCTATGCAATAAATTGTGGATGAAACCAGGCTAGGGGAAATCAATGGGATCAGAAGGATGCAACTGTTTAGGAAAACACTTAATTTACATATTATGTAGGTTTCTTGTGTGCACAGTATGATTCTTCACTGAATGCAGAACCTGCTGGGTGTGTGGGTGTGGGTGTGTGTGAAGTGCTAGTCTCAGTCAGTTTACAGCAAACCCAGCAAGGGATTTTCAAGGCAAGTGAGAAGCAGAAGTTTTCCTCTGCAGGATCTTCTTTGGGGGTCTCCCTTCCAATAGGGGTGTGCAATGAAAAAATATTCAGTATTCTTCAGTTTTGGGTTTAAAAACCTGAATATATTCAGTATATATGAATATTCCTGCATACCAATATTGATATTTTATTGGTATTCTGGAAATACTCAGGGATCCTGAATATATTCAGCTCCAATATACCCTTTGGGGCCTTTATGGTTAATGGCACATTTCCCATACATTCAGTGGGCTGGGAGGAGGGGGTTTGAGGTAGAGGCATTGAATTTGCAGTGTACCTGCTAGAGCCTCTCCCCAAAAGAACCCCCAAGTTTCAACAAGATTGGACCAGGGGGTCCAATTCTATGGGCATCCAAAGAGGGTTGCAATAGAAATAGCAAGGCAATACAAGCCTAGCAGAATGTCCCAGAGAATCTCTGCAGTTGAAAGTGAAGTGCATGAGGGGGGCAGTTTTGCAAGGCCAGCAGCAGAACCAGTGCAGAGGACCTCTCTGTCTAGTCAGACCTAGGCCCCAGGAGGGGACAGTCCTGCCACCTGGCTTCAAGATGGTCCTGCTCCGTGCACAGGGGATGGATGCAGACCAAACAGCAGCAAACATCGCTGCCACAATCCAGAGTAGCCTGAGGGAATGGTTGGGTGGCACAAACATCACCCATAACTATACGGTCATGGACACCGACACCAATATGCAGGCAGCGGTGAGGGCTGCACACTTCAAGGGTATTGTCTGCCTGGCACACACACTTCACTTGGTGGTGTGGGGTGCTCTGTGGCTTGGGAGCACTCTCAAGCCCTCCTGGGATGCTGCCACCCTTGAGCTCAGGTCCCTGCTCAAGAACTGCCGGTGCTTGGCCACCCAGTTCTTGCACAGCATCAAGTCTGCATGTCTACTGCATGAGAGGCAGGGGGAGGGGGATAAGCCCAAACACTGGCTCCTCCAGGATATGGCCACCTGCGGGAACTCCACCTACACCATGATTGTGCATTTGCTGGAGCAGAAGAGCGCAGTGCAGGATGTCATCTCTTCTGTTACCATCCTACATGGGAAGATGAGCTCAGAATCAGCTCTGATGAATAATTGACCTTCTCCCAAATGGAGCAAGTCCTAAAACCATTCTGAGACACTGCCAATGTGCTCTGCACCCACATGGCCAGCCTAGGGCAAGTCATCCCCCTGATTTCAGGGTTTGATCAGGTGCTGGCCTCTGCAATGCAGCCAGGCCCCAAGAGGGTGGCTGTTGTCCCGTGGGTCAAGGCCTTGGCTGACAGGTTGTAGGTGGGTACCACCAGCAGGTTTCATCCACTCTGCAATGAATGGGAGTACAAGCTAGCCTACATGTGCAGCCCCTGGATCAAGGGCAGCATCATAACAGTGAGATCATGGACTGAAAGCATGAGCTATGCCGAGAGGTACAGAGGTTACAAGCCAGAAAATGTGGCCAGAGAAAACAGCATGCAGAAGCTGGGGAAGATGAGGCAGAGGATGGTACACACCCCTCTAAGAGATGGGCAAAGTAAAAGCCCCACTACTGGCTGTCAGTGATGAAGTCAGGAGCAGTGCCAGGGGGGCCTGGCACGCTATGGCAGAGGATTTCACTAAGGTTATGGTCAGGGAGTACAGTGCTGAGTCCCCTGAGCCCACCAGCTCTGATCCCCTAGAATACTGGTTGCACAAGACCATCATCTTGTCTGACCTCTCTAGCATGGCCATGAATCTTCTGTTGTGCCCTCCCACCACCATCCAGAGCAAGGGGGTGTTCTTCCACTGGGGAGCAAGGGGGTGTTCTTGCAACCTGGGAGACATCCTCAGCCCCCACCCCTTCTGGCTGGACCTGGCAAAGGTGGACAAGTTGTCCTTCCTAAAGGCCAACCTCCCCTTTTTCAGCCAACCTGCTCTTGAACTAGCAGACTGAGATCCAGGTCTCCGTTGTCCCTGCTGTCTATTCCCCCCTCCCTCCCACTCTCTCTTTGGGTGATCCATCATGCAGGGAGGATGGCCACCTCTGTCAGGTGGGGTTGGGTTTGCCCCACAGCCAACCCAAGTAACATCTACTTCATAGCACAACACCTACCTCATGGAACTACATCCACCTCAGCAAACATGCACCTCACCAAGCATCTGCCTGTACAAGCAAGTCCCCATTTTACTACCTGTTTCCACTGCATTTCTGCAATTCACAATCACAACAGATGATCTCATACTTGTACAATGTGTTCCACTAATGGTGAAGAACCACCCTAAAATTTCATCTAGGAGTGGGCAGTGATCAGGGGATCGATGTCAGACACACAATGATATGGTGTCTGGCTGGGGTGCCTGCCAAGATGCCATGGGCTCATTATGTGGAGCCCCCACTGAAACTCTGGGGTGCCTAATCTGGCTATCTTCTATTTATCCATGGAGTAGGAGGACTTGCTGTAGTTGACTGAGCCATCATCTTTCACTTGCACCACTGGCAAGGTGATTGCAGTGTGTGGCCAATCCTTCTTGGGAATAGGATGTTGGCAGCAGGTTTCAGCCACCCCCTTCTGATTTTGGTCCTCTCCTTCTTGTTGGGCACTGGGTGTTACATGGCCCAGGTCTTTGAGCCAGCCTTTCATTCACCCTGCTGGGAAGATGATTGCAGTGCATGGCCAGCCTTTCCTGGGAGCATGACTTTGGCAGCAGGTTCAAGCCACCCCTTCCAATCTTAGTCTGTCCTTTCATGTTGGGGACTGGGTGTTGGGTGAACTCAGGGCTTCAAGCCAGCCTCTCTCATTTGCCCCCTGGCAAGATGATTACTGTGCATGGCCAACCCTTTTCAGTGCTGTGAGCCACCATATCAACAGTTTTTGTGGGACACTGTGGGGTCATGCTAATCTTGATGGCCTTGGGTCTTCAGGCCATCACGTCAACACACATTGTAGCTATCTTCTACATTTGGGGGAGGAGGGAGGTCAGCTGTGCTCTGCAATCACTGTGTCCATGGACAGTGAACAATGTAGGTGGCTTTTGGGCCCAGGCAGACCAGGAAAGGAGGGGAGTCAGCCATGCTCTGCAATCATCGTGTCCCCAAATGGTGAACGGGGCCCACAGCAGTACTAAAGAGTAAGGGAACTGGCCATCCTGGGGAGGTCTTCTGTGAATTTGATTCCTCTAGCTTGCACAGAATCCATTGTATACACTCTTGAAGCTGCAACCGACATTTCCCCAAAATCACTTTCCTGGGGTACCTTCTTTGGGGGGCCATAACTTGGACCCCCTAAGTCCAATCCTTACCAAATTTGGTGGGCAGGTAGAGGAGAGTCAGAGATCACCTGCAAGTTGGGAGTCTCTAGAATTTGTGGAGGTTCTGCCATGTCATAAGTTAATGAACTGGTTTAATTCATATGAGGTCATTTTAGTTAGTTCAGTTTGTGGGCCCACCACCATTTTCCCAGTTTATGCCTATCCCTAGTAGGCTCATGATGGTTTACATAAATAGAACTAAAATAAATGTTTCCATTAATAAAATCAAGTATAAGTATTGAACTCCTTCAGATAACTGTCTATGTGTAATGTCTGCAAAAGTCTACTTGTTTGATAGTAGAGAGAATTGCCATAAGAATCTGCTATATGATCTAATGAAAAATAACTGAGGGTTGCCAAGTACTTACGTTTCTGCAGCGGGGGGAATCCTTTCATTTCCGGGAGGCTTCTGGCACTCACGCAAAGCGCACACTCCACAATGACGTCGCCTGGAAGTGACATCATCGTGTCAGGCATGTTGGGGCAGGACCTCTCTAATTCAAGGGAAAACCATAGAGTTTTCCCTCGAATTATAGAGCATCCCCCAAAAACGTGCCCAATGCAATGACATCACCTCCGGGTGACGTCATCGCACTGGGCACGTCATCGCAGCCCGGCAATTGGGACAGGGTTCCCCCGGTGGCCCAATCCGGGCTGGTGGGGAGCGGGCCACTCGAGCGGTGGTTTCCCTGCCCCCCAGGGGGACTTGGGAACCCTAAACTGAGATGGGAATTTAAGGTATCTTTTCAAACCATTTGCATCTTTCAAACCATCTTTGGCACCATTTGCCTGGTCACAATAAGATCATTTGCCTAGTCTTAGCAGATGGCTGCTCAAGGAAAGCAGTCTGCATAGTTGGACCAACCATTTAACTTACAGGGAAATGTCCTGGATGGCTGATGGCAGTCAGAAACAAAGAGAGCCAAAAAGAAGAGGTGGCTCATACCCTGCTTTTCTCCACCCTAAGAAGTCTCAAAGTGGCTTACAATCACTTTCTTTTCCTCACCCCACAACAGGCACCTTGTGAGATAGGTGGGCTAAGACAGTTCTGGTCCAAGGTCACCCAGCAGGCTTCATGTGGAGGAGGAGGAAAATCAAACCTGGTTCTCCAGATTAGAGTCCATTGCTCCTAACAACTATACCAGACTTTGGCTGTGGCCACACGGCCCTTTAATGTGGGAGGAACTGCTGTTTCCTCTTGCATTTAAAGGGACCGTCCACAATGGCCACGGCTAGTCCAGCGCCAAAGCGGGCTCAAATGTGGGTTCTTCCCGCATTTTCCGACCCCAGGAAAATTGACTGTTTTCCCGGTGGTTGCAAGAGGAACCCACAATTGAGCTATCTGGACAGCCCTTTCTCGCAATCATTGCGAGAGAGGGCTGTCCAGATGGTCCCATCCTCCATTCCCCCCCCCCCTTTAACACTTGGGCACTCAAGCACCCAAGTGTAAAAGCGGGGAAAAAACCCAAACTTACCAGGCGGCTTGCAGGGCTCGGGGAAGGGTGCCTCTCTCGGCCACTGCCACTGCCAGCCGCCAACAAAAAAAGCTGCCGCCAGCTGCCTCCTCCACCACCTCTGCCGCCGCCTCCTTTGCCACCTCCTCCGCCCGCCGCCACCTGCCGCCGCTGGGGTTGGGATGTGTGTACCCCCAGATTTAAAGGGCCATGTGACCCCAGCCTGACTCTCAAGCCTTAGTAGCTCAGCCAGTGCTGCAGGGGCCACTCAGCTGAGTCCTGGGCAGCAATGCCTGTAATGGATGTCAGTTTTCCTTTCATCTCTTACTGTACTCTCTTCTGCCAAGGTTCAAGTTGAGTGGTTCTGCAACACTGGCTTCTAAAACCACAGGGACCAAATTATCCTTGTTTGCTCTTGGACCATTTTAAATTCCCAGTCTTTTCCTGGCAACTTAGTTAATGTAGTAGGAAATGAACTAAGCTCACAGCAGCTTGTGGTGAAAGGTTGTCGCATCCTAAGTACCATGTTTCAATGCTGGGACAAAAATTCCATTCTAACTTTTGTAAGAGCAACCTTTAAGTTCTGCTATATTTTGCTGTGGGACGAGGTTTCTGGTGGGAGGAGGATTTGCTGTTTATGACTCTGCTTGCAAAAACAGTAAGAAGGAATGCAGATAGCTAAATAAATGTTCCATTCTATATGTCCCCAGAAAAAAACTTTTTAAAAACACAAATGCAGTTCTTTCTCTGATAAAGACATAGGACTCCCTTCTTCCTACCTGCTTCTTTGTGTCCCCTCTTTTGGAGCAGAAATTAGCTGTTAACATCCAGGGAAATATTTATTTTTGAGATCACATTAAAACAAAATGCAAATCTAGGCTACTTGAAGATACTTGTCAATGATGTTTTCTGCCTGACACCAGGTCAGCTCTGAATATCCTTGTTAGGCTTTTCTCTGTTGGATATGTAATCTTTGCTAAATGTTTTGAAAGGAAAGAATGAAATAAATTGCCCTATTTGGGGCTTTTTTTCTATCTAGATACAGTTGTGTAACTCCAGTAGACCTGAAAATTGCCCAGAGAAAAAACTTTTTTAAAAACACAGTGCTTTTGAGGCAGAAATTGCTTCTTTCTGCAGTATCATCTAAAGGACAGGATGAGAAGAGAGTACAAGAAGTTGCTACCACATAGAAAAGTTATAAAGTGCATCTTACATAACAAAACAGATCAGGTTGTGCATTTGATTATAAAAGGCTAAATAGACTGAAACAATTGTCTGAACAGAAGCTTCACCATTTAGAAGCAAGTTTTGCAAGTCTGCCCTTTATCCAATCTGAGGCTGCTCCGTGTTGGATGGGGCATTCAGCATGGATGAAGAAAATCACACAGTGTTTGTTGGTATCTTCTGAATCTCCAAGCACAGTTGGAAGTGGGGGTCTTCATCTCCTTGATTTTATCTGTTTATCATGTCCTTTGGTTGTTTGAAATCTCTTGCAGTATAATAAATAAAAGTGGCTTTCCCCTTTTTGATGTTTATTTGAAAGTGCATTTGTGTGTGTTCAACTTCTTCTTACAGCTATTTATGAATACCAAATAAAGCAAGGAGGGGTTGGTGAAGAAGGTGCAGAAGGAAGGAAATGTGCCATCTATATGCTAAGAGACGGGAAGAAAGTTTGGACCTATTATCATGATAATGGGTCAGTTGAGGTTTGTCAGAGTTTGGGGTATTAATCTTAATACACATTCACATTCTTTAATTGCTCCTTTGGTGCTCTAATGGCATTGGATGTGAATCTGTGCAATATTAACAGTATTATGTGCTTCTATAGTATGAAGCAGTAATACCACATGGGTATTAAAAACTATATAAAAGGTGTCACATGCTTTTGTTTTTTTTAGATTTAATGTTATTATTTTTTTAAAAAAAATCTAAAATGATCAAGACTCTACAATTAAAATGGGGATTGTCCAGACCTTGCCATCTGGGAAATCAATGCTCTACCTTTCCCTGCTTGCAAATAGAAAACAAAAAACAAAACAAAACAGGATAATATGTCTCCCAGGATTCACAAAGAAACCTGGTGGAAAGTATTCAGCTTGAGAATTTTTTCCATATAGCTTTTTCCATTATTATTGCTTTTGGCTTTATTCTCATCTTTATTAGAGCCTAACTATCTGGCCTTTTGTAGAATAAGAGTATTTTATCCATTATCTCCCTTCTGATGTGGGGGCTTGGATGAGCTGTTTGATTATCAGCAGATAGACGTCACTGATCCTAATCCATTACAAAGGTCTGAGCTCTATGGAAAATTGTGATGTTAGTGGAATTAATGGTAAGTATCTATAAAGGCCAAAGAAACTTACAGTATTGAAACTGTTTAAGATTTCCTGTTTACTTTTTAACTAAGTTATTAAAATATAGATAGATCCACACATTGCTGGATATTGTGCAGTTGTAATTCATCTCCTGGATTTTAGTGACAGGAAAATCCCAAAGATGAACAATTACAATAGCACAGTTTCCCATCATATGTAGATCCAACAATAGCTGAAGGGTTCCTACAGGTTAACAGTTGCCTGCATCCAAATAACATTTCATCATAAAAACCCCCACCATTCCTTCTGCTGTACAGTAGGCATTCGCACATCCCAGCTATTTCTCTGAGAAAATCTCATTTTCTTATTGCACACCATGACAGCATTTAATGCTCTTCTCCAAAGTAGTGAGCATTTTATAGTACAGCATATTAGCCAAGCTAATTATAGGACTTAGATATTCTTCTCTTCTAATATAATTCACTATCAGTGCATGCTATTGTTTACCTCATGCTAACTCATATGGTAATATGTTATTTGAACATTACTACCTAGAATGTCTTTTTTTGTTATGAGTTTCACGTGAAACCAATGAAACCACTACCATGTTAAAATGACTATAGAATTGCTGGAAAATGACATACAGCAGGTGGTCCTCCTTGTCATTACACATGGAAACTCTTGAGTGGCAGCCATCCTTCAGCCTCTGCCGCAGTCTCTCCCAAGTTGTCTTGAGGCTGCTGACACTTTCCCTGTCTTTACAATTCAGTCCATCACTGTAAAGTAGAAGCTGTACTATTTGAACTTGGATTATTCAAATTCACACTGCGTCCTCGAGGTCAACATGCTGCTATATGAATTGTGCTTTAGTTAGACACCTGACCTGTTCCCCCCTGAATTTTAGAGCTTCCCACTCCCACCTCCAGTATATTCCATGGCTGCAAATTACTGTGTGTGTAGCAAATTTATTTTCCGAAATAAAAAGTCATACAGACAACTTTTAACCCACCGAGCTTCATGGCCATTTGTGGTGACTTCTGGTGGCTTGCTAAAATCTTTTATTGTTGGAGTCCTAGGCAGACTAAAGAACAAGAGAATTCATGAGTTCCTAATGGACTGCTTTATGTGGCTAGAAGCAGGGCTATTTGGGGGCAGGAACGCACAGGAACAGAGTTCTGGCTGGCTTCCCAGCTGGCCACGCCTACAGCCTCCCCCCCCCCCAGGTTCCCCAGGTGCCTTGCAAGCTGCAGAGAACCTGGGGAAGCCAAGCTGATCCAGGAAGAGAAGGCAGTTTAAAATGCCTCCCCTCCTCAGGTTCCCCATGCGCGCAGAAGCCGCGGAGCACCTAGGGGAGCTGATCCTGGGAGGAAGATGTGCTGTCAGGGGTGTGGCCTAATATGCTAATGAGTTTCTGCTGTTGGGTGTGGCCTATTATGCTAATGAGTTCCTGCTGGGCTTTTTCTACAAAAAAAGTCCTGGCTAGAAGGCTACATGTGGCTTGAGGGGTTGTAAGTTGTGCAGGCCTACCCTAACAGAGGGCATGTGACCAAGAAAGTCACCATCTGTCTTGCATTAGCAGCTTATTGTCAGGGTCTGAATGTGATTGTGGTGCAACCCGCCAAACTATTTTCCATCTGTCACAGAAATGTGAGTGTCATGTTTTCCAGGGAGATGTGAAAGAGTTCTTCGAACTCCCTCCAGCTGTGACTGAGTGGATTGAAAACCTAGATATTAGTATTTAGGGTGATTGCCAAATCAGTCTGCATACCTGTTGAATCAACTTGGTTACATATTTTATATTATTATATGCTTCCTGTGTGTAACTCTGCCATGTGATAAATAAATAGCTTATTGCCAGCTTAGCTGCCTGCAGTATTTGTATTATAAATGTGTAGAGCCATTTGAAACAATGCCAAAGGTTTTTCATGTGTGACCTTAAAGCACAATCCTCTGAGGTTGCTAAAATCCTAGAAGTCCTGTGATCTCCTAGAATCTCTGTTGGTGTTTGCACAAATGCTAGAGGCCACTGATGGAAATCAGAACAGGTTAAAATTAGGCCAAGCACCATAAATCTAAAAAATGCTTATCTGTGGTGTTTCTGACAGCAGCTGTGACTGCACGGTGCAGATGATTTGTGGTTTGTTTTTTTTTTAAAAAAAAGCTTTGGCAAAGATACTTCAGCAGCTTAACCAAAGGTGGGGCAAAGGCAGCAGTGTGCTAGGATCAGAATTATGAATGATAGGCTTTGAGAGGTTTTTTCAGTTAGCAGACACCTTGTGCAACATTCCATGACTAAGGCAGCTTTGAACAATCCTGCTCATTTTCTCCTCCTTTGTTGTTTGTAGTTCACCTTCATCTTTTTTTTAAACCTATCCTTTTCACCTGTAGTGTTTTCCTCCCTTAATGTGAGGACATATAGTCCATCTTATTTTTACAGAAGTGTTGAGGGGGTGATTCTTAAGGACTTATGGGCCACATTTTTGAACAGACTAATCCATCTCTCTCTACTATGAGATAAAAATAAGAAACAGCATTTCTTGTGTTTATGCAAGGGATTGAACTCAATGAGACCAATCCCCAAAACAGTACCTAGGACTGAGGTCACAGTGGTTCTTTCTGTGTTGAAAACTGAGTTGCAGATTAGGATATGAACATAGAACCATTGAGTTTATTTAAAACACAGGTGACTCGCAGATATAGATTAGATATAGATATAGATAATTAGTAGTTAAGCTTTGGTTTTACTAAAAATAATTCTCATTAATCCGTGGTATAATTGTTTCTATTCTTACTTGCTCCAGTTTTGTACTCTAAGCAGTTCTAGCCTGTTACTGCTAGTTACCGTAAGAAGTGTAAAAAATGAGCTACTTGTGGTCTCCTTCTGGTAAAGCCTTAGGCTGCAGTCTTTTATCAGTTGAGCAGTAGAAATGTTGTTTTGATGCCATAATGAACCCTTTCTGAATCATCAGAGCACTGATGCTTGTGGATGACAATGCATATTGAGTGGGTTGGATCCAGCCACCTTTTCACTCAGACCGATTCCACAAAGCAGTTGTTCCACCCTCAGTCTCCCATTTCCCCTTGGTTGTACTGCTCAGGATCCCACTATTTGCTGCACAGCCACATTTTGACCCACATCTCCCCCTGATTTCCCCCACATCTTCGTGATCCTAAAAAAATAAGGATCAAGAAGACGCGGGGGAAACCAAGGGGAGATACAGGTCAAAATGCGGCAGTGTAGCAAATAGTGGGAAATCTGAGCAGTACAACCAGGGGAAATGGGAAACCAAGGACGGAACAACTGCTTTTGCAGAATCAGTCACAGTCTCATACTTACCTTTCCTACTGCAGCTACCATCCTGCATAACCTTTTGCCCATTAAGTATCCCTGATCTCTTTGTTGGTGATCACACAGGGCCCCTCCTCCCCTTTGTACAAGTAGAAAAGCTGGCTAGATCCAACTCATACAATTTATAGAGATAACAGGGAAAAGCATGCTATGGTGTTTGGTTGGCCACACATTATACTACCTTTACTCATATTTAAAATTAAGGCATATTAGGGAAAAATAAGATTTTAATCTCTCGCTCCTTCCCCTCCTAAAAATGCCTGAATTTTATATACCAATAAATATAAAGTGGCCTTGTAGCATCTTCTAAAAATTTTCTAGAGGACAGTATACAAGATTAACAGACTTAATCTGTGCATATATGCATGCAAATGCACATCTATTTTCTCTGGGGTTCTTTTTATTAAACATTGACCTCAGAACCATAGGTGCTGTCAGAACTGAACACCTTGAATGTCTCCAATTATAGAATTATCGAAAAAATAACAGTACATGGGCACACCATCACAAATTGTTTTGTTGCGGCTGCCACTGATGCCTTCAACTTTATGTAAGGTTGCCAGTTGCCCACTGGTAGCAGGTGAACTCCCACTGCCTCTGCCCGCTGCCACCCAGTGGGGTGGTAGGAGAAAAATGGGGAGACAAAATGGGGGGAACAGGTGATTAACATCCCTAGCATAATGATGCCACTACCAGCACGATCCAGAAGGATGTCATCAAATTAGAGTGATGCTGTAATGTTTGCTCCAAACCATAGAGTTTTGAGTGAATACTAGTGATCACCCCCTTGACATGATGACAGAACTTCCAGGTGATGCCAGAAGTGGCATCAACATGCTGGGGATGCCAACTGCACCCCCACACACACCATAAGACCCCACCTTCCCCATCTCCCACTGGTTACCAGGCCATGTTTGGCAACTCTAACTTCAAGACACATTGCTACAAACAAAACTGACTTTTTATTTTAGACTTACTTCTACTTTGGTGTCTTTCTGTGCCTTGTGAGAGAATTACTCTGTGTTCTTCAGTGGCTCAGGACTTCTTGTGCTTGTAACAAATATTCCTGTCAAGCTACAAGGCACCCAACTGAAAGGGAAGGCAGCTGATCTGGCTCATTTGGAGATAAATTCAAAGCATAGTATCAAATTTTGGTCTTTAATCAATATATCCAAACAAGCAGGCACAAAGAAGGGGCTAACTGTGAGCTCAACAAATAGGTCATTTCAGTGACCTGACCTTTGGGTGGATGTATGCCTTCTTCTTGGTGGTAGAGGTTTGTTTCATGGATTGCAACAGGTGGAGAAAGCAGCTGGTAGCTACAGCATATACAGTACAAATGTAGCTTTTTTTCCAAGGTCTGGTGTATCCAAGATCTGTAGTACTAGAGGCTACTGCACAGATGCAAAGTTGCTTGGTACAGTGGTCAAGGTGAAATCAGACAAGAACTCCAAGGAAATATTGTGAAGGGGCTTGTTTTTCATTTAAATGAGGGGGTTGATCAAGGTAAATTTAGCTAGTGATCATGTTCACTTCTTAGTTCTCAGCTTCCCTGCTTAAAGAGAGCCAGTTTGGTGTAGTGGTTAAGTGTGCGGACTCTAATCTGGGAGAACCGGGTTTGATTCCCCACTCCTCCACTTGCACCTGGCTGGATGACCTTGGGCAAGCCATAGCTCTGTACCAGCTGTTCTCAGCTTCCCTGCTTAAAGAGAGCCAGTTTGATGTAGTGGTTAAATGCGCAGACTCTAATCTGGGAGAACTGGGTTTGATTCCCCACTCCTCCACTTGCACCTGGCTGGATGACCTTGGGCAAGCCATAGCTCTGTACCAGCTGTTCTCTCAAGGACAGCTTGGGAAAAAGCTCTCTCAGCCCCACCTATCTCACAGGGTGTCTGTTGTGGGGAGGGGAAGGGAAAGGAGTTTGTAAACCGCTCTGAGAGTCCAAGTGAGTGAAAGGTGGGGTATAAATCTAATCTCTTCTTCTTCTTCTTAAAACTCAGACAAGCTGAAAGAGGCAGCCTTCATGAACTCTGGAGCAAGGAATTTGGGGCTTTATGGGTTACCCCCCCCCCCCCCCAGCAACTTCAGACTAAACTATATGATGCATTTTTTAACAAGTTGGTTTTGGTGCTCCCAACCCATCTCCTTTTCACCTCAGACACACAACAGCTAAAGGGAACATCAGATCTTCAACGTGGTCTCTGTGCTTCACACTGATGGTTTCTCTGCCTGCGCAGGCGCAGAAACCATCAGTGTGAATGCACAGATGACCACTTGAAGAACATCAGTTACAGGTAGGCAACCTGTTTTTTTAAAGTCTGCAATAGCTGATTTGAATCAGGACAACAGCATGGGGGAAGGAGCTCCTGCCTCCCCCCTCCCCACACATACCTTTTCCCTGAGACAAAAGGCCCCAGTGGGAGTTTGCATACCTTTGGAGCTACCCATGCTCTGGATACTCCATGTACAGCTCTAAAACGTTGCAAATAACTCCCCACTTTCATTCTTTCAACTTGGAAAAAGGGGGGGGGGGCTCCACTACAGTCCTGAGTCAAATTATTTCCTTCAGGTTTTAAAAGTCATGTTCTCTGTAGCTGCTGTGTGACTGAGGTGGACGCAGGTTGGGTCCAGAGAACCCAAACTTAAATGATTAAAATAGATATCTTGTTGTACAGCCCTAAAGTTGACTTCAAAAACAACTGGAAGCCGGGGAATCTGAAGTAGCACTGTTTTATAGTTATATTTTGGAGAGACCCTGTACATCCTCCTTCAGCTGAATTCTCAACCTGTTCAAGTTTCCCAGTATAGCACACCTTATAGCAATCTAATCTGGACATCACCAAGACCTGTGTGACCATAAATCATCTTCCCTGAGGGATGGACATAGCCTTCTAACCAGCCTGAGTTGCTAAAAGACACTCCTGTCAACTTTATCCACAAAGGAGGCATCTAGAAATACCCCATGGACTTTGAACCTGATCTATTCCTATGTTGATTTTATTCTCAACTCAAATAATTTCTGTTTTGTTGGATTAGGTTTCAGTTTGTTCACTTTCATTCAGTTCTTCACTGTGTCCATATATTTGTTTAGACCTTCCCCCTAGAAGTAAATGGAAAATGGACACAGAGAGAGAACTGTATGTTATCAATATGTTTATAACTGCTAAATTTCTAGATGATTTTTCAAGTGGCTTCATGTAGACATTAAACAGCACAGGTTACAAGATGGAACTATGATGTATCCTATAAGCCAGTGACCTTGGGGCAAAATACAAATCTCCCAGTCATACCTTCCAAAAGCTGTCTTTTAGTAAATTGAAACCATTTTAACTCCTAAGTATCTCCTAAGCCCATTTTGGCTGTCCAGTCTAGAAGGACAGCCTGATTAATGGTTATTAAAACCACACAGTGGTACAAGAGAACCAGTGGGTCAATCCCCTCCAGTCAGTCAGTCAGTCTAAATAATTTATTCTCCCACAGTGGTCAGGAGTCATCTGTAACTCTTCTGAACACTGTGCCCAAGTGTTTCAGGAAACTGAGCAGGACCTAGTAGGCTTGTGGTTAGGTGGTGGTCATAGGACCATGGGCACCTGAGTCACTGAGTTTCACTGATCTAGAAAAATATGACCATTCAAGAGTAGCTGGAGTTCTCTTACCACCACTCATTCAAGATTTTTTTTCCTAAGAAAGGCAGATTATGTGCAGATTGGTACTTATTTTAATCCACAGGCTCTAAGAACAATTTCTTTAACAGATATCTAACTGCAGCCTCTTTTAAGGACAGAGTCACTTAGCCTTCAAGACGGTAAGTTTCATGTCTTGAAGTGTCTTGCCTATATCATCAGACTGCATGAACTGAAAGTTATGACATGAGCATGACAAACAGGAGCTTCAGGAAAATTCAGTACAACTGAGACCAGTTTTATCTGCAAAGTGTTTTAAAAATTGCTTTAAAAAAAGCCCGGACAAGGAAAGGCCTCTTACAACCTTGAACACATCATGGAACAGCAGTACGTGGACACTCTTTACCACCACTATAACTATGATGTAGGTTCCAAAACTTTCTTTAGTCAGTATCAGTAGTCTTCCTCCACTATTGTGGTAATCGTTGTCTCTACTGCTTCAAACCCCTTAATTCTATAGAATCAAATAACTAAAGACATTCTCTGTAGGTTCCCGTTCTTGGTGCTGCCTTCAGTGCTGAGTAAGACTTCCTTCTTTTTAACTTGTTCACTGAGAAAGCTGGTAAGCAAGTAAGTACTGATGGTGGTAAGTCTTCCTCAGACATAAGCTTCTAAAGCCCCCCCCCCCCCGTGCTTTTCGATAGAGCCAGTTTGGTGTAGTGGTTAGGAGCACAGACTCTAACATGGGGAAAACGGGTTTGATTCCCCACTCCTCCACATGCAGCTACTGGTGTGATCTTGGGTCAGTTACAAGTTCTTTCAGAGCTGTTCTCTCAAGGGCAGTCCTCAAGAGAGCTCTCTCAGGCCCACCCACCTCACTGGGTGTCTGCTGTGGGAAGGGGAAGAGAAAGGCGATTGTAAGCCGCTCTGGCCTTTTTCCCACTAACATTGTGCCGGCGTTCTGCCTCCGTTTGTCCCGGCGCTGGGTGTCAATTTCACACCCTTTGCTGCGGCGCGCGTGTTAATACGGGGCTTTGCGCCATTTTCTCCGCACCTTCGGTAAACCTAAAAAAAAAGGTTTACCGAAGGCGCGGAGAAAATGACGCGAAGCCCCGTATTAACACACGCGCCGCAGCAAAGGGTGTGAAATTGACACCCAGCGCCGGGACAAACGGAGGCAGAACGCCGGCACAATGTGAGTGGGAAAAAGCCCTCTGAGTCTCCTTTGGGTAGTAAGGGCAGGGTATAAATCCAATCTCCTCCTCCTCCTCTTATTCTTATTCTTCCTCAGATGGGTAAGTGAGTGTCAGTTGTAGTGAGAAGCAGCAGTACTGGGTCATGTAGAGCTACTGAGCCTCTCTGAATAGTAAGACCTCAGTAGCTTTATGATGAAGTTCAGCCCTGTTAACTATGTTTCCTTAGATCAAAAATCATCAACAAAACTACCACACTTCACCCTGAAATGCACAAAAATACACAAAAATGGGTCGTGACATATAGTTGGCTTAAAAGGTCACACGCAGAGGGGGGCAACTTATTTTTAGTTATCAAAAGTAATTGTCATGTATGGAAAAATATCATCTATTAAATATGCGGTTGTGAGCCAAGGCTATATTTTTCTATTCAGATCTGGAGTACTTAAAGCCATCTATTATTATTCAACCTTCACTTTTTATCTCCTTGGTTGATTGTTTGTTTGGTATTTCAAGTGGTGAGAATTTTGGTCCGGTTGTTAACAGTAAGCCAGTAAGGCTTTGGACTTTCCAGATTGAGAGCTTCTAAGTTCAGGCTGCCTCTTCCTCAGATATAAACTTTTAAACTTTTTCTATATTTCCCCCCTTTTTTGTTAAAGTCAGGTCCCATTACAGTACAGTTTAAGTGGCACTTATTTCTTTGTCTCTTGTCCCAAAATGTTGTCCTGTGCCTACAAAGTCTAAACCCCTTCTCCCCCATGCACTGAGATTCAGTAGTCAGTGTTAAAGTTGCCAGTGCTTTAAGGATAATCACTCTATCTGGACAATATATGATGTCTTCAACAGATACAGCTACCACAAACAAAACCATATCTAGTGATTGAATCTGCTAATACAAGAACTATCAATTCATCAAGGAATATTTTCATGGTGAAAGAATAGCAATTTATCACTCAAGAAATAGTTCTTTTCCAAGGAATTTTTTGTGTCTGCTCTCGTATAATGTCCTCCTATCCAGAGACTTACATTCTCTGTAACAACTCAAGAATGGTCAAAAATAGAAGTTAGACTTCTCTGTGCTGTCCCTGAAGGGCTCATCAGTGTATAGTTCTCCTTCTGCCTCAGCTCATCCAGTTCATTCACCATGACTTATATGGAATGTACTTCTTCCTAGAGAATCATAAGCAGTTTCCAGTGAACATTCACTTTGTTTTCCACGTAGGTGTTATGTATGCAGGACTGAAGTTCTACCTACATATTGTGTATTGGCTTTGAATTTCATTGGAAAAGTAAAAATGTGTTTAGTCACATTATATTCTGAATACAGACATACTGGCTTTAAGCTGAATACAGACATCCTGTCCTTGTAGTTAACCATATAATTATTTCTCTTGTCCACATGGTCTGTGGCTTTTTTACCAGCTCAGGGTCTTTCTCTTGTCAGATAAGAGAATTCTCTTCAAGGAATTCAACATTTATACTTGTGTAATCTATACCAGTGCTTACATACTCTGTTACGGTAAACTCTTTTTTCCCACTTTCTATAGTTTCCAGGCCAGATTTGATGAGAGAGATATTTTTTTATGGCAGCTTTCAGGCACTAGCTACCATTATCCATGCTACCCCTTGACAGAGAAATCATCTCCTTACATGGCCACATCCCATGACTGATCTGTCATCATGAGAACAGACTCCATGATGTCATCAGTTTCTTGAGTGTGCTGTGGTAGTGCAGCATTTTTTAGTTCTTTGGCTGGTATAACATATTTATTACACAAAGAGTTGCAACAGTAAGGGAGGATAAATTTGATCTTGATTAATAGGAGCTTGTTTGAGAGTTACCGGTACAAATCCTTAGCCCTACTATCTTTCACAAACATCTTAGGTCTTGTTCAAACCATTGTGTTGCTAGTGGAGCACAGTAGCAAACATAGAGTGTGTCCCTATACTGAAACTGCATCTTGTTTCTATTACCGCATTCTCAAGAATTTAATTCACAGAAGCAGCATGCCTCAGCTTGGCAGATAGATATGCAACAACTTTTCACTACACATTTTGTTGTAAACCACCTCAGGATCTCTGAAGAAGTGGCATATAAATTTTATACATTAAAAACATTGTCATGAACACACTCAAGGTTCTTTGAGATCACCCTAAAAAGCAGTTGTTAGACACTTAAGGGCTCTGCACAGTGAATTTATGCATCAGGAAAAACTGCAGCTGTCTCTGATCGGTTTTCACATCCTCTATTAATTTCAGCCTGTATGCGCATGAGCCCTTGAAGCAGTGTTTATGTAGACAGAAAACTAGCTAGGACTGTGATCACATGCACAATTAGCCCTGACATAGGTGCGTGCCTGGCAGTTTTAATGTGCATGATCAGACACGCACATCTTTCCCCTGTCTGATCACTCCAGCGTGCTCTCATGGCATCGGGATGGTCTGATCAGGCCAGTCCAACTCTGTGGCATTGTTTTTTTCCCCCTTCTCAGTATGCAAATCATCACACACTCCATAGGAAGCCCTCAGGGCTGAGGCACAAATCATCAATCCCTTGTTTAAGTGCATCGGAAACAAACGGCAACCCCCCCCCCCGACTCACTCGCAGTTGCATCTTATCATGCAGTGACGGGCTGTGCCCCCAGCTTTGATTTTGCAACTGCAGGTCAATGTCTGCCAGAGGAAATAGCCTGTCTCCCCCCACCCCGCTTTATCTTGTGCGTGTGACTGCAACCTAGCCATACCAGCAATGCCTTCCGGTAGCTGCCTCAGCCAGCTGAGAAGAGCACTCTGAAGAAAACCAATACATAGAGTTGCTTTATAGCTGCAACTCTTGGTGCACTCTGATGTACTGGGCAAGAAACCTTTACTCAATTCCAAAAGCGAAAGAGATGGAAACTGGATTTTCAAATCTCTCTCTCTCTCTCTTTTTTTTAAAGAGACCATTGAGATGGTTTGCAAGGAACAACCTTAATAAACGTACAAAGCATCTCTTTCTTCAGTGAGTGAACAAACTAATTGGGCTCTCTGTCTTGTGAATTATTCATTTAAGAATGAATCATTAGTTTTGTGTCTTGTCGTCACAAATACTTCTGTATTTTATACTTTGGCTCATTTCAGAATAGGCTTGCCGTCAATGAACTAATTTAAGTTTGGTTCAGACTGGCTACAATTAGCTTGTTTTAAACTTTTCCAAGATACATTCCAAGTGTCAAGTCTCATGAGTCTGCTGATGTCAGCTGGGAGGTCTCCCCACCCTCCCCTCCCTGCCACTCCCCCACCCCGACCTGGTAGTAGCAGTAAGAAGGGCTGCTGCTGCCGTCTTCATTAGGTGGCAGGAACATGGTGGGTGGAAGGGCTGTGAGTTCTTCAGTTTCAGTGGAAAATTGGAGGGGAAAGCTGTGATAGTGGGAAAACAGAGTAATCAGTGTTTTTATTGAAGGTAAGGATGAAAATTAAGCAACCTCTGATCATGCACCTATGGAGCAGCTGCTTCTGAGTGCCTAGTCAAATGAATGCTAACCAGTCAGGCACCGAATTTCGTTTTACAATCTGAGCTGTGAAAAATTGCTGAGGATAATGCAGTTCATCTTGTAATACATCTAACCATTGCGCACTAGAGAATAGGTGTATATCATGACAGGTTATTCCAAATTTCTGCACCATCTCTAGTAATAAAGATGTGCATGCAAGTGTCCATACATCGGTTCAGGTGCCCGTCCCTAACCTTGCATTCTACTGAAATGTTGTTTCATTTCATAGCATTTATATCTCCTTATGCCTGCCACACATACCGAGAAAATATTTATTGCATTTTATTATTCCGTTGCATTATTGTGCACATAACTGGAACCATATTTCATTTTGCCACTAAATGTAAAATCACGTTTCACCTGAAGTAATTTGCTTTGAGTTGCAGCGCTAAGAACGTTAAGTGATATTTCCAATAATCCCCAAACACAGACATTACTGTTCAAGAGCTATGCATTCTTCACAAGGCAACCCGTAATCGTAGTTTGGAAAATTGCTATTATGGTAAGGTGCTGACATTATTCACTGCATGTGGGATGCCAGGGGGAGCCACAAACAAAACCAGACAGCTGGAAGGCTATTTAAAAATGTAATTAAATAGAACGCTGAATGAGTGGAGACCTCTGCTAAAGACAACAATGCTGATGACAAGTTATCTGAAATCTCGCAGTACATCCTCCTGGTTCTTTCCATGAGGGGGTGTGATGCAGCTGGAGCCAAAAAGGCATATTTAATAGATTTTTTTTTAAATGCATCTGCTTCATTCCAGTGTTAACGAAAGATGCCGTATTGTCTACACGAGAAATTAATGTAATCTGTTTATCTTGGGAACAGATACAGCAGGACTAAATGCTTCCCAAGGTTTCCTCACTGTCTGATCTCAGACAGTCAGTTTTTGAAAGATTATGAAAGGGACATCATGCTGTTTATCAGGAAAACAATATTCAGATTAGGCAAAGCTCATCACATGTTTCTGTTGTGAAAATCACTAAGCTTTCCTGGCCCTTTCTGAAAGAGGACAAAGTTTGCTCGAATCTAGATTCCAAATTCCTAATCTCTTTAATAATCCTCAAACAAAGTCTTGTTGATGTTGCATTTTAAATGATATACTTCAAATACAGTACTGATGACCCTCTTATTTGTTTACTTTCCCCGGCTAGCATAATTGTTTTAAAAAAGGTTTCACACTGACATACGTTCTGATAGTACAGAAAATTGAAATTGGCACATAAAGAACAGTCTTAGTCTCTAAATGAATAGAATTGTCTGATGGTAAAAGAGCGTATCTGTCTAGCAGGGAGCAATAGACCCTGATCAATTTAGCCAGTGGGGGGGGGGGGATTGCAGTCATGCTTGTACTGCCCACAGTGTCAGAGAACAGGTTGACTGACACTAGGTATAGCCTTTCCCCTGCAATGCTGCCCCAGAGCACAGTCAGCCACTGCTCTACCAGGTGTACAGTATCATGGTCGGAGCAATCTTTTTACCATAGTTTCTCATGCATCCTTTGATACCTGAGCCACAACAAGGATTTCCACATTGTTGTTTAAGTCCCCAAATCTTGAGGTACTTACCTTCTCACAGATATTTTTAGGGTTGGTTCAAGTTATTTTCTCACCCCAAGCAAGGTGTGCCCATTGCTGTCTCCTGTGCTGCCACCAACTAGAAACAAGCCAAGTCCCTGCAGTGCTGCCACAAGAGTATGGCTTGGACCCAGCCAGTGAGTGGGTCCCAGAGGTGACAGCAGATGTAGCCTATGTCTGTCATTTATTATACTGCTGCCAGCTAGGAATTTCATGGCACATCATTATCCTCTTCATTGTGTCACCCCAACCAGCCATTTGAATGATTTGGGTGGACAACAGGTCCTTGATATTTGCATACTCAACATAGCACCATTCCAGGCCTTGTGCTGAAGTCTCCCCAAAACCCATAGAGGTAGTATATTTAAATAACTAGACACAAATTATGGAAAGTAGTACTCTAAAATTCATACTGACCATCTTGTCCCTCATTCCTGTGTCTTCCAGATTTCATATACTTACCTTCCCTAAAACTGACTTCCTAAACAACTTATCACACTTATTTCCCTTTGTCACTTTACCCCAATAGATCTTATCTACACCCTTGAGGGCTATGTTTTAGTCCTGTATGTGTTCTTTGGTGTTGTTTTGCTACCGTTATACATTATTAAGTTGTTTGAATAACATCAGTTAAAGATAAGCCTGTTAGAAATCCCTCTAACTTTTAGATGGTCTTGCATACTGCAAAGATTTCAGCCTACAGTCTGCTTGCGGTAGAGAGAGAGACTTCAGCATTACCAATAGCATGTCAAGGGAGTTTCTCCTTATAACCATGTTCATTTTCAGTTAATATCATTTCGATATTCAAATCAAATATTCTAGAGTGTTTGTTCTTCAGGTTTAGTAGCAAAGTTTATTTTTCAAACTTCTGAGATTATTGTGCATTTGGTGGGGAAATATGTAAAGCCCTCCGTAGATATCTATTCATTTTTTGAGTGATCATGAATAGCTTCTGCATGCCTTGACAGCTGGGGTGCTCCCTCCAGAATAAAGTTCAGGGCTTTTGCAGGGTAGCAAGGGGAAACTTTGTTGACAGATGTCTGCAATGGCAAGTTTAGAAAAGTTCCAAAAGCACAACAGCTTTCAACAACTGCTTTCTTGACCTTTCTTTTATTTATTTGTGTATTTAAATAAACTCTTCTAGGTGCTCAGAGGTTTAACCATTGAAGTATATCCATAGTGAGAAACCTTTATATACTTGAGAAAGCACAACACCTTCACCCCCACTTTGTTTATTAAAGGGACCAATATTTCAAGAAAAATAGTTTGTTAGCTTGCAAATTATGCTTTATCTATTTTCTTTCATTGTGGAAGTCATTATATTTATTTATTTTATAATTGATAGGTTTAGATCCAATACATTTCTGAACTTTCCTTTTCCTCATGTGTCTCCCTCAGAGAAGCTACACTTGTAGTTCAAAGGATGCTCAGCAACAGCATAGCATATGTTACAGTTTGATGCAATGTGAAGGGGAATCAGCAGTAATGTATTTATTTGTTTGTTTGTTTGTTTCATTTTTATCCCGCCTTGTTGGCAAACTGGCTCAAGGCGGCTAACAGACCATAAAATACCATCATAGTGGTTTACAAATTAAACAAATTAAAACTAGCATAAAACCAAACATTAGCGCATACACACAATATAAAGCAAGAACATAACTGGCAGCATCAGAGTTCCCATGGTGAACAGATGGCAGTACAAGATTCGACTGAGGGGCCAGGGCGATGTTATCCTGCAGATTCCCCCCGGTGGCGGCTCCTAATTGAAAGCCTTGGGAAAGAGCTCCGTCTTGCAGGCCCTGTGGAACTGTAATAAGTCCCGCAGGGCCCTGATGTCATCCGGGAGCTCATTCCACCAGTATGGGGCCGCCACCGAGAAAGCCCTGGCCCTGGTACAGGCCAGCTGAGCATCTTTCAGACCAGGGAGAATCAGGCGATGTTGTGTGCCTGACCTCAGTGCCCTCTGGGGCATATATGGGGAAAGGCGGTCCCTCAAGTAGGCAGGATGTCTATGCCACCTCTCCAGAAAACCTGCTCCAGCTGACTTATAGTCAACAAAATATAAAACAGCAAAGTTGTTGTTATTGGTTAACAACCTATTAAAAACTCAACACTAAAATCTTCACATGCATGAGCAGAGCAAGCTCCACAACTATATAAAATGACCAGGGACATATTACAAAGGGGGTAGAATTGCTTATTTATACGATATAATTTCACTACTAAACCTTATCTGATACTGTTGGATATCCGATAAATGTGCCATTGTATATTATAAGAGTTATGTTAAACAGAATTGTAGATAGAGTGAGCAAGAATTACAAAGGAGAATCCTGGTGGACCTGACCTCCAAGATTTGTGTGTATGTGTGGTTGTGTAACTGTATAAAAGCACGATCTTATGCAGAAGAAAGAATCACTATGTCTAATGAGACTTTGTCTCGGGAAAATGTGAATATGACTGCAGCCTAAGACAGAAAGAGGAAAGCATTTGAGCCATCCTGTTGTACATAGCTGTGAATGTGGAGAAAGATTTTGAGTTTGATTATAATATTAGTAATATTATATTATTAGCAATAATACAGACAATATTCAATCTAAAAATCATACATCAGGTCAGATCAAGTAGTCACTACTAACACCAACTCAATAGCTGCCCCCAGTGCTTTGTTCCCAGTTTTAAAGCATACTTTTTTAAAATTGGGAAAGAGAATTGTTAGGGACCACTTAAACAAGTTCAAGAATTCAAGTATAACCAACCAACCTTCCTTCCTTCCTTCCTTCCTTCCTTCCTTCTTCCTTCCTTCCTTCCTTCCAACATGTAATAGTTTACAGACCACCAAATTCCCTAACTTGGTGGCTTCAGACTTAAGTCTATTTTATCTTACTCTGTTGCATCTGAGATTGTCATATTTTCAATGTAGAGAATTCAGCTGGTCAACTGAGGTGGGATGTAGTACTTAACTGTCATGACTAAGCAGTGACAAGGCTGACTTAGCATTGTTCAAAGTGCTGCTGGCCAGTCAGTAGACATTTACCTGCACAGTGTGGGTCAAGCCAGTACTATCTGTCAATGTCCAAAGATGTCCAGTAATATATTTCAATGCCCAAAGACCCCAGGACCTTAACCCTCTTAGCCACCACTTAGTTGAGGTCCCTGAGCATCAACTCCCAGTCCTGCCTCACTGCCTATGTCAGTCAATTTAAAAACAAAAATATTATATGGGTTGCCAGTTTAATTTAAATTTGGACATAAAAAAACAAAGCTTTTCCTCTGCCTAGTTCTAAGTCATGAGCTCATTAAGGGAGAAGCTTTCTGTTTTTCAAAAGAGAATGGAATTTACCTTTAAAAATACAATGTCTTTCAAACTTGATTCTAAAATGCTTGACACTGAATTGCCAAAAAGAAAAAAGAAAGAAGAAGAATTGGTCTTAAGCAGGTGAAGGAAAGTTTAAAAGGTTTAACAAATTTAAACCCCATAAAATATGTCCTTGGCTAAAAGCCACGGGATCTGAGCATTCCCACATGAAGAATAAATTTAAGATTCATAGATTCCCCCTGCCCAATGCTCAGCAAGTACAATAAAATAAACATGTTGTTTTAAAAAATACTGCTGTGACCAAAGCAATTATATAAAGGGAAATATGTATGTCACTCTTACAGCCTCCACTAAATATTAAGACAGCCAGGGTGGAAAGCTGCTATTTTATTTAATCACAAGGTAAGAACAAAGGCCACAAATGAGTTTCCCATAATGCACTGCAAATTATATCAATAATGCTCATCAGTAGGTAGTAGTTCTTGACAATAGTAACTGCCAATTTTGTCTTAATACTTGTTTCGTTCTAGGTGTTCCCACAGCAAGCACTACCAAGCTTGCCAAACTGTGTGGAATTAATTGTGGTCTTTTGGTTGCATCTCCTGCTAGACATGGAAATAGTAAAATGAATTATCTTTTACATCTTACATCTCAAGGCATTGCAGCCACAGAAATGTTGCCTAAAGTGATATCCAATGAGAATTTGTGGGAGTTCATCTTCAGGCTAAACATCTGAGGAATTCTAAAGGAAGCCAAAAGTTTAGATAAGAGCAAAATTTCTCAGGGCTGTTCTGCTCAACCTTAGGTCACTGCCAGTTTTAACTGAAAGTGAAAACTGAAGCAAATTTTAAGGGTTGTGCCTCCAGCAAAATTATCTAAGGAATTTCAAGGAAACCCAAAGGAAATTTGATAAGACCTGACAAATTTCCCAAGAAGGCTTTGCATATCCCTAATTGCATATCTGTTTAAATCCTCTATGTCCCATAGTACTTCTGAAGGGACAGTTGTATGCAGATGATAACATTATTCTCTCAGGAACTCCTATAGGGCTGAAACGGGCTCTGAAAAAACTCTCCCTTTATTGTGATATTGAACATATTAAAATTAACCGCCAGAAAACAAAGGCCTTTGGGAAAAGACACAAGGTCCAGGTGTTGGGAGCTTCAAGGATATAAGCTGGAACTAGTATTCACCTTTAAATATCTGAAACTAACAGCGCAGGCTTCTGGTTCCAATAAAATTCATAACAGCAGAGCTGCCAAAATAGCAGAGCTGCCGAAATCAGCAAATAGTATTCTTAAATTCTACCAGACACAGAGGGACTACAATGTTCCGGCTGCGCTTTGCTTGTTCAAAGTCAAGGTGTTGGCCCAGTTAACTTACAGAACATTCCTGGGGCCTTCAGCTCCATCCCTCTTAGGAGAGTTTAATCAAAATTTCTTAGAATGCTAATCCAAATGTGCATCAAACTCCTGAGTTCATTTGGAAACAGGAATGATCCAGGTAGAAGCCAAAAATTGTATTCTTTCTATATATAAATGGATAACAGGCAATATAAATCCTAAGGAGCTGTTCCCTCTCATTCTGCATGACCAATTTCAGAGCAGTTGGCTACAAGTGGTCCAAATGTCCATTGAAAAGCTGGGTCTCCCCCCCCCCCCAGTACTCCTAAAACTTGGCGTAGATTGGGCAAAATTGATTATTAAGCAAAGATTGCTAGATTCAGAGAGGCAAGCAGAAATCTGCAGTTCACCAAATTATTTTGCTTCCAACAAATAGTAGATATGTGGCTGCTCCAGCAGCCTATTTATACTTTCTCGAATCTTACAACACTAGAAGGGCATTTCCCCCCAGTGAGTATGGCCTTGCCGTCCGTAGTAATTTATGGATGATATAAAGGGATCCCCTTTGCATCCAGGCTTTGCACCTGTTCCCCGACTGAAATAGATTCTTTGGAGCATATATTTTTTAATTGCTCTCTCCATTTGGCAAGCCAAAAGGAAATTATCAGCCCGCTGTTAGAAAGCTTCCCTGGTAGATCAAACAAAATTATCCGATAGGAATCATCAGACGACAAGACAGTGGCTAGGTTTTGTGCCCAGGTTTACAAGGAACGCAAAAAGTGAGGCAAATAGGCCATACCAGTGTCTTTTAATTAAAACTTTTTTCTTTTTTAAAAGTGATATTTTAAATGGTTTAAAAGGTTCAAAAGGTAGTTTTATTTCTCCCTTTTATCATTTTTAAACTTCTGTGTTATTATGAGCTTTTTCTGGTAGGCTATTATTGGGAATTCTTTTTTATTCTATTTCAAATTGAGTGATTGAATTGTACTGGTTGATGACTGTAGTAATAATAAACTGAACTGAAGGGACAACAAACAAAACCTAAAAAGTTCAGAAACCAATGGGTTTGAAAAACTGTGAAACCATTGGGTTGGAGCCAAGCTTCCATGCATAGAATGAGTTTGTGGAAGGGGTTGTTGCTGCTTTTCCAATCTCATTGCAGCTCTCTGTATCCTCCTTAAAAAAAGGTTGTCATGAGAGCTGGAGAGACTCATCTCTGGCTTATCTTTGGCTTACTGTTCTATTAGCCTCAACAGATGAAGACTGCACTGCAGGCTTATGTTCTCAATCTCTTCTTTCCAACTTTTTCTCACTTTAATTTCTTTCTTTTTTTCTTTTGAGAGTTGACCATGGTGCAAAATTACATCTTCATCAAGGTGGGGCATACAAAGGAACTTTGTTTGCAGGGATAGGTTCAAATTGCTCATCCCTAAAGGTATTAGCCCCAATATGGGGAAAAGATGGACAACTCCTCCTTTTTCACATGTAATGGGATGGAAGGGAGCCTATTTTTAAATCAATAGAGTATGCAAGCGAAGGTGCCTCACACCATGTGACTGGGATGCATGAAGAATATTTCTCTCAAGTGATATGGGAAGTTAGCTGAACATTGAAAGCAATGGAGCTCAATGAGATTAGGTGAGGGAGCAGAGTGTAGCTCTCCTTGCTGTCTTGCTCCATTTTTATAAGAAAATCAGACCTGCACTATAAATTGATGCTCAGGAGGGGGGGGACAACAAACAAAATGGTTTATCTCATATTAATTTATACACACACACACACACACACACACACACTCACTCTAGGAATTATAATTTTAATTCTCTATAGAATTATAGAATAGGTTCACTACTTTTGCCTCTTTGACTGAAATTAAGGACTGTCTTTTAGGCAAGATGTTCCTGAGAACTTCATCCTGATTGTGTGTGTATGTGTAGGAAGGGGTACATTTTATTAATTTTTTTATCATAGCCTTCTTCCAAGGAGCTGTTTTATACATGGTTCTCCCTTCTACTTTATGTTCCATTAGGTTGGTTAGATGCAGAAGAGATTAATAGGCCCGAGGTCACCCGGACTATTTCCACACATCACTAGACGTTGAGTTGTCAGTGTACTATAGCAATCATTTATAGGTGGATTGTCTTATCCACAGAGAAAAATTCAGTTGCAGATGATTGCTATAGTGTACCAGTTCTGTAGCATCCAATAGTGTCCACGTGCAGCAAGCTTCACGTTTTAACAGCGATTTGAACCAGGTCCTAGTCCTATGTTCTAACCACTGTACACTGGTTTTGTATATTTGCATCCATTCTGTTTGTGACTGAAACCAACAGGAGTAACAATAAGATTGATTTCTTAATTTACTTTCGGTATTATAGAGTCTGACACCAGCTTTGACAAAACACATGATCACACACTGAATACAAATCTGATGGAAATTTCTTGGGGTAGAGGGTTGCAAACCTTTAAGAATTATTACCAGTTATGACTAATGTTCAAGTTTTAATGGTTCAAGTTCTCCTTGGATGGACATTTTACGTATCATGGGCTTAAGTTTCACTTGACAGTTCAGAGTTTAATATTAATTTTTCATCAGTAGTGCATTTGTCACAAATTGACTGGGGGATTTTATCCTGCAGTTTGTTATATATTTAATTGTCACACCTGTTAAGGGACCTTTGAGCTGCAACTATTCATTGGGATTTAGTTAATTCTGCACAGAACTTGCTGCAAACTATGTTTTATACTGTTTTAATGAAGCTGTAGCTGTGATGTTTCATCAATCATTCTTGTGTTTCTGAATTTGTGACATGCTGGTTTAAAGTACCTGACATGCAATTTGCTAACTATGAGAACATTATGTGAATTGGAAATGGCTGGGGAGGACCCAGAGAATTTTAGTTATCCACTGTTGTGATGTAAAGAACTTGCCTCTTGTTGCTAATATCAATTTCCCTCTTTTGAAGCAAAGATATTCCATGGAAAATACTTTCAGCTATTTTTTTTTAACAAAATCTTAGTTTTAATTGACTCCATTGTAGAGCAAGAGTTTCACTTTCTGGCACACAATTATTTCCAGATTTGTCACTGCTGCATGCTGCTGGTGTTTCTATACTTTTCACATTCTCAGATGTTAGGTTTTCATTAGGAGTTAATATGTGGTAGTTCTATCCCTTTGGGGGGAAAATGCCTTTATGAGTTTGCTATAAATCACTGGAAATAAATGAGCAGTGCTTCTCTCTCTCTCTAGTTCAGTGTAAGTGAAGATACAATTAAGTCAAATATTTGTTTTAAAATGAGAGACATTCAGGTTTAATCCTTCCTAGACGTGGTTGCTTCTGGCCTGAAACTTCTGTTCCTAATTTCTGGTGCGATGGAGATGATCCTATGTTTTCCTCAATGGTGAAGAAAGACACTCCGTATGTCCTTAGCAACTTTTTCTTCTTGGTGATCCCTGCACATAATTTGGCATTCAAAACAGGTTTCTAGGCTCATGCATTGCAGTGTATTTATTGTATACCTTACAATAGAACAATCTGCTTCCCCTGTTATTTATATGTTGGTTTAATCTAATGGAATTCCTGCTCAGTTAGTTCTGTTTATCAGCTAAAATAAAGACTGCATGAGCTCCCTTGTTCTGCAACCAGTTGCTCACATCCCTGGTTAATAAACAGATTTTTTGAGGACCTATATGAATCTGTGAGCAGGAACCTACGTACCTAATCCTGACCGTCAAAAAAAAGATTCATTCATTCATTCATTCATTCACACTCATTCACTCACCCACTCATTCATTCATTCATTCATTCATACTCATTCACTCACCCATCCATTCATTTGTAATTACTCCTATATAAAGTGGATCCCAGTTTCCCCAAAGCTCAGTACAATCAACACATAATGTGGTGTCAGAATGTAATGTTAGGATGGTGAACCTAAGCAATATGCATGAAGCAAGCCCCATAGTGCACATGTTCACAACTTTTCAATAACTCTCTTTAAATACATTCATGCATGTGCTGAATTTTTAACTTTTTTCCATGAAGGAATCTAAAAACTGTATATAGTGCAATGCATATCAGCTGTTAGGGTATGATTGTAAAGGCAATCTTCAAGTACTTTTTTCTGGTACTTCTCTGCACATGAGTATCTTGTGGATAATTTTCATAGCTCAGACCTGCAGAAAAAGATGCTTTGTTATTATTTATATACGCTGTTCCATGTATGTAGTTTTTTGTTACTACTACTGCTGCTACCACTACTACTACAGCTTAGGGCTGCCAAGTCCAACTTGGGAAATATCTGGGGACTTTGGGGGTGGAGCCAGGAGACTTTGGGGGTGGAGCCAGGAGAAAGGAAGTGACATCATTTTGTGATGTCACATCCTGTGATGTTGCTTCCACATGCTGACACATGAACTCATGAAGTTTCCTAATACTGAATCAGACCATTGGTCCATCAAGGTCAGTATTGACTACTCAGACTGGTAGTGGCTCTCCAGGGTCTCAGGCTGAGATCTTTAATGTCACCTATTACCTGATCCTTTTTTAGCTGAAGAGGCTGATACCTCCTGCATGTCAAGCAGATGCTCTATCACTGAGCAACAGCCCTACTGAATCCTTCCTCATCTCGGCAGAATATGAAGCCCTAAGTGCTACACAAGTGCTAAATATGATTTTCATATCATAAGAACAGGAGAGAAGCCACAGTGGATCGGCCCATCCAGTACAGCCCATCCAGTACAACACTCTGTGTCACAACAGTGGCCAAAAATACCAGGTGCCCTCAGGAGGTCCAGCAGCGGGGCCAGAACTCCAGAAGCCCTCCCACTGTTGCCCCCCAAGCACCAAGAATTCAGAGCATCACTGCCCCAGACAAAGGGTTCCATTTAGACCTTGTGGCTAATAATAGCCACTGATAGACCTCTGCTGGATGGGGACAGAGAGAGAGAGACAGACAGACAGACAGACAGCTTTTTCACTTACTCTTGCCCAATTCCCAGGCTTTATTTCTGGCCCTTGTTTCACCCAGCTGTTGTCCATGTAAGTCCCATAACTTCTCCCCCCCCCCCCCCCCACCAGCATAGGCTTTTTGGTGGCTAAAGAGGACCTTTGTCCTCCCCTTTTCGCCAGCAGAAAAGCTAGTTGGATCCATCCCTAATTTAAAATACCGGTTACTTGATGTACAAATGCTTTTAAAAATGCAGATTTTTACTGCCAGAGGGGGGGACACGGTTGAAAGAAACAGAAAATTGGCATAAAAATGAGGAATCCCAACTTTTATTTGCAGAAGGGAAATGAGGATTGGGGGGACCCAAACAGCCACGACAAGACATTTTAAACAATCCCACTCCCAGACCTTCTACAGGCAACCTCTCCTTGTGATGTTTACCTCTTTGGAAGTGACAGTTTATTCCTTTGACAAAACCACAGTGGACAGACAGACAGAAAAAAGAAAGAGGGGGAGAGACAGAGAAGGAAAAGAGCTCGCAGACCCCAGCTTACCCCAGCAGTTTACTCAGCAGCAACCTTGCACGCAAGCCCTTCAGTAGAAAGAGCTTAGTCCCTCCTTAATCTCTGGGCAGGGCTCTCTTGCTGGATCAGCTCTTAAAGGGGAAATTTCCCTTTTAAGAAGTTCAAGAGGCTGGCCAGGGCAGGCTCCGAGGTTCCCCTGCTGGCAGCCATTTTGTCCCCCCGGTGGCCAATTTTGGAAAAGCGGGGGAAAGCTTTAAAAATCGATGTTTCCCCCGCTCTACTGGGGGACTTGGCAGCCCTACTACAGCTGTGCAGCATGGCTACTACCAGGTTCAGAAAGATGCTGCTCAGCATCAAGGGCATTTTTTTTCAGCCACGCCCTGCTGCACAGCCAATGATATACTGTTCCAAACACACCCTCCATCATTCTCAATGTGTCAGGGTACTTGCCAGTCATATCTTATCATGAGCAACCTGCCATATCTTGCCAAACTAATTATAGCCTAAAAACAGTCAAAGACTAGACCTATTTAGCTCAACCCTTCCCAAGACATCACAAAACAGGCAAAAAAGGACTTCTCCTGTGGTCAGTCCAGGGCAGTCACAAAAATCCAACTTAGTCTGAATGGCAATCAGCTAATACCATAATATCCAAAAGGGGTGGGTCAGCCCCAAAAGCCCAGCTGGGGGAGGTACAGCCAGAATATATGCTTGTGAGCCATGCCTCTCCATTGGCTGGACCCCCAAGAGAACAACCCAATGGGCCTTGTGCTCCATTTGACCTTTGGAGCAGAGGCAAACTGATCCCCAGTTTTAATGCTGGGGATTCCATTGGTGGATATTTTTATGGAATGCTCAATCCAGGGGCTCTGTATATGGTCTATTTTGGTTGAATAATTCAGCATTCAAACTCCACATCTGGAAACTATCATTCTGTCTATGATTGTTCATTCAGCTCACCCATCAGGGTGTGAAAAGTTTTTTTTTAATATAAATTTCATTTTACAGTGACAGGCAACCCAAGAGGATGACACAGTGATCAAACAACCACTTCACCATGCATCTAGTTTAAATGAGGATTGATTCAACCCACATCCACCAGCCATACACAACATGTTGATAGTGAATTAGCTTTCAGTGTCTTTTCTTTGTAGGTACAGTATATGTAGGTAAAATGACCACTCATTTAACATAATAGTAAAAAAATGAAATCAAAGGGTTTTTTTAAGGAAGAAAACAATACGTTTGCTGATACTTTCATAAAGTATTATAAATGCTTATGTAGTGCCTTTCTTAAGTATTCCAAATGTACTCATACATTATATCATGAATGATAACTAATTTACAATATATAAGACAATGTCATAATTATTACTACTGTTGTACCTATAGTACTATATTGCCTATATTGTTGTTGTACCAAGTATCTTCCATTCTTGGGCAAGGTGCTAGAGCGGGTAGTTGCTTCTCAGCTCCAGAGGCTCTTAGAAGAGACTGATTTCCAGGACCCATTTCAATCTGGCTTTGGGCCCAGAGAGGCGACAAGCAGCAACATATGTCTTAAATATATCTATATACTAATAACCAAGTGACCCCCTCCATGCGGATATCTAAATCCATGGGGGGCACTTGGGGGGCAGGAAGATTTTCCTGCACACTTGTGGGACTCCCCATGTGTGCAGAAAAATCTAAAAAGTTTAAAAAACTTTCGGGGGGATATTTAAATCCCCCCAAAAGTAAAATAGCATTTCCTGTGCATGTGCAGGGAATGCTCGGGAAACTGTGGCCGCCGGCAGTTGGGAGGCATCCAAGCCTTGCCACCAGTGCCACAGGGGGTGCGTGTGGGAGGGAGATAGGTGGCCCCAGTGAGAGCCGCGTAGGCCTCGCTAGTGCCCACAGGGGGGAAGTGGCAGGCCTGGCGAGAGCCACTCAGGCCTCACCATAGGTGCCGGGGTGGGGGAGAAGACTCACCAGAGGCTGGCTCCAGTCTTTGAAGCTCCTTTTCTCCCCCCCCCCCGCGAGTATCTAACAGCCGCGGCGTGGACGGGGCACTGCTAGGGACAACATACCTCCATTTTTGTCAAGAACACAAAGCCGCCACAGGTTCCGGGGCAGAGAGAGAGCAGAGGGAAAGGAGAGAAGCAGCAAAGCTATGGAGACAGGAGGGTCGGGGGTGATTCCAAAATAAGTTCTTTAGTTTCATGGTTTGGAAAGGTGGCTGGTTTTTGCAGCAAGATTATATCAGTCCTCTTGCCTTGCAACTCAGTCCCACGTGTGTTTGGAAATAAGTTGCACTGAGGTCAGTGGGGCTTGGTGTAAACATGTATACCACGCTTTTCACCCGAAGCAGCTTTACAATGTCGTTCTCTCTTCCTCCATTTTATCCCTACAACAAGGTAGGTTAGTAGGGCTGCCAGGTCCTCCCTGGCCACCGGCAGCAGATGGGAGGGTAGAGTTGCCAAATCCAGTTTGGGAAAACTCCTGGAGGTTTGGGGTTGGAGCCTGGAGAGGCCAGGGACCTCAGTGAGGTGCAATGCCATAGAGTCCACCTTCCAAAGCATCTGTTTTTTCTCCAGGGGAATTGACCTCTGTAGTGAGGAGATGGGCTGTAATTCCAGGGGCACGCAGTTTCCATGACAGAACAGGAATCTGAACCTGGGCCTCCCAGATTTTAGTGTGACTTGCTAACCATACTACCTAATGTGCATAGGATTAAAAAGGAAACCAGTAGCTTCTTAAAAGACTAAATAATGTATTCCAGTGTAAACTTTTGTGAGCTAGGGCTCACCTTATATATATATAATCACTGTTTCTTCCTTCTTCTGTGGCAATTCAAAGCAGCATATGTGTGGGTTTGCAATAGCATGCTTGAACCATGTTCCTCTCAATGTGATATTACTTTAGCAGTACTGGTTCACAAGGAGCCAAGATGCTGATGGGCATATTGATTGAAAGAAATTACTATGTGGTCATAAGTCCTTGTTTCTATTTTGAATGCCCCTTAATGTGACAAGAAAGCATCACCAGCTGAGTACACAATTGCTTGCACATATTCTGGACACTGCTTGTGCAAAACCTGTGTGGGATCTATGTGCTCATAAAAACAGCATAGGTTCCTACAAGATCTTCCTTAACAAGCAGTACTAGCCAGTTGTATGAGTCATTACACATCTGGCTTGGCAGTGCTTGTTTATTGCATCGAAAGCCTCTCTAAGATAAACATGATGAAACGGAAGAACAGTGTGGTATGAATCACACAGCATACAAACTGATATTTTTTAGAAATGCATTTAAATTATTTCCATTTAAAAAAATGAGATTTTCTATACACTAAATAAATGGAAGCAGGACCAGTGAGCTGTCATTTTCAAAACAAGCTTATTTTGTGTTTCATTTAGATATTTCATTGATGAAAATGGAGCATTTGAAACTGTAGGCAGTAGGCTGCCTAAGGCGACCAAGCATATCAAAATAAAGCACGTGGAAAGACTTTTACTATTTCTGCTATTTAAAGAACTATTTTTGTGAGCTTATTAGCTACTAGTGATCCCTAAGGAGAAATACAATTAAAACTTAATCATACCAAAAGCTGGGATTCTTCTGATTCAGCGAACTAGTAATCTTTTATATTTTAGTAGTTTACTTTAAAATCTTAGTTCTAGGAATGAAAGCCACAAAAATGAGTTTCATCTGGCTTTGGTGCATTGCCTTTGAACTTGCATGGCATATATTACCTTTCTTTGAGTTTTTTACTTGTTTACGTGTTTTTAAGCCTTTCAGGAATTCTGAGTGGCAGGATTTTTTTATCTTTACATGAAAGTAAAATATATCCACTGTGCCTTTTAAAGAATGTACTGCACATGTTCCCTAGGCGTATTCAGTTTCTCCATGCATGATACACACAGCATTATCAGGATGAAACTGAATAATTTGAAGGAGCATCTTCGAAATCAAGTAGAGTGTTTAAGAGTATTGAAAAGAGTCCAGTATTTGCCTGACTGAAATAGTCTGATCAATGAAAAAATGTGGTAAATATGCCAAAGGAAGAGGCTCAGATATTATGACTGACAAACCTGTCACATCCTGTCATTTCTCCAAGGAAATCTGGCAGGCATACATTGTCTAGTCATTCCGTGTTTTTTTCTTTACCATGGACCTAAGAGATAATGGACTGGCCCAAGTTAGCGCAGTGAGTCAGGATTTGAGCCAGGACCCAGTCCTACCTAACAATCTGACCACTATGGTACACCAGCTTTTAAATAAGACTGAAAATACATTCTGGCCAGTGTTACTTTTGGCTAATTTCAGGAAATATTTAAAAGGAACATTTAGCATACCAGTTAATTTAACTGAAACCATTCTAATCTTTGGCTTGGTTCATACACACCAAATCATGATTTTCCAATAAGAGAATGAACCTCAAAAAAGCCTGAGGTTTTTCATGTACCTCTTCCCTAGCATCTGCATTCTGCCCACCCCATCACCTGTTGCAGGAAAATTAATTTTCAGCTTTATGGCAAACCACAGTTTCTTTATTTTTTTTAGTTATTTAAAACATTTCTATGCCACCTTTCCATCCAGGCTGCCAGGCTGTTTCCAAGTTCAATTCAAGGTGCTGGTTATGTCCTTTAAAGCCCTTCATGCCCTGGGATCCACATATTTGAAGGATTGTCTCTTTCCATATGTCCCTGTACATCAACTACGATAATTAAGGCAACCATATGTTGGGTATTCCGCTAGTTAGGGTGGCCCATCTGGCATAGACCACAGCCTGGGCCTTTTCCATTGTAGCTCCAGTCTTTGGAATGGGCTCCCTGGATAAGTGGGGTTCTTTCTTGGAGATCTTTAGGAGGCACTGCAAGACCTGCCTGTTTGTCTTGGCTTTTGAGAGAATTTTAAATGGCAGGGATTTTAAGGGAGGAGGGAGGGAGAGAATTGGGGCTTGCTGTTTTATTATGGAAATGTTCATAACCATTATTGTGGCTGCCTTGAACCACAAGCAAAGGCGGGATATACATGTTTTAATAAATTAATTAAAATAAGGTTCCCAAGGCAACATTCAATCCAACTGGCATACTGAGAGCTGTGTTTGCCCTACAAAACCAGGATTTCAGAGTGATGGAAGTGGTATAAGAGTAATAGAAGTGAGGAAGCAAAGAAAGCATAAACCCAAGTTTAACTAATTATCTTAATCTACTCAAAGAGAGAAAGAAGAAAGAGCAGGGATCATGTTATTGAATCCTTCACCCCCTGTACCTTCCAGGTTAATTTTCACAAAAGGAAATAATGGTTTCCTGTTACCATCAGAACAATGATGATTAAATTAACTTGCTTTCAGCATGGCAAGCGTATGAAAGATATTGCATTAATTACTTAGACTCAGGCTGCAGTCAGACTGGCAGGTTGGTGCAGTTTGGGTGCGCCACTAATTACTCTGTTGCATTTTGTGACAAAGATTTTCAGTCAGGGTCCCACCCTGATCTGGCCTCATCACACACTTCTTCCGTGGTTGACTGTTCAGATTAGTGATACATGTTAACCACAGAGTGCACGGTCTGGTCTTTTTTTTTTTTTAAACACCCTACTTTTATGTTTTTTGGAGAACATTTCTTGGGGGCATTCAGACATCTGGAAACATGGGATCAATGTGCAGGATCCATAAGCACCTGATTGTCTCTGGTCTATTTATTCAATTTACTCTGTATCCAACTCATCATATGACAGGGTGAGTATGACTGGGGAATGGCTGCCAGATGTGGATGTGTGAATGAGCCCATTTAATCTGTTCGGGTAACACAACTATATCAGGCCAAACTGCCCATCTGACTGTAGCCACAGACCTTTAAGTATGTAAAATGCTTACTTTCATATTTTGTGTGTTCTGTAATAAAAAGAAAATATAAAACAGCAACAAACAGGTATTTTTTGTGGTTAGAACTGTCAACACACTTGATTTTTCTATTAACAGTAGACATTTCAAGGTTCTCACTTATGTTTCTTTCACAAATATAAGTGAATGGGTCCTGTGCTGATACCTAGCAGCAGCCTTTCCCAAAGCAGCACTCTGCCCTGAACCAGAAACTTGAGCAGAAGGATCAGCTACACCCTGTTAAAACTTGACACTCATCATTTCACATTTGCCATGTACTCTGCTTGACATCAGTCCTGTGACAAGGGTTGACTTTCTGTTCAAGACCCAGTTCTCCCTATAAGTAACCAGTCAGGTGCCATGGCAAGAGAAGCACCACTCTAGGAAGACAGAAAAGTCCTTCTGATTATTTCTCCTGCCTCTTTCTCCCTTCCCACTGAGAGCTGCTTATCTAGTGGAAGAAGCTTTGTACTGACACAGTCCCTCTTATCCTCCCCATTCCCTTGCAATTGTTGTTCTCATAAATTATGCCACACAAAGACACTTTTATAAAATAAATACTTTGAAATAATTTTATTACTGCCTGCCTCTCACTTAACTTTCCTCCCAGAACTGCAAAGCCAATATGCCCAGGCAAGATCATCAATAGTATTCAAGGTTAACTCCCTTCCTGACCCTATAGATTGGCACTGAATTCTGCAGAGGTCCCTGACCTGTCAGTGGCCTTGTTATGCCTTTGTACTCCCATGTGGAGGTAAAGCCGGAAGAAGAGAGAGTTAAATACAGCCAATTTTCCATTTAGTCACACTCCAGTCCCCTCATAACTCCCATCCAACTTGGCTTTTGTACATAATCCCATGATTCCCCCAGAATAGCCTTTTTGGGTCATCAAATAGAACACCTCCTTCCTTTTTCACCAGCAGAAAATCTGGTTGAATGCAACCCAGAGGCATTAAAATCATGTGTGAGAGAAGTCTGAAGGGCAGAGCTTATCCCTGCAACTGATTTTTGAACTGAATGAAAATCACAGGCAATTACACGGATTAATGAAGAAGACACAGCAAACATTGTATCAGAGTGATCATTTTTGGAAAGGGAAAAGATTTGACAATAGTTGTTTGAGTCTTTGAAGCAACCTCAGCCTTGTACTTAGTCTGCAGCCTTGGGTAAGTCTTTTATCCTCAGTAGTTTGCTTCTGTAAAATGGATGTTGTGTTGCAAAAGCAAAATGTGGGGACAAAAGAGTGTTAGTAGATGGGGTTCTGTCCCCACCTCTATCCTGTAGTGAGTTGTGGTCTTGGACAAGCAAGTTGCCTCTGTCTACTCTCTGCAAGACTCTGATACCAACATGGTTTAGCTCTGGGAATCTTGCAAGCAGAACATGAATCCTATGAGCATTTCACGGTTATTGTGTCCAGCATTTAATTTATTTTTTTATCTTTACATTATTTATAGTCCACCATTTTTTGCTTGGAGGCAAGGCAGGTTACACAGAGTGAGCCAATACAATTAACATGATGGGGCACTCAATACACAATATAATAGGACTCAGGTTGTAGAACCAATTAGACATCTAAAAACAGAACTGAAGCAAAGCATAAATATTAACATGACACATTAAAAATCAGACTACATCGGAACTGTTGGCATCAAGCCAACTGGAGGGGAGGTGATCTTTGAGCTTGATTCTGAGCAGAGCTCAAGATATGGTAAAATATGTAGATGACATTGCATCAAATAGGAATAGTGACCACAGTGTTATTCAGCATTTATGTTGATGGAAACCCCCCCCCCCTCCACTAATCCAAAACAGTCACATTTTATTTCAAAAGAGGAACGTTTACACAAGCAACAGGACTTGCACCTGCAGAAGACCTTGCTCAGATGAGCAAAGCTATCATGGTGTTGCATAGGGGAGAGGTGGTCCTGCAGATATGAGGGCCCAAGGCCATGAAGGGTTTTGTATGTGATAGCCAATACCTTGAATTGAGCCCAGTAACTGATAGACAGCAAGTGGATTGACTGTAGAATGGGAGTAGTATGTATACATCTAGCTCCCAATAATAGCCAGCCTGTGGCATTCTGCACCAGTTATAGTTTCTGAAATGATTTTGAGGGGAGATCAAAGTACAGTGCATTCCATTCCCGGTGGTTAGATCAGCTGTATCAAGGTAAAGGGCTATCTTGCAGGCTAAACTGAGTTGGAAGAAATCCTTTTTTGTAGCTGTATTAACTTGCTTCTCCTGTCATAATGTTGGGTCCAGCATAATCTCAAGGCTCTTCACCAAGTCAGCAAGGTCAACTGAACTACATCAAATGTGTGGAGCGTAGTGTCCTCCGCCTTCCAAACCAGCATTACCTCTGTCTGGTATTAGAGGCTTGTTATGACTTGAAGGAGGGATTATTTGTTTGTTTGTTTGTTTGTTTGTTTGTTGGCATTTATATCCCGCCCTCCTTGCCATACGGCGGGCTCAGGGCGGCTAACAACAAGCCAAAATGGCAACAATATAATTTCTTAAAATAATTTAAAACATTTTTAACGGACATTAAAACATGTTAAGAATACATAGATGGTGTATCTTCAGTTAAGAGTATCAAAGCAGCACCCAGATGTCCCTATCATATCTAGTCACCCACTGGCAGATAAAAATCGGGCCATGGCCAAGACGTAAATGTTAGCGGCCCCTATTTGAAAAGCCTGGCGGAAGAGCTCCGTCTTGCAGGCCCTGTGGAATTGTAGTAGATCCCGCAGGGCCTTGATGTTATCCGGGAGCTCGTTCCACCAGTGAGGGGCCACCACAGAGAAAGCCCTGGCCCTTGTAACTGCCAGACGGGCCTCCTTTGGCCCTGGGATGGCCAGGCGGTTCTGGGATCCAGACCGAAGTGCTCGCTGGGGAACATATGGAGAGAGGCGGTCCTTCAAGTAAGCAGGTCCTGGGCCATATAGGGCTTTACCATTGGTAGAGTTGGGATAGACCAGTTGAAAGGAACTTTAAGTAGGCAGAGGTAAGGGAAGAGACAGTAGGAGTGGCTTAGCAGACCTGGAACTCTTTTCACTTCTTGAAAGGCACCAGTGGCCTTCACCTGAGACTTTGCTGGAGCAAAGAATGGTGAACAGTGCTCACACATGTGTGCATAATTATGAAGGCCATTAATCCAGAAACCATTTATATAATTAAATTCCATGTGCATGACTAAGGCTGGATTCCAACTATCCTTCTGAGAAAGCTAATCCAGCTGGGCTCTGCTGGACTTTCTTCTGAGAAAATATGTTAAGGCTCAGGCTGTAAAAGTGCCTTCATGTTACAGGAAAAGTATATTCACTAAGTTGGCAGAAAGTCCCATTGAGCACAGTAGGATTTATTTACACACAAAGCACAAGGGGCTGGCAGAGTATCTTTTTTTCTGGATAGAGTGACAATTTTGAACATCATACCAACCAGATGTACTCAGGAAACAAAGAAATACAATTAAAATGGCTCCAAGAGGATCTTTTTACCTGTAGTAATTTTAATCAGGGATACATTTCCATAAACACATTTTTCTGTCAACAATTTGCAAGGGAATGTATTTCATGCTGTTTTAACATGCTGAGACCAACTTTATTCTGATTCATTCTGGTCTTTTAAAAGCACCAAAAGAGGAACCATTCTGTGTTTGCTGGAGGGCATCGTGTCACAAAGATTAGAAAACTATAAAAAAAATGTATACTGTCTGATACTGGCCTTGAGACATTAAAAAAAATTACTTATGTTCAACTAACCCTTTCAGATCTTGAAGCTGGTAACTTTTTTAAAAAAAAATGTACATATTAATACTTATCATGTAATATATAGTGTACGGTATGATTTCTAGCTTTAAAGTTTGATGTATTTTTTTCCAAAGATATTTGTTGGATTTGGTAATGATTATGATAGACATTTGTATCTATGCTATTCTAGTTGCTCTGGCTTTGACCCGGAATTAATCTTAAGGTGCAGTGAACCCAACTCCCTGCCTTTTCAACACAGTAGCAATTCCTTTTCTTTCTAATTAGTATAAGCCTCAGGAAAAAAAAAAAAACAAGGATTGATTCAAATGCTGCCTTGAACCTCCATGGCCCCTACCCTGTATGCTGCAAGACATACTTACAATCCTTCTAAGCTATTTTCAGCTAAAGTAATAAGATATTTCTTGAATTCCTTTTCCAGTTCATCCTTTGAGAAGCCTTTAACCCTGAGAGATCCCTCCAATTAACTCCAGGAAGAGCCCATATGAAATATAATGTTCTTGAGTGCTTTCTTTAAATATTGGTATATCTCTATAAAAAAAATTGTTTATTCCAAGACAAAAAAAGTTAATGTCTTTTCATTTTCAATGTGTATGCCTCTCAGTTCTATGACAAACAACTAACACAGGACCTAAGCAGAAGTGGCAGAACTGAATGAAAGTACCGTATTTTCCGGCATATAAGACGACTGGGTGTATAAGACGACCCCCAACTTTTCCAGTCAAAATATAGAGTTTGGGATATACTCGCTGTATAAGACTACCCCTCTTCCAATGCACACCAAATACAGCGCCAGACCTTCAGTTAGTCCTTCTTTCGGAAGGCGCCCTTTGGCTGGAGGTCTGCACAGTGCCCTTCCCTTTGGTTGCCCCCTCGTTCCCCTCTGTTGGCCGAGCTGTGGACGTGGTAGGGATGGGGGTAACCACAGATTCTCCAGTCCGGCTTGGAAGTTTCATCACCCGCCCTATAAGACAACACCCGGCATATAAGACGACCCCCGACTTTTGAGAAGATTCTCCTGGGTTAAAAAGTAGTCTTATACGCCAGAAAATACAGTATTTATAATTCCTTTGAGTGTTTATAATTTATAATGGGTTGGGTCCAATCAGATTTCCCACTGGGCAGAAAATGAGTCCCCTTTGACCATTAAAAAGACTATGCTGGGGGGTCATAGGAACTCCATGGACAAAATGTGACGTTGGATGGGGAATGCAACAAGGAGTGGCTTAGACTGAGCAAAAAAGCTGACTGGATGCAACCCAATATGCAATAATACTTCTCGTGTTCCCCTTGCAGAAACTGTTTGGTTTACTAACCGCTTGTTATTAAGACTATTGTTTTCCTGAAAAGGTCCCTGCCAAATATATATTTGATTTGAATAGGAATATTTATCTGCCTTTTTCAGTTTGTCTGAAGAGTGCTACAAACTCGACAGCATTCTTTTCCATTTACCAACTGATGTTGGTTAAGGTCAAGATGTTACTTAGGTTCAGGCCAAAGCACATAGACATACCCTACTACTTTAAAAAGCTCCCCATGGAGTCTGCATCCATTTGGTAAAATGTTTCCTTTCCCACCATTAAGCAAGGGGGGCTGTTATCTGTAAACACTGTATTTTGTTCTTGATTAGATTTGGATTTTACATAATTACATTTTACCATGAACTTCTGGCATTCCTTAGGCCTGTGGCTGTTTTTAAATTCCTTCTACATAAAACATCTACTTAGTGAGGATCCAGTCATAGCATCTGAGGAAGTGGACTCTAGTCCACAAAAGCTTATGCTGGAATAAAATCTTTTTAAAGGTATGACAAAAGGTTTTTGTTTTATATTCTTTTCTCTTCTGCCTTAGATCATGTGGAGATAGATTGTTTTTGTACTTATTTGCTTGTAGACAACTGTATTTATTAAATAATATATATGGTACATTTTGATATTCTGAGTATATTAGTAGTGAAGATACTCTCATAGGTTATGCAGTCCATGAATCTACTTAGATATTTATGCTTCAGAAAGCACTGGATTACATCAAAAATTCAATAATACTGTGTAGAAATAATGCACTTTGCTGGTAGATCTCATTTTCCCTGCGCCATTAGATCAGTATTTGATAACAATGGGCTTGAGTCTGCTTATTGGAATATTGTATTAACACCAGGCACAAATATAGGATAAATTGCTTATTCACGTCAACCATCAATATTGCTAATTGTCAACATGGCCCCATCTGTGGACACTTAAATCCAGACATTGTAGCCATGAATAGACAAGACACATCTTTCTACAAATCTGAAAAAAGCCTCGGGTTTACATAAAAATCTGAAAACTAAAAGGGGGGGTTAAAACCCCCCAAATAATAAAAACACTGCATATACCTTTAACAAAGGAGATCTCAATGGCCATTATTGGACTTGCTAGGCCAGGGGTGGCCAAACTGTGGCTTGGGAGCCACATGTGGCTCTTTCACACATATTGTGCAGCTCCCATCAGAGCAGCTGGGGAAGCTAAATGCCATTAGCAAACAAATATCGTTGGGCAAATAAATATCATTATCAATAACTGCTTTTACCACTTTTGTTATTATTTTTGGCAGTCTCGTTTAATGTTAATAAAAAGAAAATCTGCCTCTTTCCCAGTAAAAACGTGTAATATTAGTTCACGTCTTGCAGTCTCTCAAACATCTGACGTTTATTCTAGCTGGCTCTTATGTTAAGCAAGTTTGGCCACCCCTGTGCTAGGCAATCACAACAACACGAATAGCTTTCAAACCTTGGTTTCTGTGAGTGAAAGGCAGGGAGCATCCCAGTCCACCCTGCATTCCTGCCCTGGAGGGAGCACTCATTTGGGCTAGACCTAGCAGAGATCAAGTGCTACCACTTGGCTGGGCTCATGGTAGCTACCACACAACCTGTATGACTTGGCTAGGATTGTCAGTAGCCACCACACAACTTAACTCAGTGAGTTGCAACCACCTGACTTTTGCAGCTGAGCCAGACTTCGCCCAGGGAGAGGCTTCCAGGGAGAGGAGGGAAAGCTTAGAAGCAGTGTGCTGTAGTGGTTAGAGTGTTACACTAGGATTGAGGAGATCCCAGTTCCAATCCCCGTTCTGCCATCTTGGCCCAGTCATGCAGTCTCAGACTTACAGAGATGTTCTGAGGGAAAAAATGGAGGAGAAGAGAATGATGCAAGTCGCTTTGAGTCCCCATTGGGGAGGAAAGCAGGGTATAAATTAAAGAAATAATAGAGCTCAAGACTGGACGGGGAGAAGATAAAATAAAGGTTGGTTGGTATGTGGGAAGAAGAGAAGGGAGCAGGGGAAGTAAAGAGATTATGGGTGATGCCAGTAGAAGAGAAAGAAAAGAATAGTGTGGGAAAGGGGATACAGGGAGAAATGGTGACTCCTTGTAAATATATAATGCTCAAACCTTATGCAAGTAAGTTTCTGTTTTAATTCTTTGTTATGTCTATTAATGATTTATTGCCACTTCCAATAGTGTAACAGCATAAGGAGCATCAGTGTTGGAAGAAAAATAGGAAAAGTTGATTGAAAGCCATATTTACTTTGTGTTAAATTAGGGGTCTGGTCATTGTCATGTAGTGCCTTGAGCAGCATTCACGAGGGCATTAGCTGCTTCACAACAACCTGCTTGGTACGTGGGGTTTTGAGGGGTATTTTTGTCATACTACTGAATGTGACCTTTTGGTCCCAGTGGATTGTCATGTTCTGCATGACTGACTTCCCATCTCTCCTTTTGTGCACATGCACGTAGTTAGTGATTCTGTCTATTACACCAACCAAGTAAACATTTTCTGTCTTATGGGAATGGCAAAATGACACTGGCAATGGTCTGCAGATGCTCCCTGTCATTGTGTTTGGGCTTTGCTTTCTGAGTTGTTGGCTTGTTTCGATGAAAGAATAAACTTTTCTGCCTATCAAAGGGTGTAGCTGAGAATACTGGATTGTAAATTCATAATTTATTTCAGTCTTTGTGGTTTAACAGATATTTCAAACTTTTTGTTACTTTTGATTACTGGTACATTAAGAGACCTAATTAAACATGTGTGATGTATCTAGATAATTGTAAGAAGGATACCATTGTTGGGGGGTGAAAAGTATTGGAGTTGGGAGGCCGGTAATGGTGAAATCAGCATTGTGGTTTATTGTGGGTCAAGATGGAGCATAGGGACAAAGGGATGGGGAAGCCACTTATATTTGCAAGTAAACCACATCTTGACTGTGTCCCCCCATAAGGGGATTGGTCCAACAGGGATTAGTCTCCCACCAGAGGCTGTCATAGGTCCATTCAAATATCCTCAGCCTCTGATAGGGGGACCGACAAGATCCCTAGGTCCATTGTTCTCTGGGGAAGGAAGCTCTGTTGTTATCACATCCCATTACAGGTAAACATGCCCAGACATGTTCCCTGGCTGCAGACAAAGAGTCAAGCACCAGACATAATGGGGAATGCAATACTTAATCAATTATGGAAATGTAACAGTTTATCCATTCTTTGCTTCCTTGTATGGAAGAGGAGCAAACTGATAAAAACAATTATAGTACTTTTTTTAGAGCAACATACACAATATTAGCTCAGTGATAACCTATGCTGGGGAAAAGGACTGGTTCATAGCATATTTCACAATACTCCAACAGTCATAGAATTTGAGAATAGTTTTTAGTCTTTCACTGGCTTAGTTTAGGGTGTAAAAATAATTGCTTCAGGTGTAAAAATAATTGTCATCTGAAGTTACGAATTGCTCTCCACACTTGTGGTATGGCTCTGCAAAATAATCTAGATATGTAGTGGGATTTTTCATCTTCCTACAAAGTACCAACTATAGGTCATTGCTAAGAGCAGAATAGCAACTGGAATCGCTAGGCAAGCATTATGTTTAAAAAGTCACCACTTACATTCCCAAGCAGATTTAACACACAAACCTCTCTGGGAGTGCAAAAAATTGTTAAGATGACCTATCTTTCTAATCCATTTTGTTAGGGTTGTCCTCTTTTATATCTCCATTATGCAGTTCTTGGCCTAAGTACAATGTTGGGTGTTCATCTGTACTGTTATTAGTGCTAATCCTGTCCCATTAGTAAACACTCTGTTAAGAATCCTGCTGGGACAACTTTTGCACAAACCCAATAGAAATGAAAATATTCCCATTCATTTAAGTATGGCATATGTAGAAGTCCTTCCAAATTCTTTTCACTTTTATGGGCTCCACTAATGGAACTTTAAAACAAGCCATTTAATTTCTTGCTGTTTGAAATTTTTCTTGTGTGTATTTCAAAATAAGTGTTTAAAATAATAGGATCTACTGAGGCCTGCCAAACTTGTCTAGTGGTAGTCTAGTGGTTAGAGCACTGGACTAGGACAGACCCAGGTTCAAATCCCTGCTATGCTGTACAGCTCACTGGCTAGTCACACACTCCCAGACTAACCTACCTCATGGGGCAGTTGTTGGAAAATTGCTTAGAAAATTGTTTACATGATATGTACTAGATTGGCTTCTAAGTTATGACATTGGAATCGTTGGGTCAAGAAGTTCTCAGTGTTCTATTACTCTGAGATAACACATGGCCTCCAGGCGTTATCTTTGGAGTGTGAAGGAGGGTGCGAAAGGGGGCTGCCCTTTCATTCTATGGCTCAATTAGTCTAGGGGTTTCTGGTTAGGGTCTTTCCTGACCATGGATCTTATGTCTAGGGGTTTTAGCTTTATGGCTCTTCAGTTGTCTATACAAAAGCTTCAAAGATTTATGGGGTACCTGTTTCTCAGGCTGCTTGCAGGTTGGTTATTTCTGCAAGGCCTTCTGGGAGTCATGCTCTAATAGCAGAAAGCAAATTACTAGTTTGGCTCAGGCATAAACATTTGGTTTCAGAAGGGAAATCTACATTTTGTGAAGAATCTTGCACCATTCTCAGAATTCTCACCACAGTGACGACCCCCACTCACCAGGCTGGGCACACACTTGATTTGATCTTCATGGCTGGGGTAATGGTGGACCGGATTACTGCCTCAGCAGTACCATGGTCGGACAACCATGCTCGGAGGGCACATCTGAATGTGTCACCCCAACCCTTTTTAGGCGGCAAGTGTATTTTAGCTCACCCGCAGAGCCAGATGGACCCAGTGTGGCTCCAGATGGCTCTTTGGGATCTGATGCCCCCTGGTGGTTCATTGGATGAGCTTGTGGAGGATTGGCATAGTTGGCTTTCCACAGCCATTGATGAGATCGCTCCCCTGCGCCCTCTTCGCCCTCACTCTAAGCTTGCACTTTAGTTTACCTAGGAGCTGTGGCTTAAGAAGCGAGAGCTGAGACATCTAGAGAGATGGTGGCGCTGTACTCGAGATGAAGCTACAAGAGCATCTTATAGGATATTTATGAGATCCTATGAGGTTGTAGTCAAAGCCTCTAAGTGAGACTTCTATGCAGCCACGATTGCATCTGCAAGCTCACACCCAGCCCAATTATTTAGAACGATTTGGTCAATAACAGCTCTGCCATAGGGCAGATCAAACACTAGGGAACTGGACATTGGCTGTGAGGCATTTGCAAGCTATTTCACAGATAAAGTCTTGGTGCTCCGCTGCGAACTCCTTGCCACAGTTGAAACAGTACGTGAACTTGAGGCGCCTTGCAGGTCCTCACCGGGTTTGGATTGTTTTGGCCTGCTCAGCCTGGAGGAAGTTGACAGATTGCTCATGACAGTACGCCCAAACACATGTGGCCTTGATCCGTGCCCTTCCTGGCTTATGAAAGCTGGCCACAAGAGGTTTCGAGATGCTCTTCAGGACATTATCAACAAGTCCCTCTCAGACTGGCAGTTCCCAGAGGCACTCAAGGAAGCGATGGTTGGTCCTCTCTTGAAAAAAACATCTTTGGATCCAGCTCTAACTGATGACCTCCAGAGGCATCTGGATCAGGACAGTTCAGTGGCACTGTTGTTGTTAGATCTGTCGGCCGTGTTTGACATGGTCAACCATCAGTTGCTGGCCCGCCGCCTCGCCGACACAGGGATACACGGACCTGCCTTGCAGTGAAAGAGAACGAAGAGATTGGATTTATACCCTGCCCTTACTACCCAAAGGAGTCTCAGAGTAGCTTACAAACTCCTGTCCCTTCCCCTCCCCACAATAGACACCCAGTGAGGTAGGTGGGGCTGAGAGAGCTCTGACAGAAGCTGCTCTTTTTCAAGAACAGTTGTGCCAGAACTATGGCTCACCCAAGGTCATCTAGCAGGTGCAAGTGGAGGAGTGGGGAATCAAACCCAGTTCTTCCAGATTAGAGTCTCGCACTTAACCACTACACCAAACTGGCTCCCAATGGCTTGTCCCAGTGGCTTGTCTCCTTTCTCCCAGGTTGGGGACAAAGGGTTGTGCTAGGGGAACAGCAGGCCCAGAGACATCTGCTTGAGTGCAGAGTGCCTCAGGGGGTGGTACTGTCCCCGATGTTATTTAACATCTATATGCACCCCCTTGCCCATATTGCCTGGAGGTATGGGGTGTCACCAGTATGCTGATGACACCCAGCTCTATCTGATGTTGGGCAGCCAGTCAGACTGGAAGACCTGGACCGGGCATTGCATGCCATGGCTGGTTGGCTTAGACTGAGTCAGCTGAAGCTAAATCCAGCAAAGACAGAAGTCCTGTGCCTGAGTCAGGGCAGTCTGGGGATGGGGATCCCGCTCCCAACCGGGCACTGTTAGTGCTGGTGCTGAAGGTTAGGAGTGTGGGAGTACTCCTGGACTCCTCCTTAATGATGGAGGCCCAGGTAGCAGCCACTGCCAAGTTGGCCTTTTACCATCTTAGGCTGACTCGGCAGTTGGTTCCCTACCTCAACCGCAATGACCTGGCGACAGTGATCCATGCAATGTTCACCTTGAGATTAGACTACTGTAACACTCTCTACTTGGGGCTGCCCTTGTTGCAAATCCAGAAGCTGCAGCTGGTGCAGAATGCCATGGCCAGGCTCCTGATGCGCTTCCCTAGACGGGAGCACATCCAGCCTGCGCTGAAGGTGCTGCACTGACTGCTAATAGCATGCCGAATTCGCTTCAAGGTGCTAGTACTTACCTTTAAAGCCCTATATGGCCAGGATCCGACATATAGACCCCAGAGAGCACTTTGGTCAGGGTTGCAACATTGGTTGGTGATCCCAGGCCCTAAAGATGCCAGGCTCGTGGCCACCAGGACCAGGGCCTTCTCAGTGGTGGCTTCTTACTGGTGGAGTGAGCTCCTGGAAGAGATCAGGGCCCTGTGAGACCTTTTACAGTTCCGCAGGGCCTGCAAGACAGAGCTCTTCCAACAGGCCTTCAACTAGAAGCCATCACCACAACTACCACCAACTATTACAATTTGCTCATCTGTGGGACAGGGTTGGCTGTGGAGATAGAGATTGTGCTAGACCTCACAGGTAGTCAAAAAAGGCCACTGAAGTGGTTACTGTGATAGTCGTTCTGAGATTGTGTCATCTAAGCTATTGGAACCAGTACTATGAGCACTTCAAATTGTATGGTTGTTTTAACTGTCTCAAATTGTTTTAAACTGTTTTAACTGTTTATATAGACTAAGTATATTGTATTTTATGTATTTTAGGTACATTGTACCAATTATTGTAAGCTGCCCTGAGCCTGTTCGTGAGGAGGGTGGGATATAAATATGAAGAAATAAATAAATTACATGTACATCACTAAGGTCTGTCCCTCCCTCAACCCCTCCCTTCCCAGCATGCACCCCCAAATCTCCAGGAATTTCCCAACCTGGAGTTAGCAACCCTACCCCTTCCCCTCAGTATTTCCTCTTTCTGTCCTCCTGGCAACCCTCCCTCTTTTCCTCTCACCTTTCTCCACTTCCCAATCATCAAACAACTTTTGTTTTATCTGCCCCCACAGTCTTCAGCTTTCTTTCTTTTAAAAGTTTCATTTATACCAAAGTCATCCAATGAGCTTCCATGACAGGGTAGGGATTTGAACCTACGTCTCCCAGATCCTAGTCTGACATCATCTAACTACTATACCATGCTGGTTCTCAGCTTTCCCTCCTTCCCTCCTCCTGGCAACCTCTCCCTGGGAACAGGTAGCAAGTCCTTCAGGTGAGTTCTGTGCTGGCTACTGCCAGGTCTATCCAAGTTGCTCAAGTTGTGTGGAGGCTTCCATTGGATCCAGGTGAGTTGGGTGGTAACATGTCTGGTAGCCACCACTGCACCTGGGTGAGTCACAGAAATTGCATGGTAGCATGTTGCCAGCCCCAAAAAGTCCTCTCTCCAGGACAGGATGGAGGGGGGCAGGGGATGACTAGGAAGCCAAAATACCTCAGAAAAGGTCCTGTCCCCTTCCTTTTACTGACAGAAACCAGGATTTGAAGCCTGGCCTAGCAACTCTGACAATGGCCACCAATATCCCCTTTCTTAAAGGACAGGAACTACTTCTATTATACAAACATACATATACATATATCAGATTTTTCTGCAACCATAGTACTTTTCTCAGGTTTTTAGAAAGATCTGTTTTGTCTCTGCATTTAAATATCCACACATTCAGCCCATGTTGAGAATTAGATATACTGAATCCAGAATAAACAAATTGTTATCTTCCTGTAATAATTAAACACACAGGAAGCTGCCTTATTCTGAGAGCTCATTGGTCTGTAAACACACAGGAAGCTGCCTTATTCTGAGAGCTCATTGGTCTGTAAAGGTCAAGATCTGATTGGCAGTGGTTCCCTTGGGTCTTGGATGATGATGATTTTCACATTGACAGCTACCTGATCCATTTAATTGGAGGTTCCAAGAATTAATTGATAATATATGATTAGTGGTTTTAGTTGTTTTTAACAATAATAAAATTACATTTTAAATTTCTTATTTCGCTATATATCCATTGCAAATAATATCCAATTCAACTTTTAATTACCTCTCTAGTGACCATCCATGTGTATATTTGAATGACCTTGAAGGCAATATTAATTGCCTACAATAATACCTAGCAGCTACTTTATTACTAAAGAATTTTGTCAGTGTCGGTAAGTTTTATATCTCTTTTTCAGTAGCGTATTTTTCAGCTTGGGTGGGTTGAGGGTTTAACCGAACATGAAAACAGTGAAAACTCTTCATAGACAAGCAAGTGTACAGCCAAGATTCTTTGCTTTTTCTTTATGAACTCTTAAGGACATGTTTTGTAAGAGCTGACAGCAGTTATGGTGGAAAAAAGGAAGAATAATTATAAGTAAGTAGTTATAAAAGTCTGGTGCTTAGTTCTGCTGGTGGTTGCATAGAAAACTGTAGGATAACATGCAAGAGATGAACAGCACATTACTTGAGCAAGGAGAAGTCTAACAATCTTAGGTTTGTTTCCTGTAATGTTGCCAACTTCCACATGGGGTCTGAAGATCTCCCAGAATTACAAATTATTTCCAGACTAAAGAGATCAGTTCTCCTGGAGAAAATGGCTGCTTTTGAGGGTGTACTCTATGGCATTATACTCCACTAAGATTCCCCCTCCCCAGACTTTCCCTTCTCTTGGGTCTACACCCAAATCTCCAGAAATTTCCCAAATCAGGGTTGGCAACTCTAGTTTCAAAGCTATTCAAAGAAGCAGGAATAACATAAATTTGTCTCCATTTGTGATAAGTAGAATCCTAGCCCTGCTGGGTTGGTTTGAGTTGGTTCTCCCAGTCTTGTTTGTTTAAGAATAATTACTTACTACTAGCCAGGAAGATAAGGTTTAATAGAAGTAAGAAGTTTGAAAGTATCTAGGGAGTGGTGAGGATGTAGTTGTTTGGTAGAGATGCTCAACAAATGCAGTTCAGATAAAATCATTTCTGCCAGGCTGACCAACCTCACTTGAATGTTGTGAAGATAAATCAGGATAACCCCATGTTTCCCTCCTCAAACTCCTTGGAGGGCTGTTATATATACAGTAGTTTTTATCAAGTAAGCGTATCTGAGTATATTTGATAAAAGCCTGCCATACATATAAAAATAGTTCTGGACTATAGTGGATGGATTCACAAATATATTTTCTCCACACTTTTAACTTTGACAGGAGTGGAAACAAAACACCCCAAACTACTTGTCATGCTCTTCTCCAGATATATTAAGAGCTTTAGGGAATTGCAGCTCTATCAGCCTCTGTGCTTGAATGATACTTCGTAAGCAGCAGTATAAGAATTCCCTTGCCTTTGCTATCTGTAAACAGTGAGAAGTCACTCTAGAGATTGGCTGATTTCCAAGTCTGTGTTAACCTTTTACTTAGTGAGCAATCTCACATCAATAGCAAGATTACCTGTCCTTGTGTAAGAAAAAGAGCATAGCCTTGTGCGTGGAGGATTGCCATGTTGCGGGAAAATTCCATTTGCTTTATTTAAGTTTTGTGTGTGCAGTCTGAGAGTCTGCATTGTTGGATGGGCTGAATGAATTAAAGGAAAAGACAGAACTCTAAACAAGGGTAAGGTACACAAATGAAATAATCCTCTGTGAAGAGTGGGTTATCTTACTGGTAATCACCACCTTTTTTGGAAGATTTAATGGATGATGAGTTACCTTGTTAAAGGAGTAGTGAGCATTGACTTAAAAAAATCATTAAAGTAATTCTAAACAGTACTGGGTAGGGAGAATAATGGAATCATAGAGTTGGAAGGGACCTCCAGGATTATCTAGTCCAACCCCTTGCACAATGCAGGAAATGCACAAGTTCCGCCCTCCACCCCCAATGACCCCTGCTCTATGCCCAGGAGAGGGCAACCTCCCCCCCCAAAAAACCCCTCCAGGATCCCTGGCCAAACTGGCTTGGAGAACAATTGCATCCTGACCCCAAAGTGGCAATCAGCATTTCCCTGGTCATGTAAAAAAGGGCCCCAAGAACTAAACACTGGGGCAACCCTTCCTGCTTTCGCTCTCATGATCTGCCTAAGTTCACAGAATCAGCATTGCTGTCAGATGGCCATCTAGTCTCTGTTCGAAAACCTCCAAAGATGGAGAGCCTACCACCTCCCGAGGAAGCCTGTTCCACTGAGGAACCACTCTGTCAGGAAGTTCTTCTGTTTAGCTGAAAACTCTTTTGATGTAATTTCTACCCATTGGTTCTGGTCCGACCAGCAACAGAAAACAACTCTGCACCATATTTTGCCACTGAAATCATAATAACTACTAAACCAGTTGAGGTCTATGGTGCTTTCACAGTCTCTTTCTTTATACACCATACTTTGGACCACAGTAGATGTGCTTGCTAGGAAAAGCTTATGATTTCCCAGAAAATCAATTTGGCAAGTTGAAATTGTGATATTATCACACTCTTCTCATAAACAGCAGTAGTTTACTCCAGTAGCAAATTCAACAATAAAGCACTTCAACTTAACAGGGTAAAAAAGAAACAGTAGTTTATTCCCCCTCTGTGTTGGCAGAGCAGAGTACAAAATTACCTTACTGCTGATATTATTGCTATAGTAAACAACTATAGGAATGTGTGAATACACTGCATTAAAAGAAAGCTTCTGCTGGGAGAAGACTACCTAGATTTTTTGCATGGAGTTAGTAATGGCTGGATGCCAGTGTGAGCATTGCGTTGAGCTGCATCCAGATTTGTAGTTCTGCACCATCGTCCGGAACTGGCTACTCAACCCAAAGAAGACTTCTTGCATCAGATGGTCCATCAGAACTTTGGATCTGCACGGCTGTCTAGAAAAACCCTTAGTTATACTGACGAGTCTTCTCTTGCTCCTCAAATACTTATGTTTTATTTATTTTTTACGTAAAACATTTTATGCTGCGTTTCCACCAAACTTAGGATCCCCAAGGTGGCAAAGAGTCAAATCCTTTAAAATCAGTTTTAAAAACAGAACACAACACATAGACTGGAATGAGAGTCATTGAGGGAACACCAAACCAAACAAATGATTCTTCACCCACTGATGGAAAACAATGATAGAGGGACTGTGTTTTCCTGAGAATCAACTTCCATTTCTGCACCTGGGTATATTTATACACTCTGCCTGCTTTTATTAAGAAAAACAACAACAACAGTGATTTGCTATACAATGTAATGGACCCTTGGGAGCATTTGGGGGGGGGGGTACCAATGCTCCCTCTAAGCTGTGGAGTCTCGTGAGCAGCAATTCTACTTTGTGAGCTCCTGGCATTGAAGTTGTGAGCAAGCGATTTGGCTACTGCATAAATTAGTTTGCTCTGGAGCCATCCTTCCTGACCTAAGACAAAAAGGTATGAGCTGGAGGCTAAAAAACTGTGAGCAAGCTCACACTCAGCTTAGAGGGAACACTGATGGGTACTTAAATCACACCCTCTCTTATGAGCCCTTTTGAGGCTAAATTGTGGGCTATTATATTCAAGGAAGTATAACTTGGTCTTTATTAATTTCCATTAATTGCTTTAATAAAATATTAATTTTGAAGCAGGCAGGGTCACTACTGAGTTAGTTTACCAAGCTCAGCCCTCCAGCATTGTGTGTGTGTGTGTGTGTGTGTGTATGTGTATATATATATATATATATATACACACACACACACACACACACACACACCAAGTTCTATAGTAATTAGAAGGGAAAAAGCAATCATGAGATTAGAGAGCAGCGCCCCAGTTATGAATAAGCTACCACTGTTTGGCATATTATCATTTATGCCAGTAGGCTAATTTTCACCAAATCCCCTACTTAGGAAAGCCCCCTCCCCTCCCCAAAGAGGTGCCAATACTCAGTACCAGCAAATGCCACCATAAATACACAAAAAAAGACCTGCTTTTTCTCCTGTCATCTAAAGTGCAATTCAGAGGACTGCTTCACACATTACATAGTTACAGATTTATGCATCTATGAATCAGAACGCACAACATGGCTAGCTCTAAGTACTTCAGAGTTGACATGGCTACTTGAAATATAGTTATCATTTCATTTCCTTCCTTTGTGCTATAGTTTATGTGGCATCCATGTAAATCCACATGGCAATATCTGGATTAAATAAAAGTGACTGGCGCTAATCCAAAAATGGGTGCACATAGCTCCATGCAAGCACTATTCCAGATATTCACAGCAGCTAGTGCAGCAGTTAGTGTGCTGCCATTAGTGCAGTTAGTGTAGCAGTTAGTGTGCTGGACTTATTTGTGGAAGACCTGGTTTCATATCCCCACTCTGCTATGACTCTTGCTGGGTGATCTTGTGCCAATCTCTTCTTCTCAGCCTGACTCATGGAGCTGTTGAAATGATAAGATGGAGGAAGGGAGAATGACGTATACTACTCTGAGCTTTTTTTGGGGGGGGGAGGATGAAAATATAATATAAAACATTTTTCACTTGTTTGGTCAGTGGGGAAGAGGAATAAAACACAGGACCCCAGTCCCTCTTCCATCCCAAATGGAATTTAGCTTTTAATGTACTTGGTGCATATAGTCCTGATTGATGGACTGGAGAATTTAAAAACAAAACACAGGAATGTACATTTCCTGTCAAGAGGAGGAGGGTGCAAACAGACTGATGCTTCTAAGCAAACTGTGCCCCTAGCAGGGTTGATGTAATTGACAGTATCATTTCCTGGTGTCTTCAACTAGCCTTATTAATCATAAATTGATGCATATGTCTTTGGATTGGCCAGGCCATGTGTATTTGAGTTTGAATGCATGATTAAATATGGCTTCTGGTTTAACATGTATTTATAACATACCACTGTTTTATATTGAAGGGGGGGAAAGCTTTAACATCTGGCAACCACACCTTGATTCATTCTAGCCTCCAGAGTCACGGTATGGTGCATTAATTTCTCAGTTTGTAATTTGCCAGCTGCATTTAATGGAACCAATTTTCATTACATCTGTTCTATGGTTCAAAGAGCTGCTTTAGTTGCCAAAGGGGGCCAGCTTCACACAAATTCAGAGCGGGTGCTAATATACTTTTCTTGAAGTATTGGATAACTAGAGAAGTCTCCATTTTTAAAAATAGCAAACAGATTATTTTCACAGAAATAAATTCTGCATTCATGGCTTGTCACTGTTAAATTTCAAATTAAAAGTGAAGTAAAATCCATGGACTGGAATACACACACACACACACATATAGTCATTTTGTTTCATAATGACTGGTGATTTGAAAAGACAAGCATTCAGGAGTATGTTTATTGTCCTGACAAACACCTTCAGTAATGCTATCAATTTTGAAAGGGACCAAAGAGTTTTTAACTGAAAGGGATGAGAAAGGGAAGGTCACATAACTAAGCATTCCATGGATCTAGATATTACATTATGGGACAGACTTGCTTTGCCATGGCGGTTCCCTTCCCTGAGCTCTGTGCATAAATTTAATTCTCATAAAATCTGCAATCGTATAAAATGCAAGATTCCAAAATGACTGTCACTTTCAATAAAAAAAAGTTTTTCCTCATGGGCCACAGAAAATTTGAAATGTTCTACTGCACTTTGAAGTTCTAAGCATCAGCCATATGAGAATTATAAAGCATTAATCCTGAAAAGTTTTCACCTGACAGTCATGAAATAGCATACCTGTGTGAAAAGTGACTCAGTTTTACTTCCTCAGGCAATGTCTTTTTTTTTTTTAAAGAGCTTCAGAAATACCATGCATCATGTCATATTGAAAATATGATCTTGGAATGACTAGATCCTTTTGAAATCACTGAAGTCTATATTATAACTATTTATGTGAAAAGTTTCAATGACATTTTTTTTTCTGTAAGAAAACTTCCCAGTTTAATGCAGGAAACCATATCCTAGCTACTTTGGAAAGATACGTAAGCCTGCCTGTAAAATATAAACACATTATTAGTTTTGCTCTGCCTGTATTTTTCTTTTTAAAAAGGAACACAATCCAGTAGGAGCTGTACCTACACAAGCCCTATTGAGGTGAATGAGGCCTCTTCAAGAGCACATGTTTATGTTCAGATCCCATTGAAATCAATAGGATTAATGTAAGATAATTTCACTTGGGACTATGTTCTTTGTCATTAGGTTCCTGAACTGGCCTGACATAAACAGCAACATTATAGTAATAGAAGATAATTTTGTGCAACATTAAAACCCCCCACACAATTAATGTGTAAATATAGTTATGAGGATCAGTGAGTACCCTGTGAGTCTTGCTGAAGGAAAAGGTTGGACCATCGAACATTTGATCACTTTTATCTTTATGGTTCTACAAGTGGGGGACCTATAGAGACTTGTGGGGGCATCTCATTTCCCCCTCCCCCATCATTTCCTCTTTCCTTTCCCTGAAATCCCCATTGCCTCTCTTCCCCCCCCCCCATTTTCTTCTCTCTTTCCCATCCACCAGCCAATTTACCTTTATTTCCCCCCTGTATTCAGCTGTCATACCTTCCCTGCCCTGGCAGCCTCTAACCAGGTAAACCAAATCCATTTCAAGGTACTGGTTTTGACCCTTAAAGCCCTTTATGGCCAGGGACCAATGCTCCCTCTAAGCTGTGTAGTCTTGTGAGCAAAAATTCTACTTTGTGAGCTACTGGCATTGAAGTTGTGAGCAAGCAATTAGGTTGCTCTGGAGCCATCCTTCCTGAGCTCAGACAAAAATCTGTGAGCTGGAGGCTAAAAAACTGTGAGCTAGCTCACACTAACTCAGCTTAGAGGGAACACTGCCAGGGACCTACATACTGAGGAACTGCCTTTCCCCACATGTACCCCAGAGAGCACTGTGATCAGAAGCCCAGAACTGACTGGCCCTCCTGAGTCTCAAGGAGGCCAGGCTGGTAACAGCCAAGGCTTTCTTGGTTTGGCTCCATTCTGGTGGAATGAGCTCCCAGAAGAGATCAGGGTCGTGCAGGACCTTTTGCAGTTCCACAGGGCCTGTAAAATGGAGCTCTCCCACCAGGGCTTTGGAGTCGCTGCCACTGCCAACAACTGACAGCCTAAGGCTGGAGAACCCTGTTTCCCCGGGAATCTCCACCTACAGCCTGAGCTAGCTGCTTAATACAATGTAAGAAGATCAAGGAGCCAACTGCGAGAAGAGATAACTGAGTAACCATAACTGCTGTGAAATTACGGATACTAGGACTTTGTTATGTCTTCGGGTTTAAATGGTTTTAGAATTATTTTATTTTTGTTTAATTTATATTCATGTTTTATTGTAAACTCTATGCTGATTTTATGTAAGCTGCCCTGAGCCAGCCTTGGCTGGGAGGGCAAGGTAGAAATTCAATAAATCAAATCAGTCAAATCAAATCAACCATGGCCGTTTTGCAGTTCCACTCTCTGGGTTGGTCCCAGGTGCTCAGTGCTGGCCACCAGCCCCAGTTGCATGGTAGGGAGCCCACAAGGACTTGTGGGAGGGGGCACCTCACTTTCCTGGTATCTCTCGCCCCAAGTGTGTGTCTTCAAAACTTTTTTTTTAAAGAACTCTTACTATTATGAACAGATATGTGACAGATATTAATATGTTGCAGGCACTAGTTGAACTTCACCACGCTGCTCTTTCAAAGGCAAAGTGGACAGTAATTTTATTTATCCCTTATACAGTAACAAGCACGATTGTTCACACAGACTTCCACTAAACTTATAAAGGTTGCACACAATCCTGACTGCAATATAACTGCATGAGAAAAGGAGTTTTCAGTACTACTTTGAAAGTAGCAAGAGGCTTCTTCCCCCTGTATGAGTGAGAGAAATCATAAGTTTACAGGGTAGCTTCACTGTGGCTCTCAGATTGGTCACTTAGTTAAAACATACTGAGGTGTATTCTTACAAACATTCCAAATTTGTCAGATTGGGATACTAAAAATGCAGCTATGTCTTCCAAATAAGCAAAAAAAAAAAAGAAATCCTTTGAGACATTTTGATTTCTTGTCTCATCTCATTACGTGGAAGCAGAAGAAGAAAGGGAGCCAGGGCAGCTTTTAAACAGTCTGGCAAACAGCAGGACAGTGGTGATTCCCCCATCCCCAGTTTGTTTTATGTGCCAAGCTAATGATCACATTTACATTTTTCAAATGTAAAAATAAATCTTACACTGGGATTGTATGGTTTGTGGCTGAAACTGCAAGAATATGAATCCAGTGATAATACTGCAATACCCCAAAGCTATTACAAGGAGAGCATGAACGATGGAGGATAATTCCTCCATCCTGCAAAAAAAAGAAAAGACTCTGTTTATATGGGGAGATTCCAGACAAGGATTAAATGTAAAGAAGAAAAAAAATGCAAGCAAAATGGGAAACAAAATATCTGAGCAATACAGCTTCAGTACAGGAGCCTATATGGATAATTCTTGTCTGTAGCATTGGCTTGCACGTGCCACACACACTGAGGAGATGGTTACCTCTTTCAGACTGAGAAAACGGTTGACAGCATGAGGTAGATAGCCAGATCCTAATGCTTGTATGATGTTGAACCACATTGTTCTAGAACAAAGTTTTAGTCCAGTGGCATCTTTAAGACCAACAAAGTTTAATTCTGGGTTTAAGCATTCGTGTGCAAGCTTATACCCAGAATTAAACTTTGTTGGGCTTAAAGATGCCCCTGGACTCAAACTTGGTTCTGTTGCTTTGGACCAACATGGCTACCCACTCGAACACACTGTTATAGACAACTCTACGTTTGGGCAACTTGGTCAATGCTTGGAGGGGGATGATGGCCCAATTCTGTTCTATTTTGTCCTGGCTAATTAAATCTGACAAACTGGGTAGGGCAGATAATAACTCACTTAGGAGAAGCTTGAAAGAACTTGCAGTGCAGCCAGTTTTGAAACCATCTACCATGCAGTACAGATGGACCGAGACTGTAGTGATATGGTCCCTATGACCCAGTCCAGTCCACATCCTGGGCACAGCATTCCGTATCAGTTGAAGTTTCTGAACACTTTTCAGTGGCAGCTGCACAGACAGCACATTTACACGATGCAAATACATCTGGCAAACAGGTGATAGGGGAATCAATGAATTATTTGAACCCTTTTAAAATCTCTCTCCTTTTTTTACTCAGTTTCAGATATAAACATTTTTGAAAACTTACTGAAAGTTCACTGGGCAGGTAATCCCAGTTTGCATTGTTTCTTCTGTACCTTTCAGTGACTTTCAGTATCATTATCTGCTGTGTCCTTCTGGATCAGTTGTCTAAACTGGGGGAAAACTGGGATGCATCGGTTGAAAAAAATCATGAGAGATCAGTTCATGGATCTTCAGCCGTCACATCTCTTTTGGCCTCCAGAGATGGAAACTTGTCTAGGGCTGCTATTACATTCATGACAGATGTGGCACTTTTACTATGGATTTTTGGCTCACAGCTTAAGGAGCACACTCACATGTTATTCAATGGGGCTTACTCCCAGGAAAAGGTCCCTAGGATTTCAGTCTTTGTCTTATTACCATTGTGCTGTGAGATAAATGTCTGCCATGCTAGATAACCATTCACTAGCAAGTTCAAAATGATTCTTCTGAACTGGGAAGTACCTATTTCAAATAATGTATTTAACATCTCACTACATGATGTAGTTTTTATTAGGTACTTTAAAGGGATCTCCTGCCTTTCAAATTATATTAACCTAGTCCAATTTCCCTTAGCAGTATTGTGCTGGGGGAAAATATGCTTCAAACAGCAAAGCACACTGAGATAAGGGAAAGAATGGTTATCTCTCCTTGTCTGCAGACTTTAGTAGTTTTAAAGAAGTTCCCTTTCAGCTTTACATGTGGATACGTAAATGCATGCATACCACATGGCATCCGTTTACTATTCATGGAGGGGAAATACTTACGCTTCTCTCTGTTCCCACTGCCCTAGTGAACATATGAAACTGCCTTATACTGAATCAGACCACTGGTCTATCAAAGTCAGTATTGTTTACTGTCATACTGGCAGTGGCTCTCCAGGGTTTCAGGCAGAGGTCTTTCACATCACCTCCTGTCTGGTCCTTTAAACTGGAGGTGTAGGGGACTGAACCTGGGACCTTCTGCATGTCAAGCAGATTCTCTACCACTGAGCCACAGCCCCTCCCCAAGCTGCCCATTAATGATATTTACAAAAGACCTTCATTCTCTTGGAATTTATTAGTACATTTCTGTCTGCGTATCACTAGTAATGTAACATCACAGATCTACTATTTAAGTATTCTACAAGTGTGATTAAATATATCTAATTTTAGCTTTTCTACAGTTTCAACATTCTATCTTGTTGCAGAAAATTAAGTGTTGTGTAATACTGCTGCAGGGGCTGTGGTGGCTCAGAAGTTAAGATGCTGAGTTACAGACCGGAAGGTTGGTAGCTTGGCAGTTTGAGACCCAAATACCGCATGATGGAGTGAGCTCCCATTTATCTCCCATCTCTGGTAGATAAATAGGTAACAAAGTCTAGGGAGCCTGTCATAGAATCATAGAGTCACAGAGTTAGAAGGTGGAAAGGTCCTTTGGTGGAAAGGTAACAGCATTCCGTGTGCCTCAGCGTCTAGTCATGCAAGCCACATGACCATGGAAACATCCTCGGACAGTGCTGGCTCTTCGGCTTGGAAACAGAGATGAGCACCACCCCCTAGAGTCGAATTTGACTGGCTTTCGAGCAAGGGAAACCTTTACCTTTAATACTGCAGCATGCCCCAAACATATCACTGTGAAATCTTCAAAATAGTGCAGAGCTGCCATCACTTAGCTTAGGTGGGCTAAAAGATGCCCCACAGATTATTGTTAAAAATTTTGCAGAAAGAGAAGCTTCACTGTTATTGTGTATAGTCAGAAAGACATATGTCTCCATGACACAGATCAATGTCCAGATTTGCTTTAGACAGGGTCGGATTAAGGCCAATTGATGCCCTAAGCACAGCCCAACAATGGTGCCTTTTGGCCCTTCCACTGCTTAACTGGCAAAACATTAAGACTCAGTAAGTGCTGAAGGTGAAATAAGAGATTAAAAATGTTTTCTTCCAGGCTAGTTCCCAGGCCAGATCCCACAACTATACTAAATATAAATTTGAAAATAAATATATATTGATTTAACAGTAAATAGCAGTAAGCAATATAAGCAAATTATTTACTTATAAGTAGGGCAACAGAAAAATGCAAATTTTCAACTTTTTTATGCATTTTTAAATAAAATTGTTATAAAGAAAAAATGCAAATACAAAAATTTGTTGAAAAACATATTTTAATTTGCCCTGACCTGGATAGTTTTGATCTCGTCAGAGCCTGATATCGTCATCTCGGAAGCTAAGCAGGGCCGACCCTGGCAAGTATTTGGATGGGAGACCTCCAAAGAATACCAGGGTCAGGTGGCAGAGGTGGGCTATCAAGCCCAGTGGGAGCCATGACTTCCAGGCACAGGCCCACATACACACACACACACATGCAAAAATACCAAAAAAAATTCTTTTATTCCATTGCTTTCTAACCTTGAAGATACATAGCATTTCAATATATATGGATCAAAATATGAAAAATAATGCTTATTGTTGTCCACTTATAATTTATACTTTAAAAAGTTTTCCTCTACTTCTTTTAATTGCAAAATCTTTGATCAAGTCCTCAAAACTAATGGGGCATAACAAATCTGCTTCTATACTTCACAGAGATAAAAATCCAGCCTGTCTTATTGCATAGTTGCCCCTGCTGCCCCTCCCCTTCTTGGTGCTAGTGGTTCCATGGCCTATCATTTCTTATGAATAGCCATAACAGAAGGGATGACTGAGAAAAATTTCATCTTTAAGGTGCCCTTGGTGCCCTAAGCATGTGCTTATTTTGCTTAATGGTTAATCCAGGGCTGCTTTGGAGGAATCTAAGTGTAAGACACCTTCCTTTACTGCCTCTCACTCCTATGCTAAATAAGTTGCTCCCTTAAAATATGCACACAGCTCTAGTGAATGTATCCAAACTTGGTAGTCACACACACACACACACACACACACACACTCAGCAACGAAGGGATTGTTGATAAAGATATGAGATCCTTAATGCTAGTTTGGAAAAAGTATTGAGACCATAAATGTGAAATCAGAGTTTAGTTGAAGAAAACAATTTACACTCAGTTTAAAGCAAACATAGCAATATCAGGCATACTGCAATAGTATCAGATACTAGAATGTTCACACTATGTTGCAAATAGTACAAACAAGGGGGGGCCCCGCAGGGGGGGAGAAGCTGACAGCTGCTCCTCCTTCCTCCGCCCCCTTCCCCCCCTTCCTCTGCCCCCTCCCCCCCAGAGACTCCTGGCGGGCCTTGGCAGCTCTCGCCGGGCCCGCCGCTCGCCCCCTTCCCCCTCCCCAGAGACTCCCTCCCCCCCAACCCAGCTGTGTTTCTGTGATAATGAGTACTGTGGGGGTGGAGGTTCCTTTACACAGTAAAGCTAATTGCAGCCTTAGCACCTCTGCCTATCTCTGGGGTGCTGACAGTTTCTCAGATGGCATTTTGTGCTGTGGGGTGGATGGCTGGAGTCAAGAGCGCTTCTCCTTGTGGCCACAGACTTTTGGAGGGGAGTCCAAGTGTGCAGAAAACCCTCTTTAGCCTTCAGGTGCCTTTCCTCCACAGAAATAAATATCCACACACAGGGGACATCAAATTGTTATAGCCAGTAAAACCAGTAGCACTTGGGACACTTCTGGCTGTCAACTCAAAATGGTCAAACCTTGTCCGCAGTAGCAAGTGACTGATAAAGCCTGCCAGTGAGCCTGTCTAGGAGCCTGAGGGGTAGACTACCCTGCTGCCAGCCTGTGTGGGTACCAATGACAGGAGTTGGGGAGGGAGGAGGCTGAGGGGGGAGGCTGAGGCAGGTGACAGTTGGTGCTGCTTGGTGGGACCGCGTGCCGCGTGGGAAGCAGAATGAGCACGTGTGTGGCAGCAGGGCCAGGGAGGAAAAGTGGAAGGTAGGGGCATGAGCACTCTCCCCCCTGCCCCCGCCCCCGTTCGCCTCTCTTGCCAGCCTGCTGCCCTTGTTACGAGGAGAGCTGGCTGGGGCTGCATGCTCGCAGAACCGTGCGTTCCTCAGTTCCTCTTCCCCCCCCCTCCCCTCTGGCTTGGAGGGGCAGCCAGGCATGGTAGGAAAGAGGAGGGGGAAAGAGAGAGAGAGAGAGAGTGCGTTTCGTGGATCCTGCCTCTCTCTAGGCGTGAAAGGGAGGGAGAGAGGGACAGATTGAGTGAGTGAGTGTGTGCGTGTATCCTGCCTCTCCCAAGCCCCTCCCCAGCAGAAGGCAGGCAGGCGAGGAACTTTAAGGGAAGTTGGCGAGAGAGTGGTGTGGGGAGCGGCGTTTCCCAAATGCATGGTACTCCAGAGATTCTGTGGATCCTGCTGCTCCCAACACAGCAGAAGCAGGCAGGCAAAGAACTTGGGGGGAGGGGAGTCGTGCAGACCACTCAGATAAGGTGGCTTCTTGGTGGGGGTTCGCCTCTCCAGCCACTCTCTTGCTAGCCTGCTGCCCTTGTTCCCAGGAGGAGTTGGCTGGGTGCCGGCAGGACTGTGCAGGGGGGTGGGAACACTCGGCTCCTATTCCTCCCCCTCCCCTCTGGCTTGGAGGGGCGCTCAGATGTGGTAGGAGGGGGGGGAGAGAGAGTTTTTCAGGGAGAGAGAGAGGGACAGAAAGAGTGAGTGAGTATGTGTGTGTGTGTATCCTGCGTCTCCCAAGCCCCTCCCCAGCAGGCAGGCGTGCCTTCTTCTTCAGCGAAGAACTTGACAGAAAGTTAGTACCGGCAGCTCTCTTAAGGCTGCTGCTTGGTAGGGAAAGGGAGACAGGGAGAGGCCTGCCGATTACCCCAGGTAATCACACCTCCACTCAGGCCGCCGTTTCCCCACTACCATCCCCCATCTCCCAGGCCCCAGCGGCTGCGGATTCCCCCACCTGGCTCCGCCTCAGTCTTCCAAGAGCGGCTCTGGATGGTGGCGCGGCGAGGCCTATGGCAGAGAAAGACAGAAAGAAAGGTGGAAAGAAAGCAAGTAGATGGGGGAGGTAGAGGTTAAAAAAACAACTTTAAATTTAAATGCTTCTTCCAAGCCCCCCACACCCCAACGCTGGGCTTGGAGAAGGGATTTAAAGAGACAAATGCCTTCTCCAAGCCAGCCGGCCGGGGGGACTTTGATAATGCATTTAAAGGTTGCTTTCTTTCTCTTCTTCCCCCCACCTCAAATCCTACCCCGGGAGGGGAACACTGGCTGGGGAAGGGAAGACCAACCGGGGAGGTATGCCTCCCCTTCGCTTTCCCAGCTGCCCTGCTGGGAGCCACATAATATGTGTGAAAGAGCCGCATGTGGCTCCCAAGCCACAGTTTGGCCACCCCTGATATATAGTATCAAAAATTCCAAAGGGAAGATTTAAGTTATGTGCCTGTAAGAATTTGTTTCATGAAAACTTCTGGATGACTGTTGTGTGATGTGGCTCAATATGAATGTCCATATCCGTATTGTTCTGTTCTGCCTTGAGATAGCTGTATGAGAAACTGACTATAAGGCTAGCAGGCTCCGTTGGAGAACCAAGTGGTGGTGTCCCTGAAGGTTGTCAAAATATTTGAAGAACATTTACATTTATTGCATTTCTACTCTCCAGTAACTTCCTTGTGAATAATTGTTTGTAATTAGGCTTAGCAATCATTGCTATTCTTTCTTCATGGCACTATGCACCTACTTGGCGTTAAAACCTGGATTTGAAAGTAATTCGCCAATTGTAAAGTGTTTCTTGGAATGTTTTTGATACTATACATGAATCAATGGAACACATGTATCTGTATGAACTTTAATATATATGGAATTATTTATATGAATTAGACACTGAATATCATTTAATGTTTTGTTATTTTTTCATGGTTGCCTTTTGACTTTGTTTAATCTTCTTTCTGTGATTCTCTCTGTATTGCAACCTCCAGGTGGTAGCTGGAGATCTCCTGGGATTACAAGTGATCTGCAGGAGACAGAGATCAGTTCGCCTAGAGAAAATGCCCACTTTGGAAGGTGTACTCTATAGCATTATGGTCCCTCCCCTCCCAAACTCAACCCCCAAAATCTCCAGGTATTTCCCAACCCAGAGCTGGCTATCCTATGTGAGGGGGAAGAAGAGAGGGAATTTCCAAACCCCAGGACATTTTTCAAATAAAGGAAGGAAGGGCAGATTTGGCATGCAAAGGAGGTATGCTGGACACAATCTGAGGTTTATGGCTTGATATTCCATAATCCAGTATTGATGACTCTGGACAAAGAACCTAGTGGAAATGCTAGTGTTCGTTTTAGTTCTTCCTAATGTGTGTTTTTGTTTTTTTGCTTGCCTACTCAGGTAGTCAGAACCTTTGTACCAAGTACTTTCCCTCACTTCTGGGGGCTTCAATCTGCCCCTGGCCAGTGGGGGACACCCCACCCCCAAGCCCTGCCCCCAAGAGTGACCACCCACCCAGCCGCCCCTCTCCCTCCCCTCCTGGCCAATTTACAGCCCTCTCCATCAACTTTACTTACACCTATATAGGTACTTTCTTCTAGCATAAAAAAGAACTTTTTTGTAAAATTACACTTATACACATGGGGATGTGACACATTAACAAAGCATCTTTCCTATGACCAGGCACAGTTATTAGTACTATAAAATACATGTACACCAAACACACTTTGGGCATGAAATCTTCCTCAGTGGTTATGTTTGTGTAATGCACACCATACAATATAGTTGTTAAAATTACAACATGCTGAGTCCATTGAAGTTAATGGAATTAGGACTTAACTAGAAGTTTTAGTGTCCTCAGGTCCAGCCCATGGACACTGACACTATTTTAAAGGTACTTAAAAATGCTGTGAGGGCCCAGTCCTAATCAAGCCTGCAATGTGGCAGGCTGAAGTGCTCTAGTTTCCCCATTTTGGCACTTTTCAGGTACCAAAATGGCTACACATGTGTGTGCAGACACACACACACACACACACACACAGCCACTTCAGCACTTGAAAAGGCTCAGGGGGGAACAAGAGCTCCTCAGACTGCCAGGCTGAAGACCTGGTTGGGATTGGCCCTCATGGCATTTTTATATCTTTTTAAAATGGCGATGGTATCCATGGATATGACAGATTGCAAAGAAAATCAGGCTTTTTAAAATGTCAGAGAGTCAGGGTGTTCATGAGTTTATCTTCCCTAGAGAGAAGAGCTTATGTGATTGGCTGCTCTACTCACTCTCTGATTGGCCAGCATCAGCTGAGAGAGAAAACAGTTGATCTGGAGGGGAAAGGGGTCTTTCGCCTTTTGGTCTGAAATCTAACATCTGGATCAGTAGCCAGAGGGCTTGGCTTCTGAGGGAAGGGACATTTGGGAATCAGTGTTTTCTGACAGACAACAGTCAGAAAAATACTTCTGCAGAGAGAAGAAGAGAAACCCTATTAGCTTAAATATATTAAAACTGCTCTGAGGGAGAATTTAGATTCTCAGTCAGGAAAGCTACAGAACAACCTTATACAGACAAAGGATACTGGAGAAGGATTTGGCAGAAAGTCTAGGTAGTTAGAGAGAACTCTAATACAAGTCAAATATTAAAAGGAGTTATTGCTTCTTAGGGACAAGGAGAATAGCTTCCTGCAAGTGAAAGGGGTTGGGGAGAAAACTCTGGTCTGTGATAAAGGGGAAAAGCTTAGACACCTCATGAGTTAGTAAAAAGCTGTAATATCTGAAAGAAGAACTAACTATACGCAAACACTGTTCTCCAGAAGAGACGTTAATAAGAACTGTGTGAATACTGAAATATACTAAACAAAGTATCTCTCAAAGAAAGAACTAGAAAACCTTAAAACCAAACTACAAATATACTCTCTTGAATGTTCCAAGAATTTAACTCTGTATATATTAGAAAGTTTTTATCTCAGCAATCTCAAAACCTTGACTATCCCTAGTATACATATATTCCCTGCCTGTTTAATAAACTCTTTATTCTGTTTTTTGAAATTAATCTGCTTCAAATGCCATTTCAATAAGGGTTTATAAAACAGGACAGCTCCTGTCTTTCCCTCAAGTTCCTGTACTGGGTCTAAAGCCTAAACCAATATCTAAATGAAGGGTGGGACAGTTTCAAGTTCATATCAATAGAGAAGATATGCATGCTACTGTAGGCAACTGAGGGGAACTGAAGTTTTGGCAGGAAAAATCTGCCAGACAGTTGGGGAGATACGGGGTCAAACCTGTGGATGCTGTCACATCTAGTTTGGCCCTTAAGTAAAGGTAAAGGTTTTCCTTGCTTGAAAGCCAATTGAAAACGACTCTAGGGATGCGGTGCTCATCTCTGTTTCCAAGCCGAAGAGCTAGCACTGTCTGAAGACATTTCCGTGGTCATGTGGCCAGCATGACTAGACCCTGACGCACATCGAACACTGTTATCTTCCCACCAAAATGGTACCTATTTATCTACTTGCAATTTCTTGCTTTCGAACTGCTAGGTTGTCAGGAGCTGGGACCAGAGACGGGAGCTCACTCTGTCATGCAGCACTCGGGTCTTGAACTGCTGAACTACTGGTCTTAACCACTTAAGCCACTGCAGCCCCTTAGAAGGGTGTAAATCTTTTTAGGATTGTAGTGTTGGTCATCAGGATGAAAGGGAACAAGAAAGCCAACAGAGGATTCCTGGGATTACTTGCTCTCTGAATTTTGGGAAAACATGAGATAAGAGTTAGATGGTGATAGTCTTTGAAATGATCGACACAGCTTGTTTTTTTACAGAACAGATTGCATTGTACAGCATATTGTGTAGTTCAGTGGAATTTTTGAATGAATTGTTAAGGCTAATCTTACATAGAAGTAGATATGAACAGGCACTTTGCATAAATGCCTTTTGAGCATTGAATGTGAAGTTAAATCAGTGTTTCATGGCCTTCCTGAGGCCTGTTTCTATTAGCAAAGAGATTAATATTTTAAAAGAACAGCTCAAGGTGCTTTCCTCCTCCCAACTTCCTGAGGTTCTTGCCTTAAGACAGTTTATTTCATACCCCAGCTTCTATCCCATGGAAGAATCCAGCTACTTTAATTCTGAACATTGCAGTAAGTTCCTGGGTGAACTGGCAGAATCCAATTTACTCTTTCCCAACATCTGTTAATAAAATGTGTCACCAAACATTGTGAGCCTTGATGATGTGAGATCTGGACAGGATTCAGGGGAGACCTCTCCCTACATTTGGAATAGCAAGTAATCAAAAATAATTAGAAATGCACACCCTGCAAATAATTTTTTGCAGAAAATGTACTTCCAGGTATGTATGGATTTGCAGTTCTGGGGGCTGGCCTGGAGGCCACAGTAATTGGAGAAGCCCACCCCTACACCCACTATTAGTGCCAGAAGCAGGCCAAGCAGCAGCAACATCAGCAGGGCAGGAAAAGCCCTCCCCACATCCATATGGTGTGGCAGAACAGTGTTGGAGATCCATTTCAGCAACATAGCAATGGAAGCCACCAAGGAAGGGAAAGCCCAAGCAGACTCACATGCCAGAATCTTTTTGATCAATTTGATCTTTGACTTTACTGTCTCAAGGCAAACCAAGTGATAAGGAAATGGCTTTTGGCTGTGAGGCATTTGCAAGCTTTTTTACGATAAATTATTGTCACTCCACCAAGACCTCCTGACCACAATTGAAACACTAATGGAACTGGAAGCCCCTTGTCTGTCTTCTGGTCCAGTTTTAGACCACTTCATTCAGCTCTCTTAGAAGAAATTGACAAGATTCTGATAGATGTGAAGCCTACCACTTGCCCCCTCAATCCATGCTCTTCCTGGCTTGTTAAAGCCTATCGAGAGAATGTTTGGACCCCTCTTAGAGATATCATCAACTTATCCCTATTATCAGGTTCTTTTCTTGCTGGTTTAAAGGTGGCAATGGTGTGCCCACTCTTGAAGAAGCCACCACTGGACCCTACAGTCCTCTCACTATTGCCCGGTTTTGAACCTACTGTTTCTGGGCAAGGTGGTGGAGAGAGTGGTGGTGGAACAGCTCCAGGCTTTCTTGAATGATGCTGCTATCCTGGATCCATTCCAGTCCGGCTTCTGCCCTGGCCACAGGATGGTGACTGCACTGGTCACCCATACAGATGACCTCCAGAGACATCTGGATCAAAACAGGTTGGCAGTGCTGTTGCTTCTTGATCTAATGGCAGCATTCAACACGGTCAACTAAGACCTCTTTACCCACTTCTTAATCAATGTTGTGCTATGGGGGACTGCTTTACAATGACTTTCCTCCTTCCTATATGGTTGGGGCAGAGGGTGGTGCTTGGGAAGGAACTGTCCTGGCAACACACACTTAAATGTGGGGTGTCGTAGGGGGCTATCCCCTCTCTGATCTTGTTTAACATCTATATGCACCCCTTTGCCCAGTTGGTCCGGAGGTATGTGTTGGGCTGTCATCAGTATGCTGATAACACCCAGCTCTATCTATTCATGAATGGCCAGCTGGACTCCACCCCAGAGGTGCTGGACAGGGCACTACAGGCTGTGACTGGTTGGCTTCAACACAGCTGATTGAAATTAAATCTAGCAAAGATGGAAGTCCTGTACCTGAGCTGTGGGGATCTGGGATTGGGAACCCAGCTCCCAACCCTCAGCGATACAACACTGATGCTGGCACTGAGGGTGAAGAGCTTGGGGGTGCTCTGGGATGCCTCCCTTTTGATGGAGGCCCAGGTTCCCACTGTTGCTTGATTGGCCTTCTATCATCTGTGGTTAGTCAAGCAACTGGTTCCCTATCTCACTTCCCAGAACTTAGCTACAGTGATCCATGCAATAATCACTTCCAGACTAGATTACTGAAACTCACACTACACAGGGCTGCCCTTGAACTTGACCTGGAAACTGCAGCTAGTGCAGAATGCAGTGGCATATGTGCTGACAGCAACGCCTATGCAGACTCACAGTCCACCAGTGCTGCGCCAGCTGCACTGGCTGCTAATAGAGTAGCAGATCTAGTTCATGGTTCTAGTGTTAATCCTCAAAGTCCTATGCATATCTTCAGGGCCGTCTCTCCCCATATGCGCCTCACTGAGCATTATGCTCAACCGATCAACATCTTCTGGTTATCCCCAGCCCCAAGGATGTCCAGCTGGCCTTGACTAGCTGGCTTTTGACTAGCTGGCCTTGACTAGCTTGACTAGCTGGCTTTTTCTATCCTGGCCCCAGCTCCCACTTGAGAACAGGGCTCTGCAGGATTTATTACAATTCCTACAGGGCCTGCAAAACAGAGTTGTTCCATCAGGCCTTCAGATGAGGCAGCGGACATCCAAATCCATCTTTGGCCATTTCTGATAATGCTGGCCTCTGACCAGCCAAAACTGAGCTTAATCGTTGAGGCAATTCCACTCTGACTGCTGTTTTTGTTGTTTTAATAGTAATATGATTTCAAGTACCTAAATTATATTGTTATCTGTGTGACTTGTAAACCGCCCTGAGTCTGCTTGTGAGGAGGGCGGCATAAAAATCGAATTAATAAATAATGGCCCCTTTCAATGGGGTTTGCATGGTCATGAACTAGTTCAGTTCATGAACAAACTGTTCAGTTCAGTTTGTGGTTCGGTTCATGGTTCAGTCATGAACCACATTCCCGGTTTATGCCCATTCCTAGTTCTAATTGCAACATATGCAAGTAAACAATCTGCCTGTCTTCCATGTTTCAGGCATGCTTCCTAACAGTAGTGAGGAAGTAGCCTTAGGCTAAGATTCCCTTTAGTACTCCCTGCTCTGCTATAGCACTACTGCAATGTGCAGCTTTTGCCCTAGCCTTGAAGGTGGTAGTTGCTCTCCCAGGTACTGAAATAGCTCACACAAACACAGGACCTGTACATACCAGAAAGTTTCCTCGCATGAAGTAAACATAAAATTTGAACCAGTGGATGTTCACTGCAGCACCATGGGCTTGGTCTCATGAATTCCTTTGGTGAGTCATCATATTTTAACTTCCCTTCCCTGTACACAGGATTTGAGAAACTACATACAAAGCTATAAATAGGGGGTGTGGGGGGAGGTCTGTACTTTGTCATTTGTTTCCAGGTTCTGCCAATAAGGGAATGCAGATTATTTGAGAAGAATGATGTATTTTCTTTTAATCTTTGCCAATACTCTGCAAATCCACCTAAGCATTTATGTAATACCTTTAGGGACCCAGCTGGGATTTTGCAACTGCCTTAGACATACAATTTCTAGAGATTAGTTTTGTCGTAAATTAATAAATGCTTCATATTCTTATGTTAAATCTGCTGAGTGCTGTTTGAAAGCTTTTGTCTCCAATGTATTGCGAAGAATGTCTGTTTTGTGTCTGGAAAGCAGAGGTTGCCTTAAGTTTACACTGTGTAAGCAGGGAATGGGATAACCACCTCAGCATCAATATCAGTCTCAAAGGCATACACACTAATGGGATGTGACCATGCAGGTGTTCACATCTGCATGGAAGGATGCTTCTGAAATACCTTTCCTACATATTGTCCTTTTGGATGTTTGCCAGCCATGGCTATGAAGCAATGCTAACAACTTTTTAAATTTGCCATTCACTCAACTTGGATTTTTGGATTTTGTAAAGACTATTGTGCATACGCAGTTTGAGCTGCAACTTTCTATTCCATTATTTGTGCTAATTTTTATTTAAAGTAATGGACACAAGTAATTGTACACATTACAACAACATGCACCAGGTGATTACATATACTCATGCATCAACAAGCTTTCATTTCTGGTTAATTAAAAACAATCATGTCCATGAGCATAACATTTAAATTTAAAACTCCTGTAGGCTGCATCTACACAGGGGTGCAGAAATATGCCCCTACCATGGCTGTGTCAGAATCTGCTGATTCAGACAAGGATTTCTGGGACTTTCTGCTATGCTTCCTATTGCTATGTGCTGTGTGTAACCTGTGCTTGCACCCATTATGTATTCATGCATATTATGTATCCATGCTTATTGCTTTTAGTTGCCCCTATGCCCACCATGTAACCATATCTTCTGCCAGGAGGACTGTATGCTATGTGACCCCAGGTTTATGGCTTTGACCAGGCCTGGTCTGTGTAACTGTTTTGCCCGGGAGAGTGACAACTTCAAAGCATGGGAACAATGGGCCTCTCACACTCCTGCCTCCGCATTCCATTCATCCCTGCTGGGAGGACAAGGGGAGGACAGAGACCATTTCTTATCAACGTGCGAAGGCCTTGAGGAAAGCATTTGTTATGTGAATATGGTTACATCTAAGGGGTCTGGTTTGGGAAGGGAAATTTACAGCTTAACACCTAGCTTTCTTTCCTGTGGGAAGCAAATGGCCAAAGACCCCTTTTGCCCGCCGTTTTTCCCCTTTGGTGATTGGTTACCTATGGGCAATTCAAATTCTACTGAAAGGTATAATAGACCTGCTTCTATCATATGCATTATCTCTGACAATAATCCGAGAACCTGTACCAATGTAGAGATTGGAAATAAAGAACTGTGTTTCATCAACAAAGATCTGATCCTTGACTACTTTGAGCAGAAGTCTCACAGGCTATAGCAACAAGCAGCATAGGAGTGGGTTAGAACAGCACCTCTTTCCCCTTTCCTTCATTGCACCTGTGTAAAAGCTCAGACACAATGGTTCTAGGAATAGCACCCCATACCCCAGAAACCCACTTTCCCCTTCCATTTACTTTTCTTGCTGAATTGTCCTGTAGCTAAAGCATGTCTTGGCTGGGAGACTGGAAAAAGCCCTTAAAAAGGACTCCATCTGCAGTTGCCCAGTTATTCTCTTTTTGAATTGGATTAAAAAGAGGTTTCACTTTGATTGTCCCACTGGTGGAAACAGCATGTAAGGAATTCTGGAATTCCTTCCTCCCCACACACAACGCTCCAGAGCCCACCAGAGCAAACCCATCTTATACAAGTAAACCTACTTTATATGAGTCATTACATGTGACAGCAAGCCAGGTCGGGGATCTGTGTCCCAACTCTTGTCACTTGTAACATCTAGTTAGGCTCTGAGTTTGCAGATGTCAATGTAAATATGCCACTCAAATACCTATTCCCATCTATATTGCAGAGTTCATCTAGATCTCATCTAAGTATTTGGGCTTTTAATGTGTATAATAATGCACATCTCTATTCATGACTATCAAAAGAAAGTAATTCTTATGCTGTTATGGACACAATCACATGTTCAAGCAATGTACAGTGATATTCATGACCATTAATTTTCCAGGATTTTCACAGAACAGAAAAATTCATGTAATGGTATGGAAAGATATAGCAAGAACAAACCATGCCTGAATCACTTCTGAAATGAATTATACAGCTTTTCGATGGACAAGTATACAACCATAGAAAACAGCTAAGTAGCTCTAAATAAGAATAGACAACTGCTATAGCAGACCAAAAGGTCAGTAGCTCGGCAGTTTGAGACCCGAGTGCCACGTGACGGAGTAAGCTCCTGTCTCTGGCCCCAGCTCCTGCCAACCTAGCAGTTCAAAAGTAAGAAATTGCAAGTAGATAAATAGGTACTGCTTCAGTGAGAAGGTAACAGCATTCCACGCACCTCGGTGTTTAGTCATGCCAGCCACATGACTATGGAAAATCTTCAGACAATTTTGGCTCTTCAGCTTAGAAATGGAGATTAGCACCACCCCCTAGAGTCAGATTAGACTGGCATTCGAGCAAAGGAAACCTTTACCTTTACTATAGTCAACAATGGAAATTCTGTGCATGTATTGGGTGCTGGATCACAGCTATGGTACCCTTCCAAGAACAAAAAGGATCATACTAGCAAATTCTATGGTTTCAAAACCTAAAATATTTTTTGATTCATATCCATTAAACCATGATCTCAAAGAACTTCAATGCTTCCTGCTTGAATCCATTATTAGGGATGGGCAAAAAACTAAAAATGGCAGTTCTGTTCAGGGTCTGGGGCAGTGCCTGAACCAGTTACAGTTGTATGTAACCAGCACAAATCAGGTGGAAACATAGCTGGATACCATGCTTAGGTACACAGCCATTAAATTGGAAATAATAAGATAAAAACTTTAAATATAAGTATTTTTAAAAGAACAGAATTTTTAGTCTTTCAAAAATTAAGAAGTTTAAAAGGCTCAAGGATCATCTATGTTGCTCCTTAACATATTCTTTGAGGATTTTATAGGCTGTGGCCAAGAATTTGGCACAAGCAAACGTAACCTGGGGGTTGCAATTCAGCAAGAGCATATTACTTACCTGAACTGAACCCTGATCGAACTGAGCCAACCAGGCCCCACCAAACCAAACCTGTCCAGGAGCCTTGGTTCCCCACCACAGCCAGAAGAAATGGGACAGGTATCACCTGGGAAAGGACTTCCCTTCCCTTTTTCCCCTGATACAGCTCGTTGCAGCCAGGAGAAAGGGGGCAGGGATCACCAGTGTTGACCGAATAACCCAGCCCTTTGCTTGAATGTTTCCTTCCTCAAGAATGTTAAACTGGAATATGGCAAGCTAGTCTTCCAAGGTTTCCTGTGAGGACATCAAGACATTCTTATCCGCTTTTGATATCATATTTATCCAGGAGACCTGGATGGTGGAGGAGATATATTATCTTGGCTATTTAGCTTTCTTTCTTAGTGCATCAAAAGGCCCTTTGGGCTGTCCTCGAGGAAGGGTAACATGTCTAATGTCTGTGGCATTGCCCACCCATTATTCTGAAATGATTATGCCACAGGATTTTGTTTTAGTACTTAAGCTAACACTAGGGTCCCATTCTATAATTTTATTCACAGTATATAGGCCACCTGCAGCTTCACATGAATTGAATGATAACTGAACCTTGCTGGATGAAATATTCAATAAAACTAAAAGCAGCTTCCCAAACAGCTTATTCCTTCTAGTATGTCATTTTAACACAAGAATAGGGGCTGATAATAATAATTTAATCCAAAAACTGCATGGTCCTAACAGTGGAAATTTCCTTAGCGCCTGGTGCTTTTGTCGGTCATTGAAAGATGTCATAATAAATGCCAATGACTTGAGGTTGGCCACTTTTGCTATCCAAAGGAATTTAGTAATTTTGAATGGCCACCAGAAAATCAATTCTGGTGGGGATTATGCCTTCTTGGGCTTCAAGGGAGCTAGAGTCATAGATTATTTCATTGTTTCTTCTGCTCTCAGGTCAATGGCCAGCTTCCTGGGAGTTTCGTACTTTTGGGGCAGTGATCATCTCTCCATTGTTCTATGCCTTATGCCAAACTCTCTGTAATCAGTCAAGAGTGTACATCCCAGAATCCAAACTCCCTGTGCGACATCTGCTGGAATGACAATGCTGCTTGCTTGGCCCAAGAAATGATGGCTTCTCCAGAAGTGTTATTTTTAAGGAGATCATTACTTGGGTCTCATATAGCTAGGAGCTCTCTCACCATCTTACATAGGCTATTGTCCCTCTTCAACCCCTTGTACTCTAAAATTATGCCTGATAATACTCCTTTAGTGAGGCCCCCAGTCCCCAAGAATTCTGGTACATGTTTTGATAAAGGGTGCAGACTTATCAAAGAAGAAGAGAAGAAGAGATTGGATTTATATCCCGCCCTTCACTCACTTGGAGTCTCAGAGTGGCTTACAAACTCCTTTCCCTTCCCCTCCCCACAAAAGACACCCTGTGAGGTAGGTGGGGCCAAGAGAGCTCTGAGACAACTGTCCTTGAGGGAACAGCTGGTACAGAAGCTATGGCTTGCCCAAGGTCATCCAGCAGGTACAAGTGGAGGAGTGGGGAATCAAACCCGGTTCACCCAGATTAGAGTCCGCGCACTTAACCACTACACCAAACTGGCACCAAAGAGAACTACAGTGAAAACATAGGGTTAAAGAACAATAATACCATACTTGTTCAGAGGGGATTCTTGTCTCTTAAGAGATACTACAGAGATCTAGTAAAGCATAAGAAGAAGAAGAACTTACATAGGAACCAGGGACATTTAATTTTGGCTGTAAAAACTAACAACAACTCAGCATTTTGGGCAATTATTAATATGGGTACTAGAACATATGGCAGTACACCCTTCTGTATTAACTCAAATGTCTGAGAGTCATATTTTAAAAAAACTGTTTGCTACTCCAAGTGAACTTCTTACTTCTGAGATACTTTTTAAAAAGATTTTATTAATTTTTTCAGACTACCCTATCACCTAACCAAAAAAAAAAATGACTAAAATCTAACCTACTCATATAATGACAGGAGTCCAGATAATTATTAGTCTATGCTTAACAAAACTTTCTAAAAAGAATAGTTATACAATTCAGGCTATATCTTATTATTTTCTAATTTCTGTTCAGATTATATATAAAAAAAAACTTTGAGATTCAGTGTTCACTTAAACAAAACAGTCAAACTTTAGAGAGATACATAACAATTTATTTAAAGCTATTGCTTCTTTGGTTTTTCTTTCTTCTGTGTCTTCTTCTTCACCTTTCCCGGGATCTTGGGACCTGCAGCACCTAGTTCAGACTCTGAATCACCTTCAAGTCCCAAACTTTCTGAGGATGAACTTACTAGTCCATAAATGCTTTCTTGCTGATCCAGTGAGTCCTCTGATGAAGATCCTTTTCATTTCTTTTCTTCTTTCTTCTTACAGTAAACCAGAAAAGCATCTGCCTTGGCAACAGTATCTATCTTCTCCTTCTTGTCTTTAAAGGTGAATTTTAGGCCTTCTGGATAGATCCAACAACAAGAAATATTGGCAGATTGTAACCAAACAGTCAATTTTTTATAAGCCTTTCTCTTCTTCCTGATCTCATACGGAATGTCCTTTAGCACCTTAATTTCTTGCTCTTGGATTTTCAGGGTGACTTTGTTAGTGGTTTTGAGAACCACATCTCTTGTAGATCTCTTAGAGAATCTCACCATTACTTCCCCAGGCAGGTTTTTTTTCTTCACAATTTCTGGATATGTTCTATAGATCATATCCATGTTGCTTTGAAGGTCTTCTGCTTTTATCCCTGTCACTGGGTCTAGTGTTTCACTGAGTAACTTTTTAAGATTCTCTCCTTGTTGTTCAGGAACACCCTGAAATCTCAGACAGTAATTAGAATGCTCCAATTGCATAGTTAATAAGGCATTTCTGTCAGATGATTGTTCCTTCTCAATTTTGGACAATCTTAAATCATGCTTCTCTGTTTTGGTCTTAACATCCAAAAAGTCCTTCTCCACTCTTTCAGATCTCTTGTTAGCCTCTGCAACTTCTTTTTGTAATGTGTCTAATTTCTGGTTGACAGTTGATTCATCAGGGGGCGCAGAGCAGCTGTTAGTGCCAGATTAAGCTCTGTTGTTTTGCCTTTTGAACTAGGAAGAGATTTGGGTAACACAGAACTTGTTTTGGGAGAAGGTGTAATCTTCAGCGCCATTTTCTCTCCCCTCCTGGCCATCATGTCTTGTTTACCAGAAGATAAGAAAGTTCAAAGAAGTCAATAAATCACTTTAAAGTTCCTTAAATTATTGCTGCAGCTTCTCCCACTGAGATCTCAAAAGCCATTTCAAGCCGCGACTCTCAGATTTCAACACAGCACGATTTTTCTCTTCACCGGAGCAGAGAGTCGAAAGGAGGGGGAGACTAAAGTCCCACAGTCACATCTAAGAATCTTGCTTTAAAAACTCACGGTTATTGCCATCCGTCTCCGGTAAGTTGCTAATTCTTTTTAACTCTGGACTCCTGAAGCTGTCCGGTTGCCGCTCTTAAAACCCCAGGGGTTTCTAACTGAGGGAGGACTATACAGGGCATAAAGCAGCCTCAATCCTGGGATCGCCATCTCAGGAGAGGCAGCTCCGTGCGCCCCAAGCAGGGCCCCCTTTCTGGGGGTCCCTGGGGGATCTGAGCCAGCCTGGAATCCCCTTTTACCCTCAGTAGCCTGGGTCGTTGGCTCGGAGCATTCAAGACCAGCGCCCGCCTCTGAACACCTTACTTCTGAGATATTTGAACTTGATGGCCCTCTTCCTGACTGGCCCGAGGTGACCCCTTCTCAAGTTGAAGGCTTGATCCACCACCCCTGCTCAGGGAAGGCCCCTGGAGCAAACCTTATCCCAAATGAATTATTCAAATAAAATCCATCTTTGTGGGCAGCCTAACTCTGCTGTTTTTGCAATTAAATATGACTGTGGTCATCCCAAATTTTTGGAAGCACACAATAGTTCCTATCTTCAAGAAGGATCAATGCTTGGACCCAAGCTGCTATCATCCAATCAATTTATTACCTTGCTTGGACAAATTATACTCTTCATATTTGCTAGATGCCCTAACTGATTTGCTTGAACAGGGTGATATTCTGGACTAGGAGCACATAGGATTCAGGAGGGGTAGTTAAACCTTGGGCCATTGTCTAGTTCTATATCATCTGATAGAAAAATACACCAGTTTCCCAAATGGTACCCTTTACATAGGATTTATTGATCTGAAAGGGACTTTTGATACTATCCCTAGAACAAGACCCTGGGAAAAGCTGCAACACACCACAATGGATAAAAGGCTGCTATGGCTCCATCCAGCAAATTCATGTGAACCATAGAGCTCAGGTGGCAGGCTGACTGAGCCATTTAACCTTGATAAAGGGATTAGGCAGAGCTGCTTTTTGGGCCCTTGTTTGTTCAGCCTTGTCAAGAACCAGACCAGGGTCCCCCTGAACTATTGCTCCTTTGTTGATACCTGAGTTAGGCTAGCATAGTCACACAATTTCAGGGTTCAGAAACAGCGGGTTGAAAGTTTATCCATGGTTCTGCATGATCCATTCCTCTTTCACCTGAATCATCAAGTCCACCAGTACCCTTCATCTCCAGCTTCACTATGGCTCCCTGACATCAGATGACCTCCCAACCCAATCAGAAGCCATAATCACAGAAATTCTCTAAAAGGTTGTATCATCCCTCCCGCTCCCCCTTCCATCTTAAATGGCAGGCTGTAAAAAAAAAAAAAAAAGCCTAACTGCAACACTTTCAACTCAGCCTTGAGAGATAAGAGCCCACAGCAAATTAATTACAAGCACATGCAAAGCTGACCTATGTCCACGAGTATTCCCATTAACACTTTCAATGGAGGAAGCAGGGCATTTGCCTTCACAAACCTATATAGGAATAATCTCTCTTGCTTTAATGTGCTTTGTCATCCACCCCATTTGGCCAACTGCAACATTCCAGTTCTGCTTTACACTGATGACACTGCTTTGCCATCTCAGATGAGTTGGTCTGCAGAGATCATTATTTTTCCCCCTCAGAATATTGTATTAATGAATCCTGAAAATAAACTACCAGAAATCTAAAATAGTAGTAGTAGAAGGAGAAGAAGGAGGAGAAGAAGAAGAAGAAGAAAACGAAGAAATTCAGCAAGTGAAGGAGTTTTCATATTTGTGTATACTTTTCACATTTAAACTAAAATAGGGGCCTTATCAATCACTGATAAGGAGAAAAGCAAAATCCTGTGCTGACAACATACTTAACTTTTTTTGAAATGGCAGTGGGAACTATGTTTCAGGTGCTGTTCAAGCCTTTTATCTAAAAGTCATTCCTATAATCCTTTACAGAGTAGCCATAAGGATTATTTGGTAAATGAAAACATTGACCATCTTCTTTTCTATTTTTGGATAAAATTATTAAACATCCCTTGCTGTGTGGCTAGTGTGATTCTCTGTTCAGAACTCAGGCAACCTTCCTTTTGGGCAAGGGCTTGATTACAAGCATTTTGACTGTTCATCAAGTCATACTTGAGCAGCAAGGGCCACCTGGCACTCATGAAAGGAGACTCTTATAGGTCAATGTGGTTTAAGACTGAGAAACTGCTGGCTCTTGATTTTAACCTGCACACTATCCAAATCCTGAGTTTTCATGCAGCATTTGCTTTGGTGAGAAATCATGTAAAATCAATCAATTACCAAAGCTCTGCCTTTAGAGCATGCTGCATCTGTTCATCCCAATTTTTTGGTATTCCACCTCCAAAATCTTTTCCCTCCTATACCTATCTGTTGTCTTCCCAAAGTCTGTTAAGGGTATTCATTCTGGCCAGACGAAATGCTCACTCCTCAGCAGTTATGGGGGCAGGTTCATGTGTTTACCTTATTCAGAACAAATCTGCCCCTGTCCCTTAGATAAGATTGACGTGATAGCACATATCCTTCTGGGGGGTCCTTTGTACTCTAATCTCAGGAGGCATTATATTTTAATGTGTTTACAAGTTAATTCAGACATACATTCCTATGACTTAGTTACCATTTTACTTTCTGATAGGGATTCAAAAAGAACTCTAGCAGTTTCTCTCTTTTTTTTTTTCACTCCTCACCAGGAGAAGGGGGGCAGTTGCCCTGGAAGGGACTCACTTTCACCTTTTTCCTGGCTGAGGTTCACCCTGGCCAGAAGAAAGGGAGTGGGGAATGCCCTGGAAGGGACTCCCTTTGCCCTGGAAGGGACTCCCTTCCACCTTTCTCCAGCTTCAGCTTGCACTGGTCAGGAGAGAAGGGGAAGGGAATCACCCTGCAAGTGACTCTTTTCCACCTTTCTCCCAGTGGAGGCTTGCCTTGGCCTGGAGAAAGGGGGGGGGGGGGAATCACCCTGGAAGGGACTCCCATCAAACTTTCTTCTGGCCATGGCTTACCCTGGCCAGGAAAAAGGGGGAGGAGAATCAACCTGGAATGGACTCCCTTCAACCTATCTCCTGGCCAAGACTTGCCCTTGCCAGGAAAAGGGGGAAGAGGAATCCCCTTGAAGGGACTCCCATCTTTCTCCCAGATAAGGCTCACCCTAGCCAGGATAAAGGGGGGAATTACCCTGGAAGGGACTCCCTTCCATCTTTCTCCTGGTGGTGGCTCACCCTAACTGGGAGAAAGGTGAATCACCCTGGAAAAGACTCCTTTCCACCTTTATCCTGGGCGTGGCTTCCCACAGCTAAGAGAAAGGGAGATGGGATCACCGGGAACCCACCCCACTCAGCTTTTAGTTTTAAATAGCTGGCCCCAAACAGATGAACTGAACCAGTCAAAAGTCCAGTAAATGTTTGAAAAATGAGCCTTCCATGAACATTGGTTCCTGAGCTCTGAACTGGCCCAAGTTCAGCCTGAATTTTGGCTTGTGAACTGGTTTATTCCCATCGTTATCCACTATCATATTACTGGGCTTTTTAGTAATTAAACATACATATTTTCTGTATATATGATGATAATATCTATATAACAGTAATAGTTTTGTTTCAACATATCATCCACCATAAAGCAGTTATGGTTCTTCAAAAAAAAGTAACTCTGTGTTTGCATTCCCAGGAATCTGCCTTTTGTGTCTCTGTATAGAAGTACAGCACCATATATATATGGGAGTTGATACTCTTTATTGCTGAATATCTAATATCTGAAAAAATACACAAGTAATGATTGAAGAACAAACAACTAGGTATATATGATTATTCAGAAAACAGCAATCAGGAGCTCAACATTAAGGTGATTTCACAGTGACATGGTTCTGTTTTCTTTTGATCAAAGTTTCCTTTGAGATCACAGTAATCTCTGCTGGGCAGGTGAAAAGGCAGGCATAAAGATAGTCCTTCACCCTTCCCTGTTACCCTGCAACTTCATTTCCATCCAGAGATTTCTATTACCACTTTATGTTATTTTCTTTCATCAGACAAGAAAAAGAGAATGACATGTCTTGGATGTTTGTACAGTAATAAGTTTTACTTTAGTTAAACTCATGCCTTTAGGAATACTAATGTCTTATTTGTTTTTCTAAAAGATCTGAAGAAGTGACGGATGTATTCTAGACAGGCTGCTGCTTAGTGGCTGCCAGGTGGTTTGAAATATATTGATTTGAAATTGCATTGTGTTTTTCTTCTCTCTCACACACACACACTTATATCTCTAATCCAACCCTCAGAATCTTCTTACAACTTACCAGTCAGCTTTGACACTGTTACTATAGTTAGCTACTCTAGGTGCCTCACTATGCAATTGTAAGCAGAGTCATACCCTTGTTTGTTCATTTTGTGGCTGCCAGCACAATCTCTGAAGGATTGCTTGAGATCATGCAGGAGTGTCTCAGCATCTCTGCTGTAAATGCTTAGTGTGACATTGGACAAAACAGACTGATACCAACCAGACAGTCATTCCAAAGATATCCACAGTGCTAGAACAATACAATAAAGTGAAATGATCAGCCATGTCAAGGGCCTCTGAGAGTTTTCATAGAATTAACTGAGAAAAGTTACCCACATCATTCACTACTGAATCTAGTCAGTCAAATAGTACAGTGTGAAGCTAGAGTGATATGGGCCAAGGAAAGATGTATCATGAGGGGATCCAAAGTTGCTGTCCTACCACACACTCAATCATGTTTCTTATAAAAGAAGAAAGAGTCTGAAAGTGAAAAAAAGTTATTTAATATCTAGCAAAGGTTTTCAACTATAGTTAAGCCTCCATAGGCATCTGATGGGGAATTATGCCTTGTAAAGCAGATTTTAATTATTCTAACTCCCTCAGTTCCTCCTGCGAAGATTTAATTAACTATGATAGGCACATGTATCTTACAAGTTGTGGCCTTCACAAATTGAGGCCCCTGTCATGGACAAATCAATAGATGGCAAGCAAAACACTGACATTTTTGATTTGCCCATTATAGTGGCCCCAATTCTTCCCCACCTCAGTAATCACCAGTTTCCTACTTATTTTATTTAATTTATTAATTAATTTAATAAAGATTTATAATCTGCCCTCCCTGCTAAGCAGGCTCAGGGTGGCTGACATTAAAAGTTAAAAAAAAATTAAAACACAAATGATAAAAATCATAAAACTTATATACATAACAAATAAAGTGTTGGTGGCAGTATAACAATACATAGTGATCCCAATAGGCTATGGTAAGATGATGAAAAGGACTATGGCCAAAGTCAGTATCCAATATATCACAGGCTGTTGGTGATAGTATAGAGCACCTTACCACAGTTCAGTTCGTTATTGATAGTGGCTCCTAATCGAAGGCCTGGTGGAAGAGCTCCACTTTGCAGGCCCTGCAGACCTGTAAAAGGTCCCACAGGGCCCTGATGTCTTCTGGGAGCTCATTCCACCAGTATGGAGCCACTACTGAGAAGGCCCTGGCGAAGGCCAGTCTGGCATCTTTCAGTCTAGGGAGGGCCAAACAATGTTGAGATCCTGACCTCTGTGCTCTCTGGGGAACATGTGGGGAAAGGCGGTCCCTCAGGTAGGCAGACCCCAGACCATATAGGGCTTTAAAGGTCAAAATCAGCACCTTGAAGCGAATCTGGTATGATATTGGCAGCTAGTGCAATGCCTTCAGCACAAGCTGGACATGCTCCCGCACAGGGAGACCCATTAACAGCCTGGCTGTATTCTGCTTGGTGTAGAAGAATAAAGTCACAAGTATAATTTGTATTTCCAGAACTCAGTATAAGCTGAGGAAGTCCCATGGTGGCTGGAAAATCCTGAGCTTGGAAAGACTTCAATATTAATACTGAATCATCCTTGTGAGATCATGCTCAGGATTTCACAGCCACCATGAGACTTTCAAACTACAGACCAATTCAGAATGATAGTACTTGTCTATCCTAGAGGGTGAGCAGCAAATTAGCATACAGCATAATAAAGGTGGGCATTGTGGGTGACTACGATATCTGGTGGACTGGTTGGAGTATGCTCCCAAAGAATGGTTGGAGGATGCAGACCATGTGCATGCCCCTCGACTTGTCCACCACTTCCACCTGTGCCATCCATAGAAACCTGGGCCTACACTGGCTCCCTGGCAGCAGGGCTGTCGTCAGAGGGGTGTGTGTGATGTCATGACTTGATGTTCAGCTCTGTCAATTTCTTCTGTGCCTCAGCCAGATCTAACCAACAGGGAGTGTAGAGACAACAGAAGCAGGTGATGAATGCATTGACCCTTTGACTTGGGAAATGCCTGGGTTGTCAACAGCTCTTTCCATAATTTATAGCCAGAGCCAGTGGTAAGCACAAGAATTACAACTCGACTCTGAGGAGGACATTGCCCCATCCACACTGTTAGAGCATCGGAGGGAGAAGAAAGCAAAACAAAAGCAGAGGAGAACCCAGCCATAAGTGATTACAGCTGGAGGAGCTGATAGCTGCTTTCAGGAACAAGCAACACCTGGTCAGGGAGGGGCTGCTGCAGTATCTCCCAGGATCAGCCTTGCTTCTTGCCTCTGGACTTGATGTCTTTCAGACTTTGCCTCTTGGATTCTGCCTTGTATCCTTACTCTGTGAGTAATGACCCCTGTTCTGGACCTGAGCAGCAACTTGGACTCTGCCTAGTATCTGGACTCCTTGTGCAGCAATCTCTGTTCTGGACCTGACTTTGCTATGTGGACTTACCTGGGGTCCTGACCCCTTTCTTGTCTCAATTGCCAGACTGGATCAGACCTCAGCTCTAGGACCCTTCCTTGCCTTGCTATATGATGTTTGTGCCTTGGTACCTGGACCTCTTGTGTTAGGCTGGGACTGTCTCTTGAAACCCAGATGTCAGGGCCTTCCTGTGACTCACTGGCTCTGGGCTCTGGACATGACAGTTTGGTTCTGGCCTCTGTTAAACACATGTATTATGCTGTATGGTAATTTGCTGCTCACTCTCTATCTATTATGTAACCCCGGTATTAAACCCAAACAAATGGTGACCATATAAACTAAGTTTATTATTCCAGTTTGGTCCTTGCATCTGTTAAACACCTTTATTATGCTGTATGCTAATTTGCTATTCACCCTCTACTCATATGTATGGACTGGTAAATTATATTTCAATGTATCTGAAGAAGTGTGCATGCAAACAAAAGCCTATACTTTGAGTAAAACTTAGTTGGTCTTAAAGGTGCCACTGGACTCAAACTTTGTTCCAATGGTTAGGTAGTTCTGGAGTTGTCAGATGATGTGAACAACACTAGATTTCTCTTTTTCAAAGAGACAATATATATGAAGATATAAGCTAGCTCTGTTCAAAAAATGGAATGTATCTATGACGCTTACAATCATAAAGATGCTTAAATATAGACATGTACAGCCCTTCTTATAGCAGTAATTAAACACATGTAATTTAAGGGGAAAGGCAAGATTTCTTTGACTTTTGCTTTCCTCATTCTAAGCATATGCTGCTAATTAAGATGCATTCTGCTGTTATTGAAGGTCAATGATTTTAAAGAAGAAGCATATTTCATCAGGTCTATGCAGCTCTTAAAGAAAGTTGAAGACATTAACAGTGCATTCCTAATAACCTTTTCCTGGGAGTAAGCCCACTGAATGGACCTGAGTAAGATTCTAAGGAGACCTGTTTAGGAGTGTGCTGTAATTGCTTAATGTGGTTAATTAATTCTAAATTTGCCTATGACCAGGTGTCAGAAGTGAAATGTGTTTCTAAATAAGTCCACCTCTTAATTTTGGAATATACATTAACAAATGTCTTCTAAGTAATCAATTTTTGCCCATGTTTAGTGTGTTTTTTTAAAAAAATAATTAGCCCATTAGTCAATTAATCATTGGATTAGTAGTAGTGTTTAAAATAATTTTGCTTAAAGAAAGTTGGTAGTGCAAAAATGTCAGCCTCATATCATGATCAAATATGTACAGAAAACTAAACTATACATTGACATTTACAGCAGAACCAAAGCACCTATCCATTTTACTGGAACATTTTCAATAGTATTTAAAAACAGACCTCTCTTGAAGGATTTTTTTTTCCATTTGCAAAAATGTTTGTCTTCTTTGTTTTTACAGTTCTTTCTCTCCCACTCTCTAAAATCATTTTCTCGTTAACATTATTTCACTGAAGCATCTAACTGGCTACACAATATACCAACATCCTATTTACTGTGTGAGCTCTAAGTGGCTCAATTTACCCATGTGACTAATTAAGGAACCACTCCCTATGAAGTTTTCCTTTGAAGGAGAAAGATTTTTTTTGATGATTTACCACAAGTGTCCACAACCTTGTTGAGTCTCTGGACAGTTTTGGAATTTTGAGAACATTGAATGGACACCGCCATCAAATAGCTGCCATGGGGTACGGATACAATCACCACATACTGGATGATTCCAAGGCCAGTGTTCCCCTATGATGAAAATAGCTGGGTTTGTATGGTGATGACCCCAAGCTCCCCAGAGGTACCTAAAACTCTAAAGAGATTAAGGAAAGCCAGGATTAACTCTTTACTTAAACTGATTTATTTTTCATTTCATCCTAGATTCAAGTGCTTTTAAACCTGAAGATCTGACATGTTCTTATTTCTTAGTTGTAGACTTATAGATCTAATTGCTTGAATAGCACTTTTCAAACACCACACAATTACCAGAAGCTGCCTGAAAAAATACAAGACTAAGAAAATTTTTAAATGGTTTGTGTGTGCTTTATGAAGAAGGTCTCCTAGTGGGCCTAGTTACCTCTGTGTTCAGGCTCCAGCCTTTGGGGGGAAATTGTGCACGTTATTAAAATAGGAGCTGGTAGCAATGGAAGGCCTGACCTATGCCATGCAGCTGACAACATGTACATAGGGTTTAAATGTTCCTGTGTATGCACAGGAGCATCTAGGTGCACTATTCTGGAAATACCAGAATGGTAGTGATCCAATGTGCTATGGTCCAAGGCCTCCAGCAGGGTGAACAGTAAGTGACACACCACCTCCCCCTTGTTGCATGGGTGTGTTGTAGATTGTGTGTTATGGGTGTAATCCGGGTGTACATCTCACAGTCTGTGCCACCAGTATGAGGGTGCCAAGCTGCAGTTTTGCAACACTAGTCATGTTATCTATTTCTGAATTATTATGTGTGTGAATTTCATAAGCCTTTTTTTTATCTGAGAGGACTGCATCACCTTTGTTTCTCCTTCAGATTCACCTTTGTGTTTTTAAGTTTGGAAATCTGTTGGGACAGCAGTGTGAGCCAAGGAAAATCTTTCAGTGGTTATCAATAACTCATATAAACTATTTTGGCTTTTGATATATATGTTACCTGTCATTTAAATAATGTTAAGTAAAAAAGTAGACATCTCAAGAAAAAAAGTCTGTTTCAGACAGGAAAATGCAAATACAATCTTGAGTTATAGCTAAGAAACATCAGAGATTGTTTTTAGGTCTTCAAATATCCTTTTATTTTGAAAAGTAAAAGGCATCTTTTCCCTTCTTCTGCTCCTTTTATATTTTAGGAATATTACGTGCTTGTACAGTGTCTGTGCTTGAACTTGCAATGAAACACTTCTGATTGTCACTAAAAAGGTCTAATGGTTGAGTCCTTGAATGCAAAACTTCTGATAAAAATAAACTTCAAGGTCTCAGAGTACTCTTATCAGATCAACTGCTATGAATAAGTATCAGGTCCCAAGTAGGCTGCATCAATCTTCTTCTTTTTTGGATCTACTGGGTGAGTTCAAACTTAATCCCACAGGTTTGCAATCTTTATGAGAGTGATTATAATTCAACACTAGTTTTGCATCCTGGATAAAGATTCCCCTTGAACACAATGTATGTTACATGCTTGTGTGCTAGTGATCAGAATCCCCAGTGGTTTATTTCACTTACAGTTCTTATATCTCCCAAATGGTATTAAAAATATTATACACAATCAGATAAACTGCAAATTAAATTACTGTATACTGAAGATATAACTCACCTTTTTAGCTAAAACATGAATTGCAAACATAACTAGTACTGCAGATTTATCTACTATCTTTTAGGATTTTATACCTAATTTATTTTTTCACTGCAAACACCAAAAGGTGCCCAAGGAAATGGAAGGTTTAATTTACTTCACTTTCCCTGAAATGTCACACTTCACTTTGTCTGCAGGATTTGCAGTTAAATTATACTGTGATGATAATGGTTAATATATCCAGTATATAGAATTTAGATTTTGTTTATACTGGGAGATTTCAGAATGAAAGACTTCCAAATGCAATGACCAATAACAAGTGAGGTGTTTGAACTTAAACCCACCAACCAATCTAGTGAATTTCCCAGTAAATTATACCTGGGGATGGGCATGAACTGGAAAAAATGTGGTTCATGTAAGTTCATGGTTCATGGCTGAACCACGGAGCAAACTGGGAGATTGTGGTATGTAGCCCCACAAACCCAGTTGAAAAGGACCACAGTACCTTTAAATGAGGTTTTCAGAAAGTGTGAGAAACAGCTGCTTTTTGTGCTTTCTTATGCAGCCCATTTAAACGTTCAAGCTGTTTTTTGCACTTTATTGTGTGAAACAGTGAAGCTGTTTTTGTGGCTTTCACAGGGAACAGAAAGCAGGGTTTTAAAGGGACTCAGAGTCCCTTTAAACCCCTGCTTTCTACTCTGTCCACAAACTACTTTAAAAGATTATGGAAGTTCATAATGGAAGACATAAAGGTTTTGCTTCGTAGTTCAGTTTGTGCCCATCCATAATTACACCACCTGATTAACTGAGATGGGAATGGGATTTAAATGTATTTTACATAATGCTACTTTGTGAATATTTGGTTGTTTACATTTATTACCTTTTCAAATGTGGTAGTGTTTTCTGGTATACTATTCATTTGGGTTGCAGTTTCATTGGAATTTGCTGCTTCATATTAGAATTAGTCACAGGACAGTTCGATTATAGTTATAAAAAACTGGCCAAGCATCATGTTATAAGAAATCTGTTTTAAGGGTAAATTTATGAACCCAGCCTTGTGAAATTTAAGCTGTGAAAGCAGATAACAGGGGCTTTAGTATACTTTATTCTGACTAGAGCATCCATCTAAAAGTGTATTTGGTGTTTAATTATTTGGAGGGGGCAATGCTTCAGAATTTTATGGAAATTTTATGGAAACTCTGTGGAAAGGATTCTTAGGACTGCAGCCTTTGACAACTAGCACTGTTGAATAGAACCAGTTTTATATCAGAATTAAAGCATTAGGAAGTCTGTTGTTGTGGTGTTGATGGTTTCATCAATATAAAATAGTTCCTTCCTCTTCTGTTGCGAACAATATAACTTTTGGGACGGAAGGCAGCATAATATAGCCTAATCTTGTCAGATATTGGAAGCTAAGAAAAGTTGATACGTGGAAGGGAGAACACCAAGGAAGACACTGCAGAGGAAGGCACTGGAGAATCACCCCTGATTCTCACTTGCCTTGCAAGCCCCTGCTGGAGTCACCATAAGTCAGCTGCAACTTGACATCACTTTATATACACACAATATATAAATTTTCCTGGAAATGTTTAGCTTATTCCAGAATATATTTTCCATTTTTAGGTTTTTTTATTTACATTATGGATTTTGCTATAACTATTAGCACTCACAGTTACTAATTAGGTGTATGGTGTTCTGGTTGCGTGTTTTTACATATTAATTTGATGTTCCATATTGAACAAAGTGGAAAGACTGTACAGTTATGTTATGTCTTGAATTGCTTTTGGTCTCTTATTTCTTTTTTTAAAAAGAGGTTTTAGGTGTGCACTTGCATTCTAGATATCTGGAATGACTGCTCTGCTTCCTATCAACAACCAGGCCATAATTGGTCAAGGAACAGTACAGTCTTTCCACTTGGTTAAACTGCATGTTCACAGTAAAAGTTTCACTGCATTCTGACTCTTCCCACCCCAAGCATTATCAGAATATTTTTAGCACTTAATATGTTCATATCTGAAGTTTTGATAATCCACACATTTCATTGTTTTTAAAAGCTGTTTGGGGAAGATTTAGTAACAGAAGCTGTAACACAATGTTGTATTTTTACGAGATATATTCAAGAGTCTTTGCCAGCTCTTAGAAAGGTTTATCATAAATAATAAAAATTACACCATAATTGTCATAATACATTGCGAAGAATTTTTGTCATGCATTATCCCTTTGGCTTTTTATTGTTTATACATAGATGGTATAATTTTGAAAATTCAGTCCCTCATTCAGTCCCTCATAATTAATGCAAATTAACTAGCTTCATCTGGATTTTATTTTTGCTCCACTGCTTTCCTGCTCTAAATTCTGAAAGAAAGGACTTCTACAATGATTTATAAACAGTAATACAGGGCAATTTATTTAGATAGATTTAATTAGTTTGCCAACATGGTTTGCATACTTCAGTAGTGTTTCATAAACACCTACCATATCCCCAAAGTTTTACCAAAGATTATTAACTCCTGCACAGAGTTTCAAATAGTCAGAAAATGAAAAACAATAAGACCTCTTCTACTAACACCATAGACAATGATATAAAATTAATAAACATCGTATTATTATGTGGTGTAATGACTGTGGTAACTATGTACACTGAAAATTAGAGCTATATCCTGCTCTGTACTAAACATCATTATTCCTGTTAATTTCACTTATAAAATAATATGTTCTCCCATTTCAGAAAATTTAACAGTTAACTGTTAAATGGATAGCCATGTTAGTAAAAAAATATATACATAAAGATGAGTTATTTTACATAATCCCACTCCTAACATCAGGGCCAGCCCCAGGGTTTTTTGTGTACTAGGCGAGGCTACCTTGTGGAACCCCCCTAGGTGAGGCTGCCTTGTAGCGCCCCCCACCACAGAGCTGTCCTCTCCACCACTGGAGATCCACCCGCAAGGGAGCCCCCCGGCCCACCTGCCTGGGCTCACAAGCTCTCCAGCCCTGCCAGCAGCCACCTGTACCAGCTGGCCGCAGCGCCTACAAGTCTATCTGCATTGGCCCAAGGCTAAATTTGTTTCTTAGCCTGAATGGAAAGCTGCATTCAGAAATAATGATAAATCATGGTTTGCATAAAGCACACTATCTCCTGGTTTGAGTTTCTCTGAGTCTCTCCGCCGCCCCATTTGCCAGCTACGCCCTTAGGTGGCTGCCTAGTTTTCCTAGTGATAGAGCCAGCCCTGCATAACATAAAGTTTGTGATCAGCCATATGCATAAAAGATTGGTTGATACACTGAAAGAGCTATATGGGAGCTGTTTGCTTATGGCCAGATATCACACCAGCACTTGGGGCATCTTACACTTTTAAAAAACCTTCTTTTCCACTGTGGATGAGCACTAGTTTGTGGTATTAATGATACCAGAAAGTGGCAAATTATGGTATAAAATGAAAAATCTAGTGAATGAGTGTGGGGCAGAGCAGGGTCAGTTTCAGGTTTGTATGGGCTTGGGTGAAAGGGTATAATCAGGTTCCCTTTCTCCTTTAGAAGAGAAGAAGAAGAAGAGAAGAGATTAGATTTATACCCCGCCCTTCACTCACTTGGAGTCTCAGAGCGGCTTACAAACTCCTTTCCCTTCCCCTCCCCACAACAGGCACCCTGTGAGGTAGGTGGGGCTGAGAGAGCTCTTTCCCAAGCTGTCCTTGAGGGAACAGCTGGTACAGAGCTATGGCTTGCCCAAGGTCATCCAGCCAGGTGCAAGTGGAGGAGTGGGGAATCAAACCCGGTTCTCCCAGATTAGAGTCCGCGCACTTAACCACTACACCAAACTGGCTCTCTTTAGTATTCCCCTTTATCCTTTAACAACACCTTTTTCATTTGGCCCATCCCATTTGGCTTTGCCTTTTCTTATTCAACCACTCTCTTCTCCATTTCAATTTGCTTACTCTGGTAAAGAGAAATCATATTAAATTATGCTTTCTTAGTTACTTGTATTACTTTGGATAAAACCAGAGAGAAGAAAATACACCTTCCATTATTGTATTTTATTTTATTGGCAATCTTTTTCTAAAAACAGTAAAAAGATTAGGGATGTACATTTGGCTGCAATGTTCCCTCTAAGCTCCACAGTGTTGTGAGCAAAAATTCTACCTCATGAGTGAAAAAAACTAGTAGCATTAAAGTTATGTATACATTTGACTATTGTGTAAATTAGTTTTTTAGAAGAGTACTTCTATTACCTTGTAAAAAATCTCAGAATAAATTCTTTTAAATTATATATAAACTATATTTTAAGAATAATTTAAACATTGTAAGAGAAAACAGAATCAAGTCAAATTTCACCCATCCCTTCCCACTATATTGGTAGACCTGACCTTTGGAGAACAGGTCTGTCCACCTCTTTCCACTTTATTTATTATAATTTTTCAGCACTTTTAAGATAACTATTATTTAACTGTTATGGTGCTTTTATGTATGATTTTAATTATATTTATATATGTATGTTTATGTAAGCCACTCTGAGCCTGCCTCTGTGGGGAGGGCAGGGTATAACTTGAATGAATAAGATAATAAATAATAATAAATATATTGGTAGACCTGGCCTCTGGAGAACAGGTCTATCCACCACAGCCCACTATATTGGTAGACCTGGCCTTGGACTGTCACCTTGTGCTGAGCCTTAGAAAACATACCTGCAGTCTGCTTTGGGGTTTTTTTAGTGAAATATGACAACCAGCATTATAGGTCAAGTATAACCTAAAGAGTCTCTTGCTAAGGGTAAAAGAGGAGAGCACAAAAGTTGGTTTGAAACTCAACATAAAAAAAAATAAGATCATGGCATCTGGCCCCATAACCCCTTGGCAAATAGAAGGAGAAGTCATGGAAGCAGTGACAGACTTCACGTTCCTGGGATCCAAGATCACTGCAGATGGTGACTGCAGCCATGAAATTAAGAGACATCTGCTCCTTGGGAAGAAAGCGATGGCAAAATGAGACTGCGTAATGAAAAGTAGAGACATCACCCTGCCAACAAAGGTCTGTTTGATCAAAGCAATGGTATTCCCAGTAGAAATGTATGGCTGTGAGAGTTGGACTATAAGGAAGACTGAGCGCTGAAGAATAGATGCTTTTGAAGTATTGTGCTGGAGAAGACTCTTGAGAGTCCCTTGGACTGAAAGGAGATCCAATCTGTCAGTCCTAAAAGAAATCAATCCTGACTGTTTCCTGGAAGGCCAGATCCTGAAGCTGAAGCTCAAATACTTTGCCACCAAATGAAAAGGGATCACTCACTGGAGAAGACCCGGATGCTGGGAAAAACTGAAGGTCAAAGAAGAAGGGGATGGCAAAGGATGAGAGGATTAGACAGTGTTATTGATGCAATGGACATGAGGTCGGGCAAACTCCAGAAAATGGCGGAAGACAGGAGAGCCTGGCATGATGTGGTCCATGGGGTCGCAAAAAGTCAGACTCGACTGTGCAACTGAACAACAAATAACAGAGAAGGAATAATCACTGTCGGAACCCTGCCTAACCTAATAAACAGGAAGTTACTTAAACATTATCAATCTTCCCAAAGTACTTATTTATTCAAATATTTATATCCCACTTTTCCCTATTACTCAAGGCAGCTTACAAATCATACCAAAAATTGTAATAAGGATGTGAAAACAATTTTTTTTGTTCTGCTCCATTGTAGCCTATGAGGACCATTGTAGTCAATACATCCCATAGGTTATAATGGAGAATCAATCTGGGGGTATCTGATACTCTGGGGAGCTTTTTTTAGGTAGAAGCACCAGATTTGCACCCTAACTGCTTTTGCCTCTCCTCAACCCCCCTCCCAAGTTTCAAGACCATGAGCTGCCTTTAAAATTTTGTATGCCAGCACTCCCTTGCACAGCTTAGAGGGAACTGTGTTGAACTGTAGCTATTATATATATATATATATATATATATATATATATATATATATATATATATATATATATATATATATATATATAAAAATATCTGAATTCCTGATAGCCGCTGTTAAAGGGCATTTAAAGGGCTCTATGAATGCATTCAAAGTTAACTCAGCTTGGAGAAGGCATTTAAAGGGACTGCAAGCCCTCTTCAGCATTAACTCACAGGTTGCAGAAGATATTTAAAGGGACTCTTTAAATGCCTTTTTTCCTCCATTGGAAACTATAGAGAATGGGGACGACTGCTTTGGGGTCCCATTTAATTGGACCCCTGGTCCAATCTTTTTTGAAATTTGGGGATTCTTTTGAGGAGAAGCACCAACAGCTATTCTGAAAATTTGGTGCCTCTACCTCAAAAAACAATTCCCAGATATCCCTCAATTGATTTCCCATTATAACCTATGGAGATTATTGACTTTAATGATAGCCATAGGGTTTAATAGAGATGGGGAAACTTCAGGATTCTGAGAAATTCTGAATCCAAAAAAATCCTGATTACACACCCCTAAAAATATTTTTTCTAGAGGAACCTCTGCCTCAAGGTCTCTGGGGAAGTCTGTCTACCCATATCATTGCAAGTGAGAAGGTCAATCCACATTTATCCAAAGTGCTTAAGTCTAAGCATAGTCAAAATGGATTTTTTTAGATTTTTAAAATCAAATTTATATCCTGTTCCCTTTCTCCTCAATGGGACTTGAGTCAGTTAACAACATATAAAATATATCTGATGAAAACAGTGTAAAAATTACAATAAATAAACTTAAAATGTAAAACACTCTTAAAGCATGTTTATAATAGTATGTTATGTTAAAAATTAATAAATATGGGGGGGGGAGAGATTTTAACGTGGAACTATGAGGTAGAAAGAAGGGAGGTCTCTCCCTCCCCACCTGCACAGATCCCAAGCATGGCTTCTTCTGCAAATTCAGGTACTTCTGACCCGATAGTACTGCATATTCTTGGGTCAAAAGTACCAAAATCCAAAGTCAACTGATTTTTTTTTCTTGCATTAGGGTAATGTGTACCCTAATGATCAAGGTGTACCGTGAGAAAGCCTCTCTAATGCACCAGCTAATTGTGGTAATTGCAGCAAAACTAATTTGACAGCATCTACTCCAATGTATAGTACTCCAAGATGTCTGCAACAGAGCTTTCAGAGTCCGTAGTGGCAGATACTGTAAGGCCACTTTCCAGCATTTGCTTGCTCCAGGGGGAAAAAAAGAATAAATGTGGTTATGTTACAAAAAAAAAAAAACTTTGCCTGGCCAGAACTGGTTGCAGCATGTACCATCTCAACATTTCAGTTGTGGAGAGAACAAGGTATGAATAGTGCCCATAGATTTTTTTTCTAGAATGATGACTTGCACTCATTTGGTACCATTATCACAGTATTGGCCACAAATATTAGACACCAACAATTCATACTTTTATGTCACCCTGCCCTGCTTGCAAGACCTTTTTTCTTGTTGTATCTGTGACATGCAGAAATGTAAAAAAAACCCTCCTTGCTATCCACTGATTTGCTGTAAAAGAGAGGAGTGTGTGCCATTAGAGTGGGCAAATTGTCCCTTTGCTTAGCACTCACCACCATAAAATAATAAAGCTGCCATTCTCCACTTTACTGTGGTGTGAAGTTTGTAATGTGAAAACCCCCCACAATTATTTTACAGCAGGGCCGGGCCTCAATATCTGTCCCATCCTGTCCTCTGCTGATGCTATCAGCTCTGGGGTATGGGCTAGAGTGTTGGACTAGGAGTGAGGAGACCCAGGTAGAAATTCCCACTGAAACTCACTGGATTACATTTGGCCTATCACCATCACTCCACCCAACCTACATCACAAGGTGGCTGTAAGAATAATATGGGAGGGACCATGTATGACACCCTGAGCTTTTTAGGAGTGTCAGGATAAAAATGTAAGAAATAAAACATACAGTGGAGCTCCTTCTATTGAGTCCAGGCAAGAGTTAAGAAGAAACAGCTTATGAATATACCAATAACTTTAATCTCTGGAAGACCGAGGCAGTGATTCTTTTATACAGGAATCTGTACACTAAATCTGGGATCCCTATAATATCTTATTTCAACCTTTTAAAAAGCAACTACAATGAAAAACAAAGTAGCCATTAGGAAAGTTTATTAATTAGGAATATCTTTGACTTTATTCAAGATATTATGGTTTACTTACAGTACAGGCAGCTTACTCTTACTATGATAGCCCATGCTTAATTTGAAGTTCTGTAAATCTGTAAATTTTGTTGGGGTGTATTAGTGAAGAAGAAGTGTATTAGAGAGAGAGAGAGAAGAATTTTAGAAGCTTTAACAGAACAACCCTGCTGGGAAGTTCTTATCATTTTTCCCCACAGGTGCTACATTTATTTGTTCTATTTATACATGCTTATTCAGTTCTCAACAATAATTAAAATGGCTAGTACAAAGAACAGTATGTTTTAAAGCATATAAACTATTCAGATGTTGCACTGCACTAAATTGTTCATGCTAAACATGAATAAGTCACAGGTTCATATTCTGACACCACCAGTTAGTAAGATTTCAAGTAACATATCTGGGAAATTACTCTACTTAAGGAGCTGGAGACAAGAAGCCTTTCAAGAATATGTAGTATTATGTTAGACTAGGAATAAGGCCCGTTGTGGAAATAAATACAACAGCCTCTAGAAAGAGGCTCTGGATGTGTGTCCTGGCCTTGGGCACTCAGCATCAATTTGCTGTGGTGACCTCAGCAAGGTATAATGATACAGAGCTTACCATTTTCTCCAAGGGAACTGATCTCTGCCATCTGAAAAGCATTTGTAATTCTGAGTGATCTCCAGCCCTCACCTGGAGATTGGCAACAATGATTCCCCATGAGGAACAGTACAGTCTTTCTCTGCAATGGGGACCAAAGCAGCTTACATCATTCTCCTCTCCCCCTTTTGACTTGCACAACAACCCTGTGAGGTAGGTTAGGCTGAAAGTCTGTGACAGGTCTGAAATCACCCATTCAGCTTCCACAGCAAGAACCTGTACTGAAGCACTAACTTCTACACCACACTGGCTGTGGTATCACCTAGTATCACAACTGAACTCCAGACAACAGATCTCTTTCTACCCGTGGAGAAAATAACTGCTTCGGAGGGATGACTCTATGGGATTCTGTTCAGCTGAGGCTGCTTCCCTCCCTAAACTCTGGCTTTCATAGACTCTACCATAAAATCTCCAGGAACTTCTGATCCTGGAGGTGGCAAACCTAGTCAGGACTGGCCCCAATGAGTTTTCTCCCAAAGGCCTCCCCCCTGCCATCTTTTACTGATAGACCCAAGTTTGGTTGCCTAGCAATAGGCACTGAGGGGAAAGTAGGGTTGCCAGCTCTGTGTAGGGAAGTACCTGGAGATTTGGGGGATGGATCCTGTGGAGGGCAGTGTTTGGGGGAGTAAGGACTCCGCAGGGTATAATGCCATAGGGTCTACCCACCAAAGCAGCCACTTCCCCAGGGAAACTGATCTCTGTCATCTGGGAGAGCGCTAAGGCCTTGGGCACTCAAGGTCAATTTGCTGTGTCAACCTCAGCAAGGTATAATGACACAGAGTCCACCATTTTCTCCAGAGGAGCTGATCTTTCCTACCTGAAGAGCCATTGTAATTTTGAATGATCTCCAGCCCTCATCTGGAGAATGGCAACAATTGTTACCCAGGAGGAAATGGCAGGAGTCTATGGCACTGTACCTGTTTGAGGTCCCACCCCTCCTTAAACCCCACCCTCTCCAGGCTCCACACCTCAAATCCCCAGGAATTTCCCAACCTGGAGTTGACAACCCCATCTCCTTCCCAGCGAACCATCAACATACCGTTATCTACCCGTTTGACTGCAGCTGACTTCTGCCCTCCATCCTGGAGATCAGTTGTAATTCTGAGTGATCTCCACCCCTCACCTAAAGAGTGGCAACAATGGTTCTCCAGGAGGGAATGGCTGGTTGGAAGGGTGGAGTCTATGGCATTGTACCTGTCTGAGGCCCCACCCCTCCAGGCTTCATCCCTCAAATCTCCAGGAATTTCCCACCTGGAGTTGGCAACCCTATCTTCTTCCTCCCACCAATCATCAACCTACCTTTATTTCCTTCTCATTGTTCAGATTTCCATCTCCTCCCCACCTGCAGCCTCTACCGTGCTCTGAAGCCCTGACTGCTACATCACATTGGCTGTCACGGGAAGGGCATCTCAGCAGGGTATAAGGACGGAGTCCACCATTTTCTCCAGGGGAACTGATCTCTGCCATCTAGAGAGCAGTTGTAATTCTGAGTTATCTCCAGCCCTCACCTGGAGTTTGCAACCCTAGTCTTTGGCAGAAGTAGTCTTTTTCTGCAATGGGGACCAAAACGGCTTACATCAGTCTCCTCTCCCCCTTTTGACTTACACAACAACCCTGTGAAGTAGGTTAGGCTGAAAGTCTGTGACTGGTCCAAAATCACCCACTCAGCTTCCACAGCAAGAACATGGATCTAGCAGACCTTGCTCTGAAGCACTGACTGTCTAGGGTAGCCAACCTCCAGGTGGAGCCTGAATATCACTAGGTATCACAACTGAACTCCAGACAACAGATCTCCCCCCCCCCCCCAGCTCGGAGAAAATAACTGCTTTGGAAGGTGGGCTTTATGACATTCTGTTCAGCTGAAGCCTCTCCCCTCCCCAAACCCTAGCTTTCATAGACTGTACCAGAAAATCTCCAGGAATTTCCCTGCCTGGAGCTGGCAACCCTAGTCAGGACTGGCCCCAATGAGTTCCTCACAAAGGCCTGCAAAGGGTTTCCTTCCCTTGTCTGAACCAAACTTACTTGCCTACTGTGGTGAAACGGGCTCCCGTTTACAACTCAGCTGTTTGCCTCCCACCCTCGTCCTGTGGGTGTATCTCACTCCTTAAGTTCACTGCTACCACTCACTGAATTGTCACTGCCATTTTAGAGGGACAGTGAGACCCCTGTGGCCAAATCTCCCTATTTGGAGATGGAATTCTAAGGGTCTGGCCTTTCCTTGCTTCCCTGGGCTACCCCCTCCCTTTGATATTGTGCAGAATGGGGGAGACGATGCGGTCAGAACACAACACAGATTATTAGCCCAAATAAAAGAATGTATTTAAGTATTTACACAATTATAGAGCACACAAACTCTAAATGAATAAGGCACAACTGTAGGAGTAAGCACAAACTATGAACCAACAGGGCATAAATCAACAGGAGTTAAATGCAATCCTCTTTCCCTACACACAGTACTCTCTACCTCTGGAGGTTGCGGGCTCAGGATAGGATCTCTCCTTGGACCAGCCTCTGGCTCTGCTTCAGCCTCTCTCTCTTGCCCAAGAGAGCAGGGAAACTTCCATTCATTCCCCAAACCAGCCAACTGTGGAGTGGCTGAATCTCTGCTGCCTCCCAGGATTCCATGTCTCTGGCTTGTAGCCTGGATCAGCACAGGCAGCAGGAAACTTTCCTAACCTCCTGTAGGATGAAGACTGCCTCCTCTGTGGATGGGCTGGAGTCTATATTTATGGTGCCCCACCCCTTGGGATGGTCCCTCTTTTTCCTGCACTTTTTGGCCTAAGGGCAGCTGGGAACTGTAGGCCAGCAGATGAGGAAGCCTTATTCAACCCAGTGAGTGATACCCCTGCAGGCCCCACTCTGGAACTGCAGCTCAATTGAACCTTATGAGGGAATATTTTAAACAAACGACCACAGACGCCTGCCATCTTACAAACACCGATAATTGCCATTTTGTTACACCTACCAACAGCCACTGATGGAAGAGATAGTCCCACACAGGAGGCTAGCAGGAGAAACATCTTCATCAAGAGAGAAAGCTGTTTGCCAGTAATTCTGACAGGGCACAGTGTTGAAGGAGTGGGCGGGAAGAAGAGCAGACCCAGGACCTGGCCAATGCCACACAAGTACTCTTGAGTGGTGGCTGGGATTAATTCTGTATCCCTATTGTTAATTTGAGACTTGGGCCATAGGTCTAATAGAATTAATGCACAGTCTTTTGGAATAGAGTACCCCATAACCCTTTTAATTTCTTGGATAACTTCCAAACAGAAATCTCAATCCTAATCACTACACCTACAACAGAACAATAGTATAGAAAAGTATGGGAGTATTTCTTATCTGATAAAATTACAGAATGGACAACCCAAAATGAATCAACAACTGAACACAAGAGTTCAATGTTCAAGTGGACTCAATTTATAGAAACACAAAATGATACATTAAACAGTGTTAAGCAAACCAGTTGGGTAGAACAGTCTGTCCTGGTGTTGTATCATTAAACTAAAGCAGGATATCGAAAAGCAGGGGTCCATTGGAGCGGGAGCACACAGGAGCGCAGCTCCGGGAGTGAGGAGCCCAGGGGGTGGGCACATGACCAAGCCCCGCCCCCTCCTCGGCTTTCCCGAGCAGTGCAGAGGCACAGTGCCCCGGGGAAAGCCCTGCTAGGGTCTTTATTGTTTTTAATGTTTTGTTTTAATATTGATAATTTTATCATTGTTCCTTTTATGACTGTGTGCTGCTTTTCCAGAGACTTGCTCAAGGTGGCATATAAATTTTTGAAGTATACCATTTTTTATCTGGGCACATGGCACATAAGTACTGGAGAAATTTCACCAACCCTTCAGCAGCTTCCACCCCATCAGTTTGGTGTAGTGGTCAGGAGTTGGACTCTAATCTGGGAGAACCGGGTTTGATTCCCCAGTCCTCCACATGCAGCTGCTGGTGTGACCTTGGGCCAGTCACATGTTCTCTCAGAGCTGTTCTCTCATGAGCAGTTCTCAAAAGACCTCTCTCAGCTCCACCTACCTCACAGGGTGTCTTGTTGTGGGGAGGGGAAGGGAAAGGGATGGGTGGTGCACATGTCCTGGGTATCTCAAGTCTACTTGAAACCTGGTGGTTTCAAGGGAGCAGGAAGAGAATGAGGGTGTGTTCTTTACCCTTATTTTTATTGCACAAAATATTGGATGGGGAAGGGAATGGAGGAAGAGCAGGTCAGTTTCACTAACCTGTGGAGTGGAGCCTGAGTGGTGGGTGTTGCCTTCTGACACACTTCCGGTATGTTAGGGGGTGTGGCATATGCAAATGAGTTATGCAAATGAGTTATGCTAATGAGCTCCTACACCTTTTTTTCTATGAAATGACCCCTATAGAAAAGTAAAATAAGAAGGGAGGAAAAAGATTAAGAAGACACCATGATACTACATAAAAACAGTACAAAACTTACAGCCAACAAAATTTTCTGTATTATATGTCATGTACTTTATAGTTTGAGTTATGATGCATTGGTACTTGTATAGTAAATTGCTTTTATTTTTCAAATAATAAAAAAGAGTGGCGGCTGGGTGGGACTCAAGCAACACAGCCAGTGGATAGGGACAGCTTCTGAGTGACACATCATGGAGCCAACTAATTTAGGAGCAGGACTCATTTCGTAGCATTTAGTTTCAAAAATGATATGTGGTCATGTGACAGAATTCCAAATTAAACAATTTCCTGAAAAATAGATCCTGCTTCTTCCACATTAAACACTTTTCTTCCAAGACCACTGAATTACTGTTTTTCTCCATGCTGTAAGCTGTTGTCAAAGTAATTCATCAGAAGCATCATAAAAGTAACATTACAGATCACCAGGGCAAATACTAGTACAAATTTTTTCCTTCGTCTGAACCAAACAAATTTGTTCTACAGTGATCTACAAATTAGCTACTAACCTCAAAACTGCATTTAATAAAATAAAACTGACTTAATTTAGAACCTTACTGAGATAATATACATTAAGTATATTGAATACTCTTATACAAAACTCTATGGTAAAGCCATAGATTTGGGGGGCAAGTCCTAGAGAGAACTGGCATCACTTCTTATAAACCTGGAAGTGATGTCTGTCCTCTCTAGGAATAGCTGGGCCTGCCTTGGCAGGGAGGGTGAGATATAAACAGAATTAAATAATAAATAAATACTTAGTATTATGAGTAAGGATTAAGAGATTTTTTAAAAAAATCATCATCAGAATAATTGATACTATGCGTTCCCTAAGTATTCTAACATAATTTTTTTAACTTATAAACCTATTCATTTCAGTTACTCCTTCTGTCATCAAGAGTATGATTAATATTTGTTAGAACATTTGTTGCTGCTATTTGTAGAAGTGATCAGAAGCACACACCTCCTCCCTTTTGGGCAGTGCTCTGTTGCCAAGATACCAATAATATCAGCGACATTAGCATTATTTTATATAGTTACAATGTTTATTACTCAATGGCAATTAGCTTGTAATAACTAGGAGGGAAGTTTCTGTGATTCTGTTGCCATTGAGCTACTAGAGAATGCCTTATTAGAATTAGGGATTTCTACTTAGTTAGAAGATTCAGTTTGCCCCAGAAGCAGTAAGTAGGCTATAAACACAGATGCTAAGGCTACATCCTATCTGCACCACCCACCCCACCTAACTCCAAATGTGTGCTAATTTAATACCTTTACATCACCCGATTAGCATGGCTGGTTGATTTCCATCACTCCATTTTATACCATTTCAGTAACATTTTCATACAAATGGGATGAGCTAGTGGTGATATGGTCCCATCTCTTAGCGTCCCCACTGTTAGAAAAGGGTTACATACCAACTTTGTGACTCCATCTAACTCCATACCAATATGTCACACTGGTATGTATCCATACTAATCCAGTATTACATATCAATCCAGTATAGACCATCACTATTATAATGAGGAGGTTTGCAAAGCAAAAAGACAAAATTGAAGCTATTTCAAAAAGTTTTTTTAAGTAAAAAATATAAAAGAGAATGAGAGAGAGAAAAATCAGAACCCTATCAGGTTTTCATCCCAAACAGAAATGGTGTATACACGGTCACGTAGAGGAATTTCACACAGCCAATATGTTTCATTTCAGGAACTCTACAGTAATGGTTTCTGCCTGGCATTTCACACAGAACTGTACTAATACCAGTTCCCTAACAGAACATATTGGCCCTTTCAGACAGAAACATGCATCTCCCATTGGGGAAGCGTTTCTGAGCCGGTTTACCTTGAAACCTCCTCCCAAACGTTCTTCTCTTCTTCTCCCGGTCCTGAAGTGCTATGGGGGTGCTGTGTGAAATGCCCCCAAAGTGCTTCCTCCTCTGAGTGTTTTCCCACCTCTTTTCGCCCATGTGGGCGATCTCTGTGAATTTTTTTTTAAAGAGCCGATTTAGAGCGCTAGAGCAACCACATTGGAATGCCTGGGCTCCACTGAGCCAACTGAGCCCAGGCATTCCAATGGGATTGCTATAGTGCTCTAGCGCTCTAAACCAGCTCTTAAAAAAAAATTCATAGAGATTGCCCACACGGGCAAAAAGAGGCACGAAAAGAAAGCAACCATCTGAAATGATGAACCACTTCAAAGACGGCTCCAAAAAGGTAGGGGAAGGGCTGTATGAAACGGTTGTCACTATACCGGTTTATTCCAAGCTGGTTCAGTACTGTTTTTAAAGGTATAGTGTAAAATTCCCCAAACTGTATACTCACATACATACACTCCAAATTAAACAACAAGATATTTCAGATCCACTCCACTCCATCAGAACAAAAGAAATGTAGACAATCATTAACACTTTTATAGAAATTTTAATTTGGGAATACTAAATAAAGACACAGGACATCAGAAGCATAGTCAGACACAAAATCCCTTATTACCCTCAGGTTCCCTCCCTGAATAACTGCTGCACAATCGATAGGGTAGTCCTAGATTTTCACCTTTCTAAACCCACTGATTTCAATCGATTTAGAAGAGTGTCACTCTGTTCAGGGTTAACCTATTAAGCACTGAGGCAAGTTTCTTTTCCCAGCTGTAATAATTATCTTGATAGAAATCAGACCAGAAATATATATATTGTTTCTTGGCAGAGAATTCTTAGTAGGTTATATTCATTCCTTTCCTTGTGCAATATGAAATGAAAGAGAGGGTGAGATTCCTTTTGTTGATGGTGTTAAAACTGGTGGGACCCAAGCAAGTACATGGACATCCTGTTCCACTTATTTCAGAGCTGTCACTGAAAAGAAATAACAAAGTTCAGGGGTGATCAAAATTGGGATAAAGAGTTACTCTAGTGGGTTAGCAGGAGTAAAGTTTGGGTGCTGATGAGAGGATAAGAGATTCTTTCTTTATTACTGAGAAGGAATGGCAATGCCATTTTGATCTCTGTGAAATGTATGCTCTAGCTTTTATTCAGTATGCTGAATTCTTTTTTCAGATCAAATTAGTGCTGAGAAGTGTTTGGTTCATTTGTTATTGGAAAAAACCATACCAAACTTAGTCAAGCAAGAAAATTACCTCAAAAGCTTACAAGATTTATAATGCTTAGAAAACAAAACAAAAAAAGGCAATTCAAAACCTAATGAGACATTTTAGGCCTCATTTACATCTGTAACCTGACCCATTTCTGCAAAGTGGTAATTTGGTAATTTACATACTAAAAGCTAGGTATTTATTCATCCTTAACCAAAAAGATGATGAGATTACTAATACTATAGCACAATTGATGCTACTTCAACACTCCTTATTGTCACTTTTAGAAGATGACTACTACATATTTTTCCTATTAGTCCATTCCATTAAATTGCAGTATTACACCAAACATCTAATGACAGAAATATATATTTTTTTCTGTTTTAGTGCCAAACATAGCATTAGATTAAGAATGTTTTTTTTCTAAGCAAAGAACTATCTGTTCTAACAAGGAAGGAAAACATATGGTATATGTGTTATTTTCTGAATACTAAAAACATATGATAGCAAATTAATAGGTTGTGTATCAAAATATTTTGTTTTGAAGTGTGAGAATGATCATTTCACAGTACATAATTTGCATTTGGAATTTGTGAGAACAAACAAAAGCCTCTCAGCTTAGTCTGAAAGAAACTCATACTATGAAATGTCTTGAGCAGTATGCTTCTTTGGTGTAGCTAATGGTTTTAGTCATATGAGAACTGGTCATTTTCATGAAGCCTAGTGACTCGCGGAGAAATCCACAAAGCATTATATTACCAGCATAACATGAAAGAGTTTCAGGTAATCAATAAATATATATATTCTTTATGTGGCCTACAATGTAAGGAGCATGATTTCTCAAAAGTACACTTAAAAGGACTACTCATGCTGTTTCCATTGATTTTTGTCCCCTTTGTACAAGTCACAGTGTGCATTTTGTGTCCTATTACAAAGACAAGTTCTAGATTTACAAAGATGAATGTTGATTGTGGAGGCAAACCCCAAAACAGAAGGCGATATTACTCAAGCTACCAGAAGCTGATGATTTTCAATTAATATCTATATACTGGAGTCAGTTAATTAGAAATAATACTAATATCACCTGTATTTGGTGGCAGCCATGTACAATCTATGGAAATCATATTGTTCCTGCCCAGTATGGAAAGCTGAAAAGATAAAATTTAGTTTAATGCAGCTGTAGCAAAGATAATAGATGTTAGCCTCCCATGCTAGAGCTTCACCATTCTCTGTAACAGCTTCATCAAACTTCATCTTCTATAATACAGCACAGGTGAATCCATGATAGCACAGATATTTTTTCAGTCATTCGAGGAAAAAATACATTGGCCATCATTTCTAAGCTGTAGTATTGCATCAGTTTGAGTCTTGAACATCCCAAGAGATTTTCTAGTATTTTATAACATTAATGTGTTTGAATAAATTTGTTATCGACAGAAATAAGGACTACGGTTACCATTCAATTAAAACTTTTTTTTTAATTTGCTGTCAAGGTTCAGTGAGCTTATAGTGACCCCTTAGGATTTTCAAGGCAAAAGACGTTCTAAGGTTGTTTGCCACTACCTGCCTCTACACAGCAACCTTAGATTTTATTGGTGGTCTCCCATCCAAGTGCTAACCAGGACTGGCCCTGCTTCTCTGCTGAAATCTGACAAAGCTGGGCTAGCCTGGGCTACTCGGGTCAGGGTAGTGAGCACTTAGAAGTAAATACCATTGAACTCAGTCGATCTAATGTTTGAGTAAATCTGAGTAAGATTAGTTTTGTAAGCCTCATTGCAGGAAGGTGCTTTCTTTTCATGACAAACTGCCCATACCTACAGTTCCTTGCAATAGCCAGTGGATAGTATAGTAGTAGTGTGCTATGGTGGGTGGAATATTATGGAACTCCTGTTATAAAGAAATGGTACCCTACAGTGTGATTTGCATCATGCTGTGTGAGCCGCCTACACTTTTCAGCAGTTGGTTCTGTGTCTGTAATTTATTGCTCTAGAAACCATTATAATAACACAAGAAATGCCTCAGCAAGTGTAGAGGGAAGAACGCATCACAGTCAGACTGTAATGACTATTTAGACTATTTAAACTCACTCAGCTTGTTCTACATTAGAAAAACAAGTCCTGTTAAATTACTTATTTTATACATTTTATTTGGCATTCTGGCTTCATTGTAGTTGAGATTAAACACCTTATTACACATTTGAAGACAGAAGCTTATGAAAATAATTGCTCACAAATTACTGTGTTAAATGTAAGAACAGTTGGGTAGGGATTTGATTTTTACCTTGGAAGATCTCTGCTGAGCAGATATGCTAGCTTTGTGAGAAAAAAATGTCTGACTTAAACTGAATAGGGAACAGAAAGTAAATCCCAAGGCCTTTGTGCACTGGGATGTCCATACAGATATGTAATGTAAGACATTCTGGTTTTATTAATATAAAATGGTACAAGTATGTCTACATATACACCTGTCTTTTACCTGCTTGAGAGTTGATGAGAGCATTTCCAGAAAAAGGGTAGATCTTTGTGGAGAATGGAATCCTCTACTGTATGCTGTACAAAGAATGCTGGATTGGATCTAGGATTAGAGTTATAGATGGGATTCTGCCAACACAAGTAAATTATACCGCTAAAAGAGAGGGCAACGATATTTGTTAGATTCCTCCATTCATTTGCAGAGCACTGCACTATTCATGGAGGACCAAAGGCTTTTAGAAATAGTGTACAAATGAAGTAGTGGTCTACAGTGGAAAGAGGGATGGATGAAAATCCCTCCACATACATACACAACCACACCATTTTGGCAGCGGCTGCTCCATCAAGCAGCAGGGGGAGCTTGGGAAAGTATGGGCAGAAGATTGCCCAACATGCTGGCGATCCTGGCCCCCCCAATTTCCATGATGTTTTTCGCAGATTGAGCATTGACAGGTAGGAAGGGCAGGGAGGGGACAGATAGATTTGAAAGTTCCCTGTTGCTGATGAGAAACATTCCTCTGTTGCTGGTGAGAAAAAATGAAAGGGAATTGAAACTGATATGAAGCAGAATCATAGCCTTTGGTTCATTTATTCATTAAAGGTATTGTGACAAAATCAGTGCCCTCCACTGTATCTGGTCAAAGAGTTTTGTAAGATGTTTGAAGTACAATGAAACACATACTCACACACAAAAAACATTTACCTGAGAGAAGTGGGATGTGGACTGCACTCCACAGCAGTACCACATCATTTCAACACTCAAGAAATTGTTTTCCCTGTGCTGGCCTGGCTGGCAGAAATCTATGGGACTGGAAGTGGGGGTCAGTCTACTTTTCAAGATACTATATAGGTAAGGCTGCTTTTAACATAAAAGTTTTATTCCAGAATTGATCTAAAGTACAAGCTGTTCTTATAATCGGTGAGTTGATGCCTAAGTGGAGCAGTAATGTACAAGTTAGTACAGAAAATAACACTTTAAATCCCTATTGTGATATGTCTTCCTGCCTTCATATTTTTATCACCCAACTCATTTATAACTCTTATTTAAATTATAACCAGCTTCCTGACCCTCTATCTACCCTAGTTGTTTTACAGCTAGAGAGGTTTTTATATAATTTAAGTGCATTTTGTAAAATCACAAAATTTATTCATAAGTGCTGTTAAAAGCATAATGTATTTCAAAACTGAAGTATTATTTCCTCCTTCAGTCATTTGTTCTTCTCTGTAGAACACAAGGACTGAAGCCAACTCTGTATCTAATTGATAGTTTTCCTCTGCTTAGTCTCCTGTATCACCAAAGGTTTTCTTTGTTTTCTGCTGTTTTTCACTATTCTATTTCTGGTGGCTTAGTCAGCTTTTCTCTGTATTTTTCCATCTCCGGTCTTGATCCGGAATAAATCCCAGTCCAAACAGAACTGATGTAATTTCACTGGTAGAATTCATAAGGTTATGGCTCTCACACATTAGGATTTCCTCGTCTACCAGTTTTCTTTTACGTTCTTGTCATTTGCAGATTCTGTCCTAATGATTGTTTTCCCTCTTTTCAGAAACAAACTCATTTATAGTCCTAAATGTTCCTCACTGTCAGCTTACCTGTTTGTCTCTTCTACTTCTGTTGTTCTTCATTCCCAGAACTCCTTCCTGTCATATCTTTTCATGCTTCTTGCTTGTCACTGTGTTTCCCTAAGCTGCTTCTGAATTTCATTATCTCCTCCACATTTTCTTCCAGGACTGTAGGCACTATCTTTACTTTGTAGTATGCCCTCTCCTTGAAACAATTTTCCATTGCAGACCACACCCATTATTACTTTGTGGCTAGGCATTCAGCCTTCTGTGCATATATCCTGACCAGCCTCCCAAAAGCTACTATAGACATTCCTCATAGCATTTGTTCACCTCTGAATAACAAACATTCATGTTTCATTACAAACTGCCTGTGAAACTTACTATTTCAGAGCAGGTTTGCTTAGAGTTAACCAAACACCAGGTACAACAATTCTCCAGGCTACAGAAATTAGAAAATGGCAGTTTTAGAGGGCAAACTCTGTGGTTTACCATAGGTTTTAAGTGAAATCCCTTCCCAAATTTCCCCTTCAAGACACTGCCCCCAAATCTCTAGGAATTTTCCAGACAGCAGCCCTAGGTTTGCCCCATGGACACAGGTGGTTTTTCTTCAGGAATCTCTTCAGTATGCAGAATAAGTAGCATTGTTATTTAAATATATGGCCGAGTTATGTGGTATTGGCTGCCAGGCTGGTCCTAGGTGCATGGTGCTGTCTGCCAGCTGTAGTGGTGTGGTAGGGAACCCACAAGGACTTGTGGGGAGCACCTCACTTCCCTTATATCCCACTGTGAGTCTGTAAATTACCACTAAGTTACAGCTGATTTATAATGACCCTGTAGAGTTTTCAAGGCAAGAGATTAATGGAATAGGTTTGCCATTGCTTCTCTCTGAAAAGCAGCCCTGGAATTCTTTGGTGATCACCCATCCAAATACCAACCAGAGCTGACCATGCTTAGCTTCCAAAATCTAATGAGATCAGGCTAGCTTAGCCCATCGTATATTTAATCTTTCCCTTCCCCTGCAAACCCCTATCCTCATCTTTCCATGCTTCCTTTTCTCCTTCCCACCCACCAACTAGCCTCTCTTCCTCAGTCTTCTGTTATATATATTATTTCTTAATGTATACATTTCTCTACAATGCATTTGTCTACAATGGAGACCCAAAGCAGCTGACACCATTCTCCTGTCCTTCATTTTATTCCACACAACAACCCTATGAGGTAGGTTACGCTGAGAATATCTGATTGACCCATAGTCACTCATTGAGCTTCCATGACAGAGTGATAATTGGAAGCTGGGGCTCCCAATCATAGTCTGAAACTCTAACCATTACACTACACTGGGATTTGTGGAGTGGCTGCTGTTGAACAATAGCAAGTGGCAATCGTGGGTGAATCAAGTCACATGGTATCAAATCACCTGGTGGTTCTTGACAGACCTGGCCCCAATGAGTCCTCTCTCAAATGCCAAAACAGACCTGGAAGGGCCCTGTTCCTGACTTTTACTTACAGAAACCATGGCTTGAAGACTAGTGATACTGTGTCATTGCCTATTAATGGTATTAATTTCTTAAAGCTACATGTATAGTTTCTATTACTTTGGAACAGTTTTAACCTGACCTTTTTTTAAAAAAAAATTATTATTTTTCTGCAAGCCTGGGGCATTTGTTAGGTTTATAGAAAGACCTGTTCTGTCTGTTCACAGTTCCAGTCCCTGGATTTAAACATCCACAGATTTGGCCGAGTTGAGAATTAGACATATTGATTTATTTACAAAATTTATATCCTGTCTTTCTGCCCTGACCAGGTCCACCAAGGTGACTAAAAGATTAAAAACATGCATAATAAAAACACATCTTGAATACCTTTTAAACCAAACAATAACACATAAAGAAAACACTTGAACCAAGCTAAAATACACATACGGTACCATAAACACACACACACACACACACACACATATATATATATAACTTAAAACATAGAATAGGCAGTAAGGATTATTGAGGAAACTGCTATTTATTTTATTTATTTATCAAATTTATACCCCGCCCTCCCAGCCAAGGCCAGCTCAGGGCAGCTTACACAGAATAAGACATATAAATTACAGTTAAAGCAGTTTTAAAACCAACTAAAACCATCTGATATAATAAAGTGCTAGTATCATTATATTATTTTATAATGGCAGCCTTTGTTCAATGGTCCCTTCTCACAGTTGGCTCATGGGTCTTTCCTTTAGGCAGCTGGCACAGGCTGCTGTTGTTGGCAACTCCAGGGGGGCTGGGCTTCCACTGTTAGGGGTGGCTCGTTGATTGAAAGTCTTATGGAAGAGCTCTGTTTTACAGGCCCTGCGGAACTGTATGAGGTCCTGCAGGGCCCTGATCTCTTCTGGGAGCTTGTTCCACCAGAATGGAGCTGCCACTGAGAAAGCCCTGGCCCTGGTTGTGGCCAGCCTGACCTCCTTGAGACCTGGAAGGGCCAGTTGGTTCTGGGACCCTGATTGCAGTGTTCTCTGGGGAATGTGTGGGGAAAGGCAGGTATGTAGGGCCCTGATTAGAAAGAGCTTTAAAAGTAAGAACCAGCACCTTGAAACAAATCCGGTATGAAATCCCAGGGCAATGCTTTTAGCACAGGCTGGATGTGCTCCCACATAGGGAGACCCATCAGAAGCCTGGCTACAGCATTTTGCACTAGCTGCAGCTTCCGGATTTGAGACAAGGGCAGTCCCATGCAGAGAGTGTTACAGTAGTCCAGTCTCGCGGTGACCATCGCATGGATCACTGTTGTCAAGTTGTTGCATTCGAGGAAGGGAACCAACTGCCTAATCAGCTGATGGTGGTAAAAAGCTGATTTCGCAACGGCTGCTACCTGGGCCTCCATTGTTAAGGAGGCATCCAGAAGCACTCGCAGACTCCTAACCTCCAGCGCTGGCACCAAAAGTGTCCCACCGAAGGTCAGAAGTAGGATCCCTACCCTCAGGCTGCCCCGACTCAGGCACAGGACCTCTGTCTTCATCAAATTCAATTTCATTTGACTCAGTCTAAGCCGACCAGCCATAGCTTTCAGTGGCAGGTCCAGATCTTCCAGAATAGAGTCAGACAACAGATAGAGCTGGGTGTCATCTGCATACTGATGACATCCCAAACCATGCCTCTGGTAAATCTGGGCAAGGGGGCGCATATAGATATTGAAAAGAATCAGGAACCCCTTGGGACACTCCACAGCCCAATGAGTGCCTTTGGGATAGAAACAACAAAAAAGGGCACAGACAACTGTCTCTGGAAAGAGATTTTCAAAGTTTGGGACTCGCTAGAGTGGTCACACTAGATTACAGTATGGGAGAGAATTAGTGTAGTGCTAAGGTGCCAAATAGCCAAGATAGGGGAACAGGAGCAAGCTAGGAGAACCTTCCCTCTGAGGAAAGGCTGAAGAGTATGGGGCTTTTCTGTTCACAAAAGAGAAGATTAAGGAGGGATATGATAGAGTTTTACAAAATTAATCATGGGGTGAAGAGAATTGACTAGGAGAACTTTTTCTCCCTCTCCCAAAATACTAGAACTTGAGGGGATCCAGTGAAGCTGATAGGCAGTAGGTTCAGGACAGACAAAAGGAAGTACTACTTTACACACAGAGTGATTAAATGTGGAATTCACTGCCAGAGTATGTAGGGATGGCCGCAGGAATAAACAGGTTTAAAAGGGGATTAGATAAATGGACCATTGGTTTGATCCAGCAGGGCTCTTATGTTCTTATGAGATGTCTGACAGAGAACCACAGATGATTATTGTGTTCCTAAATGATCGGTGGCAGTCTGCTTGGTGCTGCTTTCTCTGTAGTTCCATGTAGAAAAGAATTTGGTTCATATGCTTGCATACTTTTTTCCATTGTGTTTATCAACAAAGACTTACAACCAAGGCAGCTTCCAGTCATGCTAACTTGACTTATTAAAGTCAGGAAATGGTTGTTTACAAATGGTTTGTTTACTCTTCTTTATATATTTACAGTCAGCCTTTCTCACAGTGCACCTACAGTATAGCACACAGTAGTGCAGAATTATCAAATAACTAACTTTCATACTAGTCCTTTGTCACAGTGTGCTTAATACACGTTAAAAATAGAAATAAAATAATCCTTAGCATAGCTAATATCTCAAGTTATTTATGTATATAGTCACATTTCTAGCTCTCCCCTCCAAAGGCTTTTGGGGAGACTTGAAATACAGTGAAAAAGATCAACAATTAAAATACCATTAACCTTGTTCTTCCATAGCAAGAGTCTGGACCTATAATAACAGGAACTTTTTAAAAAACCCTGTATGTTAAAGTTTGCTTTAGAAGAAAAAAAGATGTTTGCAGAGCTGGAGATTTTGGTGGTAGTCATTTCCTTACATTCTGAGTAAATCCATAAACTTTTCCCTTACATCAAAGTATATTTCCAACTGGGCATTAAAATCTACTTAAACCACAGTAGCTCATGCTTGGTGTGGGCACCACTTCCACCGTATCTATCAATTGATATTAACTTCTCCCACTGAGCTTATCTGCTCTGTAAATGCATAATAAATCTGTGAAATATGACACTTGAACATTGAGCTTTTCTTCTGACAGTTCTTTCACTCTTTTGGTCTTTATAATGACAAAAATAGTTAAAATGATAAAGCTCAAAAGGGTCATAAAATAATCCCGCCAAAAACTACCTTAGTATATCTTCATCTAAAAATGTACCACTGTAGAATAGCAGAAGCAACTAACAGGCTTCGGTTATGGGCAGCTAATGTGTAGGAGTGTGCAGAACCACTGGATACCTTTCTCTATATTTTAATGGAGAGCAAAACAATTTCATTCTTTCCCACTTAAACTTGAGAGTGAATTGCATGCTGTCCAAGTACCAAGATGGAAGCTCTCCAGTACGTTCAGGGAAAGGTAATCAAAACAACCTTTGCTGGGTCAACGACCTTATGGGGCGGGGGGTCCTAATACAACCAGACAATGTGTTTGATTCCTCTACATTTATAGGTCTTCAATCCAGTGAGATGGATATTTTTACTTTCCCTCTCTCAGTTTTAGGAATATCTTAATGGGAAAGGGTTGTGTATGTCTAGAGCTTTCCCATGCACATGTTGCATGCCCAGAAGCCTATCAAACAGAAAAGGTAGATGGACCACCTCCATCAGGATTTGCCTCCATCCTTGCTAAAAGCAATGGTTCTCTAATGGTCTGAGGTGGGGCAGTCTCTACTTCTGGGAGAAGCTCCTCCTATAGGCAGGAAGGGTTGCCAATCTTTGTGCAGTTCCTGGAGGGGCAAGGCTTCTCTCTTAGATCACAATGTTAAGGTAGATAGATGTCATCAGCAGTGCTCCATTTTGAGTGCCATGATTCCTACTCGAATTTCTAAATTTTTCTTCTTCTTTCATGTGGAGATCAACCAGGGAGAGGGAAGAACATACTCCCCCCCCCCCTTGTGTGCCAAATCCTTTTGGCAGCAGAAGGAACTGGGAGTCACTTGCAGTGGCAGGGATCCCTCCTCCCAGCTCTGTTGCTCCTCAGGATCTCTCAAACCATGGGGTCTCCAGTCTTCAGGCCAGGAGGTTCCCCAGTTGCTCTCCTAACAGGACAATTGACAACTGCCATTTCGGAGTGCACCAGGCCCTCCATACAGCCTCCAAAAGCTCACTGGGTCAGCTGAACACAGCAAACCTGAGTCTTAGGTGTTTCTCCAGACCTCTGCTGAACTCCTGAATCTCGGTAAGGAGGGGTCCTACCTAGAAGCGCCTGGCTGGGGGGGGGGGTTATTTGCTCTTTTCCCATTTATTAAAAAAGGCACAAAATGGCAGTGTGGGTGGGCTTTTCTGAGTCCATGTCTCAGGACAGTATAACCTCTAGTATTGAACTACCCTCCTCCCCCATCCAGGTCTCCATACATGGCTCACAACTGGAGTCTGACCTGGCAGGAACCCCTGATTTGAACCTCTCAGGGGAAGAAAAAGAGTTGGTTTTATACCCTGCTGTTCACTACCCAAAGGAGTCTCGGAGAGGCTTACAGTCACTTTACCTTCTTCTCCCCACAACAGACACCCTGTCAAGCAGATGGGGCTGAGAAAGCACAGAGGGAACTGTGATTGACTCAAGGTCACTCAAAAGGCTTCATGTTGAGTAGTGGGAAATCAAACCTGGTTCTCCAGATTAGAGTCCTGCCATTCTTAACCAGTGCACCAAACTGGCTCCCAGTTCCCTTTTGCTTCATAGCACATGGGATAGTACTCAAGCTAACCTTTTAGCCTGGATTAAGGGGCAAATGCAAAGAGAAATCAGATTTTTCTCTTCCTGCCTATGGAGAAGGCAGCATTTGGGGAGAGCTGTCTAAGTGCTTTCATTTTCAGAGCTGTCTATGAAGTCCAGCACCGTGTTTTACAGAGATCTCTCCTATCTCGCAAAGCCATTAAGGCAACATGCTTTTGCTCAGGAGAGTGCACAGGATTTGCAACTTTGCAGCATGGCATGGAAACAGCAGGGCAAAGAAGGTGTCAGTGGGATCTTCCATCCTCTGGGCTGCAGGAGGTGTTATGTGCCCAGCAGAGCTTCCAGGGCCCTATATTGAGACACTGAGCTCTTCCCAACTCATTTTCCTCTTCCCCCTCTTTCTTTGTGAGTGAGCAGGTAAGGAATGACATGGCAGTGAGTGCCAGAAGAGGCATGCACTTTCTTCCCACTAGAATGTGACCATGCTTTTCTCCCCTGCTCCAGGGTTGAGCAAGGTGGCATTGGAACTGGAGCAGGAGTACTCTATCCACTCCCCCCAAGGATGCCAGGGGGCTTCCAACAGAGACTAGAACCTTTTAGAAGGGGCTATGGGCAGAAGGGCTCACAGCAGCTGCAAACACCTCACCTCCCCCACCCTCAAGGAAGCAACCCAGTAGTATTAAGTGGTACAAGAAGCTGCCATTTAGAGTCTGAAAGGGACAGAATCCACCCAAGGTCCTCACCTAGATTACAAGAAAGCAACTGTTGATCATTACAGATTACTCATGAGTAGACCATTAAGTTACTCATGAGTAGATCATTATGAGCAGACCATTAACCCAATTTGTATAATACTCCTGGTCTCTCCGATAGTAACCCTGACCTGTCCGAAAATGAGGCAGGTCAGATCAGTGATGAGGGTCACCACCTCCTCACCCCATGCCCAGCAAGCCTTTTGCCACCGGGGTCTTCCTTCATCCTTTGTCCCTGCCCTAAAGTTCCTGAAACTTTCTACTCCTGCAGTGGGTCCTCAACATCAGGAGGAAGCAGTTCCTAGCTCACAGAGGGTCTAGGACAGGGGTGTCGGACTCATTTGTTACAAGGGCTGTATCTGATAGACCGAACTTTGTGGGGCCAGGCCATGCATGTCATAAAATGTAATGCCAGGTAGCAGAGATATAAACAGATAAAAGATACAAACAGAATTAAAGATATTTTTTTTACTTGAAATACAAATATGCTTAAAACTCTTGTGATAATTTGTTTATTTAACAGTCTTTGATAACTGACACCTCCCAAACCTCCCCTCCAAAAAAAGAGGTCTGTCTAAAATGCAAAGGTGGGGGGAAATTGGGATTTGGCAATGTAATTTTTAAAAATAAAACATTCGAAGTTTATTTTATAGGATTGGTTTTGTTTTGCGGTTATTGGGAACATGAAATTTTGTTATCTGCCCAATTTGATGGGGTTTTTTCTATTAGGGTGCTTCTCTCTACTGAAATACTGAAGCAAAGATATTGTTTTGTTTTGTTCGTTATTAAAAATCAATAAAATACTTTAAAAAATTTTAAAAAAATAAAACATCAAGAAAAAGCCCAAGGATGACATTGCATCGACACGGTCGACACCAGGAACTGCTCCCGGCTACGTCCGATTCTTCATCCTTTTAAGGGGGTTTGGGGGATCCTAAACCCCACTGGACCTCCTGGAGGGAGGTCTGGAGCAAGGGACTTTTTTGGGCCCCTCGCTTGAGGCAACAAGCGGGTGGAAGCCCTGGATCATCCCAGAAGCAGAGAATGGAGAAGCGCAGTTATGGCAGCCATAACAGCACAAGATATGAATAACCCCAGAGTAATTTTGAGCCTCATCCAGAATACCGATGAAGATATGCACCTGTAAGTACTTGTAAATAGCAACAGCAACATTGAATAGTCTGATGATTTCTTCAGTTAAGCCCCTTTTAACATTCAGAGTGACACACGAAGGATAGGAGGAATCCCCCCCTTTTCCTATCTAAAGATGCCGAGCCAAGAGCTATTAAAAGAATGTTGAGATAAACATTTTCTGGGGCAAAGAGGGACTTAGTATAAAGTTTTTTTTTATTTTTAAAACACAAAGAAAACATAAAACATACACATCACACAAAACAAATATACATAAAATAGATGGAGGATAGTATATCTAAAGGTATCTCCAATACTGTTTCTTGTATTTTCTGATTATCAGTTTTTGTATTAAGTAAATATAGTGACCTAATAAAGTAAAATAGTCCAAGTAGTCTATATATCTTTTAGAATAGTTGGGCGGCTCATTGTATTAAGAGAGTAAATAGATCCATTCAGTTCAGTTCAGTTCAGTTTATATAATCTTCTAGCCATGTATAGAATCTGGACCATGTATTGTGGAATTTCTCTTCCTGTAATCCTTTCAAAAATAAAGTCAGTTTGTCCATTTCTGCAGTCTCCAGTGTTTTACTTATAATTTCTTCTTTTGAAGGTATTTAATCTTTTCTCCAATATAATATAATATAATGCATATAATATCTTAGCAGTTGTTAACACATGAATAATCAAATAAAAATCTTCAGTTCTACAGTTTTTTGGCCTTGTATTCAATTAAAACAGGTATAAAAGGTACAGTCAGGGGTCATTTCGTAGAAAAAGAGGTGCAGGAGCTCATTAGCATAACACATTAGCATAACTTATTTGTATATGCTACACCACCTGACATCACCAGAAGTATGTCAGAAGGCAAGAAAGAAAGAAGAGAGAGAGAGAGAGAGCTGGCAGAAAGGGGACAGCTACTAATCCAAGCCTCAGAAATACCACTATTCTGGGAGGATAGCTTCAGTGGTGGCTGAAGCCTTCAGAAGCCTGGTCAAAGGAACAAGGACCTTTCCAGGGGACGGGGTCATTTTGCTGCAGCCATGACACAAGCAGGCATTCCCCCATGGGGGGGGGGGGTTTGGCACCAACTCCCAGAGCTGCGCTCCCCTGAGCTCCTGCTCGAAATGACCCCTGGGTACAGTAATTTTCAACATTTTTTGTAAAACTCCGTGGTTCCAGACCCAGCATGTTTTAACTCTATCACAAGTCCACCACATATGATAAAAGGATCCAACTTCTTTTTTACATTTCCAGCAAGCATTTGACAAGTTTGGATAAAGTTTTACAAACATATCTGGCATCATATACCATCTATAAAACACTGTGTACCTATTTTCTTTGTATGAAACTGGTTTTGTAATTTTTACATTTGTTTTCCATACCTGAGTCCATTTGTCTAAACGTATATTATGACCAATATTCTGCGCCCATTTAACTATAGAGTTTTTCACTATTTCGTCTTGCATCTTATCTTCTAACATTAATATATAAAATTTTAAATCAGTTTTTCTTCAGAATAAAGCAGTATTTTATCACTCTCAGATGATTTGGAGCAAAAATCTGACACTTTGTCTTTTGTATATCTGGATTGAATTTGTACCAGTTCCCACCAGCTAATATCTGGATTTATGTTTTTAATAGTTTCAGCTGTTTTTAGCTCACTTTTATTATTTAGCTCACTTTTATATTATTTCTGATCATATCATTTAGTGTTTCAAGTGCAAAAATAAATAGTAGGGGTGAAAGTGGGCAACCTTGTCTAGTTCCTTTTTGTATGTCAATATACCTTGTTAATTCTTCATTAACAAGAACCTTTGCTTGCTGTACCGAGTAGATTGCCTTTACCATTGTAAAAAAAAAAGAGCCACATTGTGAAGCCAATAATTTTTCCAGCTTAAAGTTCCAGTTCAAATTGTCAAACGCTTTTTCAGCATCTAAAAAGACCAAAGCCATCTGTGTTTCTGGATGCGCTTCAAAGTATTCAATTATATTTAGTATTGTTCTTGCGTCATTTCTAAGCTGCCTTTTAGGTGAAAAACCCGCTTGGTCTTGATGTATTACTTTTATGAGGACTTTTTAAAATCTTGTAGCCAGGATAGGTGCATAAATTTTATAATCTGCATTAAGAAGTGAAATTGGTCTATAATTCTTAATTTCCTTCTGATCTGTATTCTTCTTATGTATTAAAGTTATCATTGCTTGATTCCAGGTATCTGGAACTCTACCTTCAGTCAATATTTCTTGTACTACCAGTTTAAAAGATAACTTTAACTGATCTTTGAAGGTCTGATAAAACTCTGCTGGAAAACCATCTGGACATGGCATCTTTCCTTTTTTTCTGATTTTTAATGCTTCAACAATTTCTGCCATTGTTATTGGATCATTTAAGATTTTTATTTGATCTTCTGGAAAAGTAGTCAAATTATATTTCATTAAAAACCTTTGAACCTCCACCAGACTAGCTTCTCTCTTTTGAAATAATTTTTCATAAAAGGCCACCACAATACCTTTTAAATCTTGGGGAAATTTTTTCTCATTTCCAAAGGGATCTTTCAAGGATGTAATGGTCTTTTTTCCCTTTTCTTTCCTCAGTTTATAAGCCAGCCATCTAGTTGGCTTATTAGCATTTTCAAAATAGTTTTGTTTAGCTTATGTGATTTTCTAGGCTATCTCTTGAGTTAACAAACAGTTCATTTAATGTTGCAGAAGTCTCAATTTCATTTTTAAATTTGGGGTAGCTGATTTTCCCTTTATTTGTTGTTCATATTTCTGTATCTGACTTTTAATTTGTGAGAATTTCTGGTTCTTCCACTTCTTAAGACTTGAAGCTGTACTAATGGCCCATCCTCTGGCAAAAGCTTTAAATGCAAAGAGGGACTTCAGCTTCTACAAGAGAACAATAAATTTTCTTTTTAAACCTTCTTAATAAAGAAAGAAAGTTATATAGAGTGAAACTTACCATCTTGTGACAACTCTTTGCAACATCATGCTTTACTACTGAGAACAGAATAGAAGTGCACTCTGTTTAGTCTTTACCATAAAGCTGTGAAACATTTGGCTTAAGGAAGAGACTGTTGACTGCTGAGGAGAGTATTATCTGGCAGAGGCAGGCGGCTTGAAAGAGACAGCTGATAAGTAACTTGTAGAGATGCTGGGTTTTGCTAGACTGAACTGATGTTCTTGTTATTGTATTGAAATGAACATCAGTACTCTCAGAAAAACATGCCAGATGATACAGATATGGAGAGCTTCACAGAATCTGATAAGCTTCAAACAGCTTGGAAGGAGATCCAGGCTGTGGTTAATGAAGCAGTGAACCAGGCAGTCAAGGAGATTTTTGAATGGATACTACACCATAAACCTTCAGCATCAGATCAAATCATTGGCTGAGGACAGACTGGCATTCTGGCCCACATTACATCTGCTTTGCAAGCAGAGGAGGCGTGCCCATGTACACAGCCACAGCTGGCTGGCGGAGCCATGCCGTTTTTACCTGGTCCTGTGGTGCTGTGCTCCTGCTTCAGCCGTACACCAGGTGGAACTGGTGGCCGCTGCCAGGAGCCACCCACAGTGTGAACACTGCAGGCTGCCTCCTCCCCGGATTGCTTGCACTGCACTGTGTGCAGTGCGAACAGCAAGCTCCGGAACGCTTCGCCCCCAGGTTGCTCTGCCCCACTTCCGTGGTGCAGCAGAGCATCAGTCTATCCTCAGACATGGGCTGAGGACAGACTGGCAATCTGAAGCAGAGGCAAAGCAGAGGGAACTGGAGCGGGGGGGAAAACCCACGGAGCTGGCCGTTCACACTGGCCAGAGCAATGCGGATCAGCGGCGATACGGAGCGTTCAGACTGCCACGGAGCGTTCAGACTGCCGCATAGCCAGCGCGCACAGCTCGCGCGCGCCGCTGCACTTTTTTTGTTTTCCTTTGATGTTTTTCGCATGTGCACACATGCGCACATGCGCAAAACTTTTTGCCGGTGCGTTCACACTTCCTCCGGATGCCTCCCACTTCTTCCAGTTCACACTGTTTGGAAGCGGGAGGCATGCGGAGGAAGGCCCCTGAACACCGGGAAAAACCGATGTCCGGGTAAAGCGGAAGGAAAGCGACTGGGAGATGGGTAAGTACGCAACGGAGCCAACGGGCAGATGCGCATGTCTGAACGTGCTCCTTTCCTCCATTTGCGAAGCGTGCCTGCCCCGCTTTAAATTGCCAGTCTGTCCTCAGCCATTGACAAGAAACCCCAGCACCAACTGTTCAAGAAACAGAACAATTCTACAATCAAGTTGACCCAACTTGCAGTGAAAAGGAATTACAGCACTCAACTGTGCAAGACACTGGACACTATTACAATCAAGAGGAACTAATCTACAGTGAGAATCGAACTGATTTCAGCAGTGAGAAAAATACTTCTACTAAAGGACTGTTAAACTCTTAAAACTACAAGGAGGAAAATACACCAGAGAGATGAAACAAACCTAAACATTGAATATAAATGGCAAACCATGAAAGAAAGCCTTTCCACATACAAGGAGAAGCAGCATAGATCTAATACTCTATCCAAAAAGAAGAAACTATAAAAAGAAGGGGAAAAAAGATATAGGAATAAGACTGGCTTAGGGATTCTGTTATAAGATTGGTTAGGAGAATCCCTATTTACGTTTGACTGGTTAAGATGAGCTAGAAAAAATTATAACCTATATTAAAATCAAAAGGAAGATTAATTTTAAAGGTGTATATAGTCCTTTTATAAAAGGGGGGGGAGTCAACCTGAGTCTGGGTTAGGGAACTTTGGATAAGATTTATTTAGTAAACCCTAGTCCATATTAACTGGCTAAGATAGCCTGGAGAACATATGTGTATGTACTTATAACATTTAAAGAAGTTATGGGAATCTGAAAACTAGTCTCTTTTTTTTTTTTGTTTTGTTTAAAAGGTTTAGCCAAAAAGAGTATAATTTATACAAAAGAAAATTTGGTTTAGGAAATATATATGGATGTCTATTAGAATAAGATTGTTCAAGGCTGATAATTGATAAATATGCATAATGGAAATTTATTAAGGGTTAAGGTTCAAATTTCTTATAAAAGATTTAATGCAACTAACTGATTTAAGGATGCCAGAAGTCTTGATAACTGGTATAAAAAGCACTTTAATATGAAGTAGGGAAATGATATTTAAAGGCAACTTGTAGAAGACTAATGTAGAATGTTTAGACAAAAAGGAAATTAGCAGAAAACATGTTAACCTATTGAGATGTATAGAAAAACTAGTGCTGGAATGTTTAGATATTACATAAATAGTAATCATATTATGGTAACAAGAATGCCATTGAGATATATCTGTATGAAGTAACTTAAAGGGTATAGTGTTAGTAATGTTACTCTCATATCTGTTTGTATGTTTGCTTGTCATGTTTTGTTGGACAATTAAAAAAAAGAAAAGAGAAAAAGCCCAAGGATCAAAGCAGAAATTAAAATTTAAACTAAAAATATAAAATACTCTGTGCCTAGGAACATAAAATGGCTGGGCAATGCAAACGTCCCCTCCCCCCAAGTCTACTCAGAGTGGCAGTGGCTCTCCGGTATAATGTCCCCCTTTGGCTGTGGATTCCCAAGTTAGAGTACTCACTCAGGCACTCATTCAGCAGAGACAAGCTGGGTCAAAACATCAAGGAGACAACTTCAGCAAGCAGCCAGCTCCAGCAAGCAGAAGCTTCAGCTATACAAACAATAGAAAGTGAAACTACTTGAGTTCCACTCCATTGAAATACATTGTTGGTCACTGCGCAGTTTGGCAAGGGCCATTGGCGCTACTGTGGACACCAAGAGTACCCTCTGGCCGAGCAATTGGTTGATGGAAGCTTCAGCTAAGACCATAGTGGCATCTTACCACTTCAAGGGTTACAGATAAATTAACCTTCACAGAGGCTGTCTTTGGAAGAATGTTCGTATGGCATGCCCTCTTACTTTAGGAGCTGAGTCTCTTCCCTCCCTGTAGCACACTGGTTTTCTATGTCCCAGAAGTAGAGACTGCCCCACCACAGACCAATGAAGAAAGGAAGTTTTGTCTCACTGTGAATCTTCCTTCTTGGTGGTCCAGGGGTGGGGCACTCTAGTTCCTACCTGAAAGTAGAATTCTGTAGCCAGCTCTTGGGGCAGTGAGGGATGCTGTCTGGAGTTAGTGCTCCCTCACCCTTCTTCTGTCCTTCCTCTTCCCAGTAAAATTCTCTGGAAGTTGTTTCAATGTTCTGTCCATGCTTCCACATGAGCCAGTTTGGTATAGTGGTTAAGTGCGCAGACTCTATTCTGGGAGAACCAGGTTTGATTCCCCACTCCTCCACTTGCACCTGGCTGGATGACCTTGGGCAAGCCATAGCTCTGTACCAGCTGTTCTCTCAAGGACAGCTTGGGAAAGAGCTCTCTCAGCCCCACCCACCTCACAGGGTGTCTGTTGTGGGGAGGGGAAGGGAAAGGAATTTGTAAGCTGCTCTGAGACTACAAGTGAAGGGCGGGGTATAAATCCAATCTCTTCTTCTTCTTCTTCTCTTCACAGCATGTTGTTTTCCTCTTCTCAACTATTAGCTGGAAGTTTTCTTTCCCCCCCTTTTTTTTTTGGTATTTGGAAGAGGGAGTTTTACTGATTCAGGACCAGACTGGAATCTGAGAGAGAAGCACCTCCCCTCCAGAAATCACACAAAGATTGGCGACCCTGCCTGCCTATAGGAGGAGCTTCTCCCAGAAGTAGAGGTTGCCCCACCCCTGGCCCACCAAGAAAGGAAGAGTCACAGTGAGACAAACTTTCCATTCTTGCACTGCTTCTGGTAGGCAGCACTAAGCACCATTCCAGTCTGTGCCAATGAATATATTATTAAAACATTCCCAGTGTTCATATAAATAAGGAAAGCAATATGCTGCAGAGAAACTGTAAATTGCAGGTTGCTAGTGAATTAATATTTATATTTAATATTAATAGTGAATGGAATTTTGATGCCCTCCTTCTCCCAGCCAGCTTTCCAGGACTGGTTTACACACACATCAGAATGTGGTACATTTTGAGACTATAGACTTCATTCTGCTGCTACACTGTAATGGCAATTCCCAACAACTTTTAACCCAGGGCAAAGAATCAATTTGGAAATGGCCCTAAAGTACCAGCAGGGCACTTTTGTTCCTCAGACCAAGGTTTTTCTTACTATTTCCTCCTGAATTATTTCATTGGGCCTTTCTGGTTCAAATTCTCCTGATTTTGGAGCCAAAACTAATTCTAGATAGTATTTGAATCTGATTTTTAATGTCCTGGTTTTGATGTATCATTATTAGCCCTTTGAATCATTTGTTGGGTTAAAAGTGACATAAAATGAATAAATAAATAAATAACCACCAATATTAGGTATGATGAATGGAACTTCTAGTTGTATAGCTGTCCTTTAAAGATCTTCCTTATGTCTAGAGAAGATCCCATTATTTTGACAGAACACTTTAATTGGTCTGATGTACACAAAAGACATCATAACCAAAAGAATTTCAGGTACGGAACCACATTAATCAGCAGGAGGGGGGGCATAGAACACTAGTCTAGTCATTATTCTAAAAGTAAAGACCATTTGCTAAGGCATTTATGTAAATCATATATCTGTTTCTAATTAAAAGAAATGGTTCACCATTTTTACAGATGGATAATCACCTTTACAGGAGGTAAAATGACATAATAAAGTGAGGCTACAGGTCAGTTTCTATCTTTGTCACAATGTTTTCCTATCAACCCAAAATTTAATTTTAGACATTTGCATTTCATTTTGCCCTTCCTGGTAAAAGTGAGTAAACATATTTAAAAATTAATGGATATTTTTACACAGGTCATTTAGCTTCTGACTGACAAGAGGCAAAGAGAAATGGAAGGGCCATGAAAAAAACACAATCAATTTAGTTTCAATTCTGAAGGTTAGATGACATCCTTTTTTGGACAATATTTATGTTCGGAAAGAAAGTGGATAGATTGGTTTCTGCTGAGTTAACGATGCACTGCTATGAATGGTATTATCTGTGTCTAAGACTGGATATGCCAGGTTGTCCATGGGAATAATATTAAGGAAATTATAATGGCTACACAGTCATTACCCCACAGTCCACAAAGGGCCAAAAGTCCTGACCCAATTCCATGCTAAGTCAGGCAAAACGCTACATAGAACCAGACAATTATTGGCATATGCATACCTATGACTTTACTGTAATTAAATGAGCATGTGTGAGTTCACAGTACTACCACTTGTGGAGCTCAAATCAGTATGCATTATAATGCTACATTTTTTTTATATTTTCACAGGATAAAAATTAAAATATAATTTCACTGAGCTTAAATATTTTTATAACTATGTGGTTTTTAAAAAAGTGAATATAACAAAATTAATATCTTTTAAACAATACATTGTGGGTTATGTGCCTTCAAGTCACTAGCTATGACTTAATGACCTCAAAAACATTCTATTATTAACAGCTTTTCTCAGGTCTTGCAAACTGAGAGCCGTGCCTTCCTTTATTGAGGCAATCTGTCACATGTTGGTTCTTCCTCTTTTCCTACTGCCTTCAACCTTGCCTAGCATTATTGTCTTTCCTAGTACAATAGCCTCAGTTTAGTCATTTTAGTTTTTTGGGAGAATTCAGATTTGATTTGATCTCAGACCCACTTATTTGTCTTTTTAGCAGTCTATGGTATCTGTAAAACTCTCCTCCAAACTACGTTTTAAATTAATCAACTTTCTGTCAGCTTTTTTCATTGTCTAGCTTTCACATCCATACATAGTAAAGGGAATGCCATAGTATGAATTATCTTGATTTTGGTCTCCAGCAACACAGCCTTACATAAGGATCTTTTCAAGTTCCTTCATGGCTGCCCTTCCAGGTCTCAGTCTCCTTCTGACAGTATCTGGGCTCCTGGGTGCCCAGCAACGCCAGTAGCATCCGGGGGCCGCTTTGCCGCTGTGCTGGGAGACGGGCAGCAACAGCTGTGCCCAGCATGTGGCTTGCGGCTGGCAGGGGCGGGGCTAGCCTCTTGAAGAGGCAGCGCCCGCCCCCGCTCGTGGCAGTTGCTCCGTGTGCTCACCCACCCGCCCGCCCTGTTCTCAGTGTAGGCTGTTGCTGGTTGCCAATGGGGCCGGGTAGGAATTTTTTACCAGGATTGGCTACTTTGGTGGAGGTGTTTTTGCCTACCTTCACTGAGGGCAGTGGGATAAGGATCATAGGTGGTGGATGAGTGTTAAATAGCTTGGTCACTTTGCAGGTTTGTGCAAGCAAGAAAATGGAACTGGTGAGCACCTTACGACATATCCCATTTGGGAACAGGAGGTCATCAGGAACTGCCCTAGGGGTGTGCGGTCCGGGGTGGAGAATGGTGATCGCCTCTGGGAACCCCTCCGGCTAGGCTCTTCCCTGAAGGTCTGTGCAGCCTCAGGGGTAGGCGCTCCTGCAGGGCAACCAGTATGCTGGGCTGCTGGTTACGAGCCAGAATTTGGCTGGCTCAAGACCGAAGCTAGGTGACCCGGCCATATCAAGGGCAAGGAGGTTGTGTCAGGGAGTGACACCTGGCTTGTCTGTTCCTATGCTTGCTTAGTTTTGCCCGTTGCTGCAATGTTCTGTTAAATAGTTAATAAAGTGGCCCTTGTTTAATTCCAATCTGTTGTCTGTCTCGTTATTCTGGCTAGGGTGGCAATATTATGTATCAAAATTGCTTTTTGTTTAATGAAATGATGGATTGCAAAAAGTAGATGTGCATTGTCTCTTGTTTTCTAAATAATATTGGATGGGGGTGGAAAAATAGATTTATTAATTTAGTAAGAAATCTGTAATGTTTTTCTTCAGTATAATTACAGAAACAGCAACATTAATATACACCTAATGAAAGAGAGGGATGATATTAGTTTTGTAGTTACTAGTAACATAGAAATCAGGTGCATCCTACCCACACAATTTCCCCACATTCCTTTTCTATAATACCAGCTTTCTCAGACTTCCATTTTTTCCTATTAGTTCTTACGACCTTAGTAGTGCAAAACAATAGTTTAAGGTTTATTTATTTACAAGTACCTGTTTCTTCTATACATTTGTCCAGTCCTATCTATGCCATTCAAGTCCAGCTTTCACAGATGAGGCAGGTAGTGACTAGAAACACGGTGTTTTCTGTGGTGGCACCTTGCATCTGGAACACTTTTTCCCTTGAGGCTCACCTGACACTTACTTTACTTTCTTTTCAGCTCCGGGCCCAAAACATCTCTTTTTACTCAGGCTTTTAATTAGGGATTTCATCTTACCAGGTTTTTAATGGTCTATGTCTGTTTTATGGATAGTATTTATATACTGTTTTTATTGGGATATCTGGTTAATATAGCAGAGTTTGTCCAGTCATTGAAGTGTGAGACTGAGTGCAGTAGATAAATCTCCCAAGAAATATATTGCAATAATGTAAACTTACATTTATTCAAGTAGATCCAGTTCACATCCAGGTTGCAGTCAAATGAAGAGAAAGAAGCCTGATCTGAAGAGTACTTTCCCTATCACAAATAGCCAGCTTGACTGGCATTATGTGTGTGGGAGTATGAGGGCACTGTATCTACAGGAAAGACCTGCAGAGACATGTGTCTCCATGGAAGGCCATGTGATAAGAGAGTGAGAGTACAAACAGAGAGAGCAGAGGGGTCAGAGGGCAGCTCCCAGGTTAAGACAAAGAGTGGCATCTAATTCAAGGAGATAACACTTGTACACACTTAGAGTGATGTAGCACACCTCCATGTCCATTCAGGCTGTGTTGTCGATTCTAACACTCCCTCTCCACTATGTATGCTGTTGAGGTTCACAATGTTCAGGTTGTCCCGCAGGCTTTGATATTTGTCTGTTAGTAGCAGTTTGGTAAATATGTCTGCTGTTATTTTCTCAGTGGGACAGTAGTGTAGCTTGACGACCCCTTGTCCCTGCAGGACCCTTACATACTGGTTCCTGATTCCAGTGTGCTTTGTCTGCTTGCTATTCCTTTCTGAAAGAGAGCGGGCTATACAACTCTGGTTATCCTCTAGCATTTGAACTGGCAAAAGTTGCTTAATACCAAAATCCTCCAGTAACATTATAAACCACTCTAATTATCTGCATGCTTTGAAAGTGGATATAAATTCTGCTTCAGTCTATGAGTGGGCAACAACTTCTTGTTTACAACTTGCCCAAATTATAGCACCACCCCCATAGAAAAATACATAACTGCTAGTGCAGGGGTGGGCAAAATGTGGCTCGGGAGCCGCATGTGGCTCTTTCACATGTATTATGTGGCTCCCGGCAGGGCAGCTGGGGAAGCTAAATATCATTAGCAAACAAATATCATTGTACGAATTAATATCATTATCAATATCTGCTTTTACCCCTTTTGTTATTATTTTTGGCAGTCTCATTTAATGTTAATAAAAAGCAAATGTACTTATTTTCCAATAAAAGCAGGTAATATTTGTTCATGTCTTGTGGCTATCAAACATCTGATGTTTATTCTAGGTGGCTCTTACGCTGAGCAAGTTTGACCACCCCTGTGCTAGTGGATCTTAGGTCTGATCTTTCTCTAGCCCAGTCTGCATCAGCATATCACAACAGTGTGAGATTATTAGTTGCTGGCAGTCTCAGTTGAAAATGTGTAGTACCTTTTAAGTACCTCATCACCCTTTTAATCCAATTCTCTGTGGTGGATGTGCTAACCCTTCTGGATAATATACTTACAGCTGTTGCAATGTCAGGTCTTGATGTCTTGGCTGGGAGGGCATGGTATAAATCTGGTAAATAAATAAATCACTAAGAATAGGACATTGCCTATGGCAGCTCTGTAGTTATTGTTGTCTGGCAGTGGTTCATCAGGTACCTTTTCTTTGTAGAAGCTGGATTCCATTGGTGTGGGCACTGGGTTAACACCTTTCAGTTCCAGGCTTTGCAGTAGCAAAGTATCTTCTGCTTCTCCAGTATCTTCTGCTTTTGAATAAAAAGATAACTTCCACCTGGTTTCTTTTCAATCTGAATTCCCAAGTAAAAGTTATTATTTTTTTAGTTATTATTGATTCAGTTTATAAACTGCCCTCTCCCAAAGGACTCAGGGCAGTATACATCATAATTAAAACATACAATAAACACCCTTTAAAACTGATCAGTTTACAAAATAAAACCATTAAAATACAGTCTAATTAGTGATGGCATTCAGTATAAATCACTTTCCCTCCATGGGGAGGGGCAATCATTGGCCAATTAAGGTTGAAAAACCATTGCTGTCCTCAACCATAAGCCTGGTGGAACATCTCTATCTTGCATGCCCTGTGGAACTGTTGTGAAGCAGAGCTCCACCAGGCAGGAGCCAGGGCTGAAAAAGACAGCTGGACATCTCTTGGGACAGGGATCACAAATTCTGATCTTCTGAGTGCAAAGCTATATGAGGAACATACCAGGAGAGGTGGTTAGCATTGTCTAGATGTTTGACTTCTACTTCCTTGTTTAGTTGGAATATAGTCTCAGCACATTCATTTTGATTTTCATTACAAATGATTAGATCCTCAACTTAGGTCAAAATAAATGTCAATCTTCCATCTCTGTGTCTGCTTTAAAGACAGGATTCAGCTTTGACTTGTCTGAAACCCTGCCTGAGTAGCTTCTTGTTCTGCTTATCCAACAGTGCTTTTGTAGCCCAATGTTCAAGCCCATAAAGCCCCTTTTTCTTTTTCCCTGTGTGTCTGTCTACTTGATCTCCATTGTCTAGGCTCACTTTTCTTTAAGCATTTATGTCCAGTTCATCAAACAAATTAATATCTGATGCCATATGTATGGAAGCACCACTATCAATTAGCCAAGGCTTGTGATTCTCATTTGTTTGTGCTAAATGAGATAGAAAATAAGTAAATTGCTTTCTTTACGAGAAATCCATCTGTCTCTGTGTTTGAGTGTGAGGTTGCTTGCTGGTGCTGGTATCTGCATTTCTATTAAGCAAGCACTCCCTCTGAATATGACCTGGCTTGTTACAACTAAAGCAGTGAAGGATATTTATTTTGTCTTGGGGTTGGGCTTTCTGTGGTCAGTTGGCCTAGTTCCTGCCCTCCTTGACCTAGCCTTTCGGACCTGGGTCATTCTTGCTTTTGTGCTGCTCATGATAGCCCTTGTGTTTATGGTACTCAACTCTTATCAGCCCCAGAACATCCTCCAACTTAGAATATCTCCCATTATATGTTGAAATAAACACAGAAGATTCAGGTAGGGAACTTAGAAATAGTCAAATTTGTAAATCCTCATCTAGTACTTTACCAGGAGTTGTAAGCTTATCAATTAGATTTAGTAATGTTTCTATATGGGTCTCTGCATTTCCACTTCCTTGTAGCCTAACGTAGAAAAGTTCTCTAAAAAGAGAAATCTTGCTAGCCTTGTCCTGCTCTCCATAGACATTTCTTAAGACTTCAATCATTCCTTTTGCAGTTTCTTGTCCTTTTATGTATACCAATTAGGAATTAGCCAGTGTACTAATAATTAAATTTTGTGCTTTACCATTTGCATTCTCCCATCTTGTGATCTCACTTTCAGACCCTGAAGGTCATGGAGCAGTTAATGAAAAATTAGCTTTTCCCTACTTGAGCTGATGCTAAATTCTAAAAAAGCCACACATTAAATTATCATTAAATTTGCTAAGTTTCTCTAGGATTGCGTACCATTGGGTTATAGTTTAGCAATTCAAAAAGATGGGAGAGAGAAAGAAGTTTCTTTCTTCACTCAGAGCTCAGGACCAGCTGTTAAGCAAATTCCCATTGACTTTTGTTCTTGCCAGCAGACAAGCTCAAGCGAGGGGGGTGGGGGGTAAAATAAGAAAAAAAAATCCTGTTTAACTTTTAAAATTCACTCTAGACCCATAACCCTTGTGGGATATTTGGTTACTATAGCAGAGTTTGCCCAATCATCAAAGCGTGATACTGAGTGCAGTAAATAAATCTCCCAAGAAGTATATTGTGAAAAGGTAAACTTTTATTTATTCACGTAGATCCAGTTCACATTCAAGTTGCAGTCAAAAGAAGAGAAAGAAGCCTAAATTAAAGAGTGCATTCTCTTTCACAAGTGGCCAGCCTGTCCAGAGTTCTGTGTGAGAGTATGAAGGCATTGTATCTGCAGGAAAGATCTATAGAGACATGTGTCTCCATGAAAGGACACATGGAGAGTGAGAGGACAAAGTGTGAGAGAGAGGAGTCGTCAGAGGGCAGCTCCCAGTTAAGACAAAGGCAGGCATCTCATTCAAGGAGATAACACCTGTACACACTTGTAGTGAGATAGCACCTGCAATGTCCAGGCATGCAGAGTCACTTATTCCAAGTTTTATGTCCATTAGCTTTTTTTAATGGCTTGTCTTTATTTTGTTATGATGCTTTAATTGTAAGCTGCCTCTAGCAGTACTCTAAAAAGGTGGCATAGAAATATCCTACATAAATAAGTAAAATAAAATAAAATATACTGTTCTATCAAGTATACAGGAACCATTCTGCCTCTTTCCTAAACAAACCTTCTCCCCTTCCTGCCCCCAATTCAGACCTGGACTGTGACGAGGTTTTGTTGGAGCAAAATGAAAGATTCACCTAAAAATGTTTTTTTCTGTAAGAGAGAGCACATACATATTCAGCAAATAAAACTTTCATAATAAGAAGCTTAGCCTACTTCCTTGTCAGTCTTCAAAGATAGTGCCACCTGCTCTTATCTGAATAGCCACTGTCACAGAGTTCCAATTTGCTTTTTGTGCCTTGCCAGACAGCATGGTAAACGTTTTTGTGTCTCCCTTTATCTCAGAGTGTGCAGAGTATTCATTTGAAGTGCTGTGTATGATAAAGCAGTTACAAATGGATTATCATGTGATATACTTTCATCATGTGATAATGTAATTTAAGGGGGGGACAGAACACTGAGTATTTTGTCCCCCCCCCCAAAAAAAGGGGGTATTAATTGACAAAGGAAAATTTTAAAAGCTGGGGAAATTTTTGTTCTTTCTCTTGTGACACCAAAGAGCTGTCTTTGGAATAATTTTGCCACTGTGGCACATTTGAGATGTGAGAAACATTAACAATGAGGGGGGCTTTAGGTGAAGATCACTCTGCATCGTGGATGGCATTATCTGCTGATTTAGCTGGGCTAGAAACTGCTGAAAAAATAATCCTTTTTGTGCCCTTGTCAGAGGCTTGGGCCTAAAGTAATAGAAAATCAGCTTTACCTGAGTCAGATAATCATTACAAAATAAATTTTGTTCTTCACTCGCTCATAGAAGTAATAGGGGGAAAATGTGTGATAGAGATGATGAATATTATTTTAAGTTAGAGCTTACTCGGATGTATAAAATGCTAAGTGCTGCTAATAATTAAGCTACTCTGTGCATCTGTAAATTATCTGCCTTGATTGAAAAAGAGACGATTACTTAAAACAGCTCCTCTTCTTTCACTCTCCCCCCCAACCCCATCATCTTGCTGTTTTTCTTTCTCTTTAGCATTCACAAGGGGCATTCAGTTAATCATACTAAGGTCTCTCCCTTAGTACTATAGTAGCTGATTACCCAGCAGGAGGTTCAGTTCCAGCAGGGTAAGTCAGAATGGTATTGCCTGCTCCCTGGAGAGGGACATCCTGTAAAAACACCAAGGTTGAGAACTGTCATATTCACAGCAGTAGGTGCATTTTCCTCAGAAATTAATGGAGCAAGCTGGGCAAAAAAATGTTTTTAAACTATATCTTCCCTAGAGTAAGATGCAAATTCAAAGCCCTTTTGAAGCACTGGAATGAAAGTTGAAGATAAGACTTTTTAGGGTTGGTGTAGTGCGGTTATTTTTTTTTTACATTGATAATATAAGTAACTCCTGCACTACAAATATTAAATTGAAATGGAAGATAAGTGGGACAGATGTTGTTCATGCTGGCTCCAAAATACAATCACAACTCTTTTCAGAGCTAGGATTGATGCACTCGTGAAATTTTACAAGCATAAAACAGGAATTTGATAAAAAAATAACCTGTCACTACCATTAAAATATGGGCAAAACATGAGGTTTCAGAAGTGCTCTCCAGGGGTGCCTTGCTTCTAGGGGATCAAAACTCTCTCTGTGAGGTATCCAAAATGTAGCCACAGATAATTCTGAAGATATAAACACTACTGTAAATTGTGACCATGTTGAGTGTCAGCTTGGCAAATCTCCTTTCCTCCCCATCTAATTCAAACCATGATGCCTATTGGTTGGACTTCTACAGAAAACACATCCATAGACTCCACATTCTGAGTTTCATAGACTAAGTTGAGTTTTCATTGGAAATTGTGCTCTATAATGCTTGGGAGTCAGAGGATTCATAGATTTTAAGGTCACAAGGGTCCACTGAGATTAAGTGGTGTGACCTACATTTCAAAGACCAACTTAATCTCTTACCATGATTACTTTCTCGAACCTAGTCTATTCTGCTTGAGTAAGGTACAGCTTTTAAAAGTAGTATTTAATCTTTGTGGAAAACCCAGCATCTTTGTTTGCATTTTGATCTGATCATTAATCACCCTCATTTCTTTGAAAGTATGCATTACTCCTAATTTGAATTGTCCATCTTTTTTCTTCTGGTGGTCATTCTTTGTTTTGTCCATTTTTTATAAATTTAAAGAAAAACACAACCATTTTTTTAAAAAATATCTCTCTCTGTGATATTTCAGTTTTATGTTTATTTACAAATTATGGTCTGGATCCTATGTTTTCCATTAGCAGAAGGCACTTCCACCAACAGAAAAGAAGAACTTTTGGAACTGGGGAACAGAGGAAGCCCCAAACGAAGTTGAAACAATGTTGGCCAAGTTTAGACCCTTCTCTTGCCTCTGTGATCCCTGAAGTTTATTATCAAGAATGACAGGGAGTAGGCCTGATAGCGCCAGTGCAAGTAGGAGGTGGGGGGGTAGGAGTGGGAGTTCTTCCCCTCTCCTTTTTTAGTTTTCCAGTAGTAATTAGGATAGGATAGACTAGTAGTTAGCTTAGTAGCCCTAGAAGTATTTAGTTCCCACCCCTTATTTATTGGTTAGATTAGGATCGTTAGGTAGAATAGGTGGGTTGGGGTTTGGGTGGGGAGTCTGATTATTGTTGGATAGCATAGCGTTTAACTATGCTAACACTTTTCTAAGCTAAATTGTTTAGCAGAATTTGGATGGGGCACTGGGTAGCATCAAGTATCTGATGGTTGGTGAGTAGGAGAACCAGGATATTTGTTTCTACCAATGCTGGTCAATGGTCCAACAGCAGCCGAGGCTTATATGCAAAGGCCACCAATGGCCCTATGGCCAGCCAAGGGATCCCTGTGCTCCTGGGGAAGGGGAGGTATGGTGGTGGGACCAGATGGAAGTGGAAGGGAAGGGGACGGAGACATGGATGAGCTTGGTCTCCTTCCAATCTGTGTATCATCCCAAAAGTGGTAGGTTGTGGGGCTAGGAGACAGAACCCCACTCCGACATTGGTGATGTGCAACGCCAGGTCCATTAATAATAAGACCAGAATCCTGTATGACATTCTGTCAGAGCAGGACATGGACCTGGCGTGTGTGACCAAGACCTAGGTGTGATCCCAAATGGTGCCATCCGGGTTTTTGGTCCTTCACCAACCTCGGACTCAGGGGCGGGGGGGATGAGTGGCATTGTTCATCTGGGAGGGTTACACCTTCAGGGCGCTACTGCTGCAGAATCTTGCAGGCATAGAGTGTGTTGGCTTTGTCTGGGATGCCGGAGAGAGTTTGGCTGTTTGGTTGGTGTACCAACCACCCAACGCTCCAGCAAACAGTCTGCCATCCCTGCTGGAGGCCGTATCAGGCTGGGCGCTTGAGCACCCTCGGCTATTAGTCTTGGGTGATTTCGACGTCCATGCTGAGGATGTGACCTCCACATAGGCAATGGACCTGGTGCTGTCCATGGCAGCACTAGGACTCTCCCAGTTCGTTACGGCCCCACACACAGAGCCGGTCACACGCTCAACTTGATTTTTGTAACGGAGGTCACGGTGGACCAGATTACGGCCACGGCTGTACCACTGTCGGACCACCAGACCCTGAAGGCCTGGGTGAACATGCCGCTTCAACCCTGTTTGGGTGGTGAGCAGATTCTAGCTCGCCCACAGAGCCAAATGGGTCCCATTCTATTCCAGGAAGCTCTGCAGGATCTGAGGCCCCCTGGCGGCTCATTGGATGAACAAGTTGAGGACTGGCAACATCGTCTTTTGGCAGCCATTGACGAGATCACTCCCTGGCACCCTCTGCACCCCCGCTCTCGACTCGCCTCATGGTATACGGGCGAGTTGAGGGAAATGAAGTGGGAGCTCAGATGACTAGAGAGACGGTGGTGTTGCGCTCCCAACAAGGCAGCAAGAGCATTTTATAGGACGTTTATGAAAGCCTATGAGATGGCTGTCAAGGCTGCGAAAAAAGTTTTTTACACGGCCGAGATAGCGTCTGCGAGTTCCCGCCCAGCCCAGTTATTTAGGACAATTCGGTCATTAACGACTCTGCCAACAAGTGGACTAAATGATAGAGAATTGCATATTGGCTGTGAGGCCTTTGGAAACTATTTCACAGATAAAGTCTTGTCGCTCCACCGGGACCTCCCTACCACAGTTGATACTGTAGCACAGGGGTCCTCAAACTACGGCCCGCGGGCCACATGCGGCCCGCCGAGGGCCTTTTTCTGGCCCACCGGGTGTGCCACTGCCTGTCCTCCAATTCCCAGCAGCACACAAACCAGCGGAAAAATTGCAGCCAACTCGGCCCAGGCCACATGACAAAGCCCCGCCCCCCTGCTTCCAGTCAGCCAGGAGGAGGCAAAAGGAAGACTGGAAGAGGGTAAGTGTGGGGTGGCAGGCGCTCCGGCTGGCCCCAAGTCTCCTAGCCGGCTGAGAGGCCTCTCAGCCGGCTAGGAGACCTGCGCCAGTCCCAAGAGCCGGGCGGGGGTCTTTTTCGAGGCTTTTTGTGCTGCTGGGAATCGGAGGGGGAGAGAGAGAGAGAGAGAGGTTTCTCTTTCCCATCATGATGCCTGCAGTAGTGGAGTTTCAGGGAGAAGCAGCTGGGGGCTTGGTGCCTTAAAAAGTTTGTGAGGATGCCGAGTTCTCTGCTTCTTCAGAGAGGGAAAGAAAACAGCCCCGTCAAGGGTGCCTTGCTTGCGCGCGCACCCCCCCCCCCCCGTGCGCCTTCCCTACCCGCAAAATAACATCTGAAATCTCCAACCAGATCTAGACTAACTGATGCACACTTGCATCACTTGTTATGACTAGCAGTGACAAATATGGAACCGGACATTGACCATCTCATTAGCCAAAAGCAGGCCCATAGTTCCCATTGAAATACTGGTAAGTTTGTTGATTTAACTTTACTTGTTCTTCATTTTAAATATTGTATTTGTTCCCATTTTGTTTTTTTTACTTCAAAATAAGATATGTGCAGTGTGCATAAGAATTTGTTCATAGTTTTTTTTAAAAAACTATAGTCCGGCCCTCCAACGTTCTGAGGGACAGTGAACTGGCCCCCTGTTTAAAAAGTTTGAAGACCCCTGCTGTAGCAGAATTTGAGGCTCCGAGCACGTCTTCTGGTCACATTCTGGATTATTTCAGTCCACTCTGTCTGGAGGAGGTTGTCAATTTGCTCTCACTGGTCTGCCCAACCACCTGTAGACTTGATCCGTGCCCATCATGGCTAGTTAAAGTGAGCCATGAAGAGGTTCGAGGGGCACTTAGGGGGATCATCAATACATCCCTTGCAAAGGGAGTGTTCCCTAGTGCCCTGAAGGAGGCTGTGGTACACCCCCTCCTAAAAAAGCTGGAAAGTATTGGAGTCAGGAGGCGAGTGGTAGTGATTTCATAGCAGAGCTCTTTATTGAGGGTCAGATGGAACATGGAAACCCTGGGCTCAGAGCCCTCTTTTATGCTGGCCAGAGACAATGCCCCGACCTTGCCTACAAGTCCTGATAGGACCTTAAGTCTGTGGTTGCAGTTCATAGGTCCCCCAGTGTAAGACCTAGGCTTATAATTGGTGGTCGCTCAGGATCCGACTGGCTATTGTTCTACCTGGCCGAAGTTCAGGTAGATTTTGACCATGTGCGCTGACCATGTGGCGGTCGCCATTATGAGAGGCCAGGCGACCGCGGTCTTAGTACACAACACCCCTCCCCCCATAGTCCAGTTCCCCCCTGAAAACATAGTCTTTCAAATACCCCGGCCGGCAACATTCGCGTCCCGAGTGCCGGGGGGTTTCTGGCTGTGGGGCATTCATAGTCTCAGGGAGTGGGGTTGCTGGCGGCTCCCCAGAGTCACTTGCGGGAATGTTCAGTGGTGGCTTGGCCGGTGTTGCTTCATCAAGCTGGTCAACAGGCAGGGGTTCCGCAGGCTCCACTTTGGGGTTGGGGTCCTGTAGCGGGGCTTGTACCAGTTCAGCGGGAGTGGAAGACTCAGGGACGTCGGGTGCATTGCATGGGAGACACTGCCGGAGCTGGTTGATGTGGTGCCACCAGACCACCCCGCCTTCAGTGCTGACCTCGTATGAGAGCGTTCCGGTTGCACGGATGATCCTTGTGGGGACCCACGCCAGACCTCAGGCATAGTTCTGGGCATAGACGGGGTCCTCGAGAAAGAACCCTCTTGCTGCTGGCCGGAATTCGGGCTTAGCGTCGCTGCTGATGGCGCAGTCTGGGTGGAGTCGATCCAGCAGGAAGCCGAGGTGCCGCCCCATCAGTAGTTCTGCCAGTCGGCGGCCCGTCCTGGTGTGTGGGGTGTTTCGCTGGCCAAATAGGAACTTTATCAGCTGTAGCTCTCAGTCCCCTGGGTCCATCCTCTTTAGGGTGTCCTTGATAATCCTTACCATCCGTTCAGCCTTGCCGTTGGTTGCGGAGTGGAAGAGTGCCGTGCGGATGTGCCGGATGCAAAATGAGTCCACGAAACACTGGAATTCCCCGGACGTGAAGACTGTCCCGTTGTCCATTAAAAGCGTGTCGGGCAACCCATGGGTGGCAAAGATGTGCCACAGAGCTCGGATGGCCGCCTCGGTTGAGGTAGACCACACCGGGACTACCTCTAGCCATTTGCTGCAGCTGTCTACTATGATAAAAAACAACTGGCCCTGGACCGGCCCTGCGAAGACCAGGTGGAGCCTCGACCATGGCTTGTCAATTGACTCCCAGGGCCGGATGGAGGCATGAGGAGGATCGGGGCGCGACTCTTGGCATTTGCTGCACCGGTGCACCCGATCCTTGATTTCCTTGTCCATGCTGGGCCACCACACGTAGCTGCAGGCCTGGGCTTTCATCCAGACAATTCTGGGATGGGACTCATGGAGGGCTGCTAGGACCATAGAGCAGAGTGGCTCTGGGATGACCACCCTCGTGTCCCATAGCAGGTACCCCTTATAGGTGGACAGTTCATGCTGCCTTGTTGTGTAAGTGGCGAAATCAGGGCCCAGATGGTCGGGCCACCCCCTCCCCACCCAGTCCAAAACGCGGGAGAGGACCTAGTCCTGAGCTGTGCGGTGGGCCACGATGGATACCTGGACAGGCTGATCCGGGAGGTCTTCAAGGAGTGCCATGTGGAACACAGGAGCTGGGTCCAGATCGCAGGATGGCAGTGGGAGGCAGCTGAGGCCCATGGTGCGTGGCCCATGGCTTTTCCAGGGCAGTGCATGAGGTCATACTGGTACCCTGCAAGGAAAATAGACCATCGCAGGACCCGGGGGGACAACATGTGCGGAGTCTGGCGGTGGGGAGCGAGTAGGCCCAGGAGTGGTTTGTGGTCCATGGCCACCGTAAACACCCTACCGTAAAGGTAGTCATGGAATTTTTTCACTCCAGCGACGATAGCCTTGTTGATCTGGGCATAGTTGCGTTCTGCCGCCGACAACATTCTGGAGTAATAAGCCACCGGCATCTCCTGGCCGTTGGGAAGCCGATGGCCCAGGACTGCCTCCACCCCGTATGGAGACACGTCGCATGCTAGAATCACTGGCAAGGACTCATCGAAGTGTGCCAGAATCACGTTTGAAACCAATAAGTCCTTCACCGCTTGGAACGCTGCCGTGTGATGCGGCCCTGAGCCCCATTTCACCTCCTTGTCCAGCAACCTATGTAGGGGCTCAGCAACTGCCACCTTGTGGGGGAGGAAGGTGTGGTAGAATTTTAGGAGGCCCAAGAATGCTTGTAGCTCCACCTTCATTGTGAATTGGGGCACCTCGGTGATGGCCGCCACCTTCTCCGGGGTGGGGTGGATATCCTGGGCATTGACCGTGAAGCCCAGGAAGGTCACAGATGGGACGCCCAAGGTGCATTTGTCCTTGCGCACCTTGAGGCCGACGTCTTGGAACCGCTGGAGGACGACCCGCAGCCACAACTTGAAGGCGGCAACATCCGGGGCTGCAATCAGGACGTCATCAAAGAACAGTTTCACCCCTGGAAGGCCTTTCAAAACAGAGTCCATTAGTTGTTGGAAAAGACCAGGGGCAACGCTGACCCCGAACTGGAGCTGTTTTACCCTGAATGCTCCCTTGTGCGTGACAGTCATCTGTGCTTCTGCCGTGGCATCACCCACGGGAAGCTGCTGGTAAGCCTGTGCCAGGTCCAGCTTCCCAAAGACCTTGGCCCCGGCTAGAGAGGCTAACACATGGCTGACCACTGGCACTGGGTAAGCGTGGTCTTGTAAAGCCAGGTTCAGCTTGCATTTGTAGTCAGTGCAAATGCGGACCTCCACACTCGATTTCAAAGGGGAGACAATCAGGGTCTCCCACCTAGCATGGGAGACTGGCTCGAGCACGCCTTGTGCCACTAGCTTGTCCAAGTCAGCCTCTACCTTTGGCCGTATGGCTGGGGAGGCCACCGGGCCGCCATGCAGATAGGGCAGACGGTGGGATCTAAGTCCAGAGAGACTGGGCCCCCCCAGTAGGAGCCAAGGGTGCCATCAAAAACAGCCGGAAATTCTGCGCAGACTGCTGCGTAATCCATGGACCCCAAGTGGTAGACCCTGGCAAATTCCATCCCCAGGGGTTTGAACCATGCGCACCCCAAGAGACTGTTGAGGTCCCGCTCCACCACCAGGAGGTCGAGGGAGCTGCAGAAGTCATGGTATTGAACCTTAACCTTGGCCAGCCCCTTGATCGCAACCGGGTTCTTTTGGAAGTCCCGGAGAACTAGTGTTGTTGGCCGGCATAGCCGGGGCCCCCCCGTGGGAATAGTTTTTTAACGGTGGCCGCTGAAACTATGGAGAATGCAGAACTGGAGTCTGCCTCCATAGAACAGGGGGTGCCCCCAATCCGCAGGTCAACCATAATGGCTTTGGGGAGGGGCTCGGGAAGGTTCAGTACCTGTGCCACTGTAGTGATGTTATCCACCGTCTCATAGTTCACAGTGGAAAATTGGCAGCTGGTCTGGGAGCGGCAGGCCTTGGCGATGTGCCCTGTTTTCCCGCATGATCAGCAGACAGCGTCCCGGAAGCGGCAGGAGCATTGCTCATGGGGGTCCCCACAGCTCACGCACGTTGGGGGCAGCCTGTTTTTGGGAGAAGCGGGAGAAATGGCGGCAGATGCTGGGTGCTGGAGCGGCCCCGGGGGTAGCTGGACTCACCCTTCTGCAAGCGCTGGTGGAGTTGGTGGACATCCGCGTCTTCAGAAGACTCAGAACCGGAGGTGGCAGTGCGATGGACCTTGGTCACCGGCTTGTCCTTGTAGGTCGTCTCAAACGTGATGGCTGCCTGCAGCACCTTCTTGAGGGTAGGCTCTGTGAGCGTGATCAGCCGCCACCGGAGCTTGGCTTCTCGTACTCCCGCCACAAAACTCCCCAGAAGGTGGTCTTTTACATGCCAATACTCACATCCGAATGCCATGTGGCGGAGGTTGGCGAGGAACGCAGCGGCACTTTCTCCTGGTTGCTGTTTCCACTCGAGGAACTGGACCCGAAGCACCAGCATGGATGGCTTCGGCATGAAGTAGTCCCCGAGCTGCTTTATCAGGTCGTCGTAGGTGATGTCCAGCAAGTCTCAGGGCGAGATGAGGTTCTGGGTGAGGCGCATTGTGTCAACGCTGCAGTGGCCCAGAAGCCAGGCCCGCTTCATGTCGGCCTCAGTGACACCATGCACTGTCAAGAGAAATCCGAGTTGCCTGGCCCAGGCATCCCAGGTCTTGGGTTTGGAGGGGTCAAAGGGAGGGATTTGTCCTGCGGCAGCAGCCATGACTACCAGAGTAGGAGCGGCGCTGTGAGCGATGTCCTCTTTGGCGTGCTGGGGCTCGACAGAGCCTGTTGCTGGCGGATCGGTGCTTGGTGCCCCCCTGCTCGGTTTGGCTGATGCATCGCTCATCGGGATCCCACCTTCATCACCAGTGGAAAGTATTGGAGTCGGGAGGCAAGTGGTAGTGATTTCATAGCAAAGCTTTTATTGAGGGTCAGATGGAACATGGAAACCCCGGGCTCAGAGCCCTCTTTTATGCTGGCCAGAGACAATGCCCCAACCTTGCCCACAAGTCCTGATAGGACCTTAAGTCCGTGGCTGCAGTTCATAGGTCCCCCAGCGGGAGACCTAGGCTCATAATTGGTGGTCGCTCAGGATCCAACTGGCTATTGTTCTACCTGGCCGAAGTTGACCATGTGCACTGACCGTGGCGGTCGCCATTATGAGAGGCCAGGCGACCACGGTCTTAGTACACAACAAAAGCCATCATTAGATCCAGCTGAATTGGCCAACTATCAGCCGGTATCTAACTTACCCTATTTGGGTAAGTTAATCGAAAAGGCGGTGGCGGACCAGTTGCAGAGCTTTTTGGATGACACCTCTGTATTAGATCCATTCCAGTCCGGTTTCCAACCAGGCCACAGGACAGAGACGGTGCTGGTTGCCCTCACAGATGACCTATGGAGGCATCTGGATTGAGGCAGTATGACAGTGCTGATGCTTTTGGACCTGTCGGCGGCGTTTGACATGGTTGACCATCAGCTACTAGCCCACTGCCTCACCGATACAGGGATTCAGGGGTTGGCCTTACAGTGGCTTTCCTCGTTTCTCCAAGATCGGGGACAGAGGGTGGCGGTTGGGGAACAACTCTCCCAAAGGCACCCACTGGTCTGCAGAGTGCCACAGGGAGCAGTACTTTCCCCAGTGTTGTTCAATATCTACATGCGCCCCCTCGCCCAGATTGCCCAGAGGCATGGGCTGGGTTTCCATCGGTACGCTGATGATACCCAGCTCTATCTGTTGTGATCTGGACCTGGCATTGCAAGCTGTGGCTGGTTGGCTCAGGCAGAGCCTACTGAAATTGAATCCGATGAAGACAGAGGTCCTGTGCCTGAGTCGGAGTGGACCAAGGGTAGGGATCCCTCTCCTGGCCTTTGATGGGGTGCATTTGGTAGCAGTGTCGGAGGTGAGGAGTTTGGGAGTGCTCCTGCACCCCTCATTAATGATGGAGGTCCAGGTAGCAGCCGCTGCAAGGTCAGCCTTTTATCATCTATGGTTGATCAAGCAGTTGGTTCCCTTCCTTGAATGCAATGAACTGGCTACGGTGATCCATGCTTTGGTCACCTCAAGATTGGACTACTGTAACACTCTCTACATGGGGCTGCCCTTGTCCCAAATCCAGAAGCTGCAGCTGGTGCAGAATGCGGCGGCGCGGCTGTTGTTGGGTTTCCCTGTTCGGGAGCCCATCCAGCATGCCTTGAAAGCACTGCACTGGCTGCCTATAGCATACCGGATAAGGTTCAAGGTGCTGGTACTTACCTATAAAGCCCTATATGGCCTGGGACCTATCTACCTGAGGGACCGCCTCTCCATATGTTCCCCAGCGAGTGCTCCGATCAGGATCCCAGAATCGCCTGGTTCTCCCAGGGCTGAAGGAGGCCCGGTTGGTGGCTACAAGGGCCAGGGCTTTTTCAGTGGCAGCCCCACACTGGTGAAATGAGCTCCCGGATAACATCAGGGCCCCGTGGGACCTATTACAGTTCCACAGGGCCTGCAAGATGGAGCTCTTCCACCAGGCTTTCAAGTAGGGGCCGCCCAACAGTTTACATCTTTGGCCCTGGCCCGATCGAGAATCTGCCAGCCTGAACATTCTCCCACCGTCTGTACTGTTTAACAGCTAAGACGCCACCCTGATAAGAAAGATAAGCCATCTTGTAGTGGGGTATGCTATTTGTTTGGTTGTGTTTTAATGTTTTAATGATATTGTATATTTTATTGTATGCTGGTAGCTGCCCTGAGCCTGCCGAAGGGTGGGGAGGGCGGGATATAAATTGAATGAATGAATGAATAAATAAATAAATAAATAATAAGGGACAATTTCCTCTGTCTCACTGGAGACCTCAATTTCTGCTCCTCCCATACTCTTCAGAAAATCAGTAGATCCCCTTCTTAGGTAGTAAATCAATCAAAGTGTTTGCAATTTGTGTCAAAAAATAGTTTGCAAACCAGGCTTCAGTCTCTTCTCTGAAATCAGTACTGTTGGAGGGTATCTTGATGGCATCGTGATTACTGAAGTAGTGATGTATTTTTTTTTCCTAATAGGTGATGTGTATGTATATTTCTGTCAACTGAGTATGACATTTCATGCATTTGATGATATTGTCTCTGGTTCATGAGAGTTTATTCCACAATACATTTATTAGTTTATAAAGTATCAGAAGAGCCTTTCTTGTTTTGGCTGCAACAGACTAACAAGCTACCTTTCCAAAATGGTAGGATCCAAGCAGACACTTGCACTGCACCAGATGATAGGATCAATGTTAGGAAAAATCGGGACTGTTATTTTTTTCACACTCCTCCCTCCCAAACAAAACAGGAGGTGGGAGGAAGGAAAAGAGAGAAGTCCAGCACTGGACTTGCCATGTCAGCATTGTCCCCACCAGTACTGGAGACAGCAAAGCCTACCCCATCATCAGAAAATGAGGGTGGGTTGGCTGGGGTTTTCCTGGACTCCCGTGAGTCTCAGCTGTCACACTAGTTGTTTCCTTCCTGGCCACTGAGGACAAACTTATTTTTTATCAGCAATATAATAGTGTTATATTAATACAACAGTATAGTAATATGTGAGCGAGGCTCTCTGTTGCAGCGATAAAAAGGAAAAGACGTATCTCAACAACTGAAGGAACTAGAGACTATTTTTTTAAAAAAAAAATGAAAGCTAGTTATTCATAGAACCTGATAAACATATTGCTATACTATTATATCAATATAATGCCATTAAATTGCCATTTTAAAAAAATGTCTGGTGAAGAAATGGCCTTGCAGGAGTCTAAAAGCCTGCCAGCCTACCAGTTGAGGCGGTAGAGGACTACACTGGTGTGGTAAGTCTGGAGCCAGTTCAGTCTTTTCACTTTAAAAATGTATAAGGGCCATGGGTAGAGGCCTGGTTTACTTGATCATCAGCTGTTACATTGACAACTACAGCTGTTCCCTGGGCTAGCTTCCTCCATTTTCCTCTCCATTGCTGTGCCTCCCACATTCCCCCAATATACTCCTGAAATTCTGGAAGATGACTTTTTGGTACTCCTGGAAGTTGTGCCATTTCAGGTGTTCCCAAGCTAATTTCAGGTATATAATTTCAGCTCCTGAATTCTGTACCTGTGGTGAACTTGTCTCTTCAGATGAGTAACCTTTAGCTGTTTGTAAAAAATGAAATAGATTTTGCTCTTTTCAGGGCTAACGGTTATTTGAGAAGAACCACTTATTCAGAAAGCCAGACTTGAAGTGAAGTCTAATGAAAAGGGCCAGTATCTTGTTAACACCAGGGCTTTTTTTGTAGAAAAAGCCCAGCAGGAACTCATTAGCATAATAGGTCACACCCAATAGCAGAAACTCATTAGCATTATAGGCCACACCCCTGAAAGTGCAACTCCCTCCCAGGATCATCTTCCCCAGGTGCCCCGCATGGGGAACCTGAGGGAAGGAAGGCAGTTTCTGGATCGGCTTCCCCAGGAGGGGAGGCAGTTTAAACTGCTTTCCCTCCCTGGATTGGCTTGGCTTCCCCAGGTGCTCCGTGGCTTGTGAGGCACCTGGGAAACCTGAGGGGGAGAGGCTGTAGGCATGGCCAACTTGGAAGCCAGCCGGAACTCCGTTCCTGTGCATTCCTGCCCCAAAATAGCCCTAGTTAACACACAAGTGTCTGTATAAGTAATACTCTTGCAGTGAAGGCCTACCTCTGCTGTTGTTCTGTTTCCTTCCAAATGTGTCCTGTCTTTACTTGGAAATAAGCTGGGCAGGGTTTTTTTTGAATGTCTAACGTAGTGGTACGCATATATCCACAAGTTGCAGGATGCCTTGGCTTTTTGAAAACTGGGTTTCATGTGTCAGCTATCCTTTAAATCAAGAGCATGATTAATGAAGATTAAGCTCTTTAACCATATTTACATAATGTAGAATTGTTGGCCAGCAAGGCACTGCTAGTGCTCTTATGAATTGTGATATTCATAACCCTGAACTTTGGGCTGCCTTAAATGGAAGGGCCATGTGCTTTCTTCTTAATAGGAGCCAGCTCCAAGCCCACGCCAGGAGGCTGACACCCTAGGTGAGTTCACCAGAGACAAAGGACTCCTCTTGCCATGAGGTTTCTTTTTTGTTTCCACACGCTGGCCTTCCCCTGCCCCCTCCAACATAGCTAAATGGATTATGCTAACACAGTTGCTTAGCAACTATTGTTCGGGCCACCACCCAGTCAGCCAAAGTCATTGACTTACAATAGATGTGGCCAGGTGAGTCATCGGACCCCAAGCCCAGAACCTGTTTCCTGATGAGATCATACTCTGCACACATTGACCATCCCCTGGACCTCCTCCCTTTTGTCCACCTTTCTCCTATCCCAAGGTCCAGAAGGGACGGACCGCCTAGTAGGTGTGTTAGTGGGATGTGGTCTGTGCAGCCCTCCCCAAGACCACCTAATAAAAGAGCCTGAGCAGAAGCATTCTCTCTCCTGAGCCATCGTCCTCTTGAGCCATCGTCCCCTGCTTTACCCCCCCCCCCCCATGTCCAGCTTGCCTTTCCAGTCACTCTAATCTTCTGTTGGAACAAGGATCCATCTCCAGGATAGGTAACGTTTTGCTTCCCCACCAATGAACTCCTGCAAATTGCAACAGTGCTATTTTCTGTCTTTATTTCTTAGGCCTGTGTGTATGTGTGTGAGAATCTGTTTTTGTGTGCTTGAACAACATCATTCAGTAAACAGCATTTAATTTGCTATCTGCCTCACGTGCCTCTTTCCTTGAGAACTCCCGGGAGGGGTGGGACCCTGGTATAGTTGGCAAGAACCCGTGTATTTTGCTGATTGCTAAACGTAAATTAAAGCAATTCGGCTAACAGAATAATATGGTTCATGATACATTAACATATAATCCAAGAAATATTTTTTGTTATTATTCTATTGGGAGCATATTTTATCTGTGTATAAGGAAAATGAAAAGGAGTGAAAAAAAGCACCTTTACGTTTCATGTACACTGAAAACTGTTTTGTGTAATACGTCTATGGCTTGTTAAAAGCAAAGAAATATACCTAATAATGTGGAATGCATTATTATTATTATTTTGTTTCTAGGTACAAGCAGTCTATAAAACTCAAGTTATAGCCTTTATAATCAAAAATAGGTCTTCATTGTTCCATAATAGGACCACTTATTAGTGAATACATGGAATTTGAAAGGTGGATTATTAATGTGATTTTTCTTCTACATTGAACATTATGCAATTGTACAAATATATTAGCTCTAAAATTCACCACAGTCTGCCCATGTGATCTTGTCCTGATTGTCTATTATCAAAAGATTTTCTTAAGATGTATTTTCTCTTGGCTTTTTAACATGCAAATATGTGCCCTCAACACACAGCCCCTCCATGTTTCAAACACTTTGGCTGCATCAACTGCACACAGCCAAAGTGTCCATGTGTACACTCCTTTTCTGTGATCCAGAATGCTGTTTGCCAACCCAGCACGAATAACGAGACAGACAACAGTTTGGAATCAAACAAGGGCCACTTTATTAACTATTTAAATAGAACATGCCGCAATGGGTAAACTACGCAAGCACAGGAACAGGCAAGGCAGGCGTCTTTCCTAGACATGGCCTCCTTGCCCTTAAAATGGGCAGGTAACCTAGCCCCAGTCTTGACCCAGTCAGATTCTGGCTCATAACCGGCGGCCCAGCATACTGGCATCCCCTCCCAGGGGCACCTACCCCTGAGGCTGCACAGACCTTCAGGGAGGAGCCTAGTCTGAGAGGTTCCCAGAGGCGATCACCGTTCCCCTCCCCAGACCGCAAGGCCCTAGGGTGGTTCCTGATGACCTCCTGTTCCCAACAGGGATATGCCGTGAGGCACCCACCAGTTCCATTTCTTGCTTGCATAAACCTGCCAAGTGACCAATCTACTTAATGCCCAACCACCATCTAGCCCTTAACCACCAGCAACAGTGTAAGGTAGGCAAAAAACACCCCATCCCTGAGCCAAACAGGATGAAGGTTAAAAATTCCTACCTGGCCCCAAAGGCGACCAGCAAAAGCCTATATTGCAATCAGGGCGGGTGGGTGGGCGAGCACACCAACGATCTGAAAAGGTGGGAGCGGGGAACGGCTCTTCACCCTCAAGCCCCGCCCCCACCCAGCACTCAACGCACGCTGAAGCTTCTGCTGCTGCCTCGCTTTGTGCGAGGCGGCAAACCGGCTCCCTTGACGCCACGGCAGAGCTGGGCGATCGGGAGCCCATTTCCAAATTTTGCCAATTACAAGGAAGCTGCCTTGGGCAGGACTCTGGAGAAGTGGCTTAGAAATATTCTAAATGAATAAATAAACTCCTTCTATAAGTAGGCATTGTGCTCACGAGTCAGCGATCATGTGGAGGTAGGGCCAACATGCTCAAACCCACTCTCTCTCTCCACACATTCAGTCAACATACAGATGGGTTCAGTGTACAGGCCTGTGGACTTTCACACAGGGATTGCCCCACTTGGATGCTGTTAGGAAACAGTTTTCCCCCCCTCACTTCCCCAAATCATTATGGTGCTTTTGTGCATCATCCGGGTTTCCCCCATATTTCTTTGAATCTTTCCTAAAACTTCTTTGCTGTGGCTTTTTTGGGAAAGATTTCAGCAAAGCCAGGGTGTCACCCACGTGGACAGGAAGACTGAATCTTACTAGTCTTACCCACATACCCACATTTTCCCTGCCCCTTTCCTCTATGCTGGCCATTCTCTTTACCACCATAGAACTTTTTATGTTTTTATTCTGAGACCAGCAGCTGACATATCATTATATCATTGTAATGTTAGATCAATCTATCAGGTGGTTTGAATTCCCAGCTTTAATTTTAAAAGGTCTCTAGCCCCTTCTGTTGTAGAGATTTGCCCTTCCTCTTATGCCTTCACAATGAAAGAGTACAGAGAATTAGGCTGTGGTCATACTGACGGCTTGGCGCAATATGGTGCTGCCTCTAATTGAACCAGTTTAAAGTGTTGCAGGGCATATCAGCCACACTGCACACTCTGCTGCGGGTTACCCACGGAGACATCCTGTGGTAAAGCATCCACATTATAGTGCCTCAGCCATGGAATGCCAAAAAAATCCGAAATGCATACGCGCGCATAAGTGCATTTTTAAAAACCCTCCCTAGTGGTAGAATGGATCTGCAGGTTCAGACTGCCAAATACGGTTTGTGCGTGCTCCCCCATGATCAGACATCCGGCCATGTGCAATGACTGTGCGGTGCCTTTTTTATGTGGTGCCTTTCTGATGTGGTGCCTTTTTAAACCAGCTCCAAGTCATCCTATGATGGGATAAGTATGGCTGGGGAAAGCCTGACAGATGTGACTGTCTGACTGAACCCATTTGATTCGGAGGGGAGGAGTGGCTGTGTCAGGCCAAACTGCTCTTGTGATCACAGCCTTAGTTAATTTTTTTAAATATAAGCTAGGAAATCAGAGAACTTGATAGACAGATTGTTTTAACATTATAACACTATAACAATATGTCAGTTGTTGATTTAAATGCCTGAAAAGCCTCTGGTGGCCACATATGGAAACCCTGTTGCTACTGTTCAGCATCTTCAGCCACAGCAACAACATGGAAACCACACAAGCCCATCCCTGTGTGGAAGACACACTGAACAATTCTGTTATCCCATGTATATGAGTACTAGGAGTAAGGCCTGTTGTGGGAAGAAATACAATGGGCTCTAGAAGGAAGCTTCAGGTGAGTGTCTCGGCTGTGGCCGGTGGGGCAGCAGAGGGAAGGGGAAAATAGAGGGAGGCAAGCCATGTTTTTTCCGTTCTGGTTAGTTATAAGGCAGGGCTGTCTCAAGTCATTCTGCTGCCCCAAGTGGATAGTATGGGAGGGCAGCCTCGTGGTAACAGGTATGGTTCCCTCCACCCCTGACTTATGTTGATTTGGGGTTATGCAGTGGCAGCTAAGGCAGAAAACCACCTCCTCCTATGCAATGTCTTCAGGATTTCAAGGGTCTGGAAAGCGGTTCCATAGCCAGTTACAGGGTTGCCAACTCTGGGTGGTGAAATATCTGTAGATTTGAAGGGTAGAGCCTGTGGAGGAAAGGAGGGGGAGGGCCCTCAGCAGAGTATAATTCTATAGAGTCCCTTGCCCAAAGCAGCCATTCTCTCCAGGAGAACTGATCTTGGAGATCTCCAGGTGCTGCCTGGAGGCTGGCAGTACTAAGGGGAGGGCCTAGGGTTGCCAAGTCTGGGTTGGAAAATACCTGGAGACTTTGGGGGTGGAGCCAGGAGAGGGTGGGGTTTGCAGAAGGGAGGAGCCTCAGCAGGGTACAGTGCCATAGAGTCCACCCTTCAAAGCAGCTATTTTCTCCAGGGGAGCTGATCTCTGTCAGCTAGAGATCAGCTGTAAAAGTGGGAGATTCCCAGGCCATACCTGGGCGCTGGCAGCCCTAGGAGGGCCAGACCTGTAGATTTGAGGGACAGAGCCTGGGGAGGGCAGGGTGTGGGGTGCAGAGGGACCCCAGCAGGGATGTGCTGTGGCTGTGGAAGACAGTGATTTCTGAGAGATCTACAGGCCCCACAGGAAGGCAACTCCAGTGATTGTTTAAGGGAAGATTGGGAAATGTATTTTAGCAACTCCAGTGACAGGTTAAGCGAAGGCTGGAAGATGTATTTTACCTCAGGACCACACCCAACAGCCACAGCAAACTGATTAGAATGTTAGAGGCAAAAGCCAATCAGGCCGCATATGCAAGTGACCTCAGTGTTCCGACTGGCTACTGGGGGGAGTGGAACAGCAAACTGTTTAGAATATTGGTGGCGAGACTCAGGCAACGCAGCCAGTGGATAGGGACAGCTTGAGTGACACATCAAGCAGCCAACTCATTTTGGAGGGCATAGAATGTTGCCGGACGAAAATGAAATTATATAATAAGGACAGATGTATTCTTCAGTACTGTACCAATTAACAGTCTAGGTGCAAAACTAAAGAGGATATAGATAAGCTATGGATCTCACATAGTTTATTCATAGATTATAGAAATCAGATTAAAATAGGAGCCATTACTGGAACTGTAATCATTTGCAGGACCTTCTAGAATACAAAGATACATAGTGAAATATTTGCTTTGAATAAAATGCCTTTATATTAACTTTTTTCTATCTGTCCTCTGAATTTTAATCTGTATGAAGAAATAAAGTTCAGCAGATATCTAAAGCATTGTAGAAATCGTTTGAACATAAATTTTCTGAAAACAAATGTATCATCCTATATCAAATGTGCTTAAATCTCTTTCAGTTGTATCTCACCTGAAAGTTCTTTTCCAAGATTATTGGCCTCAAAAAGGGGGTGTGGTAAAAGGATCGTGAAGCCGCAGCACCACTCACCATTTTTCTGCTACCACAAAGTCTTGGATGTGGCACAGTCGTGCCCCATTTCTTCTGGCACCTTGTTTGTTTGGTTTTTTTAACCACAAGGCATTAGTGTGTGATCAGGAGACATTGATGTGGCTTCCTGACAATACTGTTGTAACCCAATCTCATTTGCTGTGTGACAACAGAAAACCACCACAGACTGAGGGCTTTGCTTCCTGTCCTTTCTCAGGTACCTTGCTAGAGAAAAGGGTGTGGAGAGATTTTGCTTGTTAAAAGGGTGTGGAGAGATGATGCCTGGCAGCAATGAGCAGCAAGATTACAGTGGTAGGTAAATTTATGCTTCTTCCTCCAAATCACCAAAATGCCTCCCACCCTCAAAGCTTGTGAAGAAGATGAGAATGTTGGTATTATGGATCTTAATTTTGAATATTATGCAATTTACTCACAGACTTTATGACAAATTATATATTATGAACATTGTGCTTTTACATGTTATCTGAACAGTGTGGGAAATTGCTTTTTAATGGTGGCTCTCAACAGTGGAGAGCTATTTCAAGGACCACAATGTAGGTTGGTGTGAGGATAAAATGTAGGTCCCTGTGAGCCCCTTCTCCATCATTCCCTTTCTTCCAAATTTACCCAGAAGCCTTAGCAAAAGGAAGAGCCTCCTAATAAAGAAATCTCCTTACATAGCTTCTATTAAATCAGCTGTAACAATAATCAAAGTGACAGGAACTATGGAAAATGAAGTTTCAAAGGTTATTTACTATGAACATTAGGAATTCTGGGTGGAATTATATTGAAACAACATCTGGAGTGGGGGCAGACATGCTTTTGCGGTAGTCTTCTGAGATATCTTTTAATGCCTATCACTAACATCATATGAAATAAAAGAATAGACTTGGTAGTCTATAAAAATAGCAAAGATTTTACCAAACTGACAATGGGCTTGAGAAATCTAAACCCATAAATGCTAGCTCCTTTGGTTCCAAAGTTTTGTAGAAGAATTACTGAATATATTTCTGGTTTCAGTGTCCGTCATTTGAAGTCAGTATTCCAAATTAAACATACACAAATTAAACACACACCACACAAATTAAACATACACATTTTGAGAAGTCCTAAGGAAGTAGTTTTTTACAACAATATATTCCTTAAATTTACTGCAGTGTTTAAATTTAGATATTGGCAGCTCCTGCTAAAAAACAAGTTATTAAAACATCTGCCTTTCCAAATAAGCTGTTCTGTTCTCTGCCATTCCACATGTCCTTTTCTACTTCACCAGGCAAAATTGCCCAATCTAAATTTCAGCTCAAGTGTTTGATGGCTTTCATGCTGAGCTCAAACTGTTAGTGCATCCCTGAGAGAATAGAATTGAAACAGGATTTAATCTAAAATAACAAAATAGAATAAAGGTTTTACATATAAATAAGTAATGCCTTGTATATTTTTATGCATATTTTTCTATTTCTTTTACACATTTTTTCCCCACAAAGAAAAGTTAAATGCTAAAATGCATAGATAAGCAACACTCAAGAAGGAACAAACTAAGGCAGGTCCATACAAAATTATATTTGCATTCACCTTCTATGCAATTGTTAACTGATACAATTGCTACTAGGGGTGTGCAGTTTTTTTAAACTGGTATTTTTTGGTTTGCATCTATTTGACCCCAGATCCAAATACTGGTATGGTATTTGGATCCAGAATTTTTCAGAAATCCTGAAAATGTTCGGGTCCAATAGACCAAACCAAAAAATGCCAGTAAAAAATGCTGGCTTAAAAAATAACACCAACCCGATCCTGGGGCTGGCTTGGCTTCTCCTGCAGCCCAAGTTGGGCTGCCCTCTTCTGCTGCCTGATTTAAACTGGCCAGCAGGAAAAGGCCATGCAGAGCTGTGCCAGCAGGGAGCTCTCAACTCCCCACTGACCCACCTGATCTTGTGCTAGCCTGTCTTGCAGCCCAGTTTAAATCCTGCCTGATCCTTGGTCTGTCTTTTGCAGTCACTTTAAAGTTTAAAGGGACTGCATAAGCCTGCCCAACAAACAGCTGAGAGAAAACCCAGATACAATGGGGAAGCTGAAATATATCCGAAAAATACTGATAAGGTATTCCTTGGGTATATTTTCAGCTTGGGTAGTTCTGAATGCACACATCTAATTGCTACTATTGCCAAAGTGATTGTGACACATGAGTAAGCCCTCCAAAGTCAGGGCAGTAGCTGTAGCTAACATACAGTATGACTGGGGAGGAGGAGGATGGGGTCGAAAGTGACATGCTGGGATTGTGGGAAATGCAGAAGTCAGCTAATCAGCTGAGGAATTTAAAGGTTGGCTGTAACGAAGCAAAGGGGGCTGCCAGAGTTGCAGAAAAAGATGTGACAGAAGAACTGGCATAGAGAGCATTAAATCAGAGCTACGCAGAGGGTGCAGCTATGGAGAGCTCACCAGAGTTGTCATAAGGAGGTCAGGCCAGATGTGGAGTGTTTGATTAACAACATGTAGGAGAGGCCTGTGGATGAACAAGGCAGAGAGTGAGAGGTTTGGGAAGAAAGGACAGGATGGGCATGGTAAAGTGAAATGGTCTGTGCAGAAGACAAGAAAGGACTGAGAAGGGGGGAATGGACTGATCAGAACACTGGGAGAGAGATGTATAAAGTTTGGGATATGGCACACAGCAGCCGAATGTATGTCCTAACCCTGATGTAAAAGAAAGGTGAAGGTGGGGTGTGTGTGTGTGTGCATAGCATAATGTTATACCTGTACAAGGGTGGCCAAAGAGGAACCTGGGAGGATGGTCCTGCAGATTTGGCAGATACCCTGGTCTGAGGCCACTATCAAGGTCACAGTGATGTTTTTTGTTACTACCCAATGTGAAGTAACTTCAATAAAAATCAGTGCACTTGTTCACATTAGCATCAGGATGCTAGATTACTGTTTTAAGTAGTATTCGTCTAGCATAAATTGGTCTGAAATCTTTATACATGTTATGGTAGTACTATCATATTGTTAGAGACAAAGAGGTTGCAGTCCTAAGAAGACTTTTCCAAGAATATGACTCATTGACTTAAATGGGACCTACATCCAGGTAGACCTGTTTAGGATTGTTCCCTAAATTCCATAAATGGGGAATTATCACAGAAAAGTGTTTGAATGCCATCCATTTAAACTTCAAAGGCAAGAGTACCCAGAGGACAGCTGCTGAAGAAGATCTCGAATGGAAGGCAGGTTCCTACAGGATGCAGCAGTTCTTTAAACTTGCTCCAACCTGTTTACAGTTACTAGAGAAATAAGTGACTACAGGATCATATGAGCAGCCCAGGAAAAAAAGAGTTAATAATTGGCGAGAGTCATGACTGAGAGATGACTCAATGTAGATAAAAGGGAGCAAAGGACAGGGGAACAAAGGACAAATGAGGTTATGAGGCAGGCTTATTAGATTGAAACTCAATGGACAGTTTCTAGGTAAATGGTAAGAGAGAGAAGACATTGTGGTGGGTTAGAACACGCAACATTGGAATTTGGGACTTGGGAAGCATGTTGATAGAAGATTTGGAACTCATATACCAAACAGCTCTCCCTAATGAGCTAAAGAAATTCAGATGTTTCACAAGAAGGTGTGTTACTGTTTTTTTCATGCCACATGTATGTAGCCTTTTTAATCTGCTGCCAAAGGATCAATAGCCAGCATGGAGAACCACCTGTCTTCAGAACACTCACCAAAGATTAATCTGTATTAAGTTGGATCCCTGAATAATTGAAGTCCCTGATCTTTTCTGAGCTGATATAATCTCCTTTCCAGTTCTACTGGTTAAACCTTCTGGTAAAAAAAGTGGGAACCTGTAGGTTTTTAAACAATTTACCTTCCTTTTTAGTTTAGCTGACTGATAGTGCTCTTGCAAGGATAAACAAGGGCAATATACCTAATCCTGTCTGAGGCAAAGGGGTTGTCCTTGCTTTATTTTTATAAATTAGTCAAATATTCTATATTCAAAAGTACTTGAAACAACACTAAATGATAACGGTTGTAAAAAGTTAAGACAGTGTGAGAAAATAGGTAGAGAGAGCATCCTGACACATCAGTGGAAGTAATTTGGCTGTTGCACAGTGGTAAGAAAGCCAAATTACAGCTTGCTTTGATTAGAAGTCAGCAGAGAAGCCCTGCAATGTCCAGATATCCCTACCCATTGACATGAAGGATTTGGCAGGATTCTCTGGGTATAGAAATTCAGTTTGATGGGAGGGGGCATTATAGAGTATGGGTCAAAGTGCAGCTCTGACTAGATTGAGTGCAGAGCAAAGGAGAAGCCAGAAGAACATTGGTGTTTGCATACAGTGGAAGTTCCATCTTTAAGGCTATTTTTTAATGAGACCTAAAAATAGTGTAACATGGCTAAAGACACTCAGCACATACAGCAGTTCATTACTGGGGGCTGTTTGTCCTGTTTTTTAATGTTTTCATCTTTGGCTGCCATCTCAAAAAGGTTTCATTGAAGTCAGCTGGACTTGGCTTGCCAGAATTAATAGGAGGATAGCACACAAACATCATGCATGGAGCTATGTTTCTGTAGATGTGACAAGAATCACAGCGTTGATTTGTCCTGATACTGTGGGTTGATTTCAGTGAGTAATGCACTGTGAAGGCTTAAGCTGGAGCTTTGCCAGGAATTTCTAAAGAACCTTTAAAGACTATTCACAAATGGCTTTTTCCCCTCCATCTGCCACACACTGCAGAGCTTAGGTCAATGGGGAGCTTGCAATAATTGTATATGTGACCCCATAATATTGGCATTTTTCAGATTTTTTTTTTTTGCTTAATATAACCTCACCTACTGTATAGTTTTCCCCCCTTTAATTAATATCCTGTGGGTTCACTGCTTGTTTGAAGCAAAATAAAATCCTCACAAACTTCCAATTATTTTCAGTTTTATACTTGTTTGATTAAAATGCTATTGTCTGTAATTTTTATAAAGTTTTTTCCCTGTCTTTTTTGAATCTTCAAAGTGTATGATTCATGCCTAGAAAACAGGTTGTTTTGTGTTTCCCAGTACTTGGCTTTTTTCATCCCTGCCAGTTATAACCTGATAACCTGGTTTCATACTGTGCTTTAGCACAACAATATAGTCATCAAACTAAAGCAACACAGTAAGTGGGCACATTAGCCATCATTTTGCTTGATCACTTGGGAGAGATTAAATTTATTCATTTTCTGAACAGATAATGAAATATTTAGAAGATGCTAAAGTAAATGGGGCTGCATTCTCATGCCTTGACATGCTTGTCTGAAAAACAGCATATTAGATGCTATGCATGTACAAATCCTGCCAAGATGTTTGCAACAAATCCAGCAGGCCTTTTCTGGTCCATTTGCATTTGGTTTTATCTAAAGCGAAATCTATTCACTTTTATTGAACTGTAATTCTGGCAATTTACAATATTTACATGCTGTGGTTAGATTGAAAATCGCTCTTTAATTCAAATTCCAATCTAAATTTACTTCATAGTAATTAGGACTTTGTTACTGACACTGGGGGCCTATTGATTTAATGAAAAACGCAACCTTACACTTACTGTAAGTGCTTAATTAGTTGCTTCAGTAGAGTCTTTGCTGTCCCAAATTATGGACTTTAGAAAATCAGGTGCTAATTTAAATTACACTACCACATTAAGATCAGAACCAATTTCAATATGTGGCTTAACAACTGAGTACATTATTCCTAAAAGCTAAACAACATGGTAAAAAATTGTTTCTTTATTTCCTAATTTGTGCTTCAAATTCACAGATCATGTTTCTCAAACCAGCCCTCTCTTTGATCAGTGAATGCATATTCCTGCAAAATCATTCAGTGCCTTAATATTCCACAGCAGCTTCTGTGATACCTTCTTTGCTCATGATTGGAGCATGCTCTCCAAAAGCAGTCTTTAGAATTCATAGAAGTTCCATGTCATCCCACTTTAGCATAAAGAACTTTCCTAGTCCATGAAAACTCATATACAGTTACTCACCGCAATCAATTCCCAGCAATACCATTGTTATGTACATATCATATGCTTAACATCACTGTCGAAGATTACAAAAGTAGACTACAAAATCAACTCCAGTAGCGCCTTAAAGACTGACACAAATTTTCCAGGGTATAAGCTTTCATGAGCCATGGCTCACTTCATGAGAGTTGTATGGACTTGATAGAGTAGGACTGGCTCATAAAAACTTATATCCTGGAAAATGTTGTTGGTCTGTAAGATGCTACTGGACTCTGATTTGTTTTACTACTAACATAGCTGCCCACTTGAAACTACCTTCATAAAGGAAGATTAGTAGCTAATAGCTATTCTCTTGTGTATGTTATGCTGATGCAAGGGGACAGATTCTCCCAGCAATATCAAGGCATCACATCTTTGCAGGTCATATTGCCAGTATCACACAGGAAGTGGTGTCATCACACCAGTAATATCTGGGTGATGCTCTGCTAGTTGGGCAAAAACTCTATGGTAGAAGCCATTTTTGCTATACAGTTTTTGCCCAAATACCAGAGCATTGCCCAGACATCACTGACATGATGATGTCACTTCCTGAGTGATGTTGGCAACATGACCTCTTCTTTATCTTGGTAAGTTCCCCCACCAGTCAGCTGATTGGCAGCTGGGGGTAGGGCCTGCCAGTAGGGGACCCATGCCTCCACCAGGGGGTCTTACAACCCTAAGTGTGGAGGGAGAGATTTAGAAGATCCAGGGAATGAGGCAGAAATATACAAGAAGAAGGCAGAGGAGAGGTTCTGTGAATCTACAAACTGGAGATCCTTTATTGCATAAAATCTGTTGACAGGAAGAAGAAATTCTTTAGGATCAGATAAGAGCAGTCACCATTTACATGGGTGTGCACTGGAAAGTAGACCAAGGGCTGGTGAAGATGCATGGGGCCTCTTGGTTCTGTTGGTTTCATGAACAAAGCAGCCGTTAGAGATACGATACTCCATCCCAGGTCTCCCAAAGTTATTTGTTAGAAAGTTTATCCAGTTAATTGTTCTAACAACTGGAAGATTCCATCAAGACTTATTCAGAAGGATTTACTTATAATAGCATAAGTGGTGCTCAGCTGACATATTTCAAACCTACTCAGAATATAATATACTCCCACTATTAAACTTTTAGCCATACTGCAAAGCACAAAATGTGCAGGAGTTTTCAATCTAACAATTCATTTCCACAGAAGAAAGAATGATGTTCTGCAGTCCCACTCAGGTTTTAAGTAGTCAAAGTTTCTTCCTGTAGTATCAATTTGGTCTGCAGCTCTGGGTCACGTTGCAAAAGATGTGTACCTGACACTTTAGAGAGCAGCTGCCAGTCTGAGTAGACAATACTTATTTTAATGCACAATGGCCTGATTTAGCATAAGGCAGCTTCATGTGTGCCTGCATGTTCATGATTTCATTGCAGTTACTCATATTTCCCCCCCAAAATTATGTCTCTTTTGAAACATACATAAACATTTTATGAGTTCTTTGTAATTAAACAGCTTTTATTTTTAATCCATCTATTTTATATATATTTAAAGACTGTAGACAATGTTTTGAGTTCATGATGTTTCTGCATGGGTTTTCTATGAAAAAGCTACTGAAGCAAAACATTCTGCCTGTACAATATGTGTTAATGTACTGGAAAATTGTTATTTTCATCATTTTCTTTGTGTGTCTGGAGAAAAATGAAATGCATATGATAGCTTTTATGTAGACACAGAAACTTCTGTATTTCATGCATACTTTCAACATTTATAATTACAATTTAATATTCTCCACTTAGAAAACATGGCATACTTCTGTTCAAGAAAATAACTACTTTAACTACATTTTCTCTGGGGCTCCCCTTCAGCAGGTAATTTTAAGGAAAGTAAATAATACAGAGATAACATGTACTCCAAGACTTTCTTTAAAAAGTACATAAATAATGTTATAAATAAGTTTAATGTATGCCTCATAAAAATAATAATCCATACATGAGATGCATATGAGATACTGCTACCAATTAAACATAAGCAAAAGACAGAAAACTGAAGTTTTCAAACAGAAAAACTCATGTTTGATGCACATTCAGTTGGTGTTCTGGCCACACCGTTGTGCAGCAGTTGATCACAAATAGGGATGGACATGAACTGGCTTACAAACTAAAGTTTGTGATGGATTTTGGCTAGTTCGTGGTTTGTGCACTGAAGTTAATGGCAGGTCAACCGACACAAACTTTCCATGAACTTTCAAGCTGCTCGTGGTGGTTCATGAACGAATACATTTCTATACAAACTTGCTGCTTGGGGAATAACTCTCCTCATCAGTGAGTTAACAGGCACACCTCAGGTCTTCACAACAAATAGCACTGCCCGTTAGGGTTGCCAACCTCCAGGTAATAAGTTTAGGAAGGATTACAGCAGGGGTGTCAAACATGCAGAAAGCCTTCTATCAGGCCTGCACTGGAACTGGCCATCTCCTGCTTTCAGTTCTGTTGCTGCTGCTGCATCATAGCTTGCTTTGCCAGACTCTCTCCTAGACTCAGAACTCTGAGCATGAGATTTCTGGGGTGAATGTCAATAAATCAAACGTAGGTTTGCAGTGTACAGATACACACCTGAACAGCATCAATCAATCAAAATGTTTACCAAAGTTCGGCTGCGGTCACACACACTAAATAATCTACTTTCAAACTGGATTTTTACTGTGTGAACTGGCAAAATCCAGTTGGAAAGCACACTGAAAGTGGATTATTTAGTGTGTGTGACCACAGCCGTCAAGCAACATAACTTGGAGGACATGTAGAGATGCACCTGGGGGAGGTCCCCTGCAACTTTTATGTCTCTAGCTTGCAGAGGATCTGTTCTATACATTCCTGAACCTGTGCCTGTCATTTCCCCAGAAAACACTTTCCTGGATGCACCTTCTTTGGGGGCTGTAACATGGACCCATAAATTCAATCCTCACCAAACTTGGAGAGCAGGTAGAGTATAGTCAGCAAGTGATACCCTGTGAGTTTGGTGTCTCTAGCATGCCATGGGGGCATTCTACTGTGTCACAAACCACATGAACTGAACCAGTTATTTTGGTGCCTAAAAGTTTATGATGGTTCATGAATTGTGAACCAGGCACACCACAAACCATGTACCACATTTTCCTGGTTCACGCTAATCTCTGATCACAAAAGTAATGTTCAGGCAGTACTGGCTTGTTTGGGATACACTCTTTCAATGGCTTTTGAGACTGTTGATTTTGTAGTATTCATGTTTCAGGACCTGAGAGGCATTTACAGGGCAATTTTTTTGAGGATGTCAAAGAGTCCCAGTCCAGTCCAGGGCAAGAACTCTTTGGGGTAAGGCTGCAGAATAAAAAATTACAAAACTCTGTGGTGTGACTCCTCTCAGACCAGCCTGGTAGTCTGCCACTAACGCTTTCAACTATTCCCGCAGTTAGAAACCAAAGGGCAGATTCTCAGCCTTCCTGGGATTAACAAGAAAGCCCTCCCTGCAAGGTAATAATAATGCCAGAGGAATCACAGTATTTGAAACAAATAAACAAGAACATGCACTGTGAAATGTAGTGCTACTACAGAGTGAGTTTCATACAAAAACAAGTTACTCTGGTAGGTGGCCAGCCAGTTTAGGCTCTGGATTTAGATTAAGGTGAGTTGAAAGCAAATAACCACAAAAGGTGTATGTGTGTGTATCTATCTGTCTGTCTGTCTGTCTGTCTGTCTGTCTATCTATCTATCTATCTAATTAAGGAGTAAAGAATGATTATTTAATAGCTGTTCCATTATCCTTAACTGAATAATGAAATCAGATGGGAAGTATTTGGCCTGTGGACAAACTGGCAGGTTGGCATGGTTTGGGCACACCCCTAATTATTCCATGGCATTTTGTGATGGGGATTTTTGATCAGACTTCCACTCTGATCCAGCTGCATCATGTGCTTCTTCCTTGGTTGATTGGTCAGATTAGTGCTGCATATCATCCACAGAGCATGCAGTCTGGTCTTATTTTAAAAAAAAAAAAAAAAAAACCTTTGACCTTTTTTGACAACATCTCTTGGGTGTGCATGGGTGCACAAGCACCCATGAGCATATGCACTACCATTTAAAAAAAAACAAAATGGCAAAACTGGAACTAAAGGTTCACACTTCCAAATCAGTATGAGCGCACACCAGAGGAGTTCAGACATTCTGAAATGCAGAATGAATGTGTGGGGATCTATTAACACTGGAATTCAATTACTGACTATTTAGTCCATCTCTAACTTATTTTATGATGGGGTGAGTACGAATGGGGAAAAGCTGCCAGATGTGGCTGTATGACTCCACAACTGTGAAAATGCATGGGGAGGGCAAATTTGCAGAAGAACCATGGCCAAACTGATTTCAATGCTCATGGATCGACTGCCAAGAAAATCAAGGGTAAGTCAGGCTTGCAGAAAAGTTCTCTGTGGGAGCTAGTTTTACTTGAGCCTATTTTAAGTGTGGCTAGTTTTATATGCTTCCAATAGTGTGATCCTATGCTTACTTACTCCATTCTAAATCTATTAAAATCAGTGGACTTAGAGTAACTTTGCATAGGAATGCAGTGTAAGATAAACCGAAATGCTTCACTTCATAAATAACTATACACTTTCCTGAAAGACTAATTTATGACCTTGCCATTTGTAGCATTATAGTTAATTTAGCACTATAGTTGCTTATTGTAAACTACACTTTTTCTTGGATATAACATGGCTGTAAACATTGCTTTAGTTTGCTGCTGTTTGTACAAATAGCTCCTTTCAAGAAATAAATTATTTAGCAACTCTTTAGTATATTTCAGAATTTGACTGGCTGGTTGGGCATGTTCTGAATTGTAGCACAGTAAAACCAAGTTAAGGCATTATTTCTTCTGAGGTTGTGTGTGGGTTTTTTTGTTTTTTTTGCCTTAGAGGGGGTTATGGGGGGAGCAGCAACCATGTTTTATAACAAGCAGGATCAGTGTTGCTAACTTGTACTCTTATTTCCAGACAAAAGTCCTGCTAAATCTAATGTAACTAAAACCACTCTGCATTGTACAGTATAGATACCTATGTTATGTGTTCATGTGTGTTCTACAGATCACAAGATGGGGTAGTCCTTAGGAGGCAAAAGCTCACTTCTGGCACAGATTCTTTCCTGAGTTATAGGGCAAGCAGCCAAGTTCAAAAGAGGAAAGAGGGAAGGAAATAATGTGAGAAACTGAGGCCATTTCTACACTGGTTATCTGCCTGAGTTCTATGCTGTTGAAAAGCAAGGTTTTTTCCTGTTTTCCCACAGCACTATGATACCTACATACTTCTCCCTGGATTTCCATGGCTTTTCTCCTGTCTTTCTCAAACCTGCTTTGCTACAATGTTTTGGGGAAAATCTCAGAAAAGCTTGGATGGCTTCCATGTGGGTGGGAAAGGCTGGATTTTGTCACCCACATGGCAGCCATGTTCTGTGACCCTGATCACAGTAGCCATTTTTCTCCCCACCAATAGAGGGCTTTAAAAAAAAACATTAATTTCATGTCATTATAGCAACATATGTTTTGTCTTTTCTCTAGTCCCTTCCATTTTGGAGGCATGCCTTTCCTCTGATATCTCTGAAGGAGACTAGATTCTTATTTTTTTAAATGAAAGATGATACAAAATTGATTATTAAAAATACAAAAAGCCCAGGGGAGGAGGGATGGTGGCTGCTGGGAGTCTGGGGCAGGGAAACTGTGGGGGAACACACTAGGAAAAGCCCTGTTGCTGTTGTACTCTATCAGCAGCTGCACTGCCAACAGAGAAAATACACAAGCCTATTTCTGTGTGAAAACCATCCAGGTGTGTAAGGGGCAGGTTTTTGAGGCTCTTTGGAAAACTTCCATTGTAAAATTGAGGAAGTATCCGAGCAGGAGGGGGAGCTTCCACTGGCAATTTTGGTCAGATTTGAGAAATGATCTCCAGTAAACATTTCAATTAGTCTAAATTTAGGAAATATGAGGACAAGTCTAAGAGGGGGAAAACTTTTGGATGGGAAATGCTAATTTTGGAAAGGTTTTTTCTTTGATGGATACTAACATGGCAGGCTCTTTTTGAGACTGAAAGATACACTGATTAATCACTGTTAGGAACTAATTAACAGTCTGATGGATAGATACCAGGTGAATTGAAGCAAGCCATGAGACAATGTATTCTACTTCTAGGGTGGTGAGATCTGGCATAGTTCTACTCTACTTTTTGTCATGGTAATAGTCCCAAACACTGTCTACTGGACTGCTGTGACATGTAGAAAGGAGACAGTCCTAGTATCTGGTGGGCAGGAGCGGGACCCTTTTTTTAAAAAGGTGAAGGAAGTCTCAAGAGGAAAACAAAGTTTTCAATCTGTTTAACTGAAAACTCATGAACTTTTAAAAATTTTAAAAAGAATTTTGCCAAAGAGGTTCTGGAACACTATTCCAGTGCATTCCCTCAAAAAAAGCCCTGGGTGGAAGGAAACATGAGCCAAGGAGGCATTTGGGGAACATCCCTCCAGGAGAAGACCATATCATAGCATGCTTTGAAAGAGAGATCATGTCAGGCAGCACAGTGTTTTGAATGCAAAAGGGAGGTAAGAATCCCATTCTATTTGAACTGACAATTGCTATGGGGAGAGACTGATTTATTGGAAATATTTATAAGCTCACTTTTTCACAGACAACTGGGATCTAAAAATTAATTACAACATAAAATACCAACATTATTGACAACATTAATGTCAATTCAGGTATATATTTTTAATACTGCAGAGTTCTCAATATTCATCCTAATGCTATTTCTCCATAAATAGTGGCCCCAGAACTGAGTCCCTGTTAGTTGATTCTATGGATATTTTTGGCTTTCATGTTTCACACCTGTCATATGCATACTTACAGAAAGAAGCATCATAACTGATGCACACATCTACAGTAAAGTAGCAAACTTTGGAGTAGGTAATTGTCAGTATTCCCCCTGTACTGGGCTAGTCAGTACATCTTGGCCTATGTTCTGCACAGTACTATGGTAAGGATAACTGGGAAGGGAGAAACTGGGCATGCTTTTCTGGGCTTCTCGCGGGAACAGCAGGCTTTTAAAAACATCACTAATAAATATTGCCCCCATAGACGGAAGAAAGAGTCAGACAACAAACATGGGATTAATGGCCACTTTATTTATTAACAAAAACATGGCAAGGGCTTAACCTAACAAGCAGCATGGCCAAGGCCTGGAGTTACCATTAACCCCACCCTTGCCCTAGTATGGGCAATGCACCTGGCCCCCAGGTCGTAGCCTGCTATAAGCGGCTCAAACCACAGGCAGCCCAGCCTTGGAACATGCCTTGATGATCCCTCACACACAGCCACAAGGTCGGTGCTGAGTATTCCTCAACAGCACTCCAAAAGGCAGCCTGTTCCCCTCATCCCAGGCCATAAGGCTGCAGTTATGATCCGAACAGGCCCCTTTTCCACCAGGGTAGCTGATAGGTGCTTACCAAGCTGCAACAACTATTTACTAAACTTCCGCCACAGCAAGGGTCAAGCCTCTGCTTAGGCCCCTGCACCCACTAAACCCCTAACACTGTTAACAGCCTTTGCCGTAAATCCTTAAGGAAGATATCCATACCCTGCTCCGACAAATGAACGCTGTCACCCCTATATAACCTGGCGTGCGTAGCCCTAATAGCCAGATGGGGTATGAAGTGGCCACCACCCATTACTAAAATGCTCCTAAATTCCCCGTTTACCTTATGTCTAGCCCGCTCGATCTGCTTAGGGTCCAAGGCCCATTGCCAGTCCCTTCGTGGAACCATGGCTAACCAAACCACTGTAGTCTTAGGCCATTGCCTTTTAATAAAGTTAAAGTCCTCCCTGGCTTGTAGAACTAATGCCTTTCCTTTTAAAATTCTGAAATCATTACCCCCTAGATGAATTAGCAATATGTCAGGAGGAGCACTGGCATTCAGACCAAATAATAGATGGAGGAGGCCTGCCCAGCACAAGCCACGGTGTCCCCTCCATTCAACAGTGGCCCATCGACTTAGGCCCAACTGTGAGCCGATCTGTTAGCCCGGTGAGCAGCCCAAAAAATGAAGCTGTGCCCGCAGATGAGAATGGTTCTCTGCCTGCCACAAGGCACAGCACCTGAAAGGAAAGGACAGTCAAACACCAGGCCGAAAGAACAGATCACCACATGGCCATTGAACGCACATAACCTTTATAAGCATTGGATCCCCAATGCCCTACACACTGATCATCCTCAGCTGAATAGCCCATAGCTGCTGCTGTGGAAGCCACTTCAATGCGAAAGGAATGGGTCCCAAACTTTACACCTAATAGGCTCATCTTCCCCAAAGCCAGGGAAGTAACTGCCCAAAACTGATGTTTAGTCAGAGGGCTCCCATCCTCATGCCTAAAGAGGAAACCAGCTTCCAGACCCCTCAGGGCCAAATATTGTGACAGGGCCAGAACTGGGCAGAGCTCCAAATCCTGACAGGTCCCCAATTTTACCTTGGCTCCTTTTCGCATCTGATCCGTCTTAGAGCTCCTAATCGTGACCAGCATGCCATTGCCATGAATATCAACATCCCGCACTTGCAATGCCTTGCTCATCTGGTCTGTCGTAGACTGAGTGAAATAGGCATGCCTCATAACCAGAAGTGCAAACCACACCCCAGGTTGTTCGCAACCCCATTTGCCCAAATCTTCCTCACAACACCACAGGTTATATTTCTATATATATATCTAATAGCCAAGGTCCCCTCTGCGTGTGGGTATCTAAATCCACACATTTGGGGCACCTAGGGGACAAAGGGATTTTCCAGCACACTTGGGGCACTCCCCAGGTGGGCAGAAAAAACTAAAATGCAGAAAAAACGATAGAGGGGATACTTAAATCCCCCCAAAAGTATAACATTGTTCCCTGCGCATGCGCAGAGAATGCTGTAGGAACTGTGCCACCCTGCCATTGGGATTGGGCAGGAGAGAAGGCTTTGTGGCCCAATGGTTGGGAGCCATGTGGGTGGGGTTGGGTGGGGGAGAAGGTTTGGTGGGCCCGGCAGCTGGGAGCTGTGCGGGCCTCACCGTTGGTGTGTGTGTGTGGAGAAGCGGAGAAGGCTCACCTGCAGCTGCTTCCTCCTGCTCCATGTGGAGCTCCCCCCACCCCGCAAGTATCGCAGGTCCCCATTTCTTGTGACTTTCTAAGTTTCACAACTTCCAAGACTCTAGTTAAGGTGGTAAATGAAGTACCACTGAATGCCTTTTCAAAGCAGTACTAAAATATATTGCACACATCATTCTTCTAAAGTCAGGTTATACCATATGTGTTTATCTATGGAAATGAGGGATAGAATAAGGCAAGCTTGTTCTATGTTCATTTATTGTTTTCATAGCTGAAGTGTATATTGTCATATAATAGCAGCCCCCATAAGGCCATTAAATCCAGATTCTGAAATAACCCAACTGCTTCACTGATCCCAAGTAATACTTATTAGTATGCCAAATTTATACAAATTATATTATGCTAAAATAAGAAAGACAAGATATGTATTGTTTTAAGCTAAAATGATCCCTGTTTGTTTATTTTTTTGCAATCTAGAAATAGCTGCATACTACGTTATGTTGTTATTGATATAAATTCCATTATGAAGACCAGACAAAAGGATTATGTTTCTTTATGCAATTGAGTGGGTTTCTTAGAGCTACTGGGGAAATCATTTTCAGATTTGTAGGAGCAATATTAGAAGAATCCTCTGAATGATTGGAATTTCACCTGCCAAATTTGCTTCAAACGTTCCCATATACGTTCACGAAAAGCCTGAAGGATGTACCAGGTGATATGCATTCTTCTCCAAGGCCTTGTGTGTAGCACTGCTTTTGGTACATGGATATTGCAAAGGAAGACTTCAGCTCTTCTTGACTGTCTTGGAACAGTAAGGGCACATTAATTGCCTGAGCAGCATTGCTCAAAAGGGTATATACTGAGATTGCTGTGTGTAGTCAGGTGACAATTTAGAGGAGATTAGGCCATTAAATCCTGCCAACCTAGCAGTTCAAAAGCAAGAAATTGCAAGTAGATAAATAGGTACCACTTAGGTGGGAAGGTAACAGCGTTCCGTGTACCTTGGCATCTAGTCATGCCGGCCACATGACCACAGAGATGTCTTCTGACAGCTCTGGCTCTTCGGCTTGGAAATGGAGAAGAGCACCGCATTCCCAGAGTCGGATTTAACTGGCTTTCGAGCAAGGGAAACTTTTACCTTTACTTTACCTAGACCATTAAAATAGTCTGCCAGAAAGCCAAGCCACACAGACACACACACCCTTCGCAGCTTTTTACATGGCCAGGAGTGATGACAAGTGCAGGCTCACATTGCTATAAGCTGGGACCAACCCAAGCAGTTCTTGAAAATCTGCATTGAAAATGATCAGTATATTTATCCTTTAAAAATTCCTATTAATATATAATAGTATTGAAAATAACTTGTAAAGGCTTTTAGCTGATTAATTGATTATTTTAATCAAATAACCAATTTAAATAAACATTGTGGGATAAAAAAAGAGGTTGATAACTTGGGTGACCTTTAATGGAAATAATTGTTCCCCCCAGAAATATCTCAGACAGATACTTCATTGATTACAATCTGATGAAGGGAGCTTTGACTTTCAAAAGTTTGTGCCCCCAAAATCTTGTTGGTCTAGAAGATGCCACTGGACTCAAATCTAACTTTTCTACTGCAGACCAATACAGCCACCCTCTGAAACACACTTCTTACAATGCGCTTCTGAACTTTCCAACACAGGATTATTACATCATCAGTAACCAATTCCAGTCCTTGTTAAAATCTGATTAAATTCAGTATTTTAATGTATGGTGAATTAATTAGCAAATTAATTTGTGACAATTAATAAATTATGCTCTCAGCCTTTATTAGTTTTGTCTAGATTTTTCCTTTTCAGTATTCTTTTCAGAATTTAGCATCGCTTTTTATCTGCTAACTGCTATTGTCACACTACACAACCTGTGATGGAAGGATCACCATCCCACATTCCTTTTAAACAAGACATAATGTTAGCTTTCATTTTGCTTTTTCAGGTGTCTTAGATTTCTCCCTTTCATATGAGAATCAGGGAAATACATATAAGGCAGTACATTCATGAGTCTTTGCGTAGCCTCTCTTACCAAGCAAGTTATCTGCATCTCTGGTTTTAAAATGTTTATTAATGATGTTATTGTTAAGCTTGATTCTTAAAATAGACTCACAGTGTCATTATAAGTAGAGTTACAACTAGGGATGGGCATGAACCGAGAAACAAACCATGGTTCAAGCATGAATCAGGACAGTTTGTGGTTGGTTTTGAACTGGTTTATTTAGTTGTGTCATTCCTGAATCTGAAACAAACCACTTTTTTTTTTGTAGAGGTTCATTTGGTTCATTAGATCAGTTTGTTCTCCAGACAGCCTGGCACTGATTCAGCCAATTCCTAAGCAACACTGGCGATGGACTTGTAGAGAACCCTATAAAAAAAACCAAAGCAGTGGTCCATAGTTTGGTTGCAGCTCTGGGATCCAACCATGGAGCTCCCATTCTGCTCTATTGTATATATATATACACCACACCCTGACTCAGCTGCAGGAAGAGAGAGTGTGTTAGGAAGAATTGCTTGCTGTGTGGCTGGTTTAAGGGGAGGCTAGAGCTGAACTTTCCTGGGGGCACCTGTTTGGGAGGCTATAACTCAGACATCCCAAATCCAACCTTTGCCAAACTTGGAGGGTGGGTGGAGGAGAGCCTGCTGAAGACACCTTGTGAGTTTGGCGTCTCTAACTCACAAGGGGGCTGTTCTACCACTAGAGGATATCATATTAGCTAGATCTTGTGAGGGAGTTGAAGTCATTTGCTCCTTGCCCTTGTTCTGATTAGACAAAAGGCATAGTCTCAGTTCCTCCAATCTGGCTGTAATTGATTGTTGTTCATGTGCTGACAGGTTTTTGTAAGAAGTCAGGAGGTCTTCTTCCAAGGCGAGATGTCCCACAAGGTACTCTCCCAGTGAACAAGATGTCTCAGCAGGGTCTTTCCAGGTGGTCAGGTCATTTGTTTTGTTTAACGTACTATAGTTAGTGATGGTGGGATCCAAGACATTGCTGGAGAGTTGTTTGCCTAGTTGGTGCAGCTGTAGGAGATGGAAGAAATAATGGGGCTACTGTAGTATTCTGGAGAACTCTTGCAGGAAGACTCCTTTGGTCCTGAGAAAAGCTTTCTTGCTCAAAAGAAGCTGCAGAATTTTTGCACAGCCAAAAGATAACAGGACTTTTTGTACTTGGTTGTAGTTGTTCAGCCACTCTACCAATAGCAGGTCAACAGGCTTAATCAACAAAAGGGACTTTAGATGCCTCGCTGCAAGGGGTTTTGTGTGTTAAGATGAAGTGTGGCCCTTAAAGTCACAGATCATTAAACATTTTTATGTAATTGTAATAACAAATGTCAGGAAGACACTGACCCTAAATAAAAGTAGAAGCTAGTAGTGCTTTCCTGAGGAGAACTGGTCCAAGAGAGGGATGCTGGTATGCAAGGATTTTTTTTACTCCGCTACTTTTTTATGGCTTTGGCTTTGGCAGATTAGATGGCCCAACTCAGAATGCAAAAGAGTTAAATTGCTGTAAATACACTCCATAGTTCTCTCCATGAAGATACAGATGTCAGCCAAGATGCAGCTAGAGGGTTTAACAGCATCATTTGCATGGGAAGACCCTGCTGCTTGGCTGGGCACTATACTGTAGGTTAGGAAAGGCACAAATAGGTATAGAAAAAAGTCGGCATTGTTAACAAACAGAGTAATGGAAGCTGTAAAAGGTAAAAAGGATTCTTTAAGCAGTGGAAAGCTAGGCTCAGTGAGGCTGATAAAAGGGAACACAGGCTGTGGCAAATAAAATGCAAGTCTGTGATCAGGCAGGCAAAAAGGGAGTATGAGGAGCATATCGCAAAAAACATAAAGACCAACAATAAAACTTTCTTCAAATACATTAGAAGCAGTAAACCAGCCAGGGAGGCAGTGGGGCCCTTGGATGACCAAGGAGAAAAAGGAGTGCTGAAAGATGATAGGGAAATGGCTGAGAAGCTGAATGTATTTTTTGCCTCTGTCTTCACTGTGGAAGATGAAAAGTGCTTGCCTGCTCCAGAACCACTGATTTCGGGAGGGGTGTTGAAAGACCTGAGTCAGATTGAGGTGACGAGAGAGGAGATCCTACAACTGATAGACAACTTAAAAACTAATAAATCTCTGGCATACATCTGAGAGTTCTGAAAGAACTCAAATGTGAACTTGTGGATCTCCTGACAAAAATATGTAATCTTTCATTAAAATCTGCCTCAATTCCTGAGGACTGGAAGGTAGCAAATGTCACTCCCATCTTTTAAAAGGATTCCAGAGGAGGTCCGGGAAATTACCGGCCAGTCAGTCTGATGTCAATACTGGGTAAATTGGTGGAAACTGTTATTAAGGACAGAATTAGTAGGCACATTGATGAATAAAATCTCTCAAGGAAGAGTCAGCATGGGTTCTGTAAGGGAAGATCTTGTCTCACTAAGCTGTTAGTGTTCTTTGAGGGAGTGAACAAACATGTGGACAAGGGGGACCCAATAGATGTTGTTTACCTTGACTTCCAGAAAGCTTTTGATAAAGTTCCTCATCAAAGGCTCCTAAGTAAGCTCAATAGTCACGGGATAAAAGGACAAGTCCTTTTGTAGATCAAAAACTGGCTAATTAAAAAGAAACAGAGAGTGAGTATAAATGGGAATTTTCTCAGTGGAGGTTAGGTAGGCAGTGGGGTCCCGCAGGGATCAGTACTCGATCCAATGCTTTTTAACTTGGTATTTGGGAATATTCGGGTATGCCAAATGATATCAGCTCATTTATACCAAAATCCCCCCCAAAAACCCAACCCTGTATATTTTTCTTTGCACACACCTACAGTTAAATCATGGCCTTCAGAACAAAGCCCACGTACACTAATAAAAAGGTGGGGACTTATTGCATCAGGAGCATTGGCCTAAATGTAATAAAGGGTAGGAATAAGTTTCTTGCTTAAAAGATATGCCATATTGCATATCTTCTGGTATATTTTCCTAGACTACAATACATTCCTTTTAAAAGGCACTCCTTGTTTGAGCTCAGTACATTAATTAACACTGATTTGCAGTAGAATGTGTATTTGAAAGTATATGCAATATTCACATGCTGAATGCATTCATTAAGACCAGTGTGATTACTGTGAATGTAAAATGAATTAATAACAATGGGACTTTTAAGTGTTACCATTACTTTCACAGTGTGATGCTGTTTTATTCTTACAGGCTGTGAAGTTAAATGACACTCTCAAGTTGCCCAAATAGATTAATAGTGCATTAATAATCGATGGGTGGGCCAGCAGTCTGGTGGGCACTTAAATTTCATTGACACCTGGATACTAGAAAATCATCTTCATTTCCCTGTTTCAGTAGGAAAATGAGGAACATAGAGTAATTTTAGACTTAATTAAATTTCTGTCATTAGTTCACGTTCTTTGTGCTCGACATCTTTCTCCCTAAGCTCTCCTAAATTCACACTTTCTTCATCCTCACAGGCAATACCATCTTCACTTGTTAGAACCTGTGCAATCATCCTCACCTCAGTGTCCTCTCTAGCTTTACGTCCAGATCACTTCCAAATCTTCCAGACCCTTGTTTCTCCATATAATATCCAGTCCAATGCAGAGTGCATAAATTCATAGTGTATCTGATGTTCAGGCTTTTATCTCCAGTCACACAGCTAAATAATCCTGAGTCTAGTGACATTATTGTACAATGTGATTATGAACAACTCAGTGGAGAGTGCAGAGCATTTGCATTTTTAGGAAGTTTCTATGGTCTTTCAGAAGTCTTTGTATATGCCTCTGCATCCTCCTGAAAACTACATCATGAATTAATGTTTATATGAGATTCTCTTAAAAATTGAATACCTACAGCTTTTATTGATTCCTTCCATTTATCTGTCAATCAGTTTGTCACCTTTTTGATGGTCCTCTGCTGCTGCATTCCAGTCAAGAATGTCTTTCATCCTTCTGATGGCCTTATTTCTTGAGGCTCTTTCCACATTTTGATGTAATTCCCAGGGATGATTCAGTAAGTTACTCCAAAGGCATAATTTTAACATAGTGAACATTTCTTCATGAGTCATCTCATGTCAGGACTGTGTACACTGATCTGCTACCAGATTCTTGGTGTGCTCAGCATAGCCAAGAAAGGGCACAATAACTAGGGATGAGCTGAGACTTTCAGTTGTGCTCCATTACTATTCCATGTTTCTGCTGTGTTGTTGGGTTTTTTTTTGAGAAGGAGTATATAATGTTACATCAGAAAAGGTGTAATCTTTTAAGATTATATTTTAAAAATTAAAGCAACAACTCCCCCAAAAGAAAGAAAATATTTTATTTATTTGTTGTTGCCTTCCTGCAGAACCATGGTACACTTGTAAAAAAGAAATCTCTTCAAAACATGTATGCTAAGATTTTAGGGGGGAGGGGGAATCAGCTAACAGCTATTTTTGAAGTTTATTTTTGTGTGTATATGTACATTTTGGAACCATAAATTCTACTATATGAGATGTGGACTGGTATAGGTTTCTGGAAATACAGAACCCAGAGGTTTGAGAAGAAATTAAAATAAGAAAATTATAATTCTAATTATAAAAAAATGTAATGGCTACTTGTTACTAGGAATTGGGTTTCCTTTTTATCCTCAGAAGCATAGAAGCTTAGATCCATCCAATGGATGGATCCAGACAGGGTTTACAGTGAGTTCTGGCAAATTTCCTTTCTTGTTAGAGCCCCTCCTTCCACATGGTTTTTGTCCATTCAGGTCCCATGATCTCCAGCATAGGGTTTGGGAGTCACAGAAAAACCCCTGCCCCCTTTCTCACCAGTAGAAAAGCTAGTTGGATCCAAATCCTTGTACTTGTCCAATATTGCACTAGACAGAAATATTCTAATTCACCATGCATTTGACTGGAATTTAAAATCTACCAGGCGTTAATTAGTTATAGATTATTCATTAATTAGCCAAGACAAAACAGCAAGACACTATTTTTGTGAAAAATGTCACCTAATACAAAAGAGAAACATTTTCTCGCCCTTTCTTTTAAAATAGAATGTATTAACATTCCTGTAGACAGACATTTTTAGTCCTAACAAGGACACTTTCCCCTCTACTGTCTTGAGCACTGAACAAGTAGATTGCCAGGTCTTTACACCAGGTAGGAAAGAGTGAAAGTCATACTGGTATTCTACACACAAACGTTCACACACATATATGTGAATGGGATGTGGGTGGGTAGAAAGAAAACCTAATCAAGAGGCAGAACTTGGTCAGTGTCTTCTATAGCTTGACAGGAGCAAAGCTGAGTGAAAACAGATCTTTTGAACAAGCAGGTGGACACCCATACCAGGTTTTCCAAGTATCTAATGTTTAAGAGGTGCCAAAAGACCTTTGCTTAACCTGAGCATACTCAGCCATCACTAGCAATTCCGCCTGGCCATACTTGGCTGCTTGTGGAATCTGAATTACCCATCTTTCTTATTTAAACATATGCTGTATCCCAGATTCTCCCAATCCATCTGTAGCTTGACCACACCTTCTTCAATGCAGGATGTCATTCTTCCTCTATCATTGTCTTCTGCATCAGGTGAAATAAATTTTCATTTAGCAGCCTGGAAAAGTGAGTATTTGCTCAGTACTATCTAATATCTATAGGAATATTCCAGTAATCACCTTGAAGTATAGATATGCAGTCCGACACCATAATCACTGAAACGCTTACTTCTTTGTCTTAACATATGAGCTTCACTAGTGGGACATGTGTTATGGCATTCAATTTTTCTCCAGTTCAAATTGTACATCTTTCTCCTCTAGTTCTTCTCACTCTCCCACCTTTAATTTATCTTCAGCTGCTATAGCCATTTGCAGTGGTGCTAGTGGTAAGGAGGCAGGCCAGCCAAAAGAAGAGGAAATTGTCCCTACCTCTTTGTCTTCTTCACACCACCCTTCTTGCCCTAGGGTTGCCAACCTCCAGGTGGAGCCTGGAGATACCCAAGAATTACAACAGATCTCCAGAGTACAGAGATCTCCTGGTTGTATGCCATTAAAGGTTGTGTATTGTATTGTGATCTCCTGGAGTAAATGACTGTTTTGGAGGGTGGACTCTATAACATTATACTCCACCAAGTTTCCCAAACCCTGATCTGTGCAGGGTCCATGTTATGTCCACTGACCACCATTTGGCGCCAGTGATGGACAGTCAGAGCTTGGCTCCGGCAAACAATAGCAGCCTTGGATCCTGAACCTCTGAGTATGCATCAATAGGGACTTTGGCGGGAGATTCAAACCCTCCAATGGGACTGTGGGTGTGTCTCAGGGGCCTGTATATAGTTGGCCACTTTGGCCAGTATTTCTCATGTTCTGTTGTGTACAATAAACTAAGCTGAGCACTATGTTATCGTCCTGCTCTTCCATACGTCGAACCCAGTACGCAACAGTCCACCCCCAACTCTCCAGGATTTTCAGTCTTACCCAACTTCCTCAATATAGATGCAAAGCTATTGGTGAATTTTGGGAAATGTTTAATGTCAGGCTGTTGCAAGAAAAAAAACCTTCTCTCTTTAGGCTGGCCAGTCCACCAACTGTTACCACTATATGCAAAAAATGCTGGGGGGAGATAGAGCACACTGAACCATCTTGCACTTTCTTTCCATCTGCTGCTAGGCCTGGAGCCTTTCCCAGTGTTCCCCACTGCCACAGTCAGGCCCAGAGCTGCTCCACAGGAACAGAAGCAGCATCTGGGCTCTCAAAGGTGTGTTACCTGCACATGCACAGTCAGTGTTTTTTTTCCCTCATTATTATTTGGGGAAATTTAAACCCCCCCAAAGCTTCTTTTTTAAAAAAATTCCAGATTTTTCTTTAAACCTAAGAAGTCACCCAAGTTTGCAGAAAAACCTGTTTGGAGTAAGTGTGCCCCCATCTGTGGATTTAGCTATCTGCAGATAGGGGGTACACTTGGGAATTAGATATATAGATAGTAGCAGTTTGGGGGAGGTTAATCCTTCCTACCCGCTCACTTATACAAATTATTCACCTCCTGCTGCTTTTAGCTCTGATGGTGGAAAGTGCTGTCAAGTTGCAGCTGACATGGCAAACCTGTAGGGTTTTCAAGGCAAGAGACATTCAGAAGTGGCTTGCCATTGCCTGTCTCTGTGTCATGACCCTGGACTTCCTTGGAGGTCTCCTATCCAAATACTAACCAGAGCCAAGCCTGTTTAGCTTCTGAGATCTGACAAGATTGGGCTAGCCTGGGCTATCCAGTACAGGGAGTTAGCCCTGGTAGGCAAACCAAAGACAGGAAAATTCCTGTTCATGTATAAAGAAAGCAGAAGTTACAGAGAATCTATTATAACTTAAAACAGAGCACATATGCAAGAGGAGCTAAATCTTATAATCTTCCGTGCCTTATCCCACAGCACTACGTTTTCTCAGCATTTTCTCCCAGCCTGACTCACTTTTAGTATCGGAGCCCAGCTGGGGGGGCAGGATGCTTTGAGTACACAGGACCATAATGAGCAGGAGTCTGTTTTTATTTAAAAATCAGTCCTCACTTCCGTGCTTGAAAACCAGCAGAAATGATGCTGTTGTGAGAGGCACAGTTCCTGAGAATTTCATCCTAGTTCATAGGCGTCAACTACGGGGGGCTCGAGGGCTCGAGCCACCCCCGAAATTTCCCGGGGGGGCTCAGCCACCCCCGGGAAAATGGAGCGCCCAGGCCGGCCGGCTGGCTGCCGCCGCCACCGCCTCTCCCCCTGCTCCGTTCCTCCCTCCTCCAGGAACCAGCTGGGCAAAGGAATGGAGGCAGGAGCAGGCGGGGGGGGGGATGCGGCAGAGCAGGCAGCAATAACCAGGAGCCTGACTTCAACTTTGCCGGCCCCCACTGGGGGCGGCCGAGCAGGGTTGGCGCGGTGGGGTTCGAGAGCGCCTCGCGCCCCAGGAAGGGGGGGGGTTGGGCTCGTCCCCGACCACCTCCGCAGGCGCCCTGGCCGCCTTCGCTTTCCCGCCCCTCCCGTGGGGTTCCAGCCGCCAGGCTCCCTCCCCCCCCGCACGCGCACGCCCTGGAAGTGGCGCGCCCGGGGCTCCTGGTTCTTGCCGCTGCTGCCAGCCAGCCAGCCCTGAGAGCGGACCAACCGTCCGCCGCGCCACGGACTAAGCAGCCAGCAGGACCCTCCAGCCAGCGGCCCCCGGAGCGGCGGCCGAGAGGCAGAGGAGGGACCGGCACTGTCGCTGCCGCCCCTCGGGACTGAGCCCCGCTGCCGCTGCCCGGGGGGGAGGTGGCGGGGCAGGCGCGGGCTGCCACCTCGTTTGCCCGCCCGCCCGCTGGCTGCTGCTGCCGCCTCCCCCCCCCCCGGGCCTGACCTGGCACGGGCCTGACCTGGCCCCATGGAGGCAGGAGTGGCCAGGCTAGGCCAGTCCGGGGGGGGGACATGGTCCCAGCGCATGCACAAGAGCCCCCGCCCCCCCCCGGGGATTTTAAAAGTCGACGCCTCTGTCCTAGTTGGGAGGAAATGTTGCAGCCTGAAATCAAGCCACAGCAAATTAATCTGGGGGAAGAGAGATGTAATAATGATAGTATTTAAAAAAACCACAATGTTAAGTCTAAAGTTTTTTTAAAAAGAGAGAAACATCTACACATATTTTTCCCTTTAAGTAAAGGCAATGCATTTGAGAAATACAGCTTACAGTAAATCAGGCCAATTGCCAGAAATGTTGTGATAAAAATATCTAGATAGAATATTGCCTGCACATTTTCCCTTCTATCAATAAAAGTTTTTAAAAGGCCCCCTTTTTTGGTAAATGAAAGCTCAGCAAATCCCAGGGGTGAGGCCCTTTCAGCTCCTCCCAATGGCCACAACAATTCAATATATTTTACAGTCATATTTTCAATATCTGTTGCTAATCATAATTGTCGGTGTTTGTAGATTCATGTTAAAGATAAAATAAGAAGCTTTCGAAGTGTGCTGGGGTTTGGCCTACTGAAGAACATTTAACATACTAGCAAATTCTTGCTTAGAACTACTTGGAGTACCCTTTAAGAGAGCACTCCTAAGCAAATCTACTCAGAATCCTACTCAGATATATTTAATGGGGCTTACTCCCAATTTTTAAGACTGTAACATACACATAGGAAACTATGTCTGCAATCCTAAAAACACATTTCTTGGAGTAAGCCAGTTTATGATTGCTCCCTCTTTGCTTTTGCCTTGAATCTGTGCTGCAAAAAACCAAGGTAGGCATTATTGCTCTTCCCTCCTTAGTACAGTTAGAAGGGAACACCTTTGCAAAATTCAAATAAAGATGAAAATATTTTTTCAAGTGAATCCATCGATAATTCACTATTTCTACATCATGATCTTAATACTACTATTTAGGTAATACAACTATTACTCCTTTCATTTCTTATTAATATAGTTGCACACATATTCTGCTTAGACAGATTTGAGAATAGCTATAACAACGAGGATTGGTTCCTATAATCAGTAAAGGCTCAGCAAATGCACTTCCAGGCACATGCAGACAGACTTATTTAGATTTGTGACTGCAGTTGGAGAGGCTGAATATCAGATCATGTTGCCAGAGCTGCAACATCAATCAAATCACTTTATGGCCTATAAATCACTCTGTCTACCATTTTATGAATCAAAATGTGTTTTTCTGGGGGGGAAATATAGTAGAAATCATAAAGTCATATGTTGCAGTTTACTTGCCATTATCAAATTTACAGTCACAAATCTCATTCTTCACATACCAATATCTTTTACATTTGTACAATTTGTATTTATGCTTTCTTTTATGGAAAAAGCCACATGCTAACAAAACTCCCGCCTTGATCCCTACATTTCAAATAACCTTCCAAGAGTTTCATAGGATTGTTTTTACTTTCTAGTTAAAAGTAGTGATCTCCATGAGCTTTTTTTTTACTGTGAACTATGCCATTTTGGGAGGGGGAAATGTTTGCTTCTAAGTTCCACTCTTTGGTGTTGTGTGTGTGTGTGTTTGTGTGTGTGTGTGTAACCATCTGCTTTTACTTAGGCACCATTATTTTAACTTGAAAAGGCTTCTTCACTGCATGATCTGAATAATAGGGTTGCCAACCTCCTGGAATTACAAGTGATCGCCAGGCTTCAGAGATCAATTCCCTTGGAGAAAATGGCTGCTATAGAGGGTGGACTTTATGGTATTATACACCTCTGAATCCCTCCCCTCCCCAAACTCTGCCCTCTCCAGGCTCCAGCCTCAAATCTCAAGGAATTTCCCAATCCAGAGCTGTCAACTCTAATAATGACCACATAGGAACATGACGGTATCCTGGTACACATGTACGTAATCTGATGTGACTGTGCGATGTTGTCGCTGTCATTGTCCAGGCTATGGTGCTAACACATCTTGCTTTGCTGGCTATTTCATTGCTTCTAGGATGTGAAGACTTTCAGTTTCATGCATGACTAGGCAAGGGAGAATGTGAATGGAATACAGATTCACTTAGGGTTGCCAGCCTCAAGGTGGTACCTGGAGATCTCTGGCTATTACAGTTGATCTCCAGGTGACCAAGCTCACTTCTCCGGGAGAAGATGGCTGCTTTGGAGGGTGGACTCTATGGTATTATACCTTCCAAGGTCCCTCCCCTCCCCAAAACCCACCCTGCCCAGACTCCACCCCCAAAATCTCCAAGTATTTCTCAACACAGAGCTGGCAACCCTAATAAAGATGTGCAGCAAATGCACATACCAAATCACCCATGAGATTAACAGCAGCTCTCTGCAGTCATTATGTTGCCGTTCTGTTCCTATGGCAGGGGAATATGGAGAATATGTTTGGAGAATATGTACTCACGTAATGTGAACTGAGCGACATATACATGTCTGGTTCTCATGAATGGAAGTTGTTCCTGCATGGAAAATCTATGCATTGCCCAATTCACAAGTTGCATGGTTGTGCATATTGGATGTAACACAGGAATCCATGCACTGATGATATTTTGCAGTGTCTTCTTGACCCTGGTGTCTTCTTGACCCTGGTGTCTTCTTGACCTTGGAACCCAGGCACTGCACTCTTGTCTGTCAGAACGGCAAATGCTGAGTCTCCTGGCCCCTTCTTAGCAGTACTTCAGTGCCACCACTGGAGATGACCAGGGGTAGCTACTGCACCTTACTAACTGAGCAGGGCTCATCTGGCCATATAAATCTGCTGACTCTGGCCGGGCTTCTCAGTCTAAGAAAGTTCTTGTTCAGGCATAGACTGAGTTTGAAATTACCTGCCCCTGTGTATGTGCTTGACTGCCAATCTGCTCCTTGGCTTGACTGCAGGCATTGCTTTGCTAAGTGATGCTCCTCTTATCCTGTTCTATAGAACTCCATAGGGGCCTGAATATGCTCCCACTGATGTTAATGAAAATAATGACACTTATGTTAGGATGAGAACATCATGAAATGGAATCAGTTGCACAAAAATAAAAGTTGCCTATTAATGTTAGACCATCTGTCTTTCTGTCTGTTTATCTGTTTTTTGTTTATTTTAAGAAAACACCCTGAGAAAGGTTTTTTCAGTGTTTCTGCTTTTTGTTATTGCTCATGCTAAATTAGATTACTTTTCTGCATTACTTTAGAGTACTCTGGCAGGCTGGATCAACAACCATTCTTGAAAATGTGTATAACCAGACAATCTGAACTCCACTCTTTATTTTTAGAAAGAATTTCATTTTACTTATAGCTGTTATAAAACCTTTTGTTAAAGGTTCGGGGGGGGGGGGGTGTTTCCAAACCGTGCAACTATTCATTCTCTCGCACACGTTTAAGTCATATTTTAAAGCTCTGTACAATCTGTTACCAACATACCTTAAGGACCACCTCCTCCTATATGAACCTACGCATACATTCCAGTCCTCTTCAAAGGCCCTGCTTCAGTTGCCCTTGCGATCTGAAGCTAGGTGAGTGGCAACCCAAGAAAGGGTCTTCTCCATTATGGCACCAAAACTTTGGAACTCCCTCCATGGAGGGCTTCATCTTTCTCTCTCTGTTGGTGTCTTTTGCCAGCAGGTAAAGACCTTTTGTTTCTTCTGGCATATACCCCAGTAATGGTTATTGCCCCTCCTTCTGGTGCTGTTTATGTGTTTCTAATTGAATTATTTTATCATTTTAAATGTATTTTAAATTGCTCAGTTGTATTATTTTTTTTATTTTTTATGTTTGCTGCCTTGTGGACCTGATCAGGTGGAAAGGCAGCATAAACATGTTTTAAATATGTAAATAAAATATACAAAGGTTGCCATTCTAAGGACACTTTCCTGGGAGTAAGCCCACTGAATAACGTAACTTCTGAGCAGACCTGTTTAGAATTGCTCAAAATATAGCTTGAGCAATTAACTGAATCCAGAAATGGCAAACCTTCAGTTCTTTGTATCTTTCAGCCAAATCGCTGTAGCCTTGCTACTAGCCATGGTGACTATAGTTTCATACTGTCTAAGAGACAACACCAGGAGGAAGCCTTGGCCTCTATGCCTTGTTTCTCCCCACTCAGGGCAACTGGTCATCCACCATGTGAGACAAGATGTTAAACTAGATGGACCATTGGTTTGATCCAGCAGAGCTCTTCTGATATTTTTATTTAGCGGTGTACTTGAAATCTGTTCTCATCAATAATACCAATGCAATATGATATTGTAATAGAAGTCTTCCCAAATGTGGGATATATAAATTGAAATGGGATCTAAGTCATTACATCTAGAGTTGCCAAAATGGGTCCCTAATAGCAATCTCACACACATGTCAAATCCATTCCAGGTAAAGGCTTCACCTACTCAATAGAAAATATCAGTGTGCCAGACTGGTAAAAGACACACTAGCAGCACTAGTTTAAAAAAATAGCAGTCTAATTGTTGATGTGACCTAAATTCTTTTGTTAATGGAGTTCTGAAGGTTTACATTTCAAGATTAAATTTCTAGTTAATTGTATTTTTCTTTGTTGTTCTTTTGATCATTTTGAATTAATTTCATTCTCTAGTAGAGCTGCATGAAGTTAGGCTATGTCCTATCAATGCAGAAAGTACCGGTTTGATACTACAGTTCCAAATGACTTCCCCTAGAGTCACAGATTTCCATTTCCTACCTTCTTGACCAAGCCATCTTTTAATTGGAGATGTCAGTGTGTGTGTTTGTGTGTTCGTGTGCATCAAAGTTTTAGAGGTAAATAATAGCCCCCAAAGAAGAAGATTTTGGGCTTGAAGCCAAAAATGCTTTTCCTTTACCCTAGTGGTAGAAATAGTATGGGGTGGGGGCTTCTGGTCTGCTGCTGCCACTAATTAGAAAAAAGGCAGGCAGTGAACCCTGCACCCATTTATCATCTGGTATTACATCACACTGGTGAATGGGATGTTGTTAAATGCATCCAACTGTCCTGACTTTCCCCCCCCATCCCCCTGATTTCCTACTTACCATGGCTCCTTAAGCACAGATGGAACCCTTTCTGCCGGCACTTATTAATTCATTTGTTATTTATGCACTTCTGATCTTGGTGACACTTTTGTCCTTTGGCCTGACATCAAGTCATTTTTAATACATGATCTCTGGAAAGGTGGCCCTTGCCCTGCAGTCTGGCTTGCAAATCCCTGACACACACACATGCATTTTTTATTGTTCTCACATGTTGCTTAACAGGCTGCGTGATTACTGCTTTAAAAGCACAGCAGATGGGTTTCTCTGCTTCACGGTGAAACAGATGAGATGCTCAAATCGATTGCTTTATCAACAATCAGTTGCAGATAAAAATCATTTTAATGAGGGAAATTAATGGTGTTTGCAAACACGATGTTAATTAAAGAACATTGCTTAGGTTTCTCTCCCTCCCCCCTTCCTCCCCCCCTCCTGCACACAATTTTTTTTGTTACCCATGACATCTTTCATTATTGACTCATGCCCCAAAGAAAAGGCGATTAAAATCTGCTTTTGTTTGATGTAGCTTTTATTGAAGAAAGAAATAGATCTTTCTGAAGCGTCCTGGTGAGATGAAAGTCTAATTATCTCCACAAATGAAAGGAAAAGCTTTAATTAGGCCTGTGCTGAATCTGTGCACTGTGAATTTGTGCATTGTGATGGATGGAGCCTGCATCTCCTCAGTGACTGCTGTGGAAATAATGAAAGGAGAGGAAAGGTAACCCTGCTCCCATGATTCAGCTTACAGGGTTGAGCTGGAGGTACACCTGTGTTGCAGGAGAGTGCCCAGAGCAGCTGCCGGGGCCATGTTTCAGTGCAGTGCGTTCGGCTGTTCGGCAGCCCCCTCCTGAGCTTTGATCTCTTCTTAGACAGCAGGGGTCCTAACAAATCAAGCTTTTCATGTTTCACTCTGTTTTACTCTCTTTGGCCTTCACCATTCACAATCCAGCTCCGAAGAGGACAGATAAAATATTGTCTTTTTCTGATGCAATTAATGATCAGCAACCAATGTGACTGAGGCGAGGATTATGCCTTATGTGAGCTATTTTCAGGTCTCACCACCGAGAACTTTGGTTCCAGGGGGACAGTAAGGGTTTGTGATATGTTATTTATTTAATTTTGGTGGTTTAATTAACTCCCCATTCATGATTTTAACAGCCATTTTTAAGCATAGCATTTTATTTGCCTCGCGGTTCTTTTCTGCAGTGCTGTGAATATCCACCCTGGTGAGAAGGCGATGTTCAAGGATATTGTTATGATTCTAATGGCCCCGAGAGAAAAATCTAAATGATGACAAATAATACAATACCCCAGGTTTCATACCATCTTATTTTTACCATATTGTGTGTAGCTTACTCTGTCTTCCTATAGTCCAGCTGATATCAGGAAGGTCAAATTGCTACTTATTCACCTCACTTGCAGTTAACACATTCCTTGCAGTGAATCATAAAGCACCTTTGACATCAAGGGCAGTCAAGGGGATTACTTGCACACCTTTCTAGACAAGATAACAATAGGAATAAGAGAGAGGGAATTGGAGACAACCTTGGATCAGCATGAGCAAGCTGACCTTTGACTCTTTTGGCCAGTGCATTCTGTATTGTTGTAGGAAGTTTTAGTCTAATTGCAAGGCACTCTCTTGAACTGAGGTATTGCAGCCCACCTGAATATGCGAAAAGGCAGGATGTTGGATACAGGGGGAAATTGACCCTGTGTTTATAGTTGCAGATTTGAGAATGTAAAATGTTCTCAGTGCAATTATTTCCAGTCATTGCATGCAGCATATGATGCTTAAAACAGTGAGGGGTGGGGGATGAATAAAGCAGACTAAGTACATTACCAGTGTGGACTTTAATTTGATCTGTGTGGCACAAATTACTAAATTAACATTTTTCTCATGAATGAAGCTTTATATCCTATTTTCAAAACTTTTAACAACTAACTTGCTTGGCAGCTAAACTCTGAATGCATTTATAATTGGCAGTACATTGGGTGATAAATTAGCTACCACTTGTCAATCTAAAAATCCCAACTTTCCTTTTTATTCCCATTTTTAAAACGTAGACTTGCCTCTCTTTTTTCTCCTTATCTGTGCATTGGTTCCTGTTTAAAAGACTGAATGCATAAAACTAAGCACAGAACAATTTAAACTCATTTCAGGCAATCCAGCTGTGCAGAAGAGATCTCACATTGCATTCAGTCACTAGGGTAACACACATATTTTCCAGGTTCAGTATGCATGAACGGAACACTTGATTTTTCAGGATACACATTTGCTCATAGCAAAGATAAAAATTTGCATGTTCCCACATTCATATAAAATGGTGACTTGTGTGTATAAGGGGGACCGATTCCATTATGCAATGTTGGATTGTCAAAATGTAAATCTGAAAAGGTTTAGAGTCATACAGAATTCAAGTTATTTGAATCAAAGATGGGCATACAACGTTTCATTTGCTTAAACAGAAGTGGTTGATGAGAAACTGTAGCATAGGACTGCATGAATCAGCTAATTCAGGACCCAGAAGCAGGGGACATGAAGTAGCAAAGGAATCTTTTTAGTAGTTGACAGCAAAACAAAGCAACATATGAATGAGAAAGAAACAGTTCACCTTAAATCAGGATCTCCAGTTGGCTATTGTCTTCCTTTGCTGGAGTGGGGAAGAGGTGGCTGAGATGTGGCTTTCATTATAATTCTTCATCTTCTGACACTGACTACAGGGGAGGGGCAGAATTTGAGACATTTGTCTCAAATGTGAGAGAGTTTTTTAAATGTAACACTCAGTTTTGGGTTGCCAGGTCCTCCCTAGCCACCAGTGGTGGAGGTAAGTTTGCCAGCTCCAGGTGGGTGTGGAGCTTGGAAGAGGACAGGGACCTCAGTGGAGTCCAATGCTATAGAGTCCATCCTCTAAAGTATCCATTTTCTCCGGGGAAACTGATCTCTGTAGTCTGGAGATAAGCTGTAATTCCAGGGGGTCTCCAGGTTTCATCTGGAGGCTGGCATCCCTACCCAATCTGAAATTATCATCTCAGATCTGCAAAATCAAAAACTAGGGGACTGGTGGCCAAAGTCTGATCCAACATCACTACTAAGGCAGGAATTTACAAATCTCAGGTGCCAGGCCACCAAGAAATTCCATTGTCATGCCTAGTATTTTGTATCAGTCATTTATTTTAAGTGCCTCTTGGTAATTCTCAGTAGGACAAACTTTATTTGATAGAAATTAGAGAGACAAGCTTTTTGTTATAATAAGAACCAGGGTTATCCCATATTTATTTATACTTTACAATGCATTTGTTATAGCTTTAAAAACATTGAGAAGCAGCTGTGAAGACTTTAAGATCATTTTTGTGGTAGCAGTAATTACAAAATACAGTAATTAAGGCTGAAGAATAAGTATGGCTCCTAAACTTCTGGGGTGGCTCCTAAAACTGAAGAAAATTTATCAATGCCTATCCTAAGGCAGGTATCCACTTTATATAAGAATGGGGGGGGCGTGATATTTGCAGGGGGGGAGAAGCTGACAGCTGCTCCTCCTTCCTCCCCCCCCTTCCCCCTGCGTTCCAGCCTGCCCGAGGCGAGGCCCCTCCGGCGCAGAGCCGCGGGCCTCGCCATCTCTTCTCCACCTCCCGCCCCGGCTTGGCCCAGCAAGGCCCGCGGCTTTGTGCTGGAGGAGCCTCACCATTCCTTCCCTCCCCCCTCGCCCTCGCGTTCCCCTCCCACCTGTTCTCCTTTGCCGCGGCTTGAGTGGCTTAATGCCACTCAGGCCCAGCGTTTCCCTCCCTCCCCCCCGTGCTCGTCCGCCCACCCACCAGCTCACTCTTCTTTGCTGGGGCCTGAGTGGCTTAACGCCACTCAGGCCCAGCGTCTCCCTCCTCCCCCCCGGCACCATCCCTTCCAGCCCCCCCCGGCCGCGCTCATCCGCCACCAGCGCCGCCAGCACTCCCGCAAGTCCGTTCCCTGCGCGTGCGCAGGAAACCACCGCCATGCCGCCGCCGCCAGCAACAACCACACGACAGGTAAGTTCGCTCCCTGTGCATGCACAGGGAACGCTTTTTTACTTTTCGGGGGATTTCAGTATCCCCCGAAAACTTTTTTTAACTTTTTTGATTTTTCTGCAAACGGGGGGATCACCCCCCCATCTGCAGAACCCCTTCCCCACCCCCCAAGTGCCCCCCGCGTGGATTTAAGTATCCGCACGTGGGAGGGCACTTGGGAATTAGATATAGAGATTGTGTTTGTCATTGTGATGCATGTCCCTGGATTGTCAGGTACATGTGCCTGGAAACTCCAGCCCATTGAGGACTGTGTAAAATTGGTGCCTCCCTATCAAACAATATTGCCCAAGGGTTCATTTTTAGCATTTCAGATATACAGATGATTTTATCAGCCTTTTTATTTAGTGATATTTCCTGCCTGAGACCCCTGTTTACCTCTGCCTTTCAACAGCTTGGGGAGGGAAGGAAATCTGTGTCCCCCTCAGGGTTGTGATGTCACTTTCATTAGGAATCAGAAATTTCATGTGCATATTAGAGTGTTGCCTGACACATTAACATAACATAACTTCTGGTTTGCCACAGAAGTGACATCACACTTCGGGGATGGTGGAACTGATAGTTCTCCACTTCCCCCAAATTTTCCTCCAGCCTTAGGCAGGCAATCCTAAGAAAGAATTTCAGAAATAAAAATATGCTCTTTTGCATATCTGAAGGCATTACTAAATTGTATTGCAAATATTTTGTACGAGTTCATTCTTCCACTACTTTCCCATGGCTGAACCTATCCAACTTATCCATCCAGACAAAAATAACTATTTTTATTCATTTATTTATTTTTACATTTATATCCCGCCCATCCTGTAAACGGGCTCAGGGCGGGTCACAACATTTCAATAAATAAACATTTCAATAGACAATCTTTCCTATTATATAAAGCCGTTTTAAGATTCCAAGGGGCAAGATTCCATGGGGCGCCAAAATCAGTAGGCTGGACGGACTGCCACTCAAAAAGGGGACCCTTGCCATTGGCTGCATTCTCTCCCTGCTTTGCCTCAGTCCCGCCCATAGAGCCACCGGCCAGTGTCCCAGCCTCAGTCTGAGGGAGCCAGCAAAGGGGAAGGACCAACTGGGTGCTGGGTCCACTCTTCTCCTCTGCCCACTGCCAAGTGGGTCTAACTGTCCCCTCAGTGGCCTGCTTCTGTCAGTGAAAAGACAATGGACTAACAGCATAACCCCCTCCCCCGTACACTGCCAGCATGCCCAGAATAAACTGTCAGAATAAACTGTCAGAAACAGGGGGCCATTTCACACAGCACCCCGTAGTGCTTCAGGACCAGTACAAGCACTGAAGAACGCTTGGGAGGAGGTTTCAAGGTAAACTGGCTCAGGAACGCTTCCCCAACGGGAGAGGCACGTTTCTGTGTGAAAGGGCCAATATCTTCCGTTGGGGAACCAGTAGTAATAAGGTTCTGTGTAAAATGCTTGACAGAAACCTTTACTGAAGAGTTCCTGAAATGGAACATATTGTCTGTGTAAAATTCCTCAGGCCCTCTCTCCTGCTTAGCTCCACTATGGCTGGCTGGCTAATAAGCAGTCAGTGTTTCAGAGCAGGATCTGCTAGACCCAGGTTCTTGCTGAGTGGGTGATTTCGGGCCATTCACAGACTTTAAACCTAACCTACCTCACAGGGTTGTTGTGCAAGTCAAAAAGGGGGTAGAATGATGTCAGCTGCTTCAGTCCCCATTGCAGAGAAAGACTACTTTTCCACCAGGGGAAGTATGGTTGCCAATCTCTAGGCAAGGGCTGGAGACCACTCAGAATTACAAGTGCTCTCCAGATGGCAGAGATCAGTTCCCCTGGAGAAAATGGTGGACTCTTATGTCCTCATACCCTGCTGAGATGGACCCTTTATGACAGCCAATGTGACATAGCAGCCAGGGCTTCAGAGCGCGGTGCAGGCTGTGGGGGGGGGGGGAATGGAAACTTGAAGAGTGAGGTTGATTATTGGCTGGGAAGGAGATAGGGTTGCCAACTCCAGGTGGAAAATTCCTGGAGATTTGAGAGGTAGAACCTGGAGACAGTGAGGTTTGAGGAGGAGTGGGACCTCAGACAGGTACAATGCCCTCTAAGCCAGCAAGTCCCTCATGGGGAACCATTGTTGCCAATCTCCAGGTGGGGGCTGGAGATCACTCAGAATTACAACTGCTCTCTAGGGGGGAGGGGGGAGTAGATAGAAAGCTGAAGCCAGGGGGCAGATAACGATACACTGACGGTTGGCTGGGAGGTAGGATTGCCAACTCCAGGTGGGGACATTCCTGGAGATTTGAGGGGTGGACCCTGGAGAGGGTGAGGTTTCAGCAGGGGCGAGACCTCAGACAGGTTCAGTGCCATCGATTCCACCCTTCAAACCACCCGTTCCCTCAAGGGGAACCATTGCTGCCAATCTCCAGGGGAGGAATGGAGATCACGCTGAATTACAACTGCTCTTCAGATGGCAGAGATCTTCCCCTGGAGAAAATGGTGGACTCTATGTCATTATACCCAGATGAGGTTGCCACAGCAAATTGACACTGAGTGCCCAAGGCCGGGGCACTCTTCCAGAGCCTCTTTCTAGAGCCCATTGTATTTATTTCCACAACAGGCCTTATTCCTAGTATTTCAATAAATACAATAAAATTTAAAACACGTTAAAACATATAAAATCAACAGTCATGCTTGCTGTAGGGAGAATCCAGCCCACTGATGTAACTGATGTGGCTGATTATCAGTGGGTGAGAGACTGCAACCTTGAAGGGGGCATGTGTGGATGCCCACAGCCTCAGCCAAAGGCCTGGTGGAACAGCTCCATCTTGCCGGCCCTGAGGAATTGAATAAGATCCCGCAGGGCCCTGATCTCAATAGGGAGCATGTTCCACCAGGTGGGGGCCAGGGCCAACACCCTGAAGTGGCTGACAGAGCACATGCCGAATATGAGCGTGCACAAGCATCGATGTCAGCAGGTGTGCCGCCACATTTTGTAGCAGCTGTAATTTCCAGATCAGCTTCGCGGGTAAGCCTCTGTAGAGCAAGTTACAGTACTCAAGCCTGGAAGTGACCATTGCATGGGTCACTGTAGCTAGGTCCGGGGGGAGAGATAGGGCTTCAATAGCCTGATCTGCCTAAGATGGAAAAAGGCAGATCTGGTGACTGCAGCAACCTGGGCCTCCATAGATAAGGAGGTATCCAGTGTTACTCCCAAGCTCTTCACCGACTGAGCCGGCACCAGAGGTGCCCCTTCCAGAGTGAGAAGCTTGGTGCCCACCTCCAAACCCCCATGACCCAGGTACAGGTACAACTAAAAAAAAGTGGTACATTCCTTTTTTTTGTCCTGAAGCCTGGGTTTGGTACCAAGATGGCTTTAATTACACTGGTTGCTTGTCTTCACAAAGTTGGACAAAGAACAATCTTCCCTGTTCATATTGCTGGATGTTTCAGTGTCCTTTGACACAGTTGACCACTCCATTATTTTCCACTGGTTTGAATATGAAGTTGGTGTTAAAGATGTAGCCCTTTGATGGTTTCACTCTTTTTTGTCTGACCGGACACAAAGAGTCTCCAATAAAGATGCAGAATCAACTGGGTGGGATTTGTCTTGTGGCATGCCACAGGGCTCAATTCTCTCATCTATATATGTCCAGAGCTTTGGGGATCGGTGACATCAATATGTGGATGATACCTAGCTTTATATTTTATTATCCAAGCTTGCAGATGTATCTGTCTTGGTTTTGAACTGATGCTTTGAGGCTACGGTCGGGTGCTAAGGCAGAACAAGCCGAAGCTGAATCAAGACAAGACAGAGGTAATGCTGGCCAGAATGGCTGATGTTCTAGAGGGATTGAATCTACTTGCAGGGCCGGCTCTATCACTAGGCCAACTAGGCCGCTGCCTAGGGGCGCAACTGGCAAACGGGGTGGCAGAGAGACTGAGAGAGACTCAAACCAGGAGATAATGTGCATTATGCAAACCATGATTTAGCATTATGTCTGAATGCAGCTTTCCATTCAGGCTAAGAACCAAACTTAGCCTTGGGCCAATGCAGATAGACTTGTAGGTGCTGCGGCCAGCTGGTGTAGGTGGCTGCTGGTGGGGCTGGAGAGCTCGTGAGCCCAGGCGGGCTGGTGCTGGGTGGAGAGGATGGCTCTTGCAGTGGGGGGCGCTACAAGGCAGCCTTGCTGGGGGGTGGGTGCCACAAGGTAGCCTTGCCTAGTGCGCAAAAAAACCTGGGGCCAGCCAACCCTTTCCACTTGTCCTAGATGGAGTGAAGCTGGCTTTTTCAGAGCAGCTTAAGAGCTTGAGAGTGCATATATTGGCCCTTTGAAGCAGCCACATTTGCTGCCAGTCCATTTCAGAGTGCAATTCAAAGTGCTGGTTATGACCTTCAAAGCCCTTCATGACCTGGGACCCACATATTAGAAGCACCTTCTCCTTCCATATGTCCCTGTGTGCCAGCTATGGTTATCAGGCAGGCACTTTGGGTGGCCCATTTGGCATTGACCAGAACCCAGGCCTTTTCCATTATGGCTCCTGATCTGTGGAATGGGTTCCTTGAAGAGTTAAAGAATTTTTGAGGGGGTTTGAATGGCAGGCATCTTTTAAGGGGAGAGAGAGGGAGACCTTTGGGGTTTGCTATTTTATTCTGGAATTGTTTAACCATTATTGTAAGCCACCCTGAACAACAAGGAAAGGTGGGTTATATATGTTTTTATAAGTATGCTAGGAAATTGGGAAAGCTGTATGGCTTGTTTTCTGGTATCCCAGCCTTGCCCATTTTGTCTGCTTGACTCTCAAGGCCTTGCATGTTTGTTTTCAAGTTGAATGTTTGCGGTGCAATCACAAATACTTTGCATGTTCTCACACTTGGTGGTAATTTAAACACATTTTAAACTTATTCCAATGAATTGAATACCATATATATAATCAAAATGCAGTTGATATTAAATTATGCCAGTAATCACTTTGTAGCACATGTGTGAGCTCTGCAAGTCTATAAGTTTTGCACATGCACCACAAGCAGCTATCCAGTCAACTACCATGCCATTGATACATGTATGTGCTGTTCCCATTAATCAAGGCTGCATTGCCCTTTTTCTGCTATGAACTTGCCTACTGAGAAGGAACCACAAGGCCTCAGATTAGAGAGGGGAGAGGGTGGCACAACCAGAATCCTCTCCCTTTCCATACCTTCCACTGTCACAAACTGCCTGAGCGGGGTAACATCATCCTTCCTGGTCTGTTGCTTGTCATCAATTTATAGTACTACAGTTTGAACAGATCATTAATGTGAACATGCAACATTCTTGACACCAGAGAAAACAGGCACTGCAGGGCTGTGGTCACATGTGCCAGTTGAAGTGGAGGGGAAGAGAGGCTATTTCCTCTGGAGGTATTTGACACAAAGCTGTGAAATCACACATCCCTTTGAAACTGCAGGCTCAGCCTGTCACTGTATGATCAGACGCAACTGTGGGTGAGTTTGGGTTTTTTTGCCATTTGTTTCCCTTGTGCATAAATGAGGAATCATACGTCTGCACTGAGGGCCCCCTATGGAGTATGCGATGCTGTGCATACTACAAAGGAGGGGGGAATGGCACAGAGTCGGGATGGCATGATCAGACCATCCAGACAGCATGAGAGTGTGCTTGAGCCATCAGATGGGAAAGTCCATCTGTGGCCCATCAGCAAGCATTAGGACCGGACTTTTCTCAGGGTCTTTTAACTTCGCTTCCATGGTGGAGCAGCATGGGTTGCCGACAACTGTGGGATGCTTCCCAGATGTTGCTGTCTGATCGCTCCCTTTATATCTGTCAGACATTCGCACCTATGTCAGATCTAAAGGAGTGTGTGATGGCAGCTGAAATGAGGCAGGTTCAATTTCAATTTAGCTACCATGGAATGCTGATAGAATATGAGACTTCTGATCATATGATGCACTTTAATCGAATTGCCAATGCACTCTGATCACATTGCTACTTCCCAAGCCAGCATCTTCAGCCCTAATGGTAGTTTGGTGCTATGAGAGACAACAGTGTAATCGGTGATCTCATAAATGAAGCTATGTAGAATGGACTACAGTACAGTAGATTCTTCTTTGCATCAACATGCTGTTATGTTGATTTTAAAAAATAATTTTTCCTGTAACCCTAAACAAAAAATGGTGCTGTGGCTGAAGACCACAGTGTATAATTTCTGCTTGAATGAATAAGAAAATATGCTCAACAAATCAGTGCATCCTGTGGGATCACTTTATTCCACTGAACTCAGCTGGCTTAAATAGTTTGTGAATCACACTTAAATTATAGGAATGATTCGCTACCCTAAAATCCTTGGTTTGCTTCTCCCTTGTGTGAATCAGATATGTGATTCTTTATATTTATACCATTTCCTGTTTCCTTCCACTGGTTTTTTTCCTGTGCCCTCTTTCAGTGTGATTTGTGTATCAGCAATGCCGGTGTTTATGTGACATGCCTGACCGCACTGTATGAGACTTGAGTCCACAAGACCACAGCACAGCAAACTGCTCTGCACCAGTGGAGTGTATTTACAGTTTATTTTCAGTACTATAAGATATTCTGACATCCACTAACAAAGTGCTTCGCCAGACAACTGAATCATGAGAAGAGGAAAGATACTCTGTACACTCTCAAATATATACAGTATGGTAGTTACACATCAACCAATCAGTGAGTTGCTGAGTCATGGTGAGCACATTATTCATTGTTACAGATAAAAAACAAGCCCATACATGTTCCTCTCCAGTACCACTTGACCCAGTCACATGACTCCTGTTAACTGTCATCCCAGATCCTTATGACTGGACAGCTCTTTGTGCTGAAGACTGAGAGTCTCAATTACTGAAATCAGCATTGTACATTATGTGTATTCTGTATGCTTAAATAATGTACACTGATCATGTAAATTGTAAACTCATTTTTGTCTTTAGTTTTCACTTTCTATTATTATTCCCCAGGTTTCTTCTGATTCTTTGAAACCACTTTTGTCACAGTCTTTTTCTGGAAGCCAATTCTGAGTCAGTTTTTCTCTCATGCATAATGTTTCTGTCAGTTTTCTGTGTTCCATCCATCTCTAGACCAGTTTTCAATGTCTTCATTGTCAAACCACTCTCTGTTCTCCTCCCCTAGAGATAAGTGGTTTGTTGTTGATTTTTAAAAGAGTCTCTAGCCTCTTCCATTGTGGAGAAATAAGCAAAAAGGCATATCTCCGCAAGGGAAGGTGCTAGAGTCTTACTTTTTTAAAAAAATGGAAACTGGGGATTCTGAGAATCTTCTTAAACTATCATTAAAACACTAGATCAATATATCAATATTTTAGGGGCATTTTTAAAAGGGGGGCATTTTACTACCAATGACAACACTGATTACAACAGCACTCTCCTTTGAAAATCCTTATTATTTAAGGCATGTACAGAAGAAAATAAACTGACTCCACAACTGTGAAAATGCACAGGGAGAACCGAAGGCTGAGAACAGACTGGTAATCTGCCTCGGAACCGCAGCGGGGCCAAAACCCGTGGGGGAAAACTGGCCTGGGGCTGGCCATTCACACTGGCCAGACTCCTGCGAGAGTGTGCTGGAATGGAGCATTCAGACTGCTGCAGAGCGGCCTTGGGTGGACCGGACTCCGCAGCTTGTGGTGGGGCCATTTCAGCAATAGACGCATGGGCGCCTATGTGCATAGGTGCATGGCTGCAGCAGCAGTCTACAAATTTAAAATCTCCCCACCTCCTGCATTGGGGCTGCTTGTGCACATGAGTGCATGAGCGCTCATGCACATATCTCCGTGATGGTGCGTTCACACCGCTGCCTCCGCTTGAATCCCATCTCATCCCATCCACACAGCTGGGAAGCAGGATCCAAGCACAGGAAGGCCCTGGACACCACTTTCTGCCAGTGTCTGTTTGAGGCAGCAGGGAACTGCTTCACAAATGGGTGAGTACAGGAGGGAGACAGAGGACAGCTGCGGCTGTCTGAACTCTCTCCCTTCCTCTGCTTCTGAAGCAGAACCCTTCCACCCCACATTGCCAGTCTGTCCTCAGCCGAAGTGTGGAACAACCATGCCCAAGCTGATTCCAGTGTTTGTGGATCAACTGACAAAAAAAGCAGGAGTAAACTCAGCATGCGGAAGAGTTCTTACTATATTTTGGCAAGCATAATGGGTATGAAAATATTTTCACATTGCTTCCTGATATAACTGCATCTCCACGGAGGTGTTAGTCTGTATTAGTAAAACAAAGTTGGAACAGGCCCATAGCTAACAAGGGGCCCACGGGGTCTGGCCCCCTAGCATTTCTTCCGGGCCCCTCCCTCTTGAGCTGGCCTGAAATTGAATTAATGTAATTAACTTTTATTCAATTAGTTACAGTCCCTCCAAGGCCCCCTCCCCCCAAAATCCCTAGCTACGGGGCTGGGGGATCCAGTAGCATCTTAAAGATAAACAAAACTTCCCAGGGTATAACCTTTCATGAATCAAAGTTCACTTCATAATATATGTAATCTTTTATTTTGTTTAAGGAACTACTGGACTTAAGTTTTGTGGATATTATTTTTCATAGATAAGCTAGAACTCTGTATAAACACTGAGCAATAAAACTTTGCATCTATATAGCACTGGGGTGTTCAAAATTCTTCACATTTTCATTACCACAGCCTTTTAATGTAAGCCAGTATTGTCTCCCCATATGGGGGGGGGGGGCTAAAAAAGAATGAGGCTTGCTTAAGTCCACATAATGAGCTGGTAGCTAAGATGAAATTTCAGGGACTACCTAACTCATAGCTGACAATCTTAGACATTTGCTACACCAACTTTAGAAAGTAAGGTCTGTGTATTAGTTATACACATATTTATGTTTAGGAGTGAACTGAGAGTGCAGTTAAATTGAAATACTAATCAACCACCATACCATTTTGTTCTGATTATATGAAATCGTGAAATCAATGTATGGATTGTATGAGAAACGGACGTGTTTTTGATCTTAAACCAGCATAGATTTAACAACAGTAGATAAAAGAAAACACAGAAGTCCACAGAACAAAGTTCCCTACTTTTCCAATATTGATTTACTGTCCCATCCTCCAAACTGTGTACAATATATTGAATTTGATGTTTTACAGCAGCCTTTAAGTTTGACTATTTTTCCCCTAACACTTCTAATATAATATTATAGTGCACTAACTAGGATGCTCACAACAGTTCATTACTGGTATTCTACTATTATTCAAGCATTATTATAAAAAAGGCATACAGAAATAGCCATGCTGCAAGAATACGCAGTAGTTACATCTATTCCATACATGCTGCACTCCCTTCACAAGCATTAAATTAAGCAAATTGGAAGGGGGTTATTTTTCTTAACAGAGCAGCTCTCAGCCAGAGTCTGACCTGTTGCAAGAGATATCCAGGCATGGATAAGCAATATGGAGGACAGACTGACCATTTGAATTTACCATTTGAACGCTTGCACATGGCTGAACATTTGCACATACAGAAGATCTCCAGTTCACTCTGGCAGTATGTGTGGAATTTCATACCGTCGTGCAGCAGTAGGATAAAATGTAATTCTCAAAGGAGGTCTACCAACATTCTGAAGTACAACTACTTAGGAATGCCTTTTATTATATGTATACAACAGAACATCTTGTGTCCAGGCCTGTAGCTAGGGGTTTTTTCCTCCCAGGGGGCTTTCAAATTTTTACGGAGGTTTCAGGTAGCATTGGTATTTTTAATATTTCTTCTTTTCTGGTAACTGCCTATGAATGAATAATATGAATTAAAGCTACTGCCCAGTATATGAGAGGGCTAAATTTATACCTGATCCAGCCTCTTTCACCCTCTGCTCCCTGCGCTGGTGAAGTTCACTGGGGAATTGCTTCCCCAGCTTCAAAGAGGCAGCCAGTTAGCCTCCGCAGGCAGACCAGGCAGAGACCGAAGGGCAAGTCTCGAAGGATCCAGCCAAGTGAATCAAACTGCCACTTCCGGATTGTAAAAAAAAAGTGGGGAAAGGCAGAAAGGGCAGAGAAAGAGCTGAGAGTGAAGGGCAGACCTGGCTGGGCTTCTCCAGGCTGTTCTGGGTGTGTGGCTGTTTTTTAAAAAGTGGGAAAAGCCAGGGAGGGCGACAGAGGGAACATGCACCTTTAAAGAAATGCTAAAAACTGACTTTAAAAACAGGGTAGGCAGAAAGTCTTGTGGGGCTGTGCATTTAAGTAAGGAGCCTTGAATAGCCCCACCTGCTTGTGTCTATTCAGAAATATATTGTTTAAATGATATTGGCTTGCTTTTAACGGCTTGTTTCAATGACATTGGCCATCTCAAGCATATCACTACAGAGACAACATAACAATTTCTAAATAAAGAAATAAATCAGGGGGATTTTTTAAAATGTTCATGTTCAATGCCCATTCCTGATGCTCAATGTTATTATCGTATGTGTAATTCCTGGACTGTGACAGCTGGATTTCACTAAATTTAAGGTGCCCTGGAGGCTCTACTGCTGTGGTGAAATTTTTCCTTAAATTCAGCTAGCAGCTATGAAGATGTTGAGAACATAACTAGGTTCACATCTGAAAGCTGTCTGGCTAGATATTTAAGTTTTCAATTATATATCGTGGCACTGAATCTACCTGCTGTACATGAGTTTTGTCTGGTCTTGGGCCCTGTTGCTATTTTTTTTTTTGGCTTATCTCTGCTGATGAATATTTGAGTAGTGCACTGTTAAGAATATTTCAGGTTGAAAGACAGCTGTCAAATGTATAAAACCTTCCAAATTCAATCATGGCATATGTTTGAGTTGCATGAGTGTTTGATTAGAAGTGATGAAATGCAAAACTCCCTAAAAAAAATTCTTAAAATCCTTTTAGTTTGTCTTTAAATTGTTCCACCTTAGAGTGGTCTTAAAATTTGTCTTAAATTTTGCTTTAGTTGAAATACAATTGAACTTTTTTAGGTGCAATAAAGTAAGATGAGAGACAAGCCATATGACCAAGCTGTTTTCAGAGGATAGGGTGGAATATTTCTCCCTAAATCTGTGTGTATATTTGCTCTCTGCCGCTGCTTTTCTTGTGAACTGCTGTTTCTGCCCCATTTTGCCTTGCCTGTACAACTTCTTCTTGCTGGATTAGTCACATGGAAGATTCCAACCAATCAGGGATCATGTAGTAACTGGGTTGATATCACATTGCTACATAGTTAATGATCAATCAGATTTGTTTGTATTATACAAGTACAGAAATGAAGCCTGTTTAAAGCATTATATGCTCTGTCAACCATATGGGTGATCACAGCCAAATGGAAGATCATATGATCATATCATGATGCTGTATAGTCTGTTAAATGTTAAATGATGCAGTGACATCATTAAAGAAGCTAATTCAGAAGGAGGGCAGTTTTTTTCTGGATAGGAAAAGTATAAACAAATCTGCAGAACTTTAGCAAAAGTATTCCTTTCAGTGCTAAAAAATATGTTCATTCTCACAGCACTTTTAGATTGGTAATTTTAAACAGCAGTTTAAAAATAAGTAATTTAGTGCTATATCTTGGTAGGAACTTCTCTATTAAAACAAGAGTTACTGAGTAATCCTATGAAGAGATGCTGGTGGAAAGTGCCAGGTTTTGCCATTGACTGTCTCTGTGCACGATCATACACACCCATTAGCCATGCAAGAGGGATGATTCACCAACGGATCAAACTGGCGCGATCACACCAGCACATCTGGGAAGTGTCCCGCAACCATCATCAAGCTGTTGCAAACTGTTTTGATCCAATGGGGAATTGTAGTAAAAAACTACTAGTGAAACTCCAGTATCAAACTGTTTGCTGTGGCTCACAGCCAGAGTTTCCCAGTGTGATCGCGCCAGCACAGAAGTGTGGCATCGTGGATAGCGTGATCACAGTCTTATCACAACGTGACACTGTTCCCCCCCCCCCTTCTCCATGTGCGCATCATTGAAAGCCCTTAAGGAGCAATCCCCTGTTTAAACACCTCGGAAACCCACCACAAAAAAACCTCACCCGCGGTTGCATGTTATCACGCACCAGCAATTTGCACTGGCAGCTTCACAAAGCTGAGTGATCACACAACTGAGGGACAAATGGCTCCAGAGCAAAAAAGCCTCAATTCCCCTCTGGATTATCTCACTCGTGTGGAAGGGACCTCTATGTAGCAATCCTGGACTCCCATCCAAATACTAACCAGGGCTAATCTTGCTTAGCTTTCAAGATCTTCTGAGATTAGGTAGCCTGGACCATCCAGGTCAGGCCTATGGAGGTGTCCTCAAAGGTAAATTCCATGTTATTCAATGAGATTTACTCCCAGGAAAGTTTCCTTGAGATTCCAGATTTGTCTGGGACACTTATATTGCAGTCTTAAGCAGAGTTACAGCCTTCTAGTTTCATTGAAGTCAGTGGCGCTCTGCCTTTCTCAACAGAACGTTGGAAGTAACAGGTTGCGTTCAGATGGGCAGCTAATCCTGCCATTGGCCCGGCTTTAATTTGATCCCAATCTTTTTATCCAGTGTTGCATGACCAGACAGCTCCTTGGTGAATCGCCTTACCACACACAAACTCCGCAGTGGATTGCAAGAAGTCAAGTTTTTTTTTTTTTTTTTTAAATCTGTTTGTACATGGGCATATGTACTTGTTTTTCTGCACATGCACAGACTTGAATGGTAAAAGCACCGCCAGTGGTACCTTCCTCTAGGTACCATTTCAATTAATGAAGTTCATCAATTTCAAGAGGCATTAAGAAACATGAATTTGTCCAGAACATTTGAGTAGAGCTCTGCACATGTTTATGTGTTTATGCGGATATCGCTAAGAATTTTTTTTAATGGCAGCTGTTTGGGATGGTCTGGAGTCAGACCACCCCAATGGGCTGATTGCACGCTGGAACAATCAGAAGGGGGAAAGTCCACCACTGGCCCATCGGCCAGCATTTGCCCGGACTTTCACTGGTATTTTTAAAGTACGGCTCCCTGGTGGGGCTCAACAGACTGATCATGGAAGTGGCACCTTTCCCAGATTTCACTGTCTGGACGTTCCCTTCATATCCACCAGGCACTCATGCCTGGGTTGGATCTAAAGACCTGTCTGATTGCGACCACAGACAAACCAATGGGTGTATGTTTAGTATTAATCAGGTTGGTTTGAAGTTTATGAAAAACTGAATTAGAATGAAGTAGGAGTAGCAGTCTTGTAAGGCAATTGCTGTGTAACTGTCCTCCTTTAGCATTTAATTTCTCAAGCCTTTGGAAAGTTTAATTCTGAACATGAAAGAGGTACCTGTGGAAGAAACTGTTCCAAATTGGTGAGTAAACAAATTAGACTTAATAGGGGTCATTAGCTTTTACAGTAAAATTTCAAACTGGATATTCTTTAATCTGCAATGTAAAAATGTTAGTGTTTTAGAATCTTACATTATAATTAGAGCAAAATTTGACTACTAAAGGCCTGCACCAATGTGACAAACAACCTTTAATACTCCCTAGTTAAGATATCATCTGGTTAAAGAGAAACCTTTTATTAGCTTGTGACTTCTTAGTAAGAGAACTATTGTCTTCCATACCTATATTTTATGGGCAACTCATAGTTTTAATAATGGTGAAGAAAAATGTTTGAAATGAATGCAAACAATGAACAAAAGTTGTAAAGCATTTTGCAAAGTGTATATGTAATGATGATGATGATAATGGTCAAAGATGACCGAAGTCATTCCAGTTGTACAATGTGGCCAGCCCATAATGACCAGCTATAATGGTCATTTGTATGAAGATAACAACTCTCTTCCTTAATTCTTTTTCATGCTTACTTCCTCTATGATATATGTGTATCTTTTATTATAAAGACTTGCCTTTACTCCTACAAGCCAAGATTCTAATCCACTTCCAACTGGCTAAAATGCTAAGTTAAGAGTATGTAGTAAAGTATGGCCCTGCAATGTGATCCAGTTTGCAACCTCGTATTTGCAATATGCTGATGATCAACCCATCTGGGGCAATTATGAAGCACCATAATAAACATGGCTTGAACTGTTGTTGTACCAAATGTGAAATGAGTTGGGCACATAGTGAAGCCATCATATATAACTGTTACTGTCTGCTGCAAGGATCTAGGCAGCACAACCATTTGCTTATGTGATAATACTGTGGAACATAAGTCTGAAAAATGGACATGTTTTCGACAGTTGCCAGGTTTACACACATTCTGACTGTCACACTCTAATGGCTAAAAGTCAATGTGTCCAAGGACCAAATGCAATAAAAGAGGTCAAAAGATGAAGCATGTGATCTGCCCCAAACTTACTTGGAAATAAGACCCATTGAACATAGTGGGATTTACTTCTGAGTAAACACATATGGAATTGGTAAGCATAAGGCAATTTCTGAAGATGCAATGTGACATAAAATCAGTACAAGGGCTTGAAATAGAGAAAATGATAGACTAAGGGGAAATGCATGCCTGTTAAACATAGCAGAAAATCAAATATTTGCTTGAAAGTGCCAAAGGAGGATTTTGTTGGATACTTAGAGTGGAAAACTGCAGATGGACAAGCACGTTTAGCAGTAAACCACCTCCTCACTGTGAAAACTTATTGTGCCAGCAGGATATGGGAGTGAGTTCTACATTGCATTCCTTTGAAAGCCAGAGTGCAGCGGGTTTTAAAAGAATTGATCTTTGAGCTGTACTTGTTCCAAACCTTATTCTCATCAGTCATTATCTGAAACAGGAGTGAAGATAGTTTAAAAGCATTAACTCCTATTGCAATATATTATCATCAGTTTTTTTAACCCAACAAGAATAATGTTTTTCTTTTGTTAGCTCCCATAAATCATATTGCTCTTGAAATGTTAAACCTTGCTCAGTGAAGTCTGTTTTATTTTCTTTTTCCCTCAGTAGCATTATATGTTTCTTTGCTTGAGCTATTCTTCTAGCAATAAAGAACACAATTTTCAGTTCTGTCTAAACAATGCTAGTTTCCTATTCTAGGACAGGAATAATTTAATATTAGCCCAGTTAGTTCTGTGCTGGGCATATGTATGTGTGCTAATTCCATTGGGGGAGGTTGCTACTTGTTACTAGATAAGCCATATTACTATTGTTGATTGAATGAATGCACAGAGAGTTTTAAAATAACTCCTAATGGCAAATCTAGCATTGTGATCAAATGAGGTAGGCAACTACCTGATTAGTTGGTGTCTAGGAACTGTCCTTTTTACAGAACTATCTAGAGATTGTTGTTGATAGTGGACAATATCTTCCTTTGACTGATTTGCAGTTGGTCTTGGCAAAACACTGTTTCTTCCCTAAAGCTGGAAAATAGTTCAGTCTTTCCCAGATCAATGCTTCAGTGTGGATGCTGTTGCACTCTTGTTAACATTACTGTTTATGTGCCTGGGTTTAAAAACCCTCCTTCTCCATACTCAACCCTTCCCATACATACTAGGGCATAAACACTGTCCTAGGTATCAGAGACCTCAAGTCATGTAATTTCTCTGATACCATATTAAGCACTCAGGCCAGAACTTTAGGAAAACTATTTGCCCCAAGTATCTGAAATCCAGGCTGCTGATACTGAAGGATAAAGAGTACCTTAGAACAAGGCTGTTTTTGAAGAACTCTTAGTGCTTGCTGTGGGTATCCTTTTTGACAAGAGGCTCCTAGACAAGCTTGAAAAGAATACTAGTTACAGTGAAAGAGAGTGCAGGAAATAACATGCTTGCATGCAAAGATAACTCCAAATACTAGAATGTCCACAATGAAATGAAGTTATAAATGCCCACAGATTTTTGCAACATGCAGTCATTCAAGAAGGAGAAGTGGAAGAGGGCAGTAGAAAGGAAGAGCAGGGGCTTGTCACCTGTCAGTGCAGATTCAGAGCAGATATGCTTTCTGGTGAGGATTCTGAGTGTCTGGTCCAGGATTGCCAGGTCCTACCTTCTTGCTGTGTAGGGAAGCCTTGCCAGGTTCTTCTGTCGTGTGTTCAAACCTGTCAGCATCGTGCAGTGACAGTCTAGTTTTTTGGCCAAACTCTATGATTTGAGCCCAAATTTACCATAGAGTTTCACCCAGAAACTAGAGCATCACTGTGCAACATTGGCAGCATGATGATGTCACTTCCAGGTGATGTCATCACATCACATTTTGGGGCATTTGCAAGCAGGGTTTTCCCTCCCACTGGCCACCTGTCCAATGGCAAGGAGGAGTGGGGGAACCCCACCTGCACCGGGGGGGGCTGGCAACCCTAATCTGATCAGTTAGAAATCCAAAATATACTTCCATGATTACACAAATAGGCCGGAGCAGTGGTTGCCAGGGTCAGATGACAAGATCCAAGCAAGTCCAGGTGATAAACCAGAGGTGAAGGTGTGCAGAAGTCAACTGAAATCTGCCACTGAGCAGTGCTAAGAAAACAAATTCAGAATACATGGCAAGAACAGGTAGGCAAAGCAGAGCACATAGTATGATTTAAGGAAAGAGTCTAGTTTACATTATAAATGTGTTTTAAATGGACCCACCCTGTGTTTTCTGTATGAGTGGTAGAAAATAGCTTGTCACAGAGCTAAAAGGTTGGGAAAAGAGAGAGCAACACTGCAGTTGATGGCAACAGTTATGTGTATAGCAGTGAAGGAAGGTCAATTAATAGCGCCTCACCAATTCAGTCTGCTCCTAGTCTCCTTCTCTATTGCCTCACTAGACATTTGCAGGGGGGAAGGCTTTTAACTTAGTCAGTCTCAGTCCTTTCTTCAACTGGGCACTACAGTCAAGGAGTTCCCTACAAAGGCAGTGCTCTCTTTTCTCTCACTTTTAAATTAGGTCCATCCACATCAGTACATTAGTTAATTGGGCAGGGAACCTACCTTATGCTTCTCTCTGAGTCCCTGATTGGTCAATAGCTCAACAAGAATCCATTGTCCTAGACTGTCAATCTTTCTTCTTTCTCAGGGAGGAAGGAGAAGGAAGAAAAAATTAACTATCTCTAATTAGCTAATACCATGCTTCTTTAAAGCCTCCATTTCCCCCTCCTAATCAGAATTAGGCCTATACAATAGAACAGAGTTGATGGTTGCTTTAATACATGCCCGTTGCACTCAGGATGGCCATTTCCAAACTGCCTTTGTATTCTGTTTTAGTAACTGGTTTCTAATGGATTTTCTCTGTCATTTCAGACAGACACATTTTAGTAACTGACTGCCAGTGTAATTTATTTACCTGTTCATACAAACCCGCTTGCATCAGGTTAGCAAAGTGCGGTTAAGCTGCTTTTGAGGGGACCTGCTTTCTTTCATTTTTTACCCCTTCATTGTGCTTCTGAATCTGTGTGGTGTGCTGTTTTAAATTTCCATAGCATTTCCTACAATGCTGCTTTCCCCCGCACAATCTTCCATGAACAGTTTTTTGAAAATTCTAAGTTGAGTGCTGTAGCACTAAACCAATATAGCACCAATATATACCAGTAGAGGAATCAGTGCACCTCTTGTGTACAGTTAGAGAAACACAAGTGGGGACTGGCAAGAAACTTGTGAGAGTGGCTATCCCATCCCCCCCACCTCTGCTTCTTCCCCTCTCCCCCTACTTCTCTCACACTCTTTTTCCTTCCTGCCATCCCTTTTCTTACTCTCTTTCTCTCTCCCCCTCCATGCCTGTCACTTCATTTCTGCCCCTGTCACTCTCCCAGCCCACAGCAGCAGTGGCAGCAGCTGCTCTCCAGGAATCAAAACAGATTGCCCAAATTCAGAGATCAGCTCCTCTTAGGGTTGCCAGCTCCACGTTGGGAAATTCCTGGAGATTTGGGGGTGATGCCATGGGAGGATGCAGTTAGAGCTTGGGTATAATACCATAAACTCCACCCTTCAAAGCAGCTGTTTTCTCTGAGGGACCTGATCTCTGTCATCTGGAGGTTAGCTGTACATCCAGGAGATCTCTACCCCTCACCTGGAGGTTGGCAACATTAGTTCCCCTGGAGGAAGTGACTGCTTTGGAAGGTGGAATCTATGGCAATCTATCTGTCGGAACTTCCTCCCTGCCTCAATCCCACCATCCCCAGGCTCCATTCCTCAAATATCCTGGAATTTCCCAACCTGGCATTGGCATCCCTGTTGCCTTCCCACCCAACAGCCAACCTACCTTTATCTACCCCTCTGTCTTTCTGTCTCCTTTCCCCTTGCAGCTTCTACTGAAGAAAACTATGGTCTTTCTCCACAGTGAGTACTAAAGCAGTTTACATGATTCTCTCCTCCTTTTTATCCACACAACAACCCTATGAGGTAGGTTAGGCTGAAAGTAAGTAACTGGTCCAAAATCACCAGTGAACTTCCACAGCAAGATGAGGATCTAAACCTGGGTCTCCAAACCCTACTCTGAAGCTCTGACCATTATATTACACTGACTTTCATAGGGTGGCTCCTGTTGAACAGTAGCAAGCAGCCAGGCATGGTTGAAGTATGCAGGTCAGATGGTATCAAGTCATCCAGAGGTTGCTGCTAGGCCTAGGTTTGCCAGCCTCCAGGTGGTTCCTGGAGATCCCCCACAACTGCACTCCAAAAGACACAGATCTGTCCCCCTAGAGAAAATAGGTGGACTCTGTGGCATTATACCCAGCTGAGACCTCTCCTCTCCCCAAATTGTGCGCTCCTCAGACTTCACCACTGAATCTCCAGGAATTTCCCAACCCAGAGCAGGTAATCCTAGTCCCAGGCCTGGCTTCAAAATAGGCCTGGAAAATGCCCCTCCCTCTCCCCCAGCCTTTTTAAACCAACCCCTTGCTATTTAGCCATTCATACTGCAAGACAAATCCTCCCCAGTCCCAGATCTGTTTTTGCTTTCTGCCCTCTTCCCCCATTCATCGTCTCTCTCTCTGTCCCTGTCTCCCTGGCTATCAGTCAGTCAATTTCTCACTGCTGATGTGGCAGGGCCTGGAGTAGATCCCTGCGGCAGCCATCTCAAAAGGTACTGGGAGAAAATTTCAACCCTCCCTGAGGTTGTGGGTTTTTAAAAACTTTTTGGATTTTCCTGCAGACCAGCAGAGTGGGCTCAAGGCAGTTTACATCGATATTGTTAAACCATCATTTAATAATGGATTAAAACAACATAAAATCACAGAACATAAAATCATAAAATACTGTGTAAAACGATTTGTACAGATGTCACTTAGATTAATTTAAATATAGCAGTGGTTCCCCGATGTCAAATTAGAACCAGGCCACTGGCTGAAAAAGCCCTGGCCCTGGTCAAGGCTAGATGGACATCCCTGGGGCCGGGGACTGCCAGGATATGTTGATTTGTGGACTTCAGTGTCCTTTGGGGGCTCATATGGGGAGAGGTGGTCTCAAAGCCCCTGGCCAAATAGGGCTTTAAAGGTAAGCACCAGCACCTTGAAATGGATCTGGAATTCAGTAGGCAGCCAGTGAATTTCACGCAGCACTGCATGGATATGAGCCCACACAGGCGTCACCATCAACACCCATGCTGCTTCGTTTTGCACTAGCTGCAATTTCTGGAGCAGACTCAAGGGCAGCCCCACATACAGAGAGTTACAATAGTCCAGTTTGGAAGTGATCATTGCATGGGTCACTGTAGCTACATCCCAGGGGGTGAGATATGGGGCCAACTGCCTGATCTGCCTCAACTGGAAAAGGGCAAACCTGGCAGTGGCGGTGACCTGCACCTCCATAGAAAGGGAAGCATCCAGGAACACCCCCAGGCTCTTCATCCTTGACGTTGGCACCAATGGAGGCCCATTGAAGATTGTGAGCCTGATCCTTTGACTCAATCCCCCATGACCCAGGTGCAAGACCTCTGTCTTAGATGGATTTAACTTCAGTCGACTCTGTCGCAACCATCCAACCACAGCTTGTAATGCCTCATCCAGATGTCCTGAGGCCATGTCTGGGCGGCCATCCATCAGTAGATAGAGCTGGGTGTCATCCGCATACTGGTGACAATGTGCTGGCGCTGTTAGATCTATCGGCTACATTCGATACGGTTGACCACCAGCTACTGATCCACCACCTCGTCAACACGGGGGTTCAGGGGCTGGCCTTGCAATAGCTTGTCTCCTTCCTCCAAGGTTGGGGACGGAGAGTGGCACTGGGGGAGCAGATGTCTCAGAGGCACCCACTGGTATGCAGTGTGCCACTAGGAGCGGTGCTATCTCCGATGTTGTTTAACATCTACATGTGCCCTCTCGCCCAGATTGTCTGGAGGCACAGACTGGGTTGTCACCAGTACGCTGATGACACCCAGCTGTATCAGTTGTTGGGCGGCCAGTCCGGAACCACCCCAGATGACCTGGAGCGGGCACTTCAGGATGTGGCTTAGGCTGAGCCGATTGAAACTGAATCCAACGAAAACGGAGGTCCTGTGTCTAAGTCAGAGCAGACCGGGGGTAGGGATCCCATTGCCGGCCTTCGGCGGGGCGCCGTTGGTGCCAGCGCTGAGGGTCCAGAGTTTGGGAGTGCTCCTGGATGCCTCCTTAACTATGGAGGCCCAGGTAGCAGCCACTGCCAAGGCAGCCTTTTATCACCTTCGGCTGATTAGGCAGTTGGTTCCCTTCCACAAACACAATGCCCTGGTGACAGTGATCCATGCAATGGTCACCTCGAGGCTAGACTACTGTAATGCTCTCTACCTGGGGCTGCCCTTGTCTCAGCTCCGGAGGCTGCAGCTGGTGCAGAACGCCATGGCCAGGTTGGTGATGGGCCTCGCTGTCTGAGACCACATCCAGCCTGTGCTGAGGGCACTGCACTGGCTGCCTATAGCATACCGGATCCGGTTTAAGGTGCTGGTTTTAACCTTTAAAGCCCTATATGGCCAGGGGCCTGCCTATCTTAGGGACCACCTTTCCCTGTATATACCCCAGAGAGCACTGCGTTCAGGCACCCAACATCTCCTGACTCTCCCTGGCCCCAGAGAGGCCAGGCTGGTGACCACCAGGAACAGGGCCTTTTTGGTGGCAGCTCCCCACTGGTGGAACGAGCTCACAGAGAACATCAGGCCCCTGCGGGACCTTTTGCAGTTCTGCAGGGCCTGCAAAGCGGAGCTCTTCCAACAGGCCTTTGGAGCCACCACCGGGGGGAATGGCCACTAGTAAGCGTTTGGCTGAATTTTGGCCCAGTACATCCATGGGTAGATGTCTCTGGCCGGGCATATGTAGGATGCTGCTCCTGGTGTGGATTTTGCACTGCTGCCATCTTTTGTAGTTTTACTGCTTATTTCTGTATATGGATTTATTTTAACCTTTGTATTTGCTGATTTTAAATGCTGTTAGCCGCCTATAGTTGGCCTGTGCTGGCTAGGCGGGATACAAGTCGAGATAGATAGATAGATAGATAGATAGATAGACAGACAGACAGACAGACAGACAGACAGACAGACAGACAGATTTCAGGATTGTCTTCTGAATGCAATTGTTGATTTCTGCAGTGTTGTAAGGATGAGGTCAGAACCAGAATTAGCTGTCATAATCTATTGTTGACTCTAGCTCTACTACTGTTGACAACCCTGCCCTTCACCCCACCAGTTCCAATGGGTACTATCCACCACACATGAGTCTGCATTAGATTTCCCCACAGCATACTTTATCTGTTTTAGGGTTGCCAACCTCCAGGTAAAGCCTAGAAATCTGCCAGAATTGCAACTGATTTCCAGACAGTGGAGACCTGTTCCCCTGGAAAAAAAATACTGTTTTGGAGGGTGGACTTTATTACCCTGCTGAGATCTATGATGGACCCCGTCCCTCCCCCACTGTGAGGCAGATTTTCCTGCCAAAAGTTTTGTTCCCTGCGGTGACTGAGCAGCCCCAAGTAGTGTGTTAATATTTGTGTTTTTCGTAGTCTGTTTGTCCCACCCTGTCACACATAATATAATTTGGCTTTTAGCCTAGGCCAAGTACTTGATGGGGAAAACAGGAACTCTCTTGTTTTACCCTTTGATATGGCACTTGAGATGGTATAACATTCAAACAGAAATCTTAAGTTTATTTTACAGGCAGAGAATGAGTAGGTGTAGTCGGGTTGGAAAATCTGAGATAAAGCTGGTATTTCAAAGTACATTTCTTTTAACAGGCAAAATAGTGATCTTGGAGTTTGCATGCATATATTCTAGGCTCGCAACAGTGAGAGATGTTTTACTTAGTATTTTAGCTACAGCAACAATGTTTCTTCAAAGGTTTTCCCATGACCGTGCAGTTTTCTTTCTCTGAACACCTAACTCACTCCTTTATTGAAACTACAGTTTGTTTCTGTCTCTTGAGTTGTCAAAAACCATTTTCCCTTCACATCACACCCAGGGTTCTCCTCAGGGCCAGCCCCCTGGAGAAACTGGGCAGGAATTAATCAGCTTCTTCACAGAATATATAACCCTTTTCCTTTTGACTTGAAAGGGAGTTTCAGCACACTACCCAATCACTCTCACCAAATCACCATCCAAGTTCTGGTGTCTGTGTAAAGCATACTTCAGCTTAGGCTGACACTTAGACTCTGAATTCTGTTAATGAATTCTTCCTCAGGATAGGAATACATTAACAAAAGAGTATTTTTCTTTCACTCTAAGATGAACTGTCTAACTTTTCCTGTCAGACTCACTGACTCCAAACTCTATCAGAAACCAACTGACTGCCTTCAGAATGGTTCCAACCGACAGAACCTCTGGAATGGAATGGAATGAAATGAACTCCCTTCAGCACTTGGCTGATCATATAGATTTTTTCAGCTGGTGCTGGCCAGAGACAAGGAGCTGCTTGTCACTCAAGCTTCACCTTCTTATCTCTGATTTTGCTGCACTAGTAACCTGGTTTTTTAGTGTAGTCCATCACAAGGTCCCTCCCTACTTTAAACTCTGCTTTCCCCAGGATCCACTCCCAGAATTTCCAAATCTAGAGTTGGCAATTCTGCTCAGTTACCAGAATGGAATGATTAATTGCTTGTACATGTTCTTCGTCTATCCTTCAGCTGGCAGATGTAGTTTTCCTTGCATTGGGTTTTATAAACACTTGTATTTAGTCGCTTTATATGCCTTCTGTCCTCAGGGAAGATCACTAAGTAAAACAACTGATACCCTAAAATGTAGTGGTTGTAAATAGATATGGGATTTCACATGGTGCTGAGAGCATAAGCACTCTACAGCAATACCATACACAGTAACAATCTCTGAAAGCCAGACATAGTGTCGGATAGCAATTGCTCTCACGCTTCTTCTATGGGATTTATAGCCTGGCTTTTAGAATATTTCTGCCCTTGTGTCACTGTTTTGCCATTACAGCTGTCAGTGATTCTGTGTCTCAGGGAAAGAGTATTTGTGATGTGACATGAACTGTAAAGTGAATGAATGTGAAGCATCTCTGTCTCTATAGTTCTGCATGTTAAGCTGCAAACAAAACAGAAATTACAAACACTTTAGGAAACACTCACACATGCTTTAATGTTATTTAATTCCCACCAAGTGGTTCACACATGCTTTAACATTGTTTAATATCTTCTCATCACTTAAGTACTGAACTTCCTTACTTGCTGATGACTTGTGAAAAATGTTGCCTCCATTGAAAAATATTCTGTTTGACGTGACAGAACATGTGTACCTGTGTTGTTTGAAACTTGACACATTCAAATGCACTTGTGATGTTATGTTTATAACTTGAGGAATATATATCTGTTAATCATACCTTAGACTTGGAAAAGGAATAAATAGGTCATCTTCTTTACCTCCTAGTGTAAGGCAAACTGTTTGTATTCTGACTGCATCCTAGACAGTTTTTCCGCTTTTTCTTTAAATACCTCCAAGAAACAGGTTTCTATATAGTTCCCAACAATTGATTTCAATCCTTAAAACTATTGTTAGAATTTAATTTGTATGTTACATCTCTAGGCCACAATCAAACACAGACAGTACCATCTAAGCCAGAGGTGTTGAACTCATTTGTTACAAGGGCTGGATCTGACATAAATGTCACTTTGTCAGGCAGGGGCATGTGTGCCATAAAATGTAATGCTAGGTACTGCAGATGTAAACTGTGTAAAGGACAGCAGCTGGTAAGCTCCAAATTGGTGTATCCTCACTGGAAGGCCCCATGGGTTGGGAGGGAGGTGCAAAGCAAAACCCATATGGGCAGAATGGAGAACCAGTGGTGCAGCACTGGACAGACGCTCCCACTCTGCTTGACTGCTACAGATGAGGTTGTTCCACCATGCTGAAGCTGCAGTCGAAGTGGCTCAGCCCACTCCCCCCCAACAGTCTCCTGTTCTTTCCCTTGCATTAGTTGCTCGTGGGCCACACAAGAGCAATGGATGGGCTGGTTCCTAATGTCTAACACTCCTGATCTAAGCAGAGTTATGGCCTTCTTACGCCACTGAAGTAAATGACCTGAGAGGAGTGTAATTCTGCTTAGGATAACATTCAAAGTTAAATCAATGAGTTTAACAAATGATTAATTCTATGTTGGATTATGGCCTTTCAGTTTTAAACCCTCACTTCTTACCCCCTCCCTTTTCTTTCTAAAATTCTTTTTTAAAATTGTACAGCTCTCATTATGTCCCATGTTATATACAGAGTGATGTACTTTTTCATATATACAACTTATGGAATTCATTACCGGAAGACTTTGCAATAGGCAACAACTAACATTTTTAGAGGATTATACAAACTAATGTAGGAAAGATCCACCAATGGATATCAGTTGCCATAACTTCTATATTTAAAGACAGTGGCATGTATCCTACCTTGGCCTGGAAGAAGTTCCTTCAGTCTAACAAGACTTCGAGCAATTTAGGGTGCTGTTCCTCCAATGGAAGAGCCACATAATTTGGGGGCAGGGCTGGCCCCAGGGGTTTTTTTGCACACTAGGAGAGGATACCTTCTGGTGCCCCTCCCTCCTTGCTTGGCCTGCTCCTTGATCTTAAAGGTGCCACTGGACTCAAAGCAGGGTTTACTATTTGCTGAAAAGAGTTTGTTGCAGATAGTGTTGCAGATTTTGTTGCCTGAATATGTGCATCTTGAGCTGGTCTCAGAAAGCAAAATAAGATAATGTTGACACATTTTAATTAGCAGCACTGGATAACAGGACTCAGGCTCTCTTGCCTTCATTGTTGTACTTCCTCCATGCACAATTTGGGTATTTGTGGTACATAAAATGGATGGCTATTAACATAATGAGGAAACTCCTATCCTACATCTACACATAAAAATGACCATCAGCCATTCTACAAAACTTTGGATATGTTAGAGACCTTACAAATACCATTTTCCCCAAAGGCTTCATAGGAAGGACCTCACAGAAACACAGGTTTGGCATTGCTGGTTTTGCCTGATAGCTACTTCTGCAGTGACCCTGACAGTACGTTTGGTACGAGTGCATCATGTCAACACGTTGTTCATCTACAATGCGGGGGGGGGGGGGGGGAGACAGCTTCTTAAACTACAAGCTGAATACAGCCACCTCGTGCTGTAACATGCTGGATACTTGAAACACACACCCTTTTAAAATACATTCACTGCAAAACTAGGTTTAGCCAGTCCACAGCTAAACCTCTCTTCTTCTGATGGCCCAGCAGGCCTGCAATGATGTAACCTCCCACCCCCACTCCTCCAACATGATGTCTGTAACAGATCACTTTCTGAATATCTGAATGCCATGATAGCCACCTTTGTTTGTTCCTTACAGGCACATCTGTAAAGGAAGATCGCTGGGTGACACTGGGCCAGTCACACACACTCTCAGTCTAACCTACCTCAGGGGTTTGTTGTGAGGATAACAGAGGAGAAGAGAACAATGTAAGCTGCTGTGGGTCTCAGTTGGGAGAAAGGTGGGTTATCAATGAAGTAAATAAATAAAAAGTGTAGGATAATAAAACTGAGACAGATAGTGCTTCTCTGGTTCCTACAAGATATGGCTCCAGCAGCATCCCAGAAGTTTTGCAACAGACACAGGTAGGCGACTTGAATTCTACCAAGTCATAAACGTGGACTATTAACTTTATGGAGTGCAGTTGAAATCCTGTGCACACTTGTGGTGATAGAAGCACCATCAAGTCACAGCTGATTTATGGAGATCCGGTAGGGTTTTCAGGGCAAGAGACATTTTAGAGGTGGTTGGCCATTGCCTGTCTCTTGTGTAGCAATCCTGGTATTCCTCGGTGGTCTCCCATCCAGATCCTAGCCAGGGATGACCCAGCTTGGCTTCTGAGATCCCATGAGATTGTGCTAGCCTGGGCCATCCAGGTCCATGTGACCTACACTCCCATGGGGAATGTATACCACATCCCACCATTCACGCAACTTCTGAACAAACGTGCCCAGGTGCTGCAGCTGTTCCAATCCTCCATCTGAGGAAGGGGGAATGATGTGGTTTGAGATTTGAATGGCTGCCTTCTAAAGGTGCAGTTCGGGGCACTTGAGCACCAGTAGCACAGGATTCACTGCCAAGCAAGTGTGCCTAGGATTGGGCAGCCTGAATTTAGCGCCAGCAGCCAAACTCAAGCAGCCACCTAATAAGTTTCCAGAGAGGCTAGATGAGTCAACACTCCAGAAAAGCCAGAACAGGGTGGGGGCATGGCCTCCTGCCCTCGCAGCAGCTTGGAGGGGAGCAGAAAGGGTTAAGTGGAGAGCAGCTGAGAAAAGGAGGGGGAGGAGGCGAAGGTGTCCGTGCGCGCCTCCCAATTAGGGCTGTCCATGTGACAATGGGCATGTGCGTGCAGGCGCCAGGCAAGGCACGTACGGGGCCAGTCTGGCAGAGGCTGTGGGCCACCATGGCCTGGTTTCTGGAGCAGAGCACATGCTGTCTGCTGGCAAGCAGTGAGGCCATTCAGGCAGGCAAGCAGTGCCTATCTGCCAGCCCCTATTAGCTTCTTCATCACTGCCCACCCCCGTGGGGGTAATGGCAGCAGGCCAGTTCAGCGCTCAACTCCAGGGGGCGCCCTAGGCAAAAGTCTAATCTGCCTTATGGGTGGGCCGGCCCTTTTTGGGGAAAGCTTTCTTAACACTGGAGGAAGCCTTCAAACTTTGTTCAGTATAGTGGTAGGATGCAAGCCAGCATTCTTCTGCTCATAAGGTGGTAAAACTCTTTCTGTGAGCATCTGTCAGCCACTGCTGGAGACAGAATACTGTATGATGCAACTCAGTTCTTGCATTCTTAATACATTCCTATACTCCACACTTCAGTTTTTAACAATCTGAGTTCTTTCAATCACAGCTTTCACTATTTGTCTTCTAGACCTGTTTTATAACTTTCCCCTGACTCCAACTTCTCTTGATCCATCTTGAATTGTGAATCCTAAATCTAAAGACTTCTTCAAGGAATAAGACGGTAGGACTCATGCAGTCTAGGCTATCATTCTCCCTAGGCTGAATTGCCTCCTCTGTAACCTATGATAGCAAAATACCACACACACACACACACACACACAGAGAGAAAGAGAGAGAGAGAGAGAGAATAAAGCAATATACAAACTCCAAAGACATGCCTCTGTTATTTAGGCTGGTTCATCTTTTCTTTCCCCTGCTGTTCTCATGATGATGGCTGAGTGCACAACAAAGGTTACATTTACATTGCACTCAAGCCAACCTCTCTTCAAACCAAACTCCTTATGACCAGGATATTTTATGCCCTTTTTCTCTATGTTTTACCTAAATTAGCCTTAGAGTATAAATTAACATTAAAGCATCAATCATCATTAATTATGTGTTCATTTGATATCTGCACTTTCTTGCACTTTAATCTTCATTAGCATATATGAAATAAAATATCCCAGAGGGTGTACAGCATGTGTTCCTGTGTTTTACTCATTCCTCTCTGGAGTCCTTAACTGCTCAGAAAAATAGACTTCTTCAATAGCAAGCATATGCCACTAGGGCCTTTTATCTGAATGCTTCTGATTAAATCAAAAACCACACTCAGAGCAGCCATGGGCCAAAAGCAAGATTCATCCTTTTACAGCTGTGACTATGGTGATAGATTGCTGAAGCATCTTATACAAGCACTCCAGTGGTGTCCTGCAGGACTAATTGTGAATTATATCTTTCTGTGCTTGTTCAGTTGCACTAGCCTTCGTATTCCAGCTGGTTATTTTTGCCATTCCTTCATGCTAGAGCCATGACAGCATGTCAGCTCGCCATACTGAGCAAATACATCTTCTCTTAACAATGCAAATGCTACCTCCATTGTTTATATGGACCAATAATATGCAAACCTGACAATATGCATCAGTCCTTCAATCATGGCATTACTGTTGTTTGCAGTGATGTTGGTTTTGAGAAATTGATATGTTTGATACCAAGAAAGGAAATTATTTTGGTATGATATCTAATAGGCAGAAAGGTGGGGGGCTGCGTATATATCTTTACCCATGCCAGAATTTTAAACTGTCTAAATACAACCTCTCTCCCACATGGTCTACCATATCCACACATTTAGTAGAAAAGCAGCTTATGACAGCTGTTTGGAATATCCTTTACATGAAGTAGACACACACTTTTTCTCAATTAAAATAGGAGATAGCAGAAATGGAATAATTTGAGCCAGTGAGTCCCTCCATTTACAGATATGGAGGTGTTCCTTTTCATTATGTCTAAGCTGTCAAGATTAAGTTATTGGTGGTGTCAAGAGTAAAGAGTGATCTGATTCAGTTTATATTCCCTCATTAATGCACAGGAAGAACTTGGATTTGGTTGTTGTCCACTGCAAGAATTTATTTTGATTTTATGTCAATAGGTTTCCTGTGAATTTTGTAATGATGCCCTTTGAATGTGAATGTGTTTCTTCCCTAGGAGAACATGAGAAAAGGCTTCTTTCATTTTGCCAAAATGTATGGTATAAATGAGGGTTCTAGGAGGAAACACCTTATGGGTATGATCCAGCCAAAGTTAAATACATTTAAATCCATTGGTTTCAAAGAAAGAGTTATATACTTGCTCACTACATCTATGGCTATATCAAAGTATGGGTTTATAGTTCCCATATCATAGTGCTTGTGTGTGTGTTTTTTAACAATTTTTATTATTTTTCCAACAAAAACATGACAAACAAACATACCAACAGATATGAGAGTAACACTACTAACACTATAAATTATCTCATACAGATATATCGTAATGGCATTCTTGTTACTATAATATGATTAGTATTTATGCAACATCTAAACATCTAAACATTCCAATGCTAGTTTTTCTATGCATCTCAATAGGTTAACATGTTTTCTGCTAATTGCCTTTTTGTCTAAACATTCTACATAAGTCTTTTACAAGTTGCCTTTAAATATAATTTCCCTACTTCATAATAAAGTTATTTTTATACCAGTTATCAAGACTTCTGGAATCCTTAAATCAGATTTAGTTGCATTACATCTTTTATAAGAAATTTGAACCTTAACCCTCCATAAATTTCCATTCTGCGTATTTATCCATTGTCAGCCTTGAACAATCTTATTCTAATAGACATCCATATATATTTCCTAAACCAAATTTTCGCTTATATAAATCATACTCTTTTTGGCTAAACTTTTTAAACAAATAAACAAACAAAAAGCGACTAGTTTTCATCTTCCCATAACTATTTTAAATGTGGGCTACATTTTTATAAGTACATACACATATGTTCTTCAGCCTATTTTAGCCAGTTAATCTGGGTTAGGGTTTACTAAATAAATCTCATCCAAAATTCCCTAACCCAAACTCAGGTTGACTTTTCCCCCTTTTTTATAAAAGGACTATATAAACCTTTCAAATTAATATAGGCTATAATTTTTTCTAGCTCATCTTAACCAGTGAAATGTAAACAGGGATTCTCCCAACCAATATTATAACAAAATCCCTAAGCCAGTCTTATCTTTTTCTTCTTTTTATAGTTTCTTATTTTTGGCAGCGTCTTAGATCTATGCCTCTTCTCCTTGTATGTGGAAAGGCTTTCTTTCATAGTTTGCCATCTATATTCAGTGTCTAGGTTTGTTTCATCTTCTCTCTGGTGTATTTTTCTCCTTGTAGTTTTAAGGGTTCTAGAGTTAACAGTCCTTTAGTAGAAGTCTCTTTCTCACTGCTGAAATCAATTTGATTATCACTGTAGAGTAGTTCCTCTTGATTGTAGTGTTGTCCAGCGTCTTGCACAGTTGAGTACTGTAATTCCTTTTCACTGCAAATTGGGTCAGCTTGATTGTAGAATTGTTCTGTTTCTTGAACAGTTTGGTGCCGGGGTTTCTTGTCAATGATTTGATCTGATGCTGAAGGTTTATGGTGTAGTATCCATTCAAAAATCTGCTTGACTTCCTGGTTCACTGCTTCATGAATCACAACCTGGATCTCCTTCCAAGCTGTTTGAAGCTTATCAGATTCTGTGAAGCTCTCCATATCTGTATCTTCTGGCATGTTTTTTCTGAGAGTACTGATTGTTCATTTCAATACAATAACAAGAGTCTCAGTTCAGTCTAGCAAAACCCAGTATCTCTACAAGTTACTTATCAGCTGTCTCTTTCAAGCTGCCTGCCTCTGTCAGATAATACTCTCCTTAGCAGTCAGCAGTCTCTCCGATAAGCCAAATGTTTCACAGCTTTATGGTAAAGACTAAACAGAGTGTGCTTCTATTCTGTTCTCAACAGTAAAGCATGACATCACAAAGAGTTGTCGCAAGATGGTAAGTTTCACTCTGTATATCTTTATTTATTTATTTATTTATTAAAAAGGTTTAAGAAGAAAATTTATAGTTCTCTTGTAGAAGCTCAAGTCCCTCTTTGCCCCAAAAAATGTTTATCTCAACATTCTTTTAATAGCTGTTATCTCATCTCAGCCGGTTTGGGCAGGAAAAGGGGGGGGGAATTCCTCCTCTCCTCTCCATGTCACTTTGAATGTTAAAAGGGGCTTATTTGAAGAAATCATCAGACTATTCAATGTTACTATTGTTATTTACAAGTACTTACAGGTGCATGTCTTCATTGGTGTTCTGGATGAGGCTCAAAATTACTCTCCTATTTTGGACTTGTTCACATCTTGTGCTGTTATGGCTACCTTAACTGCGCTTCTCTGTTCTCTGCTTCTGGGACTATCCAGGGCTTTCACCCACTTGTTGCCTCAAGCGAGGGGCCCAAATCAAGTTCCTTGTTCCAGACCTCCCTCCAGGAGGTCCAGTGGGGTTCAGGATCCTCCAACCCCCCTCTAAAAAGAACAAATAATTGGTTGTAGCTGGGAGCAGTTCCTGGTGTCGACTGTGTCAATGTGATGTAGCCCCGCCCCCATCATAGTGCATGTGTTAATGGCCAGCATAAACAAATGCAACTGAAGTGCAACATTTGGAGATGCTTATAAAGCTTTAGAGTTGGTTTGACATACAGATTGAGTTTTTCAGTTCTGGAATCTTTGGGCAGGGGGAGAGTATTCAGACACTGATAACACAACTAGTGTAGGTTAGTGAACAAGAAACAGTGCTGTGAAACAGAAAGTTGCTAGTTCAAATTTTGTTTTTGCTGTAAACTCACTAGGATAGCAACTTATAATTTGTGGAGACTGGAACATGGCTAACAGAAAGCTAGTGGTGCAGACCTGGGAGTGGTGTCATTGCATCATAGTGATGCTCTAGGACAGGGATCCCCAATGTGACACCTGCTGACACCTTTTGTCACTACAGGGCCAGGAGGCTGAGATAGTCAAAGCAAGTCCAAACATAGTCCAAGGTCAGCCGAGAGTTCTGTCAGAGAGAGAGATGCTAACAAGTCCTTATTTATGAGCGAAGCCAGAGTCAAAGCGTGCCAGAGTTTGGAGCTGTAAATCACCTGAGTTCAAAGGAGCAGAGCTGGAAGCCATTGGTCAGAGGAATGCTGGAGAGTCAGGAAGCCGGGATGCCAAGTCAGGGAAACCAAAGCCGAAGGTCCTCAGTCCAAGCCGAGTCCAAAAGCCAAAGAGACGAGCAGATTCCAATTCCAGAGGTGCAGAGCAGAGATCTGTCGAGATATCGATGTTGCCAGCACAAATTGTTCCCATCAGCCAGCCTGCTGATATAGTGTGCTGGCTCGTTAAACAATTAGCAGCTAGCAACACAGTCCAGGCTTCTGCTAATAGCTAGGACTTAGCGAGCGTCGTCCACGCATGCATGCCTCCCTTCGCCTGTCTCTTAACTCCAGGCGTCTTCTGTCACGGAGACGGTTCACAGGTGGGGGAGAGTCTGGAGGCGATGAGCTGGGGCCAGGCAGGGCTTGATCAGCATCAGGTGAGTCTTGCTGTAGGCTTGACTCCCCAAGACTTACATCGTTTTCCGTTAAGGGAGCCAAGTCCACCTGAGTCAGGGGCAGGCATGACACCTTTCCTGGTGCCTGCTAAGTGTTTTTAGAAAGTGGGTGGTACCAGGTGGGACTTTGGGCCAGCAAGGTTTTTGGTTGACTATTGGAAATCTGATTGGTTTGTTAAATGGAGCTTCTGCCTGAAATGTTGAAGCTATACATAATCCACTCCCTGAAGTTCTGTGGTTGGCCCTGCCTGCCATGGCAACCATTTTGTGGTTATACCGACCAGCATGTCAGAAGTACAAAAGTGCTCTCAGGCTCAAAAAGGTTTGGGACTCCTGCTTTAGGAACCCACTATGTTTTATCATAGAGTTTCAGTAAAATCCTAGAGCATGAAGATATCACATCTGGGTCTATGCCAGAAGTGGCACTGCAACACTGGAGTGATGGCAATTTCCCCAACATTTGATCCCAACCACTTTACTGGATGGCAGTGAGGGAGGGGAAAGTGTTAGCTTACTTCTGTTATCTTAGGTCTGCAAGTCAGCTGTCTCTTGTACAGTTTCAGAGGATGAAATTTTTTACTAAGCACGAACATCCATGCCTGTATAGATTTAGGGAACCTTGAAATTCTACCAGTTTGGTCATGGACAGGAAGCTGATTTTTCAGTGACTGGTTTGATGGCTGGTTGACTCATTGATGGTTGTTTGGCACATTGTATCATTATATTCTTTCCCAAACAAACAGTACAGCATAGTTGGCTTTTCACACAAATGCATTCTCACACAGCCCTGTTGAGTTATTTTACCCTCCCCTCATCCTTGCTTCATAACTGATGTACTCAGCAGGCAGTTGTTTAAATAGACAAATCAGTCACAAATCATATAGATCAGTCATAAATTCATTCTTAATTTTAATAAAATCCTCCCTTTCGGTGTTCATTTATGTATATCCTAGTGATGCTAATAGCTACCGATCAGTTTGAATCAGCAGTACCTTTGTGCAATTGAACAAGCTGGGCGATTGGTTCATATCTGACAGACACCTTCAAACACGGTAACTCTGATTGCCTAACATAATCATGATAAAACTGCAGTCTCCTAAATAGAATCAGAAAGTGCTAAATCCACTGAGACAATGTAACACTTGAAAGAACGTTGAAGCACTGTGCACAGAAATGGTAATTGGGTTGATCCTGTTTGGTGGGAAGAGCCAGCAAGCTCTTCTGGCTGGTCGTCATCCCTATCTTTTGAAATATCTCCCCTTGTTGGCCTTCCTACTACCAGCTGCCTGGGGGGAAAAAAATCAAAGAGAAATAACTTTGTCTGCTGTTGGATCAGAGGATTTATCAGAAATATACATTTGGATTCAGAGTATTTAATTCTCTATGACTGGCCATGGTTTGGGTTGGATCTTGATTAATAAAATTCCAACTTTACCTCCCTAATTAAAAGACTGGTACATATACATAAAAGCTGAAACAACTTTGTTAAGTGAAAGCTAATATTTGTCTTAATTAAAACAGTGGTTTTGTTTAATACACTGACAATTTCTCTGCTGCCCCCCCATGCACCTACAACAATTCTTCTTAATGCCCCATCTCTCTCCATTCTCCCAGTAGATTATTTAAAGTTCAATGTCAAACTGACCTTCGGTTTCATTAGCTGTAATGCAAGCCCTGGGTTTCAAAAGATAAACGTCCCTTTATGCTGAATCAAAAATCTTTCCCCAGACCCCCTGTGTGCCACACTCACAAAGTAATTTCAGTGCTCAAAAGTGTAAGCTGTCTTTGTTTGCCAGCCGTACTTAGAACAAGGCAGCACAAGAATAGCTGTCAGAAGTATAAACAGTAGTGACTATCTTGTAAGAGCTCCTTTAACTCTGGCTGCCTTTTCATTTGATAATGAACCAGGCCCAGCTTGTAAGGAGACTGAAGATGCTCTGTCCTTGCCTCTCAACTTTCTGCCTCAAACTACCCTATACAGGACCAGAGTCATAACGTTGCTAGCAAGATGTCTTGCTTGTAGCCCACCGACAGCTAGCATGCATTATGGCAGTATTACAAACCAAGTTGTGTATTCTAAGGTGACTGAAAATGAATCTTCCTTTGTTTTGTGTAGCATCTAGCACACAGTTGGAGCTTAATTTGCTCCCCCATTCGGAAGAAAGAGACAGACACCGATATGGATTAAACAAAGGCCACTTTATTTAACTTAATTAACCTGTGCAGCAAGGTGAACTAAAACCCCCCACATGTGGAATAGGCAAGACAGGTGTCACCCAGGACCACCTCCTTGCCCCCCATTGGGCAAGTCACCTGACCCCCCTCCGGGGTCTTCTTGGTTCCTGACCACTGACCTGGCCAGCTGTAGCCTACCCTGTGGCACCCTCTTGGAAGCCCTGAAACTTGCCGGAGGAACCTGTCCAGGGTACTCCCAAACACCGTCCTCAACCCCAACCCTGGGCCCTAAAACCCGAAGGTTGTTTGTGAGGAACCCTTATACCCGAAGGAATATGCATATAAGTGCTCACCGGATCCGCATCGTAACTCACCCCAAACTGCCAAGTGACCAACCTATTTAAAAAGCCCACCACTACCAATTTCCAAATTCACTGACCACAGTACAGGATAGGCAAAAAAACACTCCCCCCAAAGAGCCAATCATGGGAGAAGTTAAAAAAATTCCTACCCGGCCCCTACCAAGAGGCGACCAGTCAAAGCCTGCACTGCCTAAAGGGTAAGAGGGTGGGCCGATTGACGCTGCCAAGAGGGGGAGGGGGTAGAGCCACCTAATAACCAGCTGGCTCCACCCCCTGCTCTACTCAGTGTCGCTCCATACAGTGCTGTCTCCCTCCTCATTGGATGGCAAAGGCAGCCCCTCCCTCCAGCGCCTTTGACTTGGAGGGAGAAGGGAGCCAGAAAATGTTAACTAACGGTAATAAAGATTCATGCTTGTAATTGTTACAATAACTTCAGTTGAACAAATCTCTTACAGGCCACTTTTATTATACAGGAATCCAAATCCATTTGTGGTAAATAGCAAGGGTTAAGAGTGCTGTTGCCGGTATTTTTACACAGTGCAGCCGATCTGGTTTGCAATGAGAAATGCTCTGAGAAGAGGCTTATGTAAATAAAACATTATTCTTTTCATTGCTGTCACTTAACTGAATGGGCTGCAGCTGACCTGAGTTGTTTCTAGGTTACCTTCTCGGTCATGACTAAAACAATATTGCCTCAGGCTGAGTTAGAAACAGCATGAGACAGCAGGATTCTATCAAATGGAATAGGAATGATATACTGTGGTATACACCTACATCCTTGGTGTTTTATACTGTCTTACAGTCTCTGTCTATCAGACCTTAGGTTAAAAGAGACCTTATGCCCCTCATACTAAAACATCCATTAGTAGTAAAACATCCACTACAAAGACTGCACAATATGTCAAAATGTTCAGCTCTATATCTATAGCTCAGCTCTATATCTGTAGTTATTATCCCATCCTAAGAGATTCAGTCTTTGCTATCATATTTCTGATAAACACATACTTGCATGTTCATCTCCATGTACATTTAGTGCTTGTTAGCACAAATCTAATTAAAGTGGCCAAGGTCATCATCATCTGAGTTAGGACAATTGGGTTATGCTTGCACACAGCATGGTTGTAAGATTTGTGCCATCACCAGGGTGCTTAGGACACCGTGCATTGTGTTCCTTGGAAGGAAGACAGAATAAAATTTTATATTAACAACAACAATTAATAATAATAACAGTGATAAGTGTCCTTCATAGGCCACTGGACATCCTTGGAGTAGGAAAAAGTGTATTGGGAGTAGTGTCCTGGCAGCTGACACACAGTAACCACATGTAGTTAGTTTCTCAACATTAGGGTTTGTCAAAATATAGCTCTGAGGTTCAGGCACAGCTTAAGCAGCACTCATAGCTTCAAATCCAAAGGGGGGATCCAAGATCAATGTTTCTATGATACAGGCCAAGGTCAGAGACAAAGAAATATATCCAGAGTGCAGGCAACACAGTCAGTAGCTAACAGACAAATTGCTTCCACACATCTACCCCTTCTCCTTTGCTTTTAAGCCCCACATTACTAACCCCTGGTGTTGCATTATGCATCTGTTGGCTGCCTCAGTCCTGCTCCTGCAAGCACTCATCCTCATTGTTGAAGCTGGGCCGGCATTGTGCTGCTAGGTGGACACTGCAACATCTGGATTGACACTGTGACACCGGCATTGTGCTGCTAGGTGGACACTGCACCATCTGATCTTCTTTTATTTATTTTATTGATTTATTGGTTCAATTAATACTCCACCCTCCCTGCAAGAAGGCTCAAGGTGGCTCTTCTGATGGCATTCACGAGGCTCTGGTGACAATGGAGGTAAATTGACTGGCAACTGGCTCTCTGTTGCCAGCCCAGGGTTGGGAAGCTGAGGGACCAGTGTACTAGTTCCTGGCTGTGAATCTGTATCTGGCCCCTCAGAGACTACCTCCTCCTGCAGTACCTAAGACACTGGCTGTGGGCTTGGGTCAGGGATGTTGACCCCAGGCCCGTAGCCCTGATTTTTTCCGTTGGAGGGCATTTAAATTTCTTAGGGGGCAGTTAACTTAATTAAAGTTAATTAAATCACAGTTACTGATTTCATTGACCTGTGCTTGGGAACTCTTGCCTGCTGCCTATGCAGAAAAGGTGGGGTGTGGCATCTGAGAACCCAAGGACTTTGTGCTGCCCCACAATCATGCCCTTCTTTTTCAGTGGGGTTGGGTTTTGCTCCATGGGAAGTCACTCTGCACATGCTCCAAGGTGCGGTGCCTATTACCACTTTGCAAAGCACTGAAAACACAATTCCCAGCCTGATCTCACCTACCCCCACTGGAGCTCTCTTAAGTGCTTCAAATGAGCACTGAACTATTTGGTTGCTTTTAAAAAGGCATGCCTTATTTGCAGCAGATCTTCAAACAGTAATTTTTAAGATCTCCCGCCCCCCCCCCCCTCGGTTTTGAACCAGCTTTTTTCTTTTCAGCTCTTCAAACCTGACTTGTTGCTTCCTCCAACCCTCCCCATCTACCCTCCCCTGCACTCAACATTTTTTTGCTTTTGTACAAATTGTGCAGCCTGCCGTTCTCTTGCAGGTAAGCTGACTGAAAGGTTCAGTGACACCAGTTTAGGGCAGAAAGTGATTTCACCTTCAATTGGACTTCCTTGTAGTTTATTTACATAACTATTTGTGTAGCATCATTCTCCATTCAGCTACTGACCACCAGAGTGTAAGGAGGGTGGAGCAGGGGCATCATGGGGTGCAAATAAGCCAGTCCAGAGAAGGCAGGGCCAGCTGGCTAATGGGGAGAGCAATTCAGGAAGGGGAGTCTGTTGTCGGAGGGAGGAGAAGGCAGGCACACTAGCCAGCTGGAGAAGGTGGGTGCAGATTGCATGGCTTGAGAATGCAGCTTCCCAGCTGGCTGGAGGAGCCTGGAGGAGAAGAAGGCAGTGCAGCCTGTAGGCAGGACCAGGTGCAGCGGCGTGGCTACATTAAATTTTTTTTAAAAAATTATGAGTTCAAAGAAAGACTTTTGTGAGGTGTGTCATGCAATTAAGGGGACATGGGCCCGAGATGTCCCACCATAGTTACGGACTAGGCTGTCCCCCTCTTTCTCAGAGGAGTCATCTGCATCTGTTTGTTCTGCTGAGCTTGGCTGGCACATGACAAGTAGGCTCTCACTCCTTCAGCACCCTGTGTTTTTGGCCTGCCTTTGTTCCAAGCAGGGGTCATTTCATAGAAAAAGAGCTGCAGGAGCTCATTAGAATCAATTATTTGCATATGCCACACTCCCTGACACCACTCAGGCTCCACCCCAAAAATCTCCAGGTATTTCCCAACTCAGAGCTGGTGAGCCAGCTTTACACTTTGACTAAAGACATTTTAGGTTTCCTTTGCTCTTGCAGGGAAGCTACCCTACAAGCATGACAATACAGATCAAGTTAGTATGCGTTTGCTTTTTTCCACAGCGCATCACCATATGTGCCCGCTCCTGGGCTTGTTACTCCCGGAACGGCACTCCTGCACGCTCCTGCGCTCTAAATGACCCCTGGTTCCAAGGATCTCAGAGATACATACATAGTTCCTCCTTTATATTTTATCCTTACAACCACTCTTTGAGGTACGTTAGGCTGAGAAAGAGTGACTCAACAAGAAGTGGTAGAATGGGGATTTGAACCAAGGCTCCCTCCTTCTTAGTCTGACACCTCTAACTACTATACTACTTTGCTTCTTGTGCACTCATGCTTGTTTATACCACTTTTACAAGAAGGCACATTTCCATGATGTTTATAATGATGTTTCCTAATAGGTAGTCCTTATATGTTTATATTGCCTAAGCCGTTTCAGAGATGAAAGCTGCAGTTCTGTCAATTTTTTAAGAATTAAATTCACTTTAATGAAAGTCAAAAAGTTTCCTTGTCAGTTTCTCGCATTTTGATTATCTATGGTTGCACAGCATATTACATGATCACAGCAATGTTCTTTGGAGATATAATCATCAAAGAGTGTTACTCAGTTGGGGTAGTACATGTGAAGGATATAAATAATGAAACAGAACAGGGGGCCATTAAATATATTATTTTGTTTTCTGTGCTGGGAGGCTGGTTTACGAGGTAGGGGGTATCCTTTTTCTAAGCTAGAATTCTGAAATGTGCTCCTTTCAGCCAATCCATCTGTTTGGATTGGAAGCCCTGAAGACCTGGCAAACCTTGAAGGTTTAGAAACAGCCAGTATTCATTATGGTTCTCCAAACTGTGAGCATCGCAGCAGCTCATGTAGCTCTAATTTACATGTATCCCCAACATCAAATGTTCCAACGATTTTGAATTTGGCACTTAAATTATCTGAGTGTTCACCAATTGTTTAGTCTATGAGGTTTAATAAAGCTTGTTTTCATGTAGTGCATCAAATGTTAAAAACCTTGTTAATGCTAATTACCAATTGGTCTAGAGGAGAAGAGAGATCAGCTACCAAAGTGTTCAGACATGTGTGTCCCTGACTTGTAACAGGGTTGAAAAGCAGCTAACTGTGTATGGATAATTACCATGACTTGGTTTGACGGACCCCTATTGTTTATCAAAGTTATGAGTCTGTCTCTTAAACTGCTGAAACACAGAATTCCGATAATCGTGTCAAGAAAGTCTTGTTCAGCCAGCTGCTTTGTTTAAATCTCATTGCCTATTTGTTCAAATGTACATTATCTTCTCGTGTCTGCTTCAGTGCTTGTATCGTAACAAAGGCAGGAGTATGAAAAGACACCCCTCTCAATCCTAAACAAATGGTTCCAGCGTTCTGTAAATTTGCCATACTAATTGCTTCTGGGTTTTTTATAAAAACAGGCTGCCCATTTCACAATATGTTTGCAGTCTTGTATGAGATTTAATCTTGCTTTATTATACCGAGGTAAATAAGAATGAACTGAACTGTACTGAAGCCTGATTCCTGTTTAAGCAGTAAGCTGTTTACCATTGCAGTGTCACAGAAATCAAATTCTTTCTTTCTTTCTTTCTATCTATCTATCTATCTATCTATCTATCTATCTATCTATCTATCTATCCATCCATCCATCCATCCATCCATCCATCCATCCATCCATCCATCTATCTATCTATCTTTCTATCTTTAGTGTAAAGTAGATCAATGTGAACTCATGTACAGCTGAAATTTGAAAATGCTATGAAAGATATCCAGGATGATAAAGTTTTAGGTCTCTCCTGGTGACAGCAAAACTTATTGAAACAGTTAAACCCCCCCCCCCACACACACACACACTTACTTCCATTTTCTATAGTTTTGTTACCCCGAAAAACGCCATGTGTACTATGGTGCTATATTTAAGAATAATACCTACATATAGGCTAATACTGAGAAATTGGGGGGTGCCTGAGGAGGGTGGAGTTGTGGGATGATATGGTGTCAGTTGTAGGTGATGTTCTAGGAATTTTCCCAGTTCTCAGTGCTAAAGACCAGAGACTAGGGGAATTCCTCAAGCATCACTATGGAGGCCATTTTTTCTCCTACTCAGTTTCTCCAGAGTGGGAGATTGCGTTAGGAGTAGGGAGTTTCCCACTAAGCCCAGGCAGTTGGGCAGCCATCCTGTTTAACGTATTTGATAAACTGCCTTGGTGAGATCTAGACTCCCTGTCTTCTCTGTCTCCTGAAAACCAGAGAGTCTCCCATGGAATCCATGTGTGTTGCATTGTTCAAATGTTTTTTGGTAGTCAGATATTGTATCTTCAAACTGCAGTTGGAAGTTCCCATAATAGAATGTTTCTTAAAAAAAAAAAATCCCTGCACATAGAAAATTAGTATGTTTCTGTGGAACTTTTCTTTGTGACATTTACAGTGCAATTGTAAGCAGAATTACGCCAATGTCAATCAGCTTAGAAGGTATAACTGCTTAGTATTTCACTAGGGTGTTACTCCATTTAGGATTAAACTGTCAGTTTTCCACACAATGGAGTTTTTTTATTTTTGGAGGGGGGTCTGGAAGAGCATTTATTCATGTGAACTTCCACCTACAGCCTGAAGAGGTATCTGCTACACTACCCTAGACACAGTTAACCACTTGTCTAAGAACTAAGCTTCTATTGAGGTAGAGCACAGGGCAGGCTTGTTGGCGGTCACCTGACCCTCAGCAAACTGAGAACATGCCTTTGAACACACTTGACATTTTGTATATCAGTAGTGGCACAAATGCTTTTATTTGAAGAAAACTTATCTTACAGTAATTATTTTCCTCACTGATGATTTCAGGGTTCTGCAGAACACAGTTTGAACACTAATGCCTTGAAGCATGAAAAGCAACACTGAGGCTCTCAGGGCTGCTTTTTTCATGCAATGGTTTTCTCAGGGTGGTTCAACCATTAGCTGTTTCAGTTTAAAAAATAGTTTTTGGTGAAAGTTTTCTATTGGGCAAAAATTGATTTATACTCTATTAAAATAAAAATTGGTTTGTCTCATTAGACTAGAAAAAAATTAATGTACTTTGAAAAGAGAATGGAGAGATTACTAGCAGCCAACTTGATTTTATGAGTTAAAATCCTAGACTCTCTCTTTGAAGAAATATCACATTTGGGGGGGAAGGGGAAACATTGATATGTTATGCCTGGACTTTAGCAAAGCTTTTGATCTAGTTCCTCATACAAAGCCTAAGAAATGTGGACTAAAAGAAACGGCTGCAAGGTAAGTGTTCAATTCTCAGCAAAACTTGTGACCTCAAATAGTAAGGTGTGTATTGATGTATGGAGATCTTAGAGATATAGTAGTAGTTGTAAGCAACAGAACTAGAAGTAATGCTTGCTGGGACATGTAGTCTGGAAGGACAGGATATTATGATGCCCTAGATTTTAAAAGTAAAAGGGCCCATTCAGCTGTCATCTACAGAAACTAGGCACATGTAGCAACATCCAAATACAGATGTTTTTTCCTATTCACATCAAACAGTGTGTCCTGTCAATTCACTATGGCCCACATGAGGAGATGGGTATGGACATCTGCATCAGACTTGCACCTGCATCAACAGGGTATATGAAAGCCTGCTTATATGTGTAGATCTCTTTTGCCTAACTGGGGTACAGTTTTCTATTTAAAAACACCCTTCAGAGAGTTACATATATGTAACTGTCATGCACAGAAATCCAGATGTTTTGTGAAATTGTGGCAGGGAGAATTAGATTACCTTTTCTAGGCTTTTGCCTTCATAGCTTCCAGTGGTAACAATGGGGGTGCTCTTAGCTCAAATTTAGCATAGTTTGTATTTACTGAACTCAGGTTGAGCAGAATCCATAAAATAATAAGACATACTGTAAATTATTCCATGTGAAATGTGTTGTTGTTATTTAATGCTAACAATTAGCTTGGCAGCCTAGAGAGCATATACTTAATGCAGTCTATGCCTGCATTGTATGGGTGGAAGCACCTCTCTTCTTGTTCTCCTTATGCACTTGCATATTGAAAATCCAATTAAATCACTATATTATTTTTAAACATATGTGAATTTCACATGCAGTATGAAAGTGATGCTAAATAATAAATCATACAGCCACATCACACCAATCAAAAAGCAGAGATGTACTGCACGAGAAACCTTCTAATTTAACGCTGAGCAGTCTCTTGTGCATAACTGCTTTCCTCGGATCAAACCCTACTTTTAAACCTCAAACAAGAAGGGGAAAAAAGCTAGAGGAGCATAGTGAAAAAGGACAGGCAGAACATCTTTTAACACAAATGGAAATCACTTGATAGATAACTCAAAGAAAACAAAAAGGGTTAGGCATTTTTGTGGCACTGTTTAATCTTGCAGGTAAAACAAGACAGCTTGGAAATACAAAAACTATCTTATTCTGGGGAAGGAAATGAATACGCAATAAGATACAAATCCCAAGTGAGACAAAGAGAATAATAGGTGTTTGCCAGACAATGTTTGTGTGTGTGTACATGCAGTGTTGCACAATTACAGTTGTGTTGCAGGGTCCTTAAGTGCTTCTGTCACAAAGAGATCACCTATTTGCATTATTTAAATTATATTAGCATAATGCAGCGGTTAGTGGGTCTGGTCTAGGAGATTCAGGCTTGAATATTCACTCTATCACGGAAGCTTACTTGGGCCTGTCACACACTATCAGCCTAAACTAATTCACAGGGTTGTTGTGAGGATAAAATGGAGAAGAGGAGAATGATGCAAGCCACTGTAGTTTCCCACTGGGGAGAAAAGCAGAGTATAAATGAAGTTAATAACCTCACCAAGCTACAATGTCAATTTCAGTAATGAATGCCTAAGTGCCTCTCGGGTTTATGGTTACCAGGCCACAGCATGCAACCTGTGGGAACAATTGGGGGTCGGGGTCTGGCATGCTGGCATTGCACTAGTTTACCTATATCACTTCTGGTTTAAACTAGAAGCAACATGGGAATGCTCTGGCATTTTGCAAAAAATTCTATGGCTTTATAAATAAATTCTATGGTTTTGTAAGTAAATAAATAAATGAGTGTGCAAAAATGGAGATAATTAGGAAGGGTCTTAAAAATTTCAATGGAGCATTTCTCTGCTTTACCTGACAACTATGGATACTCTTATGCAGCCTTTAGGGGGAAATCATGTATAAAGCAGCTGACAACAGCAAGGACATCTCCTCCTCTGCCTTTCCCCCCTTCTAGTTTGTGTAGTTCTTTGTCTAGAAGTGAAACTGTTCTAAATAAAATAAGTGATGACCATAGCTGTTGCTTTGCCTGCTGTGGGACTTCTTCTTCTGCAGAAATGAGAACCCCATTCTTGATAGATACATGGGCTTGTACATGTGCTGCTATTAATCTCACACTAGGGATGGGCACAAACCAGAAAAACTTCCTGAACCCAAACCCAACTGCTTCCCCAAACTGAACCAGTTTGGGAAGTTCAGGAGTCAGTGGGCAGCCTCTGGCATCTTAGAGTCTCTAAATTTGCAGGGCATCTCCAGCTGACTCTCCTCTACCTTCCCACCAAGTTTGGTGAAGATTGGACTTGGGGGACTGAGTTACGAACCCCCAAACAAGGTGTCCCCAGGAAAGTGCTTTTTGGGGAAATGTCAGGTGTGGGTTAGGGAGTGTATAGAATGGACCCTGTGTGAGCTAGAGGCATCAAACTCACAGTGCACCTCCCCAGGATTGCCCCCCTATATGCCTTGACTGGGGGGGGGGGGTCTGAGTTACAGCCCTCCAAAGAAGATGCCCCTAGGAATGTGCTTCTTAGAAAATGTTGTCAAGGGTCGGTTCTGGGCCATAGAATGTACAGGACAGACCCTATGGGTGTGTTCAGACGCGCACATTTGAGCTGTTTCGAAACACTTCAAAACGGATCAAATGTGCATGATCAGACAGCCACAGCTGCCTCCTGTCCCCAGCCGTCACTTAGCGTATCAAATTCCGGAGCGAAGCGTAGCATTTTTGAGACCAGGTCCTGAGGTGGTTTCTCCCGTGCTCTTCCGGCTCAAGCTGCATTTTCTGCTGTGTGATCGTGGAGCCGTTGTCGAGCCACTTCCGAGTCTTTAACCCCCTGACGCAGAAGCCTTTGGCTTCCACTTTTTGCCTGTCATTTTTTTGTGCATCAGCGATATGCACATAAGCACTTCTCTGCCTTTCCGTAATTTTTTTTTTTTAATGGCCACTTTTTCTGCCTTCGGGATCCCAAGGAGGCCAGTTTTGGGGGGGAAATTTAAAGGGCTGTGTTCTTTCAGGGTGAGGAAGTCACGGTCCTTGTGTAAACTGAGAGGCTTTGCTCTCCTGCTTCTGAGCATACGCAAGACTGTATTTTCAGATGTTTACTCATGTGCATGCGCAAGAGGTGAAAAAAATTTTTTAAAAGCCTGACACGCTCCCATGTAGACGCGGGGGAGTCGCTTGAATGCGCTTCAAAGAGTGTTTTCGAAGAGTGAGTGTGACTGCGATGGTCCGGATTGGGGTGTTTTGAGCCTGCTCCAGCTGGCTCCAGCATGCCATCTGAACGCACCCTATGTAACCTAGTAGAGGGGAGGCATCAAACTTGCAGCAGACCTCTCTGGGATGGACATCCTTCTCTCACTGCCCCCTGACTCCAATGCATGGGGGGGACAACTGTTGCTGTCACTGTTGTGGATGCAAGTGTCCCTGGCTGGGCCCACCCTCCCTTTGCAGATGAACAATGTGATTATGGGGCAGGGTCAACCTTCCCAACCCGCCTGAGAACCACTTGCAGAATTGCAGATGGCTGCATCTCCTGGGCTCACCCTCCATCTAACTGACTATGTGATTACTGGGCAGGGAAGTTACCCTAAAAACTCTGGATTCCCAAGGCAGGCTGAGTGCAAGGAGGCAGGCTGACAAACACAGATCACCCCCCCCCCCCAAAAAAAAGAAGCAGGTCACCAAGGGGATTTCAAATGCAGAGCAGTAAAATCAGTGGGCAGTAATGAAAATCACCTCCCACCCAAAAAAGCAGCTCAGTGGGGGGGGGGATAAAATGGCAGAGCACTAACCCCCCCAAGCAGCCCCCCAAAATACCCAAACAGCAATCCCTCCAGTGCAACCCAAAGTGTGTGTGTGTGAAAAGAAAATGAAAAAGAAAAGGGAAGGGAAGGGAAGGAAGGAAAACAACCAAGGAAGCAGACAGCGCACAGAAAAATCCCACTAAATAAAAATGCTATAATGTGAAATAGGAATTCTATCCCAATTTTTCCCACCCTTTGCAGCAAACAAACAAACAAAAACCGAATTGCAACACAGAGGAACCCAGAGCAAAGCAAAGCAAAGCGCCCTGGTACCTAACTAAGATAGCTAAGCAATCTCCCCACTATGCCCAGCAGCAAAGCTAATTCATGATCATGAGTACACCCTCTGTGTCCAAAACCATACTACCAACAAAGGGAACATGCACTCTTCCTATGCTTATGTAGATTGTTTAAATGAATAGAAAGGGAACTCTCCGCAGAGCCTTTGGGGGGTTCCAATTTGTATTTCTAAGGGTGGAAAACCACCCCCATCTTTATCTTGCATTTTCATACCAGTTTCCCTGGGTGGGTTTCATTTTCTGAACTGCCCCAAGCTGTGCCCAAAAGCTTGGAGATTTATTTGGAGACCATATGTGTGCTGAACGTGGTGTGGTGACATGATCGAGGTTTATAAGATTATGCATGGGATAGAGCAGATAGAGAAAGAAGTACTTTTCTCCCTTTCTCATAATACAAGAACTTGTGGACACTCCATGAAATTGCTGAGCAGTCGGGTTAGAACAGATAAACGGAAATACTTCTTCACCCAAAGAGTGATTAACATGTGGAATTCACTGCCACAGGAGGTGGTGGCAGCTACAAGCATGGACAGCTTCAAGAGGGAATTAGACAAACACAAGAAGGGGGGCCCACGATACTCGAGGGGGGAGAAGGAGCTCCACCGAGTGGAGGAAGCAAACACAGGTGAGTCTTCTCTTCCCCCCCCCAGCTCCCGTGGCGAGGCCCGAGCACCCAAGAACTGCTCGGGCCTGCTACTTCTCTCCCCCCCCCCCCAGATCCTGCAGTAAGACCTGAGTGCCCAAGAGCTGCTTGGGCCTGCCACTTCTCTCCCCCCACCAACCTGGCTCCCGCAGCGAGGTCCAAGAACCCAAGAGTTGCTCAGGCCCGCCGCTTCTCTCCCCCCCAACCACCCCCCAGTTACCATAGCCTCATAATTCAGCTTCTTAAATCTCAGCAGACATGGAAATATAATCTATTGATAAAAATATCAAGAATCATTTCATGTTTTCCCTTTCAGTAAATGTAACTAACTGTTTTCTGTAATTCTGATAGCATCAAGTTGCATGAAAATTCAGGGCAATAGTTTTCAGCATGATAAGGATATACTCAAAATCCATGTTTTTAATCTTACATGACTGGCAAACCCAGATATTTTATCTTTTAGTTCAGCTTGAAATAGTGGGATTTTTTTCACCTGTTGTTGTTTGTGCTAATGTGATGCACCAAAAATCTAGATAGCTGGATAGTTATAAAAATACTGTTGCAGTTCATTAAAATACTTTAACTCTCACTAATCCTAGTTCAGATTGGAATAGTAGATATGGATGCTGGTCATCTTCCCTCTAGGATGAAAAAAAGGATTTAATCCCATTTTGAAGTTAAAGAAGCAACTAATTTTCTGGGTATGGTAATTCCAGAAGGAGAAATTTATATGACAATAGAATGGAATAGCTCAATTCTTAATGGCTACATTAAAAAGAAAAACAGACTTGTTATCAGTAGGCATAACCCAGCCCATAGTAAGCATTTTTAAATGCCAGGTATCTGAGTAAAACAGTTAAACACACACTTAATCCACTGGAATTTATAGATTTGTGATTTGGACTGGAATGTTGCCATTGTAAATCAAGCAGCTGGTTCCCTTCCTTGAACGCAATGACCTGGCCACAGTGATCCATGCAATGGTCATCTCAAGACTGGATTACTCTAAGGTCTCTATATGCGGCTGACCCTGTCCCAAATCTGGAAGCTGTAGCTGGTGCAGAATGCAGCCGCCAAGCTGCTGTTGGGCGTTCCTATGCAGCAGGGGCGTAGAGTTTCCAAATCTCCGGGGGGGCGGGGGCTTTCTCATGCGCGCACGCACGCACGGGACCATGTCCCCGCCGCTCCTCCCCCCCCCGGCCCCAGGGAGGCAGGAGGGCAGGCCGGGGGTGGGGGGGAAGGAGCGGCGGCGACGGCCAGCTGGCTGGCTGACTGGCCACCGGGACGAGAGAGAACGAGCGAGAGAGAGACGCGCGCCTGAGGCGGTCTCCCCGACACCACCCCTTCTCCCTCCGCCGCCTCGTGAGGAGTGGCTGCTTAAAAAAAATCAAATAAAAAACTCTCCCTCAGAAATCCCCCCTCCCCCCCCAGCAGAGGGACTCCGAGGCAGCGCGGCTGCTGTGGCGGCGCCGGCGCTGAGAGGATGACTGGATGTGCAGGCAGGCGGCGGGCAGGCCGGCCCCCGGCGAGCGTGAGTGAGGTGGAAGAGGGACGACGATGACGACAATTCGCCGGCTGGCTGGCTGGCCGCCTCGAGCCCGGTGGTGGTAGCAGCAGCAGCAGAATGAGGAGCAGGAGCAGCAGCGCCGCCACCGGCGAGCACTCCATTTTGCCGGGGGTGGCTGAGCCCCCCCGGGAAATTTCGGGGGAGGCTTGAGCCCTCGAGCCCCCCCATAGTTGACGCCCATGCTATGCAGGAGCACATCCAGCTTGCACTAAAGGTTGCCTATAGCATACCAGTATTCGGTTCAAGGTGCCGGTTCTTACCTTTAAAGCCCTGTATGGTCAGGTGCCTACATACCTAAGGGACCGCCTTTCCCCACATGTTCCCCAGAGAGCGCTATGATTGAGGTCCCAAAATTGTGGGCCCTACCGGGCCCCAGAGAAGCCAGGCTAGCTGTGACGAGGGCCAGGGCTTTTTCATTGGCATCTCCGCATTGGTTGAATGAGCTCCCAGAGGACAGGGCCTGCAAGATGGAGCTCTTCCACCAGGCTTTCAACTAGGGAGCCGCACTCAAGAAGCTGTAGCTCTGGCCCAACACCAACATCATTGTCAATAGCCAATCAACCCAGGCTATGATGTTGCTATGCTCGCCCTTTGATACAAACTAGCACTTTATATTTTATAATATTTATAATTCTATTGTTCTGTTTTTATTTAATCCTTGTTTTAATTGTTTTATATCTTTCTGGAAGCTGCCCTGAGCCTGCCTCGGCAGGGAGGGTGGGATATAAATGAAATAAACAAATAATAAGTTATGAATGTAGAAAAAGTAATTTTTCAAGGAATTCTAATAATTTATATCTCTACATTTAACCACTCATCAGTACTTTAGAATAGTAACCATGAAATATACAACAATCTATTATTAATTTTCTGCACTATAGTTAAAAAGAAGTTAACAAAACTTTTAAAACAGTACTCTTAATGCAAGACACACAGCTACATTTTATGCACATCTACTTGATAATAGATTTTGTTGATTTCAGTTGGGTAAATGCTCAGGTAAGAATAAATGGGATTGCTGCCTTAATTGTATTAAACTACTATTTCTTTTTCTAGCCTCAGAAAACATACTTCTTTAAGGTAGGACCACTAGGTGATTAAATACCCCTATGTGTATTAAAGATGACTGAATACTGGAAATTTTGCTATATATGAGCACAGGTTTTTTTTTTACAAAGGATCATATTTTCAGTAATCTTAAAAACTGATCTCTCATTATTAAGTTATCACTGTGCATACAAGGTGGCCAGGTGAACAAGGCTGCCTTAAGCTGAATTAGCCAAACTAAGCTCTCACAGGTATACTTTTAATTAATATTTGTCTTTTTCAAGTGACAGTCACAAGAGCTGGCCCTGTATACAGTGAGAGCCGTCTTGAGTCTTTGGGGGGGAAACTGCCATTAATGTACTACTATATATTTGTTTTCTAATGCATATGTCAACTGGTGCATTAAAAACTTTATTTGTAGTATGTAAGCATGTTTGTTTATTTCAGTCCTGTTAGACCACAGCTGACTACTCGAAAAAGAAAAATCATCTGCTAATCTAATTAAATGTATGATGCTTTAAAAAAAATGCATGGTCATCATTTTATACAGTAAGAATGGAGATGGGCAGGACTGTGGTTCCACTCTGATAAATATTTAATGGTTTTTCATCCAAATGTTGATCAGCCCCCATCTGAAATCCATTTGATTTAATATAGCACTACAAACTGATTTTGAAATGACAATCCTGTGCAGAGTTGCTTCAGGCTAGGGGCGTAGAGTTTTGGAAATCCCGGGGGGGGGGGGCTCCTTAGCACATGCACTTTGTGCGCATGCTTGCTGGGACGATGTTCTCTCCCCCCCCGGGAAACTGCCCCACCTCCCCAGGCCCTTCCGAGGCTCGCCAGCCACTGCTGCCGGTGCCTCTCCCCCCCCCGCCACCCCTTCCCTCTCCCTCTCCCTCTCCAGCAGCAGCCGCCGGGCCTCAGAAGGACCCAGGGAGGCACGGTGGCAGGCACTCTGTTTTCCCGAGGGTGGCTTAGCCCCCCCCCAGGAAATTTCAGGGGTGGCTCAAGCCCTCGAGCCCCCCCGTACTCTACGCCTATGCTTCAGGCTACTGATTTCAGTGGGTGTAGTTCTCTACACAGCACTGCACTGTTAGTGTGTCAACACATATATTAATAGGGATGCACACAAACTGACTGACTATCTAAAATGCATAACAAATTTTGGCTGGTTCATGAAGCAGTGTTCGCAAACTGAAGAACTGCCATGATCTTTCATGAATTTTCATGCAGTTCATGGTGATGTGTGAAGAGGAGAAAGCAGTGGTTTAATCCCTGCTTTCTGCTGTTCTTGAAAAACAGCTGTTTTGTTTAAATGGCTCCAAGCCTGGGCTGACTGCCTAAGAAATACCCTTTAAACAGCTGAGCCCCATGAAGCTGTTTAAAGGGGCTTTTTTGGGCAGCCGGTCCCTGGTAATCGCTGACCAAGAAAACCTCTTTAAATAGCTGAGCCACGGGAGGGGCTTTCTTGGTTTCAGCTCAGAGCCATTTAAACCACTTCTTTCTGCTCCCTGTGGAAAGCTGCAGAGAGCAGAAAACAGTGGTTTAAATGGCTCCCAGCCATTTAAACTAAACAGTTGAGTGGTGGAGCACCACTGAGCTCTTTGGTTTAAATGACTCAGAGCTATTTAAACCCTTGCTTTCTACTCCCTGCCAAAATCAGCAAGGAGCAGAAAGCAGGGTCATGAACCCATATGAACCAGTTCAGTTTGCAAACCAACATCCCATTCCACTTGGTTTGTGGTTCAATTCATGGTTCAGCCATAAACCATGAACCGAACCACTTCCCTAGATATTAAATACCTGGCCTCTCTTACAGTGCAATCCTAAACAGACTTGCACCTTTCTAAGTTCATTGATGTTAATGGTCTTAGAAGGGTGTAACGCTGCTAAGAATTGCACTCTAACTGTACAGATATTTAAATGTTTATACACAAACTTCCCTGGGGGGAAAAAGATATCTATATGAAAAACTGTTGTATAAGCAATTGTTTCATTTGCAAAAAAATGGATTTAGCTGTTTGATGTGGAAACCTTTACAACAATATTTATATGTGTAGACTCATGTCATTTAATTATTCTTTGCATAGCTATCAGCGGTAGATTTAAAATGAGGTTAATTGAAATGACCAAGCAATGATAATTAAGGCTTAAACCCCTTTTGCAATTCCAGAAATAGTTGAAAATAAGCTTTGAAAAGGAAAAAAAGAAGCTAAAATTAGCAGCTGCAAGTAAATGAAGGAAGAAAGGCAAACCTTCTGTAATTCCACTATGTGGGGTCTTTTTTTAACCACCCAAGCTCACTTTAAATTATTCTTCCATTAGCTCATAGTGTTGCCTACTTCCAGCCCTTGCTGAGCTCACTTCAAGAGCAGCACTCAGCATGTGTCCTATAGTTCAGAACAGGAAGCACTTTGGTACTCAGTATTCATGAGAGATATGGGAGGGGCAGCAGGAGGCAGACAAAAAAATGAAAGAAATCCAATGCATAAGATCCCACTCACTTCATTTTATGTTACACTTGGCATAGAAATGAGGCACTTTGTTCACCATTATACAGGGCGGGCCTGGGCCATGGAAATATTCCTTTCACGCTTGACTACTTGTTTCTCTGTATTGTTAACTGGACAGAAAGTTATATCAACTTGCAAAGGAAACTGTATTGTTTCTGTGGATCTGTTAGCCTGATGAAGTGACAGCTCCTGATGTGATTTTGAATATCTCTTTCCTGAGCTATGTAAGTTTCTCAGAGCTCCTCAGCTAGCTCCTGTATTGCTTCTCCTTGTCTGGTTGGTTATCAGACCATGAATTAAGGCAGTCTTCTATTCCCATTTATTTGATTAGAAATATTTTTCCAAAGAAAAAACAATAACTTAAACAAAAAAGGGTTACTATGGATCCAAACAATATCATTATTAATTGAGGAGATATATAACACTGATGTGGCCGCAGTGGCTCAGAGGTTAAGATGCTGAGCTGCAGACCAGAAGGTCTGTAATTCAGCGGTTCAAGACCCAAGTCCTGCATGATGGAGTGTGCTCCCGTCTCTGGCCCCAGCTCCTGCCAACCTAGCAGTTTGAAAGCAAGAAATTGCAAGTAGATAAATAGGCACTACTTCAGTGGGAAGGCATGATAGCTACCTGTCCAGAAGAGCAGAGATTGGAGGTCTGTTGAGGAGCAAGGCGACCGGCACCTTGGATGTGAAGTTTGAATCTAAGAAAACACACACACAGCAATGGGACTAGGCATGGCCAGTTATAGGCCAAAATGCTACCTGAGGGCATGCTGATGAGACTGCCCCCCTAAAACAATATTCTAATGGGATTCTCTGGAACTAAAACAATGTGTTGGGACCACGCTGAACAGTGTTCCCAGGTATGGACAAAGGAATGGGAGATGGTTGGGAGGATATCCTGATGTAAAAATAAAGCTTAAGTTAAAATTCTGATAAGCTTCCATATTAGATATTGGTTACCTAATTTATACTAATTGAAATGCAAAAATATCATTTGACAACCCTCCTTTTGTGTTAAGTGTTAGGGGTAGCTTTTGTGAAGTAAATATGGGAATGGGGAAGGTGAGGCAGGGTGATAGGATTAATGTGTAAATAGTGTTAGCTCTGGGGTGAGACAAGTCCATTGTTTTAGCATATGCAAAACTATAGAATGGGTGGAGGGGTCGCAGCACGGTCAGATCAAGATTTTTGCACCTTCCAAGTTTCTTTCCTGGCTTCCATCTTGTATACATTTTGGTCAACCTGTCTGGCTCATGAACTCCTGGGGTGCTATAAGATGAAGTGTTCACTTCTAAATTGCCCCTTAGTAAAGAGAGGGGGTCTGCCTGCTTACAGTTAATCTTCTTCACTTAAGTAATTAGACTGAAAAGTTATTCTTGCACAGGTTGTCTTTGATACTTACTAATTATAACAATTATTTTGAATGTGGTACACAGATGTGTGCCAGTACCTTCCATCATTTGGCATCTGTGTCCCATTGCATAATGGAACCATCAATAACACATTTACAAGCCAGTAAAAAAGGGTAGCATTTTGATATAGTATATGGATTTAGTTTCATCCACTCCATCTTCATTTGTCTTGTAAATGCCACTGCCTTTGCCTCTGGACATGCCCAGGCTAAATACCTTTAATAGAAACTCATCCAAAATCTCATTTAGTTGGCAAAGATGTGCCCAGCCCCCCTCCCATTGTCACCATGTTCAAAGTGTGACTTAGATTTATGAAATGACATTCTTTAGTCTGCAAGATATGCTTACATTAAAAATTGAAAATACAGAGGGGTTATATATGTATATAATGTGTATGTGTATAAGTAAATATTACTAGTATTGTCATTATTAGGTAAATCAGTGTTTCCCAACCTGTAGTTTGGGAACCAAAAGTGGGTCGCAAAGCCTCTGAAAGTGGGTCACAGACCAGTCCTCCTTAGTGGCCACACCTGCCCTTTCCATTGTTCCCTTTTGTATTTTGGATCTGACCCAGAGGCATAGCCAGGATTTTTTTTGTTTGGGGGACATTTAAATAAGTTGGGGCACCCCCTCACCCCCCCCCCCGGCTGTCTCAGAAAAGGTAGGAGATGCTGTGGTAAACTGAGCCCGTCACGCGCTCCATGTCCAGCCCCAAAGGGGCGCGCCTCACTTTACCTATGGTGCCCTTTTTATCTCAGGAGGTTGGAAATAGCGTGGCTAGCCTCTGCCATTTGCACTGCCTGCCTGGGCCAACTTGGCCCAGCCTATTATAGTGGCAGACAGGCCCAAAGTCTAGCATCCCTTTCTTGAAAGGTGCCCTTTCTTCAGGGAAAGGTGCTCCAAAAGTGAACGAGCCTTGACGACAGTGCACTATAAATAGGCTGTGGCCCTCGCAGCAGCCAAGTCACTGTGTACTGTGAGTGGACTGCTGCATTGCAAGAAAGACAGAAGAAGTTTCCTGACTGCGAGATCCTGGAGTTAAAGGGCTACAGCAATGGCTCAGCATGGCACAGTCATGGCATGAAAAGTAAAAAATGACTGGATGGGAAGTAGGGCTGCCAAGTCCCCCGGTTGAGCGGGGGAAACACCGATTTTTAAAGCTTTCCCCCGCTTTTCCAAGATTGGCCACCGGGGGGACAAAATGGCTGCCAGCAGGGGAACCTCGGAGCCTGCCCTGGCCAGCCTCTTGAACTTCTTAAAAGGGAAATTTCCCCTTTAAGAGCTGAGCCGGCAAGAGAGCCCCGCCCAGAGATTAAGGCGGGACTAAGCTCTTTCTACTGCGTGCAAGGTTGCTGCTCATTAAACTGCTCGGGTAAGCTGGGGTCTGCGAGCTCTTTTCCTTCTCTGTCTCTCCCCCTCCCCCTCTTTCTTTTTTCTGTCTGTCTGTCCACTGTGGTTTTGTCAAAGGAATAAACTGTCACTTCCAAAGAGGTAAACATCACAAGGAGAGGTTGCCTGTAGAAGGTCTGGGAGTGGGATTGTTTAAAATGTCTTGTCGTGGCTGCTTGGGTCCCCCCAATCCTCATTTCCCTTCTGCAAATAAAAGTTGGGATTCCTCATTTTTATGCCAATTTTCTGTTTCTTTCAACCGTGTCCCCCCCTCCGGCAGTAAAAATCTGCATTTTTAAAAGCATTTGTACATCAAGTAACCGGTATTTTAAATTAGGGATGGATCCAACTAGCTTTTCTGCTGGCGAAAAGGGGAGGACAAAGGTCCTCTTTAGCCACCAAAAAGCCTATGCTGGGGGGGGGGGGGGGAGTAGTTATGGGACTTACATGGACAACAGCTGGGTGAAACAAGGGCCAGAAATAAAGCCTGGGAATTGGGCAAGAGTAAGTGAAAAAGCTGTCTGTCTGTCTGTCTCTCTCTCTCTCTCTGTCCCCATCCAGCAGAGGTCTATCAGTGGCTATTATTAGCCACAAGGTCTAAATGGAACCCTTTGTCTGGGGCAGTGATGCTCTGAATCCTTGGTGCTTGGGGGGCAACAGTGGGAGGGCTTCTGGAGTTCTGGCCCCGCTGCTGGACCTCCTGAGGGCACCTGGTATTTTTGGCCACTGTTGTGACACAGAGTGTTGTACTGGATGGGCTGTACTGGATGGGCCGATCCACTGTGGCTTCTCTCCTGTTCTTATGATATGAAAATCATATTTAGCACTTGTGTAGCACTTAGGGCTTCATATTCTGCCGAGATGAGGAAGGATTCAGTAGGGCCATTGCTCAGTGATAGAGCATCTGCTTGACATGCAGGAGGTATCAGCCTCTTCAGCTAAAAAAGGATCAGGTAATAGGTGACATTAAAGATCTCAGCCTGAGACCCTGGAGAGCCACTACCAGTCTGAGTAGTCAATACTGACCTTGATGGACCAATGGCCTGATTCAGTATTAGGAAACTTCATGAGTTCATGTGGAAGCATGTGGAAGCAACATCACAGGATGTGACTTCACAAAATGATGTCACTTCCTTTCTCCTGGCTCCACCCCCAAAGTCTCCTGGCTCCACCCCCAAAGTCCCCAGATATTTCCCAAGTTGGACTTGGCAGCCCTAATGGGAAGTCAGGAGGTCTGGGCAGTAAGTTGGGGGGCCAGGCCCAACATGCTCCACTGTAGCTATAGGTCTGATCTGACCATGGAAACAGTATCTTCCATGCCATGCATTTGTTGGCATTTTTTTCTTCACTGTATATATGTGTTGAGAAAGTAAGACATGTCCCGATGAGTGAGCTTCTTAGAATCTTAGGGGCTTAGAGGGAGTACTAAAAAAGGAGAGGGTTGTCAAAGGCTGGAATTTAACCTCCATATGCAAAGGCTGTGTATTTCAGAATGCTGCTTGCTTGGGGTTTATAGTGGAGGCAACTGCACCCCTTGTGTGATGTTTGTTGGTTTCTCAAAAATATCTGGTTAGCCACTGTTAAAAATGGAATGCTGAAAATGCCCTGACCTAGATAGCCCAGGCAAGGCTGATCTTTTCAGATCTTGGAAATTAAGCAGGGCTGACCCTGGCAAGTATTTGGATGGGAGACCTCCAGAGAATACCAGGTCCGGGAGGCCAGAAGCAGGCTATCAAGCCACTTCTCTGTGCCCTAGTAGGAGCCACCAGCTCTAAGTTATGGAGTCTTGTGAGCAGAAATTCTATTTTGTGAGCTACTGGCATTAAAGTAGTGAATGAGCGATTTGGCTACTGCATACATTAATTTGCTCTGGACCCATCCTTCCTGAGCTAAGACAAAAAATGTGTGCGCTAGAGGCTAAAAAACTGTGAGCTAGCTCACACTAACTCAGCTTAGAGGGATCACTGGTCACCATGATTTCAATGCATGGGCACACACACACACACACACACAGAGAGAGAGAGAAAATGGAATGCTGAACTAGATAAGTTCAAAGGGCACAGTTTACCTAAGGTGCCAGTCCTGAATGGGTCACCATATCGAGTAAATTTGGACTTGTGGGTCACCACACCAAAAAGGCTGGGGTAAATGACTAAGAACCATATAGCTAACCAAGTTGTTTTTTCAGACCTATCACCCTCTTCTTAAAGATCCTCCAAAGCTTTTTTTCTGGACATGGAAGCATATACTGGAAGGTATTTGATTAGTATACTGTGCTCTTGATAGCCCTGTTGATAGCTGAAGTACAAACCAGAGCTGCTTCCCTGGCCACCAAACTGCTATAAGGACTTTAGCATGCCCTTCTGTCATTTCCTTCAGGGTGGTCTGTCCCAGACGTGATATGACTCATGGAGTTCAGTAATACAGTAATTAGTGAGAATCTGGTTTACACAGCTTTTTTTTATATAACTCGAAAATCAGGCTTTCACGAATTGTGTTCTCCTGAAAATGAATTGTGGGACATCAACTGATCTCTGTAAGTAATCTGAAAATGTGTGGCTGAAAAACCATAGCAGGTAAATATTTTTTTGTTTCTTCTTTTCACTCATAACAATAGGAAGTTTTAAATATATGCAGCTAGATGCCTATGAAATTATAGCTCTCAGACACTTTATAACTCTCAAACAGATCTGTGATTGATTGCAAGGTGGGATTGCTGCTGGCAGTTTTTGTCGGCCCATTTTGATGATGCAGTTTCTTAGGTGAACTTCAAGTACATCAGTGACACCTACTATGTTTCAGATGCTTTGAGTGATTTCAAAGCTAATAATTTATGAGAGCTTTTGGAGAAAGTTATTAAGTTTGTCTCAGGAGAGATTTTTTTTAATCCTCAGTTCTTTGCTGTGTGTTCTGTTTATCTCATCTTATTTTGTTAGTAAACAAATGCATAAAACTTGATGCAGATGTGTGTATATTATAATATTGTGTCATTACTTTCATTGCTTTATTAAAGTTTCCCATTTGAAAACTCTTGTGCTGTGAAGAGCTGTGAGGTAGTCATGAAGGCAGGATCATTTCATGTCATAAAAGGTTAATTTAGCAGAATTAATATGACCATATTACCCAGAATGTTGTTAGCAGTATTTGTTGCCCATAATCAGCATGTAGATTCTACAATTGGTAAATAAATATATCACATTGTTACCCTTTGCCACTGGTGTAGAAAGGCTACTGAAAATTAAATGGATCACAAAAGAACACCAACAGGGAAGAAAAACCCACAGATACAGCATTCTCTCTTGAAGCTGTCCATGCTTGTAGCCACCACCACCTCCTGTGGCAGTGAATTCCATGTGTTAATCACTCTTTGGGTGAAGAAGTACTTCCTTTTATCTGTTCTAACACGACTGCTCAGCAATTTCATGGAGTGGCCCCAAGTTCTTGTACTGTGAGAAAGGGAGAAAAGTACTTCTCTCTCTACTTGCTCTATCCCATGCATAATCTTATAAACCTCAATCATGTCATGTATTGCTGTAAGTGAAAAGTTGTCTAAGGTTGGGGGCAGTCTGTTGGCAGAAAAGGTCTGCCTCCCAGTGCCTGTGACAGAGGAATAGCCTATCTAGTATAGGTTGTAGGACATGAATGATAATATTAAACTGGTTTGATCTGAGCTGTATGTGACCATCAGCAACATTATTTTGTTGTTGTTTTTAATTTCATTTATTTATTTATTAAGTCCACTTTTACCCTCCCCTCCCCACTGAAGCGGGCTCAGGGCAGCTTACATAAAACCAATAAAACCATACATCTCAATATAAAATTAGACAATAAAATTAGACAATGAATTTAAAACCATGATATATATCATTGGCTGCACAGTGTAATAAAGTGCATCTAGAGCATGTTCCATGGTGCACCCACTTTAAATAACTTCTGGTAGCAGATCGACACTGGCTCAGTCAATGGGTGCTGTTTCTACTGGAATGCCTGTTGAAAAAGTTCTAATTCATGGCCATGCAGAATTGCTGGAGGTCTCACAGGGCCTTGATCTCACCAGGGAGCTCATTCCAGTATGTTGGTGCCACCAGGAAGAACATCCTGGTCCTGGTCGATATCAACCTGGCATCCTTAGGACCAGGAAGGGTCAGGCAGTTTTGTGTTCCTGATTGCAGTGCTTTCTGGGGAACATATAGGGAAAGGCGGTCCCTCAGGTAGGCAGGTCCCTGACCATAAAGGGCTTTAAAGGTCAAAAACCAGCACTTTGAAACAAATCCGGAATGCTATTGGCAGCCCGTGCAGTAGCTTTAGCACAGGCAGTATGTGCTCTTCCATAGGGAAACCCATCAACAGCCTGGCCACCACATTCTGCACCAGCTGCAGCTTCCGGAGTTTGTTTGTTAGACTTTTACCCCACCCTTCCAGCATAGCCAGCTCAGGGCGGCTTACAAACAATATAAAACAATGCAACAAGACAGTACCATATATAATATAAAATCCAGTAATACATCAGTTTAAAACCAAAAATATAACACATATATGAAGTGCTAATATTTAGTTCCTTGGCATACAGTCAGCTTTCTAATTTCCGTTAGATGTCCACAGTACTTAGGTGGGAATACACAGTGAAAAATGCAATATAAATAGAACAAACTGTGCAAAAAAGGCATCAGTACAATAATAGTAACAAAGCAATGGCATACCTAGCTAAGAAATTGTGGAGGACAAGTTCCCTTTGTGAATGTTTTATGATAGCCCAGTAGAAACTTTCTAGGAGACTTTGTTCCCTTGAAGATACTATTTTGGTGTGAGCTGCTTCTTTGCAGCCCTTCTAGTTCCTGGAAAAAAGTGATATACGAAACAAAGGCTGTATCTAGACTCTTCATTGGAACTGAACTTTTGCACTTCATGTTATTTTGAGAGCTTCATGCCAGGACTATTGTAGTATATTACACTTGTTATAAAGTCATTGGAATTGAAACCAAGTTGTATCCCATTACTTTGTTACTATTATTGTACTGACGCCTTGTTTGCACAGTTTGTTCTATTTATATTGCACGGTACTCAGATGGCATCCCCATGTAGAGAGTATTATAGTAGTCTAGCCTTGAAGTGACCATTGCATGGATCACTGCAGCCAGATCTTTGCGTTCGAGGAAGGGAACCAACTGCCTAACCAGCTGGAGATGGTAAAAGGCTGCCTTGGCAGTGGCTGCTACCTGGTCCTCCATTGTCAAGGAAGCATCCAGGGGCACTCCCAAACTCCTGACCTTCAGCACTCAAGGCCAGTAGTTGGATCCCTACCCCCAGTCTGCTCCGATTCAGGCATGGGACCTCCGTCTTTGTCGGATTCAACTTCAGTCGGCTCTACCTAAGCCATCTAGCCACGTCCTGCAATGTCCAGTCCAGGTCTTCTGGGGTAAAGTGACCGCCCAACAACAGATAGAGCTGGGTGTCATCCGCATATTGCCTCTGAACAATCTGGGCAAGGGGGCACATATAGATGTTAAATAACATCGGGGAGAGCACCACCCCTTGAGACACTCCACAATTTAGTGGGTGCCTTTGGGACACCTGCTCCCCAAGAGCCACCCTTTGTCCCCGACCTTGGAGAAAGGAGACAAGCCATTGCAAGGCAAGCCCCTGAATCCCTGTGTCAGCAAGGCAGTGGGCGAGCAACTGGTGATCAACCATGTCAAATGCTGCCGACAGGTATAGCAACAGCAGTATCGCCATCCCACCCCGATCCAGATGCCTCCAGAAGTCATCTGTGAGGGCGACCAGTACTATCTCTGTCCCATGGCCTGGGTGGAAGCCAGACTAGAAAGGATCTAGCATGGAAGTGTCACCAAGAAAGCTCTGCAATTGTATTGCCACCGCTCTCTCTATTAATTTGCCCAAATACGGCAAACTGGACACCAGCCGATAGTTAGCCAATGTAGCCGGGTCCAAGGATGGTTTTTTTAAGAGACGGTGGACTATAGCTTCCTTAAGAGCCCCCAGGAACAGCCTCTCAGAGGGGGACTTGTTGATAATATCCCTAAGGGCACCTCAAAACCCCTCACGACCAGCTTTAATTAGCCAAGAGGGGCATGGGTCCAGGCTACGTGTGGTTGGGCATATGGCTGAGACCAATCTGTTGACTTCCTCTAGGCTGGGTGGACCAAAGTAATCCAGAATAAGACCAGAAGACACGCACGGAGCCTTGAGTTCACTCACTG